>JAPDNY010000002.1:204956580-207925330 GCA_029375565.1 Gekko gecko
GAACGGGCACTAGACAAACAATAGTGCCACAAAAAACAGTGGCATGCATTACAGCCACTCCAGAACAATACTCCAGAAGTGAAAACACAGAACTCCCACCCTTTTATTAACCCATTCCAGGCCAAATAGTCTCCGGAACACCCCGAACGGCCCGGAACGGGCACTAAACAGACAATAGTGGCACAAAAAACAGTGGCATGCATTACAGCCACTCCAGAACAATATTCCAGAACTGAAAACACGGAACTCCCACCCTTTTATTAACCCGTTCCAGGCCAAAAGCCTCCAGAACACCCCGGAACGGCCCGGAACGGGCACTAGACAAACAATAGTGCCACAAAAAACAGTGGCATGCATTACAGCCACTCCAGAACAATACTCCAGAAGTGAAAACACAGAACTCCCACCCTTTCATTAACCAGTTCCAGGCCAAATAGTCTCCGGAACACCCCGGAACGGTCCGGAACGGGCACTAAACAAACAATAGTGCCACAAAAAACAGAGGCATGGATTACAGCCACTCCAGAACAATATTCCAGAAGTGAAAACACAAAACTCCTACCCTTTTATTAACCCGTTCCAGGCCAAAAAGCCTCCAGAACACCCCAGAACGGCCAAGAATGGGCACTAAACAAACAATAGTGCCACAAAAAAACAGTGGTATGCATTACAGCCACTCCAGAACAATACTCCAGAAGTGAGAACACGGCACTCCCACACTTTTATTAACCCTGTTCCAGGCCACAAAGCCTCCAGAACACCCTGAACGGCCTGGAACGGGCACTAAACAAACAATAGTGCCGCAAAAAACAGTGGCATGCATTACAGCAACTTCAGAACAATATTCCAGAAGTGAAAACACGGAACTCCCACTGTTTTATTAACCTTTTCAAGGCCAAACGGCCTCCGGAACACCCCGGAACAGGCACTAAACATATAATAGTGCCGCAAAAAATAGTGGCATCCATTACAGGCACTCCAGAACAGTATTCTAGAAGTGAAAATATGAGACTCTCATGCTTTTATTAACTCTTTCCAGGCCAAATGGGAATTCAGCAAGTAACAGCGTCACTAAAAATGGTGGGATTTGTTACAGACACTCCACAACAATATTTTGGAAATCAGTACATGGAAATGTTGTGCACTCATTAACCCTTTCGAGGTTGAAATGCCCCTGGTACGTGGGGGGGTGGCGTGTTTCATAGTTGAGTGGATGCATTTCTACCTGAGTGTAATTTTCAGGAGTCATGCTGGGTAGCTGTTGCTCACTCTTTTTGTCTTTCTGCTATGGGGTTCCACAGACGATTGTACCTGCTTGCATTAGTACCACATTCAAACATATATTTAGGGCTACCTCCACCAGTTGGTTAAATTATTAGATCACTTTGCTATAACTTCAGCTGATTTTTCAGTGACAGTTACTTTGTACTTGTAATGTACCCAAGCCGACCATGTGCTCTGACCGGTTCTAACTGGTCCACCATGCAGCCAAGCAAAGTGCTGAGCTTGGACCTTGAGGACAAAAGACTGAGGGTCTCCAATCAGGGAACTAGGTGTACTGCGGAATGGCAGCACACCTCCTGTTGAAGGACTTAATACATCCTTGGCTGCCCAAAGACGAGTCCTACGCCATGCTGGTCAAAGCACTGACCGGCCACCTGGCCCCTAAGCCCACAAAATTTGTGGAAAGGATGGATTTTTTTGCGAAGGTCCAGGGTCTGGACGAAACCGCCTCTGATTTCTTTGCGGCTCTGTGCTGGGCTGCCACGAAGTGTTTGTTCCCTGATTTGGCAGATGCACTGCTAAACCAGTTCCTCGTGGGATTACAGGACCCCAAGTTGTGGAGGAAGCTGGTTAGCCAAAATGACCTGGATCTCAACAAGGCGATCTGGGAGGCAATGGCATATGAGAAGGCCCACCGAGACTGCCACACCAAGGCGGTCCACCACACACAAGCAATGGTTGGGTCTGACATCTCCGACAACGAGGAGGTCCTACAGTTCTGACGCCACCCAGCCCAGCACTCCCAATGCCCCACCTCTGAACCCCATGAGCGCTGGTCTTGTAGATTCCGGGACGCCGTCTGCCGTACCTGCCAAAAGACAGGCCACATCGCCAAGGTTTGCCGCTCAAAGGGACAATGCCAGCAAACAACGGCACAGCTTGACTCGTTGGATCTCCACACCATTTTGGTCCACCACCAACAAAAGGTATGTAACTTGACCCCAGACGGCCTAGACAAGGTGCATGTGATGGTCCTTATTGAGGGGTCCCCCTGTCCCATGGAAATTGACTCCAGCTCATCATTTTCCATAACCTTGGCTGAAACCCTCCATTCCTTGTGCCCCAACGGGGACCCCATCTGCACAAGTCATAGGGTCTCACATTGCAGGACTTCAATAAGAACCCTGTGGTGGTCCATGACTGGGGCAAGTTCTGGGTCCAGTTTAAGGGGTTCTCGGGATTCCTCGACCTGTTGGTGGTGGAAGGGCACCTCACTAGTTTGTTGGGCCTCTCCTGGTTCACACCCCTGAGCCTCAAAATATCAGGGATCAACCAGATCTGGATGACGGATTTGGAAGCGGTCTGCAGAGAGTTTCCAAAGGTGTTTGACAGGACTCTGGGGAGGTACACCGGGGACCCCATCTCTCTGGACCTTGACCCAGCAATACGGACCATCCGCATTAAGGCACAGCTCCCCCTTAGAGATGAGAGCAAAAATAGAGGCCGAGCTTGACCACCTTGTCGAGCAAGGGGTGCTGAAACCAGTAACGTCTGTGCACTGAGAGATCCCCATTGTCACGCTGGTTAAACCGAACAGTGACATGAGGATATGTGCCAATTACAAGTGAACTATCAACAAAGCCCTGCAAGACCATGATTACCTGGTCCTGGTGGTAAGCCACGTATTGGCCTCCCCTAGCGGGAGCCAAGGTCTTTGGTAAGCTGGATCTGGCACAGGCTTACCAGCAACTGCTGGTGGATGCGGCTGCCGCCAAGGCGCAGACAATCACCACGCACAAAGAGGCGTTCCAAGTAACGAGATTGCAGTTTGGGGTCTGTGTGGCACCAGGGATTTTCCAATCATTTATGGATTCCCTTCTTAAAGGCATTCCAGGAGTATAACCCTTTTTAGATGATATGATCGTCACGGCAGTGGACTCCACAATTTTGCGGACCGGCTCCGACAAATGCTCCAGAGGTTTGACTCCGCCGGTCTCAAGGTGAAGAAAGAAAAATGCCTTCTAGAGGTGCCCTGCATTGAATTTCTGGGGTTTGTGGTGGATGCTCAGGGAATCCACCCCACGGACGATAAAGTGAGGGCGATCACATGTGCTCCCCCTTCCAAGGTGGAACTGCAGGCTTTCTTGGGCCTGCTCAACTTCTACCATGTGTTCCTGCCCTTGAAAGCCGCAGTAGCAGAACCACTTCACCACCTACTGGATAAAGAGGCAACCTGGGCCTGGGGACCCGAGCACGTGGCGGCCTTTCAAGGGGTCAAGGACTTGCTCACCTCAAATTCTGTCCTGCACCATTTCAATGAGGTGCTCCTGGTGGTCCTCGCTTGTGACGCCTCCCCTATGGGGTCGGGGCGGTCCTGGGCGACCAGCTGTGGGATGGCTGGGAGGTCCCGGTTGCTTATTATTCAGACTTTGTCTTCTGCGGAGTGCAACTAAATGCAGATAGACAAAGAGGCATTGGTGATAGTGGCTGGGGTCAAAAAATTCCACCACTACCTCTACGGTTGGCCCTTCACAGTATTGATGGATCATAAGCCTCTCCTGGCTCTGGACCACCAGACACCCCAAATGGTCTCCCCCAGGTCCTCAGGTGGTCCATCTTCCTCGCAGGGTACACCTACACCCTCCTACATCACCCCGGGAAAGCCATGGGCCACGCAGATGCCCTCAGCTGCCTGTCACTGCCAGTGACGGATCCCAACCCTGCTCCTGCCCACACAGTTGCCCTGTTGGAGTCGCTTCCCAACTGCCCGGTCCACATGTGGGAGGTGGCCCACCTCACAGCCCAGGACAAGGTCCTCTGTTGGGTCCTGGACTGGGTGGGGAGGGGGTGGCATTTGGCCAAAGAGAGCTCAGAGTTTACACCATTCCTCACAAGAAAGGACGAACTGTTGGCATATAAAGGGTGCTTGATGTGGGGAGGCTGGGTGGTGATACTGGGCCTGCTCCAGCAGCGCATCTTAGCAGCGCACAAGCACCATCCAGGGGTCTTAAGAATTAAGGCATTGGTGAGGAGCTACATCTGGTGGCCGGGCCTTGATCGGGACATCGAAGAGAAGGTAAAGCAATGCCAGCCCTGCCAAGCCTCTCGCCCCGACCCGCCCAGAGCACCAGAGAGAGCTTGGGAGTTCTCCTACTGCCTCTGGTTGCGACTCCACCTGGATTTCGTGTGGCCATTCCAGGGGCAACTGTTTTTCATTGTTGTGGACTCTTACAATAAGTGACTGCAGGTCTTCCCTGTCTCCGTAACATCATCAAGGGTGGCTATCAAAGCAATGTGGCGGATCTTCAGTGCCCAGGGCCTCCCAGACACCCTAGTGATGGACAATGGGACAGCCTTCATGTCTGGAGAGTTCCAAGAATTCACCATTACAGGATCCGTCACTTGGAGAAACGACGGCTGAAGGGTGACACGATTGAAGTTTATAAGATTATGCATGGGATAGAGCAGGTTGAGAAAGAAGTACTTTTCTCCCTTTCTCACAATACAAGAACTCGTGGGCACTCAATGAAATTGCTGAGCAGTCGGGTTAGAACAGATAAAAGGAAATACTTCTTCACCCAAAGAGTGATTAACATATGGAATTCACTGCCACAGGAAGTGGTGGCAGCTACACACATGGACAGTTTCAAGAGGGAATTAGATAAACATATGGAGCAGAAGTCCATCACTGGCTATTAGCCACAGGGTATAGATAGGAACTCTCAGTCTGGGGTAGGTGATGCATTCTATTCTTGGTGCTGTGGAGGGCAGCAGTGGGAGGGCTTCTAGTGTCCTGGCCCCACTGCTGGATCTCCTGATGGCACCTGGTATTTTTGGCCGCTGTGGGACAGAATGTTGGACTAGATGGGCCATTGGCCTGATTCAACATTGGTTTCTCTTATGTTCTTATGTTCTTATGTCCACTCAGCCCTATTCCTCCCCGCCACCAACGGGTTGGACTCCATCGATTGGGACTACAAGTTGGCCTCTTTCCTTTTCGGCTAAAGAACAATGCCACACTCCACAATGGGCTGGAGCCTGGCCAAGCTGCTGATGGGCAGATGCCTCACATCAAGGCTGGACCGGCTCCATCCAGACCGAGCACCTGAGCAAGAGCCGGCCATCGAAACTCCAGAAGCCACCTGAGGGTTTTTCCCTGAAGATCCCGTTTATGCATGGAACTTCACCAGAGGGCCTCCTTGGATTCCAGCAAGAGTAGTGAGAGTTTGAGGGCCCCGCTCCTACGAGGTCTCCAATGAGGATGGACAAATACTACACCGCCATAGTGACCAACTTCACAGACAAACCCTGCTGGTGGAGCCGGAAAACTTCGGGGAACCAGACACGCTTGAGACCACCGATCTGGTAACCACATTGGAGGAACCATGCAACCCAGCCATCGCTAGTCAGCCTCCAGACCCTGCAGGGGCCCGCCAGCACATAGCCTGTGGACAGCACTCTGCTGAGAACGGCAGTGATGGCTCCAGCTTCAGAGACATTGGAACCCCACTGCTCAACCCGAGAGCGCAAACCGCACCCATACCTGAAGGACTTTATTTGTGGGTATCTAGTTTCAAACCAAGGGGGGAGGGGTGTAATATACCCTAGCCGACCATGTGCTCCAACTGGTTCTAACTGGTCCACCATGCAGCCAAGCGAAGTGTCTGAGCTTGGACCTTGAGGACAAAAGACCCTCGGCTCCTGAGTCCCCTCCAATCAGGGAACTAGGATCCAAGAGGTTAATGCAATTACTGTAAATAGACCACTCACGGCTGTTTGGGGTGTGTGGGGTGTGGTTTCCTTAGGGAATATAAATCGGTCTGCGAGCCGACTACTTTGTCTTGTTCACGATCTAATAAAGTATGTGAGAGCTGAAATCACTTGTCAGTCTCAGTACTTTTCACTATTAGTGATTTTAAATGTTATTATAGTGGGCCTTGGATTTTGGGAACTCTTTACCTTGCTATGGAGTCATAATACAGAATATTAAACATGGCCCTTTTCTTCTAAGAATGAATAGTATTTCTACTAATATGCCACATATGTGGATTTTTGGTAGCATGCAAATTGATTTGAAAGACACAGGATTACTCAGATAACTATTCTTTACTCTGGAAGCTATTTTTTAAACAAGCACCCTGCCACCGCAAAACTTGAAGACACCTGAATGAAGAGGACTTAAAGTCATTTTCTTTCTCTCTGTTCCTCAGAGGAAAAAGATTACAAACTAGAGGACGGTAAAGATTTTTTCTCCTGTCAAAGTTCCGAGGTGTTCCACAGGCATTTTGGCCAGGAATGGGTTAATAACTGCAAGGTATTTCTGCATTTGGACTTCCAAAATATTCTTCTGGAGTGCCTTTAACACATCCTACTTTTTCTTGTAGGACTGTTGTTTGCTTAAAGGCCGTTCCAGCCCGTTCTGGGCCGTTCCAGAGGCATTTTGGCCCAGAATGAGTTAATCAGTACACAATTGTTCTGGAGTTTCTATAATGCATCCCATAGTTTCTTGCGGAACTGTTGTTTGTTTAATGCCCATTCTGGCCTGTTCCGAGGTCTTCTGGGAGCATTTCAGCACAGAATAGGTTAATAAGTGCACAATATCTCTACATTTGAATTTCCAAAATATTCTTCTGGAGTGTTTAGTGCCCATTCCGGGTGTTCCGGAGTGTTCCAGAGGCTTTTCCGGAGTGTACCGGAGGGTGGGAGTTCCGTGTTTTCACTTCTGGAGTATTGTTCTGGAGTGGCTGTAATGCATGCCACTGTTTTTTGCGGCACTATTGTTTGTTTAGTGCCTGTTCCGGGCCGTTCTGGGGTGTTCCGGAAGCTTTTTGGCCTGGAACAGGTTAATAAAAGGGTGGGAGTGCCATGTTCTCACTTCTGGAGAATTGTTCTGAAGTGGCTATAATACATGCCATTGTTTTTTGCGGCACTATTGTTAGTTTAGTGCCCGTTCCGGGCCGTTCCGGGCCGTTCCGGGGTGTTCCGGAGGCTTTTTGGCCTGGAACGGGTTAATAAAAGGGTGGGAGTGCCGTGTTCTCACTTCTCTAGTATTGTTCTAGAGTGGCTGTAATGCATGCCACTGTTTTTTGTGGCATCATTGCTGGTTTAGTGCTCGTTCCAGGCCATTCCGGGGTGTTTCGGAGGCTTTTTGGCCTGGAACGGGTTAATGAAAGAGTGGGAGTTCCATGTTTTCACTTCTGAAGTATTGTTCTGGAGTGGCTGTAATGTATGCCACTGTTTTTTGTGGCACTATTGTTTGTTTAGTGCCCGTTCCAGGCCATTCCGGGGTGTTCCGGAGGATTTTTGGCCTGGAACGGGTTAATAAAAGGGTGGGAGTGCCATGTTCTCACTTCTCTAGTATTGTTCTGGAGTAGATGGAATGCATGCCACTGTTTTTTGCCGCACCATTGTTGGTTTAGTGCCCGTTCCGGGCCATTCCGGGGTGTTCTGGAGGCTTTTTGGCCTGGAACAGGTTAATGAAAAGGTGGGAGTTCCGTGTTTTCACTTCTGGAATATTGTTCTGGAGTGGCTGTAATGCATGCCACTGTTTTCTGCAGCACTATTGTTGGTTTAGTGCCCGTTCCGGGACGTTCCGGGGTGTTCCGGAGGCTTTTTGGCCTGGAACTGGTTAATGAAAGGGTGGGAGTTCCGTGTTTTCACTTCTGGAATATTGTTCTGGACTGGCTGTAATGCATGCCAGTGTTTTTTGCGGCACTATTGTTTGTTTAGTGCCCATTCCGGGCTGTTCCGAGCTGTTCCGGGCTGTTCCGGAGGCTTTTTGGCCTGGAAAGGGTTAATAAAAGGGTGGGAGTTCCATGTTTTCACTTCTGGAATATTGTTCTGGAGTGGCTGTAATGCATGCCAGTGTTTTTTGCGGCACTATTGTTTGTTTAGTGCCCGTTCCGGGCCGTTCCGGGCTGTTCCGGGGTGTTCCGGAGGCTTTTTGGCCTGGAACGGGTTAATAAAAGGGTGGGAGTGCCGTGTTTTCACTTCTGGAATATTGTTCTGGAGTGGCTGTAATGCATGCCAGTGTTTTTTGTGGCACTATTGTTTGTTTAGTGCCCGTTCCGGGCCGTTCCGGGCTGTTCCGGGGTGTTCCGGAGGCTTTTTGGCCTGGAACGGGTTAATAAAAGGGTGGGAGTGCCGTGTTCTCACTTCTGGAGTATTGTTCTGGAGTGTCTGTAATGTATGCCACTGTTTTTTGTGGCACTATTGTTTGTTTAGTGCCCGTTCCGGGCCGTTCCGGGGTGTTCTGGAGGCTTTTTGGCCTGGAACGGGTTAATAAAAGGGTGGGAGTTCCATGTTTTCACTTCTGGAGTATTGTTCTGGAGTGTCTGTAATGTATGCCACTGTTTTTTGTGGCACTATTGTTTGTTTAGTGCCCATTCTGGGCCGTTCCGTGGTGTTCCGGAGGCTTTTTGGCCTGGAACGGGTTAATAAAAGGGTGGGAGTGCCGTGTTCTCACTTCTGGAGCATTGTTCTGGAGTGGCTGTAATGCATTCCACTGTTTTTTGTGACACTATTGTTTGTTTAGTGCCCGTTCCGGGCCGTTCCGGGGTGTTCTTGAGGCTTTTTGGCCTGGAACGGGTTAATAAAAGGGTGGGAGTGCCGTGTTCTCACTTCTCTAGTATTGTTCTGGAGTGGCTGGAATGCATGCCACTGTTTTTTGCGGCACCATTGTTGGTTTAGTGCCCGTTCCGGGCCGTTCCGGGCCGTTCCGGGGTGTTCCGGAGGCTTTTTGGCCTGGAACGGGTTAATAAAAGGGTGGGAGTGCCGTGTTCTCACTTCTCTAGTATTGTTCTGGAGTGGCTGTAATGCATTCCACTGTTTTCTGCGGCACTATTGTTGGTTTAGTGCCCGTTCCGGGACGTTCCGGGGTGTTCCGGAGGCTTTTTGGCCTGGAACTGGTTAATGAAAGGGTGGGAGTTCCGGGTTTTCACTTCTGGAATATTGTTCTGGAGTGGCTGTAATGTATGCCACTGTTTTTTGTGGCACTATTATTTGTTTAGTGCCCGTTCCGGGCCGTTCCGGGCTGTTCCGGGGTGTTCTGGAGCCTTTTTGGCCTGGAAAGGGTTAATAAAAGGGTGGGAGTTCCATGTTTTCACTTCTGGAATATTGTTCTGGAGTGGCTGTAATGCATGCCAGTGTTTTTTGCGGCACTATTGTTTGTTTAGTGCCCGTTCCGGGCCGTTTCGGGGTGTTCCGGGGTGTTCCGGAGGCTTTTTGGCCTGGAAAGGGTTAATAAAAGGTTGAGAGTTCCGTGTTCTCACTTCTGGAGTATTGTTCTGGCGTGGCTGTAATGTATGCCACTGTTTTTTGCGGCAGTATTGTTTGTTTAGTGCCCGTTCCGGGCCGTTCCGGGGTGTTCCAGAGGCTTTTTGGCCTGGAACGGGTTAATAAAAGGGTGGGAGTTCCATGTTTTCACTTCTGGAATATTGTTCTGGAGTGGCTGTAATGCATGCCACTGTTTTTTGTGGCACTATTGTTTGTTTAGTTCTCGTTCCGGGTCATTCCAGGGTGTTTCGGAGGCTTTTTGGCCTGGAACGGGTTAATGAAAGGGTGGGAGTTCCATGTTTTCACTTCTGAAGTATTGTTCTGGAGTGGCTGTAATGTATGCCACTGTTATTTGTGGCACTATTGTTTGTTTAGTGCCCGTTCCGGGCCGTTCCGGGGTGTTCCGGAGGCTTTTTGGCCTGGAACGGGTTAATAAAAGGGTGGGAGTTCCATGTTTTCACTTCTGGAATATTGTTCTGGAGTGTCTGTAATGTATGCCACTGTTTTTTGTGGCACTATTGTTTTTTTATTGCCCGTTCCGGGCCGTTCCGGGGTGTTCTGGAGGCTTTTTGGCCTGGAACGGGTTAATAAAAGGGTGGGAGTGCCGTGTTCTCACTTCTGGAGTATTGTTCTGGAGTGGCTGTAATGCATTCCACTGTTTTTTGTGACACTATTGTTTGTTTAGTGCCCGTTTCGGGCCGTTCCGGGGTGTTCCGGAGGCTTTTTGGCCTGGAACGGGTTAATAAAAGGGTGGGAGTTCCATGTTCTCACTTCTGGAGTATTGTTCTGGAGTGGCTGTAATGTATGCCACTGTTTTTTGTGGCACTATTGTTTGTTTAGTGCCCGTTCCGGGCCGTTCCGGCGTGTTCCGGAGGCTTTTTGGCCTGGAAAGGGTTAATAAAAGGGTGGGAGTTCTGTGTTTTCACTTCTGGAGTATTGTTCTGGAGTGGCTGTAACGCATTCCACTGTTTTTTGTGACCCTATTGTTTGTTTAGTGCCCGTTCCGGGCCGTTCCAGGGCGTTCCGGAGGCTTTTTGGCCTGGAAAGGGTTAATAAAAGGGTGGGAGTTCCGTGTTTTCACTTCTGGAATATTGTTCTGGAGTGGCTGTAACGCATGCCACTGTTTTTTGTGGCACTATTGTTTGTTTAGTGCCCGTTCCGGGCCGTTCCAGGGCGTTCCGGAGGCTTTTTGGCCTGGAAAGGGTTAATAAAAGGGTGGGAGTTCCGTGTTTTCACTTCTGGAATATTGTTCTGGAGTGGCTGTAACGCATGCCACTGTTTTTTGCGGCACTATTGTTTGTTTAGTGCCCGTTCCGGGCCGTTCCGGGCTGTTCCGGCTTTTACCCTGTCCCACAGAAAGCAATTGTTTTTTGTAGAGGTTTTCACATCCTATGCACCTTATTTTGCCAATCCTTCACTAGTTGATAGTGGTATACACCCAACTCCAGTTGGGTCTTCTTTTTTTTTACTAGATCGAGGTTTTTATCTTTCCTCTGCCATGTAATATTATAGCACACACAGTGTTGGAAGCTAGGCATTTTGCCTCCCCTCCCTTTCTAGCCCCCATTTATAATAACTCTTCCTCCCCTTTTGCTATTCTTCTCTTAATCCCCTTGTGTATGTGTATAATAATAAGCATCTGACAGTGTAGGCTCTCTGACTCATTTTAAGGTGCCATAAGAGTCTTTGGTGTTTGGAATACAGTAGCCTAAAGGCTCAATTCAAGAAAATCTACACAGAATCCTACTAAGATCTATTCAATGGGGCTTTTATTCCCTGGAAAATGTTCCTAGGATGATATTGTAACTCAACTTTTCCTCTAATTCCCCCCCCCCATGTATATCAAATGTGTTTGTGTATGCTCAGGTAATTTGACTCTCACTCCTCCTCCACTTTTCAACAAGAGGCTCCCACCCTACAGTTCAAAATTGCCAGAATTTTGACTTTTAAAAAACCTGTTAATCTTGTATGATCAAATATAATTCAGAGAAACCATTGAATATTCAAATATAGAATATACAACACAAAACTTTAATGGTATTCAAACTGGGAAGCAAAACTGGACCTTATAATAGTCAAATATAAACCAACTGAAAAGGAAGACAGCAACATTTTTAAAATATAAAATTATCTTTGTTTGTCCATCCAGATTATTGAGCTGCTAGTGAAAAAGCTTGCAGGCCACACAATAGAAGAAAAACTATATACATGATTGTATGGTTGATAGAAAGTGGTACCAGAAACAACTGAGACATTAGGTTTTAGGCACAGAAAATAGCAAGATTAATGACCAAGTCAGGGTAACTGCAAAATACAGTTTGAGACAATTAATTTTTTATTGTGGAATTCTGCAAAATAGGTTATCACATTCTAATTGCATTGACAAAAGGATCTTACCAAACTATGAAAAATAATTATATAAATTCAATTTTACATTCTCTTTCAGTAGTACAGAGGCTATGCAAAAAGTATACTTACATTAGCACAGCTAATAACCAAGCCTCCAAAATGGAGCCTAAAAACAACCCTATTTCTCTAGTTCATGTACAATGGCAGAATTAATGGAAAAGCTTCTTGCCTGGTTTGCCTATAAAGTAACTGGAGGCTGTTTAATGAACTGGAATATTATTTCCATGATTTTTTCTAGTGGGGGAGAGATTCCTTGTTTCCATCTAAATCACTCATGTCCATAATTAAAGAATAATGAGCCAAACCGTTGCCTTCATCCTGCCCAAACCCCTTCTCATGGAGATTCCAGCTAATATTTAAAAAATAATCCAATATACAGAACATGTCCAAGAATAATAGGAATATTATTCATTGTCTCTCTGGGCTACTGTATTGCCACACATCAGTCAGGCTAGAGACAAGGGAGGATGTTAAGGGCCAGTGGAGAGGCCAGCTGGTAATGAGATCCCCTGGATGATCAAAAAGAGAAGCCCATGGCACAGTTACACTTCCAACTATACACAAATAATTCATCATAGAAAGAAGATGCCAAGGCTTCAGTTTTCTGCATGCTAAAGCTGGGGTTTGATTACACTTATTTACAGTGTACAGCATCTAGTCATTTAAGTTACTTTTCTATTCTATCACAAATACTCTGGTCAAGTACAATTTTCTCTAAACTTGTTTGATTTTTATAGTGATGTAGCTCAGACTGAGAAACTGACAGAGGGCCAAACCAGACTTAAGAACATAAGAACATAAGAGAAGCCATGTTGGATCAGGCCAATGGCCCATCCAGTGTTCAACACTCTGTGTCACACAGTACCCAAAACCCAGGTGCCATCAGGTGGTCCACCAGCAGGGCCAGAACTCCAGAAGCCCTCCCACGGTTGCCCCCCCAACCACCAAGAAAAATATAGAGCATCACTGCCCCAGACAGAGTGTTCCATCTATGACTTGTGGCTAATAGCCACTGATGGACCTCTGCTCCATATGTGTCTCCAATCCCCTCTTGAAGCTGTCTATGCTTGTAGCCACCACCACTTCCAGCAGCAGTGAATTCCATGTGTTAATTACTCTTTGGCTGAAGAAGTACTTCCTTTTATCTGTTCTAAGCCTACTGCTCATTAATTTCATTGAATATGCATGAGTTCTTGTATTGTGAGAAAGGGAGAAAAGTATTTCTTTCTTGATCTTCTCTATCCCATGCATAAATGTGTAAATGTCTATCATGTTACCCCTCAGTCATTGGTTCTCCAAGCTAAAGTGCCCTAACCTCTTTAACCTTTCTTCATAGGGAAGGTGTCCCATCTACTTAACCATTTTAGTTGTCCTTCTCTGCACCTTTTCCAATGCTATAATATCTTTTTTGAGGTGTGGTGACCAGAACTGTACATGGTATTCCAAATGAGGCCACACCATGGATTTATACAGGGACATTATGATACTGCCTGATTTGTTTTCAATCCCCTTCCTAATAACCCTCAATATAGTATTTGCCTTTTCTATTTCAGTTGCACACTGAGTCAATATCTTCAGTGAGTTATCTACCATGACTCCAAAGTCTCTCTCCTGATCAGTTACCGCCAGTTCAGACTCCATCATGTATGTTTATAATTAGGATTTTTTGCTTCAATGTGTATTACTTTGCACTTTCCCATGTTGAACCTCATTTGCCATGTTGACACCCACTTGCCCAGCCTTGAGAGATCCCTCTGGAGCTCCTCACAGTCCTCCCTGGTTTTCACTGCCCTGAACAATTTAGTGTCATCCAGAAATTTAGCTGTTCACAGTAGTGAGAACCAAGGAGGACTGTGAGGAGCTCCAGAGGGATCTGTCAAGGCTGGGCAAGCGGGCACCAAAGTGGCAAATGAGGTTCAACATGGGAAAGTGCAAAGTAATGCACATTGAAGCAAAAAATCCTAACTATAAATGTGGCAAATGTGGTTCAACATGAGAAAGTGCAATGAAATGCACATTGGAGCAAAAAAATCCTAACTATAAATGTATGTTGATGGGGTTTGAACTGGCGGTAACTGATCAGGAGAGAGACTTGATGCTGGGAGATCCACAAATGCATTGTTTAAGTGGACATATCAGTCATGTAGGACCCCACCTGGGATAGAGCCATGGTGCACTAGTACAGCAGCAGCTTTATATGCAGAAAGTCCCAAGTTCAATTCCTAGCATCTCCAGTTAAAAAGGTCAGGTCATGGGTGATATGAAAGACCTCTGCCAGAGATCCTGGAGAGCTGATGCCAGACAAAGTAGACAACACTGACCTTGATAGATCAATGGTCTGAGTTAATATAAAGCAGCTTCATGTGTTCATGGCTGCCATTTCTACTTCAAATTCTGGAAAAATCTGAACATGGATCATCTAGTGTCTTATCTGATTTCTGATCCTGAAACTAACTTACCAAACTTATCCCATGAACATCATGACTGAGTAGGAGTTTGATTGAGATCTCTTGCATCCAGACCAGAATTCTTCCTATTACATCATTCTTATTTTACAAATGAACACACTACCAGCTCCACTGTGGATAACTGCAGGAAACAGTGAATTCTTGTTTGGAGCCATTGGCATGCAATGGTAATAAAGATCAATGCATCAAAAAGAATTACAATTTGATCTGGGAGAAGAAGTGTAGGTATGATAGAGAAAAAATAACAAGGGATCATTGTAAGCAAATGCAGTAGAATATAGTTACATTTCATTGTTGCTGGGGATGAACCTCACTACGGAAAAGGCTTCATGGAAAAGGTGATTTGAAGGAAGGATTTAAAAGATTGGTGACATCAGTATATGCTATGTAAAAGAATTTTAGACAAAAGGAGCAGAAGGGGATGATTGCTGAGCAGCAAGGTAACCAATGTGTGCTGAATCAATTTACAAGGTTGTGAGGTGAAAAACAGTCAAGTGAATATGCTTTTGAGAAAAGTGATATTTGAATATGGTTGCTGTTGTTGCTTTCCTCCCTGTGGACAAAATAAATGATGTGTGATGTCTTTTATTGTACAGCTTAATGGAAACCTTAAAGCCTCACCATCTCTCCTTCACTCATGCAAGTCCTTAGGGGAAATCATATTTTGTGTGTATTTGAAGGTCGAAGAAAGTTTTCAAGCTGTTTGATTTGAAGTTCAGTTTTTACCACTCCCACACAGTTTTTCTTACAGAAAAATCCCACCACCTCTAAAATCTGACTGCCTAAAACTTAAACTAGAAACCCTTTGGGGGTATCTCCTCGTGATTCCAAATCATGAGAACATCCTGTCATCACATTTACAAAAAAAATGATGAGATGGATTTGTGTATATTTTCTTCTCATAGGAAAGACATATATATGCTAAGTTTCTCATGGAATCTTGGTATACCTAGGGCTTGTTCATATATAGGAACCCTCCTCACATATCTGTTTTAGTAGAAAGCAGATAGTTAAGTATGAGACTTAAGGCAGCAGCTCATAGCAAGTGATTCAGCTTTATTACAAGGTAAGACGAACACAGCACATGAGAGCAACATGCTCGCTTTTAAACTAACCGGGTCTTGGTAGGCCACACCATTAGTTGGGATAAGAACCAACTAAAATATGAACATAACAACCAATCAAATCATTTTCCTCCTGCACCCTTCTTGTATCCTGATTGGACTGCTGTGCAGAGTGTCCAATCAGCTTGCAGGAGTTATGATACCAGACTTAAACAGGAGATAGAATTCAAGCTCATGCATTATGTATACCAATACATAACATCCCTCCCCCCTAAGATGAATCAATTCTGGAACAAACAAAATCTTTTAAATAAGAGGGAGGTCATCGTGTTCATTGCGACTGTCTTACTGGGTTAGTTGGAGGTACTGTCTTTGCGTCCCTGTTTCTTGGACCACTCTGTTCCCCAGGGGACTACTGCTTGAGAGGCTAGTGTCAGGGATTGGGTTCTGTTCTGATCCTGCCCCGGCAACCGGCTCAACGTCCTGATCTGAAACTCCAACCTCTGTATTCAAATGTTCCACTTGCTCAGCTGTGGGGGCTGGAACCTTGTTAGGCTCAACACTGCCCTCAATACTTGAGCCAGCTCATCTTTGCCTAAGTTGGTCTATGTGGCACCTTAACTGCCTGCCGTCTGCAGTTTGTACCACATACGATAAAGTGCCAGTTACCTCAGTGACGACTGCTGGAAGCCAAAGGTGCTCCTTCCCACAGTTCCAGGCAAAAACGGAGTCCCTGACTTTGAAGGAATGAGGAGTTTCCAGGACTTCCCTCTGTGGTGGTTTGTCAGTGGTGAAGTTGGAGTCGATCCAGTAGCGATGTCAGGCAGTGTCCCATCAGCAACTCCGCTGGGCTCCTCCCAGTTGCGGTGTGTGGTGTGATATGTTGGTACAGTATAAAGGACGCTAGCTTCTGAGCCCAGTCCCCATGGATCATTCTCTACAGGGCTTCCTTTGTGGTCTGTAACATTTGTTCAGCCTGCACATTTGTGACTGGGTGGAATGGTGCGGACGTGATGTGTTTGATTAAGTTGTTTCCTAAAAACTCCAGGAATTCAACTGAGATAAATTGTGTCCTGTTATCTGAGACTATCATGTCAGGTAAGCCGTGAGTAGCAAAGATATGGCTCAGTGCTTTTATGACTGCAGCAGAAGTCATTTTCGACATTTGTACCACCTCTAACCATTTAGAGTATGCATCAACTATTATTAAGAACACTTGCCCCTAAAATGGCCCCTCAAAGTCAATATGCAATCTCGACCATGGTCTGTGTGGTGTTTCCCATTGATGCATGGGAGCCTGAGGGGGTTCTGGCCGAGATTCCTGGCAAGGTTGACACATTTTTACCCACTCCTCAATTTCATGGTCTATACAGGACCACCAAACATAACTCCAAGCTAGAGCCTTCATTTTGTCTATGCCCGGGTGACCTTCGTGTAGAGCCTCCAGAACCAGTTTCCTTAGGTTGGGAGGCACCACCACCCGATTCCCCCATAACAGACAGCCCTTGTGCACTGACAGTTCTTGTTGCTGTGAGCTATACAGCTGGAATTCCACAGAGAACTGACCTTCCGGCCACTCCCTCCACACCCAGTTAAGTACATGGGTGATTGTGGGGTCCTTGGCTGATCCAGCCGTGATGTCAGAGGTGTACACAGGTGGCTGAGGAAGTTCTTCAATGGCCATTACTTCGCATGCAGGAGCCGGGTCGAGAGCCGGCCCCGGAATAGGACACTGGCTTAAGGCATCTGCGTGCCCTACAGCCTTTCCCGGCCGGTGGATCAGGTCAAAGTCGTATGCTGCCAGAAATACAGTCCACCACAGCATATGAGGTGATAAGATCTGTGGGGTTTGGCGATTTGGCGCGAAAAGTCCCAGAAGTGGTTTACGGTTTGTGACCATGAGGAATCTGCATCCGTATAAAAAGTCATGAAATTTCTTCATGCCAGAAACTAATACAAGTCCTTCTTTATCAATTTGGGTGTAGTTCCTCTCAGCAGCAGTCAAAGTCTGGGAATAATACACCACTGGCACTTCCTGGCCATCCACCATTACATGACTAAGAACAGTGCCTATGCCAAAGAAGGAGGCGTCCACAGCAAGGACCAACGGTTTGTTCTCGTCAAAATGTGTTAGAACATTGTTCAACACCAACAAACTTTTAATAGCCCCAAACACTTGGTCGTGCTGTGACCCCCATTCCCATTTTGCCCCCTTCACTAATAATTTATGCAGAGGCTCTGCTATCAACGCCTTATGAGGCAAAAGGGCATGATAAAAATTTGAGATGCCTAGGAATTATTGCAGCTCTTTTTTGTTTTGTGGTCAAGGCGCATTTTGAATTGCAGCAACCTTGCCCTCTGTAGGGTGAACTCCATGTTCATCTATGAGGAACCCTAAGAATTCTACCCTGGGTACCCCAAAATGGCATTTGTTTCTCTTGACCTTAAGGCTGGTTGTCTGGAACTGACCCAATACTGCCCTGATATGATCAGCCAACTCTGCCTCATTAGCCCCAGCAATTAGCATATCATCAAAATACGGTACCACTGCTGGCAGATCTCGCAACAACCCTTCCATCAATCCCTGGAAGATTCCCAGGGCCACATTCACACCGAATAGTAGGTGGTTTACCTTGAACACCCTCCTGTGAGTAACAATGGTTTGTGCCTCAGCTGCACTTTGATTGACAGGCAATTGCTGGTAGGCCTGGGCAAGATCTAATTTTGCAAAGATCTGCCCTCCCACCAGAGACGCTAACACATGGCTTATGATAGGCACTGGGTACGAATGTTGTTGTAACACCCTATTAATAGTACATTTATAATTGGTGCAAATCCACACAGACCCAACAGGCTTAATTGGTGTCACAATAGGAGTCTCCCACCTAGGTTAGGGTACAGGTTCGAGTACACCTTGAGCAAGCAGTTTGTCCAGTTCTGCTTTGATTCGCAGTCTGAGCACGATGGGTACCCACCGGTATTTTAGTCTGATGGGCACCACAGAAGGGTCCAAGTCAAAAGTTATCAGTAGTCCCATATACCGTCCCACTTGAATTTTGTTGACGTCATCGTCCTCACCCTCAGATTCACTGGCTGAGTCGTGATGCACCGACTTCTCCAGGCACTGATGGGGCAGACTGCCCGCTTGTCTATCCTCCTTGGTAGACCTCTCCATGGCTTCTGCGGTGATGGCTTTGGCATAGGCTGTAGTGGAAGTCAGCTCTGATTTAGCGGAAAGCCTCTGCTGGAGCTTTTTGTCCCACAGACCGCACACCAACTGATTGAGCAACACTGCCTCCAGGTCGGGGAAGTTGCAGGTCCTGGCTGCCTTTCATAGAGCCAAAACGTACTTGGCAACTGACTCGCTCTCCCCCTGATCCCACTTGTAGAACGCATGTCTGCAGGCAATCTGTGAGGGCTTGGGTGCAAAGTGATTTACAGCTTGTTTTTTATATCAGCTAGGGAGACAGTTAGAATATCGGCCAGAGTGACCAAAGACCTGGCCACGTTGAACATGGTTCGACCACAGGAACTGAGCAGCATTGCCGTCTTTGTGGCATCCTCCTTAATTTGATGGGCCTGTAAGTGGAACCAAGTGATATAGGAGTCCCAGTCTTCCAGCTCAGGTTCGAATGCCTCGAACTTTACGGTAGCTGCCATCACCCTTGTTGGTTCTGCCAGTGGGATGTCAGGGTGTCATCCTTCTTCCGGAGCCCTGGAACAGTCTGCTTCGTCTGCCGTGGTGGCGGTGGTTCAGCGGAGCTGCCTACCCACTATAATCCCATCTTTGTTGCCAGTGTTAAGTATGAGACTTAAGGCAGCAGCTCATAACAAATGATTCAGCTTTATTACAAGGTAGGACGAACACAGAACATGAGAGCAACAGGCTCTCTTTTAAACTATCCGGGCTTGGTAGGCCATGCCCTTAGTTGAGATAAGAACCAATCAAAATATGAACATAACAACCAATCAAATCATTTCCTTCCTGCACCCTTCTTGTATTCTGATTGGATTGCTGTGCAGAGTATCCAATCAGCTTGCAGGAGTTACAATACCAGACTTAAATAGGAGATAGAATTCAAGGTCATGCATTATGTATACCAATACATAACACAGATATGCAAATAAGAACTAGAAATGGTATTTTAGAAGAATGCCTCTAGAGTAACAGAACAGCAATTGAGGATCTTATTGTTCCTTAAGGTGGTCAGGAAGGGGAAGGACAATATACTGCCAAACAAATCTGTAAAGCTAAGCTTTTTGAGTTGACCTTACTGTTCAGATCCCTGGAGGGGGGACAGAAGGTGGTCTTGATGGCAATATTGGTGTTTCTGGAACCTCAACATGGTAGAAATGTCAGTGTATGAAAGATATGAGCTGTCAGATTCAGATCATGTCCATCTAAGTGACAGTTAACAGCTGCAGGCTAGTGGCTCTAGCTGGAGCAAACCGGTTCTGACCAGCACCTCTGCTGGAGTGTCAGAGTGACTCAGCAGTCAGTGCTGATTGGTCAGTCTTTGTATATAAGCATTCAATGTACAGTCTACTTTCTCTCTCTTTGTATGTGGATGTATGGCGGAGCACTTTGTTGGATTGACTTGTGTATACCTGCATCACGTAACAGTGTGAATAAATTCCTTGTATATATTTCCTCCCCACTACCTGTGTGGACATTGGACTTTGTGGGACTTAGCTCTACAGCACACTGTACCACTCTGCACTGGTGAGGCTTCACCAGACCCTAACACCACTTCCTGACAAGAAAATCCTGTTGTTGAAATCTGCTGGCAAGTCTGCAGAGCTCATCAGTAGTCTTGCAATTTCAGGGCTCTCTATTGCCTCTAGATGTCACCTAATTGTCCCCAAATGAAACTTCTTTTGCTGACTCCCACCCCCACACAGAGAACACACTCCTGGCCAAGCTGCTACTCACAAAGCAACTCAGAGCCCATTTGGTTAATGACTGATGAATGCAGCTGTAATGTGACTTAAAGGGACTAGAATTTGCCATAACCTCACTCATTAATGGAGCAGAGTTAAAAGGTTATTAATTCTCTCTCAGATCTTGTCTGTCATCACCATTAAAGAGCCTTATGGCACACACAAAAAATAGTAACTAGTCAGGAAACACGAGGCATATCTCTTTACCCCCCCATGCCACCTTGGTCTACAGTCCTCTGTTTCTTTCCCCCTTCTCTCCCCCACCATCTCAGTTAAGAAAATAATTTGCATTCTTTTCTGTCAAATGCTAATTGAAAGGAGTCTGAGAAAATTTGAATAGGCTTCATTATGGACTTGGTTTGTTACAAATGATAGTCTGCCAAAGAAGGCATAATCTACTGGCAGCCGAATGAGAAGATCTGGCAGCCTAGGGATCATTCTCATTTTGTGTGTTATATCACATCAACAGGAACAGACCAAAAACCAGGGAGTTCTCTAGGTGCCCAACCCCCTGCCATATCAGCTGTCAAAATGTAAGGGTAACAAGCAGTTCTGTGTTTCACTAACCAGAAGGCCACCCATAGAGGAAGGTTCAGGGATGGCAATGGCAATTAAAAGCATTTGATTCCTATACTGACCTGATCTATCCTGAGCCAGAGGACATCTCTCATGATAGGGCTGCAATATTGTCTAGGTTCCAGCAGTCTTCACTGCTGTCATGAATTACATTGCCCCATGTCCATTGCTTTTAAGAGATTAGTCCCATGGCAGGATGGACAAGCAGCTTTGTGAGGGTTGGCCACAGTTTATTTTGCACCATAGGTGAGGCTCCCTTCTGGCACCCCCCTGTGCACCACCCCCTCCTCCCCAATGCCAGTAGCTCAGAAAGTAGTATTTTTGCTCACAGGACTCCACAGCTTAGAGGGCCCCTGAGAAGCCCCCATGCAGCCGCAGAAGGGCGCTGCTCCCACAGACGGGCTGGCCGGCGAGTCCCCTGTGTGTGGGATGCAGGCCCAGGAGGCCCCAATCGCAATGCCTCCTCTGCGGGAGCGCTCAGCCCAGCCAGTCCCCAGCCCTTGGCCCAGCCCCCCTGCGATCCCTGGAGGGAGGGCCGCTGAGAGGCCCTGACTCCCTGCCTGCCACCCTCTGCATGCCCTGGGGGAGCAGGAGGCTACGAGGCATCCCAGAGAGCTGTGGGGCAGTGGAGAAGGAGGAGTGCCCTGGGCCGTGGGCCCGCCTGGCCATCGCCACTCCTCTGTCCTCACATGCCCAAAGGGAGGGGCGGGAGTTGCCGGGCTGGGAGGAATGCCACCCCCCATCTTTGCTCCCCAACTCCCTGCCTGCCTGCCACCCTCTGCATGCCCCGGAGAGCTATGAGGCAGCAGAGGAGGAGGAGGAGCACCCCAGGCTGTGGGCCTGCATGGCTGCCGCTGCTCCTCTGTCCTCACACGCCCGAAAGAGTGGGCAGGAGTTGTTGGGCTGAGAGGAATGCCAGGGGGGCTTTGGGGGGGCAGATGCAGTTTGGCACCCTAAGGGCCGGCCCGCCCTAGGCGAATGCCTAGTTTGCCTAGTGAGTGAGCCGGCCCTGAGCTTTGTATGAAAGTATAGCTGCAGCAGAAGTAAAGAAAAGGCATGGCCATCAAATAAAAGATCAGTCTATGCATTTAACACCAGCAAGCCCTATCAAGGTGTTACTAAATATGACATTAAAAGGGGGAAGACCCAAGATGGTGACCAATGCAGACGCTGAGCTCCGCATTTTAATTATGGTTTTTAACCTGCAAAATATTCCCTCCAGACATGAAAAAGACCAAAATGATTTCCAGATTCCAAACACATCTATCAGTTACCCCATACACAGCAAATTAATATCATGCTCTTCCTGAGAGCAAAATCTCTTATCCTGTTTCTTGGCCTGGCATCAGTTATATCCTTTATCTTCATTCACTGAACACTTTGGCAGAGTGATGGACACAATGACTGCCTTCTGCAGAACATTTGTTTGGCATCCTTAATCCCATGCAGAATTCTTGGTCAGCTGCCATCATCCAGATCTGCTGCTGAAGCCAAAACATCTGTGCATCTACTTTCCCCTGGAAAACAAATGGGAACATTATCTGAAAATGCCCTAACAAGGGTGCAAAACATCAGAGGTAGCATGATTTTCTAGAAGGGACAGAGGAAGACATGGAGGCTTGAGCACACCAGAGGATGGGGAAGGGGGATGCTGTTCTTGTTGGTGCCTCTCAGGCAGTGCTTAAGTGAGAACCATCATTAACAATGGCTCAACCTCACTTAGAAAACACATCCTCTGATATGAGAGTCCTTGCTCCTGAGAATGGCTGCTGGTTATTTATTCTATAGTGTGAGGGGGTGGGGTCCAACCATGCATACGCTCACAGTCTTCTTGATTCTGCTGCTAAGAACCTTTTGGTACTGAGCCTTACCACTAAAACAGTTTTAGGATTTTGCCCTAGGAATTTCTGGTGCAAAGTAAGGCTTTTTGGAGAAATATGTGTTCAAAGTATGGGGAAATACCTGGCTTTAAAAAAAGAAAATCTGTCACAATCAGTTGTGATGAGAACTTGATGGTGAATATGTTCACTTGGTAAATGTACCTTGTTCAACCATTTTAACCTCCTTGTGAGGAAGGCTTCAAATCCATGTGTCTCACCCTCACTGTTAGCTACCTGATTCAAGCACAAGCTGGGAAACTTTGTGGCTGCACAAGAGCTGTGGCAGATAAGTTTTGTGTCATTATGTCATTTGGCTGGTTTTGAACTTGCACAGTAGGTTGAATCAATCTCCACCCAGTGTCATTGTCAGACATTTTGGCAGCCATTAGGATTCAAACTGTCAGATACCATCCGGTTTCTCATAATATTTTTTCTTTACATTTCTGTGTCATTTTAATAACTGGCAATGGTGAACAATGGCAGCAAAGAAAGAGGAAGGTTAATGAATTGTTGCACATGTGTGGGAGTGGCAGTTCTGTGGAGGGTGTATTTGAGTAGTCTGAATGGGGACTGAACAGCCTGTCAAAGTTCAGGCATATAGTGATCATGAAGCAAGCCAAACTGGCAGACCATGACTAGTTGAAGCTACTTGAAACTCCTCCTATTTTCATTTTTTAAAACATAATTGTGTTACACAGGATATGGGAAGCAGAAAAAGCAAAAAAGAACAGCAACTGCTACACCTAAAGGAAGTCTTAAAAGATATGAGATGACATTCCAAAGTCTCACACAGAAACCACAGGATATTTTTTTTTTTTTTTATTATTATTTCAATTTGTATTCTGTCTTGCCACAGAACTGGCTCAAGGCAGCTAACAACACTAAAAGCACTAAAACAGTAAATACAATAAAATACAGTAAAATATAAATACAACTGCCTAAGCAACTGAACAGTACTAATGATGATGATGGCAGCATGCGATATACAAAAAGAGGCAATAACCAGCCGATGTTTCATATGGGCCAAGATGTATTCTGGCAGCACATTCGTCAGTGGCGCATTCGCCAGTGGCCCATTGATCAGTGGTGGCTCCTAATCAAAAGCCTGGTGGAAGAGTTCCATTTTGCAGGCCCTATGGAACTGTAAAAGGTCCCACAGGGCCGTTACAAATTGGGTGAGTCCTAGCGCTGCCATGAATGACACCAGGTCCATTGCTGGTACAGAGGCCGCATTGTCGGCATGGACACTGAAGTCACCCAAGACTATCAGCCTAGGGTACTCTAATGTCCAGCCCGACACCGCCTCGACCAGAGATGGCAAACTGTTGGTTGGTGTGTTTTAAATCCTTTTAAGATAATGCCAGCCTACCACCACCTGCCTGTGGTAGAGCCACTACTAAGGTCCAGGGAGCCCAAGTCACCACCGATATTGCCATTTCTCAGATTTCCAAACATCATTTTTTTTGAGCACAGTACAAATCTGTAATATAAACATCCTGCTTGATCCCATCCCTCTGATGCCATGAATAATAAACAGGGCTCTTTTTGTAGAAAAAGCCCAGCAGGAACTCATTAGCATATTAGGCCACACCCCTGACAGTGCAGCTCATTAGCATATTAGGCCACACCCCCATGTCATCAGAAGTGTGGTCACAGATCTGCCCTCACAGAGGAGGGAGAGCTTGTACCTGACTAAACCTTGGTCTTAAAGGTGCCACTGGACTCTTTTGGATTGCTAGCTATGGGGGGGGACACACAGATCTGTGCAGAAAAAAAGAGAGAGGGAGGGAGAGAGAGAGAGAGAGAGAGAAGGAATGGAGGGAAAGAGGGAAAGAGAGAGAAGGAAGGAGGGAGGGAAGGAAGGAGGGAAGGAGGGAAGGAAGGAGGGAGGGAGGGAAGGAAGGAAGGAAGAGAGAGAAAGAGAGAGAGAGAGAGAGAGAGAGAAAGAAAGAAAGAAAGAAAGAAAGAAAGAAAGAAAGAAAGAAAGAAAGAAAGAAAGAGAGAAAGAAAGAGAGAGAGAGAGAGAGAGAGAGAGAGAGAGAGAAAAGGTGGGAAGGAAGGAGGGAAGGAAGGAAGGAAAGAGAGAGAGAAGGAAAGAAGGAGGGAAAGAGGGAAAGGAAGAGAGGCCCCCTCTTGATTTGAGTTAGATCAAGGCATACCCAACAGTAGATGCAACTGCAGCATTAAGATGATAAATGATGCATTAAGATGATAGGATGATTTGTAGAATATTTACAAATTTTGGTTTTTAAAAATACTGCCCTTCATAAATAAAATAGCTGTTTTATCTGATGGCAATCAAGCAACTTTTATCTTATTTATTAATTTTACACTCAATTGCTAAATTCCAGATTAACATAAAGGCATTTAAAAAATTTTAACCATCAGTCTTAGATCTGAACATCCTGTGAGCATTCCTGGAGATACTGTGTTGTCCAAGAAAATAAATAAAAATCCAGACAGCAAAAAATAAATAGATTTTGTTGTGTACCCAGCAAGACGGCGCACATGGTTGGGTCTGCACGTGGCCATGCGAAGGGCTCAAGCTTCGCTCCGAAAGACAATAGCCTGAGCGGATCCTAGCACACTAGGGCTAGGATCCAAGAATGAACCTATGGGACTCGAGTGCACTGTAAACAGCGTATCACGGGTGTAGGAGTGTGTTGGGTGTGGTTTGGCTACAGGGATTTAACCAGCCTCTGGGCCAGGTAAGCCATCTCAAGATCTGCCTGTAACTACGTATGAGCTGAAATCACTCTCCAATGCATCAGCCTCAGTACTTTATACTGGTGACGAAGGTGGGATCCCGATGAGCGAGCCCGACTCTTCATCCATCACAGCACCGAGCATTGCTCCAATGGAAGCCGCTGCACCCCGCATCAATCCAGAGCCCAGCAGCACACCAGTTCAGGCTCTGATCCCAGCAGCAGAGACTCCATCCCCGGAGCCAACTGGAATGATGCCAGGGACCCCAGCCCCAGCTCCAGACATCACTCGTACCTAAAGGACCCTCATACCTAAAGGACTATGTATGTTAGGGTAACTTGGACCAAGGGGGGAGGGGTGTTGTGTACCCAGCAAGACTGCGCATGTGGTCAGGTCTGCACGTGGCCATGCAAAGGGCCCAAGCTTCGCTCTGAAAGACAATAGCCTGAGTGGATCCCAGCACACACCTATCAGAAGGCTAGGATCTGAGAATAGACCTATGGGACTCGAGTGCACTGTAAATAGTGTATCATGGGAATGGGTGTGTGTTGGGTGTGGTTTGGCTATACGGATATAAACCGGCCTCTGGGCCAGGTAAGCCATCTCAAGATCTGCCTGTAACTAAATAAAGTATAAGCTGAAATCACTCTCCAATGCATCAGCCTCAGTACTTTATAGATTTCCAAGTGTTTTGTTGATATCTCAGATTCAGACTTGAACTTTGGATGGCACATGCAAAATATGCTTACTAAAAATGGAATAAATGAGAAGTCAGACTCTTTTATGGCAACCCATTTTGCCTTGCTCAGCATCTGAAGGCATGAGCCACAGAACTCCAAAAATTATGCTATGAGACAATTACGTAATGAGTGCTTGGATTTTATTTTAATTTGTTAATTTCTCTTATAGCTAATTTTATCCCTTCCTGCATAATACTAAGAACAGTGGGATGCTGCAGATTAACGCAGTTCTCTATGTCTTCTGGTCCAATTGCATATATATATATATATATATATATATATATATATATATATATACACACTTCCTTATATATAATTCAGTTTTGGTCATACCTTATATGGGCAAAATGCGCGCCGGAATCAGTTGGCTGCGGGGGCTGCCACTCAAACGTGGGGCCCTGGCCATTCCTAATGTGCCTGGCTGTGTGGCCTCAATCCCGCCCACGCAGCCAGCAGCCAGATTGTCTGCACAGTCTGCTGCCACCCGCCGGACTGCATGGATCCTCCGGCGGTTGTGCGATGAGGCCTTCAGAACCACTCTAGATAGGGGGCCATGGTGCTGCCGCACCTGCCGGCAACCAGTTTGACTACAGACTCCGGGCCAGGTCTATGGCACTCTCCTCCTTGCGTGGGTGACCCACGCCTGGGGCCGTGCCTGGCCAATCCTGCATGCATCCGCCCACCCGCGGACTTGGCCGCCACTGTCCCTTCCCAGCCCGCCCCCTGACCTCTCTCCTTATGCTGCAGGGCCACCTCCCAGGGGGCTGGGCACCCTGCAACTGCATTTGGCAATGAGCAGGCTTCAGCCAGGCTCGCCACACCCACCCTGGGTTCCAAACGAGCCCCGACAGGACACGCGGGCAGATGCCCTCTGACAGCCCTGCTGCGTTCAATGCCTTTGCCTCCCGCCGCTGCCCTCCTCTCCAGCAAGGGTCAGCACGGGTGGGCCACCACCTGCTCCTTCACCGGGGACGTGCCTCCACACCAGCCTGATGCCACTGTCCTCGCCCAGATGACCAGCCCCAGATAGGCCTCCCAAGGGGTCCCCTCACCTCTCTCCAATCACCCACAGGGCCAGCAGAGGCTGCGGCTGACCCTCCGGAGACAGCCACTCTGCCCCACCCTTTTCCTATCGCCCTTACAGTGCCAAACACCGATGTTGCCACCTCCAGAGGCCCTCCCAGCAACCCTTCCCACTCCCCCATGCCCTCCGGAATTCCAGGCCGACATGAGAGTGACCGGACTGCCCCCCCCTCAACTGGGGAGAGGCCCTCACGCACCCCATAACCTTCCTAGCACCCGTTGTCTCTCCAGCCACAACGGGCCTTCCTTCTAGTGTGTGTGTGTATATATCTATCTATATATATAGATAGATAGATATATACACACACACATATATATATACACATATACACAACTTAATAACATTTTATTAACTTTAATGAATACAACATATAATAACATATAACAGGTAAGGATATAGTAGATATAAGAATATGAAGTGAACCATAAAGTAGAACCATATATTTAACAAATTAGTTACAAATCTATAATCTTAATGTTATAACATTCTTTAACTAAAGCTACCAAAGGTGCAAAGTATCCATTATTGGAGGGATTATGCATTGCTCCGTCAAATATTGTACAATTGGGAACCAATTGTTATAAAAGAAGATGAAGTAAGTCCAATTGCTATGTTAACAATAACTCTTATTTTAAATAAAATAAAAAGTTTGACAATATTGCAGAATTGCTTAGCAATAGAAAATATAGGAATGCAACTTATTTCCCACATGCAACTGAAATAGCTGGGCTTCTGCAGGAAAAAGCAGAAATGAGGTTGTATCTCCAATAAAAAGTGATGAACCTAACTTTTTCGTTCCTCTATGGACGATGTCTGTATTAGGCATCTTCAACATTTGTGCTTCATAGGAAGCTTTTGTGTAGTTTCTGCAAACTGCTGAGCACTGTTTTTCATATCCTCTGTTTTTTCTTCTGCTTGACCTACCCGTTCACTGCGCTCATTCAAAGCTTGACTTGCCTTCTGTACTGCTTTGGGAAGTACAGGAAAGGGAAATCCCCAAGGGTCTCCAGGAGGTCCTGTGGGGCAAGCAGCACCCCCAGCCCTTCTCAGTTCCCCATCTGCAAGGATTCACCAAGGAGCGCCCCCTGGCTGCGATTTGGCAGCCAGTTCTCTCCAAAGTTTCAAAGGGCGCCATGTGATTTCCACGAACTTGTCACGCAAGTGGTTTAGCAGCAGTGGTGGCGTCGTCTGTGGCAGGAGTCTGGACAGGCTCCTGCCTTCCCCAGCCCCAAAGTGGAGAAGGGACGGGGAGGCATGAGAGGCCTCACAGTCAGGTGGAGCACTGCCACTGCCAGCAGCAGCAGCAGCAGTGCACCAGGAGTGTCTGCAGGTGCCTTTTCTGCCAGTGTGGCATCACACTGGACCTTCGTCTTCCTCCAGGATCCTTGATGCATTTCAGCATCTTTGGCGTGCCTCACGGGCTGCCTGCTGCAGGCAGCATTTTGCAAAGGAGGATAAACTTATTTGTGTGTGCTTAACTTCATTCCTGGCTGCTGGACAAGCAGAGGAAGGAGAAACCACAGCCAAGCTGACGAGGGAGTGTGGGGTCCAGGCCTCGCCTCGCTTCCCCTCTCTGACTCTCTGGTCCAGGCAGAAGGTGCCAGGCTGGGACGCATGGGCACTGGGAGAGCAGGAGGAAGCAGCAACGGGACATGCATGACCGCACGCAGGGCCGGCTTGCCTACTAGGTGAGCTAGGCGCTCACCTAGGGCACCGGCCCAGCAGGGGCACCAAAAGGCCCCCCGCCCCCCCATGAAAAGAACGCCAATGCTGCTGCTGGCGCCGCCACCACCGAGGAGCTCACAGCCTGCCCGCCATTGGCAGCAGGAGCGGCAGCCAAAAGGCGAGTGGGCGCCGGGTGGAGGGGATGCGCCCGCGCCCGCTCTGACTCTCCCCGCCCACCCTCACCCACCAGCCACAGCTGGAGGACAGCAGCAGCGGCAAAGAGGAGGAGCCGAGAGGGGCAGACAGCCAAAAGGTGAGTGGGCGCCGGGCGGAGGGTGACGCATGTGCGCCTGCTCCGGCTCTCCCCGCCTGCCCCAGCCCACCAGCTGCAGCTGGAGGATGACAGCGGTAGTGAGGAGGAGGAGGAGCCGAGAGGGGCGGGCAGCATGGGGGGAGGGGCGGCAGCAGCGGGGCAGGCGGGGAATGGAGGCAGCCTGCATATCCACTTGGGACATGCCCCCTCCCCTGGGCTGGCTGCATGCCGTGGAAGGGCAGGAGCCAGGCTGCTCGCTCGCCCTTCACCTTTCTTGAGGCCCCCCCCCCGCGCTTTGGCCGTGCAGGGACCCTGGGAGGCCCTGGGGCCTCTGCGAGCAAAGGCAATGGGTACTGCAGGGCGCCGAAGGGGCGGCCTCCGCTGGCAGACCAGGCATCTCCTGGGCCTGCTTGGGAAGCAAAACGGACGTCAGGTGCCCAAATGCCCCCGAAACTGCCGCCGAACCTCCGCCCCTTCCCTGACTTTCCTGGGCGCCTCGCAGCTGCTAGGCGCCCAGAAAAGCTGGTGCTGCCGGCTCCGCCATCTCCAGGCCCCACTGGGAGGTTGGCATCCCCGGTGGAGTGGGTACCCCAGGCTGTCCTGCCTAGGGTGCCCAGACACCTGGGGCTGGCCCTGACCGCACGTGGGATTGCTGCTCACCCAGAAGAAGCAGATTGCCACTTCTTCAGCAGGGCATTTGACAAGGGAGGAAGGGTACGGGGAGGGGAGGGGTGGGCTCAGAATGGAGCTGAATGCCATTCTGGTGCATTCTGGCCCAAAAATAGCCCTGATGAAAGAAACATTTCTGTTTTATTTTTACAGATGCACAAATAGAACATATCAGGAGGCTGTGGTCAAGTGGCTCAGGCAGAATAAGATGACAATGAATCCAACAAGATAGAGGTCAATAAAGGTTTCAATTGCTGCACTAAGTTATCATAAGGTTTCAGTAGATCACTTGTCAGGCTGGGGTCCAGGAGAACTGAGCGAAGGGATGAGAAGTTTTCTTCCATCAAAGTTGACTTCAACCTCAAATGTAGACACTCTGTCCAAATAGCCCAGCATCCATGTTATTCTTTTGGAACAAAGGAGGTAGCTATTCAGGTTTTCAAGTGCATTTGATGCCCAATGGCATCAATTGTAATACAAGAGGAAGAGGGTCACCATTTAAGTGTTCTAAAGCCTGGAGTTTTTTGATGTGTGGTATATTTTCATTTACTAGTAAATAGTCTATGGTACTAGCCTTTGGCCTAGTCATAAATGTATATTCTCCAGGGTGATCTCCAGGTGCAGAGCCATTCAAAAATAAAAAGATTTAATCTTTTAGCCATTTTTGCTAGGTAAAAGCCCACATAATTAGCCTTTTAATCTTTGAAGGAGCATGGGTAATAAGTCCTCATTTAACAATTCTCTAGGACAAGCATATTGTACTTGGCATAAAGAAAGTGGTCATCTGGGCCCATTCTTGCATTAAAGTCTCCTCCCAGTAGGATCAGTTCAGCTGGATAGTTCGATGAAAGATCTTTGACATAACCTTCTAGTTCTGTCCATGTTTCTTCCAGACTGGCTTTTTTTGCTGAGGAGGTAGGTTGGTATTAATTAGCAATAGCACTTCTGAGATGAATTGGAGATGAACTGCCATAGCTTTATGTTTTAAAGCAGGCAATGATGTACAATTTGCTGATAAAGATGTAGATATCAGAATGCCTAGTCCACCTTTTAGTCTCCCAGGGCCTAGGCCAGGGGTTGCCTCTACTTTGAAAGACTGAGCTCAGATGTGCCAGAAGACTGGGGGAGGGCAGATGTTATCCCAGTTTTCAAAAATGGGAGGAGGGATAATCCAGTCAGTCTGACCTGTGTCCCAGGGAAGATACTGGAGCAGATTTTAAAGGAATCAATCTGAAAGCATCTAAAGGACAACTTGGTGATCCAAGGAAGTCAGCACGGATTTGTTCCCCAACAGGTGCTAACAGACCAACCTCTTTTCCTTCTTTTATCAAGTGACGAGCTTACTGGATCAAGGGAATGCTGTTGATGTTATTTACCTGGATTTCAGTAAAGCTTTTGACAGGGATCCCCATGATGTTCTGATGGGTAAACTACAGGACTTTGGACTCAACTCTAGGATAGTTAGGTGGATAGGGAACTGGTTGAAGAACAGCACTCAGAGAGTAGTGGTCAATGGCATTTCATCTGAATGGAGGGAGGTGTACAGCGGGGTGCTACAGAGCATGGTTTTGGGCCCAGTACTTTTCACTATTTTATAAATGATCTGGATGAGGGTACTGGATTAAATTGGTGGGATACTGATTAAATTTGCAGGTGACACTAAATTGGCAGGAGCTGAAAACACACCAGCAGATAGAGAGAATTCAATAAGAGTTGAACACACTGGAAAACTGGGCAGATGTGAACAAGATACAATTTAAGAAGGGTAAGTGCCAGGTTCTACATCTGGATAACAAAAATTAGGAACATACATACTGAATGGGGGATACACTTCTGGGTACCAGTGTGTGTGAACAAGATCTTGGGGTAAAGGTGGATGAAAATTTAAGTATGAGCAGTCAGTGTGATGTGGTGACAAAAAAGGCTAATGAAATCTTGGGGTGTATCAACAGAGGCATAACACCCAAATTACAAGCTGTCATAGTCCCTCTGTACACTGCATTGGTCAGGCTGCACCTGGAGTGTTGTGTGCTGTTCTGGAGGCCTCACTTCAAAAAGGATGTGGACAGAATGGAGTGGGTGCAGAGGAGAGTGATAAAGATGATTGGGGGCCTGGAAACCCAGCCCTCTAAGGAATGGTTGAGGGGCTTGGGAATATTCAGTCTGGAGAAGAAAAGGTTGAGGGGGGACATGATTGTTCTCTTGAAGTATTTGAAGGGCTGTCACTTAGAGGAGGGTCAGGAGCTGTTCCTGTTGGCAGCAGAGGATAAGGATTTAAATTAAGGGCGGGAAGGTACCAGCTGGATATTAGTAAAAAACTTTTTTACAGTAAGAGAAGAAGAGAAGAAGAAGAGATTGGATTTATACCCCACCCTTCACTACCCAAAGGAGTCTCAGAGTGGCTTACAAACTCCTTTCCCTTTCCCTCCCCAGAACAGTCACCCTGTGAGGTGATGGGGCTGAGAGAGCTCTGACAGAAACTGCCCTTTTTCAAAAACAGCTGTGCCAGAACTATGGCTTGCCCAAGGTCATCCAGCAGGTGCAAGTGGAGGAGTGGGGGATCAAACCTGGTTCTCCCAGATTAGAGTCCACATACTTAACCACTACACCAAACTGGCTACACCAAACTGATTAAGAGTTGTGCAACAGTGGAATCAGCTGCCTAGGGAGGTAGTGAGTTCCTCTTCACTGGCAGTCTTTAAACAGCAGCCAGACAAACACTTGTCAGGGATCCTCTAGGCTGGTCCTGCATTGAGCAGGGGGTTGGACTAGATGATCTGTATGACCCCTTTCAACTCTGTGATTCTATGATAGCTCAAGGTCTTTTATCATCCAGGTTTCCTGTATCAAAGCAATATCAAATTGTCTTCGGAACAAAGTTTGCTCGATCGCAATGCCCCATGCCCAGCTTGCAATATTCCATGACTAAATTTTTAGGGATATAATTATGTCCAGATCACACTGTTCTGTACACCATCATGCCATTGGTATCATGCTCTGTGTTATTTTGGCTCAAAAGTGTCATGCAAAACTCAGAATCGTCTACAGCCAGATTATTATTGGCATTTCCTCTATTTATTAGCACAGTTGATTCAAGAAGGAGCTGTTTTTGCCTTGGAAGGCTAGGCATAGCAGCCCCTGGGCTCTCTTTAGGTGGATTAAAAGTAGCAGGTAGCAGTTTAAAGTTCTTTCCTCAGAGCAAGAATCCTGCTTAATTTTTTTAAGGGAGGCTACTAAGGTCAACATTCGATTTATCAATTTTCTCTCTTGGTAGGAGGATAGGAGGAGGATAGAAGACTGGCTTGGATCTCTTCTTCAGTTTGCCCATCTTCAAGATTTTTCCTCTTTGATACAGAGCAGAGAAGGATATTATCTTCCAACTCTATTGAGGGCTTTGATCTTTGTTCTTGAGCCTCCTGTTTCAGAGGAGGTAAATTTGGAGGTACTGGCTGGTCTGTCAAGGTTGGGGGGCTCAAGAATTCTATCTTCTTTGTAGGTAAAGTTAAAAGTGGCTTAACAATCTCTTTTGTTTGTAGCTCTTTAAAGATTAATTTCTGGGTTGCAGAATTTCTAAAGTATCTCTGGAGTCTGATCTCAAATTTAACCAGAACCTGGGTTTGCTCAAGCATGAGGTTAGGAATTCAGTTTGTGTGGAAAAACAGTAGGAACCGCTCATAACGAATAAAGCCAGGCAGGCATTCCATCTTTGTGAGGTCAATGTCACCAGGACTGACCTTAAGTAGAAAAGCCAGTCAGCTTTTAGCCTACCATTTTGTGGCCCAAAATGGGGAAAACATTTATAGCCACATATAATGGGTCATAAATCAGCGTATTTCTCAAATCAGCGGAATTGCTCCTGCAGTTTATCAGGGTAGTTTAAAGAGGTGTCTGATTTCTGTGACTTTTCCTGTTCAGCTCCTTAATAATCTAATCTCCTTTGTTGGAGGTAGATCTAGTAAGACCCTGGGGAAATGGCTTTGTTTTGTTTTGATATCCCCTTCTACCATCTTGCAGTAAGCTCATGATCAAATTAAGTTGCACAAAAAAATTTTGGCGTGACTCTACAGTAAGTAATGTTTGATTTGCAAGTAACTTCAGCTCCTCAAATTTTTCAGTTTTTCAAAGGCTGTGGAAGGGCAGAGAATTTACTTTGAGGGTATAGTTTTGGTCAGCCTGTGCAGATGGACAGGCATCTTCTTTCTCTTCAGCTTCCAGGCAATCAAACTTGTTATGTAGCTTTAGTGGGACAAAAAAAATTCATCTATTCTGGATTTCTTGCTCAGTAGGGATATCTTCTCTCCCTCTGATGCACAAGCCCTTTATTGATCCATATCCTATAATATGTAGTTGTAAGTGAGGGGGACTTCCTAGGGCCACTCCAGTTATAGGTCTATGCAAAGTTCTTCATCCCCTTTTCTCTGAATGAGCAGTCTCTCAATTAAAGTCATAAACTGCTCGGGATTCTCCCAGTGAGCTTTATCTATCTTTTGATTTTCTTCAGCATGGAAATAGCAAAATAAGCCTGATATATGTTTCCTTGACTCCAGGATTAAAAAAAAAAAAGATGAATAGACCACTCAACCTTCTATTCTCTATCCAGCTGAAGGGGTTTCTCCTTCTGTTCATTTTAGTTTTCTTCTGACAGTCCTGAGAAATTAACCCAACAGCAGTTTCATTATCTCAAGAGTAAAGAAGTTCACTGTAATCTTGTTGTTAAATTCAGTCAGGTTATCTCAATAAGCTCAGTAAACTCCCACTCCATCTGGCCTATTTGGAGATACTTAACATAAAGTTGCTTACCGAGTTTCTCAGTAGGCTTTGTTCTCCAGATTGTCCTTGATGTCAAGAGCATACAATTAGTGGTATATTTTGTGATGCTTGTCAGAAATTCATTACCTGGATTTAATAAACGTAAAAGAAGCTGTGGAGCTTTTTCTGAGTGCATCTATACCGGGTGCCGCCCAACCAGAAGTCCACTCATCGTATCAACAACTGCTGGTGGTCCCTGGCCCAAAGGACATCAGTTTAGCCTCAACCAGAGCCAGTGGCTTTTCAGCTTTGGCTCCAGCCTGGTGGAACACTCTCCTGGGTAAGATCAGGGCCCTGCAGGATCTGCTTCAGTTCTGCAGGGCCTGTAAAATGGAGATGTTCTGCTGGGCCTTTGGTTAAGGCAATGGGTGTCTCATTATACTGGCCTCCCCTGCTTTACCCCCCTGACCTGGTATGTCCATGGACTGTTGGGGGTGTTTGCTCACCACCCATTGGTTAATCCTGGGCACATCTATACAGAATATTGAAGTGTTGTGATTGTACTATGATGGCGGTATTCATTGTAGTGATGTTATAATTACCCAGTCATTGGTAGAATCTGCATTTGTCTTTCCCACCGGTGACCCAGCCTTCTGACTTTGTCTTCAAAAAAACTGTCAACAGTGCTAGCCTTGAGCCAGTTTGTCCGGCTAGGCGGGATATAAATTGAAAGTAATAAATAAATAAATAAATAAATAAATAAATACTTTTGCATATCTGCATATGTTTATCACCCTCTTGTGGTGGCTCCATTGTCATTGTGCCTCCACACCGCTTTAAATGAATCTTCTCCAAACAACTCTTTGAACAACCATAGAGAAAGATGGTGTCACAGCAGCACGAAACTGAATTAAAAATGCTAATGCAGATTCGACCATTGTGAAAGAGACATAACTAGAAGGTTGAATACACTTTTAATAATATTTTACTTTGCTCTTTGCTCTTCTTTCTGTATGCTCTTTAAAGCAAACAGCTGATGGGCATTCTCTTTTTTCTTCTTCCTTCCTTCCTTCCTCTCTCCCCGTCTATTTGCTTTCTTTCCACCTATCTCTCTCTCTTTCCTTCCTTCCTTCCTTCCTTCTGTGTTTATTAAAACAATGTAGGCTCACTCACAACTTTAATCCTATTAGGTCTTTTGGCTCATGAGTCAAATTTTGGCTCATGAGACTCTGTAGTTTAGAGGGAACATTGGAGAACTATCCAGTGTATCTCACTGAGTACATGTATGACTATCTGCCAACTGGGTAGAAGTCATGTGTGTATGCTCAGTGCACACAACTTCTGGTTCTCAGGGACTAAGTTTGCACTCTTGAGACCAAGGTGGCTGACCTGGAGAAGCAGAGACAGTCAATTAGGCACACAAACAAACAAATTTATTAAAACAGTCATAAGACCAGCAAAATAAACTAAAATAATACAACACAGAATCTTACAACAAAAGACCCTTCAGCCGTATTTTCTAAACAATTAGGCACACAGATAAGACTCTCAGGGACTTATTAGATGTGTCCCACTCTGAAAATGGCAGCCCTGCCACTGTCAGGGAGCATGATCGTCAAGGGGAAACAGGGGAATGTTCCCTCAGAAGGGACTATTTCTACAGTTGGTGAACAGGTATCCTATCACACCAAGGAACCATCCCTGGGCAGGGAGGGAGGGGGATTCTTGGTAGTTTGTGATTTGATCCTTAGGCTGTAGATAAATGGGTTGCAAACCCACATACTGACCACATGGTGACTTGCCTGCCTGGTGTGAAGATAATGGACATTACACATGGTCTAGATAGGCTGGTAGACAGTGCTGGAGAGGGTACAGTTGTCCATATGTTGGCACAAACAATATTGGGTAATGTAATCATGTGGTCCTGGAGGACAAATTTAGGCTGTTAGGCAGAAAGCTAAAGGCCAGAACCTCCAAGATAGCTTTCTCAGAAGTGCTGCCTGTTCCACACATAGGGCTAGCTAGATATAGAGATATAAAAATTTCCAGAAATTTTGAAGCTCAGAAAAAAACCCCATTTTTTTCCAGTCCCCCCCCCCTCCCGGGGGGAAACGGAAACTTTCAGGAAAATTGAAAAACAAATGCTACATTAGCACTTCTTTTTTCTTTTCCAGATTGAAAGTCATTCTGTTACTTTAGGAACATAAAATATGACTATGGACAATTTTACTTGGCATGAAATTATCACAAATAGCATATTAAAAATATAGTGTATCCAAAAAATTATTACAAACAGAATTTACTTTTTGTATAATATTTATTTGTAATTGTAACAAATGGAGCAAGTAAAGAACCAGATTAGTAATAATTAAATTATTATTTACACAAAGGTTATAAACAAATGTAGCTAAATGATTCAGTTTTCTGGAATCAGATAAATGAAAACTCTTACCTTTTTTAAATTAAGTATATACTTTCAGGTCCTTTTTGTTGCTCTGTATTTTCTTTCAATACTTTGAGGCCTAGTGAAGCCTGAGTGCCAGTATACCCACCCACATGCAAAAACAAAACTGGGACCTTTTTCTTTTCTTGTGACAATAGCACCTCCTAAAGGAAGAAATGTATCTTGTTCTTGCATTGGACAGTTCAGTTTGTAACCTAGGACTTTCTTGTCCTCAGTGCACAGAAATTAGATTAATCTGATACCATACATATTTTTTAGAAATTATTTGGAAAATATTTGAACACCTTGTCTTAAAATATTTTATTCATCATGTTAAAATAAACTGTTCCATAATCAATTTTTTTTTGTTTTCTTTCCAAATTTTCAGAAAAGAACAAAAAAGGCTTCAGGGAAAAAATGAAAAAAAAACCCACCCTTTTCCCCTGAAATTTTCCAGGTCTTTTCTGGGTCTTCACATCACTAGCTAGATAGGCACAAATTAGGAGTCTCAATGTGTGGATAAGACAATGGTGTAGGGAGGAAGGGTTAAAGTTCATTAGGCACTGGGTTGCTTTTTGGAAGAAGCAGGACCTGTATAAAAGAGACAACCTCCACTTGCCCTAAGAAGGAACCAGGCTGCTGGCACTGAAAATCAAAAAGGTGGCAGAGCAGTTTTTAAACTAAATCCTGAGGGAAAGCTGACAGGAGATGGAATGTTTTTGGTTCTGGATGGCTCATCTTTAAGAGGGGGAGCTGTAACTGTTCTAGAGGGAAATGGATTAGGACTGGCCTCTGAGAAGGTGATGAGCAATATTGACTGCCTGACAAGGTCTAGGTTGCAGGCCTAATATGTCTGGGGAATTATAGATGTTTATATGCAAATGCTAGAAATATCTGAGGTAAAATGGGGGGAATGGAGTGCTTACTGTCAGAGGAGAACACAGACATTGTGGGTATTTTAGAAAATTGGTAGAATTAGGATAATCAGTAAGATACAGTGATTCCTGGATACAAATTATATTGAAAGGATAGGAAAGGAAGGGTCAGAGGAGTGACTCTGTATGTTAAAGAGAGTATACAGTCCAGTAAGACAGAGAAGGTAAGATAATTAAATTTGCTTCTGAAAATGCTATGGGTAAAAATAGTGGGCCCAAAAGGAAGTTTAATTCTGGGAGTTTGTCATCACCCACAAGTTCAAAGTTTAGAGGATGACTTTAAAAAAGCAAAAGAATTAAGGAAAGCAGCTAGACAAAATAACTGTCATAATAGGTGATTTGAACTACCCACACAATGATTGGTTTGATATGTGTTCAAGTCAGAAAAAAGAGATTGAGTTTCTAGATACTCTCAATTACTGTGCCATGGAGCAGGTGGTCACAGAACCTACCAGGGGGGAGACAATCTTGGACATGGTCCTAAGTAATGCTTGAGACCTGGTGAGAGATGTAAACATGATAGCACCAGTTGGAAACAGTGGCCATAATGGTATTAACTTTAGCATTTATTTAAATAGGAAGTTGCCTAAAAAGATCCACACAACCTCATTGTCTTTAGAAGAGATTGTTGGTAGTTAAGCTTCAGCACTCTGATCGCTCTGATCTATCTGACAGCTGAGGTTGATAGGTATCAGCCGGTTCAAACTGGATAGCAGCAGCTCACTCACCATGAGTCAGCACAGAGCTGATTGGCTAACTCTTGTATATAAGTGCTTGTACTGCATAACTGAAAGCTCTTCCTATGTGGTTGGACGTCTGGCGAAGGAGTTTGCTGTTGGAATGTATATATTGTAAATAAATCCTGTATATAGTTTACCACTAGACTGAGTAAGTGTGGTTTACTATAAGGAACCTGCGAGCGGTGGGTGGCGGTGTTCTGGATACTGGTGGCTGGAGAGCAAAGGGGCTTGGGTGCGCAAGCGCAACAGAGATAACTTGTCCCAAATGAAAGGGCTTGTGAAGAAGAAACTGAAAGGAAAGATAAGGAGGCTCAAATCCCTTCAGGAAGCTTGGAGACTATTTTAAAACTAAAATACTGGAAGCACAGATAAAATGTATACCACAGGTTAGGAAAGATACTAATAAGTATAAAAAGGCCTGCATGGTTAACGAACAAAGTAACAGAAGCAGTAAAAGGTAAGAAGGTTTCCTTAAATGGTGGAAGACTTGTCCAGGTGAGGTAAAGGGAGCCCAGGCTTTAACAAATAAGTGATCAGCAAGTCAGTGATCAGACAGGCGAAAAGGGAGTATGAGGTACATATTATAAAAAAACATAAAGACCAACAATAACATTTTCTCCAAATACATTAGAAGCAGAAAACCAGCCAAAGAGATGACCATAGATGACCAAGTGGTGAAAAGATTATTAAAGGATGATAGGAAGATGGGAGAGAAGGTGAATGCATTTTTTTGCTTCTGTCTTCACTGTGGAAGATGGGAAGTGCTTGCCCACTCCAAAACTGCTGATTTTAGGAGGGGTGTTGAAAGACCTGAGTCGAGTTGAGGTGATAAGAGAGGAGATCCTATGACTGATGGATAAGTTAAAAACTGACAAATCACCAGGTTCAGAAGGCATACCCCCAAGAGTTCTAAAAGAACTCAAATGTGAACTTGTGGATCTCCTGACAAAAATATGTAATCTATCACTAAAATCTGCCTCCCTTTCCGAGGACTGGAAGGTAGCTAAGGTAACCTCAATTTTTAAAACAGGTTCCAGAGGAGACCTGGGAAATTACAAGCCAGTCAGTCTAACATCAATAGCAGGTAAGTTGTTGGACTCCCTTATTAAAGATAGAATTAGTAGGCACAGTGATGAACAGAAACTATTGAGGAAGAATCAGCATGGATTCTGTAAGGGAAGATCTTGTCTCACTACCCTTTTAGAGTTCTTTGAGGAGGTGAACAAGGGTGACCCAGTAGATGTTGTTTACCTAGACTTCCAGAAAGCTTTTTTTAAAAAATATGTTTTTTAAATTTTTAACAAGAACAAATTAACAATATAACTAAAGAGAACCATAAGAAGCTTATATGTATTGTACTTACTCAATGGTTTAACATGTAGTGTTTTACAGAGTTCTAATCATAAGCAAAATTAGTTACCATAAATGAAGTATATCTATTACATCTGGTATTTCCTTTTGAGTAGGAAGATATGATAAGATTGGGAGCCATATAGTTGTAAATTCACTATATTCCGTGTCAACATCCATTCGTTTTAACATGTCTGTTAATTTCTCCATTATGTATAGATTCCACAGTTTAGTATGCCATAACCTTAATGTAGGTCTATGTTCCGATTTCCATTTAGTAGCTATAGCTATTTTTGCTGCAAATAATAATGTAACCCTTTTTTTGTATAGTGGATAGTTCTGTTTCATCTCTAAGATTCAAAAGAAGTAATTCTGGGTTCCTAATTATTGCTTGTCCCATAATTCTCTTTACTTGAACTAGTATTTCTTCCCAGAATATTTTAATTTGGGGGCAGTCCATCCAGCAGTGTAAGAAAGATCCAATTTTTATACATTTTTTCATCAATAAGGTTGAAAACTATATGATATAATTGTAAAGAAGTTAAATACCAGTGTGTCATAATTTTGAATGTTTGCAACTTATATGATCATATAGGTGTATTATTCTCATAGCTATTCCATATTTTAGACCACTTATTCCTAGTAAACTCTATTGCATATTTTTTGCCATTTTTTTGATAAGATAGCAATTTCTCTTCATTCAAGTTGTTTATAATTAGATATATTTTGGAAATGACCCCCTTTTATCTTCATCAGCATTTTGTATTTTGAAAAGTGTTAAGGGTTTTTCCATTAATAATGGAAGTTTGATATAAAAACAAAGATGATTAATTTGGAAGTATTGGTACACTGTTGCATGTATCTTGGATTCAAATGTCTCTTTCTCCATTATTTGTTTATTTAGTATTAGATCTTTCAATTTGGTAATGCTAGCTTCTTGCCAATTTTTATATTCATCTAATTGTTGGACAGATGGGAACCAAAATTGGCCATAAAAGGAGGAAAATATAAATATGTCTGGTATTAGTTTTGATCTTAAAGAGTCCCAAATATGTAAAGAGGCTATAAAATATATTTTGTTGCACTTTAATAGTTTAACTGTTAGTTCTTGTGAAATTATATCATTAATGTATATTAATGTGAAATTATATCATTAATACTCCCCCTGGTGGGCGGAGTGGGTCTTTCCCTCTGCTTGCCACGCTGGATGTAAGGGATGTGGGTTTTGAGCTGTGAGCCTCAGACTTGAGTGGCCCTGGGGTTACTCCACCTCCGGATGCAGCACTCCTTGGGGTGTTGACCTGCCTTTCCTTCTCTCTCTCTGGGTGTCCTCTTCAGTTGTGACCTTTCCCTCTTCCTCCTCCTCAGCTCTGGCGTGCTCTCTCCTTTTATTCCCTTTCCCAGCACGTGCTCTCCCCTCTCCTCCCTCCACCCACCTTGTCATGGTTTCCCCTCCCTATTACTCTTCTTTTCCACTCCCTGATTGGCTAATCCCTGGATTGGGTTGAGATTGCTTCTCTCCCCCCCTCACTGTGGCTGTCTTCCACCCTGCTTTCAGGGGCGTGGCCCGGTTTGCCTGCTCCTGGTCTCTCCTCTGCCACCACATCTGGAGTCATCTCCTGGCAAGATAGGTTCCCCTCCTTCCTCTCAGCATCCCACCCCCTGGTCGCCACTGTCATGGGCTCAGCCAGGTGTATCCAGGCTGCCCCATCTTCCAGCCTTGCTCGAGCGACTGTTGTCAGGCACATCCTGGCTGCTCCCTCAGGCCATCCTGACACTTTGTCAGGTTTCCCAGTCAAGTCACTCAGAAGTTTCAGTTTATTGAGAGCTAGTACATAGGACATCATGAACTCTTGTGTCAGGAATGGTGGGCAGCAGTCCAGGAACTCCAGTTATACCCTTTTCATACATGACCCCCTGATATATCAAAACCAATAAGCAAGCACCTGGAAATGCAGGCAAAGAGACAACAGTTGCATTCTCAGCGGGAAACTAGGAGCAGGCAGTGCTAAGCTTCAAGGACACAGGACAGATAAGAGTACATCTCAGAGGCAGAGAGGGGGAAGGGAGGAGGGAGACAAGTGACAACCCAGATATTTCAAAATATGCCAGCCTAGCTGACAGGCAGCCAGCTTGGGGGTTCTGGTTGTGGGGCCTGTTTCCATTGCCAGGCCTCTGACGCAGGACCCCCCTGAGCCAGATTGCCTTTTCCCAGGGGGGTTGGTCCATGGGCTTGCTTGGGCAGATGGGTCATCCCAGCCCGATTGCTGCCACTCTTCCCCACACTGCTGCCAATGGCTACTTCTCACCCTGGCTCCCCCAAATTGGCCTCAGAGGGGATGGATTGGCCCAGGCTGGGACAATGGGTTCACAAATTCATTGAGTATATTTATCCAGCCCGGTATATTTTCATCATTGAACATTATGATTATTTTAGTAAGGTGGGTGGCACAGTAATAATCTTGAAGGTTACAAAAGTTTATACCTCCTATCTTAGCATATCTGTATAATGTTTATACTTTTATTCTGTGTCTTTTTTGTGCCTGCAGAATGTTATTCAGCATACGTTGCCATTCTTTTATTTGTGAAGCTGGGATCATCAACAGGATAGGTCTAAAAAGAAAAATAAATTTCAGTAATATAAATGATTTCACTAAATTATATCTATCTACTCATGACAGGGGTGATTTATCTCATTTTTGAAGTTGTATTTTGAGTTCTTTATATGTTTTACTATGAGTATACAATAACAAATTCTTTAAATTAACTGGGATATTTATCTCAAGTATAGTAAATATTTATCTGTCCACTGAAATTGAAATAGTGACTTAATATTCTCCTTTACAGCCTGGGTTAGGTTTACTTGCATTAATTTAGATTTTGTTTGATTTATTTGCGGGCCAGAGACTTTACTAAACTTCCCTAAAATATTTTGCAAAGATGTTAATGATTCAGCTGGTTCTGAAAGAAATAAAAGCATATCATCAGCAAATAGAGTAAATTTGTCTTGTTTCTTTTCCATTTTGATTCCTTTGATATCATTCATTTTCATAATCATTGTAGCTAAAGGTTCTATTGCTATTACAAAAAATAGTGGTGACTGAGGGCAGCCCTGTCTCATACCCCTTTCTAAATTAAAAGCTGAAGTATATAAACCAATTTTTAAAAGAAATTTGGGGGTTTTCAAATCTAGCAGAGATAGCTGACAAAAACCTTTTTCTAAAACCCATCTTTGTAAGTAAAGCTTGTAGGTATGGAATCTCTAAGATATCAAATGCTTTCTCTATATTGAATGAAAGCAGGACCATCTGTTTATTAACTGTTTTAGAAAAAAAATCTTAAGAACCTTATACATATTATCTATTAAACCACGTCCTGGCATAAAGCCTACTTCATCTGGGAAAATATCTTTGTTAATTAAATATATATTCTGTATTCCTTTTGCTAAAAATATATTGTGTATCATTCTTGCTAAAGATAAGGTAAATATTTTAAAATCAACATTTAATAAAGAAATTGGTCTATGTAAGGAGGGTAGTGGAGCATCTCTTTGTGGTTTAGGTAGAACTACAACTATAGCTTGTGACCAAGAAGGACTAAGATATAATTGCATGTATTAACTAATAGTTCTAATAGAAGAGGAGCAAATACCTTGTAGAATTCTGTATTATACTCATCTGGTCCTGGTGATTTTTTCTTTAAAGCTTTGATGGATTCTAATATTTCTGGTTGGATAAAGGGTTTTTCTTTTTAAAAAAATTGTGTTTTGCCTTTAGTTTGAGAGGAGGGTATTTTTGAAAAAAATATTTTAAAGAAATTTGAGATAATTTATTTGATAGGTATAATTTTTAGAGTATTCAATAAATGTTTGAATTATTGCCTGGTTTGCAGATTGCAATTTACCTGATTTATTTTTTATCATGTGTATTTTTCTATCAATGTGTTTAGAAGTAACATGTTTTGCTGAGAACTTCAATGCTTTTGGGGAGTTTTGCCAAAATGTTTGCCTTTAAAAAAATTAGATCTCTCTGTGTTTGTGAGATATCAATTGGCTCTAGTTTACGTCTTTCAGCTAGTATTTTTTTGTATGTTTTCTTACTACAATTTTGTTTATGTTTTTGTTCTAGGTACTGTATGGAGTTTAGGAGTGCTTGTTTTGCTTGTTTTTTCTTTTGTTTGTTCATAAATGAAGCTTTGGAAGTTAGGCTATGCATCAAGGCAGGTTTTAATGCATTCCAAATCATTATAGGAGGGACTTCATTTGTTGTATTTTTGTGAAAGTATTGTTTTATTTGTATTACTATATCTGATTTGATTAATTCATTTCTCAATAATGCTCCATTTAAAATCCATTGTGGTCTGTTTTTTGTGTCTTCTTCTTTTAAGATTATACATTCAACCCATTAGTGATCTGACCATAGTTTATACCCTATTTGAGATGATATAGTTCTTTACTGAATTCTTATTGAGAGCAATATATAATCTATATTAATATTTTTCTGTTGGATGGCCTCTAAATGTCTATTAAGTGAAAATAAGAAAATAATTTCGAAAGTTCTGAAGGATTTTTACTTTTTCTTATTTTCTTTCTAGAGAATGTCCTGTTTAAAGTCTGGTCTGCCAAAAAATTAAAATCTCCTCCTAGAATAACTTCTCCTTCTTTAAATTTATCCAATTTGGACAAAGTATCCTGTATAAAATTTATTTGATCCCTATGTGGTGCATTGGTTTTCTAGTAATCCTTTAATAAAAAATGTATCTTCCTTGTGGATCCTTTAAGGAGTCTAGATGGGTAAACCAATTTTTTTTTATAATAAAATCGCCACATGTCTAGACTTTGAATTGCCATATGCAAGTATCTGATGCTGGAACCAGTTAGTTTTAGAAATCAATTTAGTTGAAGATATAAGATGTGCCTCTTGTAGTAAGAGAATGTTGGGATGTAATTTGATTAAATCTGAGTATATTATTTTGTGTTTTGCCAAATTATTGAGACCTCTTGTGTTAAGAGAGATTATTTTTATATTTTGAAGCATATCAAGCAGATATTAATAGAAAGTACTTCTTATTGAAACTGAGTTATATTTTAAAACTTATATAAGATCATTCAATTGCATAGAAACTGAAAAAGGATAAACATAAAAAAACAGCTAGTTAATGAACAAATTAGTTAAATTCAAATTGCAGTTAACGATATATCAATATATATTTCTTTTTACTGGCTTTCTAACTTTCTTAATAACTTAAAATGGTAACAGTAACAGTATTACACAAATTTTTATCTTAGTATCTAAACACTATAACTATTCTTAACACCTATCTTATTCTATAACTATCTACCTTATAACCCTCTTTATATTATCAACCCTGGAAAACATTGTTAATTTAAATTTAAAGAACAAAGCCCCTTAGGTTCCTGTTAATTCACAGGAGTGTAGAAAATCTACCACCCAACCCAGGCTTAAAAGACAGTGAGGTCTTACAGCAATTAACTAAAACAAATATATAGTTACCCCATGACTATTTTTTATTTTCAGTATTTCTATTCATTTTAAATTTAATATATAACCTCTATGTATATAATACTGATCAGTTCAGTTCAAGTCAGTTAGCCCTTATTGGCATAAAAATTCTATAAAATAAAAATATACATATAAAACCATATGGAACCATACATATAGAGCCGAGCATTTTACTGACTACATAATATTGCATAATGTTGCATAAAACAATTTGTTACAAAGTATTACTCATTTGGTAGTTTTCCTAGCGTAGCTTTATCACTGATTGTAAAAACCTGGCTATGTTCATTGATATTTCCAGAATACTCAATCTCTTTTTCCCGACTTGAATACATATTGATCCAATCAATGTGTGGGTAGTTAAAAATCACCTATTATGACACAGTTATTTCATCTAGCCGCTATATTTAATTCATTCGTCATTTTATAATGCTCCTCTATCATTTGATCTAGTGGGTGATAACAAACTCCCACTGTTAAACTTCCTTTTGGGCCCACTATTTCAACCCATAGTATTTCCAGAAGCAAATCCAATTCACTTAACCTCAGCAGGGCTCTTTTTGTAGCAGGGACTCCTTTGCATATTAGGTGACACACCCCTAGTGTAGCCAATCCTCCAAGAGCTTACAGAGCTCTTCTTACAGGGGCTAATGTAAGCTCTTGGAGGATTGGCTACATTAGGGGCATGTCGCCTAATATGCAAAGGAGTTCCTGCTACAAAAAGAGCCCTGCCTCTCAGTCTTACTGGACAGTATACCCTTTCTGACATACAGAGCCACCCCACTTCCAACCCTTCCCCCCTATCCTTCCAATATAATTTCTAACCAGCAATCACTGTATCCCACTGATTTTCCTCATCCTACCAACTTTCTGAAATACCCACAACGTCTATCCCCCCCCAACACCAAGCATTCCAATTCCCCAATTTTACCTTGGACACTTCTAACATTTGTGTATAAACACCTATAGTTCCCCATGCATGTTAAGCCCACAACCTTGAGACCTTGCCAGGCAGTCCATATCATTAGCCACAGTGGACAATTCTAATCCATTTCCTTGTAGAGAAGTAAGAACTACCCCTTCATCTCTTTGAGATGAGCCATCCTGAAAAGTACTGAGACTGACGAGTGATTTCAGCTCTCACATACTTTATTAGAACAGGAACAAGACAACTAAGCTGGCTCACAGGCCGGCTTTTATTCCCAAGTGAGCCCACACCCCAAACACACACACACACACGTGATTTGCTATTTACAGTTAATTGAGTTACCCCAGGCTCCCCAATTGGAAGAATGCGAGGAGCCTACAATCTATTGTCTACAGGAATGAAGCTCAGGCCCTTTGCCTGACCGCGTGGTGGACTGGCCCAAACTGGTCGGAGCACATGGTTGCCCCGAGTCCATGTTTCTCTGTGGATAAACTATACCCCTCCCCCCTTGGTTCACGAGGCACCCACAGACAAAGTCCTTAAGATAAGTGGGAGGCTTCCGGACCCTTGTCGAGCATCAGATAACTGGGGCAGGTGAAGATGCCGGCGCCTGGGTGCTGGTCGGGGACCTTACCGGTGCATGTGATCGTGGAGTGGCCGGTGAGGCGTCCCCCACTATGGTCGGGACATCTGGAGCCAGGGTGATGAGTGCAGCGGCCAAGCTGTTCACCTGGCTGGGCTCTTGCAGCGTTCATGGAGGCTGTTGTTCTACTACCTCAGGTGGTTTGGGGTCCTCATAGTCGTCCGGCTCCCAAGGCACCACCCATCAGTGGAGTTGGTCGATGTGGCAGTGTAGCATGGTTCCATCCTTGCAGGAGACCTCATACGAGCAGGGTCCCCTGACCCTTACCACCCTTGCCAGGATCCATGGCGGGCCCGAGGTGTAGCTCCTGGCGTAGACTGGGTCCTCGGGGAAGAACCCTCTACTGGCTTCATGGTCCTCTGTGTCCGGCTTGCGCTCTGGGACCCAATCTGGGTGTAGCCTGTCCAAGCGTGACGTGAGGCGGCGACCCAGGAAAAGTTCTGCCGGGCTGTGTCTGGTGGTGGCGTGCGGGGTTATGCGCTGTCCAAAAAGGAATGAAGCCAGTTTGTACTCCCAGTCCGAAGAGTCGCTCCGCCGTAGTGCTTCCTTTGCGGTGCGGACCATCCGCTCCGCTTGCCCACTCGTGGCGGGGTGGAACAGCACAGAACACATGTGCCAGATGCCGCAGAAAGCATTGAAGTCCTGGAACTCCCGGGAGGTAAAAGCAGTGCCGTTGTCGGTGACCAGCGTGTCTGGGAGGCCTTGAGCGCTGAAGATCCACCACATGGCCCTGATGGCGGATTTTGAGGAGGTGGACGATACTGGGATAACCTCTAGCCACTTGCTGTAGGCATCGACTAGTATAAAGAAAATCTGCCCCTGGAACGGCCCCACGAAGTCCAGTTGGAGCCGGGACCATGGACGATGGGAGGACTCCCAGGCTCTTTCTGGAGGGCGCGGTGGATCGGGGCGTGAGGCCTGGCAGGGCTGGCATCTTTTTACTTTGTCCTCGATGTCCTTGTCGAGGCCCAGACACCAGACGTAGCTCTGTGCTAATACCTTCATGCAGACCACCCCCGGGTGATGCTCGTGTAGTGCCTCAAGAACACATTGTTGCAGCGGCACTGGAATCACCACCCAGCCTCCCCACATTAAGCACCCCTTATACAGAGACAGTTCATGTTTCCGGGTACTAAACAGGGCAAACTTGGGCCCCTCCTTGGCCACCGGCCACCCCCTCCCCACCCAGTCCAAGACTCAACAGAGAACGGGTTCCCGAGCCATGCAGCGGGCCACCTCCCGCACATGGACCAGACTGTCGGGGAGCGTCTCCACGAGGGCGACCAGCTGCTCGGATGTGGGGTCAGGGTCTGTGGACGGCAGGGGTAGTCAGCTAAGGGTGTCTGCGTGCCCCATCACCTTCCCAGGTTGGTGGGCGAGGGAGTAAGAGTACCCCACCAAGAAAATGGACCATCGCAGGACCCGGGGGGATACCATTTGCGGGGTCTGGTGATCTGCAGGGAGGAGTCCCAGCAGCAGTTTGTGGTCCATGATGATTTCGAAGGGCCGGCCGTAGAGGTAGTGATGAAACTTCTGGACCCCCACCACAATTGCCAGCGCTGCCTTATCTATTTGCGTGTAGTTGCGCTCTGCCGATGACAAGGTCCATGAATAATACACGACTGGGACCTCCCGGCCATCCGGCAACCGGTGGCCCAGGACTGCCCCAACCCCATAGGGGGAGGCGTCACAGGCAAGGACCACCGGAAGCGACTCAGAGAAGTGGTGAAGGACCGCATTTGAGACCAGCAAGTCCTTGACACTCTGAAATGCCGCTGTGTGTTTAGGTCCCCAGTCCCAGGGCGCATCCTTGTCGAGGAGGCGATGGAGTGGCTCCACCATGGCCACCTTGAGGGGCAGGGATGCATGATAAAAATTGATCAGGCCGAGGAAAACCTGCAATTCAGCCTTGGAGGAGGGCGGGGGGGGTGCGTGATGGCCTTCACCTTGTCATCCGTGGGGTGGATCCCTTGCATGTCCTCAGCGAACCCCAGGAACTCGATGCGGGGTACACCCAGGAGGCATTTCTCCTTCTTTACTTTCAGCCCGGCGGCGTCGAATCTCTGTAGGACCTGACGGAGGCAGTCCGCGAAGGAGGATGTGTCCGGCGCTGCGATGATGACATCGTGTAGAAAGGGCTGTACTCCGGGGATGCCTTTTAGGAGAGAGTCCATAAAAGTTTGAAAAATCCCGGAAGCGACACAAACCCCGAACTGAAGCCTTGTGACCCGGAAGGCTCCCTTGTGCATGGCAATAGTCTGGGCCTCTGCGGCAGCGGCATTGATGGGCAGCTGTTGGTAAGCCCGTGCCTGGTCGAGCTTACCAAAGACCTTGGCCCCCGCCAGAGAAGCGAGGACATGGCTAACCACCGGGACCGGGTATGCGTGGTCCTGCAAGGCCTTGTTTATTGTGCACTTGTAGTCGGCACAAATGTACATGTCCCCATTAGGTTTGACGGGCGTTACAATGGGGGTCTCCCAGCATGCGGATGCGACAGGCTCCAGCACCCCTTGCACCACCAGGTGATCGAACTCCACTTCGATTTTCGCATGCATCGCAGTGGGGGGGACCCAAGCCTTTATCCAAATGGGCCGGACAGCCGGATCTAGATCCAGCAAAATGGGGTCCCTGGTATATTTTCCCAGAGTCCCGTCAAACACCTTGGGGAATTCCCAGCAGACTGCTTTCCAGTCCGCTGTTCAGATCTGGTTCAGCCCCGTTATCTGGAGACCCAGGGGTTTGAACCACGAGAGAGCCGTCCCTCCACCACCAACAGGTTTGGGATGCCCGAGAACCCTTTAAATTGGACCTTGAACTTGCCCCAGCCCTGGACGGCCACAGGGTTCTTATTAAAGTCCCGCAAAACCAGACCCTGTGGCTTGTGCAACTGGGGTCCCCCTTTCGGGCATAGGGCATGGAGGGTCTCCGCTGATATGATTGAAAACGAAGACCCTGAATCAATCTCCATCTCACAGGGGGACCCTTCAATCCGGACAGTCACATGCACTTTGTCCGGGCTGTTAGGGGGCAAGTTACATACCATTTGTTGGTGGTGGACCGAAACGGTGTGCAGATCATCAGTTTCGAGGTGTGCCGTGAGGGTTGTCCATTGGCCTTTGGAGCGGCAGACCTTCTCAATGTGCCCCATTTTGTTGCACGCCCTGCAGATCACAGTGCAGAATCGACAGGTCTGTCGCTCATGAGCGTTGCCGCAGCTGGGATGGCTGGGACTTGGCCTCTCGGGTCTGTGGAGGTCGCTGGGATGGTCGGTGGCGTACCTGGAGTACCTCCTCATCGTCTGATACATCAGACCCTCGTGTTGTTTGTGTGCCGAGGCGGTCTTGGTGGGCCTTTTCGTAGGCCGCGGCCTCCTGGATGGCCTTTTCCACTGTGTTGTTGCTGGCCAGTTTCCGCCGTAGTTTGGACTCACGGAGGCCCACGAGAAACTGGTTCAGCAGCGTATCCGAGAGGCTTGGAAACGCGCATCTTGTGGCCGCCCGCCGAAGACCCACCAGGAACTCAGTGGTGGACTCATCTGGGTCCTGGACCCTTGCGAAGAACCCCAGGTGCTCAATGAATTTTGTGGGTTTTGGTAAGAAGTGGTCCATTAGGGCCTTTACCAGCGCCGCGTAGGACTCCTCCTTGGTGGTCTTGGGGTTTATGAGGTCCCGCAAGAAGAGGAGGGTGTCGATGCCGCTGACGCTTAGGAACAATTGCTTCTTTTTCTCAGCATCCACCACATAATGATAGCTGCAGTGGTTCTCCAAGGTCTCCAGGCAGGTGTCCCATTTCTGCGGTTGGGAGATATCGAAGGCGCTGAGGTGGGTGATAGGCACGGCCATCTTACCACGGGTGGGTGAGCGGTGTTGCGAGTTGCCAGAGGCTGCAGTGGCCAGGTCGGAGCCTTGAAGCCGGGTGGAAGGCGCGCTGCTCTCAGGGTCAGCGGTGGGGCTCGGGAGCGGAGCGGGGAGCGGCAGGCTCGATGCGGTGCTCGGGAGTGCGGCTTCAGTTGCAGTGAGCGGTGCAGTGCTGCTCTCAGGGTCAGTGGTGCAGTGCTCGGGAGCGGTGCGAGGAGCGGCAGGCTCGATGCAATGCTCTTCTTCGTGGTCATTGTTCATGGAGGGAGTTGGCATCCCACCTTCGTCGCCAGTGAAAAGTACTGAGACTGACGAATGATTTCAGCTCTCACATACTTTATTAGAACAGGAACAAGACAACTAAGCTGGCTTGCAGGCCGGCTTTTATTCCCAAGTAAGCCCACACCCCAAACACACACACACACACGTGATTTGTTATTTACAGTTAATTGAGTTACCCCAGGCTCCCCGATTGGAAGAATGCGAGGAGCCTCCAATCTATTGTCTACAGGAACGAAGCTCAGGCCCTTTGCCTGACTGCGTGGTGGACCGGCCTGAACCGGTCGGAGCACATGGTTGCCCCAAGTCCATGTTTCTCTGTGGATACACTACACATCCCAAACCAGAGACTTTTCATCTCCTTTCCCCCAATATTCAATTTAAAAACTGCTCTGCCACCTTTTTGATTTTTAGTGCCAGCAGCCTGGTTCATTCTCAGGACAAGTGGAGACCATCTCTTTTGTACAGCTCCCTCTTGTTCCAAAAAGCATCCCAGTGCCTAACAAATTTGAACCCTTCCCCCCTACACCATTGTCTCATCCATGCATTGAGACTCCTGATCTGTGTCTGTCTCTCCAGCCCTGTGCATGGAACAGGTAGCACTTCTGAGAAGGCTACCTTGGAGGTACAGGCCTCGAGTTTCCTGCCTAGCAGCCTTAATTTTTCCTCCAGGACCTCACGACTGCATTTCCCCACATCGTTGGTGCCAACATGTACCACGACCACTGGTTCCTCCCCAGCACTATCTACCAGCCTATCTACAACATGCATAATATCAGCTACCTTTGCAAGCAGGCAAGTCACCATATGGTCAGTACACAGGTTCACCACCCAGCTGTCTACCCGCCTAAGGATCGATCACCAACTACCAAGAGCCTTCCTCCCTCCCTGCCCAGGGATGGTTCCTTGGTGTGAAAGGATACACATTCACCAGTTGAAGAAGAGGTCCTTTCTGAGGGCACATTCCCCTTATCCGCAGCACGGTGCCCTGTTTCCCCTTGACCCTCATGCTCCCTGACAGTGGTGGCACTGCCATTTTCAGAGTGGGACATATCTAACAAGTCCCTGAGAGTCTTCTCCACATGCCTAACTGACTGTGTCTGCTTCTCCAGGTCAGCCACCTTCGCTTCAAGGGAACAAACTATCATTCCCTGAGAACCAGGAGCTCCTTGGACTGGGCACACACCCAAGACTTCTGTCCAGTCAGCAGATAGGCATACATGTGACACTCCATGAAAAACATTGGATAGCCCCCAACCCCCTGCTGGCATTCTGGCTTCATAACTGCTTTTAAAATAATAATTATATATAATCCCCCTTTTAAAACCTGTTGTATTTACGTGTTTCTTCTTGTAGAAGTCTACTTACCTTACTGGGAACCCAAGGAGTCTAGGGCCCTGGCTTTCTGGCTCTTCCTCGGCTTCTTACAGAACCCCTAGGCTAAGAGCCACAGGCCTCTGGCAAGGTGCTGCCTTAAATAGAAGCTTCCCCCAGCAGAGGATGTGGCCAGCAGCTATCCAAATTCACCTGGCACTCAATTACAGTCAAACAATGGCCCTTTCACACCCTTTCTCAAGCAGCCAGGACTCTGCAACAACTCACAACTCACCCACACACTCCCAAACACATTACCCTCTCAGCTAAATCACCTCTGCTGAAAGTAAATAAAAAACACTCACCCCCCCCCCAGCAGCTCTATCTCCCACTCCTCTCAGAGCTCAGTTGGGTCAGCTCTGCTTCTGGCAAGGTTCCCAATGTGTGATAGCCAGTTAGACATGCTTGACTCTGTGAGCATTTGCTGTTTAAGGCTCCCTTGGTCTACATTGTAATGTAGACACAGCCAATATTTTATTGTCATAAGCCACACACCAGATTTCACAGAATTTAACCCTGTTTCTAGACAGTGTACACAGTGCGGCATTCCCATAATCTTTCAGAGAAATTTAGATTGAACACGTTCAATGGTGCCATTAAGTGTGTTTACCCATACTAGAATAGCACACATGAGTTGGGGAATTACTTTGGCCTTGATGACTTTTAATGCAGCTGGTATGAATTGATTGCCTCTGGTGTAAAAGAATCGGGAAATGGCAGAAGCATTGATGTTGGCCCTATTAATTGCTGAGTTACGTTGCATAGACTAAGATGCGTTATACTGAAAGTGCAAACCTAAGTATCTAAAATGTTTAACTTGTTCAATTCGTTTGCCTCCAATTGTCCATTTGAATAGTTTCCAAGTTTTGGAAAAGACTAGCATTTTGTATTTTTCATGATTTAGAAGTAATTTATTTGTTATAAAATATGAAAGGCATCTATTTAGTGAATGCTTTAAACCAACTTTGGAGCAGGACAATACTACCATGTTGTTTGCATATAGTAGCAGAGGGACATGGACAGAACCAATTTAGGAGCATGGCAATCAACAGCTTCAAGGTAAGGGGAGAGATCATTAAGGAACAGGTTGAATAGAAAGGGTGCTAATAAATAGCCTTGTCTGACTCCTTTATTAAATGGGACTTTTGAAGTTAATTTCCCTGACAGTGAACATTTAATTTGGCATTTTGTTGAAGTATATAGCTTTTTTATAAGGTTAAGGAGTCTCTTATCTATGTTTAGTTGTTGTAGTTTGGCCTAAAGGAGTTCCCTGTCGATTGAATCAAATGCCCCTTTAGGATATATGAAGGCAATATATAGGCTGAGTTCAGACTGGCAATTTGCCCCGGTAGGGACCCGGGCCAGCAACAATTCAATCCTGGAGTAAATTGGGCATTCACACAGGCACATCTGCCTGGCGTCCCCCACCCGTAGCCAACCCGTGCTGTTGCGCTTCACCGCCAGATTAAAAAGATACCTCATAAAACTGGTAGCAAATCCAAAAACCCGTGTGTGTGTTGCGCGTTTCTCCGCTTCTGGGAAGTCTGAACGCTCAACCGAAAAGCCAGGAGCAACCTGCATTGGGCAGAAGGCAGCAGCGATATGATTGGCCATGCTCCGCTCTACTGCCCAATGTGGTGCCGGCACTGCAGGGTCCTCCCCTAATCGGCAAAATGCACTTATGAGCGCATGAGCACTCATGCACACATACAACCATACACCCACAGCCAAATTAATCGGGAAACACCGAATACAGCGTGCCCCCTGGCGCCGCCCCATATTTTCCGGCAGTGGCCCGAGCTGTGTGAACGGGAAAACCCAGAACAGTTTATTCCAGGGCTTTTTTGCCACGACTGGCTACCGGAGCAAACTGCCAGTCTGAACTCAGCCATAATTTTACATTTCTTCTTTTTACATACTTGTTAATCATGTGCTCTAATACAATGCAGTCCCAGCTGTTCTGGGCCTAAGACTCTCCATTCAATCATCCATACGGTAAGCTTATATAGTAAATGTTTGGCATACAGTTTTCCCGCTACGGAGAGCAGGCTGATTGGTCTATAGTTGGAAGGAATTGAGCAATCATCTTTTTTTTGTAAATTGGGTCCACGATTGCATTTAACCATGCATCAGGAATGAGGCCAGATTTATCAATCATTGTAAAAAAATGACACAAGGGGAGCAGCCCACCAGTCAGGATCTAGTTTTAGAATTTCAGGTAGAATTATATCAGGACCAGTTGCTTTTCCTGGATTTAATTGGCCAATCAGTTCTTTTATTTTGTCAGGTGTTACAGGAGGCCAGTCAGGTAAGTCCTCAGACAGAAAGTCTGAGGGTTCCATAGTATGGACATCATCCTGATGGAATAATGTCAAAAAATATTGAAACCACACTTGGGAAGAGATTGCAGACATGGGGGGGGGGGTCTGCACACGACATGCCTCTGTGACTATGGCCCAGAATTTTTTTTGTATTATTTAAAGTCGTGGCCTCTGATAATTGTACCCATTATGTATTAATATATTCACTCTTCTTCCTCTTCATACTCTGTTGTAGTTGGCTCTTAAGTTTAAAGTATTCTATCAGAAAATATGGGTCAGCAGACTCATGGTATTGTCTAAAGACATTGCGTAATTGGGTTTTTAAGTATCTACATTCCCTATTGAACCAGGCATTTGTAGGTCTACTACTCCCCCTATTTCCACTCTCAAGTTTTTTCCCCCAGTGACGTAGATACATGATATGTTAAAGCGTTATAGACTATGAGCATTGATGAATGATCTTTTGCACCAATTAAAGAGGATCTATACTCTTTGATTTGAGTAGTTGTCGGGTTTTTTGCATTTGATTTGAGTAGTTTTGGGGGTTTTTTGCATAGAGCTATCATTCCATAAGATCCTAGGCAATAGATAGAGTTTGTCAGGCTGATGTTGGAAATAACCCTGGATCCTAGTAAAAGAGTTGACATTAAGAGTTAAAATAAGTGGAAGATGGTCACTAATTACATAATCACCCACAGCAAAGTCTAAAACATGAGATTCCAATGAAGGGGAAACTATAAGGTAGTCAATTACACTGCAGCCCTTTGTTGAGACAAATGTATATTCTCCAGATTTAGGAAAGTTGGTAAGCCCATTCAGCCAAACTTTATTAAATTGAAGACAAAGTTTGGTGATATAGATACCTGCCGAGTTTATGTAGCAATCTTTGGAATATGTTGTAGGGGTGAAAATAGTTGGGAGTGTATCATCCTGATTAATTTCTGTAGCCTTATAGAATATTTTATGATAATGCCTACTCTAGCATTAAAATCACCTGCCAGGATTATTTCAGACAAGGGATGTTCTTCTTCTAGTCTTTCTAGAAGAGTAGTTAGTAGTTTCCAATGTTGGGAAAGAGTTAATCTGTCTAAGGAGCTGGGCACATACATATTCACGATAATCAAACTGAAGTTATCAAGAATAAACTTAATAGCTTGCTCAGTGGGGCAATCCAATTGTAACATAGCAATTTCTACTTCTAAATATAAGGAAGCAAACAGAACCAAACCCACTTGAAAGCGACACTTAGGATTAATCCTATACCCTGGGAGGGAGAAAGATTTATACCCCTCTATCTGCATCTGATTTCGAAACCAGGTTTTCTGAAGAAATACAATGTTGAAGTCATTAAGGTAACTTAGAAAATCATCATCCCTGGCTTTATTCCTACAGCCTGACACATTCTAGGAGATGATTTTTATGTTAGAGGCTGGAGGAGAATTCCTACGTCAATCTGCCATAGTCAGTATCTCGAATGAATTATTGGCATCATGGTATATACAGCCATTAGCTATGTCAATGCAGGCATCCTGTGTTGTTTGTTGGATGTTTAATCGAATAGTTTCTTCATTTCTGCATGGCGGATGATTCTGTCTCTGGAGGGGGTATATGTATTTCAACTTGGATTGATGTTTCCAGGATCTCTTCCAATGACTTCCCTTTTCTAGCAGATGTCATTCCTTGTTCATCCCCATAACTGTAGGGGGGATGTTCTTCCCAGAGGATAGGGTGGAGGATAACTGAGATGAAGACAATGGGAGAGAAAGGGGTGGCGTCTGGTGTGAAAGGTTCTGTTCTACTTCCATAAAATCTGTTTCTAAGGAGGGAGCTAGTGAGGGAGCTAAGGAAGAAAATGCAGGCCAGGGTAGTAAATTAAGTTCCCTTCTGCGATTTCTGTAGCAAGGGATTTGTTGCTCCTGGACCTACATTGTGAAAATGAAGTGACTTTATTGGACTTCAAGTCTAGTTCCTCTTCATATCCTGCTCCTTCCTGATGTTCAAGTGACCTGGAGTAATCACCTACTGATGCTATGCCTATTCCAGGAGATTTTATTTCCTTGGAAAATTCATTGTAGGCTGAAGTGTGTGGGTGAGGATTTCCTTTGCATTGAGTGGGTTGTGGAAGGACTTCATTTGCAGAATGATTGGCATTTTTTCCAAAACCACACCCTTTTCTCAGCTGCTCCTGATCGACTTAATCCTGCTTGTGACACAATTGGAATGTTCATGGTTCTTCAGTTGGCTTCTTGTACCTTCCTCCCACTTCATATATGAGTTTTTGGGAGGTGCAGCTATATTTAAACCAGAAGTATTTCTTTTTGGTGCACTAGTGCATAAAGGAGTCCGCACATTATTCTTAAATACTCTGGATACCAGAATACTATGCTTCCTATATAAAAGGTCCTGTAGTCGCATCATCTTAGAAGGGATATCTTCATTTTTAAAGTTTAGGATCAGACTTACATATGGTCCAACTCTAGGAAGTTTAAAATAGGAACTCAACAATATTGTGGCAAAGTTGCATTTTAAAGTTGGCTCAGGGAAATTTTAATAGCTCTAAAATTTTTCAATCTATAAACATTTGTCCACTGGTCCTTATATGAAATGGCCAATTAGTCCCATTGCAGATTGAGTGAAACAGATGGATGTTGTCCTCGACTGTCATCTCTCAAGTTTTGTAACCCACAGTGCTCGTTGTCTCTGGGTTTGCAAGGTTTGCTAGCCTCACTCACAGTGTTTATTTTTTCATTGATATCCTTAATTTTTGTCATCAGCATTTTCAAGGTTTGGGATGATAAAAAAGGTTCCTTGGCAAACATTTCAAAAAGTAATGATGATAATTGCTGACAACAATGCAGCTGAAAGTTTGGGCTTAAAGAGGAATCCTCCTCATTCAAAATTCCACTCACATCTCCCGGTAATAAGAAAGTTTCAGGTTCCAAGGTTGTAAATCTGTTCGAAAGATCAGCTTCACCAGACTTAGAGCCTGTAGCACTCTTATCCAAGACATACCTGTCCTTTTGCTGCTTGCCTGCTTTTAATCCAGCTGCTTCTAGGGAGGAGTGTTGTTGTTTCCTTGCAGTCATGATTTCCTCAACTCGTTAGCACTACTTCTATAAGATTATTGCACTGTCTTATCAGGCAAGCTATTTCATAACTACATAAAGACTTACAAAAGACTTTCAAAAGAGTAGGGGAAAAACTCCTGAATTAGTTTCCCTTATGCAACATAGAGGCAAAAATACAGTTAACAATCATTTACTCGTGATGTGTGAAGGCATTAGAACGTGAATTTCACTACTTTTGTGTGGAATAGCATTGTGGAATAGTTTTCTTTTGAATCCTTTCTTGCCAACTTCAGATTGCACCTTCAGTCCTAGTTGTTTAAGCATTTGTAGCCCTGTTTCATAATCTGAGGCTTGTTATCTTGTCTCATTTTGTATGACTTGAATAGTTGCTGGTCTGTTCCATCTGTAGTTCTGGTTAACAGATTGTAACTGTTTTATTATTGGTTTCATTTCCTGTCTTCTATTGATTGCCTCTGAAGGTCAGGGCATGCCTCTATTTTAATGTCTTTGTAGATAAAGGTGCCTCTCTGCTTTGGCTTCCTTCATTATTTTCCTTTTTACTCTGTAGTCTAGTAGAAAAATAACAATGTCTCTGGGTCCTTTTCTGTTTATATTTTGTGGCGAACCAAGGCAATAAGATTTTGTTATTATTGGGACCACCCAGTTTCAATGTTTCTGCAATCCAATTTGCCATGAAAGTTTGCAAGTCTGCATCTTCTTCCAAATGTTCTGGGAATCCTCTAAATTTTATATTATTTTGATGTGTTTCCATTTCCATTGTGAACATTTTAAGTTTTATTTGTTTGCATTCAAGCTCTAAGTTGTGGTTTTCATCCTGAACTGTTTCTGCCAGCGTCATTGCACATTCACTATATTTTTGTTTAGTTTCCATAAAGGAGGTTTTTATCTGGTTAATTGATCTTGGAGGGGTTCAAACAGTGTCCCTGTCAGGCTCAGTATGCATTTTATGGTTCACCTGCCATGGAGGAAGGAGGAGGGGTAGAGGGGTGTGAAAACCAAATGCTTTCATCTTTCCTAAATGCTTTGATGTATCAGACACTGTGTCGCAGAGACCTGTTCTTTTGCTTTATTTTTATAGAGGGGTACGTGCTTAGTGGGGGGTAGTTGAACATTACTTCTGGTGGGCAAATGCCATGGGGTGATAGGGTCTTGATCTTTAGTGCCTTTGTTTGAACACAATATATCTGCAATCTCTGCGCTTTCACCTCCAGTACTGAACAAAGCTATTGTTCAGTATGGTATTCTTCAATGTATCAATAAACTAAATTTTCTTCAAATTGAGTGGTGTTGAGAACTGATTTAACCAGGATGCTGACAAATTGTTAGGACTCACTTTTTCCTTACTCAACCTCCTGCACCACAGCCACAATGAGTGGAAAGGACGGGAAAGTCCCTACAACTTCAGCGGATGGCACCATGACTGAGCAACAGACCACAGTGGCCCTGGTGATGACTGCAGTGTCCAAAGGAGTAGAAGGTGGGACACAGAACAGAGACTCTTGGGCACTGTTCCCCACCTGGGCTGAGCCCACTTGAGTGGTGACTCCCGATCTGAGGTTCGAGAGGCTCAGGTACGATGGCACATGAAAGTGTTATGGATGCTCCTTCCACGATGAACTGGAGTGCCTCCATATTGTGGAGGACACTGAAGTTGAATATCTTCACAGGGAGTTCAGAGATGGGGCTGAAGTGATCAGGCGGGAGATGCAAAACATAATGCTAGATATACTGGGCATCATCATGGATGCCATCCAACAAGAGTTCGTGAATTGTGGATGGGCCCAAGATGGAGCTGGAGGGGCACCACTGGCCCCTCTACAAGTGCCCCCCGGTCCCCAGCACCACCAGCCATTCCTGCTAGCCCGGCTAGGCCACCCGGCTGCCTGCAGACCTGGTGACTCTGAAGCAGCCCCATGATGCCCTGGAAGCAATGTTCAGCAGCATCCTGGAGAAGCTGGCATTTTTTCTGCAGCAGGTGCACAAATTCTTATGCTATTGGGGCCCCACATTTGCCACTGATGAGCATTGTGTGGATTTTATTGGGTCATACCTCTGGGACAGGGCATCCAATTGGTTCGTGGGTCTCCACAATGTCTGGGGTGTAGAACTCTGAGATATGAATACCTTCATGTGGACTCTCCGATGCCAATATGAGGACCCCCTGGAGCTACAGAGAGCGTGCACCCACTTGAGGGGTTTACACCAGGGTGGGTGCTTGGTGTGGAGATACACTTATGAGTTCAAAACACATGCTGCAAAGCTCAAGGGGTGGCCCCAAGAAGTCCTCATTGAGTTCTATCTGGCTGGGCTGAACCACTCAATTCTGGATCAAGCCCTGGCCCAGGGCAACCCACTAATCCTGAATGGGTGGATACAGCTGGCCTGCTAGGTGGAGAACCGCTCCAACCTTTTGCGGATGTACCAGCCCCAGGCTCCTGCAAGGACAGCGGTGACAGCAGAACAACAGGGGATGAAACCCAAGACAAGGGAAGCCATCAGAGACCAACAGATGCAACAGGACCTGTGCCTAAGATGTGGGGCCCTGAGGCACTTTGTGGCCACCTGTTCTCTTGACAAGAGCCCCAGTGATGGGAAATTGAGTGAGTGCAAGACCTCCAAGAAAAAGCCCAATTCACAAGGGGCATGGATGAAGCAACCCAAAGCACTTCAAGCAGGGGAGCAGGAAGAGTCTGATGGCACCTCCTCCAGTGGAGGTGAGCCCAACATGCTGGCAGGAAAAGATTGGGCATGAGCCAACAGGTCCGAGGGTCCAGTGTGCCAAGTTTGGTGAGGACCTCTCCCCCTTTGTTCTATGTAATTGTGACTGTAATAAACCCCAAACAGGGCACTCATATATGGGTGAGAGCCCTGATCGACTCTGGGTGTGCCCAAGACTTAATCAGCCCAGCATTAGTCACCGGGCTAGGAGTACCCATCCAAGTATTGCCAGAACCTTTAATCTTCACCTAGATGGATGGGTCCCCAATGAAGGAGGCATGCAAGTATCAAACCATGCCCATGGGAATGGGGATGGGGCCCCATTGGGAGTGACACCCATTCATTATTAACCCTGTTGCAAAATTCTCGATGGTGCTAGGCAACCCCTTGCTCCGAGATCATGATCCAGTTTGGTGTAGTGGTTAAGTGTGCGGACTCTAATCTAGGAGAACCGGGTTTGATTCCCCACTCCTCCACTTGCACCTGCTGATGTGACCTTGGGTCAGTCACAAGCTCTGGCACAGCTGTTCTCTCAAGGACAGTTTGTGTTATAGTTCTCTCAGCCCCACCTACCTCACAGGGTGTCTGTTGTGGGGAGGGGAAGGGAAAGGAGTTTGTAAGCCACTCTGAGACGCCTTTGGGTCATGAAGGGTGGGGTATAAATCCAATCTCTTCTCTTCTTCTTCTTGATCTACATGTTCAGTGGAGTTGAGGGGCCCTGCACTTCCCAGACTGCCAATGCTAAGCTCATGGGTGGAATTCCGAGTGGGGGGAGGTGCCAGTCCCCATTCTGGAATGTATTTGCTTGGCACAGGGAGATCATGATCTCATCCCTCCCAAGTACAAAGACTTGGCTAGAGAGTTCGAAGAGGAGGGGGCAGACGAGCTTCCCCCCACCACCACCAAAAGTCAGACTGTGCTACAGAGATCTTGCCAGGGCACAAAATGCCCAAAGGGAAGTTGTACACAATGATCTCAGCTGAGAAAGAGGAGCTGCACAGGTTTATTGATAAAAACCTTGATTGGGATTTCATCCACCCAGCCTCCTCCCCCTTTGCTGCCCCCATCCTCTTTCAAAAGAAGGGCAGTGGGCTGCAGCTGTGCACAGACTACAGGGGCTTAAATGCAATATCTGTGTCCAATGCCTACTGCCTCCCACTCATCAAAGACCGCCTGGTGGAAGCTTCCCGGGGGTGCATTCTCACCAAACTTGACTTGCGAGATGCTTATTTCAGAGTGCACATTCGGGAGGGGGATGAGCACAAGACGGTTTTCATTACCCTGTTGGAACTGTTTGAATACCTGATGATGCCATTTGGGTTAGCGGGAGCCCCCAGGGATTTTATTAACTTAATCAGTGAAGTGTTACATAAACATTTATTTAAGGGGGTGCTAGTTTATCTGGATGATATCTTGCACTATTTGAAAGATAAAAGACTCACATGTAAAGTTGGTCAAGGAGGTGCTCCAAACACTTTACAAGCACTGGTTCTTTGTCAAGCTCTCCAAATGTGAGTTTCATAAGGATGAACTGGATTTCCTGGGATATCAGATTTCGGGGGAGGGACTGGAATGGGCCCCCATAAAGTGCAGGACATTGTGGGGTGGGAGGCTCCTCAAACCCAGTGCCAGCTCCAATCATTCCTTGGGTTCGCAAATTTCTACTGCACATTCATCCCAAACTTCACCCAGGTGGTTTCCCCCCTTACTGAGTTGTGAAAAACCAAGGGGTAGCCCATTTTACACCGCCCTGACAAAAATAAGCCTTTTGTGATCCAAGTCGACGCCTCGGATGTGGCTATGGGAGGGGCCATCCTGCAACAGGGGAAGGATGGAAAGCTCCACCCACTGGCATATGTGCTGTTTGGAATAAGGAGGTGGCTGTCATCAAACTGGCCCTTACACCCTGGAGGCACTGGCTGGAGGGGGTGAGAGTGCCATTCAAAGTGTGGACAGACCACAAAAACCTGGAGGCATTATGCATGGCACCTAAATGCCAAGGCACCTAAATGCCAAGCAGCTCTGCTGGGTGGAGTTTTTCTCTAAATTTTGGTTTACCCTCCAGAACCTCCCTGGGGAGTTGAACTCTCTGGCAGATGCACTATCCCACCTCCCGCAACATGACAGCCAGAGGGAAGAAGTCATAGAATCAATGTTCACACCCACCCAGTTTGTGGGGGCGGTAGTAACTCGCAGCTGAGCGAATACAGAAAACCCCATTGAAGTTGAACCCTGGATTTGCAAATTTAAAACAGCTTTTAGAGAGGGGGACATGGAGGACATTCAGACTGACAATTCAGCGAAGCTGAGTGGGGATGTTTGTTGGTACAAGGGCGAGAGTCAGTTCATGCCTAAAGCATTGTGGGGAGAAATCCTGACTTTGTGACATGAAAATAAACTGGCAAGGCATTATGGATACATGAAAACCCTGCACCTTCTTCAGAGGCAATTCTGATGGCCATGTATGAGGGCAGATATTTCCCAATATGTGGGTTCCTGCCACAGCTGCCTAATGGGGAAATGGAGGCCAGGAAAGCCTCCCCAGACCTTACAATCCCTTAAAATGCCAGAGAGACCATGGGCACTGATTTCTATGGACTTTATAACTGACTTACCACCCAGTAAAGGTAAAACAGTGATTTGGGTGATGATTGACACATTCTCCAAGCAGGCACATTTTATTCCTTGCAAACAACTGCCCTCAGCCAAGTCACTAGCCAAGCTTTCATGCACCACACTGTGAGGCTGCATTCCCTCCCCCACAAGATCATTTCAAACCAGGGGTCGCAGTTCATTGCTAAGTTCTGAAAGGAACTGCTGCAGGTGTTGGGGGTGGAAGAAGGTCTCAGCAGCTCCCATCACCCAGAGACGGATGGGCAGACTGAGAGGGTGAATCAAGTGGTAGAGCAATTCCTCTGGTGCTTCACCAGTTACCAGCAGGACAACTGGGTCGACCTCCTCCCTTATGCAGAATACAGTTATAATAACTCAGTACACAGTGCCACTGGCCTTTCCCCCTTTAAGGCTGTGCACAGGTATGAAGGGGGCTCCCTCCCCGTGGTGACTACTCAGGAGCCCAAACAGGGAGATTTGCAATTGTGGTGGGACCTAAAGGATCAATGGTCCACAATCTAAGAGACTCTGAGAAAGGCAAAAGAGGACTACAAAATGCAACCTGATAAAGGGAGAGTTCCTGAATGGGAGTTGCAACCTGGGGACTCAGTGTACCTCTCCACAAGAAATCTGAAAGGGCTCCAGCCAGGGAGGAAATTGGGGTGGAAGTATATTGGCCCATTCAAGATGTTGAGAGTCTTGAACGAAGTGGCTGTGGAACTTGATTTACCCAAGACTCTGAGGCATATCCACCTTGTATTTCATTTCAATTTACTAAAAAGGTATCTGGGCCCGAACAAATGGAGACCTCATCCATCTGCTCCACCTCCTCTAATGGTAGATGGTGAACCCTACCAGGAGGTGGAAGAGATCCTCAATTCTAAGTTGAAATGGAACCAACTGTACTACTTGATTAAATGGAAGGACTTTGATGAATCATGTAATGAGTGGGTGAAATGTGAACATGTTAGAGCTCCCTCTTTAATTCGGACATTCCATAACAAATACCCTCATAAGCTGAAGGGTGAGGGGTCTTGGGGGGGCAGTATGTCAGGCTCAGTATGCATTTTATGGTTCACCTGCCATCAGTGTTCCCTCTAAGCTGAGTTAGTGTGAGCTAGCTCACAGTTTTTTAGGCTCCAGTTCACACATTTTTGTCTTAGCTCAGGAAAGATGGGCTCCAGAGCAAACTGACTGATGCAGCCGCCAAATCGCTGGCTCACAACTTTAATGCCTGTAGCTCACAAAGTAGAATTTTTGCTCACAAGGCTCCACAGCTTAGCGGGAACATTGCCTGCCATAGAGGAAGGAGGAGGGGGAGAGGAGTCCTAAATGCTTTGATATACCAGACACTGTGTTGCAGAGACCTGCTGTTTTACTTTATTTCTGTAGAGGGGTACATGCTTAATGGGGGGATAGTTGACCAGTACTTCTGGTGGGCAAATGCCATGGGATGATTGGGTCCTGATCTTTAGTGCCTTTGCTTGAACACAATAAATCTGCAATTGCACTTTCACCTCCAGTCTTAACAAAGCTCATGTTCAGTATTGTATTCTTCAACATGTTAATACATCTTCAAAGTGAGTGGTGTTGAGAACTGATCTAACCAGGATTTTGACAGTCCCCAAATTATGTAATAGACAGTTTTCCATTTCAGTTAAGTCTGTTTTGGTTAAAGATAAGCTTTTATCAAGATCATCCATGTGTTCCACTGCCGTTTTATTTTCGCCACTGAGTTTGTCCTCTGTTTTGTTCAGGTTTTCTTATGTTCAAAATAAGAGTTATTATTTGCATCAGTTGATTTGATGTTTGCTACAGCTTTCCTTTCCTTATGATTTTTTTCCTATATAGCCTCTTTAGTCACATTGCTTTTTATATTCAAGATCGGGGGAGAGAAGCATTGAAGATCTAGGCATCCCTCTTAGCTGCATGATGCCACGCCCCCCCCCAATATTTTCTTCTAGAAAGCTTTTGATAAAGTTTCTCATCAAAGGTTCTAAGTAACTCAGAAGTCATGAGATAAGTGGTTAAGTGGATTAAAAACTGGTTAATTAACAGGAAACAGATAAATGGGCAGGTGGGAAGGTGGGAAGCAATGGGGTACTGCAGGGCTCTGTACTAGGTCCAGTGCTTTTTAACTTGTTCATTAATTATTTGAACTTGGGAGTTAGCAGTGAAGTGGCTACGTTACGGAAGACACTAAGTTGTTCAGCGCAGTGAGAATGTGGTTATTTTCCATGTCAATGCCCACTTGCCCAGCCTTGACATATCCTTAGGGTTGTGTGTGTGTGAAGAGCTATCAAGTTGCAGCCAACTTATGGTGACCCCATGGTGTTTTCATGGCAATAGACATTCAGAGCCAGTTTGCTGTTGCTGACCTCAGCCCTGGGCTTCCTTGGTGGTCTCTCATCCAAGTACTAACTATGGCTCACCAGTCTGCTTAGCAGCCAAGATCTGATGAGATTGGAGTAGCCTGGCCATCCAGGTTAGGGCTAAGGGCTAGATGCAGGGCTTTAAAAAACTATCATCAGGATTTTAGCATATGCTACTTAATTCTGCACCAGAGACCCATATCTATTTCTTGACACATTGCCCTGTAGTAAGCTCTTCAAATCTCACAATTGACTGATTCTCCTGAAGAAAAACAAGTTGGAAACTCCCTTCCTTTTTCTTATTGACTATGCAAGAATGTTGCTGAATAATTTAGTCATGCTCTGTCAAAAGATTATTCTGGGTGTATATATTTGCACTTGAGTAGGAAACCTCTCAGGAGCAGGGTCACCTGACTGTAATCACGTTCTCTATAAAATACCACTTGTTCAAACAGTAGATACTAATGTACATGCACATGCAGATGAAATGCCTTAAAGACTATCACATTCTTGAAACATTTTTAAATGGAAATTCTATTGCCTCATAGCCTGCAGTGCTCTTCTGTTTATTGTGATACAAATGGAATGCCTTTTGAAATCAAATTAAATCTAATTGGAACAATTTATGAGTGCACAAAATTGACGTCTGGAAAATTGGTACCATTGCTATATCTTGCAGAAGACAGAATGGCTAACAGCCACCACAATGAACAGCATTAAGAGATCAGCACCTGCCATTAGCACATCTTTGCTTGGTTGCCCAGGTCTATCTCCAGTCCTTCCATTTGAATGGTCTGTTGTGAATGTCATGGCTTGCTCAAGGCTAATGTTTCAGCTGGAAACTAAACCACCAAACAAGCAGACAATTCTGGGAAAATCCCTCCTCTTCTGTTTCTTTCTCTCTTACAATCATGCATTTCTGAAGCACTTGGATTTATGCTGATTTTGTTCCACTGGCATCACTAGAAGCGAATGAGCATAAATCTGTGATTTGCAGAACAGATACATCTTCTGTGCCATAAAAATAATTCAGGAAATGGATTAGTATTGCAGAAGAAGGAGGCCTCCCTCTCTGTATGTCTGCCTCAGGTGGTCTTCACAAATATGGAAGAAGGTGAGAATGTACTACATATTTAAAAAGAACGTGGCATAGATAGATCTCACTCTGCCACAATAGATATACTATTAAACACCTGTGGCCTCCAACTGCAGATCAGGGCCACACAGAGGCTAAACAGATGTTTCTGCAAACTCAAGGGACCCCATAGGTTTGCAGAAAAATCTGACTTAAAAAAGCCAAAACAGTGGGGGGGGTTCAAATTCCCCCTAATAAAAGTATTCTCTGTGCAAGCACAGAGAATACACCTGCTTCTGGAGGCATGGCAGCCTGAGTGCTGCACTGGAGCTGGTGACAGAGGTGTAGCAGACTAGGGGCTGCACTGTACCTGGCAGCACAGTAGCCCAGGAGACACCATGGGACCAGCAGTGGAGACATGGCAGCCTGCTCCCTCCCCCATCTTCTCTCTAATTCATTCAGAGCTAGGCGAGCTGTAGAGATCAGTGGGGGGGGACTGAGCTGCCCTGGGTGAGCTGCAGAGAGCAGTGGCAAGAGGGAAAGTCTCTTCTGGATGCCTGGAGCTGCTCCGGGTGAGCCACAGAAGGGTGCCAGGCAGCCCAGAGCTCCATGCTGGGCTCAGCAAGAGAGTTGGGGAGGTATAGGATTCCCTCCTCAGAAGTCTTACACCCCACTTGTATATTCTATTAAGAAACTGTATCTCCATTTCTCTATCTCTCAGTAGGTTACATTTATATACCATTGGTCCTGAACATCCCCAGCTTACTTTTCTCTCACTGTAAAAAATAAACCTTTCTATTGTTGTTGTTGTTCAGTCGCACAGTCGAGTCCGACTCTTCGGGACCCTATGGACCAGATTATGCCAGGCCCTCCTGTCTTCCGCTGTCCGCTGAAGTTTGCTCAATTTCATGTTCGTTGCATCGATGACACTGTCTAACCATCTCATCCTTTGCCGTCCCCTTCTTCTTTGACCTTCAATCTTTCCCGCATCAGGGTCTTCTCCAGTGAATGCTCCGTTCTCATTTGGTGGCCAAAGTATTTGAGCTTCAACTTCAGGATCTGGCCTTCCAGGGAACAGTCAGGGTTGATTTCTTTTAGGATTGACTGATTTGATCTCCTTGCAGTCCAAGGGATTCTCAAGAGTCTTCTCCAGCACCATAGTTCAAAAGAATCTATTCTTCGGTGCTCGGCCTTCCTTATAGTCCAACTCTCACAGCCATACATTACTACGGGGAATACCATTGCTTTGACCATGCGGACTTTTGTTGGCAAGGTGATGTCTCTGCTTTGTATCATGCTGTTTAGGTTTGCCATCGCTTTCCTCCCAAGGAGCAGGCGTCTTTTAATTTCATGGCTGCAGTCACCATCTGCAGTGATCTGGGATCCCAGGAATGTGAAGTCTGTCACTACTTCTATGACTTCCCCTTCTATTTGCCGAGGAGTGATGGGGCCAGATGCCATGATCTTAGTTTTTTTGATGTTGAGCTTCAAGCCCACTTTTGCGCTCTCCTCTTTCACCCTGAGCAAGAGGCTCTTTAGGTCCTCTTCACTTTCTGCCATCAGAATGGTATCGTCTGCATATCTGAGGTTATTGATCTTTTCCCCAGCAATCTTAACTCCAGCTTGTTGTTCATCCAGGCCAGCATTTCGCATGATGTACTCAGCATATAAATTAAATAAGCAAGGTGACAATATACATCCTTGTCATACTCCTTTTCCTATGCTAAACCAATCAGTTGTTCCATATCCGGTTCTAACTGTTGCTTCTTGACCCTTATACAGGTTTTCTCAGGAGACATGTGAGGTGGTCTGGTACTCCCATCTCTTTAAGAACCTGCCAAAGTTTATTGTGATCCACTCAATCAAAGGCTTTAGCATAGTCAATGAATCAAAAGTAGATGTTTTTCTGGTACTCTCTTGCTTTCTCCATAATCCAGCGAATGTTGGCAATTTGATCTCTAGTTCCTCTACCTCTTCGAAACCCAGCTTGTACTTCTGGCAGTTCTCTATCCACGTACTGTTGGAGCCTAGCTTGTAGGATGTTGAGCATGACCTTGCTAGCGTGTGAAATGAGTGCAATTGAACATTCCATGACATTGCCCTTCTTTGGGATTGGAATGTAAACTGACCTTTTCCAATCCTGTGGCCACTGTTGTGTTTTCCAAATTTGTTGGCAAATTGAGTGCAGCACTTTAACAGCATCTTCTTTTAAGACTTTGAATAACTCAGCTGGGATACCATCACCTCCACTAGCTTTGTTGTTAGTAATGCTTTCTAAGGCCCATTTAACTTCGCTTTCCAGGATGTCTGGCTCGAGGTCAGTGATTATACCATCGTGGTTATCAAGGACATTGAGGTCCTTTTTGTATAGTTCTTCTGTGTATTCTTGCCATCTTTTCCTAATCTCTTCTGCTTCTGTTAGGTCCCTACCGTTTTTGTCCTTTATCATGGCCAGCTTTGCATGGAACGTTCCCTTGATTTCTCCAATTTTCTTGAAGAGATCTCTAGTCCTTCCCAATCTATTGTTTTCCTCTATTACTTTTCATTGTTCATTCAGGAAAGCCTCCTTATCTCGCCTTGCTGTTCTCTGGAAATCTGCATTCAGTTGGGCAAATCTTTCCTTTTCACCATTGCCTTTAGCTTTCCTTCTTTCCTCTGCTATGTGTAAAGCCTCATCAGACAGCCACTTTGTTTTCTTGCATTTCTTTTTCTTTGGGATGGCGGTGAGTGCTGCCTCCTTTACAATGTCATGGACCTCTGTCCATAGTTCTTCAGGCACTCTGTCTATCAAATCTAGTCCCTTAAACTTATTCTTCACCTCTACTGTATATTCATCGGGGATGCGATCTAGGTCAAATCTGAATGGCCTTGTGGTTTTCCCAACTTTCTTCAATTTAAGTCTGAACTTTGAAATGAGTAGCTCATGATCTGAGCCACAGTCAGCTCCAGGTCTTGTTTTTACTGACTGGATAGAGCTTCTCCATCTTTGACTGCAAATTTTATAGTCAATCTGATTTCGGTGTTGCCCATCTGGTGATGTCCATGTGTAGAGACGCCTCTTAGGTTGTTGGAAAAGGGTGTTCACTATGACCAGCATGTTCTCTTGACAAAACTCTGTTAGCCTTTGCCCTGCTTCATTTTGTTCTCCAAGGCAAAACTTGTCTGTTATTCCGGTTACCTTTTGATTTCCTACTTTAGCATTCCAGTCCCCTATGATGATGAGGACATCATTTTTTGGTGTTAGTTCTATGAGCTGTTGTAGATCTTCATAGAACTGGTCCACTTCAGCCTCTTCTGCAGCAGTGGTTGGGGCATAGAATTGGATTACTGTGATGTTGAATGGTTCGCCTTGGATTTGGACTGAGATCATCCTGTCATTTTTGAGATTGTATCCCAATACTGCCTTTCTCACTCTCTTGTTGACTATAAAGGCCACACCATTTTTTCTATGGGATTTCTGGCCATAGTAGTAGATATAATGGTCTTCTGAGTTAAATTCACCCATTCCTGCCCACTTTAGTTCACTGATTCCGAAGATTCCCAAGATTCTTTCTATTGTATTCAGTCTCTATTCTCCTCCTTGACATTAAGGATAGAAAATATTACAACTGGGTTTTATCAAGGCAGGGGAGAGGGTTCATCAGGAACATTACAATTTGCCTCAGGCGTGGCTAGCTGTAAATAGGGCCAAGCACTGATGGGCCAGTAAATAAACATTGATTTGGCCTCTGTCACAGCTGTACTTGGTGGCACAAAAGAGAAGTGTGGTGTGTGCAGTAGTCCTCAATTAATGCCAGAATCAATACATGTTACGATCATGAGAACAATACATGTTATCATCATGACAGCCTGGGAGTAAGTGGGGTTTTTCCTGCCATTCACCCTAATCTGTCATACTATGCTTATCTGTCAATCTAATTTATATTCTACTCTTCCTCCAAGAACTCAAAGGTGCTTTACAGAATATCATCCTCATCCATTTTATCCTGACAATAATCCTATGAGGCAGAAAGAAAGTGACCGTCCCAGAACCACCAAGAGTGAGGATTTGAATCTGGGTCTCCCTAAACTGACACTCCAACCACTATATGACACTGAGGGATCTGGTGCAGAGCTAGAATTCTAGAAACATTTGAGAATAGCTGACCAATATTAGCTCCCTCCATTTATTTTCTACTTTATCTTGAACAGTGAGACATAGTGAGAGTTGATCTTTCTGTTGAATGGTATTTCCATAACTCCATTCTACCCTTGCCCTATGGCTGCTGTCTTGGGCAAACAGGGAGAAAAAGTTGTTTGAAGTTCCATGGGGGCCAGGCCCACTACACTTTTGGACCAGGACAGAGCTTTATAATTACAGTTGGTTCACCAATCTGTGGGATGTGATCAAAGACAGGCAAGAGTGATATCAGTCTTCATGTTCAGATCTATGTTAAAATGTATGAAAAAGCAGCATTGAATTCTAGTTTACAAATTAGTCTACGTCAGGACTGACATACCCTGACTTCTTCATGAGTCTGAGACAGCTTTTGGTTCTGTCAGTTAGTAAGGTGTCTATGGTTGCAGGACTCCATTCTAACTTACTGGGTGAGTGACTGACCAGTAGCAAAAGCATTTCCCTCCTTGCTACAAGGAGAAAGCTGGATGCCATAATAACCTAAGCCAGATTCAAAAGATGTACAGAGATGACACTGTAAATTGGATCTAATTTTTAAAATGTTATGTTCTGGGTTTATTATATGTTATGTTGCATATGGATTGCCTCTGCCATCCTCCTCTCTGCGTATGACTTCACCATCATCCACAGACCCGGGAAAACCATCAGGCATGCTAATGCCCTCAGCCGCCTGCCACTGTAGGGAGACCATGAGGCCCTGATCCACTAGATGCTCCTCATCAAGGAACTTCCTCAGCCTCTGATCACCATTGCTGATGTCACATTTTACACCACCCGAGACCAAATGCTCAGCCACATTTTTAGCTTCATGTGGAAAGGATGGCCGCCAAGGAAGCTCGAGGCCGAGTTCCAGCTGTTCCAGTCTTGATCCACCAAACTGTCAGTAAGCAAGGGCTGCCTCTTGTGGGGGAACCGGGTTGTAGTCCCTTCCCCACTCAGACAGCAGGTGACACCCTACATGTGGGGCACCCCGGCATCAGAAAAATGAAAGCCATCATGAAGATCTATGTTTGGTGGCTGGGATTGGATCAGCAGATTGAGCGATGGGTCTGAATGTGCCAGCCCTGCCAGGAGTCAAGGCCAGAAGCCCCCTCAGTCCCTGTTCACCCATGGGAGAAGTCGTGAGGTCCTTGGTCCCACATCCATGTTGATTTTGCTGGCCTTTTTCAAGGTAGAACATTCCTGCTCATTGTGGTTGCGTACTCCAAGTGCCTGGAGGTGTTCCCTGTCACCTCCATGACTTCCACTGTTGTTGCCCGCTGCCTGGACTGCCTTCACCACCTTCAGCCTGCTGGACCTGGTTGTCTCTGACAACAGGCCTCAATTTACCTTCACCAAGTTCCAGAGGTTCATGGACGAGTGAGGCATTAGGCACATCACCTTGGCTCCTTTTCATCCAGAGATTAATGGCCAGGTGGAGCACTTGGTGAGGACTGTGAAGGACTCACTCTGCAGGCTCAGTGGAGGGAATTTCCTCACCAACCTCACAGAATTCCTCCTCCACCATCATTCTACGCCACACACAGCCACAGGAAAACCCCCGGAGGAGCTCCTCACGGGATGCCAGCTGTCCACCCACCTGAGCTGCATCCACCCAGACTTTGCACTGGACACCAGCCATAACCCTATTGCCTCTGGGAGCACCAAGCCCTTCACTCCAGGTGATACTGTCTATGCCCGGAACTATGAGGAAGGTCTGCACTGGGTCCCAGCTGTTGTCCTTCGCGCTACAGGACTCATCTCCCATGAAGTGCAGGACAATGCATGGCAGGTCTGCCACTGCCATCTGGCCCAGCTCAGATGTCATTGGCCAGCCAGGAGTGAGTTGTTGCAATGCACACCAGTTTCTGCTGAGACTTTACAACGCACCCCAGTTCCTGTGCCCTGTCCGGGAGATCTGCCATCCCAGTGCACCGTTGGTGCTTGGGAGATGCATCCCCCTGAGGACCTGTGAATGCCACCTCCAGCCCGGGAGGCTGACAGAAGGCAGAGAGAACTGTGTCCTATCGATCCGGCTGAGACTGTTTATCCCCCGCCTGTTGCGCTGGCTCTTCACAGCAAACTGTCTCCTGTTAGGAGTGCTGTGGCATCTAGCCCACTGGTTGAGCCAGTGCCTTGCTGAACAAACTCTGAGCCAGTTCGGGACTTTGCCAAAGCTGATATGCCCTTGGGTTCCTTGGACTACAAGCCTTCCCAGGACATCCCCCAGGTTGGGCATTCTCCAAGAGGTTCGCCACTACCACAACGGTCTGGCCGAACGAGATGCATCCCAAGTATCTAAAGGACTATTTTGTTTAAACCATGTGGGGAGGAGTGCTATGTTCTGGGTTTATTACATGTTATGTTGGTTATAGATTGCCTCTGGTATCCTAATCCCCTTTTTCTGATTGGCTGACTAATAAAGACCATCCATTGGTCCTGAAGCCACCCAAGGTAACCTATCAAAGAACTCTGCTTAGGTCCAATCAGACAATCTGTATATAGTTACATTGTATATAGCTCACGGATGGAATCATATACGTTTGGGTGCCACTCTTGTCAGAGCAGTTCAGAGCTGAATAATGTTGGAATAAAAGCCTTATTATAGTTCATCATCTCCTGACTCTCAATACTTAAAATAAAACAAACCCTCAAAAGCAGGGGTATCATACATATGGCCCAACGGCTAGAATCAGCCTGTCCAGAGCTCTTATCCAGCCTGTGATCAACTGGTGTGAGGGACAAAAGGCAGGAGGCTGCTCGGGGGGGGGGGAGCAGGTATACATGGTGAGGTGTGTGTGGTCAAAGCCATCAAGAAATAGAAAGGAAATGGCTAGGTGAGGGCTAAGAGTATGAGGTAAAATAGAGTGGGGAAATGGCAGCAAAGGCAGAGAAAGAGAAGGTGTGTTTTTCCTCTCCTGCCTCCTCTGATCCCAGCTCAGTGAGGATTGGCAAAGCCACTACATGAAGGGGTGGAGCTGAGCGGCTGGCCTGCCATCACCACAGCAACTGGCTTCATGTTTTCTCAAATGGTGACCATGGGTGTGTAGAGTGGTGGTTTGTCAATGGAGGGCCAGGGCCAGTGGGGGAGAGAGGAGGAGGAGGAGGAGGGTCGGCATGTGGAGTGGGAGGCAACTGAGCTGTCTTGTCTGTGCCACTCAGTAGAGAAAGAGTAGAGAAGGAGAAAGGAGGCACTGCTGTTGCCACTGCATGTCTGAACAGCCATGGAACCAGGAGGCAGAGTGAGTGTTGGGGCAGATGGGGGGCAGTAACCTTCCTTCTCCCCCACCTGTTTTCAACCTGAGGGGTCCAGAGAGGACAAAAAGCATCCCCTGGAGGATCTGGAAACAGCCTCTCTATCAATCCTTCCCCACAGCCCCACTGCTTCTGTGGGAAAGGCAAGAGGTATGAGAACTGGGGGTGGGGAGATCTTGGGGAGCCAGGTTCAGCCCCCCCCCCGGGGCCAGGACCATGTCATGTGGGTCACCCAGGACCGGTTGCTCAGCCTGGTCCATCTAACAGGGTTTTTGGTGAGGCAGGAGTCTAGTATGCCTCTTCGAGATCCTCAGAAGTAAGATGAGTAAAACGTACTGAGACTGATGCATATGGTGGGTTCAACTCAAACCATTTACTTAGTGATTTCAGCAAAACATAAGGCTACAGTCGCCAGCTCGCAGGCTGCTTTTATGCCCCTTTACAAACACACCCATTTCACACACCCACACCCGTGACAGGCTATTTACAAGAGTTGTGATCTTATAGGTTTTCCCTAAGATCCCTGTTTGCTGGTTGGCTGGCTTTAGGAGCCTAGGACTCTATTGTCTCTGATAGTGAAGCTCCGCTAGGCAGTCCAACCACGTGGCTGCCCGACCGTGTGCGCAGTGAGAGAAGAGAGGGAAGAGCAAGAGACAGATCATAGCCGTGCTCAGCTGCTGAGGCTGGGCATATGGGGGTGGGGGTGCTCAAAAACTACCTTATTTATTGTTAAGAGACTGGCTGAGCTCGGAGCTCTAGAACAATAGCCCACCAGAACTCTGGAGGTGACCAATGAGAAACTAATTTTATGTAAATAGCCTATTGTTGGGAGTTGGGTGTGTTTGGGTGTGGTTTTTGCATGCTATTTAAACAGGGCTATTGCCCTGAGGTTTCAGTCTTATATCTGCTGAATCACTAATAAAGCTGAGCTGATCACTAGACGTGGGGTCTGCTCATCCATAGAACCAAATATTTAATACTGGCGATGAAGGTGGAATCCTGTACAGCAAGCCTAGCACCCATCCACACCGCACACTGAGTTCCAGTGCCATTCATATTGCAATGCAACTGGGACCATGGCTGCTGTTCCAGGACTACTTCCAGTGTTCAATCCCACTCACCCAGAGCAATGGGAGGCCTGAAGTGCTTCGTGGAGTTCCAAGGAATCGAGGATGCTACCAAGAAGAAGGCAGTGCTGCTCAGCTCTTGTGGAATTGCCACCCTGAAGCTAGCCCAGGGCTTCATTGCAGTGACCACGTTGCAGCTTGCCACTTTCGATGGTTTCATCATGGTGCTCAGAAACCACTTTGCCCCCAGCCGGGTGTATTAGCTCATCTCCTCAATTTCTTCAAGTGGAACCAGAGGCCCAACAAATTGGTCTCTACATCACTGCACTGTGCTGACTGACTCTTAAATGCGAGTTCCAGAACATTGAAGAAACTCTCCTCTACCATTTCATGTTCAGGCTCCAGGACGAGAAGCTCCATTGCAAGCTCATCGGCCAAAAGGACATAGACCTTCAAAAGGCAATCTGGGAGGCTGTGGCATTTGAGAAATCCTGAGAGGTTGGCAACCAGAAGACTGACCTCCATGCCACCCCGGTGCACCAGACTGCCATTTCCTCAGCCTCCAACATGTCTGACAGCGAGGATGTCCTGCAGATGCATAGCCCAGCCTGCCACAGCACTTGCACACCCGCTGCAGCTCATGCTGGCAAACCTGCCACCTCGACACCCTGTGCCAGCTGCAGGGAGCCCCACTAGCAGAAATCCTGCTGTTTCTGAGACACCATGTGTCGAAGCTGCAGAAAGGTTGGCCATATCGTCCATGCCTGCCATTCCAAGGGGACCCGGAGGCGACAGTCCACCCCGCACCAGTTACTTCACTTGCCCCAGGACACCCCCAATAAATGCGAGTTCCAGCCTTCTGTAGGACACCCTCTGTAGGCTCTGCCTGAATGGGGACCCTCGCCTTAGTCTGGCCGGTTTCACCCTGTGGGACTTCCAACAGAATGAAATGGCCATGAACGTGGTGGGGGAGTTTTGGGTGCGGGACCATAATTTTGAAGGGCTTTTGGACTTACTGGTAGTGGGAGACAGTCACACAAGTTTACTAGGACTAGTGTGGTTCGCACCCTTGGGGTTTCAAGTCACAGGGGTGCACCAAATTGCCCAAGAAGACTCTCAGTGGGTGTGTGATGTGTTCCTGGCCATCTCTGATGGGATGCTTGGTTGCTACACTGGACCCCCCATTTCCCTCCAGCTCAACCCAGAGATGTGGCCCATACGGCTGAAGGCCTGGTGCGTCCCATTTGCACTGAAGCCTAAAACTGATGAGGAGCTGGATCATTTGGTGGACCAAGGGGTTTTGGAACCAGTCTCTCATGCCCTTTGGGAAACCCTGATTGTCACGCCCATTAAGCCCAATGGGGACATCGCATCTGCACAGATTATAAATGTACCATTAATAAGGCACTGCAGAACCATGCCTACCCAGTCCCGGTAATCAGCCATGTCTTGGCCTCCTTGGTGGATGCCAAGATTTTCGGAAAGTTAGACTTGGCCCAGGCCTACCAGCAGCTCCCAGTGGATGATGCAACCGTTGAAGCCCAGACCATCGTCACGCACAGGGGAGCGTTCAAGGTGCAGTGGGTACAGTTTGGTGTCAGCGTGGTCCCGGGAATTTTCAAAAATCTCATGGATTCTCTTCTTAAAAGAATCCCCAGGGTCCAGCCTTTCTTCAATGATGTTCTAATTGCCACCTCCACAGAGGGCAAATTTGTCAGCCAGTTGAGCGCCGTCCTGTAGCTGTTCCAGTCGGCCAGCCTAAAGGTGAAGTGGGAGAAGTGCCTCCTGGGTGTTCCTTGGGTTGAGTTCCTGGGGTTCTCTGTAGATGCTGAACACATCCATCTGGCCCCAGACAAGGTTTGTGCCATTGTCAATACCCCCATGCCCACTTCCAAGCAGGAGTGGCAGGCTTTCTTGGGGCTCCTGAACTTTTACCATTTCTTTTTGCCCCATAAAGCCATGCTGGCAGAGCCACTGCACCGCCTCTTTGACAAGAAGGCCCCATGGGTTTGGGGCCGACAGCAAGCTGCTATGTTTACTTGCAAAGAAGATGATTTGTCTCCTAAAAGTGCTATATATACAAAATTTGTATGGAAATGTAAGATACCCGCCCTTATGGTATCCTTTGGGGAAACACTAGTCTTGATTATGATTTAATACATTTATTGGGGCTTTTTGTGGTTTTCCCAGTAAATTGATTGGTTTCACTGCTAGGAAGCAGGAAGGGCCTGGGTGAGCAAGGCCCACCATTTGCAGGGCTGGGCAGGGGATGAAGAGGCTGGCCAGATGCTGGGTTGGGCGTGGGGCCAGGCAAGCAGTGGGAAAATAGGTGCCTCCCCTCCATCCCCGGGCCAATGGCAACGCAACAGGGTGGTCGGGAGGGGAGGCCTTTAAAAAGTGTTGCAGGCCACTTGCCATCCCCACCTGACCAACAGAGACCAGAAAGCTGTTTGGAGTGAGTGAGTGGAGTGAATGGATGAGAAGGTATGTGGCAGGGGTCAGGCCCAGACACAGTGGCAGTTAACCACAGCCTCCTGCTGTTACCCCTGCCACACTGCCCCCCCCCCAAAAAAGTTGATCCTTGGGCCTCAAGGAGGGCCCAGCTCGTTTAGGGCCTTCCACCGCCATCCTCTGCACCATTGGAGGCTCTGCTTGCTGGTGGCGGCCATACACGGCCTGCCGCCACCACAACACCCACCAGGCCTGCATATGCTGGCTGTGTGTGGCCTGCCACTGGCCCCACCCCCTTCCTGGCTTTGTATGGGCCTTCCAGGCCATGGTGGGCCAGTGGCCAATGGGCACAGCCTTCTGCCACCAGCATCGTCGCACCTCTCTCCCACCAGTAGTTTGGCCCACAGGCATGGCTCCTTGAGGAGTGGGCTGCTCGGGGGGCCCTATACCCCAGATGAGGCTGGCCACAGCCTTTTGCTGCCGTCTCCATCACAATTCTTCCACCAGCAGTTCAAGCCACTCATTGGGCCCGGACGCGTGCGGTGGCACAGCACAGCCTTCCGCCCCCTCCAGCCCTCCCCATTCTTGAAGCTAGGGCTGTGCACAGGGGCCGCACTCCAGTAGTGGCCAGTCATGGCCTTCTGCGGCCTACTCTGCTGGCAGTTTGGGCTGTGCATTGGGCCCAGCTGGTTGTGGCCTTCCTCCCCCCTCCCACCCCCTCCCACCCTTCCCTCTCTACAGATCAGGCTGCACAGGGGGCCCTGCCACCTCCACCACAATTCTCCCCTGCTGGCAGTGGAGCCGTGCATTGGGCTTGATCAGTTGTGGTGGTGCGGCACAGCCTTCCTCCCCACTGCCCACCTTCCCTTGAATTTAGATTGGGCTGGACACAGGGCCCAGCCTCCGCCACACCTCGACCCCATTTATCTTTGTGCCATGCAGTGGGGCTGGGCTGGGCTGCGCCACCCACACTGATCCTTCTGCTGCCACCCGCACTGATCCTTTGCTGCCTCCACCATGCTGGCTGGGGCTTGGCATTCTGCTTCCTTTCCTGGGGCCATGTCGGCTGCTGGGGGCGGGGAGGCACTTGGCCAGGAGTGCCTTGGGAAGGCTGCGTGAGTGTTGAAATGTGGCCACTGGAGGCCTCCTGCCCTCAACCATCTGAGCAACTGGTTTTAGGGGGGAGGGCCATGCAATGATGTCCATGGGGTGGCCTCCCTAGGAGAGCAAAAAAAAATTAAATGAATAAGTAAAAGATTGCACAGAAACAACGAATTACATTATGTAGGGGAATAATGATAGTTATTCATAGTCATAGGTCAGGGCATACAGTCCTCAGCAGGTAGTCAGGCAGCCAGTAATTAGGACATGCACTTTTAGTTAGTTAGGCAGCCAATGGTTAGATAGGTCGAGGTAGGGGTGCTGCTTTCATCAGATCTCAGAAGCTAAGTAGATGAGAGACCTAAGGGTCATTTCATGGAGAGCATCATTGACATGCAGCCACTGCTGGGCCTTCACCTTGATTTCTGCTCCCCCCCATGGTTGGGCTGATGGAAGGGTGCAAGGGCGTGAGTATGGGGGACAGGGGGGGTTGTTTCATCTTGTTGTGTTCTTTTAGTGTCTCTGAGTAGATATGAAGCCCCCATCATGCAGCACACAGTGGGTGGGCCCAGTTGCTGGGGTGCCCCTGCAGCCATCACTCAAGAGGAGAGCCAGGCCAGCAGCAGTCAAGATGCCAGCGGAAGGAGTGGCTGTCCCCTCAGGAAGGGGGTCTGCCCACTCAGCTAAGTGGAAGGCAGTACCGCACAGTGCAGGAAAAGTGGATGGTGTAGTGGATCTTGTCAGCACTGTGCATGGCCTTAAGCAGGCCTTTGATCAACTTTCAAAGAAGGTGAACACAATGAGTGGGGACAAGCTAGCCAAGTAAGCCTGGACAACAGAGATGCCTCAGGCCCCATCCTGCCAAGGACAGCATGTCCGGAGGGCACCAGATGAGGCCATAGTTCAATGCTGTGGGGGGTCCTCCACCGGCTCGGCTTGTCACCAGTATTCCCATCCAAGTGCATGTCCAAAGGCCAGGGGATGGGAGCGGGGTGGCTCAGGAACCTCATCACGCCCCCGGGATGGGACAGAGAGCGAGGACTCATCAGGTGAGGCCCCATCTGAAGGGGATGACAGGCTGCCTCCGAGCGATTATCGGGCACTAGCAGCTCATGAACTGGGGTTGCCAGCTTGGGCAATATATCATAGGGCATTGACTGCTCGGGTTGCAGGGGATCCCAGGGCAGTCTGGGATGATGTGGATGTGTCTGATCCATTGTCCATCTTGTCCACATACTCTAATGGGGAGGATCCTCCAGGGCATCACTTGTAGAATGAAGTTTGGGATAGCATTCTGGATGGGTATTATGTTGATGTTTTTACCTTACAAAAAAAATGGGGGGATGCGGGCCACATTCTGAAATTGGTAAGGAAAGAGAGGAAGGACAAGAACGAGGAAGTAGAGCACATGTTCCTCAACATCTTTAGCTAGCGAGGAATCCAATTTGATTCCCATCCCATCCAGCTCCTTCACTCCACCTCACCCCACCCCAGTTCTGTAATTATCTAGTGCTACAAACCTTTCATCCTTTGTCACCTTTGATGGAGCTTCTTCAGTGGGGATTTAATTAAATTAACAGATCCAAAACAAATTTAGGAATAAAAGGACATATTTCTGGGGTGTTAAGCATAAGAAAATTCATCATTTAACAGTGACATTAACAAACGATGTTCATTACTTATTTTCCAAATGACCAGGCCTGATCTCTTATGGAGAAGCATGGAATTCCAGTCACTGTCTTTTAATCATTTTGCTTTGCCTGGTAAGAGAAGGAAACTACTAACCATCAAGCTGAAGAATGACTCCCATTTTTTGATGTAGGAGGCTATTATAATTCTTATCCTCCGGTGTTTGGTACTTGTCTGGATATGAAAGAGAACAAAGCAGCTTATGATATCCAATTCTTTTTTCTTTTTTTCTTTTGCAGGTTTAATTGAGGGGGGGGGTTGCATTGGGAGTGTCACCTATGGTAAACATTAGGTGGTTAAAAGGGCTGTGTAGTCTGTTACATTTTCTTTACTCATAATAAAGGAGAGACTATTTGCAGTAGGAGGTAGTTTTCAGATGAGGAAAATGGAATCTTTCAATTGGTGATAAACACTATACTGCCTAGGGTGGTTGGCATTGTTCCAATTCAAAGGTCCAGGTGAGTGGTTCGATAAAGAGTGATTTAGAAAAATGGGAAAGGTTAAGACTATCTCTTCTTGGAAAAATTGCCATTGTTAAAATGAATGTATTGCCCAGGTTAATGTTTTTGTTTCAGACAATACCAATTGTGAAGGATGGGAAAGTCTTGGTCAAATGGCAAAGAGAAATCTTTAAGTTCATCTGGGCAGGAAAGAAGCCAAGAATTAAAATGAAGATAATGTATGACACTAAAGAAAGAGGTGGCTTCCAAGTTCCGAATTTGCGTTTGTATCATGAAGCTGTATGTATGTCTTGGTTATCCGATTGGATCCATTTGGAAAATAGAAAGGGACACGATTGCAGATTTGGCTGGCATGCCTATCTTTGGTATGGGAAAAATAAAGTTGATTCTATGTTTAAGCATCATTATGTAAGGAGGACGTTGTTTGATGCATGGTCTAGGTACAAGGATACAATCTCGGACGAGAGGCCTTTGTGGATTGTACCAGCTGCTGTTATACATCGGTTTTCTGAACATAAAGGTCATGACTGGTTGAAATATCAGGAATTATTGCAAAAAGAAGGGAAAAAATATGTTTTAAAGCCAAACAATGATCTAGAATTCGAATACGGTTGGTTACAATATTGTCAAATAAGGGATATTTATAAAAAAGATTGTAAAGAATTTGGCTTTAGAGCCATATATGATGAATTTGAAAATTTATGGTTGAATAGAGAGCGGAAAATGATTTCAAAGATATATAAAATTTTGTTGTTTGTATATACACTGGACGAGACTGTAAAAGAGCAAATGATAAAGTGGGCCATAAATATGAACAAAGAAATCTCTATGGAATCATGGGAATTTTTGTGGAAAAGATCTTTTAAAATGTCTACTTGTACCAATGTAAAAGAGAACTGTTATAAGATGATGTATAGATGGTACATGACACCAAAAAAGATTGCTAATATTAGTATGGATAAGAACTTGAGTAACAAATGCTGGAAATGTAAAAAAATAGAGGGTTCTTTTTACCATATGTGGTGGTCATGTGCTAAAGCGAAAACATATTGGTCTAATATACATTGTGTGATGCAGAAAATATTAAAAATCCCAATTGAGAGAAAGCCAGAACTTCTTCTCCTCGGTTTGACAATGGAAAAAATTCCACAAGAAAAAAGGACACTGTTATGGTACATGATTACGTCGGCGAGAATGGCCTTTGCTCAGCAATGGAAAATGGAGAAGGTGCCAGATATACATGACTGGTTGAGAAAACTGCTATTCAGAAAACTGTATCTAGAAACTGAATATAGAATGAAGGGGAAAATATATAACTTGGATACATATGGTTATTGAACGAGAAGTGAAATGAATTTGGAATTGTATTATACTGTTATTTGAGAATATGTTGTAATGGTAGAGGTTTTATATAATGTGTTACCTGGTTTGTCAATGCATATAAGTTTAAATTTGATTACCGTCTAACATATATTTTTGTTTGTTATTAGCAGTGTTGGAAGCCTATTAGGGGGTGGGGGGAAGGGTTGGGAACTTTCTTTTTCTGAAATTGTATTGGTACCGTTATTGAAAATGTTGACTGTTTTTCCAATAAAAAAATTTTGTTTAAAAAAAAAAAACAAAGGTCCAGGTGAGTGAGACTAGAGCTGGTTTACTGCATCAGCAAGCCAAGTGTCTTTTTGGGGTGCCACAATTTGAGGAGGGCAATGATGTGGGAGGAGGCAATGGGTTTGGCCCATCATGACCTACCCAACCTACAATTGCCAGCATCCAGATGGGACCTGGGGATCTTCCAGAATTATAACCATTCTCCAAATGACAGACAGCAACTCCCCTGGAGAAAATGGCTGCTTCGGAGGGTAGACTCTATGGCATTATATCCCAATGAGGACCCTTCCCATGTTCCAACCCCCAAATCTCCATGTATTTCCCAGTGTGGAACTAGCAACCTAACCCTACCTGTTCAGCTACTGTGCCACCTGTGACCAAAGCAGGGTCCAGCAACAGTGGGATCACCTGAATGCAGCATCCTGCTGATGACACCTCACTCACATGTATCATCTAGAGCTATCCTTGGATGTGGCACCACCCATTCCTGAATACAAGGCCCAGATTCAAGTAAACTAATCATGTTACAAGGTGATATGGAAAATATGTCACCAGTAATGTTAAAACTTTTTGTTAGATTATTGGGTCTATAAATCTGACTTGTATTGAAGCCCACAACTTAAGAACATAAGAGAAGCCAATGTTGAATCAGGCCATTGGCCCATCTAGTCCAACACTCTGTCACACAGTGGCCGAAAATACCAGGTGCCATCAGGAGGTCCAGCAGTGGGGCCAGAACACTAGAAGCCCTCCCACTTGGTAGGGGCTGTCCAAGCTTTCAGACTATTTGAGATACTACTTAACTGATGGGGTTGAAGACTGAACCTGTGACCTTCTGCATACAAAGCATGTGCTTTACCACTTAATCACAGCCCTGGGAATCCAGAGCACAGCTGGGAAGTTTTTCTGAGCAAAGAATGTTATTTTTAAATATATATATTCAAAACAAACAAACACAAAATTGGGGTACAAAACTTCATATCAATCTTTTGCTCCATTATAGTACCTCATACACTATCTGAATCTATATCATTTTCCCATATAAAATTTGCAAATTTATGAATATAGAATTTCTTATTTTCTACTAATATGGACTAAACATTTTGTTAAATTCTTTCATTATATATATAAGGGTGTGTGATAGGATCTTACTCCATCAAAAGTCTCAGGGAGTCCCTGCATCAAAAATCTCAGGAATTCCCTCAGAAATTTTACATTCTTTTTATGAGTTTCATCTTCTTGATTTTCTGATTTCTCCTCTTAAGTTTTAAGGTCTTAATTCTGTGTCTTTTTCCTTTATAAGTGTAGAAATTATCTTCCTTTATAAGTGTAGAAATTATCTTCTGGAAGCAACCATCTATGTTCAAAGTAGTTTGTAGTTTCATTTGCTGATTTCTTTGCTCTTTCTGAGGTGACAAGTGGCTCATTATTTTGGAAATTTCATCAGTAATGATTCCTTTATAAAGTCTCTGATGCACTTTTGAAGTTTTGTTTCTTTTTGTAGGTGTAAAATCCTTTCTGTACATCCTGTCAGCTTGATTGTAGGAATCCTCTACATCTTCTGCACAGTCATGTCTTTTTTCCTCCTCTTTCCATGATATCTGATCTTTCTCCCTCTAAGTTGTAGTCTGCTGTGTCAGTATTTGCAGATCAGATGACGTATGTATAGATAGCTCTGCTGATGTTAACTTGACACAGATTTACAGGATAAAGGGCTTCTTCAATTGCCATTTTTACAGCTGTGGCCACTGTATTTTGAATCATACTCAACAAATCTTTGAAGGTAACCTGTATAGATTCAATGTCTATAATTTTTAGTATATCTGTCTTCTTTTGCAATCTATCAGTGTCCATCATTTTTTCAGAAATGTGTTAAAACAGGAGACTCTCTAAAGATATATTCCAAGCCAAGTTTTACAAGGGCACCTCTTGTAAAGAGTTTATATCATATATCAACATCTATTCTACTCATATTAAAAAACAAAGACAATGCTAACATGCACCAAGAATGTTATCAATTGTTTACATAACAAAGCAATGTGGTCAGAACAAAATGGAGTTTTATAGTTTCAGTAAAGATAAACATACATTATTATGGGAATGTAATATGTAAAAGCTTCAGAGTAAGATCCAATTTTCTTTTTATCCTTTAGAAAGTAAGGTCTTTAAGGGGAGGTGGGGCCACGGTGCAGCAGTACAGTCGGCATCGGGCTTCGCTCCCAGGTACCGCTGGCACTTTGTTCTTTTTAGAGGAGTTTTCAGGGGATCCCAAGCTCCACTGGACTTCCTGGAGGGAGATCCGGCACAAGGGACTTGATTTCGGTCCCCCTGCTGGCAGCAGCAAATGGGTGAGAGCCCTGGATCGTCCCCGAAGCAAGGAACAAAGCAGCGCAGTCAAGGCAGCCATGATTGCACCAGCTGTGAGCACCTGACAAGAGAGACACTTTGAGCCTCATCTATAACATCGATGAAGACCTTCACCGTGAATACCTGCAAAAAGCAACACTGAAGAATCCTACAACCTTTTGGCTAAGCCACTTTAAATTTTTAAAAGGACAAGGAAAGGAGAGTCCTCTAAATGACTAGTAAAGTCAGTAAAGAAAAGCTGTGCTAATCTCTCTTTGGGGCAAAGAGGACACAAAGACTGTTGTTCGAGCTTCTAATAATCGTGCCTTGAACACAAATTTTAACAAACCTCGAGCTTCTCCTGTTATTTTTTGGAATCCAACTGTTAACTTTTTTCTATGTTCCTTTTGGATTTAAAGGATTTACTGGAATTATATATAAACTCTTTAAAGAAAAATGACTAAATAACCTCAATAGAGAATATATTTCACCAAAAGGACTATAAACCTTTTTTTGGGAAAGAAAGAAAGAAAGAAAGAAAGAAAGAAAGAAAGAAAGAAAGAAAGAAAGAAAGAAAGAAAGAAAGAAAGAAAGAAAGAAAGAAAGAAAGAAAGAAAGAAAGAAAGAAAGAAAGAAAGAAAGAAAGAAAGGGGGACTATTTAGTAATAGCCTCCCATAACATCAGTCTCATTTTTGAAATTATAAAAGCTCACAGTGTTCAGACTCCATTGCATAACTGTAAAACACCTGATTTATGTTGAAAGATTCTTCGTTGTTAATATGTTTACAACAGTTACTATCTTGTAAATGTGGTCAGCCTTGTAGGGACTATTGAAAAATAACTTCAGAGATTTTTGGTTTGCTGGGCTGAAGTGGGGCTTTGATATTGTATCAAAATGAGTATACAAGACACATACAAAAAAGTGCCAGATGATGTATGTATAGATAGCTCTGCTGATGTTAACTTGACACAGATTTCTTGGGAGGAGCTTAAATATATAATTGTTGACACAGTAAAATTGGTAATTGAAGAGGCTTTTGATTTAATACAAGACAAAAAGGTAACTACATGTCAGGTTCCTCAGTCAGATCACACAACAGAGGACTTCTTCAGAAGACAATGTTTAATGATGAAGCAGAACTAAAGACACCTGTACAGCTTGTGTCTGTAATGGCCACATATAATAGGGCCGGTTAAGATATACTACATTCAAACATCCCCCCCATACAGCAGAAGCCAATGAATAATGTTCATGCATGCAGGCAATAGCAGCGGCAAGCAAGCAAAATAATCTAGAAACCGTTAGGTTCCCAGCCAAACTCCATCAGCTGAAGATGCAAGATCGGAGACCTGATAAGAGACAGTGAATGAAAGTTCAAAGGATGGGAAACCGGAGTACTCCCTCTGCATACCATACACATGACACGGTAACCTGACATCCTGCCCCTCTAAAGGGCCCACCCCGGGTTTCTTGGGGTAGCAGCAATGGAACCACCTCAGCAAGTGCGGGGTGTTGATGTCATCCAATGCCACCCACTCCCTGTGTTGTGGACTAAAGTCCACCCATTCAACCAAATAATACAGTTTATTCCGTTTAATCTTAGAGTCCAAAATTTCAGCCACTTCATAATGCAGTTCGCCTTGCACCATAAAGCATATAAATGCGGTTCACCTCACCCCAGAAGCACATTGGGGTCAACAGGCATTAGTTCCAGGGTCTTTGCATAGGAGTCTGAAATGGAACACAGGATGTAGGTTTTGCAACGATTTAGGCAATTCAAGTTCCACAGTGACATCATTGATCTTACGTTTGACAGGGAAAGGCCCCACATATTTCCAACCAAGCTTCCGGCTCGGTTGGAGACCCTTAATGTTCTTAGTTGACACATACACAGAGTCATCGGGGTTTAGCATCTAACCAACATCACGTTTTTTGTTGGCTTGCACCTTGTAAGCCTGTTTGCCTCATCTAATGTTTTACAGAACAGCGCCCAGGCATCCTGCAAGCGTTTACACCAGTCTCCCACCTCCCGCACAGGCAGTTCAGTTTCAACCAGAAAGGGAGAGGCGGGGCCTCATAACCATGCACAGCCATGAAAGGAGAGGCCCCCTTAGAGGAATGACAAGTGTTATTGCAACAGAATTCCTCAAGGGGAGAAGCCCCTCCCAATCGTCTTGTTGAAAGTTAGTGAAGCATCGGAGGTATTGTTCAAGGGTCTGATTTACACGTTCCGTTTGCCCATCAGTTTCGGGGTGATAAGCACTACTTAATCCCCATTCGATTTCCATGAGGCGCAACAACTCACCCCAGAACTTAGAAAAAAATTGTGAGACCTGGTCGGATATTATCTTACAGGGCAAGATATGGAGTCTAAAAACCTGGTGAAGAAAACTCTTAGCCAGCATCCAGGCAGACGGCAGGGACTTGAAAGGAATGAAGTGCACCTGCTTTGAAAAAAGGTCAACAACTACCCAAATGACAGTTTTCCCCCGGCTGAGAGGAAGGTCTGTAATAAAATCCATAGAGATGACTTCCCAGGGTCTACTCAGGGTGGGAAGGGGCTGGAGGAGCCCCGGAGGTTTCCCAGGTCTTGGTTTACTCATGATGCAGGTTTGGCATGACTGAACGAAAAGGGAGAGATCCTTCCTCATGCTGGGCCACCAAAACTGTCTTTGCAGCAAATGGAGAGAATTTACAAACCCCAAGTGTCCCACCAACTTATTTCCATATACAACAGACAAAATCTCCCCCCACAAAATAGCAGAAATGACCAGTTTCATGCCCTGATACCAACAGCCATTCTCTTGCTCCTCCAACTCCCCTCCTTTTCCATTGGGCTAACCCAGTTGAGCTCTGAGAAGGAGCAAGGTGTTTGAGCTGCCAGAGGGGTGAGTGGTATTTTTATTTATTTACTTTCAGCTGAGGTGCTTTAGCTGAAAAGGTACTGTGTGGGGGACTGTATTTGGGAGTGTGTGGGTGAGTTGTAACAGACTCCTGGCTGCTGGAGTTAGGGTGTGAAAGGGTCATTGTTTGCCTGTAATTAAATGCCTGGGTGAAATTGAATAGCAGACTCCTGGCTGCTGGAGTTGGGGTGTGAAAGGGTCATTGTTTGCCTGACATTAAGTGCCTTGGGTGAATTTGAGTAGCTGCTGGCCACACACTCTCCTGGGGGACAGTTCTATTTAAGACAGGAAGACTGCAAGAGGCACGAGCCTCTGGCACAAGCCGAAGGGTGAGAGCAAAAGGGTGAGGCTCTTGGCCTGTGGCTCTTAGCCTAGGGACTCTCAGCCTAGGGGCTCTGTAAGAAGCCCAGGAAAAGCCAGAAAGCCAGGGACCTTGGCTCCTTGGGTTCCCAGTAAGGTAAGTAGACTTCTACAACAGGAACCATATAAATACAAAGGGTTTTAAAAGGAGGGTTATAGAAAAGTATTTGTTTAAAAAACAATTATGAAGCCAGAATGCCAGCAGGGGGTTGGGGGCTATCCAGTGTTTTGCATGGAGTGTCACATGTATGACTATCTGCCCACTGGTCAGAAGTCTTGGGTGTGTGCTCGGTGCAAGGAGCGCCTGGTTCTCAGGGAACGAGTTTTCTCCCTTGAGGCCAAGGTGGCTGACCTGGAGAAGCACAGACAGTCAGTTAGGTGCACAGAGAAGACTCTCGGGGACTTGTTAGATATGTCCCACTCTGGATCTGGCAGCCCAGCTGCTGCCAGGGAGCATGAGGGTCAAGGGGAAATGGGGCACCATTCTGAGGATAAGGGGAATGTGCCCTCAGAAGGGACCTCTTCTTCAGCTGGTGAATGGGTATCCTTTCATACCAAGGAAGTGGCTGAATGGGAGGGGGGCTCTTGGTAGTTGGTGATTCGATCCTTACACAGGTAGACAGCTGGGTGGCGAACCCACATACTGACCGTATGGTGACTTGCCTGCCTGGTGCAAAGGTAGCGGACATTATGGGTGTTTTAGATAGGCTGGTAGATAGTGCTGGAGAGGAGCCAGTGGTTGTGGTGCACATCGGCACCAACGATATGGGGAAATGCAGTCCTGAGGTCCTGGAGGAGAAATTTAGGCTGCTGGGCAGGAAACTCAAGGCCAGGACCTCCAAGGTAGCCTTCTCAGAAGTGCTACCTGTTCCACGCACAGGGCCGGAGAGAGAGGCACAGATCAGGAGTCTCAATGCGTGGATGAGACGGTGGTGTAGGGGGGAAGGGTTCAAGTTTGTTAGGCACTGGGATGCTTTTTGGGATAAGAGGGAGCTGTACAAAAGGGACGGTCTCCACTTGTCCCGAGAAGGAACCAGGCTGCTGGCGCTCAAAATCAAAAAGGTGGCAGAGCAGTTTTTAAACTGAATAATGGGGGAAAGCTGACAGGAGATGAAAAGTCTCTGGTTCGGGATGGCTCATCTCAAAGAGATGAAGGGGTAGCTATTACTTTTGTACAAGGAAATGGATTACAATTGTCCACTGAGACTGTGGCTAATGATAGGAACTGCCTGGCAAGGTCTCGAGGCAGCAAGAGGAAGGCTGTGGGCTTAACAAATGTGGGAAACTATAAGTGTTTATACACAAATGCTAGAAGTCTCCGAGGTAAAATCAGGGAGTTGGAATGCTTGGTGTTGGGGGGGAATAGACATTGTGGGTATTTCAGAAACTTGGTGGGATGAGGAAAATCAGTGGGATACGGTGATTCCTGGTTATAAATTATATCGGAAAGATAGGAGGGGAAGGGTTGGAGGTGGAGTGGCTCTGTATGTCAGAGAGGGTATACCGTCCAGTAAGATTGAGAGGGTAAGAGAATTGGATTCGCTTCTGGAAATGCTATGGGTTGAAATAGTGGGTCCAAAAGGAAGCTTAACAGTGGGAGTTTGTTATCGTCCACCAGATCAAAAGATAGAGGAGGATTATAAAATGATGAATGAATTAAAGATAGCGGCTAGACAAAATAACTGTTTCATAATAGGTGACTTTAACTGCCCACACATTGATTGGGTCAATATGAGTTCTAGTCGGGAAAAAGAGATTGAGTTTTTAGACACTCTTAATGACTGTGCTATGGAACAGATAGTCACAGATCCTACCAGGGGAGAGGTGATCCTGGATTTGGTCTTAAGTAACACCCAAGACCTGGTGAGAGATGTAAATGTGATTGCACCACTTGGGAACAGTGACCATAATGTCATTGTGTTTAACATTTGTACAGATAGGGAGTTGCCCAAAAAGACTGACGCAACCACTTTTAACTTTAAAAGGGGTAACTTCTCTGGTATGAGGGGACATGTGAGGAAGAAATTGAAAGGAAGAGTGGAGAAGGTCAAAACCATTGGGGAAGCTTGGAGACTATTTAAAAATACAATCCTAGAAGCTCAGAAAAAATATATACCGCAGGTTAGGAAAGGTACAAATAGGTATAGAAAAAAGCCTGCATGGTTAACAAATAAAGTAATGGAAGCTGTAAAAGGTAAGAAGGATTCCTTTAAGTGGTGGAAAGCTAGTCTTAGTGAGGTTGATAAAAGGGAACACAGACTATAGCAAATAAAATGCAAGTCTGTGATCAGGCAAGCAAAAAGGGAATATGAGGAGCATATCGCAAAAAACATAAAGTCCAACAATAAAACTTTCTTCAAATACATTAGAAGAAGGAAGCCAGCCAGGGAGGCAGTGGGGCCCTTGGATGACCAAGGGGTAAAAGGAGTAGTGAAGGATGATAGGGAAATGGCTGAGAAGCTGAATGCATTTTTTGCCTCTGTCTTCACTGTGGAAGAGGAGAAGTGCTTGCCCACTCCTGAAGCATCGATTTCGGGAGGGGGTTTGAAAGACCTAAATCAGATTGCGGTGACAAGAGAGGAAGTCCTCCGACTGATGAACAATTTAAAAACTAATAAATCACCAGACCCGGATGGCATTCATCCGAGAGTTCTGAAAGAACTCAAATGTGAACTTGTGGATCTCCTGACAAAAATATGTAATCTTTCTTTAAAATCTGCCTCCATTCCTGAGGACTGGAAGATAGCTAATGTCACTCCCATCTTTCAAAAGGGCTCCAGGGGAGATCCAGGAAATTACAAGCCAGTCAGTCTGACGTCAATACCGGGTAAGTTGGTGGAAACTGTTATTAAGGAAAGAATTAGTAGGCACATTGATGAACAAAAACTATTGAGGCAGACTTAGCATGGGTTCTGTAAGGGAAGATCTTGTCTCACTAACCTGTTAGTGTTTTTCGAGGGAGTGAACAAACATGTGGACAAGGGGGACCCAATAGATATTATTTACCTTGACTTCTGGAAAGCTTTTGATACAGTTCCTCATTAAAGGCTCCTAAGTAAGCTCAATAGTCATGGGATAAGAGGACAAGTCCTCTTGTGGATCAAAAACTGGCTTATAAATAGGAAACAGAGAGTGAGTATAAATGGGAAACTTTCTCAGTGGAGGGTGGTAAGCAATGGGGTACCACAGGGATCAGTACTCAGTCTGATGCTTTTTAACTTGTTCATTAATGATTTGGAATTGGGAGTAAGCAGTGAATTGGCTAAATTTGCAGATGACACAAAGTTGTTCAAGGTGGTGAAAACCAGGGAGGATTGTGAGGCACTCCAAAGGGATCTGTTGAGGATGGGTGAGTGGGCGTCAATGTGACAAATGGGGTTCAATGTGGCCAAGTGCAAAGTGATGCACATTGGAGCCAAAAATCCTAAATATAAATACACGTTGATGGGGTCTGAACTGGCAGAGACGGGCCAAGAGAGAGATCTTGGAGTCGTAGTGGATAACTCAATGAAAATGTCTAGACAGTGTGTAGCTGCAATAAAGAAGGCCAACTCTATGCTGGGGATTGTTAGGAAGGGAATTGAAAACAAATCAGCCAGTATCATCATGCCCCTGTATAAATCATTGGTGCGACCTCATTTGGAATACTGTGTACAGTTCTGGTCGCCACATCTCAAAAAGGATATTATAGCATTGGAAAAAGTGCAGAGAAGGGCAACTAGAATGATAAAAGGGTTGGAACACCTTCCCTATGAAGAAACGTTAAAACTCTTGGGGCACTTCAGCTTGGAGAAACGACGGCTGAGAGGTGACATGATCGAGGTTTATAAGATTATGAATGGGATTGAGCAGGTTGAGAAAGAAGTACTTTTCTCCCTTTCTCACAATATGAGAACTCGTGGTCACTCCATGAAATTGCTGAGCAGTCAGTTTAGAACAGATAAAAGGAAATACTTCTTCACCCAAAGAGTGATTAACATATGGAATTCACTGCCACAGGAGGTGGTGGCAGCTACAAGCATGGACAGTTTCAAGAGGGAATTAGATAAACATACGGAGCAGAAGTCCATCAGTGGCTATTAGCCACAGGGTATAGATGGGAATTCTCAGTCTGGGGCAGGTGATGCACTCTATTCTTGGTGCTGGAGGGGGCAACAGTGGGAGGGCTTCTAGTGTCCTGTCCCCACTGCTGGTCCTTCTGATGGCACCTGGTATATTTTGGCCGCTGTGTGACAGAGTGTTGGACTAGATGGGCCATTGGTCTGATTCAACATTGGCTTCTGTTATGTTCTTATGTTTTAATGCAATGCGATCAGTGTTGGAGAGAGCAGAGGCAAACTTCATTTCCCAGGAGTCAGTGTTTATCAGGGGCTGGGCCTTTGCTTGGGTGCGTGTAACCACAGTCCTGCCCAAATGGGAAGGCGTGAACATAGAGTCAAAAACCACCTCCTTGGGGCTATCATGTTGTGGGAGGGAGGACAGTTTGTTGGCCAAGGAGTTAGCTTTCCCCGTGAAATTGTGGAGTGTGAAATTAAACTTAAAGAAAAAGTCAGCCCACCAGAGTTGCTTAGCATTTAGGTTATGGGGCGTGTGAAGAACCTTGAGGTTTTTATGATCAGTCCATGCCTCGAAAGGTACTCTGGCCCCCTCCAACCAAAGCCACCACATAGAGAGCGCTAACTTAATAGCCCCCGCCTACTTGTCCCAAACCAACCAATTGCGTTCAGTGTCAGTAAACTTTTGTGAGACCTAGGTAAGAGGGTGCAACTTCCTGTCCTTCCCCTCTTGCAAAATGGCACCACCCATAGCAATATCTGAGGCATCAACTTGCACAATGAATTTTTTCAGTTTGTTCAGGTGCACTAGCACGGGCTCAGATGTGAACAGTGCTTTTAAGCGGTCAAACACCTCCTGGCATTCAGTTGTACACTCCAGTTTCACCCCTGGTTTCGTACTGTCCAGACCCTTCCCTTTTGTTTTCAAGAGGTCTGTCAGTGGCAAGCTCACTTGAGCAAAGTTGGCAAGAAATGATCTGTAAAAGTTCATGAAACCGAGGAATGCCTGGAGTTGTCTCCAGGTTCGGGGAGCCTCCCACCCCACCACATCCTGAACCTTGGCTGGGTCCATCTCAATGCCTTGTGGGGAAATGTGATACCCTAAAAAGTCAATTTCTGTGCAGTGGAATTTACACTTGGACAATTTGTGTTTGTACAGCGTTTGAAGGACCTCCTGGACCAAAGAAACATGAAACTCTAGGTCTGGAGAATAGAGCAAGATATCATCTAGATAAACGAGAACCCCCTTAAACAGGTGCTTGTGTAAGACCTCATTTATCAAGTTCATGAAGACCCTAGGAGCCCCCTGAAGTCCGAACAGCATCACCCAGTATTCGAACTGGCCCAACGGGGTCTTAAAAGCCGTCTTGTACTCATCTCCCTCTTTAATTCATACTCTGAAATAGGCATCATGGAGATCGAGTTTGGAATAGATTTTCTCTTTTGACAATTCTGCTAGGAGGTCTTTAATCAAGGGGAGGGAATAGGCATTCGTAGTCAACACTGCATTCAACCCCCTGTAATCAGTACATAGTCTCAAACCCCGTCTTTCTTTTTTCGGAACAGCACGGGAGCTGCAAACGGGGAGGAGGCAGGTTGGATAAAACCCCAGGCGAGGTTTTTGTCAATGAACTTACAGAGTTCCCCCTTCTCCGCAGGACTCACTGAGTACAGTTTACCTTTAGGCAATTTCTGGTTTGGCAGCAGTTCAATAGCACAGTCTCTGTGGGGGGTAATTCGTCTGCCTCCTCCTCCTCAAACACCCAAGCTAGGTCCCGATACTCGGGAGGGATTATTTCCAGCTCTTCCCGTGTGAGGCAAGCTGGCACTGCACCCTCCTGTGGGGGGGTTCCCCATGCCCCATCCCATCTGTGTTTTTGGAACTTGGGCGAAATGAAGTGAATAATGACCTCCTCCCACAGAATGTAGGGGTCATGGCCGTGGAGCCATGGGTTGCCCAGTACCAATGGGTAATGGGCGGCAGGGGTGATAACAAATGATCGGTGCTCCCAATGTTGCCCTCTGCCCATCCGCAAAGGAACAGTCTCATATCAGCACGGGTCTTTAATGGCTGACCCATCCATCTGCATAAACACTAGGGGCTCTGAGAGTTTAACCACTTTTGCCCCGAGCCCCATAACTAGAGAGGGGTGAATGAGATCCCATCCAAACCCTGAGTCAATTAGGCCCTGCACCCACACATGGGTGTTCAATTCGGGGTTTAAGATAGTCACAGTCATGAAAAAGAGGGGGGCTAAGAGCTCACCATTTTCAGTGCCTCTGGAACGGGGACCTGCTGGTCAGTGCTACTCACAGCAGGTCCTGGTCGTTTCCCGTCAGCTGAGCCTCTTCCTTGCTGGATGATGGGGTGTCTTCCTCCTGGAGACTTGCTTGTAGGGTGTGTTGGGATTTTGGACGGGTGGTCTGTTTCTTCACCAGTGTGTCAGACCACTTCTTCTCCATGTTCCGCTTTGGGGTGCTCGCAGAATCCAATCCTGGGGCACGCCATTGCGAAATGGCCCACTTCACCACATTTCAGACATAAACCTTACTTCATGCAAAGTTCCTGTGTCCCCTCCTTCAGCTTCATTGGGGTCTTGGGTTTCGGTGGCACGGGTACACTTTTCAACAGGGTGGCCACATTGTTGATGCGAATGGTTCAGAGGCAGCTTTCCATGTCGGCGGCCTCCTTCATCCAGGCATGCAACGATACTGGCTTCACGCAACGGAGGATGCAAAATGCAATCAAGGCAAAGAAATCTCAACACCAAACTTGTCAAGAAACAGATCAAAACTACAAACAAATAGATGCACCTTACAGAATGACCTACACACCAAAAAAAGAGGCAAAATCTATACAGAAGAGTATAACAGAGCTATTAAAAGACAGACAAATGCTGAAATCATCAAAGTCACAAAGGGAAAAATACTGCAGAGAGAAGATAAAACAGAATTTATGGAATCTTCAACCACTTCAATAACTGAATACAGATGGCGAGTCCTAAAAGAATGCAAGAGACACAGAATCAAGGGCAAGAGACACAGAATCAAGATCTTGCTGAAGAGAAGAAACCAGGAAAAGAAGAAAAAAAAATAGCTGTATAAATAAGATTGGGTTAGGGAACTTTGTAAGTGCAACCAGATAAGATTGCTTATGGAATACTTAAGAGAAAAAGAGAAAGATGGTGACTGGTGTAGAGCTCTTCCAAGGTACCATAAACTTTTTTAAATTCTTCCAAATTTTGCATAAATTTTGACTTCAAACCAAGTAAATAGTAAGTGGAGGAGAAAGGGAGCAGAGTGGAGCGAACTCACTGGGGCAAGACCACGGGAAGGTGAGGCATAACTGTTGCAGGGGAGAACACCCTGACTGGCTCCAGGGACTCCAACATGCAGAACGGCTCCTGGGACAGAGAGGGGTGGTGGCGCACGTTTCTCGGTGTTTCATCCCTCTTCAGCAGTGGCCTCGCCCTCCTCAGCAGCAGCTTAGCCCTCTTCATCAGCAGCACGGCCGCTTCGGCAGCTCAGCTCTCCTCAGCAGCGGCTCAGCTCTCTTCAGTGGCAGCTTGAACCTCCTTGTCGGTCCAGTGCTTCTGGCAGTGATTCAGCCCTTCTCAGTGGCATGGCCCTCCCCTGAGGTGGCAGGGTCTTATTATGGGACTGCAGCCTGGATGCGGAGTGGGTCCAACTGTTGTTGACATCTGCCCACCGCCTGCTGTTCGCCATCCACCACTCCTGTCTTGGCATGACTGGGCTGATGGTGGCTGATGCATCTATTGCTGGGGCCTGCTGCAGGGGCTGTGGCTGTGGTGTGGAATCAAACCGCTGCTGTCATTGTCATTTAGACTGTTGCTTGTTGCAGCCTATCATCACCTGTTGCTTCTGACTGCTTTGGGTGGTTGTGACAGGGCTGGGCTGCTGTTTGCCTGCCCACTGCCCATTTCCATCTCAGTAATGGTGGCAGGGCAGGTGGTGGTGGAATTTTGATCTAGGAGCAAGGATGAAGGGGCATATGCTAAGCCCCATGCTCGACAGAAGTTTAAGAACTTTGGCTGGCCAGGACTGGTTTAAAGATCATGGATGGTTGGCGGATGGTCCCAACCCAGGCAATGAAGATCTATGGCCTGGGGTAAAGCTGAGATCTATTGTGAGGGTCCCTGAATCTCTCTTCCCAAACCACCACTCAGCAATTTACTGGGGTAGGGCAAGAAGGGTAGAGCTGAGATCCATCATGAAGAGGAGTGCAAAGGTCTTTGGACCTCCTTTCCTAAGTCATCACTCTGCAATTTACCTGGGTAGGGTAAGAAAGATATTAAATCTGATGCTAAGGAAGGTAGCGAGTCCTCAGTGCATTAGCTGGGTCTATATATTAGGAACAGGTACAATAACAGGATATATTAGTTAGTATGAAGTATATTTCATACTATTTTAATTAGTTAGTGTAGTTTCATTTAATCTTGCAGGGGGAGGGAGTTGCAAGAAGGGAGGTTGGGGTGGGTAAGGGTTTACTTATTGTATAATATTTTGAGTTATCTATTGTAACTGGGAAATTTGGTTTGATTTGTTCGGAACTGTGTGGCTGTTTACCATCTGTTACACTGTGCGGTGATGGCTCAGGAGACAGGCCATATAACAATGGCAGGTTGTAGCCCAGCGGTGGCCGAGGCTGATAAGCAAAGGCCATTAATGGGTGATGATTGGCCAAGGGATACCAGTGCTCCTGGGGTGGGAAAAATATTGTGGTGGGACTAGGCAGAATGGGAAAGGAAGGGAATGGAGACGCAGAAGGGCTCAGTCCCCGTCCAGCCTACATCCCATCCTGAAGGTGGTTGACAGTGGAGCTAGGACTTTTGTCCCCTCTCCAACATTGGTGTTGTGCAATGCCAGGTCCATAAATAATAAGACTATGATCCTGCATGACTTGCTGTCAGAACAGGACATGGACCTGGCATGTGTGACTGAGACCTGGGTGCGAGATGGGGAGAGTGTAGCTCTCTCCTAGTTAGCTCCTCCTGGGTTCTCGGTCCTTCACCAATCCTGGACTAAGGGGTGGGGGGAGGAGAGGCTCTGTTCATTCGGGAGGCTTACTCCTTCAGAGCGCTTCCATAGCTGAGGCTCACAGGCATACAGTGTGCCAGCTTTGTATGGGAACCTGAGGAGAGTTTGGCTATCTGGCTGGTGTACCATCCACCCAATGCACCGGGAGTAGCCTGCCATCCCTGCTGGAGGCCATATCAGGCTGGGCACTGGAGCATCCTAGACTGGTAGTCCTGGGTGACTTCAATGTCCATGCCGATGATGCGACCTCCATGCAGGCAATGGATCTGGTGATGTCCATGGCAGCACTGGGACTCTCCCAATATGTCACAGCTCCCACTCGCTGAGCAGGGCACATGCTCGATTCGATCTTCACAGTGGGGGTTACAGTGGATCGTATTACAGCCACGGCTGTACCATGGTCGGACCACCATGTTCTGAAGGCCCGTGTGAATGCCCCACCCCGACCCTGTTTGGGTGGCAAGCACATTTTAGCTCATTTGCAGAGCCAAATGGACCCTCAGAGGCTTCAGATGGCTATGCAGGAACCTATGTCCACGGTGGCTCATTGGATGAGCTAGTCAAGGACTGGCATGGCCGATTCTTGGCAGCCATAGATGAGATCACTCCCCGATGCCCTCTGCACCCTCATGCTAAGCAGGCTCCTTGGTTCAACCAGGAGCGGCAGCTGATGAAATGAGACTCAGACTAGAGAGACATTGGCAGCATGCTTGTGACAAAGCAACAAGAGCATCTTATCGGATGTTTATGAGATCCTTTGAGATGGCAGTCAAAGCCGCAAAGAGACAATTCTAGGCGACTACAGTTGCATCTGCTAGCTCACACCCAGCACAAATGTTTAGAACTATTCGGTTATTAACAGACCTGCCACAAAATATTATACTTACCCTTATAATGGGCAGGATTCTGTTTGGCAAACCCCCAAGGAAAGATCTAAAACAATAGAAAAAAGCTTTATCTTTAAAGTTTTTTTAAGTACATGGGATAGTAAAAGAAAACAGTTGGTACCTAAAATATCAAGATATCAGACGCTATTTAATCAAGAAAAGATATTATCTCCAAGCATTATGATACCCCAAGAAGCTTGAAGAAAAGCTGGACTCAATACTGGAAGATATAACATCCAATAAGATATTAATGGAGAAAACAACAGTGAAAGGAAAATTGGGTTTGACTATCCCATGGTATCAATATTTACAATTACAACATGTTTGTTCTCAAATAAAACTAACTACAATCATGTCGCAACTGCCATCCGAATTTGAACAAGGAAATAAATATGCTTGGAGCTCAAATAAACATTTAATTTCTAAGCTATGTGTTATCTTAATGTCAGTAGATGCTGATAAACCCTTACCATATCCACTTAAATAGCAAACTTCATGTACACAAACTTTGGATGATGACTTTTGGAAAAGGTTATGGTTGAACTTTCCATTTAATACCAATATTTTTGACATAAAACTTCAGAAGTTTAAAATACTTACTTTTTGGTATTTGATGCCACAGAAGCTGGCCCATATGGTGCCAACGGCAAGATCTGTATGTTGGAAACAGTGTGGTTGCCTGGGAACATATACGCATTGCTGGTTGGAATGCCCTATTTTGATACCTTTTTGGGAAGAGATAATTTTAACCATAGAGCAGATAACTGGTATAAAACTGCAAAATACTGTGGAACATCTTTTTTTACATCAATGGAGTATAGCTATATCAGTAGATAGTACGATACATCAAATTACCATTCTTTTAACAGTGGCTAAAAATGCTGTTGCACTACATTGGAAAAGTAAACAGAGACCATTTAACAGAACTGGCATGCTAAATTATGGGATATGTACATAATGGCAAGAATTACAGAGAGTGTTAATGATTCTTATTCTCAAAAAACACAATGTAATTTTTCTGCGACGTGGTTTCCTATATTACAGTATTTGATGCAACAGAAAGAAATTCCCGATATTATAGATTTGTTACATTTATGATGAGATAATTAATAGTGTGCCAATGCCTGTTAAGATTAATAGTTGTATAAGATACATATGACCTATGTGGTGACCTGTTATAGTTGGAATTGTATTTTTTTATGAAATTGATGTTTATGTAAACTTGAGATTGATGTTTATGCAAACTTGATTGGAAAATTAAATAAATTTTTTTATAGGAAAAACAGATCTGCCACATGGCAGACCAAATGCTAGGGAATTGGATATCGACTGTGAGGCTTTTGCAATCTACTTTACAGATAAAGTCTTGTTGCTCCGCCACAATCTCCCCACCACAGTTGAGAAAGTGAGTGAACGCGAGGCTCCATGCATGTCTGCTAATCCCATTCTGGATTATTTCAGTCCACTCAGCCTTGAGGAAGTCAACAGACTGCTCTCTACAGTACGCCCAACCATATGCAGCCTTGATCCATGCCTTTCATGGCTTATAAAAGCTGGCCATGAGGGGTTTCGAGGTGCCTTCAGGGATATTTATCAACAAGTCCCTCAAAGAGGGACTATTCCCAAGGGCACTCAAGGAAGCGTTGGTCTGCCCTCTTTTGAAAAAACCATCTTTGGACCCAGTCATATTGGCAAACTATTGGCTGGTCTCAAATTTGCCCTATTTGGGCAAATTACTTGAGAGAGCTGTGGCAATTCAGTTGCAGAGCTTTATGGATGACACTTCCATGCTAGACTCTTTCCAGTCCAGCTTCGATCCGGGCCATGGGATGGAGACAGCACTGGTTGCCCTCACAGATGACCTCCGAAGGCATTTGGATCAGGTTGGCATGGTGGTACTATTGTTGTTACACCTGTCAGTGGCGTTCAACATGGTCAGCCATCAGTTACTGATTCACCACCTTGCTGACGCAGGGATTCAGGAGCTTGCCTTACAATGGCTCGTTTCCTTTCTCCAAGGTCAGGGACAGAGGGTGGAACTTGGGGAGCAGCTGTCCCAGAGGCACCCGCTGACTTGCAGGGTCCCTCAAGGGGCGGTGCTATCCCTGATGTTATTTAACATCTACATGCACCCCCTTGCCCAGATTGCCCAGAGGCATAGGCTAGGGTGTCGCCAATTCAAGGATTACACCCAGCTTTATCTGTTGTTGGGTGGCCAATCCGACTCTACCCCAGAGGACCTGGAGCAGGTGCTTCAGGACATGGTGGGCTGGCTTAGGTTGAGCTGATTAAAATTGAATCCAATGAAGATGGAGGTTCTGTTCCTAAATTGGAGCAGGTCAGGATTAGGAATCCCATTACTGACCTTTAATGGGGCACCGTTGGTGCCAGCACCAAAGGTCAGGAGTTTGGGAGTGCTTCTGTATGCCACCTTAACAATGGAGGCCCAGGTAGCAGCCACTGCCAAGGCAGCCTTTTACCATCTACAGCTGATTAGGCAGTTGGTTCCCTTCCTCGAATGCAATGACCTGGCAACGGTGATCCACGCAATGGTCACCTCGAGATTGGACTACTGCAATGCTCTCTACATGGGGCTGCCCTTGTCCCAAATCCAGAAGCTGCAGCTGGTGCAAAATGCAGAAGCCAGGCTGCTGATGGGTCTCTCTACATGAGAGCACATCACGCCTGTGATGAAGGCACTGCACTGTCTGCCAATAGCATACTGGATTCACTTCAAGATGCTGGTTTTGACCTTTAAAGCCCTATATGGCCGGGGGGCTGCCTACCTGAGGGACCAACTTTCCCCACATGTCCCCCTGAGAGCACTGAGGTCAGGGACTCAAAATCGCCTGACTGTCCCAGGGCCAAAGGACGCCAGACTGACCATCACCAGAGCCAGGGCCTTCTCAGTAGCGGCTCTATACTGGTGGAATGAGCTCCCAGAAGACATCAGGGACCTGTGGGACCTTCTACAGTTCTGCAGGGCCTGTAAAATGGAGCTCTTCCACCAGACATTCAATTAGGGGCCGCCACTGAGGAATGAGTGCTGGAAACTGCACCATTAACGCCCTATGCTATGCTACTGACATCAAGACCTGGACACTGGCCCACCTATATCGGCCCACTTTAGTAATCGCCATCTGAATCAATTTGCTCTTTATGTATACTATACGGTTTGGAATTTTATTGTTAAGTATCTATGTATTTATATTTTATGGTATTTTAGTCTATGTACACTACCTTGAGCCTGCACTCACAGGCAAGGCGGGATATAAATCTAAAAAAGTAAATAATGTTTGTTTTTGGTGTACCCATATAACTTTAGGGAAACTCTATGTGTGTGTAATTGATTAAGACTGGCTATATTTGAATTTGTTTTTATACACCCATAAAACCTTAACTCATATTAAATGTATTCAACGGATGTTAAAGTCAAAATGTTCAGGTAATTCTTATAATAGATGACATCAAAAATAGTAAAAGAGCAAATTGTATAAATAAGACCATTTTAGGGGACCTTTGTATATCTGTAACTGATTAAGATTGGTTAGGGAAGCTCACTTATAAACTGTAACTCATACTAAATGCATTTAAATGGAAGATTAAGTTTAAAATGTTTAGGTAAAGGCTTATAACAGATGGTAAAACAATAAGAAATTATAAGAGAACCTGCATATGAACTTATGTGCTTATGAAACTCCAATTTATATTTAAATGTGTTTTATAGAAAAATATAGTAGAATGCTTAAACAACTCTTAAACATACATTGTTAAAATATACAGCTGCAAAGATTATAGTTGGCTATATAGAAAGATAGATAAATAGATATGTATGTATGAGGTATTTTAATAGATACAATGAAGATGATGTGATTACTCTCATGTATGTTTGTTTTTCCCCTAAAATAATATTTTTTTTTAGAAAAAAGAAAGGTCTTTGTGTAGATTCCAGATGTTCTATTTTTAACTGTAAACAAGAAGAGAGAAATAAAATAAGTTCACTAAGGTTCAGAGTCAGATTTTATACTCTAGAAAATAGCTTCTTAGGCAAAGTCCTTTCTCTTGCTTTCTTTGCCCAGGAGGCTGCTTACAGAGATGCTTTAGAGAGGTTCTTGATGCGACCATTCTCGTCACACCAAAACCCCGCCTCACAAAGAATGTTATTTTTGACTAAGGATGGGCATGAACCGGCTGACAAGCTAAAGTTTGTCACATATTTTGGCTGGTTTGTGGTTCGTGAAGCAATGTTAATGAACTGAAGAACTGCAAAGAACTTCCATGAATTCTGATGATGTTTGTGGCAGTTCTTGAAGAATAGAAGGCAGGGGTTTACCCTTGCTTTCTGCTCTTCACGAAAAACAGCTAAGCAGTGGAGAGCTCCCTATGGCTCAGCTGTTTGGTTTTAAGTGACTCAGAGCCATTTAACCCAAACAGCTGAGCGATGGGGAGCAGAAAGCAGGGGTTTAAACTTTAAATGGCTCATGAACTGATAGGAACTGGCTTATCAGTTTGTGGTTCAACCATGAACCACAAACCAAACTTCAAAAATATGGTTTGTGCCCATCCCTATTTTTGACAGCTATTGTGCTTATCAAATACTGTAGGAAAAGGGCACTAGGTGCTTCATTGGTTGCCTCTTCAGACAAGAAAGGATGACCACTGGAGTAAGAACACAACTGTAATTCTGGTAAAGATTACCTTTGGCCAAGCTAAACAGAATGTCTCTTGAACTATTAATTAACTTGGAAGACCACTTAATTCAGCCTCTTAATTCTTAACTGTTATTTGCTAATTGGTTTGATAATACCTCTGTCTTTCTTAATTCATTCAAGATTATTTTATAAGAGTTATATTTGCCATATTAATCCATTTGTCTAAACTGCAAGCATTTGTTCTTTAAGGAATTATTGTGTATTTCATTCTCATTCTCATTTTGATTTTGTATTTATTTATTTATTGGATTTTTATTCTGCCCTCCCCAAAGTGGGCTCAAGGTGAATCACAACAAAACAGAGTCAGAGACTTGTTACAACAGAATTACATTACATTTAAAACCATTAAAAAAGTAAAATTTAAGAGGTAGCAGCAATTTCATAGAAAACTTGTTAGGGCCGTGTAGATAGAAATGAATGGGTACTTTAGTAGATTGGGAATTAGAGCAGGGAGGCCAACTGAGATGGATGCCTGCTGCTTCACCCAAAGGCCTTTCAGAATGATAAAAGGTCCCAAAGGCCCTGATTTCCATTGGGAGCTGATTCCACCTGGATAGAGCCAAAGCAAAGAAAGCCCTGTCCCTGGTTGAGGGTAGGTGGACATCCTTTGGGCCAGGGGTAACCAATATGTGCTGATCCTGTGAGCACAAGGCTCTTTGGGGCACATATGGGAAGAGGCGGTTCTCCAGATTTGTCAGTCCCAGGCCATATAAGACTTTAAAGATTAATGCCAGCACCTTGAAGCAGATTTTGTACTCAATTGGTAGCCAGTGCAAGAGGCACAATACCAGCAGAATGTATGCCCACACAGGTGAGGCTGTCAGCAGGTGTGCTGCTGAATCCTGTACTACCTGGAGTTTCTGGATCAGTCTCAAGGGCAAGCAAGTTACTGTAATCAAGCCTGGAAGTGATAATTTTGTATCTTGCATGCTTTTAAAAACCTCTGTAAAGTTTTGTTAATTTTTTAAAGGGATCCAGTTGGTTACTAAAATAATACAACACTATGTGAGCTTGCTCTAGAAAGCTTGCAGAGCCTTTGACTATCATCTTCCAGACCTCTTGGAAGTCAAGAGATATGCCACAAGACGGTTCAAAAAAGGAAGGAGGGATGACCTGGGAAACTACAGATCAGTCAGTCTGACCTCTGTCTCAGGGAAGACACTGGAACAGGTTTTAAAGGGATAGATCTGCGAACATCAAAAGGTGATCCAGGGAAGTCAGTGTGGATTTGTCCCCAACAGATCCTGCCAGACCAACCTCCTTTCCTTTTTTGTTCAAGTGATGAGCTTACTGGATCGAAGGAATGCTGTTGATGTTGTTTACCTGGATTTCAACTCTTTTAAAAAGATCAGCAGAAGCAACAAAGTATTCCCTTTATGATTTATACATGTATAATCTCCTTTGTTATCAAACTGGACACATCCATTCAAAATCATCTCTATATACAATAATTTTGTTTTTGTGTGACTCTTTCCTGAACATTCCACATGCTCCCACAGCATTTGGCTCCCTGATCTGTCACTCAGAGGGTGTCCCTAGGCACTGGCTGCATTGCCTGAGTCTCGCCCAGCCACCACTCAATAGTACTCGTGTGTCATTGACCAGGTGCTGGGTTTGCTCCTCTTTCCCGCCCACTCCTTCAGCCACTGTGCCCTGTCAAAATTTCTGGCAAATGGCTTTTCTCTTGATGAAGATGCTTGCCTCCTGTGTGGGGCTAATTTTTCCCTCAGTAGCTGTTGGTAGATGTAACAAAATGGCAGTTTGTGAGATGGCTGCCATCTGTGGTTGTTTCTTTAAAATGTTCCCATAAGGTTTAATTGAGCTGTAGTTCCAGAGAGGGGCCTGCAGAGGTATCACTCACTGGGTTGAATGTGCCTACAGTTCCCAGCTGCCCCAAGGCCAAAAAGTGGGGGGAAAGAGGGACTGTCCCAAGGGGTGGGGCAGCATCAATATATAGCATCAATATAGACTCCAGCTGGGCCCAAGCCAGAGATGTCTGGGAACCCTGGGAGGCAGCAGAAATTCAGCCACTCCACAGTCGGCTGGACTGGGGAATGAATGGAAGCTTCTCTGCTCTCTTGGGCAGGAGAGAGAGGCTGAAGTACAGCCAGAGGCTGGTCCAAGAAGAGACCCTATCCTGAGACAACCTCCAGAGGTAGAGAATATTGTGTGTAGGGAAAGTGGATGGTGTTTAACCCCTGTTGATGTATGCCTTGTTGGTTCATGGTGCATGCTTACTCCTACACTTTTGCCTTATTCATTTAGTGTGTCTGTGCTCCATAATTGTGTAAATAGTTATATAAATTCTTTTATTTGGGCTAATAATCTGTGCTGTGCTCTGACCACATAGTCTCCTCCGCTCTGCACAGTAACAAAGGGAGGGGGTAGCCCAGGGAAGCAAGGAAAGGCCAGACCTATGGGTTGCCAACTTTCCAGGAATCCCCCAAAGATTGGGGATTCCATCTCCAAATAGGGAGATTCAAACAGAGGGGTCTCACTATCCCTCTAAAAAGGCAGTGACAATTCAGTGAGTAGTGGCAGCAAATTTAAGGAGTGAAATACGCCCACAGGACAAGGGTGGGAAGCAACAAGCTGAGTTGTAAACTGGAGCCCATTTTGCCACATTAGGCAACCAAGCTTAGTTCAGACAAAGGAAGGAAACCCTTCACAGGCCTTTGTGGAGTAACTCATTGGGGCCAGTCCTGAGTCTAGGGTTGCCAGCTCCAGGTACGGAGATTTCTGGAGATTTTCTGGTAGAGTCTATGAAAGCCAGGGTTTGGGGAGGGGAGAGGCCTTAGCTGAACAGAATACTATAAAGCCCACCTTCCAAAGCAGTTATTTTCTGCGAGGGAGGGAGAGATCTGTTGTCTGGAGTTTAGTTGTGATACCTGGTGATCTTCAGGCTCCACCTGGAAGTTGGCTACCCTAGGCATAGCAGTCAGTGCTTCAGAGCAGGGTCTTCTAAATCCAGGTTCTTGCTGTAGATTTTGGACCAGTCACAGACTTTCATCCTAACCTACCCCACAGGGTTATTGTCAGGGCTTTTTTTGTGGAAAAAGCCCAGCCAGAACTCATTAGCATAACAGGCCACACCCAACAGCAGAAACTCATTAGCATATTAGGCTACACCCATGATAGCACACCTCATTAGCATATTAGGCCACACCCCCATGTTACCAGAAATGTGGTCATTAAGCCACACCCACCTTTTGCTTCTTATTCTGTTTACAGTGTTTGTTGTCAAAACTCAGGGCTTTTTTTGTAGCAGGAACTCCTTTGCATGTTAGGCCACATACCCCTAATGTAGCCAACCATAATGAATTTCTGCTGTTGGATGTGGCCTATTATGCTAATGAGTTCCAGCTGGGCGTGGCCAACCTGGAAGCCAGCCGGAACTCTGTTACTTTGCGTTCCTGCCCCAAAATAGCCCTGGTTGTTGTGCAAGTCAAAAGGGGGAGAGGAGAATGATGTCAGCTGCTTTGTTCCCCATTGCAGAGAAAGACTACTTTTCTTCCTGGGAAACCATTGTTGGCAATCTCCAGGTGAGGACTGGAGATCATTCAGAATTACAGCTGCTCTCCAGATGGCAGAGATCAGTTCCCCTGGAGAACATGGTGGACTTTGTGTCCTTATATCTTGCTGAGATGGTCCCCCCATGACAGTCAATGTGACGTGGAAGTCAGGGTTTTGGAGCACCATAGAGGCTGCAGATGTGGGGGGGAGATGGAAAGTTGAAGAGGGGAAAATAAAGGTAGGTTGATGCTTGGCTGGGAAGGAGATAGGGTTGCCAACTCCAGGTGGGAAATTCCTGGAGATCTGAGGGATGGAACCTGGAGAGGGTGAGGTTTGAGGAGGGGTGGGACCTCAGACAGGTACAATACCATAGAATCTACCTTCCCAACCAGCCATTTCCTCCTGGGGAACCATTGTTGCCAATCTCCAAGTGGGGGTTGGAGATCACTCAGAATTACAACTGATCTATAGGAGGGAGGGAGGGAGGAGATGGAAAGCTGAAATCAGGGACAGATAATGGCAGGTTGATGCTTGGCTGGGAAGGAGATAGAGTTGCCAGCTCCAGGTTGGGAAATTCCTGGAGATTTGAGGGGTGGAGCCTGGAGAGGGTGAGGTTTGAGGAAGGATAGGACCTCAGACAGGTACAATGCCATAGACTCCACCCTCCAAACCAGACATTTCCTCCCAGGGAAACTTTGTTGCCAATCTCCAGGTGATGGGTGGAGATTGTTCAGAATTACAACAGATCTCCAGGAGGGAGGGCAGAAGTCAGCTGCAGTCAGAGGGACAGATAACGGTAGGCTGATGGTTAGCTGGGAAGGAAATTGGGGTTGCCAACTCCAGGTTGGGAAATTCCTGGAGATTTGAGGGGTGAAGCCTGGAGAGGGTGGGGTTTGAGGAGGGGTTGGACCTCAGACAGGTACAATGCCATAGACTTCACTCTCCAAACCAGCCATTTCCTCCAGGGTAACCATTGTTGCCAATCTCCAGGTGAGGGCTGGTGATCACTCAAAATTACAATTGCTCTTCAGGTAGCAGAATCACTTGACTATCCCAGAGTTCCACCTTGGCTTGTTTCAAGACAATACTCTGAGTCAAGCATTTTTTTCCTTGACAGGTGGTTCCCTAGCAATATTGACCATAGAATGGATTTCAGTAAAGCTTTTGACAGGGTTCCCCATGATGTTCTAGTGTGTAAACTAGAGGACTGTGGACTGGACTCTAGGATAGTTAGGTGGATAGGGAACTGGTTGGAGAAGTGCACATTTCATCTGAATGGAGGGAGGTGTAGAGTGAGTTGCCACAGGGCTTGGTTCTGGGTCCGGTACTTTTCAATATTTTTATAAATGATCTGGATGTGCGTATGGAGGGGCTACTCATTAAATCTGCAGATGACACCAAATTGGGAGGAGCATCAAACACACCAGCAGATAGAGATAGAATTCAACGAGATCTGAACACACTGGAAAACTGGGCAGATGTGAACAAGAATGCAATTTAACAAGGAGAAATGCCAAGTTCTACATCTGGGTAACAAAAATGAGGAACATGAATACTGGATGAGGGGTATACTTCTGGGTACCAGTGTGTGAACAAGATCTTGAGGTACGAATGGACTGTAAGTTACATATGAACAGCCAGTGTGATGCAGTGACAAAAAAGGCTAATGCAATCTTGGGGGTATCAATAGAGGCATAACATCCAAATTGCAAGATGTGATAGTCCTGCTGTACACTGCATTGGTCAGGTCACACCTGGAGTATTGTGTGAAGTTCTGGAAGCCCCGTTTCAAAAAAGATGTGGACGGAATGGAGTAGGTGCAGAGGAGAGCGATGACGAGGATCGGGGGCCTGAAGACCAAGCCCTATGAGGAAAGGCTGAGGGACTTGGGAATGTTCAGTCTGGAGGAGAGGAGGTTGAGGGGGGACATGATGGTTATTTTTTAAGTATTTGAAGGGCTGTCACTTAGAGGAAAGCTGGGAGCTATTCTTGTTGGCAGCAGAGGATAGGACTCACAATAATGGTTTTAAATTAATGGTGGGAAGGTACCGGCTAGATATTAGGAAAAAAATTTTTACAGTAAGAGTTGTGCAACAGTGGAATCAGCTGCATAGGAGGTGGTGAGCTCCCCCTCACTGGAAGTCTTTAAGCAGCGAGGCAAACACTTGTCAGGGATGCTCTATGCTGATCTTGCATTGAGCAGGGGGTTGGACTAGATGGCCTGTATGGCCCCTTCTAACTCTGTGATTCTAATTCTATGATTCCATGAGTACTAGAAAGTGGAAAAACACTCAGAGTGGTAAGTTACTAGAGGGCAAAATAGGAGTATGAGTTCTGTAGTGACCCAGATTCCCAACTGATATAAATCAGAATAGAATAATTATGGCTTTTGCTATTGTAACAATTTGCAACCTCAGAGGAGATAACTCTTATACTTCAAGAAGACCATACTAAACTGATACATGTGTGGAAATGGAATTTTTTTGCATTTCTTCCAACTAGCCATAGACGTACACCTGAACATACATGAATTTTTCCATTGAAATATGTGTGTTTCTTTGTGCATTAATTTCCTTGGGTTATATGAAGGAGAGTAATTAAAGTCCATGCCACACAAATAATTCTTTGTTTATAGAAATCTCTCCCTCCTTCCCTCCCTCCCTCCCTCCCTCTCATTCATGTACACAGAAACACACTGATGTCACACTTCATACATCTAATGAAGTGGGATCTGCAGACTCTTTCACCACAATATTTTTTAGTCTTTGATGGTTCCTTGAAATACATTTTTGTGTTTGCTGTAACAGATACTCATATCTACACTTTCAAAATAATTTTGGTATACAGAGTTTCAGCATACAGAGTTCCTTTTACTGCTGCGGGAGTGTATAAGCTTTGAAACTAGTAAAATAGAATGAGAGGCAGTGTAGGCAGCTGGAGTGGAGCCACACAGAGGCATAGCAATATACAGGGGTTATGGTAAACATAACATATATTTCCTAGGGGTGCTCAAGCACCTGCCAGATTGGCTCATGTCTCATTCACCAGTTGCAAGCAGGGAGCCAATTGTTTGGTGGGCAGTACAAGTTAAGCCGCTTGAGACTTCTGGTTTAAGCATTTCACTGCTCGGCTGCACCCTGTCTTGCTCCGATGGGGAGGAGCCGAGACTCGGCTGACGGGAAGGGTCTGAGATCGTGCCAGACCCTCCCAGGATCTCTGTAGGACATCCTTAGCCTGGGGAGCTGAAGAGAGCCTCTTCCAAGGCGATGGCCAAGGAATTGAGGCTCACCTTTTTCCCTGAAAGGTCCCATCGCCATAGAGCCAGTATGGCGCCAAGAGACAACTTCCGGACAAGCGGACATGGTCAAAAAATTTTAAATGCTTCTAAAAGACTTCGAAGGCTTCAAAGCATGAGTTAAGCAATGCTCAGATGATTTAAAGCATCTACGAGAACCTTGGTAGCAATTAGAAGAGCCTAAGTGCAAAGCAATGGGGGAGGGGAAACTCGAGACTTCACCCCCCACTTAAAGCAAGGTGGTTTTAAAGCACAAATAAAGAACTTTGTGTTAAACTAAATGCATCAGATTACTAGCAAAATCAAAAGCTGCATAAGAACATAAAGTGGATTAAATTCAGCTAACTTTTACTTTGTTTTGGGAAACTTACTTCTTGTTGATATTATGGCTGGGAGAGGGCAGAAGGCGGGATTAGAGAAAAAAACACTGGCTGGAAATAACCTACCAACCCTCCCAGAACCAGGAAGTAGCAGCAGTCATGTCTACACTGGTTATTTCCTGAAGGACTGAGTTTTGAATATGAAGATAAAAAATTTAACATTGACACTGTTCCTAAGGCAAAAAAGTTTGTGGACCATTACTTTAATTCAACGCAATGTAAAAAAGACAAGAAATTCAAAACTGATGAGTAGGAAGAAGAAGAAGATGAAGAATCCTACTCGTAGGATTCATCAAGCGATAGCCCCAAACTTTATAGTTCTTCAGACACTTCAGAATCAGAGAAAGGAGCAGCCTCTCCCAAACACCGAGGAAAAAAGAAACGCAAGAAGAAAAGACTCTAAAACCAAGATAACTGTTGATAATGCAGTTTTTGCCAACCAGTTAGCTAAAGCAATTTCTTATTACTATTTGTTAAATTTTTCTAAGCAGCAACATTTCTGTACAAGGTGACAAGGATATATATTTATGTAACCAGATCGTGTCACCCTGTTAGTCTACCCTCCCCTATATCCATTAGTATCCTTAAAGGTAGGGTTTTAGTCTCCCTTCCCCACTCCAGTAGTTTGTGATGTATTAGTTTCCCTCTCCCGTGTCCTGTAGAATTTAGAGGTAGGTATTTAGTATCCTTTCCCCGTACCCCATAGTATTGCAAAACCAATAAAATACTTATATATATAAAAAAACTTAGGCAGCTTGAGTCTTTTTTGCCAGGTTGTTTTATATGTGTGCAGAGTCAGGCACAGCATATATAACAACCCTAACCCATCACTGCTCTGACACCAATTGTTTTAATAAAGAATGTGCAAAAGCAGCCAGTCATATAGAAATAAACACTGTGTAATTTTTTGTGGTATTTGCCTAAAGCAGTCTGTTCAACATTAATGGCTGCTGATCTACCTGGATGTGCAGCAGTTTGCATGTGTGTGGTTTTGCACTGTTTCATGGGAGTCATGATTTTTGACCCCCTCCATGTTATTCAGTTACCTGACCCAACCAACTATGGCCCTGAGGGGGAAAAAAATGGCTTTCACCTGGTGCACAAATGGAAAGGTGACCACAAGGCAGAAGGAAATTATACAAAGCTTCTTGTAATTTTTTTGAAAAATAACTTTAATTATAAGAAAGTTATTATAAATAAATATTTTTATCAACATTTGTGAATTATGTCAAACTGTACATAGTTGAATGTTTAAAAATATAAGCCTTAAAATTAAACATAGAGAAGAACTAGTAAGTAACAAGCAGCAATTTTATAGTTACTAACAAATATTTTTAAATACATTTAAATATAAGCCAAAATATCATTTTACCATTTATTTGTCTTATTATATTTGAAAAAATGATATTGTGCTGAGTAATCCATAAAGGGAAGCCATTTGTCTAATAAATTAGAAATATATAACATAAAAGAAAGCCAGTCGAATCTGACTCTAGGAGGCAATGCTCATTTCCGTTTCCAAGCCGAAGAGCCAGTGCTGTCTGAAGACTTCTCCATGGCATGACTAAGTGCTGAGGAGTGTTAAGTATCTTTTAATTAGTGATGAGCCATATATTATGTATAATCTGGTCCAAACATTTTTTGACTATTTTACATGACCGCCAGCAATGCAACATAATTTTCACCAGTTTTCCAACAATTAGGGGAAATACTTTTATTGTTTTTATGTAGTAAAGAGGATGTCAGATACCATCAGGTGAGCCTGTTATATGATATTAATTGTATTTTAGAGGATTTGAAAGTGTATGCTGTTGAGAACCATATTGCCATCCATTGAGAAGAAGTTAAATTGGCTTTGCAATTTTTTTTTTAAGCAAGTTGGTATGACATAGGTTTGGATTATTGCAATGTCATTAGTATATTGTAGATTTTTGCAATTAACCCTTTTTGAGGACATGGATCTATAGCCAATAACAATTCAAATTTTGTCAGATCTCTGTTCATTTTTACTCTTAAAATTAGATGATTCTACTAGGTGTTTTATTTGTAAGCATTCGTACCAAGGGAGCTGCACTTTACCTTTTCTTTCAAGGCAAACTTTATCCATAATATTTCCATTTTTAAGTATATTCATTAATCTTGTCAGTTTAGACTCCCTCCATTGAGTAAAGGATTTATGATCTCTTCCTGGGGGGGAACCAACATTGCCTCATAAAGCTAGCAGTAGGTGATGAGAATAGTGCTATATCTTTGCAATGTTTTCCCCAGATTTTACTAAGTGTATATATAAAACAATTATGTTTAGAAACGTTAGACACAAGTTTTGAAATGGACCATAAAAATTCTGAGAAAGAATGTGGCATGATACTTTGATCTTCTATATATCTATTATATAAAGTAGGCAAAAAGGAAAGAACTGTATCTTCATAATATTTAGAAAGGTTGGGAAAGGCTAAACCTCCTCTATCTCATGATTGTTGAAGTGTATTAAGATGTACCCTCAGTCTTTTGTTTCCATATAAAGCTGTTTAAAGTATTCTGCCAAGTTTTCAATAGTCCTGTAGAAAGACATATGGAAGTGCCCTAAAGAAAAAAAAAGAATTTAGGTAGAATGAATTATTTAATAATACCTATCATGTCTATCCATGAAGACATGACCTCTTTCCAACCATTTAAAGTGTTAGATATGATGGAGTGTAACTCCAGGTAATTAAATTTTATGAGGTCTTTTAAATCCATCGGAATTTTAATACTAAGATATTTCCTTCTTGTAGTCTATAAATAAGAATAATTAGATTTATAAAAGCTGATTGAGAAGCTGACAATATGATGGGATATAAATTAGATTTAGTAGTATTAACTTTTAATCCAGAGACTTCATTAAATATGTGCAATACAGAGGAGACGGCTGGTAACGACTGTTCAGGATCTTTGAGAAATATAACCATGTTATCTGCATAAAGGTGGGTTTTAAATGGTGTTCCATTTATTGTAATGTCTGTAATCTCCAGATTGTGCCTAATGCAGGGATTTCGGAGAGCTGTACCAAAATCATTGATTTGAAAATGTCAGATTTCTTTGAATCTGAGAGACTTTTAAGCCTCTAGTTTTTTTCTTTTCATAAGAAGTAATTCATAACTATTTTGAATACATGTGCATTTATGAGTATCTTCTAAGCATTTTATTCTGGCTAACAGTTCCCGCTTCAATTGATTTTTCATTTTTTTATAGGAAGAGGAAAGCTAAATAAATTTCCCCTGAATGATGACCTTAAAGGCATCCCAGACAACATTCTTGGCTACACCATTACTCGTATTAATCTTAACGTATTGTGTTATCTCCTTTTGAATTTCAGTATTTATGGATTCAATTGTCAGTAAAGAGGTGTTTAATAACCATGGTGATTTCTGATTTGTATTTATCTCAGAGGTCATAGTACAAAGTACTGGAGCATAGTCTGACTATCTCTGTATTCCTATGTTAGCTTGTGGTATTCTAGAAATCAGAAATGTTGAAATGAGGATGAAATCTATTCTAGAATAAGAATCATATCTAGGAGAATAGTAAGTATAGACCTTTTCCAAAATATTAAGAGATCACCATATATCACAAAGATTAAATTCCTTGAAAAGTTGGTTAAGAGAAATGTTGAAGTTATTGTCTGCTTTAGAGAGCTAAGTCAAATATATTGTCTTTTTCATTTGGGAGGATATATCCATTTTAGGATTAGCAACACAATTCAGATCCCCTCCCAAAATTACTGGCTCTTCCTGGAAAAGCTTCAATTTTGAGAATGTATCCTTGAGAAAAGGCAACTGGCCTATGTTCGGTGCATAGATGGAGGCCAGTGTTATTGGGTCTCCATCTAATTTACCTTTTACAAAGATATATCCTCTACCAGGATCAGATTCAGATGCATCAAAATGGAAATGAGTTGGGGGTCAGTCTCTGAGAAGATGGATGCTTGAATAGTGAGCTCCAACCCTCCCCTCCTGTAGATTCATTAAATCCAATAATCTACCCACTTTTCCTGTCCCCATAGTATGGGCAGAAAAGAACTAGGCAAAACTCTAGTGAATATTGATTTGAGTAGACAAAAACTGGACTTATACCTTAAAAAATCAGTCTATGGGAAAACGGCTCCTAGATAACATTGCAGCTCTTATTAAGCCCCTCTCTGATCAATTTGCTGAACTCAAATTAGCACTGAATAAAACTAATCAAACAGCTGAGAGCACACTAACAATGGGAATGATGTCACAAGAGGATTACCAGTTGTAACACAGAGAAAATGGCCACCTGCAAGATCAGGTACTTCACTTAGAATTTTCCATGAGTCAAGGCAATCTTAAATTTTGGGGATTCACTGAGCAACTAAAACCTGAAGTCAACTTATTGTCCTTCCTAATGCAGTGGCTGTCCCATGAACTATGTCTTGAGTACAGGATAGCTTCCCTGATTTTTAGAGCCTATTGCCGGGGGTCACCCAATAACCTGAACCGCCAAGGACCTAGAGACATTTTAGCTGTATTTCCTATCTAGAAGAACAACTCGGGAAGTAGCCAGAACATGTGGATCACTTTCTTATAAAGGCAAACAGATTATTGTTTTTCCCAATCTTCCTTCCAAGGTCCTCAACAAATGGTGCAAAATAGAATTTGTCACTGAAGCCCTTCACCATGCTCATTTGGAATATAGATGGATCAACTTGACAAAACTGTGGTTGACGCACAAAGGAAAGAACCTTTATGCTGATGATCCTGACACAGGGAGTGCTCTCTTACAGACTTTACATATACCATTACTAGCGGATCCTGGAAAGTTGACTCAGAAGAGGAAATCTGAGCAACCACCATCACCATCTAAGAACTGTAAAATTCCCATTCACACTGCCTAGTTTCCTTATTGTACCATCTAATTGCCTGTTTATTCATGCCAACTGCTGATTATATTTTTACTTATCTCATTTAGTGGGTTAGATTGTTATGACATGCATTTCTTTTATAGACAACATTCAGGATCTTGGGGGAGGAGGGAAGGCTTGCTCTGTTTAGCCTCTCATACCAAAACCAATCCTTTGCCAAAGAAGGCTCCCCCCCCCACTTCAATCTGGGAGTGATTTCATTTTATCCCATGTTGTGGAGGACTATTTTTTATTTTTGTTTCTTTTTCTTTTCTCTCTTTTGCCTGCTCTAGACTGCCTATAAATCTTTGCAGATCCTCCAATTTCCCCTGATATGAGTGGCATTTAGTGCAGATCTTGGAGGCTCACTAACTTACTGTTCTTTGTATAGTGAGAAGTATCAGCATTGATACACCTTTTATATACATATATATACACACATAAGATATAGTGAGCTACAAGCAAACTTTCTAGATAGTATTGTTCACTGCGGCATACTTCAAATTTCCTGATATATATTTTTAGTCTTCCTTAGTTTGGTTGTTAATCATTTACACATTTAATGAAATTTTATGCTTCCTGAGGGGAGTTGATTCACTGATACACTTTATAATTTTGGAAGAAGAGTGATTAAGATATTCTATTGATTTATTAATGATTTTAACTTTTTAGACTAAATTTGATGGTTATGCTAGAATCAATTGTTAAAGCGTAATAATTTTTGCTTTTGGTTCATTATATAAAATCGATTGTCACATAACATTGTTAATTATTGAATTTTCTTCAGACTGTTGATATTTCTCCTCATCCCCTCTAGTTAATTGTTTATTGCAGGAATCAATTAATTATCTTCCTGTTGATTATAGTTGTTTATCCTATTTTTTATTGATTGACTAATTTTGTGATCTCCTCTTTGGAGTTAATCTAATAAATTGAACAATTTTATTTTGTTTTTTTCTAAAGTGCAATAGTGTGCTAGTGTACTGAGCTTGTAACATTTGTTTAGACCTAATCTACAACCAGTAAACCCAATTTACTACCAGCCTTACTATAGAACTTGATCTCTGATTTTCATCACCCCATATTAAATTGCACATTTTTCTTCTCCTGACCTGCTAGAGAACTTATCTCTCATTTTCACATAATGGTTTTACTCAATTGATTTAAATCTTGTGTAGGGGTCTCTATCTGCTGTACAATCTTCCAGACATACTTGGATAGTATCTGTTTTGAGCATCCTTGATTCACTGATTTGGTTTAAGGATTTTCATCACAAGTCCAACAATGCTGGACCAACTGAACATTACATCTCTCAATGTGAGAGGCCTTAATAATGTACTCAAAAGAAAACATATTCTTACTAGTTTTTCCAAACTGAGACCAGATGTAGTCTTCCTACAGGAAACTCACTTTCATTCTCCATCAGCTCTAAAGTCCAGCTGGATCCAATGTCAGTATCATGCTCTTGGTTCCTCTAAAGCCAGAGAAGTTGCCATTTTCCTCTCCAAAGTGGTGTCTTTCCAACATTAAGCATCTAAAGTTGACCCTAAAGGAAGAAATATATTTCTGAAAGGTTTACTAGAAAGAAAGCTGACTATCTTAGTGTCACTTTATGCACCAAATGACAATCAATTGAAATTCTTAGAAGAAATGCTAACTCTATTATGATCATTTCAAGAGGGAGATGTGCTCCTGGGTGGAGATCTTAACTACATCATGAATCACAATTTGGATTGCTCTAACCCAGTCAAGACAAACTCCACTAGTACAACTGATAGAAGATTTTCATTTGATTGAAGTTTGGCATTGTCTTCATACCTCAGAAAAAGACTATATTTACTTTTCCCCACAGCATAAGGTGTACACTAGAATAGACTACGTTCTGGTTTCAGATTCCTTATGGGACAAGATATTGGCAGTACCGCATGGATTGATCATGCTTGGGTCACTTCTTCATTTGGACCACTTCATAGGTTGCAACACTGGATACTGCCTTCTTTTTTTGGATTACATCATAGGAACCACCAACTGTATGTACTAGCACTTTATGTAATTGTTGTTTATGTGAATTTTATTGAATTTTATTGTATTTTAATCTGTTTGTACACCGCCTTGAGCCAGTTTGCCTGGCAAGGCAGGATATAAATTGAAAGTAATAAATAAATAAATAAATATCACTGAAGGCCACCAACTATATCTCAACACAATGGTCCCTGAACAAATACCTCCTCTACTTCAAAACATACTCCAAGAAAATAGAGCTCATACTTTAACAATATCTATAAGATGATAACTCAGAAGAAAAGCTACCATCTATGCTCTGGGGTGCTCTCAAAGTGGTGCTTAAAGGACACTTAATCTCCATGTCTACACATTTGAAAAAACAATGACAAGCTGAGTGACAAGACATTTTGAATCAGATTCAACACTTGGAGAATCTCCATAAAAAAAGTGGAAGTCTAAAATTTATCGAGCTTTACTGGCTGAGTGCAAGCTCTTGGAAACTCTAGAGTGTACCCAAGTAGATAAAAATCTTTTGTATCTAAAGCAAAAATGTTGGATGAAATCCCCCAAGTCACTGAGGGTAAGACAAAAGCAATCTGCCCAAAGGGTATCATCGCTGCGTAGTGCTGACAGTAAACAGCATATTAAGCCACATGACATAGCCATGGTTTTTGCAGATTACTACAGATCACTATACTCTTCTAAAATTCAGACACTTGAATCAATCCTGGAATATCTACAATCCCATACTAATATAGGAAATCTAAGTGACACACACAGAGAAGCCTTGAACAGACTGCTTGAATCCCAAGAAGATCTGGATATTATTAGAAGTCTGAAGAACAAGGCACCTGGTCCAGATGGCTATCCACCAGAGTTTTATAAGAAATTTGCTAATCTATTAACACACACCCCTCTTACAGCGGCTTGCAATGATCTTCTTGAATCAGAAAATATTCCTCCTTCTTTGGGATTCTGCGACCATAGTTGTAATACTTAAACAAGGTAGAGACCAATCTTCACCGGCGTCATATCATCCCATTTATCTTCTGAATTGTGATTATAAAATTCTGATGGCCATCATGACTAGAAGACTTCAAGCTTTCATCACTGAATATATACATCTAGACCAGGTGGGCTTTATACCGGGACAAGATCTATCAGATAACACTCTCAAGACCCTATCTGTCATTGACTTTAGCTTGAGATCTAAATCAGCCATGCTTCTGCTTTCACTTGATATCGAGAAAGTGTTTGACTCACTTGAAATACCTTATCTCCACTCCTTGCTTCAGCAAATGGGTTCTGGTGAAAAATTTCTTCATCTTGTTAAAACCATATACCTAAATCCAAAAGCAAGAGTAAATGTCACAATCTCAGAAACCATCTTGATATGTAGAGGCACAAGGCAAGGGTGCCCACTGTCACCCATTCTGTTCGCAATTGCTCTAGAACCACTGGCCTGCCAGATACATATAAATTCATCTATACATGGAGTTATGATTGGTACACAAGAAATCAAGATGAGCATGTTTGCTGATTATATGCTCCTTTATATCACAGTTCCAGATGAGTCTCTTCTTCATCTCAAATAGGTACTAGACACATTTGGGAAAATATCTGGCTTACGGATCAACCACTCTAAGTCATCAATTTTACCATTCAACTTAGTAAAAGCAATGAAATGTAAGCTCATCAATTATTTTGAATATCATTGGTCTGACATCTCCTTCTTGTATCTGGGCATAAATATAGAATCTGAAAGATTTACAAAAACTCAATCACTACAAGAAATTTCAAGAAATACAAGCAGATTTACAAAGATGAAATAAGATGTCTCTCTCCTGGTATGATAGATTTCATCTGGTAATCCTTCATCCTTCTCAAGTTACTCTTCTTATTTTGAACTATCCCTCTCAGATTAACATCAGCAACACTTCATCTTTGGTAATCTTTGCTTAATAAATTCCTATGGCAATACAAGCACCCCAGAATCAGCTTTCATACTCTATGGAGAAGCAGGAGACTGGGTGGTTTAAGCCAGGGGTGTCAAACATGAGGTCTGGGGGGTGGATGAGGCCTGAAATGGAACTGGAGGGCTTCTATCAGGCCTGAAATGGAACTGGCTGTCTCCTGCTTCTTCTTTCAGTTCTGTTGCTGCTGCGTCATCATAGCTTGCTTTACCAGATTCAATCACTTAGGAGAGATAGATAGACTAGCTTCTGTTCCCTGCACTGGCTGAGGCTCCTCCCCTCCCTCCCCCTTCCAGGGGGAGGGAAGGAATGAGCCAGAGCTTGCTTCCTGGCCAGGATGCCTCAATCACACAGGAGAGAAAGGCAAGCCTTTCTTCCCTTCCATTGGCTGAGGATTCTCCCCAAAGGGAGGGAGGGAATGAGGGAGAGCTTGCTTTGTTTGGCTGCCTCAGTCACAGGGGAGAAATACAAAGCACCTTTAAAACCAACAAAGTTTTATCCAAGGTATGAGCTTTTGTGTGCCTAGCTACAGTGTGTGTGTTTTGTTGGGCTCTTTATGCTGTGGCTCTCCTGGGTGCAACTGGGTTCCTTTCCCCTTTTCACTGTATTCATGCTCTCATGATCCAGTCTTTCTCAGAAGGAAAGCAATGTGAACAATTTAGATGAGGAATAACGACAACCCAGTGAGGTGGATTAGGCTGAGAGTGTGTGTCCATACCAAGTTCACCCAGCACATTTCCTTTGGGGATTTTGAACTTAGACTTCCCAGATAATAGGCTGATACTGACCACCAAGGAAGACTATAGTTTTGTAGACAAACACATAGCCCCCAGTCTGTCTCATGGTGCCTTCTCATGTTCTTGACCACCACATAAAGCAATTTATGTATAGAAGCTCACAATGCCCAGCCATTTCATGTTTTCCCCTGGGTCCTAGGCTCAGAACTCTGAGCATGAGATTTCTGTAGTGACTGTCAAGAAATCAGAAGTAGGTTTGCAACTTACAGATACACACTTGAACAGCATACTCAAGATTGCTACAGCAAAGACATTTTGATGTAATAATTCAGAGCAAGAGGAGTCAGTTAAATAAACTGTTAAATAAAGAAAAATTGCAGGAGTGCTAATGTTTTAAGCATGTTTTTAAGTTAAAAAAAAAGCTTTGTGTTTGTGTCCTTTGTAAAGTTTATATCTCCGCTACCTGGCATTACATTTTATGACACACATGACCCAGCCCAACAAAGTCCTTTTTATGTTAGATCCAGCCCTCATAACAAATGAGTTTGACACTCCTGGTTTAAGTTATCCAACATAGCAGCATACCACAATACCTCTGTGATGTCCTGCTTATTGGGGAGACAGTTTTACCTTTAAACACACTCTGTGTACCTAAACTTGGTTGATTTCTGCTGCCACCAGGAATTAAAAATTCCAAATCTCTCTCTTTTGATAGAATGACCTAGGGTCTGGGCACTTCAGAGGACCATGTGCCCCTGAGGAAGGACTATTCTGATTTCTGGGATAAGTTTAAACAAAAAATGATTTATTTAATAAAGAACAAAATAGGTTTCTGGTTATTTTGAACTGTTGCTGATGAAAGGAACTTGTAAGTATAACTGGCAAAGCTGGGTGTCACTCCCAAAACTCCACTCTGACAGGCATAAACACTCAGTCTAATCTCTCTCTCTCTCATATATATAGCCACACAGGCTGAACTCTTTGTCTTATTCACACAGAATAGACTCAAAATCTTCCATCGTCACACAGACTATGTTCTCCCTTCAAACTTCGCACTCAGAATCACTTTCCTAGACACCCTCCTTCCACTCTCAGTCATTAGCCAATTACATCACACTTGTCTCCCTCTATCTCCTTACAGTACTGCAGTCAAACTAAACATTTAAAGAAACACACAAACCAAAACATGAAATCATTACAGCCTCCCTTCTGGCAATGATAGTCAAACTGTTTAGAGATGTGTGAAGTAAAGCTCTGGTCCCATCATCTGTTCCTATGTCCATAGTGGAGATTTTATGGAACAAATGCTCATCATGCCCATTGGCAGCCAACAGACAGTCGTTTCTTTCTGATCTACTCAAAACCTGGGATGAATTTCATTGTAAACTGGTGCCTCCACTCTCCCGTTTCTCTGCTTTTCTAAATCAGGCATGGTTTCCTTTCGGAGCAGAGAAGGGCATGATTTCAGTTTGGAAGCACACTAATGTCATATAATTGGTCGATATTGCCTCCAAAATGGACATTCTTTTGAAGGTGGCTCTTGAGAAGATAGATCATATGATACCTTGTTGTTGTTGTTTTTAATCTCCAGCTAAAACATATGGCCTTGAAAGAACAACTTAGTGCAATTCTTGCTGCTCCTAAAACCAAATTTGAAAGTCTGCTAGATGACTTTACTGCAGGGGGAAAGGCTTAATTACCAAGATCTACGACATACTTCTGCAACTAGACAAACACAAATTACTACACTACCAACATTCATGGCATAGAGACTGCAAAATAGATCTCATAGAAAACCAGTAGTCTAGTATATGGTTTGTCACTCTTGCTAAACCATCAGCTTCAATAGTTAAACTTCAAAACTTTATAATTCTGATGACATGGTATCTCACCCCACATAAATTAGCTCTAATCACATCTGCTACATCCCCTTTCTGCTGGAAAGGTTTTGGGGAGGTGGGATCCTATGCCTACTGTTGGTGGGATTGTGCCATCATTAAAGACTTCTGGAGAGATATAGCAACTCAGATTCACCTCATTTCAGCATATGTGGTTCCTTTGCAACTGGAGGTCATCTTTCTGAATCTTTGGGGTGATCCATTGATACCTTCAATCCGACAAGACCTCATTGGAAGTTTGATAACCACGGCTAAGACAGCTATAGCATCAAGATGGAAATCACATTTGCCCCCCTCAAGAGCACATTGGTTCACCAAAGTGTGGGAACACATTCTGATGGAGAAGATAACAAATAATGTCTACCAGTCTGAAATATGTCCAAAATCAACTAACTACAGAAAAATGGTACCCCTTTTACGAATACATCACAACACATGGCATTTTACCTCAAAACAGATACTATAAAACCTTAGTACTAATCTGAACACCTTTATTTTGTTCATTCTGTTCCTCTCTTCAGGTCCTCTGTTGCCATAGGATTACTGGTTGGAAATTGGTTTTCTCTATACTTACATTTGCTCACTAACTTTTAGAATGGAAAATTAAGTTTCATTATCTAAAATACCAGTTGACCCAACTACACTGTCTTTCTTAATATGAAACTTTTTTGTATGTGATGTGACAATCTTTTATTTTTATGTACTGTTGCATATTTAAAGTTCAATAAAAATTTATTTTAAAAAATGGAAATGAGTTGATTTGGAGACCAATATTGCAGATCCTCTGGATTTGGATGTACCTGGAGAGCTGTACTGAAAAGGAAACCTATTATCTTCAACTACTGTAGGTTGAGCAGACCTGATGCATTTCTTCAAGGAAGGCAATATCAATCCTTTGATATTTTAATGAACTAGAGATTCCTTTGGCTTTAATACAATTGTTAAGGCCCGTACAATTTAAGGAAAGTATATTGTTGTTTAGTTGCTATAGTTGTGAAGTAATTTAAATTTGTGCACCATAATTAACTTAGCACAGTTAATTAAGAAGAAGAAGAAGAAGAAGAAGAGTTTGGATTTATACCCTGCCCTTCACTGCCCAAAGGTGTCTCAGAGCGGCTTACAAACTCCTTTCCCTTCCCCTCCCCGCAACAGACACCCTGTGAGGTAGGTGGGGCTGAGAGAACTCTAACACAAACTGTCCTTGAGAGAACAGCTGTGCCAGAGCTTGTGACTGACCCAAGGTCACATCAGCAGGTGCAAGTGGAGGAGTGGGGAATCAAACCCGGTTCTCCCAGATAAGAGTCCGTGCACTTAACCACTACACCAAACTGGCTCACTCTGTTTGGGACCTTTTCATTACATCAAAAAAATAAATTCCAGGCATACTTTGTCTGCATATCCCCTTTGTTGTTTCTTTGTTGACAGCTCATTTATATTGGAGTGTTTATGAAATGTCAATTTTAGGTTATAAAATAAGTTGACCTCCCTATAATATTTGATGAGTATGAAAGCAATTGTTAAGAAAAAAAGTAAAACAACTCTGACATTGATTTTGCTTCCCCCACTTATCCCTCAGCACAGCACCATTCATCAATAAAAACTGCAAAAAATCATATATGGGGGGGGGACTTTATGTACACTCATTGAATTGTTAAACCCCTCAAACAATTGATTATGATTGGTTAATTTTTTCAAAAAAAAATTAAGCATAACCTGTTTCCTATCTTTACAACTCTGTTATTTATTTATTTATTTATTTATTTATTTATTTCATTTATATACCAACCTCCCTGCGAGCAGGCTCAGGGTGGTTTACAACAATTTTTACTATAATACCATTAAGACAACCAGTAAAAACAGTTTAAAACAATAAAATGAACACTTTATATCATCTTATTCAACCAAACCTCAAATGCTTCCCTTTCTGTTATTAAAATATATCCCTACTACTAACCTACTTATGAAGTTCATTTTTCTAATCTTACTGTTGAAGCTTACAACCCTGAAATATAGAAATAAGATCCAGTTCCTATCAACCATTTTCAGATCAGTCAACCAAATTATAAATTGAAAAGGATCACCTAGATTTAAATTGTGAAACCCCACAATAAATTTATCATGCTTTTTAAAAACCCTTCAACTTTTAAAAATATTTCAGCTCCCGTTTCCTAGTTCTATCCAGTTCCCCCTTAACTAAAGTATGTGTAATGAAGAAACATTCAGCCACTAAAGGCAACCTTTCCCACTGTCCCTCCCCCTTCCCTCCCTCTGCCTTGTTCCACCCAACTATAGTCTCAATCAACAAACATGTCAAATAAGAAACCTTTTTTGGCACTGAAAGCACAAAACATTATGGGAATACAGCAAAATACTGACTAATCAGTCACTTACACTTGGCTATTCAAACCTTGTCTTCTGATCGCATAATGTAAAAATTTTGCAACAGCCTCCATTATTTCACAATTAGAATTAAACAGAAGAAAGTGAATAACTGAGTCATCAGAATGCCAATTTTTACCATCTAAAAGTGGAGTAATACGAGATCAAATATCCCTATAAAAGGGACAATGAAGTATGGTGTGTGTAGAGGATTCTATATCTTTCAGAGAACAAGGACAAAGTCTGTCTACATATGGTATTTGGCGGTACCTCCCTAAAAGCACCTCCGATGGCAAAACATTAAAGTCTGCAAGAAACAAACTACATTTTCCCCAATATGACAATACTTTCAGTTTCCAGTTGAGCCGAGTACAGACATTGCACTCGGACAAAATCGCTCTTTAAAACAGAAGGCTGTGAAGAATAGTACCTCTCCCATCCTCCCCCCAGCCCTTCCCTGAATGATCAATATTAAATTAATTAACAACCCTATCAAGATAACTGCATTACAAATAAACACAACTGTAGAATCAGAGTAACCAATTTCTCAATTAATTCGGATGAGTCACAAAGGGGAATCTTACTCCAACTATTAGATGTAGTTGGTGAATCATATTTCTGCTTTCTCTGTGTTACCTCCGTTTCCTTTTGTGGATCCAGTAGCCCCCAAAAACTTAGAAGATCTTGTCCGTCCTCTTCTGCTATTGTTTTGTATACAGGACCTTTATAGTATACTTGTAAATGTCCTGATGGAAGCCATCTGTACCTGACACTGGCTTCTTGCAGCTTATGAGAGAAGAGTTTTAAGTTGCACCTGGTGTTTAAAGGTTCTGCTGAAATATCTGGGAATATCAATACTCTCTTGCCTAGGTGTTGAAAACAGCCACAGTGACATGCCACATGAAGAATTTTATTTTTCATTTGTACATCTTGTAAAGCTATTATAATGTCTCTATTTCTTTTATTTTGAACTATTTGCTATGAGTCAATTCTATATGCATTCACTATAACAGGATAAAACCCTTACTCCAATTAAAGTTCTGAGGCAAGCTAATTTGCCAATAAGCAATGAGATCAGTGGCCCCTTCTGCCTTGTCTGCTATGCCTCTTATTTTTAGCTAATTCCTTCGAAGGGTATTTCCCAGGGTTAGCAGTTTCTCTCTTGACCAAATTTCATGTCTTTGGAGTAACTTTATATCTTCTTTTGCCATTAAACTAAGCTCCATTGCTGCTTCTGCAGTACCTGATGTTTTATGCAATGAGGAGCAAATCTCTTCTAACTGCTCTGTGATCAGTCTTAGAAGCACAGACAGATTTTCTTGTATTTCTGCTTTAAGATTTTTGATGGATTCTGAGAGGTCTTTAAAAACTTTTCTGGAGATCAGTGTTTTTTCTATTGCTTGTAATTTCTCCACTTTTTCCAATCCAGCAGCCATCATGGGAGTCTTGATCTGTGAGGTAAGTTGTGTTCCTTGGGCTTCGTTTTTTTCCCACCATAGAGAACAATGGAGGGAATAGGGGCAACCTGTTTGGGGGCCCATAGAATTGGACCCCCTGGTCCAATGTTCTTGAAACTTGGTGGTATCTTGGAGAGAGGCTCCATCAGCTACCCTGTGAGTTTGGAGCCTCTCCCTCACACCCCCTCCCCTCCAGTCCCCAGAATATACCCTATGTTTTCACCATTGACTTCAATGGCCCATAGGATATAATGGAGCTGAAATTGACATTCAGCTGCCTGAAAGACTCCCTGGGACGATGGCTGGGGGCGGGGCTTGGCTCCTGAGCTCCCGGAGTGGCGCTCCAGTGCGCTCCCCGCCCAAAAGACCCCTGGTACTTTGTATCCTTTACAGAACCAAATTTTTGCCAGTTAGAAACAAGGGGCTCTACAGTTAAGTTCTCAAAAACCCAAGCTGGAAAGATGCCCTTGGAGTGCAAAAATTCTTTCTGTTGCATCATTGCATCATTGCTTTTAATTGTACTTTTATGCATTTGTGTAAGCTGCCCTGAGCCTGCCTTGGTAGGGAAGGCAGGGTATATATCGAATAAAATAAATAAATAGCTTTAGGACCTCTAGAGCTTCCGAAAGTAAGCATTACTCTTTGTGCTTGGTTCTGATTATGAAATGGCACTGCCTGGATTAAGTCTAGTGAAGGCTTTGCTTTGCAGCTCGGTAAGTTTGGTGCCAGTCTGATGTAGTGGTTAAGTGCACAGACTCTAATCTGGGAGAACCAGGTTTGATTTCCCACTCCTCCACTTGCACCTGCTGGATGACTTTGGGCAAGCCATAGTTCTGGCACAGCTGTTCTTGAAAAAGAGCAGTTTCTGTCAGAGCTCTCTCAGCCCCACCTACCTCACAGGGTGTGTGTTGTGGGGAGGGGAAGGGAAAGCAGTTTATAAGCTGCTCTGAGACTCCCTTGGGTAGTAAAGGGCAGGGTATAAATCCAATCTCTTCTTCTTCTTCTTCTAAGTTGAATTCCATGATGGTGTTTGACTTTTATATTTTCAGCCCATTATACATATTTTGCAAGGCTACAGTTTTAGCTGGAATTGGACTGCATCTGCTTGATATCTCCAGGAGGTTGCCTTTTCTCTGTTTGGTCTCCAGGACAGAGAAGTTGAGTATAGATGGTTTCCTGTTTGGGGGCTATCATAATCTGATCTCTTGCCAGAATAGTCTGAGGCCATCTTGGTGAGTTGATTAATTTTAGCTTCAATTAACTTAATTCTTTCAAAAATAGCATCCACTGTTTTAGCAGTTAACTGAATGGTTAACTGGGCAAGATCCCCTGAGTTGTTAGTACCATCACTGGTACTGATGTCTTTAACAACTGTGTTGCCTTTATTGTCTTCTTGAAGTAGAGTAAATGCCTCTCCCCACATCTTTACTACATTGGTGTCAGGCCAGATTAACCAAAGATGCAAAGCAGTTTAAGGTAGGAATGGTAAAAGCATGAGGGGGAACATCTGAAGCAAAGTAGTAATCAATTTCCATCTGCTTACTGGCTGATGGTGAGGAAAAATCCCTCCATCACAAATTCTTTTACAGCCACCCATAAAAAGGTTCAACAACTGTCTTTTCCTTTCCTTTCCTTTTTCTCGGGGCCAGGCAGTTCACCAAGCAGAAAAGATTATGACTGTTTTCTTTACACCCAGAAAAAAGAAAACAATCTTAATTAACTGGCTATTACAGACCTTGCTATGCATGGGACATAGATAGTAAGCAATGAAATAGCAATTCCTGGCAAAGACACTTCGTTTTGAGTTTAAGATATGATAAACAAAAAAACTGTTAATAAATCAGTCTTGATTAAGCTCTTTTGGAGTCATTTAAAAGTCATTAAAATAATTAAAAACCTTAAAGTCCATGGAACACCAGGATGGTGTCTGCAGTGGCTGCTCCCTCCCTACCCAGAAGACAATGGTAGATTGATGGTTGGCTGGGAAGGAGACAGGGTTGCCACCTCCAGTTGGGAAATTCCTGAATATTTGAGGGGTGGAGCCTGGGTGTGTGTGGTTTGAGGAGGGGTGGGACCTCAGACAGGCACAATGTTATAGACACCCCTAAAACAGCCATTTCCTCCTGGGGAACCATTGTTGCCAGTCTCCAGGTTAGGGCAGGGTATCACACAGAATTACAACTGCTCTCCAGATGGCAGAGATCGACTCTGTGTCATTATACCCTGCTGAGGTTGCCACAGCAAATTGACGCTGAGCACCCAAGGCTGGAGCACCCACCCAGAGCCTCTTTCTAGAGTTCATCATATTTATTTCCACAATGGGCCTTATTCCTAGTTTATAAAAAAAATTAAAAATGCAAAAAATGATAGTAATTGTAAGGCTGTAACTAGCCATCCTTACCAGCTGGGATTGCTATTTCCCTGGTGGGACTTCAAAGAAATTATGGGAGGGGGAAGCAGTGATTTAGAAGTTTTGACCACTATCATTGGGGGGTGGGGGGTGGAGGGTACCAGCTATCACTGACTTTTAAATTAGATATTTCCCTGTTATAAAAATCAGATTTAATACTTTAAGTGAAAACTAGCAGATAACAAATCAGAGAAACAGAGAACCATGGCTGCAACCCTTTAAGGAAAGTATCCTACATAAAAAGTATAATATTTTGGGTAGCCATCCTAAACACAGTTATGTGTAAGCCCCACTGAACATAATAGAATTTGCTGATGATTGAATTGTACTGCAAAACAAACAAACAAAGGCTATTTCATCCAGTTTTCTTCCACTCTCCTATGAAGAACATTTATTTCCTTATATAGAATACAACATATGTGTCTTTTTCATTCAATGAATATTGGAGGGGATCTCATTGCTGGGCCACATGGCGATATCATATATAGCTCCAATCCTAAGCACATCTTCTCAAAAGTAAATCTTTTCCTTTCAGAGGTACTTATTTCTAGAGAGCTAAGGGGCTTAGAAAGATATCCTAAGCAGGTCTACTCAGAATCATACCCAAGTCTATTCAAAGGAGGTTTTACTCCCAGGAAAGTTTATTTCAATTTAGCCAAAGTTTATTTCAGTTGGATAGATTTAAGCACATCATCTGTCTCATTGGAAATGACTAATGGCGATAGATTAATTATCACTATCAGATAGTCACCCAATAAGTCCCTGTGTATAAGAAACTGGCAATATAAAATAGAATTCATGGGATCTAATCATATTCAATGAATTTACTATTGTTCATTACAGACAGGAAGGCCAACTGAGGTACATGTGTCACTTTTAAAGAGCTTGGAGAGGAGCACCAGCAATATTTTGAAACAAACAAATTTTAAAAACCCTACTGTTGACCAGTGAGGAAATTGGAGGGAGTGAGTAGGAGGAATAGCAGATGTCTGTGGTAGGACATCATCCATGGTTGCCCCCACTTTCCTTGTTCATTTTCTTATCTCCAATTTGGAACAGTAGTTTTTACTGGTCATACAAAATTAGGAACTTCACTGCACATTCTGGAGCATCATCTACTGGTGTTTGGATTTGCTTGCTACTTATAGGTCAGCCTAGAGGGCATTCTCATGACAGGTGGTGATGCATAAACCACATGTTTATTGTCTCTCCAGGGATGCATCCCAGCCAGCTGTGTCGAGTAAGGTCTGCCCAATATTAGACTTTCATGTCTCTGAAGACTGTCTGAAGTCAAATAAAGGGAGCCAGATCCTCTTACTTTCTATGGCAGAAGTATTTTGGCTCTTTGTCACCTCAGGATTCTGTAACTTCTTGTTTTTAAAAAAATAACTATTAGGTATTTTTAATATTTAATTTGCATTTCTTTAATTTTTTAAAATCATGTCTAGGTTAACTAATCAATGAAGTATAAGACTTCCAAGTGAACTGCATAATTCTAAACCAGTGTAAAAGTGGATGATCAACAGATATAAATAGAGTAGTGTCCTTTACCTATCTACTTTTAGCTTGAAAATAGCCATTTTGCTGAAGTATGATCCCTTCCTTCATAAAATCTGAGATTGTGTGTAAATATTTACCATTTTATCTCCCTCTGCACTTTTTCTGTACCATTGTTATATATGGCTGATGATAGCTTCTCTTTCCTGAATAGTCACAGAGGTGAGTCCATCATTAGGAATTACATATTGACTGAGATGGATGTCATGATGATGGGACACTGGAAACAAAGTCATGTGGATTGGCAAGACTGAGGGCAATTGAGGCCATTTAAAAGTGATGGCAGTTTGACCAAATAAAAAAAGATCATTTTCCTAAAGAGGGCTGAAAATTGCCAATCTTTTGGGGGGTATTCCTGAAAATGTTCATGAAACATGGTGAGTAGTTTTGGCTTAGACCCTGGACTTAAGTACCAAAGCAACTGAATAATGAAAATCTGTTGTCATGAACTACAAAAGATTTTTTGTCCTGATTAGAAAAGGCATTATTCTGTTTATAACCATATTGATTACTGTAAGCCATCACAACATTATTCTCATTCTCTTCAGCTGAGCTATCCAACTTAATTGTGTATGGGAGGGAGATCACCTTTATCCCTACGTAATGCTTAGCTCAATGGAGCACAGAAGTGGCTTTTATATATAGCCTCCTCCTTTGGATTTTTGCAGAAGCAGGAACAGCCAGGGCCAGCTCCAGGTTTTTTTGTACACTAGACAAGGCTACCTTCTGGTGCTCCCCTCGGTGCACTCGCCAATTTTCTGGCACCCCCCCACCCCAGCACGACAGCCCCAAGGAAGAAGAAGAGAGAAGAAGGGAACGGGTGCCTCCAGGGGTGGCCTCAGCTTGGCTGCTTGCTTGCTTTCCCCCCAGGAAGGGACCCACCACTTCCCATGCTGGGGGTGGCCATCACAGTTGACCAGAAAGAGGATGGCCAGCATGTAGTCCTTGCCAAGCATGGCCTTGGTGGGCAGTCACGCCACATGTGGCAGCCAGCGAGAGACCGTACGAGGGCCACAGCAGGGAGGCTCTGCAGCCCAAGGCTGGTGCTGGAGTGTGGGGTGGGGTGGAGCCATGTGGGAAGGAGGGAGGAGCCTGGCAGGGGGCCCGCTGGAGGCCAGAGCAGTGTGGAGTCCCTGGACGAGCGCACCTGAAAGCTGGTCTCCGCTGTGCGGGGTTGCAGCAGTGTCACCTCAGCCTGCCCTGTTTAGGTGAGGGAGGGGAGGGGCAACAGGCCAGTGGTCATGGGGCGCCCCCTCTTAAGGGGCCGCTCTAGGCTTCTGCCTAAAAATTCTCTATGATGGGCCGGCCCTGGGAACAGCTGGTGAAAGTTGTAATGGCAAAGATGGGGAAAACTATGTAGCAGCGGACAGCAGCCATGTTATCCATCCATCCAGAAGAAGAAAAGTTGATTTTTATACCCCGCTCTTCACTACCTGAAGGAGTCTCAGGGTGATTCCACACTAGACCTTAAATCCTGGTTCAACCCTGTCCCCGAACTTACATTCTGCACTACGCTCGAGTTCACACCTGTAGTTATCTCAGGGTATTTTTTATTTCCGCATTACATTGAAATCACCCCAGTTTTGCCCCACACTTGTCCTGGGATAAACAGATGCTGTTGTAACCAGGGACAAATGCAAGGTATTGTTTTGCAAGTTGAACTCTGATAAAACCAGAGATGAGATCCAGGTGTGGAAAGAGCCTCAGAGAGGCTTATAATTGCCTTGCTCTCCTGTCCCCACAACAGGCACCCGGTGAGATAGGTGGGACTAAGAGAACTTTGAGAGACAACTGTGACTGACCCAAGGTCACCCAGCTGGCTTCATGTGGTGGAGTGGGGAGTCATACCTGGTTCTCCAGATTAGAGTCTGCTGCTCTTGATCACTACACCATTACACCAAGCTGAGTTCAATGAGCCTTTCTTCCAGTTTATGCTTATGTGCACAGCTTTCACTGATTTCATTGTCCTCTTGCATTTGGCTGCTTTATTTTTTGTATGAAACAGCTTTGCACATCTCACACCTGAAAGTTCCTTTTCACACCTTACAATGAATTGCACAAAGGAGTATAATTCCCTTGCACTTCCTCTTCCCCACCTTCTCGTAACATGTAGAACCTGCAGAATAAGACCCTGAACTCTACAATGCTCAGGGGACTTATGTACAGATTCCATTCTATAAGTGGAAAACAACATAAATCTCAACCTGAATGTACTGCCAAAAACACAAGTAAGGTGAACTGTAAAGATTTATGCTTCATAGCACAGATGTTGAGATGCTAAATACATGAGCAAAATGGAACTGCTTTGCTGTGGTACAGAAAATGAAAGGGTAGTCTTTCAAGGAAACCAACAGGGAGGATTCTGATAGGCTCACATATGATCTGGCTAAAGGAGGGTGCCAAAGAATAGATGCATTCGAATTATGGTCCTGGAGAAGACTCTTGAGTTCAGTTCAGTTCGGTTCAATTTATTGTAATTAGCCATTGCCTGTTACAAGGTTACAGAACTCTCAGTACTAAACATACGGATTGTGAACAAGGTATAGGTTAATATCAGAATATACAGAACTACTGAAAGTCAGTAACAAAATGTGACCAATTTAATACAGTAACCTAGATAATGATCCTTCCCATTGCCACCTTGGAACGCATATTCTTTGCAGCAAGGGCAAATAATGAAACTTTGTAAGAAACATATGTATCACTGTCAGATAACAAAAATGAGATTTGATCCTCAACTGGGTATACACTACCAGATAAAATTCCCGCTAAAAATTTAGCCCTCAGATTGGAGTACAGTGGGTAAAAGAGGATATAATGAGATATGTCCTTGAGTACGAGTGCCACGAATACATAGACAATGGGCCAATGCAGTTTGATTAAAGTGGCCCTCCAAAATTGCCATTGGCATTGATTGGAACCATAGGAAAGTAAAGGATATCTAAGTAGGTATTTGGAGATGTTGACTAGATATGGAGTTCTAGTACAATTTAATTACTTTGTACCATGGTGCTGCTTTTGATTTTAATATCAAAGAGAGGTCTAGCAGAGTCATAAATCCAGTTTCTAAGTTGGGATTTATCAATTGATGTTCCCAAAGGATCATCAGGAATGGAGTATCTTGAACGAATGTTGTTGTTTTTTAATAGGTTTATTTTTTTGAATTTTCTATATATTACACAATATCTTTTGTCTCCTTACTTTACTTAACTCAATAAGTTCCCCCCTCCCTCCCTCTACCCCTTGTTTGTTGATCTTTTATTCACAGCCACGGGCCCAAAGTCTGAATCTTCCACCGAATGTCCTGTCTTCCTTCCACTGTTATCCACTTTAGATAGGTCTTCCATCTCGCTTTAATTTCTTTGGCTTTATCCTCCCATGTGGTCTTCTGGCGCAATTTCTCAATGATGTCCGACTGCACAAAATCAAACAAATAAGTGTGCCAGGTATCTATTGTCCATTTGCTCTTATCTTTCCAGCCCAGAGCTATCACTGCCTTGCCTGCTAACACCATAGCTTTGAGTATAGCCTGGGTTTCCTTATTGACTGCCTTATTTCCTAATATACCCATTAACATTAGTTTAAAGTCTACATTCAATGAAATTCTACATATTTTCTTTATAATTTGTATTATTTTTGACCAAAAGACTCTCACCTCTGGACATTCCCACCACATATGAGAGAACCAGCCCTTAAATTGTTTACAGTGCCAACACATAGAACTCGATCCCGGAAACATGTTTGCTATCTGCGCTGGTGTTTTATACCACTTTGTGAAAAATTTATGTTCCAATTCATTAAATTTAATAATTTTGGTTTCTTCTATTCCCTTCATTATTCTATTTGCATCGTTTTCCGATATCTGGCCTTCCTTACACCATGTTTTCTGTAAATAAAGTATTGCCTTATCTTTATTGGATAACATTTTCTTGTAAATATATCCTGCTAATCCTTGTTTAAATTTTTGCATCCTATTATGTATTTCTTCAATTGGTTCTTCTGTCCAAATATTTCCTTTTTCATTAACTTCCTTAATCATTCTATAAAGGCCTGTAATTTTTAACCAATATTGCTTGCCTATCTCCTCGATTAATTTCTGTGCTGGTTTTAGAGTGCCTCCTCTAAATAAGTCTCTTAGCCTATAATATCCCTTTGATCTCAGGAGTTCGCACCATTTATTTTCTTCTGTTTCGTTATAGAGGGACTTTAGTGGTGCCCATTTTGAGGTTCTTTTAAGCCATGAGGGCTGCCACTTGTTCCACACTGTTAGCGTTGAATACCTAGGTCCCTTAACTTGTATAAGATCTTTATTTGTCGTTTTGGAGAATACCTCAAAACTCCCTATGTTATTATTGATTTCGTTCTCAAAACTCACCCATTTTAGTCCCTCTCCATCGCCTATCTCCAGTATCGATTTTATTTGGAAGGCTTCGTAATAGCTAATCAGGTCAGGGACTCCCCATCCCAACTCTGATCTGTGGCTATAAATTATCTTTCTCTGTATTCTGCATTTTTTACTACCGAAAATCCATTCCTTAATCACTCTGTTCCATTGGTCTAGTTTTTTGGTATACATTCTTAGAGGTATTGTCTGAAAGAGGTATATTAATCTTGGCAGCCAAAACATTTTAACACTTTTTATTCTAGTAGATATATTCATTATTTTATTTTTCCACTTTTTCATATCTTTTTCTATTTTCTTCCAGACCTTGTTATAATTGTTCTCTGCTATTTTATCGATATTCTTCTGTAGTACAATGCCTAAATATCTGAATTTTTTGGTGCCCATTCCAATATTAGTAATCCCATGTATTTGTTCCCTTTCCTCTTTAGTCACATTAAGGTACATAATTTCTGATTTAGCCATGTTCACCTTCAGTCCTGAACATTTTTCGAAGTCCTCTAATATAACTTTTATTTCTTTTACTGCCTCTTTGGGGTTTGTCATAGCGATTATAATGTCGTCGGCAAATAAATTGATTTTCATTTCTTCCTTCTTTACCCTGTATCCTTCCACCCTTGCAGAATTTCTTATTCTTTCAGCTAGCTGTTCTATTGCTAGTATAAATAGGAGGGGCGAGAGCGGGCATCCTTGCCGGACTCCTCTTTGAATCTTGAGGGGTTGTGAGTGTTCTTCATTAACTCTCACCACTGCTGTCCCTTCTCTGTACATTTCTTGGATCGCTTTTATATATGGCTCCCCCATCTCGTATTTAGTCATTACCTGCCACAGAAAATCCTGGGAGAGTGTATTGAATGCTTTGTAGACATCTAATTTCAAGAGGCCTAGCTTTTTTTTGTGGCCATGTTGTAATACATTTATAATATTCCTTATGGGGTGGGCTATATTCCTGTCTTTTACAAATCCATATTGGTCCTCCTTTATTATGCTAGGTATGATCTTCTTTAATCTATTTGCCAGTATTTTTGCAAAGATTTTATAATCCTGATTTAGTAAACTAATAGGTCTATATGAGCCCACTTCCTCTGGGTCTTTATGTGGTTTAGGGATTACCACTATTTCTGATTGCCTCCACGAATCTGGGGCTTTTTTCCCTTTCAATATTCCATTAAATACCTCTTGGAGCTCTGGGGCCAATATGTCTATCATCTCCTTATAGAATTCACTTGTGAAACCGTCTAGGCCTGGGGATTTGCCCTTTTTCAATTCTTTAATTACCACCTTTATCTCCTGTAGTGTTATTTCCTCCCTTAACATAATTTTATCATTTTCTTTGAGTGTTGTTCTTATATCTTCCTCATATATGAAGCCCCATGGCTGAAGACCCAGAAGATACTGTCGCTACCTCAGATCTCGTGCACTGGTCAGGGTCACTCCGTCCAGAAGAAGCTGCATCTGTAGTCCCGCTCAGTTGCTGTCTATCCCTGGATCCAGAGAGCTTGGCAATGTGACCCTCAAGAAGAGAAAGATGCATTAGCACCAAAGCCTGAAACTGAGTTTTGGATGCCTCCCTGGTCTGCTTCTTGGTTCTCTTAGTTTGAGTTGTAACTGGTTCTGGAGCGGCAATGCCCATTGCCTACTCAAGAGCTAACAACCTGTTTAAAAAAATGGAAAAACAGACTGAGAGTATCAATAAAAGAGCAGATGAAGCAGAAAAAGAGAGATCCTCCAATAAAACTCCAGCTGGAAAGACCCATGTACATCCTACGTTTCCAAGGGATCCCAGAAGAAAAGAACAAAAACTTAAAGGCTCTCTTAGCAGAGACTTTGGCTCCAATAATGGATTACAAACAGGAAGATTTACTGAAGGAGATGGACTGGGCTTACAGGACTTATCCAGACTTTATTTAAAAAAAAAAATAAACTCCCAGGAGAAATATGTTTGAAATTCACGAGAAGGTCTACCAGAGATCTGGTGCTGAAATCTACACAGGAGAACCCCTTAAAATCGAGAATGAAGAGATAAAAATCTTGAAGGATATCCTTTTTGAAGTTAGAAAGCAGAGGAGACTCTACAGGGAGCTTACTCTCTCTTTACAGAAGAAAGGGGTCCCTTACAGGTGGTTATTTCCTGAAAGATTGAGTTTCAAATATGAAGACAGAAAGTATAATATTGACACTGCTCCTAAGGCCAAAAAGTTTGTGGATCAATATTGTAATTGAAAGCAACACAACAAAGATAAGAAACCTAAAAAGGATGAGGAGGAAGAACAGGAAGAAGAATCCTATTCACAGGATTCAGCAAGCAGTAGTCCAAAACTCTTTAGTTCTTCAGATACATTGGAGTCAGAGAAAGGAACAACTGCTCCCAAAAAAGGAACACAAGAAGAAAAGAACCTAAGACTAAGATAATCATTGATAATGCAGTTTTTGCTAACCAGTCAATTTATGCAACTCTTTATTATTTTTTGTTAAATTTTTATAAGCAATAATAACTTTGTAACATTAGGTGACAATGACATATATGTAACCAGATCGTGTCACTGTTTTAGTCTTCCCTTCCCTATATCCAGTAGTTTGTTTAGAGTTAGGGTTTAGTTTCCTTTCCCCATCCTTGTAGAGTATATTGTATTAGTTTTCCTTCCCTATTTCCCATAGGTTTTAGAAGCAGGGATTTAGCAGCCTTTTCCCATATCCTGTAGTAATGCAAAATCAATAAAATACTTATATAAAAAAAGAGCTAACAACCTGTCAAGTATAGCCTGTTGTGCCACATCCTCCTCCTCATCAGATGAGGAAAGAGCCGGTGCAGGATGCTTTGGAGGAGCCTTGGGGGCGGGTTGCTTGCCCTTGGACTTCCCACCACCATTCTTGGGTGCAATAGCTGTGGAAGGATTCTGAGGCAATCGAACCTGCACAGCAGTTGGGGAGGGTTGGGAAGTGCAGGTCCCCCAAAACCCACAGGCTCCAACCAGCCTAGTCAGTCCGACCCGACTACACTCAGGCCTGCAAGGCCTAGCAGGTCCCAGAAGAAAGGCCCGTCCCCCCTTGTCCTCCCAGCTCTGTAGTGATCATGCCAATGAGGGGGATCCCAGCCCAAAGGAGGCTACGTGGCCCGACAAAAGGCCCCAATTCAGCCATGCAGGCTACAGCACTGGGCAAAGAGGCCTGCAGAGGCCCCATGTACCCATGCGCCAATAGGCCCACCTGAGAGGGATGAATGCCTGACTACTGAAGCCTTCTCTAGAACAGCCACCCCCCAGGACATCGCCCTTGTGGCCCTACCCTAAAGTCTAAGAAATTGAAAGAGCACACCGCAGGCCTGGTTCAAGGCTATTGGCTGCCCTGCCCGCCAGGCCCACCCATCTCAACCTTCAAAGGGGGGCAAAGGCAGCCCCCAGCTGTACGGCTGTTGGCCTTCTGCCGGGTGGGGACAGATTACGTGCAAATCCAGTACGTTCCACTGTTTTTAATTTTGTGTTGAGGTCAAATGTCATCCTGCCCTGCTCTGTGAGTACCTCTTTTCTCCTTTCCCAAAGTTTCCAGTATTCCCAAAGCGCAAGTGTTCCAGAAAGAGAAAAAAATGCAGCATAAGGAATTGTCCTCAGCAGTGGTTTTTACTTGTGTTGGGTGATGAAAATGTGCAAGAAATGCAGCTGAGTCCTGAGACAGCTGGATAAATGTGCTGCAGTACTGTTGTGTATGCGGACCGCCACTAGGGGTCTGTCACATAAGTCTGAAGCTTGGGACAAAAAGACAATTGGACCTAGGATCCTAGTCCACCTCAAGTCCACCAATTAGTCTTTGGTGGGAAATTCAAATCCACCAATGGGACTAAGGGTGTGCCGGGTGGGGTGTATAAAGTTGGCCCTTGCAGGGCTGGGTTTGCAATGTGTGTTATGTGAAGTACAATAAATGTGTATGAATGCATGTCGTAGTCCGAGTCTCCATGCAGCTAACCCAGTACTTTACAATGGCGGTGAAGGTGGGATCCCAGGAGCGGACCTGACTCTCCAACCAGCACAGCAATGAGCACCGACCCCAGGGAAGCCACCGCACCCCGCATCGCTCGTGACCAGCACTGCATCGCGCCCGGCTCCCCACATCTCTGCCCATCGAAATGCACTAGAAGCACAGCTGCCACTCAGGGAAATCTTGAAGTCTATGACCTCACACATCCAGAGTTCTGGGATTCGTGGACGGACCAGCTAACCTGTTACCTCATGTACCATGAAGTGACCAACTCGGCCAAGAGAAGGAACCTCCTCCTAAGTTCCTGCGGCATGGCCACCATCCAGCTAGCCAAGAGCCTCCTCAGGCTCTTATGAGGAAATAATCGAGGCCTTGACTTGGTACCTAACACCCAAGCCAATGATGCTAGCCAGGAGAATGGAGGTCCAGGGGTGCCTCCAGAAACCCAAAGAGTTGGCTGTGGCGTATATGGCTGTGCCGCGCCAACACACCATGGAGTGTGCCTTCCCCAAGGTGGAAGATAACATCTTGATCCAATTCGTATGGGGGGTCAATGACATGAAACTCTGCTGTAAGATGATCAGCACAACCAACCTAAAAGTCCCTTCAGCTCGCTATCGCCTACGAGGCCTCCCACCGAGACAAGCTGCAGTCAGCGTGACACCTCACGCTCCCCAACCCAGCGCTGGAGAATTCAGACAAAGAAGACATTCGTCTAGTTTGCCCATCAAGCCGCAGAAAGCCGCAAGGAGTCGCCGGCGCCCCGCATGTGCCAGCGATTCATGTCGCATGTGCCAGCTGTGGAGAGGCACATGAGTGCAAGCTGTGCCAGTTTTGTGATGCCATGTGTCACATGTGTGGGAAGCAGGGACACATCACCCATATCTGCAGATCCAAGGGCAACCGGAACCAAAAACCCCAGACCCAGTAATGCCGGCAGACCTCCGGACACTATGAGACCACCATGGAAACTGATGGCCTCTACCTGTTGACCAGCCAGCCCTTGCTACAGGTACTCCACCTCCCCGACCTGCCCGCAACCCCCAAGATCCAGGTCCAGATCCAGATAGAAGAGTCCCCCTGTGCTATGGAGGTGGACTCCAGATCAGCAGCATCCATCATTTTGGTAGATACGCTAGACAGACTTTGTCCAAATGGGGGGCCCTGCCTGCGCCTGTCGCTTTTGAGCCTTGTGGACTTTCAAAGGAACAAAGTTTTGATCCAGGGCGTGGGGACATTCTGGGTGAAGTACTGGGGGTTTGAGGGGTTACTGGACTTGATTGTGGTAGAGGGCAACTTGGTCAGTCTGTTGGGGTGGGCATTGTTTGCACAGTTGGGTATCACCATTGGGGGGGTGAGGCACTGCATGTCTCGGAATTACGCCAATGTGTTGGGAATTTCCAGGGGTCTTTTATGGGGCTCTGGGATGTTATAAAGGGCCCCTGGTTTCCTTGCAGCTAGACCCCCAGGTGGTCCCTATACGCATGAGGTTCTGCCACACCGCAATAGCCTTACAGTCCAAAATAGATGTGGAGTTTGACCACTTGGTGGCTCAAGGGGTCCTAGAACCAGTATCGCATGTGCCGTAGGAGACCCTCATTGTAAAGCCTGTAAAGCCCAATGGCCATATCCACATCTGCGTGGACTATAAATGTACACTGAACAAGGCCCTCCACAACCATTCCTACCTGGTTCCGGTCGTGAGTCACATATTGGCCACCTTGGCGGGAGCCAAAATCTTCAGAAAGCTGGATCTCGTGCAAGCATACCAGCAACTGCCTGTAGATGATGCCACTGCAACTGCCCAGACCATAGTTACACATAGGGGTGCGTCATACCAAACCCACTGAGCACACCCCGGCAACAATGGGAGTCCACACGCAAACCGTGGTCCCGGCTACACATCAATTTCGCTGGCCGATTCCGAGGACTTATCTTCCTAGTCACTGTGGACTCTTACTCTAAGTGGCTAGAAATAAGTCCGATCTCCACCACCTCCACGAAGGCGGTTATCGGTGCCCTGCACCTTCTTCACAATGCATGGCCTGCCGGACACAATCACCTCAGACAACGGGACAGTTTTCACATCCACAGAGTTCCCAGACTATCTCCAGAGGAACCTGATCCAGCACGTGAGGTCAGCCCCCTTCTACCTGGCAACCAACAGGCAAGTGGAGTGCATGGTGCGCACTGCAAAGGAAGCACTCAGTCGGATCACAGACAGGGACTGGGAGTTTTGGCTAGCCCGCTTCCTCCTAACACAACAGACAACGCCTAACCCCATCACCGGCCACTACCCTTCTGAGCTCCTGATGGGCCATTTCCCCACCATCCTGCTGGACTGGCTACATCCAAACCGGGCGCCAGACTCAAGGAAGCTAACAGAGCAAAGGGAGGCTCCCCAGGGGTTCTTCCCAGAAGACCCCGTCTTCATCAAAAACTTTGGGAGGGGACCCCTGTGGCTGGCAGGCAGGGTCATCAGAGCCACCAGTCCCGTGTCATATGAAGTCTCCATGGAGGATGGTCAGCTCCTTAAAAAAAACATGTGGACCAACTCCAGAGGCCTCCCAAAGCCTTGGGTGCCTGACAAAAGCAGGATTTGCAAATCACTCTTAGAAAAGATGGGAAATATATAGTGACTGTGAGTCCAAGTTCCCTTCTTATTAGAATAAAGGGACCCCTCAGTGGCTGCTGTTTAATCACACACACATTTATCCTCATACTGTGAGCAAACCCATCTGTTAACTCATCTGTCTGCCTCTCTGTTTATTCCCATTGATGGCTGTCTCACAGAAGTATTTGTAACAACTACCCATAATAAAAAGCCCAATACATTTCTGTGCTCTCTGAGGAGCAATTCCAAAACAATGATGTATATGCAGCTTCTGCCAGTTCATGTTGAACCTGCACATTCATAGAGCTTTATGAGTCGCAATGATAGGAGTATGTCTCCTAGTTAACTGGGCAGTAGGTGACACAGTTACACCAATAAAGAGCCAAGAACATGAATGTATTTCCTGATTAAGTGGGGGACAATGCAACTGAATGATCCAGTGAGTGCAGTTAGTCCACATGATCACTTCAGGATAAATGCCATGTATTGCTGTTCCTGTAATTCAACATCCCAAGATTTAATTTAACACTGGCACTGAGATCACCTAATGCAACATCACTGGTGTAGATGTGAAAGCAGAGGAAAAATGCATTTAGGGTCCCTGTGCACAATATATTATTATTCACCTTCTGCTTTCCCAACCCCTTGGGGAGGGGGGAGCTCTAGAGAGTATGTAGCTGGGCATGCTCAAAGGTTTTTTTTAAAAAAAGACAGGTTCCCTGGGCACAGACATCAGCATCTGTTTCCCATTAAAAATTAACATCGATTCCCCCCCACCTATATGGGGGCCATGAATAGTTCTCCTGGTATTGTGTTGTATTAATATTTTCTTATATGGGAGGGATCAATGCAATATGCAGAAAATGGTGATGTAACTCACATTAATACTTTCTAAAAAAAATTAAACCTATGACAGGTGATGCTGATAAAGCTAGTTAGCTCTGTAGATGCTGTGGAGAGCTTTAAGGTGATCACAAAGAAGTGGCTGTGGCGGCATTTTGCTAAAGCTGTTCATGCATTTGCCTGATTCAGTGCTCATTGCCCAATATGCAATTGATAACCATCTTCAACAGAATAGCTCTTCAGTGACTACTTTACCTTCCCCTCTTTTCTTAACCAGAGCACCCCCTTGTGCCTAGGGAAATTGTAAAGAGTACCTGCTGCTCCAGTGGACTGAAGTCTTAAATACTTGTATGAAATATAAAAAGCAAGAGCCCAGTAGCACCTTAAAGACTAACAAAATTTGTGGCAAGGTATGAGCTTTCGTGAGTCACTGCTCACTTCCTCAGATACAGCTAGAATGTAAGTCCATTTGTCCTAATGATTGAAAAGTGGAGTGATTTCAAATGCTGAATGACATTAGCAAGTAAATGATGATAACAGGTGGATGACAATAGCAGGCATAATTGGATTCAGTGTGCTATTCAGGAGGGTTATTAGGCATGGAAAAATCAGCATTGGTAATGAGACAGGAAACCTAGGTCTTGATTAAGTTCAGTTGAATGTATTGTCTTGAGCTTCAGTTGCAATTCCATCTCCCAGAACACAGCATTCTAGCCACCATGGATGTCGAGTCTCTGTACACCAACATCCCCCATAAGGATGAACTACAAGCCATTAGAAACATCATCCCTGACAACACCACAGTGGATCTTTGTTAAGTACGAGACTCAGCACAGTTCTTTCCAAACAGTGATTCAGCTTTATTAGATAGGTGAAGAACGAACACAGAACACTGGAGCAACAGGCTCACTTTTAAACTGTCCAGGCTTAATAAACCACGCCCATAACTCAGATAAGAACCAATCTATTTACAGATAACAACCAATGAACTTGTTTCCCTCCAGTGCTATTCTGATGTTCTTATTGGAAGACTGTATAGAACACTCAATCAGATTAAGTGATTTACAATACCTTGAGGAGATGTTCGACTCAAGCTCTATATTATGTATGACAGTACATAACAATCTTGCCACTGAACTCTGCATGTTTGTTCTCACCCATAACTACTTCAGGTCTGGTGAGAACTTATACCTCCAAATCCATGGCACAGCCATGGGCACACACATGTCTCCACAGTAGTCCAATATTTTCATGGAGGATCTAGAATGGCATTTTCTGAACTCCTATCCACTAGCACCTCTCCTTTACTTGAGATTCACTGTGGAATTTTTATTGTCTGGACCCATGGCAAAGAGAAGGCATTTTTGCAACTACAATATCCTCCTGATATGTTAGTTTGCACTGCCTCTTTGGTATTATTGATTACTAGATGCTAGCCATGGATTTCAAGGCCAAAGACTTCATCAGGGTAATGATGGAATCTCAAACAATCCTTACGTCCGGACTTTTGAGTAAGCTGTTTGCATTCTTTCTTCATTAACAGAGTTGCATTGTTTGGTTTCAGGAGGAATATTTGTGTTAGAAAAACTGTGTGTGAAGCAATGGGGGTTCAAAAGCACCTTTCTGGGTCAGGTGATTTAATCTCCCTTCCTGCTCTTAAGCAAAGTAAGACTGCAGATTTCTTTGCTCCTGCTAACTCTCTCTCATATGTTTCTACCTCAAACTGTTTTGCAGTTTTAGCAACCATCTCTGAGGTCTCCCTGAGCCTGTAAATCAATGTGGAATTCCCCTTATCAGAGGAAGATGAAAAAAATGCTGCATTTGTTGGTAACACGCTACAAGATCTTTCCTTCCTAACTGCTAAAACAGTGGAAAGTATTTTTGAACAGCTCCAGTTCATGGTCTCAAAGATTGACTATCTAATTCACATAGTAACTGAGAAGTACAACAGGAGCCCTTTAAAATCTAGGAGTACTGAGCAAGCAGCAGCTGGCCGGACACTTCAGGAGGAAGCACTGAAAGATTGTGGGAGCCATTCCAGCCCTTCCTTGCCTGATAGTGGGGAGAGACACTTAGTCCTCCAGCCTCATAAGGTTTGTCTGAACATCCACCAATTTAATGGATATATCCCTTCTGGAATACTAAATTCCATGCTGAGCAGCACCTGAGAACTTTGTTTGGCAACAGAATTAGGTCTTCTAAGTTGAAATCAGTTGAACTCCTTAATTGCTCTTCCAGTTTTGTAGAGTATTATTAACATTACTGCCCAGCTGTCCCCTCATTATTAATCTGATGGAAAGTCTTCCTAAACCCAAACGCAGTTTTCTAAACATGGTTTTATATGAACACAAGACAATCTCTTCTTTTCAGCTTGAAAACTTCATGCCTCTTCAGTCTTGCAGCCAAAGATAAGCAGAAGGGAGGGCCAGCTAGCACTTCCCCAATTGTTCGGGATGACCCTCCTGTTTGCCTGGAGACTAATGCTGGGAATAGCTCTGGAGGAGAACTTAAGTTCTTTTGCTGCTCTCTCAGCTTCAGAGCTGACAGTAATCACTGATAGTTTGGATCAATTGAGGTCTAGACTTCTGGTAATTAAGATGGGTTGTTCAGCATTAATGCCCCAGAACTCCGTTTCTGGAATGGTGGATGCTGAGATTGCTTTGTTAAAGCCAACTCTAGCCCAACCTTCCTTTAATCTATTCAGCATGCTTGACTGAGACCTGGGTGGGTGAGGCTGAGGTAGCTTCAGGCCTGGCTTTGGGACCAAGACAGCATTGGTTGCTTTAGCTGATGATCTTCTTTTATATCTGGATAAAGGCACGCTGGCCCATTTGATCCTTTTGGATCTATCAGTGACCTTCAGGACAGTTGACCATTTGGTCCTGATTGACCACCTTGCATCCCTGGGGTAAGGGGCACTGCACTTAGTCGGTTCTCCTAATTCCTCTAGGGATGTTTTCAGGGGTTGCTATCAGGGAGGAGAGGGCTTCCCAATGAGACCTGAATTGTAGGGTCCCACAGGGTTCAATTCTCTCTCTGATGTTATTTAACACATATATGCACCTTTTTGCTGAGATCATCAGGAGGTTTGGAGTTGGGTGCCATCAATATTCTGATGACACCCAGCTCTTCCTCCTGCTGTTTAAGCAGTCAGCGACAGGGCTCTCAGCACTATCCCAGTGTCTGGATGCTGTGGTACAATGGTTAAGGGGAAGCTGGCTGAAGTTGAATCCATCCAAGACAGAGGTCATGTGGTTGGGAAAGATTGAAATGCTAGCTGGAGGGTCATTCCCTAGACTCAATAGTGTCTGGTTGACAGCTGTAGACTCTGTAAAGAGTCTTGGGGTGTGGTTGGATTCTGTGCTTGTACAGGTTTTGAACAATTCCTGATACTCTGCCAGTATGTGCGGGATCTCACTTCTCTCTCACGCCCCTCCAGGAATGAAAGATACCAAAGACCCACATGCTTCAGGAACACTTAATTCAGTAGATTGCCACCAGGACCTCCTTTGACCATTCCCAACTCAGACAGAAGGAGAGGCCCCACCTCCAGCCTGGTTTCTGGGAATTAACAACTTATCAGCTCTACCCAGAGCTGCAGATAATTAATTAATACACAGTGGTAGATCTCAGCTGAGAAGCCCCAGGCCACGAGATTTAGCCTTAGAGAGCCAGTTGCAATACAGAACTCAAACTCAGATAAGATTAATCTATATAAAATCTTTATTCAGCAAAGCATATATATGACAAGAGACTTGCAGAGGTAGAAAACAAATAATGCCTATAGCACAGAGTGCTCTAACTATACATAGAGATATTTCATAGTTACCAGTTATTCAGAGTCCATTGTCCAGGTAGTACAAAGTCCATTAGCCAGGGAATCTTAAGGATGTGCCACATGTTTGCAGTGGGCAGTTAAGGCCAGCTTGCTGCCCACTAGTAAAATTCAGTGTTGCAGGTTTGTAATCCAAAAGGGAACTAACTCTTAGAAAGGGGCCCTCCTCCCAAGAGTTCTGTCTCTATTTCCATAGGGTGAGCACAATCCCCTCCTTCTCCTGTCATAACTGGATATGGCCATTTACCCAATCATGACAGAATAGAAAGGCATGTCTAGCAGACATTGCTTATGGTACTAAAGGCACATCTGCTGAGCTTTGAAGTGTAGATGGCTTGGAACATCTGTGTACCCTCAGCTTGAGAAGAGCCTCAGTGTCTGGTCTTCTGCGCAAAGGTGTCAGAGTGGCTTTTGAAATGGATATCTAAGCTTGGCATCTGACATGCCATCTGTGCAGGTGACAAAAGTCACAGGGATATGTTATCAGGCCATTTGGGCCTAGTAGGAATGAACCAGGAAAGTCTTTTCCTATACAGTGCTATCATTGAATAAACAAGTGTCCATGGTAGTGCAGTCAGCATTTTTTCACCTGTGCCAGGCCCACCAGCTGGCTCTTTATTTGTTTGGGTCTGACCTTGTCACTTGATCCACACAACATTCACCTCCAGATTGGACTACTGCAATTCACTCCACATAGGGCTACCCTTGAAAATACTTCAAAAACTGCAAGTGGTCCAGAATGCAGCTGCCAGGTTGCTGACTGAAACATCATAGTCAGCTCATATTACATCAATTCTGTGGCAGCTGCACTGGCTACCAATTAGTCTCTGAATCCAATTCAAGGTTTTGGTGTTAACTTTCAAAGCCCTTAATGGTCTGGGCCTCTCATACCTACAGGACCACCTCTCCCATTACAACCCCCCTGTGCTTCCTTTGATCATCAACTAGGGGCCTCTTGCAGATGCCTAGCCTCAGGGTGGCTCACTTAGCTGTTACCAAGGGAAGTGCCTTCTCATTTTATATCTGTTATTTGCTTTTATTTGGAGCAAAACCCTGTCAATTTCAATTTTTTCTTGAAAATCAAAAGCAGTGTACCTCAGCAGTGGAATGCAAATACTGTATATTTTAATTTCAAAAATGAAATTGACAAAATGTCCTTTCAGATTTGCAGTCCTACCAATATTCAATCCAAGATTAAATGAAATTGGCAAACTCTGTGTCAGCTTCACTGCATCCTTCTGCCTTGAAACTGAGGAGATCAGCTCTGGAGATCAAGTAATTTTGGAAAGGCAACCTTGTAATAGAGAAAGGCTTCCCTGAGGGTCACACACCCCTACCAAGTAAATCACATGCCACGCTGCCAAGCCTAGTGAGTCAATGCCATGGCAGTTCACATCTCAAAGGAATGAATGACAATTCCAATGGATGAAATCACTGGAAAAAGCCAGCAGTTGTTTTTTTAAAAAATGGGGTGCCACCAGAAGAAACATGGGAAGCAATAGTATAGGAAACATTTAATTTGGATTCTCAGGAACAAATAAGTGAATGAAAGGTGACAGTACTGCATGAAAAGACTAGTGAGGATACCCCCTTAGACAGTGAGGATACTCTCTTAGACAACCCACAGACTGGTTTTTGTTTTACAGTAAGAGTAGTTCAGCAGTGGAATTGGCTGCACAGGGAGGTGTTGAGGTCCCTGTTACTGGGAGCAGCAGCTGAACAAACACTAGGCTAATCCTGCATTGTTCAGGGGATTGGACTAGATGGCCCATATGGCCCCTTCCAACTCTATGATTGTGTGGTATCTGACCGCTGGTGCTTTCTTTTGAACTGGAGCCCCAGTGAAAATGTTCACAAGCTTTTACCTCCCAAAGCCTCTTCAGAAAAAAAAATCAGCCTTCAGAGATATCATACTAAAAGCTTTTTATGTGTAAACACCATTTTCATCACCCCCCATGACAACACATGCATCACTCAAGCCAGCTGCTGTCAATGGCAACAGGACATGGATAACATCAATTCTATTGACATTGCCCAGTTGAAACTCTGCTTCCCAAGAGATTCCTGGTTAATTGAGTGTGGTTATTAATATTGTATCATCAGCATCCATATGGCCCAAAGTGAGAGGCAGTTCTCCTGTATTTCACTGAAGTCCTTCAGAGGAAAATTGTTTCAGATTACTGCCTTGTTTCACTCACAGCAAACCAAATATATATTAATGGCAAAGCCTTCTTTGGCAGAATAAATCTGTGGTCATACTTTGTGGGAGAATTTGTGGGCAACCTGTATTGAGAGAGCTGGTACGTTAGTCCAGATCCCTTGCTAAATTTTGCGGAGTGCGCTAAAGCTCAGAATGCAACAGAGCTCCTTTATTCAGCATATGCTTGTAAGTTACACAGAGACACTTATCAATTTAAAAGAAAATAAGAACTACTTTTTAAAAGAAATACATACTGGATAGTGCAGCTTAAAGACAGTGATAGATTCTATTTTATCTGTCTGGTGATGGATGTGGATGCAGAGGCATTCTGCGTCCATAGTTCCAAAGATGGAGAAGCGTGTCCTCTTTCTTTGTGTATGTGCAAGAAGAGAGAGAGGTTAGACAGAAGGAAGTTGTTTCCCTAAGAGTAACAATCTACACTTCAAAGAGTTCAGTGACAGAAGAGTAAACAGGAAGATGCTTATTGTCTTCCTATCTATCTCTAACTTTCTGATCACTTGCTTCTTGGAGGCTGATGCACAGGGACTTTGTGTCTGGTTCTTCCAAAAGCCTGTTGGGTGAACTTTCCAAGCCCAGAGAACACATAAAGATTAACCACCTAGAAGGCAGTCCGTCTTCTAATACCAGACACATTGATGCAAACTCACTTTTGGCCATTATTAAGGTGGACATTGTCCCATACGTCCATCTAGTGCAGCAATGGCCAGTCAAACCACCCCTAAGAAGCCTACAAGCAGAGCAGCAGACTCTGGATGTGGGGGTCTACATTTAGATATTATGGCTTACACTTGATCAGACCTATTATCTAGGAATCTGTATAGCTCTTTGTGAAAAGCTTTATGAGTTAGTGACAATCAGCACATCCTAAGGGCATTAAATTATGTAGGGGACAAATTAAACATGGCAGGAGGGACAACTAAGATTACAGAAAAGTGGAGTGATGGTCACAATCTGAATTTGAGCCCTGTAGAACTGCAGTAATAGGGGATCTATTCACATATTTCCTGTTGTCATGTCTAGCTTGGCCCCAAGTTAGCTATGAACCATGTGAAACAATACTTTTCTTGGTTCAAACTGAGTTCTGAGCCAGTTTGGTGTAGTGGTTAAGTGCGCGGACTCTTATCTGGGAGAACCGGGTTTGATTCCCCACTCCTCCACTTGCACCTGCTGATGTGACCTTGGGTCAGTCACAAGCTCTGGCACAGCTGTTCTCTCAAGGACAGTTTGTGTTATAGTTCTCTCAGCCCCACCTACCTCACAGGGTGTCTGTTGTGGGGAGGGGAAGGGAAAGGAGTTTGTAAGCCGCTCTGAGACGCCTTTGGGCAGTGAAGGACAGGATATAAATCCAAACTCTTCTTCTTCTTCTTTGTGATTCAAGAGCTGAAACTTTTTTATTCATTTAGAAAATGTTCAGACTTGCCCAGATATCTGCTCAAGGTGGCTTCCAAATAAAATACAATTTAAAAAATCAAAATTATTAATCAGAGCCACTCCATAAAAACAAGCCAGGGGCACTAAAAACAATACAGATCATAATCTTTATATTTGGTGCAATCATAGATCAGTCAAGATTGATAGACAGAGTCATCAGCACATATAATACAATCTACATACAATAAAAATTCAAAGCAGCTTAATAGGGTGATTTCAATACTGCAGATATGATTAATAAAAAGACTTAACCAGCTGTTTCCTCGTTAAACATGCCAAGCTGCAAAAATTGGCCATTTTAAAAATAGTCTCCTTAGAATAATCTGAAAGGAGGAAGGAAATGTAAAATTCATCATGTTATGTATTGGGATTGAATCATCTCTAACTGAAACACCCCAGAGACTGGCTGAGCTTATAGCACAAGAACAATAGCCTGCCAGGATTCTGAAAGTAACCAGTCTAGTAGTAATGTTATGTAAATAGTCTATCACTGGGAGTGGGGTGTGTTTGGGAGTGGCAATTGCATGTTATTTAACAGAACTAAGGCTCTGGAGTCTTGTCTTGCTCTTGGTGAAATCACAAATAAAGTTGAGTTGATCACTCGACGAGCCTGCTCAGCCATATAATCCACTATTTAACACATCAGGTCTGCTTGAAAAATTTGGTAAAATGGAAGTTATATAAAACAGTATAAAGCAATATTCAGCAACTAAGAGCAGCCTAAACCATGGGTTATTCAACTGAAAGCCTAGGTATTTTGGCATAAAGGATAGTAAAGCCTCTAGAGCAGGGGTCCCCAAAATAGTGCCCATTAGCACCATGGGATCTGTCAACACCTTTCTTTGTGCCCATCATATGTTTTATAAACTGGGTTGGCTCTTGCCCAGGAGGATTTCTGATTTTCCATGGAAGATCTGATTGGCTATGTAGATTAGAATTTATTTATGTATGTATTTTATTCGATTTTTATCCTGCCCCATCCTGCAATCAGGCTGTGGGTGGCTTACAACATACCAGTATATCCATTTAAAAGATTAAAACACAATACAGTAAAAAAATTAAAATTCCATTTCATAAATAAATTACAAGATGGATATGATCCAATTAAAATGCTCTCAGCAAAGTTTGATTCATGTATGTGTGCTCAATTTTATTGTTATTCCAAGAAGTGGCAAAGTTCCCACAATCAGTAAATAAATTTATACCTGTAGATAATATAGGAGATGGAGCAGGTGGATAGGGCAGGGTAGGGATGATCTAGTGTGCTGTCTACCACCTCAACCAAAGGCCTAGTGGAACAGCTCTGATTTACAGGCCCTACAGAATGGTAGTAAATCCCACAGGGTCCTGATCTCAATTGGAAGATTGTTCCACCAGACCAGAGCTAGAGCAGAAATGGCCCTTGTTCTGGTCGAGACTAAACAGACATCCCTTAGACTGGAGACACTGTTTCAGTGGCAGCTGGCCCAACAGTGTTTGTTTTACTTTTTCTCACCTTTCTTTACCCTGAACTATCTCTGTTTGGCTCTGACTCCTGTGGCTGTGCCCACCACCCTATGTCAGAAATCCAAATATGCCCACATGTTCAGAAATGTCAGGAACTCCTGTTGTAGAGAGAGGGCAAGGCAAGGCACACTCACTGAAAAGGCTTCCTCTCCGGTCATCACCCACCTCACTTCTGCCTGCTAGGGCCTAGAAAGCAGTGCTTGGGGGAAAAAATCTTAACTAGGGGCTCTTCAGGAGAAGAAGGTTCTTCAAATACCCCCTCCCCAAGCCATTTAGGGACTTAAAGGTAAGAACCAGCACTTTGAATTGTGCCTGGAAACTGGTGGTCAGTCAGTTCAGATCCTTCAGCATCGGGGCAATATAATCCCTGTTATCTTGCCTCCAACATCAGCCAGACAGTTTTCATAAGGCAGCCTCACATAAAATACATTACAGTAATCTAAACTGGATGTGATCAGAGCAGGAATCATCTTGTCTGGATCACACTTTGCAAGGAATGACTGTAGCTGACATATCACCCAAAGCTGATAAAAGATGTCATGTGCCATAAAAAGACCAGGACCCAAGCAAGGTGAATGGCTCTTACTCCCACACAAGGTAGGCAAAAGCTGCTGCCACCATGAGCTGGCTATTCAAGCCCCAGGTAGAGCATGAGTAGGAGGCCCAAGCTCCCAATAAGGTGGGTGTGAGTGCCAGTGATGGAAACTTGCTGTTTCCCATGCCCATGGGAGCCTATTCTTACTCCCCCCCCTTATTGTATTAGTTGTAAGCTACTTCCTTAACTGAGAGGACTAGAAATGTTAGTAAATTGGATATTAGCTGCAAGGCCTTTGTGAGTCTTTTTGTGGATAAAATCCCATCACTCTGTCACGACCTGCCTGCCAATATTGACACAGTAAGAGAACTAGAAGCCTCTTGGACAGATTCAATCAACTCTCTTGGGCTGATGTTGACAGGATTCTGGATGCTGTGAAACCTACCACCTGCATCTTAGACCCGTGCCCATTGTGACTGATGAAAGCCAGTGGCAATGGAGTACAAGTCCCCTTGGTGGACATTATAAACCCATTTCTTAGTTCAGGGATCTACCTGGGGGGATTAAAAGAGCAGTGGTAAGACCACTCTTTAAAAAGCCAACTTTGGATCCAACAGATGTTAGCCAAATTGCCTTAATTTCTTATTAATATGGGGGAATTATTATTATTACTTGGCAATAGGCAAATTAGGGAATGAACACCAGTGTCTACAGAGGTCCCCCCCTTCCAGAGGTACCAGTAACACAGAGGCTGAAGTTAAGTTAAAATGATGACTTTACTGTAGTTTACTTCACACACAAACAATACACAATCACACACACAATTATTCAGATTCTAGGAAATAAAGATAGATAATCAGCACATTTGTATAAGCAGGATATTCGTTATTTGTTACCTGTCCGATGAGATGAAGGCTTCCAAATGGAAAAAATAAGAGAATTATAGAAAAATGGGGATTATGCTAGAAAAATGGAGCGTGCAAACTGAACCAGCAGAAAGCACATGGAAGACTCTGGCAGCCATCCAAGAGCCTCAGGGGAAGATGGGTGGCAAGATAGCCACAAGTTCAAGAATAAGAGAGTATAGAGGTCGTTGGGGGGAAGTAGAGAGAGAGAGAGAGACCATATGGCTGGGTGCCCTCTTTTATGAGGGGGGCTTGGGGCATTGGGCCAGGCTGGCTACATGTCCTAGTCACATGTCCCTTGGGGTGGCCTAAGCTGGTCACATGTCTTGGCCCACATCCTATTAGTCCATCCCCAAAACATGCTGATTGGTGTTGGGTTCAAGGGGAAAGGGTCTAGGGGAGTGGGAAATACTGAGAACTAGCAACTTAGACTGGAGTCTGGCACCTGGGTGTAGGTGAGATGAGTCATTGGGCCAAGGCCATTGTCTTCTTGATGGTCTTAGCCGGGTCCTTGATGGGCGAGTGATTAGTTGCTAAGCAACTATGAATAGAGTCTCTGAGCTACGTGTAGCTTTGCAGGTATGTGGGGGGAGGAAAGGGGTCTGCCTGCATGCATTGGAGAGGTCTCCTAATGGCGTTTTGGAGACCTTTGTTTTCATGCTCTGGCATGGCATGGCGCTTGGTGCTTTGTGCATACTGTGGAACTGCTTCATTCGCCATCAGATGAGAGGGCTGGCAGCCTTGGATGGCCACTGGGACAGCAGTGAAGAAAGGAAGGTGTCCTTCTCTGGGTGCAGTCTTAACAGGCATCTTAGTGGGTCACTATGCTTTACAGTTCTTTAAGCAGACTGTGCACAGTCCATACTTTATTACAGTTCATAAAAGGCACAAGGAAGCCTTGCAGGGCAACAAGATCCTTCCAATTACCACCCAGTGCTGAAGTTATTGTTCCTGGGTAAGGTACTTGAGAAGGAAGCAGCAGAACAACTCCAGACCTTCCTGGATGATTCATCAGCTTTGGACCCATTTCCGTCTGGCTTTCTGCCCCGGTCATGTGACAGAGACGGTTTTGGTCACTCTCATGGACAATCTCTGCCTGCAGCTGGATTGAGGCAGGTCTGCACTGTTGTTATTACTGGATCTACAACCAACTGTGATGATGATGATGATGATGAAGAAGAAGAAGAAGAAGAAATGTACTGTCTGTACATTGTAATGACTAAGGCATTTAGTAAATCTTTGCATGTTAAACATTGTATTACATTGTAGATAAATAAATCTTAATAATATCAGAATGAAAAGTCTATCCATCTCAATGAGCCCGCAGATATAGGCTCATTTCATCCCAATCTTCCTCAGGAGTAATCCTATTATCTTCAAAGGTGTCAGCCTCTTGGTACAGCTCAGTGTTATGTTGGGAGCAAGCCAGTGCTTAACCTCTTCTCTACACAGATGTGACAGCCTTCTGAATTAAACTGGCAAACTGCTCTCTACAAGACTCAAGAGTATACATTCTTCAAATTATTATCCTGGAAAAAACCAGGGTTATTTAAAATGAAAAACAACTTAATCCACCAAAGATTAAGGTCTTGTGGCTGGGTCAAGGAGAGGCTGGGGTAGAGTGCCGTGACATTTGCATCGGCTGTCAGGAGCTTGGGCGTGGTTTTAGATGCCTCCCTCTCAATGGAGGCACAGGTTGTGAATGTAACTAGGCTGACCAGGCTAGATTACTGGCTCCCTACCTGTCTTAGCAAGATCTAGCCACAGTGATCCATGCAATGGTCACCTTCAGGCTGGATTACTGTAACTTACTCTATGCAGGGCTACCCTTAAGGCTGATCCAGAAAATGCAGTTGGTCCAGAGTGTGGTGGCATGGGTTCTCACAGGTACACTGTTGAGAGCACATATTCAACCAGTGTTCCACCAGCAGCACTGGTTCCAAATTGAGTACCAGATCAGGTTTAAGGTTCTGGTGTTGACCTTTAAAGCCCTAAATGGTCTAGGACCAGTGTATCTGCAGGATCACCACTCCTGGTATGGCCCTCAAAGAGCATTACTCTCAGTCAACAACAACTGGCTGGTGATCCCCAGCCCCAAAACCATCCACTTATCCTCAACCAGGGACAGGGTTTTTTTTAGCTCTGGCCTCAACCTGGTGGAATTCTCTCTCTATTGAGACCCGGGCCTATGGGACCTGAAACAATTCTGCAGCACCTGTAAGACAGAGATGTTCCACCAGGCATATGAACAGGGATAGCAACGGTCTGAAGAGCATTGACTTCCATCCTTGTGGTTTCCATTCTCCCTTACATGTCCTTTTCTGATTGTTACCAGCTGTAATGCATTGGTTTTTATTATGCACCAATATTGATTGCTTCTTTTAATATTGTAAAGTTAATTTTTAACTATTTATTATGATGTAACCCACCCTAAGCCCTGCTGTGCCAGGAAGGGCAGGCTAGAAATCGAAAGCATAAATACATACATACATACATACACATCTCAACCAGGTCTCTTGAGAAGTAGCATACACATTTTATGAATAAATAAATTCTGCCCGCTCAGTGTTCCATCAACCACATACTCTTCCTTGTGAAATGAGGTTAAAAGGATTAGAACTGTTTGCCAATAAAAGGTTTTACCAGCTTATTTGGGTTTCCTTTAAAATTGGATTTTCTCTTACTTCTTTTGTTTTAAACATGTGGACTTTTTATCTGGAGCTTTGAAAGGACAGATTTTTCAACAGAGCTCCATCACAGAAATGTGAAGGCTTGAATAATAGTGTTCCTCACAAAGGAGGGAGGGTGAATGAATGAAGGTAGAACTGCCTTAGTATAGCAAGCATCCTCCTGGAAAGACCGCCTGGAGCAGCTGTCAGGCAACAGTGCTCATGAGTGTGGGATGGGTGTTTGCTTAATGAAAATGTGGTGAATGGAACAGTTCTATAAGTAGTGTGACCATACTTTTTGTTTCTCTGATTGGCAGATCCAGCTTGGTGACTGTAATTAATGGTGGGCTGTACATCTGGTTGTCTGTAGGTAGTTTTTGTTCTCCAGTTATAATTGTAATCTCTTATTTTGGTCTCTGAATTAGTTGACAGGCCTCACGTTCTCTTTGCGTGAAGCCAATACTTACCTGTTGGATTTGGGAAAGGGCAGGGCTCTCTCTTTCTCTCTTTTGTAGAGACAGGCTCTGAGTGACTGTGGCTATACCATCAGATCTGTCACCAGAATCACTCTCTCACAATGACCTCCTCAGAGGATGAGGCTTTGTTAGCCAAATTGCTCTATTATTTAATAAAGATGGGGAATTATAATTATTAATATGCAATTGGCTTAACTATAGGATCAGTCCTGTGTATACCAGAGTTAGAATTCCCAAGAACCCAGGAATAGACACAGAAACTGGGTGGCTAAAATAATGATTTCTTTACTAAACATTCTCAAGCATACAAACAATACATAACCTGTCCAGTCGTGCAGAGGTCCATGAAGAAAGGATTGTGGCTTAAACTCAGAGAGTTTAGGGGTGGACTGCCAGTTGAGATCATGGCAGAAAACACACTGTTTAAGGCCATGTGTTTGCTGGGATATAGCCATTGGCAAAGAATGAAGACCAATGGGTGGCCCTGGAGGCTGGTCTCAGGTGAGAACAATAGATTACCTGGATCAATGATGAGTCCCAGGGATGTGTGGCATCAAGATTGGCAAGGCCTAGATGTGACCAATGAGCTTCCAGAGAGGCAGGGTCTGAATTTAACAATAGAAGCCAGGTGCTGGGTAGCTAGTTGAATGGATTATCTGACCACTAATGGTCCTGGCCAGGGTAGACAAAAGGTAGGAGATTAGTCCCTGATTAGTGGCAGGAAGGATTGCTAAACATTTGAATGATTGATTGGTTTATCCTGCTATCCTGAGGGACAGAGCAGGAAAGACAAAGAATTTACAAACAGACACAGGATGACACAAAAAGGGGTGGGTTGAGGTACTGGAGAGAAGAGGACTATTTGTCAGATGGCCTCTGAATAGCTTTTAGAAATGTAGATATTTCACCTGGTGGAACTCATTGTTATTCCATAAGCATATCTGCTGGGTGGAGGGGGAAGACTGGAAGTTTGCTTTGAGGTTGCCTTTATTGTCATCTGAAAATGGAGACCCGTTTTTCAGAGATGTGGCTAGTTTTGTGTTTCAGAACCAGGAGTGCCTTCCTTGGCCTGAGTTTTGTGGGTCTCTAGGTCAGGTTGGAAAGTGGGGTGCCCCTGCTTTGGGGCTACCCAAGAGTAAAAGGCAGTGCCTCTGGCAACAGCATACCCCAATGAAATGCAGTCTTCTAGGAAATGGGCTTCATACACTTTCCTAGTGGTAGCTGAGTTGGAGCACCTCTGGGCACAGCAAGGAACAGATGTCTTTTCTGATCACTGCCTTTTCATTCTGGGAAAGGATTCAGATGCTCATTTCTGCATGGTGTGCCAGCATTAAAAGTATCTTTGGTTCAAGAGAAAACTTCCATTCTGAGTTCTCTCAATTCGTATTCTACAGTAATGGTTCATGTCCCCTAACTGCTTCATTTTCACCTCTTTGTTCAGGTTCTCAGAAATTTCTTGAGCATCCTCTTTGCTCTGACAGCATAAAATCAGACCATCAACGTAAGTGAGCACATATTGATACTGTCCATCTTTCAATCTTGTGAATACTGCCTTTCCTTGTTGGAAGCCTTGGCTTTGTAGCAGCATAGTTAATTTCTCATTCCAAACTCTGGCAGCTTGTTTAAGTCCATAAATGTTCTTTTAAAGTTTGCACACAAGATTACCTTTTCCTTTCTCTTGAAAACCATCTGATTGTTCCATGTAGATCTCTTCAGAAAAATCTCCATTGAGGAATGCTGCTTTAATGTCCAGGCGTTCAACATGCATTTTCCTTGGAAGATGGCCGCTGGAGCTCATAGGGGATAGACGTGGGGAGAAGAGCTCCTCACACACCCTCATTTTAACTCCACTTCTTGGCATCTTTTTTCTTGCCAGAATACCTCTGGAGGGTTTGAGGAATTTGCAAGGGGCTTCAGCCTGACCTGAAGAAGTGGCGACTTCCTCAGGGTTTTTTTTTTGCCTGGCCCCAACGCAGAAGTGGAGGAGAAGTCAGCAGAAAACTTTTCTACCATTCTGCTGTGGAGAGCAAGCGTGGAGGGGAAATGGGAGATTAAACAAACGAAACGGGAGGAGCCGAACACACTGCACATAGCCGAACTGAAGCTAAGTATCCTTGACTAATTTGATTGCTTTATTGCTTTATTTTCTTTGTGTTGGGTGAAGAGGGAGGTAAAGGGATGTTTAGACAGTTTAGATAGTTGCATGCCACGGAATGGTTTGATTAGCCCCTTAGGCGACAGAGAAGGCTAAAAGTTTATTCTACAGCTAAATAGAGTGGAAAGCGGCTATTCAAAGGCATGCTTAAAGATAGAGGAAGCCTGGTGATAACACTATTTTAAAAGAAATATAAAATAAGGATACCTAGCCTTTTATATGAGGTCTTCACTGTCACTTTAAATCTCTAGATAACCTGGTCTGGGAGTGACTTAGCAAGACAAGATCGGCGTTTGTCTGGTGTGTCCTTTAAGCAACTGGCAACTGGTCTCCAGAGGGGCGGGGGAGCGGTGGAGAAGAGGAGGCGAGGCAGAGGGATCTCTACTTCAGGAAGCCTGAGCAGCATAGCACGACCTGACAAGGGGAAGCGAAGAGGAGCTTTGCCAGAAGGCGAGAGAGCGACGAAGAGCGACGTACATGGGCGCTAGGCGAAAAGCAGCAAAATTACTGTGACGGAACTGAAAGCGACGAGAGTGGCAAGAGTCTCAATTAGGGGGCTGGGAGTCCATCTGGCAGAAGGCGTGAAAGGGGAGGGGGTGTGAACAAGTAGCACTGTCTAGTGGGTTGCTCAATTAGCTGATAGTTAGTTAAACAGGAAGAGTGGAAGTTCTGCTGGGGAGGGCCAGGAAAGTCCCAGTTATAATTTTACACCTTTTTATTGGAAGACAAACTAAGTAAAGGATTTCATGAGGCCAATTAGCTTAATTATTTAAATAAGGAATAAACCCTAAGGCCCAAGCCAGCGCTGTCTTAATTTGAGATTTGTGTCCTTTAATCAGGCCCCTCCCCCAATACTAGTATTTAATAATCAACTGAACAAATAAACAACCCGCTGAGTGAACAAATAAAAAGATACAAGTCCCCTTTCTTCCCCATCTATTTGGTAAAAGTAAGTAAACCAGAGCAAATAAAATATTTAAAATAAATCACTGAACAAATAAAGAGCTAAAAGTAGTTAAGTAAGATAAAGGCAAAACTAAATAAAAGCATAAATGGCTTCCGGAGGTAGGAAAGGATCAACGGCGTCTCCTAGTCAATCGACAGCCTTGACCCAATTTAAAGCCTCGGTGACGACTCAAGAGCTGCAAAAGATGATGCAGAATTTTTTGCAGATGGCAGCCAAACAAAATGCGGAGATTATAAAAGGAGAACTAGAAACCATGCAAACCAAGATGGACCAAATAGCAAAACAGTTGAAGAATGACACAGAGGAAATCAAGATGGAAATTAAGAAACTTTCTAGGAAAACAAACCAATTGCAGGAGAAAGTAGATGACATTGACCAAGAAGTGCTGGAATTAAGGGCTAAATCAGAAAAAATGGAGGAATCACTCATTGCATTGGAAATGGGGAAAGCGGAAATGATAGTGAGATTCCAAAACGTCTCAGAAAAATTAGGCAAAAACGTGAAAGAAGAATTAGCCCATAATATTGCGGAACAATTTAACATATCAGATCCAAAGGAGTTAGCGGATAATATGGAGGCTGTATATAGAAGGAACTCTGCATACTCAAAGAAATTTAAACCCCCCAGGGAAGTTCATGTTAAATTTGCTAGGAAATCAATTAGAGACTAGATTCTCCAAGAGGCGAATAGGAAAACTCTGACTGTAGTAGGTGAGGAAATAAAAATTTTGAAAGATATTCCTTGGCGTGTCAGAGAAAGGCGGCATAAGTATAGCACGTTGGTGGAGTTATTAAAGAAGAATCAGATCCAATACAGATGACTCATTCCAGAGGGGTTGTTGTTCACGTACAGAAGTCAAAGATTTAAGATAGACTCCACCTTCAAGCTTGACAATTTTCTGGAAAGAAACGGCAAAGATCTTGGTTGGCAAAGACCAGTTGAGGGTGAACCTGAATCAGAAGAGCAAGACCAGGAAGAAGAAGAAGAAGGAAATAAAGAATGTGGCGATGACTCGGACGACCAGGCACCAGCCTCACAGAAGAAAAAAGATCACAAGAAACGCCAATTAAGCTACAAAACGGACTCCCAAATCCAAACAAGATGGCAACTCAAAAACATAGTGTTGAAAAAGAAAAGATAAATAAGATGGTGACCAAAAGAATATCGTTAATGTCGGTAAACGTGAATGGTTTGAACAGCCCACAAAAAAGGAGAAGAATATTCCACCAGGCAGTTATACTTAAGAATGATATCACCTGCTTCCAGGAAACGCATATAAAAGGTCATGAGAAATATTTAATTTGTAAAAAATTAGGCCTGCCATTCATAGCATCGGACAAAACTAAAAAGAGAGGCGTAGTAGTTTATGTGCATGAGAAACTAAACCCCATACTTAAATTTAAGGCCGCAAATGGAAGAATTATAGGAGTCCAAGTTGCTATTAATAGAATGGACGTGCTAGTTGTGAATATATATGCCCCAAACCAAAACCAGGATGCTTTCTTCCGACAACTTAACAATTACATCAGCAAGGAAAGCCCTAATAATATATGTATAGTAGGGGATTTCAACGCGGTCTTAGACCCCAAAGAAGATAGGAAGAAATTTAAGAGAACACATAAAACGGGGGCGATCCTGACAAAAAGTTTCTTAAAAATAGCTGACGAGTATAATCTTATAGATGCTTGGAGAACCAGAAACCCACAGGCAAGAGATTTCACCTTTTTTTCCAATAGGCACAAATCTTGGTCTAGGATAGATATGGCCTGGGTAAATATTAATACGATGAAACATATGATAAATGTGGAAATCCTGGCCAACACCTTTGCAGACCACAATCCCATACAGATCCTCTTTCAGGGAACCCCGAAAGTCAACAGATGGAAAGTTAAGGGAAGCCTTCTGAGAGATAAAGCATTTGTCAAAAAACTCAAAGAGGATGTAAAAGAATTTATCAGATTAAACAGGAGGGAAGATATGGGGTTGAATACTATCTGGGATACCCTGAAAGCCTACATTAGAGGTATTTTTATTAACCAGGAGGCATGGAAAAATAAACTCAAAAGGGAAAAAATTAAGAATCTAACCAGGGAATTAAAAAACTTAGAAAAAAGAAGTCAGAATACAAAGGATGCAAAGGAAATAAGGATAAAGATAAAGTTATTACAACACCAAATGAATCTGTGGATATCCGAGGAAGTAGCTAATAAAATTGAGTATGCTAAGGCTTATTTGTTTGAAGACGCTAATAAACCCTCGCGTTGGTTGGCATATAAACTTAAAAAAGAGAGAGCAAAGAAAATCATTCTAGCGTTAAAAAATGAAAACCAAGAATTACAAAATAAAACCCAAGATTTGAAAATAATAGTGGAAAACTTCTATACGAATTTATACAAACACACGACACAAAACAGCCATGAAATTAAAAAAAAATTATTGAAATACGAAACAGGAAAGTTCATGGAAGAGCAAAGGCAGTTCTTGAATGGTAATGTGTCCGCCTTTGAATTTGTAGATGCAATAAAAAAACAAAAACTAATGAAATCACCAGGGCCGGATGCAATTTCGGCAGAAGTATACAAAATATTAGAAGACAAAATTTTATTGCTTTTCAAAGATTTAATCAACAACGCGATGGTAACAAGTTCAATCCCTCAGTCATGGAAGGAAGCTTTAATAACCCTCATCCATAAACAAGATTTAGAAACCAATGATATCAAAAACTACAGACCCATCTCGTTATTAAACGTTGATTACAAAATATTTGCTTCAATCTTAACAAGTAGATTTAAAAAGACCATGTTAGAAATCATACATAAAGACCAATCAGGTTTCCTGCCCAAAAGGCAAATTAAAAATAACATAAGAAATCTAGTCAATATACTAGAATTCTATGACCACAATCCCGGGAAGCAGGTGGCCCTTGTCTTCCTAGATGCAGAAAAGGCCTTCGACAATGTCAGCTGGGAATATCTAAAAGAAAAATTGAGATTATGGAATTGTGGAGAAAAAATTTTAAACTCAATCAATGCCATATATGAAGAGCAGTATGCGAAAATTATTATCAACGGTGAATTAACTGATAAAATTCCCATACAGAAAGGTACCAGGCAGGGCTGTCCGTTATCACCTCTACTATTCATTTTTGGTTTGGAAACATTAAATGAAATAGTGAGAAACAATAAAAACATATTAGGTGCCAAAATAAAAAAACAACAGGTGAAGCTTCAAGCATTCGCCGATGATTTAGTATTTATTTTGGAGGATCCCATAAATTCTTTACAACATTTGTTGCAAACACTACAGGAATATGGTCAAGTGGCAGGCCTAAAAATAAATATGAAAAAGACAAAAATTATCACCAAAAACTGCTCAAAGGAGCAATATGCCTTTATTCAGAATACCTCACAGATTCAGATAGTGGATAAAGTCAAATATTTAGGAATAATATTGACAAACAATAACAAAAGCCTATTTAAAAACAACTATATGAAACTTCTAGAAGAAATTAAACAAGACTTAAATAGATGGCAGGATATGCATATATCTTTTTTAGGTAGAATCGCTACGGTTAAGATGAATATCCTACCGCGATTCTTATTTTTAGCCCAATGCCTTCCTATTATAACAAATAAAACACTCTTTGAGGATTTAAACCGTATGGTGAGGCTATTTATATGGAATGCCAAAAAGTCAAGAATCAAGAGGAAACTGCTCACTGATAGAAAAGAAAATGGCGGACTGGGCTTACCTAACTGGAACTTATACTACCAAGCGGCTGCATTAGGGTGGATCAGAGATTGGATTCTTTTGGAAGAGGAAAGGACCTTGCATCTAGAAGGTCACGATCTACCCATGGGATGGCACGCCCATATCTAGTATAACCTAGATAAAGGTCAGCAAATTTTCCAAAACCATGTATTCAGAGGCCCTTTGCTCAAAGTTTGGAAAGAAATTAAAAATAGGTTCTATAATAAAATCCCCAAATGGTTATCCCCAAAAGAAGCATTTATTTTGCCCGCTCTATGGTCAAAAGAAAAAAAACTAACTTATGATATGTTATTAACCAAGAATAATGAACTTAAACCTTTAGATTCACATGCTTTTCATAAGGCTAACCTAACAATCTGGGGAAAAATACAAATAAATTCCAGGTACGCCAAGGATAAAAATAAGATTTTTCAGAATACCGCTTCACATTTAAATAAAATTTGGCTCTCCTCGGCAGATAAGTTAATTCAGAAACTGTACGCCTTCTTGCTCACCGAGGACTTATTAGATGAAGTCGTCAAACCAAGCATGGTATCTTGGATGCGTGACTTAGGGCACAATATTTCTCTGGACCAATGGTCAGGGCTATGGAAATCTCTAAGGCTCCTTAGAGCAACAAATTATAAGGAAAACATTGACAAAATGTTCTACAGGTGGCACTGGACACCTGAAAAGGTAGCTAGATGTTACAAGGAAAGTTCCAATATTTGTTGGAGATGTAAAAAAGAAGTAGGATCTTATATCCATATCTGGTGGAACTGTGGAGAAATTAAACCATTTTGGAAAATGATTAGTAAATTTGTTGTTGTTGTTGTTCAGTTGCACAGTCGAGTCCGACTCTTCGCGACCCCATGGACCAGATTACACCAGGCCCTCCTGTCTTCCGCTGTCCGCTGAAGTTTGCTCAATTTCATGTTTGTTGCATCGATGACACTGTCTAACCATCTCATCCTTTGCCGTCCCCTTCTTCTTTCACCTTCAATCTTTCCCAGCATCAGGGTCTCCTCCAGTGAATGCTCCCTTCTCATTTGGTGGCCAAAGTATTTGAGCTTCAGCTTCAGGATCTGGCCTTCCAGGGAGCAATCAGGGTTGATTTCTTTTAGGATTGACTGATTTGATCTCCTGGCAGTCCAAGGGACTCTCAAGAGTCTTCTCCAGCACCATAGTTCAAAAGAATCTATTCTTCGGCGCTTGGCCTTCCTTATAGTCCAACTCTCGCAGCCATACATTACTACGAGGAATACCATTGCTTTGACCATGCGGACTTTTGTTGTCAAGGTGATGTCTCTGCTTTTTATCATGCTGTTTAGGTTTGCCATCGCTTTCCTCCCAAGGAGCAAGCGTCTTTTAATTTCATGGCTGCAGTCACCATCTGCAGTGATCTGGGATCCTAGTAACGTGAAGTCTTTCACTATTTCTACGACTTCCCCTTCTATTTGCCGAGGAGTGATGGGGCCAGATGCCATGATCTTAGTTTTTTTTATGTTGAGCTTCAAGCCCACTTTTGCGCTCTCCTCTTTCATTCTGAGCAAGAGGCTCTTTAGGTCCTCTTCACTTTCTGCCGTCAGAGTGGTATCGTCTGCATATCTGAGGTTATTGATCTTTTCCCCAGCAATCTTAACTCCAGCTTGTGATTCATCCAGGCCAGCATTTCGCATGATGTACTCTGCATATAAGTTAAATAAGCAAGGTGACAATATACATCCTTGTCGTACTCCTTTTCCTATGCTAAACCAATCAGTTGTTCCATATCCGGTTCTAACTGTTGCTTCTTGACCCTTATACAGGTTTCTCAGGAGACAGGTGAGGTGGTCTGGTACTCCCATCTCTTTAAGAACCTGCCATAATTTATTGTGATCCACACAATCAAAGGCTTTAGCATAGTCAATGAATCAAAAGTAGATGTTTTTCTGGTACTCTCTTGCTTTCTCCATAATCCAGCGAATGTTGGCAATTTGATCTCTAGTTCCTCTACCTCTTCGAAACCCAGCTTGTACTTCTGGCAGTTCTCTATCCACGTACTGTTGGAGCCTAGCTTGTAGGATTTTGAGCATGACCTTGCTAGCGTGTGAAATGAGTACAATTGTGCGATAGTTTGAACACTCCTTGACATTGCCCTTCTTTGGGATTGGAATGTACACTGACCTTTTCCAATCCTGTGGCCACTGTTGTGTTTTCCAAATTTGTTGGCAAATTGAGTGCAGCACTTTAACAGCATCTTCTTTTAAGACTTTGAATAACTCAGCTGGGATACCATCACCTCCACTAGCTTTGTTGTTAGTAATGCTTTCTAAGGCCCATTTAACTTTGCTTTTCAGGATGTCTGGCTCAAGGTCAGTGATTATACCATCGTGGTTGTCAAGGACATCGAGGTCCTTCTTGTATAGTTCTTCTGTGTATTCTTGCCATCTTTTCCTAATCTCTTCTGCTTCTGTTAGGTCCCTACCATTTTTGTCCTTTATCATGGCCAGCTTTGCATGGAACGTTCCCTTGATTTCTCCAATTTTCTTGAAGAGATCTCTAGTCCTTCCCAATCTATTGTTTTCCTCTATTACTTTGCATTGTTCATTCAGGATTAGTAAATTACTGAAAGAAATTACAAATGTTAACATACCTTTTGCACCGGAAGCCTTTCTTCTTAACATACTCCTGACAGGAGTAAGAAAAGAGGACGCTAGAATCATTTTATATGCAGTTACAGCATCAAGAATTGCTGTGGCCAAATGCTGGAAAAAAGCATCTGCCCCAACCCGAGAAGAAATTGTAGACAGTTTACTGGCAATAGCGGAATCAGATAAGCTCAATTTTATCCTCTCAGGGAAAGATGACTCATTATATATAAACAGATGGGAAAAAATTATGAATGGATGGAAAAGTGTATTTGAATAACTTCCCATTGTAACCTCAAAGGATATTTATGTGTTTATCGTTGTTTGTTTTTGGTTGTACATATGTTGGAAAATCTGTAAATAAAACCTTTAAAAAAAAACACATGCATTTTCCTTTTTTTAAAAAATTTTTTTATTGATTTTTTAAATAACAAAAAAAGTAATCAAACAAAACAAAACAAACCCAAACAAAACAAACAAGCAACAACAACTACAAAACAAAAGGGAACAAACAGACATACAACTTCCATCGCTGATAAATACATAATTACAAAGTTCTTCAATTTAACACTTAAAGTAAAATACTCCTAAACCACTATTCTAGTATACATGCCAAGTATATATCCTTAACTCAATATCTTGTCTTCTTTTAACCATTTATAAAAAGTTGCCCAATAACTTCCAAAAACATCCAAGCTTTTCTCTTCAATAATAAATGTTATTTTTTCCATCTCTGCTATATCCCATAACTTAAAAATAAGTTCCATTTTATTTGGAACATTACTGTCCTTCCATTTTCTGGCATATTCGATTCTCGCTGCCGTCCAAATTTGCATTGTTAAGTAAATCTCCTTTTTCTTAAATCCGTCCAGAATTACATTTAGTAAAAAGCATTCAGGGGTAAAAGGGATGTTTTTATCTAGTATTTTGTCTATCGTTTTTTTTAACCATATACCAATATTTTTTGGCTTTGGTACATAACCACCATAGATGAAAAAATGTTCCATTACAGAATTTACATTTCCAGCATGCCTTCCCTAGATTTTTATTATATTTATTTAATCTCATTGGAGAGATATGCCATTGGTAAAACATATTTAATATATTTTCCTTAAATGCACTCGTTCTTACAAATTTTATATTCCTCAGCCAAATTTTACCCCATTGATCTAAGGTTAAATTATAACCCATATCTTGTGCCCATGCTACCATAGAAGGCTTTATCCACTCATCTTGCATTTTCCATTCTAGTAGAAAATTGTATGCTTTCTTAATGAATTTTTCCTTATGACCCAGCCATAGCTTATCCAACTCTAATACGCTGTAATCTAATCCTATTTTTTTATCTAATGACAATCTTGAAATGAGTTGATATCTCTCCCACCAAGTTATATTTGTCCCTTTCTCTTTAAGGATGTCATCCGAAAGCAAGTTCCCATTTTCATCTAGGAGATCTTTGTATCTCCATTTGGAATATTTTACATATAAAGATGGTTTTACAAACGCCTCTATTGGAGAGAGCCATTTAGGAATTTTCTTATAACAGTTATCTTTTATCTCAATCCACATTCTGTATAAAGCTGCTCTAATAGTGTGTTGTTTAAAGAGGGCTGAAGATTTATTGTACCAAAGAAAATAATGCCAGTCCATTTGTAAGTCGTGCCCCTCAAGGGACAATAATCTTTTATCTTCTTGAGTTATCCACTCCCTTAACCAACTCATAGCAGCTGCTTTATAGTAAAGCCTCCAGTCTGGGAGTGCAAATCTTCCTCTCTCCTTCCTTTCTTGTAGATACTTTAGTTTAATCCTCGGTCTCTTATTTTGCCATATAAACCCCTTTATGATCTTATCTAGCTCTTTAAAGAAGTTTTGATTTCTTAAGATTGGTATTGTTTGGAAAAGAAAGAGAACACGAGGTAACACGTTCATTTTTATAGTTGAGACCCTTCCTGTTATAGAAAATTGTAAATTTTTCCATATTTCTAGATCTTTTTTTGTTTTCGATAATATCTTCATATAATTTTCCTTGAACAAGGAGCAATATCTATTTGTGATGTGTATTCCCAAATATCGGACATTTTTCTGTATGTCAAAACCCAAGATTTCTTGCAACACCTTTTCTGGCATTCCTTTACAATTTTTCAATAGTATTTTAGTTTTCTTTTTATTTACTTTCAACCCTGCCACATTGCCATAATCCTCAAAAATGTGTAATAGCTGTTTTAGTGAATCTTGTGGATCTTCCAACACAAAGACCATATCATCCGCAAAGGCTTGTGTTTTTATACTTTCGCCCTTAATATTTAAACCCCTAATTTCTTTTTCATTTCTGGTACGCATTAGTAGTGTTTCTAATGCGAAAATAAAAAGCAAGGGAGACAAAGGACAACCTTGTCTTGTTCCTTTTTTAATTTCAACTTTTTGAGTTGTATCACCATTAACAATTATGTTTGCAGATTGATTAGCATAAATCGCCTTGATCATTTTCAAAAAGTTTTCCCCACAGTTCCATATTTTTAATTTCTCCAATAAAAAACTCCAACTTAAATTATCAAATGCCTTCTCTAAATCAACAAATATCAAAGCAAGCGGTTTTTCCAGGTGTTCATAAAATTCTAGTACATCCAGAATTATTCTAACGTTATTTTGGATCTTCCTCCCAGGCAAAAACCCCGCCTGATCTTTGTGAATGACTTGCACTAACACTCTTTTAAACCTTGCTGCTAGTATGCAGGTAAAAATTTTGTAGTCGCTGTTTAGAAGTGAAATAGGTCAATAGTTTCTAACTTCATTACTCCCTAGTCCTTGCTTCTGTATAAGCGTAATCAGAGCTTCATTCCATGACTGAGGCACTTGAACTTTATCTAAGATATTGTTTATCACTTCTTTCAAAGGGAGTGCTATCACCTCCTCAAAACTCTTATAGAATTCAATGGGTATTCCATCTGGTCCAGGTGTCTTTTTATTTTTTTGAGTTTTTATTGCTTCTGTTATTTCACACATTGTTACCGGATCGTTTAAGATTTTCCGTTGTTCTTCTACAAAATGTCCATCTGGGAACTTCTCAAGGTATTTTCTTATCTGTTGTGTATCGCATTCATTCTGTTGGTATAATTTTTTATAGAACTGCTCAACTACTACTTTAAGCTCTTTTAAACTAAATCTCTCCTTACCCTCTTCATCTTTTAGGCTTTTTATTACTTTTTTCTCTCTCTGAGCCCTTAGTTTATAAGCCAGCCATCTCGATGGTTTATTGGCTTGCGCAAAATAAAATTGTCTTGTGTAGTTTATTTTCTTAGCCATTTCTTGTGTCAAAATACAGTTTAGTTGGTGTTGCAGATATTTAATTCTACTCTTTATTGCCTGCAGGTTTTCATTTTGTAGTCTCATTCTTCCTTTTTTATTTCTGTTTTAATCAAATTTAATTCTCTATTTTCTTGCTTTCCCCCCCAAGCATTTTGCCTAATAAACCAACCTCTTGTGTATGCCTTAAAGGCATCCCAAGATATCTCTAGTGGCACTTCAGGTTGAATATTTTCTTTGAAAAAAAATTTAAACTCTACTTTGGACCCCGCTATAAATTTTTTGTCATTTAGAAGCATCGTGTTCATAGTCCAACGTTTTCTTCTTGGTATATCAGATAAGACACACATTATTGGATTGTGATCTGCAAATGTTTGCAGTAGAATTTCAGCCTCTTTGATATCATTGATCATGTCCACTGAGACCCAAAACATATCGAGCCGCGACCAGGATTTATGCCTATTTGAAAAAAAGGTAAAATCTTTCATGTCTATGTTCCTGGTCCTCCAGGCATCGATAAGTTTAAACTCTTCGGCTAATTTCAAGAAAGATTTGGGCAGTTCATTCCCTTTTTGTGCTTTGGCATTTGGGCCTTTCCTGTCTATTTGCTTATCAAACACTGCGTTAAAATCTCCGACCAGGCATATCTCGTTGCATATTTGTTTCCCTAGGGTTTCTCTAAGCTGTATATAAAATTTCTCTTGAGCTTGGTTGGGTGCATATATGTTTGCAATTAATGTCCATTTGTTGTGTCTGCGAATTTGAATTATAATTACTCTGCCATCTTCTGTGCTAAATACCAATTCAGGTTGCAAATCTTCCTTGGCATATATGACCACCCCTTTTTTCTTCTTTTTAGGGTCTGCTGCTATAAAAGCTTTTCCGAGTTTTTTACTCTCTAATATTCTTATATCCTCTTTTTTAACATGTGTCTCTTGAAGGCAGACAACATCCGCTTTGCTTTTTTTAATTTGATGGTATATTCTTGACCTCTTATTAGGTGAATTTAATCCGTTAACATTAATAGATATTATTTTTATACCTTGCTTATTCATCTTTGTCTTCTTCTGTGGCGTCCTTATTATTTCTTTGTTGCAGACGTGTTACCATTTTAAATGCATCCACTAATTTTTTCTTTCTATTTCTCTTTTTTTCCCCGTTTGTCTTCCAAGCTCCGTGCTTCGTCTTGTTTCAACACTTCCTCCTCTGATGCAGTTGATTCTTCCTCTTCCTCCTGCAAACCAAGCTCTTTGCCACATTTACCTAAGAAATCCTCTAATTTGAAAATCGAGTTAATTTTATATCTCTTCCCTTTATATACAAAAAGGATACCTTCCGGAAGCAGCCACCTGTACTGGATATTGTTCTTCTTAAGGAGGTCAACCAGAGTCAAAGATTGCTGTCTCTTTTCTCTAATCCTCCATGGAATCTCTCTCAGAACTCTAGTCTCGGTTTCATAAATCATCAAGGTCTTCTCATTTGACAACTTAAAGATCTTATCCTTAAGCTCCCTTTTACAAAACTTTACTTGCACCTCTCTTGGGAGCCTATTTCGTTTAGCGAATGCCGAGTTTACTCTATAGATTGTATCAATATTATTATCTATTTCTGAGGTAGAATCCAACTCCAAATATTCCACCAATGCTTGGCTAATTTCTGCCCTTAAGTTTTCTTCTTTCTTCTCTGGCACAATTTGAATTCTTAATATAAATTGTGCTCTTTCCATTTCTAATTTAATTACCGAAACTTCCAGAGCTTCTTGTTTTTCTGTCATGATTTGTAGTTTCTCCTCTGTATTTTCCACTTTACTTTCCAAATTACTTGTTAAATTTGTCAGTGTTGCTAATTCTTGCTTGTTTTCCGCCAGCTGGTTCTTAATCTCTTCTGCTTGTGCTGCCAGTTGATTTGATATATCATCTAATTTAGATAGCTCTTCTAGTTTCTTTTGAATTGGCTCTATTGATTTGGTCACTGCAGCTTCTACGGCACTATTAACTGCTGATGCCACTGATTCCTGTATAAAATTTTGTAGATCTTTCAATGAAAATTGTGGAAGGTTTGTCGAAGGTGTTGATACTGAGAGACATCTGCCCCCCCCCGGTTTGTCCATGTTTTATATTCTAAGACCTACTTAAAGTTTACTAAAAATATCAAATCAGCTCAATAAAGTAGGGGAAAAATATTAAATCTGGCAATTCCCTTTATGTTTCTTATAGTCAACCCTACTTTTGTTATTAATATTTTCTGATTTATGTCTCTCCTGCAGATCTTATTTTTATCGGCAATTTCAGTAATATTATTTATTTGTGGTTTGCTATGGGAGGGGTCTACACTCACTACTTCTCACCTGTCCTGTTGCTACGATATAGTCTTCCCTACTTTCCCAGGAGATATCTAATAGACCAAGAAGAGCAAAAAACGAATGATAACCCACCCCCTGCAACAAGATAGTCTAATGGATGAGGTCTGTAACAGACCTTCCTAAGTCAAATCAACATACCCTCGATCCAACATTCAGTCATACCACCACCCGTTTCACCTATCCAATCAACCAATCACACTCTCCATCCTTCCCTCTGACGTGGTCAAGTCAAATGTCTTACAATTCATTAGTAATAATTAAATCATGGAAAATATATATATATTCAAAAATTTATCAAACTTTCTCAGAACAGGGAAAATCAGACAGTCAGGTCCCACCCAATCACACACAAGCACTCATCCAAACACACCAAAAAACACACCAAAAATCGAGGTTCCACAGCCAAAAAAGGAAAAAGAAAATAAAAAGGAGTCCCTTATTATCTTGCTTGTTCTTCTTTTCTTCTTCTTCTTTCTTCCTCCCTCGTCTTCTTACTTCTTCTGTTCTTTTCTATATTAGTCCTTATTTTTCCTATTCAGTTAAGTTTACTTTGCCTCTATTTCATTTGCTCCTTTTTCTATGCAGCAGCACAGCGTCTCGTCTGAAATTTATCTGTAAAGTCCTTATACGACTTCTCCTTTACTTTACACGTTGATTTTTTCCGGGCTTCTGGTGGTCCCTGTAGCTGGCAGAATGAGCTTTTCAAGCTAAAGGTCTTCAAGCCCCTTTTTTTCTGGCTTGGCTCCCAGCTTTTTTTTTTTTTGAGAGTTAACTAAGCCCTATTTTAGCAGTGCTCTTGGGCTCTGTTGCTAGCAGCTAAGTAAATTTACCATCCAGCCGTCCCACACTGATTCGCCGCTTTTCTCTCTTTGCGGTCCGGTGGCTCTTCGCCTTATCGAGGGGCCATTCATGTTCCCTTGCCTTTTGCAGAAGCTCTTAGTTTTATGGCAAAAATTCAAAGGTCTTCTCCCTGGACTAGCCTGGTTTAATTTTTCCAGCTGAAGAAACTCTGCAAAGGGAACTGGTTGCTGCATTTACCCAGCCAAAGGCTGGGTGTTGCCCCACCTTCCGCGTCAAAGCGTTTTCCCAGCCGTCTGAGTCAGCCGCCGCTTCTCTCGTTGCCTGGAAGGAGCTCCTTGCTTGAGTGGCTTCCTTGCCTCTCAACAGGTATCCAAAGCTCCCCCGAACGGGGGTCTCCATCATCCCCCAAAGGTAGGGTGAAGGGCAGATAGGATCGGGAGCAGAGCCCGTCCACGTCCGTCCTCGCCGCAACCGGAACTGGATCTCCGACATGCATTTTCCTTGATGCTGCAATACTTAGAAGTGACCTAATGACTTGACAACAGGTGCAAAAGTTACAGAAAAATCAGTCCCTAGTCTTTGTGGAAATCCTTTTGCCACTAAATGTGCTTTGTACTCCTCCACACTCCCATGAACATTCTGCTGCACCTTGAATATCCATTTGCAACCAATAGCTTTTCTTCCTGGAGGTAATTCAGTAAGTGTCCGTGTTTGATTCCTTTGCAAGGACTCAAATTCTTCTAACCATCTGTCTTTTTCATGTGTAGGAAGTTAAATCATTTTTTTTTAGTTTGAGGGTTCATATAAAAGTTGCACATTTGCATATAAGGAAAATCTCAGTGGTGGTAATCCTTTATTCCACCTTGAACATATCCCACAAGGATTCCTATTTCAGCTCAGGGATCCAACTTTCCCTATCTTTCCTTGGGTACATGGGCTTTAGCACCAATTGCCTTCAAATTCTTTAAGCCTGGTTTCTTCCCATACCACAATTCAAATGGTAATTTTCCTGTAACATGAGAAAAATTTCTATTCTGTGGGGAAACTGCTGTGTTTACCACTTCTGCCCAGCAGAGATCAGGCAGATCAGCTTGCAAAAGTAAGCAACATACCATTTCCTGGAGGCTCCTGTTAAGGTGTTCAGCTGAGCCATTTTACTGAGAAGAATAAGGCACAGTTCTGTTATGCTCTATTGTTTCCTCTTCCAGAAATCTTTGGAACTCCCTGCCACAATACTCTGTCCCACTGGGTGTAAACAGGATCGCTGGCATCTTAACTTATTTTTCATAGCAGCAACATAGTTCTTAAAGTTCTCCAGCACCTGAACTTTAGATCTTATCAAATACAAATAGACAAAGCAACTTCCAGCACCCAAAAAAGTCAGAATGTACTTATTTCCTTCAATCAAGGAGAAGAGTGACCAATTAGGTCTCAGTAGACTTTTTGTAACCATTTCACAAGAACATAAGAACATAAGAGAAGCCAATGTTGAATCAGGCCAATGGCCCATCTAGTCCAACACTCTGTCACACAGTGGCCAAAAATACCACGTGCTATCAGGAGGTCCAGCAGTGGGGCCAGGACACTAGAAACCCTCCCACTGCTGCCCCCTCCAGCACCAAGAATAGAGTGCATCACCTGCCCCAGACTGAGAATTCCCATCTATACCCTGTGGCTAATAGCCACTGATGGACTTCTGCTCCATATGTTTATCTAATTCCCTCTTGAAACTGTCCATGTTTGTAGCTGCCACCACCTCCTGTGGCAGTGAATTCCATATGTTAATCACTCTTTGGGTGAACAAGTATTTCCTTTTATCTGTTCTAACCCGACTGCTCAGCAATTTCATGGAGTGCCCACGAGTTCTTGTATTGTGAGAAAGGGAGAAAAGTACTTCTTTCTCAACCTGCTCAATCCCATTCATAATTTTATAAACCTTGATCATGTCACCCCTCAGCTGTCGTTTCTCCAAGCTGAAGAGCCCCAAGAGTTTTAACGTTTCTTCATAGGGAAGGTGTTCCAACCCTTTTATCATTCTAGTTGCCCTTCTCTGCACTTTTTCCAATGCTATAATATCCTTTTTGAGATGTGGCAACCAGAACTGTACACAGTATTCCAAATGAGGTTGCACCAATGATTTATACAGGGGCATTATGATACTGGCTGATTTGTTTTCAATTCCCTTCCTAATAATCCCCAGCATAACACTGGCCTTCCTTATTGCAGCTACACACTGCCTAGACATTTTCATCGAGTTATCCACTACGACTCCAAGATCTCTCTCTTGGTCCGTCTCTGCCAGTTCAGACCCCATCAACGTGTATTTATATTTAGGATTTTTGGCTCCAATGTGTATCACTTTGCACTTGGCCACATTGAACCCTATTTGCCACATTGACATCCACTCACCCATCCTCAACAGATCCCTTTGGAGTGCCTCACAATCCTCCCTGGTTTTCACCACCCTGAACAACTTCGTGTCATCTGCAAATTTAGCCACTTCACTGCTTACTCCCAATTCCAAATCATTAATAAACAAGTTAAAAAGCATCGGACCGAGTACTGATCCCTGTGGTACCCCACTGCTTACCACCCTCCACTGAGAAAGTTTCCCATTTATATTCACTCTCTGTTTCCTATTTATAAGCCAGTTTTTGATCCACAAGAGGACTTGTCCTTTTATCCCATGACTATTGAGCTTACTTAGGAGCCTTTGATGAGGAACTCTATCAAGAGCTTTCTGGAAGTCAAGGTAAATAATATCTATTGGGTCCCCCTTGTCCACATGTTTGTTCACTCCCAAAAAAAACACTAACAGGTTAGTGAGACAAGATCTTCCCTTACAGAACCCATGCTGAGTCTGCCTCAATAGTTTTTGTTCATCAATGTCCCTACTAATTCTTTCCTTATTAACAGTTTCCACCAACTTACCCGGTATCGATGTCAGACTGACTGGCCTGTAATTTCCTGGATCTCCCCTGGAGCCCTTTTTAAAGATAGGAGTGACATTAGCTACCTTCCAGTCCACAGGAATGGAGGCAGATTTTAAAGAAAGATTACATATTTTTGTCAGGAGATCCACAAGTTCACATTTGAGCTCTTTCAGAACTCTCAGATGAATGCCATCCGGGCCTGGTGATTTATTAGTTTTTAAATTGTCCATCAGTTGGAGGACTTCCTCTCTTGTCACCACAATCTGATTCAGGTCTTTCAAACCCCCTCCCGAATCAGTGCTTCTGGAGTGGGCAAGCATTTCTCCTCTTCCACAGTGAAGACAGAGGCAAAAAATGCATTCAGCTTCTCAGCCATTTCCCTATCATCCTTCACTACTCCTTTTACCCCTTGGTCATCCAAGGGCCCCACTGCCTTCCTGGCTGGCTTCCTACTTCCAACGTATTTGAATAAAGTTTTATTGTTGGCCTTTATGTTTTTTGCGATATGCTCCTCATATTCCCTTTTTGCTTTCCTGATCACAGACTTGCATTTTATTTGCCATAGTCTGTGTTCCCTTTTATCAACCTCACTAAGACTAGCTTTCCACCACTTAAAGGAATTCTTCTTACCTTTTACAGCTTCCATTACTTTATTTGTTAACCATGCAGGCTTTTTTCTATACCTATTTGTGCCTTTCCTAACCTGCGGTATATATTTTTTCTGACCTTCTAGGATCGTATTTTTAAATAGTCTCCAAGCTTCCCCAGTGGTTTTGACATTCTCCACTCTTCCTTTCAATTTCTTCCTCACATGTCCCCTCATACCAGAGAAGTTACCCCTTTTAAAGTTAAAAGTGGTTGCGTCAGTCTTTTTGGGCAACTCCCTATCTGTACAAATGTTAAACTCAATGACATTATGGTCATTGTTCCCAAGTGGTGCAATCACTTTTACATCTCTCACCAGGTCTTTGGTGTTACTTAGGACCAAATCCAGGATCGCCTCTCCCCCTGGTAGGACCCCTAGAACATCTTTATTAACACCTAAACCACACAGCAAGAACATTGATAGGATCATTATACCCCTCACGTATAACAGCACATTCAAACTGGTCAAAACTATTATTAATAAATACTGGTATCTCTTGTCTAACATACCTAGATGCCTGAACCCTCCCTTGTTCGCTGTGAGGAGAGCAAGAAATCTAAAAGATGTTTTTGTTAAAAGTAGGCTACAAGGAGATAACACCAGCTGCATGAGTGGGAGTAATATTCCAAAACGTTTTTTTCCATGTGGCCATTGCGTAAGCTGTTTATATGCTGAGCCCAGGAAATCATTTGAAAATACTTTTATGACAAAAACTTTCAGGATCGATGAGTTTTGTAATTGTCAAAATAAAGGGGTGATTTATTGCATTCAGTGCCCGTGCGACATGTTTTATTTGGGGCAGACATCAAGACCAGTTAAAGTGAGGGTGGGTGAGCACAGAAGTAATATTCGGCTACATAAAAGATCAGCTCCACTAGTGAGTCACTATCTGGACAAAGGACACACAGACAAAGAGCTAAAATTTTGGATCATAGAGATTGTATGGACTAAGAATCAGAACACGTGCAAAGTGCTTCTAAGGAGAGAATTATTCTGGATCCACACACTACAAACTTCAGCTCCATTTGGACTCAATGAAGAAGTAGATTGAACTTGCTGCATGTGAATGGTTGGAGCCTCTGTTTTAAAATGTATAATACTGTGTACTGACAGGTATTCTCCCTCCTCCCTAATTAGGTCCTGACCTTCTATTTTTTACACCTCCTCCCCATCCCTTTCTGTATCTCTCTTAATTAGTATAGGGCAATGGCAAGGTGTGATTACATCATCTTTGAGCTACTATTTTAGGTGGCTAACACAGTAACCTACAACAGTATTCTTGCATGGATGGAGAGACACACATTCATACCTTAGATACCCTGACTACCAGGTTGGTTATTACTAACATAATTTAACATATCTCTAATGTGGATTATTAGCATAATTATTTCATTTAGAATACATATTGGCATTGGTATTTTTTTACATACCTGTAACTAAATTACATCTATAAAAAGTAATAAGTTTTTTTTAAAAAAGCAATAGTTTTCAATCTATAAAAATTGGGTTTACATTGTAATAATAATTGATTTTTCTTCTTTTGATTTTTTGATCTTCAGGCATCGCATCTGGTTTTTATACAAAGGGTTTTTAAGAATTTGTATATTAGTAAAAAGCTTTTGACAATTTAAATTGGGAGTTTATGCTGCAAGTTATTGAAAAAATTGATATAGGACAGTCTTTTCTAAACATGATTGTGGCAATTTACTCAGAACAGAGAGCAGCTTTGAATATAAATAAAGAAAGAACAGATTTCTTCCAAGGTCAAAAGGGAACACGTCAAGGCTGCCCGTTATCCCCGTTGTTGTTTATTTGGATATTGGAAATATTATTGACAGCGATAAGAAAAGATAACAGCATTGAAGGACTCACAGTGAAAGGTTTTGCATATAAATACAGGGCATTTTCAGACGATGTAATGTTTATGATTCAAGATCCAATCGACAAAATACCACAATTGATGGAAAAAATTGAAGAATTTGGATCAGTTGCGGGATTCTACATTAATAAAAGTAAAACCAAAGTGATGTGCAAAAATATGACGAAACAAAGACAAACAGAACTTCAAGAGAAAATTCAATGTGAAGTAGTTACAAAGACTAAATATTTAGGAATTGAATTGACCATGAAAAACATTGATTTGTTCAAAAATAACTATGAAAAGGTTTGGCACAGGATTCAACAAGACATGAAGAAATGGGATACCTTGAATCTATCGTTATTGGGAAGAATTGCAACTGTAAAAATGAATGTTTTGCCGCGTTTGATGTTTTTATTTCAAGTTATTCCAATATTAAAACAAAGGAAAATACTGGATACGTGGCAGAAAGAACTATCGAAATTTGTATGGGCAGGAAGAAAGCCAAGGATTAAAATGAAAATTTTATGTGATGCAAAGGAAAGAGGAGGTCTACAACTACCAAATTTAAGACTGTATTATGATGCCGTCTGTTTAACATGGTTGGAACAGTGGATTAATTTAGAAAATAAAAAGTTATTGGCTCTAGAAGGGCATGATAACAAGTTTGGATGGCATGCATATTTATGGTATGGAAAAGTAAAAATAGATAAATTTTTCAAACACCACTTCATAAGACGATCACTGTTCGAGACTTGGATGAGATATAGAAAATTCTTCTCAGAAGAAAGACCACTTTGGATAGTACCAGCAGAAGTGATTAATCCATATTCAAGAAATCAAGGGTTAGATTGGCTACCTTATAAAAGTCTTTTAAAATTAGAAGGGAAAAACTTTGTGTTAAAAGATAGATTTGATGTGGAATTTGAATATGATTGGTTGAAGTATAGACAGATTTATGACTTATTTAAGACCGATAAAAGAGAATATGGTTTTAGAGAAAATAACACTGAAATTGAAACTGTATGGCTTGAGAAAGGTAAAAAAATGATTTCTAAACTGTACAAGGTTTTATTGAAATGGTATACTGAGGATGAAATTGTAAAAGAGCAAATGATAAAATGGGCGGTAAATATTAATAATGAGATATTAATGACATCTTGGGAATATTTGTGGAAAAAGTCAATGAAAATTTCAACTTGTGTAAATGTTAAAGAGAATTGTTATAAAATGATGTACAGATGGTATATGACGCCTAAAAAAATTGCTATTATAAATGAAAGTATGTCTAACAAATGTTGGAAATGTAAGAAACATGAAGGGTCTTTTTACCATATGTGGTGGAAGTATTGGACTGAGATCCACAATGAGATACAAAAATTTTTGAAATGTACTTTTAAGAAAGACCCATAGATGTTATTGTTAGGTCTTAAAATGGAAGAAATAAATGTAGCCAAGAGAACACTACTATGGTACTTGATTACAGCAGCTAGACTGACTTTTGCTCAATGTTGGAAACAAGATAAAGTACCTGAAACATGGGAATGGATTAAAAAGACGTTGTTTATGGCAGAAATGGACAAATTAACAAGAAAATTAAACAATGAAGAAGACGAAACCTTTTTCGGAGACTGGAAAGACTTTCAAGAATACTTGTTGAAGAATTGGGATGTAAAACGTGGTTTGATTTGTTTTGACAGCTATTGAGGAGAAGTGGAAAGAGACTCAGATCTTTGAATTGTTACCATTAGTAAAAGAAATATGTTTAGTAGTAAATGTAATTGTATAAGAGAAATATCAAGGGGGTTGGAGCAGTGCGGGAAGCCTTGTTTGGGGGGGAGAGGGAGAAAGAAAAATGGATATGTATTGGTTTGTTTAAATTGTATGAACATGTGATATATCCAATAATAAATTGTATTTAAAAAAAAAAAAGAATTTGTATATTAGTGTATGAATGTGTGTCTAGACAAGATTCTATTTGTGACCACTGAAGAAGGCCTTTTATGGCCGAAACGCATCTGGTCTTTTGTATCATATGTATTGTCCCATCGTGTGTATAAATGTGTGAAAGTCCTGTTTACATGTGGATTTTAAACGTATTTTAACTTTTGTACACCTTATTAAATTTTGAATTGTTTAATATTACATTAGCTCATTTCCACAAACAACATATGAAAAATGCCTGGAAGCTTTTCTCTCTCCTTTATTTTGCTCCCTCTTCCTGCTTGAAGCAGCATTTGAGTGGAAACATGCACTCCTTTCTTTTTGTTGCGTGCTCATTTTTGTTCTATGATTCTTTTCAATGTGTCCTTTCTTCTTGTAGTTAAAACATACAACACTTTCATTTCCATGATTTCATCTCAAAGTAGACAATTCTCTCAATAGACAACAATCTCTGCTGGTGTAATTTCTATTCCAGCCACTTGGAATTCTGCCACTGTACTCATGATTGCATTTAAATGTGCAGAGACATCACCTCCTTCTCTCAGCTTAAAAGCATACAATTTCCTTCTTAAAATTGTGTATGTTTCTCAGTCCATTTAGCATATTTCTCTTCTAATTTCAGCCACATCTGTTTAGCAGTGCTGCAACTAGCCACTAGAGAGCTCTCTTTATCACTGATTGATGTTAATATAATGAAACATGCCTTTGAATCAGTCTTTTAAAATCTCCTTCTCTCTCCCTCATCGTGGGGGGATTCAGTTTCAATAACATATGAAATGTCCTGAATTTCTAATGCACACAGAACTCCGTAGCTCCACATTAAGTAGTTCTGTTCATTTAATTTTGGAACCTGAAGAAGGGAGAGATCTGATTCACTTGACTACATTGCTTGTATGATCCACAGACACCTCTCTGGCTGGTGTGGCTTTTGAATCCTCCTTTTTCTGCTGATGCACTTATTCCCTTTCCTTGGCACAGGCAAACAAAGGAATCTTTTCCAGTTGTCCCACAGTGGACATGAGCTCTAGGGAGTTGATCCTTCAGTTTGTAAATCCAATAGGTTTGCAAAAAATACATCCAAGAAAAAGGTTCCTTTCAAAAATATTCTGCTCCCTGTCATTTGCAAGCTAATTCACACACGCAGCTGTGTTTTTGAAGATTCTGGGCCCATAACCAAAATATGTTGGCTATGCTTAGCAGAGTAATGTGCAGCAGAAAAATTAAGTGGACACAGATGTGTGTGATTAGTTTCTAATAAAAGTTTACTAAATAAGAAGATTAGGGAGGATTACATGGAAGAAAATAATAAATATCCTAACTGATCTTTCCTAGTCCTAACTCCATCTTGTCTTCTTTACAGAGAGTGTGAAAGAACAAAGGAGAGAAAGTTTACTCCCAAAACTCCACCTCTTGTGTACGTGACAAACTGCATGTAGCATCCTCAATATATTGATCAGCCAATAGACATTCTCAAGCTCATCTTAATTAGAAATGATACCTCCCCTTCTCTGGTGGGAAAAATGTGCCTAACACTTAATTGGTTCTAAGCTAACTGGGTAATATTAGCCTACACAAACAACAACTTAACTCTTTCATGACTGAAGTGGGACACTTGCAAAAATCTAACACTTCTCCCACACAAAAAGAAAGTATCTAAGCCATATATACAACATTGTTAGATGCACACTGTGAGCATTGGACAGTGCTGTAATGAATTACAAGTGGTGAACTGTAATCTAAACTGGCTTCATCAGAGGGCTTGCCCACACATTGTGGTAGGAAATATATTTTATGGCAAGAAAATCATTGTGCTCCATTCTATGATGCCAGTAAATGTGCTGACAGTGTGTGATTAGCTTACATGAATTCTCTGCCTGCAGTGGTATCAGTGTGGGATCCCTTTGAGACTTACTGAAGAGTAAAGGATCCATAAATAGTTGTTTCTTCCACTTGGGAACCTTCTATTACACAGCAGACTCTGGAGAAACTATCAGTGCAGCTGTGATAACATTTTGCAGATAGGCAAGCTGAAGTCACCAACAAGATGAGTGAATCCCAGACATTCTGTAATAGAAACGCAGAAAGACCTTTGGTGAGAAAGAAAAATACTATCTTCAAATGGGTAGATCTGTTTTAAGATTTTAGTTCCTTTACTGAATATTCAGATATTGAATAATGTCTGTCAACTATAAATGCAGGTTTTCCCTCAAAACTGTCTTCTAAGAAAGCCTGAGGGTCTTTGAATACTTATCAGAAGTTCCTCATTGAGGAGATCATAATAACAGATAAGTAGGGTTGCCAGCTCCAGGTTGGAGAATTTCTGGAGCTTTTGGGGGTGGAGCCTGAGGAAGACGGAGTTTGGGGCAGGGAGGGACCTCAGCTGGATTTAATGTCATAGAGTACACCTTCAAAAGCAGCCATTCTTTACAGGGGAATTAAAACTCTGTAGCCTGGAGATCAGTTGTAATTCTGGGGGAGATCTCCAGCTACTGCTTGGAGGTTGGCAACCCTATTGGGGTAAGCCTCAAGAGAAAGTTTGCTCACTTCTTCAAAGTTTCCCTAATAATGAATGTCAGACAGGGCTCTTTTTATAGCAGGAACTCCTTTGCATATCAGGTGACACACCCCTAATGTAGCCAATCCTCCAAGAGCTTACAGAGCTCTTCTTACAGGGGCTACTGTAAGCTCTTGGAGGATTGGCTACATTAGGGGTGTGCCTCCTAATATACAAAGGAGTTCCTGCTACAAAAGAGCCCTGATGCCAGATATAGTCTTAGTTCACTATAAACAGTGGTGAGAGCCCACATGCCTCAAGTGAATTGACTGTGTACCCTGGAATCAGTCTATCACATTTCTATCCTACCCTTCTTCCAAGAATCTCAGGGTATCATGTGTGGTTCCTCCTTCCCTCTTTCAGGCTCTCAGAAGTTACCAGAACATGCTATAGGATTTGGAGTTTCCATGACAGATGGCAGGTTTCCTTGGCAAACAAGTTTTTGTAGGCAAATATTTCCTGAAATTAGAACTTTTGAAAACTCCAGTGATATTTTATATCCTATATTAATAACTGTATTAATAATGCTTAATAATTAATAGCAGTTACATGCCAACCATCAAACACTGTCAAATATCACAATCCAAGCAGCAGATTCTGAAATTGCATAGCATTGCATTGCATTGAATGTCAAACACAGAAAGCAAGTAATTCATAGAATATCTGGTGAATTTGACATCAAAATTCATTCTGGAGAATTTTGAGGCAATTTTTGGCAGTATATTAGTTCAGCTCTACCTCAGTCTCTAGTCTCTTTCTGTAACTTCAGACAGCAAGACTTTGGTTGCAGGAGGATGGGATAGTATTCTAGTAAATGACAGCGAGGTGAAGGTTCAAAACTTCGAAGATTGCCAACCTTTTTGTTTTGGCAGGGGTCCTGTACCTTAAACTCAGAAATAGCATGTACGAATTCTGGAAATTAAGCTTGAGCTTTTCCCTGTAACATGGAATGTTCAGCTACAGAACTGAGTTGTTACAGCAACTGCCAACCCTCTTGTAAAGGCATGCACAAAACAAAAGTTACACCAACACTTCAGATTCTGAATGCAGAATTTTAAAAATATGAATCTGTTGGAAATTTTTGCATTTCTTCTTACAGATGTAAGAATATCTTGTCATGGACTTGAGGTTTGACCTTAAGTGACATAATTTCAACATTTTTGCTGGATGACACCAGTCAGTTCCTCTGGAGAGAATGAAGAAAATGGTTGCTTTGGAGGGTGGACTCTATGGCATTGTACTTCACCAAGATCCCTGTCCTCCCCAAATCTCCAGGAGTTTCCCAATCTGGATCTGGCAACCCTATCAACCCATCAAGGACCTGGAAACCCTGCACTGAGGTCATTATCCAGGGTCCCATGGCAGCTGGGAGCTCATAATTCTGTCTGCTCAGAAGATTGAGACCTTTTCTCTCTCAGGCAGACCTGAAAAGACACAACTCATGCTGTAGCTTTCAGATCACAACCTAGAGAACATGCCTTGAACTTCCAAACAAATTCCCTGCTGTGGCACAGCAAGTTGGGGTTAGGGTATGCAATAAGACCAGGAGTGGAACAGGTGGAGGGATAACACAACTGACTTATTTCAGACTGCTTTGGGGTATGTGAATTCTCCAGCTTGCAGGTTAATTCTTGCTTTTGCAGTCACTTAACTTTTGTAGCTGCTGTACCTGAGAAGAATTGACCACTGGGAGAAGATTACTTTGATTCCCAATACATACTCTTCTGGTATCCTCCCTTCAATATACTTTTTTTTTATTTCCAGCTTTTGACCTTAGACTGTTTGGTCACTACTTGCTTCTGTAGTCCACTGAGATCCCTCAGACATTGTTTGTATCTTTCCCTTCAGCTGCTCCATTGCAGAGGGAAGGGCTAAGTATACTTGTGAAGTACCCATAATTATATTGTGCCTGAACCCTAGTTATATTTTGCAAAGAGTGAGAACTAGGCATCAGGAATGCTCTGTAGACACATGTGCCACATTGGCAGCTGCTTCCTCCAGGTATGTTTTGACTGTGAGGGTTTGCTTGCTTGCTTGCTTTGTTTTTTTTTTTTTTTTTGCCCCATGAGCAACTGATGGTAGTATTGAAAGGGACAGTGTATGCTCTGCAGAGCATGCAGCTATTGCAAATATTACAAGCAAAACAGCAAACAGATGTCATCCATGGGAGCCCATAAATTTTTGATGGTGTGCCATGAGCCATGCAGGGAAAGAAAGGCACCACAGTTGCCCACTAGAGCTACTCACTGTAGCTAATTGACTTGCTAGAAAATGTAATAGCATTACTGACAGTGGAACAGATCATAGATTCTAAGGATGGAGTTGGTTTGCTGGGGCCTAATCTTTGCTTTGTTTGTTTGTTTGAAATTAAAATTAGTAGAGAAAATGGATGGATAATTTCCTCATCTTTTATTTATTTATTTTAAGTAACAAGGTCTCTGCTTTTATATACCAATATACTTAATGGTAGGGGACGGTCTACTCAAACTGATAGGCAATATTCAGCTATGTATAAAACGCTAGAATCCTTGATAAGAATACATTATGCAAACATGCATTAATTTACTGATGTAACTAGATTAGCGCATCTGCCTCCTAGTATAACATCTCATTTTGAGATGCTTTGCTGGATCAGAGATTGATAAACCTCCCCCAAAGCATTTGGGAATGAGTCATAATTTTGGGCATTTGATTCTGATTGCAAAACAATGGTTCTCCCTTTGGGGAGGTTAGAATTTAGGGGTTTTTTGGACAGAAGCTGGAATAATAGAAGGAAGACAGTCTTATTTTGATAGCCAGTTCTTTGCACTAAAGAACATTTTAGGTTTGTATAAATCCAGCCCCCATAGCACCCTTGCTCTAAATAATACATTGCAATCAAACATTTGAGGAAAACAGGTTTAATGTGCATGTGTGAATATAGAATAAAAATAAATGGGTTTGCTTTTAAATTTTCTTGTGCTCAGAGGCTATGTCTTCTGTGTCATTCTGGGAAATCTCAAGATGTACATTAATCCATTGGGAACTACTCTCATTGGCTCCATGAGTAGCTGGGAGGGTGCTTTGGTAGAAGACACCTAAAATCAGCTGCTGCTCTGCTAAAGTGGAATCATATTAGGCAGCTGAAACATGTACAAATGTTGTTTTCAGTTCATTTTAATCTTGTGTTTTCACACATGCCCATTAACTTCAGTATATTCATTTTTCATTTCCATTGGAAAACTAACTTTGAGTGTGAGTCCAGTGGCACCTTTAAGACCAACAAAGTTTAATTCTGGGTATAAGTTTTCATGTGCATGCACACTTCTTTAGATACAGTCTGAAGAAGTGTGCATGCACACAAAAGCTTACACCCAGAATTAAACTTTGTTGGTCTCAAAGATGCCACTGTGCTCTAACTTTGTTCTGTTGCTTCGGGCCAACACAGCTATCCCCCTGAATCTAACTTTGGGCTGTTATCTTTTCTTTGCCAACATTTCAGGCAGAATTCCATAAATCCCAAAGGGATATTTTCTTTGCCAAATTTCAGGCAGAATTCCATAAGGAAAATGGCATTGGGAGCAATGCTCCCTCTAAGCTGTGGAGTCTTGTGAGCAAAAATTCTACTTTGTGAGCTATTACTATTAATGTTGTGAAGGAACAATTTGGCTACTGCATAAATTAGTTTGCTCTGGAGCCATCCTTCCTGAGCTAAGACAAAAATGTGTGAGCTGGAGGCTTAAAAACTGTGAGCTAGCTGACACTAACTCAGTTTAGAGGGAACACTGATTGGGAGAAGGATTAGTCCTCCTCACCAAATCCCCATTCTGCCGCTGCTTTTAAGGAAAAATAAAGACATCAGATCCTTCCTCATCACTTGTCTCTTGTGTTTCATTAGGTTTCATCCTAAACCTTCCTGTGCCTTGTAACAGACTGCATTTTCCCTGCTGATTTGCAGCAATGACTACCTAACACAGTCACAGTACCTAACAGAGCAAGCAGGCCCTGTGTTAAAGTTAAGAGGATGGATCTATCTCTCTGTAATTCTGCTAGCTAGGAAGCATCCAAAGCCATTATGTATTGGTTGACTCCCTCCTTTTCTCTTTCACCTTCTGAATGTTTCTGAATATATTAAAAAATGTTGTTGTTTTTTTTAAAAAATGGATTTGTTACAACAACTATATTAATGAACAGGGTATGCTACATTTGGATTTTGATGGGTTCATACTGGTTCTCACTTCATGGCTTGCAGTGAGTCACAGCTGCAACTACCATCAACCAAAAGGGAACATGTGATTATTATAGACCCAGTGAATCAAACACATATGTACAATAATATAACATGAAACATGTAATTATAACCATTTAGTAACCTTTTAAAATTACTAAAGTACCTCTGAGCATGCCTCTCTCCCCACCATTATTGAACCCTAGCTAGTCCCTATGTACCCAGTTTGGTGTAGTGGTTAAGTGCATGGACTTTAGTCTGGGAGAACTGGGTTCAATTCCCCACTCCTCCACTTGCAGCTGCTGGATGACCTTGGGCAAGCCATAGTTCTGTCAGAGCTGTCCTTGAAAGTGCAGTTCTTGAAAGAGCTCTCTCAGCTCCACCTACCTCACAGGGTGTCTGTTGTGAGGAGGGGAAGGGAAAGGAGTTTGTAAGCCGCTCTGAGACTCCAAGTGAATGGCAGGGTACGATCTCTTTTCTTCTTCTTCTTCTATTTGGAGTGAAGGAAAGGACTTGCAAGCCAGATTTATGGCACACAACATTGTTCAGGGTTTCTGTGCTCCAGAACTCTGTTAGTCTGACTGTTAAAAAAACAGTCTTGAACTCTAACACAGCAAGTGACGGGGCAGAAGCTCTTCACATGCTTTTGTTTTTACTTGCAAGGAGTTTTGTCTTCGGGATCAGCATGCCACAATTTTATGTAGGGATGCCACAATATTTATCTTAAATGGACAATCTTACCATTTTTTTTTAATTAAACATTTTTATTAAACAAAGAAGAGATAAACAAGAACAGTACATTTGTGATACATTACTTTCTTAGGTGCTGCTGGTCTGACATATTTATAGAGCTACCGTTATCAACAATAAGACAAAAAGTATATCAATCTTACAATTGTAACAGCTATTTGATGGCAGTGATACTGGTGAGCCAATCTTTGCACTAGTCTATCGGTGTGGCAAATGTTCCCATCTCCTTCAAGCTAATTGGTAGCTGTGTAGTACCTTTTGGCTACTAGCTGTATTTATTGGTTGATCTCCAGGCCTTATTAAGAGATGGACCAAGTTCCCTGGTGAACCAGATCATTCTGGATCTGGGCAGGATAATGTGTGGACTGGACCTCTGGAGCAGCAAAGGTATGCAAATAAGGGTGTGTGCTGAGCCAGAGGCATGAAAAAAGTTTTCAGCTATATCCAGTGACACTGACAAGGCAGCAAACAGATGTCGTTACTGTTGTTCTTCACGGGTATTTGTCATTGAATGGATGAAATGGGCAAGGTCACTTGGGAGTTACACAGCAAAACCCTGCCATCTTGGACATTAATAGCATTAGTAGCTTGAGTAAAGTTGTTGTATAGTGGGTTAGATGCATAATGAAACCACAGACACCGATGTAGTGATCAGCATGGTTCGCTATTATACAACACGAGACAAAAGTACCTGGCCGGGAGGCCAACTATATACACGTGACAGGGGACGCCCCCTGATGCCATTGGCGGGTTTGAATTCCTGCCGCCGTTCCCATTGGCTCTCCTGTGCTGGAGCCAGGAGCCCCAGTCCCATTGTTCACAGGACCTCAAGCTCAGGCTCCTTCACTGATGGCCCGTAGTGGTCTGCGGACAAAACACCTCTCCCCCCATAGTTCCGATCCTTCCTAGGTGACATAGTCCTTCAGGTATGCAGGGGCTCTGCGTTCCCTAGTGGATAGCCGCAGAGCGGGCATTGGGGTTTCCCCGCAGGCCGGTTGTGGATGTGTGGTGGGGCCGGCCGCTTCGCTTCCACCCTCTGGGGACGAGTGTGCCGTCGAGTCCTCGGCTGCCAGGCCCCCTGGCGGTGAGATCTGCCGGTCGCTGGGGCCCGCTTCCCTGAGGTCTTGTTCTGCTTCGGGCTCTCCCCGGGCTTCTCGTGGGGCCTGATCCCCCTCCCCTTGGTCCCCCGGATCTCCTACCGTAGGTAGTAGGCGCCGCCTCAGCTGGTCCACGTGTCGCCGCAGGACCTGCCCGTCATTGTTGACACCTCGTAGGAGACGAGGCCAGTGGGGCGGATCACCTTCCCTGCTAGCCATTCCGGGCCCCAACCGTAGTTCCTTGCGAACACCGGGTCCTCTGGGAAGAAGTCCCGGGGCGCCTCCCTGTCCTTGACCAGGTTGCGCGCTGTTGGGGCCCTGTCGGGGTGCAGGCGGTCGAGTAGGATCGCGGGCCTCTGGCCCATCAGGAGCTCTGCCAGGCAGCGGCCGCTCACAGGGTTGGGTGTGGTCTGGTTTGCTAGGAAGAAATGAGTGATGCAAGCCTCCCAGTCCCCATCCATCAGACAGCTCAGCGCCTCCTTTGCGGTGCGGACCATCTGCTCGGCCTGGCCATTCGTTGCGGGATGAAAAGGCGCCGACCTGATGTGCTGGATCAGGTTGTTCCTCAGGAAATGTTGGAACTCCTCGGATGTGAACACTGGCCCGTTATCCAAGACAATCGTGTCAGGCAACCCGTGCGTGGCAAAGATTTTCCGGAGGGCCCGGATGGTGGCACTTGTGGAGGTGGTGGAGACCAGACTCACCTCTAGCCACTTCGAGTACACATCTACTGTCACCAGGAATGTCAGTCCGCAGAAAGGACCGGCGAAGTCGATGTGAAGCCGGGACCACGGTGACCTTGTCGCCTCCCAGGACTGTGTAGGCGCGCTTGGCGGGCTTGGCCGGACTTCTTGGCAGGTCTGGCAGCACTTCACCCAGGCCTCTATTTCTCCATCCATTCCCGGCCACCAGACGTAGCTCCGGGCAAGGGTCTTCATCTGCACGATGCCCGGGTGTGCCTCGTGCAGGGCCTGAAGGACTTGGTGTCGGAGCGCGCTGGGAACTACCACCCAGTCCCCCCACAGCAGGCAGCCCTTGTGCGCTGACAGTTCCTCATGCTGCGTTGAGAACATGCTGAACTCCGGGCCCGCTGAGGCCGTAGGCCACCCCCTCACCACCCAGCCGAGAACCTGGGAGAGAATGGGGTCACGGGCGAAGCGGCAAGCGACGTCCGCCGCTTGGAGGGGGGCATCCGGGAGACTCTCCATCTGTAAAACGTGGTGGGCAGGAGCCGGGTCCTCCCCCTCATCTGGCAGGGGAAGGCAGCTCAGCACGTCCGCGTGGCCCATCGCCTTGCCCAGCCGATGTTGTAGGGTGTAATTGTAGCCCGCCAGGAAGATGGACCACCGCAAGACTCGGGGGGAGAGTACCTGGGGGGTCCAGCGATCTGCCACAAAAAGGCCCAGCAGCAGTCAGTGGTCCATCATGATGGTGAAGGGACGACCGTAGACGAAGTTGTGGAACTTCTTCACCTCGGCCATGACAGCCAGTCCCTCGCGGTCTATCTGGGCGTAGTTCCGCTCAGCCACAGATAGGGTCCGCGAGTAGTATGCGACCGGGACCTCCCGACCGTCTGGGAGACGGTGCGCCAGCACGACTCCCACCCCGTATGGAGACGCGTCGCAAGCCAGGACCACGGGCAGGGACTTGTCGAAGTGCGACAGGACCGAGTTTGAGATGAGCAGGGCCTTGATGGCCCGGAACGCGGCGGCCTGACGTGGGCCCCAGACCCAGGGTGCCTTCTTGTTGAGCAACCTGTGGAGGGGCTCGGCTACCGCCGCCTTGTGGGGGAGAAAGGCGTGGTAAAAGTTCAAGAGTCCGAGAAAAGCCTGGAGCTCAGCCTTGGAGGTCAGGGGTGACGCTTCCATGATGGCCTTCACCTTGTCTCGGGCCGGGTGGAGTCCGTCTGCGTTCACTGTGAAGCCCAAGAAATCGACGGATGATACCCCGAGCTAGCACTTCTTGCACTTGACCTTGAGACCGGCGTCCTGGAAACGGCTGAGGACCATGCGGAGGCGGGAGGCGAACTCGTCAGGCATGGCAGCGGCGATCATCACATCATCGAAGAATGGTGTGACGCCGGGAATCCCTTTGAGGAGAGAGTCCATCAGTTGCTGGAATATTCCGGGTGCCACGCTCACCTCGAATTGCAGGCGATTAACCCTGAAGGCCCCCCAGTGTGTTACAATTGTTTGGGCCTCTGCTGTCAGCCCATCTACAGGCAGCTGCTGGTAAGCTTGGGCCAGATCTAGTTTGCCGAAGATCTTGGCCCCTGCCAAGGTGGCCAGAATGTGGCTCACCACTGGGACCGGGTAGGAATGGTCCTGCAATGCCTGATTTATCGTGCATTTATAATCCGTGCAAATGCGGACATCCCCATTAGGTTTAATTGGGGTCACGATCGGGGTTTCCCACACGGTGTAGGAGACCGGCTCCAAGACCCCTTGAGCCACCAGTCAGTCCAGTTCCGTGTCTATCTTGGGCTTTAAGGCAAACGGAACGGACCTGGCCCACATGCGGATAGGGGCCACCATGGGGTCGAGTTGTAGCGAAACCGGGGGGCCCGTGTATCGGCCCAGGGACCCGTCGAAGATGGATGGGAACTCGCGGCACACTTCCTGGAAGTTGCGGGTTGCGCATTGCTGGATCCCCTCAATCACGATTCCTAGGGGTCCAAACCAGGCCCTTCCCAGGAGGCTGACTAGGTCCCCCTCGACTACGAGCAAGTCCAAGTGACCCTTGAAGCCCCGGTACTGCACCCTGAAACTCCCAACCCCCTTCACTGGCACTCGGTTTCTCTGAAAGTCCATGAGCGTCACGGGTGATGGCTGCAAGCGGGGGCCCCCTTTGGGCAAATCTGCTTTAATGTGGCCTCCGAAATGATGGAACATGCGGAGCCTGAATCAAGTTCCATTTGTAAGGGAGCCCCCTCTACTTTGACCCGGACGTATATTTTTGGGGTAGAGGCCTGACTGGGGAGTTTCAGTACCTGTGCTCGGGCGGCCGGAGCATTGGTCAGTTGGTATAGGTCCTCCTCCGGGGCTGCGCAGTCCTCGAAGTGCGCCTCAGACCTGCAGCGGGGCAGTTTTTGTGCTGCGCGGGATGGCTTGGAGCGGCAAACCCTTGCGATGTGGCCCGTGCAGCCACAGTCCCAACATGTGGCGTCCCGGAACCGGCACGAACTCCTCTCATGCTGCCCCCCGCAGCTGGCACACTCCTGCGCCACCGAGCCGGGTTGCTTGCGTGCAGAGCTGGCGGGCGGTGCTGGCGGGCGATGCTGTGCTAGTGTGCGGTGTACCTTGGGGTCATCGAGGTCGCTGTTCCTGGGGGAGGCCACACGATGCGTAGTGGTGGTGGCCGGGTGTGACCTCTCCCATGTGGTGGCGGTGGCTAACGCTGAGGTGATGGTCACCTTCTCGCCTTCCATTATTCGGCGCCGGAGTTTCTCCTCCCGGAGGCCCGCAACAAATTGGTCGTGGAGAGCCATATCCAAGTACGCTCCAAAAGTGCAGTCGGCCGCCAGGCGGCGGAGCTCTCCGAGGAACTCCGCAGCGGTTTCTTTGCCCTGCTGGTTCCGATGCTAGAAGACCACATGGCAGGTCATCTCCGACAGTTTAGGGGAATAGTAGTTCTGCACGGCCTTAACAATCTCGTCGACCGTGCACTCCTCCGCCTTCTTGGGAGAAAGAAGGTATTGGGCCAGATCTACGATCACGGGGCCGCAAGAGCAGAGCAGCAGTCCTCTCTTTCAGTCTTCGTCCGTGATCTGATAAAAGACGAAGGCTTGCCGCAACCCCGTAACCCAGGCTCCCCATCGCTGGGGCTGGGAGGCGTCAAACGGTGGCAGCAGCCCAGATCCTGGAGCGATGGCCATTGTGCTAGTCGGCGGCTGTGACACGGCTCTGGATTCACCCTCGATGGTGCTCATGGACGACGCACGTGGAGCGAGTCTTCGGTAGCGTTGTCCGACAGCCCGGCTGGAGCGCTCAGCAGGATCCCATCCTCGTCGCCATTGTTGTATAGTGGGTTAGACGCATAATGAAACCACAGACACCGATGTAGTGATCAGCATGGTTCGCTATTATACAACATGAGACAAAGGTACCTGGCCGGGAGGCCAACTATATACACGCGACAGGGGACGCCCCCTGGTGCCATTGGCAGGTTTGAATTCCCGCCGCCGTTCCCATTGGCTCCCCTGCGCTGGAGCCAGGAGCCCCAGTCCCATTGTTCACAGGACCTCAAGCTCAGGCTCCTTCGCTGATGGCCCATAGTGGTCTGCGGACACAACAAAAGTGGTGGACTGTGATCCAACCTGGTGGTCTTTCTTGCCTTGCCCAGCAGTTCTCCTGCTATATGCACCAGCCCTGAGGTACCCAAGGGTGGGTAGTACCCCACCATCTTCTGGTTGACATTTGTGGGGGGGAAATAATCCCTAAAAACAGTGAGCTCAACTACAGTAATGGTAGAGGGAGGGGGGCTGTATATCCTTGCCCTGCCAGACATGATATCTCACACATATGGAATGAATAAGTGCATGAATCTGGAAAACAAACACATATCTATTAGCTTTTTAATTTTTTATAGAAAGCACCCACTGCTGCTATAGTCATGTCTGAGATATTTGTGAGGGACATGGAGTGTGACTGATGGGAGGTAGGGGTTAAAGAAAGATGCTAACTACTTGCATGGGGGAAATTCAACCCCCATTGTCCTTTGCTAAATTGCACATGCACTAACTAAACAACATGTATGTGTGAAAGGCAATTGTGCATGTGTGATGTTGTGCTAGGCATGCATCCATTGAGGAAACTCCAATGAACGGCTTAGTTAAGGCTCTATTTGATAAATAGATCAGTGGCATATTTGTGACTGCTGATTACAAACTGACCCAAGCCTGCAGGAGTTTGGCCATTTCAAGTGGTATGCCCCATTCCACCACCTCATTCAGCTGCATGTATTGATCAAGTCTCATGCATAGGACCTTTACATCTCCACAACCTAGATACAATCATTGTAGACAAGTTTTGCCCCGACCTAGACAGCCCAGGCTAGCCTGATCTTGTCAGATCTCAGAAACTAAGCAGGGTTGACCCTGGTTAGTGCTTGGATGGGAGACCATCAAGAAAGTCTAGGGTCACTATGCAGAGGCAGGCAATGACAAACTACCTTTGTTAGTCTCTTGCTTTGAAAACCCTACAGGGTCACCATAAGTCAGCTGTGACTTAATGGCAAAAAAAGAGAGAGAAGTTCTATTGTGTGTTGAAAAATATAACTGTTAGTTTTATCTTGGACCCAAATTAATCACAAAATTATCCCAATTTGTAAAGAGCTTCTCCTACCTTTCCCTTCCCACTTCATTATGAGGACAGGACCAGATGGTTTGAATGTCATCAGATTCAAAGCCTCCAAACTCAGGAACTATGAAGAAATGAGCACTACCACCCTGTGTATGTTTCCTCAAATTAAGTCCTGTTTTGTTCTATGGGACTTACTCTCTGGTAAATGAGAATAGGACTGAACACTAGGCTGCACACTTTACAAATGTGTCAGGGTTTAGAAGATGTCTGAAGCACTACTGGCCACCTAAGTGCTCAGTGGGTTCTGCAGGGAAAGGATGGGTGAAATGCCTGTCTTTCCCCTGAGGAGCCTGCTTGCTCACATTTGGTCCTTGGCAGAAGGAGTCTCTTCTACCTCATACTGGAAAGAAAGCAAGAAAGTACAGATGGAAGTAAAGGGTGTTCAGGCTTCCCACTGCCAAAGCCTGCTCAGTTCATGCCATGAGTGTTCCAAAGAAATGGGAAGCCTGTGTGTTATTTAGTTCTCTCATTGCCTTCTCGCTCTCTCCCCAGCATGAGGCACAACAGCTCAGGTGATAGAGGGAAATTGCCAAAGTGCATGGAGGAGAGCAAGCTGGCTGTGGAGAATGGGGAATAAAAGAGCAAGAGAAAGTGCCGGATGGCCACAGTGGGATGTGGCCAGCTTGCTTTCCTCCTGACAGCTGCCCAGCTGCTAGAATGAGAGTGTAGAGGCTGTGGCAAAGGATGGGGAATGTTGGAAAGGAAGGTCCTTTTACTTCCATCCTTGGCACAAGGCCCACAGCTCACAGAGGCTCACAGCTTACCACTTCAGTCCTTCTGGTGGTAGCTGTTTCAAGGTGGGAATTAGGGGTGTGCATTCAGCTTTGCCAAATTGAAAAGTACTGAGACTGATGAGTGATTTCAGTTCTCACATACTTTATTTAGATCAGGAACCAGACAACCTAAGCCGGCTCGCAGGCCGGCTTTTATTCCCCAGTGAACCCACACCCCAAAACACACAACACCCGGTGATTCGCTATTTACATTGATTGAAATCTCCTGCTCCTCAATTGGAAGGGAGCTAGGATCCTCTAGTCCATTGTCTTTCGGAGCGAAGCTCAGGCCCTTTGCCTGGCCACATGGTGGACCGGTTAGAACCAGTCCAAGCACATGGCTGCCCTGAGCCCATGTCCTCAAGTGGATACATTACACAAATGAAATAAATACCCCCAAAATATTTATCAGAAATTTTCAGGCATTTGTTCAGCTGAATCAGGTTCTCTAATCTGATTCCACTGCTGATAAGGTGCTCCTGAATAAAAGCTGATCTTATTTGGCTTTTATTCAGGTCCCTAAACCTGAATCCCCAATCCACAGGGGGCCGGTTGGGGAAGGGAAGACAGATGGGGGAGGCATCTTTACATGCCTCCCCCATCTGTCTTCACTTTCATCCCCAGCTGGCCTGCTATCAGCAGCCTGGCAGAGACCGCAAAACAGCTGATTCTGAGGGGAGAGGTCTCCCCATGGCCTCAGCTGGGGTTCTGCTGAGCTGCCTGGCTTCAACTGCTTTCCCTTGGCTTGGTTTCCCCAAGAGCTTGGAAGCCTCAGGACACCTGGGGAAGCTGATCTGAGGAGGGAAGGCAGTTTAAACTGCTGTGGGGTGCCTGATGAATCCAATCCTGGGAGGTGAGAGGGCTGGGGAAGGAAGGCAGGCATGCCTCCCAATTGAATCTTCCCCTCCCCAGCTGCCCAGCTGCTTCCACTGGTCAATTTCACTCCCCAGCCATTCCAGGGAGAGTGAAACTGACCAGAGGTAGGGTGGTTGGAAAAGTTAATTCCATTATACTCTATGAGGACTTTCCCCATAAGGTATAACGATGCCAAATATAATTGGCAATATCAATTTTTCCCAAACCCCAATATCATACTGATATTGGGATTCAAAAATATTGGCATATACCAATATTTTTGGGCTTGGCTTACCCTAACTTTTGTGTGTGTGTACACACCCCCACTCCTGCCAACCTAGCAGTTCGAAAGCAAGAAATTGCAAGTAGATAAATAGGTACCGCTTCGGTGGGAGGGTAACAGCGTTCCGTGCGCCTTGGTGTTTAGTCATGCCGGCCACATGACCACGGAAATGTCTTTGGACAGCGCTGGCTCTTCGGCTTTGAAACGGAGATCAGCACCGCAACCCTAGAGTCGGATTCGACTGGCTTTCGAGCAAGGGAACCTTTACCTTTTTACACACCCCTAGTGAAAACCACCTCCCAAGCACTGCTCTGCCTGCTTACCTGAAATATGGGGTGGATGCCACATTAGGAAACAGTACTCAGAAGAATCACAGGTGGCATTCAAGCGTATCACTGGATTAATTAAAATATGCATTCCTATTAGCAACTTGTGGAAATGTAGATCAAACAAACTCATTTGAATGAATGTGCTTGTAGTTTACCATTAGGTTTACCATTTCATCACTAGATTATATTTTCACGTCTGCTTTAAATTATATGCAGCATAAACACTTCTGTCTCCCAGAAGCAGCAGACCCACTGACAAAGTTACAGACCAAATTGGATATGAGATTCAATTCATCAGTGTTTGTTCAGTGTTTGGCTTCAAAGATGTTTTCATTAGCATCCAATCGCTAAGGATGTTATAACTAATCAACTCTGTAGCACTGGATCATGTAGGTCAAATCTGCATTTGCATTTTTAAATCAGTTGCATGCTGCTGTGATGCCGTCTTTCTCTATGCTTGTTTGAATGTTGTTTGGAGAAGATTCTTTTAAAGCAATGCGGAGGTGCAATGACAGTGGAGCCGCCCCAAAGGATGATAAACATATGTGGACATGCAAAAGGATGCTAGCACTGTTGAGGTGTGAAAAAGACACCAAATGTGAACAGCTTTTTTGACGACAGAGTCAAAAGGTGGGGACACTGGTGGGAAAGACAAATGTAGATTTGGCCGTAGTGTAAGATGGGCTGTTTGCAGAGGCACTTGTTCCACTTAAAAAGAAGCGAGTTTCACTCTCCCGCACAACCAGTGAATCATGCTCATCCAGTGAAAAGAAGTGACAGCACATTGCAATTTAAATATTTGTTTTTTTAAAGGACTTTTTTTCTGCTGTAAGAAATTAGAGCCCTTTCCATATCCCTTCCTTTTTATGCAGCTTGGTGGTTTTTTTGTTTTTGGTCAGACATCATTATCCTTCTGCTGGAGCCGATTAGCAGATTGCGTTTGGGCTGCAATTCAAGAATAATTAATTTTGCTTTGGGTCCCAGTTCAGCAGTGCTAAACAGCTCTCAGATCCCTGTTTCAGGATTCCACAGGGCCTATTAGAATTGCTGTCTGACAGCAAAACTTTGTAAGACACATGCTCACTGAGCATTCACCAAACTGTGGGCGCAAGTTGGCATGGTTCTGTAAACAGAAACCATCCCCCCCAAAAACCAGACAAAACTGCTAGGCAATAGTGAAGGTGGTATTTTCCAGCCTTGAAAACACCAGTACAGACCCTCCAAAGCTTGACAGGCACTACTGTCTGTTTGTTGCAATGGGATTCAGATGCTATATAAGCCTAAGTGGAGCGCATGCATCCTCTGTTGGTTTTTGGTCGGAGTTGGAGATGGAGAAGAAATGTGGAGAGGGAGAGAGATGATGCACTCGAAGAGCTTTGCTGGGCGGGGGGTGATGTTAGGATATAAGTTAACAAGTATCTTTCTTCTGACTCATAACAATCTGGAATTATATTTAGTAAATATATTTCAGGTAGTAAGCTAAGATTAACATTCAATATTTCTAATATTATCTTTTTTACAGATCTCCAAAATTTTTGCATTTTTTCACATTTCCACCACATATGAAAAAAGGATCCTATGTTAGTTTTACATTTCCAATTTTTTTTTAGAGATTGTAACCAAACATTTAGCAATTTTGTCAGGTGACCAGTACCACCTATGAAACATTTTATAAATATTTTCTTTAAATGATGTTGACTTAAGAAATCTCATTATTTTCCATATTTTAGCCCACGCATCAATGTCAATATTATAACCTATATCTTGCATCCATGTTACCATAGAGGATTTAACAATCTCATCTTGCATATAGTTCTCCAACAGAAACTTATATATCTTTTGAATTAATTTATCACTGGATGAAAGCCAGATTCTATCTAATTCATTGTTTGATACATAGAAGCCTAAGCTTTTATCTTTACTATATACGGATTTTAATTGCGTGTTTTCCCACCAAGTCAAGTTTATGTTTTGTGACTGTAAATTTTCTAGACTTTCTATTTCATTGTTTTTATCTAGTAGATTTTCATATGGGATTTTCTTATTTTCAGATAATAAGGTGGGTTTGATAAATGCTTCTAGGGGGGATACCCATCTGGGGTTTTTCATGTAATAATTTTCTTTTAGATTTTGCCAACATTTTATCAGTGTGCTTCTCAAAATATACTGATGAAAGTTGGAATGTATTTTTTCTTTATTGTACCAAAGATAAGCATGCCATCCCATGCTGAGATCATGCCCTTCCAGATTTAATGTTCTTGTATCTTCTAGTATTATCCATTCTTTTATCCATACTGCCACCGCAGCTTGATAATACAGCTCCCAATTAGGTAACCCAAATCCGCCTCTTTCTTTTTTATCCTGTAATGATTTCTATTTGATTCGTGCTTTTTGGGGGTACCAAATAAATTGTCTAATAATTTTATCAAGCGCCACAAATTGCTGTTTTTTTCTTCAAGATTGGTATATTTTGGGCTAGAAATAAAAAGTGAGGCAATATATTCATTTTTATAGTCGCTATTCTGCCCAATAATGAGAGTTGAATATCTTTCCACTTCAGTAGATCTCTTTTAATTTCTTCTATAAGTTTTTTTATAATTATTTTCCATTAGAGCACTGTTCCTGTTTGTCATTGTTATACCTAAATAATCTATTTTATCTGTAATTTCTATTTTTGAAACATTATAGATCTCCTGCTTTGCTTCTTGGGAACAGTTTTTTGTTAATATTTTTTTGGGGGGTTTAATGTTTATCTTAAGTCCGGCTGTGTCGCCGTATTTTTGGATTGTATCCAGCAGTAATGAGATGGATGATAAGGGATCTTCTAGTATAAAAACTAGGTCATCGGCAAATGCTTGTAGCTTAAATTCCTCCCTTTTTACTTTCAATCCTTTTATTTGTTCACTAGCTCTCACCATATCATTTAATGATTCTAACGTGAAAATAAATAATAGTGGGGATAAGGGACATCCTTGTCTTGTTCCCTTTTGTATCTCTATATTCTCCGTCATGTCCCCATTTATCATAACCTTTGCATATTGTTTCTTATATATTGCTGCTATCATAGAGAGAAAACTTGGTCCACAATCCCAGACTTCCAGCTTTTGGATCATACATTCCCAAGAGATATCAAATGCCTTTTCAGTGTCCAGAAAAACTAAAGCTAGTTGTTTCTCCGTGTGTATTTCATAATATTCTAAAACATTAATAATGGTTCTTATATTATTTTTAATCTGTCTTTTGGGGAGAAAACCCACTTGATCTTGATGAATTATTTGCAATAGTACTTTTTAAAATCTTGATGCAAGTATATTCATAAAAATTTTGTAGTCAGCATTCAACAATGAAATGGGGCAATAGTTTTTTATCTCTTTTTCATCTGTTTTTGGTTTGTGAATTAATGTAATGAGGGCTTCATTCCATGAGCTCAGAATCTTTCCTTCTTTAATTATATTTTGCAGTAAGTCTTTAAACGATATAAACATCTGCCCCTCAAATTCTTGGTAAATTTCTGCTGGGAAACCATCCGGACCTGGGGATTCCACCCCCCCACCCCCCATTTTTTAATTGCCTCTGTAATTTCACAGGGTGATATAGGGTCATTTAAAATTTTCTTCTGTTCTTCATTGAATTTCTTGTGGTTATTTTGCAATTAAAAAAATCTATTTGTTGGTTAACCTGTATTTTATGTTGATATAAATTTTTATAGAAATTTTCCACAATTTTTCTTAAGTCATGAGGGCAGTGCTTTGTTTCACTTCTATCGTCTTTCAGAGATTTGATTATTCTTTTCTCTCTTTCTTTCCTAAGTTTGTAGGCCAACCATCTTGTAGGCTTATTGGCATTCCCAAAATAATATTGTTTGGTATTTTCTATATTTTTGCTATTTCTTGTGTAAGTAAAATATTCATTTGATGCTGTAGCATTTTTATTCTAATTTTTATTTTTCTGCATCTGGCAAAGTCTTCATTTTATCTTCTTCAATCTTAATTTTTTTCTTCAAATTTTCAAATTTTTCCTTTCTCTGTTTCATCTTCCAAGCATTTTGGTTAATGAACCATCCTTTCAGAAAGGCTTTAAATGCATCCCAGACTATATTTATTGAAATTTTCGGTTGCAGATTTCTTTTGAAAAATTCTTGTATTTCCGTTTTCGTTTTTGCTACCGGTTCTCGGTCTCTCAACAGGCCAGTATACATCTTCCATCTGGGTTTTGTTGAGTGTCAACAAAAGGGGATTATGATCAGCAAATGTATTTGGTAATATTTCTATTTCTTTAAGTTCTCTTATGATTGGAGATGTTATCCAGGCCATATCTATCCTGGACCAGGATTTATGTCTAGATGAGTAAAAAGTATAGTTTTTCCCATCTAAGTTTCTGGTCCTCCAAGCATCTATCAAGGCATGTTCATCTGCTGCTTGCAAGAAGATTTTAGGTAAAGTCTTTCATGTTTTAATATTCATCCCCTGAGTTTTTCTATCAATTTTTGGATCAAAAACTGCATTAAAGTCACCCAGTATACATATATCTTCGACGTTCTTCTTAGCCAATATGTTGCGTATTTCCATTAAAAAAAAATCTTGGTTTTGGTTAGGAGCATATATATTTATTATTATCATTTTTTCCCCTTCTCGCATTATTGTAACTGCTACTATTCTTCCATCTTTTGACCTATAAAATAATTCTGGCTGCAGAAAGCCTTTCTCGTAGGTTACTACTCCCCTTTTTTATCATCTGCTGCACTAAATGGTTCTCCTAATTTTCTATTGATCAGGTATTTTGTATCATTTTTCTTGATATGGGTTTCTTGGAGGCATGTTACGTCTGAATGGTATGTTGTTATTTGATGGAAGATTCTTCTCCTTTTTGGGGACTGTTAAGACCATTAACATTTATCGATAAAATTTTCAGATGTCTGTTTACCATTGCTTGTGTTTTTATTCCTGTATTGGAATCTGGTGACTACTTGAGATAGGGTTGTTTTTTTGGTTCCCGCTCTCTTTTTATGCACCGATTTCTTGGATTTCTCTTTTTCTTGTGCTTGGCCATCATTTTGTGTCTCTGCCTCTTCTTCTCCTTCCTCTTCCTCTTCTTCTTGTTGCCAACCCAAATCTTCTCCGTATATCTCCAGGAAGTTTTCCACCTTGAAGACAGAGTCTATTCTTTGTCTTCTATCTTTATAATTAAATAATAACCCTTCTGGTATTAACCATCTGTGTGGTATATCATTTTCTTTCAAAAGATTGGTCAGAATGACATAGTTCTGTCTTTTCTCATGGATTCTCCTTGGCACCTCCTTTAGGAATTTAATCTCTGTTTCTTTTATAACCATTTTATTTTCATTGGCAGCTTTTAGTATTTTATCTCTAGTTTCTTTTTTATAGAATTTTGCATGCACCTCTCTTGGTATCTTGTTCCTTTTCGTATATGCTGAGTTTCTCTTATAGACAGTGTCCATTTCTGCTAATAGATCCTCTTTTGTTACTATTTTTAGTTGCTCCGCTATGTTATGGGCTAAGTCTTCCTTTAGATTTTTGCCTATTTCTTCAGTTATATTCTGACATCTTATATTAAACCAGCTTTCTCCATTTCTAAATTGATTAGTGCTTTTTCCATTTTATCACTTTTGACTTTTAGTTGCTGCAATTTCTGGTTTATGTCTTGGACTTTTTCTTCTAGCTTAAACATAGTTGTTGTAATATTTGTTATTTCTTTCTTATTTTCCAAAATTTGTTTTTTAAATTTCCTCTGTTTCATTTTTTATTTGATTAGATATTTCTTCCATTTTTTCCCTGAATGGGCTCTACTTCTTTCTTAATTAATACTGGCAAAGTAGTTTCTATTATCTGTTGCATTGTCTGGGCTACACATTCTTGAATAAGGGTTTTTAGGTCTTTGATCACCATTTGTGCTACGCTCATCTTTAATTGACTAATTGTATCTAATTGCCCAGGTGATGGTATAGAATTTCTCCTAATACTGCCAGATCCTGATGCCTTCAACTCTATTTATCTATTTGTCTTTAAATGCTTTGTCCTATTTGTCCTATATCATATATTAAATTTTCTTGTCTTTCCTATCTTCACTTTTTATTATGTACATTTATTTATCCCTTGTAGGTCAGCATCGGTATTATTTAGTCCTGGTATAACTTTTTCTTACTATTCTTTGTCATTTCTATTACTGTTACTATTAGAGTTACCATTACCATTCCTAGCCTTTTGTTATTTTATTTAATTAGTTAATGTCCTTTAAGAGTCTTCTTCTGCTTTCTTCCATTTTTTCCCTCCGTCTCGTCATCTTGCCGTGATTTAGTGGATCATCTGCATTCAGTCTCTTCTGTTGTTCGATGCCACCCTCAAGTGTTTTCCCTCTTTCCTCTTGCTCTCTTGCCTCCCTCGTCTCCTCTGTCCCCTCCCAACTTCAGAAGGGCTTCGTCATTCCACGTCACTCTCGAGTATCTTTTCTTTTATCTCCTTGCCTCTACACCACCATCTGCATATCGATCTCTTAGGGGGGCAGTAGGGTCCGAAGGGAGGAGAAAAGAAAACAAAAGAAATTATGCAGTGTCTATTATCTCAGATTTATCCATCCTGAGCTGTTCTCCGTAAAAGTAAGGATTATCCGAGCTATGTTATTTATATAGCTGCTACTTGTTTCACCTGCTCTGTCACCTCCCAGAATGTCCCACCTAGAGTGCTATTCTTTTTTAAGTGTTTTCCAATTGCCCCAATTTGTTTTACAACCTTGTAAATAAAGTTTAATGGTACTTAGCTTTGCTTTCTGCTGCAGTTGTAGTTGTTTAGAGTTCCTTCGTTGTAGACTCCTTTTTGGTTCTGAAAGGCTTGGCTGTTGCACACACAAACCAGTGCAGTGCGTCCAAAAGGTTTCTTGCTTGGAGCAAACCTAACAAGCTAGAAGAGTCGCCACCCTTTCTAGCCCAGATTATGAGTTCCTTGCAAAGTCTCTCCCTCTGAGAAAGAACTTTACGCTGGTGAAATTGCCTATAAAAAAAACCTTTGGAATAGCAGAGTGAGCAGAGCTCCTCCACACACGTCTGCTCTCGTCAAGCCTTCCCTGGGTTGCTTTTTGTTTAGTGGGCTTCTTTGCCTTTCTGTTTTCCTTTCTGCACCCACTCTGCCTTGGGGGAATTGCTCTAGCCTTGGGGACTTGGGGTGACATTACTGCCCCAATCCTCAATGCTATTTAATACCCCCCACCCACTGGGGTGATTTTTTTTTATTATTAGCTTCCTCCTTGCTTCCCTGAGTTTTATTACCTCAGGGAGAGGGGGATGAGCCTGAACACTGGTTCATCCAGGATGTAGCCACCCACTGGAACTCCATGTATGCCATGATTGCATGTTTGATGGAGCAGAGGAGCATGGTGCAGGATGTCATCTCCTCTGTGACTATCCTGCACAGGGAAGAGGAGCTCAGCATCAGCTCCAATGACTGGCTGACCCTCTCCTAAAGCCATTCCATGACACCACTGATGTGCTCTACACCCATATGGCCAGCCTGGAGCAAGTCATCCCCTTCACTCAAAGTCTGGAACAGGCACTGGACTCTGCAGTGCAGCTGGGCCCTGAGGGGACACCTGTTCCCCATGGGTCAGGGACTTGGCAAACAGGTTGTGGGTGGAGGAATAGGAAGTTATGAAGGAGGAAGGAGAGGAGGGGGTGGAGGGTGCACAGGTCTCTAAGAGACAGGCAAAGCAAAAGCCTGGTTGTCAGTAGTGAAGTGGGAGGTCGACAGCAGTGCTGGGAAGGGGCCAGCCATGCAATGGCAGAGGTTTCCACTGAGGTGATGGTCAGGGAGTACCTCACAGAGTCCCAAGCCCGCCAGCTCCAATCGTCTTGAGCAAGACCATAATCTGGTCAGACCTTGCAAATGTGGCCATGAAACTCCTCTTGTGTCCTTCCACCAGTGTCCAGAGTGAGCGGGTGTTCTCCCACCTGGGAGACATCTTCAGCCCCCACCACTCCCACCTGGACTCAGCCAGGGTGAATGAGTTGGCTTTCCTGAAGTTCAGTCTTCCTCTGCTGGGCCACTCCACTCTGGACCTGGCAGAGTAAGATCCAGGCTTCCAGACATCCTCCCATGTGTCCCCCCATTCCTTCTTCTCTCTGGGTGATCCAGTCTGTGGGTTTCGCCCTGGACACTTGGGTGGGAGGATGGCCATCTCTTCTGGGCAAGGTTGGGCTTGCCCCACAGCCAACCCAAACAACATCAACCTCACCTAGAAGAACCCTAGTACCCAGTTCCTTCCAAAGCAACATCCTTATAGCACAACACCTACCTCACAAATTTATATCTACCTCATAGTATGTCAAATGTTATTTGTCATCACATCACGTAATGTTTAGCCTAATTAGGGGACTTTCATTGATCCCAGGGCACTGGAAGCATCCTGTGTAAACTGCCCCATAATACTACATGCACTTGGCAGGGAGATCCTTCCTGAGAATGGGAAGTTTAGCATTGGTGGTCAGCAAGGCATCTAGTGTTGTAGAACTTCTGGTGTTTGGGGGAGGCAACCTTCATGGTTGGCAGGCCATGAAGCCAGAATTCTGTTCAAATACCCAGTCAGTGATTTGTTGTGAGTTTGCCTTTTCAGGGTCCTTTTGTGTGAGATACATGCATCCTTTCATTTCAGGGATCTGAAGCTATCCATTTTCAACCATGCCACTGGCAGGGTGTTTTAGGTATTGAGGCAGAAGACAATTGTCAAATGAAGAAAGTTTTATTCAAACGTTGCTCAGCTCAGGACTACTCTGGTAAGAGCAGCACCTGAACTTATACTGTTCCATAACTGAACTATATACAATGTAGCAATAAACTAGAGGTCTGATTGGAGCTAAGTGGAGCGTACTAATAGGTTACTTCTGGGTGGCTTCAGGAGCAATAGAAGGTCTTTATTAGATAGCCAATCATAATGACAGAACTAGGATATTGGAGGGCAATCCATAACTCACACAACAAGGAATAACCCAGAACATTACAGAGTGATTCCAGGGGGTGGGCAAGCACAGCAGGCCAACTGAGTCCTACTTCCTGGGGCAACTTGTCTTCTTCCTTCTTCCTTGTCTTCTTCCTTCCCAACTTGTCTTCTTCCTTCCCATACAATGCAGGCCATACAGTCCACTACACACCTGTCCCCTTTTGCCCACAATGATGGCAGGGTGATTGATTGTAGGGCACACCCTTGATCAAGCACTGATGGAAAAAGGATGTTAGCTGGTGGCTGGGGATTTGAGCCACATGATCCATCCCTCTCTCTACTTGTCCCTGGGCTTGGGTGTTTGTTGCTATGGCACTATGCTTGGGCACAGACCATGACTCACTGTTGCACCATGTAATGTTCAGGCTAATTAGGGGACTTCCTGTGATCCCAGGGCAGTGGAAGCAGCCTGTGTAAATCGCCCCATAATATTACATATGCTTGGCAGGCAGATCCTTCCCGGGAATGGAGCATTGGCAGTTGGTGGTTGCTGAGGCATCCAGTGATGTAGAACTTCTGGTGTTTGGGGGGCACCCTTTGGTTGAGAAGCCATGGAGCTCGAATTCTATTCACATATCCAGCTGGTGATCAAAGGAATCCCACCTGCTTGCTGCCACTTGTGGGGAGTCCCAATGAAGCCCCTTGCATTGTGCTCCTCTTTTGGAAGCTCAGTGGAGTTCAGGAGCCCCCAAATGCTTCTTTAAAAACCCTGTCAATCCAGCCGGCACATGGGAGAGCTTCTCTGTGTCGACTGTTCTCACCATGCCAGTCACTAAGCATGTAAATTGATGATATAATTGAACCCCACACATTTATGTATTTGTGTGTTTTGTCTCTGTGTTGTTTGTCTTTATAAAAAACTAGGAATAAGGCCCATTGTGGAAATAAATACAAAAAGCTCTAGAAAGAAGGTCTGAGAGAGTGCCAAGTCCTTGGGCACTCAGCGTCAATGTGCTGTGGCGACCTCAGCAGGGTATAATGACACAGAATCCACCATTTTCTCCAGAAGAACTGATCCCTGCTACCTGAAGACCAGTTGTAATTTTCAGTGATTTCTAGCCCTCACCTAGATATTGGCAACAATGGTTACCCAGGAGGAAATAGCTGGTTTGGAGAGTGCAGTCTATGGCATTGTACCCTCCTCAAACCTCACCCTCTCCAGGTTCCACCCCCCAAATCTCCATAAATTTCCCAACCTGGAGTTGGCAACCCTCTCCTTCCCAGCCAAGCATCAACCTGCCATTATCTGTCCCTCTGATGTCAGCTTTTCATCTCCTCCCTCCTCCCTCCTGGAGATCAGTTGTAATTCTTAGTGATTTCCACCTGTCTCCTGAGATTGGGAACAGTGGTTCCCCAGAAGGGAATGGCTGGTTGGGAAGGTGGAGTCTATGGCAATGTACCTCTCTGAGGTCCCAGTCCTCCTCAAACCTCACCCTCTCCAGGTTCCATCCCTCAAATCTCCAGGAATTTCCCACCTGGAGTTGGCAATCCTATCTCCTTCCCAGCCAAGCATCAACCTACCTTTATTTCCCCCTCTCTCTTCACCTTTCCATTTCCCCCCAAACAAACCTGCAGCCTCTCTCTTGCTCTGAAGCTCTGAATGCCAGAGTCCACCATTTTCTCCAGGGGAACTGATCTCTGCCATCTGGAGAACAGTTGTAATTCTGAGTGATCTCCAGCCCTCACATGGAGATTGGTAATGATGGTTTCCCAGGAGGAAAAGTCATCTTTCTCTGCAATGGGGACCAAAGCAGCTGACATCATTCTCCTCTCCCCCTTTTGACTTGCACAACAACCCTGTGAGGTAGGTTAGGCTGAAAGTCTGTGGCCGGTCCAAAATCACCCACTCAGCTTCTACAGCAAAAACGTGGATCTAGCAGAACCTGCTTTGAAGCACTGACTGCTACACCTAGGGCAGCCAACCTCCAGGTGGAGCCTGAAGACCACCAGGTATCACAACTGAACTCCAGACAACAGATCTCCCCCCCCCAAGAGAAAACTGCTTTAGAAGGTGGGCTGTATGGCATTCTGTTCAGCTGAGGCCAACCCCAAACCCTGGCTTCCATAGACTCTTCCAGAAAATCTCCAGGAATCTCCCTACCTGGAGCTGGCAATTCTAGACTCAGGACTGGCCCTAATGAGTTCCTCTCAAAGGCCTGCAAAGAGTTTTTGTCCTTTGTCTGAACCAAGCTTGGTTGCCTACTGTGGTGAAACAGGCTCAAGTTTATCACTCAGCTGTTTGCTTCCCACCTTCGTCCCATGTGCCACGGCTCACTGAATCATCACTGCCTTTTTAGAGGGACAGTGAGACCCCTGTGGCTGAATCTCCGAGTTTGGAGATGGAATCCCCAATCTTTGGCGGATCCCTGGAAAGTTGGCAACCCAAGGGTCTGGCCTTTCCTTGCCTCCTTGGGCTACCCCCTCCTTTTGTTATTGTGCAGAGTGGGGGAGGCTATGTGGTTGGAGCACAACACATATTATTAGCCCAAGTCAAAGAATTTATCTAACTATTTACACAGTTATGACCCACACACACTGTAGGAGTAAGCACACACTATGAACCAGCAGGGCATAAACCCACAGGGGTTAAACACCATCCTCTTTCCTTATACACCGGCCTCTGACTCTCTGCTCTAGCCTCTCTCTATCTGGCCCAAGAGAGCAGGGAAACTTCCATTCATTCCCCAGTCCAGCCAACTGTGGAGTGGCTGAATTTCTGCTGCCTCCAAGGGTTCACCCACGTCTCTGGCTTGTGGCCTGGACAGCCTGGTCAGCACAGGCAGCAGGAGCCTTTCCTAACCTCCTGTAGGATGAAGACAGCATCCTCCCTGGATGGGCTGCAGTCTATATTGATGCTGCCCTGCATGATGGGACAGTCCCTGCTTTCCTGCCCTTTTCTGCATTGGGGCAGCTGGGAACTGTAGTCCAGCAGATGAGGAAGGCCCATTCAACCCAGTGAGTGATACTCCTACAGGCCCCTCTCTGGAATTACAGCTCAATTAAACCTTATGGTGGAACATTTTAAACAAATAACTACAGACAGCCGCCCAGCAGCCATCTTACAAACACAGGTAGATGCAATTTTGTTACATCTACCAACAGCCACTGAGGGAAAAGTTAAGTCTCACACAGGAGACAAGCAGGAGAAGAGTCTTCATCAAGAGACAAAGCCATTTGCTAGGAATTCTGACAGAGAAAAGTGGCTGAGAGGAAGTGGGCGGGGAAGAGGAGCAGACCCAGCACCTGGCCAATGGCACATGAGTACTCTTGAGTGGCAGTTGGCAGGCCAATGGCTGAGGGAGGGCATTTTACAGCCAATGGGAGCACATGGAATCTTGCTACCCCAAGTCAGCTTTATATATAAGGAGAGATAAAACCTTTAATAAAAAAAAACACATTTCCCTGGGTGTGTAAAAAAAGTGCCATGAGAACTAAGCACTGATGCAACCCTTCCTGCCCTCCCTTTCATGATCTGCCTAAGTTCACAGAATCAAAAGTGCTGTCAGATGGCCATCTAGTCTCTGTTAACAGAGCCTTGAGCCTGTTTTAATGGGGAGGGCAGGGTATAATTCTCATAAATAAATAAACCTCTGAAGAAGGAGAGCCCACCACTTCTGGAGGAAGCCTGTTCTTCCTAATGTTTAGCTGAAAACTCTCTTGATTTAATTTCATCCTATTGGTTCTGGTCTGACCTTCTGGGGGCAACAGAAAATTACTTACATTGGCTCAAATATTTGTATTTGAGTTATGAATGCTCAGATCTGTGAAGATTTATTTGCACAGTGTCCTTGCAAGTAGTCTGGTTCTAGAAAGGTTACTATGGCTCTGTTGTATTTACTTGAGAACTCTCCAAATGCCCATTAGATAATCATCGCATGACCGCTGCTCAACACTTTTGTTGTTGTTCAGTCGCACAGTCGAGTCCGACTCTTCGTGACCCCATGGACCAGATTACGCCAGGCCCTCCTGTCTTCCGCTGTCCGCTGAAGTCTGCTCAATTTCATGTTCGTTGCATCGATGACACTGTCTAACCATCTCATCCTTTGCCGTCCCCTTCTTCTTTGACCTTCAATCTTTCCCAGCATCAGGGTCTTCTCCAGTGAATGCTCCCTTCTCATTTGGTGGCCAAAGTATTTGAGCTTCAGCTTCAGGATCTGGCCTTCCAGGGAACAGTCAGGGTTGATTTCTTTTAGGATTGACTGATTTGATCTCCTTGCAGTCCAAGGGACTCTCAAGAGTCTTCTCCAGCACCATAGTTCAAAAGAATCTATTCTTCGGCGCTCAGCCTTCCTTATAGTCCAACTCTCGCAGCCATACATTACTACGGGGAATACCATTGCTTTGACCATGCGGACTTTTGTTGTCAAGGTGATGTCTCTGCTTTTTATCATGCTGTTTAGGTTTGCCATCGCTTTCCTCCCAAGGAGCAGGCGTCTTTTAATTTCATGGCTGCAGTCACCATCTGCAGTGATCTGGGATCCTAGGAACGTGAAGTCTTTCACTATTTCTACGACTTCCCCTTCTATTTGCCAAGGAGTGATGGGGCCAGATGCCATGATCTTAGTTTTTTTGATGTTGAGCTTCAAGCCCACTTTTGAGCTCTCCTCTTTCACCCTGAGCAAGAGGCTCTTGAGGTCCTCTTCACTTTCTGCCATCAGAGTGGTATCGTCTGCATATCTGAGGTTATTGATCTTTTTCCCAGCAATCTTAACTCCAGCTTGTGATTCATCCAGGCCAGCATTTCGCATGATGTACTCAGCATATAAATTAAATAAGCAAGGTGACAATATACATCCTTGTCATACTCCTTTTCCTATGCTAAACCAATCAGTTGTTCCATATCCGGTTCTAACTGTTGCTTCTTGACCCTTATACAGGTTTCTCAGGAGACAGGTGAGGTGGTCTGGTACTCCCATCTCTTTAAGAACCTGCCATAATTTATTGTGATCCACACAATCAAAGGCTTTAGCATAGTCAATGAATCAAAAGTAGATGTTTTTCTGGTACTCTCTTGCTTTCTCCATAATCCAGCGAATGTTGGCAATTTGATCTCTAGTTCCTCTACCTCTTCGAAACCCAGCTTGTACTTCTGGCAGTTCTCTATCCACGTACTGTTGGAGCCTAGCTTGTAGGATTTTGAGCATGACCTTGCTAGCGTGTGAAATGAGTGCAATTGTGCGATAGTTTGAACATTCTTTGACGTTGCCCTTCTTTGGGATTGGAATGTAAACTGACCTTTTCCAATCCTGTGGCCACTGTTGTGTTTTCCAAATTTGTTGGCAAATTGAGTGCAGCACTTTAACAGCATCTTCTTTTAAGACTTTGAATAACTCAGCTGGGATACCATCACCTCCACTAGCTTTGTTGTTAGTAATGCTTTCTAAGGCCCATTTAACTTCGCTTTCCAGGATGTCTGGCTCGAGGTCAGTGATTATACCATCGTGGTTGTCAAGGACATCGAGGTCCTTCTTGTATAGTTCTTCTGTGTATTCTTGCCATCTTTTCCTAATCTCTTCTGCTTCTGTTAGGTCCCTACCGTTTTTGTCCTTTATCATGGCCAGCTTTGCATGGAACGTTCCCTTGATTTCTCCAATTTTCTTGAAGAGATCTCTAGTCCTTCCCAATCTATTGTTTTCCTCTATTACTCTGCATTGTTCATTCAGGAAAGCCTCCTTATCTCTCCTTGCTGTTCTCTGGAAATCTGCATTAAATTGGGCAAATTTTTCCTTATCCCCATTGCCTTTAGCTTTCCTTCTTTCCTCTGCTATGTGTAAAGCCTCATCAGACAGCCACTTTGCTTTTTTGCATTTCTTTTTCTTTGGGATGGCGGTGAGTGCTGCCTCCTTTACAATGTCACGGACCTCTGTCCATAGTTCTTCAGGCACTCTGTCTATCAAATCTAGTCCCTTAAACCTATTCTTCACCTCTACTGTATATTCATCAGGGATGTGATCTAGGTCAAATCTGAATGGCCTTGTGGTCTTCCCAACTTTCTTCAATTTAAGTCTGAATTTTGCAATGAGTAGCTCATGATCTGAGCCACAGTCAGCTCCAGGTCTTGTTTTTACTGACTGGATAGAGCTTCTCCATCTTTGACTGCAAATTATATAGTCAATCTGATTTCGGTGTTGCCCATCTGGTGATGTCCATGTGTAGAGACGCCTCTTAGGTTGTTGGAAAAGGGTGTTTGCTATGACCAGCGTGTTCTCTTGACAAAACTCTGTTAGCCTTTGCCCTGCTTCATTTTGTTCTCCAAGGCCAAATTTGTCTGTTATTCCGGTTACCTTTTGATTTCCTACTTTAGCATTCCAGTCCCCTATGATGATGAGGACATCATTTTTTGGTGTTAGTTCTACGAGCTGTTGTAGGTCTTCGTAGAACTGGTCCACTTCAGCCTCTTCTGCAGCAGTGGTTGGGGCATAGACTTGGATTACTGTGATATTGAATGGTTTGCCTTGGATTCGGACCAAGATCATTCTGTCATTTTTGAGATTGTATCCCAATACTGCCTTTCTCACTCTCTTGTTGACTATAAAGGCCACACCATTTTTTCTACGGGATTCCTGGCCACAGTAGTAGATATAATGGTCTTCTGAGTTAAATTCGCCCATTCCTGTCCACTTTAGTTCACTGATTCCCAAGATGTCAATGTTCATTCTTGCCATCTCATTTTTGACCACGTCAAGCTTACCTTGATTCATAGATCTTACATTCCAGGTTCCTATGCAGTATTGTTCTTTGCAGCATCGGACTTTCCTTTCACCGTCAGACACATCCACAACTGAGCGTCCTTTCGGCTTTGGCCCAGCCGCTTCACTCTTTCTGGGGTTACTCGTACTTGCCCTCTGCTCTTCCCCAGTAGCATATTGGACACCTTCCGACCTGAGGGGCTCATCTTCCGGCGTCATATCTTTTAGCCTTTTGTTACTGTCCATGGGGTTTTCTTGGCAAAGATACTGGAGTGGGTTGCCATTTCCTTCTCCAGGGGATCACGCTTGGTCTGAGTTCTCTGCTGTGGCCTGTCCGTCCTGGGTGGCCCTCCACGGCATAGCCCACAGCCTCATCGAACCTCGCAAGCCCCCTCGCCACGACAAGGCAGTGATCCATGAGGGAGTGCTCAACACTATATTCAACCTATTTTACAGGCTTTTTTCCCTATGATTTTCTTATAGCCCTGTTTACAAGTCAGAGTGAACACACATTCAGTTCATGTATAGTGTATACTTAATGCTTTGAATAATTATCCTGTATTTATTATTTATTTAGAATATTTTTATGCTGCCCCTTCAGAGTCCCGCTTAGGTGGCTTACAATTAAAAACACAGTATAGCAAAGCCCAAGTCGTTAAAAAACAATTAAAAACAAACTAGTAGTCACAACTGGCACAAAACTGTCCATAAAACAGATGCAGTCCTTTAAAAAGTTAAGATTACTTAAAATCCTGGATTAAAAGCTTACCTAAAAGAAGGTAAAGCAAGCACCAGACAAGCCTCAAGCAGGAGGGCATTTCAAATCCCTGTCTCTAATTGCCACCTGCTTCACCTCTGAAGGCAGGGACAGAGAAAGCAGGGTTTGTGAGGGAGATCTTAACCTGTGTGTTGGACAATATGGGAGGAGATTGTCATTTAAGTACCGTGGTCCAAAGCTGTTTACAGCTGTTTAGAACCTTGAAAGTAAGAACCAGCACTTTGAATTTTGTCTGGAAGCAAAAGGGTAGACAGTGCAGATTTTTCTGCACAGAGGTGATACTATCCCTGTAACCAACTCCTGACAGTAATCTGCCCACCACATTTTGGACCAATTGAAATTTCTGGACCATTGTCAAAGGCAGCCCCAATACAGAGCATTGTCAAAGGCAGCCCCAATTACAGTAACCTAACTCATGTTACAGTCACCAGATATACATGTGATACAAAACCCACATTTATCAAGGTACTGGTCTCCAGTTTCATTTGTACTTTGCTGCCCCTGGTAGAGTTTAGAATAGTAAACATAGCAAGTTGTATGTATCTTTAAGTATATAAAGAATTGTGGGAAATGTAGTTTCAATAACCTTAAGGTCAGCTGGTTAGGAGTAGCCTTACTGATTGGTATATACAACCTCCCTTTCCTCTGATACATTTACCCAGGATAAATTGTTTATTGCTCTCCTCCTTTTAGCTTGTTTGTGATCTTCTTGGCTAGCAGATGAGAGGGATTCAGCTCCTTTTACTGCACAGATCACCTGAGACCAGCCATGAACCTCAGGCAGGTTGGACACCAGAACCAGCAAGGAGCTACAGGAGCCATACAAGCATTCTCTTCAGGTCAAGGCACTCTGGTTCCTGGCCCCTGGCATCACCCAATAACTGTGCCTCCTGCAATGACATCCTTAGCATCTACAACTCTAGTCTTTACCAACACAAATCTTGTGCCTACAACAGTGCCCCATGCACCTACAGCTCCTGTTGAAGCTGGATGGCACAGATGGCAAATGACTGGAACCCGCCTATGAATTTGGCATCTCAACCAGCTTATGTGATCAATGGTCTGCCATCCATCCATAGACAGCCTGCCTATAGGAACTCAACATTAGATATGAAGCTTGTTGTCAAGCCACCTAATAGAATGCCTCCATGGATCGAACCAGATCTAGCAGCAAAGGGGATGCAGAAGTTCTCGGAGCTGCCAGAGCACTACCTGTTTTGGAAGCAAACCTTCCAAAGAGTTGTCAGGAACCTAGGATTACCTCCAGAAGAGGAACTCACACACCTGATAGCGTGGCTGGGGCCAGAATCCTCTGCTCAAGCTCAAACCCTTGCTTCAGTGAATGCAATGGATCTACAACAGCCCTACAAGAGGTGTGGACAAGGCTTGACATATGCTATGGTGCATCGACAGCAATTGAGAAAGCGCTATGCTGAAACTCCTGGGATTTCCCAAGATAACTGACAAGGACCTTAGCAAGTTATGGAAATTGTCTGACCTTCTCATGTCATTACAGGCAGCCAAAAGAGATCCAAGGCTACCAGGTCTTGCATGTCTTGACCAAAGTTTAACACAGAGACAAATTAAAGAGAAGCTACCACCTGCATTGAAGGAGAAATGGGGCAATGCAGTTGCCAGCTACAAGGCTATACATGAAGACCAGTCCCCCCCTTTCTCACACATAGTGAGCTTCATCACCCAGCTGGCAAAGGATCATAATGATTCCCAATCCTACAACGACCCTCCCCTGCCTGACTCTTACATGGAAAGAGCACCTTCATGAGACACGAAGGCCAAGATGGAAGTGCCTGTGCACAAGACAGGGGTAACAAGCGTGACAAAACCAGCAGAGGTGTCAAAGTCTACAGAGCCTTTTTGTCCAGATCACAAGATGCCGCACCCGCTGAACAATTGTAAGGAGTTCAGAGGCAAGCCATTAGAGGAAGGCCTTGATCAGTTCTCTCTGCCACTACTGTGGGAGTGTGATGCTCTACCAAATGACTACACACAGATTCCCACATCAGATGTTGCACTCTGTCATCCTCATCTGAGACTGATAGCAAGTCAGCTTCCTGTCCTGGACTCCAACTTGCAAATCTTGCTTCTGTTAGGAACAGACATCTCTGATCTACTGGCATGCCACGAGCTGCTTTCGGGGCCTCCTGGGATTCTGCATGCCCAGAAGTTAGAGCTTGGATGGGTCATTGTGAGCCGATCGCTTCCAGATGACCAAAGATGACAATGAACCCACTCCATCTATGAGGGACAAAGAGTACTTGCAGTTGCTAGACCAATCACCAACATGATCCTGCTTTGCACCAAAGAAGAACTTGAAGACTGAAGCTCAAGTTTTGCATGCCTTAGTTTGCTTAGATGTTTAGTTAGCATTATAGTATGATAGTTATTTAGTTAGTATTATAATATGCCAGTTATGCTTAATATAGTTATAGCATTCCATTAATATTATATGTAAGTGGTGGAATTCTTAGAATTCCAGACAGGGAGTGTGCTGCCCCCGGCAGAGTTTAGAATAGTAAACATAGCAAGTTGTACTGTATCTTTAAGTATATAAAGGATTGTAGGAAATGTAGTTTCAATAACCTTAAGGTCAGCTGGTTAGGAGTAGCCTTTCTGATTGGTATATACAACCAGTGTTCCCTCTAAGCTGAGTTGGTGTGAGCTAGCTCACAGTTTTTTAGCCTTCAGCTCATACCTTTTTGGGACAGGGTAAAAGCTTTTACCCTGTCCCTACATTTTTTGCCATAGCTCAGGAAGGATGACTCCAGAGCAAACTAATCTATGCAGTAGCCAAATTGCTCGCTTACAACTTTGATGGCAATAGCTCACAAAGTAGATTTTTTGCTCAGAAGACTCCACAGCTTAGAGGGAACATTGTATACAACCTCCCTTTCCTTTGATACATTTACCTGGGAGAAACTGTTTATTGCTCTCCTCCTTTTAGTTTGTTTGTGATCTTCTTGGCTAGCAGATGAGAGAGATTCAGCTCCTTTTACCACACAAATCACTCAAAAGACTCAGGACTTTAAAACTCCTAATGTACAATGCATGTGCATTGTCTCTTACTTGTGAGCAGATATACACATATACAGGCAAGATGTACATGCATTTACTGTAATAAGAAATGGGTTCTTGAGTGCCACCTGTAAGTGTTCCTATGGGCAACATTATAGGCTGTAACAGTCCCTGATCGTGAGGACTTTCTTGCTCATTTCAACAGTGGTGGCAGGCCTGCGAACATGTTTCTTTACAGGCAAACATTTATGCATCTGGTGCATTGAACAGCATAACTGCCATGAATATAAAAACAAATAAAATGCTGCCAGGAAAACCATTCACTATAGATGTATAACTGGGATCAGTCTGAATATCCAGATACTCTTTTCAGTATTTCAGTTAGTATTTCAATTAGCCAGTGTGGTTTAGTGGATCAAATGCCAGACTAGAGTCTGGGAGACCCAGATTTGAATCCCCTCTCTACCATATAAGTTTTCTGGGTGACCTTGGGCCAGGCCCGTAGCTACAGTGGGGCATTCTGGGGCCTGGCCCCCTGACTTTTCATTGGGGGCCCCCTGACTCACTACCTGGAAAGGCCCCCCAACTTATTTCTGGCACTTGCCACCGCTGCCAGGGTGGCAAAACAAGCCTGACGCCGTCCTTCTCTCCCCCTAGCTCTCTGAATCCCTCCTCAGCAAAAAAAAAAAAAAAAGCCCTGCCCTACCATGCTGCTACTCTGTCTCTCGCCTGCAGCCAAAGCCAGCAAACCCCACCTCCAGGCTCTTGTAGCTGTTGCCTCTCTTTCGGTTTCCTCTTGCTGGCAGGCAAAGTTGGCAAACCCCGCCTCCAAACCCCAAGAGCTTGCCGTGAAGAAAGTTCCCCTGAATGTCCAGGTGCCCGGAGAAATGTAGGTTTTGGGGCAGGGGGATGTTTGTTTGCCTTTTTAAAGATGTGGTTTCTTCTGACCCAATGGAGAGGACCTCTGGGGAACTGGAGAGCTTGCAGGGCACCTCCAGGGTTGGTGCTAAGAAAAAGACTCTTTGCCTCTCTGGATCTTTCTTTTGGGCCAAGATGGTGCCAACAGCTCCCCCCCCCCAAGCTCATGCAGGCAGTGGGCTGGCCAGGGGACTCCCCGTGTGTGTGTGTGGTCTTGTTGTCCCAGGAGCTGGGCTCGGCCGGGACTTCCCGGGAGTCAGAATGCGAGCCCTTTCAGCCAATCGCCGACTCCCCCTGGACGGAGCACCTCTTCTCATCTCGGGCTCGACTCCAGACCTCCCATCCATCCTGCGGGCAGAGGGAGATTGAAGCCTCCTCCTCTGGGCGGTCTGGGGGGGGTTGGACACCCCCCACCCCCTTCCCTGGCCAATGCCTTGCAAAGTCATCTCGGAGGCTCTCGATGCTTGACATTTTTTGTTTGTTTCTCTGACGGGTCAATTCCACCTTTGAGCGGTGTGTCCATCCTAGCTTCAGCAGAAAGTTGGGAGTACAGTGGAGGCACCCTGAAGACCAACAAGGTTTGGTGTGCACATGCACACTTCACCCAAGAGCTTTTGGTGCTCCCTTGGGTGGGGGGTTGTCTGTGCAGGGTGCCCTCTGACTTATTTAAAGGCCCCCCAAATTAAAAAATCCTGGCTACGGGCCTACCTTGAGCCAATCACACACTCTCAGCCTAACCTATCTCACAGGGTGGTTTTGATAATAAAATGGAGGAGAGGAGAACAATGCAACTGCTTGGGGCCCCATTGAGGAGAAAGGTGGGGTACAAACAGGGGTCTTTTTGTAGAAAAACAGCTGCAGGAGCTCATTAGCATATGGTATGCTAATGAGCTATTAGGCTATTAGCATATGCCATGCCCCCTGACATCACCAGAAGTGATGTCAGAAGGGGAAGCAAAAGGGGGGGGAGGAATCTTCGAAAGCCTCCCCTTCCCTTCTCCAGCTAGTCTGGGTGGGGGAGCTAAGAGAGAAGGGGTTTAAAGTTTAAACTCCTTATCACTAGAGTTGGGCCACAGAAGGAGGAAAGAGGTGTAATGTATCCACTCGAGAACATGGGCTCAGGGCAGCCATGTGCTTGGACTGGTTCTAACCGGTCCGCCATGTGGCCAGGAGAAGGGCCTGAGTTTCGCCCCGAAAGACAATGGACTAGAGGATCCTAGCTCCCCTCCAATTGAGGAGCAGGAGATAACTCAATCAATGTAAATAGCGAATCACCGTGTGTGTGTGTGTTTGGGGTGTGGGTTCACTTGGGAATAAAAGCCGGCCTGCAAGCCGGCTTAGGTTGTCTTGTTCTTCATCTAATAAAGTATGTGAGAGCTGAAATCACTCGTCAGTTCTCAGTACTTTTCACTGGCGATGAAGGTGGGATGCCAACTCCCTCTCTGAACAACAACCACGAAGAAGAGCATCGCATCGAGCCCAGCCGCTCATCGCACTGCTCCCAAGCCTCACACTGCTGACCCCGAGAGCAGCAACGCACCGCTCACCGCAACCCAAAGCCGCCAACGCTCCCGAGCTTCGCACCGAGCCAGCTGCTCACCGCACCGCTCCCAAGCACCGCTGACCCCGAGAGCAGCCTCGCTTCCAACGCCGCCAACACTACGCCTGAACTGCGACCTCCACGGGTAAACGCAATGGCCACCAGCAATGAGAGCTTCCCTGCCTTCGACATCTCTCGCCCTGCACACTGGGAGACCTGGATCGAGACGCTGGAGCACCACTTCGAGATCCACGGCATCACGGATGCGGGCACAAAGAAGGCGTATCTGCTACGTTACTGTGGCATTGAGGCACATCTCCTCCTAAAGGACCTGGTAGCCCCTCTACAGCCGAAAGATGTGGCTGCCACTTATGAGATGCTGGTCAAGGCGTTTACCGACCACTTGGCCCCGAAGCCCACCAAGTTTGCGGAACGAATGGAATTCTTCGCAAGAACTCAGGGCCCCGATGAGACATCTCCGGAATTCCTGGCCGGCCTACGCCACGCAGCAACAAGATGAGCCTTCCCCAACCTCACGGATGCCCTTCTGAATCAGTTCCTGGTGGGGCTGAAGGAGCCAAAGCTGCGCCGTAGGCTCATCAGCCGAGACGACCTCACTCTGGAGGCTGCCAGCAAGGAAGCAGCCACCTATGAGAAGTCCCACTCGGACTGCCAGCTGAAGCCGGTCCACCGCCTCCAGGACTCCGGCCCATCCGATGACTCGAATGATGAGGAGGTCCTACAGGTAAACTGCCGATCGCAACAAAGTGCCCCACACATCAAGAGATCCCCCGCAGCATCGACTCAGCCCAACACCTCTGCCTGTGCCAGCTGTGGCAACACTCACGAGCGCCAGACCTGCCGTACCTCGCCCGGGTCTGCCGCTCCAAGGGCAAGCATCTGGGGTCCACTGCCCAGCTGGATGCCGCAAGTCTGCACACCATGACGACCCAGTGCCGGCAGATGGTATGTAACTTGCCCCCAGATGGCCCGGACAAGGTGCATGTGACTGTCCAAATAGAGGGGTCCCCCTGCCAAATGGAAATAGACTCGGGGTCCTCCTTCTCAATAATTTCTGCGGAAACCCTCAAAATGCTATGCCCCAAGGGGGGACCCTGTCTGCACAAGCCACAGGGGTTGAAACTAACAGACTTTAACAAAAACCCGGTGGCGGTCCGCGGCTGGGGCAAGTTTCAGGTCCAATTTAAAGGGTTCTCGGGCTTGCTGGACCTGCTGGTCGTGGAATGGCACCTCTCGAGTCTCTTGGGGTTGTCATGGTTTAAGCCTTTGGGACTTCAAATAGCGGGAGTAAACTGCCTCGGGACCGTGGACTGGGAGGCAGTCTGCCGCGATTTCCCCAAGGTGTTTGATGGGACCCTGGGGAAGTACAACAGGACCCCGATATCGCTCAATCTGGACCCCAATGTTCGGCCCATCCGCATCAAGGCATGGCCCCCTCCCATAGCAATGCGGGGAAAAATAGAGGCTGAGTTCGACCACCTGGTCGCCCAGGGAGTGCTAGAACCAGTCACATCAGCGCACTGGGAGACCCCCATTGTGACACCGATTAAACCTAACGGGACCATACACATTTGTGCAGACTACAAATGCACCATAAATAAGGCCCTGCAGGACCACACCTATCCGGTCCCTGTAGTGAGCCACGTCCTGGCCTCCCTTACAGGGGCCAAGGTTTTTGGTAAACTAGACTTGGCGCAGGCTTATCAACAGCTGCCAGTGGATGCGGCCACTACGGAAGCACAGACCATCACCACCCACAAGGGGGCCTTCCAGGTGAATAGGTTACAGTTCGGGGTTTCGGTGGCACCAGGGATTTTCTAGTCTTTCATGGATTCCCTGCTTAAAGGAATTCCAGGAGTGCAGCCCTTTCTTGATGACATAATCATCGCGGCACCGGACTCTGCCACCTTCGCCGACCGGCTGCGTCAGGTCCTGCAGAGATTCAACGATGCCGGCCTCAAGGTGAAGAAAGAGAAGTTTCAGCTGACCCAGCTGAGCTCTGAGAAGGAGCAAGGTGTTTGAGCTGCCAGAGGGGTGAGTGGTATTTTTATTTATTTACTTTCAGCTGAGGTGCTTTAGCTGAAAAGGTACTGTGTCAGGGACTGTATTTGGGAGTGTGTGGGTGAGTTGTAACAGACTCCTGACTGCTGGAGTTAGGGTGTGAAAGGGTCATTGTTTGCCTGTAATTAAGTGCTTGGGTGAGATTGAATAGCAGACTCCTGGCTGCTGGAGTTGGAGTGTGAAAGGGGCTTTGTTTGACCGTCATTAAGTGCCTTGGGTGATTTTGAGTAGCTGCTGGCCACACCCTCTCCTGGGAGACAATTCCATTTAAGGCAGGAAGTTTGCGAGAGCAAAAGGGCGAGGCTCTTTGCCTGTGGCTCTTGGCCTAGGGGCTCTGTAAGAAGCCCAGGAAGAGCCAGGAAGCCAGGACCTTGGCTCCTTGGTAAGGTAAGGTAAGTAGACTCCTACAACAGGAGCCATATAAATACAAAGGGTTTTAAAAGGGGGTTATAGAAAAGTATTTGTTTAAAAACAATTATGAAGCCAGAATGCCAGCAGGGGGTTGGGGGCTATCCAGTGTTTTGCATGGAGTGTCACATGTATGACTATCTGCCCACTGGTCAGAAGTCTTGGGTGTGTGCTCGGTGCAAGGAGCTCCTGGTTCTCAGGGAGCGAGTTTGCTCCCTTGAGGCCAAGGTGGCTGACCTGGAGAAGCAGGGACAGTCAGTTAGGTGCACGGGGAAGACTCTCGGGGACTTGTTAGATATGTCCCACTCTGGATCTGGCAGCCCGGCTGCTGCCAGGGAGCATGAGGGTCAAGGGGAAAAGGGGCACCATGCTGAGGATAAGGGGAATGTGCCCTCAGAAGGGACCTCTTCTTCAGCTGGTGAACGGGTATCCTTTCGTACCAAGGAACCGTCCCTGGGAAGGGTGGGAGGGGGGCTCTTGGTAGTTGGTGATTCAATCCTTAGGCAGGTAGACAGCTGGGTGGCGAACCCGCGTACTGACCGTATGGTGACTTGCCTGCCTGGTGCGAAGGTAGCGGACATTATGCGTGTTTTAGATAGGCTGGTAGATAGTGCTGGGGAGGAGCCAGTGGTCGTGGTGCACGTCGGCACCAACGATGTGGGGAAATGCAGTCGTGAGGTCCTGGAGGAGAAATTTAGGCTGCTGGGCAGGAAACTCAAGGCCAGGACCTCCAAGGTAGCCTTCTCGGAAGTGCTACCTGTTCCACGCGCAGGGCCGGAGAGACAGGCACAGATCAGGAGTCTCAATGCGTGGATGAGACGGTGGTGTAGGGGGAAGGGTTCAAGTTTGTTAGGCACTGGGATGCTTTTTGGGACAAGAGGGAGCTGTACAAAAGGGACGGTCTCCACTTGTCCCGAGAAGGAACCAGGCTGCTGGCGCTCAAAATCAAAAAGGTGGCAGAGCAGTTTTTAAACTGAATAATGGGGGAAAGCCGACAGGAGATGAAAAGTCTCTGGTTCGGGATGGCTCATCTCAAAGAGATGAAGGGGTAGCTATTACTTTTGTACAAGGAAATGGATTACAATTGTCCACTGAGACTGTGGCTAATGATAGGAACTGCCTGGCAAGGTCTCGAGGCAGCAAGAGGAAGGCTGTGGGCTTAACAAATGCTAGAAGTCTCCGAGGTAAAATCGGGGAGTTGGAATGCTTGGTGTTGGGGGGGGAAATAGACATTGTGGGTATTTCAGAAACTTGGTGGGATGAGGAAAATCAGTGGGATACGGTGATTCCTGGTTATAAATTATATCGGAAGGATAGGGGGAAAGGGTTGGAGGGGGGGTGGCTCTGTATGTCAGAGAGGGTATACCATCCAGTAAGATTGAGAGGGTAAGAGAATTGGATTCCCTTCTGGAAATGCTATGGGTTGAAATAGTGGGTCCAAAAGGAGGCTTAACAGTGGGAGTTTGTTATCGCCCACCAGATCAAAAGATAGAGGAGGATTATAAAATGATGAATGAATTAAAGATAGCGGCTAGACGAAATAACTGTGTTGTAATAGGCGACTTTAACTACCCACACATTGATTGGGTCAATATGAGTTCTAGTCGGGAAAAAGAGATTGCGTTCTTAGACACTCTCAATGACTGTGCTGTGGAACAGATGGTCACAGATCCTACCAGGGGAGAGGCGATCCTGGATTTGGTCCTAAGTAACACCCAAGACCTGGTGAGAGATGTAAAAGTGATTGCACCACTTGGAAACAGTGACCATAATGTCATTGAGTTTAACATTTGTACAGATAGGGAGTTGCCCAAAAAGACTGACGCAACCACTTTTAACTTTAAAAGGGGTAACTTCTCTGGTATGAGGGGACATGTGAGGAAGAAATTGAAAGGAAGAGTGGAGAAGGTCAAAACCATTGGGGAAGCTTGGAGACTATTTAAAAAGACAATCCTAGAAGCTCAGAAAAAATATATACCGCAGGTTAGGAAAGGTACAAATAGGTATAGAAAAAAGCCTGCATGGTTAACAAATAAAGTAATGGAAGCTGTAAAAGGTAAGAAGGATTCCTTTAAGCGGTGGAAAGCTAGTCTTAGTGAGGTTGATAAAAGGGAACACAGACTATGGCAAATAAAATGCAAGTCTGTGATCAGGCAAGCAAAAAGGGAATATGAGGAGCATATCGCAAAAAACATAAAGACCAACAATAAAACTTTCTTCAAATACATTAGAAGTAGGAAGCCAGCCAGGGAGGCAGTGGGGCCCTTGGATGACCAAGGGGTAAAAGGAGTAGTGAAGGATGATAGGGAAATGGCTGAGAAGCTGAATGCATTTTTTGCCTCTGTCTTCACTGTGGAAGAGGAGAAGTGTTTGCCCACTCCAGAAGCACTGATTTCGGGAGGGGGTTTGAAAGACCTGAATCAGATTGCGGTGACAAGAGAGGAAGTCCTCCGACTGATGGACAATTTAAAAACTAATAAATCACCAGGCCCGGATGGCATTCATCCGAGAGTTCTGAAAGAACTCAAATGTGAACTTGTGGATCTCCTGACAAAAATATGTAATCTTTCTTTAAAATCTGCCTCCATTCCTGATGACTGGAAGGTAGCTAATGTCACTCCCATCTTTAAAAAGGGCTCCAGGGGAGATCCAGGAAATTACAGGCCAGTCAGTCTGACATCGATACCGGGTAAGTTGGTGGAAACTGTTATTAAGGAAAGAATTAGTAGGCACATTGATGAACAAAAACTATTGAGGCAGACTCAGCATGGGTTCTGTAAGGGAAGATCTTGTCTCACTAACCTGTTAGTGTTTTTTGAGGGAGTGAACAAACATGTGGACAAGGGGGACCCAATAGATATTATTTACCTTGACTTCCGGAAAGCTTTTGATACAGTTCCTCATCAAAGGCTCCTAAGTAAGCTCAATAGTCATGGGATAAAAGGACAAGTCCTCTTGTGGATCAAAAACTGGCTTATAAATAGGAAACAGAGAGTGAGTATAAATGGGAAACTTTCTCAGTGGAGGGTGGTAAGCAGTGGGGTACCACAGGGATCAGTACTTGGTCCCATGCTTTTTAACTTGTTTATTAACGATTTGGAATTGGGAGTAAGCAGTGATGTGGCTAAATTTGCAGATGACACGAAGTTGTTCAGGGTGGTGAAAACCAGGGAGGATTGTGAGGCACTCCAAAGGGATCTGTTGAGGATGGGTGAGTGGGCGTCAACGTGGCAAATGGGGTTCAATGTGGCCAAGTGCAAAGTGATGCACATTGGAGCCAAAAATCCTAAATATAAATACACGTTGATGGGGTCTGATCTGGCAGAGACGGACCAAGAGAGAGATCTTGGAGTCGTAGTGGATAACTCGCTGAAAATGTCTACACAATGTGTAGCTGCAATAAAGAAGGCCAACGCTATGCTGGGGATTATTAGGAAGGGAATTGATAACAAATCAGCCAGTATCATCATGCCCCTGTATAAATCATTGGTGCAACCTCATTTGGAATACTGTGTACAGTTCTGGTCACCACATCTCAAAAAGGATATTATAGCATTGGAAAAAGTGCAGAGAAGGGCAACTAGAATGATAAAAGGGTTGGAACACCTTCCCTATGGAGAAAGGTTAAAATGCTTGGGGCTCCTTAGCTTGGAGAAACGACGGCTGAGGGGTGACATGATCGAGGTTTATAAGATTATGAATGGGATTGAGCAGGTTGAGAAAGAAGTACTTTTCTCCCTTTCTCACAATACAAGAACTCGTGGGCACTCTATGAAATTGCTGAGCAGTCGGGTTAGAACAGATAAAAGGAAATACTTCTTCACCCAAAGAGTGATTAACATATGGAATTCACTGCCACAGGAGGTCGTGGCAGCTGCAAGCATGGACAGTTTCAAGAGGAAATTAGATAAACATATGGAGCAGAAGTCCACCAGTGGCTATTAGCCACGGGGTATAGAATGAGAACTCTCAGTCTGGGGCAGGTGATGCACTCTATTCTTGGTGCTGGAGGGGGCAGCAGTGGGAGGGCTTCTGGTGCCCTGGCCCCACTGCTGGACCTCCTGATGGCACTTGGTATATTTTGGCCGCTGTGTGACAGAGTGTTGGACTAGATGGGCCATTGGCCTGATTCAACATTGGCTTCTCTTATGTTCTTATGTTCTTATGTTCTTAAGTGCCTCCTGGGGGTGCCTCGCATCGAGTTTCTTGGGTTTGCAGTCGATGCACAAGGCATCCATCCCACGGATGACAAAATAAAGGCCATCACACAAGCCCCGGTTCCCACATCCAAAACAGAACTACAGGCTTTCCTAGGCCTCTTAAATTTTTACCATGCTTTTCTGCCCCTAAAAGCCACGGTGGCGGAATCCCTCCACCGCCTGCTAGACAAAGAGGCACCGTGGGCATGGAAGCCGGAGCATGCAGCAGCGTTCCAGGCGGTGAAAGACTTGCTGGTCTCCAACACTGTACTGCACCACTTCTGTGAGGCTTTACCAATTGTTCTCGCTTGCAACCCTTCACCCTATGGGGTGGGGGCGGTGTTGGGGCATAGGCTGCCGGATGGCCAGGAAGTCCCGGTTGCCTATTACTCTCGGACCCTGTCTTCTGCGGAGCGTAACTACGCGCAGATTGACAAGGAGGCACTAGCGATAGTGGCAGGGGTTAAAAAATTCCACCACTATCTCTATGGCCACCCGTTCGAGATCCTAACAGACCACCAGCCTCTCCTGGTTCTCCTCGCGGAGGGAAGGAAAGAGAGAGAGTAGAGAGAAGGAAAGAAGGAAGGAAAGAGGAAAAGAAAGAGAAGGAAAGAAAGAGGGAAAGAAAGAGAGGGAAGAAGGAGGGAAACAGGGAAAGGAGGAAAAAAGAGAAGAGAAGAAGGTGGGAAAGAAAGAAAGAGAGAAGGGAAGAAGGAGGGAAAGAGGAAAAGGAGAGAAGGAAAGGAGGGAATGAAAGAAATTTGGCAGCAATTTGGCCCCATTATATCCTATGAGCCATTGAAGTCAATGGTGAAAACATAGGGTATATTCTGGGGTCTGGAGGGGAAGGGGTTTGAGGGAGAGGCTCCAAACTCACAGGGTAGCTGTTGGAGCCTCTCCCCAAGATACCCACCAAGTTTCAAGAACACTGGACCATGGGGTCCAATTCTATGGGCCCCCAAACAGGTTGCCCCCATTTTTTCCCACCATAGAGAACAATGGAGGGAATGGGGTCAGAAATGCACATAATTTTGTGTGCTGCCATCCACTGGAATTCTGTTAATGAGCAGAGTTTCAGAGCAGCAGATACTGGCAAAATGCACCAAACAACCCCAAAAGACTTATCAAAATTACCAAATGCTGAATTTCAGCTAATCAGAATTTAGCATCCTAATAAGAATAAGAGGTTTCTCCAGAAATACATGAGAGTGATTTCATAATGAAAGAATATGCATAGCCAGCATTATCTTTACTCTTCATATCATGACTAGTTCAAATGTCCCATTTATTTTGATGCTCCATGATTTGCACAGTTCATCCATCTCAAATGAAGCTCACATTGCATCTCAAACAAAGCTTGCATTGCAGCCAAATAATTGCCCCAACAGGATTGTCAGGTTCCCCCTTGCCACTCCAGCGTCCATTTATTTCAAGCATTAGAAGCAAGTGTGGTCTTGCCACAGAACCCAGACCCTAGGAATCATAGTTAGCCATAAGTTAGCCACTAGTTAATCGTGTCTGACTGTGAGTCATACAGCAGAAACAATAAATTAAACACAACAAATCCTATTGGTTTAAGTATGTAGCCAACTCCCTTCCAAAACACAAGACAATCTACTAAGCTTTGTTTACTTTGTTCAGCCTTGTGAGACCTGTTTAAAAGGCTAGCACACATGAAAGAGCTGCAATGTGAAAGCCATCTTAAGTTGCACCACATTTTGACTCTCCTTTATGACATGCTAGTGCCCATAGCTATTTATGTGCATATGGCAGCTCATAAAACAAGGGGAGAGATTTTCTTCCCAACATTCTAAGGTCCAAAATGTGTTTGCTTTGGAATATTTTGGGGGTCAGGATTTGGGTTTGCAATCAAAAACTCTTCTGTATATCTGAAGTATGCTATGGGTCAGCTGAGTAGAAATGCCAGTGTCTTAAGTGGTTAACATCATTTCAGGCTCAGTAGGATTAAAACCCAGATGTAAACAGAAGATTACAACCTCAAAATACAATTTCTTCCAGCCAAAAGACAAAAAGAGAGTTTACCAGCTCTGGCCAATACCAACCCTTTGATCAAGCACTGTGCCATTCAAATAACACTCATAAAGACCAGATGTGGGGAGCAGGAGATGGGGGTGGGGAGCAATAGAAGAGAGCATAATATTTCTTATAAACTGCCTTGGAGGCTTGTTCTCTCAAAGACCTGAATTATTGGCAGCTCTTTCAAAGTAGGGAAGAAAACTTTGGATTTCCCTTGAAATGGCTGCCCTTCAAAGGAGGTAGCTTCCATCTGATTCACACATTCAGGAGAATGAGATGGTAGAATAGATTGTACCACTTCAGACTACATCTAGAGGAGGATCACTGCAGGTCAAAAACCTGTACACAAGCAAAGAAAAGGGACAGACATTTCTACCTTATGTGTCAGTGCTTTTTAATGGATGGTGTTTTTTGTGCAAACAAATACTCAAATGAACCCACAGTCCATTTCATGACCCACTTCATTCTGCTGCATGTATAAACCAGGCTTTAAACTTGGTCTACATGTGGATCTGAATGAGGTAGAATAGCTAGCACCAAAATGCAGATGGAAGATAATCGTTTTGAATCATCTTCTGTGGTAAAAACTTCTGCAACTAGAAAGTCAGCACAGCAGGTAAAGGACTAGGCTAAACACTTTATCCCTGACATGATAGCAGTCTGACAAACTTTTATTCAAGGTATGAGCTTTCGTGTGCATGCACACTTTTTCAAATACATTGGGGTGGTAGGTAAGGTTCAAACTTACAGACAGGGGTTGAACAACAAATTAACATGTAACATGATGAAAATGTACAAAGACAAAATTAAATAACAAGGTAAGGTTATAAGGTCAACAGTTGTAAAGAAATACATATGACAAAATAGCAGATAAATGTGTAAAGGTATCTTTTCTAATTGTGGGAAGTAAACTGATACTCTACATTCTCTTCTCTCAGGTGTGGAGGTCACTGAACAGCATTTTCCCCCTTTTTTTGAAGTGGATGCAGCAAAACATCCCAATATTCCTTGCATTACATTCAGTATTCTGATATTCTATTCTGAAAAAGAAATACACTAAAATATAGAGGATGTATAGTCCTTCTTGTTGAGAATACATATGTGAGAACTGAATGAGTTAGTATATGTAATGAGATAAGAAACCAATTTCCCTGCTGAGTCCTAGGGAAGGTTTTGTTCCAAGTGTTGTAATACCTTGTAATTCAGCAATTTCCCATTCCATTCTGTTCCTAAAGCTCCTTTGTAATAAAACAGCTACTTTGAGGTCACCCATTGAATGTCCCGGAAGGTTGAAGTATTCTCCTACAGGGGTCTCAATCATGTGATTCCTAATATCAGATTTGTGTCCATTTATCCTCTGGTGTAGGGTTTGCCCTGTTTGTCCTATGCAGAGGACCCTGAGGGCTATTGTTGACATTTAATGGCATATGCAATGTTAGAAGATGAGCAAGTGAATGAGCCTCTGACAGTATAGCTGATGTTGTTAGGTCCAGTAATTGTGTTGGTATCTGGGTTTATTCAGCAGAGTTGGTATCTGGGTTTATTCAGAGGTGGATCTACTGTGAAACTAATGAAGCTTAAGCTTCAGGGGTCCCAATCCCAGGGGAGCCCTGAAGCAACTTTTTTTAAATGAGTGAAATTTTCAACAAAAATTAATGGAGTTTTTAGAGTGTTTGTTATTAAAATAAGGCTATTTTAGTGACAGAATCATGAGACAGTAGAAGTACTTAACAGTGACCTTAGAATGGAGCATGCTCAGTGTTGTAGCTTCCCCTAAAGTGGGCTGGCTGTTCCCAGCAGCCTAACAGTTCAGCCTGGTCCAGGAAGAAGAAACAGCACCATAAGGGTGGGGAAAGGCCTGCACTGATCTTGTTGTTTCAAGGCCTACTTTGGATTATTGCAGGTAAATTATTATTATTTGGAGCTATTGCAATACACATTTTTAGTATTCTGTTTCTTAATGCTTCTGAGGAGTTTGGCCTAGCCCAGGAAGAAGCTGCATCATAAGGGAAGGGAAAGGCCTGCACAGATCTTGTTGTTTCAAGGCTTGTTTTGGATTACTGCAAGTAAATGTTGGTAATCTGTGCAAGTATTAAAGATCTTTTAAAACAAAGGTGAAGTGGGATTCAGGATCCAAGTGAGAAGAACTGCAGCCTCCTAGATACAGCCTGGAAATCTTATCTAATGTTCCAATGTTGTGAGGTTAACCTGGACTTACAATATAAGTATTACTTATGTGTTTAGACTTCTTGTACTGTGCATCTTTGTGGATGCTGAAGATATTTGTAGCCAATAATATCCTAAAAAGCCTTGCTATGAAGTTATAGCAACTGGACTGGAATGAACAAGGACTTCTATGAAAACCTCCATGCTTTCATTTATATAGTTTATTGTAATGTTAAATTGCATCTGTTGCATTGCCTCTTTTATGTTTGTGTTTAAGAATAATTAGTTTAAGAACTAATAACAATAACAACTTTATGGCTGCAATTGTAGAGATCAAGACTCCAAAAGGAATAGCAATGAGTTCAAGAAAGTACTTAAGTAGATACCAAAAACACAAACTCAAGGAGAAATGATGTGATGAAATTTCTAAATGTCAAAAATTATCAAACTAATTTGCCCTTGGGTTGGAAGAAATGCGGAGAAGTGGGAACTTTTGCCCACTGCTGGTAACAATGTAACCACATAAAAACATTTGAATTTTATTTGAGCTAGAAGATGTTCTTGCTCAAATAAAAATCATCACTGGATATGACATCCCATTTGACCCAGCCCTATTTTTTCTTGATATCTGGAACTCAACTGTCATACCAACGCTTCCTTGTGAACTAATCATTAGTCTTATTGTGGCAGCAAAAGCATCGATTGCATCCAGGTGAAAATCTGAGAAAGCATTCACACGTTCTTATTGGCTCAATAAAGTCTGGGACCACCTTATCCTGGAAAAAAATCACTGATCATTTAAGACAATCAGAAATTTACACTAAACCTTCCAACTTCATAGGGAAACCTTCCAACCTTCCCTTTCATAGAATTTATCTCCGCATCAGACTTCCAACATCACAACCCTACATATCTAATTTTATTATATCAAAAATCAATACCACAACATTTTAATGCACATGTCTAGTTGTGTCACTGCTAAATTTAATTCAGTTTGATTATGCACAGTTACCTTCTCACCTTAGTTTTCTCTATATCAAAATAACTATACAGTTTTCATCAATGTAACTGCACTATTGATGTACTATTGATTTTTCATGATATCTTGCATGTATTATTATTGAATTTTGTTAATTATTGGGAAATTTATAAATATAAACTTTTAAAAAATCAAACTATTTTACAATGTCAAGTCAAACTTTGTCAACACCTACAGCTGAAACAAGCCAAGCAAGTACCAGTGAAGCCAGTGATGGTGCGCAAACCGTAGGAGCTCTCTCTAGTAATCATCAACCCACTATTGACACTTTTGGTACAGATGACAATCACAGTGGTCAACATGAAGGTACCATGGAACAGGAAGAGACAGAGCAGAAACAGGAAACAAAATCAGTGATTTCAAAGAATACAGTGACCTTGCAAACTGGCCCATAACAGTTGATAATGATTTTATACAGAACTAGGGAGCAAAGACCGTTGTGGTGGAAGACAACGGGCACTAGAAAGGAAGGGAGGGAGGTGGAAGGGAGAGAGGGTTGGAGGAAGGAAGGAAGGAAGGAAGGAAGGAAGGAAGGAAGGAAGGAAGGAAGGAATGAATAGGGGGAAGAGTGAAAGAAAGGAGAGAGGAAGAAAGAAAAAGGGGAAAGGAAGGGAAGAGGGGTAGAAAAGGGCTTCTCTGGGCCCAGAGAAGGCCTTTTCTGTCCGCCATACACCATCCCCTGGGCCTTCTATGGGGGCAGTAGGCAGTGTGTGGGGGAAAAGGGCTTCTCTGGGCCTACTGCCCCCATAGAAGGCCCATAGGATGATGTGTGGGGGACAGAAAATGGCTTCTCCGGGCCTACTGCCCCCATAGAAGGCCCAGGGGATGGTGTGTGGGGGACAGAAAAGGCCTTCTCAGGGCCTAGTGCCCCATAGAAGGCCCAGGGGATGGCATGTGGGGGTGGAAAAGTCCTTCTCTGGGCCTAGTCCCCTCATAGAAGGCCCAGGGAATGGCGTGTGGGGTCGGAAAAGGCCTTCTCTGGGCCTAGTGCCCCATAGAAGGCCCAGGGGATGGCATGTGGGGGGGCGGAAAAGGGCTTCTCTGGGCCTAGTGCCCCATAGAAGGCCCAGGGGATGGGGTGTGGGGGGCGGAAAAGGGCTTCTCTGGGCCTAGTGCCCTATAGAAGGCCCAGGGGATGGAGTGTGGGGGACGGAAAAGGGCTTCTCTGGGCCTAGTGCCCCATAAGAGGCCCAGGGGATGGGGTGTGGGGGCAGAAAAGGGCTTCTCTGGGCCTAGTGCCCCATAGAAGGCCCAGGGGATGGCGTGTGGGGGGCAGAAAAGGGCTTCTCTGGGCCTAGTGCCCCATAGAAGGCCCAGGGGATGGGGTGTGGGGGATGGAAAAGGGCTTCTCTAGGTCTAGTGCCCCATAGAAGGCCCAGGGGATGGCATGTGGGGGGCGGAAAAGGGCTTCTCTGGGTCTAGTGCCCCATAGAAGGCCCAGGGGATAGCGTGTGGGGGACGGAAAAGGGCTTCTCTGGGCCTAGTGTCCCATAGAAGGCCCAGGGGATGGGGTGTGTGGGGCGGAAAAGGGCTTCTCTGGGCCTAGTGCCCCATAGAAGGCCCAGGGGATGGGGTGTGGGGGACGGAAAAGGGCTTCTCTGGGCCTAGTCCCCTCATAGAAGGCTCAGGGGATGGGGTGTGGGGACGCAAAAGGCCTTCTCTGGGCCTAGTCCCCTCATAGAAGGCCCGAGGGATGGGGTGTGGGGGACGGAAAAGGCCTTCTCTGGGCCTAGTCCCCTCATAGAAGGCCCAGGGTATGGGGTGTGGGGGACGGAAAAGGGCTTCTCTGGGCCTAGTGCCCCATAGAAGGCCCAGGGGATGGGGTGTGGGGGCGGAAAAGGGCTTCTCTGGGCCTAGTGCCCTATAGAAGGACCAGGGGATGGAGTGTGGGGGACGGAAAAGGGCTTCTCTGGGCCTAATGCCCCATAGAAGGCCCAGGGGATGGTGTGTGGGGAACAGAAAAGGCCTTCTCTGGGCCTAGTGCCCCATAAGAGGCCCAGGGGATGGGGTGTGGGAGGCAGAAAAGGGCTTCTCTGGGCCTAGTGCCCCATAGAAGGCCCAGGGGATGGCGTGTGGGGGATGGAAAAGGGCTTCTCTGGGCCTAGTGCCCCATAGAAGGCCCAGGGGATGGCGTGTGGGGGATGGAAAAGGGCTTCTCTGGGTCTAGTGCCCCATAGAAGGCCCAGGGGATGGCATGTGGGGGGCGGAAAAGGGCTTCTCTGGGTCTAGTGCCCCATAGAAGGCCCAGGGGATAGCGTGTGTGGGACGGAAAAGGGCTTCTCTGGGCCTAGTGCCCCATAGAAGGCCCAGGGGATGGGGTGTGGGGGACGGAAAAGGGCTTCTCTGGGCCTAGTCCCCTCATAGAAGGCTCAGGGGATGGGGTGTGGGGGACGGAAAAGGCCTTCTCTGGGCCTAGTCCCCTCATAGAAGGCCCAGGGGATGGGGTGTGGGGGACGGAAAAGGGCTTCTCTGGGCCTAGTCCCCTCATAGAAGGCCCAGGGGATGGAGTGTGGGGGACGGAAAAGGCCTTCTCTGGGCCTAGTCCCCTCATAGAAGGCCCAGGGGATGGGGTGTGGGGGACGGAAAAGGCCTTCTCTGGGCCTAGTCCCCTCATAGAAGGCCCAGGGGATGGTGTGGGGGGGCGGAAAAGGGCTTCTCTCACTTGCCTCAGCCTTGAGGGCCTGTCCCTGCGCTCACACTCCAGACAGTCCTCTCCTGTCGGAGGACTGGAGCAGACTGAGCTGAAAACACTGACGGGGGCTGACGGCAGCGGGACTTTGCGAAGCAGCCAGTCAGCCCTGGCCAGTGTCTTCTGACTGCCAGTTCTTGAGCTGAATCAATTATGGCAAACATAGAATGTGATGGAACCAAAATTCAAATATATATAAGGACAGGATTGTTTAATGCAGGACATCAGGTTTTTTCAAAATAAAAAAATAGATGATGTATATACCAAATCCAGAAAGTTTACAAGGAGCAAAACAGAAGTTTATCAAACAAATACTTTGAAAAAAGATGGGAAAATCATCAGACTGTGATGAGATCCTGGTTAGTTTACTCAAAGAGGAAAGGCTGTATATACTGTTTTGCTTGCAAACTCTTTTTAGATGCCAAACACAGCAGGTGGGTTTTCTGACTGAATGAATGTACTCAGAACTCTGGAGAATCATGAAGACAACATGGAACATAAGAGGGCAATGTTGTGTTCGATAACAAGAAAGTCAAATAAACACACTGTGGATCAGCAACCTGAGGAACAGATGAGAAAAAACATACCGTACTATTTTGAAGTACTGAAAAGAGTTGTAGCTGTTATAAAGTTTTAAGTGAAAGAGATTTACCATTTCGAGATCATGAGGAGAAGTGGGGTGCACCAAATAATGGCAACTTCATGAAGGTCATTGAACTTATTGCAGCGTTTGACCCATTTTTACATGAATATTTTGAAAAATGTAAAAATGAAAAAGTAAATATTACTTACCTATCCAAAACAGTGTATAAATAACTGATAGAAATCATGGGGAAACATGCAAGATGAAATTGTGACTCAAATCAACGATCTAGACACCAAATACTACTCTATTATTGTTGATGCTATATCTGACCTGACACATTTTGACCAGCTGGTAATTGTGGAAAACCCTGTGCAAAATTTTTAACATTTATACCAATAGAAAACCATTCATCCATGACCTTGTTCAACAAAATACAAGAGGTTCTGGGCAGACATAAGCTGTCAGTTGAAAATATCCATGGTCAGTCCTACAATAATTCATCTAGCATGAAGGGCTCAGAGAAAGGGCTGCAAGCTCGCTTTAAAAACATTAACAGGTATGCAGACTAAGTACCATGTGCAGCCCATTCACTCAACCTTGTTGGAGTAAAGGCAGTGTCTACTGTGTCTGAAGTTGTTGACTCTTTTGGCATTTTGCAGGAGCTGTATGTTTTCTTTTCTGGATCTTCATGAAGATGGGAAATTTCAAACACACATGGCAATCAAGATTTTTCCCTAAAGAGCTTAAGTGTAACTAGATGGTCTGCACAATATGAAGCAGTCTGGGCAATTAAAAATGGATATACAGGTATTTTACAAACTCTCAAACATATTTTTGAAGACTTAGAAGAGAAGCCTGAATGTAAATGAGATGCAAAGAATTTATACCACAAGCTGGCAAAGTTGGAATATGCTACTTTAACAGTTGTTTGGGAAGAAGTTCTTCAGCATTTCAACAAAACAAGCAAGAAACTCCAAACTTCTGGTTTTGATGTATTTGAAGGTTATCTTCTGCTGTTATCTTTACTTTCATTTGTTAAAGAAGTCTGAGAAAATTCAGCTGACTGGATTGTACACTATGAATCAGAAGCAAAAGATTTGTGTGAAGATATTATCACACGTTATTCTGATGCTTCCAAACTCATGGTTACGAAGAAATTTTCAGATGGAACAAGTGGAAGGATGTCTTTGAAAGGAACTAAAAAATTTAGGATAGAAGTTCAAAATCAACTCTATGACTGCTTGCTAATCCAGTTAGGCAAGAGGAATGGCCCATATGAGCAGATTGCAAAAAGGTTCAAGTTCCTCTCAGACTTGCTGAACAATTCTGAAACTGATGAGGACAATATTAAACTTATAATATTGCATAACAAAGATGATATTGACCATACATTAGTAAATGAGTGTTACGAGTTCAAAGAATATTTACACCTGAGGAAATCCCAGAACACAGAAGAAAACATGCCATCTAAAATGCAATGTGCAGAAGTTCTTCAGCTTATTTATAACCAATGCCTGATTGAAGTGTTCCCTAATATTACTACTGGGCTTAAGCTGTACTTGACAATGCCTATCACAAGCTGTGAAGCAGAAAGGAATTTCTCAAAGCTTTCCTTTATAAAGAATTTTTTTTGATCTACCATGACTGAAGAGCGCTTACATTCTTTATGCATATTGTCTGTAGAAAATGACATTGCAAGGAAGCTCTCATATGACAAAACTGTATGTGAATATGTTGCTAGAAAAAACAGAAAAAAGAGTGTTTTGTAAAATGTACTTCATAGGTGTCTAAAATAAAATATATTAACTGTGGTCTTTGCTATGTTTTATTTCATCATTCTATGATGCATCATGCATGTATACAGTTCTCTAATTTTCATCCCTCATAACCTGAAAACTATAAGGCATAGCTTAGGAAATTTTTATTCACACAAATGACTTTGACATCTAGGATAAACCAGTACAGCAATTTTAATCAAAATCTGAGATGTAGTGGATAATTTAAAAACAACAACAACAATGTGGTGATCTGCCATGGAACAACCCCACTGAAGAAGTTACCCAGAACTCCTTGCTGGTGGGAAGGTGCTCACTGTATGGCCCATTTTCAAGGGTTCTACCCCAACACCCTGTTCTCTGCCATTTGAGCCTTGAGATCCTTGCAGGGGCAGCAAGGCCCTTTGGACCTTACTGGATGTTGCCCTATTGTTGCTGGTTGCAAAGAGGCCCCCATAACAGTTCAAGCTTCAGGGCCCCCAAAATGTAGATCCACCCCTGGGTTTATTGCAAGCTCTGGTCCCAGTGTCCATGTTCACATGTTAGATGTTGCATTATTGTGGGTGAGGAGTTGTTTGAGATGGGGGGTGGGGGCAGGGAGTCTGTTCACAAGAAAAGATTTGTCCCCCAGTCCTTGTGAAAGAGAACTGTCATTATCCAGTAGAGGTTGTAAGTTGTTGACAATGCATTGAACTGTTTTGAGCTGAGAGCTGTATGTGACCACTAGTGGTGTTCTATTATTGTTCCTTTTGCTCCTGTTTTATAAAAGGTTTTCTCTGGGTATCATTCTGGCTATGTTAATCTGTTTTCTGACTTCAACAGGTGGATACTTTAGTTCCAAAAAGGTGTGTTGTAGAACCCTCAAGTGAGAATCTCTGTCTGTAGGACTGGAGCAGATGCGGCTGTAGTATAGAGCCCGGCTATATACATTGGATCATTTGGTATGTTTAGGATGGTAGCTGAAGGTGTGTAGGTATGTTTGTCGGTCAGTAGGTTTCCAGTATAAGGTGGTGTCCATGCATTCAATGTGTATTTTTACAGTAGTGTCCAGAAAATGTATTTCTTGAATGGATTGATTCATTGTCAGGTTGATGTCACCTGATTTTCACCTGAGGGATCTACAACAAACTTTTTTGGAACCAAAGTATCCACCTCATACCTTGAATAAAACTTTGCAGGTCTTAAAAGTGCCACTGGACTCTAAATTTGTTCTACTGCTTCAGACCAACATGTCTGACCACCTGGATCTATGACAGCTGTCTATCTGCAGAGAGTTTAGTACACAAGCATTCCTGTTGCTGTTGCAGTAGTTAATTTCCTTGAAGAGATTTTTGAGGTTTCAGTAAATCTCTGTTTCTGGAACCCTGGGATTCATTAGGAGGCCAATTGTAAACCCTTGTCAGAATATAATCTTGAGTGATTCTTTACTTTCTGCTCTAGGAGTGTGTGTATGTAGCTACACTGCCAATATAGTGTATATATGGAATATTATATACAGAAATTAGAGGTTAATAAAAGCAGATATCTAATTCCCTAACAGCAGTTCAGTAAAGCAGGGACCTGCAACAGGAGGCTATGCAATCTCCTACTTTGTTTGGTTTGAATTAGAGTTCCATGCTTTAGTTGGCATTCCTTCATGCATAGAATATCCTGCATTAAAGAGATGGACTAGAAGGATTCATAAAGGAAATCACCCCACTTGAAAATTTTGTGTGCCAGCAACTACTAGAAGCTCCCTTTCTCTTATCTCCTTGCTTATGCCTGTGCTACCTTCCCTGTGATGTCTGTAAATATTATACAAAGTTGCTGTTTAAACCAGAGTTAGGAGATTGGGTAATAGAATAAGTTATTAAAGTTGCATTTTATTGGCTTGAAAAGAGTAGCTGAAAAAAATCAGCTTAAAATATACCACACTCTGAACAATCTCTGCTAAATTTGTGCCTTTCCAAAACAGTTTCTTTTTTCCCCATTTCATGTGAAAGACTCATAAGCAGTGTAAAACAAATGGTAAGCAGAGGGTTGGTTTGCACTAATCTCTCTGGATACCCTTTGGGTTTTTCCACATTACCTGTACAACATAATATGTGATATGAAGTTTATATCCAGTTCCTTTTTCATTAAAGACTGGATGAAAGATCACCTGAATTAGGTACATCATATGTCCCATGCCTTCCCTGTATGCAGGACTTCTTAACTAGATGAGGTCATAAATTGGTCCAAATTTGTTCATCTTTTCTACCATTACTGTTTTCATTCTCAGTCTGTGGGTGTTAATAGGACTGGGTAATTCTTAATGCATTAATGCAAAAAAGCAGTACAGTAAAGAAAGCATAATTTAATGTTTGCTGTTACTTAAGAACATAAGAGAAGCCAATGTTGGATCAGGCCAATGACCCATCCAGTCCAACACTCTGTCACACAGTGGCCAAAAATAGCAAGTGCCATCAGGAGGTCCAGCAGTGGGGACAGGACACTAGAAGCCCTCCCACTGTTGACCCCACCAACCACCAAGAATACAAAGCATCACCTGCCCCAGAGTCCCTATCTATTTGTTGTTCTTCAGTCGCACAGTCGAGTCCAACTCTTTGCGACCCCATGGACCACATCACACCAGGCCCTCCTGTCTTCTGTCTTGCTCTGGAGTTTGCTTAATTTCATGTTTGTTGCCTCAATAACACTGCCTAACCATCTTATCCTTTGCCATCCCCTTCTTCTTTGACCTTCAATTTTTCCCAGCATCAGGGTCTTCTCCAGTGAGTGCTCCCTTCTTATTTCGTGGTCAAAGAATTTGAGCTTCAGCTTCAGTATCTGGCATTCCAGGGAACAGTCAGGGTTGATTTCTTTTAAGATTGACTGATTTGATTTCCTTGCAGTCCAGGGGACTCTCAAGAGTCTTCTCCAACACCATAATTCAAAAGAATCTATTCTTTGGCACTTGGCTGTTCTTATTGTCCAACTCTCGCAGCCATTCAGTACTACTGGGAATACCATTGCTTTGACAATATGGACTTTGGTTGCCAGGGTGATGTCTCTACTTTTTATTATGCTTTCTAGGTTTTCCTCCCAAGGAGCAGGCGTCTTTTAATTTCATGGCTGCAGTCACCGTCTGCAGTGATCTTGGATCCCAGGAATGTGAAGTCTGTCTGTCAGTACTTCCGCTTCTCCTTCTATTTGTCAAGGAGTAATGGGGCCAGATGCCATGATCCTAGTTTTTTTTATGTTGAGTTTCAAGCCAACTTTTGTGCTCTCCTCTTTTATGCTTAGCAAGAGGCTCTTTAGGTCCTCTTCACTTTCTGCCATTAGAGAGGTATCATCTGCATATCTGAGGTTGTTGATATTTTCCCCAGCAATCTTAATTCCAGCTTCTGAATCATCCTGGTTGGCATTTCGTATGATAAGCAAGGGGAAAATATACATCCTTGTCGTACTCCTTTCCAATGCTAAACCAATCAGTTGTTCCATATCCTGTTCTAACTGTCACTTCTTGACCCTTATACAGGTTTCTCAAGAGACATGTGAGGTGGTGTGGTACTCCCATCTCTTTAAGGACTTGCCATAGTTTGTTGTGATCCACACAATCAAAGGATTTAGCATAGTCAATGAAGCAGAAGTAGATACCTACCTATGCCTTGTGGCTAATAGCCACTGATGGACCTCTGTTCCATATGTTTATCTAATTCCCTCTTTAAGCTGTCCATGCTTGTAGCCACCGCCACCCCCTGTGTCAGTTAATTTCATGTGTTAATCACTCTTTGGGTGAAGGAGTACTTCCTTTTATCCATTGTAACCTGACCACTCAGCAATCTCATTGAGTGTCCATGAGTTCTCGTATTGTGAGAAAGGGAGAAAAGTACCTCTTTCTCTACCTGTTCTATCCCATGCATAACCTTATATATATCTATAAGGCTATAATATCCTTCTTAAGGTGTGGTGACCAGAACCGTACACAGTATTCCAAATGAGGTCACACCATTGATTTATATAGGGGCATTATGATATTGGCTGGTTTGTTCCCAATACCCTTCCTAATAATCCCCAGCATAGCATTGGCCTTTTCTATTGCAGTCACACACCATCTTGACATGTTCAGTGAATTATCTACTATGAATCCAAGATCTCTCTCTTGGTCAGTCTCTGCTGGTTCGGACCCCATCAACGTGTATTTATAGTTACGATTTTTGGCTCCAATGTACAACACCTTGCACTTGGCCACATTGAGGTACAGGAGTACTGAAGGATGATAGGGAAATGGCTGAGAAGCTGAATGCATTTTTTGCCTCTGTCTTCACTGTGGAAGATGAGAAGTGCTTGCTCACTCCAGAACCACCGATTTCGGGAGGGGTGTTGAAAGTCCTGAGTCAGATTGAAGTGACGAGAGGAGGTCCTACTACTGATAGACAACTTAAAAACTGATAAATCACCAGGCCCAGATGGCATACATCCAAGAATTCTGAAAGAACTCAAATGTGAACTTGTGGATCTCCTGACAAAAATATGTAACCTTTCATTAAAATCTGCCTCCATTAATGAGGACTGGAAGGTAGCTAATGTCACTCCCATCTTTAAATAGGGTTTCAGAGGAGGGTACCACAGGGATCAGTACTTGGTCCAATGCTTTTTAATTTGTTTATTAATGATTTGGAGTTGGGAGTAAGCAGCAAAGTGGCTAAATTTGCAGATGACACGAAGGTGATCAGGGTAGTGAGAACCAGGGAGGATTGTGAGGCACTCCAAAGAGATCTGTCAAGGATGGGTGAGTGGGTGTCAGTATGGCAAATGGGGTTAAATGTGGCCAAGTACAAATTGATGCACACTGGAGACAAAAATCCTAACCATAAATATACGTTGATGGGGTCCAAACTGGCAGAGACTGACCAAGAGAGAGATCCTTGAGTTGTAGTAGATAACTCAATGAAAATGTTGAGACATTTTGCAACTGCAATTAAAAAAAAGGCCAATGCTATGCTGGGGATCATTAGGAAGGGAACTGAAAACAAATCAGCTTGTATCATGAGTACTGTGTACAGTTCTGGTCACCACACCTGAAAAAGGATATTATAGCATTGGAAAATGTACAGAAAAGGGCAATTAGAATGATAAAAGTGTTGGTACAGTTCCCCTATGAAGAAAGGTTAAAACGCTTGGGGCTCTGTTGTGGGGAGGGGAAGGGAAAGGAGTTTGTAAGCCACTCTGAGACGCCTTTGGGCAGTGAAGGGCAGGGTATAAATACAATCTCTTCTCTTCTCTCTTTAGCTTGGAGAAATGACGACTGAGGGGTGACATGATTGAGGTTTACAAGATTACTAGGAATAAGGCCCACTGTGGAAATAAATATAACGAGCTCTAGAAAGAGGCTCTGGGAGAATGCCAAGGCCTTGGACACTCAGCGTCAATTTGCTGTGGCAACCTCAGCAGGGTATCATGACACAGAATCCACCATTTTCTCCAGAGGAACTGATCTCTTCTACCTGAAGAGCAACTGTAATTTTGAGTGATCTCCAGCCCTCATCTGGAGGTTGGCAACAATTGTTACCCAGGAGGAAATGGCTGGTTTGGAGGGTGGGGTCTATGGCACTGTACCTGTCTGAGGTCCAGCCCCTCCTTAAACCCTACCCTCTCCAGGCGCCACCTATGAATTCCCTAGGAATTTGCCAACCTGGAGCTGGCAACCCCATCTCCTTCCCCGCTAACCATCAACAAACCATTATCTGCCCCTCTGACTGCAGCTGACTTCTGCCCTCCCTCCTGGAGATCAGTTGTAATTCTGAGTGATCTCCACCCCTCACTTGGAGATTGGCAACAATGGTTCCCCAGGATGGAATGGCTGGTTGGGAGGGTAGAGTCTATGGCATTGTATCTGTCTGAGGTCCCATCCCTCCTCCAACCTCACCCTCTCCAGGTTCCATCCCTCAAATCTCCAGTAATTTCCCACCTGGAGTTGGCAACCCTATCTCCTTCCCAGCTATTCATCAACCTACCTTTATTTCTCACTTAGTCTTCAGCTTTCCATCTCCCCCCCACCTGCAAACTCTACCATGCTCTGAAGCCCTGACTGCCATGTCACATTGGCTGTCATGGGGGGGGGGGATCTCAGCAGGGTATAAGGACACAGAGTCCACCATGTTCTCCAGGGGAACTGATCTCTGCCATCTGGAGAGTTGTAACTCTGAGTGATCTCCAGCCCTCACCTGGAGATTGACAACAATGGTTTCCCAGGAGAAAAAGTAGTCTTTCTCTGCAATGGGGACCAAAGCAGCTTACATCATTCTCCTCTCCACCTTTTGACTTGCACAAAAACCTTGTGAGATAGGTTAGGCTGAAAGTCTGTGACTGGTCCAAAATCACCCACTCAGCTTCTACAACAAGAACCTTCTACAACAAAAGGCCCTGTTCTGAAGCACTGACTGCAATGCCCAGGGTAGTCAACCTCCAGATGGAGCCTGAAGATCACCAGGTATCACAACTGAACTCCAGACAACAGATCCCCCCTGGAGAAATTTCCAGGAATCTCCCTACCAGGAAATGGCAACCCTAGACTCAGGACTGGCCCCAAAAGGTTTCCTTCCTTTATCTGAACCAAGCTTGGTTGCCTACTGTGGCAAAACAGGTTCCAGTTTACAACTCAGCTGTTCACCTCCCACCCTTGTCCTGTGGGCGTATCTCACTCCTTAGACTTGCTGCCACCACTCACTGAATTGTCACTGCCTTTTAAGAGGGACAGTGAGACCCCTCTGGCTGAATCTCCCTATTTGGAGATGGAATCCCCGATCTTTGGGGGATCCCTGGAAAGTTGGCAAACCAAGGGTCTGACTTTCCTTGCTTCCTTGGGCTACTCCCTCCCTTTGGTATTGTGCAGAGCAGAGGAGACTATGTGGTCAAAGCACAACACAGATTATTAGCCCAAATAAAAGAATTTATTTAACTATTTACACAATTATGGAGCACACATACATACTAAATGAATAAGGCAGAACTGTAGGAGTAAGCACACACTATGAACCAACAGGGCATACATCAATAGTGGTTGAACGCAATTCTCTTTCCCTACACACAGTACTCTTTACATCTGGAGGTTGTGGATTCAGGATAGGATTGCTCCTTGGACCAGCCTCTGGCTTTCCTTCAGCCTCTCTCTCTTGCCCAAAAGAGCAATGAAACTTCCATTCATTCCCCAGTCCAGCCAACTGTGCAATGGCTGAATCTCGGCTGCCTCCCAGGGTTCCCCCATGTCTCTGGCTTGTGGCCTAGCTGGGGTCTACATTGATGCTGCCCCACCCCTTGGGACAGTCCCTCTTTTCCTGCATTTTTTGGCCTTGGGGCAGCTGGGAACTGTAGGCCAGCAGATGAGGAAACCCCATTCAACCCTGCAGGCCCCTCTCTGGAACTACAGCTCAATTATTTTATTGATTTTTATCTTGCCCATTCTGGCCTAGGCTGGCTCAGGGTGGCTTTAAACAAGATAAAACTTCATAGTACATAAAACACATTAATCACAATTAATACCAATTTAAATGAATCATACAACAATATAAACAATGTTAAAATTGACAGTATTAAAGTGCTAGAAATTCCAATATTCAGTAGTTATGTTGGTCCATTTACATTCTGGGGGAGAGGGGCACGGACTGGGCAATAGTCTCAGGGATCTACTGCTCAGGACTTCTACCATAACTATCAGTTGTTATTGGCAGTAATGGTGGTGATGGCAACAGTGGTGGCGGCTCCAAAAGCCTGGCAGTAGAGCTCCATCTTGCAGGTCCTTTAGAACTGCAAAAGGTCCCGCAGGGCCCTGATCTCCTCTGGGAACTCATTCCACCAGAGTGGAGCTGCCACTGAAAAAGCCCTGGCCCTAGTTGTTGCCAATCCGGCCTCCTTCATACTCAGGAGGACCAGTCTGTACTGGGTCCCTGAACGCAGTGCTCTCCGGGCCATATATTGGGAAAGATGGTCCCTCAGGTATGTCAGACCCTGGCCATAAAGGGCGTTAAAGGTCAAGACCAGCACCTTGAAGTGAATTTGGTATGTTATAGGCAGGCTGCAACACTTTGAGCACAGGCTGGATGTGCTCCCATATTGGGAGTCCCATCACCAGCCTAGCCACTGCATTTTGCATCAGCTGCAGCTTCCGGATTTGCGACAAGGGCAGCCCCATGTAGAGAGCATTACAGTAACCAATCTCAAGGTGACCATCACATGGATCACTGTTGCCAAGTCACCACATTCGAGGAAGGGAGCCAACTGCCTTATCAGCAGAATGTGGTAAAAGGCCAACATGGCAGTGGCTGCAACCTGGGCCTCCATTGTTAGGGAGGCATCCAGGAGCACCCCCAAACTCCTAACCTGCAGCACTGGAACCAGTGGTGCCCCATCGAAGGTTGGGAGAGGGGTCCTTACCCCCGGACCGTCACAACTCAGACACAGGACCTCTGTTTTCATCGGATTCAATTTCATCCGGCTCATCCTAAGCCAACCAGCCACCACTGTAACACCTGATCTAGGACTTCCAGTTTGAGTCTGACTGGCCATCCAACAACAGATAAAGTTGGGTGTCATCTGGGTGATCTGGGCAAGAGGGCGCATATAGATGTTAAAAAGCATCAGGGACAACACCGCCCCTTTGGAGGTCATCTGTGAGTGTGACCAGTGCCCTCTCTCTCCCGTGCCCAGGGCAAAAGCCAGACTAGAAGGGATCTAAGATAGAAGTGTCATCCAGAAAGCTCTGGAACTGAAGTGCTACCGCCCTCTTTATTATCTTGCCCAAATTTGGCAAGTTGGAAACCGGCCGATTGTTGGCCAATTCCGCCAGGTCCAAAGATGGTTTTTGTAAGAGGGGGTGCACCACTACCTCCTAAAGTCCCCCCGGAAACTTGTTGACAGTCTCTCATATGGCATCCCATAGCCCCTCGTGAGCCGTTTTAATTAGCCACAACAGGCACGGATCCGAGATGCACGTGGTGGGCCTCACAGTTAAGAGCAATCTGTCAACTACTTCTAGGCTGAGTGGGTCAAAATAATCCAGAATGTAACTAGAAGACATACTAGGAGCCTCGAGTTCACTCTCTGTATCAACTGTGGTAGGAAGGTCACGGTGGAGCAACAAGACTTTATCTACAAAATAGCTTGCAAAAGCCTCACAGCCAGTATCCAATTCCCTATGGTTTAATCTGCCTTGTGGCAGAGCCATAATCAACCAAATTGTTCTAAATAATTGGGCTGGGCGTGAGCTTGTGGACACAATTGTGGCTGCATAATACTATCTTTTAGTGGCCTTGACTGCCATCTCATAGGATCTAAGAACATAAGAACATAAGAGAAGCCAATGTTGAATCAGGCCAATGGCCCATCTAGTCCAACACTCTGTCACACAGCGGCCAAAATATACCACGTGCCATCAGGAGGTCCAGCAGTGGGGCCAGGACACTAGAAGCCCTCCCACTGCTGCCCCCTCCAGCACCAAGAATAGAGTGCATCACCTGCCCCAGACTGAGAGTTCCCATCTATACCCTGTGGCTAATAGCCACTGATGGACTTCTGCTCCATATGTTTATCTAATTCCCTCTTGAAACTGTCCATGCTTGTAGCTGTCACCACCTCCTGTGGCAGTGAATTCCATACGTTAATCACTCTTTGGGTGAAGAAGTATTTCCTTTTATCTGTTCTAACCTGACTGCTCAGCAATTTCATGGAGTGCCCACGAGTTCTTGTATTGTGAGAAAGGGAGAAAAGTACTTCTTTCTCAACCTGCTCAATCCCATTCATAATCTTATAAACCTCGATCATGTCACCCCTCAGCCGTCGTTTCTCCAAGCTAAAGAGCCCCAAGCATTTTAACCTTTCTTCATAGGGAAGGTGTTCCAACCCTTTTATCATTCTAGTTGCCCTTCTCTGCACTTTTTCCAATGCTATAATATCCTTTTTGAGATGTGTTGACCAGAACTGTACACAGTATTCCAAATGAACATCTCATAAACATCCTATAAGGTGCTCTTGTAGCTTCATTGTGAACCAACCTCCACTGCCTCTCTAGACATCTCATCCCCCGTTTTATCTGCTGCAACTCCTGGGTGGGCCTGGCCCGGGGGTGCAGAGGGCACCGGGGAGCAATCTCGTTGATGGTTACTGAGAGTCAACTATGCCAGTCCTCTACAAGCTCATTTAATGAGACGCCAGGGGGCTTAGGATCCCAAAGAGCCGCCTGAAGCTGCACAGGGTCCATTTGGCTCCACGGGCAAGCCCAAATCAGCTCGCCGCCAAACAGGCTCAAATCAGCTCGCTGCCCAAACAAACTTTATTGGGGGAACATTTTAAACAAACAATCACAGATGGCTGCCATCTTACAAACACAGGTAACTGCTATTTCATTACACCTACCAACTGCCACTGAGGGAAAAGTTAGTCCCACACAGGAGGCAAGCAGGAGAAGCATCTTCGTCGAGAGAGAAAACCATTTGCCAATAATTCTGACAGGGCACAGTGGCTGAAGGAGTGGGTAGGGAAGAGGAGCAGACCCAGCACCCAGCCAATGGCACACGAGTACTCTTGAGTGGTGGCTGGGCGGGACTCAGGCAATGCAGCCAGTGGATAGGGACGTGTTCGGAGTGACAGATCATTGAGCCATCTGATTTGGGAGTGTGTGGGATGTTCAGGAGAGTGCCACCCTAAAACACAATTATTATCACCTGGGGCAGGTGATGCTCTGTATTCTTGGTGCTTGGGGGGGTCAACAGTGGGAGGGCTTCTAGTGTCCTGTCCCCATTGCTGGACCTCCTGATGGCACTTGGTATTTTTGGCCACTATGTGACAGAGTGTTGGACTGGATGGGCCATTGGCCTGATCCAACATTGGATTATCTTATGTTCTTACAATACCGTAGCCCAGAGGTGCTGCCTTACCCTAGGATAGCCCCAATAACACCTCACTTTCTAACCTGAGCCAGAGACCCATAAACCCAGACCAAGGAAAACTCTCCTAGTTCTGAAACACAAAGCAAGCCATATCTCTGGAAAAGGGCTTTCCATTTTCAAGTGGAAAGGCAGCCCTCAGAGTGAACCTCCAGTCTTCTCTCCACACTCAGCAAAAATATACATATGAAACAATGGGTTCCATCAGGTAGGTATCTACATTTCTAAAGTCTATTCAGTTGCCACCTGGCACATAGCCCTTCTATCTCCAAAACTTCACCTATCCTTTTTGTATAATCCCATGTCTATGTGAGAATCCTTTGTCTCCAAACCTGTTTTTCTGCTCCATTTCTCAGGATACCAAGATAAACCAATCATACATTCAAATGTATAGCGATCCTTTCTGATCCTAATCAGGGACTCATCTCACACCTTTTGTCTATATTTGGGAACCTTTTTTGTGACTGCCTTGACTAGATCATTAGTGGTCAGAAAACCCATTCAACTAGCCACCTATCACCTGGCTTAATCTCATCAAGGCCATTGTTAAGCCTGACTCTGCCCCTCTGGAACTTCATTGGTTGCATCAAGGTCTGGCTCCTCCTGATGCCATACCTTCTGGGACTCAGGACTGGCACAGGTAATCTTTTGTCTTCATCGGAGATCAAGCCCCTCTATTCACTATTAATCACCTCTGCTTTCTTAGTTCTGTATTGTTTGCTCTTTTTGAATTTTAGTGTGCTTATAATTAGGGAAACACTTTAATAAAAACTAATTTACTCTTCAAATTTGGAGTCTTCCTACTGTATAAAATGGTGTACAGGTCCCTTGTACCCCTCTGGCCTTCCCTGTTGCCTAGCTAATTTCCCCAAACAACAAGGCAGACCATTGGCAGTAATTATACTTACTCATTTTTTTTGGATGCAAAGGCTAAAAAGACTGAGATGTATTTTACCATTGCTAAAATAAATTTAGGATCCTTATTGCTAAGCAAAAGAGCCAGGGTTTCTGGTATATGAAAGGACAGTTGGTTAATTAATTAAAGGCTTAATGTAATGATCCCTTATATTTTTGAAAAACCTCCATTCACAAAGGGCATGAAAGAATGAATCGATCTTATTAAAGCTACAAGGGCAAATTCTGTTGGAATAGGAGACATTGGAGATGCAGTTATACCCTTATGGAGGCTGCTTCTTCCCTCCTGCCTGTGTGCCCCAAAAACTTGGAAAGTCCACACAGAAATGAAAATAATGTTTCACCCTTTGATCCTGTTCCAAAAGGGAACTGCTGCAGTTACCTTTAGATAACTACTAGTTGCCCTCCAAACAATGGCAAGAGGAAACTTGCCAGGAGTAAGCAACAAACCACTTTGGGAGCAACAGCAACCTAATTCACAGAGTAATACAAAAACAGATGATCTGTACTCTGAAATAAAAATCGTCTACTGTATGTTTATATGTATAATGTATACCTATTAAAATAAAATAGGAAATTCTGCAAATGAAATCAATGCTGCTATGTGTGTATTAAATACTCTAAAGCCTAGCTCCAGTTATTTATATTTAATTTTATTTTTCCAGGATCAGGGATGGGCACAAACCAGAAAAAAAGCAGTTAAGTTCATGGTTCATGCCAAGTCCTGACCCAAAATGGCCTCTGATGAACCAAACCAGTTCGGTAGGTTCAGGATGCAGCAGAATGTTCACCCTGGGGTCCTAGAGACTCCAACCTCACAGGGGTTCTCCAGCTGACTGGCCTCTATCTGTCCATCGTGTTGGGTGAAGATTGGACTTCAGCGGCCCGAGTTATACCCCCCAGAAGGTGTCCCCAGGAAAGTGCTTTTGAGGAAACATTGTGTGGGTTCTGGAGTGTATAAAACGGATCCTGTGTGAGCTATAGACATCAAACTCACAGCAGAACACCCTGAGATGCCCCCTACCTGCCCTTCAAGTTATGTGCAGACTTGGGGGGGGGTCTAAGTTACCCCCCCCAAGAAGGTGTCCCCAGAAAAGTCCGTTTGAGGGAAAGTCAAGCATGGATTCTGAAGTGCATAGAATGGACCATGTTCAAGCTAGAAGCATCAGACTCACAATGGACCTCCCTGGGATGCCCCCTACCCCAAAGCAGGCAGAACTGGCACTGGCACTGGCACTGTTGCAGGCACTGTTGCCCATCCTCTCTCCTTTGCCCAGATGACTGCAGGGCCAACCACCCCCCGCCCTGCCTGGGCACAGGAGCCACCCACACCGCGGGCAGTTGTGTCTCCCTGGGCTTATCCACCTACCCCTCCCCAACTATCAAGTTGACTGCAGGATAGGGCCAACCATCCCGCCATGCCCAGCCTGGGCCTGAGAACTACCTACACAGCAGGTCGCTGTGTCTCCCTGGACCCATCCACCCACCCACCCTAACTGTAAAGGTGACTGCAGGGCTAGGCCAACCCTCCCGCCCTGCCCCACCAGGGCCCAGCAACCACCTGCATGGCAAGTGGCTATGTCTCCCTGGGTTCAGTGGTAGACAATGCTTGTCCATACACTTTGGGAACAACTAGCTGTTTTACAGACTCCCAAATTGACTTGGTCCCTTTTGGTTTCCAAATCCTGTAAATTAGCTCATTTTCCCTCACAACATTGTCTGGTTCTGTGTCAGCCTCTTTTTGCCTGGCTTTCTCTCTTATGACCTTTAATTCAGAGTCTGTTTTAATCTCTTTCTTAAACTCTTCAGAGTTATCATTTATACATCTCCCTTTTTCTTGGCATACCTAGGGACTTGCTTGTTTGTTCTACTGGCTTATCTTGCAGCACTTCATTGGAGTCTATAAAGATTTGAATCTTTGCTTTATCTGCCACAACATCTTGTCCCAATATCACTGGTATCTTCTGGTCTGAAACAACTGCTACAGGAAAATATCCCTCTTTCCCCCTCCAGCTGATTTTCAGCTGGGCTAATGGCACACTGCTAGAATTTCCCCAAACACCTTGTAAGGAGATATGTTTGTCTGGAAGCATATCTTTCTGGTTAACTAACTCCTCTCTGACAAGAGTTACTACAGCTCCAGTGTCTAAAATTGCCAATGTTTCTCTCCCACTTATTTGGATTACTTCTCTCAGTTCAGTATCATGAGCAATTGTATCTATCTTTACTTCACACAAATAAACTGTTTCTTCAGCTATGGGTGAGGGTGGTTTTACTGGACTTTTCAGGTGTCTCTGCTGTACCATTGGAGTCTCTAGACTGTTCCCTCTCATTTTCTGAGGTAAATCTAGTGACTCTCTGTATATGCTCAGGGCTAGTCTATTTGGGTTGGTTCTTTGCACACTGATAGGAAATATGCCGTGTTTGCCCACATAGGTAGCATTGTCTGTCTCTCCAGTAACTCCCTTTGTTTTCTTCTACATTTCTATCCTGTCTCTTTGTAATCTCAGTTCTCTCATATGTTCCTTTCCTTTTCTCCGAGTCTGAACTTCTCTGTGGCTGGACCTTTGGTTTAAAAGCTTGTTATACTGATCCCAACATCCTCTATTAAGCATTAGCCTGTTTGACATTCTCTGCAAGCTTATCTTCCACTAGAAGTCTTATCTCTGAGGGAAGTTGAAAAAGAAATTGATCTAAAATCATCAACTCCCTTATTCCTTCTTTAGAGTCAGCTTTGGCTGATGAAATCCATTTGTCAAAATAATCAGTCAGCTCGGCACTAAATGATTTAAATGACTTCTCTTTCTGAGGAATCAGGCTTCTAATTTTTTTTCTGACGTAATCAGCACTTAATCTGAACCTGTCATATACTGCCTCCTTAAATTCAGCATAGATAACAGGTTTATCTGAGGGAAATGGGTTGTAGATTTCAGCCAATTCCCCTCTAATTAAACTGGGTAAATACTTCATGTATTGTTTCTGGTATTCCCCAGTTCTGAGCAGACCTTTCAAAAGTTGTCAGAAAGGTTTGTGGATCCTCTCCTGATACATATACCATGAAATCCTTTGGTGTAACTCAAGAAACTCATGTCTAAAATCAGTGTTTCTGTCCTTTCCCCCATCAAGTTTAAATCTCTCTTTCTAATTGTAATCTTTCTGCTTCCAATTGTATTTCTTTATTTCTAAATGTTTTTGCCAGTTCTAATTCTTCAGCTTTAAACTCCATTTTTTAATTTTTAAATTCTGCTTCAACTTTAAGTTTTTCTGCTTCAACATTCCATTTTCCTCTCAGAAACTCTAAATATTCTGGACTGGGGTTAAACATTCCCTCAGGGTTTCTCTTAGCTGTGGTTTTTCTAGCTTCCACAGTGCTTTGAATCAATATAACTTTCAGCTCCTCTACACTTTTCCCTTCATGAGGTAAATTTAATTCTTTGCACTTCAGAATCAGAGCCTCCTTCTTCAATCCTAGAAACTCTGCCATTTTTCTCTGAGTTTTCTTTCTCCCAGAATTTTTATCACACTTAATATACGTTTTCTTTTTTTATCCCACTTAATATATGTTTTCTTTCACTCTTCTCATACAAAGTAAACATTTAAAGAAACACACACACCAAAACATGGAATCATTATCAGCCTTTGTTTGAAAACCTCCAAAGAAGGAGAGCCCACTACCTCCCAAGGAAGCCTGTTCCACTGAAGAACCACTCTAGCTGTCAGAAAGTTCTTCCTAATGTTTAGCCGAAAACTCAAACCTTGCTTGTATTTCTTTCTTTTCACCTTCTAAAATAATTGTGTTTATTATTTTCCATCACACTATAAAAAGAGGACATGATAAAAAAACAACAACTAAGCAATTATGTAGAACAGAGAGAATTTCACTTTCTCCCCCTTAGCTGTTTTCGGCACCAAGGAACTGTATCAGCTAGGCTTCCCAAATACCTACCTCGTGCCGGCGGGGGACAGATATGTCCTGGCAGGACCATCCCTGGGGGAAGGAAGGATGCACCACACGATGCCGTAGCCAGGAAGTGACACTAGGAAACGCTATGGCAATGCAGCTGGAAACTCGATGGTACCATTGAGTTTTCAGCCCCATTGCCAGAGCATTGCCTGGCATCATTTCCTGGCGACGGCATGGTGCATTACAGGGAGGAATGGTCCGGCTGAGGAGCATGTTTCCCGCGCCCCCATGCAGTAAGTACTTGGGAACCCTAGTATCAGCTCAAAGGAATTTGTTCTCAAAAGCTTGGCTGAAAAAGAGGATTTTTTCTTATCAATTTGCTGCAAACATTTGTGAAGCTGTTAATCATTACAGGGGTAAAATAAGAACGCAATTTATTTCAAAACATTGGATTGAAGCTATGAATGATGATTGATGACCTACCTTTTCACAAAGCGTCATAAATTATAGCCACCATATTCAACTCTGCTCTTTAAGTATCTAATGATACAAACTTGAAATACCTGAATGGCTGTGTTTGTTTACAGGACTCTAATAAATATGAACTACAGGATTTGTGACAGATTTTATTAATGGGATACAAATGATTAAAAATGGAAGAAAAAATAATAAAAAGCTCAATTTACTGAATGTTCTGATTTCTATTTTCCCCTTTTGAAAGAAGCCTGTTACCATTTCTCTTTCTTGGCTGCAATTTTAAAAGGTTATATCAGTTGCCTTTTTTTGCTTCATTTGCAGGATCTGACAAGACTCTGAATTTTTGATAAATTGGATTATAATTTGGATTATTTACCTGTACTGAGGTGCCTCCCTGTTTTTCTTACTACACATCTGTGACAGAACTTTTTGGAATCTATGATCTTTGACTCCATCTAGTTTTGACATTAATATGGAACAATACAAAAATTCAATGAACTGACAGACTGGATAAGTCTCTTCTCAAATAACAAATGATACCAACTACTAATTACTATATATCTTTATATTTTTAGTAGTATAAGGGGATTAATACATTAACATAGTAACAGATCAATATTATTAACACTAGTAATAAAATATTTTCTTTTGTCTTTATTTCTTCTCTCTGAAGATAACCTATATCTTCTCTGTGGAATAAGCTTTTCCCTTTCCTCATATTAATATATTTTAATTTATTGTTAATTGATTGCATACATGAAGTACTTTGAAATACCCTGAAATAATACTGAATTAAAAAAATCAATTGAAACCACAAAGTTATGAATTAAGAAACTAAGATAAGAGTCATTTGTTGACTCTGCAGAGATTGTTGAAGTATTGTGTTTGTGTACTGGGGCTATGATTAGTTGAAACAGATAATTTTTTGACAGCACTGAATACTAATAATAATTAAGCTTTGATTAAGATCTACTGGTGGTACTATTGATAGATGAAAAAGTTGTATGAAACATACAGAAGGAGAAGAGTACTCAGAAAATTAAGAATGTCAACAAAATTGAAGGTTAAGAAGGGGAAAGAAAGAGATGAAGACAAAGATGCATTGTACTGTTTGCAAAAAAAAATCAGAATCACTGTCCAAACAAATTCAAGACTTAAGCTTGCAAATCAAACAATGTGAAGAACACACTGACCAAAGGTGTAAAAAAGACATTTCAGACATGAAATATGAATTAAAAGAGGGATTAACAGATATCTGGGGGAAACTGCAAGAAAATTCCCAAGAGATTGAGAAAGTTAAGGATAAGCTTAAAGACAATTGCACTAAGAAGTCCAAGATACTTATCTGGATAGGAAAGATCAGACAATCCAGATTCATTTTTATTTTATTTTATAGTCTAAAGAGATACAGAATGGGGAAAAAGGGGAAAGGGGAAAAACACACAAGGAATGTAATTACTAAGGACACAATTTAAAGGTCAATTTTACAAATGTTGTTCCTTAGTCAAGGTCTGTGTATGTGTGTGTGTGTTTGTATACACACACACACATTAAAATGACATTATAGTTAAAATATATGACATATATATGGTATTATAACTTATAAGTATATATGGCATCATAGTTTAAAGATATATATGACACAATAGCTTAAACAATCAGTATAACAACCTACTCGAAATATTCAAATGTATAACTACAAAGATTGGTTATAATGGTCATAGAGAATTCACCAGTTATTTTCAAATTCATCTTTTGGTCTTTGGTTAATACAGCTTGTCAATTTTGCCATAATTGCATATTCTTGCAACTTGTCTATCCAATTCTCAAAAGTTGGGCAACCCTCAGCTTTCCAGTTAGCTGCAAATACTACTCTTGCTGCAGTTAACATGTATCTAACAATTCATGCATTGTTCTTTCTGAGTTCACTGGTAGGATTCCTAATAATATTGTCTCTGATGTCATTGCAAATTTAATCTTCATTTTTTTAATTCCATTATGTGTTTCCTTACAAAATGTGCTAGTTTTGGGGGGTTTTTTTGCAAAACCACCACATATGGTAAAAAGTGATGTCTATCTCTTTGCACTTCCACCACAATCCTTTGTAGTTTTTATCCATCTTCTCAATATCATTTGGGATAATATACCAGCAATAGAACGTGTTATACCAGTTTCCTCTAAATGCTTAACTCATTGTGAATTTTATATTTTATATTTTTTGTCCATAGCTTTTCCCATTGCTGCAATAAAATCTTTCCCAGAGATTTGTGATCTTGTAACTTGTAACTTGTAACGTGTTCTGTTTCTGAATCATATTGTACTAAGAGTTTATAGATGAGACCTAAAAGATTATCACTTTTATTCAGAGTTATCTTTTCAAGTTGAGTCAAGTTCCTTAGTATATCTCCTTCCTGGTGCTTATCTTCTTTAAGCCTCGATGAAAGTTGAAGATATGTTAACCATTGTATCCTTTCCACCTTCTTTATTAATAACCTGCCAGGATTTGATTTTCCAGTTTTTATTGATCATACCTTGATAAGTTATAAAGGCACTGTTTTTCCTCTCAAATTTGTCAAGTGTCTAATTAAAGGTGATACTGGGGGACTTATTCTTATATTAAATGACCACCAATTTTTCAGCAAGCTGTTTCTAATAGCATAACCTGTACTTCTCTTAGTCTTTAAAGATGTTTCCCCACTTGCTTAAATCAAAAAATGTCTATGTAATCCATCAGACAAATCTGTTGTTTCTAGTTTCATCAGTCTTTCATTCAGATTTTTAATCCAATCAGAAATCAAGATTATAGAGGTCCAAAACAGAGTCAACAATTTATGATTCAGGGGAGCTGATGAAGATTTTGGCTAATCAAATCTGGAAAACTGGTTCCTCAAAGTGTTACAAGACTATGTAATAATTCAAGGAGACTTCCCAGACATTGACCAGATATAGAGTTAAGATTTGTGTCAAGGAACAGACTACCTCATAATAACCTGATTAAATCTGTTCATAAAAGGACACCATATTGAAAAAAATGGAGAGACACACCCTTCAAAATTGCTGGCAAAGAGGTCCAAATTTTTCAAGACTTACCTGTAACAGTCTTGAGGAAAAGAAAATACCTTGATTTTCTATGACAAATTAAGAAATAAGATAACATTGGAGAATCCCATGTGCCTTAGAAGTTTCACTGCCTATAGGTAGAAGATTAATTTCGACAGCTGGACAAGCTAAAAAATTGGCAGAAGAAATAATGAGGGACACTCAGGAAGATCCTGAAAATCCTGACAACTAAAGGAAAGATTTAAAAAAAATAAGGAAGAAGACAAACTGGACCAAGCTGCAGCATTCTGATAAAATGAACAAATTAAAGATAATATCATTGAACATAAATGGACTGAATTCCCCTTCAAAATGACCCAAGAAATTCAACTGGCTAAAGAAGCAAAAACTAGATATAATATGTATCCAAGAAATTCCTGTAAAGAAAGAACACAAGCAGCTTTTTAAAAACAAGAAATTGGGCGATGATTATAACATCAAAGAAAAAAAGGCATCGTGATCTTATAAGAAATCAACATATTATAGTTGTGAAAGAACTAAGAGATTTGGAAGGAAGATATATCCTGCTAAAAATCTGCTTCCCTAATGGCAAGCTTTCTGCACTTGTATCCATTTACACTCCTAACAATGCTAAAGATTTTTTTTTTTAGAATTTTGTTTAAGTTTTATTGGACTTCCAAGAAGGAAAGATTATGATATTTGGTAATAAGATTGGGGTGTTAGATTTTTTTTTTTAAAAGACAGATTTAAAAGAACCAAAAGAGGAAAACTTCCTAAGAATGTCTTTAAATACATGGAACTGTTACAACTAAAAGATGCATAGAGAACTAACAATCCAGGCCTTAGAAATGTGGAGATCCAAACAAAGATGTTCTCTGACCATAATCCATTGTTGGGAACTTGGCAAGGATATGAAAAATAAAATGGAAGATGGAGACTGAATCATTATCTATTATTAAAAGAGGGTATAATTTTTAAAAAACTGTGAAAAAGACTTAGAAGAATTTTAAAAATTTAATTATACAAAAGTTGTCTCTGTGGCAATAATTTGGGAAACGAGTAAAGCCTATATGAGAGGAAAACTTATAGCTATAGCCTCCAAGAAAAAGAAAGAAAAAGTTGAAAGAAATCAAGGAAATAGGAAAACTTCAAAATCTGGAAGAGCAACATAAAAAAAAAATCCTTAAACAAGGCAACATTAAACAAAATTAAGCAATTAAGAAACCAATTAAATATTCTGGAAACTGAAGATATGCAGAAGAAACTGAGTTTCTTAAAACAAAAATACTTAGAACATGCTAACAAACATGGAGGATATTTGATGCATTGTCTAAGGAGAAAGAAGAGCTATAACTGGAGTACAGGGGGAAAAAATGGTGAGATTTCCTTTATGAAGAAAGAAGTTCAAGAACAGTTTACCTTATTTTTTCAAATCTCTATAAAAATACTAATGGAGGATTATATTGAAGGATATATAAAAAATACGCCCATTGAGATGCTTTCAGATGACAATGAAAGGCTTCTTGACCAAAACATTACAAGACATTTCTCAGGTGATTAAAAACCTGAAAAAAAGATAAAGCACCTAGCCCAGATGGATTTACAGCAATGTATTATAAATGCCTGGAAGACAAATTTATTTTTACCACTTCAAAAAATTGTGAATGAATTAAGTACCACAAAAACATTGCCTCCTTTCTTGGCAGGAAGCTCATATAACATTGATATAGAAAGAAGGCAATGATCCACTGCTTCCACAACCCTACAGACCTATTTCTTTATTGAATGTGGACTACAAAATTTTTACTGCAGTTATGGATGAAAGGTTAAGGAAATGTATCACAGAAATAATCCATCCAGACCAGGCTGGTTTTGTACCAAAGAGATTTATACAGGCTTTGTAATTAATGTAATAAAACTGGTTAAAAATAGGGGGACCAAAGTAGTGTTTATATTTCTGGATGCTGAGAAAGCTCTTGACAATTTGACATGGTCCTTTCTCCAAAAAAACACTACAACATTTGAATTGTGGTTCCAGATTTACAAACTGGATACAAGGCATTTATTCAAAACAGCATGCAAAAATTATAATAAATGGACTATTAGCAGACAGAATTGAAATAGAAAAAGGCACACATCAAGGATATCCACTATCTGCAATTCTATTTATTCTTGCAATGGAGGTGCTGGCCTCCTGAATAAGGCAAGATCCAAATACTGAAGGACTGAGAGCTGATGGAAAAGAATTCAAACTTAGAAGCTTTGCAGATGATGTTGTCTTAACAATCAAGGACCCCCATACTCTGTTGCCATATGTAATAGAACAAATTGAGAAATTTGGGTCCTTCACAGGATAGAGAATTAATAGGAAAAAACCTAAAATAGTCACAAAATTTCTAACAACAGGATACAGTTAAGAGAATTACAGGATGTGAAACAACATCAAAGACAATTAAATATTTGGGAATACATTTGTCTGTACAAAATGATACACTATTTAATGATAACTACATGGATAAAGATACATGGAGACTTGGCAAACGGTCTAACCTAAAATTATCATGGCTGGGGAGAATCTCAACAATAAAAATGAATGTGCTGTCAAAATGGATTTTTTAAATTCCAGATGCTACCAATTTCCATACAAGAAAAAAAAATTAATGGACTGGCAGAAACAAATGGGTTCAAGTTCAGGTTCAGTTTTTATTGCCTTTGGCCATAGGCCATTACAATGACATAACGATATAGAAACTACTAAAACCAGGCAAATAAAAAACCTAATCTAATACACAATAAAACATCTTAATAATTCCATCTCTTCCATCCTATTCTCTGTATGTAATCGAGCTATGATGCTGCTACTATTTTTTCCAAATTTTCTCTGAAGCAAGGGTGAAGAGGGCCACCTTGTATGAGATCTCGGCCTCTACGTCTGCTAGTAAAAACAGATTTTTTTCTGTTTCTTTTCTGGTGCCTAGGGTGGTCAAAATTGGGCCTAGAAATTTCTCCCTAGGGGATTGATAGAATGGGCAGAATAACAAGTAGGTCTTCCGGCACTGAGCCTCCACATGGGCAGAGACACTGGGTAACAGGCGTGTTGGAATAGTGACTTTCAAGCATTGCTGTTTGCATTGATTGAAAGCGGATTGAAGTTAGTGCAGAGCTTAATTTGCTGAATGAGATCTTAGATATTGGGCCCTTTAATGGTCTGATTTGATTAGTTTGTACCACGGTGAGGATTTATTCTCCTTGATGACTCACCTATCAAGGGCAGCATCCTGAGTGTATATTTGCTCCCTGCCATTAAAGTTGGTCCGAAGGGGCCCATGAATTACATCTGGAAGATTATAGGTTTGCAGTATGCTATGGGCCTTCCAAGAGAGTGTTTTGCTGAAGGTGATCCCCAGATATTTAAAGCTCTGGGTTTGCTCAACTGGGATGCCATCTATTGTCCAGCAAAAAGATTGCCTCCTTTTTCCAAAGACCATCACCTTGGTCTTTTTTAAAAAAAATTATTTTTATTCGTTTTTCAAAATAAAGAACAGAAAAGAAGTACATTATTCTTATATATATAACACAGCATCAAGCAGTAGATAACAAGTTACGTATTTTGCCTTTTCCTCTTAATGAAATAATTATAACGTTTAAACTTATGACATGTATTTCAAACATAAATGAAAAGAAAAAAATCCATTGTTATGACTACCAGTCCTTGGTCTTTGAGTAGTTTATTTTTAAGTGCTCTTCCTTGCAGATGTTGCCTAGTCTCAACAACGCTCTTCTAAGGTCAGTCTGAGTTATAGACAGTAGTACCATGTCATCGGCAAAGAGAAGAATTGAAATTTTCTATAAGCCAAATCTTGATGGAAAAACTTCTGAGTTGGAAAGCCTCTTGATGATGTAATTGATATACAGATTGAAAAGAAGAGGGGCAAGAACACAGCCCTGCTTCACACCTCTGGTTACAGAGATACTGTTCGTTAGTGAGCCTGAGGTGCCCACTCTTATTTTCAACGATGTGTTATTGTGAAGTTCCCTTACTAGGTACAGCAAGCGTTTATCAATGCTGGTATTTGCCAGTTTGGACCGCAGCCATTCTCTGTCAATTCAGTCAAAGGCTGCTGCTAAGTCAACAAAAGCTGCATATAAATGTCTAGTAGGGCCCTTTGCACTATCAGTAGGTATGCGATACAGTGGCCGAGGACAGACTGGCAATTTGCCCCGGGAAGGGACCCGGGCCGACAACGATTCAATACCGGAGTAAATGGAACGTTCACACAGGCACATCTGCCTGGCGTCCCCCACCCGTAGCCTACCGGTGCTCTTGTGCTTCACTGCCAGATTAAAAAAACACCTGATAAAAGCCATTGCAAATCTGAAAGTCTGTGTTCGTCACGCATTTCTCCGCTTCCGGGGAGTCTGAACGCACAGGCGAAAAGCCAGGAGCAACCCGCATTGGGCACGAGGCAGCAGCAGTGTGATTGGCTGCGCTCCACTCCACTACCCAATGCAGTGCCGGCATTGCAGGGCAAAAAAAAAAAAATTGGCAAAATGCGCTTATGCGCATGAGCACATGAGCGCTCATGCGCACATACACCCATACACCCACAGCTGAATTAATGGGGAAACGGCGAATATAGCATGCCTCTGGCGCGGCAGTCTGAACGCTCCCGCGCGCCTCCGTCCCGTATCTTCCAGCAGCGGCCCCCGCTGTGTGGAGTTTAATCCAGGGTTTTTTTTTGCTACGACTGGCTACCGGGGCAAACTGCCAGTCTGTCCTCAGACAGTGTCTGGCAATAGGCAATGGTGCCTTGGCCCTTCCTGAATCCTGCTTGTTCTGGGAGAATGACTTGATTGTCCATCTCCCAGTCTTCCAGCTTTCTCAATAAAAATTTGCTATAAAGTTTGGAAGCGGTATCCAACAGGCTAATAGGTCGATAATTGTTAGGATCTGTTTTATTGCCCTTTTTAAATATTGGGACAACTATACTTTGTTTCCAGCCAACTGGAATAAGCCCAGATGAATTAATTTGTGTAGAAACCTTTGCCAAGACTGGTGCCCACCAATCAGGAAATTGCTTAAGAAGCTTGGGGGGCATCATATCTTCTCCTGGGGCCTTGCCATATTTGAGGGAGTTTATAAGATTTTTGACCTCCTTAATTGAAACTTGTGGCCAAGGAGGAAAATCTGGATAGGTAAGAGGATGAGTAGGAGGCTTAACTATGATGGACATATTCGTGTAACTACCAAAAACCCAACTAAAGTAGGAAAACCAGTCCTTAATGCTGATCTGGGCTTCAATCAAGGGCTCAGCATTGCCCATGCTGAGGGACACCAGGTTCCAAAACCTTGGCTCATTTTTGTCTCGGACTGCAAAGTCAAGCTCCTTCCACAATGATCTGGAAAAATCCTGCTTCTTTTGCTTCAGCAATGCTTTGTATGCTGTTCTCATTGATATTAGCTGGTTGGTAGGCAGTCCCCCTTTGGAGAAACGGGACTGCCGGAGAAATCTAGTTAACCTGTTTCTGAATTGTCAGCACTCCTGGTCAAACCATCCCCTTGAGGATGTTATGCAGGGGGTTTGAGATTATGGAAAAAAGCAGAACTGTCTCTGCCATCATAACAACCTCATTGTTTACTTCCTCTGCTTTAGGTTTGTCTAAAGGGGTGAAATTTTTGCTTGTCCATGCCTTGTCAGAGTGGTCTGCAGTAAATCATTTGGGGGCAGAAACAGGAGTCACCTCTGTCAGAGGGTATTTAAGCCCCTTGGGGCTAACTGGAATAAAGAGAGAGTCAATTTTGCTTTGCTTGGAGGGGGGATGAAAGCAAGTCTATTGGTCCACCCTGTCACTTGAGGGCCATAGAAGCTCCCAGGTTTTGGTCCCTTCTCATCATGCTGGCTCTATCTCTTATGAGTTTCCTCAGCACCTTGCAAGTTAAATCCCACCGAGCTGATAATGTAAAGCCTAATAATGCCTAATAATCCCTGATAATATTCTTGTTCTCTCCCAACTCTTCCAAGTTTCCCAAGTTGGGACGCAATGATTGTATGGGCGTACAAACCGTCGGTGAAAAAAATAGGAAAGATAAGCTGTAGCAGGATGAGCTGTAGAGGACTGATGCCATTAGCTATGTTTACTGAGCTGGGTAAAAGTAGAATTCCTTTGGCTGTTTCTCTATTTTAACAGCACAGCACATTCTTATAAATTAGCAACTCAGCTTGGCTTAGTTGGTTAACTGCAAGTTTCAGCCTTTGCAGTTTTCCACCCCTCTCCTTCTCCGGCCATATTATCAAGGCTAGCAAGCAGAAACATTAAATTCCTTTACCTTCATCTCCTTCCAACTATGTTGGTTGAGCTCCAGTAATTTCCACTGGCCTCATTATCATCCAGCACCCCCCATTGCAGGTATTCTGTTAGCTCCCAAGCAGAAAAGATAGCTGAGGCAATTAAGGCAAGGGTTTGCTGCTACCCACAGCTGTCCAAGGCTGTCTAGATTAAATCCAACAGCAGACAAAAAGTTATAGCCAAAGCAAGAAGCAAAAAGGTCCAGGGGAAATGTTTAGCAGAGTAAAACAATGATTAAAATGTGGAGCTTGGCATCTAGTGTCTGCATTGGTCACCATCTTGGAACCACCCCCCAGCAGAAACAAATAAATGCATTTATTTGGAATGGTAAAAAAACAAGAATTAAATTTAATGTGCTGCAGGATTTTAAAAAAGAGAAAGATTGGCAGTTCCCAATATTAAACTATACTGTCAAGCAGCCAAAGTAGTATGGATTGCAGAATGGATTAAAATTCAGAACAATAGACTAATGAAACTAGAAGCTGCAGGGCTAGAGAATAGATTGCATTACCCTCTTTCAAATCAACTTTGAAAAATAAAGGACAAGACAAAAACCATATAATTGGAAACAGTTTATTCCAGACTTCAGGGTCTTTAAGAAAAAGAATTGACCCCTTGGTATCTTCTATTATGTCACCGATACATGCATATTACAATAAACATGAGAAAAGAAAAGAAAAAAAAACCTTTTTAACATACGGAGATATGATAAACACCAAAGGTGAAATAACCTAGCAAAACGTTCAAGAAGAATAGAAGAAGATACAATGGCTAGTCTATTTTCAATCAATCTCTAGACTTAAGCCCTCCTCAAACCTCATCCTCTCCAGGCTCCACCCCTCAAATATCCAGGAATTTCCCAACCTGGAGTTGGCAAACCTATCTCCCTCCCAGCCAACTGTCAACTGACTGTTATCTGCCCCCTGGATTTAGCTTCCCATCTCCTCCCCCTCCCTTCTAGAGATCAGTTGTAATTCTGAGTGTTGTGCAAATAAATTTCCAGTCAAGAAATGGAGTCAAAAATGAGGAGGAAGATCTTAGTATTTTAATTGCAATCAAAACATCTGAAAACAGTTAGGCCAGACAGTCTATTCAAAATTCACTGCTTTCTGAACACAACCAGGAAATACATGAAATTTTATACTTCAAATGATATCATCACGCCATCATCAAAAAATAATGTTCAAAAAGCATAATTGGTTACAAAAAATTAAACATCATCTAAATAAAAATTCCCTCATTGGTCAAATATAAAGAAAGGCGTGTCTGTGCAACAGCTTCAATGGCTTACGTAATCTAACCTAAACACTATCAAGCAAGATTTCTATGCACCCAAACAAAAATCCTTTTTGACCCAGATAGTGTGAAATTGTAACCTAAACAATTAAAACCCATGAACTTTATATCTAACTTTCTTGTCTGCTAGCATCAGCTAGAAAAATTAATCCAACCTGGAAGAGAAAGGCCTACTACTTAATAGACCTATATTACATCCTAAGAAAAACTTGCTTATGAAGAAAACCCTATAAAACCAGAAGAATATGAATAATCAAAAGGAAATAAATGTTATAATCAAATCTACACTACATGAGTGATCTGCAGCACCCATCTAGAGCTTGGCAACAATGGTTCCCAATGAGAGAATGGCTGGCTTGGAGGGTGGAGTCTATGGCATTGTACCTGTTTGAGGTCCCACCCATCCTCAAACCTCACCCTCTCCAGGCTCTACCCCTCAAATCTCCAGGAATTTCCCACCTGGAGTTGGCAACCCTATCAGGGCTGGCCCCAATGAGTTTTCTCCCAAAGGCCAAAATAGGTATGGAAAGGGCCTTTTACTGGCAGAACCAAGCTTGGTTGCCTAGCAACAGGCACTGAGGAGAAAGTACAGTCGCCAGCTCTGATTAGGGGAATACCTGGAGAGTTGGGGGGTGGATCATGTGGAGGGCAGCATTTGGGGGGATGGAAGCAGGGTATAATGCCATAGGATCTACCCTCCAAAGCAGCCATTTTCTCCAGAGGAACTGATCTCTGTCATCTGGAGATCAATTGTAACAGAGGGAGATCTCCAGGTCCCACCTGGAGATTGGGAACCCTAGGGCAAAGTCAGCCACACAGCAGAGGGTTGAAGAGAATGGTTTGATGGTCACTGGCCCACCTCATTAGCCAGCCAGCCATGGTGGAGCTCAGCAGGAGAGAGAGCCACTTTAAGTTTATTCTGACAGAAAAATGGCCAAGCTGGCAGTGGGCTGGGGAGGGGGTTATGCTGAAAGTCTTTGGCTTTTTACTGTCAGAAGCATGCTTGGTAGCCTACCAACAGCCACTGAGGGGACAGTTAGTCCCTCACAGGAGCCAAGAGAATTGTCTTCATCAAGCTAGAGAGAGCTGTCTGCCAGTAAATCTGACAGGCAACAGGGGCTGAAGTGGGAGTGGGCAGGGAAGAGGAGCAAACCCAGCACCTGGCCACTGGCATGCAAGTACTTGAGTGGTGGCTGACAGCCCAGTGGTTGACAGAACCACACTGCACAGCTAGTGAGAGAGCTGGAAACAGCCAATACGCTAAGAGAATCATTATATAGAGATAGTGTTGTAATGTACAAAGTAAGGACAGTAATTAATGTCAGTTGTGCTTACAACAATTAGGATGGGCAGGTTTTCATTCTGGCAGGGTCCCTGTGCCTTGAAGAAAACCCACAGATGTGAATGGAACTGCAAAGATAAAGGGTGCTTTTCTTGTTGAATTGCCCTGCCACTTTTAAAAGCATGATTGTATTTGGAAGCAGACCTGGACAACTTGGGGGGGAGGGTAGAGACACAGGAATATGTAAAAAACAAAAAAAAAAAGAAATAAAGGCAAAAGATCACTGACTGGAAAAACGGACATTCCTAAGAGTAACTCTCTGAGGTGGGGCAATCATTCATGGTACATGGTACAAATGAGGAACTAAGGCCACGAAATAGTTAACAGCTGGTCAACAACTCATTCATCTCCCTTCAGGTCTCACACAGAACTATTCCTAATACTTTTGTGTATTTATGTATTGATACATTTCATTATGAGCCTGTCTTCTCCCCAATTTGAATCCACCTTTGAATACCATGCACTTAAAGGGAACCCCGAGCAGAGATTGGGTGTGGGAGGCCTTCCAGCTCCCTGCGCTTAAAGGGGGGATGTACTAAAAGGAAGGACAGGATTGGCCATTGGAAACAATGGAAGAGGCTTGAAGGCCAATTGGGAATAATGGGAGCTAGGAATGCCAATTGGCTTCCATGGGCTCCATTGAAATATATTACAGCTGGACTGCGCAGGTGTGGTGTGACTGGACAGGGAGCTTTTGAAAGAGCTCCCTGGTGTCTTCATTTTTAAGGGGCCTTTTGCACTTCAAAGATCCCCCACGGCTCCAGGCGAAGGAGCGAGCGGTGCAAGAGGCTTGATCCTGGCGCCTGTGAGAGTGGCTACTTGCAGGGAGACCGGAATCATCTCCAACGCAAGAATGAAGTCCAGGCTCATCCTTTGAGCCCAGCTGAAGCTCCTGCAGAAAGGGGGGGAAGCAAAACCCAAGCCTTTGAGCACTCCGGTGAGTAATAAATGCTTGTAACTAAAGAGGGTAGATCCTTGCAAAAAGGAAAGCCCTGGAATAGTAGCTGAAGGGTGGATAAGCTTCCTTGAAGTGGCTAATGGAAGAAAGTTTCCATCATCGGCAATTGTGATTGTAATGAAGCAGGGCAATTTGGCTGGGAACTAAACCTCTGCATAGGAGGGAAAGCTGAATGACTAATTGTTAAAGGCAGTGATCTCGGCTGAGAAAAGGGAAAGCCTTTGTGTGTATGCAAGAAAGATTAAGATACAGGGGAGAGTGACGAACGGTTAACCCCTCTGGTGCTGGAAAAGGAAAATCTGGGCGAAGGAGTGAAGGAGAGAGAGAGACCCCCGTTTCATCGTTCTCAATTTTTGTTTCAACCCAAGCAAGGGGTAGGGTGGAAGAAAGGAGCATTAGAAGACCCTCCTTTCAGTGATCTTATTTTTTTCCTCAGCCCGGGGAGGGGGGGCAGGGCAGAAGATTGGTTTAGATGCTAGTGGATTCCATTTGGAGCCCTGGTGCAGTGCTCTCAAATTTTTGACCCTTCTCAGGGCTGGGTTGAAGAATCCTAGAGCTGACTTTTTGGAGTTGCTTTAGAAGCTGAAGACAAAATTCTCAAATGTACAGTGGATGTTTTGGAAGAGAGGAGGAGTGAAAATGAAAGGGAAACATTGTCTGGGAAAATTGCCAATTGCTTCCAAACCACTTATAATAAAGCATCCAGGAAAGGAGATAAAGAGCTTATAACCCAAATATTACAGTGAATGGACTGTTGTTTTGGAAGATTTCTCATTAAGAGGGGTGGTTTGGTAGAGGAACCGGGAATTTAGCCAACTTGTTGAATGTTTTATAAATATGATGTGATAATGGAGCTGGGAATTTAGCCAACTTATAGAAGGTTGTGTAAACTGTTAGAAGACTTGGGAATTTTGCCAACTTGTTGAATGTTATATAAATATTGCATTTTGGATAGATAAGTATTGGTCCTACCTGCAGGGGAGTGGGCATTGGCAGTGAAGTGGTAGTGAATATTGAATTATACAGATAAGTTAAAATTTAAAATTCTAAGGAATGTCCAATCAACAAGGATCAGGACGCAAGGTGACTAGAGCATCCCCTGGAGTAGGAGGCTCAACTACTGCAAAACTAGGTATGGCAACTCAAAAAGAAATGCAGAAAGAGATGCGATTGCTGGTCCAAACCACCATATTAAGTGCAATCACAGAAGTGGTTGATCCGATAAAGCTGGCAATGAAATTCTGTGCCTGAGGCAATTAATCCAGTTAAATCTGCGATCCAAGAAATTAGAGATTCTATTCCACAAGCACTGGAGCCAGTCCAATCTGCAACGAAGGACATTACAGAACAATTTACACAGAGCTTACAGGGGATACAAAAACAAGTAACAGAAAATACTACTAAAATTTTAGATTTGAGTAAGGAAATGGAAAAGGCAGACTTGAATTCAAAAGAAATGGAAAAGAAATTGAGAGACACTGAAGAGAAGCAAACTGCCCTCGAGCAAGATATTACAAGATTCCAGGTGGAAAGGGTGGCATTTATATTGAGATTCCAGAACATTCCAGAAGAGAAAAATGAAGATTTGACACAGAAGTTGGCACAAGTACTGGCTGCTCATTTGAATATGGAGGATTCGAAGATGATGGAACAGGAGATAAATACTGCCTTTAGAATGAATTCCAGATATGTGAGAAGATTTCAACTTCCTAGGGAAATTCAAGTACAATTTCATAAAAGAGCGGTGAGGGATAAAATTTTAAGAGAAGTAAATGTGACGCCCCTGCGGATGAAAGAAGTGGAGATAAATGTCCTGAAAGAAATTCTTTGGAGGGTAAGAGAGAAGAGAAGAGAATATGCAGATCTAACGGCACTTTTGAGGAGTAATGACGTAAACTATAGATGGCTTTTCCTCTAAGGCATGTTCTTTGTATTTTGAGAAAAAAGATCTAGAATAATATCTCTTTTAAGGCAAGGGATTTCTTGGAGACATATGGAGAGGAACTGTCTGAAAACCAGGATGACAAGGAAGAGGAAGAGGAAGGAGAGATAAGAAGCAGAAAAGAGATGACAACATTTGAAGGAGCAGCTGCAGCATCGAAGCCAAAACCTCCCAGAAAAAGAAGATTCAGATTCAGATCCCCAATTGACACAAGACAACAGACAAGAGATAAACGGGAACAACAGAAAAAGGAACAAGATGGATAAGAAGGACAAAGAAGTCAATGTAAATGGATTAAACGGATTACAAAAAAGGAGAAGAATATTTCATCAATTTAAGAAACAGAATGTGGACGTTACATGCATACAAGAAACACATATAAGGAAAAGAGATGAAAAATATTTGAATATAAAAGGTCCTGGAAAACTTTTTGCAGCTGTGGAGGAGGTAAAAAAGAAGAGAGGAGTAGCTATTTATGTCAAAGAAGATTTACAACCGGAATTACTCTATGCATCCCAGGATGGAAAAATTGTAATGATCACTATTCAAAGACAAAATAAAAGGACAATCATAACCAACATTTAAGCACCAAATGATCAGCAGGAGAAATTCTTCGTAGGGTTACTTAAAACAATTGCACAACAAGACTTCCAAGAATTGTGTCTAATTGGAGATTTTAATGCGGTGTTTGATAAAAAAGAAGATAGAAAAGCAAATGTCTACGGAAAAAAAACAAGAGGGAACACTTTTCCAGATTCGTTATGCAGGATAATAGAAGAATACCAACTAATGGATGCATGGAGAGTGAGAAACCCGAAGAAACAACAATATACCTTCTTTTCTGCCAGGCATGAATCTTGGTCGAGAATTGACATGTGTTGGATTTCCACCACTATGGTGAAAGATTTGTTCGAGGCAGAAATTGAAGCAGGAATTTATGCAGATCATAGACCGATGTATTTAGAATTACAAGAAAAAAAGACTTAAAAATAGATGGACTTTAAATACCTCGATATTAATGGATAGAAAATTAAGAAAACGAGTAGCAGAGGAGTTTAGTTTTTTTTTAAAAAAAAGAGAATAAGCAACCTGATATGCCTTTGAGAGTGGTTTGGGATGTTTTTAAGGCATACGTGAGAGGGCAATTAATCAAAGAATCTTCAAGGATAAATGCAAGGAGAAATAAAGAATATTTGGAGCTACAAAAGGAGATTAAAGGACAAGAAGAAAAAAGCATACGTAAGCAGGATGGGGTAGGAATAAGAGAAAATATTAAATTGCTGCAACATAAGATGAATTGCTTACTTTAATCTGAATTGGCAAAAAAACTTACCTTTGCTAAACAAAATTATTTTGAAAATGCTAATAAACCAACAAGATGGTTGGCATATCAAGTGCGACAAGAAAGAGAAAAAACTTATATAAAAATTTTGAGAGGGAAAAACGGGGAAGAAATTAATAAAATACAAGATCAAAAAAAATAGTAGAAGACTATTATAAAGAATTGTAAAGAAGGAAAGATGTAAACAAAGAACAAATAATACAGTATTTGGAAAAACATCAAACTATAAAATTTACAGAGGATCAAAAGAAAACTCTCAATCAGCCTGTCATGATGATGGAGATGGTGGAATCAATTAAGCGACAAAATAAAGGCAAAACACCGGGACCGGATGGATTTCCCATAGAATTCTATAAAGCTTTTGAAGAACAGGTATTGATCCAATTACATGAGATTTGTAAAAAGATAATGGAGGGAGAAGAAGTTCCTGAACCATGGAGAGAGGCAAAGATCTCTTTGATACATAAACCGAGCAGAGATGGGAATGAAATTAAAAATTATAGGCCAATTTCGCTACTCAATGTAGATTATAAGATCTTTGCCTCAATTATTGCTGAAAAACTTAAGAGAATTTTGGCAAAGAAGATACATAAAGATCAAGCGGGTTTTCTGCCCAACAGACAAATAAACAATAATTTAAGATGTGTCCTAAATGTGATAGAATATTATGAAGCTCATCTGGAAAAAGAGATGGCATTAATTTTTTTAGATGCTGAAAAAGCATTCGATAACTTGAGCTGGGACTTCATTTTGGAAGCTCTTCAGAAGGTGGACGCAGGAGTAGACTTTATTCAAATGATTCGAGCTATCTACATGAAACAAACTGCCTCAGTACTGATTAATGGCAAGAGTACGAAAGTATTTGAAATACAAAAAGGGACAAGACAAGGATGTCCACTATCACCTCTATTATATATTTTTGCATTGGAGATATTAAATGAAAAGATAAGAGGATCCTCTGAAATAAAAAGATTGAAGGTGAGTGGAGAAGAATTTAAGCTACTAGCATTTGCAGATGACCTTGTGTTTATATTAGAAGACCTGCTGCCTTCGATTCCATTTTTAAATAAGACGCTGGTGGATTATGGCTTGGTGGCAGGGTTGAAGATAAATCAACAAAAGACAAAAATGATTACCAAAAATATGAAGAAGGAACACAAAGAAGAGCTACAAGAGATTTCGGGCTACCAAATCAGCGATAAGGTGAAATATCTGGGGATTAACTTAACAAATAAATGCAGTTCATTGATGCAAGATAATTACAAAGAATTATTGAAAACAACAAAACAAGACCTAGAAAGATGGAAGAATTTACAAATATCTTTGATGGGACGAATAGCTTTAGTTAAGATGAATATACTCCCAAGGTGGATCTTTTTATTCCAAACAATCCCAGTTTTACAAAATATGGGAATCTTTAAAGAATTAGATGGACTGGTAAAGAGTTTTATATGGCAAGGGAAAAGATCAAGAATTAGATTAAAGGCTTTGCAAGATCTGAAGGAAAGAGGCGGTCTTGGACCTCCCAATTGGATTCTATATTATAGAGCAGCGGCCTTGGCATGGATTAGAGAATGGATTATGCTGGAAGATAAACGAATATTAAAATTGGAAGGTCATGATCTAATGTTGAGTTGGCAGGCTTTTTTATGGTATGAGAAAGTTATATGTCATAAATATTTTAAAGAGCATTGGTTGCCAGCAGCCTTAATAAAAGTATGGTTAGTGATACAAAAGAGCTGGCTTAGAAAGAAATCTAAGTTAATTGTACCACTGGAAGCATTCACTTTCCCCAAGTCATATGAGGAGGAGATGCCAAGTAGATACTTAGATATAATAGATTCAAGGGGTAACCTCAAATTTGATGAAGATCTGTCCTGGTGGCAATGAACACAGATAGAGTCACGATTTGCTAAAGATAAAAAGGATGGAATTTGTGAGAACCTCAGTGAAATGGAAAAGGTTTTGATGACAGAGGGGAAGTTTATAAAAAAATGTATGTCATATTGTTGAAAGAAGTAATGTCTGATGAAATTGTTAAAAATAATATGATCCAATGGGCTCAGAACTTAGGCTATACTATTGATTTGGAACAATGGGAACAGATATGGTGTAAGAATATTAAAATAACTAAAGCGGTGACGTATAAAGAAAACATGTATAAAATGTTTTATAGATGGTATATTATGCCTGAGAAAATGGCAAAATATGATAAGAAATGCTCTAATCAGTGTTGGAAATGTGAAAACAAGGTGGGCTCCTTCTTCCATATGTGGTGGAGCTGTGATATTAGTAAAAAGTACTGGATTTGGGTACACAAGATAATTTTAAAAATTGTAGGAAAGGTAATCCCTTTTAAACCAGAAGTCTTGTTATTGGGCATATTACCAAAAGACCTGACCTGGGAAGATCGATACTTGCTAATATATGTAACCATGGCAGCCAGGATTGTATATGCACATTATTGGAGATCCCCCCCAAACACCAAGGAGGGAAGAATATATTGCGAAGATATTGGAGGCGGCTGAGATGGATAAACTGACGTTGATTCTAAGAGGTCAACCAGAGGATACCTTTCTGAACACATGGGGTCGTTTCTATGAATGGTATAAGACAATCAAGTAGAGATAGTAGAGATAGTTGATTGACTTTAGAGATAATAAGATAATCTGAGTTAAAAAGAAAGCGATAGTTGGTATTAGGAAGCTTTCAGCAAAAGGCTTGTAGAAATGGATATAAGAATAAACCAAGGTGGCTAACCCCCCCCCCCAATATATGTTTAATGTTAGAATAGGATGTTGGTTGGTGTTGTGCATTTTATGTGGATGTTGTGTATAGTGTATGTATTGTAGATTGTGTGTATAAAATAAATAAAAGTGGCCTTTAGGCCTTTAAAAAGAAAGAAAGAAAGAAATACATTACAGCTGAAGAAGAGCCCCAAAGAAAATGTGGAATGGATTTTCCATTAAGGTGTCTGGTCCCAAATACACTGCTCTGGGACTGCAATGACAGCCTCTGGGGGTAGCAGATGTGTTTTGAGGGTGGAATGACAGCCCAAGACTCTTCTGGGACTGGAATGACACATCACTGGTACTGGAATGACACATCTGCTACCCTCAGGGGCTGTCATTCCACTGTGGAGCCTGCCTTTCCACTCCCAGAAGAGTCCTGCCACCTCCAAGGGCTATCATTCCACTGTGGGGCCTGTCATTCCACCCACAGAACACATCTGCTGCCCCCAGGGGCTGTCATTTCATTCTGGGGCCTGTCATTCCAGTTCCAGAGCAGTGTATTTGGGACCAGAGACCTTAATGGAAAAGCCATACCACATTCTCTTAGCTACTCTTCTTGAGCTGAAATGTATTACAATGGAGCCCATGGAAGTCAACTGGCATTCCTGGCTCCCATTATTTCCAGTGGGCCTTCAAGTCTCTCCCATTGTTTCCAATGGGCAATCCTGTCCTTCCTTTTAATACACCCCCTTAAAGGGGCCCTTTCCTGTTGGCTCCCAGCATCCCTGTACCCCCGCCGCCTCCTCCACCCACGCCCAGGAGCTCGGCCTGGAAGAGAGGCTGGTCGATGAGGAGCCCTTCTCAGCACTTGTCTCAGCAGACGGAGTGGAAGTGCGAGCTGTTGACCAGGTGCCACAGCTTGGTAGGGAAATCGTTGGGGTTGATGGGCACCGCTGACAGGAGCGGATCTTCTATGGCTCAGGCAAAAGCGAGAGGCGGGCCGGGCAGGAGGGGAAGCAGAGAGAAGCCTCCCTGCCTCCCCCCCAATCCAATGGACAGTTGAAGCTGGCCGGATTCTCCAACAGATGCCACCATCAATCATCGCCTTCAAGGCTGCACTCTCTCTTCACCTGAAAGCCTTTTCTGTGACTGAAATGGTAAGAAGGAGCAAGAGTCCAGGAGCACCATAAAGACTAACAAAAGGGGTCTGCTGTCCATCCCTCTTTGTGAAGCTGCCTTTCTGCGCCCGGCTGGTGGAGGTGAGTTGGACCCCGACAGCCAGAGGGCACCGGCTCCTCCACCCTGTAGCACCAGGCAGGCCAAAAGGGGCTGGCCTGGGTGGCCGTTTGAATGCCTGGTGGGAGGATGGGTGGGAGGATGGGTGGGTGGGCCCGAGGGGCTATTAAGACAGGGCAGCAAGAGAGGGTGAGAGGCCAGCCTCCTCCTTTGGGGGGGTCAGCCGAGGGCCGGGCACCCTGGGCAGGCAGAGAACAGCATCCCCCCCACCCTACAGGCTGGGGCCACTCTCTAGCTCCTGCAGGGGATCGTGCCGGGCTGGGCTGGCAGGAGGTGGTGGTGGGGTCCATCCCTCTTCATGAAGCTACCTTTCCGTGGCCAGCAATGGGGGGGGGAGCAGAAGATAGCCTTGCCTAGAGTGCAAAAAACCTTGGCCCTGGCCCTGTCAGTAGCTGCCACCTCGCATGCAAAAGCAAGCCAAGGCGGCAAGAGCGCTCAGCTGGCCGTCAGGCTTTTGGTGGGAGCACAGAGGCTTTTGGCAGGGGGGGGGGATGCAGTTTGGTGCCCTAAGGGCTGGCCCACCCTAGGCGAATGCCTAGTTCACCTAGTGAGTGAGCTGGCCCTGGAAGCACCAGACCAGCAATGTGATTGGATCTCTTCTTTGTCTCACCCTCTACCGCAAGAGGTGTCACTCCCTGCAGACCATCTAAATTGCCCAGCTGTCAAATCCTTTGTGTCCCCCATCCAGAATATAGTTTTTTCCTAACACTTCCTGGGAACCAGTGACCACATGGCCATCACCTCAGGTGAGCCAATTTAAGGTGAGCCCTCCCTAAGTTTGCGCTTTTCTTTTCGCCCCCTATCTATTCTCTTGGCTCCAGTCCTGATCAGTTTGGAACTACTCCATGTATGTCACTGCTTGGCTCACAATCCACCCCCCATCCTTTTAATTCCTTTTTTGCTGCAAGATCTGCTCATCATGTCAGACAGGTAACATATCACCCTCCAATGGTACTTCCTGCTAATGCAAATGTCACTATCCTTTCAACTCTGTATTCTTAGTCCTGTATTGTGAGTGTGAATGCTTGATTATTATTTGTATGCCTGGGGTAGTAAAGAAATTGATTATTTGAGTAACCTGGTCTCCTCGTCTATTCCTCATCTATTCACAGGGAATCCATGGGTTGTGGTCCTATATTTTATGCCTATTAATAAAATAAGGCAATTTGACTAACACTTGGGCCTCATGCAGGGCATGAGGATTGGCCCTGCCCTGTAATCACCTTAACCATGGTGGGAGGGTGGACCTGGGGAGATGTCAGTGGTGGGCCCAGTGAGACGTAGCCACTCACAACCATGTGGGTGGATCCCAGGCCCTGGGTAGGTCAGGAGGATTGGCCCTGCCCTGTAATTACCATGACCATTCTGGGAGGGTGGGCCTGGGGAAATGCAGCCATCCACTGCCATACAGGTGGCTCCTGGGCCCTGGGCAATGTAGGAGGGTTGGCTCTGCTCTATAATCACTTTGACCAGGTGGCTCCTGGACCCCATGCAGAGAAGGAAAGTGATCCCTTTGGGTAGCTCCTGGGCCCCTTGCATGGCGGGAGGGTTGGCATTGCCCAGTATCAACCATGACCATGGCAGGAGTGTGGGCCTGGGAAGATGCAGCCATCCGCCACCATGTGGGTGGCTCTCAGGCCCAAACAAGGTGGGAGGATTTGCCCTGCCAATTGGCCAATCATATTGTCTGTTCACAGAGGAATAGTGGGTCCAGGGAGATGCAGCCACCCGTAATTGTGTAGGTGGCTCCTGGGCCCCGGGAAGGTGGGAGGGTTGGCCCTGCATTATACTCACTTTGTGGTGGGAGGGTGGGCCCAGGGAGACATAGCTACCCACAACCATGTGGGTGGCTCCTGGGCCCCAGGTACAGCAGGCAGGTTGGCCCTGCCCTGCACTTACTTTGTTAGTGGTGGGATGGTGGGCCTGGTGAGACACAGCAACCCGCAACCATGTGGGTGGCTTTCAGGCAGGGCAGGAAGTTTGGCCCTGCCCTGTAATCACCTTGATCACAGTGGGAGGGTGGGCCTGGGGAGATGCAGCCATCCTCAACTACGCAGTTGGCTCCCGGGCCTTGGACTGGGTGGGCCCTGCCTTGCAGTCTCATTCTCTGTGTAGGGAGGGTAGGCCTGGGGAGTAAGCCTCCTACTGTGTAGATGAATCCTAGGTCAGGGAAGGGTGCTGTTGTTGCCCTGCCTGTGGAGGAAGGGTGGGTCCGGGGTGTCAGCCACCTGCCATGCAGGTGGCTCCTGTGGCCAGGTGGGAGGGTTGGCCCTGCTTTGTCATACAGACACCTACTTTGTGGGTGGCTCCCAAGACAGTATGAAGGGGGTTGACCCTGCATTCATCTGGTTATTGGAGAGAGGATGGACCCAGCCAGGGACATGTCCATCCGCAACAGTGGGGGCAACTGTTCTCTCCTGTATGCTTCTGGGGCGAGGACTGTCCATCCTGGCAGCAAGTTTGATTCCTCCCCTCTACTAGGTTGCATAGGGTCCATCTTGTCTATTTGATGGTTCAGAACACACACTTGACAACATTTCCCCAGAAAGCAGTTTCCAGGGGGTTCATTTTTTTTGCAGGCTGTAACTTGGACCCCTTAAGTAAGGGTATGTATGGGGGGCATCTTGGGGAGGTCTGCCATGAGTTTGTTGCTACTAGATTGCACTGGGCCCATTGGATATACTCTAGAACCAACATCTGACATCTCCTTGTAAAATACTTTCCTGGGGCACCTTGTTTGGGGGTCCATAACTTGGGCCCTCCAAGTCCAATATGCATGTGACTTGTAGAGCATGTAGGAGGGCATCCCAAGGAGGTTCACAATGGGTTTGATACCTCTAGCTTGTACAGGGTCCATTCTATACACTCCAGAACCTGCTCCTGATATCTCCCCAAAAAGCACTTTCCTGGGGACACCTTCTTTGGGAGTCTGTAACTCAGTCCTCCAAATCCAATATTCACCAAACTTGGTTGGCAGCTAGAGAAGCCCTGTGATTTTGGTGTCTCTAGAACCCCTGGGGTCCACCCTACCATGTCCCAACTTCCAAAACTGGTATGGCAGAGCAGCCAGGTTTGAGGTTTCCTGGTTTGTGCCCATCCCTAGTTGTGTGGTCCAGTACATCCCCAGCCATTATCAAACAAACAGGTTTCATTGGCTGACAGAGATGAGCAAGAATATAAGTGTTTGATAAGCCCAATAGAATTCCATTCCATTTTAAAGTCATCCAGTTCTTGGAGAAACAAACAATGACAAGAATGTGGCATCTAAGGAATTTTACCTCTGAGATTTTAAGCACCCAAAGTGCTGCTAGTTCTGGCTAGGGACCATGTTCAGCCAGGGTAGAGTTATAACTGTGAGACAGTCTTCAAGCATGTTCAGAGTGCCTTTCCCTTACTATCAAGTCACCAAGCCAGCCCCCAAACATCTGGGGATGGGAGACAGGGTTTACAGGTCTAAGGAATGTCTTCCAACCTCAACACTTGCTTTTTAAAAGAGATCCACTGTTTCCAAAAGAAGGTACGGAAGAGGTTAAAAAAAAGTGTGAAGACATAATTCCCTTATCAGAACACTGTTGCTGAAATTCCACTGGGAGCCTTGTCAGCCATGATAGATGCCAGCTGCTCACTGAATATGTGAATATTTGATGGTTTGAAGTCTTTTGTTCCCTCAGTACCTGAAAGAAAAGAGCAAAATCCCTCAGGCATGCTTACGATAACTTTCTGCCTCTGACACCTTAAATGAAAGGGTTACACAACTGAGTACTAAAGTCATAAAACAGTTTAAAAACTATGTTTTAGAGAAAAAGAGAGTTAAGAGAGCCTCATCATAACACTGATAAAGATATTCACTGTTAGTACCTGTAACAGCAACACTGAAGAAACCAATGAAGCTTTGGATAAGCCCCTTTAAAGTGTTAAAAGTACAAGTAGAGAGGGGTGGAATCCCTGCCCTCTTTCTTCCATGGAGCAGCCAGAATGATCACAAAAAGAAAGCTAAGTTACATACATCCTGGGGCAAAGAGGGACTGTTGTTTGAACCTCTGTGGTCAGGCAGGCAAAAAGGGAATATGAAAAGCATATAGCAAAAAACATAAAGACCAACAATAAAACTTCCTTCAAATACATTAGAAGCAGGAAAACAGCCAGGGAAGCAGTGGGGACTTTGGATGACCAAGGGGTAAAAGGAGTAGTGAAGGATGACAGGGAAATAGCTGAGAAGTTATGCATCTTTTGCCTCTGTCTTCACTGTGGAAGATGAGGAGTGCTTGCCCACTCCAGAACCACTGATTTCGGGAGGGGTGTTGAAAGACCTGAGTCAGATTGAGGTGATGAGAAAGGAGGTCCTACAACTGATAGAGAACTCAAAAACTGATAAATCACCAGGCCCGGATGGCATACATCAGAGAGTTCTGAAAGAACTTAAATGTGAACTTGTGGATCTCCTGACAAAAATATGTAATCTTTCATTAAAGCTGCCTCCATTCCTGAGGACTGGAAGGTAGCTAATGTCACTCCCATCTTTAAAAAGGGTTCCAGAGGAGATCCGGGAAATTACAGGCCAGTCAGTCTGACATCGATACCAAGTAAGTTGGTGGAAACTGTTATTAAGGAGAGAATTAGTAAGCACATTGATGAACAAAAACTTCTGAGGCAGACTCAGCATGGGTTCTGTAAGGGAAGATCTTGTCTTGCTAACCTGTTAGTGTTTTTTGAGGGAGTGAACAAACATGTGGACAAGGGGGATCCAATAGATATTATTTACCTTGACTTCCGGAAAGCTTTTGATACAGTTCCTCATCAAAGGCTCCTAAGTAAGCTCAATAGTCACGGGATAAAAAGACAAGTCCTTTTGTGGATCAAAAACTGGCTAATTCATAGGAAACAGAGAGTGAGTATAAATGGGCAATTTTCTCAGTGGAGGGTGGTAAGCAGTGGGGTACCACAGGGATCAGTACTGGGTCCAATGCTTTTTAACTCTTTCATTAATGATTTGGAGTTGGGAGTAAGCAGTGAAGTGGCTAAATTTGCAGATGACACTAAATTATTCAGGGTAGTAAGAACCAGGGAGGATTGGGAGGCACTCCAAAGGGATCTGTCAAAGATGAGCGAATGGGCATTAACGTTGCAAATGGGGTTCAATGTGGCCAAGTGCAAAGTGATGCACATTGGAGCCAAAAATCCTAAATATAAATACACATTGGTGGGGTCTGAACTGGCAGAGACTGACAGAGAGATCTTGGAGTCATAGTAGAAAACTCAATGAAAATGTCGAGACAGTGTGCAACTGCAATAAAAAAGGCCAACACTATGCTGGGGATTATTAGGAAGGGAATTTAAAACAAATCAGCCAGTATCGTAATGCCCCTGTATAAATCGATGGTGCGACCTCATTTGTAGTACTGTGTAAAGTTCTGGTCACCACACCTCAAAAAGGATATTATAACATTGGAAAAAGTGCAGAAAAGGGCAACTAGAATGATCAAAGGGTTGGAACACAAAGGGTTGGAAAGGTTAAAGCACTTGGGTCTCTTTAGCTTGGAGAAATGATGGCTGACATGATCAAGATTTATAAGATTATGCATGGGATAGAGCAGGTAGAGAAAGAAGTACTTTTCTCCCTTTCTCACAATACAAGAATTCCTGGGCACTCTATGAAATTACTGAGCAGTCAGGTTAGAACAGATAAGCAGAAGTACTTCTTCACCCAAAGAGTGATTAACATATGGAATTCACTGCTACAGGAGGTGGTGGCGGCTACAAGCATGGACAGCTTCAAGAGGGAATTAGATAAGCATGTGGAGCAGAAGTCCATCAGTGGTTATTAGCCACAAGGTATAGATAGGAACTATCAGGCTGGGGCAAGTGATGCTCCATATTCTTGGTGCTTGGAGGGGCAACAGTGAGAGGGCTTCTAGTGTCCTGGCCCCACTGGTGGACCTCCTGATGGCACGTGGTATTTTTGGCCACTGTGTGACAGAATGTTGGACTAGATGCGCCATTGGCCTGATCCAACATTGTCTTCTCTTATGTTCTTAAAAAGGATTACAAAGGTTTTTTTTAAAAAAGAAAGAAACAGAGAGAGGTATTTAGAGTTGAATTCCTTACTTTGTGGTGACTTTTTATGATGGCACACTTCACTGCTGAGAACAGAGGAGCCTATTATGTCTAGAGTCTACTGATGAGCTGTAAAGTACTTGGCTTGTATTGAAGCATTCTTGGCTGCTAATATCTCCATGAGAGCTACTATCTGGTAAATGCAATCAGCTCTGAAGAGATTATTGACAAAAAATTTGCAGAAACATGGGGTTTTGCTGGGCTGAACTGAGTCTTCTGCTATTCCATTAAAATGGGTGATCAGGTTATACAAACAAAAATGCCAGATGATGGTTGTTTAGCCAGCCTCGCAGAAACTAACCTGCTGCAGTTGTCATGGGAGGAGCTTCCATTTATAATTGTTGATATAGTTAATCTGGCAATTGTTGATACAGTTAATCTGGCTATTAAAAAGGCTTTGGAACCAATATTAGACATCCAGCACCAAACTGTGCAGACTACAGAACAACACTGCAATCAAGATGTCCCAGCATAAAGGGAAAAGGAATTTCAGCAACAAACCATACAAGAGGCAGAACAGCACTTCAATCAACTTGACCCATTCTACAGAGAAAAGGAATTTCAGCACCAAACTGTGCAAGACATAAAACAATACTACAATCAAGCTGATTTAATCTACGGTGAGAATAACAGATCTACTAAAAGACTGTCAAACTACAGAATCCTCAAAGTTACAAAGCGAAAAGTATCCCAGAGAGAGGATAAAGCAGAATTTATGGAATCCTTTACTACATCAAAAATGAAATACAGATGGCGAGTCTTAAAAGAAATCTTCTCTACCTACAAGGGAAAGAGACATAGAACCAAGACTTTATTGAAAAGAATTAAGCTTTATAAATAAGACTGGTCTGGGGAATCTTTGTTTATGTGTAACTGACTAAGACGGGCTGTGGAATATCTAATCCCTTTTTTAATACATATATTCATATAACTGCAAATTATAAAAATGGTCCAGGGAATTTTCATATATGTGTAACTGATTAACATTGGTTATAATTGAGTTTGTTTTTCTATACATTTACAAAATTATAACCCATATTAAAAATATTTAAGGGAAGATTAATGTTAAGTGTTTTAGAAAATCTTATGATATAAATTATAAGATAATAAATGGTATTAAAAATTTGGTCTAGAAAACACTTATGAATGTTTATTTGAATAAGATTGGTTAGAGAAATATGTTTAAAAACTTTAACTCATATTTAGGTAAGGCTTATAACAGAGGATTGCATAGATTGTAAACCTATAAAGGTATCAAAGTTTTAACCTGATATAAAAGGTGTTACATAAACAAGATTGGTTTAAGGATCCCATGAGCTTCTGTAGTTGGGGTAGATTGATTTAAAAAACCCTTTATTAAACATAAGATTATTTTAAAAGGTGTAAGCAAGGCTGATATTAAGAATTCAGTTTAATTTAAGAGGTAGGCTAGAGGTTTTTTTGGTGACGTTAAAACAATTAGAACAAATAGAATGAGAAAAGAATTTGACTATGAATGTGGGGAATTGTATAAATTTACTTAATATCTAAATGTATCTTATAGAAGATTATTGTAGAATGCTTAGACAATGCTCAATTAGAAGGAACATATTTTGTTAATCTATAGAGTTGCAAAAATTATAGACTTACATGATTACATGAAATTTTAAGATATACTTAAATCTGGATTTATAGAAAATGGTAATTAAATGTTTTTTGACAGTGCTTAAATATTAAAAAATAGTGTAGTGCCTGCAATTAGACATATATGTATGAGGTAGTTTAAGAGATATAATATTGTTATTTTTACTCTCATATATGTTTGTTTGTCTGTTTTGTTTAAAATAATAAAAATTATTACATAGAAAAAGCACTTTCCAGATAATCAAATTTTAGAGCAATAAGGATGTAGTTGTTACCCATTTGTTGCTCAGAGTAAAAATGCTCTCTTTCAAGGTTGTGCTGCTATAATGAGGAGGTTGTATTTAACCTGTACTGGATATGTTATATTTTGTATCTGGGGAAATGTTTGGAAATATCAGTAAGGCCAGTGTGGTGTAGTGGTTAGGAGTGCAGACTCTAATCTGAGAGAACTGGGTTTGATTCCCCACTCTTCCACATGCAGCTGTTGGTGTGTCCTTGGGTCAGTCACAAGTTCTCTCATTAGTGAACCTCCCTAGCCGCTGCCCACATCAGGAGAGGAATGGAAAGGTGATTGTAAGCTGCTTTGAGATTCCAAGTGAAGGGTAATCTCTTCTTCTTCTGCCCTCTGAAGCAATGCTCTACAATTTCATGGCGGAATAAAAAAAAATATTACTTTGCGCCCTGTGTGGTCCACTTTTTGACTGTTAGAGAACAGATCTGTCCCTTTTCCTTAAAAAAGAAGAAGAAGCAGTACAGCTATTCCTCACAGTAGGTTGGATGCAGATTACTTTTTCTGCTAACTGAAGGGGTGGGATACTTTCTACCAATTTTTTCTTCTGTTCCTGCTGCAGACCTAGGGATGCCTGCCAGTATTTCCTCTGGAGGATATGGGGCAGAAACTAATGTGCACAGATGTTGTGCCAGTCAACTTGCAAAACTTTGGGTTAAACACTCTACATTTCACAAAAACTCTATGGTATAACTATAGAGTAAAATCAGAGTTTTTAAAAAAAATGCAGGACATTCCCTATTTCACTTCTGGTTTTAAATGGAACTGACATAAGCACACCACTGTGTCACTGACTAGCCAGCCCCCACCCTCCAGGTCCTCCCTGAGGTTTAATTAGGGTTAGGGTTTGGTGCTGTGGCCTGTCAACCCTTAATTTGCCCATTATGTGTCAGGTAGCCCTGTCATGGTGTTGGAATGTGGATGGGTACTCTTCCTCTGCCTGTCTCTGATACTCACTGTTTCACTGTCTGTATGTTATGACTTGCTTGACTTTGTAGAAGCTCCAGCTGCAGAACTCCTGGGCTGGGAACCAACGGCTTTCAGTCTAGCTTGCTTGTTTTGCCTGTGCACGCAAACTATATTCATTGGCTTCAGCTTGTAAGGGGGGGTGTTTGATTTTAGTATAACTCAGGAGGCCCTACTATTCCCAGGCATTCCTGACACAAGCAGTACACGCATCTTTAGTTCTGATTCACCAATAAACAGTTTTCTTCTGATGAAGCCCTGTGTTGTGTGATCTGACTAACAAGATTGTTTCTGATCGTTCCATATCTCCAAGAGCAGCATTATGAGAGACCAGCTGTGGGAGGGGGGAGGCAAGGAAGTTCTGTTCCACTCACAAGTGCCTTGTGTGAATGGAAAAGTTAATCTGTAAAAATATCACCTTTCTTTTTGTGTGGACTATGTTTTCATTATATCTGTAGCCACTTAGCAGCCCCCCTCTTTCTTCCCCTCCCCTACCACTGCTCAGCAGGGTACCTCTGCATCCCCTACTGTGCCTTCCTGGCACATCCTCTGCTCCTCCCCTCCCTCCTGCTGCTACTCAGTGTTTGGCAGCCACAATCACAGCAAGGCAGATAGATGTGAAGTGAGGTTCATGAGCAGTTTCAGTAATGGAAGTGCTCATTTGCCAAACCTATCTGCTACAGATTTCATAGCACTCCTACTTTGCTCCAGCATATCTAATGTAACAAGAGTGTACTATACCTTGATCTTTTGTTTACTTCCTTCTTTTCTTTAGAAAATGTGTATGCTGCTGTGATGGACCATCATGGGTTGATACCTGGAGAGATCAGGTTACGGAGCAGCAGAGCAGACGATTTCTCAGGGAGCTCCTGGGAATCTCTGACTCTTTGTGGTTTTTAGGGGACCTTTGGGGGTTCCCAAGGTCCCAACCACCCTCTTGGAGGGAGGGGAGGTTGCAGGGGACTCAATCCTGTGCCCTGTGAGTGGAAGCGAATGGCTGGCAGTTCAAGAACGTCCCAAAGCAGAACCACAAAGGTGTGCAGCCATAGAGCCATGACGGCAGGAGCTGGTTTATACCCGTGTAAGAGAGTCCAGAACCTCATCTTAACATTGATTAAGACATCATTTTCACCATGAGTAAACAAACTAGTAACAACCAAATTCTATGATCTACAGCTTCCAACCCCCCCTCAAATCTCCCTAACAAGGAAGGACTGAGGAGTGGAATTCCCCCCCTTTCCTCTCCTAAGCGATGGATGGCAACGAGACTGACAAAAATCTACATAACAAAACTTGGGGGTAAAAAGAAAATACTTAATAAACTTCTTACTGGGAAATCCAGGATAACTTGCTGATTTCATAGTTTTGAATTTAAAATAAATTGTACTCTTCGCACTACAAGGACTTTAAATAAAACTGCATATTGTTTGGTCTACACTCATGCTCTTTGGAATTACTATGGCTACAAAGACTGTGTTTGGGAACAGCAGGGAGGCTTAATGAAAACAAAGCTCACAGACTGTTGTTTTTACTGGTTATAAGTAAAACCACATTTACTGACTTGGACACCGGAAATGCCTTGAATGGTGTACAAGAGGTACAATTTTCTAAGGAGCAAAAAGATGAGCTTTTAGCAATAATCTAAGCCACAGTTAAAAAAGCAGTTAAAGAAGCATTTCAGAGATTTTTTGATAATAAACAAAAGGACTTTGCAATTGGACAGGAAGACCCACCACCAGCAACAAACTACACTAAAAGAAAACATCTCTAATCAAGATTTGACTTTTGCACCTAAAGAGAAGACAAGAAACTTTACAAGACAATCCAGCATTGATACTGACAACCTAACAAATCTTTTAGCTCTTGAGATGGCAAAGAGGAAGATTCTCTCTCTGGAAGATAAACAAGAACTTAAGTACAGATGGAATGAAATAAAGGAACTTTACTTTTTACATAAAGAGAAAAGAAAATAATGTTAATTAAAAAAACAGCACAAAGAATAAAGAAAAAGATTAAATATTATAAATAAACTGTTTTGTGTATAATTGTGCCTGCCTATGAGTAACTGATTAGTGAGAATTATAACTTAACCCAATTTATAATTAAACTAGTTGTAAGGCCCATTGTGAGAATAAAGACAATGAGCTCTAGAAAGAGGCTCTGGGAGAGTGCCAAGGCCTCAGGCATGAAGCATCAGTTTGCTGTGACAACGTCCTCAAACCCCACCCTCCCCAGGCTCCACCCATGAAATCCCCAGGAATTTGCCATCCTGGAGTTGGCAACCCCACTCCCCCTGAAGCTAACCATCAACCCACTGTTATCTGCCTGTCTGACTGCAGCTGACTTCTTCCCTCAGTCCTGGAGATCAGTTGTAAATCTGAGTGGTCTCCACCCCTCACCTGGAGATTGGCAACAATTGTTCCCCAGGAGAAAAGTGGCTGGGTTGGAGGGTGCAGTCTATGGCATTGTACCTGTCTTGAGGTCCAACCCCTCCTCAGACCTCACCTCTTGCAGGCTCCACCCCTCAAATCTCCAGAAATTTCCCAACCTGGAGTTGGCAATGCTATCTCCTTGCCAGGCAAGCATCAATCTGCAACTATCTGCTCCTCTGATGTCAGGTGCCCATCTCCTCCCCCCTCCTAGAGATCAGTTGTAATTCTGAGTGATGTCCACCCCTGACCTGGAGATTGTCAAGAGTGGTTCCCAAGGAGGGAATGGCTGGGTGGGAGAAGAAGAAGGAGACTGGATGTATACCCTGCCCTTCAGTCAGAGTCTCACAGTGGCTTACAAAGTCCTTTCCCTTCCCCTCCCCACAACAAACACCCTGCAAGGTAGGTGGGGCAGAGATAACTGTGACAGAAAGTAGTCTTTCAAGGACAGCTCTGACAGAACCATGGCCTGGGCAAGGTCCTCAAAGCCGGCTCGGCCATAGTAGAGTCTGTACACTTAACCACTACAGCAAAGTGGCTCTCACTGAAGGATGGAGTCTCTGACATTGCACCTGTCTGAGGTCCCATCCCTCCTCAAACCTCACCCTCTCCAGGCTGCATCCCTCAAAGATCCAGGAATATCCAGGAATTTCTGAGCTGAAGTTGGCAACCCGATGTCCTTCCCAGGCACTCATCAAGCTACCTTTATTTCCCCCTCACTCTTCAACTCCCATGGGTGTATCTCACTCACCACCTCCATGTTATTGTCACAACAACCCTGTGATGTAGGTAGGTTAGGCTAGGAGAGACAGTAATTGGGCCAAGGCCACCCAGCAGACTTCAGTGGCAGAGTGGGGATTGGAACCTGAGTCTCCCAGATCCCAGTCCAACAGTAAGACCTTTACCATACTGACTGTCAAAATGCTGAGAAACCTGTGAACCTCTGCCAAAACTATTTTGAAAAGTAATATCTGGCATAATCTGGGCCCATTGGACTAAGGCCATGGTACACATGAGACATAGGGAAGGGTGGTTATTCTTTTGTACCATTTTCCCCAGTCTCAAATTCGTCCAATGTGTTTTTTGCATCTTGAAAATTTCCCCTATCAGGCAAATAGCAGCTCCAAGGGGCCATGTGGGGTTATGAAAATGGTGCAGAAGGGTGGTTTTTTTAATGCTTTAGTTGTGTTCTTAACTGGCTTCTCCATCCAGCAAGTGATGCTTATTACCATTTTTTAAAATGCCAAGGTGATCCAGTCACTCAGCTCAGAGCATCTCATCTAGTTTGGCATTCAAATGAAGCTGCCTCGGCTTGTCGGTTTTTGAAGAAACTGTTCTGGATCAGTGCCCCCGGGTGTGGGCAGGCAGGCAAGCGAGTGGCAGCAGCAGTGAGCGAGGTGCTGGGGAGGGTGAGTGAGGCGGCAGGCAGCCGGTGCAGGCTGGGCTGCTGCATTGGTGGCACCTCTCAGCCTGGCTGGAGCGTGCCTGTACTGTCACCATCAAGCGGAGCCTGGCCCTGGAGGTCATTCCCGTGGGGTGTTGGGGGCAGGTGTAAAGTACTGGGTTTCGTGCCTCATGACTCGGACGACGACATAAGAGAAGACGTGTTTATTCGTACTTCACACAAAGACAAGACCGGCAGTAACAGCCGTAGGCCAACTATATACAGTAAGGGGGGATGCCCCACATTTCTATTGGTGGGTTTGAATCACCCGCCAATGCTGCCATTGGTTCCCTTTTGGTGAGGTCAGGAGCCTAGTCCCTATTGTTCTCAGAGAACGGAGCTCGGCTGCATTTCGCCAGCTCAGGCTCCTGATCCTAGGACATAACACCCCTCCCCCCATAGTTTGTCTCCTATCTGGTGACGTAGTCTTTTAGGTAGGCTGGTGAAGGCCCCCAGTGTGTCATTATAGTTTGTGCCTCGGCCGTGGCCTCGTCCACGGGGAGTTGCTGGTACGCCTGCGCGAGATCCAGCTTTCCAAATATGCGCACCCCCGCCAGCATGGCTAAGACATGACTTACTATTGGCACGGGGTATGCATGCGCCCGGATTGCCTGGTTAATAGTGCTCTTGTAATCCGCGCAGATGCAGATTTCCCCGTTCGGTTTCACTGGGGTCACAATCAGGGTTTCCCAACGTGCATTTGGGACGGGCTCTAGGACTCCCTGGGCCACCAACCAGTCCAGTTCCGCCTCTATTTTAGGGCGGAGGGCCTGGGGCACGGTGCGGAAGTGCCACCAGATGGGCGTCACCGTAGGGTCTAAGTGAAGCGACACTGGGGGCCCTTTATAACAACCCAGCTCCCCCTCAAAGTCTTGGTATTGCACCCGGAAGGTGCCGACTCCCCGGATGGGGATAGGGTTCTTTTGGAAGTCCACCAGGCTAAGCGGCAATGGATGAAGAGGGGGTCTGCCGGACGGGCAAAGCTTTTTTATGGTGTCCATGGAAATGATAGACGCCGACGATCCCGAGTCCACCTCCATGCAGCAGGGGGACCCCTCGATCCGCATGTTTACTTGGATCTTCGTGGTGGAGGAGACGATCTCATGCTCTGGGGGCCCTTAGACCGGCAGACCTGTGTGAGGTGTCCCTGCTTTCCGCAGCCATGGCAGACTGCGTCCCGGAACTTACAGGTCTTCCTCCCATGGCCATCCCCGCAGCTGGCGCACACGGTCCAGTTGCCGGGAGGCTTGGCTGGTTCCCGGCCAGGCTGCTGGGCTGGTGCCGGCCGGCGGGGTTGTGGCCTGAGGGAGTAGACCTCCTCGGTATCAGAGTTCCCTGGGCTGGGACCCGTTCCGACCAAACGTGCGGGCGCGGCTGGGTGTTCCCCCGCTACAGCCTCGTGTGCGGTTGCGATGTCCATGGCCTCGTCCAGGGTGAGCCGCCGGTTCCCAATTAGCTTGTGCCACAGCTTGGAGTCCGCCAGGCCTCACACAAACTGGGTCAGCAAGTTGTCTTCCACCCTTGGGAAAAGCAGTCCATAGTGAGCGCCCTGAGCATGGCCAAGAAGGCGGCGGCGGGTTCCCCTTGGGCCTGGACGCGCCCCTGGAACTCCATCCTTTTGGCCAAGAAGGTAGGCCTGGGGCTGAAATAGGCATTGAGGACATCCAGGATCTCCGCAAACGAGCTCTCCAGGGCCGTGCGTGGCACCAAGAGACTCTTTGCGAGGCAGACCGTGTCAGTCCTGCACGAACTCAGCAGGAGCAACCGTTTTTTTTCTGGGTCGCATATCTCATTGAGGTCCATGTAGCATATGAGCTGGTCGGCCCATGCATCCCAGGTTTCTGGCCAGGATGGATCGAAGTGCTCAAGTCTTCCGTGCGTGGCGGCCATAGTTACGTCTGGGGAGGCGGGCGTTGGTGCGAGCGGTGCGGTGCTGCTCTCGGGGTCAGCGATGCGATGCTCGGGAGTGGCCTTGTTGTCCTCATTGTCGCTCATGGAAGGCGTTAAAATCCCATTCTCATCACCACTGTAAAGTACTGGGTTTTGTGCCTCATGACTTGGACGACGACATAAGAGAAGACGCATTTATTCGTACTTCACACAAAGACAAGACTGACAGTAACGGCCATAGACCAACTATATACAGTAGGGGGGGGATGCCCCACATTCCTATTGGAGGGTTTGAATCACTCGCCAATGCTGCCATTGGTTCCCTTTTGGCGAGCTCAGAAGCCTAGTCCCTATTGTTCTCAGAGAACGGAGCTCAGCTGCATTTCGCCAGCTCAGGCTCCTTATCCTAGGACATAACAGCAGGCACCATGTGTCTCTGGTGCCGCTGTCCCCCTGGGGTAGGCAGGTGAGCAGGCAGTGATTGAGGTGCTGGGGCGGGTGAGCGAGGCGCCAGGCACCCAGTGCATGAGGGGCTCTATTGGGCTTCTCCCAGGCCTGCAGAGAGTCGTGTCCACTCTTCCATGGGCTCAGAGGACAGTGAGCACAAGGCGGTGCCCACCTCCTTTGTGGGTGGGCAGGACTGGAGCCACACAGCCATTGGCTGTCTGAGTGGCAGACTGGTCATGGAGCCAAAGGCTGTGGGGGCATGTGGAACATTGAGGCAAAAGGGACACGAAAACTCAAATATAATAAGGAGAGATGGTAAAAAGTAGGAAGTTTAATGTTAGTATGTAGTAATTATTTGATGTTGGAATCTGCAGAAAAATAACACAGGAATGGTATAAAGTGATTTAGCTAAATAATAGCTAAAGATATTTGGAACATGATCTCAAATGGAAATACAGCAAAGTTTTTGGTAGTAGTTGTTTAGTAATGGTTAAGTGCAAACTTCCCAAGACTTATTTTATTGGAAATGTATTTAGTTGCTTTCTGGGTAACTGTTTTTTGGCTTATGAATAACTGCTCATGTAAGTCAGTCTTTAATAGAAAATGCAGAAAACCGTTTGATAGAAATGTATTTGAAATGTTCTTAAAATGTATTCTTTTAGAATATATTCAGATAAGATCTCAATATTAATACAGTGGTTAAATTTAAAAGCAGTAAGAACTAATATACTGGAAAAAGTATAAGCCTTTTCTTATTTCATATTTACTTCCCCTCTGTTTATTTTATTTACTGCTTATAGATATTGTTAGTCCTATATATACTAGAATATATAAAATAGAAAATGCATTGCTAACCAGGTGTTATTTGTTTTTTCCTTCTAATAAAAATTCTAGACATGAAGTAATGAAACGATAATAGAATGTTTAGGTATTTGATAGATGAATGTAAAAATGAGCATATAATTCTTTTTACATTGCCTTATCATATAGGGTTGTTAAGTAGTTAATTTAGCCGAAGGTAAAATTATATGAAACTCAAATTTTATGTTATGTATGAGAAACTTAAACAGATAATGTGAAAATGTAAACTCTCTTTTTCCTTCATTTTTTTGAAAACCAATTATATATATTTATATTTATATATAAATATAAAATGGGTTGATACCTAAGAGAGTCTGGGGACCTCTGAGTGAAAGGCTGTTTGAACAGAATTCTGTTGAGAGAGTCAGTTAAGGAATGACAGTTGGGAACTGACAGTTGAAGAACAGACACTTAGGCACTGGCTGTGGTCCGGGAAGCAGTCTAAGAGAGAGAGAGTGAATCAAGGAGGATCCTCATTCAAGCAAAAAAAGGAAAATAGCTTCTGTTGAAGAGAAGTGAGCCCTGCCCAGTTAAGAAGGGAAATAGCTTCTAGAAAAAGAGGAATGATCCCTGGTTTGTGAAAAGAAGAATTTTGGCTACTTCATTGTATGTTCCTGCCTTCTAAATGTTGTATGTTGGTAAAACGCAGAAACCTATGATTGACTGTTTAAGCAGAAACTGGGGGAAAAGCCTCTTTCCTCAAAGATTTAAAGGGTGTGTTGAATAGCAGAAACACTTGCTGGGAACACATTATCTAGCGGGACAACCATAAACAAACAAATAAGAAGAAAATAGATAAAGGGGCTGCTCAGCAAGGAATACCACAGAAGGGAAAATCCTGCGTGAGAGGGAGGAAAGTTGGCAAGATCACCATATTTGGTGGCAGTGTCATGATACAAAAATAAAACCCACAACTAGTTTGTCCCACCACAACTAAAATAATAAAATATTTTGTAAATTTCAGAGGTATTACCGCAGAATTTCTGTCAGAAGTGGCATCACCATGCAGACTCAAGGAGGCACATGGAGATAGGCAGAGAAAAAAATAAAGTACATCTGGGGAAAATCATAGGCAGGAGGTGGGAACTATGAGAATGAAAATTGAATTGGCTAAAATAGAAGCTGAGAGAGAAATAGAAAAGCCAGGATTGAGGCAGAAAGACAGCAACAAATACAGTTAGCTAGAATGGCACAGCAGGAGAGGGAAGCTGAGAGAGAACATAAAAAAGAAATATATACTATGTAGCTGAAGGAAATACAGCTAAAGGCAGAATTGTCACCTCTGGACAGAAGTGGAGATACTGCCACAGTAGAACAAAAGAAATGTCATTGTTATCAAAAAGGGGATGATGTGGAGGCATTTTTTCCATAGCTTTGAATGATGTCGTAGAGACTTGGGGTCCCAGATGAGGACAGAATGACTTATTTGAGCCCACAGATTTGTGGAGGACCAAGTGAAGTTTACTTGGATATGAGGGATGAGGAAACATCTAATTATTATCTCTTCAAAGAAAGTGTGAGTGTGAGGCATTGACTCACAGGCGAACAAAACAAGAGAGCTTTTAGATAAATTAGAAGAAAACAGGGTAAAACGTACACAGGTTGTCATTTAAACAGGTGGATTGAGGGAAACAAAGTAAAGACATTTGACAAACTGAACCAATTAATTGGTTTGGAAGTTTTATAGAAGTTCCCACACAGCTGAGATGGTATCTGAGAGATAAAAAATTAAAAACTGTAGATGAAACTGCTACTTTATTAGATAAAATAGGACTTAGGAGTTGCCTCTCCAGGGACTTACTAGAGCAACCTATCCAAGATATCACAACTTTGTTAAGACTGATGCCCAAAGTCTTGGAATTATAATAACCTTCCAATTATAATTAGGACTGAGAACTTCAGTAGATATTCTCAAGGCCTTTCAAAGTAGTATGTACAGGGTTTCAGACTTGGTCTTTGGATAACATTGGAAACATACAGGATATTGGCCTATAAATCTCTCTAGTTTATGTGTTAGAGAGAGAGATTTTCTTGTTGAGTGCATTACTTTATTAGCCCTATAAATTCTGGCTACTGCCTCATTATGATAAATTGTATGAGGAGATAGAAAAGTAATTGGCTAAAGCAAGGGAATTGTTTTGTATTCATGCCTTCAACACTGTAATCCCATATGGTCTAAACGAACAAATAGATTGGTGTGCAATATGATTTCTTGAGAGTATAGTATCTATGTATGATTTAACATCTAGTTTGGAATCTGTATTGTTTTATATATTTTAATGTCATGCTCTATGTGGAATGTGCAATCACATGACTACTTTAAGACACCATCCTCCACACAAGGATTGCATCATCCTTTACCTGTTATAAAGCTCCAGCATTTTTTTGACCAGCACTGCTCTTTGCTTAACAATTCTATTGAGGACATTTTGGCTGCAGAATCATAGGCTGAGTTCAGACTGGCAATTTGCCCTGGTAGGGACCCGGGCCAGCGACAACTCAATCCCGGAGTAAATGGGGCGTTCACACAGGCACATCTGCCTGGCGTTCCCCACCTGTAGCCAACCCATGCTGTTGCGCTTCACCGCCGGATTAAAAAGATACCTGATAAAACCCGTACCAATCCCAAAGCCCACGTGTGTCGCATGTTTCTCCGCTTCCAGGGAGTCTGAACGCGCAGCCGAAAAGCTGGGAGCAACCCACATTGGGCAGAAGGCAGCAGCGGTGTGATTGGCTGTGCTCCGCTCCACTGCCTAATGTGGTGCCGGCGCTGTGGGGTCCTCCCCCAATCGGCAAAATGCGCGTATGCGCATGAGCACATGAGCGCATGGGTGCTCATGCGCACATACACCCATACAACCACAGCCAAATTAATGGGGAAACGGTGAATATAGCACACCTCCGGCGGGGCAGTCTGAACGCTCCCGTGCGCCTCCATCCCGTATCTTCCGGCAATGGCCCCCGCTGTGTGAATGAGAAAACCCGGTATAGTTTATTCTGGGTTTTTTTTGCTACGACTGGCTACCGGAGCAAACTGCCAGTCTGTACTCAGCCATAGGAAGGCAATTTCGGGACCAGAAGTAACTATTTTCTCTTCCTACAATTTATTTATCAGTTTTATTATATGTATTTAATTTTCCATTTCTTTTATCTTTTACAGCAACTTTTTTCTGGTCCCTATTGATTTTATATCTTGTTTCTGTATGATTGTAATGTATTTTTATAGCCAATATGTGCCTCACTGCATTTGACCTCTGAAGAAGGCCTATGCAGGCTGAAATGCATCAGGTCAAGTCCATCAGCCCTTGTGTGGTATAATTGGATATTTGTACATGAGGTGTGATTGGGCCCTTATATATAATTTAAAACCTTTGTTTAATAAATACATGTATCTTTTTATATATTTCATATATTAATCTTTTATTGCTGGCCCTCTTTTACATTTGACTAACCTTTTTTAGGTTCTGAATTCCAGGTTGTCAGGGCCAGCTTGATGGTGGTGGCCTCTTTATTACACACTGCCCAATTCCTCTCCAAGGTTGAAAACTTTTGATACATAGGCTAACTGGTGCAAGTTCCCATCTTCCCCCTTCTGTAAGATTGTCCATCCCATAGCCATATCCGAAACATTCACCTGTACTATGAATTGCTTGGTTTCATCAGGGTGATGCAGGATGGGTCTGGAGGTAAATAAAGTCTTTAGGTGGTTGAATACTCGCAGGCACTCGGTGGACCATTGCAATTGCAATTGGCTACTTGGTTTTTTACAATCCAGTTCCTTTGTTTTCAGGAGGTTGGTTAGGAGGAGGGTGACCTGGGTGAAGTTTGGGATGAATGGGTGGTAGAAATTTGCAGACTGCAAGAAGGACTGTAGTTGCTGCCTGGTTTGTGCGGGTTTCCATCCTACTACATCCTGGACCTTCCCTGAAATGCGATACCCAGGAAATTCCAGTTCCTCTTTATAAAACTCGCACCTGGAGAGTTTAGCAAATAGGTGGTTCACATAGAGGGCCTTCAGCATGTCCTGCACCAATTGTACATGTGACTCCCTGTCTTTGTAATATAAAAATATTATCTAGATAAACCAGCACCCCTTTATACAAATGCTTGTGCAACACTTAGTTGATCAAGTCCATGAACACCCTGGGTGCTCTGGCCAAGCCAAATGGCTTTACTAGATATTCAAATTGGCCCAGTGGAGTGTTAAACACAGTCTTATGCTTATCCCCCTCCCTGATGCGCACTTGGAAGCATACATCCTGTAAGTCCAGCATAGTAAAAATCCAGCCCTGAAAGGCCTCGGCCAACAAGTCCTTGATAAGGGAGATGGGGTAGGCATTTGACATTGACTCTGCATTTAGCCCTCAATAGTCAGTGCACAGCCTCAGCCCCCCATCCTTCTTCTTCTGGAATAACATCGGAGTTGCAAACGGGGAGGCTGCTGGTCTGATAAACCCCCTGGCCAGGTTTTTATCAATGAACCTACATAATTCTTCCTTCCCTTCCAGGCTCATCGAGTAAAGTTTCCCCTTAGGCATTTTATGCACTGGCAATATCTCAATAGTGCAGTCAGTTTTGTGATGGGAAGGCAGCCAGTGTTCTCTGTAAGCTGAACTAGGCTGTGCTGGTGCAGCATTTTCAGGGACCAAGTGCAGGGTTTTTCTTCCCAGCACATAGGCCTGAGAAGTGGGTGGCACCACCCTCCCAGTCCCACTCCCAACCATCAACTTGCCTTGTAAAGTTGGCTGACTCATTGGCTGCTCTATGGCTGGAGGCCTGCCGCCTAGCTGCAGGGCAGGCCCTGTGAAGGGAGGTGCTTGCATGGGCCCAGCCCTACTTTCAATTCCAACTAGGACTCCAGGAAGAACCCTCCTGCTGTGCCAGCTGGCTAGTAGTGGGAGCCTAGGACTTAGTGGAGAGACACTGCCACCCAAAAAGATCTGCTCTTCTGCCCCACAGGCCACCTCATCAGGTAAGTCTCCCCCTTGCTGGGCTCCACATGCAGTCAGGTGGTTGGTTTTTGCCTCCCATGGTCTGGGGACAGCTGCAGGGGAGCCAGCAAGGCAGCAAAAAGCCTATCATTGTATTTGCTTTGTTTTAGCTGGAGCTCACTGTGTGGCCAGGTGGCTGGCTTTTGCTTCCTTGGGCTCAGAATGGCAGCAGGAGAGCTGGTGGGTCATTAAAAGACCATGGTGTTTGAGGAGACGGGGCTGTGGCGCAGTGACATGGAGGTCACTGGGCTTCGCTCCCAGGTACCGCCAGCTCTTTGTGGAACAATAATACTGGCCTTCCCCATAAGGTTGCTCTAGGGGTCACTGTGAAAATGTAACTGAAGGACTTAAATGAGGTGTATAAAGGCCAAGTTTTAATTTAAAATATCAGCATTAACAAAAGTGACTTTAATAATACTTTCAGAGGGTATGTGTTGGTCTGTCATAGAAGAGCTAGATTCAAGTCCAGTAGCACCTCTGAGACCCACAGAATATTTGGAATTCAATGGTAAAAAAAAGCCCTTGCTCATCCTCAGCTACCCAGATTTTAAGACAGGCAGTGGATTTGTTGTTTGACTTTATGATTGTGATGGTAGAGCATGCATTTACCCTAGATGATTTCTAAAGTGCTCTCCCCCCTGCAAGTGGTGTCTACTTTTGGGAGCTAGAATATATTGCTTGCCAAAATATTTCACTTTCAAGAAACATTTCTCTCTTTTGCTCTGTATGTGTAGTATATGATTGCACAGTGAAAATATGGTTGTTTTGAGGGCAGACTGTTAAAAAGTCTGAATTTCCTTGAACTAATAGAGCCTTGTTATTCATCCTTCAACACTAGCATCACTACTAAAGTCTGGACTCCATGCTTGTCTGTGGAAGAGCAGCTTCATCCTGTTTCCAGGAGGCAACACTCCACTAGTTGCCCCACTTCCATGAGCAACAGCACATGGGAAACTTCACAGAACGACCAAACTCCTGTTATGGTAAGGCACCCTGCAGTCTGCATTTGAATACAATACAGTTAATCCTTGTGCCAAGATGAGATGTAAGAGATCATAGAACATATTTAACTTCATTTAAAACCAGAGAGAGGGTTGTTATGTACACACTCTATAAAAGAAGTAAGGAGGTCTGATCATCCCTTATGTCTTATCCTCTGTCTTTCCATGGCTCACTGATTGTTGCAATATATCATTTTTTAAAAAATTCTGCATCTGCTGGCTTCATCCCAGTTAGCTCAGTTGTGCTTAATCTTCATTTACGCTTAGTTAGTTATAAAGGGACCAGGAAGAATAATATTCATAGAGCTGCAAGCTGCAAGGAGCTACAAATTTTGTTGGTTAATCCATGAGGGCTAATTGCAAAAAAACCTCTAACTTTGAGGCACTGAGGGAGTGGTACACCTTGTTTATTAATTTTTCCAATACTTTACACTTCTGTCAGTATCTCAGAGAAGCACATAATTATTGTGGGATTATTAACGTAGTTGTTTATTTTAATATCCACTCCGAACAGATCCCTCATGGATCACTGCCTCTCCCTCATGGATCACTGCCTTGTCGTGGCGAGGGGGCTTGCGTGGTTCGATGAGGCTGTGGGCTATGCTGTGGAGGGCCACCCAGGACAGACAGGCCACAGCAGAGAACTCAGACCAAGCGTGATCCCCTGGAGAAGGAAATGGCAACCCACTCCAGTATCTTTACCAAGGAAACCTCATGGACAGTAACAAAAGGCTAAAAGATATGACGCCGGAAGATGAGCCCCTCAGGTCGGAAGGTGTCCAATATGCTACTGGGGAAGAGCAGAGGGCAAGTACGAGTAACCCCAGAAAGAGTGAAGCAGCTGGGCCAAAGCCGAAAGGACGCTCAGTTTTGGATGTGTCTGACAGTGAAAGGAAAGACCGATGCTGCAAAGAACAATATTGCATAGGAACCTGGAATGTAAGATCTATGAATCAAGGTAAGCTTGACGTGGTCAAAAATGAGATGGCAAGAATGAACATCGACATCTTGGGAATCAGTGAACTAAAGTGGACAGGAATGGGCGAATTTAACTCAGAAGACCATTATATCTACTACTGTGGCCAGGAATCCCGTAGAAAAAATGGTGTGGCCTTTATAGTCAACAAGAGAATGAGAAAGGCAGTACTGGGATACAATCTCAAAAATGACAGGATGATCTCGGTCCAAATCCAAGGCAAACCATTCAACATCCCAGTAATCCAAGCCTATGCCCCAACCACTGCTGCAGAAGAGGCTGAAGTGGACCAGTTCTATGAAGACCTACAACAGCTCATAGAACTAACACCAAAAAATGATGTCCTTATCATCATAGGGGACTGGAATGCTAAAGTAGGAAATCAAAAGGTAACCGGAATAACAGACAAGTTTGGCCTTGGAGAACAAAATGAAGCCATGCAAAGACTAACAGAGTTTTGTCAAGAGAACACACTGGTCATAGCGAACACCCTTTTCCAACAACCTAAGAGGTGTCTCTACACATGGACATCACCAGATGGGCAACACTGAAATCAGATTGATTATATACTTTGCAGTCAAAGATGGAGAAGCTCTATCCAGTCAGTAAAAACAAGACCTGGAGCTGACTGTGGCTCAGATCATGAGCTACTCATTACAAAATTCAGACTTAAATTGAAGAAAGTTGGGAAAACCACTAGGCCATTCAGATTTGACCTAGATCACATCCCCGATGAATATACAGTAGAGGTGAAGAATAGGTTTAAGGGACTAGATTTGATAGACAGAGTGCCTGAAGAACTATGGACAGAGGTCCATGACATTGTAAAGGAGGCAGCAATCACTGCCATTCCAAAGAAAAAGAAATGCAAGAAAGCAAAGTGGCTGTCTGATGAGGCTTTACACATAGCAGAGGAAAAAAGGAAGGCTAAAGGCAACGGTGAAAAGGAAAGATTTGCCCAACTGAATGCAGATTTCTAGAGAACAGCAAGGAGAGATAAGGAGGCTTTCCTGAATGAACAATGCAAAGTAATAGAGGAAAACAGTAGATTGAGAAGGAGTAGAGATCTCTTCAAGAAAATTGGAGAAATCAAGGGAACGTTCCATGCAAAGCTGGCCATGATAAAGGACAAAAATGGTAGGGACCTAACAGAAGCAGAAGAGATTAGGAAAAGATGGCAAGAATACACAGAAGAACTATACAAGAAGAACCTCGATGTCCTTGACAACCATGATGGTATAATCACTGACCTTGAGCCAGACATCCTGGAAAGCGAAGTTAAATGGGCCTTAGAAAGCATTACTAACAACAAAGCTAGTGGAGGTGATGGTATCCCAGCTGAGTTATTCAAAGTCTTAAAAGAAGATGCTGTTAAAGTGCTGCACTCAATTTGCCAACAAATTTGGAAAACACAACAGGGGCCACAGGATTGGAAAAGGTCAGTTTACATTCCAATCCCAAAGAAGGGCAATGAGGAATGTTCAAACTATCGCACAATTGCACTCATTTCACATGCTAGCAAGGTCATGCTAAAGATCCTACAAGCTAGGCTCCAACAGTACGTGGATAGAGAACTGCCAGAAGTACAAGCTGGGTTTCGAAGAGGTAGAGGAACTAGAGATCAAATTGCCAACATTCGCTGGATTATGGAGAAAGCAAGAGAGTACCAGAAAAACATCTACTTCTGCTTCATTGACTATGCTAAAGCCTTTGATTGTGTGGATCACAATAAACTATGGCAGATTCTTAAAGAGATGGGAGTACCAGACCACCTCACATGTCTCCTGAGAAATCTGTATAAGGGTCAAGAAGCAACAGTTAGAACCGGATATGGAATAACTGATTGGTTTAGCATAGGAAAAGGAGTACGAAAAGGATGTATATTGTCACCTCTCTTATTTAATTTATATGCCGAGTATATCATGTGAAATGCTGGCCTGGATGAATCACAAGCCGGAGTTAAGATTGCTGGGGAAAAGATCAATAACCTCAGATACGCAGACGATACCACTCTGATGGCAGAAAGTGAAGAGGACCTAAAGAGCCTCTTGCTCAGGGTGAAAGAGGAGAGCACAAAAGTGGGCTTGAAGCTCAACATCAAAAAAACTAAGATCATGGCATCTGGCCCCATCACTCCTTGGCAAATAGAAGGGGAAGTCGTAGAAGTAGTGACAGACTTCACGTTCCTGGGATCCCAGATCACTGCAGATGATGACTGCAGCCATGAAATTAAAAGACACCTGCTCCTTGGGAGGAAAGTGATGGCAAACCTAAACAGCATGATAAAAAGCAGAGACATCACCCTGTCAACAAAAGTCCGCATGGTCAAAGTAATGGTATTCCCCGTAGTAATGTATGGCTATGAGAGTTGGACTATAAGGAAGGCCGAGTGCCAAAGAATAGATTCTTTTGAACTATGGTGCTGGAGAAGACTCTTGAGAGTCCTTTGGACTGCAAGGAGATAAAATCATTCAATCCTAAAAGAAATCAACCCTGACTGTTCCCTGGAAGGCCAGATTCTGAAGTTGAAGCTCAAATACTTTGGCCACCAAATGAGAAGGGAGCATTCACTGGAGAAAACCCTGATGCTGGGAAAGATTGAAGGGGACGGCAAAGGATGAGATGGTTAGACAATGTCATCGATGCAATGAACATGAAATTGAGCAAACTTCAGCAGACAGCGGAAGACAGGAGGGCCTGGTGTGATCTGGTCCATGGGGTCGCGAATAGTTGGACTCGGCTGTGCGACTGAACAACAACAACAGAACAGAAGCCAGTCCCATTGACTTCAGCTTTAGAAAAACTTTCCTTTTCTTGTTATCCCCTCAGGGATAAGGATCTTTGAAAATGTCCAAGCGGAAAGCTGATGCTCAGCTCATTGGTGGATATATGAAGAAAAAGAATAGTACTTTCAGGATGGAGTAGTTGACAAAGTTTCCCTTTGAAACTGTGATGCCAGACATGAGTGGACACAAGAACGTGTTGCTAAATGTTGTCTTTGAATATCATGAGACAGATGACATGGTAGTCTGCAAAATATGTCAAAGCAGAAGTTGACGGGGACTGGAGCACTGGAAAGAAATGGGATGAGTGGAAAATAGATTATCTTAAGTGTCACATGAGCTACAAATGCCACTTGGATGCGGTGAGAAAACTTCAGAATAAGAACCGTGGATCACTACTGAAACTCTTGTGAGAAACTCCTGAAGATCAGAACACCAGAGTTGAGGCTTCCAGTTAGAGTAAAATGGTGAACTGATGCACCTTGCGAAAGAGCAGGGTGGACGGCAGCTTCTTCTGACAGTTTGGGCAGCATCCTCCAGGCAAGGGGCTGACAGGCAAGCAACAAGGTCCAAGTGAGAGTTGAGACTGGCGTGTATAAGTCCCGAAGGGGGCTTGTTTACACTTTGATCCCCTCTCAGAAGTGGGCGATTGCAAGACAGCACTAAAGAAGCCAGCCGAGCTGAAGAATCAGCTTAAATTAGTCATTTCCCGACTTCTTAAGAAAGAGATTGAAGTTAAAAGTGAAAAGAAGTGATGTGAAGTCCCAAGATAAATATGCAAGGTAACAAAAACTGTTTGCTTACCGGGATGAAGATTTAACAAAATTTGAATAAGGCAGTTAAGCGCAAAAGATTTAAATCTGAACAATCAATCCATCGTACAAATTTGAAGAGCTTATCAAAATGCTTAATTTGAATAAAGTAGACTTTGTTTATCATTCCTGTGGTTAGAAGACTGAGAGTGAAGCGAATGACCAAATACAATAAAAAAGATCGCGAGACTGAGGTGTTGCAAAAATCTGTGTCCGGCTAGAACTGTGATTAAAGGCTAGAGTGCTTGTTAGAGGACCGGAAGAGCGGTGGAACAGGAAACTTCCGGTAGGACAATGTTAACGTGGGACCGGAAACAGGAAGTTTAAAATGAGCCTACTCTAGCCCGAGAAACCATAAAGAAATTGTGCCCGCCATTTTGAGGAGGACTGAATTTTAAAATGCAATTTTAAAAGTGAAATTGACTTTAAAGGGCAGCGAAAAAAGTCTGACTTAAGAGAACATTCAGAGGACAGTTGAAGTATACTAGAAAATCTCCAAAACAGACCCAAAACATCGGCACAGAGCTGCTTCAACTGCGAGCCCAAGTATGTCAGCGAAAGAAAAGAAAGAATGGCAAGCTGCAATCGAAGCAATGGAGAAGCAGATGATTGAAGCGATTCAAGGTATGATGAAACAGATAGACCAACAGATAGAGAAACAAATGGAAAAACAGCTGGAGCAGTTGGAAGAAGTGCAAGAAAAAAATGTGGCAGCCTTGAAAGAGCTAGTTCTAGCAGAGGTGCCTGAAATCAAAAAAGAAGTGGCAAACACAAGTAGTCAAGTTAAAGACTTGTCAACAAAATCAACTGAATTGGAGCAAAAGACACAAGATATAGACAGAAAAATGGAAACAACTCTACAAGACAACCGCAAACTTGAGGCAATGATGGAATACAGAGCGATGTCAAATCATCTGAGGTTAAGAGGGATAGAAGAAACGACTGATGAAGATATACACACGATAGTGATGGCAGCTCTGACTGAATACCTGGGAGAAGACCAAGGAGAATTGGATTCTGATTTTGATTTAATTTATAGAGTGAATTCAGCTATGCGCAAAGGAAAAAATTGCCAAGAGATGTTATTGTCCAATTTGTAACAAGGAAAATGAAAGAGGATATCTTAAAAAAACAATTTACACAACCTTTGGAGATTGACGGCAAAAAGTTAATAATAATGAGAGAACTCTCAAGAATGATTCTGCAGGACAGAAAGAAATATAAGAAGCTGGTGGACAAATTGAAGCAGTTAAGCATCAGATTCAGATGGGAGATACCACAAGGTCTGTCATTTACCTACAATTCGAAAAGACATACAATCAAGACATCAGGAGATATGCATAGGTTTAAGGCAGAAAATTTGGAAGATTTTGGAGATATTTAAAGACAAATCATGATGGATTACAAATTATTATCATGGAATGTAAATGGACTTAATTCACCTTCCAAGAGGAAGTTAGTGAACTATTGGTTACAAAAGCAGAAATCCAATATCATTTGTTTACAAGAAACCCATATTAAAAAGCGGGACAATAAGTATTTGATCAATAAAAAATTGGGAGAAGAATTTTATTCATTGGCAGAGAAAATGAACAAGGGAGTTGTGATTTGCATAAATAAAGATTTGGATCGAAAAGAAATTTTTAGTGATAAAGATGGGAGATATATTGGAGTGGAAATAACAATGCTTCAGAAAAAGACGTTGGTAGCTAATTTATATGCACCTAATGGAGCCAAAGAAATTTTTTTTAAAGGACTTGATGAAGGAATTGAACCAAGTGAACTACGACCAGATAATATTGGCAGGAGACTTTAATGGTACAGTAAACAATAAATTGGACAAGAAATCAAAAAAGTTTGATGAGAAGATTGGAAAGCTTCCAAAAACATTTTTTAACTTGATGGAGCAAGAGAAATTTGAAGACGTTTGGAGAAAATGGAATCCCAAAGTTAAAGACTTTACATTTTTCTCTAATAGACATAAATCCTTTTCCAGAGTTGACATAATTTGGATGTCGGGTGATATGGCATTAAAAACTCAGAAAGTTGAGATCTTGCCAAAGACAAATTCAGACCATAACCCGGTGATTTGGATGTTAAAATAGAAAGTCAAACAATTCCAATGGAGAATTAACAAAGATTTATTGGACAAGACAAAAATAACTGAGATATTGTGTAAGGAAACTCAATCATTTTTCAAATGAATTTAAATCAAAATGTTAAAATACAGACGGTTTGGGATGCATATAAGGCTGTGATGAGAGGTTTACTTATATCGTTGAATGCGACTGATAAGAAACAGAATTTAAAGCAACAAAAGGAGTTGCAAGAAAAAATCCAGCAAAAAGAAAATGAATTGAAGAGGAGACTGGGAAAAAAGAAAATTATTAAAGAAATTCAAATTTTACAAGATCAACTGAACGTGATTCTTAATCGGGAACTCTATTGGAATTTAAAGAAACTGCAACAAAAATCCTTTGAAGAAGCAAACAAACCAGGAAAGTTTTTGGCATGGCAACTGAAAAACTGAAGAGAGAAGAAGTTAATCAACAAAATAACTGAAGATGGTAAAGAAATTGTGGATATGAATGGTTTAAAAAGAGTCTTCTTCAAGTACTATGCGAAGTTATTTCAAAAGAAGAATATAGATCCAGAAAAAATCAAAAAATACTTGGACAAGGTAGAAATACCAAAGGTCGAAGCCAAAATTAAGGAAATGCTGAATGGCCCAATCCAGAAAGAAGAAATCTACAATGCGATAGAAGATGCTAAGTTGGGGGAAAGCTCCTGGTCCAGATGGATTTACCGCAAAATTTTATAAAAAATTAAAAGAGGAGTTGACCCCGATCTTGGAACTTTTAGCAAATGAGATACAGGTGACCAAAGCAATACCAGAGACATTGAAAGAGGCCAATATATCACTTATTCCAAAAGGACAAGACTTAACAGATGTCAAGAATTACAGACCAATTTCTTTACTCAATAATGACTATAAGTTGTTTGCCAAAATAATTTCAGAAAGACTGAAGAATTATTTGAAAGATGTCATAACAGAAGAACAAGACGGTTTTTTACCAAATAGACAAATCAGAGACAATTTAAGGACGGTGTTAGATGCTATTGAATACTACAACAAACATCCAGAAAAAGAGGTTGCTTTTCTATTTGTGGACGCCGAAAAAGCCTTTGACAATTTAAATTGGGACTTTATGTTTCAAGTGATTGAAAGAATGGACATCGGACAGCCTTTTTAAAATGTGATTAGGGCAATATATTCTGAACAGAATGCATCGCTGAATGTAAACAAAGAGATGATGGAACACTTTAAGGTTCAAAAAGGGACCAGGCAAGGGTGTCCACTATCCCCTTTATTATTTATTTGGATCTTGGAAGTTTTGCTGGGGAGGGTAAGACAAGATAAGGATATAAGGGGACTTACAATCGGAGGCTTTACATACAAGTATAGGGCTTTTGCGGATGATGACATGTTTCTGATTGAAGATCCAGTAATCAATTTACCGTTGTTGATGGAAAAGATTAAAGAATTTGGAGATTTGGCTGGATTTTATGTGAGTAAGAATAAAACAAAGGTGCTTTGCAAGAACATGACAAAAGAAAAAAAACTGGAACTCCAAGAAAAAATTCAGTGTGAAGGGGTGAAAAAAACAAAATATTTAGGAATTCAGCTCACAATGAAAAACATAGATCTTTTTAAGAATAATTATGAAAAGACTTGGTGCAAAATTCAACAGGATATAAAAAACTGGGATACTTTGAATCTATCACTATTGGGTAGAATTTTGGTAGTCAAGATGACTATTTTACCGTGTTTGATATTTTTATTTCAGATGATTCCGATTGTAAAAGACTGTAAAGTGCTGAATTTATGGCAGAAGGAGATCTCAAAATTTGTCTGGTCAGGAAGGAAACCGAGGATCAAAATGAAGATTCTATGTGACGCAAAGGAAAGGGGAGGATTTCAACTCCCCAATCTTAGACTGTACCACGATGCGGTGTGTCTGTCTTGGCTTGAACAATGGATTAATTTGGACAATAGAAAAATGTTAGCGTTGGAAGGTCATGACTGTAAGTTTGGATGGCACACCTATTTATGGTATGAGAAATCCAAAATGGACAATTTTTTTAAACACCACTTTATAAGAAGATCACTGTTTATGACTTGGATGAGATATAAAAGATTTTTTTTGAAGCAAGACCATTATGGATAGTTCCGGCAGAGGTAATTAAACCACTTTCAAGGCACAAAGGAGAAGACTGGATACCTTACAGAGACATTTTGAAAGTAGAGGGGAGCAGTTTCGTGATGAGAGCTAGAGAGGAACTGGAATTTGAATATGACTGGTTAAATTACAGACAGATTTATGACTTATTTAAGGTGGATAAAATGAGGTATGGCTTCAGGAAGGAAAATAATGAAATTGAAACTGTATGGGCAGAAAAAGGTAAAAAAGTGATTTCAAAAATTTATAAGGTTTTATTAAAATGGTATACAGAGGATGAGACTATAAAAGAACAGATGGTGAAATGGGCCATAAATATAAATAGAGAAATAGATATGTCATCATGGGAGTGTCTGTGGAAAAAGTCAATTAAAATTTCAACATGTGTTAATGTAAAAGAAAATTGTTATAAAATGATATATAGATGGTATCTGACACCAAAAAAAATTGCTAATATGAATGAGAACATGTCTAACAAATGTTGGAAGTGTAAAAAAAAGGAAGGCTCATTTTATCATATGTGGTGGACTTGTGAGAAAGCGGTAGCTTATTGGACAGAGATCCATAATGAAATTCAGAAGATCCTGAAGTGTACCTTGAAAAAAGAACCAGAAATGTTACTTTTAGGTCTTAAAATGGAAGAATTTAATGTGACAAAGAGAACATTGTTATGGTATTTGATTACAACCGCAAGAATGACATTTGCTCAATTTTGGAAGCAAGAAAAGATTCCGGAAAAATGGGACTGGATAAAGAAGATGCTTTTTATGGTAGAAATGGATAAATTGACAAAGGAGCTTAACGGTAAAGAAGATGAAGAATTTTTAGCGGATTGGAAAGACTTTAAAGACTATTTAGAGCTGAACTGGGATGTAAAAAACAAGTTACTCTGCTTTGATAACTATTAAGATTAGAAGATTTGAAAGTAATGAATAGTAGTTAAAATGTTACCTAAGAATGAGACAGGGAAAATGAATATGTTAGAACTGAAGAATCGAATATTGGATAAGTTTTTATTGTTAGTGAATATTGATTGAAATGATAGCAGGGGTGGAGCATCGCTGGAAGCCAGGTGGGGGGGAGGGAGGGAATATCAGAAAAGGATGTATCAAAAAAAATATTTGGAAATATGGAACGTGTTAATATATCCTATTAATAAAATTATTTAAAAAAAAAAAAAGAACACCAGAGTTGAGTATGCAAACCAAGATAGAGCAAGTCCAGAAGAGGTCAAGATTTTAACTGACAACATGCTACTTGCAGTTAAGATGAATGCATCGATGCTGTCTGTGCAGGAAATTCATGACCATGTGGCAAAATATGTCCAAATTCCTGATAGTTGGAGAAGCAAAAACTATGCCTTTGAATTCATCGAACATATTAATAGTGTTGTCAAAAGGGAAATTTTAAATGAAATCTGGGAATCCCCTTTCCATACCCTCATAGTTGATAAAAGTACCGACATCACTGTGTCAAAGATGTTGATTATGTACATCAAATTTTGAAGAACAGGTTCATAAAACCATTTTTGCTGGCATTGTGAAATTGGTTGCTTGCAGTAGTGCTGCAACACTCGATTCCATAAGGAAGTTTTATAATGAGAATCATTTGGACATGAATTACATGGTCATGTTCACATCAAATGGTGCCTCTGTCATGCTTGGAAAGTGGAATGGTGTTGCAGCAATGCTACATGAATCAATTCCAGCATTGCATAGTTCATCAAGAAGATTTGGGGACAGATGATGCATGGAAAAAATCACATTCATCAGGGAGGTTCACATTCTGTTACACACTATTTATACCCTGTTCAGCAGATCAAGCACATGGAAAGCCAAACTGGAGGAAACTGCTAGTGCAACAGACAGAGACATTGTTTCATTTAGACCACTAACTGAAGTAAGGTGACTCTCTAAACACTTTGCTGTAAGTGCCTTGGTTAAGAATTATGACACCTTAACTGATTATTGCAAAGAATAAATAGAAGATGACAATGACCCAATATGTCACGACTGAGCCAGTGGGGTAAGGCAGAGAGCAAGAGTCCAAAGTCCAGTCCAAGGGTCAAAGCCAGAGAGAGCAGAATACCAAAGCGTCAAAGTCCCAATATACAAAAATAAACACGTAGTCAAGGTTTTACCGAAGGTCTGCATCCAGTTTGCTGAGAGTCAGAGTTGAGGTGCAGAGCTGGGAGTCAGGAGCCAGAAGAACACCAAAACATGGCCTGGAGTCAGGAACCAGGAAGTCTAACCAATAGCAGGGTGCCAGGAACCGAAGGATGCAGGAGCCGAGGTGCAAAGCCTTTGGTCCGAAGAGACTAGTTGCCAGCACAAATTGGAGGTTCCCGAGAGCCGCCTTAAGAGCCAATTACCAGCCACTTTCAAGGTCCCAGCTCCTGTTAAAACTCCGGGTTTAGGGAATGCTGACCTCACATGCGTGCCTCTTTGCGTCACGCTGCCAAGTCCTGGTGTCTCAGATCTCTAATCCTAGTTACAGGTGGAGGAGAATCAGGAGGCGTGGTGCTTGTGCTTGGCTCTGCAGGAGCAGCTCCAGGTGAGAACTCTCCTGTTAGCTGGTGCTCACCCTCTGCAGGACTTAGGTTGCTTCCATCCGAGGATGTAGGGAGCTCGTCCTCAGGCCTTAAAGGTGCAGAGTTCCCCGGATCAGGGACCACCGACTTTGGGCTGCACGGGAGGCATGACACAATACACAAATACTGCCTTGAAAGATTAAGTGAACCACAATACAAGGTGGCATTATTTATTCTTAGTGATGTTCTTGGTGATTTAGCAGAACTTTGCTAAATTCTTCAGAAGAGCTCTTTGACCACCATGGAAGCATTTCAATTCACCAAAGCCAAAATAAGGAAAATTAGATCTCAGTGTCTAGTAGACAAAGTCCATTTCAGTGAAACGGTACAAGATCTAATTTCATCTGGCAACTCTAGCGTAAATACTGATGCCATTCTCAATTTCATTAGGCAAACTTCTGATCACATGGACAAAAGATTCCCAGAAATTGAATTACAGGATTGGTGTGTGTTTGATGGAGACTGTCTATTGAACCCCTCCAACCTGGATGACTCTTCCTTCTGGAATCAAGAACTTTCAAGATTAGCCAAGCATTACTGCATTTTGTTCCTGAAAGATGAACAATCATATGCTAAGGAACTTCATAAGCAGTACTCAGACTTCAAATTAATCACAGAGAAGATGAAATCTGGATCAATGAAAACCTTACAGGACATACTAACATTTGCACAGCAACAAGAACAATTCAGTGAACTCAATTTTCTTCTGGACGTTTGTGGGACTTTTCAAGCCTCAAGTGCTGATTGTGATAGAGGTTTCAGCTTGATGAATGCCATCAAAACTAAGATTAGAAATTGGGTAGATAACAGATGACCTGGAGAACTTAATGAGAATCAAACTGCACATGCCTTCTGGAAATAATATTAATATTGGCAGTGTTTTCAAATTCTGGAAAACCGAGAAAGGAAGAAAAGAGAAGTCCAATAAGAACATTTGATGTAATGAGACTTGATACTGTTTTCAGTTAGAATGTTTAAATCATTCTTAAAACTTAGTTTAAAAAATTCTTTTTGAGTTTCTCACAAGGTTATGGTTACGGTTATGGTTACATTTTATATTTGTATGTTTGTAAACTGAAATTAAAAAAAAAATTAAAATGTAGGCTGGCTCAAAACTTTTATGGCTTGGCTTACAAAGAAATTTTTTGCACACAGAGCTTCAGAGGTTAGAGGGAGGCAGCTTGTCCCCCTCCCCCTCCTCAAAGACCCCAGCCAGGTCCTGGTACTCGGCAGGGATGAGATTTAATTCTTCCCACACTAGGCAAACACACTCTGCTGTGGGGTGGGGCCCTTCCCCCCACTCAGGGTTCCACATGTGTTCTTTACACAGGGAATCTAAGAAAGTTAAGTCCATTGCACCTACGGGTCATGGGCTTGGAGCCAGAGACTTCCAAACACCATAGGAAATTTGGCTGAGGGGTTCACCATGAGAGAATGCAGTTCCCAATGGGAGGCCACCCCCACCAGCAGATGAACTGTATGGTATTGGCAAGCCTCTCCTTTCATGGGGGTTCCATCCATCTGGGAGAACACTACGGGCTCCTCTCATTTGTGTACCTTAGCCCCTAAGCCTGTGACTAATGATGGACTAATTAAGTCTCGAGTACACCCTGAGTCAATCAGGGCTATTACCCTAACATGAATCCCCCCCTCAGGGTTAGTCATTGTAACATTCAAGTAAAAGAGGTGGAGAGAGGGTCTCACTGATTCTTGCGCCAGACACTTTCAGACATGCCTGCTGGTGCCCTTCACAGCAGGTCTGGGCTTTTCCTGCCGGCTGAGGCAGCTTTCCTTTGCTGGACGAAGTACCTTCAAGCTCTCCCTGCACTCCCAATTGCAAGGCCTTGGGTGTCTTGGGGCACCAGCTCATTGGTTTGGCTCTTTTATCTTTGTTCTCTTCCTTCTTCACCCTGGTGGGGCTCTTGTCCTTCAGGCAGTTTGTGATAAAGTGGCCTGGGGCTCCACATCGCAGGCATAATCCCAGCCACATCCACTGCTTTCGATCCCCTCCAGTCCCGGTGGGGTGGGCTCACGGATTTTTCTGCCCACTGAAAAACTTTGCCAGGGTCTTTGGGTGGTACATGCGTAGTAGGTTACACCTGTTTTCAACCTTGCACACCATGACCACTGTATCCTGTCTATTTGAGAACTTTGTAATCTGTTCTAAGAGAGTCTCATCCAAGTCCTCTGCCTAGCTTGGTGATCTATAGCAGACCCCCACCATAGTATAACTATTAGTTCTTATCATAGAATCACAGAGCTGGAAGGGGCCATGCAGGCCATCTAGTCCAACCCCTCTGCTCAATGCAGGATCTGATTCTTTTTATTTTTACTCAGAGACTCTTAGTTGAACTTCCATGCTCAAATTCATGTATTTCCTCACAAGTATATACCTTCTTTCCATATAATGATACTTCTTCCCCTTCCTTATTTGTCTATCCCTTTGAAACAAGTTGTACCCCTCAATCCCTAATATTCCAAATGTGAGTGTCATTCCATCAAGTTTCAATAATGCCTATTAGGTCACAGTCCCCTTCCTGTATTAGGACTTCAAGTTCCTCCTGCTTGTCTCCCATACTGTGTGCATTAGTGTAGAGACATCAGAATCCATAGTTTATGTGCTCTGTGATTTTTGTTTCTGTACTTACCTGCAAGTTAATGTTTCCTAGCAAATGTGTCATTCCTGCCAAACCTTTAGTGTTCTTGACAGTTATTGGCATCATACTAGGGTTTGAATTTTTGTCTCCCCCCCCCATAGGATTTAGTTTAAAGCCCTCCTTATTAGGTTTGCAAGGCTCTTACCAAACACATTTTTTCCTACAGTCCTGAGGTGCAAATCATCTCCCAATAGAAGAGCTTCATCTCAAAAGTGTAAGCCATGATCCTAAAAAACAAACTGTTCCTCATGACATAGCCAGTGACCCAGCAGAGGGTGGTGCCAGCAGTCACCCCCAGGCAAAACAGCTAAAAGCTACAATCAGTTACATCCCAGGCAAAAGAGATAAACAGAAACAACAATTACTCAAACAGGTACAATTCTCCATGAGGCTATACAGACCAACAAACCCTCTCACACTGTCCTCCCAGACAGGGGCCCCAGGCATGACCCCCAGGATAAGAGCCAGAGGCAAGGTTCCCACACAAGAACTTCATCTAATTCTTCTCAGCAGTTAAGTAAACGCAAAGGAAGAAACTCTCATCATTCCAGCAGCATTCTTCACTACTCCTTCTCAGAGCCCAGCTGACTTTGGTCTGCCTCTGATGAGGAGAAGCCTTACACAATTGTTGCACTGGATGGGCTTTGACCTATCATCTCACCTGCCCCACTGTCAAGGTGATTGCTGTGCACAGCCATTGCCTACCCTTTTCAGACCCTGCCTCAAGCCAACGGTTGTTGAGGCAGGGATGCTGTGGGGTGGAACTGATCTGTGATGGACTTGAATCGGGTGGTCTTTGATCCTCAATCATGCAGTCTTTGTAGCTTCTGCATTTGAGGGCTCCTCTGTATGGGAGACTGAAAGGGACTTCCCTTGTTCCAGGCAGGGATCCAGCAATCTGCTTCCACTCATCCCGCTAGCAAGGTCAGTGCAGGCCACAGGGCGTGGCCAACCTACCCTTTCCAGGCATTTGGATGTCACGTGGGCCGGTGCTTTGGCAATCAAGCAGCAGTGCGTGGCCAAGGCTTCTCCCAGGAGTTTGTTCAGGAGTTTAGATGGTCTTTCTTCTCTCTCTCTCGCTGGAGTTGGCAAGGTGACAGCAGTTCTATGGCCAGCTCTTCTGGGGTGTTCCATTGGGGGATGCAAATCTAAGTGACTGCTCAGCAATGTATCCTTCTTGCTGCAAAGCCAGAGCCGGGGAGAGTCATGACAATTGGTGTCTACAGCTCTGTAGCCTTCCCTTTGTCCCATTCCAGAACCATCCCTTTCCCTCTCACTTGCCCAGCTTGCAAGGTGATTGCAGGCTGGGCATGGTCAATTCTTCCAGGGTGTCAGATCTCACCAGCACCAGAACCACCTGGTCACATTAAACTTCCATACCTTTCTTGCATACATGAACCTTCCCCCTTCACTTGCTGTGCTGGCAAGGAGACTGCAGGGTGTTGGTGCAGGGTGTGGCCATGGCCAATCTTCCTGGGGTGCTTGCTGGGGGGTCGCCAATGATGACCTTCTTGTATTGGTCACAAGCTGGAGCCTGGGTGGGAGGCAAACAAATTACTTGGAGGAGTATGGTGGGCCTTCCCTTAATTCCATGGCTTGGCTCCCACTGGCAAGGTAAGTGCAGCGTATGGCTGAGGCCAACCCTTTCTGGGCATTTGATAGTCACATGGGCCAGGGCTTTGGACCACCACATTTCCAGTTTTGGTCTGTTCTTTCCCACTGGACATTGAAATAATTCAGGACTCTTTTTAGCCTATTGCCCTGCCCACAGGCAACTTGCAGTTCATGGCATTTGGGTGTTACATGGGTCAGCTTTGAGCCATCCCTTTTCACTCACCCTACTGGCAAAGTTAGCACAGAGCATAGCCAACCATTTCCAGGCATTTCCTGGGCATTGGGGTATTAAATGACATGGCCAACCCTTTCCAGGCATTTGGGTGTAACATGGGCCAGGGCTCTGAGCCATCCCTTTTCACTTGCCCTGCTGGCAAGGTGAGTACAGGGCATAGCCAACGCCAACCCTTTCTGGGCATTTGGGTGTAATGTGGGCCATGTCTTTGAGCCACTCCATTTCTGATTTCAGTGCACTCTTTCCTGGTGGTCGCTGGAATCATTGGATTCTGTTCCAGGCCATTGCCCTGCCTGCAGACTATGTGATAATTGCAGTGCATAGCTGACCCTTCCTGGGCATTTGGGTGTTATGTGGGCCAAGGCTTTAAACCATCCCTTTCCACTCACTTTGCTGAGAAGGTGATTGCAGGGCATGGCCAATCCCAGCAATACGCTGGTCATAGCGGATCCCTTGCAGCAACTAGTCATGAACTCAGGAATGTTCTCATTACAACCACTCCCCTGGGAAGGTGATTGCAGGGCATGGCCAATCCCAGCACTGCACTGGTCATGGAGTCCCCAGTTAGAATCACTGCAGCCTCCCTCACACAATTTGGTTATTAGCTGCAGAATTTTCTCATCATTACACCTATTCTGCTGGGAAGGTAAGTGCAATCATAGGCCAACTGACCATTCTGGGGCATTTGGGTGTTACTTGGCCAGGGCTTTAAGCCATCATTCCTTTGATGGCCCTGGCCAGCAGCCACCTCTGCTGGGTGGGGGTGGGCCGACCCTTCACAGAATCCCGACATCTACCTCTTTTGGGAACACCGACTTCAAACCATATGTACCTACCTACCCACATCTGCCTCATGGTGAAGAATCTGAATTTTCAATGAAGGATGGGCTGTGACCAGAGAAAACTTGTGCTTTGAACCAGCAAAAGCAATAATTCACAGCAATCGCCTTTCACTCGCACTGTCAGCAAAGTGACTGCAGTGTGTGGCTAACTCCCCAAGACAACTAGTAGGCAGGTCTTCATTTTCATATACTGATAGTGTTTCTTCCCTGGCTCAGACTCCACTTGTTCCACTAGCAAGATGTCAGTACATGCCTTCCTGGGAACAGGATGTTGGTGGGCAGAAGCAGATTTGAGCCACCCATTCTGAATGTGATTCTCTCTCTCTCTCTCTCTCTCTCTCTCTCTCTCTCTCTCTCTCTCTCTCTCTCTCTCTCTCTCTCTCTCTCTCTCTGTTCCTGGGCTTTGGGTGTTCATTGAACTGGGCTTTAAGGCAGAATTTCACTTACCCTGCAGTCAAGATCACTGCTGCAGTGCATTGCCATGTGCCAAGGCTTTCCCCATGGCCTTGTTCTGGAGTTTTGGGTGGTTTTTCCATTTCTTTCTCCATTTCTCTCTCTCTCTCTTCTCTGCAGGCCCCAATCTACCATATTCATGTCTTCCTTCCAATTTCAACACTGCCAGGTCTGGGTCTTCTTAATGTCATTGTCCCAAGCCACCTCCAATGTACCGTGTGACTCGTGAGCCTGGAAGAGGAGGGACGTTGGCCCTGCCCTGCAATCACCTTGACAGGGTGGATGGGTCTGGGGAAATAGCCACTTGCAAACAGTATTGATAGCTCCTGGGCCTGGGCAGGGCGGTTGGCCCTGCCCTGCAAACACCTTCAGAGCAGGTGATTAGGTGGATGGGCCCAGGGAAAAAGATGCCCACAAGTGGTGCAGGTGGCTCCCATGCCCAGGCAGGGCAGGGCAGGTTGGCCCTGCCCTGTGGTCATCTTGTCAGTGGACAGAGAGTGGGCCCTGCAACAGTGCCAGGGACTCCAACCTGGGCCTGGGGGAGGAGAGGGGTTGTCCATCTCAGGGAGCATCCCAGGGAGGTCTGCTGTGAGTTTGATGCCCTTAGCTCACACAGGGTCCATTCTATACACTCCAGGACCCATGCTTGACATCCCTCCCAAAGATACTTTCCTGAAGGCATGTAGGGGGGCATCCTAGGGAGGTCTTCTGTGAGTCTGATGCCTCTAGCTCACACAGGAGCTGTTTTATACACTCCAGAACTCATGTTTGACATCTCTTCTACAGCACTTTCCTGGGGGCACCTTCTTTGGGGGGGCTGTAATTTGGACCCCTAAGTCCAATCTTCACCAAACATGGTAGATAGGAGAGTCAGCCGGAGATCTGCCAGTCTGGAGTCTCTAGCACCACCGGGGGGGGGGGTGGATTCTGCCATGTCCAAACTTCCCAGACTGGTTCAGTCCATGTGAATCTGGTTTGGTTTGGGGTTTGCTCTGGGGATCGCCACAGACCCTGAATCAAACTGCTTTTTAGGGGTTCTGTGCCTAACCTTACTCATACCCAGTTTGGCACCCATTGGCAAGAGCAGTGGGTTTTATGAGTTAAGAAGACTCTGTACAATAGCTGAGCTGTGATAGCTAGGACTGCAGTGCTTAGTCAATTATTCAGTTATATTAATTCATCAAAAACATTTTACTCAATTAAAAATATACCCTCAATTAACCAGGCAGCAAATTTTAATTTTTAAAGAACTTTTTTTAGTACAACTACATACAAAGATCTTGAATAATATGCACCATTATTGAAGAGGCTCTTTTGGTAAGTACCAAACCAGGACTCGTAGAATTTACATTCCTGGGATCTAAGATCACTGCAGAATTATGGTACTGGAGAAGACTATTGGAGGGGATGGGGCAACCTGTTTGGGGGCTCATAGATGGAAAAGATTCACTTTAAAAGTAGCTCTCTTCATCATCCTGTCTCATATTTACAGCCTTCTTTAATGTGCCTGAATGGTGGTGTTGCTTTTAGTTCTGTGTACAAGTTCCCATGAGTTTGAATGGGTCTTCTTCTAACAGAAACTTGCAGATTGACTCTAGTCTGGAGAGGGTGGGGTTTGGGGAGTGGAGAGACATCAGCAGTGTATAATGCCATATAGCCCCACTTCCAGTTTGGTGTAGTGCCAGTTTGGTGTGGAGAGCCAGTTTGGTGTATTGGTTAAGTGTGCGGACTCTTATCTGGGAGAACCGGGTTTGATTCCCCACTCCTCCACTTGCACCTGCTGATGAGATCTTGGGTCAGTCACAAGCTCTGGCACAGCTGTTCTCTCAAGGACAGTTTCTGTCAGAAGTTCTCTCAGATCCACCTACCTCACAGGGTGTCTGTTGTGGGGAGGGGAAGGGAAAGGAGTTTGTAAGCCACTCTGAGATGCCTTTGGGCAGTGAAGGGCGGGGTATAAATCCAAACTCTTCTACTTCTTCTTCAAAACAGCCATTTTCTTTAGGGGAACTGATACCTGTAGCCTGGGGGCCAGTTGTAATTCCAAGAGATCTCCAGCAGGCCTGTAGCCAGGATTTTTAAATTTGGGGGATTTTTAAATGTTGGGGGGCACCCCCACACACACACCCCAGCAAGCAGCCCTGCTCTCTTCCCTGTAACTTAGACACACTGAAATGGAAGCAAAGTGGAGATTCTTTCCCAGCTGCTCTGTCCATGGAGGCCTCCCATCCCCCCACCCCAGTGGCCTGTCTGCTGCTGGAGAAGGGGGGTGGTCCCTAATTTCAGACTATTATTCTCAGTCATGCCAGCTGAGAAACAGCAAGTGATGAGTCCCCGGGTGAAGAAGGGTGGCACTGGCGAGGCTGAGCATTAGCCAGCTGGAAAGGGAACAGCAGAGCCTTGACTCAAAGGGAAGGGGCATTGGGGGCATCTTCTGCTTCCTTGGGAGCAAGCTCTGGGGGGTTATGGAGTGGGCTGGCCAGGGAAGCAAGTGCACCTTGCCCTGCCTGCTCACCAAGCCCCATTCTTCATGCCAGCACTCAGGCTCTTTCTCACCCTGGAATGATGATCATCCAAAGGTGGGCAAGGGTATGTGCAGAGACTGTCAGATTCCTGCAGCAATCAGATCCAACCACTCACTTCTGGTGAAGTAAGAGCTTTATTGGTACAGCATTGCCAGAATGTCTACATTCAGGTTCCATGTTAAGGCTAAGGGGAAAACTGCGGGCTAGAAAGATATACAGGGTTCAAAGGGGGCACCCCAGTGGTCAGTGGCCAGTCAAGGTGCCAAGATGAGCCCGCCAAAAGTAACAGACTCTGGAGGTGGGAAAGTCTCTAAGAAATGCGGCTCAGTTAGGCACACAGGCCTTCAAGGTCAGGTGCATAAAACATACAGATAGAGGGACAGGACAAGCAAGCGAGAAACTAAAGTACATATACAGGTCATTGGTCCATCTCCCCCTCCCCACATAATGGCAGCTAGCTGACAGAGACAATGCCAGGCAAGGGGCACTTGGTGGCCTGTTATTGGAGTGGGCCACAGATAAATGCCACATGCAGCACTGTAGGGGTAGGTGAAAGAGGGCAGGTGGTGGCAGGAGAGGATGGAGGTGCACTGAAAAATAAAATTAAAAATGGGAATCCAGGAGGCCTGGGCTGCATGGGAAGTCGGGGGGGGGCTTGGCAATAAGTTGGGGGCTGGGCGCTAAGGGGCCCCGCCATAGCTACAGGCTTGATTTCCAGCTACCAGAAGGTGGTTGGCAACTCTAAGCCCAGCAGCATTCTTTCAGCTTGAGAGGGTGAGAGTGAAATGGAATGCTGGTTTACACATAAGCCACCAGCTTCTGCAGTTTAAGTTTCTTGAATCTGTTTCAGGCTGAATCACCCATGTCACAGGTTTGTCCATCTCAGCACAATTCCCAGCCAAGCCAACACATTTGTCCATACTTAATAGAAAAGGTGCGGGGGGGGGGGAGAGTCCTTGAACTTTCTGGTTGATTTCAAGGAGGGAATGCCCAGAAGATTATCCATTTCAATAATGGATTTGGGTAAAACAGGAGCCTCCACTGACTCCTTTTCTCAGATACTCACACTGCCCCTGGCTCCTCCCTGTTTGCTATTGTCTCTATTCATTCAACATGATGAAGGGGGCTTTTGTTACACCAACCTCATATGCGGTCAGATTGCCCCTTGATTATCAATCTGCCTCTCTCTTCTCTCTGTGACCTCGGCTCCCCCCAGATGCAAACAATGCAATGTTTTCTTCTGGCACTGTTCTTTCAGGAAGGGGAGTGATTCCCTTTGGCTTCTGACCTTGGAGGATGTGTTAGCCTGATTGCCCTCTCCCCCAAACTCCCCATTTAACCTCTAGACCTCCCTAAGTGATGGAAGACTCTGAACACAAAAATCATACAGTTTCCCAGAGGAATGTGCAACTGGCTGCTTCATTAGTGACATACTGAATGCCCAAGGCACCAGCTCATTCACCTAAAGAGCACGAGACTACCTTCCCAAGCCAGATCAGGGCAAGGTGGAAATAAGTAAAGATTGTCATAGTTACGTATTATTAGTAATCATTGTAAGGATTTGAGGGCCTCAGCTGTGTCTGAGTTTTTAAATTCTTATCTTCATGAAAACAGGGATTTGCCCTTTATCAAATATCAAAACCCTTATAGGGGTGCTTAAACTTGCTTCTTTAAAAACAAACAAACTCAGCTGCAGAGCAGACTGTAAATTATCTCACAGTTTTGTATTTCACTTTTACCTCCTGTTAGATCAGGCATTGAGCTGTGAACAAATGAGACATATAGAATTCTGCTTGTGAAAATCCCAAATTCTCTACATATCCTCCCCCAATTTTATAGTTAGAATATGTGATGGATGTTGGAAATATCCATTCAATATACATTGTTATCAAATTTCCAAAAAGAGCTTTCCAGCTTTTTATGCCTTTGCAAAAGAATCTCACCAGGACACTTCCACACATTACATTTTTAAAAACCTATGAATCTAAGATGTTTTAAGTGGACTGTAGCTTAAACAAGTGTGCCCTACTGGAAATTTCATCAAAGAGTCACAACTCTTTGTGTCTGTTTTGTGAAGGATGATAGGGAAATGGCTGAGAAGCTGAATACATTTTTTGCCTCTGTCTTCACTGTGGAGCTGCGGTGGCTCAAGTGGTTAAGACGCTGAACTGCAGGCTGTGGAAGGTCAGTAGTTCAGCAGTTCGAGACCTGGGTGCCGCATGACAGGGTGAGCGCCTGTCTCTAGTTCCAGCTCCTGCCAACCTAGCAGTTCGAAAGCTAGAAATTGCAAGTAGATAAATAGGTACCACTTCGGTGGGAAGGTAACAGCGTTCCGTGCACCTTGGTGTTTAGTCATGCCGGCCACATGACCACGGAAACGTCTTCGGACAGCGCTGGCTCTTCGACTTTGAAACGGAGATGAGCACCGCAACCCTAGAGTCGGATTCGACTGGCTTTCGAGCAAGGGAACCTTTACCTTTACACTGTGGAAGAGGAGAAGTGTTTGCCCACTCCAGAAGCACCGATTTCAGGAGGGGGTTTGAAAGACCTGAATCAGATTGCAGTGACAAGAGAGGAAGTCCTCCAACTGATGGACAATTTAAAAACTAATAAATCACCAGGCCCGGATGGCATTCATCCGAGAGTTCTGAAAGAACTCAAATGTGAACTTGTGGATCTCCTGACAAAAATATGTAATCTTTCTTTAAAATCTGCCTCCATTCCTGAGGACTGGAAGGTAGCTAATGTCACTCCCATCTTTAAAAAGGGCTCCAGGGGAGATCCGGGAAATTACAGGCCAGTCAGTCTGACATCGATACCGGGTAAGTTGGTGGAAACTGTTATTAAGGAAAGAATTAGTAGGCACATTGATGAACACAAACTATTGAGGCAGACTCAGCATGGGTTCTGTAAGGGAAGATCTTGTCTCACTAACCTGTTAGTGTTTTTTGAGGGAGTGAACAAACATGTGGACAAGGGGGATCCAATAGATATTATTTACCTTGACTTCCGGAAAGCTTTTGATACAGTTCCTCATCAAAGGCTTCTAAGTAAGCTCAATAGTCATGGGATAAAAGGACAAGTCCTCTTGTGGATCAAAAACTGGCTTATAAATAGGAAACAGAGAGTGAGTATAAATGGGAAACTTTCTCAGTGGAGGGTGGTAAGCAGTGGGGTACCACAGGGATCAGTACTCGGTCCGATGCTTTTTAACTTGTTTATTAACGATTTGGAATTGGGAGTAAGCAGTGATGTGGCTAAATTTGCAGATGACACAAAGTTGTTCAGGGTGGTGAAAACCAGGGAGGAGTGTGAGGCACTCCAAAGGGATCTGTTGAGGATGGGTGAGTGGGCGTCAACGTGGCAAATGGGGTTCAATGTGGCCAAGTGCAAAGTGATGCACATTGGAGCCAAAAATCCTAAATATAAATACACGTTGATGGGGTCTGAACTGGCAGAGATGGACCAAGAGAGAGATCTTGGAGTCCTAGTGGATAACTCGCTGAAAATGTCTAGACAATGTGTAGCTGCAATAAAGAAGGCCAACGCTATGCTGGGGATTATTAGGAAGGGAACTGATAACAAATCAGCCAGTATCATCATGCCCCTGTATAAATCATTGGTGCGACCTCATTTGGAATACTGTGTACAGTTCTGGTCACCACATCTCAAAAAGGATATTATAGCACTGGAAAAAGTGCAGAGAAGGGCAACTAGAATGATAAAAGGGTTGGAACACTTTCCCTATGAAGAAAGGTTAAAATGCTTGGGGCTCTTTAGCTTGGAGAAACGACGGCTGAGAGGTGACATGATCGAGGTTTATAAGATTATGAATGGGATTGAGCAGGTTGAGAAAGAAGTACTTTTCTCCCTTTCTCACAATACAAGAACTCGTGGGCACTCTATGAAATTGCTGAGCAGTCGGATTAGAACAGATAAAAGGAAATACTTCTTCACCCAAAGAGTGATTAACATATGGAATTCACTGCCACAGGAGGTGGTGGCAGCTACAGGCATGGACAGTTTCAAGAGGGAATTAGATAAACATATGGAGCAGAAGTCCACCAGTGGCTATTAGCCACAGGGTATAGATGGGAACTCTCAGTCAGGGGCAGGTGATGCAATCTATTCTTGTTGCTGGAGGGGGCAGCAGTGGGAGGGCTTCTAGTGTCCTGGCCCCACTGCTGGACCTCCTGATGGCACCTGGTATATTTTGGCCGCTGTGTGACAGAGTGTTGGACTAGATGGGCCATTGGCCTGATTCAACATTGGCTTCTCTTATGTTCTTATGTTCTCTTATGTCAGTGAGAAAGACTGCTGGACAGAAAGAAAGGGTGAAGATGTAAACCACAGGATTCTTTTTCCCTCCTACCCCTTGAATGAAACACAACGCAAATTATGGGTTAAACTGGGAATTTTATTTATACATAAGTTGATTGGAACCAATACATTAAAGCATGGGTTGCCTTTGGCTTGCAATGCAAGCCTATTAATAGGGCAAATCCACTCTGGCTCAGAGCCAGATCAGGGATCCTTCTGGACCTTATTCTTCACAGCCAACCCACCAGTGCACAGCCACCAGAAGGGGGAGGTCACATTCCAGCCCACAGCTACAAAGCTTTAAGGCTTATGAGCTAGTGCTTGTCATATGAGCTGGTGAATGGGCATCCTTTCACACCAAGGAACCATCCCTTAGCAAGGAGGGAGGGGGACTCCTGGTAGTTGGTGATTTGATCCTTAGGCAGGTAGACAGCTGAGTGGCGAACCCGCGTACTGACCATATGGTGATTTGCCTGCCAGGTGCGAAGGTAGCAGACATTATGCATGTTATAGATAGGCTGGTAGATAGTGCTGGGGAGGAGCTAGTGGTCATGGTACTTGTTCGCACCAACAATGTGGGGAAATGCAGTCGTGAGGCCCTGGAGGAAAAAATTAGGCTGCTAGGCAGGAAACTAAAGGCCAGGACCTCCAAGGTAGCCTTCTCAGAAGTGCTACCTGTTCCACGCACAGGACCAGAGAGACAGGCACAGATCAGGAATCTCAATGTGTAGATGAGACGATGGTGTAGGGGGGAAGGGTTTAAGTTTGTTTGGCATCGGGAACCTTTTTGGAACAAGTGGAAGCTGTACAAAAGAGACAGTCTCCACTTGTCCCGAGAAGGAACCAGGCTGCTGGCACTTAAAATCAAAAAGGTGGCAGTGCAGTTTTTAAACTGAATATTGGGGGTAAGCTGACAGGAGATGAAAAGTCTCTGGTTTGGGATGGCTCATCTCAAAGAGATGAAGGGGTAGCTGTTACTTTTCTACAAGGGAATGGATTAGAATTGTCCACTGAGACTGTAGCTAACAATACAGACTGCCTGGCAAGGTCTCAGAGCAGCAAGAGGAAGGTTGTGGGCTTAATATGCATGGGGAACTATAAGTGTTTATACACAAATGCTAGAAGTTTCCGAGGTAAAATCGGGGAGTTGGAATGCTTGGTGTTGGGGGGGGGAATAGATATTGTGGGTATTTCAGAAACTTGGTAGGATGAGAGAAATCAGTGGGATATGGTGATTTCTGGTTAGAAATTATATTGGAAGGATAGGGGGGAAGGGTTGGAGGTGGAGTGACTCTGTATGTCAGAGAGGGTATACAGTCCAGTAAGATTAAGAGGATAAGAGAATTGGTTTTGTTTCTGGAAATCCTATGGGTCGAACTAGTGGGCCCAAGAGGAAGCTTAACACTGGGAGTTTGTTATCGCCCACCAGATCAAAAGATAGAGGAGGATTATAAAATGATGAATGAATTAAAGATAGCAGCTAGAAAAAATAACTGTGTCATTTTAACTACCCACACATTGATTGGATCAATATGTGTTCCAGTCAGGAAAAAGAGATTGAGTTTCTAGACACTCTCAATGACTGTGCTATGGAACAGATGGTCACAGAACCTACCAGAGGTGATCCTGGATTTGGTCCTAAGTAATGCTCAAGACCTGGTGAGAGATGTAAGAGTGATTGCACCACTTGGGAACAGTGACCATAATGATATTGAGTTCAACATTTGTATAAATAGGGAACTGGCCAAAAAGACTGACACAACCACTTTTCACTTTAAAAGGGGTAATTCTCTGATATGAGGGGACATGTGAGGAGAAAACTGAAAGAAAAAGTAGAAAGGGTCAACACCATTGGGGAAGCTTGGAAACTATTGAAAACAACAAGCCTAGAAACTCAGAAAAAATATGTACTGTAGATTAGGAAAGGCACAAAGAGGTATAGAAAAAAGCCTGCATGGTTAACAAACAAAGTAATGGACACTGTAAAAGGTAAAAAGGACTCCTTTAAGTGGTGGAAAGCTAGTCTCATTGAGGCTGATAAAGGGGAACACAGGCTGTGGCAAATAAAATGGAATTCTGTGATCAGGCAGGAAAAAAGGGAATATGAGGAGCACATGGAAAAAAAATGTAAAGACTAACAATAAAACTTTCTTCAAATACATTAGAAGTAGGAAACCAGCCAAGGGATAAAAGGAGTAGTGAATGGGGAATGGGGAAATGGCTGAAAGCTGAATGCATTTTTTGCCTCTGTCTTCACTGTGGAAGATGAGAAGTGCTTGCCCACTCCAGAACTACTGATTTCGGGAGGGGTGTTGAAAGACCTGAGTCAGATTGAGGTGACAAGAGAGGAGGTCCTACAACTGATAGACAACTTAAAAACTGATAAATCACCGGGCCCGGATGGCATACACCTGAGAGTTCTGAAGAAACTCAAATGTGAACTTGTGGATCTCCTGACAAAAATATGTAATCTTTTATTAAAATCTGCCTCCATTTCTGTGGACTGGAAGATAGCTAATATCACTCCCATCTTTAAAAAGGGTTCCAGAGGAAATCTGGAAAATTACAGGCCAGTCAGCCTGACATCGATACTGGGTAAATTGGTGGAAACTGTAATTAAGGAAAGAATTAGTAAGCACATTGATGAACAAAAACCATTGAGGCAGACTCAGCATGGGTTCTGTAAGGGAAGATCTTGTCTCACTAACCTGGTAGTGTTCTTTGAGGCAGTGAACAAACATGTGGACAAGGGGGACCCAATAGCTGTTGTTTACCTTGACTTCCAGAAAGCTTTTGATAAAGTTCCTCATCAAAGGCTCCTAAGTAAGCTCAAAAATCATGGGATAAAAGGACAAGTCCTTTTGTGGATCAAAAACTGGCTAATTCATAGGAAACAGAGAGTGAGTATAAATGGGCAATTTTCTCAGTGAAGGGTGGTAAGCAGTGAGGTACCTCAGGGATTAGTACTGGGTCCGATGCTTTTTACCTTGTTCATTAATGATTTGGAGTTGGGAGTAAGCAGTGAAGTGGCTAAATTTGCGGATGACACAAAGTTGTTCAGGGTGGTGAGAACCAGGGAGGATTGTGAGGCACTCCAAAGGGATCTGTCAAGGATGGGCGAGTGGGCATTAATGTGGCAAATGGGGTTCAATGTGGCCAAATGCAAAGTGATGCACATTGGAACCAAAAATCCTAACTATAAATAAACGTTGATGGGGTCCGAACTGGTAGATACTGACCAAGAGAGAGATCTTGGAATCGTAGTAGATAACTCATTGAAAATGTCGAGACAATGTGTGACTGCAATAAGAAAGGCCAACGCTATGCTGGGGATTACTAGGAAGGGTATTGAAAACAGATCAGCCAATATCATAATGCCCTATATAAATCAATGGTGCGACCTCATTTGGAGTACTGTGTACAGTTCTGGTTACCACACCTTAAAAAAGGATGTTATAGCTTTGGGAAAAGGGCAACTAGAATGATCAAAGGGTTGGAACACTTTCCCTATGAAGAAAGGTTAAAGTGCTTGGGGCTCTTTGGCTTGGAGAAACAATGTCTGAGGGGTAACGTGATAGAGGTTTATAAGATAATGCATGGGATAGAGCAGTTAGAGAAAGAGGTACTTTTCTCCCTTTCTCACAATACAAGAACTCATGGGTACTCAATGAAGTTGCTAAGCAGTCAAGTTAAAATGAATAAAAGGAAGTACTTCTCCACCCAAAGAGTGATTAACACATGGAATTCACTGCCACAGAAGGTGGTGGAGGCTACAAGCATGGACGGCTTCAAGAGGGAATTAGATAAACATATGGACCAGAGGTCCATCGGTTGTTATAAGCCACAAAGTATAGATAGGTACCTTGGGGCAAGTGATACTCTGTATTCTTGGTGCTGGGGGGGGCCAACAGTGGGAGGGCTTCTAGTGTCCTGGCCCCACTGGTGGATCTTCTGATGGCACCTGGTATTTTTGGACACTGTGTGACAGAGTGTTGGACTGGATGGGCCCTTGGTGTGATCCAACATTGGCTTCTCTTATGTTCTTATGTACTTTTCTCCCTTTCTCACAATACAAGAACTCATGGGCACTCAATGAAATTGCTGAGCAGTTGGGTTAGAACAGATAAAAGGAAGTACTTCTTCACCCAAAGAGTGATTAACACATGGAATTCACTGCCACAGGAGGTGGTGGCGGTTACAAGCATAGACAGCTTCAAGCCTGGACTCCTGGTGAAATCTTTTAGGACATGCTGAGCTACTGACCCTACACTCCTCAGCCCCTTCCAACCCCAGCTATGGTCTGCTGAATTAGGGGTCCTTTTCCACAGCAACAAAGGTGCCATCAGTGGCCAAGACCCATAAGTCCCTAGCAAAAGAGTCAGATGAGCTAGAGCAGGGGTCTGGGAAAGTCATACTGGTGAGAGGCAGAGGACTCGGGAATGGGTGGGTGGACAACAGGTAGGGGGCCACACAAAATCATCTGAATGGGGTGGGGCAGACAGCCAGGTACCCACAGACGTCTGGCACCCCATGCTGGGCAAGGCTGCACATGAAGTTGAGGAGAGAAATGGCGCCAGTGCCTAAACAGCATGTTATTGACCAGGCGGTGAATGGAGGAAAACCCCCCCCCAAGAGGTGGAAGGGAGAAAGCCTCAAAAGCCTAATGGGACCTGGGGGATGGAATGGGCAGGCATTGGGGAATCAGCCCGCATGCAAGCCTTTGGATGGTGGAAGGGGCGGGTGCCACTGCCCTGGCTGCCCAGTGGGCCCCGCTGCTGCACAGCCAAATGCACCATACCCCCAGCCCTTCTGTCTGATCCTGGGGGCCAGCAGGAATAACCACTTGCCTCCCTGTCCTCAGTTCCACGAGGAAAGATGGTCCCCCAACAGCAGCCAGCAGCTGAGCCCCATCACCTCCTCCACACGGGTGAGTGGAGGCCCGAATGTGGTGGAAGATCCAAGGAGAAAACAGATGAGTAGGGGAGCCCACCACCCACCAGGGCCCAGCAGCTGTCTTTGGAGCCCAGTAAGACCTACCCCCAAGCCCTCCCCGCTGCATCCCCACAACCTGCTGGCTTGCTTGTAGGCCATGTGGAACCCTTCGCCATCCAGCCAGTGCAACTCCTATCTGCCTTCAAAATTGTGCTGGGCCGATCTGCCCTTGGAGGGAAGCTGCTACTGGATCTGGTCAGTGAGCTCGCCCTTGATTGGCCAGCACTCCCATGATGAGCCATGATTAGCTCGCCCACCCCCTCATGCTTCATCCAAGAAGAAGGGGGGACAGGCAAATGCCAGTGTCTGATCCATGGGCAGGCACTGGTCATCTCCCAGGGTCCTTGACCATCTCCCACTTCACTATCCTTATTTATTTATTTAAATATTTATACCTTGCTTTTCTCCCCAGTGGGGACCAAAGCAGCTTACATCACTCTTACTTCTTTCCTGTCATCCTAACAAACACCCTGTGAGGACAATTTGGTGAAGTGCCTGGGGAGGGTGAAGTCTGGAGAGGGGGGGAGCTTGGTGGGGGTATGATGCCATATAATTCACTCTCCAAAACAGCCATTATCTCCAGGGGAACTGATCTCTACATTCTGGAGATCAGTTGTAATTCTAGGAGCACTCCAGGCCTCACCTGAAGGTTCGTAACAATGTCTGACATGCTTACCACTATGCCATGCTGGCTCTTACCTAGGGGACAACCTGGATATACCTGCACCAACCTGACAAATTTCACAATACCAGAATTTAATCCCAGTGACTGAAGAGTAAAATGCAAAGATTGTTCAAAGAAAATATGTGAACCTATTTTGATGCTAAATTTTTCATACTATGAATGTTAGTCTCCTAGAACAGTATGAAACATCAGTAGATATTAGCAACTGATAGACCCTAGGCTAAATCTGGACTCTTGAGATGTACTACCTGGTCCCATGAAACTCAATAGAAATCAAAAGAGGAAAGGAACAACTGTGCCCATGGTAATTGTCAATAGTCCATTTGGCAGTGGTGTACCTAGCCTATTTGGCACCTAGGGCAGATAATTTTTTAACACCCCTCCATTTTTTTTTTTTTTTGCTGCCGCACCCTAACTACTGCTTTGCAAGATCTGACTGTGCTGGATGCAAGGACAGGGAGGGAAAAAGGCTAGACTAGAGGTGTTGAACTAATTTACTATGAGGGCCAGATTTGACATAATGTCACTTTGTTGGGCCAGGCCTTGTGTGCCATAAAATGTAATGCCAGGTACCAGAGGTATAAACTTTATAAAAGTGAAAAAAAGGCTGCCCGGGGCTCCCGGAGCTACCAGCGCAGAGAGGCAGGTAGGCAGCCCCCGAATGACACGGAGTCAGCCGGATCTCTTCCTCCTCCAGGCTCGGATTCTTTCAGAGGGAATTCTCAGCTATGTGACATCTCTCTTCCTGGAGCTGGATATGCAGTGGATCCTGATGCTTACCCTTCTCCTACCAGCTTGTTCTGCTTCGTACAAAGACCCCACTTGGCTCCAAAAGGAGGAAGCAGATCTCGTAGTCCAACAATATGCCACTCTAGGATTTGCCGAAGTGCTCTTGAAGTGCCCTGCCCCTGAAGGCATATCCACATTGGAATTGCGAGTGAACCACACAGCAGGGACCATTTGGAAAGCATCCATGCAAGAAGATGGCAGCCTGGCCCTGTGGAATGTCCGCCTGGCTCAGGAGGCGGAATACAGTTGCCACGATCCCATGACAGGATGGGCGCTGCACAGAGTCTACCTGAAGCTGGGCTATCCCCCCGAGAAACCTTCTATCCAGTGCTTTGCCACCAGCTATGCCAGCCCTATCAATTGCACCTGAAAACTGGAAACAGAGACTCACTTGGACATGTCATTCGTCACCACATAACAGCACGGCATGGACGGAGAGGAGCATGAGTGCATACGAGCAAGTTCAGGAGGTGACAGCTGCTCCATCACTGATGTGCAGCTGTTCTCCATCGTCCCCTATGTGCTGAACGTTACCGCAGTGAACCCCCTGGGAACCAGCACCAGCCTCTTCCCCTTCCCCATGAACCAGATCATCAAGCCGGATCCCCCGTAAGATGTGAAGTTTTCCATGATCCCAAGAGAGAGTTGGAAGCTGTGTTTGGACTGGAAGCCTCCCAGTTCCTGGCTGTTTCTCGAGTATTTCCCCCTCAAACCAGGCCTTCGGAGCAAACCTCTTTCATTTTGATTGGGATCCGTCCAGGAGCCACACACTACGTCCAGGTGGCCGCTAAAGACTACCTCGATGATGACGAATACAGAGCCTGGAGTTCCCCAGCATCTGGAGCAGCCTGGATGCCAGAGTGATGGGCACTGAGGGCACCTCCCGTCTCAGAGCTCCCATGTCTATCCGTTCCATTCCCCTGCACAGGCACAGCCAAGGCTGCTGTCTGTGATTTTGTCTGTGCGGGAACCACAGGAAGACTGACCTGAGAATATCCAAGTCCAGTTTTCTTCCCTCCTCTCTGTCTAACAAGTTCCTAGACCCTCTGGTCCCAGAGCTACATTTTTCTAAATGGGCAAGCAGCATTCAACATTCAGGGGCAAGTGTCATGTGTGGAACTGATAGATATAGCAGTACTGGCCACCAAAGTGTGCCATCTTTTACAAACAGCAATTAAATTGCCTCAGCAGCTTTGAATCATTTTTTTTATTATTTTTTTATAAAAGTTATTTCAGATGCTGAATGGCAATAGAAGAATACCCCACCTGCATTCTCAGGCTTTCACCAGTCCTGAACAATTGGGTGTTCAGGGGGGAGCATGGCATTGCTTACTCACGAATTTTGTTCCTTCAGGTTGCTCCCCACCCCAAGAATCTCCAACATTGAATGTGTTGGCCTAGCATGTGATGTTGAGGAGAATTTGGCTATCTGGATGGTGTACTGACCACCTAATGCACCAGCAGATCCCCTGTCCGTCCTTTTAAATGCTGTATTGGATTGGGCGTTGGAGTATTGTAGGCTCTTTGACCTGGGTGGCTTCAGTTTCGATGCTGAGGATGCAACGTCTTCTCAGGCCAGGGACCTCCCAGTTTATATCAACTTCCACACAAGAGAGATACATATACCCTCGCAGGCAAGACATTGGGACTTGACAAAGAGAGGCTTCAGTTCAAGAGCCAGTGGCCTGGAGGAGGAATTGTTATTCTTTGGCGAACTCAGCTTTGGCATCTGCGGCTAGAAACAAGCTACTCAGGGTCAGTGCACCAGATAGAGAGCTAGGTTAGTTTTGTTGTCTTTGTTCTATGTACACTCCTTTTCCCCCTACTTGTATGTTTTAGTGTTGTGTTATTTTGTAAATAAATTTAATGTTGCTTTTAAAGGTGATTGGAATAAGTTACTGAACCCTGAGAACCCACACCCACCCTACCAGAGAGAATTTAAAGCACTACCAAGGACTTTTCCACCACCAACTGATTGGACAACCCAAGCCTTAAGAGGCAGACCCCTTGGCAAGAGGTGGGTTGTGACACCACCTATTCCCATATATGTGCCAAAGAGCATTACATTCTATGGATCAACATCTCCTGGTGGTCTCTGGCCTGAAGGACATCTATCTTGCCTGGACCAGGGCCAGGGCTTTTTCTGCCCAGGCCTCTGCCTGGTGGAACATGCTCCCCATGGATACCAAGGCCCTGAGGGATCAATTCTGCAGGTCCTGTAAGATGGAGCTTTTCCACCAGGCCTTTGGCTGAGGAGGCAGGCATCCATGTATGGCCTCCCTGAGATGTCTGTCTCCTGCCTCCCATCCAATAATACCTGGCTATACTTATCTGTACCAATGGACCGGGGAACCTCTTCCAACCACTCAGTTTCTGACTTTGGGCTGTGGCCACCAAGCTGAATGTTGTAGTATTGTGTTTTAACATTTTAATTATATTTATTGTATTCTCAATATGCTGTTACCCACCTTAAGGGAAGGGCAGGCTATAGACATGGAAAATAAAATAAATGGCAATAACAGGTTTGATTGGCTTAGGTGTGATATGCAGAAAGGTAGTAGGCATGGAGATATCAGTATTGGTAATGAGATCTAGGTCTCAATTTGGTCCAGGAGGATTCAGTCCAGGAGGATGCAAAGAATAAATGGACATAAGTCTGATATTAGAAACCACAACATTTAAAAACCAGTGGGGGGACATTTTAACCTTCCAGGACATTCAGTTGTTGACCTAAGTGTAGCAGTTCTCTTGAAAAGGAATTTCAAAAGGAGATTAGAAAGAGAGACTGCTGAATTGCAGCTGATAATGAAGCTCAAGACAATGCATCCTCCTAGACTGAATTGAGACCTAGGTTTCCTGTCTCATTACCAATGCCTGGTATTGTCATTCAGCATCTGAAATCACTCCACTCTCCAAGGTATACGGACAGATGGACTCACATTCTAGCTGTATCTGATGAAGTGAGCAGTGACTCATGAAAGCTCATGCCCTGCCACAAATTTTGTTAGTTGTTAAGGTGCTATTGGAGTGTAAGTAGTAGGAGGAACAGCTGCAAGATAGTGACCGATACAGATGCTGAGTGCTGAGCTCTGTGTTTTTAATAATTTTTAATTGCTTTTAACTCTTTTGAGCCTTTCATTACCAGGCATTAATGAACTTCTTTTAACAACCTGAGATACAAACTTTTTGCTTGTTATCTTATGGGTTTCGAACTTTTTAAAAAATCACTAATTTAATTAGCTTTCCTAAATCTGCATAGGATGCATGAGGGGAGGGAATATATATAATAAAGCTAACTGAGTCTTGAAAATCTGGATGTTCAAGGACAAAAAAGATAAAGTAAATAAGAAAGCTGAAGCATCTGAAATACTGTGGGGAAAAAAGAAATTTTAAATAGAACTGACCAAAAAACTATAGACAGAGGGGAGGCTGAGATACAGTGGCTGCTCATGAGACCTTCATCTGGATGATTAAAAGTGATGCCTAGTGTGAAAAAACAGAAGTCTTTTTATCTGACTTGACTTTTTGTATTTATAAACTTATAATAGGCTCTTTCAAAGTCTATATAATTAATCTAATTGAACAGTTTGCAAGAATTAAACAGTTAATAGACTAAACTAAAGCCCATATTAATGGGCATTAATAAAAGGGCTTGTGACTTTGAGGACCTAATTTTGCCATCAGCCTGCAAGTAGATGAAAATTGATGCTTTTTAAAACACACTACCACTTATGGTGCACACAATCTCAACCTCTGAATATCCTGCTATGACACACACCCCTTCTATACTGACAATACTGTGAGGGTCTGCATGCGATGCCTGGTCAGAGCTGCTGCTGATTTCTTCTGACCAGTCCTCTAAGCAAATCTATAATAGTCTCTTTGGGGTAATTGTTTTTCTTCTTGGTCAGGGATATTTATAAGGACTGTATTTACTATGAAATAGATAGGCACCACAGCTGGCTAACGTTAAAACTGAACAGGCTTTATTTACAAATAACACAACAGGGGGATGGAAGTTGTACAGAGGATAGTTTGTTTCCTTTCAGGCTTTAGCTCTTTCCCTTATGTTCACTTAGGCTGTATATTTATTACTTTCAGTTCAGTACCTAGATGTTCTTTCAGTTCACAACACACACCTCAGATCTCACTCTCCAGTCACTCCTTTAGTGGTTAACTTTTGGCTGGCCCTTCGAGTCTAACTGGTCCCCTAACCAGCCTTCCAGACTCCTCTCTTCAGACCCTCTAGCCTTTGCTCAACAACTTTATAAGTCCCTGTGGAGCAGTGTCTTTGGTGTCTGTGACCACTCAGGTCTTATACTTTTATTCACCTCAGAATATTAGAAGAATCAGTGCAGATTGCTCTCAAGCCCCAGTTCTTTACATAAACTGTTCACAGGCTGTTTCCACAGAACTACAGAGATCTGACTTCTTCAGTTCGCTGACAGACTCCTAGTCAACTCTCTGTCTCACAAGGAACTCCTTGTAGCTTCTCAACTGCCAATTCCAGATGGACCATTCGATCTGTTAAATGCCAATCACTGAGGGTTCCGAGCTAAATGGCCCCCTCCTCCCTCACTCATGTGACTCAGCAGTGTTTTATGTTTACTTTCTGCTGGTCCCAGATCTTTTAAGTCTGTCACACCTGCCCTCCTTGCTAATAATACCTTTGACAATATTTGTTCAGTTGGGAAAGGGGTAGAATTCATTCTGTCTGAAGAAAGCAACAGGCACTGTGAGCCTTTTAAGCCAAGTGGGGTCAATAATAATATAGTTGACTTTACTCATTTGACTGCAAAAAATGTTGAATGCATTTTTGAAAGAATTAAGGTGACTGAAAAAAATTGATCAACTCCACCAGATGCTTTCCAAGTGCACTAACAATTTAGAGCTGGTTGGAGGTTGTGTACAGAATTGAACTCTACCTTCTGAAAAACTGCATAGTAATGAGGTTAATTCCTGAAAATCACAGTCAACAGCAGTTAAGATAGCATCCTTGCAAAGTAGGGATTTATGTTTGTAAATATAGAGGCCAAGTTCTTTTTTGGAACTCGATTCAGTGGGTTATTTTTCATCTAAGATCTCTCTTCAAAGTGAATTTCTCTGTTGCAGAACTACTTTCTGTAAAGTCCTTTAATAATTTGAACCAAACACAAAGAATTTTACTTACTTTTGATAGTCCCAGGATCCCTAGATTATTGTTGCATCAAAAAGAATTTTTACAAACTAAAGGGATCTTTCCAGTTTGAATTTTTGACAATTTGACTATAAACCGCTTGTTTCCAAGAAGGTATAAACTTAGTCTTCTAACAGCTAAGGATAAAAAGGACATATCAAATATTGACCAGCAAGTTCTGATACAAGGCCTTACCAATCCCCCTACCCTAATACAGTGGTAGGATTGTTTTTTTTTTAAACTGTACTGAAGAGAGTCTATTAAACTCATTTTTCAGTCCTCCCTTCTGAAGAACAATGGCAGATTACTAATAGGTTGGAAAAATTAAGACACGTGCTTTTAAAAACAAATAATTACCAGTTACATCAAGAGGCAACCTCTATTAAACAGCCCAATACATCTGTGAGCTGCATGCTTATGGAACAACTAGGGATAACAGGTGAAAATAAGAAAGAAGAAGCCTCAATTAACCCTTGGAAGAAGAAATTTGAATCCAAAAGAAGTAACAAGTACCAGAAGATTGTCTCTCAGGATAAGACAAGGTCGGAAGAAATATTACACCAAAACAATGGCTGCATATTTTTGGACACAGAGGGAGACCTTGATAAGGATCATCAACTAATAACCACAAAGTTCTTATTTGGAAGTAGGGGAGGGTTTTTTGGGTAATGAGTTTTAGGTTTAATTATTATTGTGAATTTTTATATTAAGTTTATTTAGGATCTCCAATTCTACATGTGTAAGTATAGGATATGAACTTTCCTTTCTGAGTCAGTAGATAGTAGGTAGTTTGCTTAAGAAGGGGAGGGTGGAGTACAGTTTGAATTGTCTGTGAATATGGTGATTCTGTATAAAGTAATGACATTTTATGTTAGCGGTCTCAATAATAGAATTAAACAAAAATGAATTAGATCCCCCATACTAAGAGAAAAAACAGATATATTTATAGAACAAACTCACCTGAAGAAGGGTAAACACCCAATTTTGCATTTTTTCTTGGTTTCCTGAACAATATCTGGCCCCTGGGGCTTCAAAGGCCAGGGGAAAGGGAATACTTTTAGCTAAATCTTTGCATTTTTCTTTGAAGGATAAACTGGTTGATCCTCTAGGCCATTATACTTTTATAAAAGGTTACTTATCTGGTATTATGGTCACTTTTAGGTCACTTTATGTCCCTAATAAATCCCATCTTCAATTTTTGGAGGAAACCTAAAACATCTTACAAAACTTCCAAGAAGGTGAAACTGTCCCGGGAGGTGATCTTAATCTAATAATAAATGACAAACTGGATAGGTCTCACTCTAAAAGATCCTGCTTACCAAAAATGAAGAAAAACTTGACACTGTTGGAAAAGTTGACAAATTTTTAATTTATGTGATATCTGGAGATCCTGTAACCCACACACCAGAGATTACTCTGTTAGCCAAATTGCCTTCATGTATTATTAATATGGGGAATTATTATTATTAATATGCAATTGGCATCTAAGGCAGAAAAGCCTATGTATACAGGAGTCCTGCCTTTTCCAGTAAAACCAAGAATAAATGCAGAAACCAAGTATTTTAGAGAAATGGATTCTTTACTGGGAGTTCTTCACAAACATACAAAAATTTCAAGCTCACACTTACACAGACGTAGGAAAATTAGATAGAAAGGGATAGCAACATTTGCTTTAGCAGGTAAAAACGCTGCTTAGGTGATACTTGCCTGTCCTGAAGAGATGATGTGATCCATAGGAAAATGGGGAGACTTATGGGGAACAGGGGCCATATTCTGGACCAGCAGAACACATGGAAAGACTGTTGGGCAGCTACTCCAGAGTCAGCAAGATAGGGCAGGGTTTGGGTATGGAGAGAGTGAGTGAGAGAGAGAGAGAGAGAGCACATGGCCAGGCTCTTTTATTCCCTTTTGGGGCTTGGGAGTGGGCTTCACTGACCACCTCCCTTGTGCTGTCCCCTTGGTCCATCCCCCCTCCCTGATCCATCCCCCTGGACTCATCCTAGAAAGTAACCTAATTAAGAACCGGTTGCAGGAGAAACTGGTTTTGCAGGAGGATGGGGTAGGGTTGGACAATGTTGAAGCTAATCACTTCACCAGTGACACCTTTGGAGAACAATAGCTGGGTCCATGGGTATTGTCTTTTGATGAATTTAGCTGGGCTGTTGCAGTCTGGCTGATGATTTGAGTGATGAGTCAGCCAGCTAATCCCTTCCTGGCAGAGCCTAAATGTATCACATAGTGAAGGTGAAGAGGGGTGGAGGGGGTTGCCTGCATGTTGAAGGAAAGGTTTTGCTTATGGAGTCTCTTCAGGATTTTAAGTCCCTTTTGCAGAATATGGCATTTTTCCATAGGACATGGTTACTGGTTTCTGTGTGTTCTCTGTGTCTAGGGAGTTGGTCTCTCTTCCTGCTGCACTGAGGGTAAGAGAGGGCAGGTAACTTCAGGAACCATTGGCACATCATCTCAAAGGAAGGATTCCTTTTTCTGGGTGTGTGTCTTCAGCTGGCATCTCTTCAGGGTTACTACACAGTTCAGTCTCATTTTGCACACTGATTGCACAGTCCAGTTTTATCACTTATGAACAATAAGTTCATAGGAGCGCAATAAGAGCCTTGCAGGGCAACAATTCCTATTACTCCCTTAAACATTTTTACATAGATTGATTAGAACTTGACATCTACTGATTTAAAAGAAAAAATTACATCATCTGAGATGGGGACAAAAACATGGTCAGACCATGCTCTAGTATACTCCCACATAGTAAATCTCAACATAACAAAGGCAGACAAATATTGGATTTTAAATAAATTAATTTTATTTCACAAAGTTTTGACACAAAATTTTAAACAAGAGATTAAAACTTTTCCCCAAGAAAATAAAGATTGTGGAGTTTCTCCCCAAATTTGGTGGGAAGCATTCAAGGTGTGTATTAGGGGCCAGTTAATCTGTATGTTGAAACAGAAGATACAGGAACAATGCCATATTTATTAAAGTTAAACAATTAGAGGATAAATATTAAAAAGAGGAGTAATTTTTTAAACAAACAGAAAACTCAGAGATACAAAATAATTTTATTTATTTACACCAAAAATATTGGACAACCCCCCCCCAAATTTTGAAATTCCTTTCCTTAAAAGTTAAGAAAAAAAAAAGAGAGAGAGAGATCAAACAGATGAACTCCAATTTGGCTCTAAGAAAATAGCTAAAATCCACTCAGATTATTATACCACATTGTACTCTTCTACTAAACCAAAGGAAGCTGAAATAGATACATATTTAAAATACCGTTTTAAAGGACCTTTTTAGATGCCTCTCATAAACAATTTTTAGATTCTCCAATAACTTTGGAGGAGGTTTTTGAAGTTCTTACGGTGCAATCCTGGGGGGGGGAGTGCTCTTGGAGTCAACCAACCCCTACATCGTCATAAGTCTCAGCTACAGCTGTGTAAGTCCAGATACATTGGTATAACCGGCACTTATGATAGTGCAGGGCCACTGCAGCAGCCTGTTGCTTGTGGTCACTGGCATCAGGGCACAACAGCCAACTGTCAGCACAAATGAGACACAGGCCCCTGCACCAGTGTGGTTGTGGGCGGCATTGGGGGCACAGCCAAAGGTAGTAAGCTCCCTGAGCCCTTCCAGCCTGGGAACACCCCCAGCCAGACACATAAAGTTACACCAACAAAATGTATGGCATTTCCCATAGATGCCCACAAAGTGCAAAAAACAAAGTCTTCCCCTGCGGCTGCATCCCTGCCCATTAGCCATGGAGGAGCACAGAATGCCAACTACAGCCTCAGCCAATCCTCCCCCTCCCCAGGACAGCCAAGTCCCCGCCCCAGCATCCAATTGCAGCCCCACCATCCTACAAAAACCTTCACCAGGACCTCACACAGCTCAGTAGTTAGGGCACAGGGCATGGGGCTCTATCTCAGAGCTCTCTGTCATGTAGACTTAGAGTGAGGGGTGAGGCACATTGGTGGTGGAGGATGCACAGAGAGGGCATGCTAGCACCACAGGGCAAGCAATTGGCATTGATGGACAAGGAGGAAAGGGAAGTTGGTACTCAGGTCACAGTGGTTACCCACACAATGACATGTAAGCATGGGCAAGCAACCCAAAACTGCTTCTCCCCTCCCTGCACTTGAGGTGAAATGCCAGGACAGCACCTCCTGCACTCAAGCCCAGCATTGGTTCCAGGTGTGGGATGGTGCAAGCCACCACTGAGCAGCAGCATGACCCCTAACATGCTGTGTGGCAACCCCCCCTGCACAGATATCCAGGAGACCTGGCAGGGTACAGGGTATGTCCATGGGGGAGGGGGGTCTGGCAGGCAGTCCACTGCTTGTGAAGGACCAGCTTGGCAACTGTATATTTAAACCATTCCCTTATCATGCACAGGGATCAGCTGGAGCACTTGTGGGGGATAGACCACAAGCTATCTGGAATCACTGAGAAACAGGGCATGTAAATGTGATGTTGCAGGTTCCAGCATGCTCCTCAAGAGGGGTTTGGGATGAGGCTCCCCTTGAGGCCATATCAGCAGACCCTGTCTGGACTAGACATCCATGGCTGAGGAATGCCCGGTTGCCATGGCTCAGGATCACTGTCTTGCAGGTGGAGATTTGACAGAGAGGGCAGTGGGTGTGGCAAGCCCCCCCCCCCAAACAACTCAGTCAGCTATTGCAGCCCTCCTGAAACAGCTTCATGCCCAACCAGCCTTTCCAAGTTTCTCCTATTCCACATAGGCTCATGACATGCCGGGCATCCTCAATCCCCAGAGTGGGAGTGGATGGAGAACCCACCTCTTGCTATGGATTCTGGTGCAATAAAGTCAATGCTATGGCCCAATTCTGTCTTTGCTGCTTGTTTCTGGCTACATGTCCAGGGCTCCCCACCCCTACCTGCCCAACACCCTCCCCACCCCTTAAGCCACTCCCCCATATGCTTTCCGGGGGAATGTCAAAGAGCGAGGGCTTGCTTACCTTGCAGTCATCCGAGGGAAGGAGGGAGGGGCCAGAGGGTGGTCTGGGTGCATGGACCACCACATCATGCTGGCTATTATAGCATGAGGCTAGAGAGGGGGCCAGATTCTATACCCCACTTGCTACATGTAAGCTAGGTGGGTGGCCTTGGGCCAGATGCCAGCTACACACTCTCAGCCTGACCAACCACATGGGGTTGTTGTGCACATGGGGCAGAGGGGAGGAGAAAGATGCAACATCTCTGATTGACAGTGGGCTACCATCACCTGGCTCCCAGTCTCCACCAACACACATACCTGAATGCTGACTCCTACCAACAGGTCCAAACGGTGTCTCAGATGGAGCTGCCTTGGACCCCAGGGGTAGTGGACTGGCACATGCCTGAATCTCTTCATACCATCCCATGAAATGGCTGCCCATGATGGGTGCTGGGGGACTGAGGGGATGTCTGCAGGCTGCTGGGAGCCACTGGTGTAGGTGGCCATAGACTGCTTAGCCAGGTGGATCTCAGCCTGGAGATGTAGAAACTCCAGGGGATGCTTACAAGGGTGGGGGGAGGAGCCCTGTTGGTGTTTGGTGCAGCCGCAGGGAACCTACTTGGCTCCAGGTTCAAAGGGTCAGTAGCGCTCAACATTCCATGGAAGAATTCATTTATTTCTTCATTGCAAGGCATATTGACATTTATGGTATGTTTCAGAGTTACATTCAAATAGGAAATTACCTTGCAACAGAACCAATGAAAACAAAATACAAGTTGATGTCAGCCATTTTAGACCTCAGTGTAATCTGTTAAATATTGTATTGCATAAAGTAAACTTGTGTATTGACTCAATGTACATGATACACCTTTCTACATGCATAGATTTTTCCAGAAAGCAATATACGTCTCCATTAAACAGAAGGAATGACATTTATTGGCAGTGCCATAACCTCAATACATTCTGAAAAATTACAATAATTGCAATTCAATCTGCAACCCAGTTAAAACTAAGAAATGCATAGATTTCACACAGTTTTGTTCCATTGGCTTCCATGGGCTAAACTGGTTTTACTTATTCTGGTTTAAGTGCCATGCAGGCTGTACAATTTGACCTGTACTCCTACTCCAAATGGTAAACATGTTATGCTTGTGTCAACAGCATGATTTTGGAATTTTGGAAAAACAGCCAGAGAGCTGGGAGGGGAGAGAGGGAGATGTGTTGAACTGGAACATATGGAACCCTAAATGTATTTTTTAATACTTAGTCTTAGCCATCTACTTCCAGTCACTAAAAAATGGAATCCAATCAAAGTGTTGTAATTCCTAATCAGAGTCTTTTTGAAAGAAAATAGAATCTATCTATCTAGTACTGCTTATATGGGTATCATCTTAAGCAGAAATTAGAATCAAAGATACTCAGTATTATTTCTGTTATATTTGATTATTGCGCCTATGATTTTTGCTACTGAGAGGGTGACACAATAATGCATGTGCAGCCTGGATGCAAGCAAGGTTGGTGGTGTTGCTTAAGTTTGCACACCACCCTTCTTGCTTGGAAGGGGGGAGGGAGACTCAACTCTACCCAATAGGGATGAGTTGCATCCTCTTTGGGCCAATTACAGGACAGTGTCATTTTTTGAAACTGTCCCATGCTTGGCCCAAAGAGCATATAGGAGTCCTGCCTAGTGGTTGGACTCCATTGCTGTTGCTGCTTACTTACCTGGCTACTTCAGCTACTGGCTGGCTGCTCTCTCTGTGCTACCTGCTGGGCCTGCTGTCTCCCTGAACTGCTGGACTCCTGGTCCTGGACACCAGAAGACATCAAAAGGTAATTAAAGTGAGAGCTCTTTAATTTTTATTAACATTAAATTTTATTTATCAGTTTCTTTGGCTAGGTTGATTTCTCTTTAATTTTAAAGGGCTTCCCCCCATTTTTTAGTTCCTTTGGCTTGGTTGATTTCTCTTTAAAATTTAAAGGGCTTTTCTCCCCCCACCCCCATTTTTTAGTTTCTTTGGCTTGGGGATGGATTGGTCTGGGACCTGTGTGGGTGGGTTCTTTTGCCTTCTCTGGTATAAAGTACTGGGTTGACTGCATGGAGGAAGCAGACAATGACATGCGGTATGATGCATTTATTTATACTTCATAACACAACAACAACAACGGCCCTGCAAGGCCAACTATATACACACCCACCCAGCACACCGCAGTCCCACAGGGGGGGTTTGAATTTCCCACCAACTTGCTATAGGTGGATGCTGGGGGGAACTAGGAGCCTCTGTTCCATTGTTCTGAGGAGCGAAGCTCCACACTGTAGCCGCGGGCCCCTAGTGGCGACCTGCGCACATAACATCTGGGTTGGGCGTTGGGGGGGTTTAGGCCTTTTCTTTTTAACAGTTTAAAAATTTACTTTAAACAGTTTAGCAGTTGTATTGTTCTTTCTTTTTAAAAGTTGTATTGTTGTATTGTTTTTACAGGCTTACAACTTTAAAAAGTTGTGGTGGCAGTTGTTGCTGGGGGGGGGTCTTGCTTACCTCAGGTTTTTTCCCTGCCTGGTGGAAAAAAGTTTTAAAGTTTTTCCTGTACTATTTTATAGGTTTATAACTTTAAAAAGTTGTGCTGGTTGTTTTTGCTTGGGGTCTTGCTTGACATATTTTTTTCCTGTTTGGTGGAAAACAGTTTAAAGGCTTTTCCTGTAATATTTTATAGGTTTATAAGTTTAAAATTTTGTGCTGGTTGTTGTTGCTGGGGGGGGGCTTTCTTGCCTTGGTTTCCCCCACTCTGTTTGGTGGGGTCAGGGTTGTGTGGTTTATAGGTTGCACTGTCTGTTTTTTTTGTCTGGTTTTGGACCTGTAGTTTTCTTGGGTTTTTTGCCTTAGATAAGGGTAGTGCCTAGTGTTGTTTGATTGTTTTTTGGTTTTATAGATAGATTCCAGGTTGGTTGGTTGGTTGGTTGGTAGGTAGATAGATAGACAGACAGACAGATAGATAGGGTAAGGATTATCTTCTGTTTGCTGGGGGCGTGCTGCTGGTGTTGGTCAGGTGCTCTGTTTTCTAGGCTTGTGGGTGGGTGCTTCTGGTTTGTTAAGGCCATTGATTTAAATAGGTCAGTGTAATAAGGGTCTGTTCAGGAGTTGTTTTTTAAAAAAACTATAAGTAATCCAGTGTAGGGCTCTAGTTTATACCTAACTAGGCCAGAATAGGATACTATTAAAAAAGGGTGAGGAGGGGGTTCATTAAAACCAGTGCTTAACTTACAGAAATCAGTATTCTGTGCACCTGACCTTCATTGAAGGCCAGTGCTTACACACATTGCCTAGGGTCAATCCCAGCTTTTTAGTTCATCTCACAGAAATCTGCATTTCTTTCCTAGGAAATAAGGTTTGTCCTAGTACAATAGCCAGGAGAAGTTTAATAAAGAGACTCAAACACTTCTAAAAAGGTTTGTTTCCATCTCTAAGTTAGCTTTATAAATCCTTCAGCTAGGGAGAAGCAGGATCACCAAGTTTTAAACCAGTCCAATTCCAAAAGAAAAAAAAAACCTGAAGAAAGAATAGCTTAGGGTCCTTTAAAAATCAAGGTAGATATTTTGTGGGAGGGTTCTTGAAAAGGTGTCAGGCTTTGTCAAGTTCGGGTGTCAGTGCAGTTAGTTACTTAGGTGCATAAACACCGCACTACCTAGTCAAATTAGTCAGAGTTTGGCCCAGGGTGATGTGAGTGGCAGGAAAGAAACAGAGGGGCCCTGTGGGCAAAGCAAAGCAGAAGGGCAGAGGGGCAGAGGGGAGGGTTAGGGGGAGGACTGTGGTTTTCCCCCTACCTCAGTGCAGGACCACAGCAGAGCATCCTGGCACCACTCCAACCTCTGGCCAGAGTGGTGCTGTGAAGAAGCCACGCCTGGCTCTCTTCCCTGAGAGGATGCTCCTGGGGTAGCCCCAGCAGAGGTGCCTGCAGGTGCTGGCACTGGGCAGGGGTCTGCTGCTCAGGCAGTCCCTCCTCAAGCCATTGCTGCTGAGGCTCAGTGGCATGAGGAGGGGCAGCAAGAGCAGTCCTTGGGTTTGATCTACGAGGACAGTTCATCTACAGAGATCACTCCACGAACTAAGAGGTCTATAGAGGCACTGGAGGAGGAGCTGGCTGGTGGCCAGCCCACTGTTCTGGTTTCTCTAGGCTCCAGCAGGCCTTCTGGTGAGGGACAAGAGGGGATGCTGGAGAGGGAGGAAGAGATGGAGGAGACGCACCCCAGGGTGCCCCCATCTCAACCCCTCCTTCCAGTCAGCAATCTCCTCGTGCCCCCACAAGACATGGTGTATCTGCACCCAGCTCCTCACAGGAGGAGGCTCAAGTGGTGACTGGAGCTGCTGGTCAGCAGGGTTCCACTTCCCATTTCACCTTCAATGTCTGGAAGTACTTCCAGCTGTTGGAGGACCCACGGTATGCACAGTGCCAGCTGTGTGGGGCCTGGATCAGCCATGGGAAGGACCCATGCCATCTCATGCCTTCTGGGATGTGGCACCACCTGAACAAGCATCACTAGGCAGAGCTTCTTTGAAGAGAGAGACTTGCTGCTGCCAGGGCCGGCTCGCTCACTAGGCGAGCTAGGCGCTCGCCTTGAGCACCGGCCCTCAGGGCGCCAAACGGTGCCCCTGGAAAGCCCTCCCATGCCAAGGCCCTAACTGGGTGCCCGCCTCTGTTTCCCAAGCCCTGGGGGGGGAAGAGGTGGGGTGGCATGGCGGCCAGCGGGGATTCTCCCCACTGCTGCCGCCGCCCGTCTAAGTGCCCGGCCGGGGCACTTCTGGAGCTCAGGGGGGAGAGGTGGCATGGCATGGCAGCCAGGGGAGACTCTCCCCGCCGCCCGTCTAAGCGGCCGGCCAGGCACTTCTGGAGCTCTGGGGGGAGAGGCGGTGCGGCATGGTGGCCAGGGGAGACTCTCCCCGCCGCCCGTCTAAGCGCCCAGCCGGGCACTTCTGGAGCTCTAGGGGGGAGAGGCGGCACGGCATGATGGCCAGGGGGGACTCTCCCTGCCACCGCCGCCCATCTAAGCACCCGGCCAGGCGCTTCTGGAGCCCTGGGGTGAGAGAGGTGGCGCGGCATGGCGGCCAGTGGGGACTCTCCCTGCTGCCACCGCCGCCCATCTAAGCGCCTGGCCAGGCGCTTCTGGAGCTCTGGGGGGGAGAGGCGGGGCGGCATGGTGGCCAGCGGGGACTTTCCCTGCTGCCGCTGCCACCCATCTAAGTGCCCAACTGTGCGCTTCTGGAGCTCTGGGGGGGAGAGGCAGGGCGGTATAGCGGCCAGCGGGGACTCTCCCCGCCCCCGCCGCCCATCTAAGCGCCCAGCTGGGTGCTTCTGGAGCTCTGGGGGGGGAGAGGCGGGGTGGCATAGCGGCCAGCAGGAACTCTCCCTGCCACCGCCACTGCTGCCTGTCTAAGCGCCTGGCTGGGCGCTTCTGGAGCTCTGGGGGGGAAGAGGCGCGGTGGGGCGCCAGAATGTAGCTTTGCCTAGGGTTCAGAAAACCCTTGGGCTGGCCCTGGCTGCTGCTGAGGTGCCCAAATGGCCACCAGCAGCAGCCAGCCAGGAGGTGAGTCATGTGGTCACCACCTCCAGCGCTCTCCTAAAGAGTGCTGTGGAGGCTTTTGGGAAAATGGTGTAGCGTCCAGGTGATTCTCGGGCTGCTCCTGAGCTCCCCTGCCTTTCTTGCTTCTTTTGGAGAACCCCCAAACTTTTCATTGTGTTGGGCTCCTCCTGGAGCTCTCGGAGGGAGGCCAGGTGCAGGATACTTGTGCAGTCCCCCCCGCAATGGTGGTTAGCAGGGGAGAGATTGTTCCGTGCCGATGCAGGAGCAAGAGGAGAAGCAGGCATGGTTCCATGTCCTCCATTAGCTTCGACCTCCCTTTTTAGACTTTGCTTTTCAAGTTTGATTTGCAACAAAGGTAAAGGCGTTTTTGTCCATTTGTATCCTCTTATTTTTTGTTGAAGCTCCCCATGGAATGACCCTTTAAGAATATCTCCAATTTTGGAAACAATTTGCGGCTGCGAAAAAGTGGAGTAAAAGAACTGAAAATGGCGATGGTAGGGGAAAACGAAGAAACCCCAGCAGAGGAAATGATAGCGATAGACTTACAAAATATCAAAGTGTGACAGTTAACTTTGGAACAATTCAAAGAATTCCTGATTAATGAGGTGCGACTGGCAGCAGAGGAAGCCCATAAAAACATCAGCAAGAAACTTCAAAACTCCGACACGGAACTCAAGAATCAGGAGGAGCCTGTGCTATATCAGTTTACCCCTGAGATTCCCAAGAAAGAGCGGGACGATAGCAAGAAAGAAAAGATACAGAATTCATCTCTTATTTTTACAAAGAAAAGAAGAGACAGTTCTAGGCAAGATAAAGAATTAAAGAACTCTGTAAGGTGCCGAGAGAATGGAACTTATAAAAGGGATCAGGCGGAAAGAGAAGAAATTAATTGAGGGGAGAGCAAGGCGTCCCCATAAGAAAAATTACAAAGAAAACAAAATAGAACTGGCAAAACAGAAAAGGCGGAACCTGGAAATGAAATATCTCGAGTATAAAGGGGTCAAAACATTTATTTGTGATTATTAAAAAGAAGGTGCCCAAGAAGACAATGATGCAGTATGTCCCTGGTGGCGAAATAACCTCTTCTGCCTGTTTAAATTATGGAGTGCTTAATAGTTTCTGTGTTGGAAGTTTAGGTACTGGGTAGTTTAACTGTTCGCATGTCTAAAGTTCTGTATACTTGGTAAATTAAATGGAATATTTATGGAGTACTTAGCTGTCTTAAGGCAAGAAATTAAAAGTAAAAATATACAGACAATGAAAGAGGGAATGTGATAGTGTATTTATAATTTTGTTCCTGTTTGAATTTAATGGTTTTTGTGTTGGAAGTTTTCGTATAAGGCAATCAAACTGTTCTCATGTTTAAACATAGTTAGCAAAACTCTGTATGGGTGCGTTCAGACGTGCTGTTTGAGCTGTTTTCGGCACGGCTCAGAAACGGCTTTTACCTGCACGTTCACACGCCCAACATCTGCCCACTGTCCCCAGCCGTCGCTTCCTGGAGCAAACCCTCTGTAAACTGGAGTATTTTGACACCACTTACCCAAGTGGTGTTTCCCTGATTCTCCGTTTCAAGCCGCACTTTTCACTGTCTGATCGCTCCATCCAGCCACTTCCGGGTGCTTCAACCCCCCTCCCCTCTGGGAAGCTGCCTCCGGCTTCCGGTTTTAGTCCGCCATTTCTTTTTCCTTAGCGGTGTGTGCTTGAGCGGAGCTCCGCACTTAAGTTAAATAAAGAAAAGCTTCACTGGTGCCTAGCTTAGGCATTTAGACGAGTCTGGGATCTCGGGGAGGCCATTTTCGGGGAGAAAATGTAAAAAGGAGTCTTCATTTAAACTTTAAAGGGACTGGTTGAGATCGCTCTTCTGCGCACGCGCCAAACTTTCTGTTCGGGAGAGGGCTGCCTGTGCGCATGCTCAAAGGAGAGGGGAAAACCCCCCACCTGCAGGAGGACGGCGGGGAGCTCCGAAGGAGGAGGTGTGTGATCGCGATTCTCCAGTTTAAAAAAAAAAATGCAACGTACCGGAGCAGTTTAAACCGCTCCAGCACGCTGTCTAAACGCACCCTTCATTTGCTAAATTAAATGGAATATTTAGTGAATACTTAGTTACCTTAATGTAAGAAGTTAAAAGTAAAAACATACAGACAATGAAAAAGGGAATGTGCCAGAGTATTTATAATTTTGTCCTCTTATGAATCTAAATGAGATGCAAAGTTATGGAATATTAGTAGGAATAAAATAATAGTAGTAAATACTGAGGTATAGAACAAGGTAGGAAAACTGAGGGTTTTTTTTTCCCTTTGGGAAAGCTATGCTGAGTAAATAGATGAAAGATCAGAAGGATGTCTGTGTTGATCTCGAAATAAAGAGAAGAAAGTTTGATATTGCAAGTAGGACGATACATATACTAGGGGTTGGTAGATGGTCTGGTATGCAAATTAGGGAAAATGAATTATGGTTAGATAGATATGATATATGAGAACACATCATTAGGTTACTTAGATATGATATATGAGAACACATCATTAGGTTACTTCTGTTTGCTGAAACCCTTTGTTGTAAGAAGCAATGGTAATTTTTGTTTGTCTGTTTGTTCTGAAAACTAATAAAAAGATTGTGTGTGTGTGTGTGTGTGTGTGTATATATATATATATATATATATATATATATATAAAGAGTGCTGTGGCAAAGGAGGGACACCAGGCATCTCTCACTGAGATGTTTGATGAGGGTGGCAGTAGCGTGCCGGGGGGGGGGAGGAAGCATGGTAGGAAGATGATCACTTGCTACGTTGACAAGTTGATCATTGACGGGTACCCTTCACAGTCATCTAGAGTCTTGCATTGCGACGGTTGCTCGAATATCTCACTCCCTGGTACATGGCTCCTTCTCTCGCTGACTGCCCACTGGTGGCAACCCAGTGAAATCATGGGTGGTGGGCGGGGAATAGAAGCTAGGCAGGGACAAAGCCCCCGGGCTGGCTGCCACCAGGCTCTGCTGCATGCCGAACCACTCAATGTGCTGCACACGGGGGCCAACATTGGAGCCACCATCAGAAGGCAATTAGAGGAGTGGGTAGGTGAGGACATCATCATGGCTTCATGGTGACGGATGGTGGCAGCAACATCAAGGCAGCAGTCGAGGCAGTGGGCTGTCAGCGCATTCCGTGCATGGCCCACCTTCTCCACTTCGTGGGGAGGGATGCCATGGATGAGGGATCACAGAATCTGCAGTATGTCACTGGGTACTATACTTACCGGCATCTCCTTGTGAAATGCTAGTTCACTGTGGGCCACTTCTCATGCAGCCATAAGGACACTTTTCGGCTGCGTGAGAAACAGACACTGTTGGGCTTGCCAGAGCACAGCCTATTTGGTGATGTCAGCACCCATTGGAACTCCACCTGTGCCATGCTGGAGGGCTTGGTGGAGCAGAAGGGAGCCCTGACTGCCCTGATCTCAGAGACCAGGGTCATTTGGGAAGAGAACCAACTCACCCATGACGAGTAGGTGATCATTTCTCAGACTGTGGAGGTTCTTGTGCCCTTCAAGAGCCACACAGATATGCTCTCATCTGACATGGCGAATCTGGCTCTGGTCGTCCCCATGATCCACATGGCACATGAGGGACTGGCCTCATTGTTGGAGCTGGGCACCGGTCCTGCAGACCTTTTTCCAGAGATGCACAAGTTGATGAGGAGACTGAAAGAAGGTTTCAGGGAACACTTTCAGCCTGTCTTCTCCAATCAGAAGGCAGACATGTTGGCAAGCATGTGTGACCCTCACATCAAAGGCAGGATCGCCGAGCAGGTCAACAAATTTGACCTATGGAGAGACACACTCTCCCGGCAGGTCGAATGCTGGCAGGCCAGTGGGGTCATGTTGCTAGGTGTTGAGGAAGTGGGGGGCAAAATCAGCACTGCTGATGCTCTTCCCCAACCTCCCCAGCCAGGCCACATCCTCCCCTGGCCCCCACCTTGAAAAGTGGAGAGATGGCACTCATGGAGTGGCTCGCTGGCCCCTCTGGGAGCAGTAGCAGGCCTGTGAGATGGGACATGGTGGCTATGATGATCAGGGACTACCTTTTAGAGCCCTGCGAGTCATAGTCCACCTGCCCACTGAGCTACTAGGCCATGAAGGAGTCAGTCTGGCCGGCCCTCTCTCCCATGACCCAGGGGCTCCTCTCATGCCCTCCTACGAGCATTCAGAGCAAGTGCGTTTTTTCACATGCTGGCTATATCATCAGCCAACATCAGTCTCTCCTGAAACCCTGGACAGTGGAGAAGTTAGTCTTCCTCAAGGTCAACTTGCCACTGTTCGGCTTCCAGGACCTTGACTTTGAGTGTGACTGAGGTGAGCACAGTCTTCTTGGACCTGTATCCTCTCTTAGTCTGTGCACTGGGAAGTTTGGTTTAAAATGCTCTTCCCAAAATTAACAGTAGAGAGAGAGTCCAGAGAGAGACATGCCCTCCCAAATCATTCCAATTGGCAGATAGATGCCCCACAAAACTCCCCCTCCCAATGGCATTCTTTCACCCATGCCACCCTCCCCAGAGCACTTCCATAACCCTAGTAGCTCTGCAGCTACCCATCCAATCCATCCATCCCCCACAAAAAATAGAATGCAGCAAAAACAGTTTTCACTCAAGCTAGTAGAATACAATTCCAAAAACAGAAAAACCCACAAGACAGGAGTGCCACAGAAATTGACAATTGTCTTTGCAGGGGTGGGTGTAGGCATTGGGCAATACTCCCTCTAAGCTGTGCAGTCCTGTGAGTGAAAATTGTAGTTTGTGAGCTACTGGCATTAAAGTTGTGAGCGGGCAGGTTATTTGGCTACTGCATTAGCCACATCCTTCCTGAGCTAAGACTTTGAGCTACCAGATAGGCTGTAAGCAGGCAGGTGATTTGACTACTGCATGAATTGGTTTGCTCCAGAACCATCCTTCCTGAGCTAAGAGAAAAATGTGTGAGCCAGAGGCTAAAAAACTGTCAGCAAACTCACACTAACTCAGCTAAGCTTAGAGGGAACACTGGTGGCAGCACCAGGTGATGGAGGGCCCATGATGAGAGGGGCAGCCGCACCTAGGCTAAAGTTCCTTAGATGGGACAATGACAGCTGGTGTGTTGCTGCAGAGAGAGGAGGATCAGGGTGGACAAACAGCAACACCCCTCCCTCTCTATTTCTGAGACTTTCCTTCCTTGGCTTGACTCAATGGGTAAGGGTATGCTTGTGGACTGACTGGGCAGCAGTCCCACAAAATACCACTACCCAGATTTTGAGTCTTTTTTTTGGGGTGCAACTCTAGCTTGCCTCCCTGTGGTGTACCCTGGGTCACGCTTAAGAACTAGAACATCCCTCAGGTAGGCAATCCCAGGATCCCCTGTCCACACTGCCCAGTGGACCATTGACAAGACAAGCAGTCCTCCTTGGGACTACTTGACAAGGATAAAGGGGATACTCGGCCTTATAGAGCTCATCTCAGCTGGCATGTCCCACAATAGCAGTGGGTTCAGCTGCTTGTAAGGGAGGAAGTAGTTGGGGTTGGGGAGGATCCAATCTGGTTAGGTAGGCTTGGAGGGCCAAAAAGGTATATGGAGTCATTTCTTAAGTTTAACAGGCTAATACTAGTCTCTTTATTGTGAGAACTACAATGTGGATAGGAAAGAGGAGAGATAGGATAAAGGAGTACTAGCTAAGGGAGGAGGCAGGTGTGGGACAGGTGAAAGGAAGAAAGGAAGTTTTCCCTCCTGAGATCTCCATTCTACAAATCAAAGGGCTAGTGAGGTACAGGAGAGAAAACACAAGAAAGTCAGTGTGGGAAAAACTATCCAGCTATCCGTCTCTTGCTGTGAAGTGGGGGAGGTTGACCCAGGGAAAGCACCTTCTTGACTTTGAGCATGTGCCACATGTATCCTTTGGAAACTCCCAAGCAGTCCATTCACACTTTGGGTGAAGAAGTGCCCAGTGCCAAAGAGTTCTTGTATTGTGAGAAAGGGAGAAAGGTACTTTTTTCCCTACCTGCTCTGTCCCATGCATAATCTTGTAAATCTCTCTATACTGTCTGTCACCCCCCTCAACATTGATTTATACAGGGCAGGGCCTATTTGGTCCGGTTGGTTTGTCTTGTGGGGTTTCTGTGTGGCACTTTGGCACGCTTGCAGTACCACAGTGCCACTTGTTCTACAGTGTGCCACTTGTTCTCCTGGCAAATAAGCACCACCCAACAGTTCACTGTCCCTGAGATTCTCTGAGAGAGTCTGACTGCTGAGTGCCTGCTTGCCTGCCTTGCTCAGTGCTGCTGACTGGGTTCCCCAATTGGAAACAATGGAGAGAATGTGGGCAACATATTTGGGTGCCCATAGAATTGGACCTACTGGTCTAATTTCTTTGGGACTTGGGGGTTTATGTGGGGAGAGGCTCCAGAAGCTACCCTGAAAATTTGGAGCCTCTCCCTCAATCCCCATCCCCCCCACAGCCACTAACATCACCATGGGGAAAAGTAACTTTTCCCCACCATAGAGAACAATGGAGGGGATGGAGGCTACCTGGTCCAATCCTCTTGAAACTTGGAGGGTACTTTGGGGATAGGCAGCTTTCATTCTCAGCTATAAACATTCAGAGATATTTACTCTTCTAACAATTATTACTTTGTTTTAAAAGCACCTTAAAAACTTAAGCCTATTTTACATGGAAAGTAGAACTGAACTTTATTTAATCCAATTAATTTTGGCATCCTTTAGCTTAGCTTGTGAATTCTTGCCAGGTCAGTTAAAAATATGTTGATCAATTATTAGCTAGATCCTCTGAAGTAAAGGATGGATCATCCATCTAACTTTGACAACCAATTATCATGGTGCTTTCTGTTATTCCAATAAAAAATGCAGAGTATTTTGTTCTTTAAAATAATAAGCTAAAAGGCAAACATATAGATATTGCTTATAGACTCCAATAGTTCAATATTGATATGTACAAAATACTCCAAGCTTATTTAGAATTACTAATAAATCAGAAGCTAAAACATTCTCCTGGATTCAGCCTTTGAAGCAGAGAGGCTCTCATAAATCTTAAAGTTGTGACAGTTCCTAATTGGAAATTGGCAAGTTAACTGGGCAGAAACAACTGCAGTTCACTCCCAATTAGAATTAGCTTTCCTTTGAAGCAAGGGCTGGAATATTTCAATTAAGTTTGATTTAAACCACCTGCTTTTATAATGCTGTTTAGTGGTTTAAACAGGTTGTTAATTCTCCAGGAGAGTCCCAGAGAATTTCTCCCAAAGGTTTCTGTAAATCAGCAACAATCAATAGAAAATCCTTTGAACCCTAGGTATCTCTTCCCCCTGAATATACCATATGTTTTTGCCATTGACTTCAATGGCCATAGGGTATAATGGGCCAAAATTGATTTGGCCGGCTGAATGGCTCCTGAATCAGGCTGCATTGCCGAAAGTGGGATTCAGCAGCCATTCGGTTGAATCCGAATTGGGCCGATTTTTTTTTTTTTTTGCACACCCCTATTTAGAACCTAGATAGACACAGAGAAATTTAATCTAAAAAACCCTTTCCAGAATAAGCCAAATAATTTCCTTTTAGTTTGGTGTAGTGGTTAGGTATGTGGACTCTAATCCGGGAGAATGGGTTTGATTCCCCACTCCACTTGCAGCTGCTGGATGACCTTGGGCAAGCTATAGTTCTGTCAGAGCTGTTCTCTCAAGGACAGCTCTGGAAAAAGCTCTCTCAGCCCCATCGACCTCACAGGGTGTCTGTTCTCAGAGGGGAAGGGAAAGGAGTTTGTATGCTACTCTGAGACTCCAAGTGAAGGGCTGGGTATAAATCCAATCTCCTCTTCTTATCCTCACTACAACTGTGTGTGGTAGGTTATCCTGAGTGAAAGTATGGTCTCTCACAATGACTCATTGGTTGGTATTGGTGATGGAAAGTGCCATCAAGACTCTGGCAACCCTGTAAGGTTTTCAAGACCAGAGATATTCTGAGGTGGTCTGCCATTGTCTGCCTCTGGACTTCCTTGGTGATCTCCCATCCAAGTACTAACTAGGGCCAACATTGATTCACTTCCAAGATCTGATGAGATCAGGCTAGCCTGGACCATCCAGGTGGGGCGGGGGAATTCACACTGTCAAATTTACATATGTAAACCTGGGAATATTAGTAAACTACTCATAGTCATGGTGTCAGGATGTGAAATTATACTTCACAATATATTCTAAATTTGTAATAAATTCTAATGAAGTCAACAGGACTACTTTCATAGGACAGATGAATAAGTAGCTACTGGCAGTAAAGGTGCTTCTTAATCTGCAGATTTTAACTGGTCAGCTTGCAACAAGAAGCGGCAACCTTAACCTTAGAGTTTGTAGGCGTTTCCAGATCAGCCCCCCCCCCCACCGCCACCGCCGCCGCCGCCGCCGCCGATTTCCCTTTTGAAAGACAGATCCGCCTCTTTCAACATTTCATCGGCTCCGAACGCTCGGAGGTGCCTTTTGGGAGAAGTTTTTGCTAAAATCAAGAGCTCCACGTGTGGTAGGAGCTGGAGCAGCCGGGAAAGGAAAATCCCGCAAGAAAAGTGACAGGCGATTGGAAGACTTTTAACGCCCCCCACCCCGCATCCGTTCGAGCGAAGTGGGGAGGGCGCGATTCACTAATGAGTCAAGCTGGCAAAAGCGAAGGAGACACGGAAAAACAACAACAGCGTTGTAACCCAACAGCCAGTGAACCTCACACTGGCCCCAGGCTACTTGCAAAGAATCGTCAGTTTAAGAATCGCAGCCTCTTCCTTCTCACACCCCGCCAGAACTTGAAGAAAACGGCAGTGTTTGCCCTTGGACTGGCTTTCTGTTTTTCTCAGCAGCATGTGAAGAGATCTTGTAGGCAAGGCGGTGGAGCTCAGCATCCCCGATCGGGAGATCTGTCACCTGAAGGATTCCCGCAGATCCTCGTACAGATCCATTGCGTCCAACTCTCGTCTGGATCTTCTTTCTCGCGTTTGATTGCCACCTCCCCCCCCCGGAGCTGCGCCTGGAGGCACGCTCATTCTAGGAACACAACGTTGCTCGTTTTGAGGCGGCTGCCAACGGCCTCCATTTCGGTGCTCCGTGCCCTTTCCCACTTTAGAGGCAACCAACATCTCCTCTCAGGTCTACCCCAGAGGATGTCTCCTGCCGCTCTAGGAGCTCGTTTAAGTTGATGCGACACACCCGCTCCTCTCCCGGCTGCGATGCCCCCCCCCCCCCCAATTAGGACCTTGCTCAGTCCAAGGAAACCAGATTTCACAGCCGGCCCCCACTATCAGGATCTCTTTCCCCTTTGTGCACTAGGAAGATGTGCATATGAATTCCTGAGACCTGAAGAAGGGGAGGGGAGCCTTCCTCCCCCGCCCAACCCTGGTGGCAGGCCCTGATCGAACTTCTCTGTCCCTGGGGCTGCCTTGTCTCCACCAGAGCTAAGCGGCTGAGTGGGGGGCGATGGCCCCGGCCCGGGGGGCCGCCTAGCATGACCCGGGGAGGGGCGCCCCCAGCCTCCTCGTCAGGCTCCGAGCCCTTGCCCCGCCGCGCCTTGAGGAAACTGCTGTTGGTATTGGGCTCCCTTCTCATGTCTCTCTACGCCAGTTACTGCCTAGCCGGGGCAGCGCGCGTCCTCACCAGGGATCCGGCCCCAATCCTCGTCGCTCAGGGTGAGGAGGTGGCCGGCACGCCCCGGGATCCCTTAATGCAATCTCAGCCGGAGGGAGATGGCAACAAGCGCCTTCCCCAAGCGGTGATTATCGGCGTGAAGAAGGGCGGCACCCGGGCGCTTCTCGAGTTTTTGCGGGTGCATCCGGATGTAAGAGCGGCGGGGGCCGAGCCCCATTTTTTCGACCGCAGCTATGGCCGGGGACTCGCTTGGTACAGGTATGTGCGTGGCTGCACTGCTATAGAATGCTTAATTGGCTCCGCCGGTGTGCCAGGCGCTGTAGGGGAGGGTGGCCGGAGCGCCTCTTCGCTTTATGCTGCCCAGGGATTCGGGGGCACCACTGAGTTGTGAAATGGAAGGGGTCCATTATATTGTATATATAACTACCAAGGTCTTCACTGAGGAATGACCCCACATACCCAGTAGGTAATTTTAACAAAAGAGGGAGGGGGGAGAGTGCTGAGATGTTCTGGCTGCACTTTTCAGGACACTTTCCTGGGAGTAAGGCCATAACATAGTATGTACTTCCAAGCAGACCTGTGCAGGATTGCTCATTCACTCTATTCTTCCTTGGAAGCTCTGCTCCTTAGCAGGCCCATAGCTAGAAAATTTTTGTTAAGGGGCAATTTTTTTGTTGACAGTTTAGTTTGGTGGAGAGCAGCACATTGTGTCTGTACAGAACTGCCAAGAGAGTAGAAATAAACTTGTCTTAAAAATATTCTTCTAATGAATTTATAGAAACTGGAAGTTATTATTGAAACCAAACCTCCTATGGACTCAAATGCTCCTTTCCCATATTTTAAACTAGCCTGATACCCGTACTTCGCTATGATATTTAAATTCCATAATTCCAGTTATAATACCGATGATGTGAAGTTTGAAATGTGACATTTGTTGTAGGAATTCTAGTGGAGAAGATAGTAGTGCAAAAAATGAAGTGAGACATATGTGCTCCCCCCCCCATCTACCAAAGGACCTCTCTGTACACCACACTGGTGGTTGTGCCCTCAGGTGCTAGGATCACCAGGCTGCTTGATGAGCTCACTCTGGAGCAGGCAACATAGAACTGTCTGTTTAAGAAGCAGTTGTCTGTTAAGTCAGTTCCTGCCAGCTTCCATGAAAGTGATGGCCTCTCTACTTGTGTTTCTGGATTGTTTTGTTCATTTAGAGACTGTGTTGTTCTGAGTACCTCAGGGTGATCTTGCTGGTACTTGGTCTGCCCAGCTTAGGGCTCTGCAGGAGTACTATGTGCAAATGTCTTTGCCGCATTCCTAAATTGCCTCCTCCTGGCAGCTGCCTGTCCAGTGTAGGAGGGAAAGGGGGGAGGAGTATTAGACGCCACTGTGGAGGTGGAGCTGGCAGGATCACTAAGGCATTACTGCTGGGGTGGGCTCCCTCATGGTTTTAAGCACCCTGTGACCGCTGCTGCACCTGACAATTACCTGTTAGGTGTAGGAAGTGGGGGGAGTGTGTTGAAAGCAATCAGAGAGGCTGGGCCAGCAGCATCGCTAAGGTGATCCTGCTGGGTGGTGTCCCTGATGGATTAAAGCACCCTGGCACTGCTCCTACTACACCTGACAGACACCGACCTGTCTGGTATTGGGGAGGGATTGTATTTAAAGGCATCAGAGAGGCTGGGCCAGCAGCAGGGCTGCTGAGCAAACCTCCCCGGCAGCTGTAAGCATCCCACCTCCTCTCCTATACCTGACAGGCAGCTGCCTGTTCAGTGTGGGAGGGGGAGGAGTATTAGAAGCCACTGTGGAGGCAGGGCTGGCAGGATCACTAAGGCCTTACTGCTGGGGTGGGCTCCCTCATGGCTTTAAGCACCCTGCACCCGCTGCTGTACCTGACAGACAACCACCTGTTAGATGTAGAAGGTGGGGGGAGTGTGTTGGAAGCCATCAGAGAGGCTGGGCCAGCAGCATTACTGCACCTCCACTCAGCTCTGCAGCTGACGAATCAGAGAGTGGGGGTGTGCAAAGGGCAGCAGCCCTTAGGGGATCAAATTTCTAAAAATCCCTTCTTAGTGAGCATCTACGCCATGGTAGGAGCGCTCTCCCTGAATTTGGTGTTTCTAGGTCCAGCAGTTTGGCCTGGGCATTGATTTTACAGTGAGTGGACTTTCTTTTATATATATATATATATATGTATATGTATATATGTATATATATATATATATATATATATATATATATATATATACACACACACACACACACACATCACTTCAGTGGGAAGGTAACAGTGTTCTGTGCGCCTTGGTGTTTAGTCATGCCGGCCACATGACCACAGAAACGTCTTCGGACAGCGCTGGCTCTTTGGCTTTGTAATGGAGATGAGCACCGCAATCCTAGAGTCAGATTTGACTAGCTTTTGAGCAAGGGAGAGAGAGAGAGAGAGAGAGAGAGAGAGAGAGAGAGAGAGAGAGAGAGAGAGAGAGAGAGAGAGAGAGATATTTCCAGTTTATCTAAATTATTCAATGAGCAAATATGTACATGAATACACATATCTTCACATGTTAATTGTATATAATGGCACATAAGTTTATCTGAATTCTGGTACAGAAGGTTTTGTGTACATGTGTGTGTGTGTTTGATATTGGATATTAAATGCAATGCTGATATGAAGTTCATCATTAAATATAACTAAATGCAGGAACTAAATGGCAGTGAACATTGCAATCTATGTGCATGTTGAGAAATATAAAGGTACCATGTGTGAATATGTCACTTGAATTCATTAAATCTGCCTCACAGGACTGTTGTGAGGATAAACTAAGTTGCTTCCTGTAATGGCAGATGGCTGGAAGAAAGTAATTAAGACAATCTACTAATATGTCTGGAGATTCTTTCCCATTGATTAGAAACACAGCTGTCCTTTATTCAACTAATCATGAAATCAGTTGCCAGTTTACTTCTAGATTCAGTTCAAGGTGCCGGCTCTTCCTATAAAACCCTTCACAAGGTGAAATCAACTTGCAATGTGGGGACAGTATGGAACAGCATAATGTCCCCATTTGTACCCATGTGTCAGTTTGGAGAAACTCAGCAGTCCCTGCAGATGCTGCCCTTTAGTTGGCTATTTCATAGGCAACAAGGTTTGTGGTTTCTTCATTGTGGTACTCACACTGTATAATGGCCAACTGGGAGGAAATATAGGAAGTTCTTAGTTCATTAACTTTTTGTAGGGCATGTAAAAGTTTCTTGGTTCTCAGTGTTTTTTTAATGGTTAGGGTGCTGCTTAACTTTCATCCTATTGAGCTGTGCATTCATTTTGTAAAAACGTCTTTGAAAACTGGTCATAGGCAGTGTTCCCTCTAAGCTGAGTTAGTGTGAGCTAGCTCACAGTTTTTTAGCCTCTGGCTCACACATTTTTGTCTTAGCTCAGGTAGGATGGTTCCAGAGCCAACTAATCTATGCAGTAGCCAAATTGCGTGCTCACAACTTTAATGCCAGTTGCTCACAAAGTAGAATTTTTGCTCACAAGACTTCACAGCTTAGAGGGAACCTCGGTCATAGGGTGCCTTGAATGCAAGAAGGACACCATAGAAACTTTTAAATAACTTAATCTTCCTTCCATTCCTAACACAGATTTTCTGCAAATATCAAGAATAGCTTTTCAGGGGCACAAAGGGCTGCAGTATGAAATGGTGCCAGGAAATTTATAGAATGCCTGAGGTATTAATGAGGAATGGTGGCTTACAGAGGACACCTTCACAAGCCTTGCAAGAGTTCAATTGATCCTAGTTGCTGTAGCTGATAGGAAAACTTGAATTGGCATTACAGCCACATGGTCGCCCCAGGCTCCCTCCCTGGAGATGAGTGGGGCATATTGTAATGTATACAAGCAGCCAGCCTCTTGCTTAGTTTACTCAGCTACTGACTGCCATACAGAAGCTGTAGAGGGCCAAAACTGAAAGACATGCAAAGCAGAAACTTGCCCCTAGAGATTGCTTGTATACATTACAATGGAGCACAAGAAGAAGAAGGTAGGGAGAGCTAGCAAATCTAAATGGTGTTTGTTAGTCTGTATAATAACAAAAAAGCTGTAGCTGTTTGGTGAGAGGGCATGGCACTTTCACAAGGGGGCATCACCCTTGTCAGCACCCTCATGGTTACAGGCCTGCTCCTAGGTGCTCCTAACTGGGTTTTTACTCAGTGGTGAGGGAAAGGTACTTCGCACATACTCAGAAGTAGTCTTTATTTACATTCTCCTAGATTGAGCATTGATTTGGAGAAGAGGGATTTAAATAAATTTATGGGCTTTGGCCTTCATGAACCTTTAGACAGACTGAATTCTGTCCACAGTGGACCACACAAGGTTAACTTGCTCTTTTTCCAGGATCTTAAAGTCTGCAAGTTCTCTTTCCCATCTTTCCCTCTAATAACCATAAATGCCCATCAGTCTTTGCCCAGATATGTGATTTGCTCCCATGAGTTGAGATCCCTTTTTATCTTGAGTCTAGTAACTTTGACACAAACCAGCTGTACTCCTAACTCTTCTCCAAAATCTCACAATCTTCCTGGGTACCTATCTCATGAGTGCATCCTTTTTGACTGAACAGTCCTTTGGCTCTGTTTGTCAAAGTTACCATCTGTCTCTATCTCCTGTTCTGTGCTAAGTTTTCACTGCAAGTCTTTCTGTCAAGCTGACTGCCTTATAAGACCAGGAAAGGAAGAACCTTCCTAGCTACAGAGTCCTGGAACACCTGCACAAGGGAATGATATTCCCTGACAAAGGAGAGGAAAAACAAACATTTGCTATGTTGGACAAATGATTGAATTATTTCGGCATGTGAATATATGAAGCTGCCCTGTACTGAATCAGTCCATCAGTCCATTAAGATCAGTATTGTCTACTCAAACTGGCAGTGTCTCTCCAGGACTCTCTAGGGATTACTTCTTCAGATACAGTGAAAAGAAGTGTGCTTGCACACATAAGGTTATACCTTGAATAAAGTTTTTTTGGTCTTAAAGGTGCTACTGGACTCAAACTTTGTTCTGTTGCTTCAGACCAACATGGCTAACCACCTGGATCACCCTTCAGTGAAGAACCTTCTTCTTTCTAAGCCATAATTCCTGTTTTTCCTTATCTGATCTTCCAGCCTCAGCCTTGAAAGCTGCCTTGCCCCTGATATCTTTGACCTCTTCAGATGAGGGGGGAGGAGTTCAAGAGGAAGCACGAGACCCTCATCAGGAAAACCCAATTGATCAAAATCTCAGCTTGGATGGCGATAGAAGACGGGTCAGGCACTTGACAACATTCTGCTTAAGGATGTTTTCACTAGTGAAGTCAGGAATGCCTTTTAAACTGGAATGCCCTGCTTGTTTTATTACTTAATGTCAACTAGAAACTGGGAAATGAATGGCTTGTAATTGTACACACTGACTAGTGTAACTTTTGTATCAGATTTTCCAAGCTGGGAAACACATGAAACAGCCATATTTAAGAATTTAACAGTGCTACCGTAAGCAGAGTTACAGCCTCCTAAGTCCACTGAAGTGGAAGAGTGTAACTGTGTCTAGGATTGTACTTTGACAATATGAAAACAGTCTAGGAGGAGATTTCCTCTTCTGCAGGAGTACAGGTGATTCAGAAGTAGATTGAAAGCTTCCACAGAAATAACTTGTTTGTTCTTTCCTTAGGATTCCTACTACCTCTAGCTTGTTATAACGTAAAAACCAGAACATAAAAGTAGTCATACGGGATAAAGTCAATGGTCCAGCATCCTCCTGTTTCCAACAGTAGCCAGCCAGATGCCACAGGGAAACTCACAGTTAGGGTCGATTGGATCCAGCCAACTATTTCATTCAAGCTCACTTAATTCCCCTTTTTATTATTGTCACTGTTCCACATGACCTCCATGGAGGTCCCATGATCTGCAGCATAGCCTTTTGGCTATATTTTTTTACATATTTATCTTGGAATCATTTGGAGAGTTTGGGGGGGTTGTTTTTTTGAGGAGGCAAAATTAAGAAATAGTTTGGATTTGTGTGTACATGTCTGGATTTTGTTTCTCAGAATTCCTGAACACATTCTTGCCAGTTGGTAGTGGAAACATATGTCATTCACTCTTTTTCCAAATACTTTTGCACTTTATTTAGTGCTTCCTTCATGTACTCATTCACAATTGTAAAAGTAGAAACTTGGTGATGAATTTTAAACATTATCCAGATTGTCCTTGAAGATGGCGGGCTTGATCCAGAGAAAGTAGGTAGTAGTTAATTCCCATCAAAATCAGTTGGGTTTTAAGTTAGTTCATTGGTAGAAGAGAAGTATGGTTTTATCAAGAAATATGCAAGTGGGGTGTTCTTGTTTATGTTCTGGTGCAGGAAAAGTCAGATGTCTTTCTTTAAGATAATGCATCTGTTGCAAGGATTCTTCATCTTCCTCGCCCACAAATGGAAATATTTGTCTCTGAGAGAATGTGATGCTTCTCCCCACCATTTGAAATGACTGTGTTAATTGTAATGATGAGTAGCTCCATGTGTGGAATGTAGTTACATATGTTTCTGACTCCAGGTAAAGCCAAGAAAGAAACCTTTCAATTTATGTCATCTGTGAACTGAAAGAGTTCTTTTTAGTGAGCAGTTGCTGTACTCATCTGCATGTATCACTCAAGTGCCACTTTAGTTTTTTAGCTTGTAAAAGTCTCTTGAAATCCTAAGTGTCTATGAATTCAGTTGTCTACTTAGGTCTTGGCATTCTTCTGTATTTTAAATGAGGAGGCTTAATGATAGTTTACACATTTGCCTGTAAATATGGTGGGGTAGTGGGCAGATGCCATTTGGGCAGGGCTTAAAAAAAAGACCCTTGGATTCAAATCCCCACTCTGAAACGAAATTCAGTTGGTTATCTTGAACCAGTCACATTGTCTCAGTGGGATTTCTTTACAATACAGTGAAGATAAAATGGGATATCCTCCCCTCCCCCCAGCCTGGGAAAACTCTTTGGTTTCCTGGAAAGGTTGAAAAGGGGGGTAATAAAATACCTCTTGAATGATGCAATATATTCTGCACATGCACTGTATTGCCTAATGTGTTCAGCCACCCCCTTTAGAGGAGGAAGGAGTATGTGATTTGGGTTTGATGAAACATAAGGAAGTGCGTTGCAAGCATTTTGGCAGTGTTGAAAGTCCCCTGTTTCAGCATTATTGAAGGGTGTGTGTGTGTTTGAAATGGATCAAAAGTGTTTACTTGGCCTTTACAAACCCCTTGACGTTTACGAAAGAGCTATTATGGAGATATGAAGGTTTGCCAGATAATTAAAATAAAATATTACAGCAAGATAACCTAAAAAAAGAGACATTAACCTGAACTGGTGGGAAAGAGCACAATTGGACTCTAGATATGTAAAGGATAAAACCATAGGATTCTATGATACACCCATAGAATTGGATAAAATTTGGACATGTGCAGATGGGAAATTTATAAAGTGATTTTATATGCTGCTACTAATATGAGAATGCAAGACGAGATAGTAAAAGATTCAACAGTTAAACGGGCATAAAATATAGGTCATAATATAGAGTTAAAGCAATGGTCTAAGATATGGAAAGTAAACATAATTACAAAAGCTATTACATTTAAAGAAAATATATACAAAATATTTTATAGGTGGCACATGACACCTGAACATTTTAGCTAAATGGTATCCAAACATGTTGAATGTATGCTAGAAGTGTAAACAAAACATTGGTTCTTTTTTTCATATGTGATGGACGTGTAAGGTTGTTAAAAAAAATTGGATTTAGGTACATGAGATATTGCAAAATATGCTAGCCATAAATATACCATTTGTACCAGAGTTGTTTTTATTAAATATTGTACCACAAAAATATAAGAAAGCAGAGGTATATATGATTATACATGTTATAACAATAGCTAGGATACTGTATGCTAAGTACTGGAAAAAAGAAGAAAGCCCAACAAAAGAAGAAATTATTTATAAACTTTTAGAAGCAGCAGAAATGGATAATTTGACTTTGCAACTTAAAGGTAAAAAAGAAGAAACCTTTGAGAAAAACTGGTTGAGGTTATATAAATGGATAGAAAATTATCTTGGAAGATTGGCATAATAACTCTTTGAAAGTAAATATATAAGTTAACTTACGTGCACAAGAGCAAGATTCAATGACAGTATGTGAAACGAAGCCAGATTCTAGAGTATAACTTCCACTATATGTTTAATGTTGTTTTGTATTTTTCTCTGTTTTTGTTCATATTTCCTATTTCTGAGATTAATAAAATTCTTTTTAAAAAAGTGTTTACTTGTTCAAGAGTGACTGCAGTGTTGTCATGTAGACAAATATAGTTGGTGACATGTTATGTCATCCTCATTCTTATGTGATTCCTAATGACAATGCAGGTAGCGTTGCTCTTACTCTTAATTGGCTTTGTTTTCTGATATGGTCAAGTCTGGCCAATTATTATGATAGCACCCTGTTTACCACATGATTGACGTAGATCACCTATATTCTTAAATGAAGAAGAAAAGATACAATAATTTGAATAATAAAACATGGAACATAAGCAGCAACAAGTGGGGATTGTGAGAGAATGGCAGCAGGCAAGCAAAAATGTATGACTTGAAAAAGGCAAACGTCGAGTGCAGCTGTAGCATACACATCTAATTGCATGCCTTCTGCATCATGCTTTGTCATAAGTTGGCTGTGGTGTACATGTGCTCATTGACTCACCTCATGGATGGTATTCCTAGTTGTGGTAAATGTGTGAATTGGTTCTTTAGCCGTCAACATAAGAACATAAGAACATAAGAGAAGCCAATGTTGAATCAGGCCAATGGCCCATCTAGTCCAACACTCTGTCACACAGCGGCCAAAATATACCAGGTGCCATCAGGAGGTCCACCAGTGGGGCCAGGGCACCAGAAGCCCTCCCACTGCTGCCCCCTCCAGCACCAAGAATAGAGTGCATCACCTGCCCCAGACTGAGAGTTCCCATCTATACTCTGTGGCTAATAGCCACTGATGGACTTCTGCTCCATATGTTTATCTAATTCCCTCTTGAAACTGTCCATGCTTGCAGCTGCCACCACCTCCTGTGGCAGTGAATTCCATACGTTAATCTCTCTTTGGGTGAAGAAGTATTTCCTTTTATCTGTTCTAACCCGACTGCTCAGCAATTTCATGGAGTGCCCACGAGTTCTTGTATTGTGAGAAAGGGAGAAAAGTACTTCTTTCTCAACCTGCTCAATCCCATTCATAATCTTATAAACCTCGATCATGTCACCTCTCAGCCGTCGTTTCTCCAAGCTAAAGAGCCCCAAGCATTTTAACCTTTCTTCATAGGGAAGGTGTTCCAACCCTTTTATCATTCTAGTTGCCCTTCTCTGCACTTTTTCCAATGCTATAATATCCTTTTTGAGATGTGGTGACCAGAACTGTACACAGTATTCCAAATGAGGTCGCACCAATGATTTATACAGGGGCATGATGATATTGGCTGATTTGTTATCAATTCCCTTCCTAATAATCCCCAGCATAGCGTTGGCCTTCTTTATTGCAGCTACACGTTGTCTAGACATTTTCATCGAGTTATCCACTACGACTCCAAGATCTCTCTCTTGGTCCGTCTCTGCCAGTTGAGACCCCATCAACGTGTATTTATATTTAGGATTTTTGGCTCCAATGTGCATCACTTTGCACTTGGCCACACTGAACCCCATTTGCCACGTTGATGCCCACTCACCCATCCTCGACAGATCCCTTTGGAGTGCCTCACACTCCTCCCTCGTTTTCACCACCCTGAACAACTTTGTGTCATCTGCAAATTTAGCCACATCACTGCTTACTCCCAATTCCAAATCGTTAATAAACAAGTTAAAAAGCATCGGACCGAGTACTGATCCCTGTGGTACCCCACTGCTTACCACCCTCCACTGAGAAAGTTTCCCATTTATACTCACTCTCTGTTTCCTATTTATAAGCCAGTTTTTGATCCACAAGAGGACTTGTCCTTTTATCCCATGACTATTGAGCTTACTTAGGAGCCTTTGATGAGGAACTGTATCAAAAGCTTTCCGGAAGTCAAGGTAAATAATATCTATTGGGTCCCCCTTGTCCACATGTTTGTTCACTCCCTCAAAAAACACTAACAGGTTAGTGAGACAAGATCTTCCCTTACAGAACCCATACTGAGTCTGCCTCAATAGTTTTTGTTCATCAATGTGCCTACTAATTCTTTCCTTAATAACAGTTTCCACCAACTTGCCTGGTATCGATGTCAGACTGACTGGCCTGTAATTTCCCGGATCTCCCCTGGAGCCCTTTTTAAAGATGGGAGTGACATTAGCTACCTTCCAGTCATCAGGAATTGAGGCAGATTTTAAAGAAAGATTACATATTTTTGTCAGGAGATCCACAAGTTCACATTTGAGTTCTTTCAGAACTCTCGGATGAATGCCATCCGGGCCTGGTGATTTATTAGTTTTTAAATTGTCCATCAGTCGGAGGACTTCCTCTCTTGTCACCGCAATCTGATTCAGGTCTTTCAAACCCCCTCCCGAAATCGGTGCTTCTGGAGTGGGCAAACACTTCTCCTCTTCCACAGTGAAGACAGAGGCAAAAAATGCATTCAGCTTCTCAGCCATTTCCCTATCATCCTTCACTGCTCCTTTTACCCCTTGGTCATCCAAGGGCCCCACTGCCTCCCTGGCTGGCTTCCTTCTTCTAATGTATTTGAAGAAAGTTTTATTGTTGGCCTTTATGTTTTTTGCGATATGCTCCTCATATTCCCTTTTTGCTTGCCTGATCATAGACTTGCATTTTATTTGCCATAGTCTGTGTTCCCTTTTATCAACCTCACTAAGACTAGCTTTCCGCCGCTTAAAGGAATCCTTCTTACTTTTTACAGCTTCCATTACTTTATTTGTTAACCATGCAGGCTTTTTTCTATACCTATTTGTACCTTTCCTAACCTGCAGTATATATTTTTTCTGAGCTTCTAGGATTGTCTTTTTAAATAGTCTCCAAGCTTCCCCAATGGTTTTGACCTTCTCCACTCTTCCTTTCAATTTCTTCCTCACATGTCCCCTCATACCAGAGAAGTTACCCCTTTTAAAGTTAAAAGTGGTTGCGTCAGTCTTTTTGGGCAACTCCCTATCTGTATTAATGTTAAACTCAATGACATTATGGTCACTGTTCCCAAGTGGTGCAATCACTTTTACATCTCTCACCAGGTCTTGGGTGTTACTTAGGACCAAATCCAGGATCGCCTCTCCCCTGGTAGGATCTGTGACCATCTGTTCCACAGCACAGTCATTGAGAGTGTCTAAGAACGCAATCTCTTTTTCCAGACTAGAACTCATATTGACCCAATCAATGTGTGGGTAGTTAAAGTCGCCTATTACAACACATATATTTCGTCTAGCCGCTATCTTTAATTCATTCATCATTTTACAATCCTCCTCTATCTTTTGATCTGGTGGGCGATAACAAACTCCCACTGTTAAGCCTCCTTTTGGACCCACTATTTCAACCCATAGCATTTCCAGAAGCGAATCCAATTCTCTTACCCTCTCAGTCTTACTGGACGGTATACCCTCTCTTACATACAGAGCCACCCCACCTCCAACCCTTCCCCCTATCCTTCCGATATAATTTATAACCAGGAATCACCGTATCCCACTGATTTTCCTCATCCCACCAAGTTTCTGAAATACCCACAATGTCTATTTCCCCCCCAACACCAAGCATTCCAACTCCTTGATTTTACCTCGGAGACTTCTAGCATTTGTGTATAAACACTTATAGTTTCCCAGGTTTGTTAAGCCCACAGCCTTCCTCTTGCTGCCTCGAGACCTTGCCAGGCAGTTCCTATCATTAGCCACAGTCTCAGTGGACAATTGTAATCCATTTCCTTGTACAAAAGTAATAGCTACCCCTTCATCTCTTTGAGATGAGCCATCCTGAACCAGAGACCTTTCATCTCCTGTCGGCTTTCCCCCATTATTCAGTTTAAAAACTGCTCTGCCACCTTTTTGATTTTGAGCGCCAGCAGCCTGGTTCCCTCTCGGGACAAGTGGAGACCATCCCTTTTGTACAGCTCCCTCTTGTCCCAAAAAGCATCCCAGTGCCTAACAAACTTGAACCCTTCCCCCTACACCACCGTCTCATCCACGCATTGAGACTCCTGATCTGTGCCTGTCTCTCCGGCCCTGCGCGTGGAACAGGTAGCACTTCCGAGAAGGCTACCTTGGAGGTCCTGGCCTTGAGTTTCCTGCCCAGCAGCCTAAATTTCTCCTCCAGGACCTCACGACTGCATTTCCCCACATCGTTGGTGCCGACGTGCACCACGACCACTGGCTCCTCCCCAGCACTATCTACCAGTCTATCTAAAACACGCGTAATGTCCGTTACCTTCGCACCAGGCAGGCAAGTCACCATATGGTCAGTACGCGGGTTCGCCACCCAGCTGTCTACCTGCCTAAGGATCGAATCACCAACTACCAAGAGCCCCCTCCCACCCTTCCCAGGGACGGTTCCTTGGTACGAAAGGATACCCGTTCACCAGCTGAAGAAGAGGTCCCTTCTGAGGGCACATTCCCCTTATCCTCAGCATGGTGCCCCTTTTCCCCTTGACCCTCATGCTCCCTGGCAGCAGCCGGGCTGCCAGATCCAGAGTGGGACATATCTAACAAGTCCCCGAGAGTCTTCCCCGTGCACCTAACTGACTGTCCCTGCTTCTCCAGGTCAGCCACCTTGGCCTCAAGGGAGCAAACTCGCTCCCTGAGAACCAGGAGCTCCTTGCACCGAGCACACACCCAAGCACATACATGTGACACTCCAAGCAAAACACTGGATAGCCCCCAACCCCCTGCTGGCATTCTGGCTTCATAATTGTTTTTAAACAAATACTTTTCTATAACCCCCCTTTTAAAACACTTTGTATTTATATGGCTCCTGTTTTAGGAGTCTCCTTACCTTACCTTACCAAGGAGCCAAGGTCCCTGGCTTCCTGGCTCTTCCTGGGCTTCTTACAGACAGGAGTCTGTTACAACTCACCCACACACTTCCAAATACAGTCCCTGACACAGTACCTTCTCAGCTAAAGCACCTCAGCTGAAAGTAAATAAATAAAAATACCACTCACCCCTCTGGCAGCTCAAACACCTTGCTCCTTCTCAGAGCTCAGCTGGGTCAATGTCTTTTGGAACTGGGTCATGTCTTTTGGAACTGTTGTTAGCCAAATTGCCTTATTTCTTAATAAATGTGGGGAATTATGAATATTAATTGGCAATAGGCATTAACTATGGGACCTATAACCTATGTATATGGGAGTTCAACTTACCCAGATCCCAGTAACAGACACTGAGACTAGACCTTAAAAAGCAGTGATTTCTTTTACTGAAGGATTCTCACACATACAATATAAGAATCAGATGCACACACAAGCAATACAGATCTAGGAATCTTAGATAGAAAAATACAGAGACATTTGCATTAGCAGGAATATATTGTTGGTGGGTGATATGTTTACCTCTCCGATGTGATGAGTCGAATCTGCAGTGAAAAAAGAAATAACTAGGGAAAGGGAATTGTGGGTTGACCAGCAACACATGTGGAGAGGACAAGGCAAGATAGGGTGGGGTTAGGAGGATAGAAGTAAGAGAGTGAGCGAGCAATAGGGTGATGCTCTTCCTTTATACCCTAAAATGACTGGAAACTGATGCTTCCTTTGTCACAGGTTGAGTTCAGACTGGCAATTTGCCCCATTATAGCCACGTTTCAGCCATATTTTACAAGCGGATTAAAGGGGGTGTTCACACAGGCACATCTGCCTGGTGTTCCCCACCCGTAGTCAACCCATGCTATTCCGCTTCACTCCCGCGTTTAAAAGATACCTGGTAAAAGTGGTAGCAAATCCCTGAGAGCCCATTTATCCCACTTCATTCCGTTTCCAGGAAGTGTGAACGCCAACCTGAAAAGCCGGGAGCAACCCACGTTGCGCATAAGGCAGCAGCGATATGATTGGCTGTGCTGCACTCTACCGCCCAATGCAGTGCCGACGCAAGAGGATCCTCCCCAAATTGGCTGGATGTGCTTACGTGCATATAGCCAAATTACCAGGGAAAAGCCGTTTACAGCCGTGCCTCAGGGCCAGCAGTCTGAACGCTCCCGCGCACCTCTTCCTGGTATGCTATGTACAATGACAATAAAGTATATTATTGTTATTGTTATTGTTATTGTTATGTTCCCCCATCAGTTGGCGCAGTGTGACCGGGAAAACCCGGAACAGTTTGTTCTGGGGCTTTTTTGCCATGACTGGCTCCTACTTCAAACTACCAGTCTGAACTCAACTAATAGTGACACCTCTTAAGGAAATGGGGAAGACAAAAGAAAGAAAACACAGCAATGTCCCAGCTCCATTGCCTGTAGTTGATATCAACGATCCAATGATCAACATCTGTGTTATCAGGAGTGGTGGCTGGAAGACGTGACTGCTGACTAATCCTATCATGGAGTCAGTTCTTTTGTTTAGGCTGAAGCTGAGTATGTGCTACAACTGGAGCTGTCAGTATGTAGAGGTGGGAGGGAAGGTGCCTACATGATGGAGAAGAGAGCTTTCTATGGTGTCTGGGAAGGATTGTCCTGGTTTCCTTTGCAGAGCAAGGCTTCTCTTCAATGAACTGCTGCTGGGTCCGTGTGTTTGCATGGTCAGGGAGGCTGGCTTGCCTTCTGGCAATCAGGCTGCAGAGCTGCAGGAGCAAGAGGCATTGGGTCTTCCATGGGTCCACATCTGGTTAGGCATGTTGCTACAGAACAAGGTTTCCCTTGTCTGTGCACATGCCATTGTTCCAGTAGGGTGGCACAGTCTCATGACTACCGTTCAGTCCATTGCCCTGGCATGCTATTTGCACAGTCCAACTTTATAGTCGTAGCCCATAACCTTTATAGATGCTGTATAAGACGACAGCATGGCAACACTGTCCTGTGAAATGCTGATTTTTTTTACAAAAAGAGAGATTTTTTGATTGAAAAGAGAGAATGTGTTTTATAACTGTAGTGCAATAGATACATTTTCAGCTATTGTGCCTCAAACCTACCTCAAAGAATCCTTGGTATAACACTACCTAACTTAATTAGCGTCTTCAAGCTGTCCATGGCCAGCTTGATTCAGAAGATCACATGCCTATATAAGCTGTGTTTATGTTTCCTGCTACATAGAGTTGGGGGCTATGGAATGTCTGAAGTCCTAACCGCCATCATTTATTTAAATAATCCACTTTCGCAACTGCAAGATTTTGAGAAATCTAATAAATGTTGTTTTTTAAAATATATTTATTAGAGAAATCTAATAAATGTTGGCAAACACAACTTTAATCAAGCCCAATCAAATATTGCTTAATGGAATACATTTTTCATTCATCGGAGAAGGTCCACGACAATGTGAAAATAAAGATGAAAGCCATGGGGCAATTGTCTTATTTGCAATTTGCATTGCTTAGATGGTTCTCCCACATGCTTCTGTCATTTAAAGTTAATAAAGCTGTGTCTTCTGGCAGGTTAATATGAAAATAGCTTGTTAGCTCAGCAAGTAATCTGTCTTTCTGTTGCACAGCAGAAATGGCTTTGTTTTCCATTAAGTACACAGGAGTAAAACAAAAGATGCGACGCTAGCAACTGTGTGCCCCTGGTAGTGCCAATGAACCATACTTCAACATTATCTGGAGGCATCTCTTTAAAAGGGAGGGGGCTGTTCAGTATCCTGCTGCAGTCTTAGGTTCACTTACTGAACCAAGTGAACCTATTTCTTATCATGCTTAGGACAGCACTGAAACATCTTGATCTGTGTTGTCTTAACCTCAAATTATGCCTATTACTTACCTAGAAGTTTAAGAGTAACCATGGATTGAATCACAAATTTTGATTATAACTGAAGAGGTGTTCTTGAAAAGGGGGGCAGAGAATATTGCCGGTTATGATGTCAATATATGCCCCCTAAATCCACAGATTCTGGGGCGTATAGGTATCTTTTTCAGAGAATAAAGACTTTCTGTACTGGAAATTCAAAGGTGTCCATCGAATGGTATTTTCTTAGTAGCACACTTATCCCATTTTGCATGTCTTGAAAGAGGATCAAGAAAGGAAACATTAAAACTTCTGAGGTTTTCCCATTTATTTTTAAGCACATTTTTTCTTGACTTTGAAAAATAAACACCTGCCTTTGGGGACAGTGTATAGCCATAATGTCTGGCTGATATCTCTAGTAGTGATCCTAAGGAGACTTGAAAATAAATATCACTGTAATCAAGGGGGACGGATGGAGGGGGAGGAAATGCTATATATGGTTCTAGAAACCTGTCCATAGTGAAGAATGCAGAATTAGCCCAAGGAAAAGTCATATATGGTTATGTCCAATGAATTTGTTCTATTAGTAGTTTTCATTTTCACAGAGATATAATTGTGATTAGAATATTACACTATACTTGTCATCATATTCTCCACCCAAACGACCTTTCATTACAAACCTCTCATGGGTCCTATTTCTGATTGTTTGTTGTTGTTCAGTCATACGGTCAAGTCCAACTCTTCGCAACCCCATGAACCATATCACACCAGGCCCTCCTGTCTTCTGCCATCCTCCAGAGTTTGCTTAATTTCATGTTTGTTGCATTGATGACACTGTCTAATGTTATCATTTGCCATCCCCTTCTTCTACCTTCAATCTTTCCCAGCATCAGTGAATGTTCCCTTCTCATTTGGTGGCCAAAGTTCTTGAGCTTCAGCTTCAGTATCTGGCCTTCCAGGGAACAGTCAGGGTTGATTTCTTTTAGGATTGACTGATCTGACCTCCTTGTAGTCCAAGGGACTCCCAAGAGTCTTCTCCAGCACCATCATTCAAAAGAATCTATTCTTTGGCGCTCGGCCTTCCTTATGGTCCAACTCTCACAGTGGGAGGGGGTAGGCATTGGACATGGATACAGCATTTAAGTCTGTGCACAGCCTTAAGCCCGCATCCTTCTTTTTCTAGAAGAGCACCAGGGTGGCAAAGGGGGAGGTGGATGGATGGATGAACCCCCGTGCCAGGGTTTATCCACAAACTTGCACAACTCCTCCTTCTCGGCTGGGCTCATTGCATACAACTTCCCTTTGGGCATCTTGTGCCCCGGTAAAATTTCAATAGCACAGTCTGTTTTGCAGTGGGGGGATAGCTTGTCCACTTCCTCTTTCTCAAATACCCTGGCCAAGTCTCTGTATTCAGAAAGGATTAGGTTGAACTCCCCCAGCACTAGATATATCTGCTCCGGGACAGGAGCCAGTGCCTCCCCCCACCCGGGGTTCCATTTGTAGGCCTTACACCAAGGGTCTGGGAAATACAACACTTCCCCACTCTACTGTACATATGGGTCATGATCCCGGAGCCAGGGGTTGCCCAACACCATTGAAAATTTGGTGGTGGGATTAATTATGAAGGGCCGCTGTTCCCAGTGAGGCCCCATCCCCATCAACACCAGTACGGTCTGGTATTTGGAGGCTTCTTTCATAGGGGACCCATCGATTTGCATGAATACTATGGGCTCCAGGAGCACTTGGACAAGTACCCCTAGCCCAGTTATTAATGCAGGGCTAATTCAGTCCTGGGCACACCTGAATTCTATCAGTGCCTTCACCTTAATTTGGGTGCCTATTTCAGGGTTTATTACAGTCATAGTCACGTAAAAGAGGGGGGGAAGGGTCTCACCAAACTTGGCACATGGGATTTTTGGATCTGCTGGGTTGGGCCCTCCACAGCAAGTCCCAGTCTTTTCCCGCCACCGATGAGGGTTTATCTCTGCTGGATGAGGTGCCATTGAGGTCTCCCCTTTCACCCGCCTTGAGGACTTTGGGCTGCTTCGAGCTCCTGGCTGCTTGGACCTTATTTGGGGTGCCTTGCATTCAGTTGTGTTCCCCTCTCCCAGGCTTTTCTCGAGTGGGCAGTTAGTTGTGAAGTGCCCCAGAGCCCCACACCACAGGTATAGCCCTTGCTGAATCTGTTGATCTCGGATGACTTCCCTTGGTTTGACGCTCAGGCCCTGTGGCTCTGCTTGTGCAATCTTAATTGAGGGCCTGGGCTGGTACATCCAGAGGAGGTTGGACTGGTTCTCAGCTTCGCAAACCACCTGGATCCACCCATTCAGGGTTAGCAGGTTGCCCTGTGCCAGGGCTTGGTCCACTATCACATGGTTCAGCCTGGCTCTGTAGAACTTGATGAGGATTTCTTTGGGCCACCCCTGGAGCTTTTCCACATGCATTTTAAACTTGTCAGCATACTTCTGCACCAAGTGGCTGCCCTGACATAGGCTGCACAGGCGAGTGTGCGCTCTCTCCAGCTCCAGGGGGTTGTCCAACCGGCACGGCCGGGGGTGTGGGTGGTGGCATGGGTGGTTGCTGTGCTGGTGTGGAGGCCCTCTGGCTCCACCTCGGGCTCGACCATGATCCCAGAACTTCTGCTGGATTGCATCCATGATGACCCCAGGCAGGTCGAGCATCATGTTCTGCATCTCACATCTCAGCTCATCTGTCTCGCCTTGAAACTCATGGTGGATGCACTCCAGGTCAGTTTCCTCTGTGATGAGGATTTGTGCAGGGTTGTCTTGGAAGGAGTGCCCATATCATCTTCTTTCCCCTTCCTATGTGAATTGCTCGAGCCGTGGGTCTGGGATCAACATCCAGCTGGGTTCAGCCCATGTGGGGATTGGGGCCCATGAATCCCTGGGCTTTGCTCTGAGGTTCTTCATGTCCACCATGGACATTGGGGCTGCCATGGACACAGGTGAAGCCCCATCACTGGTAGTAGTAGGGATGTCCCCGTTGCCTTCACTCATCACATGGGTGGTGTGGAGGTCGAGGAAAAGGGGAGTTCTAACACATTGTCAGACTCCTGGATAAATCAGTTCCAACAACATTCACTCTAGGGAATGATACGTTTATTGAGACATTGATAGGATCCAGACCTGACACTGGCCATGTTAGAACTGAGGGCAAAGGCATGAATGCAACATACAAGATTCAAGCAGTGGCCCTAAAGGCCCAGGACCAATCACCCCTTACTATTCCCGCCACCAAAAGCAATCCCCTTTTACTATGCCAAACTCCAATGTGAAAGATGAAGCCAAGCTGCAAAAGCTGAGATCTAAGGATGTCTGGGGTCTCAGAGATTATAAGGATGCATGCTACTTCAAAGCAACCTGGCAAAACCGAAAGCATTTCGGTTTCACACTCTCCCATACTCCCCCCTCGGTTGCTATGACAAACGAGCCATAAAATGCATAGCGAGTTTGACAGCAGCCATACATTACTACTGGGAATACTTTTGCTTTGACCATATGGACTTTTGTTGGCAGGATGATGTCTCTACTTTTTATTACACTGTCTAGGTTTGTCATAGCTTTCCTCCCAAGGAGCAGGCATCTTTTAATTTCATGGCTGCAGTCACTGTCTACAGTGATCTTGAATCCCAGGAATGTGAATTCTTTCACTGTTTCCATGACTTCCCCTTCTATTTGCCAAGGAGTGAGGGGGCTGGATGCCATGATCTTAGTTTTTTTGATGTTGAGTTTCAAGCCTTTTGCCTAGCTTGTAGGATTTTGAGCATGACCTTGCTATCATGTGAAATGAGTGCAATTGTGCAATAGTTTGAACAATCCTTGGTATTGCCCTTTTTTGGGATTGGAATGGAAACTGACATTTTCCAATGCTGTGTGTTTCCAATGTGGCCACTGTTGTGTTTTCCTAATTTGCTGGCATATTGACTGCAGCACTTTAACAGTATCATCTTTTAAGACTTCGAATAGCTCAGCTTGGATACCATCACCTTCGCTAGCTTTGTTGTTAGTAATGCTTTTTAAGGCCCATTTGACTTCGCACTCCAGGATGTCTGGCTTGAGGTCAGAGATCACATTATTGTGGTTTTCAAGGACATTTAGATCTTTCTTGTATAGTTCTTCTGTGTTTTCTTGCCATTTCTTCCTAATCTCTTCTGCTTCTGTTAAGTCGCTACCATTTTTGTCCTTTATGATGGCCAGCTTTGCATGGAACGTTCCCTTGATTTCTCCAAATTTTCTCAAAGAGATCTCTAGTCCTTCCCATTCTATTGTTTTCCTCTATTACTTTGCATTGTTCATTCGGAAAGGCCTCCTTATTGGTTGTAGTATTTATTTATTACATTTTTTATCCTATCCGTCCTCCAAGAAGCTAAGGACACCATATGTGTTTTCCCCTCTTCCACTTCAGCATCACAACTATTTGAAATAAGTTAGGATAAGTGGCAGTATGCTTCATACTAGAGTGGGGATTTAAATGTAGGTTTCACATGATCAATAGATTAATTTAATTACTTACAATTATCATTACTTACAATTATCCATGAGTTGGCCTTCCCAAAAAATTACTCCTGGGCTGTGGTCAGATGACAGGCTTAGCTTGTTTTGGCTGCACGTCTAATTTTATCCTTATTTTTGTGTGCTGGAGAATTTTGTCCAAACATCCACCTGTAACCCACTGCACTGCATGCTTACATTCAGATTATTGCTGTGTAGTAATCATGGAGTTGTTGGTCAGTTGGCATGCTTTTTGTTGTTCACTGAAGCACATAAGTGCATATTCGAAGCACTGGCTCCTTTTTGACCGCTCTGAAAACCTTTCGCCAAGTACTGTGATCAAAATGGTTCCTATACAACTATATTTCTTCACCAGAAATCACTCCCTTTCCTGCCTGATCTTACTCCCTTTCCCACTCATTTCATAGGACTATATATATTTCTGTGGCACTGTCTGAGTGCATCCTGCACATTTTTCTCTCCGTATAGAGCTTTCCTTTCAGAGCAATGTTATAAAGTGGCTTGGAGTGAAGTTCCAGGGGCGGAATCCTGGCTACCTATATGAGAGCCTATCTAGGGACTATTTCCAGTGCTGACCCACCCCAAGAAACAGCAGAAAGGATAGTTTTTGTTGAATTTATTGTTCAGAAACACCGCCCCCCATGAGCTCCTGATCACAACAAAGTATTGTGGCAAAGAAGCACACAAACAGTAATTCATGACCTTGGCACAAAGATCCAACAAAGGGCACAGCGCTAACTGATTTTTTTTTTTAAAGGAGCAAAAATGGAACGGAAGGTTCAGACTTCTCAAATGGCTTGAGATTGCAATGAAGACTTCAGACATCTGGAAATGTGTGGTGAAACCAGCTGCATCCATAAAGAGGAGACTTCCCCCAGTGTCAAAAAACTCACAATCAGAGTGGGGTGGGGGGGTGATGATTGGGGAAACGTGGTCATGACAATGCTGTTTGAATGTGCAATTTAAACCCACTGGGTAAAAGCAACCACATCAGATCAAACAACTCATCTGATTGCAGCCCTGGGAAATAAATCAGGTATGGTCAGAACATAAGAGTGTGCTGTTTAACTACCCTTTTCTTTGCCTAAATGCTGCCCCTGAAACCTCAGCATGAAATTATTAATCTAATGTTAATATTTTAGGTATTAGATCTCTGGGAATTAACAATAGAGATTTTTAAAAGTATTTATTTGTTCAGTAAATTTTTGTACCACATCATCAGAATCCTACTCAAGGCAGCTTATAATTAAAATGTTATCAGTATAAAAACAAGCCATTAGTGCTTGAGGGATCTGGGAATAGTCTTTCTGTGTGATAATCCAATGACTTTCGAAATAAGATATTGGGATTAGATGACTATTTGAAAAATACTTAGAAGAGATTTTGTGCATTTGGCACTGCTGGGTTGGGTGGGAGACCCCCCCCCCATCCATAATGGGTTCCATTATCTCCCAGTGGAATAAGGAGGAGAGGTATTCCCTGATGGGGTAACAGCTATTCCATGAGAAGCATTGCTGATTAATATTAATAATTCTGCCATGTTATATGTTACTTTGAGAACTTTTTTTTCAGTTCAAAAATTAAATAACACATACATGGAATAAAGAAGGTAGTATCCTAGTCTTGTCTTTAAGTCCGTTCCCCACCCCCCCTCAGCCTTTTGAAAATAGTTTTGGATCAACCATATAGGGGAATATGAAGAGATTAAATTGTTGATGGGTAAAGCCAGTCCATAACTGGGAAAACTACAATTAAAAAGTGCATATATGGTAAAGATTGTTCCAGAAAAATTCCAAGAGTCCACAGAGTGTTGGAGAATCTGTTTAGCAATAACAAAGAGTCTTATGTTAATGCATTATGTTCTAATGAATGCATTAGAACAAATTTTGTGTCCAGTGGCACCTTTAAGACTGACAAAGGTTTATTCAAGGTGTGAGCTTTCATGTGCATGCACACTTTTTCAAATACATTGAAATGGAAAGGAAGGTCCAAACTTATAGTTAGGGGCTGAACAGCAAATTACAGATGAATGCATTTATCATGGCAGACTTTCAGAATCCTGGTTAAATCAGTTCTCAGCACCACTCACTTCGAAGAAAGTTTAGTTTATTGAGACGTTGATTGATACCATACTGAACACGAGCTTGGTTAGGACTGAAGGTGAAAGCGCGAAGATTGCAGATATATTGTGTTCAAGCAAAGGCACTAAAGATCAGGACCCAATCACCCCGTGACATTTGCCCACCAGAAATAACAGTCAACTACTCCCCCCATGAAGCATATACCCCTCTACAGAAATAAAGCAAAACAACAGGTCTCTGTGACACAGTGTCTGGTACATCAAAGCATTTAGGAAAATGAAAGCATTTGGTTTTCACACCCCTCTCCTCCTCCTCCTCCTTCTATGGCAGGCAAACTATAAAATGCATACTGAGCCTGACATACTGCCCCCACAAGACCTCTCACACCTTCAGCTTTTGAGGGTATTGGTTGTGGAATGCACGGGTTGGAGAGGGGGCTCTAACATGTTCACATTTCACCCACTTATTATGCGATTCATCAAAGTCCTTCCATTTAATCAAGTAGTATAGTCAGTTCCGTTTCAACTTAGAATTGAGGATCTCTTCCACTTCCTGGTGGGGTTTACCATCCACCATTAGAGGAGTTGGAGCAGCTGGACGAGGTCTCCACTTGTTCAGGCCTGGATCCCTTTTCAGTAAACTGAAATGAAATACAGGGTGCCTTGGGTAAATCAAATTCCACAGCCACTTTGTTCAAGACTCTCAACGCCATGAATGAGCCAATATACTTCCACCCCAATTTCCTCCCAGGCTGGAGCCCCTTCAGATTTTTTTGTGGAGAGGTACACTACCCCAGGCTGCAACTCCCATTGAAGAGCTCTCCCTTTATCAGCTTTTTTTTTGTAGTCCCCTTTCGCCTTTCTCAGAGTCTCTTGGATTGTGGACCATTGATCCTTTAGATCTCCCCCGAGTGCAAATCTCCCTGTTTGGTCTCCAGGGTAGTCACCATGGGGTGGGGCTCTTCATACCCATTCACAGCCTTAAAGGGGAAGAGGCCAATGGTACTGTACACTGTTATAACTGTATTCCGCATAAGGGAGGAGGTCGACCCAGTTGTCCTACTGTTAATTGGTGAAGCAACAGAGGAGTTGCTCCACCACTTGATTCACCCTCTCAATCTGCCTGTCCATCTCTGGGTAATGGGAGCTGCTGAGACCTTGTTCCACCCCCAACACCTGCAGCAGTTTGTTCCAGAACTTAGTGATAAACTGCGACCCCAGTCCGAAATGATCTTGTGGGGGAGGGACTGCAGCCTCACAATGTGGTGCATGAAAAACTTGGTTATTGACTTGGCTGAGGGCAGTTTGCAAGGAATAAAATGTGCTTGCTTGGAGAATGTGTTGACGACCACTCAAATCACTTTACCTTTACTGGGTGGTAAGTCAGTTATAAAGTCCATTGGAATAACTGCCCATGGTCTCTCTGGAATTTCAAGGGGCTGTAAGGTCCCAGGGGGCTTTCCTGGCCTGCATTTCCCCATTAGGCATGTTTGGCAGGAACTCACATATTGGGAAATGTCTGCCCTCATATGCGGCCATCAGAATTGCCTTTGAAAGAGGTGCAGGGTTTTCAGGTATCCATAATGCCCCGCCAGTTCATTTTTATGCCCCAAATTCAGGATTTCCCCCTCAATGCTTTAAGCATGAACAGCCTCTTGCCCCTGTACCAACAGTCATCCCCACTCAGCTTTGCTGAATTGTCAGTCTGAACTTCCTCTATGTCCCCCTCTGTAAAAGCCATTTTAAATTAGCAAATCCAGGGTTCAACTTCAGTGGGGGTTTCTGCTTTCGCTCAACTGTGAATTACCACTGCTCCCCCCCCCCCAACTGGGTGGGTGTGAACATTGAGTCTATGATTTCTTCCCTCTGGCTGTCATGTTGCGGGAGGCAGTATAGTGCATCAACCAGAGTGTTCGACTTCCCAGGTAGATGCTGGAGAGTAAACTGAAATTTAGAGAAAAATTCTGCCCAGTGGAGCTGGTTGGCATTTAGGTACCTGGGTGTGCATAATGCCTCCAGATTTTTGTGGTCCATTCCCACTTCAAATGGCACCCTCACTCCCTTCAGCTAATGCCTCCAGGTCGTAATGGCCAGTTTGATGGCAACCCACTCCTTATCCCAAATGGCCCAATTATGCTTCATGGGGGAGAACTTCTTAGACACATATGCCAAGGGGTGGAGCTTTCCATCCTTCTCCTGTTGCAGGATTGCCCACCCCCATAGTCACATTGGAGGCATTGACTTGGATCACAAAAGGCTTATTCTCCGGTGGTCCAGGAGTGGGACGGTCCTTTGGACTCCTTACTCCTGGGGAAGCTCCTCCCTCCTCCAAATCCAGGGCCGGCAGATCATTCGGACACGGAAGGGGAGGGGCTTATCCACCCGGATCCCAGTCTCTCTGGCCCTGCAATAGAGCTGGACATGGTGGATCGTGCTCTGAGAGAGAGCAGAACAAGAAGAAAGAAGACACAGAAGCTAGAGGGAAAAGGAGCAGGTAGACTGTGGGTCCCTGCCTTCCCGACTCCCTCTTTCCCTCCATTCATTCAGAGCCTCTGAAGGCGGCTCTGGAAGGCACCGACGGACCTGGGCAACCCCTGAGGAACCGCAGTGAGCCTGAGAACTCCTCCCAATGCTTCTGGAGGAACAAACACACCCACCCCGGCTTCCTTCACACAGGGAGTGCAGCGGACGAGGATGGAGTCTCCAGCGGCAAGGCTGTTCGCATCTGTGCCCACCTCAGCTGTTTTCCCCCTGTACAGCCTTATCCTGGTCTTCGGCAGAGTGGAAGGCTGAGTGGAACATCCAGCAGCTGTGCGGTAGGCGGGAGAACCTCCCGATGGCTGTTTTTTTCTTCCCTCCGTGGAGCCCCCCCCTTTTCTCCTCTGCATGACTTTGTTTGGAGTAGGGGTGGACTCTGAGACATGCTGGGATGCTTCTTAGTGGGGAAGGGCTCCTTCTCCCACCTTTCTCTTACTTTCCTTTCTCCCCATATCCCATATAGGAGAGTGGGGGGAAGGGTGGTTTCCAGCTAGCACTGGGGAAGAGGACATTTTGAGCCTTCCTTTTGTTACTTTTACTTTCAGGCAAGCTCAAAATGGAGGACAAAGCCTCCACTTCTCAGGAAATGGAACCTTGCACCTTTACCCTGTCTGAGTCTCCTAATTCTCCTGGTACCCACACACAAAGTTCACCAGTGGGCATAGAAAACCCTGGGGCTTTTCTTTCCTGGCTTCATACAGAAATGAGGAAAGAATTTAGATCAATGTGCCAGGAAACTAGAGAATTTTCTAACACTCAACAGGGATGCAAAAGACATAGATCTAGAGAGAGGGAAGAAACTTCTGGTTATAAGAGAAGAAAATCTTCTGCAGTGACTAGGGATGAGAGCCCTTTATTGGAAGGACAAGAATCTGATTCATCAAGCTCTTCCTCCACATCACCTAAAGAAGAGGGAGAACTTTCAGAGGAGGAGGCAGAGGTGGTCTCCACATCTCAAACTAGACTCTTCCCTCAGGAACTATATCACAGATTGCTCCCTAAAGTCATAAGGACTTTCGAGCTAAATTATACTCCCAAAGAAACAGAAGAAGAAGGCACGGTCTTCCCTGTGGGCTCAGATAAAGCCATACACAAACCTAGTATTAAAGCTATAGGAGTTCCACTTCCTGCTTCCTTTTATAAGATAATGAAAGCAGAGTGGGAAAACCCAGCCAAACCTAAAGCGGCTAGCCAAGTCTTTGGAAAGCTTTATTCACTTATACCTGAAGCGGCAAAAAAGCTGAAACAACCCACAGTGGATGACCCTATTAACAGCCTAGTGTCCACTTCGGTTCTCCCTATGGGACCTGATGGCCTACCTAAGGAGATAAGTGATAAACACAAGTGCTGCACAGAGATTTTGAAGCCTCAGCCAATTCCCTGAGGGCTTCAGTTACAGGATCTTTATTTGCTAGGGCAGCCTATATTTGGTCTTCGGACCTAGCCAAAGCAGACAGTGGAGTTCCTAAAGAGTTGAAGGATGAACTCAAGAAGATCGCACTAGCCACAGCCTTTGCTGCAGATGCGATGCTGGATGCAGTGCAACAATCAGCGAGGAGCATGGCATGCAGCATTACAGCTCGGCGGAATACTTGGCTATGTAGCTGGGATGTGGACCCGTCTGCAAGAGCAAAAGTGGCAGCGGTACCTTTTAAAGGTTCCAAACTCTTTGGAGATGACCTGGATCAGTATCTTATTGAAGATAAAGATAAAGAGAAGGTGCTACCTTCAAAGAAGAGAGAAGGAAAGACCAGATGCTTCCAACAGTCCTTTCGTGATCCCAGAAAAGACATCCAAACAGGATCCAGTAGATCCTACAAAGGAAAATGGCAACCCAAATACAAAGTTGGAAAATCTTCCACCTTCACTGCCAAACAATCCAACTATGGAAAATCCATCATGAAAGGACCCCAGGCATGACTATGCCGGGATGGAGACAAAATTCGGGATCGGGGGATGTCTACAGAACTTTGCACCTGTCTAGCAGAGATCAATTTCGGACAGATGGGTGAAGGATACCATCACCCGAGGTTATGCTCTGGAATTCCATTCCATTCCCACTCAACATTTTATGGAACTTCCACGGAACAGATCCGACACGAAACACAAACAGTTAGAGGATGCCATATCACACCTGATCGAGATCGGAGTGATAGAACCGGTCCCGCATCTCGAGAGAGGTCAAGGGATCTACTCGGTGTTCTTCACTGTCCTGAAGAAGAACGGAGACATTAGGGCAATATTAGACCTAAAGTAGCTGAACAAGAGAGTGATCCACAAGAAATTCAAGATGGAAACAGTAAAGTCAGTTTTGTCATCCATACAAAAAGAGGACTTCATGACCTCAATAGACCTATCGGAAGCATACCTGCACATCCCCATCTTGAAGGACTATCGCCAATATCTTCGGTTTGCTTACCACAACAGACATTTCCAATACCGGGCGCTGCCTTTTGGTCTAAAGTCTTCTCCGAGAGTCTTTACAAAGGTCCTAGTCACTCTGGTGGCCCTACTAAGGACAAAGGGGGTCTCTTTGTACCCCTACTTGGACGACATTCTGGTCACAGCACCCTCGTACGAGATGACTTCCATGGCGCTGGAAACCACAATAACGTTGCTCAGGGAACATGGTTTCGTGATCAACTTAGAGAAGAGCTCCCTAAAACCGAGACAATCCTTACTTCATCTAGGAGTATACAGAGACACAATACAGGACAGAGTTTTTCTTTCCCAGGAGAGACAGGATCGGCTCAGACAACTGACACAGAGGGTACTGGTCTCACGGAGAGTAGAAATTATGACTTTAGCACAACTACTCGGAATGCAAGTGTTGTGTCAAGAGATTCTGTGATGGGCCAGATTTCATACGCGGCCCCTGCAATGTTTTCTACTGCCTTTTCAGAACTGGATAGCTCAAAAGCTGAGGAAAAAGTACCTCTATTCCGGGAGTTGAAACAACAGCTGAAGTGGTGGCTAGCTATGACCCGCTTCCTAGAAGGAATGTCACTAAGGGAACCAGTCCAGATTGTCATTATGACGGATGCGAGCTTGTTCAGCTGGGGAGCTCACGTGAAAGGTCAGCTGGCGCAGGGGACCTGGAGTCAGTCGGAAAGGTCCAACAGTATGAATCTTCTGGAACTAAGGGCCATACGAATGGCTTTGCTGGCTTTTCAACAAGAGATACGGGGCAATCACATTTTGATTCAAATGGACAATGTCACAGCAAAGGCATATGTGAACAGACAAGGGGGCTCTTGCTTCAAGCGACTGCACAAGGAAGCATGTCAGTTGGTGATATGGGCCGAGTCACACATACATTCAATAAGGGCGATTCATGTCGCAGGATGCAAGAACACAATATCAGACAGGTTGAGCAGACACTGGCTCGACCAATCAGAATGGATGCTAAGCAGAACAGTGTTCACGCAAATAGGGAAAAAGTTCGGATTTCCAGAGGTGGACCTGTTTGCCACAGTACAGAATCATCAAACAAAGCTCTTTATGACAAAGACACATCATCTACTGGCACTGGGGACAGAGGCACTGCATCAGGATTGGCCGCAGACACTGTTATATGCCTTTCTTCCAATACCAGTTTTTCAGAGACTGATACAAAGGGTCGTAGACCAAAAAGCGGAAGTAATTCTAGTGGCCCCGTTCTGGCCCAGACTAGCCTGGTTTCAGGATCTCAGGAGGTTGTCGGTGCGGGAGCCTTGGCTTCTTCCGGCAGTCCCAGACCTTCTAACTCAGGGGGGACTTTGTACATCCTCAAACAGAATTGCTACAGCTCACGGCCTGGAGATTGAGCGGGTGCAACTGTTGAGTATGGGATACCCTGAAAGCGTGGTGACGACCATGTTAGCTGCTAGGAAGGTCTCGACTAATAAGGTGTACAATACCACTTGGAAGGTTTTTCAATCCTGGTGCGAAAGAGTAGGTCAGGACCCCTTTAGGGTCTCGGTCTCGGGGGTGTTGTCCTTTCTTCAAGAGGGTCTGGACAAGGGCCTTAGTACAAGCACTCTAAAGCGGCAGGTGGCAGCCATTTCAGCCATCAGGGGAGTAAAAAAGGGTTATTCCTTTTCCAAACACCCGCATATCAAATGGTTCCTTAAGGGAACGGCATCGCTAAACCCACCGGTGGTCCATAGATTCCCTATGTGGAACCTTAACCTAGTTCTTAAGGCTCTATGTAAAGCTCCCTTTGAGCCTATGGCTACCTGCTCACTGAAGGAATTGACATTTAAAACTGTCTTCCTGGTAAGCATCACCTCGGTGGGGAGGGTGTCAGAGTTGGGGGCTCTCTCTATAGACAAAGAGCTCTGCACCTTTCATAATGACTGGGTAGTTCTTCGCCCAGATCCAGCCTTTGTGCCCAAGGTCAACTTGTCCTTTCATAGGTCCATGGAGATCGTTCTCCCTTCTTTCTGCCCGAACCCTAAGTCTGATAAGGAAAGAGAGTGGCACTGCCTTGACGTAAGATGGGCACTGAGTTTCTACTTGGACAGGACCAAACAAACAAGAAAGTCTGATTTCCTATTTGTCTCCTTTAGGAGGTCTTCCCTGGGAGGAAAGGTTTCTCCTTCATCCCTGAGTAGGTGGATTAGAGGCTGTATTTGTTTGGCATATAAGGCTAGGGGGTTGAATCCTCCACAAGGAGTAACAGCTCATTCCCTTAGGGGAATGGCCACTTCAGCGGCATACAGGGCCTTTCCTTCCTTGAAGGTAGTGTGTAGGGTGGCCACTTGGCGGTCAGTACACTCTTTCACGCGGCATTACCAGATAGACAAGTTAGCCTCAGCAGAGACTGCGTTTGGCCATAGAGTCTTACAGCATACCCTCTGATTGGGGAAGCGGTTGAACCCACCCTGGAGGGTACTGTTTTTTCATGTCCCAGGAGTAAGGAGTCCAAAGGACCGCCCCACTCCTGGACCACCGGAGAATGAAAGATTTTTCTCCACTTACTGTGAAGCTTCATTCTCGGTGGTCCAGAGTGGGGCAGTCCTTCCCACCCATTTGAGGTATCACTTCCCCAACGTAGGGAGTGCTGTTGGCTATAGGATCAGTCCCAGGCACAGTAGGTATAGGGGACCTGGGGATCCTAGCTTCGGGAGTTATGTTTTCTGTTTTGGTTGCATGGTTAACTCCCCGTTGGGAGGTGGCTGGTTGTGAGTTATTTGTTACAGTACAGGAGCAGTGGGCTTGGAGACCAACTGGGATCTGGGTGGATAAGCCCCTCCCCTTCCATGTCCGAATATTTGCTGGCCCTGGATTCAGAGGAGGGAGGAGCTTCCCCAGGAGTAAGGAGTCCAAAGCACCACCCCACTCTGGACCACCGAGAATGAAGCTTCACGGTAAATGGAGAAAAATCTTTCATTTTCATCAGGCTGGTTTAAAATGGGCTCAGAGGTAAACAGCTCCTTGAGCCTTTCAAATGCCTGCTGGCACTCTGGGGTCCAGTCCAGCTTGGTACTTGGCTTGCTACAGTTGGGATCCTCCCCCTTTGTTTTTAACAAGTCAGTAAGGGGCAAAACCACCTGACTGAAGTTTAGGATGAATGCATGGTAGAAATTGGTGAACCCGAGGAATGATTGGAGCTGGAGCCTCCCACCCCACTATGTCCTGCACTTTATGGGGGTCCATGCCCAGTCCCTCCCCCAAAATCCGATATCCCAGGAAATCCAGGTCATCCTTATGAAGCACTTGGAGAGCTTGACAAAGAGCCGGTGCTTGTAAAGTGTTTGGAGTACCTCCCCGACCAACTTTACATGAGGTCTTTATCATTTGAATAGAGCAAGATATCATCCAGATAAACTAGCACCCCCTTGAATAAATGCGTGTGTAACACTTCATTGATTAAGTTCATAAAAACCTCGGGGGTATTGAAAGCCATTTGGTGCTCCTCCCCATCCTGAAAGAGCACTCTGAAATAAACATCTCACAAGTCAAGTTTGGTGAAAATGCACCCCTGGGAAGCTTCTGCCAGGAGGTTTTTGATGAGCAGGAGGGAGTAGGCATTGGACATAGACACTGCGTTTAAGCCTCAGTAGTCTGTGCACAGCTGCAGCCCACTGTCCTTCTTTCGGAAGAAGACGGGGGCAGCAAATGGGGAAGAGGCTGGGTGGATGAAACCCTGATCAAGGTTCTTATCTATAAACCTGTGCAGCTCCTCTTTCTCAGCTGGGCTCATTGCATACAACTTCCCTTTGGGCATTTTGTGCCCTGGCAAAATCTCTATAGCACAGTCTGACTTTTGGTGTGGGGGGGAACTCGTCTGCCTCCTCCTCTTCAAACACTCTAGCCAAGTCTCTATACTTGGGAGGGATGAGATTGAGTTCTCCCTGCGCCAAGCAAACATGCTCCGGAATGGGAACTGGTGCCTCCCCTCACTCAGGATTCCACCCATGAGCTTTGCATTGGGGGCCTGGGAAGAGCAGGGCTCCTCCACTCCACAGAATGATTGGATCAATATCTCGGAACCAGGGGTTGCCTAGCACCATTGAGACTTTTGCATCAAGGTTAATAATGAATGGGTGTTGCTCGCAATAGGGCCCCATCCCCATGGGCACAGTTTGATACTTGCACACCACCTTCATTGGGGACCCATCCATCTGGGTGAAAATTATATGTTCTGGCAATACTTAACAGGTACCCCTAGCCTGGTGACTAATGCTGGGCTGGTTAAGTCCCGGGCACACCCAGAGTCGATCAGGGATCTCACCCGTATCTGGGTGCCCTGTTTGGGGTTTATTAAAGTCACAATTACATAGAACAAAGGGGGAGAGGTTTTCACTGAACTCAGCACTTGGGACCTTTGGACTTGTCGGGCTGCACCCTTCACAGCAGTCCCAATCTTTCCCCCCACGCATTGGGCTCATCTCCACTGGAGGAGGTGCCGTCAGACTCTCCCAGCTCTCTTGCTTGATGAGCTTTGGATTGCTTCCTTTGCACCCCTTGCGACTTAGGTTTTTCCTTGGAGGTCTTGTGCTCACTCAGTTTCCCATCCCCGGGGCTCTTGTTGAGAAGGGAGGTGGCCACAAAGTGCCCTGAGGCCCCACATTTTAGGCACAGGCCCTGTCTCATCCGTTGGTCTCTGACGGCTTCTCTCATCTTGGGTTTCATCCCCTGTTGTTCTGCCACCACCGCTGCCCTCATGGAGGCCTGGGGCTGGTATATCCACAAAAGGTTGAAGCAGTTCTTCGCCTCGCAGGCCACCTGTAGCCATTCAGGTTAGTGGTTTACCCTGGGTCAGGGCCTGATCCAGAATTCAGTGGTTCAGCCCAGTCTGGTAGAACTTGATGAGGACTTCTTCTGGCCACACCTGGAGCTTTGCAGTGTGTGTTTTGAACTCTTCAGAGTACTCCCGCACCAAGCACCCATCCTGGCATAGACCCCCTCAGGCGGGTGCATGCTCTTTCTAGCTCCAGGGGGTCCTCGTATTGGCGTCGGAGTGCCCACATGAAGGCATTCACATTTCAGAGTTCTGGGCCCTGGATGTTGTGGAGACTCATAAACCAGTCAGCTGCCGAGTCCCAGAGGCGTGACCCAATAAAATCCACATGGTGCTCGTCAGTGGCAAAAGTGGGTCCCGAATCATGTAGATAGGTAGGTAGAAAATTTATTGTATATGGCCATAGGCCTTCACAAACTAAAACAATAAAATACATCAGTAAAATATAACTATATAATACATATCTAAAACTTGGTTAACTTTAAAATCAGTTTCTAGCAAACTAGCTAGCAGAAGCTGTATCATTTGATACTTTCATAGTTGCTGCATTTGATCTTATTTTCCTGGCAGCTAGAGCAAAAAGTGCCATCCTGTTAGAAACAAAAGAATCTGTATCTGACAACATAAAAATTAATTTATCAGAGTCAGAAAAAAGATGGAGACCAGACAATATCTTCATTCAGAAATCTTTCCCTTGGTTCCGAATATAAGGGACAATTTAGAACAAAATATGTCAAGTCCTCAGTCGAGGTTCAACAGATACATATACGCTGGTCTACAGGATTTTTGGTATCATCCAAACAGCATCTCAGTTGTCATTGACTGGAAACGCAATGATGAGAGTGCTGCCCTGAGCTTATAAATTGCAATTTCAGTCAAATAACGTGCTCTAAGATGGTCAGTTTTTATGGTTTTGTACCATGGAACAAATTTTGATTCACTGATTAAAAATTTGTCAATTAAGGCATCTTCTTTATAAATTCATTTCCTTAAGAAGAAGAAGAAAAAGAAGAAATTGGATTTATACCCCGCCCTTCACTATCCAAAGGAGTCTCAGAGCAGTTTACAAACTCCTTTCCCTTCCCCTCCCCACAACAGACACCCTGTGAGGTAGGTGGGGCTGAGAGAGCTCTGACAGAAACTGCTCTTTCTCAAGAACAGCTCTGACAGAACTATGACTTACCCAAGGTCATCCAGTAGGTGCAAGTGGAGGACTGGGGAATCAAACCTGGTTCTCCCAGATTACAGTCCGTGCACTTAACCACTTAACATTGCTTCCCAAAGATTGCAATAATTTATCTGGAATATTATATTGGAATGCGGTGTTATTAAGGAAGGCCTGCCGGGTTTTGTCCATGTTTTGCATCAATTGATAACTCAAACTGCTGAAGGAACCAGGGTTTATTGGCTGATGTTTTTTCCACAATTTAAGAATTGCCAAATGAGCACGTGCTCTAACTGAAGGGAGGTCAAGTTCTGCCCTTAACAAGACTGCTGGTGTCCCTTTTGGAAGGGCTAAAACACGTCTCATAAATTTTTTTGGACTATTTAGAGATTACTAAATAATGATTCCTTCCATCCCCAGATCTCAATTCCATACAGCAAATGTGTGATCACTTTAGAAACAAAAAGCTTTATAGCCAGTGTGATCAGAAAACCACCTCTAGTACAGTAAAATCTCATTATTGCTCCTGTTGTCTTGAGCGCTGAAGCTTTTATAAGCTTTAGATGGGCATCCCATTTCAGGTTCTCACTAAAAGTTAGACCTAAGCACTTGTAGGTCCTGCACTGTTCAATAGGTGTGCCTTGTATACTCCAGTGGTATTTTTTTTGTCTCTTCCGAAATACCATTGTTTTAGTTTTTGTATAGTTAATTATTAGTTTTTCTTCTCTACAATAGTCACCCAGAGTGTCTAGCAATCTCTTTAAACCATTCCTTGTTAACGAAATTAGGACCATATCGTCCACGTACAGCAACACTTATAATTTCTGATGGCCTAAAGTTGGCGCAACAAATTCTGGTCCAGATAACTTCATAACAATATCATTTTTTTAAAGGTTAAAGAGTAATGGGTCTAGGACACACCCTTGCTTTACTCCCTTCTTTGTTGGGATTTCCTTAGTCAGTGAACCCAATATGCCCACTCTGATTCTTGTGACTGTATCTCAGTAACGCTCGCGTATGAGGAACAACAGTCTCTTATCAACATTGGTCTGAGTGAGCTTCTCCCAAAGCCGGCCCCTATCAGTTGAGTCAAAAAGTTGTGTCCAGGTCGACAAATGCCACATACAGGGCTTTGGTTGGGCCGTTTATACCTGAATAAGCCAGCTGGAGAAGTATTTAACAATGATTTGTTGTACATTGGCCTCTTCTGAAACCTTCCTGATGAGGGTGTAATATATTGCTGTCCCTTACCCAATCCTCCAATTTTTGGGTAAATATTTACCATATAATTTAGAAACTGAATGGGCCGGTAATTATTTGGATCTGACATCTCCCTTTTTGTAAGTAGGAACCACTATGCTAGTTTTCCATCCTACTGGAAGAGCTCCTGTGTTATTTATCTGAGAAAATAATTTTGCAAGTATTGGGGACCACCAGCTAGAAAATATTTTAATCAGATCAGCTGGGATCAAGCAGGGGGTTGGGGGCTATCCAGTGTTTTTCATGGAGTGTCAAATGTATGACTATCTGCCCACTGGTCAGAAGTCTTGGGTGTGTGCTTGGTGCAAGGAGCTCCTGGTTCTCAGGGAACGACTTTGCTCCCTTGAGGCCAAGGTGGCTGACCTGGAGAAACAGAGACAGTCAGTTAGGTGCACGGAGAAGACTCTCGGGGACTTGTTAGATATGTCCCACTCTGAATCTGGCAGCCCAGCTGCTGCCAGGGAGCATGAGGGTCAAGGGGAAACGGGGCACCTTGCTGAGGGTAAGGGGAATGTGCCCTCAGAAGGGACCTCTTCTTCAGCTGGTGAATGGGTATCCTTTCATACCAAGGAACCGTCCCTGGGAAGGGTGGGAGGGGGCTCTTGGTAGTTGGTGATTCGATCCTTAGGCAGGTAGACAGCTGGGTGGCAAACCCGCATACTGACCGTATGGTGACTTGCCTGCCTAGTGCGAAGGTAGCAGACATTATGCATGTTTTAGATAGGCTGGTAGATAGTGCTGGGGAGGAGCCAGTGGTCGTGGTGCACGTCGGCACCAATAATGTGGGGAAATGCAGTTGTGAGGTCCTGGAGGAGAAATTTAGGCTGCTGGGCAGGAAACTCAAGGCCAGGACCCTCCAAGGTAGCCTTCTCAGAAGTGCTACCTGTTCCACGTGCAGGGCCGGAGACGCAGGCACAGATCAGGAGTCTCAATGCGTGGATGAGATGATGGGGAAGGGTTCAAGTTTGTTAGGCACTGGGATGCTTTTTGGGACAAGAGGGAGCTGTACAAAAGGGACGGTCTCCACTTGTCCCAAGAAGGAACCAGGCTGCTCGCGCTCAAAATCAAAAAGGTGGCAGAGCAGTATTTAAACTGAATAATGGGGGAAAGCCGACAGGAGATGAAAAGTCTCTGGTTCAGGATGGCTCATCTCAAAGAGATGAAGGGGTAGCTATTACTTTTGTACAAGGAAATGGATTAAAATTGTCCACAGAGACTGTGGCTAATGATAGGAACTGCCTGGCAAGGTCTCGAGGCAGCAAGAGGAAGGCTGTGGGCTTAACAAACGTGGGAAACTGTGTTTATACACAAATGCTAGAAGTCTCCGAGGTAAAATCGGGGAGTTGGAATGCTTGGTGTTGGGGGGGGAATAGACATTGTGGGTATTTCAGAAACTTGGTGGGATGAGGAAAATCAGTGGGATACGTTGATTCCTGGTTATAAATTATATCGGAAGGATGGGGGGAAGGGTTGGTGGTGGGGTGGCTCTGTATGTCAGAGAGGGTATACAGTCCAGAAAGATTGAGAGGGTAAGAGAATTGGATTCGCTTCTGGAAATGCTATGGGTTGAAATAGTGGGTCCAAAAGGAGGCTTAACAGTGGGAGTTTGTTATCGCCCACCAGATCAAAAGATAGAGGAGGATTGTAAAATGATGAATGAATTAAAGATAGCAGCTAGATGGAATAACTGTGTCGTAATAGGCGACTTTAACTACCCACACATTGATTGGGTCAATATGAGTTCTAGTCGGGAAAAAGAGATTGAGTTTTTAGACACTCTCAATGAGTGTGCTATGGAACAGATGGTCACAGATCCTACTAAGGGAGAGGCAATCCTGGATTTGGTCCTAAGTAACACCCAAGACCTGGTGAGAGATGTAAAAGTGATTGCACCGCTTGGGAACAATGACCATAATGTCATTGAGTTTAACATTTGTACAGATAAGGAATTGCCCCCAAAAATTTACGCAACCACTTTTAGCTTTAAAAGGGGTAACTTCTCTGGTATGAGGGGACACGTGAGGAAGAAATTGAAAGGAAGAGTGGAGAAGGTCAAAACCATTCGGGAAGCTTGGAGACTATTTAAAAATACGATCCTAGAAGTTCAGAAAAAATATATACCACAGGTTATATATACTACAGGTTAGGAAAGGCACTAATAGGTATAGAAAAAGCCTGCATGGTTAACAAATAAAGTAATGGAAGCTGTAAAAGGTAAGAAGGATTCCTTTAAGCGGTGGAAAGCTAGTCTTAGTGAGGTTGATAAAAGGGAACACAGACTATGGCAAATAAAATGCAAGTCTGTGATCAGGCAAGCAAAAAGGGAATATGAGGAGCATATCGCAAAAAACATGACGGCCAACAATAAAACTTTCTTCAAATACATTAGAAGTAGGAAGCCAGCCAGGGAGGCAGTGGGGCCCTTGGATGACCAAGGGGTAAAAGGAGTAGTGAAGGATGATAGGGAAATGGCTGAGAAGCTGAATGCATTTTTTGCCTCTGTCTTCACTGTGGAAGAGGAGAAGTGCTTGCCCACTCCAGAGGCACCGATTTCGGGAGAGGGTTTGAAAGACCTGAATCAGATTGCGGTGACAAGAGATGAAGTCCCACGACTGATGGACAATTTAAAAACTAATAAATCACCAGGCCCAGATGGCATTCATCCGAGAGTTCTGAAAGAACTCAAATGTGAACTTGTGGATCTCCTGACAAAAATATGTAATCTTTCTTTAAAATCTGCCTCCATTCCTGAGGACTGGAAGGTAGCTAATGTCACTCCCATCTTTAAAAAGGGCTCCAGGGGAGATCCAGGAAATTACAGGCCAGTCAGTCTGACATTGATACCAGTTAAGTTGGTGGAAACTGTTATTAAGGAAAGAATTAGTAGGCACATTGATGAACAAAAACTATTGAGGCAGACTCAGCATGGGTTCTGTAAGGGAAGATCTTGTCTCACTAACCTGTTAGTATTTTTTGAGGGAGTGAACAAACATGTGGACAAGGGGGACCCAATATATATTATTTACCTTGACTTCCAGAAAGCTTTTGATAGAGTTCCTCATCAAAGGCTCCTAAGTAAGCTCAATAGTCATGGGATAAAAGGACAAGTCCTCTTGTGGATCAAAAACTGGCTTATAAATAGGAAACAGAGAGTGAGTATAAATGGGAAACTTTCTCAGTGGAGGGTGGTAAGCAGTGGGGTACCACAGGGATCAGTACTCGGTCCGATGCTTTTTAACTTGTTTATTAACGATTTGAAATTGGGAGTAAGCAGTGAAGTGGCTAAATTTGCAGATGACACAAAGTTGTTCAGGGTGGTGAAAACCAGGGAGGATTGTGAGGCACTCCAAAGGGATCTGTCGAGGATGGGTGAGTGGGCGTTAACGTGGCAAATGGGGTTCAATGTGGCCAAGTGCAAAGTGATGCACATTGGAGCCAAAAATCCTAAATATAAATACACGTTGATGGGGTCTCAACTGGCAGAGATGGACCAAGAGAGAGATCTTGGAGTTGTAGTAGACAACTCAATGAAAATGTCTAGACAGTGTGTAGCTGCAATAAAGAAGGCCAGTGTTATGCTGGGGATTATTAGGAAGGGAATTGAAAACAATCAGCCAGGATCATAATGCCCCTGTATAAATCATTGGTGCGACCTCATTTGGAATACTGTGTACAGTTCTGGTTGCCACACCTCAAAAAGGCTATTATAGCATTGGAAAAAGTGCAGAGAAGGGCAACTAGAGTGATAAAAGGGTCGGAACACCTTCCCTATGAAGAAAGGTTAAAACGCTTGGGGCTCTTTAGCTTGGAGAAACGACGGCTGAGGGGTGACATGATCGAGGTTTATAAGATTATGAATGGGATTGAGCAGGTTGAGAAAGAAGTACTTTTCTCCCTTTCTCGCAATAGAAGAACTCGTGGGCACTCCATGAAATTGCTGAGCAGTCGGGTTAGAACAGATAAAAGGAAATACTTCTTCACCCAAAGAGTGATTAACATATGGAATTCACTGCCACAGGAGGTGGTGGCAGCTACAAGCACAGACAGTTTCAAGAGGGAATTAGATAAACATATGGAGCAGAAGTCCATCAGTGGCTATTAGCCACAGGGTATAGATGGGAACTCTCAGTCTAGGGCAGGTGATGCACTCTATTCTTGGTGCTGGAGGGGGCAGCAGTGGGAGGGCTTCTAGTGTCCTGGCCCCACTGCTGGACCTCCTGATGGCACCTGGTATATTTTGGCCGCTGTGTGACAGAGTGTTGGACTAGATGGGTCATTGGCCTGATTCAACATTGGCTTCTCTTATGTTTTTATGTTGTTACGTTCTTATGCTCTTATGTTATGTTCTTCCCCTGGATATTTAGCTGAAGCTAGAGATGAGATTTTCAGCTTTATCTGTTTTTACTGAAGGCCATTCTGGTAGCATATGCTTTGCAGTGGCTAAAGGCCAGTTCCTTGTTTCCTGCATGGTTGAGTGTCTGTAAATTCATATATTTTCTTAAAATGTTCATACAAACTTTCCCAGGTATTTGAGCCTCTAATTGATAAAGAGATCTGCCCATGCCAAATGACACTAGCTCCCCAAAATGGGCTTCTTTCTTTTCGGAAGCAGCCTGGGCCAGCTCATTCCATAATTGCTTGGTATGAGTGGCCTTCTTGCTTTTAAACAAAGTCTTATATTGTGATCTTAATTTTGGCTAGATGTTGTAGACTGAAGGCTTCTTTGCTACACCATGCAGTTTTCATGAATTCAGATATTTTTGCTTTAAATGCCCTGCATTCCTGGTCAAACCACGTATTACTGAGATAAAGCTGTTGATTTGGAGGTTTGCTGTTGGTAAGTAGACGTTGAAGAGATTGAATTATCTCTGCATAGTGGGAAATCATATTCAGATCTGTGGTAAGTAAGGCTTGTGGCTCTAATTCTAGACTAGATCTCTTTAGTGCTATTGCTACGTCATTATATAGCTGCTCCGACCATTGGCGTCTCCTGATGGCAGGTAACAGATCTTTGTTATTTTCAGATGTTGGCCTTAAAAAAAATATGTTGTTGAAATTTAACACTAACTTTAATGGACAATGATCACCTGCTATACTTTCACCTAATTCAAAATAGTACACATCTCTACTATATTCTAACTGAATTTTAGTCTGACCTTAATTGTCAATTTTCTGAAATCTCTTCCAGCTCTCCTTTAAGATCATGGAAAATACAGCCATTTTTGGGCAGAGGACTACCATCCAGAAGATTTTTGGTCCTTTAGTAAGGCTTCTTCCCTGTTCACAATCCATTGGTTGACTAGCATGTAATTCCTCAGTGATATTAGAAACATCAGAGGTGGTTTTTTTGTGGAGTGGGCTTATGACTGGAGTAGGCAAATTTGCTACTAAATTGTTTCCCTCTAGATAGTCAGGTATTGTTTGGATCCATGAGATCTTCTTGGACTAAAAGTTTTGATCTAAGCCAGTCCAATCTGGTTGTTATTGCAGACTGTTTTGAGGTAGGAAGAGTTGGAAAGGAGTTTATTAGGTCTTCTTCGATAGAGTTCTCCAGGTAGGAGCAGCCATTTTCTACTGGAGATTCATAGGCAGTAATTAAAGATCCATCTTCAATCTGGTGTTGTACAAATGTGGAGGTCTTCGCAGATAAAGTTTTTGTTGACAACTCCTTTAACTTTTCTGGTGTTTTAGCTTGCTGCAAGTTGGAGAGTAGTAGAGGGATTATGTTAGAATTGGCAAAAACTCTAACCGGAAAAGTCCCTCTGGAATTCAAGAAGGATCTTGGTCGGAGAAGTAATGCTGGAACTTGTGAGCTATTAAAAGTAATATCCTCTGTGTCTGGCTTGATCTATTTAGCATTCCCACCTTAGATAGATTTATTAGTGCTTTATACTTTAGAAAAAGAGTTCTCAGATGCATAATAGCCTGCCTTTTGGAGCTCCAAACGATGTACTGACCTTTATATCGGCATATGGATAGATAAACTTTTCTCAGCTGTAGGGTCATTTTGAATGACTCCTTCCTTAGACTGGGTTGTTTCACACTTGCTCCTAACTCTCTTGATGGCATTAAACTGCTTCCAATCCAGGCTGCATTAGATTCCTCAGCTATTGGACTGATCAGTCCACATATGTTTGACACTGTCCTTGTAAGTTGTTCAATATTGGAGTTAATTCGGTGCAAAGATACAAATACAAGCTCTACTGTCTTAGCAGTCAACATTGAAAGCTCTTTCAGGAGATTGTCTCATTCCTCATTTTTCTTCTCTGTTTGTGAGGTGGTCTCTTCTTCCATTATGTCTGCCTTTTGATTTTCCTCAAGGGCAGATGTATCAGCTAGGACTACATACCGGTTAGCAATGGGAATATTAAATGCCCCAGTCTCTTTTGTCGAAAAGTAATCTTCAGTTCTTTTTTGCTTACATGCTGGAGTTGTACCTATGTCCTCTGGTTCCCACAGATGCTTGCATGTTTTCATTATTGCATCAGACTGCCAAGCAGCCTTTTAGTAGTATTCATTAATTAAAGTTTTAAAAACTGATATTATTTGCAAGGGTCAATTGTTAGGTCAATGACTTGTAGCTTTAGTTTGCAACAACTTTAAACAACTTTAATGTCCCAGCCCTGACATTCCTCGGTGTCTATAACGCAGAGTGTTTCCTCCCACAAAGGAATTAAGATAGAATTTCGACGCCTGAGTTAACTGCGGCTTTAGAAGGCAGATACAAGAAAATTTAACAGCTTGTAATACCAAAAAGGAAAATAGCAGAGTTGAATAGAAGAGGTAAATAAATGTGATTAAAATTAACTTGCAAAGAGCTCCAACCGGTGTTTATCTCGATGTCACCATCTTGTTTTCCTCTTCCCTTCCAACTCTATTAACACACTGAATTGTAAATACTGAGTACGCATGCCCCCAGTCATGTAAGAACTTGCACACCTGCAGCAGGAAAAATGCTAGCTTCTCTGGGGTGCCATTGAATGTTGCTTCCAGGGCATCATAGGACTGCTCCAGAATCGCCTGGGCTGCAGGTGGCCAGGCGGCCCAGCTGGGCCAGCAGGAATGGCTGGAGGGGCTGGCGGACGAGGTGGGGGCACTTACAGAGTGGCCGGCAGTGCCCCTCCTGCTCCATCTTGGGCCCATCCATGATTCCTGAACTCTTGCTGGATGGCATCCATGATGATGCCCGGTATATCCAGCATCATGTTTTGCATCTCTTGCCTGATCTCTTCAGCCTCGCCTCTGAACTCCCTGCAGAGACGTTCAACTTCAGTGTCCTCCATGACACGGATGCACTCTGGGTCATCCTGGCAGGAGTGTCCATAGTGCCTTCGGGTGCCGTCATATGTGAACCTCCCAAACCTCGGATTGGGAGTCACCACCCAAGTGGGCTCAGCCCAGGTGGGGAGCAGCATCCAGGAGTCTCTGGTCCACACCCTGCCTTCCATTCCTTTGGACTCCACGGTCATCACCGGGGCCGCTGTGGTCCTTTGCTCAGTCACGGTGCCATCCGCTGAAGTTGTAGGGACTTTCCCGTCCTCTCTCCTCATCATGGCTATGGTGCAGGAGGTCAAGGAAGGAAAAAGTGAGTCCTAACAATTTGTAAGAATCCTGGTTAAATCAGTTCTCAACACCATTCAGTTCGAAGAAAGTTTAGTTTATTGAGACGTTGATTGATACCATACGGAACACAAGCTTGGTTAGGACTGAATGTGAAATTGTTCAAGCAAAGGCACTAAAGATCAGGACCCAGTCACCCCATGACATTTGCCCGCCAGAAATAAGTCAACTACCCCCCCACTAAACATGTACCCCTCTACAGAAATAAAGCAAAACAACAGGTGTCTGACACAGTGTCTGGTATATCAAAGCATTTAGGAAAATGAAAGCATTCGGTTTTCACACCCCTCTCCTCCTCCTCCTCCTTCTATGGCAGGCGAACTATAAAATGCATACTGAGCCTGACACAGACATTCAGCTACAGTGGACTAACATGACCACTCCTCTTACATTTTATGCAAGTTCTTACTCCTACAAAAGAAAGTAGCTTGCAGTCTATTCCTGCACCTGAAATATAACCAGCAGGGTTACCCCAAACTGTGATGTGAAGATTGTTTCTAAATTCATACTGCATTTCTTCTAGACTTTAAAATTAGAATGTCATACTTTTGATTTCTTTTTCCTAACTAACTGGGCAGGAAACCCTAATGAAGCTCCAAACAATTCATCTAAACTAATGCAATGTATGGATGTTTAGACTAGGATGCATTACTGAGTTGGGGGTTGGGGTAATCATAGCTTTTAACATGCACAGGGACAAAACTGGAAAGTAGTGAAGGGGCCTGTAGCTTTTGCATCAATTTCAAGTTGTTCTTTTGGGATAGCTTCCATCTAGACAACTGCAAGAAGACAACAGTGACCCCTACAGCCAGAAAAATACTAATAATTCTGCTAACCCAGGAGTAAGGAAATTAGGGGAGATCTGTTGCAGTAAAGAGCTCTAGCTAGAGTTTCATGATGCTTTTCTAATGGGAAACTAAAAGTTTAGTAAAATTGTGGCTAAAAGCTGAGTAAATCTGAATAAGCTCCTTTCTTGAAAAAAATAAATCCAACAAATTAATTCTGATGACTATAACAAAGGGAGAAGTGTCCTGCTAGCAAATCTGTCCACTAGCCAGCTGAAGTCCCACTGCTTTCTTACAGATCAGAATAGGAAATGAAACTTGTCTAAAGTGCTGTGTGTTAGCTGTAGGGAAACAAAAGCTTCACCCATACTCCTGCCTGTACAGTTCTTCTGTCAAAGAGGCAGATCACCTATGGAGACGCTTATTTAAAAACAACTTCTGCATTTTAATTTGAAAGCTCCAACTGCTGCTTTCTCTGTTCCTTGTGCCAGGTTCATGAGGGACAAGTTGGGAGTGGGGAGGGGGGAGCAAGCCACAATAGCCTTGTTGATTTTTTTTTTAAATGAGGAATTGCTGAACAAGTCCATTGAAAAGCCAGAGTTCAATAGCAGGTGAAGCTTCACCTCCTCCCGTGTAATATGACTTTATAAAGCCTACGGGAGGCGGGGGGGACACACACCTTATGGTGGTTTGTGTTAAAATGTATTTTTTTACTCAGGCTATTAGGGTGGAGGGTTGTTTTTGAGGGATGCTATGTTGTTCTCTGATCCTTTGTTTTGCTAGCCTCAGACTCAGTTGCCCATTGGAATCCTATTATCCTGTCAGTCACACCAAGAACGTCTATTTTGTATGTTTTAATCCCACCTGTCTTTGTAAAGCTGCTACTGGATTTGGTAGAGGAAAGAATGCCTCTATCTTAGGCTGCATGTTGCAAAGAGATGAACAATTTATTCAGGAGCGGGCAGGGGGCAAAGGTATTGGCACTTCTTGACGCTTTAGATCTGAGATGTTCTGTGTTCTCTAATTTATACTGTATTTCACCCCTGTCCCCAGATAGACAGGGATGGTGGGAATCAAAGTGAAGGGAGAAGTTTTCACTTCCTTGAAATGCTTTGGAGAGAAGCCTGTTCCAGTGGCTTGAAGCAGTTGTGGAGCACGGTTTCCTTCATAGCTTCTCCACCTCATTACCTCAAACTCTCCCTGTTATGTAAAGTTGAGTGGAAATCTGAGCCTTGGTGTATGACTGCTGCTCTTGAGGGATTCATGTGCATGATAGGCCTAACAGACCAGAAGGTTCAGAATGACTCTTGAAGAAGCCAGAAGCTGTGGTGCACAGGAAGATGGCCTTTGCATCCTTTGGAGTGGGGTGAAGTTCTGTGCTGGGGGTGGTTACTTAAAATAGAAAAGGGCTAGTCAACTTGTCAAAGGCAACTTGTGTAAAATTAATTAGACAAAGGCCTGTGTGCATGTTAAATTCCCCATGGGACAGGACTTTTGGAAGAGATTGAGGTCAGGCATTTGGTTTCTGTGCTCCTTCCCCTGCTCCTCTTACCCGGGGGAGGGGGAGATGAGTGTTTAATTTTCAAGGGAGAATAGGAAATCCTGCATTCAGATATCTCCTATTCAGGAATTTGCATCACCTCAGCAATTATATGGGAGAGATAAGAACATCCAAACAGTTCTAGTATGATCCCAGATTATTTTGTGAGAAGAGCTACTTAACTGCCAGATGTACACAGCGAGGCTTAAGCTAGCCTTTAACTTTGGTGGTTATAGCATGTCAGACATAGCCAGAATGTTGTATTCACAAGAAGTACTAATGTCTCTCCTATATTATAAAGCTGTGTTGGTGGTGGCATGTTGCTGAACATTCCACATGGCTCCCACAGCCTTAGGCTCCATGATCTGTCATTCAGAAGCTGTTCCTATCCACTGGCTGCATTGCCTGAGTCTGGCCTCCAGTATTCTAAACAATTTGCTTTTCCTCTCCCCCCAGTAGCCAGTCAGAACACAGAGGTCATTTGCATATGCGGCCTAATTGGCCTTTGCCTCTAACATTCTAAACCGTTCGCTGTTGCTGTTAGGAGGCCTGAGGTAAAATACATATCCCAATCTCCCTGTGTGGCCTGGAGATCTCCCACAAATCACCATGTTCCCCAGCCACAGCACATCATTTGCCCTACAGAAAATTTCCCAGCTATTACAACTGATCTCCAGATGACCACGATCAGTTCTCCTGGAGACAATGGCTGCTTTGGACAGTGGACTCTATGGCATTATACCTTGCTGAAGTCCCTCTGCACCCCAAACCCTGACCTCCCCAGGCTCTGCCCCTCAAATCTACAGCTATTTCCCAACCCAGAGTTGGCAATCATGTAATTGGCTATGGAACCACTTTCCAGACCCTTGGAAGCTGCTTTGGCCAGTGGCCTCTATGGCATTATACCCTGCTGAGGTCCCTCCACATTCCAAACCCTGCCTTCCCCAGGCTTTAGCCCTCAAATCTATAGGTGTTTCCCAACCCAGAGTTGGTAACCCTGTAACTGGCTATGGAACCACTTTCCAGACCCTTGGAAGCCAGAAGACATGGCACAGGAGGAGGTGCTTTTCTACCTTAGCTGTCACTGCATAGCCCCAAATCAATGTAAGTCAGGGGTGGAGGGAACCATACCTGTTACCATGAGGCTGTCCTCCCATACTACCCACTTGGGGCAGCAAAATGACTTGAGACAGCCCTGTCTTATAGCTAAGCAGAAGGAAATAAACATGGCTTGCCTCCCTCTATTTTCCCCTTTCCTCTGCCACCCCACCAGCCAAAGCCAGGACACTCAGCTGGAGCTTCCTACTAGAGCTCGTTGTATTTCTTCCCACAATGGGCCTTACTCCTAGTATGCCATAAATGTTTGCTTGGGGTAACTAAACTCTCTGGACAAGCACTCTGAGATTCTTCTTAAATACATAGACAAGGCCTGTGGTAAACATGGAAAGCAAGACATGATATGGCATGGGACTTTCCATGCTGGTATTGTCTGTTCCTAGAGGTGGAGCACAGCACATACTGCCCTGGATATTTTAAGTTTTGCATATGCTTAGGTGGTAGCCCAAGCCAGGCTGAACATGATCTTGCTGTAATCATCTGATAGTGTCAAATCCTTGAAATGCTGTAGTCAACATTACCTGACTTTTTCTTGATCATATTTTTAAAAAACGATTGATACTTGCACATGTAGATCACCTTTGATTAGAGGTCTGATCAGTTTTAAGTGTAAGAACCCCAAAACAGGTATTTTGGTTTTAAATTACAGTTGCACTGATTTTTTTGTTACATTAGACATGTCTTACTTTTTAAACAGAGATCCTCTTCTGTTATTTGATTTATCCTCTGAATTATCCAGTCAATAACAGATCCAGAACACTTAAGATTTTAGTCTTGAATTTGAGGCTGCAAATTGGTAGCGCTACCAGTGAGGTCACCGGTGATTAAGGGACAGTAGATTAAGCCTTTCTATCTGCCTACTACATTTTTATCCTGTCTTTCCAATGAATCTGGCATATCAGACATGATCCTCCTTTTTATTTTATCCTCACAACAAGTGCCACAAGATGGCGACGTTGCAGGTAGCGTTGTGCTTGTGCTCCTGCAACTGAGGACCTAAAGGAGCTGGTGTGCAATAATCAACAACAATAAACACACTGAACTGGGAAATACAAACGGTTCAGCAGGGCGTGGGGTGCGAAAACGCCCCAGCCTCCACTTTTTTCCTTGACCTGACACCAGCTGGATACAGCGTGCTGGTGTGGCCTACCTGGTGGGGCTTCCGCTGTTCGCAGCCATGGCCTGGCATGCGGCCATTGCCAGCGAGGTGAGCGAGACAGGCAACAGCGGTGTGGCATGGGCCTGGACGGCTGGGTGGATCAGCAGCTCTCTGGTGGCACCTGGGCGCCTGGTGGCAGCAGCGACAACAACAGTAGTAGGCCTGCGGCCATCAGTGGGAACATCTGAGGGGGGCTTTCCCCCTGTGTGGGGCCCTCCAGTCAGCCAGGCGGTGGGCCGATGCAGCCGTGAGTGGGTCTGCACTGGGGTCAGTGATGGGGACAGTGAGGAGGATTGGAAGGTCGTGGCAGTGAGCTTCCAGGTAAGAAGAGGAAGAGATTGGATTTCTACCCCGCCCTTCACTGCCCAAAGGCATCTCAGAGCGGCTTACAAACTCCTTTCCCTTCCCCTCCCCACAACAGACACCCTGTGAGCTAGGTGAGGCTGAGAGAACTTCTGACAGAAACTGTCCTTGAGAGAACAGTTGTGCCAGAGCTTGTGACTGACCCAAGGTCACATCACCAGGTGCAAGTGGAGGAGTGGGGAATCAAACCCGGTTCTCCCAGATAAGAGTCCGTGCACTTAACCACTACACCAAACTGGCTGGCCAGGTGGGAGGAGCAGAGTGTGGACCACCGTTGAACCGCGGACCCCTGCCTCCAAGCCTGCAGGGCGATGACGGGCATTGGGTCTTTGAGTGCTCGAGGAGGTCAGCTTGCAGCCGGGGAGAGTGTGGAGAGCCTGGAGAATGGAGAGAGCGCCCCTAGCGGTGGGCCCACAGAAGATCAGCCAGCTTGGAGGGGGGCTGTTGTGTCTGACTTTTTCTGGCAGCTGTGGACCCAGACACTAGGACTGAACTGGATCGGCAGCAGCTCCTATTTGTGTGGATGTATGAGTATGAGAATGGAGTGAGTGAGGATTATTCTGCTATTAGGTTGACGAATGTTGAATGATTGAATTTGTGACTGCCAGGTAGATTTGCTGTAGCCATTCGTTGAATGATTGGTGATAGGATGTTTGTCGAGTTTTCTGGTATGACCAATTAAATTGTATTTTGTATTCTTGTACAGCAGATGAGTCAGAGTTATAGTTGTATAGCAGTTGAGTGGATTAGATTGGGTTTGCAGCACTAGGAGCGGATAGGGCAGCAGCTCCTGCAAGGAGGATTGCCTATTTAACTAGCCCACCGGCGGTCTGGAGCTACAGCACGGACTGGCTGGCACAACAATGCCAGGGCAGCAGATTCCAGTGCTCTTTGGGAGGGGAAAGTATAGCGGTGGGTCCAGGCAGTGTGCTAAAGGAAGGGTGCTGAGAAACAAAAAGGCTCGGCGCCCTTCCAGCCTGTGACTCATCCCAAAGGATGTCAGCAGTGGAGCTAGGATTAGTAACCCTCTTCTGTCATTGGTGCTGTGCAATGCCAGGTCTATTAACAACAAGACCATAGTCCTTCGGGACTTTGACAATGAACAACAGGTAGACCTGGCTTGCGTGACCAAGACATGGGTGCAGGATGGGGAGACTGTAGCTCTCTCCCAGCTTGCCCCACCTGGGTTCTCAGTCCTTCACCAATCATGGACTAGGGAGTGGAGGGGAGGAGTGGCGATATTCGTGCGGGAGGCTTACTCCTTCAGGGCGCTCCACTCACTGAAGATTGTGGGCATGGAATGTGTCAGTCTGGTGCTGGAGGCCGAGGAGAGTTTGGTAATCTGGCTGGTGTACCGACTGCCTAACGCACCAGCCAGTAGCCTGCCATCCCTGCTGGAGGCTGTATCAGGCTGGGTGCTGGAGCACCCTGGGCTTTTGGTCTTGGGTGACTTCAATGTCCATGCTGATGATGTGGCCTCTAGCCAGGCAACGGACCTAGTGATGTCCATGGCATTGTTGGGACTCTCCCAATATGTGTCGACCCCCACACATCAGGCTGGGCACATGCTCGATTTGATCTTCGCGACAGGGATTACAGTGGACCAGATTACTGCAGTAGCAGTACTGTAGTCGGACCACTATGACCTGAAGGCCCATGTGAATGTCCCACCCTGACCCTGTATAGGCGGCGAGCAGATTTTGGCTCACCCGCAGAGCCAGGTTGTGGCTTATGAAGCAAGAGCTTAGACGACTAGAGAGATGGTGGCGCTGTGCTTGCGACGAGGTGACAAGAGCATCCTATAGGATGCTTATGAGATCCTATGAGATGGCAGTCAAGGCTGTGAAGAGAGAATTCTATGCAGCTAAAATAGTAGGGAATTGGATATTGGCTGTGAGGCATTTGAGAGCTATTTCACAGATAAAGTCTTGGCGCTCCGCCGCGACCTCCCCGCCACAGTTGAAACAGTTAGTGAACTCGAGGCCCCTTGCGCGTCTTCATTTCCAGGTTTAGAGTGTTTTAACCAGCCTCAGCCTGGAGGAAGTCGATAGATTGCTTGTATCTGTGCGCCCAACCACATGCGGCCTTGATCTGTGCCCCTCCTGGCTCATCAAAGCGGGCCACGAGGGATTTTGAGGTGCCTTAAGGGAGATTGTCAACAAGTCCCTCTCAGAGGGACGGTTCCCTGAGGCACTCAAGGAAGTGATGGTCCGCCCTCTCCTGAAAAGAACGACTCTGGACCTGGCTGAATTGGCCAGTTATCGTCCGGTGTCCAATCTGCCCTATTTGGGCAAATTGAGAAGGTGGTGGAGACTCAGCTACAGGGCTTTCTGGATGACGCTTCCATCCTTGATCCATTTCATTCTGGCATCTGCCCGGGGCATGGGATGGAGACAGTGCCGGTCACCCTTACTGATGACCTCTGGAGGCATCTGGATCAAGGTGGTGTGGTGGCTTTGCTGTTGTTAGATCTGGCCGCATTTGATACGGTCGACCACCGGCTGCTGACCCACTGCCTCACCAATGCAGGGATTCAGGGGTTCGCCCTTCAATGGCTTGCCTCTTTTCTCCAAGGTCAGGGACAGAGGGTGGTATTGGGGGAACAGCAGTCCCAGAGGCAGTCGCTTGAATGCGGTGTGCCTCATGGGGCGGTGCTTTCCCCAATGCTGTTTAATATCTATATGTGCCCCCTCACCTAGATTGCCCGGAGGTATGGGCTGGGGTGTCATCAATATGCAGATGACACCCAGCTCTATCTGATGTTGGGCGGCTGGTCGGACTCCGGCCCAGAAGATCTCCACCGGGCCTTGTAGGCTGTGGCTGGGTGGCTCAGGCTGAGCTGGCTGAAACTAAACCCAGCGAAGATGGAGGTCCTGTGCTTAGGTCGGGTCAGTTCGGGGTTGGGGCTCCCGCTCCCGACCTTTGATGGGGCACCTTTGGTGCCAGCGCCAGAGGTTAGGAGTTAGGGAGTACTCCTGGATCCCGCCATAACTATGGAGGCCCAGGTGGCAACCACTGCCAAATCGGCCTTTTCCCATCACCAGCTGATTCGGAGTTGGTTCCTTTCCTCAACCATGATGACCTGGCTACAGTGATCCATGCAATGGTCACCTCGAGGTTAGACTACTGTAATGCTCTCTACATGGTGCTGCCTTTGTCGCAAATTTGGAGGCTGCAGCTAGTGCAGAATGCTGCAGCCAGGCTGTTGGTGGGCGTCCCTAGATGGGAGCACATCCGGCCTGTGCTGAAAGCGCTGCACTGGCTGCCTATAGCATATCGGATTCACTTCAAAGTGTTGGTGCTTACCTTTAAAGCCCTATATGGCCAGGGTTCGACATACCTGAGGGGCCACCTTTCCCCAAATATGCCCCAAAGAGCACTTCGGTCATGGACACAACATCGCCTGGTAACCCCAGGCCCCAGGGAGGCCAGGCTTACTGCAACTAGAGCCAGGTCCTTTTCAGTGGCGGCTCCTACCTGGTGGAATGAGCTCCCGGAAGAGATCAGGGCCCTGTAGGACCTCTTACAGTTTTGCAGGACCTGTAAGATGGAGCTCTTCCGCAAGGCTTTCGAGTAGGAGCCGCCACTACCACTACCACTACCACTACCACCTTTGGTGGACCTAAGGGGTGGCCCTATGAAGATCAGCCATGACTTTGCTGTGATCAGTACCACTGGATGGGGCCAAGTAACATCAAGTAGCATCCTTTTTGCTATGCAAGATACTGGGGAGTCCATTTGTAAATTTGACCCCATCTTGTTAAATTTTGATTGTAATTATTGAGCACTTTAACGTCGATTGTTTTATCCTGTTTTTATGTTGTTTTATGCTTGGCACATGGCGCCCTATTGTAAGTCGCCCTGAGCCTGTTCGTGGGGAGGGTGGGGTAAAAATGTAATAAATAAATAAATAGATTAGGTTAGGTTGAGTGCTAGTGATTCCCCTAAGGGCACTTACAGTGCAATGCTAAACATAGTCATACTCTTAGAAGGATGCAACTCTTAGGGTTGCACTAAGAACTGTAACTGATAACAATTTAATCCTTTGTCTTATTCTAGTACTTTAAGCACTATACAACACTGGCTTGGTAGGGTCAATACTGGAATTTTTGCCTTGTGTCCCTCAAGTGAGAATCCCTAACATACTGCCTTCTCACAACCAAGTATAAATTTCTGCTAGTATCTCCCTTATAGTCATTACTAGGTATGCTTGTAAGATGTCTTTCTTCAGCCAGATGGTGATCCTTGTGCCTGTGCCATGACCGCAGGCTCATAAAAGCAGCTGTCAGCTTCTTGATGAGCTTTTGAACTCTGACCTCCATTTCCAAAGGTCAGGTTTTTCACATGCTGGCTATGGAGTTGGTGAAGCTTTTAAATTATACTGGACCCTGTGTCTGCAGCTACAAGGTGATGTGTTGGGGGAAGGGAGAATGATTCCAGGATTGCAGGATAATACATATTTAGAAGAATGTAGTTAATCTCTGATAAAGAATGAAAGGATGTGGAGTTTACAGTGTTGTCAGGAGAGGTAATGTGGTTTTTGTGTTCAGTTCTTTGGAGTGCCACAACATGCAGCTAAGCGATTCTTATGATGAATTTGTACATATTATGCTAATAATATGGTAATCATAGCTTGCAAGTCTGCTGTGTTATATAGTGTCAGCAAACTAGGAGATGATAGGGCTTCCCAGCACTTTCTGTCTCTCCAGACAGATGTGTAAATTTATCACTAGTTTCCTCTTGACATTGGAGAGATTTTTAATTTATTTATTTAATTTGGGTTTTATCCCACCCTCCCCGCAAGCAGGGATGCTGAGTTTGGGCTGATCAGAGGCCAACATCATCAGCAGGGGAGGCCAAAGATGGATTTGGATGTCCACTGTCTCATCTGAAGGTTCAGCAGAACAGCTCTGTTTTGCAGTCTCTGCAGAATTGCGATAAATACTGCAGAGCCCTGATTTCAAGTGGGAGCTAGTTCTACCAGGCTGGGGCAGGCAGGAAAAGCCCTGGCCCTAGTCAAGGCCAGCTGGACATCCTTGGTCATGAACCTTCAAGAAAAATTGAGTTTTTACATGTGGTGTGAGTTGTTTCATTTGCAAAAGGGACATGTTGTCAGGATCCCGGTTAAATCAGTTCTCAATGCCAGTTAGTTATAGAAAGCTAACTTTATTGAGACAGTTGATAGATACCATCCTGGACACATCTATTGTTAGAACTAAAAGTGAATGCATGAAGGTTGCAGATACAGGGCGTTCAAACAGAAGCAATAAAGATCAAGACCCAATCATACCTCCCCCCCCCGGTATTTGCCTGCCAGAACTGTCAGCTACCCCCCACCCCCGGCACGTAGCCTCTACATACAAGGAAACAGAATAACAGACATTTGACTCCACTAAGGTGGTAAGCCCTGGGTACATCAAAGTGTACATCCTCCCTCAATGGCAGGAGAGCTGTAAAATTCACAGATCTCATTTTACAATTCTATAGAATTGCCTATTGGTGCAACTGATCTCTCCCCCCCCCCCCCCCCCACTGCATGATCTGGAGCTCCAGTCTCTGCTGCCAATATATATCATTTTGCAGAAAATGTGGTCTTCTGTTTGTAACTGCTAACCCGAAATTCCGTACTTGTAGTCAGTATTGTGGAAATAGCCACTCTGCACACTTGAAGCATGCTATTTTAAAAAATCAAAAAATGAAACGCCGCCGAGTTTTTGGTCCCAGGAATGAGAGGCAGCCTCATTTGGTTTTCTTTTCAAGGTGAACTTGGCTTTTCTGAAGTATTAATGGGAAGTATTTAATAGCAAATAGTTAACTGAAGAATGTCCAACATTATATTATTATATTTACTGCAACTAATATAAGTAATATGAGTAGTTAAGAAACTAAATGGAGTTAAATGTAACAGGTGTCAGAAGGTAATAGGTGTCAGAATAGCAAGTAATAGGAAGGTATAATAGGAGTTAGTGGATGAGCCAGAGAATACTTTCAAATAATAAAGGGGGTGAATAATATAATAGACTGTTGGAAAATTAATATTTTGTATCATTGTTCACTATAAAAATTAATAAACTGTGAATTTAAAAAACTGAAAAATCTGCATCTCTCCTTAATAACTATGAGTTTGTGTATGAATAGATGATGGTCATCAGCACAGTCATAAGTGGAGTTAATACGGTGCAATCATAAGCAGATTTTGCCCATGAATTTATTAAATGCCTGAAGCTGTCGTTGGCATGATAATATGTATAGGTTTATCTCAGATAGCTAGCACAGGTTTTAGTACCTTGTTATCTTGCCATATGATACTGAGTGCCATCTAGTGTGTATATTTGGGGGAAGAATTTAAACAACAAAAATATACATTCTAGCTCTGCAAGAACTTTAAAATGTTCTTGGGAAAATAGTTTTTAAATAGTGAAAATTACACTCTCAGAATGTTTTATTTAGAAATTTAAAAACTGGGGTAATTGTATAGAAATAATAAACTGGCAAAGGCAATATCTGCTAGAAAACTGAGTATCTGAATGATGGCCTGTGTCTTCCAGAATGGTACATTTGTAGGGCATTATTCTCACCTGCACATACAGCAAACAGCCTGACTCCATATCAAAATCTAGTAGTTGTTGGAGTCTGTTGTGTGATCCCAGAGTCCTTATCAATCTGGGCCAGCTAGCACACCAGCTGACCTTTTGGAGGTGGTAGCCAGCTGGTCCTTGGAATTCCCAAAACTATTAATTCTTGGGGTTTTCAGCATCCATGCTAATGAAGCTTCCACCTCCACTCAGGCTTCAGAGCTGATGTCTTTCATAGCAACACTGGGGTTTCCCATATTGTATCAGGCCCCACACATGAAGAAGGTCACACTTTGGATTTGATCTTTGGTGTGGGGATAGATATGGCTCTCATTTCAAGGGAAGAAGTGCCATGGTCAGATCACTTGAACGCTCATCTTGGTGTTCCTCCCCACCCCTGTTCTAGGCGTTGAGCCACTTTATGCTCCCTCGCAAAGACTAATGGATCCAATTAGATTCCAGAATGCTCAGCAGGATCCAATGCTTCCCGGTGCTCTGTTAGATGAGCTGATAGAGGAATAGAATTCCCGTCTCTCTGAAGCCATTGATGAGGTTACTCCCTCATGTCCTCTGAGATCCCAGGGTAGATTGTCCCCCTGGTATACTTCAGAACCTAGGGGGATCAAACGGGAACTCAGATGACTTGAGCAAGTTTGGCGATGGGATCATGACAAAGCTGAAAGAGCATCCAATAGGATGTTTATGAGAAAGAACCCTATGAGAAAGAGTTCTTCTCAGCCTCCATCGCAACTGCTAGCTCATGCCCAGGATAATTGTTTAAGGTGATTAGGTCTTTGATGTACCTGACAAAAGAGAACCAAAAGAATAGGAATTTGATCATTAGATGTGAGGCATTTGAGAGCTTTCAGCGTCACCATTTGCATCCTGCTTAGCCTTAAAGACCCACTTACACCCAAAGGCAATTTTACCTTTAGGTAGTTTAGAGAGAGTCCATGTGTTGTTTTTATGTACTGCATCCATTTCTTCTTGTGCGTCTTGCCTCCACTTGCACACTTCTGGTTCAGTGCTGTAATTGAGCCCATGATGTTGGTTCATGTGGTAGCGATACCCTTGTGTGGTGGAATCATAGAATTAGAAGGGATCTCCAGGGTCATCTAGTCCAACCCCCTGCACAATGCAGGAAATTCACAAATACCTCCCCCTCCACACCCACAGTGACCACTGTACTATGCCCAGAAGATGACAGAAAACCTCCAGGATTGCTTCCTGATCCCAAAGTGATAATCACCATTTCCCTGGGTGTGTAAAAAAGGGCCACAAGAACTAAGCACTGAGGCAACATGATCTGCCTGATTCACAGTATCCAATCCGCATTGCTGTCATATGGCCATCTAGCCTCTGTTTGAAAACCTCTAAAGAAGGAGAGCCCACCACTTCCCAAGGAAGCCTGTTCCACTGAGGAACTGATCTGTCAGAAAGTTCTTCCTCTTCTGATTTAATTTCAACCTGTTGGTTCTGGTCCAACCTTCTGGGGCAACAGAAACCAACTCCACACCATCCTCTAGATGACAGCCCTTCAAGTACTTGAAGATGGTTATCATATCACCTCTCAGTCATGTCCTCTCCTGGCTGAACATACCCACCTCCTTCAAAATTTCCTCATAGGACTTGTTCTCCAGACCCCTCACCACCTTCGTTGCTCTCCTCTGGACATGTTCCAGCTTGTCTATATCCTTCTTAAATTGTGGTGCCCAAAACTGAACACAATACTCTAGGTAAAGTCTAACCAGAGCAGAGTAAAGTGGTACCATCACATCTCATGATCTGGACACTATACTTTGTTGATACAGCCCAGGATCACATTTGCCTTTTTAGCAACCACATCACACTGCTGACTCATGTTCAGTGTATGGTCTATTAAGACCCCTAGATCCTTTTTGCACATACTACTGCCAAGACAAGTCTCCCCCAACCTATAATTATGCATTTGATTTTTTCTACCTAAATGAAGAACTTTACATTTATCCCCATTGAAATTCATTAAATGTCTTTTAGCCCTGTTTTCCAGCCTGTCAAGATCATCCTGTATCCTGACTCTACTATATTTGCTACCCCTCCTGATTTTGTATCATCTGCAAATTTAATAAGCATTTCCTCTATCCCTTCATCCAAATAATTGATAAAGATGTTGAACAAAATAGGTCCCAGGACAGATCCTTGAGGCACTTCACTTGTCACTGCTCTCCAAGAAGATGAGTTTCTGCGCTGGAACTCCCTTGTAGGCTTGCAATGAGTGTCTGAGGTCCAGAGTCTCATGCCACTACAGCAGACTCCAGCTCATTTGCTGGTTCAGGAACTTCCACCTCCACCTCCTCTTCTGTTTGAGCATCTGGTTGTGTCTGCATAGTAACTGCATCTGTTGGCTCTGGGCAATAGACCAACAGCTGGTTGTTGTCACCATCTCCCTCTGGACAGTCATCTGTTGTAGCAGTCTGGTTGTTCCTTGGGTGCTGATCGAACTGCACCACTCGGCTTGTATTAATTTGATTAGTGCTTGGATCTAGAATTCTGTGTCCCCTGTTCTCCAGAGATAGCCTGCAAAGATGCCTTCTTCACTCTTGGTTCTAGTTTGGATCTCTTTTATTTTGGTATATGAACATAGCCCTTGGATCCAAATATCTTTATTTGTTCTACATTTGGTTTTCTGTCATGCCATAACTCATAAGGAGTTTTCTCTGTGGCTTTGGTTAACAATCTGTTTTGCAGGTAAACTGTGGTCATTGCAGCTTCTCCCCAGTGCCTGTAGGGAAGGCTTGAGTCAATTAGCATGTATCTGTCTATGTCCATTATAGAGTGATTCTTGCACTCAGCAGCCCCATTCTGTTCTGGTGTGTGCAATCTGTGTTGGATTCCATGCTCCCTAAACATGTACTCACCACCATGGTCAGACTAGATGACTTCGGGTTTCCTGTTGAACTTCTTAAAACCATGGCAAAGTAGTCTCTCCGTTTCTGCTCAGTTTGCAATTTTTCCAGCAAATAACACATGGTATATTTTGAAAAAATCATCAATGTAAGATAAGTGTTGCTGGTTTGATAGGCCAACATAAGTCAGTGTGAATTAGCTCAAGTGGTTGCTTAGAGCATCTCTGACTTTGTTTAGGAATAGAAGGGTGAGTTGCCTTTCCCTTTATACAACTTACACACAATTGATTATCATTGGCACACTCGCTTATATTAATACCTGTTACCAAATCCTTTGTTTGTAGTTTCAAGATGGCTTCTGGGTCATGATGAGCAAATCTTCTGTGCCAAAGATCCAGGGACTTCTGGTTAGCAGTTATCTTGGCTGTACAGGCCCTTGGTTCCTGACAGTCTAGCTCAAAGATTACATTCCTGAGAGCACCTGTGGAATATAGCTCACCTTGGCATGAGACAATATATACATTATTCTCAAAGTATATGGCAAATCCATTTTTTGAGAGTGTGGGGCACGCTTAGTAAATTTGCCTTTAAATCAGGAAAGTATAAAACATCATCTGCAGTAATTTCAGTTCCACCATCACTTGTTTGGCAATTTAGTATAACTTTTCTTTTTCCTTGTATGTCTACTTGATCTCCATTGGCTAGGCATGCTTTTTTGTGTGTGACACATTTGTGTCCAGTTCATCAAATAAATTAATATTTGATGTCATATGTATGGAAACACCAGTATCAATTATCCAAGGATTGTGATTTTCATTAGTTTGTGCTAAACGAGATACACAATAATTAAATTGCTTTCTTTGGGAGACATGCCTCTGTCTCTGTGTTTGAGTGTGAGATTGCTTGCTTGTGCTGGCATTTGCATTTCTATTGAGAAAGCACTTCCTCTGAATATGACCTGGGTTGTTACAATTGACGCAGTGAGGGACATTTCTTTTGTCTCTGGAGTTTGGCTTTCTGTAGTCAATTGGCTTAGTTCCTACCCCCCTTGGCCTGGCCTCTCAGACTATGTACTCATAACCTGAACCATTCTTGCTTTTGTTCTGCTCATTTTAGTCCTTTGTTTACAGTAATCAGCTCTTAACAGCCCCAGAACATCCTCCAGTGTAGAAGTTTCCCATTTAATGTTGAAATGAATGCAGAATAAGATTCAGGTAGGGAACTTGGAAACAGTCCAATTTGTAAATCCTTATCTAGCACTTTACCAGCAGTTGCAACCTTGTCAGTTAGATTAAGTAACATTTCTATATGGGTCTATGCATTTCCACTTTCTTGTAGCCTTATTGAGAAAAGTTCTCTAAACAAAGAAATCTTTCTAAGAAAGGTCTTGCTCTACATAGACCTTTCTTAAGGCTTCAATCATCCCTTTTGCAATTTCTTGTCCTTTAATGTATACCAACTGGGAATTAGCTGGTGTACTAATAATCAGATTGTATGCTTTACTGTCTGAATTCTCCCATCTTGTGACCTCATTTTCAGACCCCAAAGGTCATGGAGCAGCTAATGAAAAACTACCTTTTCCTCCTTGAGCTGATGCCCAGTTCTAAAAAGCCACACATTGAAATTAACTCCTCTAAGTTTCTTCAGGATTACATATCAGTGTGCCATGTTAGCAATGCAAAGAAAAGGGGGGGGGAGAAGGAAAAAATGTTTCTTTCTGCACTCAGAGCTTGGGACCAGCTATTAAGCAAATCCCCAGTGTCTTTTGTTCTTGCCAGGAGGCAGTGAAGTCTTGCTCAAGCAAGCAAATAGCAAACAAATGAGAAAAATTATGTAACAATTTTAAAATTCACTATGGGCACCCATAACCCCACTGAGATATTTGGTCAATATAGCACGAAGGTTGCAGATATAGTGGATTCAAATAAGGCACTAAAGCTCAGGACCCAATCACCCCACAATATTTGCCCACCAGAACTAACAGTCAGCTCACCCCCCATAGGCACGTAGACTCTAAATAGCAAGGAAAACAGGATCACAGACATTTGAGAAGCTAGGACATTTGGCACCGCTAAGGTGACAAGCCCTGGGCACATCAAAGAGAGAGACAGAGAGAGGAACCTCCTCTCTCAATAGCAGGTGAGCTGTAAAATGCAAAATGCACAGGGAACCTGACATACTGCCCCCCCAAGACCTCCTACCCCTTTAGTTTGTAAGGGTATTTGTTATGGAATGCCCGAGTTAAAGAGGAAGCTCTAACATGTTTACATTTCACCCATTCTTTATGCGATTCATCCAAGTCCTTCTATTTAATCAAACAGTACAGTCTGTTCTGTATCAACTTAGAATCAAGGATCTCTTCCACTTCATGTTGGGGTTCACCATCAATCAACAGAGGAGGTGGAGTAGCTGGATGAGGTCTCCACTCATTTGGGCCTGGATTCTTTTTTAAAAGGCTGAAATGAAACACAGGGTGAGTATGCCTCAGATCTGCAACCTTCAAGTGTTCACCTACAGTCCTAATAATAGATGTATCCAGGATGGTATCTATCAACTGTCTCAATAAAGTTAGCTTTCTTCTAACTGACTGGCATTGAGAACTGATTTAACCAGGAATCTGACAAATTGTTAGGACTCCTTTTTTGCTTCCTCAACCTCCTGCTCCACAACCATGATGAGCAGAGAGGACGAGGAAGTCCCTACAACTGCGGAGGATGGCACTGTGCCTGAGCAAGGGACCACAACAGCCCTGGTGGCAAATGCAGACATCCAAAGGAGTGGAAAGAGGGGCATGGACCCGAGACTCCTGGGAGGCAAAATCCCCACTTGGGCTGAGACCACCTGGGTGGTGACTCCTGATCCGAGGCTTGAGAAATTGGGGTATGATGGCACCTGAAGGCGCTATGAATGCTCATTCCAGGAGGACCTGGCATGCATCTGAGATGTGGAGAACATGGAAGCTGAGCATCTATGCCGAGAGTTCAGAGGTGAGGCTGAAGAGATCAGACGAAAGATACAGAACATGACGCTGGAATTACCAGGCATCATCATGGATGTCATCCAGTTTCGGAATCACGAATGGGCCCAGGATGGAACTGGGAGAGTGCTGCCAGCCCCTCTGCAAGTGCCCCCGCCTCCTCCCCCAGCACCCCCAGTTGTTCCTACTGGCCCAGCTGGGCCTAACATGCTGCCTGCAACCCTAGTGGCCCCAGTATGACTGTGCAATGCCTTGGAAACAACATTCGACGGCACCCCAGAGAAGTCGGCATTCTTCCTGCTGCAGGTGCACAAATTCTTACACAATTGGGGTCCCACTTTTGCCACAGATGAGCATCCTTTGGATTTTATTGGGCTGTGCCTCTGAGACCAAGTGGCCGGCTGGTTCGTGGATCTACACAACATCTGGGGCCTGGAACTCCAATATGTGAATGCCTTCCTGTGGGCACTCAGATGCCAATACAAGGACTTCCTGGAGCTGGAGAGAGTGTGCACCCATCTTGAGGGGTTTGCACCAAGTTGGGCACTAGGTACGGGAGTACTTGGATGGGTTCAAAACGCACGCTGCAAAGCTCCGGTGATGGCCTGAAGAGGTCCTCATAGAATTCTACCAGGCTGGGTTGAATCACTCAATTCTATATTGGGCCTTGGCCCAGGGCAACTCACTAACCCTGAAAGGGTGGGTACAGGCAGCCTGCAAGGTGGAGAACCACTCCAGACTCTTATGGATGTATCAGCCACGGAGTCCTGTGGGGGCAGCAGCAGTGGCAGAACTCCAGGGAATGAAAACCAAGGCGAGGGAGGACAAAGGATGTGACAGGGCCTATGTCTAAGATGTGGAGCCTTGGGGCACTTTATGGTCAGTTGCCCTCTCAATGAGAGCCCTGGGGATGGGAAGGCGAGTGAGCACCAGCCCTCTGAGAAAAAGCTCAAATTACGAGGGGTACAGATGAAGCAACCCAAAGCACTGCACGCTGGTTAGCGGAGAGAGTTGGATGGGACCTCTTCCAGTGGAGATGAACAAAATGCACTGGCAGGAAAAGATTGGGACCTGCTGTGAAGGGCACAACCCGGCAGGTCTAAAAGTCCCATGCACCAACTTCGGTCAGAACCTCTCCTCCTTTATTTTTATCTGACAGTGACTGTAATAAACCCTGAGCAGGGCACCCAGATACAGGTGAGAGCCCTGGTTGACTCTAGGTGAGCCCAAGACTTAATCAGTCCCACAGTACTCACTGGGCTAGGGGTACCTGTCCAAGTATTGCCAGAACCTATAATTTTCACCCTGATGGATGGGTCCTCAATGAAGCAGGTGTGCAAGTATCAAACTGTGTCAGTGGTGATGGGGATGGGGTCCCATTGGGAGAAATACTCATTCATTATTATCCCTGCTGCAAAATTCTTGATGGTACTAGGCAACCCCTGGCTATGAGATCATGACCCATATGTTCAGTGGAGTGGAGGGGCCCTGCATTTCCAAGACCCCTGATGCAAAGCCCATGGGTAGAATCCCGAGGGGGGGGGTGCCAGCTCCCATTTTGGAGCATGTTTGCTTGGCGCAGGGAGAGCTCGATATCATCCCTCCTGTGTAGAGAGACTTGACTCGAGTGTTTGAAGAGGAGGAGGCAAATTAACTCCCCCCCCAAAAAAAGTCAGACTATGTGATAGAAATTTTGGCGCAGGCAACTAATAGCCTGCTGATAACATCTGCGAACAGCCATTATGGCTGTTAGAATCCCGCCGCGGCCAGGGTGAGCACCTGGCCCAAGTCCCAGCTCCCGTCTACCCAGTGGTTTGAAAGCTGTAAAATAACAAAGCAAGTAGATAAAATGGGTACCTGTCTTAGATGGCAGGGAGCACCCCTTCTCCCCCCTTGTGGTGGTAGTGGAGCACCAGCAGCAGCGAGGTGGGCGGCAAGATGGCGAGCACTCCGGACGGCAGAAGGCGGAGCCAGGACGGTGCGAGGGGAGCGTAGAAGGGCAGGCACGGCGGAGTCAGAGGACAGAGCTGGAGCTGTGCTGATGCAGGAACCATGCGCCGGAGGGACCCGCGGACGCCGAGCCGACCCAGGATGAAATTAACAAGAACACCTCTGCATGGGGTGCTGGTAGGGCAGTCCCTTCCCAATCACTTATGTGGCCTTAGATAGGACTTGAGAGTAACTGTAAGCCGCTCAGAGACCCCTTTGGGGGTTCGAGCGGGATATAAGCCAAAAGAAAGAAGAAAGAAGAAGAAGAAATTTTGCCAGGGCACAAAATGCCCAAAGGGAAGCTGTACACAATGAGCCCCACTGAGAAGGAGGAACTACACAGATTTATTGATAAAAACCTTGCCTGAGGTTTTATCCGCCTGGCCTCCTCCCCCTTTGCCACCCCCATCCTCTTCTGGAAGAAGGAGGATGGTGGGCTGTGACTGAGCACAGACTATTGGGGTTTAAACATAGCATCTATGTCCAATGCCTACCCCTCCCACTCATCAAAGACCTCCTGGTGGAAGCTTCCCAGGGGCACATTTTCACCAAGCTTGACTTGTGAGAGGCTTACTACAGAGTGTGTATTCGGGAGGGGGATGAACACAAAATGGCTTTCAATACGCCATTGGGACAGTTTGAATACCTGGGTGATGCCATTTGGGTTAATGGGAGCTCCTGTGGTTTTTATGAACTTAATCAATAAAGTGTTGCACAAGCATTTTTTCAAGGAGGCACTAGTGTATCTAGATGATATCTTACTTTATTCAAAAGTTAAAGACTCGTATGTAAAGTTGGTCAGGGAAGTACGCCAAACCCTTTAAGAGCACCAGCTCTTTGTCAAGCTCTCCAAGTGTGAGTTTCATAGGGATGAACTGGACTTTCTAGGCTATTCAATCTCAAGGAAGGACCCCCATAGAATACAGGACGTGGTGGGGTGGGAGGCTCCTCACACCCGGTGCCAACTCCAATCATTTCTCAGATTTTCTAATTTCTACCGCAAATTCATCCCAAACTTTGCCAGGTAGTCCTGCCCCTTACTGACTTGTTAAAAATGAAGGGGAAGGGTCCTGACAGTAAAAAGCTGGGTACAAAACTGGACTGGACCCCAGAGTGCCAGCAGGCATTTGAAAAACTCAAGGGGTTGTTTACCTTTGAACCTATTTTAAATCATCCTGACGAAAATAAACCTTTTTTAATCCAAGTGGATGCTTCCAATGTGGCTAAGGGAGGGGTGATCCTGCAACAAGGGGAAGATGGGAAGCTCCACCCCCTGGCATATATGTCCAAGAAGTTCTCCCCCACAGAGCATAATTGGGCTATTTGGGACAAGGAATTGGCCACTATCAAACTGACCCTTACAACCTGGAGGCACTGGTAGGGGGGGCAAGGGTGCCATTTGAAGTATGGACGAACCACAAAAATTTGGAGGTGTTACACATGCCCAGGTGCCTGAATGCCAAGCAACTTTGCTGGCTGGAGTTTTTCTATAAATTTTGGTTCACCCTCCAGCACCTCCCCGGGAAATTGAACTTTCTGGCTGACACACTGTCTTGCCTCCTGCAACATGACAGCCAGTGAGAGGAAGTCATAGACTCAATGTTCAACCCAGCAGGGGTTGGTGGCTATCTAGTGTTTTGCATGGAGTGTCATATGTATGACTGTCTGCCCACTAGAGAGAAGTCTTGGGTGTGTGCCCAGTGGAAGGAGCTCCTGGTTCTCAGGGAATCAGTTTGCTCCCTTGAGGCCAAGGTGGCTGACCTAGAGAAGCAGAGACAGTCAGTTAGGCATATGGAGGAGACTCTCAGGGACTTGTTAGATATGTCCCACTCTGAATATGGCAGCCCCACAGCAGTCAGGGAACATGAGGGTCGAGAGGAAACAGGGCACCGTGCTGCGGATAAGGGGAATGTGCCCTCAGAAGGGACCTCTCCTTCAGCTGGTGAACGGATATCCTTTCACACCAAGGAACCATCCCTGGGCAGGGAGGGAGGAGGGCTCTTCGTAGTTGGTGATCGATCCTTAGGCAGGCAGACAGCTGGGTGGCGAACCTGCATATTGACTGTATGGTGACTTGCCTGCCTGGTGCTAAGGTAGCAGACATTATGCATGTTCTAGATTGGCTGGTAGATAGTGCTGGGGAGTTGCCAGTGGTCATGGTACTTGTTGGCACCCAAGGATGTGTGTAAATGCAGTTCTGATGTCCTGGAGGAAAAATTTAGGCTTCTAGGCAGGAGACTCAAGGCTAGGACCTCCAAGGTAGCCTTCTCAGAAGTGCTACCTGTTCCACACGCAGGGCGAGACAGGAGTCTCAATGCGTGGATGAGACAATGGTGTAGGAGGGAAGGGTTCAAGTTTGTTAGGCACCAGGATGCTTCTTAGGAGAAGAGGGAGCTGTACAAAAGAGATAGTCTCCACTTGTCTTGAGAAGGAACCAGGTGTTGTGTCCTGGGATCAGAAGGCAGAGCTGGCGAAATACAGCCAAGCTTCGCTCTCTGAGAACAATAGGGACTAGGTTCCTGAGCTCGCCAGTAGTGAACCAATGGCAGCATTGGCGGGCGATTCAAACCCGCCAATAGGAATATAGGGCCGTCCCCCTAACTGTATATAGTTGGCCTCCGGCCGTTACTGTGTGTTCTTGTCTTATGTGAAGTACGAATAAACGCGTCTTCTCTTATGTCGTCGTCCGAGTCATGAGGCCCGAAACCCAGTACTTTACAGTGGCGACGAAGGTGGGATTTCAACGCCTTCCATGACTCCATGAGCGACGTAAAGGACACCGCCGAGCATCGCATCGCTGACCCCGAGAGCAGCACCGCACCGCTCGCCGAGCATCGCATCGCTGACCCCGAGAGCAGCACCGCACCGCTCGCCCCGGCGCTCGCCTTACCAGACAGAACCATGGCCGCTTCTCATGTAACACTGGAGCACTTCGATCAGTCGCAGCCAGAAACCTGGGACGCATGGGTCGACCAGCTCATCAGCTATTTGGAGCTCAACGAAATCCGCCACCCCGACCAGAAACGAGCGATCCTGCTGAACGCCTGCGGCACCCAAACCGTCCGCCTCGCCAAGAGCCTCTTGGTGCCACGCACGGCCTTGGAGAGCTCGTTTGGGGAGATCCTGGATGTCCTCAACGCTTACTTCAGCCCCCGGCCGACCTTCCTGGCCAAGAGGATGGATTTCCAGAGGCGAGTCCAGGCCCAAGGGGAATCCATTGCCACCTTCCTGGCTGCGCTAAGGGCGCTCGCGGTGGACTGCGGATTCCCGAAGGTGGAGGACAACCTGTTGACGCAGTTCGTGTGGGGCCTGGCGGACTCCAAGCTGCGGCGCAAGTTGGTTGGGCACCGGAAGCTCTCCTTGGACGAGGCCCTAGACGCCGCAACAGCCCACGAGGCCGCGGAAGGGGAACGCCCGGCCGCGGCCGCCCATGTGGTCGGAAGGAGTCCAAGCCCCGGGAATGTGGACACGGAAGAGGTCTTCGCCCTCAGACCTCAACAACGCCGGCCGGCGCCGTTCCAGCAGGCCAACAGAGAGCCAGCCAAGCCTTCCGGCAACCGGGTCGTCTGTGCCAGCTGCGGGGAAGGCCACGCAAGGAAATCCTGCAAGTTCCGGGATGCTGTCTGTCACGGGTGCGGAAAGCAGGGACACCTCACACGGGTCTGCCGATCCAAGGGCCCCCGGAATTCGAGATCGTCGGCCCCACCGCATCGCGCATCGTCCACCGCCTACGAGACGACGGAAGAGGTCGCCGAGTTGAACCACCTCACCGACCAACCGCTGCAGGTACTGCGCCTCCCCAACCCCAACCTCTCCTCCACCCCGAAGATCCAAGTAACCGTGCGGATCGAGGGGTCCCCTTGCTGCATGGAGGTGGACTCGGGATCGGCGGCGTCCATCATTTCCATGGACACTTTAAAAAGACTTTGCCCGTCAGGGGGACCCCCTCTACATCCATCGCCACTAAGCTTGGTGGACTTTCAAAAGAACCCCGTCCCCATCCGGGGAGTTGGCACTTTCCGAGTGCAATACCGAGACTTTGAGGGGAACTTGGACTTGGTGGTGGTGGAGGGAAATCTCGTGAGTCTCCTGGGGCGGGCATGGTTTGAGGCCCTAGGCATCACAATTGGGGGAGTGAATAAGTGCGGGATGCGCGACTGGGGGCGGTGTGCAAGGAATTTCCCGAAGTCTTTGACGGGAAACTGGGATGTTACAAAGGGCCCCCGGTGTCGCTTCACTTAGACCCCACCGTGACGCCCGTCCGACGGCGCTTCCGCACCGTGCCCCTGGCCCTCCGCCCGAAAATAAAGGCCGAACTGGACCGGTTAGTGGCCCAGGGAGTCCTAGAGCCCGTCCCGAACGCTCGATGGGAGACCCCGATTGTGACACCCGTCAAGCCAAATGGGGAAATCCGCATCTGCGCGGATTATAAGTGCACCATTAACCAGGCACTTCAGGCGCACGCATACCCCGTACCCGTGGTCAGCCATGTCTTAGCCACACTGGCGGGGGCGCGCATATTTGGGAAGCTGGATCTCGCGCAGGCGTACCAGCAACTCCCGGTAGATGAGGCCACGGCCGAGGCACAAACAATAGTGACACACCGGGGGGCATTCCGGGTGAAGCGGCTGCAGTTCGGGGTCAGTGTGGCCCCAGGGATATTCCAAAATCTAATGGACGATTTGTTGAAAGGGATCCCTGGGGTGACGCCATTCTTCGACAACGTCCTCATCGCCGCGACCACCCCGGAAAGCTTCGCCGCCCGCCTCCGAACGGTACTGGAACGCTTCCAAGCCGCGGGGCTGAAAGTGAAGCGGGAAAAGTGCCTCCTCGTGGTGCCGGAGGTGGAGTTCTTGGGATACCGGGTAGACGCAACAGGCCTGCATCCGGCGAGGGACAAGGTGAAGGCCATCGTGGAGGCCCCTGCCCCGAAGTCCAAGGCCGAGCTCCAGGCGTTCTTAGGCCTCCTGAACTTTTACCACGCCTTTCTTCCCCACAAGGCCGCCGTGGCCGAACCCCTGCACAGGCTGCTGGATAAGGCGACACCTTGGGCATGGGGAGCGAGGGAGGCGGCGGCGTTTCGGGGGTTAAAGTACTCTTGATTTCCAACGCGGTGCTCGCCCACTTTGATGAAAAGCTCCCGGTAATCCTTGCGTGCGACGCATCACCGTATGGGGTCGGGGCAGTCTTGGCCCACAAGCTACCGGATGGGAGGGAAGTCCCGGTGGCTTACTACTCCCGCACGCTGTCCCCCGCGGAGCGGAACTATGCTCAAATCGACCGGGAGGGCTTGGCACTGGTGGCGGGGGTAAAAAAGTTTCACAACTTTGTGTACGGGCGGCCCTTCACGCTCGTAACCGACCATAAGCCGCTCTTGGGACTGTTTGCGGCGGACAAACAAACGCCGCAGGTACTGTCGCCCCGGGTGTTGCGCTGGTCCTTGTTTTTGGCGGGCTACCAGTACCAGTTGGAGCATCGGCCGGGCAAGGCGCTGGGTCATGCCGATGCCTTGAGCCGCCTGCCGCTGCCGCATACAGGGGAAGATCCGGCCCCGGCTCCCGCAGTGTTGTTAATGGAGGAGCTGCCAAACCCCCCTTCAGGCTGCAGACGTGGCCGCCCGCACGTCCCGAGATCCCATTCTCTCCCGGGTCCTAAACTGGGTGGTGAGGGGATGGCCAGCGGAACAGACAGGGCCAGAGTTCACGGCATACAAAGCCAGGCGGGAAGAGCTATCTGCCTTAAAAGGGTGCTTGTTATGGGGGGACAGGGTGGTCATCCCGGGGCCCATGAGACAAGGGGTTCTAGAAACGCTACATGAGGCCCACCCCGGCATTGTAAGAATGAAAGCTCTGGCACGGAGCTACGTGTGGTGGCCCGGGATGGACGCCGAAATTGAAACCTGGGTCCAAGGGTGCACACGGTGTCAGGAAGTCCGCCCCAATCCCCCGAGAGCGCCAACCCAAAGCTGGGAGTCTACCCACAAGCCTTGGTCACACCTACACATAGACTTTGCGGGGCCGTTTCAGGGGCTCCAGTTCATGGTAACGGTAGACTCCTACTCGAAATGGGTGGAAATAAGCCCAGTGTCTACCACCTCTGCCAAAGCGGCAATACGGGCCCTGCGGAAAATATTCGCGACGCACGGGTTACCCAACACAATCGTGTCGGACAACGGGGCAGCGTTCACATCTGCTGAGTTTCAAGCGTTCCTCGAAAGGAACCTCATCAGGCACATACGATCAGCGCCCTTCCACCCGGCAACCAATGGACAGGCGGAGAGGACGGTACGCACCGCCAAAGAGGCCCTGAGCCGCATAACGGAGGGGGACTGGGAGTTTCGGCTGGCCCGCTTCCTTCTCACATACCGCACCACCCCAAACCCCATCTCCGGGCATTGCCCCGCAGAACTATTAATGGGCCGCCGCCCTACCACCTGATTAGACAGACTCCACCCGGACCGAGCCCCAGAGAGAAAGCTGGTCGAGAACAGGGAGGCGTCCCGAAGCTTCCTACCGGGAGACCCTGTCTACTTCCGGAACTACGGGGCGGGGCCGCAGTGGGTGGCCGGGCGCATCCTAAACCCACCGGGCCAGTGTCATACGAAGTCCTAACAGATGGGGACCGGGTCCTCCGTAAACACGTCGACCAGCTCCGGAGGCGGCAAGACCCCGACACAGAGATCCCGTTACCGGGAAATGCCGCCGCCGCCCCATCATCCGATCGACCGCAAGCACCGACAGCGGAGCCAGCGCCAGAAAGTCCATGGAATCCGGAGGGGGCCCCGGGGACAGCTGAACCACCGCCGCCGCTGCCGCCGCCGTTACAGCCGCCACCGTCACCGCCTCGGCTACTACCAGAGGTCCAAGCTCCTTGTGCTGGCGGACCACCCGATAGGGGCCCCGCCAGCCCGGTACCGGCCCCCGACGTTCGCTAAGAGAACGGAGGGCACCAACATACTTAAAAGACTACGTCACCTGATAGGAGACGAACTATGGGGGAGGGGTGTTGTGTCCTGGGATCAGAAGGCAGAGCTGGCGAAATACAGCCAAGCTTCGCTCTCTGAGAACAATAGGGACTAGGTTCCTGAGCTCGCCAGTAGTGAACCAATGGCAGCATTGGCGGGCGATTCAAACCCGCCAATAGGAATATAGGGCCGTCCCCCCTAACTGTATATAGTTGGCCTCCGGCCGTTACTGTGTGTTCTTGTCTTATGTGAAGTACGAATAAACGCGTCTTCTCTTATGTCGTCGTCCGAGTCATGAGGCCCGAAACCCAGTACTTTACACCAGGCTGCTGGCACTTAAAATCAAAAAGGTGGCAGAGCAGTTTTTAAACTGAATATTGGGAGAAAGCCAACAGGAGATGAAAAGTCTCTGGTTTGAGATGGCTCATCTCAAAGAGATGAAGAGGTAGCTGTTACTTTTCTACAAGGAAATGGATTAGAATTGTCCACTGAGACTGTGGCTAATGATATGGACTGCCTGGCAAGGTCTTGAGGCAACAAGAGGAAGGTTGTGGGCTTAACACGTATGGGAAATTATATACAAACAAGTGGAGACCCGCGAGAAACTTGCAGGATGGTTATCTCATTCGTCACACCTTTGCTTCCTCTCCTCGCCCCTACCTCTCTCACACTATTTCTCCCCTCTGCCCCCCTTTTCTTATTCTCTATTTCTCCTCCATGCATGCGACTTCCTCTCTCTTTCTGACCTGTCATTTTTCTCTTTGTTTTTCTGCCTCCCCACTTCATCACTCTTTCTCTCTCTTTCTGCCCCCCACCCCATCATTCTTTCTTTCTGCCCCCATCAGTCTCCCAGCCTCCTTCCTGCTTCCTTCCCCACTCCGCAGAGCAGCAGCAACAGTGGTGGCAGTGCTCTCAGCCACCCACCTGCTTCTTCTCCCCCCACAGCAGCAATGGCAGCACTCTGGGAATCACAACAGATCTCTCAGCTGCAGAGATCAATTCACCTTAGGGCTGCCAGCTCCAGGTTGGGAAATTCCTGGAGATTTGGGGGTGGATCCTTGGTACAGTGAGGCTTGGGGAGGCAAGCAGCCTCAGCAGGGTATGATGCCATAGACTCAACCCTCCAAAGCAGCCATTTTATCCAGGGGAACTGATCTCTGTCGCCTGGACAACAGTTGTAATTCTGGGTGATCTCCAGTCCTCACCAGGGGGCTGGCAATGGTGGTTCTTGTGGAAGAAATGGCTGGAGGGTGGAATCTATGGCATTACACCAGTCCGAAGTTCCTCCCCTCCTCAAATCCCACCATCTCCAGGCTTCACCCCTCAAATGTCCAGGGATTTCCCAACCTGGGGTTGGCAACCCTATTTCCTTCCCACCCAACAGCCAACCTACCTTTATCTGCCTCTCTGTCTTTTGCTTTCCATCTCCACCCCCCAGCCTCTACCTAGGAAAATTACAGTCTTTCTCCACAGTGGGGACCAAAGCAGCTTTCATTATTCCCTCCTTCTTTTTATCTGCACAACAACCCTGTGAGGTTGGTTAGGCTGAAATATGTGACTGGTCACCCAGTCACCTTCCACTGCAAGATGGGGATCTGAACCTTGGTCTTGCAGACCCTACTTTGAAGCTCCAACTGCTGCACCTCACTGGCTTTCATAGGGCGGCTGCTGATGAACACTGGCAAGCAGCTGAAGCTAGGTGAGTCATGCAAATCAGGGGGGACCTGGCAACCCTAGACTGCTGCCAGGCCTAGAGTTGCCAACCTCCAAATGGGCCCTGGAGAATCCCTAGAATCACAACTGGACTCTAGACAGCAGAGGTCTCTCCCTGTAGAAAATGGCTGCTTTGAAGGGTGGACTCTGTGGCATTATACCCAGCTGAGGCATCTCCCGTCCCAAACCCAGCCCTCCTTAGAGTCCACCACAAAATCTCTAGGAATCCCCTAGCCTGGCACTGGCAACTCTTGTAAGGCCTGACCCCAAGGCTCCCACTCTCCCTCCCTCCCTGAAAGGACAAAATAGGCCTGGAAAGGGCCCTTCCCCCACCCTTTTACCGACAAAGCCAGTTAGAAACCCCCCCCCCAACGTTCTAATCTCTCACCGTTGATGCCCAAAGCAGATCCCTGCAGAGGCCATTTCAGAAGGTTTTGGGGGGGATTCAACCGTCCCTGAAGGGATTTTCCTAGTTTTTGGATTTTTCTGCATACCAAGGAAGTCTACTGACTACATAGGAAAAGCTGTTGGGGGACAGTGAGCCCCCTGTTGGTGGAAATAGGTATCCACACATTTTGGCTATTAGAACAAGGATGTTAGAACTGTCCAAGGTAAAATCAGGGAGTTGGAATGCTTGGAGTTGGTGGGAAAATAGACGTTGTGGGTATTTCAGAAACTTGGTGAGATGAGGAAAATCAGTGAGATATGGTGATTCCTGGTTATAAATTATATTGGAAGGATGGGGGGGAAGGGTTGGAGGTGGGGTGGCTCTGTATGTCAGAGAGGGTATACAGTCCAGAAAGATTGAGAGGGTAAGACAATTGGATTCGCTTCTGGAAATCCTATGGGTCGAAATAGTGGGCCCAAGAGGAAGCTTAACAATGGGAGTTTGTTATCACCCGCCAGATCAAAAGACAGAGGAGGATTATAAAATGATGAATGAATTAAAGATAGCAGCTAGAAAAAATAACTGTGTCGTAATAGGTGATTTTAAGTACCCATACATTGATTGGGTCAATATGTGTTCTAGTCAGGAAAAAGAGATTGAGTTTCTAGACACTCTCAATGACTGTGCTATGGAACAGATGGTCACAGAACTTATCAGGGGAGAGGCGATCCTGGATTTGGTCCTAAGTAACGCCCAAGACCTGGTGAGAAATGTAAAAGTGATTGCAGCACTTGGGAACAGTGATCATAATGTTATTGAGTTCAAGATTTGTATAAATAGAGAGTTGCCCAAAAAGACCAACACAACCACTTTTATCTTTATAAGGGGTAAATTCTCTGATATGAGGAGACATGTGAGGAAGAAACTGAAAGGAAAAGTAGAAAGGGTCAAAACCATTGGGGAAGCTTGGAGACTATTTAAAAATATAATCCTAGAAGCTCAGAAAAAATATATATACTACAGGTTAGGAAAGGCACAAAGAGGTATAGAAAAAAGCCTGCATGGTTAGCAAACAAAGTAATGGAAGCTGTAAAAGGTAAGAAGGATTCCTTTAAGTGGTGAAAAGATAGTCTCAGTGCAGTTGATAAAAGGGAACACAGGCTGTGGCAAATAAAATGCAATTCTGTGATCAGGCAGGCAAAAAGGGAATATGAGCATATAGCCAAAAACATAAAGACCAACAATAAAACTTTCTTCAAATACATTAGAAGCAGGAAACCAGCCAGGGAGGCAGTGGGGCCCTTGGATGACCAAGGGGTAAAAGGACTACCGAAGGATGACAGGGAAATGACTGAGAAGCTGAATGCAGTATCACAATGCCCCTATATAAATCAATGGTGTGACCTCATTTGGAGTACTGTGTACAGTTCTGGTTACTACACCTCAAAAAGGCTATTATAGCATTGGAAAAAGTGCAGAAAAGGGCAACTACAATGATAAAATGGTTTGGAACACTTTCCCTATGAAAAAAGTTTAAAACGCTTGGGGCTCTTTAGCTTGGAGAAATGATAGCTGAGAGGTGACATGATCAGGGTTTATATGGTTATGCATGGAATAGAGGAGGCAGAGAAAGAAGTACCTTTCTCCCTTTCTCACAATACAAGAATTCGTGGGCACTCTATGCAGAAGAAGAAGAAGAGATTGGATTTATACCCCACCCTTCACCACCCAAGGGAGTCTCAGAGCTCTGGAGAAGCCCAGCCACATTGATGGCCCATCCCTGAGGGCAGCAGGGGCCTCAGTTGCATGAGCTGGGGAGGGGGGATTCCATCACCACACCCTGCCCCACACTCCTCCTTGGTTGCTGGCTGTGACTTTGCAGACTGCAGGCAATCCTCCTCAGCCCCTGCAAGCTGCCCTTCTTTTATCCCCATCCCCGCTCCCTCTGTCAATGCCTGGGCTTGTCCCCATCCTTCCCTTTGCTTCTCCACCCTGTACTTAATTGGAGATGCCAAACTTTCAATGAGGCCATGCTCTCAGGCATCTCCTTTGGGGTGGGGCAACATGTGCGCTGTCTTCTCTGACTGAGCTGCCTGGCTTGGAGGCATGGGTGGGTCCTCGGGCTGATCACAGGCCTGGCACAGCTGCCTCCATCCCAGTTAGCAGCTTCTCTCCCTCCCCACAGCTGCTGGCATCGGGGTGGTGCCAGCTGCACCGCCGAGTTCAGCTCTGACAAGACTGGACCCCTCTCACCGGCCCTTTCCCGGCTCCTCTGGGCCTTCAGGTGGGTGTGGGCTGGCCCATGGGGGGGTTTGCCAGGTGCCACTGGAGTGGCTGGTGGCACCAGGAGGGCCGCGGGAGGCCCATGGGGGAGTGGGGGGGCTGCCAAGTGCCACTGGGTTAGGTGGTGGTCACAGGAGGGTTGCAGGCGGTGGGACAACCATATTTCTGCAGTGTTTCTAATAATTGCATAATGGAGCCTGATGGATTTTCTAAAATAAATACCAAGTCATCTGCAAATGCTTGCAATTTGTATTCTTCTCCTCTTATTTTAAGTCCTTTAATAAGAGTATCTTCTCTGATCATATCATTCGATATTTCAAACACAAATATAAATAATAATGGTGAAAATGGGCACCTTTGTCCAGTTCCCTTTTGTATCTCAATATTTTGTGATAAATCTCTATTAACAAGAGCCCTTGCTTGTTGTTTTGTACAAGTTGTTCTAACCACTGTAAAAATTCTTTACCACATTGTGAAGTTAATAGTTGTTCCAGCATAAAGTTCCAACTGACATTATCAAAAGCTTTTTCAGCATCTAAAAAAATCAAGGCCATCCGTTTCTCTGGGTGGGCTTCAAAGTATTCAATTACATTTAATATAGTTCTTACATTGTTTCTAAGTTGTCTTTTTGGTAAAAAAAGCCTGCTTGGTCTTGATGAATTATTTGTAAAAATACTCTTTTCAACCTTGTATCCAAAAGAGAGACATATATTTTATAATCCACATTTAATAATGAAATTGGCCTATAATTTTTAATTACTTTCAAAACTGTATTCTGTTTATGTATCAAAGTTATCAGTGCATCATATGTTCATAAGTTAGCTGTTTGCTCCTTGAGTTGGCAAGGTGTGCAGCTCAGGGGTAATTTTGTGGGAAAAGAGCTGCAGGAGCTCATTAGCATAAATCATTAGCATAACTTATTTGCATGTGACACACCCCCTGAGTAGGTACTAGGAGTAGAGATATCAGCACTGGTAATGAGACAGGAGACCTAGGTCTCAATTTCAGTCCAGGAGGATGCAAAGAATAAATGGAAATAAATCTGAAGAAGTGAGCAGTGACTCATAAAAGCACGTTCCTACCACAATTTTGTTAGTCCTTAAAGGTGCTTCTGGACTCTTACTTTTTATACTGCCATTATATTGTAGTGGTTAAGTGCGCGGACCCTAATCTGGGAGAACCAGGTTTGATTCCCCACTCCTCCACTCGCACCAGCTGGATGACCTTGGGCAAGCCATAGTTCTGGCACAGCTGTTCTTGAAAAAGAGCAGTTTCTGTCAGAGCTCTCTCACTACCACCTTCCTCACAGGGTGTCTGTTGTGGGGAGGGGAAGGGAATTGAGTTTGTAAGCTGCTCTGAGACTCCTTTGGATAGTGAAGGGTGGGGTATAAATCCAATCTCTTCTTCTTCTATTACAAACCACAACATTCACAAACCAGTGGGAGGACATTTTAACCTTCCAGGATAGTCAGTTGCTGACCTAAGAGTAGCAGCTCTCTTACAAAGGAATTTCGAAGGGAGATTAGTGACTGCTGAAATGCAACAGATAATGAAGCTCAAGGCAATACAAACTCCTGAACTGAATTGAGACCTACTTCTGTCATGTCACTCCTCAGTCTTCGTTTCTCCAAGCTAAAGAGTCCCAAGCACTCTAACCTTTCTTCAATCAATTCTTTATTTGGACAACAACCAGTACAAGTCAAGAATTAACCTTTCTTCATAGGGAAAGTGATCCATCCCCTTAATTCTTTTAATTGCCCTTTTCTGCACTTTTTCCACTTACCCAATAGAAAGACATGCTTGCCCATTGAGAACAGCAGCTGCCAGGCTTGTCCATAGAATGCCCTTGGCTTTAGTGTATCCCAGCCTGGACAGTCTGACCCCCAGGTGCCTTTTGGCACTCTTGCAGCGCAGCCCCCCAACACACCTGAGCCAGTGAGGTGCTAGGGGCTCTTTGTGGGCTCCAGATGCCTCTGAGGCACTCCCCCCCACGGCCCTGCCATGAGACCCATGGGCAGAGTCGACTCTGGGGCCCAAATGGGCGCTGGCAGGAGTGGGGCTGAGGCTGAGCCACCTCTTATGATGCTGAGCCGGCTGGCAGCGAGGGCAGGTGATCCTGTCGCTCTGGTGTGCGCTCCGCCAAGCCGCCCGCCAAGTTCATCATGGATCCTCCCACCCCCCAGGGCTGAGGCCAGAGGAGGAGGAGGAGGAGAAGGTGGGGATGGGTGGGAGTGGGGCAGGGGAGAGAAAGCCAGCCGAGCCCAACAGGGAGGATGGCATGGCTTGGCCTGGGCGGCCCAGAGAAGCCCCCACCACCTGAGCCCACCACCGTGCCTTGATGGTCCACAGCCCTTCCCTCTCAACATGATGAAATGGCAGCCCTGGAAGAAGCCCCAACAGGTGCCAGGGACCAGGGCAGGGACTGGGGGAGGAAGGGGCAGTGGTGGTGGTGGCAGTGGCAGCAGTGGGAGGTGAGGCCAGGCGGAGGCAGAAGGGGTCTGCATTTGCTTCCTCTGCTGCCTGGGCACATGTGCGGGGCTGCGGCTGGGGGGCATGCCAGGCATCACGGCTGGCAGCACCTTGACTGGCCCCATTGCCTTATATGGCCGCTTGGTTGGGCACCCGGGCACCCGTTCCCCTTTTGTCCCCCTACTCCTCCTTGTCTGGCATGGCACTGGTTGCCCTGGAGGATTGGCACCGACTCCCGGAATGCTGTTCCGGCTCATTTCAGTTCAAAATGACCCCTGGTGCAGCTGAATATTTAGTAGTAAAGGCCTTGCTGATGAACATCATGAAAATTCTTTGTCCATTTTTTTTTTACAAACAGCATAAGTGTTAGTCCCAGTATCCTTCCTGTAACCCAGCTCAGCTAATTCTATTCTTTATCCCATGAAATTGACCCTGCAGTTACCATTCACAGGAGCATTCTCCTACCTTCCCCATCCCTTTGCCTACAGTTTTACATTGTTCTGGGATGCAAGAGTTAGATTTCAGTGCTGACCTTTCATTCTCAGAGAATTTACGTAAGGAAATTTGTGTGTGAAGTGAAATTCATGTTCAAAGCTGGGAGTTTCAAATTGTAGCACCCTCCTCCCTGGGATGAGACCCCTGTGGAGGTGAGCAAAATCTGAGGGAGGTATTTCATCCTGAGGCAGATGGAGTCTTCTGATAGTCTTGCTACTCCATAGCAGAAGGTCCAAATTGATCCACTTAGGATTTACAGTTGCTCCTTGTCGCACTGCTTCATTTGAGAAAACCTTGTGCTTTGTTGTGTTTCCCTGTGTACAGCTTTATGAGGGGGTTAGAGAGGCCTTTCTCTGTTTCTCTTGTAAAGAGTCCAGTGCTAGTTCCCATAGATCTCTGTATGCAGCAGCCAGTTATATAGGTATACACAGATACTGTGGACACTTAACTGCAAAAACAGGATTTTGAAGACTCATGAGTATGGAAAAGGAGGAACAGAACTCAAAAAGCTTGAGGAAAAACTGCTTATAATAGGACATGCATGCATTCCCACATGCAAATATTTGGGGGGTGGCACATGGGGAGGAGACCCAGTCTGTGAATTTGTATGGATTCTAAATCCAGAAAAGTGAATGGGATGCTGTCAGGGCCGGAGTTCAGGGTTACCATAACCAGCAACAGTGGTTTGAGGATGTTGCACCAGGCCCAATGTTCTTCTGAACTGTGGGCAAACCAGTGTAGGTGAGATTGCCTTACATTTTACCTCCTTCCTTTCAGTCTAGATCAGAAAGTTAGACTGATGTCAGAAGGTGTCTGAAGAACACCTGGGATCCCACTTTGCAACATATAACTTTGATACTGGAGGTACCTTTGCTGTTAGCTTTGCTCTGTTAACACTGTTATCTGTGTTTCATGCTATGTTTGTTGGCAAGGGAATGGAGAGAGGCTTTCTCAGTGGCTGCTGTCCAGATGGGGAAACTCTGTGTCTGAATATTTACTGAAAGCTGAATCTAGTCCAGAGCCAGTGTGCTGGCTTCTGCTAGTTGGGATGCTGTGGGGTCCAGCGGTTCTCCCCTCCTCTCTTACTTTTGCATATTTGAGCCCTTCTCTCATGAAACCCACCTTCTGTTTTCTTCCTGTTCTCCTACACTAATAACAAATATGTTCGGTTTCAGCCATAAAGCTGAAACCCCACTGCTTCATGGAAAGTGCAGGCAGAATGACCTCCTGTTTGTCCCTCCCTTCCCACTGTGAGATTTCGTACAGTTGGATCTATAGGGAGAGGATGACTGAGTAGTCTGGAACTACTAAGAACATCTGAGTGCCCCTTGGTGGCCTGTGTCTCCAGTGATCATTAGATGCCTCTCTTATTCTCTTGGGCACTTGAGTAATGGCCCATTAACCCCTTAATCCTTACAATAACAAAGTCAAACTGTCAAGAGGTCTTTTTTGTACAGGCCATTGAGATGGGAGGGAGAAGAATCAAGCTTTGATTATAGTGTTTCAAAAGCCAGGAGAAAATGACAGGTAGGAGCAGGCAAATTAGGCAAATCAAGTATGTGACCAATTGTGGGCTTAAAGAGGCAGTAGCGAGATTTGTTCTTTGCAGCATTGTACTTTCCTTTCACTATCAGACACATCCACAGCTGAACGTCCTTTTTGGCTTTGGCCCAGCCGCTTCATTCTTTCTGGGGTTACTTGTACTTGCCCTCTGCTCTTCCCCAGTAGCATATTGGACACCTCCGACCTGAGGGGCTCATCTTCCGGCATCATATCTTTTAGCCTTTTGTTACCGTCAGTGGGGTTTTCTTGGCAAAGATACTGGAGTGGGTTGCCATTTCCTTTTCCAGTGGACTATGTTTTGTCTGAGCTCTCCATTGTGGCCTGTCCATCCTGGGTGGCCCTCCACAGTATAGCCCACAGCCTCATCAAACCATGCAAGTCCCCTCGCTGCAACAAGGCAGCAATCCATGAGAGGGTCTGCAGCCATGAAATTAAAAGATGCCTGCTCCTTGCGAGGAAGGTTATGACAAACCTAGACAGCATAATAAAAAGTAGAGACATTACACTGCCAACAAAAGCCCGCAGAGTCAACGCGATGGTATTCCCAGTAGTAATGTTTGGCTGCAAGAGCTGGACCATAAGGAAGGCTGAGCGCTGAAGAATAGATGCTTTTGAATTATGGTGCTGGAGAAGACTCTTGAAGAGTCCCTTGGACTGCAAGGAGATCAAACCAGTCAATCCTAAAGGAAATCAAACCTGACTGCTCCCTGGAAGGCCAGATACTGAAGCAGAAGCTCAAATGCTTTGGCCACCAAATGAAAAGGGAGCATTCACTGGAAAAGACCCTGATGCTGGGAAAGATTGAAGGTATCAGAAGAAGGGGATGGCAAAGGATGAGATGGTTAGACAGTGTTAACGATGCAATGAACATGAAATTGAGCAATCTCCAGAAGATGGTGGAAGACAGGAGGGCCTGGCATGATGTGGTCCATGGAGTTGTGAAGAGTTGGACTCAACTGTGCAACTGAACAACAACAACAGTGAGATTTGAGGATGCAGGGCCAGATTTGGTTAGCCACCAGAGCTTTAAGTATTAAATCCTTTCCCTTGTGATGCTAAAAAGTAGATGCTCTGTCTCTCCTCAAACACATATGCAGTTCCCCTGCACATTCCAGGGCAATTGCAACTGAGTTTATTGGTGTCCGTGTATAAAATGCATCAAGTTGCAGCTGACGCATGGTGATCCTGTAGGGTTTTCAAGGCAAGAGACTAACAGAGGTGGTTTGCTATTGCCTTCCTCTGCCCAGCAACCCTGGACTTCCTTAGTCACCTCCCATTTAAGTACTAATAAGGGTCAGTCCTGCTTAGCATTCGAGATCTGATGAGATCAGACTCACATGGGCCATCCGTACTTCCTTTTAAATGAGAGAGTAGTTTTCCTCAAAACTAACCAACATTGCCTGCCTATTACCAGCATGCCTCACTGACTGCAAGGCAAATTGGTAATATAATATACTAGGAATAAGGCCCGTTGTGGAAATAAATACAACAGGCTCTAGAAAGAGACTCTGGGAGAGTGCCCTGGCTTTGGGCACTCAGTGACAACTTGCTGTGGCAATCTCAGCAGGGTATAATGACAGAGTCCACCATTTTCTCCAGAGGAACTGATCTTTGCTACCTGAAGAGCAGTAGTAATTTTGAGTGATCTCCAGCCCACCCCCAAGATTGGTAATAGTGGTTCCCCAGGGGGGAGTGGCTGGTTTGGAGGATGGAATCTATGGCATTGTATCTGTCTGAGGTCGCACCCCTCCTCAACACTCACCCTCTCCAGGTTCGACCCCTCAAATCTCCAGGAATTTCCCAACCTGGAGTTGACAACCCTATCTCCCTCCCAGCCAACCATCAACCTACCTTTAGTTTTTCATCTCCTCCCCCCTCCCTCTTAGAGAGCAGCTGTAATTTTGAGTGATCTCCAGCCCCCACCTGGAGATTGGCAACAATGGTTCCCCATCAGGGAATGGCTGGATTGGAGGGTGGAGTCTATGGCATTGTACCTGTCTGAGGTGCCACCCCTCCTCAAACCTCACCCTCTCCAGGCTTCATCCCTCAAATCTCCAGGAATTGCCCACCTGGAGTTGGCAACTTGATCAGGACTGGGCCCAATTAGTTTTCTCCCAAAGGCCAACATAGGTGTGGAAAGGGCCTTTTACTGACAGAGGAGAAAGTACAGGTGCCAACTTTGATTAGGGAAATACCTGGAGATTTGGGGGGGGGTGGATCCTGTGGAGGGCAGCATTTGGGGTGTGTGTGGAAGGACTCAGCAGGGTATAATGCCATAGAGTCTACCCTCCAAAGCAACCATTTTCTCCCAGGGAACTGATCTCTGTCATCTGGAGGTCAATTGTAACAGTGGAAGATCTCCAGCTCCCACCTGGAGATTGGCAGCCCTAGGGGAAAGTCAGCTGCACATTGGGGAGTTGAAAAAAATGGTCTGATGGTCACTGGCCCACCTCGTTAGCCAGCCAGCCATGCTAAAGCTAAGCAGGAGAAAGAGCCTTTTCCCATTTATTCTGACAGGAAAGTGGCCGTTGGGAAGGGGGTTATGGGCGGGGGAGGGGGTTATGCTGAAAGTCCTTTGTTTTTTTACTCAGAGAACCAAGCTTGGCTGCCTACCAACAGCCACTGAGGGGACAGTCCCTCACAGGATTCAAGAGAACTGTCTTCCTCAGGAGAGAGAGCTGTCTGCCAGGGGGAGTGGGTGGGGAAGAGGAGCAGACCCAGCACCTAGCCAATGGCACGCGAGTACTCTTGAGTGGCGGCTGATGGGCCAATGGCTGAGGGAGGGCATTTTACAGCCAATGGGAGCGCATGGAATCTTGCGAAACCAAAAGATAATTATTTATAAGGAGAGATACTGTCAATATGCTGATACAAGGTGAAACTGATTCTCAGATTGAATTTAGGCTTACTGGAAGAATCCTAGAGATACTGCTTCCTACTTGAGGAGAAAAAGAAGCCAGGAAATATGACAGCCTAATTTTTTCCTGCTCAAACTCATTTCCTTACCCTGTAAGTAGTTGTTTTAAATCTCTGAATCTCTGATGTGTGTACACTGAGTGTAGCCAGCTCCACAGTGCTGCTGAAGAACCTAGGGGCTGCCATGTGCCTTGCTGTCCTACCATTCCTGCCCTTTCTGTCTTCTGGAAAGGCAAGAGTATTTTAGCTGGCAGCCCAGTTCAATGGATCTGTATATGTAACATCAAAGATACAGTTAATGAAGTATATTCCTTATGCTGCTGTATCTGTTGGTTCTAGACAGCTTTTTTCACTCTATCTTGCTCAGGTCCCTTCCTTATGACAGCCCTCACCCCATGTGGAGTTTGTATATGCAGGTCCCATGATCCCTGGGAAGAAGTTGAGGGTAAACTCCCATTTCTAGATATCATGGTCATCTGTAAAGCAAACCTTCAATTAGGTCACAAGGTCTACAGAAAACCAACTCACACAGACTGTTAGTTACACAAAAACTCCAATCATCACCCTCGGCAAAAAAGAGGCATAATCAAAACATTAGTAGACTGTGCAAGACGGATATGCGAACCACACTTTCTCAATGACGAACTAAATCATCTTAACCACGCATTTCAAGCAAATGGCTACTCTAAGAATGAAATCAGAAGAGCAATTAAACCAAAGGTAAAACAAGCAACTGAGGAAAAACAGTCTCCCAGAGGAAAAACAGTCTCCCACAGGAAAAGTGTTTTTGCCATATATCAAAGGAATCACTGATCAGATGGGAAAACTTATGAAAAACACAATCTACAAACAGTATTCAGACCCACCAGAAAAATACAACAGATGCTACGATCGGCAAAAGACAGAAGAGACCCCCTCACTTCTGCAGGAGTATACCGCATACCATGTAGTTGTGGACAAGTTTACATTGGAACCACACAGTGTAGCATATGCTAGTTTTCAGGACTGTTATGATAGCTGTTTCCCTGCAGAAACTACAGTCTTAAGTATGCGAATACAAGTAAGTCTTTTGAAAAGATTCCTTTGGTGACTGGCTAAAATAGAGATTCTAGGATTTCTTGATTTGTAGCCTCCATGTGCTGAAGACTGAGCTATTAGAATCAATAAAATCTCTCTTGATTTCCCAAGCCTGGTTCTGTCTGGGTTTCCTCCCTCCCAGTTGGCTTTTGATAGTTGCCAATGGCTTGCCTGGTTAGACGTGATCTTGAACATAGATTTTTCATGCATTTTTACCAATTTCCCCCCATACTGAAATAACCATCCAATCAGAACCCAGCTAAGCATGATAGGAAGGAAACTTTGTGAGATTCAGAGTATTTCAGCAGAAGATGCAGGTGTAGGGAGTCTGGACAGTGTGGGTGCCAAGGCAGACCTCGTGTCACACATGCTCATTTATCTGAAAATAAAGAATAGGTGGAAACTCAGCAGCTTGCTGGAAAGATTCTTGAGGGGCCAGAGCTGGGAAAGCATCTCCTGCTCTGACCTAAATACATGGGTACACAAATTTAATTGAATTTGATGGGCTTGAATGCCCATAGTAAGACACAGACTAACAATTTGCCAGGACAACTCTGAACCGGATTTGTCTCTCATCCTTGTGTGCATCCCTACCCATAACTCAAATTTAATAAGCTTGCACCATAATGCTTGTGATACTGTTTAGAAAGCATCTTCACGATGGCTAAAATTACACCACAGTCTAAGCCAAGGTGATCTTGAGCCTTTCTCTCTGTTTTATGGGAGTAATCTATTCCCTGTATCTCAATTGCATGTATTTAGGAACCATTTTATAGACTAACAGCTAAGCTTCTAGATGCTGGCTCCTGTGCATGGTTGTGTTTGCTTTTGCCTTACTTATCTGTGAAATGTTGGCCTTCCAGTATATTTAGTCCTGACTATTTTTCACATGTTATTTGATCATTCCTCATCATCCATCTATAGCCTCTGCTCCTCTTTTCTAATCAAATCTGGAATACGAAATTCTCTCATGTTCAAATGCATGCACTTTCCCTGTGTCTCCATCCACAACTGCTATGCAACCCAAGGGGAAATTGGGAAATGGCCTCTGTGGCAGTGTAAAAATTCACCCACTCTGATACACCTGTGCATGGCAACAAGATCACTAGCAAATGGTTTCCTGCTGGTGTTGAAAGTGAAATTCTTGGGCCTAGTTTTAACAATTGTGACCTGCTGGCATTCTTTAAGAAGAGGAAATATAGATGGAAAGAATTATACTTTTTACTCATCTAGAGACTAGTCTTGGTCCAGGATATATATGGTCTGGATCACAGCTTCAATGATAAGAGAACTAAAAGATGTAGAGATTCTACCGAGTACATTTTCGGATCATAATATTTACTGAGATGGATAAGATTACTAGACTGTTCCTATGGTATCCTAAAATGGCAAGAATCAAGTGGAAACTATTACAAGATAAAAAAGAGAGATGCGGACTTGCTTTACCTAATTGGGATTTGTATTATCAGGCTGTGGCTGCAGTGTGGATCAAAGATTGGATAACTCTAGAAGATACAAGAACATTAAGTCTGGAAGGTCATGATCTTAGTATAGTTCGGCACACATACTTGTGATACAACAAAGAAAAAATTCACTCTAGTTTCCATCAGAGTATCATGAGAAGTGCATTAATAAAATGTTGGCTAAACCTAAAGGAAAATTATTACTCAAAGACTCCTAGATGGGTTTCCCCATTGGAGGCATTTATTAAACCCACCCTTTTGACTGAAAATAAGAAAGAGACTTATGATAAACCACTAGATAAAAACAGTAAATTAAAGAGCATAGATGAGTTACAATCACTAAACATACACATGACTTGGTGGAAAAATACACAACTAAAATCTGTATACAGTAAAGACAGAAATGTAGGCTTCTATGTATCAAACAATGAATTAGATAAAATTTGGCTATCAACCAGCAATAAACTGATTCAAAAGTTATACAGATTCCTGTTGGAGAACTATATGCAGGATGAGGTTGTGAAACCTTTATGGTAAAGTGGATGCAGGATATGGGCTGTAGTATAGATATTGATGAGTGGGCTAAAATATGGAAACAAATGAGATTCCTTAAATCTACATCATTCAAAGAAAATATATATAAGATGTTTCATAGGTGGTACTGGACTCCAGATAGGATTGCTAAATGTATGTTTTCTAAAAACTGTTGGAAGTGTAAAAATAACATAGGATCCTTTTTTCATATGTGGTAGAAATGTGAAAAAATGCAAAAATTTTGGAGAATGGTGAAAAAAATTATATTAGAAATCTTAAATGTCGGGGGCGTGGCGTTGTGCGAGGCAGGAATGGATGCCTGAGCCCAAGGCTCTCCCCCTCCCTGCCTATAACATTGAGAATATCGCGGCAAAAAACAGTCCCAGACGATTGAAAATACAACGAACTAAAAGTTAAATCCTTTAAGAAAGCAGTTGTAAACTTGCTGACACGGTAAGCCGTTTATACACTTCAATACTGCTGATCGAAAAAACGCAGCGGGGGCAGGTGCACAAATCAATCTTAAAATGGTGGATGCCATTGTTGAGGAAACTATTGAAGATAGCATAGAGGACAAGGAACTTCTCACCCCAGTTTCTAAATGTGATCTACTCGAAATGGAAGGCAGACTCTTTGCTAAAATGAGTGAACTTTGGAAGCCAGTCCAAGACCAATTAACTGAAATTAAAAAAGTATTAATAGATATTCAAAATACTGCAGAAAGTGCATTTACTCTGGCAGAAACTGTTCAAGCTGAGAACAAAAATCTGCAAAAAGAGACTGACCAGTTAAACCTTAAATTACTCAACCTGGATATGGAACAACACAGAAATAACGTTAAATTTCGTGGTTTTCTGGAACAACTCAATACTTCTGAAGAACTTCATGTTTTTATGGCAAATTGGTTGGCTGAATTATGGCAATTGCAGGATGATGTAGTCCCTGTAATTGTACAAGCATATAGAATTGGCTTGCCTAAAAACCCACATAGAAAGGGTCCCAGAGACATTGTGATCACTGCTCTGGACTACAGAGTAAGAAAAAGAATACTAGCAGAAGCAAGGAACAAAGGTCCATTTGATTTTGCTGGTCACAAAATCGAAATATTCCCAGACCTTCCTTCAGAAGCAATAAGTAGAAGGAGAGAAATGAAAATCATAACTACACAGCTTCAAGACCATAAAATAAAATACAAATGGATTGGCGCAGCAACTCTGTAAGTTATCTACAAAGGGGAGAGAATACAAGCAGCATCGGTGGAAGATGGACTAAAATTTTTGAAAAAGCTTAGGTTGAAGAAGGATGAATCTACAACAAAGAACACACAAAAGAGAAGACTGCTATTCAACATGACTCCACCAAAATAAAGCAAAATTCCCGTTCCCAGCTCAAAAAAGACCTAAATATTTAAATGGAGTTTTGATGCTACAACAACTACAGAGAGACATAAACCTTCAGATTTTGTAACAATATGAAAATTGTATTTTTTATCATATTATGTTTTATACCTGTTACATAGAGCCTAGCCTGATTATTATTATTATTATTGTTGTTGTTGTTATTATTATTATCATTATTATTATTAATAACTACTACTACTACTACTATAGGCTAAAGGCTGTTGAAGCAAAATATTTTTATTTAATGGGGGGGAATGATTTATGATTTATAGAAGCTTTTTTTTATACCTTAGTTGGTCTCAGGAAGATGCCTGAGTACCTGAGGTAACTGCAGGCTCTATTTAGGTTTCTAGTTAGTCAGTTCAGGCTTGTTAGGCAGTAATAACAAACCAGATTTTGGAAGTTTAGTTTAAATTTTTATTAGTTGGTGAGTTAGAAACAACTTAAAAGACTTTTTATAGTATGTATTTCAGACTATATTCTAATAAGGAGCCAGACATCTGGAACAAATAGTTATAAAAGGTTTTCAGACTTAGTTAAAAATAAATACTAGATTTGTCATTTGTGTTACAAAGGGGGGAAAAGAACAAATATATATATTAAACAAAGGTAACCTTTCATAATGCCACATCTTAAAATAATTACTTTGAACGTGTGAGATGTTAATAATAATATCAAAAGGAAGAGAGTATATAATAATCTTCTTCATTTAAAACCAGATATATTGTTGTTGCAAGAAACACACCAGAAAATCCAAACAGAAATATTTTTAATACTAACTGGTTTACTTTTCAATTGCAGGCATGTGGAAGCTCAAAGTCTAGAGGTGTTGCTATCATGGTATCAAGAAATGTTAGATTTAGTTTGAAAGACATTTTGAAAGATGACAAGGGTAGATTTCTTTTTGTTAAAGGTACTATAGAAAATAAAAAGGTGACACTGGGTTCCATATATGCTCCAAACAGCGACCAAATTAACTTTTTGACTGATGTTTTTCAGAAGCTAGACATCTTTAAAGAAGGAGAAACAATCTTGGGTGGTGATCTAAATTTAATAGTTAACCAGTAATTAGATAGATCCACTCCAAAAAATAAGAAACCTCTCAAGAAAACAGGTAAGAAATCTGATAAACATGACTTAAATACACTTTTTCAGGAATACGCTTTAATAGATATTTGGTGGGCCCAACATCCAAATGAAAAAGATTTTTCCTATTATTCTACTCAATTTAATCTACACACCAGACTGGACTACATCCTGGTATCCCGGTCGCTACAATTTCAGATTTTAAAAACTCAAATTGGTGACAAATTGTGGTCAGACCATGCTTGGGTTGAAGGAATTTGGGAATGGTCATCCCAAACACCTAGGAGAAAACAATGGTACTTAAGCACTAGCTTATTAGAAGACCCAATATTTAGAAAAGAAATAGACCAACAACTTAAAATTTATTTTCAAGAAAATTCTGTAGATGTATCATCCCCACTGCTTTTATGGGATGCTATGAAACCAACAATTAGAGGAATCTTGATAGCAAAGTCCTCCTATAAGTGGAAGAAACAAAAAGAACAAAGGCAAACTATTACAAATAAAATCTCTGAACTAGAGAAAGAACATAAACGTACTTGTAGTAAAAAGGTTTATAAAATGTTATTAACTGAAAGGAGGAAACTAGAAAACTTAGACACCTACAAAATTAAACGTGACTTAATTTACTTAAAACAAGAATCTTGGCACTATAATTCTAAAAATCTAAAAATTCTAAATAAAAGAGTAAATAGGAAAAAAATAGAAAGACAAATCCATCAGAATTAAAGACAAATCAGGTAAATTACAATCTAATACTGACCACATTTTAAAAACTTTTGTTGAATATTATAAGGGCTTATACTCCTCTAAAAATTTACCACAATCTAGTATAACTGATTTTTTTAAAACATACACAACTAAGGAGTTAAAGAGTGAACATAAATCCTTTATGGATAAAGACTATACTAAACAAGAAATCATAGAAGTTATTAAAAGATTAAAAGTGAACAAATCCCCTGGACCTGATGGTTTTTCAGCCTCTTTTTATAAATGCTTTTCTAATACACTCTTAGACCCATTACTAAATACCTGTAATTATATTTTAAAAGTAGGTCATTTACCTCATTCATGGTCCCATGGAAATATGGTCCTTCTTCCTAAACCACAGAAAGATAAAACTATTCCATCCTCATATCGGCCAATATCTCTTTTAAATGTTGATTTAAAAATTTTTACATCAATTTTGGCACAACGTTTAAATAAAATAATTTCTGAGTATATGTCACAGGACCAAGAAGGTTTTATACCAGGACGGGACTTAGTAGATAATACTTATAAAGCATTATATATTATACAGAAAGCCCAAACAAATAAAATAGCATCAATTTTACTTTCACTTGACGTGGAAAAAGCTTTTGATTCCTTGGAACTTTTATTTTTGAAATCACTTTTGGTAAAAATGAATTTTGGATCTAAATTTTTAACAGCTATCAACGCAATCTATGAACAACCATATTCAACAATTAATATAAATGGAATGTCTTCTCCAAACTTTAAATTAGAACGAGGAACACAACAAGGTTGTCCCTTGTCACCCCTTTTATTTGCTTTAGCAATAGAACCTTTAACACAAAAAATAAGACAAGAGATAAATATATCAGGATTTACTATTGGAAAAAAAGATTACAAATTAATGCTTTTTGCGGATGATGTTATTTATTACCAATCCCTCAAAGTCATTATATTATTTACAATCAATACTACAGGAATTTGAATTAGTTTCAGGACTGAAAATTAATGTTACTAAATCAAAATTAATGCCATTGTATCTTTCTAATAAACCCAGGAGTATATACAATCCACCTACCAATATCAATGGGCTTTTGAAAATTTACAATATTTGGGTATACAACTACCAGCAAATTTAAAAAATATTTACAAATATAATCATGACGAACTACATAAAGAAATTCTTCAAAAGATAAAAAAGGGACAGATATTCACCTTCCTTTATAGATAGATACAATCTTATAAAATCTTTTTTACTCCCAAAATTTATATTTTTATTTAGAGCTCTACCTGTTAAAATATCAATGAGCAAGATAAAATACTGCAATCTATTTTATTATCATTTTTGTGGAATAATAAAAAAGCCAGAATTAATGCCAATTGTACATTTGTACAATTTACAACTCGCTAATCTACAAAACTACTATATAGCAACTCACTTGAATAGAATCTTAATAATGTTGCAAAAAGAAATGATTCCAGACTGGGTCCACATTTATGAAGACAACACTAAACCATACACAATAATAAAAACTATATGGCAAACTAAAAAAGAGAGGTTGCACATACCACTAACTAATGATCCTTTACATACTACACTAGATGTTTGGGATACCTTAAGATCAAAATTGGTTCCAAAATACTCTAGATTCACATCTTTCTTAGGCCAAAATTGGTTCCCACCAGGGCTAATTGATGCGGATTATACACAATGGCTTAAAAAACAAATAACCATGCTTCAAGATTTAATTAAAAATAATAGAATTGTGGAAAAAGAAGAATTAGAAGCAAGCACAGGAAACTCAATTACATGGTTTCATTACCACCAAATCAGACACTTATGTAGAACAATACGATTAGAAAATTTGTATCAACAACCCTTAATGAAATTTGAAATACTTATTAGATCTTCAGGAATCAGTAGAAAAGGAAACATATCTAAAATTATTCAAATTTTAAACGAATTTAAGGTAAATTTAGTTTTATGTTACCAATCCAGATGGGACAAACTTTTAATGAAACATATTGATGACGATACATGGAAGCGTATATGGAACTCATATGAGAATTCCTCATCTATAATCTCTGTTAGACTTCAAACATTTAAAATTTTGTCTTTATGGTACCTTCCTCTGGTTCAATTGGCCCATATACAAGGTTTACAATCGTCATGTTGGAGACAATGCAATGAAAAAAGCACTTTTCTACATTGTTGGATGTTTTGTTCTAAAATTTCAAAATTTTGGGAAAATGTCTTAGAAAAGATTTTTTGTATAACACACATTAATATACCTTTTACTCCAGAAAAGATACTGCTTAATGATAGAGATGATCTTGATACTTACAATATTAATAAAAAGCATATATCCTTACTTTTATATGCAGCAAAAGCAGTAATTGCCACACATTGGAAATCTGCAAATTTCTTATCACTGGATAAATGGCACAATAAACTGTGGCATTTATATTTAATGGAGAAAATAACATGGTTTGAGCTGAGCAACAGTTTAGATAAAAATTTAGAGTTTTTTTTCTGTTTGGTCTTCGGAATATTTACAAGCTCATAACGAAATTCCTAAAGATTTACAAATGTTTCTGATGTAATTTAAAGCGATAAATATTGAAGCTTATTAGATTGGTTGTTATGTAATACATTGAAGGACATAATGATGGTTGCTCCTTTCCTATTTACAAAGATGTGTAGATATTTTGTTTTGATGTTTTATTGTTATTAAATTTAATAAAAATGTTATTAAAAAAAGAAATCTTAAATGTCGATCTCAGTTTACTACCAGAAATATACTTACTAACCATTATTCCAGATTGTTATGAGCTAAAAGATGGATATTTATTAGCTTATATTCTAACTTCATCAAGAATATTGCTTGCTCGATACTGGAAAAACGAAAGATTGCCTTCGAGGCAAGAAATAGCTTTAAAACTGCTAGAAATCACAGAAATGAATAAATTGACAATGTTAATACAGGGAAAAAATGAAACCTCATTTCAAAAAAGATGGTCAAGAGTGTACAAATGGTGGGAAAGTAATACGTAAAATATTATGTGGAAATTTATAAATAAAGTGTGTATGTATGTATGTATATGTGTGTGTATATATATATATATATATATATATATATATATATATATATATATATATATATATAAAGAGGAAATATTGCCAGTTTCCCAGTTGCTACTGGAAGTCCTTTCATGAATATGTGGTATTTTTGTATTGTATGTATTATTTCTAATTTGAATGTGGGCAGGGGGAATGGGAGAAGAATGATAATAATGGTAGGAAAAGTATTAAGCATGCATGGCTACAATTATGACATGACATGAAATCTGTCTATCTCTCTGTGTCTGTCTCTGTCATGAGCGATGGCGAGGGGGCACTGACGGCTTCATCAAACTCCACAGCTGGCCCCTCCAAATCTTCAGAGTCCGACAATTTGCTATAGCCGCCAGCATCAGCACCTGGCTCAACAAACAGCTGATGAGGAGCAGTTACAAGTAAAAAGCACTCCCTGACTCATCCCTGTGGGTTGCTCGCTTAAGAGATCAACTCCGCCAGGACTTGGTGATCAGGCAGCATGTAGTTGGCTTATGGAGCAGACAGTCGTTCAGCCCTGAGTTTTGACAGATGCTTGGCTGCTCGTGCTGCTTGCTGATTGGAAATAGCAGCAGAGGGTTATTTAGCTCCATGCTCTAGGCTGGCTTCTTCATGGAAGCAACTAGTCAACCTCATGATGCCCTCGCATCCACTATGCCTCCCGTTTCCAGACTTTGCTACTGCTCTGATCTTTCAGCTTTCTGACCCCGGCTCTGAACGACCCCGCTCCTGGTTTGTGCTTCGGACTTTCTCTATCAGTTCCAGCTCCGTTCCTTTTGGCTTAGACACCAGACTGGACTTGGACTTCTCCCCTGCCTGTACCCCAGTCCGTGATAGATTGCTTCCACCTCCATACTCGCTCCACAAGACGGAAGAGGGGCAACTGGGGGCTCTGTACAGCTGGCAGACCTGCTCAACCAGGTGCAGCATCTCACCCAAAGGGTTGCTCACCTGCAAGAACAACAGCAACTGCAGCAGCAAGCTGCAGGTGCAACATCACCAAAATGCCCAGTATCTCTGCGTGAGAAATTTTATGGTAAAGTGGAGGAGTTTCCTGCATTCCTGGCGCAGTGCAAACTCTACATTGAACTGTGCACTCGGGACTTTCCTAACAACAAAACCAAGGTGTGTTTTGTTATCAGCCTTTTAAAGGGACAGGCAGCTAAATTGGGTACTCCCTTGCTTGTGGCTTCTTCACCCCTGCTGACCAATTTCCAGGGGTTCCTAGACCACCTCTCCACTGCCTTCGCTAACCCACAACAGGCAGCTGCAGCCAATCGAAACATCTGTATCCCTAAGCAAGGCAAGAACTCCATTGTGCATTACTCCATGGAGTTCAAACTCCTGGCCCAAGACCTGTCATGGAACGAAGCAGCCTTCATGGACCAATACTTGGAGGGGCTGGCCAATGATGTTCTAGATGAACTCCCTCGGATAGAGTGGCCTCCCCACACTGCAGGGGCTGATTGCCCTGTGCCCCCGCATCAATGGCTGTCTTGAGAGCTGTCATCAAGCATGGAGCAGCAACCGTCTATCACAGGCTCTGCTCCGTCCAGCTCCCTGGTCGCTTCCCACAACCCCAAGCACTGGGGGAGATGAGGACAAGCCCATGCAACTGAGAGCTGTACGGCCATGACTGACCCCCAAAGAAAAGGCAAGGCACAGAGCACAGAACCTCTGCCTGTATTGCGGCACGGTGGGGCACTTCTCTGCTAGATGTCCAGCTAAATGCACCCAGCTGCTGCTGCCACTAGCAAAAGACCAGCCCCCAGTCTGAGCAGACCCCCTGGCTTGGGGCACTTAGTGGGGTCCTTGGACCGCTGTTCTAATGACCACGGCCCACTCCTAGTGCCTGTCAAGCTTCACTTGCCCGATGGGCACTGGCTGCTTGTTTATGCCATGCTTGATTCTGGGGCAGCTTGATGCTTCATTGATGCTACCTTTGTAAAGCAGCATTGGATCCCTGTGCAGATCAAAAAGACCCCAACTTTGGTGGAAGCCATTGATGGGCACCTCCTCTGCTCTGGTCCTGTGACTCAGGAAACCTGCCCAGTCACCCTCCACATACAGCAGCACCAGGAGCAACTGAAGTTCGATGTTGCATGTATGCCTCGCTTCCCCCTAATCTTGGGTCTGCCTTGGCTGATGACGCACAACCCTGTTCAGGACTGGGCCCAACAAGAATGGTGTTTTCAGGACCCTTGTCTACACCTCGCTTAGCCTTCCACCCTGGCAGCCGCTGCCCTGGCCAGCAGTCCATAGCTTCCTCAAAAATATGCCAACTTCATTGATGTCTTTGAGGAGAAGGGTGCTGACCAGCCCCCCCCCCCCATTGACCATATGATTGTGGCTATCAACTTGATACCTAGGGCACCTTTGCCCATAGAGCATCTGTACCCTATGTTGGAACCAGAACTAGCAGCTTTTCAAGTCTTTCTTGACAAAAACTTAAAACGAGGATTCATCTGACTGTCCACATCCCCACTGTCAGCCCCAGTCCTCTTTGTGAAGAAGAAAAGTGGAGAGCTCCGTCTTTGTAATGATTATCAGTCCCTTAACAAGGTCACCATCTCAGACTGGTACCTTTTGCTGCTGATCCCTGAACTCCTGGACCGTCTAAAGGGGCCCCAGATCTACACCAAGCTGGATCTCCAGGGTGCTTACAACTTGGTGTGCATACGGCCAGGAGATGAATGGAAGACAGCATTTGGAACCCGTTATGGCCAATATGAGTACCTGGTGATGCCATTTGGATTGACCAATGCCCCTGCTGTCTTCCAGTGGCTAATGAATGACATTTTCCAGGACCTGCTCAACCATTTAATAATAATCTATTTAGATGACATTTTAATTTATTCCTGTGACCCTGCCCAGCATGTCGAGCATGTCCGCCAGGTCCTTCAGTGCTTACGAGCCCATGGCCTCTACACCAAGCTGGAAAAGTGCGACTTCGACCTGCACTCCATTGAGTTCCTCAGCCACATTGTGTCGCCTCAAGGGATCCTCATGGACCCAGAGAAAGTGGAAGAGGTCCTGACTTGGCAGGCTCCTCAGAACCACAAAGACCTGCAGCGGCTCCTTGGTTTTTCCAACTATTACAGATAGTTCATTCCTGCGTTTGCATTCTTGACCACTCCCCTAACCCAGCTCCTCTGACCCAAAGAGGCCTTCCACTGGACTCTGGAGGCCATCCAGGCCTTCTCAGCTCTGAAGACTCACTTTGCTTCAGGGCCGCTCCTGCGCTACCCAGATCCCCAGCTCCCCTTCACCCTGGAGGCCAACACCTCCAGTGTACCTCTCAGAGCGGTGCTGTCTCAACATGAGGACCTGTCTCAGCCACTTCAGCCTTGAGCATACTACTCACACCAACTGACAGCAGCTGAGAGGAACTACACCATCTGGGAGAAGGAGCTGCGCACCATCAAGATGGCCTTTGAGGTTTGGAGGCACCACCTCAAAGGGGCCCACCACCTGGTCCAAGTGCTCATGGATCATCATAACCTGGAGCACCTCTGTTCTTTTCATGGTTTGACTTTCAAATCACCTATATTCCACAGACCCAGAATCAGAAAGCTGATGTGCTCTCATGAAAACCAGAATATACACCGGCTTTGACCAAAGAGGCCCCTGCCACTCCCATCCTGCCACCCTCGGTCTTTGCTGCTACTTTGACTTACCCGGCCCTGATGGAAGACATCTGTGCTAGCCAGGCCAATGACCCCTGGGCCCAACAGTGTCTCCGGGAACTCCAAGGCTGCCCGGCAGGGGAACTCACAATGCAAGATGGCCTCCTGCTGCACCGAGAGCAACTCTATGTGCCACCTGGGCCCCTTCGGACAGAAGTGTTAGGCTGACGCACGACTCTCTATCTGCCGGGCATTTCGGCCAGCACAAGACGACACACCTCCTGACATGGGAGTTCTGGTAGCCCCGAGTATGTTCAGACTTCGCCCAGTATGTTGGCTTTTGTGAAGTCTGCCGATAGGCTAAGGACCTCCCAGCCAAGCCCTTGGGTTTGTTACATCCTTTGCCCACACCCTTGGGACACTGGAAGACAATCTCTATGGGCTTCATCACCAAACTTCCTCGGTCCAAGGGCCACACCTGCGTCCTGGTGGTCGTGGATCTCTTCACAAAGATGGCACACTTTGTCCCATGTCCAAAGCTCCCCACAGCTCAGGAAACTGCCCAACTCTTCCTCGAACATGTCTTCTGCTTGCACAGGCTCCTTGCCCACCTGATCTCAGACGGGTCCACAGTTCTCCTCTCGGTTCTGGCAAGCCCTCCACTCAGGTTTGGGTACCCAAGTCCACCTGTCCTCGGCATACCATCCACAGACTGATGGGCAGACAGAGTGCAAGAATGTGACTCTTGAGCAATACCTCTGCTATTACACTTGTTACCAACAAGACAACTGGACCACCCCGTTGCTGCTGGCTGAGTTTGCTTATAACAATGCTGTGGTCTCATCCACACAAATGACCACATTCGCTGCGACCTATGGATACCATTCTCACTTCTTCCCATCACTCCTACCACCCACAAATGTCCCAGCTGCTGACACCTACCTGCAAGAACTTTGCGCACTCCAAGCCTTGCTCCGAGAGCAACTCCAGTGGGCTAAGGAGGCGTATAAGACGGCAGCTGACCGGAAAAGACAAGAAGACCCATCGCTTAAGCCCAGAGATCATATTTGGCTCTCCATCTGTTATCTGCAATGGCCTCGCCATTTGTACCAGTTGGATACTTGCTTCATCGAGCCCTACCCGATTGTGGAGCAGATCAACCCCATCGCATTCTGGCTCCAGTTGCCACCCCACCTTTGCATTCATCCAGTCTTTCGTCATTCCCTGCTCGTTCTGACTGCACCTCCTGACTCTGCTCGACCTCCACCTCCATCACTACCGCCGCCTGTGCTGGTGGATAACAAGGAGGAGTACGAAGACCACCAGATTTTCAACTGTCAGGTACCCTGCCATTGTAAAATAGAAGGAGGCATTCATTCAGCTGTTGGAATGTGGGAGGGTTTGGAGCCTCTAGTCGCTCACTGATTTAGTACTGTCTGTTTTGTATCTTAACAATTTTGCCTGACCTTGAGTCTCATGCCGCTGCCATCCTGGCACTGGGAATTTAGTGGTTGGGGTTATTTTCTTAAACTTTTGCTTTGGGGTTTTCACATGCGTGCGCAAGGTAGCTATTGGGTTAGGGGGCAGGGGGGCCTTTTGAATGGGCTATAACTTAAACTGTTTGCTATTCCAAAGTATCACTGACAAAGAGCATGTACTGCACCTTCAGCATTTTCTTTCAATAAACACTATCTCCTGAAGAAGCCTGGTGTCTGACTGATTATCTGAGGGAACTGACATCGACTCCTGTTGCCATCATGGCACCCTCCAGTACCTCATTGACTTGGAAGGGTATGACCCTGAGGACCAGTCTTGGGGACCCATGGACAACCTCCATGCCCTGGACAGGGTACAGCAGTACCACACCACCTACCTGGACAAACCCAGCCCTCCTTATGGGTGGTCCTGGGGGGGATAGTGTCATGGGCGATGGTGAGGGGGTGCTGATGGCTTCAGCAGACTCCATAGCTGGCCTCTTCAAAGCTTCAGAAATTGACAATTTGCCATCGCCGCCCGCATCAGCACCTAGCTCAGCAACAGCTGATGAGGAGCAGCTACAAGTAGAAAGCCCCCCTGACTCATTTAAGAAACTGATTCCGCCAGGACTTGGTGACCAGGCAGTGTGCAGCTGGCTTATGGAGCAGACGGTCATTCAGCCCTGAGTTAGTCAGACGCTTGGCTGCTCATGCCGCTCGCCGATTGGAAACAGCAGCAGAGAGTTATTTAGCTCCATGCTCTAGGCTAGCTTCTTTGTGGAAGCAACTAGTCAACCTCATGATGCCCTCGCATCCACTATGCCTCCCGTTTCTGGACTTTGCTACTGCACTGATCTTTCGGCTTTCTGACCCCAGCTCTGAACAATCCTGCTCCTGGTTTGTGCTTTGGACTTACTCTATCAGTTCTGGCTCTGTTTCTTTTGGCTTAGACCCCAGACTGGACTTGGACTTCTCCCCTGCCTGTACCCCAGCCCATGACACATACACACACTCTCTCTCATCTATCTATACTGCTTATATGGCTATCACCTTAAGCAGAAATTAAAACCCAGGGGTCATTTGCTGCCAGAGTGCACCGAAGCGGTGCTCCAGCAGAAAGTAGCCCAGGGGCAGAAACATTCAGCAAGTCCCGCCCACAGCAGCTCTCAGTTGGGCCACAAGGAGCGGTGAAGGAACAAGGTAAGTTGGAGGGGCCTCTGGCCTCCCTTGGCCTGCCTGCTGAAGCGGGCAGGCAGGTGAAGGCCCAGCAAGGTTTCAGGGAGTCATTTAAATGCCTCCCTGTGCCTTCTCCCACCTGCCCGATGAAGTGGGCAGGTGGGGGAAGGCTTCTAGAGACCTCCTCAGCCTCCCCTGTCCTGACCACCAAAGCAGGCAGGCTGGGGAAGGCACTGCACGGAGTGGGGAGGCATTTAAATTCCTTCCCATGCCTTTCCCTGCCCACCTGAAGTGGATGGGTGGGGAAAGGCTTTTAGAGACCCCCCTGGCCTCCCCTGGCCTGCCTGCCAAAGCAAGCAGGCTGGGGAAGGCCTTGCATGGAGCAGGGAGGCATTTTAATGCCTCCTCATGCCTTCCAACACCCACCCGCCACTCTGTGTGTGTGTGTCTGTTTGTGTGTGTGTATTTCTCCCCGTCTGTTCGTATCTCTCTCTGCCCCTCTGTTCCTCTGTGTCTCTTTCTGCCCCTCTGTGTGTGTGGGTCTGTTTGTCTCTCTCTCTGCCTCTCTCTCTCTGTCCCTCTGTGTGTGTTTGTTTGTCTGTCTGTCTCTCTGACCCTCTCTCTCTCTCTCTACCCTCTGTGTGTGTGTGTGTGTCTGCCCCCCTCTCTCTCTCTGTTCCTCTCTGTGTGTGTCTCTCTGTGTGTGTATCTGCTCCTCTGTCTCTCTGACCCTCTCTCTCTCTGCCCCTCTGTGTGTGTGTCTCTCTGTCCCTCTGTGTGTGTGTGTCTCTTCCTCTGCCTCTCTGTCTCTTTGATCCTCTCTCTCTTTGCCCCTCTGTGTGTGTGTCCCTCTGTCCCTCTGTGTCTCTCTATCCCTTTTTGTGTTTGTGTATGTCTCTGCCTCTCCACTCCTCTGTCTCTCTCTCTCTCTCTCTCTGTTTGTCTCTCTTTCTCTCTCTGCCCCTCTGTGTCTCTCTCTCTGTTTGTCTATCTGTCTGTCCATCCCTCTGTGTGTGTGTTACTACTTAATTGGGATGATCACTGCATTTCAAAGGGGGTCAGGTTAATGATGTCTTCAACGGGTCCTTTAAAAAGAATTGTGTCGTAGAGGTTTCAGAACTCTGTTCTGGCATGTTCCCCCAGAAAAAAAGCCCTAGGGATTGTCTTGCTCACAGCAACAGGCAAAGCTTAGCTTGTATTCACTTGAAGAAGGCAACTTGGTATTTAATGCTGTTATATGTGCCATGTGTGTAAGTCTGTTTTAGGCACACCTCTCTCTCAAGGGTCAGGCTATTCATAACTTTCTAGAGAAGGGAGGATGTCTTTTCCAGATAGTAGATCTGCTAGCCCTGTGAAACATGGAACATGCAGAATGTGTATCACTTGCTGGAGTGTTTGCAAGTGACTGAAAGAGAAACTTGCATGAGATTGTGGCTTTTCTTCCATTATTAAAAGTTTTTGCTGAGCAGATAAAAAAGCTGCGATCTTGCACAAGTCCCACTCTCTAATGTCACACTGTTCATACAAGTAGACCATTTATTTGAACAGGTTTTTTGCAATAATTTATTTTTCATGTAACTATACAGGTACATTGGTGTGATAAGAATGTAATTTCCTTTTACAAAACAAACCAACCCCACTCATATATAGTAAAGGTCACTGCTAATTTGCCCTTCTAAGGAAACTGGACTTTAAAAAGCTGAACCCAGGAGGTTTTGTATAGCAACTATTACTAAAATAAATAGCAATACTAATTTGATCTGTATTTTCATGCTTGTTGTAGGGTAGCTTCTGGTGATGCCAGGGTGTATGGCATATGCATATAAGTTATGGTAATGAGTTATGCTAATGAGCTCCTGCACCTCTTTTTCTACAAAATGACCCATTAGAACCAAAAGTATTTCAAAAGACCTTACTTAGTATTATTTCTCTTATATTTGATTACTGTGCCTATGAATCTTGTCACTGAGAGGGTGATATGACATGAAGTCTCTCCCCCTCCCCCTCAGGACAGAATTGGATGGTTTTTTGAGACTCCAGATGGTTATGAAGAAAACTTTTAAAGAGTCATGGTCATCCCTCTGTAAGGCCCAAGGATCTATAATGGAATTTGGAACAGAGAAGTCAGTCAGAGATAAGTAGGGTTGCCAGGTCCCAGCTGCCTGGTGGCAGGGGGCTCCCGAGTTCTCTCCTGGTTGTTTTGCCATAAGCACAAAATGTGCATGAGGCAATGACATCACCCAGAAGTGACGCCATTGTGTTGCTGATGTTGGGAGGTAACGTTCTATTTTTGGGGCAAAACTCTATGGTGTTTTGATTTCAAAACCATCGAGCTTGTTCGAAAACTAGAGTGTCGCTCCCCAACATTGGCGATGTGATGATGTCATATGGTGATGTTCCTGTTGGGGGGGGTGTTTCCCCCACGGCAGATTCAGGCACCTAATGTGGGGGAACTTCCACTGGGACATAGGGATTGGGAATGCTAGACCTAAGAATTCCGTTCTAATAAACTTCTAGGCCTTGGTCCCCTAGTCCCCATTTACTATGCCCGAGCTCTCAATTTGTCACCTCTTGTGATAAAAATACTTTATGAAAACTGTATTCTGTATAAACTTGTCAGCTGAGTTAAAGTTTGACAAGAACTGTTGATGGAAAGTGTTGGACGCTGTCGGGCTCTAAATAAGAGTCCAATGGATTGGTTTCCAGAGGCTTACTTGCCTGTACCACCATAGCCAGTAGTTGTAGGAGGAAAATGGCAGACAATTGTAGCAGGAATCAGGTGACCATGGAGTGCCAAAGCATTAGTTGCATCATTTCCGGAAAGGCAGCTAAGTGCAGGCCTTCCTGACATACTCATGAAGGCAGTTCCACAGAGCAAGAGCCATCACCACAAAAACTCTGATATGAGCAGAAGTTGTCCTTCCAGCTACATTATGGCAGGACATAATGCAAGCAGAGTTTTGTTCAGAGGAGTGCAGTTTCCTCACAGAGCATACCAGCATACATGGTTTATGTCCACAACAAACTTGTTATGTGATGGCTTCCCCACAATTTGTTGTTGTTGCTATTGTTGTTCAGTCGCGGACCACATCACACCAAGCCCTTCTATCTTCTGTCGTCCTTCGGAGTTCGCTTAATTTCATGTTTGTTGCATTGCTAACACTGTCTAAAAATCTCATCCTTTTCCATCCCCTTCTTCTTTTACCTGCAATCTTTCCCAGCATCAGGTTCTTCTCCAGTGAGTGCTCCCTTCTCATTTGGTGGCCAAAGCATTTGAGCTTCAGCCTCAAAGTGATGCACATTGGAGCCAAAAATCCTAAATATAAATACACGTTGATGGGGTCTGAACTGGCAGAGACGGACCAAGAGAGAGAGATCTTGGAGTCGTAGTGGATAACTCGATGAAAATGTCTAGACAGTGTGTAGCTGCAATAAAGAAGGCCAACGCTATGCTGGGGATTATTAGGAAGGGAATTGAAAACAAATCAGCCAGTATCATCATGCCCCTGTATAAATCATTGGTGCGACCTCATTTGGAATACTGTGTACAGTTCTGGTCACCACATCTCAAAAAGGATATTATAGCATTGGAAAAAGTGCAGAGAAGGGCAACTAGAATGATAAAAGGGTTGGAACACCTTCCCTATGAAGAAATGTTAAAACGCTTGGGGCTCTTTAGCTTGGAGAAACGACGGCTGAGGGGTGACATGATCGAGGTTTATAAGATTATGAATGGGATTGAGCAGGTTGAGAAAGAAGTACTTTTCTCCCTTTCTCACAATACAAGAACTCGTGGGCACTCCATGAAATTGCTGAGCAGTCGGGTTAGAACAGATAAAAGGAAATACTTCTTCACCCAAAGAGTGATTAACATATGGAATTCACTGCCACAGGAGGTGGTGGCAGCTGCAAGCAAGGACAGTTTCAAGAGGGAATTAGATAAACATATGGAGCAGAAGTCCATCAGTGGCTATTAGCCACAGGGTATAGATGGGAACTCTCAGTCTGGGGCAGGTGATGCACTCTATCCTTGGTGCTGGAGGGGGCAGCAGTGGGAGGGCTTCTGGTGCCCTGGCCCCACTGGTGGACCTCCTGATGGCACCTGGTATATTTTGGCCGCTGTGTGACAGAGTGTTGGACTAGATGGGCCATTGGCCTGATTCAACATTGGCTTCTCTTATGTTCTTATGTTTATGTTCTCAGTATCTGGCTTTCCAGGGAACAGTCAAGGTTGATTTCTTTTAGGATTGACTGATTTGATCTCCTTGCAGTCCAAGGGACTCTCAAGAGTCGTCTCCAGCACCATAATTTGAATGTATCTATTCTTCGGCACTTGGTCTTCCTCATGGTCCAACTGTCGCAGCCATATATTCCTACTGGGCTTTTTAATGAAAACTTTGTACAGTCACGCAAGTCTGGACAGAAACTAGGAGAATGGCAGGAATGGAATAGTGGATTCAGAGGAGGAAGAAGTTTGCCAGTTCAACAAAAAGAGGGACCCCTTGTAACGGACAAGCACTGCGGGATACTAGCTTATAGCACTCAGGTCAATGTTATCTTTCCACTCATTGTAACTGCTGTACAGGGTCCCTTCATGCAAAAACATAATTCTGGTGGTCAGTGCTCAATATCATTTTTTTATCTATTTTTTTTTTTGCAGTTGGCCACAGGCTCCATTCAGACAAGGAAAAGCTTGAGGGGAAAGATCATGCACAGAAGATGATGGGCTCCAACAAGTGAGAATCTAAAGATGGAGCTGGGGGTCACACAGAACAGACACCACAAAATAAAAACCACCACCTAGTGTCCACTGCCTGCCCTCCTCAAAAATGAGGGAGCGTGTTAGGGGGCTCCTCCTGCAAAGATGAGCTCCAGAGCAGCCTGGATGTCCCCTCCAGTGACCTGCAGGGCTCAGAGGCTGAGCTCATCATTGTGGATGCCCATGTTCCTCAGCTGCTGCAGTTGTGGCTGCCACTGCAGGCTGGCCTGCCTGGAAACCTGGAGGGCGTGCCGCAAGGCCTGGCTGAAGATGTTGTTGGTGATGGGCATGCCCGACTGGATGCTGGAGGACATGGGCAACATGCCTGAAGAATGGCCCTGGGTTCCTGGAGTTGGAGTGTGTGAGCTGCTGTCGGGGGTACTGGCCAGTGTCAGTGCCATTGCCAACTCACTCTGGGTGATAGGCCAGGATCCTGCTACTCCAGTGTAGCTGAGGGAGACAGGGCGGCAGCTGGAGGTGCTGTTGGAGGGAGTTATCCTTGTACTCTGGTGGAAGTCATCTTCATCATCAGAGAGGCCTTCAAACAAGAAACCATCTGGCATGTCACGATAAGAGCTGGATGGCATGCTCTATGAGGAAGTCTCCAGGGTGGGCAAGGGGGTGCTGCCCACCACCGAGTGCAGAATCAGGACAATGGTGTTCACCAAAGTAGGGTGGGTTGGGATGAGCATGTCCAGCATGGCTGGATCAGCAAAGACAGAAAATAGGTCCTTATCCTGCAACACCCCCAAAGCAATGGGATTGTTGTTCAGCTCAGGAGTAGCAACGATGATCTGATCCAAGGACTACTTATTCCCCAGCATCTTGAAGACTGAATCCCGGAAGACCGGACTGCTGTGTAAGGCAGTGTGCAGAACTCAGAATTCTTGTACGGCAGCCATTTTATCCACTGGCTCTAGTTTCTGATCCGGTTCAGGCCAAGACTTGAGGAGGACGTGGACTGTGGAACCAGACTGGATTCCATAAAATTCTACAGTCTGGTCGTCCCACAGCTTCCAGCCACAATAGATCAGATCAATGAGTTCCGGGTCAGGGACAGATTCCTGGAGCTTCCCAGTGATGAGCTGTTTCAAGTAGGAGATGCTGTAGCCACCCAAGGGGCATTCGCCCAGCTCCATTTTTGGCAGCCGCAGGATGGATTTCGGAGCCAGGAGCTGATCTGTCAGCTTCACTGCAATGTAACACTCGGAAGTAGACATGGCATCAGGGTCGCTGGGCAGCCTTGATTAGGCAAGGCCCCAATCAGAACTCCAAGTGGAATCTGGATATTGACAACCGATGTTCTCCGCCAGCTGGAAGCACTTCACCACTCCTGCGTGAAGCATTCTGGGGCCTGTAATTTCTGCAAGAAAAGAATCTTTACATCTCTAGCCAGTGGTGTGGCAATGCAGGTAGGGGAGAGAGGGAAGAGGAGTTAACTTTGCTTTTCCTGTGTACTGCAGAGCAACCTAAGAATCACATTTATCCATTACTACTGGGAATACCATTGCTTTGACCATATGGACTTTTGTTGGCAGGGTGATGTCTCTACTTTTTATTATGCTATCTAGGTTTGCCATCGCTTTCCTCCCAAGGAGCAGGCGTCTTTTAATTTCATGGCTGCAATCACTGTCTGCAGTGATCTTGGATCCCAGAAATGTGAAGTCTGTCAATGCTTCCATGAGTTCCCCTTCTTTTTGCCAAGGAGTGATGGAGCCAGATGCCAAAATCTTAGGGTTTTTTTATGTTGAATTTCAAGCCAACTTTTGCACTCTCCTCTTTCATCCTTAACAAGAGGCTCTTTAGGTCCTCTTCACTTTGTTCCATTAGAGTGGTATCGTCTACATATCTGAGGTTGTTGATGTTTTTCCTGGCAATCTTAATTCTGGCATGTGATTCATCCAGGCTGTCATTTCACATGATGTACTCTGCATATAAATTAAATAAGCAGGGTGACAATATACATCCTTGTCATACCCCTTTTCCTATGCTAAACCAATCAGTTTTTCCATATCCAGTCCTAACTGTTGCTTCTTGACCCTTATACAGGTTTCTCAGGAGACATGTGAGGTCATCTGGTACTCCCATCTCTTAAGGACTTGCCATAGTTCATAGAATCATAGAATGTTAGAGTTGGAAGGGACCTAGCAGGTCATCTAGTCCAGCTCCCTGCACTCTGCAGGAGCATAGCCGAAAGATAGCCCTACAACATACCCGAAAGATGGTCGTCTAGCCTCCATTTGAAAACGTCCAGTGAAGGAGCATCCACCACCTCCTGAAGCAGTCTGTTCCACTACTCAACTACTCTTACAGTTAGGAAGTTTCTCCTGATATTTAGCCAGTAACGACTCAAAGGCTTTAGCATAGTCAATGAAGCAGAAGTAGATGTTTTTCTGGTACTCCCTTGCTTTCTCCATAATCCAGAGAATGTTGGCAGTTTGATGTCTAGTTCTTCTACCTCTTCGAAATCCAGCTTGTACTTCTGGCAGTTCCCTATCCACGTACTGCTGCAGCTTAGCATGTAGGATCTTGAGCATGACCTTTCTAGCATGTGAAATGAGTGCAATTGTGTGATAGTTTGAACATTCCTTGGCATTGCCCTTCTTTGGGATTGGAATGTAAAGTGACTTTTTCCAATCCTGTGGCCACTGTTGCATTTTCCAAATTTGCTGAAGTATTGAGTGCAGCACTTTAACAGCATCATCTTTTAAGACTGGGATACCATCACCTCCACTAGCTTTGTTGTTAGTAATGCTTTCTAAGGCCCAGTTGACTTCGCATTTCAGGATGTCAGCTCAAGATCAGTGATCACACCATCATGGTTGTCAAGGACATTGAGGTCCTTCTTGTATAGTTCCTCTGTGTATTCTTCTCACCTACTCTTAATGTTCTCTGCTTCTGTTTGGTCCCTACCATTTTTGTCCTTTATCATGGCCAGCTTTGCATGGAACACTCCCTTGATTTCTCCAATTTCCTTGGAGTAATTTGGTGTAGTAGTTAAGTGTACGGACTCTAATCTGGGAGAACTGGGTTTGATTCCCCACTCCTCCACTTGCAGCTGCTAGATGACCTTGGGCAAGCCATAGTTCTGTCAGAGCTGTTGTCTCAAGGACAGTTCTGGAAAGAGCTGTCTCAGCCCTGCCTACCTCATAGAGTGTCTGTTGTGGGGACGGGAAGGGGAAGGAGTTAGTAAGCCTCTCTGAGACTCTGAGTGAAGGGCGGGGTATAAATCCAATCTCTGCTTCTTCCCTTGAACAGATCTCTAGTCCTTCCCATTCTATTGTTTTTCTCTATTACTTTGCATTGTTCATTCAGGAAAGTCTCCTTGCTGTTCTCTGGAAATCTGCATTCAGTTGGGTAAATCTTTCCTTTTCACCTTTGCCTTTCACTTTCCTTCTTTCCTCTGCTATTTGTAAAGCCTCATCAGACAGCCACTTTGCTTTCTTGCATTTCTTATTCTTTGGGATGGTGCTGATTGCTGCCTCCTGTACAATGTCATGAACCTCAGGCCATAGTTCTTCAGGCACTCTATCAATCAAATCGAGTCCCTTAAACCTATTATTCACCTCCACTATATATTCATAAGGGATGTGATCTAGGTCTTACCTGAATGGTCTAGTGGTTTTCCCAACTTTCTTCAGTTTAAGCCTGAATTTTGCAGTGAGTAGTTCATGATCTGAGCCACAGTCAGCTCTAGTTTTTATTGACTGTATAGAGCTTCTCCATCTTTGACTGCAGATGATATAATCAGTCTGATTTCAGTGTTGCCCATCCGGTGATGTCCATGTGTAGAGTCACCTCTTAGGGTGTTGGAAGAGGGTGTTTGCTATGACCAGCGTGTTCTCTTGGCAAAACTCTGTTAGTCTTTGCACGGCTTCATATTGTTCTCCAAGGCCAAACTTGTCCGTTATTCCAGTTAATTTTTGTCTTCCTTCTTTAGCATTTCAATCCCCTATGATGATAAGGACATCTTTTTTTGGTGTTAGTTCTAGGAGGTGTTGTAGGTCTTCATAGAACCAGTCCACTTCAGTCTCTTCTGCATCAGTGGTTGGGGTATAGACTTGGATTACTGTGATGTTGAATGGTTTGCCTTGGATTTGGGCCGAGATCATTTTGTCATTTTTGTGATTGTATCCCATTATTGCCTTTCTCATTCTCTTGTTGACTATAACAGCATTTTTTCTATGGGATTCTTGGCCACAGTAGTAAATATAATGGTCTTCTGAGTTAAATTTGCCCATTCCCATCCACTTTCATTCACTGATTCCCAAGATGTCAATGTTCAGTCTTGCTGTCTCATTTTTGACCACATCCAATTTACCTGGATTCATAGCTCTTACATTCCAGGTTCCTATGCAGTATTGTTCTTTTCAGCATCGGACTTCCCTTTTATCATCCGCAGCTGAGCATCCTCTCAGCTTTGGCCCAGCCGCTTCACTCTTTCTGGGGTTACTTGTACTTGCCCTCTGTTCTTCTCCAGTAGCGTATTGGACACCTTCCGACCTAAGGGGCTCATCTTCCGACATCATATCTTTTAGCCTTTTGTTACTGTCCATGGGGTTTTCTTGGCAAAGATACTGGAGTGGGTTGCTATTTCTTTCTCCAGCGGATCACATTTTGTCTGAGTTCTCCACTGTGGCCTGTCTATCTTGGGTGGCCGTCCATGGCATAGCCCACAGCTTCATCAAACCACGTAAGCCCCCTTACCGCATTAAGGCAGTGATTCATGAGAGAGCTTTCCCACAAACACATTTCTTACTCTAACTCATAACTATTATTTCAATAGGCATGCTGTAGAATGGTAAATATGGCATGAGTCAGAACAGAGATGGCCTTTCTAACCATCCTATCAGTTTGAATGGTGGAACTGCTGCTCAGTTAACTACTCTTTTCTCATGTTTAGTGAATTAATGCAGATGGAGTGTAAAGCTCCATTCTAACATACCCATATTCATTATAATTAGGGGTCATTTCTTAGAAAAAGAGCTGCAGGAGATCATTAGCATATCTAATAGGCTATTAGCATAATGGCTCATTAGCATATGCCACACCCCCTGACATCACTGGAAGTGATGTCAGAAGGGGAAGCAAAAGGAGGGGACATCTTCAAAAACCTCTCCTTCCCTTCCTCAGCCAGCCTGCCAAGGCGGGCTGGGGGAGGGGGAAAAAGGAGAGAAGGGGTTTAAACTTTTCATCTTTTCATTATATTCTATGGGGCCATAGAATACAATGGGAAAAGGTGCGACTCCGGAGAGAAGGGGAAGGGGAGGGTTTTGAAGATGCCTCCCCCCCTTTTTTTGCTTCCCCAGCCAGCCTGCTTCTGGAGCCCCCCCGACCCCTCTCTTGGCTGGCCTGCCTTGGCAGACGAGCCAGGAAGGGCCAGGGAGAGAGCGGAAGGGATTTAAATCCCTCCCCGATGGGGCTCTTTTTGTAGAAGAAGCCCAGCAGGAACTCATTAGCATAATAGGCCATACCCAGCAGCAGAAACTTATTAGTATGTTAGACCAAAGCTTCCCTGACAGTGCCTGAGGTCATTTTAAACCCCCCACATGCATCTTACATTTTAAAATATTTTTATATATTTTTTAACATTTTCACTTTTTAAAAAAAAATTCTCTTTGGGCCATAGCTCATCCATGATAAGGCATTGTCCCCCAAATGACCCCCTATGGCCATGGGTCTGTTAAGGAATATACCACCTTCCATTTCTATGGAAACTTTTTGTGCTTGTGTTTCAACTTATTAACAGATGTGTTTATTAATTTTTAAAACATTAGATATTTCAATCACCATTAAACATACATACCACAACTTCACACCGTCACTAGTATTGTGATATGATCACTAATTGTAGTTGTAAACAAACCTGGTACCTGAAGTGTGCATACACACAAATAAAACTTTGTTGGTCTTAAAGATGCCACTGGACTCAGACGTTGGTCTGCTGCTTCAGACCAACTTGATTACTGGCCTGTCATTCTTAAAATATAATATAATGATGGAGGTTATGAAACAGCATTACTCATCCCTTTATGTATGGCAAGTAGTTAAGAGCAAAGTTTTCTGGTAGTTAAGAGCAAAGTTTTCATTCTATTAAATGTATTTAAATGTGCAAAGTCCTGATCTGGATAGCTTAGGCTAGCCCCAACTCAACAGACCTCAGAAGTTAAGCAGCCCTGGATTGTGTTTGGATGGGGGACCACCAAGGCAGTCCAGGGTTGCTGCACAGAGACAGGCAATGGCAAGCCACCTCTGAATGGCTTCTGGCTTGAAAACCTATGGGGTTGCCATCAGTTGGCTGTGATTTGATGGCACTTTCCACTACCATCACCAAATGTGCAAAACTGCTTTTCTCTCCTTGTTTTGACCTACAGTGTATTCACTGAGACCAGATGTATGAAGGGGTATTTATTGTCCAAAGATCTCCTCATGGATCACACAGTGGAGCACTTGGCACAGAATATTCTGCTCACAACTTTAATGCCAGTCACTCACACAAGTAGAATTTTTGCTCACAAGACTCCACAGCATAGAAGGAGCATTGGTTCAAAGGCACATAGTCGAAGGATCCCTGACATTTGGCACACAAAGGTATGCTGCCTTGGCCCATGAAGGCTCCACTGAGTGACTCCGGCAGCCAGGCAGCGCCGACTTTTGGCAGGAGGGTGGCAGAAAGGTGCGGTCCTTTGCAACAGCAGCCCCCCTGACCCCCGGGGCCAAAGGGACGCTTGGCTTACCTGGCCGGTCAAGGAGGAGCCGTCAAGGAGGAGTGGGGCATGGTGCGCAGCAGCAGCAAGGAGGGCAAGCTCACCCAGGTGGCGCCAGATAGGGAGGAAGAGGTGGTGGAGGGTAGCAGAGGGTGCCGGCAGCCAGAGCATGGGCAATAGCAGCGACGGCAAGGTGACAGTGAACTGCTGCCTCTTCACCAAACAAAGAGCCTGACAGCGGTGGCACTGCCTTCTTCTCCTCCTCCCTGGCCAGGCCCCACTGCTGCCACCTCTCGCTGCTAGAGCAGGAGCTCAAGGCTGGCACCTACACAGTGTTGAAGTGCCTAAAGGAGCGCTCCCTTGACAGCCTCCTGGAAGCTGTTGAGTCCCGCAGGGGCCTGCCTGGCGGCTGCATCCTGATCCCTCACGCCAACAAGGCCTGCCTGCCTGCCATGCCGCACCTCCTGCTCAGCAAGCTCTTCCACTGGCTGGACCTCCAGCACCTGGCTGAGCTCAAGCACCTCTGTGAGTGCTGCACCTTTAGCCTCCTGCCCAAGGTGCCCACCATGTGCTGCAATGCTCTCTTGCAGCACATGGTGGGCGTGTTGAGCAGGAGGCAGAAGCTGCAGCACGCAGAGGGACTTGAGCTCGGCCAGGTACTGGAGGTCCGGCCAGCGAAAGAGTTTGCTGAGCAGAAGGTGCGGCGGGGCAGGCAGACAGGTGTCATTGGCATGGGGGACCAGGACACAGCCACCGGGCAGGCCCCCACAGGACTTGACGGCTTCCAGGAGGCTGTTGAGGGAGTGCTCCTTTAGGCGCTTCAGCAGCATGTAGGTGCCGGCCTTGAGCTCCTGCTCCAGCAGCAAGAGGCAACGATAGCGGGGCCCGGCTGGGGAGGAAGAGGAGGAGGTGGTGCCGCTGCTGCTATTGCCCATGCTTTGGCTGCTGGCATCCTCCGCCGCCTCTTCCTCCTGCTCTGGTGCCACCCGGGCAGGTTTGCCCTCCTTGCTGCCACCGCATGCCATGCCCCACTCCTCCTCCAAGAGGCGAGCCATGGAAGGCTTCTAGAGCCCCCCCCCGCCCTCTCCGCAGATCAAAAGTCTGGAGTCAAGCCACAGCAGCAGTGTGATCTTTCCATTATATTCTATGGGGCCATAGAATGTAATGGAAAGATCATGCTGCCGCTGCTGCCCAACTCCACAGAGAAGCTTTAAACCCCTTCTCTGTGGAGTCGCACCGCAGTGGCGGCACAATCTTTCCATTATATTCTATGGCCCCATAGAATATAATGGAAAGATCATGCTGCTGCTGCGACGTGACTCTAGAAAAAAGGAGCGCGGGGGCAGGGCTGCTGGGTGGGGTTGCCAGAGTGGCACTATGGTGCACTCCAGCCCCAAATGACCCCTGATTATAATGTATATAGAGGCCCTTTTTTCTTTCACTTGTGCATTCATAAGGCCTCTGCACATCTTCTCATGAACTTGGGGGCAAAGTGTGGCATTTATGCTACTGTAATCTGAGCAGTACACATGTGCGTTCATACATTTTTGTCTGTGTAATCAACAACCCTAAACAACAGATTTGATAAAGGGATCTTTTAAGTCTGATTGTTTTGGGCCTCCCCCTCCCAGCCATCCCAGTGCTGAATGCTGCTTGTTCTGCCCCAGCGATCTTAGGGAACAGCTAGCAGACTTCCTCTGTTGTTTCAGTTGCTTTGCTTCTTCTTTATGGTACAATCCCTACACTTTCTTAAAGTGCTAAAATCTGTCCATCAATGAGACTTTTATTTGAATAAAATAAATTTCTATGAGAAGAAACTGAAATAACTAAGTACATAAGGAGAATCCTTGAACTTGATGACTTAAGCAAAGAGGATTTGAGGGCTCACTGGAATTCTTTCCTAGTGTTTTTTCATCAGTGCAAAGTACTTAAACTTCCAGCCCATAAATCCAAGACCTTGGCCAACAGGGAGTTGCAGAGGAGAGGAAGTGGAAGTCAAAGACAGAGAGCTTTGAGCGCCTTAAAGATTTCGCATTAGGATTGTGTTTCTCCTGCTTTTGAATTTGCCTTTCATACTGGGCATTTTTATGGAGCTACTCAATCCCAGGATGTAAAAGAGATGACAGGAGGTGTGGAGGGGCTGTAATGTCAGGAATCAGATCAGATTTCTCTCTTTCTCTCTGCAAGGTCCTCACGGGCAGCCACACTTGGTGACAGGATACATTCAGCTGGCCTTAATGGGCAAAGCTGTTCAAATCCTGCTGTTTTGGGGAGTAGAAGAAGACACTGATACTCTCGTTTTTCCAAGGGGAAGGGAGAGAGGAGAGGATGGTAACTTGGGCCAGGCCATGCATGGCTAATGCATTTCACCTCCAGGCTTATGTCATGCTCATTTAGAGTGAAATGGTTTCATTCTTTTATTTCCCTTTGTTGGTGTTTTGAAACAATTCCTGGATCACTTTCCTTCCTTGCCCTCTGATAGTCTTACTAGTGGCTGATGTTACTTGGGATGCTGGGGTCTAATAGCATATTATCCATTTCTTATGGTACCTGAGTTTCTCCTTAAGAAAACCATCCAAGGCTGTGAGCATGCTGATTGCTGTGTTCACCATAGGACAGCATTTAAAGGAAAGACAGCATTTATCTTGATACATGATATCTAGTCTCCCCACCCCACATTGAGCATTTCCATCATTCTAAATCCCTATTGCAACTCTTTGAACTGGAAATTGAGACAGGCTACTTTTTTTTTAGTTCTTGCAAATGGATTGCATTTGTTATGCATCTAGTGAGCCAAATTGTATTTTATTTTTTATAATTAATACAGAGAAATGTACACATTGATTTAATCATGGTTTCCCTCCATCTAACCTGCTTTAAGCATCAGGTATGAATGTGGTTAAAAAGTAGCCATAAACTAGAATGTGAAACTCTGCTTTGAAGGGGATTTGCAAACGATGCTTTACAACGTTAATCATAGCTAAGCATTACATCGGCAAACCGTGGTTAAGGCAGTTTCTTTCCTCAAGATCTGCACTGTATCAATTAACTAAAATTGTGTTCGCGGATTTGCACAGTAGGAGCAGCATGGAGAGAGTATTGCAGAGGACTGGAACACGTCTCCTTAGAGAACAAATATGACTGGCAAATTACTGAATGATGTCATATGGAACAGGTCCAGAGGGGTCTGGAGACCAAGTCCTATGAGGAAAGGTTGAAGGAGCTGGGTATGATTAGCCTGGAGAGGGCACAACTGAGAGGTGATATGATAACCATCTTCAAGTACTTGAAGGGCTGTCATATAGTAGATGGTATGGAGTTGTTTTCTGTTGCCCCAGAACCAATGGTTTGAAATTACATCAGAAGAGTTTTTGACGAAATGTTAGGAAGAACTTCCTGACAGAGTGGTTCCTCAGTGGAACAGGCATCCTCTGGAAGTGGTGAGCTCTCCTTCTTTGGAGGTTTTCAGACAGAGGCTAGATGGCCAACTGATGGCAATGCTGATTCTGTGAATGTAGGCAGATCCTGGTGGTTTCTTGTCATTTTCTGGGCATGAAATAGCGGTCACTGGGGGTGGGATGGGGGAGGTATTTGTGAATTTCTTGCATTGTACAGAGGGTTGGACTAGATGACCCTGGGGGGTCCCTTCCAATTCTATGATCCTATGAATGTATATAAATAAGATCCCCGAGCTTCCACAATTTTTACATTTGGGTCATAGAATCATAGTCAGAAGGGACCATTTCAGAAAATCCCATCCCTCTTGAACTCCATTCTCCTTAAGTATTTCTGACTCAGCATAACTTTAATAGAGGAAAACAATAGATTGGGAAGGACTAGAGATCTCTTCAAGAAAATTGGAGAAATCAAGGGAACGTTCCATGCAAAGCTGGCCATGATAAAGGACAAAAATGGTAGGGACCTAACAGAAGCAGAAGAGATTAGGAAAAGATGGCAAGAATACACAGAAGAATTATACAAGAAGGACCTCAATGTCCTTGACAACCACGATGGGATAATCACTGACCTCGAGCCAGACATCCTGGAAAGCGAAGTTAAATGGGCCTTAGAAAGCATTACTAACAACAAAGCTAGTGGAGGTGATGGTATCCCAGCTGAGTTATTCAAAGTCTTAAAATAAGATGCTGTTAAAGTGCTGCACTCAATTTGCCAACAAATTTGGAAAACACAACAGTGGCCACAGGATTGGAAAAGGTCAGTGTACATTCCAATCCCAAAGAAGGGCAATGTCAAGGAATGTTCAAACTATCGCACAATTGCACTCATTTCACACGCTAGCAAGGTCATGCTCAAAATCCTACAAGCTAGGCTCCAACAGTACGTGGATAGAGAACTGCCAGAAGTACAAGCTGGGTTTCGAAGAGGTAGAGGAACTAGAGATCAAATTGCCAACATTCGCTGGATTATGGAGAAAGCAAGAGAGTACCAGAAAAACATCTACTTCTGCTTCATTGACTATGCTAAAGCCTTTGATTGTGTGGATCACAATAAATTATGGCAGGTTCTTAAAGAGATGGGAGTACCGGACCACCTCACATGTCTCCTGAGAAACCTGTATAAGGGTCAAGAAGCAACAGTTAGAACCGGATATGGAACAACTGATTGGTTTAGCATAGGAAAAGGAGTGCGACAAGGATGTATATTGTCACCTTGCTTATTTAATTTATATGCAGAGTACATCATGCGAAATGCTGGCCTGGATGAATCACAAGCTGGAGTTAAGATTGCTGGGGAAAAGATCAATAACCTCAGATATGCAGACGATACCACTCTGATGGCAGAAAGTGAAGAGGACCTAAAGAGCCTCTTGCTCAGGGTCAAAGAGGAGAGTGCAAAAGTGGGCTTGAAGCTCAAAATCAAAAAAACTAAGATCATGGCATCTGGCCCCATCACTCCTTGGCAAATAGAAGGAGAAGTCGTAGAAGTAGTGACAGACTTCACGTTCCTAGGATCCCAGATCACTGCAGATGGTGATTGCAGCCATGAAATTAAAAGACGCCTGCTCCTTGGGAGGAAAGCGATGGCAAACCTAAACAGCATGATAAAAAGCAGAGACATCACCTTGCCAACAAAAGTCCGCATGGTTAAAGCAATGGTATTCCCCGTAGTAATGTATGGCTGCGAGAGTTGGACTATAAGGAAGGCTGAGCGCCGAAGAATAGATTCTTTTGAACTATGGTGCTGGAGAAGACTCTTGAGAGTCCCTTGGACTGCAAGGAGATCAAATCAGTTAATCCTAAAAGAAATCAACCCTGACTGTTCCCTGGAAGGCCAGATCCTGAAGCTGAAGCTCAAATACTTTGGCCACCAAATGAGAAGGGAGCATTCACTGGAGAAGATCCTGATGCTGGGAAAGATTGAAGGTCAAAGCAGAAGGGGACGGCAAAGGATGAGATGGTTAGACAGTGTCATCGATGCAACAAACATGAAATTGAGCAAACTTCAGCGGACAGCGGAAGACAGGAGGGCCTGGTGTAATCTGGTCCATGGGGTCGCGAAGAGTCGGAGTCGACTGTGCGACTGAACAACAACAACATAACTTTAAGTTTGTCAAAATTTGCTTTCCTGAAGTTCAGCCTATATGTCTGTACAGCTTTTACCTTCCCCAAGACTGTAAATTCCAAAATTACATGGTCACTACTACGCAGGGTGCCCACTACTTTCACCTCGTCAACCAGTTCTTCCCTGTTGGTAAGAAACACTTACCACTTTCTGGAAAATGAAGTTGTCTGCAAGACAAGCCAGGAATTTATTAGACCTTTCATTTTTAGCAGAGTTGGACTTCCAACAGATACCCGGGTAATTGAGATCTCCCATGACCATCGTGTCCTGTTGTCAAGTTTTGGTTTCGCTTCTCTTCATTCTGCTTCACTGCTTACCTTGCCACGTGTTAGGGGGGAGGGAATTCCTAAGGGGAGTGTGTGTGGGTTGAGTGCTTGCCTATAGTAGCCATAACCATTTCTCAAGCTGCACCCCTTGGCCTATTCTCATGGGATTTGGCCTTGGAGACTCTTTTGCCAGGCTAGAATAGATAAGACACCATATATCTGTCAGGGTTGTCATAGTAACACTAGGGCCCGAATGCTGACATATGTCGGGGTGTGAGGTGTATTGGATTTTACCTATAACCTCTGAATTTCATGTGTTTTCCTCAGTTCTGACAAAGATCCAGTTCCTGTAGTAAGCATATCTCTAATAAAGCATCACTGCCAAAAGTGTTGTGGAGAGTGTCTTAACTGGGGATCTGGCACCTGTCTCTTTGAGAACTTTGTAATCTGTTCTAGGAGTGTCTCATCCAAACCCTTTCCCTGGCTTGGTGGTCTATAGCAGACACCTACCATAATATCACTATTATTTCTTACTCTTTTTTTTTTTTTACCCAGAGACTCTCAACTGGACTTTCATGCTCAGATTCACGTATTTCCTCACAAGTATATACTTCCCTTACATATAATGCAACTTCTCCGCCTTTCCTTATTTGTCTGTCCCCTTTAAATAAGTTGTGTACCTCAATCCTAATATTCCAATTGTGAGTGTCATCCCACCAAGTTTCAGTAATGCCTATTAGGTCACCATCCCCTTCCTGTATTAGGCCTTCAAGTTCCTCCTGCTTGTTTCCCATACTCTGCACATTAGTGTAGTGACATTGGAATCCATGTTTTATGCACTCTGAAGTTTTTGTTTCTGTACTTACCTGTGAGTTAATGTTACCTACCAGACTGATTTGATCTCCTTGTAGTCCAAGGGACTCTCAAGAGTCTTCTCCAGCACCATAATTCAAAAGAAGAAGAAGATTGGATTTATACCCCCCCTTCACTCGGAGTCTCAGAGCAACTTACGAACTCCTTTCCCTTCCCCTCCCCACAACAGACACCCTGTGAGGTAGGCAGGACTGAGAGAGCTCTGACAGCAACTGCTCTTTTCAAGAACACCTCTGGCAGAACTATGGCTTGCCCAAAGTCATCCAGTAGCTGTGAGTGGAGGATTCGGGAATCAAATCAGATTCTCTCAGATTAGAGTCCGCACACTTAACTACTACACCCAACTGGCATCTATTCTTTGACGCTCGGCCTTCCTTATGGTTCAGCTCTCGCAGCCATACATTACTACTGGGAATACCATTGCTTTGACCATATGGACTTTTGTTGACAGGGTGCTGTCTCTACTTTTTATTATGCTGTCTAGGTTTGCCATAGCTTTCCTCCCAAGGAGCAGGCATCTTTTAATTTCATGGCTACAGTCATTGTCTGCGGTGATCTTGGATTCCAGGAAGGTGAATTCTGTCACTGCTTCCATGAGTTCCCTTCTATTTGCCAAGGAGTGATGGGGCTGGATGCCAAAATCTTAGTTTTTTTGATGTTGAGTTTCAAGTCAACCTTTGTGCTCTCCTCTTTCACTCTTAGCAAGAGGCTCTTTAGGTCATCTTCACTTTCTGCCATTAGAGTGGTGTCATCTGCATATCTGAGGATGTTGATGTTTTTCCTGGCAATCTTAATTCCGGCTTGTGATTCATCCAGGCCTGCATTTTGTATGATGTACTCTGCATATAAATTAAATAAGCAGGGTGACAATGTACCTGTGGAGGAGGAACTGCCCCAAGCCCTCCGTCATGTACATCGTTTCATGTTTCATTTTAGTTTATTGAAGAAAGATCCTGGCCCCTCTAAATGGAAACCTCATCCTCCAGCTCCTCCACCTCTGATAAGCAATGGGGAGGCTCATCACGAAGCAGAAGAAATTTTAGATTCTACCTGTGAGGTGGTCTGGTATTCCTATCTCTTTAAGAACTTGCCATAGTTTGTTGTGATCCGCACAATCAAAGGATTTAGCATAGTCAATGAAGCAGAAGTAGATGTTCTTCTGGTACTCTCTTGCTTTCTCCATAACCCAGCAAATGCTGGCAATTTGATCTCTAGTCCCTCTACCTCATCTCGTGTTTTATCTTCTAACATTATTATACCCAGTTTCTTAATCAGTTTATCATCAGCATGTAATATCTTATCCATTTCTGTTATGCTTATATAACCCCCTCCCCCAGTTTATCTTTAGTGAATCTAGACTCTGTTTGTGCTCTTTCCCACCAGTTTAAGTTAATTTCCTGATCTTTAAGTTTTCCTGTTGATTTTAGTTCATTTTTATTGTCTAGTAAATCTTCATATCTCAAGAACATTTTTTGAGGTAAATTTGGGTTTGTAAAAGCTTCAAGTTGCGAAACTCATTTGGGTGTCTTGGTATAAAATAGTCTTTTTACATTTTCCCATTCCTTCAGTAAAGATTTCCTAATAAGATGCTGCTTAAAATATTTATATCCACAGGGCTATTTTTGGGCCGGAATGCTCTGGAACAGTGTTCCGGCTGGCTTCTGAGCCCACCCCACCCCTCCCTCACCAAAAGCCCTGCTCTGCCCCCCCACCCCACCCCATCTGTACTTATTTCTTGTTTCTTATACTTGCTTCAGGTGGAGCGAAAGAGGAGACCTTCAAGATCCAGTTTCTTTCCCTCCCTGGTGGGTGGAGCGGGAGGTGCTGCTTGGTTTTCTGGGGCATGGGACAAACTGCAAACTTGACACAGAGACTACTCCAGCTTTCTGTGTTATACCTCTGAGGATGCCAGTCACAGGTACTGCCAAAACGTCAGGTCCTACAATGCCAAGATCACGGCCACACAACCCGGAAAATCTACAGCAACAAACTGCAGATTAGTTGCTGTAGATTTTCCGGGTTGTGTGGTCATGACCTTGGCATTGTAGGACCTGACGTTTGGCCAGTACCTGTGACTGGCATCCTCAGAGGTATAACACAGGAAGATGTAGTACTCTCTATGTCAACTGCAAACAATTGCTTTCTGAAGGTGGGCTCACCTCCCTGCAGGGTGGTCCTCAGCCCTCTTTCCCAGGCGAGCAGTTCCTGCTGGGGCTAGCAGTCTGACTGGCGGGCAGTGATGCCAAAGTGCCTGGGTGCCACAGGGCCCCTTGCTCTGCTGCAGGGTGCTGCTCTGCATGTGCTTGTGCCTCAGCCAGGTGCCACCAAGGCTGGAATGATGTCAGCTGGCATGGCTCGGAGATCCACACACTGAACCTCGACATGCTGGGGGCCAGTGGGGTGCACCTGGAACACTACTATGTGCAGCCCCTGTGTGCCCCCTCCCACAGCCAGTTGCTCACCGGCAGGTACCAGGTAGAAGGCGGCAGGAAGGAAGGATGGCAGAACTGGGTGGGAGGAAGAGTCCCTCCCAGGGTCATCTGTCCCTTCCTACCAAGGTCTTGAAGAAACTTGGTTCCCCAGGACTCTTCCTCCCCACCCCCCAGGCTCCTGAGAATTAATGTGTAGTAAGTCTGCTATACCTCATGATTGCAGTTTCAAAATGACATGGCTTGATTATATATACATAGATGTGTGGCTTTGCTGTGTTCTCAGATATGTTTTTCTTTCCTGTTGAATATCTGACAGCGGGTGTCCTTGGGCCACTCACTGTCAGCCTAACGTACATCACAAGACTGTTGTGAGTTTAACATGGAGATGAGGAAAGCTATGTATGCTGCTTTGGTTCCCCATTGAGAAAGGCTTGGTGAAAAAAGAAGCTGGGAGGCTTGAAAGTTTGCTCCCTTCTTTATGATATTTTGTTTGGTTCACTACTATTGAAATGTTTTACACACAATCAGTGTAGATAGCTACAGTCTTTGTTAATGTAGTGAAGGAAAGATCATTTGAGGGAGGGCTAGACTTGAGCATTAGAGACTGTATGTTCAAATCCTGTCCACTAACAATCTTTCTTATTCCTGAGAGAAACATCATGCAGGGTGGTTTTTTCCAACATCAGAGTTACTGAAATTCTACAGGCTTATTTAAACTGTGTAGATTTATTCCTTTGGCAATTGGCCCCACCCTCTCATTGGTTAGCTGTTAATCCTGTTTGGCCCTTGCTTGCTTTCTGTTTCATCTTATATAGGACCTTTCTTCTTCTTTCTCTTACCTGGGCTTGGAGCTGTAGCAAGTTAACCTTTTTGAAGTTAATCTGTTCACAATAAATTAAATATACCTACATAAAAGATCATATAACATGTCCTTCTATTTTTGTAAGTAACATTTCTTTCTCTTGTTACCATTGGAGTCAGATCATCTTTGTAATTTGTTTGAACAGCATTTTCGCCTTAACCAGGAAACATGGAGGATCAGGAATATTGTGTAAAGGTTCTGTGCTTCCAATGGGTCCAGAATTTCAGAAGCATAGATTAAGTTTAATGTTTTAAAAGGATTTATTAGCAGATCCCCTTTTTTATTGATCTTTAAAAATTCTCCATTGTTCTTCTCCATGTTGCTGAGATAACGATGGTTGAATCAAGCAGATATTTGGAGATCCCAACATTTATAGCTGAGAACAAAAGAAACAGTCTTAAAAGATTTTGTATATTCCCTGAAGCAAACAGAGCTGCTGGAATCCTAGAGGAAGAAAAACCACCAGCAGGGCTGGCCCCAGGTGTCTGGGTGCCCTAGGCGAGTCCAACTTGTGCCGCCCACGCCCCCCCCCACGATGCCAACCTCCTGGTGGGGCCTGGAGTCCGAGGGGGCATGCTCCCCAGCCCGCCTCCTCTGCTGCCACCAGCACCCTGCAGGATATCCTGGGCATGGGGTGAGGAGGAGACGCCATGCCCCGAGGAGAGGAGGAGGAGGAGGAGGAGGAAAAGCTGCCGGCCCGGCCCAGCCCGGCTCTGGGTCGCTGCTGCCCGCCCACTCATGGGGGCTGGAGTCGGGTGCGGGACCCTCCTGCTGGGTTCCACTGGGCACCAGCTGCCCAGGCCTCCCACGCTCGTCCCAGAACACCCTCCTCGCCCCCGGCGGAGTGTCCCGCGAAGCTCCTCCTGAAGAGGGCGGGCCGGCCTGCTCCCCACCCACACACACTGTGGTTTGCTTCCCGCCTGCAGGCCCGGCCCCCACCGTCCCCCTCGCTTCCCCGTTGGGAGAGTCGGCCGCGTGGAACCTCCTGGAGGACCGTGATGCTGGCTGCAGACCCTCCGCATGACAAGGACCCACCCAGCCAGCGGGCTGTGAGTGCGGCCTCCAGACAGGGCGCAGGGCGCAAAGAAGCCTGCCGAGCGGAAAGCAGCCGGGGGGGTCGCCGCTCTGGGTTGGCCTTTCCCTGCCGAGAGGCGAGTCCCACCACCGCGCCCAGCGCTCCGAAGGCGAGTGGCAGCTGGCTGATCCCTCAAGCAGTTAGGGGCATGGGGTCGGTGTTGGGGAGGTCTTCTGGCCGGACCCTCCCTCTGATCCCGGAGTTGTGTGTCAGCAGCACAGTTGGCCTAGCGCCGAGGGTGCCAAGGGCCAGCCAGGCCCGATGATCCCCCGGCAGCCGGCCCTCCCCAATGCCCGAGGCCTCTCCCAGCGGGCAAGAGCCTCGGACGCTGCCGGGACCAGCCCGCCCCCCCACCCGCCCCTGGGGCTCCTTGGAGCTCCCTGTACAGCACCAGAAAGAAGGAGCTGCCACATCCTGCACCACTGCCCCGCCTCCTCTCCCCCCCCAGGGCGCCCAGGCAAGGCAGGGAAGAGGCGGGGTTTTACACCTCCGTCTCTTTCCTCTTCTCTTCTCTGAGCCTGAGGGGGGCGGGGGAGGGTGGGAAAGCTCTGCTGCCACCTCCTGTGCCGCTGCCCCTGCCTCCTCTCCCCCCCCAGGGTGCCCCACTGGGGCGCTCTTCACTGTCGATGGCCGTGGCGGGGAGGTGGCGGGGGGCTTTTCGGGGGGTGGGGAGGTTTTTGGCGCCCCTGCGGGCCCAGCGCCGTAGGCGAGCACCTAGCTCACCTAGTGGGTGAGCCGGCCCTGACCACCAGAGAGAGGCAAGAAATTGGACTCTTGGATAATCTGATGCATCTTTAGTCTTCTGGGTTGTCCATTGCTTGTGAATGTCACTGCTGGGAGACCACAGGATCTCTGAATATTTATGAGGGAAATACTTTTCAAAACAGTGTATCTTGTTTGCTGCTTAGTTTATGTAATTAGGCTTTGAAGGACTGTTTTGGAAATGATCTGCTTAAAGGCTCTGATGTGGTGGAAAGGGTGTCCTATGTTTCTTATACTTGCTTCTAAAGGTTTTGAGGGCCAATCTGCATTTAGCAGTTGCTCCATTGTTTTATCAAATTTATATGGCAGAAGAAGAAGCCAAGAATAAAAATCATAGCAGAGTATAAATAGCGTAAATAAATATTTGTTGTTGGGCAGTTCCCATTTACCTGAGCTGTAGGAAGTTCCATAGAGGCATCCTTTACAGTATCATTTCCATTGTGAAAAGAACTGAATATGATAATGTTTTGTAGACTTCACAAATATACAAATTTACCACTTTATATAGCATGATCATTCAATCCTAAAAGAAATCAACCCTGACTATTCCTTGGAAGGCCAGATCCTGAAGTTGAAGCTCAAATACTTTGGCCACCAAATGAGAAGGGAGCACTCACTGGAGAAGACCCTGATGCTGGGAAAGATTGAAGGTCAAAGAAGAAGGGGACGGCAAAGGATGAGATGGTTAGACAGTGTCATCGATGCAACGAACATGAAATTGAGCAAACTTCAGAGGACAGCAGAAGACAGGAGGGCCTGGCGTGATCTGGTCCATGGGGTCGCGAAGAGTCAGACTCGACCGTGCGACTGAACAACAACATAGCATGATTGAGCAGCAAGAACCCAGTGAAACAGCTTTAAAATAGCATCACATCTCTCAAAAGTAAGTCCTTTAGCCAATGCCAAAACCTAAGTATCTGTTTCTTTTCCTAATCATTTAAGCAGGAGTATTATAGTTGCTACCAAGGGCATTGAGCAAGATACTTCCAGTGCCCGCTGCTGCTCTTCAGCTGTTATCTCTTCATTAGATGTCTCAAAACACTGATTCCATTGCACTGTTTTGGAATAAAGCAGCTGAGGGCTTCGGTTTCATCATCCCTCAGTTCTATTGTTTCATGTTTGTGGAAAAGAGAGACATTTAGAATCATAGAATCACAGAGTTGGAAGGCCATCTAATCCAACCCCCTGGTCAATGCAGGATCAGCCTAGAGCATACCTGACAAGCATTTGTCCAGCTGCTGCTTAAAGACTGCCAGTGAGGGGGACTTCACCACCTCCCTAGGCAGCTGATTCCACTGCTGAACTACTCTTACAGTAAAAAAGTTTTTTCCTAATATCCAGCTGGTACCTTCCCAGTTTGGTGTAGTGGTTAAGTGCGCGGACTCTAATCTGGGAGAACCGAGTTTGATTCCCCACTCCTCCACTCCTCCACTTGTAGCTGCTGAATGACCTTGGGAAAGACATAGTTCTGGCACAGCTGTTCTTGAAAAAGAGCAGTTTCTGTCAGAGCTCTCTCAGCCCCACCTATCTCACAGGGTGTCTGTTATGGGGAGGGGAAGGGAAAGGAGTTTGTAAACTGCTCTGAGACTCCAAGTGAAGGGTGGGGTATAAATCCAATCTCTTCTTAATTTAAACCCACGATTGCGAGTCCTATCCTCTGCTGCCAACAGGAAAAGCTCCCTGTCCTCCTCAAAGCGACAGCCCTTCAGATACTTAAAGAGAACAATCATGTCCCACCTCAACCTCCTCATCTCCACACTGAACATTCCCAAGTCCCTCAGCCTTTCCTCATAGGGCCTGGACTCCAGGCCCCCGATCACCCCTGCACCCACTCGATTCTGTCCACATTCTTTTTGAAGTGAGGCCTCTAGAACTGCACACAATACTCCAGGTGCAGCCTGACCAATGCAGTGTACAATGGGACTATCACACCTTGCGATTTGCATGTTATTCCTCTGTTGTACACCCCAAATGACATTAGCTTTTTTTGTCACTGCATTACACTGGGTGCTCATATTTAACTTACAGTCCACCTGTACCCCAAGATCTTATTCACACACATTGCTGCCCAGAAGTGTATCCCCCATCCAGTATACATGGTCCTCATTTTTGTTACCCAGACGTAGAACTTGGTACTTCTTCTTAAATTACATCTTGTTCACATCCTCCCACTTTTCCAATGTTCAGATCTTGTTGAATTCTATCTGTCTTTTCTGGTGTGTTCACTGCTCCTCCCAGTTTGGTGTAATCTGCAAGTTAAATGAGTATCCCCTTCCACCCTTATCAAGATCATTTATAAAAAATATTGAAAAGTACGGGCCCAGAGCCAAGCCCTATGGCATCCCACAGGATGCCTCCCTCCATTCAGATGAAATGCCTTTGATGACTACTCTTTGAGTGCGGTTCTCCAACCAGTTCCCTATCCACCAAACTATCCTAGAGTCCAGTCCACAGTCCCCTAGTTTACCCATCAGAACAGCTTTACTCAAACTCAGGTAAATAAAATCAACAGCATTCTCTCAATCCAGTAAGCTCGTCACTTGATCAAAGAAGGATAGGAGGTTGGTCTGGTAGGACCAGTTGGGGACAAATCCATGCTGACTTCCCCATATCCTTTAGATTTCCTTTAGATGCTCACCAATCCATCTCTTTAAAATCTGCTCCTGTATCTTGCCTGGAACAGAGGTCAGACTGATTGGCTTGTAGTTTCCTGTAGTATTCCTCCTCCCTTTTTTGAAAACTGGTATAACATCTTCCCTCCATGAGTCTTGTGGCATGTCTCCTATCCCCCAAGAGGTCTGGAAGATGATGGACAAAAGCTCTGCAAGCTCTCTAGAAAGTTCTTGGAGCACTCTTGAGTGCATACCATCTGGTCTGGGGATTTGTACTCATTCAAAGCAACCAGGTGCTTCTCAACTGCCTTTCTGTCCATGTCAACCAGCAGCCCAGATGCCATTCCTTGCCTACTCCCTCTTCTCTTCTTCAGGAAAACAAACTGAGGCAAAATAGGCATTGAGCTTTTCTGCTTTCTCTCTGTCCTCTGTCACAGTTTCTCCATTTTCACCCAACAGTAGGTGCATCACCTCTTTTATCTTGCATTTGCTCCTCACATACCTGAATAAGATTTTCTTATTGTAGCGAGCCTCCCTGGCCAGGTTTAGCTCACTGTGAGCTTTGGCCTCTCTGATGGCTGACTTATAGTGCCTAGCAACCTGCAGATATTCTTCTTTTAGAGGTATGTCTTTACCTCCATTTCTTTTCTTCCTTAGCCCATCGTGAAGATCTCTGTTCATCCACATTAGCTTCTTGGATCCCATGTCATGTTTCTTTCTTGTTAGAATACTGATAGCTTGAGCTTGCAAGAGCTCTTGTTTTAGGAGAGCCCACCCTTCACTTGCTCCTTTCCCTTCCAGCAGTCTTGCCCATGGAATAATTCTCACCTTACCCCTGAGTATATTAAAGTCTGCCTTACTGAAATCTAACATACATGCATGGCTATGAACTTCTTTTGTAGCTTCCTCCACTATTTGATGGAGGAAGATATCAGCCAGACAGATCAGGAATGCATGTGAGTGTGGGCACTTTGCAGAGTTTGTCTCCCAGCTCACATCAGGGAAGGTGAAGTCACCCATAATTACCAGGTCATGTTGTTTGGATACCCTGTCAAGCTGTTCATGGAGGGCAGCATCCACCTCTTCATCCTGGTCAGGAGGTCTGTAGCAGACTCCAACCACAACACTGATTGTCTTTCCTTCCCACCCAGATACTTTCCACTGGGCTGTCACCCTCCCTTCCAGTATTTCCTGATAAATAAACCCTCTCCTCACATACAGCACCACTCTGCCTCCTCTTCAAACTTTCGGTTTTTCTTGAACAACTCCTGTCCATCCAGTATTACATTCCAGTCCTGGGAATCATCCCACTGAGTCTCTGTAATGCCTACTAAATCATATCCCCCTGTCTGCATTAGAATCTCGAGCTCTTCCTTCTTATTGCCCAAGCTTTGGACCAGGGTACATAGACACCTGAAGCACTTCACCTTTGGCTCCATTAGACCTGGCCCTCCCAGGTGGGTCTCTGTTTTTTGCTCTCCTTCATTTAAATCCCTATGTTGGTTGTCTCCTTCCCCTTGTGGTGTCAGTTTAAGCTCTCTTGTTGAATCTCCCCAGATTTCTGCCAAAGACATTCTTCTCTGACCTTGACAGGTGAAGTCCATCGTGTGCTAGTATGTTGTCGTCCAGAAAACCTACCCTGTGGTCCCAGAATCCAAATTGCTCCTGCCGGCACCACCAATGCAGCCAGTGGTTTACCTCCATTATTGTCAGTTCCCATCATAGTCCCCTTCCAACGACAAGAAGGCTCAAAGAGAACACCACCTGTGCCCCCATTCCCTTCAGCTTCCTCCTTAGAGCTTCATAGCTAGCCTTAATGCTTTTGAAGTTGTTCATGGCTGTGTCATTGGTTCCCACATGGACCATCACAAAAGGGTAATGCTCCATAGGTTTGATAAGTTTGGGGATCATGTCTATAATATCTTTCTTTTTCACTTCTGGAAAGCAACACACCTCTCAGACCAGAGTATGAAGCTTAGACACAAGAGATTCCATATCCCTCAGCAGGGAGTCACCTATGACCAACACCTTCCTTTCCTTTCCTGTGCCATTTCATCATATCTCATTGTCCTCCTTCTTCTGTCTTCCAGTCATTTTCCAGGTGACTGGAAATGGTCTCTGAGCATTCATCATCACTTCCCAAATGGATTCTTTCATGTAGAAATACCTTGGTGCGCTGATATATCCTGAAAATCAGATAACTGACCAAAAGCCTACTTCGTTAGCAGCTCTGTCCCAGCTCCTTCCCCAGCCCAGCTGACTCAATTTAGCTAGTTTTTATTTCAGACTGGCACAGGGCTATCTGCCTTTGTCCTTTTTATTTTACATTCTCTCTTTGTAGAAGTAATTACTTGGGTAAACAATATCCTCTTTGTCCAGTGATCTGGTGGTTGGGGTTTTTTTTGTTTTTGTTTAGATTAGACTGTCACTGAACCATCCTTCCCTTTTCTGGCCTATCTTCATAACCCATTTCTCTTTGCACTGGGTGCAGGCAATGCTATCGAGCTGCGTTCCCAGCTGATGTTAGAATCGTAGAGTTGGAAGGGACTTCCAGGGTCATTCAGTCCAACCCCTGCACAATTCAGGAAAATCACAAATAACTCCACCCCCAGTGACCCCTGCTCTATGCCCAGAAGAAGGCAAAAAAATCCCTCCAGGATCCCTGGCCAAACTGTCCTGGAGAACAATTGCTTCCTGACCCCAAAGTGGCAATCAGCATTTCCCTGGGAGCAAAAGAAAGGGCCAGAAGAGGGCATGGCATCAAAAAAGATGGTGGATGCATAGAGGCTGAGCTCCACACCTGGCTCCCTCCCCCCAACCATTCCTGAACAAAAAAATAAACCAATGTTTGGAGCATAGGCAAACCTGGAGGACAAAAAATTAAACCACAAAGCAGGAATGAAGCCTCTCAAAGATTACTTGAGCACTGGAGATTCAACTAAAGGTTCTCCTCAAATGACGCAATCACAAACCAAGATGGTGACTGGGTCTGACTCAGAGAAACCCTCAAAGGAATTACTAGCAAAATCAGACTTGCATGATAGACTGAAGGAGTTTAAGAAGGCAATATTAGAAAACATCAATGAAGTATTAAAACCACTGGCTGATCAATTGGAAGCCTTACATAAAACTTTGCAGCAAATAACACAGACAGCGGAAATGACTCTGGAAATGAGTCTGATGAACCAAAACAACATTCAGAACTTCCGAAAGCATGAAAAATGGGCAAAAGAATGCATCTCTATTTCGGAGAACAGAATACATGAACACAACATGAAGTTAAGAGGGTTTCCAGAGAATGTGGAGGGCTCAGCAACATTAGCTATATTCATCACTACTTGGCTATCAAAGGCTCTGCAATGGGAAAAAGGTATTGCTCCTCATATTCTAAAAGCATTTTGAATCGACTTGCCACCATATCACCACTCCCTCAGACCAATTCCCCCTCATACTTCTCACCTCTTACTGCCCCCAAGAAAGCTCCTGGCAAACATTGAGCCAGATACAACAATGCTACAAGGAGGAGGTAACTTAGGAACAGTGTTCCTTCTAAGCTGAGTTAGTGTGAGCTAGGTCATAGTTTTTTAGCCTCCAGCTCACACATTTTTGTCTTAGCGCAGGAAGGAGGGCTCCAGAGCCAACTAATTGATGCAGTAGCCAAATTGCTCGCTCACAACTTTAATGCCAGTAGGTCACAAAGTAGAATTTTTGCTCACAAGACCCCACAGCTTAGAGAGAACATTGCTTAGGAATGCAGTAAAGACATTTGCACATAGTACTTCTGAAGTGCACTGAGTTTGTGGGACAGTCTTGAAGTGGCTGATCTCATTTATCCATGATCGGGGACTGAGGGTGGCGATAGGAGGAGAGACATCAACTAGACACCCGCTAATATGTGGGGTGCCTCAGGGGGCGATTCTCTCCCCAATGTTTTTTAATATTTATATGCGCCCCCTTGCCCAGCTGGCTCGGAGTTTTGGGCTTGGATGTCACCAATATGCTGATGACACCCAGCTATACCTATTTATGGGCAGTCACCAAGACTCTGCCTGAAAAAATGTAGCCAAAGGGTTGGAGGCCATGGTGGGATGGTTGAAGCAAAGCCAATTGAAGCTGAATCCAGCTATGATGGAGTGGTGGGGGGCAATTCAGGATTAGGGAATCACTCATCAACTCCCAGCCCTTGATGGAGTGCCTCTGATACCAGCACCTACCATCAGGAGCCTAGGGGGATCTTAGACCCCATTCTGTCTATGGAGGCCCATGTCGTCAATGTTGTATGGCGGGCATTTTCCAACTGCGCCAAGTTAGGCAGCCGCCCCCTTACCTGTCTTGCCCCAAACTTGCCACAGTAATCCATGCAACAGTCACCTCCAGGTTGGATTATTGTAACTCACTTTACATAGGGCTACCCTTGAGACTGACCTGGAAGCTCCAACTGGTACAAAATGCAGCTGTGTGGTTCCTTACAGGGACCCCATGGAGGGCACCAGTGTTCCCTCTAAGCTGTGGAGACTTGTGAGCTAAAATTCTACTTTATGAGCTACTGGCATTAAAGTTGTGAGCGAGTGATTTGGCTACTGTATAAATTAGTTTGCTCTGGAGCCATCCTTCCTGAGCTAAGACAAAAATGTGTGAGCTGGAGGCCAAAAAACTGTAAGCTAGCTCACACTAACTCAGCTTAGAGGGAACACTGGAGGGCACATCTCCATCCAGTGCTGCATGAGCTACACTGGTTGCCAGTGGAGTACCAGATCAGATTCAAGGTTTTGGTGCTTACCTTTAAAGCCCTTAATGGTCAGGGACCTACGCATCTTTGGGACCACCTCCCCCGATATGTCTCCTGAAGGGCTTTGAGATCAGCAGACAAGAATCTCCTGGTGATTCCCAGCCCTAAAGATATTTGGCTGGCCTTGATCAGGCCAGGGCTTTCTCAGCCTTGGCCCCAGCCTGGTGGAACTCTCTGCTGAATGACATCCATGCCCTGTCTGATCTATTAAAGTTCTGCAGGGCATGCAAGGCAAAGATGTTCCACCAGGCCCTTGGTTGAGGCCAGCGTCAGTTCCCTTACATCTACCTGGCACCCTCTCCTCCCCTCCCCCCCATGAAAATCTGAATGCTAGATATGCCATCTTGTTCAAAGTGTTTTAAATATCTATGTTGAATGTTTTAATACTGAATTCTGTAGTTTTAACTGGTTTTTAAATTGCATTAGATTTTATGCTGTTGTAAACCACCCTGAGCCCCGCGAAACAGGGAAGGGCGGTTAGGAAATCAAATGAAATAAAATAATAAAATAAAGGTCAACACCATCATCTTAAATTATGCCCAGAAGCAAGTTGGGAACCTGTGTAGATGGGCCAAGAGTGGAGTGATAGGGTCCTTATGATGCATTCTAATTGATATCCTGACAACAGCCTTTTATTCAGTTCTGTACCAACTGAGGAAATGGAGCAGGAGAGACAGCAGAAGGAAGGAAGGAGGCAGTTTGAGGAAATGAATTGAGGAGGAAAAAAGAGAAACTGGGGTTGATACACCCCCCCACTGATGCAACTGCTGTCCATCTTTCGAACTATGTTTTTTTACCATTTGATAGGTATTCCTAAGGAGTCATGGAGGGGGAAAGAATTTGAATGATTAGTGTCTGCATTGATTGCTGGGTAACAAAAAAAGAGGGAGGGCTTTTGGGGTGGTAGTTAAAAGAAGTGGGTTTTGTGGGTGATATCAGAACTGAACTCTAATAACCTAAATAACAAACAGGCTAAAAGGGTGGGGGTGGATGCACCAAAAGGACACAGCAAGGCAACATTACAAATCATTCTCTGCTTCGTTTTAAGGTTCGACCATTTGTATTTATTTATTTCAACTTATATTGCATTCTCCCTGCAAGCAGACTTAGTGCAGATCAGAACAGCAGTTTTACAAAGCCATTAAAACAATCATAGTAATTAATTAAAACAATTAAAACAAAGACAATAATTTAAAACAGGTAGCACTATAAATAGAAAGGTGTAATAATCTCAAGTGGCTGAAGCAGCTAGGCCATAACCCCCCAAAATAGGGATTTCCTTAGTGTGGGCTGTACAGAGATTGAAAATTTCAGCAAGGGAGGCCAAACAATTGGGCACCTGTCACCTCACCCAGAGGCCTGGTGGAACAGCTCCATTTTGCAGGCCCTGCAGAACTGTAATAAGTCCCTCAGGACCCTGATCTCAGGTGGGAGTATGTTCCACCAGGCTGGGCCCATGGCGGAAAAAGCCCTGGCCCTGGTCAAGGCTAAGTGTCAAACTCGCTGTGCATTTTACAGCTTGCTCATCATAGCAACTGAGGAGGGGGTATGGGAGAGTGTGAAACTGAAATACTTTCACTTTTGCTGGATTGCTTTGAAGTAGTATGCATTCTTATCACCTCTGAGAACCCAGGCGTCCTTGGGTCTCAGCTCTCACAGCTCAGCTTCATTTTACATATTTGGGGGATGGCATAGTAAGGTGGGTTGCTAGCCATTGCTTTTGGTGGGTGGAATACTAAGGGATGATTGGTCCTGGGCCTTTTAGGGCCCCTGCTTGAACCTTGTATATCTATTGCCTTCATGCCTTTAACCTTAGTTCAAACACAGCTAGTGTCTACGCTGGATCCTATCAATGTCTCAATAAACCTACCATTCTCCAGAGTGGATGTTGTTGGGAACTAATTTATCCAGGCGTCTGACACTAAGTGGACATCCTTTGCGCTGAGGACAACCAGCACATATAACCCCTTCTTCCCCTGGAACTGATTGGGGGGCATGTTAGTGTAATGCTGCAAGACAGCCAAATGTCCCTAATATGATTAGACATTTCCAGCTCAAACTTCCACAGTACTGAGATACCAATAATAGGATTTAAGTGAAGTACAAAATGCTACATCCTAGCCCTGTGCTGGAGATCTGTTGTTCTGCCTACCTTTATCATCGCAGAGTGCCTAATTCTTCATTAGATTGGTGTATTGAAAGAGTACATGCCTGCTGGGGATGAGCAAACCCCACTCTATATGTAGGCACATTGCCTTAAATATGTTAGAAAATGCACTAAGCAGACCTAATAAGGGAAGCCAGACTGTTAATTCCAATGAATGCTCATTGACTGAGTTAAACACATGAGGTTGTTATAGAGTTGCCAGGTCTGACTCCAGAAATATCTGAGGGCTTTGGAGGTGGAGCCAGGAGACTTGTGATGTCACATCCTGTGATGTCACTTCCAGGTCAAATGACAAGTGATGCCACTCCCCACCCCTTCCAATGATGTCACTTCCAGCACACTGCACCAAAACTCCATCTCTTCCTGTGATATCACTTTCCAGGCACTACCCCAAACCCATCTCTCCCTCTGAAGTAGCCTTCTTCTTTCAAAATTCAAATTCAAATACACTGTCATATATCACTTCCCAATCAGGATAATGCTGTGTGGCACAAACATAAATGTTAGGTGTTCTGGCTGGCTGGTGTGCATATCAAGAACATATCTGTTGCATTTCCCTCTTCTTGTTCACCACCCAGGGAAACAGAAGCCCTGTTCACATATTACAATGAACATATGTACATCTTGCATGGACATATGTTGTTAGAAAGAGGTAATATGCTTTTGCAGGTGACTGGAAAAAAGCCCACAGAAAAAAAGCCCATGGTCATAAATGCTCATAGGAAAAAAGCCCACATGGGAGAAAGCCCATACACCAAAAAGTCCACACGGAAAGAAGCCCACATGGAAATATACCATGTAAAGTGCCATAGATATTTATAATTGTGGCTAACCATTCAACTCCATTTAAGGAGAATAAACAAGTATTACCTATATTTTATATTGTTATTTTAGGATTAGAACATGTCATATTTACATGCAACAATTTGTGTTGTAATTTTATCATAATCTTAATATAATAATTCCCTTACGTATTGGCCATTTCCAGCTCTCCCATTGGCCATGCGGTGCGTTCCATCAGCCATTGGCCCATCAACCACCACTCAAGAGTAATTGCATGCCATTGGCTGGGTGCTTCCCAACCCAATTGCCACCTCAGCCACTGTTCCCTGTCAGAATAACTGCCAAATGGCTGTCTCTCCTGACGAAGACACTTCTCCTGCTTGGTTCCTATGAGACTAACTTTTCCCTCAGTGGCTGTTGTTAGGCAACCAAGCTTGGTTCTGTCAGTAAAAAGACAAAGGAAGGAAACCCTTTCTAGGCCTTTGTGGGGAACTTCTTGGGGCCAGCCCTGACTAGGGTTGCCAGCTCTAGGTTGGGAAATTTGAGGGGTGGAGCCTGGAGAGGGTGAGGTTTGAGGAGGGTTAGGACAGGTACAATACCATAGACCACCTTCCAAACCAGTCATTTCCTCCTGCCATCATTGCCAATCTCCAGGGAAGGGCTGAAGATCACTCAAAATTACAACTGCTCTTCAGGTAGCAGAGATCAGTTCCCCTGGAGAAAATGGTGGACTCTGTGTCATTATACCCTGCTGGGGTTGCCACAGCAAATTGACACTGAGTGCCCAAGACCAGGGCACTCTCCCAGAGCCTCTTTCTAGAGCTCAGTGTATTTATTTCCACAACAGACCTTATTCCTTGTCAAATAATAATTTTGTTATGCTGTTAGTAAAGTACTTCATTACTACACAAAAGTGGCCTGTATGAAGAGGGCTTTAATGCTCTTGAGTGTAAAGGCTTGGAAGGGAAAATACAGGAAATAAAAGTGACCATTTTGTTACCAACAAACTTTATTAAGAAGGAAAAACAATAACTACAGAAATTAAACTCTATATAGAAATATCTCTCTATATTAATAATTGAGTTTTTGTGTGACTCTTTTCTGAACGTTCCACATGCTCCCACAGCCTTTGGTTCTCTGATCTGTCACTCAGAGGATGTTCCTAGTCACTGGCTGTGTTTCCTGAGTCCTGCCCAGCTGCCACTGAAGAGTACTCATGCGCCATTGGCCAAGTGCTGGGTATGCTCCTCTTTCCTGCCCACTCCTTCAGCCACTGTGCCCTGTGAGAATTTCTGGCAAATGGCTTTCTTTCTTGATGAACTTGGTTGCCTCGTGTGTGGGACTAATTTTTCCCTCAGTAGCTGTTGGTAGGTGTAACAAAATGACAGTTACCTGTGTTTGTGAAATGGCTGCCGTCTGTGGTTGTTTCTTTAAAATGTTCCCCCATAAGGCTTAATTGAGTTGTAGTTCCAGAGCGGAGCCTGCAGGGGTATTACTCACTGGGTTGAATGGAGCTTCCTCATCTGCTGGCCTACAGTTCCCAGCTGCCCCAAGGCCAAAAAGTGTGGGGAAAGAGGGGCTGTCCCAAGGGGTGAGGCAACATCAATATAGACTCCAGCTAGGCCACAAGCCAGAGATGTCAAGGAACCCTGGGAGGCAGCAGAAATTCAGCCAGTCCACAGTCGGCTGGACTGGGGAATGAATGGAAGTTTCCCTGCTCTTTTGGGCAGAAGAGAGAGGCTGAAGCAGAGCCAGAGGCCACAACCTCCAGAGGCAGAGAGTACTGTGTGCAGGGAAAGAGGACTGCACTTACCCCCTGTTGATTTATTACCTGTTGGTTCATGGCGTGTTTACTCCTACAGTTTTGCCTTATTCATTGTGTGTGTGTGTGTGCTCCATAATTGTGTAAATAGTTAAATGAATTATTTTATTTGGGCTAATAATCTGTGTTGTGCTCTGACCACATAGTCTCCCCCGCTCTGCACAATACCAAAAGGACAGGGTAGCCCAGTAAAGCAAGGAAAGGCCAGATCCTTGGGTTGCCAATTTTCCAAGGATCCCCCAAAGACTGGAGATTCCATCTCCAAATAGGGAGATTCGCCCAGAGGGGTCTCACTGTCCCTCTAAAAAGGCAGTGACAATTCAGTGAGTGGTGGTAGCGAATTGAAGGAGTGAGATACGCCCAAAGGATGAGGGTGGGAGGCAAACAGCTGAGTTGTAAACTGGAGCCCGTTTTGCCACAGTAGGCAACTAAGCTTGGTTCAGACAAAGGAAGGAAGCCCTTTGTAGGCCTTTGTGAGGAACTCATTGGGGTCTGTCCTGACTAAGGTTGCCAGCTCCAGGTAGGGAGATTTCTGGATATTTCCTGGTAGAGTCTATGGAAGCCAGGGTTTGGGGAGGGGAGAGGCCTCAGCTGAATAGAATGCCATAAAGCCCACCTTCCAAAGCAGTTATTTTCTCTGCGGGGGGAGAGATCTGTTGTCTGGAGTTCACTTGTGATACCTGGTGATCTTCAGGCTCCACCTGGAGGTTGGTTACCCTAGGCATCACAGTCAGTGCTTCAGAGCAGGGTCTGCTAGACCCAGGTTCTTTCTGTAGAAGTTGAGTGGGTGATTTTGGACCAGTCACAGACTTTCAGCCTAACCTACCTCACAGGGTTGTTGTGCAAACCAAAAGGGGGAGAGGAGAATGATGTCAGCTGCTTTGTCCCCTATTGCAGAGAAAGAAGAAGAAGAAGAGATTGGATTTATACCCCACCCTTCACTGCCCAAAGGCGTCTCAGAGTGGCTTACAAACTCCTTTCCCTTCCCCTCCCGACAACAGACACCCTGTGAGGTAGGTGGGGCTGAGAGAACTTCTGACAGAAACTGTCCTTGAGAGACCAGCTGTGCCAGAGCTTGTGACTGACCCAAGGTCACATCAGCAGATGCAAGTGGAGGAGTGGGGAATCAAACCCGGTTCTCCCAGATAAGAGTCCGTGCACTTAACCACTACACCAAGCTGGCTCTCTTTCCTTCCTGAGAAACCACTACACCAAGCTGGCTCTCTTTCCTTCCTGACTACTTTCCTTCCTGAGAAACCACTGTTGCCAATCTCCAGGTGAGGGCTGGAGATAACTCAGAATTACAACTGCTCTCCAGATGGCAGAGATCAGTTCCCCAGGAGAGCATGGTGGACTCGGTGTCCTTATACCCTGCTGAGATGGCCCCCCCATGACAGCCAATGTGACGTGGAAGTCAGGGTTTCAGAGCACCATAGAGGCTGCAGATGAGGGGGGGAGATGGAAAGCTGAAGAGAGGGAAATAAAGATAGGTTAATGCTTGACTGGGAAGGAGATAGGGTTGCCAACTCCAGGTGGGGAATTCCTGGAGATTTGAGGGGTGGAGCCTGGAGAGGGTGAGGTTTGAGGAGGGGTGGGACCTCAGACAGGTACAATGCCATAGACTCCACCCTCCCAACCAGCCATTCCCTTCTGGGGAACCATTGTTGCCAATCTCCAGGGGAGGGATGGAGATCACTCAAAATTACAACTGCTCTTCAGGTAGCAGAGATCAGCTCCTCTGGAGAAAATGGTGGACTCTGTGTCATTATACACCACTGAGGTCACCACAGCAAATTGATGCTGAGTGTCCAAGGCCTTGGCACTCTCCCAGAGCCTCTTTCGAGAACTCATTATATTTATTTCCACAACAGGCCTTATTCCTAGTTTTTAAATAAAATTACTTTAAATTTATTAATTTACCATTTGTCAAGCTTTGTAATGTTGGTATGAAGTAATTTCTAAAGTAAAGACAGAAAGATGTTAAATTCTGTATAGACTGTCCAGGCCTTTACACTCAAGAACATTAAAGCCCTCTTCATATAGGCCACTTTTGTGTAGTAATGAAGTACTTTACTAATAACAGCAAAATTATTATTTAATTATACTTGATAAAATCACAACACAAATTGTTGCATGTGAAATGACATGTTTTAATCCTAAAATAACAATATTAAATGTATGTAATACATATTCATTCTCATAAATGGAGATAAGTGGTTATCCACAATTATAAATATCTATGATGCTTTATATGGTATTTTTTCCTGTGAGCTTTTTTCATAGAACCGCTTTTGCATTACAAATAAAAGCAGCCCAATGGCTCAGAAATGAAGTACGGTATGGGCAAAATCCTCCACATAAAACCCTGGAGAGCAACTGCCAGTCTGAGTAGACAATGCTGACATTGATGAACTGATGGTAGAGAGACCATACTTTGTGTGCAAGGGATAAAGGTTTAAACCTAGGAGGTCTAAGAGAACGGGAAGGATTTTTCTTTTTCTGAGTTTCTAGAGATCACCTGCATCAGAGCAGACCATGCTGAAGTAGATGAACCAATGGCATGAAGACCAGTGTGTACTGAGGAGACCCATGTTCAGAACTACATTTTGCATGACACTTACTCAGTGATACTGGGACACTTAGATTCGAGTCCAGTAGCAGATTAGGGATCAACAAGAGTTTAAGGGAATAAGCTTCCAAGAGTCAAAGCTCCCTTCATCAGGCTGGGTGATATTCGCATCGTTGTGAGGTCAATATAAGGAAAGGGAGACAGGAGGAAGGGTGGGATAAAGAGGGAATTGACAGATAATGAACAGAGTCCATTGTGATGGAAGAGGAGTTTACTGGGGGGGGGAGCACCAACTGATGTGACTAAGGAAAACAGGTCTTCCAAAACTAAAACATTGTAAGTTATAGCCTGAACATGAACCTATATTGTAATGCATTAACTGAGGTAGCAGTGGTGACAAAACCTCTAGTGTTATTTAGTTGAATTTCCTGGACAGACAGATGTATTTTGAGTTGCCACTGGCCAAACTGCTCTGAGTTTAGAGAGTCAGGACAAGCAGCAAGGCTTGAGGAAAGGGACGTAGAACCATGATTATAGAAAAGAAGGAGGCTAGGACCTGAAAAAACAAAGCAGTCCAAATGAAGCATGACATAGAAAGCTATACATAGTTGAGAGGAATTAGAAAAGAATGAAGATGAACAGTTGGTGTGAAGTATGTTTTAGAAATTATAGAAACAACATGGGAGTTTCTTAGTTGGGGTTAGCTACAATGTTATTGCAAGGTCTGTGTGATATAATAGGGGAGGCAGTCCACAGAAAGCTGTATTACATTCTCTCTCTCTCTCTCTCTCTCTCTCTCTCTCTCTCTCTCTCTCTCTCTCTCTCTCTCTCTCTCTCTATATACTTTAATTGTTTAATCCCCTTCCTATAACAATTCCTCATCAGTCTAACAGAGTCATCCTACTCTGGTCTATGCAAGGGAGCTTATTCCCAGGAAAGAGTCCTCAGGATTGGACTATAAAAAACTATTCAAATCCTTAACCACTGAGTTTGCTACCTTCTCTACTTTCAGTTCCCTAGAACAATTTGCCCAATCCCCCATCAAACTCATATCTTATTGGCTCTGGCAAGTATGAGTAAATTATTGTTACACTTCTATCACATGGCTCTCCCTAATGATTGTGGCTCCCCAAAACAGGATGGAGATGATTGCCTGGGAAGCATCCACACAGCACCATGCCATGGACCAAGATGGCTCAGGTTAGCCTGTTCTCATCAGATTTTTGGAAGCTAATCATGGTCAGCTCTGGTCAGTAGTTGGATGGGGGACCATAAAAGAAACCCAGAGTTGGTGTGCAGAGGCAGGCAATGGCAAACCACCTTTGAATGCCTCTAGCCTTGAAAACCTACAGGGTTATCATGAGTTGGCTATGACTTGCTAACACTTTCCATCATCACAGGGCAAGTGTGCTTTAATGGGCAGGGCCTATTGTGTAACTCCTGTCAGTAGCATGAGATGGACCCACAGCTCGATTGGCTCTTATATCACTGCCATAACATACAAAGGGCACTTGGGAGGTTGGGGAATTTTTTTTTTTAATGATGAAGAACTCTTCAGCTCTCAGAAATACCAGGCTCTAAAAACAACAACAACAACAACAACAATGCTTTGGTCTTCAGTTGGTACATCTATTTTTTAAGCTGTTTTCCAATTTCTCCTCAATTTCCACAAAAGCCAAAACTCTCGCAGTTTTTAATTTCCTTCTGGCACAGGGTGTGCCTGAAGCTAGATTTGCACTCTCCCCCTCCTCCCCTTTCAACTGGGACCTACATTGGCTTGTTAAAAATGTCCCCCCCCACAGCAGTTATACAGTATGTACTTCTGTCTGTCAGTGCAATACGTAAAACTAAACATGTCTTTTTGGCAGTTCAGCAATGACAGCATTGATATAAATATACATATATATAAGCAAAATAAATAAATAAATAAACCTTAGGTGACATGGAAAATTGCTCCCTTTATACTGGGAAGAAAGTCTTCCTTTTATACAGCAAGGGATATCTTCAGAATTCAACTTTTGCCTTACCATATTGTCTGTTAGGGATTTCAACTTTTCATATTGTAAAAATGGTTGAAGCTGCCGTACCTTTTGAGAGAGAGGACTTCGTCTCCAGTCACACTTCAGAGAAAAAGACTCGTTCTGGACATCTAAGTTTGTAAGGAAGGCCATCCTTATTTTGCACAGACTGAGCATCCCCCCCACCCCCCACTATATATAAGCTGTGAATTGTATTTGGGGAAAAAGAAAGGATTTTAATTTAAAAGAAGAAAGAAATACCAGACTCCATTTCAGAAGAGCGCACACCAGGCAAACCCTCCCCCTGCCTGGAGGAGAGCATGCAGGACCTTCCAGCAGTGGCAAGGGGCCGACCCTCATCCTCCCACCCACTCCCAGTCTTGCTGGCTCCAAAGAGGCTAGGTAACCCCCTGCCAGAGGAAAGCTGAGAGCACAAGGGCCACAACAAGGGAGGGACCTCCCTCCCAATCCCCCCATCATGTCCCCAGACCCCAGTTAAGCTTCCTGCCCAGTGGCAACAGTGAGGACCCACTGGTAGGGTTGCCAACCCCTCCAGTTTGGCAGGGGTCCCCCATTTTGGGGGGTTCTATCTATGTTGGGGGCAAAGATGGAAACCCCACCCCCAAGCCCCAACACCCACAGCCACCCCCTCCCTTCTCTCTTGAAGGGCTCCTTTAAATGCACAGAGCTGGCGTTCCCTGCTCACCCGAACGCCAGCTCCACAGGCAGCCTTCACTGCACGCTCGATCTCCAGTGGAGATCGGGCGTGCCTGGAAACACCAGTTTTGTGCTCTTAAAGGGGCAGTGCAGGAAGCTGGCATTTCCCTGCAAGCCCGATCTCCGCTCAAGATTGAGCGGAGAAGGCTGCCTGTGCTTAAATGGAGCTGGCGTTCGGGTGAGTGGGAAATGCCAGCTCTCTGCACAGCATTTCCCCGTACACAAGGGGCGTGCGGCGGGGGGGGGGGCGGACGTCCCCAATGTGACGTCATCATGTCAGGGATGCCCTGCCCCCTCCAGGAATGCCCCCCAAAGTCCCCCGCTGGGGGCGAAGATGGACTTGGCAACCCTACCCACTGGCACTGCCCACCCTGGCCCAAGCAAAGCACCAGTGGCTACCATATGGGCCCAGGGCCACTGATGGGGGGAGAATTGGCAACAACAACTCTGAGAGGGCCCCGACTCACCCACCTGTGGCTGGCCCACCCCAAACCTTACCTTCCTGGAAGGAGCTACCGCTGGGCAGCTGGGACTCCTGTACTGAGTCCTTCTGACTGCTGGCTGGCTCCCAAGGGTGTGCCGGTGGTGTGGTTGCTCAACTTGCATGTGGCCTGACTTTTTCTGAGGCTCAGAGGGACACATGCAGGTGATGGCTGGATGGTAAGAAGCAAGCAGCAGATGCCTAGCCAGTACCACACTACATGACCAAGTGGCAAGAGGGCTGCTGGGAGCCAGGGTGCTCTTAGAAGGAGGCTGCTGTTGAGAGGGATGGGGCTCCCAAAGCCTAGCGCCCAGCCCATGGAGACCTGTGCACAGGAATGGTGTAGGGGAAAATCATTGCATGCATTAGTGCACAGCATAGAGGGAACTGGGCTTTAGTGAGCCTCCAGCTGATGTTCTAGCCCTCATCTCTGTGGCTTCCATAGCCATAGAGGACTAAAATTCTAGAGTGTCACTATTCTGGCTGCCATTTTGTCCCCTGGTCCCCAATTCCAAAAAAATGGGTATGGGGGTCGCAAATTGGAGGATCTCCTGCTCCCAGTGGTGGCTTTGTAAGCCTAAGTTATTAGAAAAGCAAAGTGTTTCCTTGCATCCTTCCTATGAGGAAGAGAGGAACATCAGAATGGCAATGTCTAGAGCACTGAGGGGAAAAGAGAATTTGCCATGAAGTTAAATGGAAAGGGGACCAGAAATGACTTAATATGATAGTGGCAGGATTTAATTTTTTTAAAAAAAGTTCAGACTACACCTGCTGCATATTCTGGTTTTACTATGATAGAACAGCCAGACACAGAGTTGCACCAGTCCTTTCCCCCAAGAGTTAGCTTTGTCTTGCTTCACCTTGGCTGTGAACAGTGATGGTGACCTGCTTGGTAACTTTACAGTCCAGCCTTCTCACAGGGACTCAGTGTGGATTACACAGCATAAGTCAATAGAGTCAACAGGATGAGACATCCAATAAAAACAGCGCAGATATCTGAAACAGAGCCAAAACAAAGCATAAATATAACAAAGCATAACTGGCTAACTCTAGCTTCTTCTGAAAATAGCTGAGCAGGGATGAAGAAGGAAGGAAGTGGTGTGGTGGTATGGCATGTTTCTATATAGTATTTGACTTGACTACTTTTGTGTATCAGTTTGTCTGCCAAGCAGTCTACCTGCATTGTGGTCTAGTAGTGCCATCTCATCATTGCAGAAGCCTTGAAAGTTCTGCAGCAATTCACCATGCCCAAAGCTCCAAGCTTTACTTCCTGAAGGAAGGAACTGCAGGCAGTTCAAGCCTTTGTGCTAACACCACAAAGCACAATCCTGGCCCTACTTGTTGCCACCTTTGCTTCAGTTATTTCCTGCCATATTGGCTATTGAGAGCTGGCCTTTGCCTGCACAGTCAGATTGTTGTAGCCAGGGATCTTTTGGGGGAGAGCATACCGGAGCACAGCTCCAGCAGCTCAGGAGCCAAGCCCTGCCCCCAGCCGACATCCCGGGAGTCTTTCAGGCAGCCAAATGTCAATTTCAGGTCCATTATATCCTATGGGCCATTGAAGTCAATGGTGAAAACATAGGGTATATTCTGGGGGCTGGAGGGGAGGGAGTTTGAGGGAGAGGCTCCAAACTCACAGGGTAGCTGATGGAGCCTCTCCCCAAGATATCCACCAAGTTTCAAGAACATTGGATCAGGGAGTCCAATTCTATGGGCCCCCAAACAGGTTGCCCCCATTCCCTCCATTGTTTTCTACGTTGGGAAAAAAGTTACTTTTTCCCATGGTGCTGTTAGTAGTTCTAGGGGGGAGGGGGTTTGAGGGAGAGGCTCCAAACTTTCAGGGTAGCTTCGGGAGCCTCTCCCCACATACACCCCCACGTCTCAAAGCAACTGGACAAATGGGCCTAATTCTATGGGCACCCAAACTGGTTACCCCCATTACCTCCATTGTTTCCAATGGGAAAACCCAGCCACCAGCACTTAAGGCAAGCATGCAGAAAAGGGCAACTGCAATAATAAGAGGAGGACACTTTCCCTATGAAGAAAGGTTATCACCAGGGCCGGCTCACCCACTAGGTGAGCTAGGCGCTCGCCTAGAGTGCGCCGGCCTCAGGGGCACCAAACTGCACCCCGCCCTCCCAAAAAAAGCCCTCCATCACCGCCACCTCCTCCCACGACCGCCGATGAAGAGCACCCCAGTGGGGTGCAGGAGGCAGCAGTGGAGCTTGCCCACCCTCCCCCTCGGGCACTGGGAGGGAAGGAGCGGGGGTTTAAATCCCTGCCTCTTCCCTGGCTTGCCTGGTGCTGGGAGGGAAGGGGCGGGGGTTTAAATCCCCACCTCTTGCCTGGCGCTGGGAGGGAGTACTGCGCCGCCAGTAAAAAACACCCGGCTGGGGCGCAGCAGGAGGCAGCGGCGCAGCTCACCTGCCCTCCCCCTGGGGGGGAGGCAGGGTGGCAGCCACTGCCGCTGCCATCAGTAAAGAGTGCATGGCTGGGGCGCAGGAGGGGGGAGGCAGCCAGCGCACCTGGAGAGTTTCTTCCCACCCTGCCCTCCATCAGCTGTTTTTGCACGTGATGCACCCCCTCTCCCCGCAGCTCACTCTTCGTGGCTGCAGCCCAGCGGCGGTGTCGACAGTGGCGTTGATGGTGGCAGGGAGGGAAGCCAGCAGACAGCAGCAGCTCCCTGCCTGTAAAGCCCAGGCAGATGGGAGGGAGAGGAAAGCTGGGGAGGGGGTGCTGCACCACAGGGTCCTCTGCCTAGCCAGCCTGCTTCAGGGGCCGGTGGCGGCAGCACATTGGAGGGGGGACACAGGGTGACATGGAGAGGAGAGCCGGGGTCATCTCCAGCCTTCTTCAGAGAAGGAGCCCCCCCCAAGAAGGAGGGAGGAGACTCCCCTCCCCCTCCCCCCTGGAGTGGGAAATGCACCACCTGTGCTGGGAAACGCCGCCAGGAAGGTAAACTTTGTGGGGCAGCTGTGTTGAGGAGGCACCTCTCTGGGCCAGGAGTGCGCTGGCTGCCCTGTGGAGGAAGGAAGGAATGCTCGCCTCGCTCAGCTGCCGCCGGGCACTGTCATCCCGGCCTTTGCCCAGGGCGAGTCAGGCTGCAGCTCTGGGGCAGTGGCGGTGGGGATGGAGCCTCAGAGCTGCCCACCAGGAGGAGAGGACAGCAGCAGCCATGGTGAGCAGAGCATGGGAGGTGGGGGTGGGAGGTGGAAGGTCAGTCTCAGTAGCCACCAGGCATCGCCAAGCCCTGCCCAAAAACTGGTCCAGAGGAGGGAGGGGGCCGCCTCGGCGGAGAAGCAGGGACTTCCTTGTCTCCAGGCCCCGCCTGGAGGTTGGCAACCACCACATAATTGGGCGCATGGGGGGCACTGAAAAGTAGCCCCTCTTAGGGCAAAAAAACCCTTGGGCCATCCCTGGTTATCACGTTTGGGGATCTTAGCTTTGAGAAACAATGACGTGGGGGTGTATGTGGAGAGAGGCTCCCGAAGCTACCCTGAAAGTTTGGAGCCTCTCCCTCAACCCCCCCCCCCCCAGAGCTACTAACAGCACCGTGGAAAAAAGTTACTTTTTTTCCACCATAGAGAACAATGGAGGGAATGGGGGCAACCTGTTTGGGGGCCCATAGAATTGGACCCCCGGTCCAATGTTCTTGAAACTTGGTGGGTATCTTGAGGAGAGGCTCCACCAGCTACCCTGTGAGTTTGGAGCCTCTCCCTCAAACTCCCTCCTCTCCAGCCCCCAGAATATACCCTATGTTTTCACCATTGACTTCAATGGCCCATAGGATATAATGGGGCCAAATTGCTGCCGAATTTCTTTAATTCCCTCCTTTCCTTCTTTCCCTTTCCTCTTTCCCTCCTTCTTCCTTTCTCTCTTTCTTTCCCACCTTCTTCTCTTCTCTTTTTTCCTCCTTTCCATGTTTCCCTCCTCCTTCCCTCTCTTTCTTTCCCTCCTTCTTTCCTTCTCTTTCTTTCCCTCTTTCCTTCTCTCTACTCTCTCTCTTTCCTTCCCTCTTTCCTCCTTCTGTGGCCCAACTCTAGTGAGGAGTTTAAACTTTAAACCCTTCTCTTTTAGCTTCCCCACCCAGGCCAGCTGGGGAAGGCTTTTGAAGATGCTTCCCCCCCTTTTGTTTCCCCTTCTGACATCACTGATGCCAGAGGGCATGGCATATGCCAATAGCCTAATAGCTCATTAGCATACCATTTGCTAATGAGCTCCTACAGCTCTTTTTCTATGAAAAGACCCCTGGTTGTAGCTGTTAAGACTGCCAGGCTAAAACTAGAGAGACCTCTGCCATGAAATTTCCTGTGGGTCTTGAAGGAAGGGAAGTCTAAAAACATAGCAGGTGGGATAGCACAGACTCTGTCTGAAAATTGTGTGTTTCTGCAGTGAATTAGGGTTGCCAGTCCAAGCATGTAAATGCCTACTTTTAGTTTATCCACCACACTCTGTAATGGGGCAGACGAAATATAAAAGATACATTTTATATTGTTAAAAGCAGTAAAAAAAAATCAGGCTTGATCACAAAGTGTTGCATGATTTAAATTTCCCCAAATTTCAACCCGCTGATCTGTTGTTTTTTTACATGGGTTCAAAATTTCTGAAACTTTTACATCTCTAGGAAAAGCTGGGCCCTATACAGTTGAAGACCATTGGAGTCAAGAGCGCCAGAAGAGCCTTCCTCAGATAGCAGCCTCCTTAACACAGCAACAGTAGTTAGATTCCCTCCCTGTAACACAACAAACACAGTAGGTTTTTGAGCCCAGTTTGCATAACTAGAAAGTGCTGGGGAGCTGCTATTGTAAGGAGCATTACCCTAAGGGTGAGTCTTCTTGTGGCAGCCTGATGTCTGCATTCATTATGCACAGCCCTTTTTTTCTGGCCTTCATTACTCACCCACTATCTTATGTCATTAAGGTATCAAGTTCTTTTAGGTACATCCACATTGGCAGTTTAATTATGTCTGAGTATCAGTCTGTATTTTATTCATAGGCTAACACAAGGTGGTTGTCAAATATGAGGCCCAGGAGATAAAGGCACTGTGGCTGCAGAATGCTAATGCCATGCTGGAACCTGCTTGACAAACATACATACTGGTTATTACCCAGCTGATAATTTCATTCATTAACACCACATATATCAGCTCTCTTCGCCCTGGATTATTGTGTACATTCATCTTTCCGTAAACCATTACCTGACAAGGGTGAGACAGGAGGGGCAGTGCGAAAGAATGCTCTGATGGGATTTCTCCATTTGTGTCAGCAACAATGTGCTGAGCATAGAATACCCTGTTGACACAATCACTTCATTAATCAAATTAGGGACAATGCTACATCACATGTGCTGCATGTTTCTATACAATGATAGACCAGGTTTTATTATGCCAGGCTGGTGGCTTAGCTGTGATAGGGTCTATTTGTTGACATCAGGAACAAGCCGGGAAATCCCTGTCGTAACCTTTGGAAAGCATTCTCTTTAGGAGCTCTGAGCAAAGGAACATTTCCTGCATCTTATTTTGTTTCTGGATTGTATTTGAGAATGTTTTGCGTGACTGGAAGGAGATGTCAGCCTACTTTCTTTTTTTGTCTATTTATACACAAATGTGGATGGAACTACATTTATATCTTTGCCATTCTTTCTACAATTTAGGGTGATAATTTCATTCTCCCATTGATAATTTCATCCCATAATTCCATGGGATTCCATCTCAGCCTACATTTGACTTCCTTTCTAGAAATATCCAAGAATGGTAACAGGAATATTATCCTGTGCAAGGAAAGGGAAATGCTGCACTCTTGGGGTGATTGAGTTACAACTATATGACCAGTCCTGTAGGTGGTAATAAATTCAGCTATGTTTTTGTCATACCTGAAAGTTGTCAGATTGCCAAATGGTACCCTTAGAAAATCTATTGTCATTATCCACTTTTTTTAATTAGCAACCAAAAATGCAATCTTAAACAGGTTGTGCTGTTCTAAACCTTCAATGGTCTTAGAAAATGTGACCACTTCTGCAAAAGCAGTTGTCCCACCCTCAGTCTCCTGCTTCCCCTGGTTGTACTGCTCAATTTTCCACTATTTGCTGCATGGCTGCATTTTGACCCGCATCTGCCTCCTGATTTCCCCCATGTCTTCTTGATCCTTATTTTTAGGATCAAGAAGACGCAGGGGAAATCGGGGGGAAATGCGGGTTAAAATGCAGCCATGCAGCAAATAGTGGGAAATTAAGCAATATAACTGGGGAAAATGGGAGACCGAGGGTCGGACAACTGCTTTTGCAGAATCGTTCTGTATCTCTTTTTAGGACTGAACTGAGAAATCTAGGTTCAGCCTAGATTTTGATTGATATGATTCCTAGATTTTGATTACTAAATTCTTTTTGTTATTCTTGGCACCATGGACGTTGCTCTCAGTATATATTTCTGCCTTTAACTAAAACATTCTGAAATTGATTTGTACTGTCTGGCACAGGAACGTAGGAAAGAGACACATTTCTTAATATGAGAAGGGAACATTGGAGGAGAGGCTGCTGTGCGTGGCAAAGGCTCTTCTTTGACTTCTTAAAATATAGCTGTAATATGTTGGGTGAGATGATGATGCCTAATGAAGATTTCTCCATTTAGTTTCTGCTCTGTTTGTTTTTTGCTTTTCCTTCCTCACATTTGAAAAACTAGCTCTGAAGAATAGTCTAAATACTTTTTTCTCTGTTAGATGCCTTTGTCCCTTTTTAAACTTCAGGGAGCCCTTTGCTTGCCATAAAAAATTATATTTAACAAAAAGGGGAGGGAACAGAGCATTGGAGCTATGAAGAATGGCTTCAGGAGTGTGTGAATGTTACTCCATATATTTCAGACTGTAGCTCAAGGTCAGCAAATCTAATAAAGATTTTTTTTTTTGGCCTTGCAGTGGTAGGAAATCTATAAAGAAGTCGTATCTCAGAATAATTTAAGAATCTCTGTTCTCTAAGAGGCTTTCTTATGTGCCATAAATCTGTCTTTTGATGAGGCTAAGGATAGAGATGACAAATATCTGGCAGCAAATGGCTTATTTTTTTTAAGACAGGAAAAGGGGACATTTAATTTGGGTGGTCCAAGCAGCTTGACTTGGAAAGGAGGAGAGCAAAGTAAAGCTTCTGAACCACTGTGTGCAGTAGTAAATTGGATCAGTGATGACAAATTGTACTTTGTGGTTTCTGTCTTGTGCTATGGGACAGAACAATCCCAAACCCACATAAAGTACCCAACAGTAACACAGCTAATACTACAACACACTGTTATAAATTCCTCCAAAATATGTACAACATAATCACTTGTTCCCTAAAACAACAGTACAAAATACAGTTGTGTGTGTTTTTGTGTGTATGTGCGTTTTTATGTAGATAAGGGTTTATTTTGCATTCACCAAAGGGCTGTTTTGCTTGTACAGAAAAATATTCAAGTTATTCAAACTATTTGGAGTTCAGGTTCCCAAGAGTCAGGGTGGGGGGGAAAGAGATCTTAAGATGGCTGCAGAAAGCAAGCACATTTTAGAATGAATGAATGCAGGGACCCTTCCTTTGCAACACAGTAGTATTCTTGAAGAGTCTCATATAGAACACTTGACAAATTCCTATTCAAAATCCTTATTTAGATCTTTCTGTGAGAGAGTCAAAAGCTCCATTTGAGCCTCCTTGTGCTTGAGATTGGCCTCTGTAGAAGATATCTGCAAGTTCCAAGAAGGCCCAGTTGTCTTTAGCATCCAGAGGAAAAATCGAAGGGAAGGCTTCAATTACTCGCATGAAAAATGAGTTGCCTAAGAGGGGGGCCTTTCCACTAGCCAGTAGTGCTTGTTTTTAAAACTGAATTTTAGAGACAGCTCTGTTCTTCCTCCCCTTTAAAGAAATGCATTAATTTTTCTCAAAATAGACAAGAGGGAAGCAGAAGGAACATAAGATAATAAGAGTTTCTGTGGTGATTTATATGCCTTTGTGGAAAGTAACGGGGGCTAAGACAGCAAGCATACCAGCAGCTGACTAGGTGGAGGGAAGAAAAAGCATGAAAAGCTACCAAGTGCCCAAATAATGTTGCTGTCCCTAAATGATATAAGATCACTTTGTGTTGCTGGCTGGTTTAGAAAAGTATATATATATGTATATAAAATATGCGCCTCACAGCGCACATCAGGATGAGCTACACATTATACTCATGAGAATGAAGAGTCTGGAAACAGTTTTTGCAGGCCTGCTGTTCCCCCCTGGAACTTTAATATATGTAGCAGCTCATCTCATGAGCCCTTTCCATACATTCTCAGCATACACAGTGAATATATTGGGGTGGGGGGAGTCGGATTGCATCAGCAAGGTCCACTCCAGAGGCAAACATGCTCATTGGAATGAAAACACGGAGCTGTCTACACATGAAGACTTCGGGCTCTCTCCATGCAGTTAGAAACCCAGCAAAAAGCAAGATTCCTGATCATGTGGAGAAAGCTGTATGAATGTACATTTGTATGCCAGTTTGGTGTACTGGTTAGGAGAGTGGACTCCTAACCAATCTGGGAAAACTGGGTTTGATAATCCATTCCTTCACATGCAGCTGCTGGTGTGACCTTGGGTTAGTTACAAGTTCTTTCAGAGCTGTTCTCTCATGAGCAGTCCTCAAAAGAGCTCTCTCAGCCCCACCTACTTCACAGGGTGTCTGTTGTGGAGAGGGGAAGGGAAAGGCGATTGTAACCTGCACTGAGACTCCTTTGGGTAATGAAGGGTGGGGTATACATCCAATTGCTTCTTTTCTTCTTCTAGGTGAAGGGCAATGCTTGCCAGCATGATCTCACTCTCTGCTATGTGCATTTATTGTCTAAGCTTAGAGTGTACTAAAAGGATTTGCTCCAATCATGCAGACATTTTTCATGTCACTGCCATTGCTAATGAATAACACTGGTGTGGAAGCTTGCCATAGGATCTGCATGAACTAGATGACTATAAATGTTACAACCACAGCAGAACTGGTTCCAGCAGCCCCCATGTATAGCATCTAAATTGGAAGAGCCTGTGAAAAAACTACATTGTTTATACATGAACAAACAGTGTTTCTGGCATCTCTGTTGCCCTTCTTGTGTTCTCTGATTGTTGTTGTTGTTCAGTCGCACAGTCGAGTCCAACTCTTCGCGACCCCATGGACCAGATTACGCCAGGCCCTCCTTTCTTCCACTGTCCGCTGAAGTTTGCTCAATTTCATGTTAGTTGCATCGATGACACTGTCTAACCATCTCATCCTTTGTCGTCCCCTTCTTCTTTGACTTTCAATCTTTCCCAGCATCAGGGTCTTCTCCAGTGAATGCTCCCTTCTCATTTGGTGGCCAAAGTATTTGAGCTTCAGCTTCAGGATCTGGCCTTCCAGGGAACAATCAGGGTTGATTTCTTTTAGGATTGATTGATTTGATCTCCTTGCAGTCCAAGGGACTCTTAAGAGTCTTCTCCAGTACCATTCAAAAGAATCTATTCTTCGGCGCTCGGCCTTCCTTATAGTCCAACTCTCGCAGCCGTACATTACTATGGGGAATACCATTGCTTTGACCATGCAGACTTTTGTTGGCAAGGTGATGTCTCTGCTTTTTATCATGCTGTTTAGGTTTGCCATCGCTTTCCTCCCAAGAAGCAGGCGTCTTTTAATTTCATGGCTGCAGCCACCATCTGCAGTGATCTGGGATCCTAGGAACGTGAAGTCTGTCACTACTTCTACAACTTCCCCTTCTATTTGCCAAGGAGTGATGGGGCCAGATGCCATGATCTTAGTTTTTTTTATGTTGAGCTTCAAGCCCACTTTTGCGCTCTCCTCTTTCACCCTGAGCAAGAGGCTCTTTAGGTCTTCTTCATTTTCTGCCATCAGAGTGGTATCGTCTGCATATCTGATGTTATTGATCTTTTCCCCAGCAATCTTAACTCCAGCTTGTGATTCATCCAGGCCAGCATTTCGCATGATGTACTCTGCATATAAATTAAATAAGCAAGGTGACAATATACATCCTTGTCATACTCCTTTTCCTATGCTAAACCAATCAGTTGTTCCATATCCGGTTCTAACTGTTGCTTCTTGACCCTTATACAGGTTTCTCAGGAGACATGTGAGGTGGTCCGGTACTCCCATCTCTTTAAGAACCTGCCATAATTTATTGTGATCCACACAATCAAAGGCTTTAGCATAGTCAATGAAGCAGAAGTAGATGTTTTTCTGGTATTCTCTTGCTTTCTCCATAATCCAGCGAATGTTGGCAATTTGATCTCTAGTTCCTCTACCTCTTTGAAACCCAGCTTGTACTTCTGGCAGTTCTCTATCCACGTACTGTTGGAGCCTAGCTTGTAGGATTTTGAGCATGACCTTGCTAGCGTGTGAAATGAGTACAACTGTGCGATAGTTTGAACATTCCTTGACATTGCCCTTCTTTGGGATTGGAATGTACACTGACCTTTTCCAATCCTGTGGCCACTGTTGTGTTTTCCAAATTTGTTGGCAAATTGAGTGCAGCACTTTAACAGCATCTGAATAACCCAGCTGGGATACCATTACCTCCACTAGCTTTGTTGTTAGTAATGCTTTCTAAGGCCCATTTAACTTTGCTTTCCAGGATGTCTGGCTCGAGGTCAGTGATTATACCATCGTGGTTGTCAAGGACATTGAGGTCCTTCTTGTATAGTTCTTCTGTGTATTCTTGCCATCTTTTCCTAATCTCTTCTGTTTCTGTTAGGTCCCTACCGTTTTTGTCCTTTATCATGGCCAGCTTTGCATGGAACGTTCCCTTGATTTCTCCAATTTTCTTAAAGAGATCTCTAGTCCTTTCCAATCTATTGTTTTCCTCTATGACTTTGCATTGTTTATTCAGGAAAGCCTCCTTATCTCTCCTTGCTGTTCTTTGGAAATCTGCATTCAGTTGGGCAAATCTTTCCTTTTCACCGTTGCCTTTAGCTTTCCTTCTTTCCTCTGCTATGTGTAAAGCCACATCAGACAGCCACTTTGCTTTCTTGCATTTCTTTTTCTTTGGGATGGCATTGATTGCTGCCTCCTTTACAATGTCACGGACCTCTGCCCATAGTTCTTCAGGCACTCTGTCTATCAAATCTAGTCCCTTAAACCTATTCTTTACCTCTACTGTATACTCATCGGGGATGTGATCTAGGTCAAATCTGAATGGCCTTGTGGTTTTCCCAACTTTCTTCAATTTAAGTCTGACTTTTGCAATAAGTAGCTCATGATCTGAGCCACAGTCAGCTCCAGGTCTTGTTTTTACTGACTGGATAGAGCTTCTCCATCTTTGACTGCAAATTATATAGTCAATCTGATTTCGGTGTTGCCCATCTGGTGATGTCCATGTGTAGAGACGCCTCTTAGGTTGTTGGAAAAGGGTGTTCGCTATGACCAGCGTGTTCTCTTGACAAAACTCTGTTAGCCTTTGCCCTGCTTCATTTTGTTCTCCAAGGCCAAACTTGTCTGTTATTCCGGTTACCTTTTGATTTCCTACTTTAGCATTCCAGTCCCCTATGATGATGAGGACATCATTTTTTGGTGTTAGTTCTATGAGCTGTTGTAGGTCTTCATAGAACTGGTCCACTTCAGCCTCTTCTGCAGCAGTGGTTGGGGCATAGACTTGGATTACTGTGATATTGAATGGTTTGCCTTGGATTCGGACCGAGATCATTCTGTCATTTTTGAGATTGTATCCCAATACTGCCTTTCTCACTCTCTTGTTGACTATAAAGGCCACACCATTTTTTCTACGGGATTCCGGGCCACAGTAGTAGATATAATGGTCTTCTGAGTTAAATTTGCCCATTCCTGTCCACTTTAGTTCACTGATTCCCAAGATGTCGATGTTCATTCTTGCCATCTCATTTTTGACCACGTCAAGCTTACCTTGATTCATAGATCTTACATTCCAGGTTCCTATGCAGTATTGTTCTTTGCAGCATTGGACTTTCCTTTCACAGTCAGATACATCCACAACTGAACGTCCTTTCGGCTTTGGCCCAGCCACTTAACTCTTTCTGGGGTTACTCGTACTTGCCCGCTGCTCTTCCCCAGTAGCATATTGGACACCTTCCGACCTGAGGGACTCATCTTCTGGCGTCATATCTTTTAGCCTTTTGTTACTGTCCATGGGGTTTTCTTGGCAAAGATACTGGAGTAGGTTGCCATTTCCTTCTCCAGGGGATCACGCTTGGTCTGAGTTCTCAGCTGTGGCCTGTCCATCCTGGGTGGCCCTCCATGGCATAGCCCACAGCCTCATCGAACCACACAAGCCCCCTCGCCACAACAAGGCAGTGATCTATGAGGGAGGTTCTCTGATTAGACACTCTCAAAATCACTTCTTATGTCATCAATGGCTGAGTTTGGACTGGCAGTTTGAAGCAGGAGCTAGTTATGGCAAAAAAGCCCCGGAGCAAACTGTTCCAGGTTTTCCAGGTCACACAGGGCCGACTGATGAAATCCATACAACAGACTTTGTACTCTTAAGAGAAAGGAGGGAAAAAATGTACCAATGTCCCTGAGCAGGCACAAAAATTGGGTAGTGGCTCTACTAGCTATGTCGATTGATAGTTCCAGGATGGTGCTGAGGCTGCAGCACTGATATACAACATTCCGCAATTTCTTTTCTTTATCTTTCCTTTATTTCCATTTTTTTCATGCTTTTTATCTCTACGTAATTTGCCTCCGCTTGTTATTGCTGATTACATTATTTGGGCTGACTGTTCCTGATTCTGAATTTTAGTCTCACTCCTACGGGCCTCTCCTGACATGTTAAGTTTATTACAGAGATAAGCCTAGGAAGTTGAACATTTACTGAAAACAGCAGCTTGTGCCAAAAAATAGCACTTGAATGGTGACCGGAAAAAAGCCCACAGAAAAAAGCCCACAGACATAAATGCTCCCAGGAAAAAAGCCCACATGGAAGAATGCCCACACGGAAATATGCCCACATGGAAATAAGCCCACACGGGAAAAGCCCACATGGAAAAAAGCCCACATGGGAAAATACCATGTAAAGAGCGGTAGCAACAATTTGTGTAGCAATTTTATCAAGTATAATCCTATATATATAATTGTCTTACACACTGGCCATTTCCACCTCTCCCATTGGCTGAAGTAAACCCTTCCCAGGCCGCTGTGAGGAACTCATAGGGGCCAGGCCTGACTAGGGTTGCCAGCTCCAGGTTGGGAAATTCTTGGATATTATGTGATTGAGTCTACAGAAGCTAGAGTTTGAGAAGGGGAAAGGCCTCAGCTGAATAGAATGCTATAGAGTCCCCCCTCCAAAGCAGTTATTTTATCCAGGGAGGGAGATATGTTCTCTGGAGTTCAGTTGTGATCTTCAGGTTCCACCTGTAGGATGGCTACCCTGGGGGTGGCAGTTAGCACTTCAGAGCAGGGTCTGCTAGACCCAGGTTCTTGCTGTAGAAGTTGAGAAGGTGATTTCTGTCCAGCCACAGACTTTCAACCTAACCTACCTCACAGGGTTGTTGTGCAGATCAAAAGGGGGAGAGGAGAATGATGTAATCTGCTTTGGTCTCCACTGTGGAGAAATACTGTACTTTTCATGGGGAACCATTGTTGCCAATCTCCAGGGGAGGGATGGAGATCACGCAGAATTACAACTGCTCTTCAGATGGCGAGATCAGTTCCCCTGGAGAAAATGGTGGACTCTGTGTCCTTATACCCTGCTGAGGTCACCATAGCAAATTGACGCTGAGTGCCCAAGGCTAGGGCACTCTCCCAGAGCCTCTTTCTAGAGCTCATTGTATTTATTTCCACAACAGGCCTTATGGCTAATTAAATAATAATTTTGCTATGTTATTAGCAAATTACTTCATTACTATATAAAAGTGGCTTTATGAAGAGGGCTTTAATGCTCTTGAGTGTAAACGCTTGGAAGGGAAAATACAAGAAATAAAAGTGACCATTTTGTTATCAATAAACTTTATTAAGAACAAAAAACAATAACAGAAATGTAAATTAAACTCTATATAGAAATGTTTTTAGATAAAATTAAATACTTTAAATTTATTAATTTACCATTTGTCAACCTTTGTCATGTTGGGATGAAGTAATTTCTAAAATAAAAACAGAAAGGCATTAAATTAAATTATGTATAGACTGTCTAGTATACATAGCTTTTGAACAACTATATGGCTTAAATTCTTCAAATGATTAATATTATTTACTTATTTTATTAAAATCATAACATAAAACCATAAAATAACATTGTCCCTATTGCTTTGGGTCCCCCCCCCCTTTTCCACATGTGTTTTGCTCCCTCTGGGGCTACTAGAGACAGCAAAACACATGGGGGGGAATCCTGAAGCAACAGGGACAAACAAGTAACAAAAATGACAGTGTGGAAGCAGCCCATCTGACCCATTAGCCTTGTCTTGTTCTCACACAAAGCTTTAAAAGCAGCATCAGAACCAGTAATGTCAATGTTCTGTTTCTTACAGGGTGGTGTGAAATGAGCCCCCTTTTGTTAACATATACAGTCATTTTGGGGTGTTTTTCTTTTGGATCTACCGCGTGGGATGGGTGGGTTTGATGATCCTGTAATACAGTTCTGTTGCATGGGCTTCTGTGCTGTCCGTGGCTTTGCAGACAGATTCACAGGCAGAGGAGGTGGGCTTTTCAGATTGCTGGCTCAAACTGGGGCCTTGCGGTACACAGCTCTGGTTTGAGGCTCTTTGCAGAGAGTTGTGCTCTGTTAGTAGAAAAAAATGACACTAAATTCCTTGGAAATGTAATGATGTCAGGTAACCCTGCCATTGCTGTGGATGGGGGGGGGAAGACATCTTTCACTGTTCTGGAATGCGGGAGTAACTCAGAGTCTCCAGTCTCACTAATTTAGAGTATCTGTTATGTGTTCTATCACTGCGCCTGACCTTGGGTCTCATGCTGCCTTGGCATGGGAAATTTACTGGTCTGAGGTTGTTTTCTTTCTTGGCTTAGTGCGCGTGCAAAATGTACTCATTGGCTTATGGGGAGGTAGTTTGAATGGGCTATAGTCATTATTGCTTTGCATTGTCAGCCATCACTGACAAAGAACTGGTTCATGCAGCTCTAAGACTGGTCTTTAATAAATGCTAGCTTTTTATGAAGCCTGGTGTTTGACTGACCATCTGGAGAACTTGACAGATTCCGGGGGTCTTCATGAACCTTATCAATGATGTGTTGCATAAACACCTGTTCAAAAGGGTCCTAGTTTACCTGGATGACATTTTACTGTACTCCCCGGACAAGAATTTCACATTAAGCTGGTGAGGGAGGTCCTGCAACTGTTGCACAAGCACAAACTGTTTGTTAAACGGTCTAAATGTGAATTCCACTGCTCTGAGATTGCGTTTCTGGGCTATAAGATCTCCCAGCGGGGAATTGAAATGGACCCCGCTAAAGTGGCAGATGTGGTGGGGTGGGAGGCCCCGAAGACCTGCACGCAACTACAAGCATTCCTCAGATTCGCCAATTTTGACAGATCCTTTTTGGCAACTTTTGCATAGGTGTCCCTACCCCTCACGGACCTCCTCAAAATGAAAGGGAAAGGGGTAGAGGGCTCTCGCCCTGGGGCAAAGCTCGACTGGACACCAGAATGTCAGGAAGCGTTTGAGAGGCTCAAGGTGCTTTTTACCTCCAAGCCGGTGCTAGGGCACCCCAATGAACTTACAAAATTTGTTATTCAAGTCGATGCCTCTGACGTGGCCATGGGTGGCGCCATTTTGCAAGAAGGAGAGGACAGGAAACTCCACCCCCTAGCCTATGTCTCTAAGAAATTTAATGAGACAACGGAACTGGTCAATATGGGATAAGAAAGCAGGGGCGGTTAAGTTGGCCCTCTCTACCTGGCATCACTAGTTGGAGGGGGCACGAGTTCCATTCGAGTTTTGGACTGATCCCAAAAACCTCGAGCTCCTCTGGACCTTGTGAAACCTGAACACAAAGCAGCTCCGGTGGGCGGACTTCTTTTCTAAGTTCAACTTCACCCTCCATCACTTCCCGGGGAAGGTGAACTCATTGGAGGATGCCTTGTCCCGCCTCCCTCAACACGACAGTAAGAGGGAGGAGGTCCAAGACTCTATGTTCACGCCTACTCAACTCGGGGGGTAGTCACAACCCACAGCTGGGTGAAAACCCCGCCCCTTACTACTGAACAATCTTGGGTCTCTAAGTTTGCATCCACCCTGTCGGAGGCAGACCACAAGGAACTGGAGAAGGAAGGGGGGTGGAAGAAAAGGAAAATGGCTGCTGGTACAAGGGAACCAAGCTCTTTGTACTCAGGATGTTGTGAGGGGAAATTGTGGGTGTGGCTCACAGTACCAAACTGGCTGGCCACCTGGGTTTTGTGAAATCACTGCAGCAATTTTGGTGGCCAGGCATGAGGCAGAATTTATCTGTATTTGTTCAGTCCTGCCAGGTGTGCCTCATGACCAAACCCCGACCTGGAAAGCCACCGGGACTACTCAAACCGCTCCCGACCCCGTCTTGGGCATGGGAGGTTATTTCCATGGATTTTATCACAGACCTACTCCCCAGTAAGGGAAAGACTGTGGTTTGAGTGGTGGTTGATGTTGCGTCCTAGGATCAGGAACGAGAGCAGGCAGGAAACAGTTGAGCTCCGTTCCTGGGAACAATAGGGACTAGGCTCCTGAACTTGCCAAATGGGAGCCAATGGAAACATTGGTAGGGGATTCAAACCCGCCAATAGGAATGTGGGGCATCCCCCCCTTAACTGTATATAGTTGGCCTCTGGTCATTGCTGGATGTCTTTGTTGTGAAGTACAAATAAACGCATCTTCTCTTATGTCATCGTTCGAGTCATGAGGCACGGAACCAAGTACTTTACAGTGGCGACGAGGATGGAATTCGAACCTTCCATGAGCAACGACAAGGACAACAAGGCCACTCACGAGCATTGCATCGCTGACCCCGAGAGCAGCACCGCACCACTCGCCAAGCATCGCATTGCTGCCCCCGAGAGCAGCACCATACCGCTCGCCGAAACTGAAGCATCTGAGCCACCACGCACCTCTGGAGCAGCCATGGCCCCGACACACGGGAGACTGGAGTGCTTCGATCCCTCCTCGCCGGAAACATGGGACGCGTGGGCCAACCAGCTCATCTGCTACATGGAGCTAAACAAAATTCGCAATCCTGAAAAAAGAAGGGCTCTCTTGCTGAGCTCGTGCGGGACCGACACCATCCGCCTCGCGAAGAGCCTCCTGGTGCCATGCACTGCCCTGGAGTGTTCATTTGGGGACATAATGCATGCCTTCAATGCCTATTTCAGCCCCAGGCCCACATTCCTGGCCAAAAGAATGGAGTTCCAGGGGCATGTACAGGCCCAAGGGGAATCCACCACCGCCTTTCTGGCCGCACTGAGGGTGCTCGCTGTGGACTGCTTGTTCCCGAAGGTGGAGGACAGCTTGTTGACCCAGTTCGTGTGGGGGCTAGTGGACTCCAAGCTGATTGGCAACCGGCAGCTTAACCTGGATGAGGCCATGCAAATTGCGAACACACACGAGGCTTCCATGAGGGAGCGCCCGGCCTCGGCGGCCCATTTGGTCGGAGTGGGTTCCAGCCCAATGAACTCTGATACGGAGGAGGTCTACGCCCTCTGGTCGCAGCTTTGCTGGCTGGCGTCAGCCCAACAACCTGGCCGCAAACCGGCAAAGCCCCTCGGCAACCAGATCATCTGCGCCAGCTGCAGAGACACCCATGGGAGGAAGACCTGTAGGTTCTGGGATGTGATCTGCCATGGCTGTGGGAAACAGGGACACCTCTCCAAGGTCAACAGGTCCAAGGGCCCCTGGAGCATGAAATCGTCGGCCCCAACTCATCACACAGTGACCACCGCACATGAGACGGCTGAGGAGGTCACCAATCTCTATCACCTCAGCCGCTGCAGGTACTGCGCCTTCCCAACCCCAACCTCTCCTCCACCCCGAAGATCCAAGTGCACATGTGGATTGAGGGGTCCCCCTGCTGCATGGAGGTGGACTCGGGATCATTTCCATGGACACCCTTAAAAAGCTTTGCCCGTCTGGGGGACCCCCTCTGCGTCCATCGCCGCTAAGTTTGATGGACTTCCAGAAGAACCCAGTCCCCATCCGGGGAGTCGGCACCTTCCAGGTGCAATATAGACACTTTGAGGGGGACCTGGGCTTGGTGGTGGTGGAGGGAAACCTTGTGAGTCTCCTGGGGCGGGTATGGTTTGAGGCCCTGGGCATTACGATTGGGGAGTGAATAAAGGTGGACTGCAGGACTGGGGCGAGATCTGCCAGGAGTTCCCCAAGGTCTTTGACGGGGAGCTGGGTTGCTACAAGGGACCCCCGGTGTCGCTACACTTAGACCCAACCGTGATGCCCATCTGCCCTTGGCCCTTCACCCAAAAATAGAGGCGGAACTGGACTGGCCGTTAGCCCAGAGGGTCCTTGAGCCCGTCCCTAATGCACGCTGGGAAACCCCAATTGTGACCCCAGTTACACCAAATGGGGACATCCGCATCTGCATGGATTACAAGTGCACTATTAACCAAGCACTACAGGCACACTCGTACCCCGTGCCAGTGGTCAGCCACGTACTGGCCACACTGGTAGGGGTGCGCATATTTGGGAAGCTGGATCTTGCACAGGTGTACCAGCAGCCCCATGTGGACGAGGCCACAGCCGAGGCACAAACGATAGTGACACACCGGGGGGCCTTTAAGATTAAGCGTCTGCAGTTCGGGGTCAGTGTGGCCCCAGGGATCTTCCAAAATCTAATGGACGATTTGTTAAAAGGGATCCCTGGCATGACACCATTCTTCGATGATGTCCTCATCACTGCGGCCACCCTGGAGAGCTTTGCCGCCCGCCTCCGCACGGTCTTGGGACGCTTCCACTTTCCGGGGCTGAAGGTGAAGCAGGAAAAGTGCCTTCTCGGGGTTCCAGAGGTGGACTTCTTGGGGTACTGGGTTGATGCGATGGGTCTTCATCCAGTGAAGGATAAGGTGAAGGCCATCATGGAGGCCCCTGCTCCGAAGTCCAAGGCGGAACTCCGGGCGTTCTTGGGCCTCATCAACTTCTACCACGCCTTTCTCCCACACAAGGTCGCCATGGCAGAACCCCTCCACAGACGGTTAGATAAATCGACACCGTGGGCGTGGGGGTCGAGGGAGGAGGCAGCGTTCCGCAAGGTTAAGACTCTGCTAATTTCTAATGTGGTGCTCGCCCATTTTGATGAGAAGCTTCCCGTGATTCTCGCATGTGACGCGTCACCGTATGGGGTCGGGGCGGTCTTGGGTCGCCAACTGCCGGATGGGCAGGAAGTCCCAGTGGCTGATTACTCCCGCACACTGTCCCCCGCAGATCGCAGTTACGCGCAGATAGATCGGGAGGGGTTGGTGCTGGTGGCGGGCATCAAAAAGTTCCATAATTTTGTGTACGGTCGGCCCTTTACACTCGTCACAGACCATAAGTCGCTCCTGGGGTTGTTCGCGGCCGACAAGCAAACGCCACAGGTCCTGTCCCCCCGGGTTTTACATTGGTCCCTGTTCTTAGCGGTCTATCAGTACCGGCTGGAGCATTGGCCGGGCAAGGCGTTGGGGCACACTGACGCCCTGAGCCGCCTGCCTCTGCCACAGACGGGAGGGCCCGGATCCCGCCCCTGCAGTCCTGCTGCTAGAAGGGCTTCCTAAACCCCCCCTTCAGGCTGCAGACGTGGTCACCCGCTCATCTCGGGATCCCGTCCTCTCCCGAGTCCTCAACTGGGTGAGAGGGTGGCCGGCAGAGCCAGCGGGGCCTAAGTTCACGGCATACAAGGCCCACAAGGACGAGCTCTCCGCTCTGAAGGGCTGTTTATTATGGGGGGACAGGGTGGTAATCCCAGGGGCATTGAGACAAGGGGTCCTGCACTCACTACACGAAGCCCACCCAGGCATAGCACAAATGAAAGCTCTGGCCAGGAGCTATGTACGGTAGCCCGGGATAGATGCGGAGATAAAGACCTGGGTCCAGGGATGCCAATAGTGCCAGGAGGTACACCCCAATCCCCCAAGCACGTCTACGCAGAGCTGGGAGTCCACATACAAGCCCTGGTCCCGCCTACACATTGATTTCGCTGGGCCATTCCAGGGTCTCCTGTTCCTTATAACGGTGGACTCATTCTTGAAATGGGTCAAGATCAGCCTGGTGTCTACCACATCAACCAAAGTGGTGGTCAGGGCCCTCCAGAAAATATTTGCCATTCACGGCCTGCCAGACACAATCGTGTCAGATAATGCGGCTGCTTTTACCTCCGCCGAATCCCAATCGTTTCTTGAGAGGAATCTAATACGGCACATTCGCTCGGTGCCATTCCATCCAGCAACCAATGGGATGGCAGAGAGAGCCATCCGCATGGCCAAGGAAGCCCTAAGCCGAATAACTGACGGGGACTGGGAGTTCTGACTGGCCCAGTTCCTCCTCACGCAACGCACAACCCCAAACCCAATCTCTGGGCAGTGTCCCACGGAGCTGCTGATGGGCCATCGCCCCACGACCCTATTAGACCATCTCCATCCCGATCGGGCCCCAGAGTTGTGGACACTGAGCGAAACCAGGGAGGCCCCAAGGGTTTTCAGGCCAGGAGAACCCATCTATTTCACGAACTTCAGGTTGGGGCCCCGATGGCTGGCCAGCCGCATCTTGAGACCTACCGGGCCGGTTTCCTATGAGGTCCTGGCAGACAGGGACAGGGTCCCATGGAAACATGTAGACCAGTTGTGGAGGAGGCAAGACCCAGATACGAGGATCAGGGCGCCACAACCAGCGGACTGAGAAGACACACACCCCCGGCGCCTGAAACACCGCAACCACCGATGGCTGAACAAGAGCCGAGCCCAGCAAAGGTCGCCAACCCAGAGGCCGAACAAGCGGACGAACCTCCACCACAATCGCCACCGCCAATGGCCCAGGAGCCAAGTACAACGGCACAACCCGAAGGGCCCGCCGCCAGTCCGACACCGGCACCCCGATGATCGCAAATAGTACGGAAGGCTCTGGCATACTTGAAAGACTATGTTACCTGAGAGGGGACAAATTATGAGGGGAGGAGTGTTATGTCCTAGGACCAGGAACGAGAGCAGGCAGGAAACAGCTGAGCTCTGTTCCTGGGAACAATAGGGACTAGGCTCCTGAACTTGCCAAACGGGAACCAATGGAAACATTGGTGGGAGATTCAAACCCGCCAATAGGAATGTGGGGTGTCCCCCCTTAACTGTCCCCCTTAACTGGCCTCCGGCCATTGCTGGTTGTCTTTGTTGTGAAGTACGAATAAACGCGTCTTCTCTTATGTCATCGTTCAAGTCATGAGGCACGGAACCCAGTACTTTACAGTTGACTTGTTCTCCAAGCAAGCCCACTTTGTACTTTTCAAAGCCATCCCATCTGCTAAGATGCTAGCTAAAGCATTCCTACACCATGTATTCAAATTGCACACATTGCCACGTAAGGTGATTTCTGACCAGGGGTTGCAATTTGTTTCTCATTTCTGGGGTGAACTCCTGAAATTGCTTGGGGTTGAAAGAGGGTTGAGCAGTGCTTATCATCCAGAGACTGATGGGCAAACTGAGCGGGTAAACCAGACCATGGAGCAGTACCTGCGGTGCTTTACTAACTTTCAACAAGACGATTGGGAATGTCTGTTACCCCTAGCTGAATTTTGCTACAATAATGCGTGTCACTTGTCTACAGGGGTTTCATGGGTATGAAGCTCCCCCCCTCCCATTTCTCTCAAACACTGACTTGCCGGTGGGGGAGGCAGGGAACTGGTGCAAATAACTCCAGGAGGCTTAGCCTCTCCTATGCAAAACTTTGTATAAAGCAAAAAGGGACTACAAGGCTCAAGCTGACAAGAAAAGGGATAAGGGGTGGGACCCTAAGCCCGGGACTTTGTGTATGTGTCCACCCAAAATATCAAAGGTCTCCAACCCAATAGGAAATTGGGTTGGAAATTCGTGGGTCCCTATGAGATCAAATCCATGATTAATGTGGTAACAGCTGAGCTCATTTTGCCAAAAGCATTGAAGGCTATCCATCCTGTGTTTCACCTCAGATTGTTACGGCGTGACCCTGGAGAGAATGTGTGGTGTTCTCATTGAGCTGTACCACCCCCCCTCATGATCCAAGGGGAACCTCATTATGAAGTCTCTGAAATCCTGGACTCTAAGTTGTCTCGCAACAAGCTGTATTATCTGGTTGAATGGGTTGATTTTGGACCTGAGCACAGGGAATGGGTCCAGGTGGAACATATTAATGCCCCTCATCTTCTCCTCAGGTTCCTTCACCACTACCTGGATAAGCCGGGGGAGAGTATTTATCGGGAGGGCAAGATGTCAGGTAACCCTGCCATTGCTGTGGATGGGGGGGAGAGAGACATATTTCACTGTTCTGGAATGCGGGAGTAACTCAGAGTCTCCAGTCTCGCTAATTTAGAGTGCCTGTTATGTGTTTTATCACTGCGCCTGACCTTGGGTCTCATGCTGCCTTGGCATGGGAAATTTACTGGTTTGAGGTGTTTTTCTTTCTTGGCTTAGCACGCGTGCGAAATATACTCATTGGCTTATAGGTGGGGGGGTAGTTTGAATGGGCTATATTCCTTATTGCTTTGCATTGTCGGCCATCACTGACAAAGAACTGGTTCATGCAGCTCTAAGACTGGTCTTTAATAAATGCTATCTTCTTATGAAGCCTGGTGTTTGACTGACTATCTGGAGAACTTGACAAATTGTTAACGCACACCACCCACACAAAACTGCGAAAACACCACAAAACTCCCTGTAAATTCAAATATTTTTACCAGTCTGAGTGCATTTGTGTCTCATAGCTTCCCATAAGCTTTGAAGAGTTGCCTTTCCTCCTTTAGATTTGGGACCCTAGGGCCTGGGAGTATCCAGCTTATCACCACCATTTTGGGTGCTGCCACCCTGACCTAATAGGAAGACAGCCATCAGCAGAAACTTCTTTTTTCCCTAAATAGGTAGTCAGTTTAGAAATTAAGTCCCACCACCCATAAACAAAGAGTGAAATATCGATCTGTTTTTAAAATAATGACAGCATTGGCCAACACTGAGTTTGGGGGGGAAATCCCCCACAAAAATGTGATCTGTAGCAAATTCACCGGCTATTTCCTTACTTGAAAGCATGGCCTAAAAAGGCAAAAAGTTAAAAAAATACATGGTATTTTTCCATGTGGGCTTTTTTCTGTGTGGGCTTTTTTCCATGTGGGCTTTTATGTCTATGGGATTTTTTCATGTGGGCTTATTTCCATGTAGGCATTTCTCCAAACAGTATTCAGACCCACCAAAAAAATACAACAGATGTTACGATCAGCAAAAGACAGAAGAGACCCCCTCACGTCTGCAGGAGTATACTGCATACCATGCAGTTGTGGACAAGTTTACAGTGGGACCACACAGCATAGCATTCAGACAAGAATAAAAGAACATGAAAGACACTGCAGACTTGGCCATCCTGAAAAATCAGCAATGGTTGAACATAGCCTAACCCAAACAGGACACAGTATTTTGTTCCAAGACACTGAATGGCTGGACAACACTTCCAATTATCATGTCAGATTACACAGGGAAGCCATTTTTCTGTGTTATACCTCTGAGGATGCCAGTTACAGCTACTGGCAAAATGTCAGATCCTACAATGCCAAGGCCACGGCCATACAACCCAGAAAATCTACAGCAGGTAATGAACTCAGGCCATGAAAGCCTATGACAACATATCAATACAAAATGATGCAGAACTAATTTACTGGGATATAAGTGGGATGAATGTACAGACCAAAAACAGCAATAAATTTTTCCAGACCCTCTTCAGAAACTGTTGTCTGTCTCCAGTGACAATTTGCTGAATGGGACTGGTTCCGTTCATTTAATTTTAACTACTGGACAATTAATATAGCACATTAACTTTAATGATTTCTTATTAGTTTGGCTAGAAAATGTATTTAAATAGCTATATTTAAATAACCACATTAATTTAACAAGTAAACAAAAAGGACTCTTAATATTCCCCCAATGCATAGTGCAGTAACTCTAAAATAACTTGACTCACACATTAATGGGATGGGAAAATCTTGAAGATAGCGGAGTGAAGGGATAGGTTTTATGATGTAGACCCAAGTGAAGATGTCTGGTACATCTGGATCTGAGTGCCACCTTTTCATGTGTCCCTGGCTGGTGAATAGCATGGGATTTTTCTCTTCTACTCTGGCTCTCTTCTTTAAAATTAAGATGTGAGTTCTACAACATAACAACAAAGAAAATGTATACCTTTTGTTGTTCAAAATGTGAGTTTTGGAATAAGTTTCACTTTTGTGGTCAGGACTAAAGTTGAAAAAGTAAGAAGGAAGCATTGGACTCATGAAGGTGCAAGGGAGAAAGAAAGGTCTGAAGGAGGGAGAGGCCTTACTTACAGAGTATAAAGTCTCTGATAATCTCCACCACATTTTCCAATTCACCAGGTAGAATACAAGAATGGACCTTGAATTTAATAAATGATCAAAAGCTCTATGAGGTGTCTTGTGTAGAGCTTTGTGTACATAGAAGATGTCTTCTTCCAGCACACTACAAGGTAACAGGTTTTGGGGTTTTTTAATCATGCCAAGGTGAATACATCTGACATGATGTCAATAGGCTACCATCCAAAGCAGTAGCAGTGGCAGGTTTGTGTATTATCATTAATCTCTTGCAAGTTCTCCCAAGTTTAATTTCATTTGGTCCTTCTTTATCCTTTCCCCATCAGCCCTGCATGGCAAATGCTACTGCCAGAACTGTTAGTTTAAACTTTTAGTCAACTGCTGAGTTATCCAGCTGGTGATCAGGAATTGTGTGATTGAGACACATAACTTCCTGAGTGGACATAATTGAAGCCTAAGGAGGTTGCTCCCCACAGATCCATGGGTTTTCAAAAGCAGAAATTTGCGTATTAATAAGAGGCTGTTCAGACTGATTGGCTTCATGTGTTGGGGTAAGTATAATTAAATGTCATGAGAGATATATTATGAAGTAATGAAGCTGGAGGTAATTTATCAGAAACTGAGCCTTAAGAAAGACATTTCAAATAATAAACAGTTGTTTAACCTTCCTCTTTAAAGGTAATTTGATTAGTCTGTACTAAGACAGGGGATTTTTAAATTACAGAACCATGTAAACAAAGGTTCCTTTTTATTACCAAGATGGGTTTTTAAATTTTATTTATTTATTTTCCCAAGAATAAATGTTTCAGTCCATCAGTTATACAAGCATGGGGAGTAATCAGACTTTATAGAACATCAACCCATTGCTGCCTCCTGTAGACTTCTAGTACTGTAGGTTAGTCTCCAAGGGACGCTTAAATAGACTGGAAATTCCAAATCTGGTGCTCTAATCCACTGAGTATGGATGGATTTGAGCATTTTTTGTTTCTTCTTATTTAGATTTTTCCCCCAATGCAAGAAGGGCTGAGGGTTGGTATGATGGCCCCCTGGTTCTTTTTCACCGTAAGGCAGATTTTTCCCACCAAAATTCTTAGTTCCCTTCAGGTACTGAGCTAGCCCCCAGTAGTGTGATGATATTTATGCCTTTATAAATCTGAATGTCCCACCCTGTGACAGAATCTGATTTGGCTTTTGCCCAGCCCAGGAACTCCAGGAGAAAAAAGGAGCCCTCTTTTTAGATCCCTTGAAATGGCACTGGAGGCTATTTAACAGTAAACAATAATAAATATTTTATTTAATAGGCAGGGATGATATGAGGTTGTCAGTTATTGGAAAGGCTGAGGGAGATGTTGATAAAACAGTATATTTTTCAGTTGACAGACAAGATGATGTTGTAGCAGCTTATTTTTACAAATTCTTGGTTTTTCTCAGTGAGAGATGGTTATAACTGCAACTTAAATACTCAATGTTTCTGCATATAGTTTCCTATTAACTGTTCAGGTTTTCTGGAAAGGTCACTCTTTTTCTGTATTGTATTATTTCCTCTTTTCTGAAATCACAGTGTTTCTTCTTTCCTGAGTAGTCTATAACCCTTTCCTTTCACTGCAGACCAGGGACTGCCTCAGTGCCAATTCCCTGTGTAACTGGACAGGGCTTGTATTTCTACCCTGAAAATATAATCCAATTCCTTTTGGCCTGATTGGGAGCTTCAGTCTGCTGCCCAGTCACTCTTTGCCAAAATATTAAACCCCAGTTCTTAGCATCTGTGTGAAAATGAACTTCAGCTTTAGCTGACATTAGACTCTGAATTCTTACTCAGGTTATGTTGAACATAGCTAGGACCAGGAGTTTCTCCCATTATTCAAAAGTGAACCTGTCTGATACTATTTACTCAGTCTCTTCAGATATCCACTCCATTAGCTGAGCTTTTACTTTACTGAACAGTAACTGCTGCTGAACTCAAAATGAACTCCCTCTCCCTTCAGCACACAGATGATCTTATATTTCCCTCAGCTGGCAGTGGCCAGTCAGAGAAAAGGAGCACCCTGTCATTCAAGCTCAACATTCTAGAGCAAAGTTAACTACTCACCTCCATTCTCTGATTTTACTGTATTAGGAAAACAGCAGTTTTAAATGTAGCACATCACAGTTGGCGCTGACTGTTGGCCTGGAAGACTTTAGAGCCAGTGATCGTGCTGATCCATGTCTTCCTTTTTCTTTTCTTTTTGTAATTTAGGAGCCATGTTTTGAAATTTCTTGAATGTGCCCTTCCTCACATTTATGCATAGACTCAAAACAGAAACAAAGTAGTGGAGGGAAGGGCCAGGGCAAAGTACTACTGTACTGCAAAGAAAGGAAACTAGGAAAAGTTTTACCCAGGACTTTTTTTGTAGAAAAAGCCCAGCAGGAACTCATTAGCATAATAGGCCACATCCAACAGCAGAAACTCATTAGCATATTAGGCCACACCCCTGAAAACACATCTCATTAGCATATAGGCCACACACCCATGTTACCAGAAGTGTGGTCATACAGCCACACCCACCTTTTGCTTCTTATTTTGTTTACCTTGTTTGTTGTCAAAATCCAGGGCTTTTTTGGTAGCAGGAACTCCTTTGCATGTTAGACCACACACCCCTAATGTAGCCAGTCCTAATAAGTTTCTGCTGTTGGGTGTGGCCTGTTATGCTAATGAGTTCCTGCTGGCCGTGGCCAACTTGGGAGCCAGCCGGAACTCTGTTCCTGTGCGTTCCTGCCCCAAAATAGCCCTGGTTTTACCTCTTGTAATTCATCTGAAATGGCAACAGGTAGGATCTAAAATCAGCAGTAGAGGCCAAGTCATCAATTATTTGTCCTGGACATTCCTACCAGCAATCTCCACCCACAGGGAAAGTACTACAGAAACAGCTTTTGCTCAGAAAAGGGTGGGCTTTAGTGTCACTGCTCATGGAGATGGTGCTGAGATTGAAGCAAACAGAGTCGTAATAAATTTGGTGGGGCAATTGGAATGGCAGGAAGAAACGGAAAGGGGACTGGAAATCTAAAATCCCTAGCCCAAAAGAGCAATGGAGAAATCCAGGTTTGAGGGGTCCAAATGTTGATACTGTGGACATTTCAGCCTTTGAGTTTGGCGTGGTCAGAAGCCATAACAATAATATAATGTTATCAAGTAAAACAAACACAAATATCTACCTACCTGGCATTGGGGGATAATTTCTAGGTTGGAGGGAGTGATTTTTAGGAAGATATAAATTTAGAATAGGGATGCTGGCCTCCAGGTGGAACCTGGGCATCCCCTGGAATTACAGTTAATCTCCAGACTACAGAAATCAAATCCCCTGGAGAAAATGGATGCTTTAGAGCAGAGTCGAACTCATTTGTTATGAGGGCCAGATCTGACATAAATGAGACCTTGTTGGGCCGGGCCATGTGTGTCATAAAATGTAATGCCAGGTAGTAGAGATATAAACTTTATAAAGGACAGAAACACAAAGGGTTTTTTTTAACTTAAAATAAAAATATGCTTAAAAGATTAGCGCTCTTGCAATATTTTGTTTATTTAACAGTGTCTGATAACAGACAGCTTTTGCTCTGAATTATTGCATCAAAATGTCTGCTGTTGCAATCTTGAGTATGCTCTGGCGGCTGCACACTTACGAGCCTGGGCCCATTCCTGGACCCGCACCCAGCGCCGCCGTCCCCTTCCTGGCCCTCTCAAACTCAGGGGGGGCTTCCTCCAACAGGTAGGCCATTCGCCACACCCCTCCAACCACGTGCCGCCCACGCGCCGCTACCACGGCCCCGTGGCTTTGCCCCGCTCCTCCCACCACCCACCCAGGAGACAGGCAGCGGCGGCCAGTGAGCCACCATGCCTGGCTTCGGCCTGTTCCCCCCAAAAAAAAGATGGGCAGAAGCGGCCACTGAGCTGCTGCACCCAGTTTTCTCCTGCTTCCCCCACCCACCCACCCAGGAGATGGGCAGCGGCAGCCACTGAGCCACTGCACTCGGCTTTGGCCTGCTCCCCCCCACCCAGGAGACGGGCAGTGGCAGCCACTGAGCCACCGCACCCGGCTTCAGCCTGCTCCCCCACCCACCCACCCACCCACCCAGGAGATGGGCAGCGGTGGCCACTGAGCTGCCATGCCTGGCTTCCTCCCGCTCCCCCACCCACCCACCCAGGAGAAAGGCAGTGGTGGTGGCTTACCCAGGACCTCCCCCTTCGCTTCTCCCACTGCCCGGCAATCTGGGCAGACAGGAGAGGCTCGCACAGCCGCACCCCTCCCTTCACCCACCCCGACCTACCCCCTCACCCCCTTCTTTCTTCTTTTCTCTCTCTCTCCCCTCCCCAATTTATCTCTCTCTCACACTGTTTCCCCCCTCTTTCTTTTCTCCCATTCTTCCCTTCCTTCTTTCCTTCCTTCCACTCTCTCTCTCTCAATCTCTCTCTTTCTACCCTTCTTTCTTCGTTCCTGGCTTTCATTCTTTCTCCCTTCCTTCCTATCCCCCCACTCTGTCTCTGTCTCCCCCTCTTTCCCTCTCTCTGCCCCCCTTTTTCTCCCCCCAACTCTCTCTCTCACTCTACCTCTGCTTCTTGCTTCCTCCCTAGCTTCCTTCCACTCACCTTTCCTTCCTATCTAGGGCCTGTTATCTAATGCCACAACAGGCTTTCCTCACTAGTGCCAAATAAAATAAAAGTCTTTACCTGCTAGTGTGACTTCATTTAGTCTGAACAAGTGAGCAGTGACTCGTAAAAGCTCATAACCTACCCCAATTTTTGTTAGCCTTTAAGGTGCTACTGTATTCTTAATCTTTTCTGCTGGTATAGACAGACTAACAGGACTACTCATCTTGATCTATCGTCATTTAGTCTGTCTTTCTTGCTGAGACTCAAGGCGGATTACCCAACTAAAAAACAAAAGAATTGGAGGAGTATAAAACATGAAATTAACAGTGAATAAAGTTGGATTAGAAAAGAAGAAAACAATGCATTATAAACATTATAATATGGACTTCCAGTTTTCAGCGTCTCAATGGTGGATGCGTCTCTTGAGAGCTCCTGGGGATGCGATCTACGCACCAGCAGTTGGGAGGGGGTGTGATTGTACACACACACACGTGGCACTTGTGTTGGGTCCCAAATCATGGGGTGCTAAAGGGCTGCCTTTCCTCTGGCATGATGCTGGAGAATTGAGGCTGCCTTCTGCCCCAACAGTCCCGCTGCTGGTGTGTCCTCAATGGAACTCGAGTTGCTGACTGGGACAAGCAAGTGGAGGCCGAGCAAACAAAACGTACCTGAAGCGAGGTCCTCAGACAGAGATGGATCTCTGGGTCAGCATTGACTATGAGTCCGTGAAAGTGAAAGTACTGAGTTAAAAACAGAAAGCTTCCCCACCACCGAAGTATAAGCAAGTGGGGTAGGGAACTCCCCAAATGCAAAGACTGAGATATTCAAAGGGGGGAGACAGCATTAAAAGCAAAATGAAACTGTTTTAAGAACTTCACAAGAACTTTATAAGCATTTGAGCAAACTTTAGAGACTTTGGGCAAACTATTTTAAAAGTAAACATCCTCAAAGATGGCAGGCAAAAGAACTGAGAAGGATAAACAAACAAGAGCTAAACCTTCCTCAGGAAGTTCAAGCCCAGCTGGTCCAGTCAGCTGACTGGATGCTACCATAGACATTTCAGAGATGTTAGCAGACTCTTTGTGCACCCTGCGGGACCAAATGACAAATATAAACCAGCAGCTGACCACTTTAAACCAGAATTTTGCAGCTCAGCAGCTCCAACTAAGTGAAATTAATAAAAAGACTGAGCAGACAGCTGAGACAGTGAAGGAGATAGATGCTACAACCAAAAAGATTAAAAACCATGTGCAGATGTTGGAAAAGAAGGGAATGACTGGAGAATCACAGCTTCTCCAACTACAAGTGGAAAAAGCAAGTTTTGTCCTGAGATTCCAGGGACTTTAGGGGGAGAACCTAAAACAAGTGTTGAGCATTGCCTTGGCCCTGATTGCAGATTTAAAAGCAGAATATATTCAAAGTGAGATGGATGTGGTTTACAGATCATATTTAGAATATATAAAGAAGAAAAATCTGCCAGGTGAGATAGTGGTCAGATTCTCTAAAAGGCATGTGAGGGATTTAATCCTGAAAGCAACATCAAGAACGCCCCTAAAAATCAAAGGCAAGGAAATATGGGTTCTAAAAGATATTCCATTTGAAATTAGAAAAAAGAGAAAGAAATTCAAAGACTTGGAAAGGTTTTTACAAATAAACAACATCCCTTATAGATGGCTAGTCCCTGAGGTCATCCTGTTTAAGATAAATGAAAAGAAAGAAAGGATTGACACTGCCTCTAAAGTTCGGGAGTTCCTGAAGCAGCAACTTGGTTCTGTGGGAGAGGATGGCAAAGAAGATGATGACGGTGATAAAGGAAGTGGCAATGACTCTGATACTATAACTTCTGAAGAAGACTCTGATTCGCAACAGGGGGCTGCTGCCCTCAAATGAGACTATCAATTGAGGAAAAGAAGAGGAAAAGAATGAGATGCTGAATGGCTCTGAAGTCTGCCTTAGGGGATATTAACAGGTTCTTTGTGATTGTTCTCGATCAGTGGATTTTTTATTGGTATTGACAATACTAGCATATATATATTGATCTCACTTAATGTAATTAATAAGCTTTTAATAACTTAGCTTTTTAACTTTATAGAAGCTTTAGTAATGGTCACCACCTCTTGGTTTTTTAGTGGATTTCTTTTCTTTCTCCCATAGTTTGTAGATACCCTTCCTTATTTCTTTGTAATTTATTGAAATGCAATAAAAAATATCCCTTTGGGGGTTAAACACCCCCCCCAACACATTATAATACAGTATAACCAAATAATAAAGCAGAGATTAATTGCAAAATTGGAAAGCTGTGCAATAGATCAGACTGTGCCATTAATTTGGTACGAGGAGCCCCCCTTCCCACAGGTTGTCTCTATTCCCTGTCTGGGCCCGAGCAAGAGGCCCTTAGGGGTTTTCTGGATACCTGAACCTTGGACTGTCTCTTGACCACTCTTCTGCCTGAACCCTTGCTGTGAGTGACTACTTGGTACTTTCTGCCTGTTTGTTCCGTGGAACTTCTGCTTAGTCCCACACTGGATCCACTGGAGCCAGTACAATAACATTAAAAACAGCAACTCTTTCATAGTATATTACCATCAAACTCATTATGGCATATTAACTGTTGCCAAAATTATTTACATTTAAAAAATGAACATATCCTTGAAAATATTTTGTGTGTGTCTACAGTAAACATTGGAATTATCTATATACTATTAGCCATGTGTGGCCCCCATCTGCAGATAGCTAAATCTGCAGGTTGGGGCCACACAGAGGCTAAACAGATTTTTCAGCAACCATGGGGCACTTCCCAGGTTTGCAGAAAAATCTGAAGAAAAAAAAATTCACAGGTGATGGAGGAGCTATGCTGGGGGGCGGGGTTGGCAGCCACACCAGACCCAGCCATGGTGACAGAGAAGGCTGGCAGCTGCACTGAGTCCTGCTGCAGCAGAGGAAGACACTGAGCTCAATAGTTGGAACTGCGATAGTTGGACCTGTGCCAGGCTTAATGATGGGGGGATTTGGGATTCCTCTTTATGAGTCTTCTCTCTAAGTTGTAAGGAGGGAAGAGTGGGGAATAGCAACAATTGGCAGAGGGATTCACCCCCCTACACACATGAGTATTGCAAATCCCCACCTGTCATTTTCTAGTACTGTAGATTCTTTCATTAAAAATTTCATACTGCATATTTTGAATGAGTAACATCTTGTCATAAAAAGCATTTCACTCATTCCAAAAAGGAAAGTATTTTATAGGATTTTTTTTTTCAGTGCTCCCCTAAATCTCCCAATTTTTCTGTTGGAAGAATTGAAACACCCCCCCCCCATTATCTGGGCTTTTCCCCTAGGCCTTCACATTTCTGTCCCTATCCCTTATTATTATTTTTTTGGCTTCAGCCCTGTCATTATGACAGGTGATGTGCATGCTTCTGGATGTAGTTGTTAAGAGTGGCCAGTTTGGTGTTGTGGGGAGAGGAAAGGAAGGGGATTGTAAGCCACTCTGAGACTCGAAGTAAAGGGTAGGGTATAAATCCTATCCCCCCACCCCTTCTGATATAATATGAGAATGTTCAGAGGTGAGGCAAATTACAAAGCCTGGAGGAAACCAGGTTTGCACTGCAGGTAAAGAATCCAATATCATGCCAGTTTTCCCTCTCAGTTGATCAGGATATACAGAACTCATTTCAACGAAGAAAGGTATACAATGTGCCATTTGCACCAGGGCAGAAGAGAAAGAGAGAGCTTGATAGATCGTGGTCTGTACCTCATCCACACCATCTGTCATATGTGGCTTCCTATTCTGTCAGTGCCAGTCCTAAAAGGCCCATTCTGCATCTAGCATTTGCTCCATTGTTTTACCAAACCCACACTGAAAGAGAAAAAGATGCAGTTCAAAACTACGTTCAAATACCCTGGGCCAACACCATACTGACTGCAAATGGGTCAACTCTGAACAGCCATAACTCAATGCAGACAGCACAATAAAACCTGAGAGATCAAAGGAAGTGAAACCAGCATGCAGTGTGGAGGGTTCAAATAAAATCTGACAATCAAAGAAAGTGAAAGTGGCATGCAATGTAGAGGGGAATTTCTGTTCCAGCATGGGTTTGGTAGAACAGCAGAATGGGCCAAAGTCACAGGGCAAACTTTCATTTTTGGCTCCTGTTTTGCCTGTTGAATTTAAGGGGGAATGAGAGGCCAGTGGGGCAAGTCATTAAAATACAGGAGCCAACACTGCAGCAGGATGTTCTTTGTGTGTAACAGACCCTCAAGTGGAACAGTAGATACAGTTTCTTGAGATGTTTGGAAAAAGAAGGCTGCTGTGTGTCAGTTTTCATTAAGACACACTGAGTTCAGGGAAAACAACCACAACTTGGATTAATCTAAGCAGGTCCATCAGGTAAATGAGAAATCTCTTCTAATTTGGGAGTTGCAAAAGTGACATTAGGCAAGCACAGTGTGACTGTCAGGTTCAAAAGCAAGTAGATCCAAGCATTCTTAGGAGTAAGAAGGGCTTTATTGGAATACAGTGCTAAAACCCACAGTGTAAAGGCTATTGTCAGGAATGGCGGGACAAGCTGCTTAAGCATGGTTATAGTGTGATGCAAAAGGCGACTAGCAAATGATCTGCAAGTGTGCACGCGGGAAACTCCCGGCGGGAGAGTTACTTAATGGGCGGGAGACGATTCTCTCCTCCCCTCGGCTTCACAGGAATGGAAAATTCTCATAGACTTAAGAATAGCCTAAAGCCTGCATTCAAGGCCACCGTGATAACACCGAGCAGCAGAGAAGAAGCTCCCATGTTACAGCTAGCATACCTACGCAAGTGCAGAAGCAGGGACGAGATAGGGAACATAGAACAATGGACACAGTGTGAAACATTAAACAACCATTACTGACACTCTGCCCTCCCCAAAATACCTCTCGCCCACTTAGGAAGAAGAAAACATCGGGCCTCCCGGTTTCACTGGGAATCGGGCGTGAAAGTCCTTGATTTGCTCAGGTGCATGCATATCTGTGACTTTCACCCATTCTCAATGTTGGGGCCCGAAGTGAACCCATTCAACAAGGTAGTACAGTTGGCCTCGTAGGATTTTAGAGTCCAGGTTGTCAGCCAGTTCATAATGTTCCTCACCATCCACCATCAGAGGGGGGGGTGCGGGATGCTCTGGGTGCCATTTATTCGGAGGGTACGCCGGTTTGAGAAGGCTGAAATGGAAGATGGAGTGAATGTTTTTAAGCGTTTTTGGCAATTCCAGTTGTACAGTGACTTTATGTAAACGACGCAGGATTTTGTAGGGGCCGATGTATTTCCACATTAGTTTCTTAGAGGCTTGGGGCAAGCGCAAGTTTTTTGTAGATAGGTACACATAGTCACCAGGCTGAAGGACCCAACCCACCACCCTTTTCTTATCAGCCTGTTTCTTGTACTGAGCTTTGGCGGTATCCAAAGCTTCAGAAATCAGTGGCCAAGAATCGCAAAAAGTCTTACACCAGTCTGTGGCTTTCCCCCCTGTTTCCTCACGTTTTAGGAAAGGCAGAGGGGGGCTATCATAGCCCAGGGCTGCTTTGAATGGAGACATCCCTGTTGAAGCATGCCATGAGTTATTGTATGCAAATTCTGCTAAGGGAAGCAAATCAACCCAATTGTCTTGTTGATAGTTAGTGAAACAACATAAGTATTGTTCCAGGGTTTGATTAACCCGTTCTGTTTGTCCATCAGTCTCTGGGTGGTATGCACTGCTTAAGGCTCGTTCTATATCCATGAGAGCCATCAATTCAGTCCATAATTTGGAAACAAATTGAGCACCACTGTCGGATACTATCTTGATTGGCAAAGCATGGAGCCTAACAATGTGTTGTAGGAAGGCCCTTGCCAACACCTTGGCTATTGGTAAGCCCGGGAAAGGAATGAAGTGGGCTTGTTTGGAAAACAGGTCGACCACCACCCATATGACTGTCATGTGTTTGCTGGGGGGTAGATCCGTAATAAAGTCCATAGAAATAACTTCCCAGGGGTGACCTGGCATTGGCAATGGCTGTAATAGTCCTGGTGGCTTTCCCGCTCTGGCTTTGCACTGGTTACAAACCGGGCAGGCTTGTATGTACATTGACAGATCCTTTTTCATGCGGGACCACCAAAAACTGCGTTGCAAGAGGTGCAATGATTCTACATACCCAAAATGCCCGTCTGGCTTCAAGTTATGGGCTGATTGTAATACTTCCAGCCAAATCCTTTCGGGCACAAAAAGTTTGTTTCCTTTGTACCAACAATAATTAGGTTTATGCACCAGATCTCCCTGGCTTGTAGCATTTCCTTTTCTTGGTCAGTGATAGCTTTAGCAAAGCGTTCCTCCCAGGGCGCATTGGAGGACTGAAATACTAGTGTCTGTTGACTTTGCTTGCGAGTCACCACAACCCTGGTTAGTTGGGTTGGGGTAAAAAACGATTCTCGCACTTCCAGTCTTTTACTATCGTGTTGGGGTAGGCGAGAGAGAGCATCTGCTAGGTGGTTAGATTTACCTGGGAAGTGATGAAGGGTGAACTGGAAATCCGCGTGCCATGTTTTTATCAATGAACCTACGCAACTCCTCTTTCTCCATGGGACTCATGGCATATATTTTGCCCCTTGGCAATTTTTTCCCTGGGAGAATTTCTATAGCACAGTCTGAGTTGCGATGAGGGGGCAGTTCATCGGCTTCCTCCTCACCAAAAACACGAGCCAAGTCCCTGTACTCTATGGGGATACAGTTAATCTCTTCTGCGGCTAGGCAAGCCCGTGGGGGATCATTATCGGGTGGGTTTCCCCAGTCCGGGTCCCACTTGTGTTCCGCGCACTTTGGGGAAATGAAATGCACAATTCCTTCCTCCCATAAAATGTACGGATTGTGTCCATGTAACCACGGGCTGCCCAGGACCAACGGGAACTTGGCTTGCGGGGCTACTATAAACAAACGGAGCTCCCAGTGCTCCCCTGCCCCCACGCGTAAGGGAATGGTCTCAAACCGACAGGGCTCCTTCATCGGTGACCCATCCATTTGGGTAAACGTGATGGGATCTTTCAATCTGGTAACCGCAGCCTCCTGCCCTGTAACTAGAGAGGGGTTTATTAGATCCCTCCCGCACCCAGAGTCAATAAGGCCTCAGACCCTAATGTGGGTCATCATGGCCGGGTTCATTATGATCACAGTCACAAAGAAGAGAGAGGTGTAATTGCTCACCATTTTTGGCGCTTCGGCGATAGGGTCCTGCTGAGCTGCGCCACTTACAACAGGACCTAGTCGTTTCCCTGCATCTCGGTCTCTTTTTCTTCCAGGAACGCTGGATCCATGATTTCTAGGTTGGCGAAGAGGGCCCGGGGATTACGCGGCTTGGCAGTGCCCTTCCTCGGGGGGGGGGTACTGGACGTCGTCTCTCCTCCTCTCGTGGTGGTGCCCGGCCAGTGTCCTCCTTAGGGCAGGAGGTGGCAAAGTGCCCTTTCTCCCCACATTTTAGGCACAACCCTTGTTTCATGCGCTGATCTTGGATCCCGCTCTGACTGGGGGTTGGTTTTCCCCTAGTCTGGGTTGTGGAAGTGGTAGGGCAGTTGTTCCCAAGAGACATATCCAGCTTCATGATGCGAAGTCTGCTTTCGGCCCGCTCCGCCTCTTCCATCCAACCTTGGAGGGTGCGTGGTTCATTCGAACTGAGGACATTATTGCGAACATCCACTGCTAGTCCCATTCGATACTGCTGGGCCAAGACTGGGTCTGTCCAATCTCTGATCTTTGCAGTGTGCTTTTGGAACTCTCTAGAGTACTCCCTCATGGTAAGCCTCCCTTGCTTGAAGGTGCGGAGAAAGGCTTCCGCCTTTGGGGCAGCTGCCAGATCTTCAAAGCGGTTTCTCAAGGCCCACATGAAGTCATCCACATTCCCCAGTTCCACTGCCTCCAGCTCATGCAAGGCCACATACCAGCTGGTAGCGATTCCCCGGAACCGAGATGCAATAAACTCCACCTGTTGTTCTTCATCGGGGAACACGTGGCCCCACCGCTGCACAAATTTCCCGACTTGCAGAATGAAGAAGGAAACGATCTCAGGGTTTCCATCAAATGTAATCTCCAGCATGTCCCTGGGTCGTATCATTGGCGGGAGGGGCACCATCCCCGGTCCCGGGGCAGATGTAGGTGCTGGCAGCGGCTGGGGTGCTGGCACCGGGACTGGAGGCGGGGGAGCCGGCGGAGGCTGGCCAGGGGCTGGCTGCTCTGGGATTGGCCCTCCTGGTAAGGGTCCACCCGGGACTGGCTGTCCGGGAACCGGTTGGCCTGGAGCTGGTTGCCCTGGAACGGGTCCTCCCGGCACCGGCTGTCCAGGGATAGGTTGACCGGGAGGAGGGCGTCCTGGCGGTAGTGGTTGTCCAGGGCCAGGGGCAGGTCCGGGCTGGGCTAGCAGGTGCGTGCGAATTGCTTGGTCCATCATCCCCAGAAGGGATTGCATCAGCTTGCCCATGTCCCACATCAATCTTCGGGTGTCATCCTCGATAGTGTCCATCCGTGAATCTACATCCTTGCTGGGGCTGGGCCTCACTGGCCCACGGGGAGTACGTCCCTGGGGTAGGCCAAAGCTTCTACGAGGATCCATCAGGCTATCCCCGCTTTGGCTCCCTGGTAAAGACCATGTTGTCTGGGTAGTGTCCAATAAATTCCTGGCCCAGTCTTGTTGCTTCCGTTGGGTGACCCACTTGTCCCAAGGGATTGGGGCACTCTGGTAGTAGGTCCGGGGTATTGCCCCTCCATGGCTTTGGATCGATCCCGCCGGGCTGTAGATTGGGAGGGTGTATGAAACTCCCAAGGTACTGGTCACTGAACGGGTGATCGGTCCCACCTGGCAGTACGGGATCAATGCTGTAGTCACAGGAACCATCGTTACCGGTAGGACTGTCACCGGCACGGTGGTAACAGGAACAGTAGTCACTGGAACCATAGTAACGGGTGTGGTGGTCACTGGGACCATCACCGGTGTTCTTCCAGCACCGCTCATCCTGGCAAGGAGAGGCGTAGGCCGGCGGGGATACGATTACCAACTGACGAAAAGCTGTTAACAGCGCGGCAGTCAGAAGAGAACTGGCGGGATGTCCATGCCCCACCCCCTTGGGCATACACAGTAGGGGTTCCTGCACAGGCTCAGGGTGGAGGTGCGAAAATCCCGTTGTGAGCTTTGTACATCACCGATCAGATCAGCGCAGGCACACTAGATCCCATAGGTGTGATACACAGAGACCACGAAGAAGATCTCAGTCCCCAGCAGCCCCCAAAACACAATTAGCCCCACACAGAACTTAAACAGAACCACTCTCTAGCAGTCTTCAAAGAACCCACTCACCATCAGCTTCTCACACAGCAGCTAGGAAAGGCAAAAGGCAGAAAGACAAAAATCCCTTACCTTCTAGCAGCTCCTCACCATGTGCTCTCCACTCCATGCCTCAGGCCAGCTGACTCACCTCTGCCTCTGGTGAGGAGGAGCCTTTTGTCTCAAAAGTTCACTTCCTGCCAAGCACAGCAGAGCTCAGCACAGTAGGGGGCGGGGCTTGCAATCAAGAGCAACTCAGTCCCCAGCAGCCCCCAAAACAGCTCCCAAACAGAACTTAAACAGAACCTCTCTTTAGCAGTCTCCAAAGAACCCACTCACCCTCAGCTTCTCACACAGCAGCTAGGAAAGGTGAAAATCAGAAAGACAAAAAACCCTTACCTTCTAGCAGCTCCTCACCATGTGCTTTCCTATGTCCCTATGTCTTAGCAAGATAAGAAATTGAAGTTTGGTTACAGAATTGGCATGTGCTATTCCTTTATAATACTTCAGTTGAGCTTCAGGTTTTGCTAGTTCAACATCTCCAACAAACCAGTTTGGCTTGCCCTGGACAGTTCTGTGCTGCAAGGAGTCCAGCTCTCCAGGCCATTGCTGCCTCTGGTAGAATTGTCAAGCTCCAGTCCCTATCTCTGCTCTGAAGGACATCTCCAACTCAGCTTGATCTTGGATGCCTGTCTGAGACCTGTGCCTTCACTGCTGGGTGGGCGGGTATTGAAGGTACACCCCCACCCCTCTTCTTAGGCCTGTTTTGCACATGCAGGAAAATGAGATGGCTGAGAATGATAGTAGAACACATTACACCACTTCAGACTGCAAGTGAAGGATCATGTTTTGAAATACTCCTTATGGTAAAAGCTTCCTGCAAGTAGAAAGCCAGTTCAGCAGGCAAAGAGAGAGGGGTAGAGCTGTGCTAATTTTCTAACTGCATGGAGATTAGAGCCAGAGGAACATTCAAAGTTGGAATCCATCACTTGCATTCTGAAGTGGTATAATCTGTGCTACCTCCAAACTTTGCCACATCATTCTCCAGTGTGAACAGACAAAGCCTTGTCCCAGTATTTGAAGAATTGTTATCCTTGCTGGGTTCCAATTCAGGAAGTCAATGGGGTTTACAGAAAAATAGTGAGGAAGGGGGAAACATTGTCGTGAGTTAACACGGGGGCCACAAGTTCTGTTTTTTCTCTTTTTCTTTGTTTAAGAAAGAACCCTGCCCATCACTTGAGGATCCTGGAAAAAGAGGAGAAAGCTCACTCAGACATCAATTCATGTCTGCCTATGCCTGCTGGGAATTTTAATTGCCTCTAGAACAGGGACACTTTCTTTCATCCATATGGAATTTGGGAGGGAGGATCCCTTTGTCAAGGGTGCAACCCTTGAGGATATCATCTCAGCTAGATCAGGAAGAGAAAAATTAAATCCAAGATGTGTTTCTCATCATAACCAGTGGAAACAACTATTGGGTTGGTTTTCCATTACAACTGGCTTTATTTTCAATATGGACCAACATATAGAGCTGCTCCATTTTTCCCCACACCTAAGTAGATTGAGGCATATCGAAGTCAAACAGCAAGATTAACTTTCCATCTTTCATCTCAGACATTATTCTATAGATTTTTCTATCAAGCTGTGTGATGCAATCTCACTGTATATGTGTCAATGGATCCAAATGGCCAGTCAGCACACCATTTGTTCTTGCAAGGTGGGCATCTTAGCGCTTGTGATGCTTAAGACAGGGTACTAATTTTAGATTAATGATAGGGCCCAATTTACTGAGTGGCTTTCATGTGCAAAAACAATTGAAATTAATGGGCAATATCCAAGAGCACAATAGTGCCCATCTATAGCTCTCATTCATTGCAAAAGAGTTTGCACTGGATTCCAATGGATTGTGCTCATAATTAATTACTTTGCTATTAGATTGATTTTAGCAGGACGAGCACACCTAAAAGGAACAGAATTCTTGGTTCAGGTAACTATAAAGTTCTCAACTGTTTAGGATGAGTTCATGCTGCATACTTCTGGAATTCATCAGTACAAATGCTCCATTTCCTTTGGTCTAGTCAGCAACTATTCCATCTACAGTTAATTCTTTCAGCAAACACACCAATGCCTGCTATGCACAACCTACTGGTTGTGGGGAGTTTTCAAACAGTGAGCCACTATGTAATTAAATACTGAAGATGAAAAGGCAGCATAACATATTCTACAGAAAAGGATTTTCACACCTCTTCTGATTAATCCTGAGCCTTGTGGAACTGAAACTTTTTTTTCCCTGCCCATAGTTTGTTTGTTTGTGTGCGGAGGTATTTTAGACTTTAACTTATTCTGGAAATCAGATTGTGCCCTTCAAAAAGTGAATATTACCTTATTTTCATAGGCTTTGAATAACCTCTCTAGCACAGCACTTCCCTTACAGTGCTGCTGTTATATGACACAGTGCCTTTAAGGAGTTGATTTATGCTAAGTCAATAATCTAGAGTGACTTTTGGTTCCAGAAGCTTTCTTCTGAGTCAAACAGTTGGTCTAGATCTCCTCGTACTGTTTGCTGTGACTTGCTGTGGAGATGTCTTTCCCAGCCCTTCTACATGAGAACCCTTAATCAATGATGGAATCAATGATGAAAACCTGAAATTTTACATATGCGCAACATGTGCTTTATCACTGAAATCTAGCCATGTGTAAGCTTGATGCATAAGGCAGCAGGCCTTGATGTTTGTGCTTTATTTCTATGCTGTGGCCTGTGTATGCCTCATGGGATGTCATGTTTGGCTACTGGACTCATTAATTAATAATTGCACATAATTATTTGTTGTACAGTAGGGTTGCCAGCCCTTGGCTGGCTGCCCTGAGGAGCATTTGTGGGTGGCGCTATGGAAACCGGTATTGCTGATGCCATGTCATCTTAGTGTCAAGATGATACTCGAGGAATTCCTGAGATTTCTATAGTTTTTACTAGGGATGGGCACAGACTTGAACCCTGAGCCAAAATCTGGCCTAAACTTGTCCCAGTTCGAGGCTCAGATGGCTTGGGTCAAAGGTCATGTGTCCATGCTCCGAAGTCTCGGAGCTTCTCAGCCCGGCTCAGAATCTCTCATGCACTCTCAACCATGAAACTTCTCCCATGGAGTTTCACACTGAAAAGCAGCTATGGGTGGGATTTTCCAACCATCAAGAAACCAGTAGTGACCATCTGAGGCTGACAGGCAACTCCAGTTTCGAATGAGAGATGTCCATATGTACATCTCCCTAGGGATGGGGGAGATGTATATAATCACTAGAGGCATGCTCTTATTCTTTGTTCACGTTGGGTGTTTGCAAGTCTAGTTCTCCTTGTGTGTGAACAATATCTGTTGGTGGGCCTAGGATGGGGGGGGAATTTTGGGGTGTGTGTGCCTGGAGTAACCTGCTAGATCTCCTGACCACAATACAAACTGCCAGGCTAAAAGCATCATCCTCTTTTTTTCACCTTCTTTCCCTTCCCTGCATTTCAGTGCTATAATTCCTTTTCCCCTCCTTTCTGTTTCTTTGATGGGAAAGGTGGGAAATGTGGATAGAATTTTTTCACTTTTACAATGCATTTTTTCTCTTACTTTGGGGTTGCCTGTTTCCTTTGCAACTCACCCAAGTGACTCCAGCACTTGTGGGATTTCAGCAAACTGCCCTTTTCTCTGCCGGCTGGCTGTGGGTTTTCTCTTTCTGCTCCTTCCAAAAGACCCCCCCCTTTCTGCTAACTGCCCCTTTCACTGGCTGTGGGGTTTGTCTTTCTCCTCCTGCCAAAAGCACAGACACCCCTGTCTTCCTGGGTGTCTTCTGTCTGTGCCTTGGGGAGGTCACTTTCACAATGTGTTTTGTTTTCACTTTTGGGTTGCCTGTTTCCTTTGCAACTCAAACCCCCAAGTGACCCCACCAGTTTTGTGGCTTCTGCAAACTGCCCTTTCCTCTGCCTCCTAGCTGTGGGATTTCCCTTTCTGCTCTTTCAAAAAGCATGCCCCCCCTTTCTTCCTGGGTTGCTTGAGTCTCTGCATTGGGGGTTCCCTCTCTCCTCTGCTCAAAGAGGCACCCAACTTTCCCACAACTTTCTGGAGGGGGTTGCTAGCTGCCCTTTTCACTGGCTGTGGGGTTTACCCTTTCCGCTCCTTCCAAAAGCACACCCACCCTTCTTTCTGGGTCACTTTGGTCTCTGCCTTGGGGGTTTCCTCTCTCCTCTGCCCAACAAGATACCCAATTTACCCATCATTGCTGTGTTTCTCTATCTCTCAAGCAACCACTATTTCACCCCTCTTCCTGGGTCTGATGTGTGGGGACACTGAGGGGGGGGCTCGAAGGAGTCATGCTCATGGATGTGGGTGGATGGGAAAACTGGCCACACTGAACACAGGTGGTGGGATATGACTGTGATCTCCCACACCAGCAGCCGCCTCCTCAAATATGTCATCAGTGGCCTTCATGTCAACTTCCCCTGCAGCATCCATGGGGCTTGTCTTGGTTGCCACTTGAAAGCTCCCACTGGTTCTGGGTAGCCTGCAGGGACAAAGTATGAGGGGGAGGGAGGAAACTATCATCACTAGTGCTGAGGGTGGTGACACTGGCTGTAACACATCATCCTGTTTCACACTCTGAAATTCCTGGTTGCGATCCCCTGCCTGTCCCTTTTCTGTTGGGACACCCCTCCAATCAGTCCAGGATCTGAGTCTGGGAAATGGTTGTGCCTGCAAAATGCTCCACTGATGGGCGTGGGGGCACGGCTACATTCTGCTTCGTCAAAGTACTTCTGCATACCACCCAGTGATCTCTGCATGGTGGAGTGCCAGGAGTGCTGAGCACATGTTCATAGGGAGAGGGACTTGCACCACTTAAACACCAGCATCCTACAGAGGCAATTGCATAGGTCACATCCGAGTTTGACACCGCTGGATGGTGGACCCCCGGGGTCTGCTGCCAGGTGTGGGGTGCACACTCTGAGTTGACAAGGAGAAGGAGGCCCGGAGGGGCAAGCCCCTATAATGGGGTCTCTGGCCTCCACCAGGGGCTTCCCCAGGCAAGCGACCTTTCAAGAGATGCTCCTGGGGTTCTCCCCAGTGTCAGGAAGGAGGATGAGGGCTAGAGCTCCTGAGGCGATCACTCAGCATATTGGGCAAATGATGGCATGGATGGCCAGGCTTTCTCTCTGGTGGAGGATGTGGGCTTCCAGGGGCTTCTACAGTGTGTGGCTACCTGGTACACCATCCCCTCTAGGAAGACCATGAGCTGGCAAGTTATGCACTCAATACATTGCTCCACAATGCATCTGGTTAAAGCCAAGCTATCCAAGGTGTGAGGGTGAACAGTCCATCTGAAAGCAGACTTTTGGAACAGCCACCACCACAGCTACTTCTCCCTCACCGCACACTGGTGTCAACTGGAGGAGTTCTGGGGTGGGCAGGGAGCCTGCCCCAAGTGGGGATGAGCACACTACCATCTGAGTACAAGGCAGTGCTCCTCCACACTCAGGGTATGATGTGAAGCACATGGCAGTGAATATTGCCATGACCATTCAAAGCAGCTTGAAGGACTGGCTTGGCGGGGAAAAGATCACACATGGTTACCTGGTCACAGATGGCGGCTCTAACTTGTAAGGCTGCCAAAACAGCCAAACTCACAAACCTTGTTTCTATGGTGCACAAGCTTCACCTGGTGATGAGGGATGCCCTGGGCCTGGGGAACAATGCCAGGGGTGGGCAGGGCACCGCCAAGATCAGTTCCTTGCTGGAGAACTACCAGCTCTTGGCAGGGAACTTCTTGAGAAGCCTCAAGGCTTTGCAGCTGCTGAGGGAAAGGCAGGTGAGGTGAACAAGACAGCATGTCCTCCTCCAGGACATCAGCACCTGATGGAACTCCACAGCATGATTGCCTATTTGGTGGAGCAGAAGGGTGTCATGCAAGATGTCCTGTCATCTGTGTCCATCCATTGGGGGGAGGGCAAGCTGAGCACCAATTCCAATGACTGGCTGACCCTCTCCTGGATGGTGCATGTCCTGAAACTGTTTCAAGATGCCACCAATGTGCTCTGTGCTCACATGGCCAGCCTGGGGCAAGTCATCCCCTTCATTCATGGGCTAGAATGGGCAATGGAGTCTGTGCTGCAGCCCGGCCCTGAGGGAACCAAGGTTCTCTCCTGAGTCAGGCCCTTGGGCAACAGGTTGCAGAAATGCATTGGGGAGCACTTGTGGTTGCTCCTTGAGGTGCAGGAGGTCGCTGGCATGTATGTGTGACCCCCATATCAAGGGAAGTGTCACCCTCCAAAACATGCAACTTCATCAGTGGAAGGATGAACTGTGCCACCAGGTATGGCAGTTTACATTGCCATGGCTGGGGACAGAGACAACTGAGGCAGATGGGAGATGATGAGGTGGAGGACGTGGAGGACCCACATCAAGAATGTAACTGCATCCTCATGCACTCACATTGGGGTAGGAGGGAGGGAATGTGTACCTGCACAGAAGACACTTCAATGAACAATAGTTACAGCAGTGCACCAGCCCCACTGTCAGGCAGAAATGCCTGAGAGCCTTTCAACCACACCATTTCCTTTGCCCCTGTTCTAAGTCAGTCTGTGCTTAGTGACAGCATAGATTCTTCAGACAAAGAGCTGCCTGCAGCTAGCCCTCAGCCAGTAATTGAACAACTGGCTACAGCTGGCTCTAAGCCAGGAGGAAAGCAACAAGAGATCAGGTTACCAGCTGATTAGAAGTCACAGCCTATAGCTGAAACCAATGCCTTGTAGTTCTAAAGCAGTAAACAAGTCTGCAGAAGCCACTCCCAGCCTACCTAGCTCACCCACACCCCTGCAGTGCTGATGCTGTGAGAGGTGCACAGAGTTACAGGGAAAGAGAGGGAGTGCAAGACTTGGCCCATTGTCAGCTGTCAACTGACTAGATGGATTAATAGTTTCAGGATGAGTGCCAAAGAATTGTCTTGCAGTGTAACCTGTTAAGACTTTGCTATAAAATCAGCTGGGAGGAGCAGCAGTTTCATGGACACAACAGCTACATGTTGCTAGTGAACCACTGACCTTGCTGTTACCGGACCACTGGAACCTTGACTCTTAGACTGGACCTATCAGCTTTTCTGGAATCCCTGACCCTAGACTGGACTTGGCATACCTGCTCTCTGGAACCCCCGACTTTAAGAATGGACCCTGATTACTCTCTGCATCCTTGCCCATGATCTGCCCTGCTGAACCTGGTCCTCGCCTCCTGGGAGAGCAGCACCAGTATAGCCCTGCTTGGAAGCGGGGTGAAGGGACAGGGGGGAGTTAAAGGGCAGGTGGACATTTCTGCTTGGTAGTGGAGCTGGCATGCCAGCCCTGCTATCAAGCATAAATGACTGACAGCCTTTCAACCACCACCTTTGCTTTACCCCGCTTCCAAGCAGGGCAAAGGGAAAGCGGGGAGTTAAAGGGAAGAAACGCCTGAGATCCCTTTAACTCCCCATTTTCCCTTCACCTTGCTTCCAAGTGGACAAAGTGAAAGGGAGGAGTTAAATGCTCCAAAGTGGCCACCGCACTTACACAGAAGAAGATGAACTTCCTCCACTTCGATATAGTTATGGTTGCCCGAATACACACCATTTTTTCCCTGCATTTATTTGTGCCAACCATATCAGTAGCTGAATCACATTAGAGAATCTGATTCAGCTGAATAAATCTCCAAAAAATGCAAATAAGGTATTTTGGGGGTATTTATTAGGCTTGGTATATATACTGAGTGCAAAACCCTACTTCCTGCCCACTGGGACTTTGAAGCTTGTATAGGGAGTTCTGTGATTAAGTCACTCAATGTAATGAGGCCTTTCCACCAAACTTTTTTAAAATATTTTTTTCCTGTAGCTTTGACTTTAAATTCCTTCCCATTTTTTTCTGTCGCAGATCCTTAATGACCCATGGATTCTTTTGGAGACCATGGTCAGTTCACCATTAAGAAAGCTAAAGATAAGGATAACCCTTCAGCATGTGAGAGCTTTTGTGGCTAGCTCTGCCATAGGGCCCCCATTCTGTAATATACTGCTCTTTGTTAATTCCAGCAAAGTACATCTGCATGGAAATAGTATCTGTGCTGCTAACAAGCTTGCCTACCACTGCTCTTTTCTTCTCAGTTGGCACATTAAGTTGTGAATTAATTGGCACATTAATCGTGAAAGCACAATTGCCCATTCCGTAATGCAGCATAGCCGAGGGAGAAAGAGAATGTTGGAGGGACATTCATGTTGTGAAGCAATATCTACAGTGGTCATTCTTCTCCCCATCCCACCCTAGTGGAAAGATTCCAGCCCACCCAGCTGCCAGCCTTTGCCTCCTCCGGATGGAGGAAGAGTGGGGAGGCGAATTAGCAGTATCCAGGTTCTGTGCTGGGAACGGAGTTGTCGGGTAGCCCTGTCATGGTGTTGGAATGCGGAGGGGTACTCTTCTTCTGCCTGCCTCTGAGCCTCACTGTTTCACTGTCTGTATGTTATTGCTTGCTTGACCTTGTAGAAACTTCAGCTGCAGAACTCCTGGGCTGGGAACCAATGGCTTTTAGTCTAGCTTGCTCATTTTGCCTGCACACACAAACTATATTCATTGGCTTCAGCTTGTAAGGGGTTTTTTGATTTTAACTCAGGAGGCCCTACTATTCCCAGGCATTCTTGACACAAGCAGTACGTGCATCTTTAGTTTTGATTCACCAATAAACAGTTTTCTTCTGATGAAGCCCTGTGTTGTATGACCTGACTAACAAGCCTGACAGAGTGTCAGGAATCATCATTCCCTCAACTCGTATCTCTCAATCCCGAGATGAGTGACGGTGAGGAGGAGATCATCACCCTAGCCACAACTGGGGAAATGGTCCTTACTGACCCCTGTGGCAACCACCCTTCCACAAGATGAGAAGGACTCAAGTGAGCATTTCCTGAAACCCTTCAGTGGAGTGAAAGCAAGGGTGACTACACGGTTGAAGGGGCCGTGCTGGGGAAAGTTTCATGCTGATACCCAGGAGACCTGGACACTCACCCTGGGGCCGTGTCGGGAGAGCCATAACGACCGGCCCTTTTGAGGATTGGCCTATGAGCTGGAGGCTGGGGCAGTTCTCTGGGAGACTGTGGATACCGAGGGTTTTGTGGACATCCGCTTGGATCTGCTCGAATGTGGCCAGGATCGAATCATGCAACTGGTCAAAGAATCATTCCGTAATCTGGGAATTGTGGTGGACGCGGTGCAGCATGAACTCCAGCTCCAGCAGCCGGCGCAGCCAGCGCCTCTACTCCCGCGACAGCCAGTGCAGCCTGCGCCTCCATCCCTGCGGCAGCTGCACAACCCACCCCCGCCACCTCCAAGTGATCGGGAGCCAGGGGAGCAACCCCATGAGGTGCATTGGCCGATGGAACTGCTGGATGCAACATTCGATGGGACACCTGAAAAGTTGGCGTTTTTCATGGTGCGAGCGGAGAAGTTTGTCCTGAACTGGGACGATGAGGAGTGCTCCCCAATGAGGAGTGCATTGTGGATTACATTGCATCCCAACTGCGGGAAGGGGCTGCCGATTGGTATGTAGGTCTACATAATGCTGATGGTCCGGAACTCAGGGTGGTTGATGTGTTTATGTGGGCCCTCCGAGCTCAGTATAAGGACCCAAATGACAGTGAATACATCCGCGCGTACCTACGTACCTTCAAACAAGGGAAGAAATCGGTGCGAGAGTACTCAGAGGAATTCAGGGGACAGGCTGCGAAGATCCAGGGATGGCCTGACGGGGTGCTGGCAGAGCAATACAGGCTGGGTCTACATCCCAAGATCTGAGAGACGGTCCTGTGCAGTGTCCAACCTGTGTCCCTGAATGCATGGTTGAGAAAGGCCGCTGATGCCGAGAGCCACCTGAGAATCATCTGGATCGACAACACTGCCACCCTGAGTAAGCCTAAACCCAAAGTTCTGCCAAAGCAGAAGGAAAGGATGCAGGAACAGGGGGATGAAGCAAGGGCTTTGCCTGAAATGTGGAGAAGCTGACCACTTTGCTGCTGCATGTCTGGAGTCAGGTCCCTCGGGGGTCCCGAGGAAGGGTCCCGAGAAGAAGTGAGCTGACACCCCAGCAAAGAAGTTGACCACCCACCCCAAGACCCAGCGTGCCCTGCAAGCAAGCCTCCCTGAGGTGGAGATGGAGTCGTCCAGCGAGGAGAACCAGCTGGCGGGAAAAGGACAGGACCTGCCGTGAGTGGTGCTGAGCAGCAGGTCCCAACCCCAGAGGCAACAAAACAGTGAGCAGCTATCCCCCCTTTTTTGTGACTGTAACTATCATGAACCCCAAACTGGGAACCCACGTACATGTGTGGGGTCTGATTGATTCGGGGTGTGGCCGAGATCTGATCAACTCTTCATTGGTTATGGGACTTGGGACCAAGGTTGTTAAACTCTCAGACCCCATAGTGTTCACTCAAATGGATGGGTCAGCCATGAAAGACCCTTGCAAGTATGAGACTGTGCCTTTACAGATGGGGGCAGGAAAGCATTGGGAACCCCATCCCTTTATCATCACTGCAGCAGCTCGTTTCCCATTGGTACTGGGCATCCCGTGGCTACATGACCATGACCCTTACATTTTATGGGATGAAGGCTTAGTCCAGTTTATCTCACCCAGGTGTCATACACATGAATGAGAGGGGGAGTGGGGAACCCCCCCTCCTGACAAACAAGTGCGTGCGTGCCTGGCCAAAGAAGAGCTGGAGGCTGTTCCCCTGGAGTACCGGGACCTTGTATGGGTGTTTGAGGAAGAGGAGGCAGATGAGTTTCCACCTCACAGACACTCTGACTGTGCCATTGAACTACTACCCTGGCAGAAATTACTCAAAGGGAAACAGTATGTGATGAGCCCAAGTGAGAAGGAGGAGTTGTGAAAGTTCATTGATAAAAACCTAGCTAGAGGGTTCATTTGTCCCGCCTCCTCTCTGTTTGCCACCCCTGTGTTATTTCAAAAGAAAAAGGATGGGAGGTTGCGACTGTGCACAGAGTATAGGGGCCTGAATGTAGTGCCTACCACTAACGCATACCCCCTCCCCCTGATAAAGGACCTCTTAGCTGCGTTGGCCAAGGGGAAAATCTTTTCCAAACTCGACCTCTGTGACGCCTATTTCCGGGTCCGGATAAAGGAGGGGGACAAATACAAAATGGCGTTCAATACCCCGCTGGGTCAGTTTGAATATTGAGTTATCCCCTTTGGTCTTCAGGGGGCTCCTGGGGTCTTCATGAACCTGATTAATGAGGTGTTGCACAAGCACCTGTTCAAGGGCATTCTGGTTTATCTAGATGATATCTCCATCTATTCCACCGATAAGGCTTCCCACGTGAACTTGGTGCAGGAAGTCCTGCAAATGTTGCACAAGCACAAACTCTTTGCTAAGTTATTGAAATGTGAATTCCACTGTACTGAACTAGACTTCTTAGGCTGCCATATTTTCCCCCAGGGCTTAGAGATGGACCCAGCCAAAGTTCGAGATGTTGCAGGGTGGGAAACCCCTCAGACCCGGAGACAACTCCAGATGTTCTTAGGATTTGCCAACTTTTACAGATCCTTTCTTGCCAACTTTGCCCAGGTGAGCTTACCACTCATGGATCTCTTAAAGACGAAGGGGAAAGATCCTGAGAGCGCACGGCCCGGCACTAAGCTAGCGTGGACAAATGAATGCCAGGAGGTGTTCAACCGCTTAAAAGCTCTGTTCACATTCGAAACCGTGCTAGTGCACTCCGATGAACTTAAGAAATTTATTGTTCAAATGGATGCCTTGGATGTTGCTATGGGCAGCACCATTTTGCAGGAGGGGGAGGATGGGAAAATGCACCCTTTTGCATATGAGTCTCGGAAGTTCAATGATACTAAGCGTAATTGGTCGGCTTGGGACAAGGAGGCAGGAGCTATTAAATTAGCGCTCTCTACATGGCGGCACTGGCTGGAGGGAGGCAGAGTGCCATTCGAAGTATGGACTGACCACAAAAATCTCAAGTGCTCAGAGCGCCCCGTAACCTCAATCCTAAACAGCTCACATGAGCGGATTTCTTCTCTAAGTTCAATTTCACCCTGCACCATTTCCCGGGCAAAGCTAACTCTTTAGCAGATACATTGTCCTGCCTCCCACAGCATGACAGCCGATGGGAGGGGGTGCTTGACTCAATGTTCATGCCTTCCCAGTTGGGAGGGGTGGTCTTAACTTGCAGCCAAATGACAGCCCAGCCCCTGGAAGACACAGAATCCTGGGAAGTGAAGTTCGCCTCCGCCGTCTCCAACAGTGATTGGCTGGAACTGGAAAAGGAGGGGGAGGTTGAAGAACAGACAAATGGCTGTTGGTACCACAGACACAAGTTTTTGTGCCAGTGGCTTTGCGGGGTGAAGTCATGTCTACAATGCATGGCTCCAAATTGGCGGGGCACTTGGGGTTTGTAAAATCATTGCACTTGCTTCAATGCCAATTTTGGTGGCCAGGAATGAGGAAGGATCTCTCCCTGTTTGTCCAATCTTGCCAGACTTGCATTATGTGCAAACCGAGAGGCAGGGAACTGCCTGGGCTCCTGCAACCACTGCCTGTGCCCAGTAGACCGTGGGAAGTAATTTCAATGAACTTTATCACTGACTTGCCCCCAGTCAAGGAAAAACTGTCATTTGGGTTGTTGACTTGTTTTCGAAGCAAGCCCACTTTGTTCCATTTAAGTCCCTGCCAGCAGCTCACTTACTGGCAAAAGCGTTCATTCAGCAGGTGTTTAGACTGCATACTTTACCCCAGAAGATAATTTCTGACCAGGGCTCACAATTTGTTTCCAAGTTTTGGGGTGAACTGATGAATCTCATGGGAGTGGAACAGGGTCTGAGTAGTGCTTATCACCCCGAAACTGACAGCCAGACGGAATGCGTAAATTAAACCCTTGAGCAGTACTTCCGGTGTTTCACTAATTTCCAACAGGATGACTGGGAGGGGCTACTTCCCCTCATGGAGTTTTGTTACAATAATGTGTGTCATTCATCCACAGAAGTCTCCCCATTTATGGCTGCCTATGGTTACGAGGCTCTACCTCTCCCTTTCCTATTCGAAATGACCCTGCCTGAGGGGGAGGTGGGAGACTGGTGTAAACATTTACAGGATGCCTGGCCGGTTCTGTGTAAAACGTTAGACAGGGCTAAACAGGCCTACAAAGCTCAAGCTTAAGAAATGCATGGTGAGCTGGAACATCCAGCCTGAAGACTCAGTTTATGTGTCTACTAAAAACATCAAGGGACTCCAGCCTAGTCGTAGACTTGGTTGGAAATACGTGGGTCCTTTTCCAGTCAAACGCAAAATCAGTGTGGTTACTGTTGAACTCAATTTGCCAAAGACTTTGAAACATTTGCATTCCATTTTCCATTTCAGCCTCCTTCATCGGGATCCTGGACCTAATACATGGCGGCCCCAGCAATTACAGCCTTCCCCCCAATTGTGGAAGGAGAACTGCAGTACGAAGTTGCTGACATTTTGGACTCTAAGCTGAAACAAAACAAGTTGTTTTATTTAATTGAGTGGGCTGACTTTGGGCTGCAACACAGAGAGTGGGTGGCAGTAGATCACATCAGGGCCCTCCGTCTCCTTCATTGCTTCCACTGCCACTACCCTGATAAACCCGGAGGGGCCGCTTGGGAACTCCAGCTGCAGAACTCCTGGGCAGGGAACCAATGGTTTTTAGTCTAGCTTGCTCGTTTTGCCTTCACGCACAAACTATATTCAGCTTGTAAGGGGGGGGGGTTGATTTTAGTATAACTCAGGAGGCCCTACTATTCCCGGGCATTCCTGACACAAGCAGTACATGCATCTTTAGTTCTGATTCACCAATAAACAGTTCTTTTCTGATGAAGCCCTGTGTTGTGTGACCTGACTAACAAGCCTGACAGAGTGTCAAGAATCGTTGTTCCCTCGACCTGTATCTCTCAATCCCGAGATGAGTGATGGTGTGGAGGAGATCATCACCCCAGCCTTGACTGGGGAAATGGTCCCTATGACCACTGTACCGACCACCGTGCTGACCACCCTTCCACAAGATGAGAAGGACTCGAGCAAGCCTTTCCTGGCACCCCAAGGGGGAAAAGCACACGAGTGGTGTAGCTCTGAAACCCCAATGAAAGGAGGAGGCATGTGGCTGAAGCAACCCCGGGCTCTCCAGGTGAGTGTGCCTCTAGACGGGACTTCATCCAGCAGAGACAAGATGCCTCAGCCAGCAGGAAAAGGCTGGGACCTGCTGTAAGAGGCACAACCCAGCAGGTCTGAAAGCAGTTGGCGCCACATTTGGTGAGCAGCACCCTCCCTTTGTTTTTCGTGACTGTGTCAGCTGTAAACCCTGAGATGGGTGCCCAAGTGAGGGTGAGGGCTTTAATAGACTCTGGGTGCACCAGGGATTTAATCAGCCTGGCTATAGTTACTGGGTTAGGGGTTCTGGTACAAACTCTGCCTGAGCCACTCCTCTTTACTCAAATGGATGGCTCCATGATGAAGAAAGCTTGCAAGTATCAGATTATCCCAGTGATCCTGGGAACGGGGCCCCACTGGGAGCAATGGGCCTTTGTAATCAATCAAATGGTTAGATTCTCCATGGTGCTAGGGTACCCTTGGCTCCGAGACCATGACCTGTATGTACAGTGGAGCTCATTTCTCTGACCCAAAGTGTAATGAACATGACTGGAAGGGGGAGTGGGGGGAGATGCCACCGGAGAGAATGTGCTTGGCTCAGGAGGAGCTTAGCTCCATACCCGTGGAGCATAGAGACCTCATGAGAGTGTTTGAGGAGGAAGAAGCAGATGAACTCCCCCCCCCTGCAATGCAGACTGTGCCACTGAGATTTTGCTGGGGCATAAAATGCCTAAAGGGAAATTATATTCCATGAGCCCCACGGAAAAAGACAAACTGCAGAAGTTCATTGAGAAAAACTTAGCCCATGGGTTCATCTGCCCCACCTCCTCCCATTTGTGGCTCCTGTCCTCTTCTGGAAAAATAAGGATGGGGGTTTGAGACTATCTACTGATTGCCAGGGCCTGAATGCAGTGTCGACCATTAATGCTTAACCCCTCCCATTGATTAAAGACCTTTTGGTGGAGGCAGCCAAGGGAAAGATCTTTACTAAGCTGGATTTACAAAACACTTTCAAGAGCGCATCCGAGAGGGGGATGAGCACATGACTGCATTTAACACTCCGTTGGGGCAGTCTGAGTATTTAATTATGCCTTTTGGGCTACAGGGAGGCCTGGGGTCTTCATGAACCTGATCAACGAAGTATTGCACAAGCACCTGTAAAATGGGGCTCTGGTTTACCTGGATGACATTCTTTTATATTCCCAAGACAGGGATACACATGTGACATTGGTGAGGAAGGTACTTGAGACCCTCTATGAACACAAGTTATTTGCCAAACTATCTAAGTGTGAGTTCCACAAAGGGGAGGTGGACTTTCTTGGCTACCGCATTTCACAGAAGGGGTTGGAAATGGACCTGCATAAAGTGGCTGATGTGCTGGGATGGGAAGCCCCCTGTACTAGATGACAGCTCCAATCATTCTTAGGCTTTGCCAATTTCTACCATCCATTCATTCCCAATTTTTTCCAAGTAAGCTGGCCCCTCACTGGCTTGTTAAAAACTAAGGGGAAGGGACAAGAGAGTTCCAAACCCAGAGCTCTCTTGGAGTGGATGACTGAATGCCAAGGGGCTTTTGATAAGCTAAAGGAATTGTTCACTTCTGATCTGATCTGATTTTACACCACCCGGATAAGAATAAGAAATTCATAGTCCAAGCAGGTGCCTCTAACATTGCCATGGGGGGGGCGATATTGCAAGAGGGGAAAGATGGGAAACTGCATCCACTAGCATACGTTTAAAAAAAAATTCAATGCTACTGAACAGAACTGGGTGGTGTGGTACAAGGAAACTGCAGCCATTAAGTTGGCCCTGACTACTTGGCAGCATTGGTTGGAGGGGGCAAGGGTGCCTTTCGAGGTCTGGACTGATCATAAAAATCTGGAAGCCTTGTGCACCCCATGAAACCTAAATGCCAAACAACTCAGATGGGCAGAGTTTTTCTCTAAATTTCATTTCACCCTCCAGCACTTCCCGGGAAATGCCAATTCCTTGGCTGATGCCTTATTGCACCTCCCCCAACATGCCAGTCAGAGGGAGGAGGTGGTTGATTCCATGTTCATGCCCTCCCAGCTGGGAGAAGCAGTACTGACATGCAGCCAGGCAAAGGCAGAGGCCAGGGAGGGGGCGAGCCATGGATTGCAAAATTCAAAGCAGTTATCAAAGACACTGACAGGAAATGAATTGATTGCTGCAGAAGTCTGACAATGGGCATAGAACACTTGGCAATGGGGCAGCAGCCCTGCAGTTGACCACTGAGGCCTTCAGACAGGGGGTTGGGACTGGTTGTGTGTGCTAGGCCCAGCAGCCTCCTATGCCTCAGTGCCTCTCAAGACACCCCCCTTCAGAGATCACACCTTGCCCTCTAGGTGATCACCTGTTTCCAGCGACTGGAAAAGATATTCAGAGACAAATATGTCAATAACTTTGCCCTTCTTTATCATGGATTCAAGAAGGAGGACAGGGAATATTTAGATGGTAGGGAAAGGGAAAAGCTGAAATGAAGGTTGATCGGACATGGACCAGTTGGGTGCCCAGTTTTCTTATATATGCAGGTGTGATCTCCTGCTCACAACCCTGGAGAGATGCCTAATTATTCCAGTCCTTTGACATCATATACAAAGGGTACACTGGGTTTATTGGTCTAGCCTGGTTGCACTACAATGAGGAATTTTGTGTACAGGCAGCCATGAACCCTTCCATTCAGTGGGATCAGATTCACCTGAAGCTTTAGTTGCAGGTGATGTCACTGGTGCAACCCAACTAGGGTGATTGATCTGATAGTGGGTACATCTGGTTCCACGGGGAAGATGGTTTAACCCTGTGTGCTTTGTTGGGAGTTTGACTCCCAAGGGGTCTGTAACAGAAAATGCTGCCCATACCGCCACGAATGCACTCTGTATGGCAGGTCCCGTTATTTTTCAACCTGCTTTAGGGTTAAACCCTACAGAGGGCAGAAAAGGCAGGGCAAATTTGGATCAAACCAGCCACCTAGAAAAGGGGCCCAGCCTGCTTAAACTGTAATAGTATACCAAGAAAAAGGATAGTGTATATTTGTTGCAGGGTTTCAAGTTCGGTTTCCAAATTCTCTTGCATGGCCCTCAGGGCCCATTTAAGGCTAATAACTTTACTGCTATTAAGGGCTTGGAGCAGGTCATTCAGGAAAAATAGGCAAGGAAAGGATGGAGGGCAGGGTGCTGGGTACTTTCCCCTCCCCTCCAGTACCCAATTTATGTGTATCCCCTCAGGGTTCCACTGGCACATGAGAAAACAAAGAGCGCTGTCCAGAGGCTAACTTTCCTGGAGATTGAGATTGACACTGTTGTGCTGATATCTTGCCTGCCTGCCAGTAAGTTTCAGGATTTGCAAGTGCATGTTGCCACTTTTCTTACTAAAAAGAAAGCTACCCTTAGGGAGTTACATCAGTTGGTGGGGCACCTCAACTTTGCTTGCTTTCAAGTTTCAGCTACATTTCTCTTCAATTCACTGCTTTCCATAGTATTGGGGGAGGGAATTCCTGAGGGGAGTGCATGGGTTGTTTGGAGTGAATGCTTGTAGAAGCCATAACCATTTATTTAAGCTGTGCCCCAGCACTGGTTCCCAAGGGAGCTGGCCTTGGGAGTCCTCTCTGCCAGGCTAGGATGTAGATAAGGCACCATATATCTGTCAGGGTTGCCATAGTAACCTAGGGGTTGGATGATGATGTATGCGTGAGATGTGGGGTGGTATTTGCCTGACCTATAACTGAGGGTTTTTTGTGCCTTTTCTCAGTTCTGACAAAGAGCATGTTTCCAAAAATAAGCATATCTCAATAAACTACCACTTCTTAAGTGTGTTGTGGAGAGTGTTTTAACTGGGAGACCAGACACTTGTAATGCTTGGCTCCTGGGCACGCTTTTTGCAGAAGCTCTGTAACACTATGGCGAGTCTGCATCTCTTACAACACAGGATCTGGATCACCAGGGCAGTGCATGATGACCTGTCAGTCTGGCAGGAGTTTTGGGGTTCCTTTAATGGGGTTTCATTTTGGGGAGAGGACCTGAAGCTCGAAGTGGAGCAGGATCTCTGGGATTTGGGGTCTATTTCCACAGGCACTGGTGCACTAAGAGTCACCTGATGATTGGCTGGTAGCCGGTTTGAACAGGGACCTCACTTTCCTTGAGTTTTTCCCCGTTCTGGTTGTGGGTTGTCTGTGGGAGAATGAGTTGGCCAACCACATGGTCCACTGCTGCTATTGACAACCTGGCTGTGGTTCATGTGATTAATTTCCTCTCATCCAAATCTCCTCAGGTTTTGGGGTTATTACGGGCTTTTACTTTGCACTGCCTCTGGTTGAATGTGCTGGGTTTTTTGCCAGACACATGCCGGGGTGGATAATGGGATGTGTGACACTCTCATATACAGATGGAGAGGTATCATCAGCTGGCCCTCGAAGCCGATCAGTAACTGGTGAAAATGCCCACGGATTTATGGCTGATTGGAGGGCCAACGCCTGCAGAGAGAGAGGACTAGCCATTGCTTCTGGCACAAGGAGAGGGTATGAGTGTGCAGTTCAGCGGTTTGAGCAGTTTAGATCTGAGGCTGAGTACTGCAAGGCTTGGCCAGTCCTAGTAGACCATTTGCTCCACTACTGGGTAGCCCTGAAAGGTAAGGGGGTAGCTGTGCATTCAATTCGGGGATGCCTTTCAGAAGGGGTGTGCACAGAAAAAAAATTTGGCCTGATTTGGATTCAGACAAATATGTGGGCATGGTATTCAGCCCACCAAATACCATCTGAATACCACTATTGGCAATTCAGGAGGTATTCGGCCAGCCAAATATTTGTCCGCCATGATACCCTATGAAGAAATCTCATTGAGTATATTCAGCGGCCTGGGGGGAGGGGATGTGAAGGAGAGGCTCCAAACTTGCAGGGTAGCTGCTGGAGTCTCTCCCCAAAATAGCCACCAAGTCCCAAAAACATTGGACCAAGGGGTCCAATTCTACGGGGTGGGGGGGACAGGTTGCCCTCATCCCCTCCAATGTTTTCTATGGTGGGAATAAAAGTTCAGTTTTCCTTGGTGCTATTAGTGGCCATGGGGGTTAGGAGGTTTGGGGGAGAGTCTCCAAATTTGCAGGATAGCTTCTGGAGCCTCTCTCCACATAAACCTCCAAGTCCCAAAGAAATTGGACCAGTAGGTCCAATTCTATGGACACCCAAACAGGTTACCCCATTCCCTCCATTGCTTCCAATGGGGAAACCTAGCCAGCAGACAGTCAGCAAGGCAGGCAAGCAGGCACCCAGCAGTCAGACTCTCCCACGGAATCTCAGGGAAAGTGAACTGTTGGAAGGTGCTTGTTTGCCGGGAGAACAAGTGGCACAATCCAGAACAAGTGGCACTGTGGCAGTGCAAGTGTGCCACAGTACCACACAGAAGCCCAAAAAGACCAATAGCACCAACATTTATACAATCGATGGTGCAACCGCATTGGAATACTGGCCACTCACCACACACCTCAGAAAGGATATTTATAGCATTGGAAAAACTGCAGAAAAGGGCAACCAGAATGATAAAAGGTTTGGAAAACTTTCCCTATGAAGACAGGTTAAGGCTCTTGGGGCTCTTTAGCTTGGAGAAATGATGACTGAGGGGTGACATGATAGAGGCTTACAAGATTATTCATGGGAAGGAGTAGGTAGAGAAAGACGTACTTTTCTCCCTTTCTCGCAATACAAGAACTTGTGGGCACTGGGCACTCTATGAAATTGCTGAGCAGCTGGGTTAGAAGTGAACAGGTCAAAAGAAGTACTTTTTCAACCAAAGAATGATTAACACATGGAATTCACTCACTTCCATAGGAGGTGGTGGTGGTGGCTGGCTACAAGCATGAACAGCTTCAAGAGGGAATTGAACAAACTTATGGAGGCTAGAGAAGAGATCCATCAGTGGCCATTAGCCACCAGGTATAGAATAGATAGGAAATCCTGGTTTCTGGGTCAACTGATGCTGTGGTGCTTGGGGGTGGGGTGGGACAGTGGGAAGGCTACTGGTGTCATGGCCCCACTGGTGGAACTCCTGATGGCTCCTGGTATTTTTGGCCACTGTGTGACAGAGTGTTGGACTGGATGGGCCATTGGCCTGATCCAACATTGGCTTCTCTTATGTTCTTATGTAACATCAGAGAATCTCTGTCAATGGGGGCCTTTCTGAAAGGGCAGCACAACCAATGCATTGAATGCAGTAGTGCCAGCCTGGCAACAGAATGCTGTGCCTGCCAGTGCCTGCCAACCTGTATGGCATTACTGCATTCAAAAGCTTCAAGACAGGCATTCCCCTCCCCTCACAAACCTGGGGAAACTGGGAACGGAAGGATAGGTGGAAGTGGGTTCCACACAACCTTATCTAACCTCTCTCCTCCCTGACACCCCCCTAGCTTGTCACCTCACCTGAAAGATCAGATAGACTGCAGTGAATGGACTGCTTGGGAGTTTCCAAAGGATACATAGCATGTGGCATGCTCAAAGTCAAGAAGACAGCAAGAGAGACAGATAGCTGGACAGTCATTCTCACATTAACTTTTTCCTCCTGTGTTTTCTCTCCTGTCACTCACTATCCCTTTGATTTGTAGAAGGGAGATCTCAGGGAAACAACTTCCCTTCTTTCACCTGACCCACACCTGCCTCCAGCCTTAGCCAGTAATCCTCTGTCCTGTCTCTTGTCTTTCCTATCCACATTGTAGCACAATAAAGAGACTAATATTAGTCTGTTAAACGTGTAGCCAGTAATCCTCTATCCTATCTCTTGTCTTTCCTATCCACATTGTAGTACAATAAAGAGACTAATATTAGTCTGTTAAACGTGTACCTTTGAGGCACTCAAAGCCTACCCACCCTGGTTCGATCCTCCCCAACTACTTCCTTGCTTCCAAACAGCTGAACCCACTGCTATTGTGGGACATGCTCTACAGGACTGAGTATCCCCTCCCCTTTACCCCTAGTCAAGTAGTCCTGAGAAGGACTGCATCTCTGGCCAGTGGTCCACTGGGCAGTGTGGACGGAGGAATCCTGGGATTGCCTACCTAAGGGGATGTTCTAGCTCTTTAACATGACCCAGGGTGCACCATGGGGAGGTGAGCTAGAGTAGCACCCCAAAAAAGACTCAAAATCTGGGTAGTGGTATTTTGTGGGACTGCTGCCCACTCAGTCCACAACCATACCCTTACCATTGAGTCAAGCCAGTGAAGGAAGGCCTCAGAAAGTGAGAGGGAGGGGTGTTGCTGCTTGTCTAGCCTGATCCTCCTCTCTCTGCAGGCAATGCACCAGCTATCATTGTCCCATTTGAGGAACCTTAGCCTAGGTGCGGCTGCCCCTCATCATGGGCCTTCCCTCACCCGCTACCAGTGTTCCCTTTAAGTTTAGCTGCGTTGATGTGAGCTAGCTCACAGGTTTTTAGCCTTTAGTTCACACATTTTTGTCTTCGCTAGGGAAGGATGGTTCCGGACCAAACTAATTTATGCAGTAGACATATCAGCTGCCTGCTCACAATTTTAATGCCAGTAGTTCAAAGTCTTAGCTCAGGAAGCATGGTTCCAGAGCAGACTAATTCATGCAGTAGCCAAATCACCTGCCTGCTCACAACTTAAATGCTGTTAGCTCACAAAGTAGAATTTTTACTCACAGGGCTCCACAGCTTAGGGGGAGCATTGCCCAATGCCCACCACCCACCCCTGCAAAGGAAAATGTAAATTTCTGTGGCATTCCTGTGGGTTTTTCTGGTTTTTGAATTGTATTCTAGCTAGAGTGATAACTCTTTTTGCAGCATTCAGGGTTTTTTGGGGTGTGTGTGTGTATGGATGGTACCCAGAGTGAACCTACCTACATCACCCAGTGCCACACAGCTACTGGGGTTCTGCAGAGGTGTTCTGGAGAGGGTGGCCTGGGTAAAAGAATGCTAATGGGGGTGAGACTGACGTGCAGACTGCGTAAGCAACGTGCAGCCACCTACAGCCACCAGGATTGTGCAGCAACTCCAGCACTTCAGCAGAGTAACTTATATATAGCACCACACTGAGTCAGAACTGTGGAAAACTATATACAGGTTTATTTACAGACTTCACCAACAAACTGCTCCACCAGACACATACACAGAGAGAGGAAGGACTGTACAGTACAAGACATTTACATTTATACATATGACAACCAATCAGCATCATGCTGAGTCATGGCACACTGACCTCATACCTGGGCCGGTCTGAACAGGTCAGAACTTGTTCCTAGCAGCTTGCCAGCTGTCACTTAGATTATGCTGATCTGATTGCTGGATATTAACTACCAACACTCCCCCTTAATAGACAGCAAAGTTAGATCAGATGCAATTGCTTCCTAAAGGTCAGGAATTTGACTTCATCTAAACTCTTTGTAAACATATCAGCAATGTTTTCTTTAGATGAACAATGTTGTAGAGTAACAAGTTTCCTCTGTACAGTATCTCTAACATTTTGATACCTGATATTTATATGCCTGGACCTAGGCTTAATTCCCTGGGAATCAGCAATCAGTGTAGCAGCCGCATTATCACACATCACAGTCATTGGCATATTACACTTTACATCAAAGTCATCCAATAATTGTTTTAGCCACTCCAATTGAATAACACATTCATTAATGGCTGCAAATTCAGACTCACAAGTGCTGGTGGAAATAAAATATTGTTTCACTGATTTCCAGATAACCAAGGATCCATTTACAAATATTACATAACCAGTAGTAGACTTGGCATCATTGTTTGTACCCCAGTTGGAGTCACTGTAGGCTAGAACCTGTTGAGAATGATTCCCTTCCAGTACCAACTTGTATTTGGATGTGCCCCTTAAGTATTTCAAGACTCTTTTAGCAGCATTCCAATCTCTTACATAGGGCTTTGCACTCTTTTGACACAGTAAATGTACTGCATTACTAATATCAGGGCGAGACCATGTAGTAAGATAGGTCAATGAACCAATGAGCGATTGATATAATTCTTTTTGTTCAAACAGCTTATCATCTGGCTCCCTATGACTTTTTCCCCCTCAGGCAATTCAGACAGTTCAAACACTTCATTTGCACACAGAGAATCATATTCAACTTGCATTGCTTTTAGCCAAGCTTGCTTTTCCTCTTCCTGCATCATGGTTACATCATTGTAACATGTAGGTTCCCTTGCACACACAAAATTTGCCACCTGTGTTTCAAACCCATATCTTTGTGGCGGAATACCTTTAGTACTTTTATCAGACCTCCTAGGTGTGCTACTTTCTTTTTTAATATCACCTGTTACACTAGGCAGAGAGGAACTTGCTTCTGGAACCTCAGAACTTGAACCAGTATCTGTTTCACCAGTAACAGGTAACACTGTTTGCTCAGATAAAGAGTTTGCATGAATATTATGCCAATTCTTGCCCTCAGTAAAATTGGCAGATCTGCTGAAAGTGATCTGATGATGGTCATTAGAGAATCTGTAGGTTTTCATACCTGATTGATACCCCAAAAAGAGCATTTGCTTTGATCTGGGACCACCCTTTCTGCGCTGATCTACAGGTATGTTGACCCACGCCTTAGACCCAAACACACGCAGATAATTCAACTTTGGTAGTTTTCCATATAACAGGGGAAATGGGATGTTGTTCGTGACTCTAGACCAAGTCCTATTAGATACATACACTGCACATTTCAAACTTTCAGCCCAAAATGATTTTGGTAACTGGGCATCAGCCAACATCGCATACATAATGGTTTGTAGGGTGGAGTTTTTTCGTTCTGCAACCCCATTTTCGGGTGGTGATGCTGGGTTAGCAACCCTATGCTTAACCCCTATCTTCTGCAACCATTGCTTCATTGCATTTGACATAAACTCTCCCCCCATATCAGTTTGCATGGCCTTTAACTCACCCAATTGATTTCTTACTTTGTTGTACCAGTATTTCAAGGTTTGACAAGTGTCAGACTTATTCTTCAAAATATAAACCCATGAGTAATGTGAATAATCATCCGTTATCACCAGCGCATAACGATTATGAGACAAACTAGGTGGAAACGGCCCCATTAGATCCACATGTACCAGTTGCAAAGCATGCGTAGACACCCTGTCACTTTTGCGAGCTACAGGAAATGCCTGCGACTTAACCTGTTTGCATACTCGACAGTCAAGGAAAGTTTTACAATCTTTCACTCCTTCCCTACCTGTCAGGGCTAGCGTTTGATTAATGGCATGGAATGAGGCATGACCTAGACAGTGATGTAGAAGGTGTAAACACTCATGGTGTGGGTTTTTGTTCCCAGGTACGCTCGCTGTGGCTGCCGTTTCAGGGTTACCTAACACATAAACACCATTTTTTCAAGTTAACAGTAGCCCTCACCTTCCCACCTTTGTTAATGCTACAAGACTCATTAGCAAATACAATTTCAAACTGAGCTCGGTCCAATGCCAGGACGCTGAGCAAATTGTTCTCAAGAGAGGGAACACAGAGAACATTCTGAAAAGTATGCTTTAGACTGGATATAGTTAACTCCCCACAGCACGCTACCTGAGCCACGTGACCATCAGCCAGAGTCACATGCTGTAGCTGTGCTTTCCATTGATTCTGTAGCATATCTGGAGCTTTACAAAAGATTTGGCTAGCACCACTGTCCAACACCCATTCATGTGTTAAATCAGTACCTGTCAACACAAGTGATGCATTTGGACGTTTAGGCAACACGTCCTGCTGTCCACTGACGAATTTCTTCTTCTGCTGCAAAGGGCAGGTTTTTCTTAGATGGGACACAGACCCACATAAGTAGCATTTTTTAACACGTAGAGCTCTTTCCGGCTCACATTTCATGCTGAGCTCCTCTCTCCGCCTGCAGCTGGCTCCTTAGAATTCCACAGGCTGGGGGCTTCCGGTCTGGGATTCATGGCGTCCTGACGTGTTCTGGCTTGCTCTCAGAGCTCCCAGAGCATACGGAGGGTCTTGACGACAGGGTGGGCTTCATATAGCCCACCACAGATCCCCCCAGGCAGGGGGGTGACTGGCAGCGAGCCTTGGCCCGAGAGGGAGTTGAGATCGGCTGATAGCAGGGCTTTAAAGAGCGTCGCGACCAGCCTTGATCCCCTCCCCCCAGAAGGCACTTCGGAAATTCTCTACAAGACCCCACCGAGTTGGATTCTCAACATAAGAACGCATGACCCAGACCTCCAAGACATTCTACGGAAACTGATATCAAGGAAACACTGCTATAACAAGACACGGACTTTGAAGGTAACTTTTTAAAATTGCTCACCGGAGACGCGTTTTGGCCGAGAGTAAACAACATCCGATGAAGCGCATGATCGTGCTGTATCTTTTGTACTAACACCGACTCCGAAAAAGAGCAGTTAAACAGCTAAAAAAGGCCAAAAAGCCGGTTTGTTGAACATTCCTGCAGTTGGAATATTGACTTTAAAATAGAAACTAACAGCAAGCCCCACGAGAACTAGTGTGGAAAAGTACTCTAGCTGCAGCAGAAATCGCCAGAACAGGAAGTGACCTCAGACCAGACAAGTAATATTTCCTAGAGAAGACCAAGGAGGCCGGAAGAAGGGAGGAAACCAGAGGCAAGGGGGACAACTAAGATTGCCGGACAGGAAGTGAGTAACCGGAAGAATCATCTACCATAAAGAAATTGCGCCCGCCATTTTGAGAAGGTCAGAAAAATTATACTTCGACTTTAACCAAAAGACTTAATAGAAAAAAGTGAAATTAGAGCGATTTAGGTGGGCATAAAAAGGACTTTCATTTGATGTAAGTTTTAGGTGAATTTTAAACAACGGCTTACGATCTGCGGCAACGACAGAGGGCGAACTCTTGGTCCTCCCCGAAAATGGCTGCTAAAGAAGAAAAGAAGCTACAGGGCCTGATGGAAGCTATGGAGAAATGAGTGATGGGCGCGTTACAAAAGATGAAAAAACTTTAGTAACAGAAGTATCAGACTTGAAAAAGGACCTATCTGGGATTACAAAAGAGATACAGACGCTGACTAAAAGAGCAGATGAGATGGATGAAAGAGTGAAGAGAGTGGCATCCAACATTGCTGAGGTTGCTATAGAAACAGAAAAAGTTAATGTGATGGTCCAATACAATGCAATGCTTAACCATATGAGATTCAGGGGGATCCCTGAAGACAAAAGTGAGAACATCCATTCTGTTATGGTGGATGCTGTTGCAGATTTTTTAAAAATGGAAGAGGAGAAGGTGGCGGCACAGATTGATGTGGTGTACAGAGTCAACTCTGCGATTGCGCAAAGGAAAAAATTACCCAGAGATGTGATTGTCCAGTTTATATCCAAAAAACTGAAGGAGGATCTATTTAAGCAACAATTTCAGGAAGATTTCACAATTGACAACAAGAAAATCATGATATTAAAGGAACTACCCAGAGCAATTCTTCAGGATAGACGACTCTTTAAAGACTTGATTGATGAACTGAAAACAGAGGGTATAAGATACAGATGGGAAATTCCAAAAGGTGTCAGTTTTACATTCAAGCAGAAGAGAGTCACCATCAAGTCAGTAGAGCAAATGACCAGATTCATCAATGATAACTTTAAAGACTCTGATAAGTAAGCATAAAAACAACATGGAGAGTCAAATTATAGCATGGAATGTCAATGGGCTTAATTCACCTCAAAAAAGAAAAAATGTTAGACTTTGGTTGGAAAAACAAAAATGTGATATTGTCTGTTTGCAAGAAACACATATTAAAAAAACTGATGCTAAATTTTTGATTCAAAAAAGATTAGGAGAGGAGTTTTATTCCCTCTCCTCCCAAAAGAAAAAAGGAGTTGTTATATATATTAAAAAGGAACTGGAACCAAAAGAAGTTTTTAAAGATAATGAAGGGAAGCTTTTGGCGGTAGAAGCTGTACTGCAGAGCAAAAAGACTTTAATTGTTAACCTTTATGCTCCAAATGGTGCGAAGGAAAAATTTTTCCAGGATTTGTGGGAGCAGCTACGACAGCTAACCTATGAGCAAATGATATTAATGGGTGACTTTAATGGTACTGTTAATAATGTTATTGATAGAAAATCCCAAAAAGGAAACGAAGGAATGGGCAAACTTCCGAAAGTCTTTTTTCAATTGGTTAAACACGAACATCTGGAAGATGCTTGGAGAGTTAAAAATCCCAAGGATAGAGAGTATTCCTTTTACTCATCAAGACATGAATCATTCTCAAGGATAGACATGATGTGGATGACTGAGAATTTGATCTTGCAGACACGCAAAATCGAGATGTTACCTAGAACCCTTTCTGACCATAGTCCAGTAAAATGGTCAACATATGTTAAAAGAAAGAAATTCCGATGGAGACTCAACGAGGATTTGCTGGACAAACAAAATATTGTGGACAAAATAAGGACAGAAACCCAAACATATTTTCAACTGAATTTAAACAAGGATGTACAGACGCAAACGGTATGGGAGGCCTATAAAGCTGTGATGAGAGGACATCTGATTGCAATCAATAATAATGAAAAGAAACAACAATTGAAAATAGATAAAGAGATTATGGAAAATATTCGGAAAAAAGAAATGGAGCTTAAGAAAAGGCCTGGCAAAAAGAAGATTTTGAGAGAATTGAGGATTTTAAGGGAACAATATGAGGCGAGGTTAAACAAAGAAGTATATTGGAACTTGAAAAAATTGCAACAGAAGTCCTTTGAAGGTGCAAATAAACCTGGTAAATATTTGGCATGGCAATTGAAGAAAAGAAGAGAAAATAAAACAATCACCAAATTGAAAGATGGAAATAAAGAAATTTCAGACCCAGGAGGGATCCGGAGGGAATTTTATAAATATTATGCAACTCTTTTTCAAGCAAAACAAGTGGATCTGCAAAAGTTGCAAGACTATTTATCTAAGGTTAATTTGATACAACCAGGCCCAGAAATGAAAGCAATATTAAACGCTGTAATAACTAAAGAAGAAATCAGTAAAGCAATAGGAGGGGCAAAGATTTCCAAAGTTCCAGGTCCGGACGGTTTTTCAGCTAAATTTTATAAAAAACTTCATGAAGACCTGGTTCCAGTGTTAGAGATTCTTTTAAACGAAATTAGAAGAACTGGGAAGATTCCAGATTCCTGGAATGAAGCTGCGATCACCTTAATTCCGAAAGAAACGCAAGATTTATCAAATGTAAAGAATTATCGACCTATTTCACTGTTAAACAATGATTATAAGATTTTTGCAAAAATATTAGCAGAGCGCCTTAAAGGGTTCTTGAATGATACCATTGCTGAAGATCAAGCCGGATTTTTACCAAATAGACAAATAAAAGACAATATGAGGGTTGTTTTAGACGCAATTGAGTATTACGATAAACACCCAGAAAAAGAAGTTCGCTTTTTATTTTTGGATGCAGAAAAGGCATTTGATAATTTGAATTGGGAATTTATGTTTAAAGTGTTTGAGGAATCACAGATGGGCGCAGAATTTACAAGAATGATTCAATCAATATATAAAGAACAAAAAGCTATGGTGATTGTGAATGCAGAACCAACAGAAGTGTTCCAGGTCAGAAAGGGTACCAGACAGGGTTGCCCCCTGTCACCATTGCTATTTATCTGGATTTTGGAGATTTTGCTGCAAATGGTTAGAGATTATGATAACATAAAAGGTTTGAATATTAGAGGTTTTTCATATAAACTACGAGCATTTGCGGATGATATTATGTTTATTGTTGAAGATTCTGTTAATAATATGCCTAAGGTATTTGAAACAATAAAAGAGTTTGGCGATCTCGCAGGGTTCTATGTAAATAAGAATAAGTCCAAGATATTGTGTAAAAATATGATAGGTACAAAGCAACAAATGTTACAAAACGTGACAGAATGTGAAGTGGTTAAAAAGGTTAAGTATTTGGGAGTTGAAATTACAATGAAAAATATTGACTTAAGAATAATTATGAAAAACTGTGGGTTTCGATAAAGAGTGATTTAGAAAAATGGGAAAAACTTAGATTATCTCTTCTTGGAAAAATTGCCGTTGTCAAAATGAATGTACTGCCCAGGTTAATGTTTTTGTTTCAGACAATACCAATTGTGAAAGATGTGAAAGTGTTGGTGAAATGGCAAAGAGAAATCTTTAAATTTATCTGGGCAGGAAATAAGCCAAGAATTAAAATGAAGATAATGTATGATACTAAAGACAGAGGTGGCTTCCAAGTCCCGAATTTGCGTTTGTATCATGAAGCTGTATGTATGTCTTGGTTATCTGACTGGGTTAATTTGGAAAATAGAAAACTTTTAGCTCTTGTGGGGCACGATTGCAGATTTGGCTGGCATGCCTATCTTTGGTATGGGAAAAATAAAGTTGATTCAATGTTTAAGCATCATTATGTAAGGAGAACATTGTTTGATGCATGGACCAGGTACAAGGATACAGTTTCCGACGAGAGGCCTTTGTGGATTGTTCCAGCAGCAGTTATACATCCTTTTTCAGAACATAAAGGTAATGATTGGTTGAAATACCAAGAACTGTTGCAAAAAGAGGGGAAAAAATATGTTTTAAAACCAAATAATGAACTAGAATTTGAATATGGATGGTTACAATATTGTCAAATAAGGGATATTTACAAAAAAGATTGTAAAGAAGTTGGTTTTAGAGTTAAGAATGATGAGTTTGAAAATATATGGTTGAAAAGAGAGCGAAAAATGATCTCAAAGATGTATAAAACTTTGTTGACTGCATATACTTTGGATGAAACTGTTAAAGAGCAAATGATAAAATGGGCCATAAACATGAACAAAGAAATTTCTATGGAAACATGGGAGTTTTTGTGGAAAAGATCCTTTAAAATGTCTACCTGTGTTAATGTAAAAGAAAATTGTTACAAGATGATGTACAGGTGGTATATGACACCAAAAAAGATTGCTAATATTAGTATGGATAAGAACTTGAGTAATAAGTGTTGGAAATGTAAAAAAACAGAGGGTTCTTTTTACCATATGTGGTGGTCATGTGATAAAGCAAAGGTATACTGGTCTAATATACACTGTGTGATGCAGAAAATATTAAAAATCCCAATTGGGAGAAGACCGGAACTTCTCTTAGGTTTGACAATGGAAAGAATTCCACAGGAAAAAAGGACATTATTATGGTACATGATTACGTTGGCGAGAATGGCCTTCGCTCAGCAATGGAAAGCGGAGAAGGTGCCGGATATACATGACTGGTTTAGAAAAATGTTGTTCTTAGCGGAAATGGACAAAATGACAAAAAAAACTAAATGGACAAATGGCAGAACAGTATATAAAAGTTTGGGAAGGTTTGAAATTGTATTTGGAAACTGAATACAGAATAAAGGGGAAAATGTACAATTTAGATTTGTATGGATGTTGAATGAGAAGTGAAATGAATTCTGAATTGTATTATACTGTTATCTGAAAATATGTTGAAATCAGTTAGGTGTTTATATATTTGAAATGTGTTACCTGGTTTGTCGATTCATATAAGTTTAAACTTGATTACCGACTAATATATACTTTTTTGTTATTAGCAGTGTTGGAAGCCTATTGGGGGGGTGGGGGGATGGGATGGAAATTTTTTCAAATTGTATTGATAACGTTGTTGAAAATGTTGAGTGCATCCCAATAAAATTTTGTTTAAAAAAAAAAAAAAGAATTCCACAGGCTGGGCACGCTGCCAGGAAACAGAAGAAAGCTTTGTGTTGATTTTCGCCTCGTATTCCAGTGTTCTGCCAACGATCATTTGCAGATTTAGCTGATCTACTGGTAAACCTTCCAGGGAGGTGATTAGGGTGTCATATTCCATGCTGAATGAACTTAACACGAGATAGCACCTGTCCTCCTGGCTTATGTCCTTCCCTCTGCCTTGCAATTGCTGGAAAAGCTCTGTCAAAGCATTCACATGCCTCCGGATAGACTCTCCTGGACCTTGAAGCTTTCTGTAAAGGTGACGCATCAAGGACATAATTGTACCAGCGGAGGTTTGTATATAGACAGCTTTTAATGCATCCCAGGCTGCCTTTGCATCAGCTGCAGATGAAATGTGTATTAACTGGTCATCACTCATGGCCAGAACGATGCATGCCAGAGCCTTCTTGACCTTTGCCATATCTGCTGCTGGAACTGGATCAGGAGGGTCGTTAACGTACACCCAGAGCCCTTCTCTGATAAGATAGTGTTTCATCCGAAACGCCCACGTATCATAATTCGTGGAAGTAAGCTTGTCCACCACCTGCGTTGTCGGCACCAAAGCCATGCCTCCTCCGGCTTTCTCGACACGCTTGGGCTGGAACTGTTATCAGTCTCTCTCTTACACACAGCGTGACTCACCACAGCCAAGGCTTGTCCGGGCAGGCTCGTTCACTCCCCCACTCCTGGAAGAAGTCAGCACCCTCAGCTCCTTGTCCTCTGCAGCACGCTCACTCTCGGTCTGGCTCACCGGCGTTGTCCAGATAACAGTGCTGGCTGTCAGATTCACCGGTCCCTGACAGGCACGAATCCCCACTGGGCTGGTAGGCTAACTGTTGCTCGGGATGGTCTTCCCGTGAGGCTGGGCCCATAACCCTGACGTGCGGACTGCGTAAGCAACATGCAGCCACCTACAGCCACCAGGATTGTGCAGCAACTCCAGCACTTCAGCAGAGTAACTTATATATAGCACCACACTGAGTCAGAACTGTGGAAAACTATATACAGATTTATTTACAGACTTCACCAACAAACTGCTCCGCCAGACACATACACAGAGAGAGGAAGGACTGTACAGTACAAGACATTTACATTTATACATATGACAACCAATCAGCATCATGCTGAGTCATGGCACACTGACCTCATACCTGGGCCAGTCTGAACAGGTCAGAACTTGTTCCTAGCAGCTTGCCAGCTGTCACTTAGATCATGCTGATCTGACTGCTGGATATTAACTACCAACAGGGACATCTATCGAAATGATTTGGGGATGTGTCTCTTTGTAGGCAGGACTCCTTATATCCTCTCTGCCCAAGCACAGGACAGTTTCAAAAAATGACACTGTCCTGTGATTGACCCAAAGAGGATGCAACTCACCCTTATTGGTAGAGTTGCAAGTCTCTCTCCCCCCTCCCAAGCAAGGAAGGTGGTGTGCTAAAGCAACACCAACCTTGCAAAGCCTGCAAGCTGCAAATGCATGGCAGTGATTGGCTGAAACTGGCCTCCTCCCCCTCCCCTCCTCCCTGGACCCAGGAAAGAGGCAGGAAAAGGCCAGTTTCAGCGGGAAAGGCAGCAAGAGGGTAAGTAAACTTTCACTTATCCCCTTTCTGCTTTTCCCCAGCCGTTATTCAGCCATCCAAATACCTGCTGAATATTAGTTGCTGTAGATTTTCCAGGTTGTGTGACCATGGTCTTGGCATTGTAGGACTTGATGTTTCGCCAGTAGCTGTGACTGGCATCCTCAGAGGTATAACACAGAAAGATGTAGTACTCTCTGTGTCAAGCTGAGCACAAATATGGTAGGCAGGTAATGTATATCTACCCTGGAAAGTGGGGTAGGGCTGAGTCATTATCTTATAGTAGCTCTCCAGGCTATGAACATGCTACTGGAGGAGCTTTCCTGAGGAGGTTCTTTTGTGTCTGGAATGCCTATTGAAACTCTAATCTTATCTGTAGTGCTATTGTCAGCTGTAGAGCATTTTGTGTTTTTCAGGACAGGAAACCATGCCCTATTTATTTTTAAACTCTTTTCTTTCCTGTTGAAATTGTGTTTATGTTTATGAATTTCAATGGCTTCCATATGTAATCTGACATGGTAATTGGAAGTGTTGTCGAGTCTTTCAGTGTTTTGAAACGAAATGCTGTGTCCTGTTTGGGTTAGGCTATGTTCAGCCACTGCTGATTTTTCAGGTTGGCCAAGTCTGCAGTGTCTTTCATGTTCTTTTATTCTTGTCATGTTCTTTTATACTTGCTGAATAATTTGGCACAGAATCTCATTTGGCCAGCAGCCAAGACGAATATGGCCGAATCAGGGGTATTCGGCCAGATATTTGGCTCAGCTGAATTGAATGCACCTCCCTATCTTTCAGCACTGGCCTTTGCCAGTAAGGCTCTGGGTTATTGGGAAGATACTGGTGACTTCCAACTGCAGAAGATGCTTGGGGGATGGACATGAGAATCAAGCTCACAGAATTATTTAAGACTAGGGAGCAAAGCCCGTTGTGGTGGAAGACAATGGGCCCTAGAAAGGAAAGGAGGGAGGTGGAAGGGAGAGAGGGTTGGAGGAAGGAAGGGAGGGAGGAAGGAAGGAATAGGGGGAAGAGTGAAAGAAAGGAGAGAGGAAGAAAGGAAAAGGGGGAAAGGAAGGGAAGAGGGGCAGAAAAGGGCTTCTCTGGGCCCAGAGAAGGCCTTTTCTGTCCCCCACACACCATTGCCTGGGCCTTCTATGGGGGCAGTAGGCAGTGTGTGGGGGGAAAGGGCTTCTCTGGGCCTACTGCCCCCATAGAAGGCCAAGGGGATGGTGTGTGGGGGATGGAAAATGGCTTCTCTGGGCCTAGTGCCCCCATAGAAGGCCCAAGGGATGGTGTGGGGAGGCGGAAAAGGCCTTCTCTGGGCCTAGTGCCCCAGAGAAGGCCCAGGCAATGGTGTGTGGGGGACAGAAAAGGCCTTCTCTGGGCCTAGTGCCCCCATAGAAGGCCCAGGGGATGGCGTGGGGGGCAGAAAAGGCCTTCTCTGGGCCTAGTGCCCCATAGAAGGCCCAAGGGATGGCGTGTGGGGGCGGAAAAGGCCTTCTCTGGGCCTAGTGCCCCCATAGAAGGCCCAAGGGATGGCGTGGGGGGCGGAAAAGGCTTTCTCTGGGCCTAGTGCCCCATAGAAGGCCCAAGGGATGGCATGTGGGGGTGGAAAAGGCCTTCTCTCAGCCTAGTGCCCCCATAGAAGGCCCAAGGGATGGCGTGTGCGGGGCGGAAAAGGCCTTCTCTGGGCCTAGTGCCCCATAGAAGACCCAGGGGATGGTGTGTGGGGGGCGGAAAATGCCTTATCTGGGCCTAGTGCCCCATAGAAGGCCTAGGGGATAGCGTGGGGGTGGAAAAGGCCTTCTCTGGGCCTAGTGCCCCATAGAAGGCCCAGGGGATGGCGTGTGGGGGACGGAAAAGGCCTTCTCTGGGCCTAGTCCCCTCATAGAAGGTCCAGGGGATGGTATGGGGGGTGGAAAAGGCCTTCTCTGGGCCTAGTCCCCTCATAGAAGGCCCAGGGGATGGTATGGGGAGGCGGAAAAGGGCTTCTCTCACTTGCCTCAGCCTTGGGGGCCTGTCCCTGCACTCACACTCCAGACGGTCCTCTCCTGTCGGAGGACTGGAGCAGACTGAGCTGAAAACACTGACCAGGGCTGACGTGGGCGGGACTTTGCGAAGCAGCCAGTCAGCCCTGGCCAGTGTCTTCTGACTGCCAGTTCTTGAGTCGAATCAATTATGGCAAGCATAGAATCTTGTGAAACCAAAATTCAAATATATATAAGGACAGTATAACCCATTTCCTCTTCAGTCTTCACGGGTTTGCATGGGGCCTGGGGGGACATCTGCTCTTCAGGTTATGAGGCCTGCCTCTTCCACACAGCAGCCTTAGTAGTGCTTTTGGCAGGGGCAGAACTCTCCAAGTTAGTGAGGAATGACATGTCAAGTCAGGCTTTGTTAGCCCGGGACTTGCATTTAGGGCAGAATTCGGCATTCCAAGATTGACCAGCATCAAAAGGGGCCCTGATCATACTGGGCCCTTGTTCAGATGGGGAACTGTGCCCAATATCCACCCTCTTGTGATATCTGGCTGTACATGGCCAGGATGCTGGTTTGCTGTTTTGACATGCTGACAGTAGTCCATTGATGAAACATAAATTCTGGGCAGTGACCTAGTGGTAAGCTTGGACTTTCAGGAGTAAAATTTGGGACCCACTCCTCTATGGCTGCAGCCCTGGGTTACTCTGCTCCAGATATTCAAAAGCTGGATAGGTGGCATTCAGCCATGTATAAAGCCTATGTACAACTTCTCCTTGTTCCATGAATTCGTTGGTTTGGTGGTTCACTGTTATTTCTTTTTAGGTGCTGTTCTCCATGGCAAGAGAAGATGGGTTCTCATCTGTAGGCCCAGCTTTGTTTTGTCAGCAGCTCATTAGGCCAAGAGGTCTGCTGTCACCTCCCAGCAGGGTCTTAGCCAGTGGGCTACTGTTGAGTGGTGGGGGAACCGAGCCTCCAATGGCTGGGCCTCATGCCTTTATTGTTTCAAAGAGACACTGGCCCTCCACTGGATTTTCTGGTCCTCCTCTTGGGAGGCAATGATCTGCATCTGGTCAAGGGCAAGGCCCTTGTATTGCAGGTTATACAGAGCAAATGGGGTCTGCCATAATACCATGACTAGTGTGGTGTGGTGTGGTGTGGTGTGGTGTTATGGACCAGAGGGGCATTGACAGAGCCCAGTGCAAGGCAAATAGGGAAATTAAAAAGGCCCTGGATCGGGGGGGGGTTGTACATATGCTCAGGTGAGGGAGTACATACCTCACCTGAGCATATGGACCTAATGTGCAGGCCTGTTCAGGAGTGATGACATATATTTCTCTGAGAATGGTAACAACATCATAGATGATTCGTGGCAAAGGTTGCAGGTTGCTTTAAGTCTCCCAGTGGGTGCAAGGATCTAAGCAGAGGCTTGGCCTTTGCAGTGACAGGATTGTGTTGGGGATTCATATGCAGCTTAGTGAGCACCTTTTAGCAACCCCACTTTAGGGGCTAAGGGTCTTGCAGGATTCAGCCCTTGAGTTGTGTGGTGCGGGGTGAAGAATGTGGACTACCTTTGGGCCTGTCTAGATAGATCCTCCCTTCAAATGACTTGGGAGATGGAGCTCCAGGGCATTGCCTGTTTGCTGTGCCAGCCGGGTGCAAGCCATGGCAAGATGGCTCGAACCAGGGGCAGGGTAGCTTGCCCTTTACATGGTAAGGGAGGGGTTGAGAGTCACCCCTGGCCTTCACCATGCCACAGATTAGTTTTGGTCCTTGCTGTTTAAAGTTCTTAAAGTGGCCCTTAGTTTACCCAACTTTCAATGTCTATCTTTTTCTTCCAAGGGGGGGGAATGTATCATGGCCAGAAAAAAGTCACCTATATCACCATTTATGTTAGTAAAGTGGGTATGCCACACACAGGCATTCTGTTGGGTGCCAACATTGATGGAGGGAGGGAGAGAAGGCAAAAGTGTGTCCCCACAAGTGAATATCTCTTGGCAGTTTAAAAGAGAGGAAGATTAACCTTGAGGAGCAAAAACACTCTGAGGCACTCTGGAGAAGTGAGCAGTGACTAGGGATGTGCAAGGAAAAAAGTTCGGTATCTTTCAGATTCAGGGTTTGGGGACACTTAAAAATTCAGTATTGCCTTGAAAACCCAAATTCCATTATAACCTACAGGGCCATTATAGTCAATGACAAATCTCCCAGGGTATATTCAGTGGGCTGGGGGAGAGGGGTTTTGAGGTAGAGGCACCAAATTTGCAATGTAGCTGCTGGAGCCTCTCCCCAAAGGAACCCCCAAGTTTCAAGAAGAAGAGGAGGAGAAGGAGGAGGAGATTGGATTTATACCCCATCCTTCACTACCTGAAGGAGTCTCAGAACAGCTTACAATCCTTTCCCTTCCCTTCCCCACAACAGACACCCTGTGAAGTAGCTGGGGCTGAGAGAGCTCTGAGCAAACTGCTCATGAGAGAACAGCTCTGAAAGAACTTGTGACTGAGCCAAGGTCACACCAGCAGCTGCATATGGAGGCGTGCCGAATCAAACCTGGTTTCCCCAGATTAGAGTCCATGGTCCTAACCACTACATCAAACTGGGTCTCAATATTGGGCCAGAGGGTCCAATTCTATGGGCACCTGAAGAGGGTGTCCCATCCTTCATTGTTTCCAATGGTGGGAAAAAAGCAAGGTAGTCATACAACAAGCCCAGCAGATTCTCCCAGAGAGTTTCTGCAGAAGAAAGTGAAGTGTGGGGAGGAGAAATGTTTGCAAGGTACTGGCTTCTGCTGCTGGGCTCTAGTAGGTTGGCAGTGATTCTGCTGCTGGGCACCAGAAGGTTGGCATTTCGTTCTGCTGGCGAGCACTAGTACATTGCACTGGTTCTGCTGTACTTGCATAAATGCCCCCCCCCTTCAGAGATCCTCAGATCTGACCTTAGTCCTCCTGGGTTTTGGCACTGCCACAATGGCACTGGTTCTGCTGGGCCCATTGCACTGGTTCTGCTGCTGGCCTTGCAAAAATGCCCTTCCCACACTTCACTTTCAACTGCAGAGATTCTCTGAGACATTTTGCTGGGCTTGCATTGCCTTGTTATTTTCCCCCATTGGAAACTATGGAAGATGGGGGCATTCTCTTTGGGTGCCCATAGAATTGGATGCCCTGGTCCAATCTTTTTGAAATTTGAGGATTCTTTTGGGGAGAGGCTTCAGCAGCACAGCAAATGTGATGCGTCTACCTCACATTCCCTCACCCCTAGCCCACTGAATATAGCCTAGGAGATTTACCATTGACTATAATGCCCCCTTAGGGTATAATGGAACTGAAAAATTTGGGATTCCCAAATTAATTTGTGATTCTCTTATTGGTAAGCTGAATCAGATCAGAGAATCTGATTCAGCTTAACTAATGCCTAAATCATTCTGAAAAGGCATAATTTGAGTATTAATTCACCTTGTAAATGCCAAATGCACATCCCTAGCAGTGACTCACAAAAGCTCATACCCTACCACAGATTTTGTTAGACTTTAAGGTGCTACTGTACTCTTTTCTGCTACTCTGAGACTAATTCTTCCCCCAAGAGATTAACAGCAACTCCTCTGTTCAAGCTATAATTTTCCTTTATTTTACTGACATACAGCTTGGCTATAGTCCAGGTAGCTACAAGCCAAGATTTTTAAAAAATATTGTTATGTATTTTAGAAAATGAATGAAGTTTACATCTTTTTTTTTTGTCTGAATAGACCTTGAGTGGGTTATATTTGAAAATGTGAAAAATAATACCAGCAGTTATTAAAAAGCTTTTAGGAGACCCAGATTTTATATTATCATAAAAGAAGATCTCTGTAGAATAATACTAAACAAATGTAAAAATTATCAATTTTGAGGAATTTCATATGTGGACAAACATATTCTCCACCTAGTGTTGATGATAAGCTTGCTGAATACTTTTGCTATCTGCACAGTGCTTGGCCACATGCTGATGGGTAGACATTGGTTAGATAGATTAATAATACAAGATTTTAAAACAACATAATACACTTGATGCAAATGTACTAAAGCTTAATTGCCAACCAATGGGCAGCATCAAAAAAGGAAATTACACCTACTGAAACAAATTAATGCTGCAGACAAAATTGGAAAGTCTGTCATAAGTGTCTATGAAACCACACAGAAAAGAGCCATAAACATACAAGATGTTTTGTCATTCATCAGGGCTCTTTTTGTAGCAGGAACTTTTTTGCATATTAGGCAACACACCCCTAATGTAGCCAATCCTCCAAGAGTTTACAGTAAGCTCTTGGAGGATTGGCTACATTAGGCGTGTGCCGCCTAATATGCAAAGGTGTTCCTGCTACAAAAAGAGCCCTGCATTATATACATTATTAAGCCTGAAATGATCATTCCCTGTGTTAGCAAAGGAACCTCAGTGTGAGGGAGGACAAGGTATGAGAGGGTCCCTATCAGAGGAAGAGCTCTCCTAACCTTGGCTGAAAAATATCAAGAGAATGTGTGTCAGAATCCTCAGCGAACTGTGGCTGGGAGTTGAAGGTGCTGAAGTGAAAAAATGGCCATCCTTTTAACCTATAGTTTAAAGGAATTGGGCTTAGGAGATGCTGTACTTTTATTGATCCCAATTTCTCCCATGTAGCATCCATTAAGTGTAGGAGTGAACCCCCTAACTGTTTAAAGGATCATGGGTTCAAAGGAAAACCAAACAAAACTGGCCACAGAAAATGCCTTTCCTCTGAGTCCAGGTCTTCCCTTTACCAGGACATATCCCTGGATACCAGCTTACAATTCAGAGTTCTAAAACCTCTCAACTTCAACAAGTCAGATGGCTGTCTTGTGACCTAGTAAGTGTAGTCAGCTCTAGAAGCTGTGAATGTATCTCAGTTTTATAAAAATAGTTGTTGGTTTTCTTCTTCTCACAGTCCAATGGAGCTGTAGAGTGCTTTAAAGTGAATGCAGCTATGGCATTTTGGTATCATTCTCATCATATTCCTTTGGCTTTCTGAGCTACTGAACATACTCTGAAGAAGTTCCACTAGAGGATGGGCAAGCAACTTGTTCCCCCTTTTCACATTCTTAGAGATACAATGCTAAGGGGGCTTTGTATGTACAGGAGGAGCACCTTCATATTCCCATAGAGTGGATGTATGTATTTTCCCTTGGCATCTCTCCTTATATATAATTCTGTTTTGGACATGGATTCCCCTGAACATTCCAACCTGCTCCAAAATCAGTTGGCTGAATGAACTGTCATTTGGAGAGTCTCCCTATCCACTGGCTGCGTTGCCTGAGTCCTGCCTCCAACATTCTAAACAGTTCACTGTTCCTCTCTCCCACATAGCCAGTCAGAACACAGAGGTCATTTGCATATGTGGCCTGATTGGCCTTTGCCTCTAACATTCTAAACAGTCTGCTGTTGCTGTTGGGAGTCCTGAGGTAAAATACATATCCCAGTCTCCCTGTGGGGCCTGGAGATCTCCCAGAAACCACCGTATTCCCGAGCCACAGCACATCCTTTCCCCTACAGAAAATTTCACAGCTATTAACACTGATGTCCAGATGACCAAGATCAGTTCTCCTGGAGACAATGACTGCTTTGGCCAATGGACTCTATGGCATTATACCCTGCTGAAGTCCCTCCCCACCCAAACGCTGCCCTCCCCAGGCTCTACCCCTCAAATCTACAGGTATTTCCCAACCCAGAGTTGGCAACCCTGTAACTGGCTATGGAACTGTTTTCCAGACTCTTGGAACCCAGAAGACATGGCATAGGAGGAGGTGGTTTTCTACCTTAGCTGCAACTGCATAGCTCCAAATTAACATAAGCCAAGGGTGGAGGGAATCATACCTGTTACCATGAGGCTGTCCTCCCATACTACCCACTTGGGGCAGCAAAATGACTTGAAACAGCCCTGCCTTATAACTAAGCAGAAGGAAATAAACATGGTTTGCCTCCCTCTATTTTCCCCTTCCCTCTGTCACTCCACCAGCCACAGCCGGGACACTCACCTGGAGCTTCCTTCTAGAGCTCATTATATTTCTTCCCATAACAGGCCTTGCTCCTAGTGAGACATATAAGTACAGAGGGAAAAAATGGTAGCTATAACAAATACCTGGCAAATTCCAGAACTAGAAGCTCTGTGATACCCTTTATTAACATCAACCAAAATAACAACAACAAACTGTGCAAGCTCTCCAGAACTCTTCACCACCAGGCTGAAAAAGAGTATAAAGATAGTGTGCCAGTCACTCACACATCTTGTGTTACCACTTCACTGTAACAGGCAAAGTTGAATTGGATCAGAAACTTCAAAGATTCTGGCAGTTCTCACATAGAGACTGCCATTTCCTCCAGCATGACATCGGAAAATTAATGAGCACATTTGAAGTTTTGAAGCCGAACTCTTAATGAAAGTGATGTCATATGTAGGTCAGTAAACCAGTTAAGAGAAGGGAAAATAGATTATGCTGTAGCTCAAGTGATCTGGCAGTTGAAAGCTCTCATTTTGTATTGCCCGAATATTCATCAAATATTTATCAAACACTGATACTGGTGCTCCTCACAAACTCAACAGTTTGAAGATACAGTGTGTAGTATTCATGCAGCAATCTTCACTACCCCAGCGCTTCCATTCATCACCAGCTTTTAGTCTTGAGTTTAGTTATAAGACTAGCTGAATAAATCCTTGGATTGGGACTGGGTGGAACACATCCAAGGAGTCAAGATTGAAGGGGTGAAGGATGGAATAAGGCAGACTTTGAATTTGGTATATAGATCTAAAATGTCCTCTCTGTTTAAAAAGGGTATATTTTTCTACTAAGTAATTAAACAGAGCCCCCAAGGCCCACTAAAATTAAAATAACAGCATCCATTTATTTTGGCAAAAGTTGTTTGCAAAAGCATTTGCCAAAATATTTCTGTGGCTCTGGTCTTTTCAAGTGTCTCTTTCTCAATAAAATCCAGATGCCATACATCCATAAGACCTTACAAGCTGCCGTTTATGTCCATGAAAGATGCCTTTGTCATTAATTAATCTCTCCAAAACTGTGGCAGGACATTCCTCATGGCTCCCAAGAACATACAGTCAGTGGTTTCATCCTGCCAAAAAGCCTATATTAATCTCCTAGTTCTGAAGAAAACCATTGTGTCACAAAAGTTGTCACCAAAAAGTTTAATACTCTCAGTAAATCCTCTTCTTTGTCTGGTTTATCTAGGGTGGTATTCTGGTAGGTCCTCTCATAAAATTATAGAGTTGGAAGGGACCTCCAGGATCATCTAGTCCAACCCCCTGTGATATGCAGGAAATTCACAACTACCTCCCCCCACAACCCCAGTGACCTCTGTTCCATGCCAAGAAGATGACAAAAAACCTCCAGGACCCCTGGCTAAACTGGCCTGGAGAAAAAATGCTTCCTACCCCAAAGTGGCGATCAGCATTTCCCTGGGTGTGTAAGTAAAGGCCACAAGAACTAAGCACTAATGCAACCCTTCATCCCTCTCATGATCTGTCTTAAGTTCACAGATTCGGCATTGCTGACAGATGGCCATCTAGTCTCTGTTTAAAAACCTCCAAAGAAGGAGAGCCCACCACCTCCCAAGGAAGCTTGTTCCACTGAGGAAACATTCTGTCAGCAAGTTCTTCCTAATTAGTTGTTGTAGGTTTTCCAGGCTGTATGACCATGGTCTTGGCATTGTAGAACCTGACATTTCGCCAGCAGCTGTGACTGGCATCCTCAGAGGTATAACACAGAAAGATGGAGTACTCTGTGTCAATGTGAGAAGAAAAATGGTAGACAGGTAATTTATATCTACTTGGGAAGTTGGGGTAGGGCTGAGTCATTATCTTGTAGGAGTTTCCCAGGCTGTGACATGCTAATGGAGGAGTTTTCCTGAGGAGGTTCTTTTGCATATGGATTGGCTGTTGAAATTCTAATCTTAGCTGTAGTGCTGTTGTCAGCTGTAGAGCATTTTGTGTTTTTCAGGACAGGAAATCATGCCCTATTTATTTTTAAATTCTCTTCTTTCCTGTTGAAATTGTGTTTATGTTTATGAATTAGTTCTTCCTAATGTTTAGCCAAAAACTCTTTTAATTTAATTTCAACCCATTGGTTCCGCTCCAACCTTCTGGGGCAACAGAAAACAATTCTTCACCATCCTCTATATGACAGCCCTTCCGGTACTTGAAGACAGTTATCATATTTTTGGCCACTGTGTGATAGAGTGTTGGACTGGATGAACCATTGGCTTGATCCAACATTGGCTTCTCTTATGTTCTTATGTTCTCTCAGTCATCTTTTCTTCAGGCTAAACATACCCAGCTCCTTCAACCTTTCCTCATAGGACTTAGTCTCCTGACCCCTCACCATCTTTGTTGCCCTTCTCTAGACGTATTCCAACTTGTCTATATCCTTTTTAAATTGTGGTGCTGAAAACTCAGCACAATATTCTAGGAGACGTCTAACCAGAGCAGAGTGAAGTGATACCATCACTTTGTGTGATCTGGACACTATACTTCTGTTGATACAGCCCAAAATCGCATTTGCCTTTTTAGCTACCACATCACACTGCTGACTCCCACCATCCTATAACTATGCATTTAATTTTTCCTATCTCAATGCAGAACTTTTACATTTATCCTCATTGAAATTCATTTTATTTGTTTTAGTCTAGTTTTCCAGCCTGTCAAGATCTTCCTGTATCCTGACTCTGTCTTCTACCATATTTACTACCGCTCCCAATGTAGTATGACCTGCAAATTTAATAAGCATTCCTTCTATTCCTTCATCCAAATCATTTGTAAAGATGATGAACAAAACAAGTCCCAGGATGGATCCTTGAGGCACTCCACTTGTCACTTCTCTCCAAGAGGATGAGGAACCATTCACAAGCACTCTTTGGGTGTGATCTGTCAACCCGTTACAGATCCACCTAACAGTAATATGATCCAAACCACATTTTACCAACTTGTCAACAAGAATATTATGTGGAACTTTATCAAAAGCTTTACTGAAATCAAGGTAAACTATATCTACAGCATTACCCTGATCCAACAAGGTAGTAACTTTCTTGAAAAAAGAGATAATGTCAGTCTGATATGATTTTGTTACAAAAGATAAATCAAGTTAGATACAGGTATATTGTGAAATCTGGGGAAATTCATATAGTATTTCATGAGATTAGCTTGGGGTTGACCATTGCTAGAACAGGTTTATTTTAATAATAACAATAAGAAGAGATTGGATTTATACTCCACCCTTCACTACCCAAAGGAGTCTCAGAGCAGCTTACAAACTCCTTTCCCTTCCCCCTCACAACAGACACCCTGTGAGGTAGGTGGGGCTCAGAGAGCTCTGACAGAAACTGTTCTTTTTCAAGAACAGCTGTGCCAGAACTATGGCTTGCCCAAGGTCATCCAGCAGGTGCATGTGAAGGAGTGGGGAATCAAACCCAGTTCTCCCAGATTAGAGTCTGCACACTTAACCACTACACCAAACTAGCTCTGGAAGTGTGTAAGTGTTCAAGAACCAGATGGCAAGAACCAGTTATGTGTCACCTAATAGTTTTCAGATAATTGTATGTGTTCTAAGAGTAAAAAGCCCTTAGAGCAAAAAGCTCTTATAGCCTCTATGCTGTGTGCAGATTAATCCCAGAGGGGAAAAAAGTGCAGGGCTCTGTACAAATGATCACAAATTACAACTTGTAGTTTTAAATTGTGAAGGCTACTCAGTGGCAGCAATGGGAGGAGATGTCATGCTGATGATGTACTAATATACAAGAAGAACAGATTATTAGTCCCCTAGCTTTTAATTAAAATAATTGTCACAGACATATTTTCTCATTGCATTCCAGATAATGGAGGGGAAATTGATGACCTTGTCTGCAAACAGAGTATTTTTTTAAAAAAATGAGCTAAATGTTGTTTGATAGAGACATTATTTCTCAGGGTATATACACTTTCTTTTTTGTTCCACTGTCATGTCTGAGTAAACTGTTTTAGAAGGTTATTCTTGGAAAGCTCAGCGTCATACATTGTTGGAGTTTTGAAACAGTGTTGTTGCTGGTTTCACAAAATTTCTAAAACTTTGCTCATACAAGTAAAGGGTACAAATAAATAATATTTTTCTCCAGGCTAAAAGTTACTAATTCCTTCAGATTTTCTTTATTGGGCTTGTTCTTTAAGACCATAGTGCCTGCTCTTTCTTTGTCTCCCCCCTCTCTCCCCCTCTCTCAGTCTCTCTCTCTCTCTGTGTTTTTCAGTTTTATCAACAATCTTATATTGAAATATGGTGCTGAGCATAATATTTCAAAGTCTTATAACATTAGTGTTGGTCATCTTCTCAGCCCCCATATGTGGTCATGTTTTGCCAGTCCAGGACCAACTTGGTGTAGTGGTTAAAAGCCAGTTTGGTGTAGTGGTTAAGTGTGCAGACTCTAACCTGGGAGAACCAGGTTTGATTCCCCACTCCTTCACATGCACCTGCTGGATGACCTTGGGCAAGCCATAGTTCTGGCACAGCTGTTCTTGAAAAAGAGCAGTTTCTGTCAGAGCTCTCTGAGCCCCACCTACCTCACAGGGTGTCTGTTGTGGGGAGGGGAAGGGAAATTTGTAAGCTGCACTGAGACTCCTTCGGGTAGTGAAGGGCGGGGTATAAATCCAATCTCTTCTTCTTTTTCTTCCTGAAAATCCATCTCACACTTGCAACTTCTCGGTAGGCCAAAACTCAGACTTCATGTTGACATGAGTAGAGCCTTCAAAGATAATTACTTAGTTCAATGACGTCAGAGAAGAATCTGGCCATTGAGAACCAATGATGCTATTTTAACGTACACTCCCTTTAATTTCTTCTAAAGATTGTGTTCCTGGTTTGGGATTGATGCAGATGGTTATGACAAAGTCCACTAGGTGCAAAGAAAAAGGGGGGAAACATCTTTGTACTATAACTTTGAAGCAATGTGTAACTTTGCTTTTCCTCCTTGCCCTGTAGGATTCTCTATAGCAGTGGTTCCCAAACTTATTTGGCCTACTGCCCCCTTTTCAGAAAAAAAAAAAATTACTCAGCGCCCCCCTGGAAATCTACCTTCAAGAAGTGGACAAAAAGATGCAGTGACAAATTTGCACATAGTAAAGAAAGATGCTGTTGTAAATAAAACACTTTGAAGCTTGAAATCATAAAAGTATTTTATAAAATTAACCATAGTAACATTTGCATACACACAGAAAATTAAGATAACAAAGGATAATATTAAAATAAAAATCACAAATGACATTAAAATAATCCTGATGAGAAGGATGAACCTGCTGCACTGCTGTCAATTTATTAATGTTTGGCTCTATTTTTGTCAGCAGTAATCTTAAATCACAGTGATTAGCTATTTGCAGTCGGTTTCTGGTTTGGGTTGTTTCCGAAGGGGAAAACGGGAGTCCAGGTCTATCCCCATTGTTTCCTATGGGGGAAATGAGAGTCCAGGTCTACTCCCGTTATCAGTGGCAGAGCAGGAATTCAAACCCAGATCTCCCAGACACTTGTCTGACACTTAAACACTGTACCACACTGACCAGATGGCTGTCCAAATAGAAAGAGAAGCTTCTCAAGAACTTCCACTTTAACTTCTGGCTTCCCAACTGCAAAGTCCTGCTTCAAACCATGCAACCAAGTCTCAGTGAATCTCACAAACCCAAGTGCAAGGGAGTCAGAATTTGCAGTCCTTGGCTTTTCCCATTAAATGTGCTCTATTTGCATAATTTCTGCAGACTATGAAGAATTTGGCATTCTTTGAGGCACACAGCAGTACAGTCTCAAGAAATATATTTAAAAACCAACCCAAAAATTACAATATTTAAACAACAACCAATAACAAAAGTTGAATCACAAAATTAAAAACATTGAGCAACCCCCTACCACCACACCAACAAGCAATTACCACAATTACTTTTAAAAAACAATCCAACAAAAATACTTTTAAATGCAAACCAGACCTTTAAAACTTTCCCTCACAATTATTAATTGTAAAAGAGTAAGGCTTAGCCAACCCCCACTCCACACCCAACAGAACTGTAACTCAAAGTCACCCCAAGTAGGCCGCATAACCTAAAGTAAAGGGACACTAATTTAAAAGGTCCTTTTACTAATATCCCCCTTTAAAAATAATATGTATTTTCCCCATATCTTACCTTTTAGATGTCTTCTTCAGTCCAGGTAGAGTCCACCACGACCCATGCAGGCAGGCAGGCCAAGGCAGGGACAGAGCAGCTGAAGGCCTGAAGCCAGAGGCCAGCAGCAGCCACCACAACCTTACAAGGGTGCACATACATTTGCAATTTGCAAATGCATGGTTGTGATTGGCTGTGGGGACCCCTCTCCCCCTCTCCCTCCCTCCCTGATCCCAGGGAAGACCAGGAGAAGGTAGGAAAAGGCTGCTTTAGATAGATTCTGGACTTTTCTTTCTTTATGCTTCCACCCTTATTTTTATTCAACTCCCCTCAATTGCACCCAAGGCTTCTACCGCCTCCCTGGATCGTTCCAGCACCCCCAATTTCACCCAAGGCTACTACCGCCCCCCTGGATTGTTCCAGCACCCGCCAGGGGGCAGTATGGACCACTGTGGGAACCAGTGCTCTATAGCATTCAGTATCATTTTCTGTCTTTGACCTTGTAATCTCTGAAGTCTAAGGCAGTTTATATGCAGTATGAATAAGAGAATTGCAAGGTGTTTCTCATTATGAGGTGATACTTTAGCTGTAACTATTTAAATTGGTCATCTATTTTAATGTGCTTGGAACTTTTAAAAGAGCATATAAAAAGAGCCTTATTGGATCAGACTAAGGGTCCATTTAGTTCAGCATTCTGTTTACAGTTGTGGTTAGCTAGAAGCTTCCAGAGGACAGAAGCAGGGCATAAAGACATCAGGTACACGCTGTGTATTCAGAGTTATATTGCATTTGAATATTATGGTTGCATTTGTTGTCATAACCAATAGTTATTAATATCCTCCATTAAATTGGCAATCCCTTTTAAAACTATGTTCATTACCATATATTGCATAGCTAAGTTTTAGAAAATGGATTAAGAGATGCCAGGGAACCTGTTCAAAAAGGATCATTTACCCTGATGAGCATGCCGCTTGATGGAATTATGAGGGGGGAAAATACAAAGTATGCTATTATGATGACAGTGGAGATAAAAATCATTATGACTGTCAGTCAGTAAGACCTCAAAGAGTAAATTTTAGCTTAAATATTACAGGCACCAGGCAGCAATTTATTAAAAATTGAGGGTTTGAAAGCTGCTCAAATAATTCAGAATCTTCCATGTTTTGGGGAGCTCATGTATGAGTCCCATCTCCTCTGTGACTGAAATGTGTCTGCTGTCAAAAATGGTAAACCAAGTTAGCCAAGTCTAAGAAAACCACCTAAAGTTAGGTTTGTGCAGCCATATTTTTACAGATCTACTTGTTTTTATAACACACACTTTCCCTCCCTTCTGTTTCATTTTAGGGAGTTGATGCCAAGAACACTTGATGGACAGATCACCATGGAGAAAACTCCCAGCTACTTTGTCACCAAGGAAGCACCTGCTCGCATCGCTGCCATGTCAAAGGGCACAAAGCTCATTGTGGTGGTGAGAGACCCAGTTACCAGAGCCATTTCTGATTACACACAAACTCTGTCCAAGAAGCCTGATATCCCCACCTTTGAGAGCCTGACCTTCAAAAACAGGACTACGGGCCTCATTGATACCTCCTGGAGTGCCATCCAGATTGGCATTTATTCCAAGCATCTGGAAAATTGGCTCCTATATTTCCCCATTGGGCAGATTCTCTTTGTCAGTGGGGAAAGGCTAATCAGTGACCCTGCAGGTGAGTTAGGCCGGGTCCAGGACTTCTTAGGTCTCAAAAGGATCATAACAGATAAACACTTCTACTTCAACAAGACTAAAGGCTTCCCCTGCCTGAAAAAGGCAGAAGGCAGTAGTAAGCCTCATTGCCTGGGCAAAACGAAAGGGAGGACCCATCCGAACATTGACCAGAAGGTGGTCCAGAGGCTACAAGAATTCTACCGACCTTTCAACATGAAGTTCTACCAGATGACTGGACAGGACTTTGGCTGGGATTGAGGCTGGGGGGAAAATCATTTAAATGAATAAAAAGGAAAATATATTTTTGTACATATCAATAGAGAAGGGAAAGTAATATTTATGCTGATGTGTGGTGGCTCCAGTTAATATTTTCATTTTGGCACAAAAATGCCATGGTTTTCTATTTTACTTGTTTTATTGGTCAGGATTTATAGTAATCTCCTTCCACAGACCCAGAAGTATGAGCTGAGGACTGGAATAGTGAGCTTGATTATTTACCTCGATGAGTCCAAGATGTAGATTCTTCTTGATAGACAAGATCCACCTTTCAATTTTAAAGTTTTTTTTTTGTCATAGCTTGAATTCCTCAATCAATTAATTCTGGATTCAGTGTCCAGATTTTTAAACCAGCTTTTCCATTGGTGAAAAGGAGAGGAGGGTGTCTCCTTTTACCACTTAGAAGGTTATTCCAGGTATCATGGTACCTGTATAGACAAAAGCCATGTGGAACAGAGGCTGTGTTAAGGAGGGTATTTATTGAGATTGAGTGGAAAAGTTGGAATGTTTCATCCCAATACTACTAGGTCACTGTTTGTGATTAAGATGATGGGATTGATTTTTTTTCTTTACCATGTCCTATGGTGGGCTTTTGCATCACAACAAAAGTAGCTCAGGATATATTCACCATGAGGATGTTTCCAGTGTGTTTCATGAGCATCCCTTAAGTGTATCAAGCTTCAGATCCCAGAGTTATAGAACAAAGCTAATTTATTCATTCATCTTATTCCTCATCTGAAATGCACATAGCATCATCCCTGGGCAGGTATGTAGCATAATCAGGAACAGCAAGTATCTCTGAAGTCATACTGTAGCATTCCCATTCCCTAAAGTATAACAGTAGATCTTTGCCATGATCTCTGTGCATCACACTTGTGGGATTAAGGCACCTGCACTGGTTCCAACCAGTGAATTTACAAGCTCAGCAAAAGGATTTTTGCACCCTTCCCCTCCCACCATGCATACCCACAGGGGCAGGGAGTGGACATCCTGCAAGTTCTCTTCTGACCACCGCACTGATCGGATGATCATAGAATCATAGAATGTTAGAGTTGGAAGGGACCTTGCAGGTCATCTAGTCCAACCACCTGCACACATAGCCAAAAGATAGCTCTACATACCTACAACATACCCGAAAGATGGTCATCCAGTCTCCGCTTGAAAACGTCCAGCGAAGGAGAATCCATCACCTCCTGAGGCAGGCTGTTTCACTGCTCAACCACTCTTACAGTTAGGAAGTTTCTCCTGATATTTAGCCGGTTACGACTCCCTTGTAATTTCCACCCATTAGATCTAGTCATGCAGTCTGGAGCAAGAGAGAATAGATCTGCTCCATCTTCTACATGACAGCCCTTCAAATACTTGAAGACTGCAATCATGTCCCCTCTAAGCCTTCTCTTTCCCAGGCTAAACATACCCAACTCTTTCAGCCTTTCCTCATAAGACTTGGATTCCAACCCTCTCACCATCTTAGTTGCCCTCTTCTGGACACGCTCGAGCTTGTCAACATCCTTTCTAAAATGTGCCCAAAACTGGACACAGTACTCCAGGTGAGGCCTGACCATAGCAGAATAGAGCGGAACTACCACTTCCCGTGATCTGGAAACAATGCTTCTGTTAATGCATCCTAAGATTGCATTAGCTTTCTTCACAGCCTCATCACACTGCAGGATCATGTTTAGCTTGTGATCAACCAGAACACCTAGATCCCTTTCACATGTGCTGCTCTCAAGCCAAGTCCCTCCCATTCTATATCTGTGCCTTTGATTTTTTGTACCTAAGTGTAGGACTTTGCACTTATCTCTATTGAAATTCATTTTATTTGTCTCAGCCCACTGTTCCAGCCTATCTAGATCATTTTGAATCCTGACTCTGTCTTCTTCAGAATTAGCAATCCCATCCAGGTTTGTGTCATCTGCAAATCTGATAAGCATCTCCTCTATGTCTTCCTCCAGGTCATTTATAAAAACATTAAACAACACCGGGCCCAGGACCGAGCCCTGTGGCACTCCACTCGAGACTTCCCTCCACGTAGACGCAGAACCATTTACGAGCACTCGTTGGGTACAATTTTTCAACCAACCATGAATCCATCCAACGGTTGCACCATCCAGCCCACACTTAACCAGCTTATCCTCAAGGATATCATGAGAAACTTTGACAAACGCCTTACTGAAATCTAGGTATACTATATCCACAGCATTGCTAGAGTCAACCATTTTAGTAACTCTGCCAAAAAAGGAGATAAGGTTGGTCTGGCATGACTTATTCTTGATAAACCCATGCTGGCTACAACCAATTAACTCATTCCGTTCAAGGTGCTCACAGACAGAGCGTTTAATAATCTGCTCTAGAATTTCCCCAGGTATTGATGTCAAACTGACAGGTCTGTAATTTCCCAGGCCCGTCTTTTTTCCTTTCTTGAAGATTGGGACAACATTCGCTCTTCTCCAGTCTTCCGGCACAACACCAGTACTCCAGGACATCTCAAAGATTAGAGCCAGAGGCTCTGAAATAACATCTGCAATTTCTTTTTGCACCCTGGGATGCAAGCCATCCGGCCCTGGAGATTTGAAAGTATTTAAGGCAGCTAGATGCTCCCTAACCATTTCCTTACTTGTTCTGGACTGGCAGTTCCCCCTTCCTTCATATGCCCTGCATTCTTCAGTTTGTATACAGGTTGCCGTATGGTTAAAGACCAATGCAAAGTGAGAGTTGAGTAATTCCGCTTTGTCTTCGTCCTTTGTTAAGGCTTGACCGTCTTCTCCTAGCAATGAGCTTACCCCATCCCTGTTCTTCTTTTTGCTCCAAACATAGGCGTAGAAATTTTTCTTGTTATTTTTAGCATCCCTCGCAAGCCTCAGCTCCATCTGCGCTTTAGCCTTTCTGACACCATCCCTACAGATTCAAGCCTGCTTATACTCACCCTCAGTAATCTGACCCTACTTCCATTTTCTGTACATTTCCCTTTTTAGTCTCAGCTCTTGAGAGAGTTCCTTGTTCAGCCACCTTGGCTTCATTATCCGTCTCCCACCTTTCTTTCTTACCGGAACAGTTTGCGATTGTGCCTTAAGCACTTCATTTTTCAGCATCACCCATCCTTCCTGTGCAGATTTCCCCCTCGGCATTTCCAGCCACGGGGTCCTACCTATTATTTTTCTGAGTTTTTTGAAATCAGCTTTCCTGAAGTCCAGGATATGAATCCTACTATGTCCTGGTTTCACATCCTTCTCTATGTCAAATTCCAAGCTGACATGGTCACTATTCCCCAAGGATCCCACAAAATTAACTTCATCAATCAGCTCTTCCCTGTTAGTCAGAATTAAATCTAGGATAGCAGATCCTCTGGTTCCCACCTCCACCTTCTGAGAGATGAAGTTGTCTGCAAGACTATTCAAGAATCTGTGGGATGCCCCTTGTCTAGCAGAGTTAGATTTCCAGCAAATATCTGGATAGTTGAAATCTCCCATAACCACTACATCCTGTCTCTGTGAAAGTTTAGCAAGCTGTTGTACAAATGCATTATCCTATTCCTCCGGTTGATTTGGAGGTCTGTAGTATACCCCCACAACAATATCCCCTTCTTTCCCCCCTGCTCTATCCTTACCCACACACTTTCAACAGGGCAACTCTCAAAATCCTGAATTTCAGTGCAAGTGTATTCATTTTTGACATATAGTGCCACCCCGCCTCCTTTTTTGTTTATTCTGTTCCGTTTGAACAAGGTATATCCTTCAGTCGCTGTGCTCCATATATGAGACTCATCCCACCAAGTCTCAATGATACCTATCAGATCATACTTATTTTCCAATATTTGAAGTTCAAGTTCCTCCTGTTTATTACCCATACTTCGTGCATTAGTATAAAGACATCTCAGATTACAGACATCCTTTCCTACCATAGGCCCCTTCGATTTTACCTGAAGACTACTGAACTCACCTCTCTCCCGTTCATTTATTCTCTGGTCACTCCCCTTCTTGAACTTAGTGTTGGGGATGTCACACATCAGGATTTTTCTTCCCACCCCCAATGTTTTCAGTTTAAAGCCCTCCTGATCATGTTCGCAAGTCTTCCAGCAAAGACATTCCTCCCATTCTTCGTAAGGTGCACCCCATCCGTCACCAACAGTCCTTCATGTCGGAGGTACATACCGTGGTCCAGGAAGCCAAATCCCTCTCGACGGCACCATCTACATAACCAGCCATTCACCTCCAGTATCCTGTTCTCCCAGCTCCATGGCCTTCAACAGGTAAAATGGAGGAGAACACCACCTGAGCCCCCAGATCTTTCACCTTCTTGCCCAGAGCCTCGTAGTCTTTGGAAATCCATTCAAGGTTTCTTCAGGCCGTATCTTCATGCTTTGGTTAGTGAACTTACCTCAAACTTTCTTACAACTCCTCTTCTGGACCTCAGGTTTTGCTCTGCCTTCTTTATCATTCATCTTCTTTGATTATCAAAAAAAACAAGGACTTTAATTCCAGACTTTATTATCCATCCCCCCTTCCCCTTTTCCCTTCCCTCAGCTTGGTCTATGACAAAGCTGTGGGGATTTTTCAAAAGGTGCATCCAGTGTGAGAGGAAGTTCGCCCCCCAAACAGCCACACCTTACTTTGCTTCAGAGAAACCCATCTGCCAGATTGCTGCACCCACTGTGCAAAATTATCTAAACCAAAAGAACTAGGTAGCACAACCTTGGACAGCACTCTTGGAATCTGCCTTGACTCCCACCAACATGGTGTTTGCAACCTCTGTTCAACAGGAGAAGGCTAAATCAGCAGCCACATCGATGGGACACACTCTGCCCTCAGGCCAGGCCTCACAAGCCACAACAAAGGACCCATCTAATACTGACCTTTCATCATTGAAATGGTCCAGCTAGATGTCGAAATCAACATTGTCTTCCCCTACCAAGAAACGTAGGGAAGACAGGAGCCATAAGACAGGAAGCATAAAGCCCACAAAACAGTCTCTCAACTGTCCCAGAGCCCCCCATATGGTTCTATGGCTCATAAACATGTCGCTCTCATGAGACCTCTGCACTATGGAACAGTCTCTCACAGAGGGACTGTTCCCTAGTGCACTAAAGGAGGCAGTGGTCCACCCTCTCCTAAAAAAACCCCCATATTCGGATCTGGCCAAATTATCTAATTACTGGCCGGCATCCAATTTGCCCTATTTGGGCAAACTAATCGAGAAGGCGGTGGTGAATCAGCTGCAGGGTTTCTTGGATGACGCCTCCATATTAGATCCTTTCCAGTCCAGCTTCCGACCAGGCCATGGGACAGAGATGGTCCTGGTGACCCGCTCAAATGATCTCTGGACAGTCGACCATCAACTACTGATCTTGCCAAGACCGGGATTCAGGGGTTTGCCTTGCAGTGGCTCTCCCAATTCCTCCAGGATTGGGGATAAAAGATTGAAGTTAGGGAACAGCTATCCAGAAGGCACCCACTAAATTGCAGAGTGCCCTAAAGAGCAGTGCTCTCCCCAATGCTATTTAACATCTATATGCACCCCCTTGCCCAGATTGCCCGGAGGCATGAACTGGGTTGTCACCAATATGCGGATGACACCCAGCTCTATCTGTTGTTGAACAGCCAGTCAGACTCTCATCCAGGAGATCTGGACCTGGTGTTGAAAGCTGTGGCTGGTTGGCTTAGACTGAGTTGACTGAAATTGAATTCAATGAAGACAGAGGTCCTGTGCCTAAGTCAGAAAGGGCCAAGGTTAGGGATCCCTCTCCCGATCTTTGATGGGGTGCTATTGGTGCCTGTGCCAGAGGTTAGGAGTTTGGGAGTGCTCCTGGATACCTCCTTAACGATGGAGGCCCAGGTAGCAGCAACTGCAACGTTTGCCTTTTACCACCTATGGCTGATTAGGCAGTTGGTTCTCTTCCTTGAATGCAATGACCTGGCAACAGTGATCCAAGCAATAGTCACCTCAAAACTCAATTACTGCAATGCTGTCTACATGGGGCTGCCCTTGTCCCAGATCCGGAAGCTGCAGCTGGTGTAGAATGCAGTGGTGAGGCTGATGTTGTGTCTTCCTGTGTGGGAACACATCCAGCCCACCCTAAAAGCATTGCACTGGCTGCCTATAACATACTGGATTCGGTTCAAGGTGCTGGTTCTTACCTTTAAAGCCATATATGACCAGGGACCTACTTACCTAAGGGACTGCCTTTCTCCATATGTCCCTCAGACAGCACTAAGATCGGGATCCCAAAATCACCTGGTTCTTCCAGGTCCTAACGAAGCCAGGCTGGCTGCAATGAGGGCCAGGGCCTTTTCTGTGGTGGCCCCTTACTGGTGGAATGAGCTCCTAGATGACATCAGGGCCCTGCAGGACCTTTTGCAGTTCTGCAGGTTCTGTAAAATGGAGCTCTTCCACCAGGCTTTCAATTAGGGTGCCTCCTTTAACATCATGGCCCTGGCGCAAACACCAACATCATCACCAACCTGACAACCACAGCCTGGCAGGAGCCTGGACTAAGGGTTAGGCGACCATTCAAATGTTGAAAGAACGCTGCCATCTTTCATTGATCACCTTACAGATCTATTTTATTTTAATTTGTATTAAATTCAATTTGCTAGGCTGCCTTTACCTACAGGTAGGGCTCAGGGTGGCTTACCACAGAGTGATAACAAAAATCTTTAGTTTAAAACAATATTAAAACAGTTTTAAAAACAGATCAATAAATAGAAACAAAGTACATATACCAGATGGTGGAAAAATCGGCTCCCCTGGCCTCCTTGGGGGGAGAGGTTGCGAGGGATGGGGAAGTGTATGAGAGTGCCAGATGTCATACAACCAAATGCCTGGTGGAACATCTCTGCCTTACATGCCCTTACATTCCTGCAGGGCATGGATGTCTTCCAGCAGAGAATTCCATTACTGCCACCTTTGACTACCAAGTTTTCAGCATTGATGAGCCATCCTCACAAATAGCACAAAACCACACACAAAGGGAACCTGCTGTGACCTCAGTATTGGTACCAATCACACCTCGGTGATCGGCATACCGACCCATAGTAATGGGCAGCTGCACATCTCACAGACCTCGGAGGCCTCCAATGCCAGTGATTCAGAAAATGCATAATCCAGGGAATTGGACAAGAGGAGCCTGGGCACCAAACTTCGAATACCAACCCTTCACCAACCCTACAGGTGACAGACAACCTAGCCATATCTCCATCCAAAGACTTGAAATAATATGGTGACCTGGTCAAATGGATGGCAAAGACTTGAAATCATATGGCGCCCTGCTTGAACGGCCCATACACTTAGAATCACAGAATCATAGAGTCTGAAGGGACCTCCAGGATCATCTAGTCCAACCCACTGCACAATGCAGGAAATTCACAATTCACTTGGACTGTCCATTGTCCAACCACAACTTGCAGTAACAGACTCAAACTGATATAGTCTAGCTAGATACCTCCACAGCCATAGCACTACCTATGATGGCAGTGTTGCTACATGCCGCTAAGATACCATGGAACAAACCAGAATCAACTCCTGTTTCATCCAAATGACTCAATCACATGTATAGGGTTCAAGAGACTGGAGTTGAGTTTTTGTTCTGCCATCCCAAATCAAACTCCATGGTGGTGACCTCATCTTCTAAAAGCAAGTGTACACACTCAACCCCTGCTGATGAGGAGGGTAAAAACCTAGACTCCTTCGGGCGGAAATTCTATTCCTCTGGACCTCTTAGACTCAAAAATGCCAACTATCTAGCATGCATGGGACACTATGATATCTCCTCTGGGAACAACTTTCCAAACTTCTTGCAGACTTGCCTGAAGGCAAATGCACAGCTGCCAGAAGGCTAAAAGGGAAGGCATGATACTTGCAAAACAGCAAATCAGCTCATCAAAACACACACTCAATACCTTCTCCAATACGATTTCCTCTGCTATCTCCCTAAGGAGACACTCATGGCTCCGAATGACAACCCTCCACCCTGACACACGTTCTTATGTAGAGGACCGCCCCTTTGATGGGAAAGGTCTTTTCAACTTGATGACTGACAGTGTCCTTCAAGACATGGATAAAAGTATCAAGTCATCTCACATTCTTGGTGTTACTACTAATCCCCACACCTACATGCCCAAAACCTGGTCAGGATCCTGGCCTAAATGCCAGTATAATAAACAATCACCTGACCAGATATGGAGGAACCAATAGCCACAGACCACTCACAAGTCATCATATGTGCCAAAAACTAAATTCTCAAGCACACAACAACCATCTAGATTTAAGGCCTTCAGACCCTCCAAACAGGGTATTTGACTTGTGCATCTTCCCCCCACCAGAACCAGTGACCACCACCCAACCACCTCACCTCTTGGCCACTTGCCTCCACCCCTTCCTCCCAGCCTGGAGACAAATCACCTCAGACAAATGGGTCCTATCTTTCATCTCATGGGGCTACACAATAGAATTCGTTCAAGTACCTCCAACACCACTGTTTGTCAGCACCCCTCCTTCTAACATCCTGCAGGAAGAAGTGTGGACACTACTAGAAAAACATGCCAGAGAGGTAGTTCTACCAGATTCACTGGGGCATGGATTTGATTTCTGATACTTTACTGTCCCCAAGAAGAACAGCAGCATCAGACCAATAATAGACTCAAGGAAACTGAACAAATTCATCATCTATCTCAAGTTCAGGATGATTTCACTCCAGAACATCCTGCCACAAAGGGGTATGGATGGCTACAATAGATTTCCAGGACACCTATTTTTATCTGAACATCAGACCACATCACAGGCAATACCTGCAGTTCATGGTGGTAGGGGAGCAGTACCAGGTACTCCTGTTTGGGATCTCCACAGCACTGAGAGTATTAATAAAAACTATGGTGGTTATTGCAGCTTACCTTCACTTGCAGGGAACTGTCATTTCCCCCTACATAGACAACTGGGTCCTGGCAGCAGACTCCAAGGGACATCTCCTGAAAGACATCAAAAAGACTCTAACATTACTACAGACCCTAAGACTATGTGTCAACTACAAGAAATCTAGCCTCACCCCTTCCAATTAAGTACAATTCATAGGGGCCCTGCTCGACTCCATGGCTTGCAGAGCATTCCTACGTCCCCAGAGGGCATCCACAATTATTACCCTGATCCAACAAATAAAAACCCAACCAGACACACTGGCATTCTCTATCCAATGCCTACTGGGCCACACAGCAGCCACAACAGCAGTGCTAGTGTTTGCAAAACTCCACATGAGGATCTGCCAATTATGGTTTCTCACAAATTTCAAACCCTCCCGTCACTCCCAGCTAATGAGACTTTGCATGCCTGCCCACATTCTCCACTCCCTGTGCTGGTCAGAACACAGACCCAATCTCATGGAAGGAGCTTCATTCCAACTACCTTCTTCAATGGAGACTGTAACTACAGACACTTCTCTTTGGGGATGGGGTGCTCACCTGAAGGGCATGTGTGTGGGTGCAAGATGGGACATACACCATCAACAACACCACATAAACTACCTGGAACTTCTAGCAATCAAATTTGCCTTGCAATCCTTTCAACTTACAGTAAAGGAGAAAATAGTATCAGTGCTTATGGATAGGGGGCTCAGTGTCCAGGAGACTCTGTGGGCTGGTGATGGACTTGTGGACCTGGTGCATAGCGCAGGGGATCTTCATCATCACCACTCACCTCCCAAGAGTGCAGAACATCCAGGCAGACCTCCTCATCACAGGAGGACCACTGCTGCATGAATGGGAGATCAACTGGATTTACCTATGACCTGTATTCGAAAAATGGGGGCAACCCTCCATTAATGCCTTCATCATGACAGCAAACTGGAAGTGTCCAGACTTCTATTGCAGAGGTGGCAAGGACCCATTGTCCCTTGAAGATGGTCCCCTATACCCATGAAATCATAAGTTCCTGTTTCTATTTCCCCCACTACCAGGTTCATCAACAAGCTAATGCGGGAGGAACTGAGCTGCATTCTGATCACACCCTGGTGACCATAACGAGTGTGGTTCCACATAACACTCCAGCTATCTCAAGGGGAAATGCACCATTTCCCACCAGCTGCGGACCTTCTCCTCATGCACGGGGGACATGTTCTATACCACAATGTCCCGCGCTTAAAACTGATGACCTGGATCCTTCCCTGAGAAGGTAAAAGGAAATAATGATCAACAGCAGGAAATCTTCCACCAGAAAATCCTATGTATCCAAGTGGCTGAAATTTCTGACATGTATATCAAGGATAACAAGACAATCCTGGAGAAAGCTGGGGTCCCTGTGATCTTTAACTACCTTCTCACTCTTGTAGATGCAGGGCCAAGTTGCTCCTCATTAAGAGTCCACCTAGCAACTATATCAGTGTACCACCAGAGAACTGATGGTTATTCCGTCTTCACCCATCCAGATATCAAGAGATTCTTGAAGGGACTGATGCACATGCATCCTCCAGTCAAACACCCAGTTCCCGCTTGGGACTTAACTTTAATTCTCTGAAAACTAACAGGAAAACCCTTCAAACCAATGACAACGTGCAACCCTCAACTTCTAGCATGGAAGACAGCCTTTTTGGTCACTAGCACATCAGCCAGATGTGTGGGTGCTTAGCACTCAGACATGACCCCCTCATATCTTCATTTCCATAAGGAAGGGGGTCTTGCTAGCGCCAGATGCCAATTTCTTACGTAAGGTGGTGTCAGACTTCCATCTCCATGCCAACATCACACCCCCAACTTTTCCCCCCAGATCCTAAAAATGTCTCAGAAAGACAGTTTCATTCATTGGATGTCAAAAAGCCCCTACTATTCTACCTCAGTAGAACAAAAACAGATCATAAAGGCCCTCAACTCTCCATTTTCTATGCCATGCAGAGAAAAGGCCATAAGATATTAGCACAAAGATTATCCAAATGTATTGTCAGGACAATCAAACTGTGTTACTTATTTGCTAAGCACCCACTACCAGGACCCATAAGAACACACTCCACAAGGGCAATGGCCATGTCAACCTCTTTTCTCAGAGGGATCCCTCTACAAGACATCCATAAAGTTGCCATGTGGATGATGCCCAGTACCTTTGAAGAATCATAGAATCACAGAGTTGGAAGGGGCCATACAGGCCATCTAATCCAACCCCCTTCTTAATGTAGGATCAGTCTAGAGCATCCCTGACAAGTGTTTGTCCAGCCACTGCTTAAAGACTGCCAGTGAAGCACTACACCGTAGATGTTCGTGTGCAACAACAGGCAATGGTGGGATGATCCTTTCTGCAGTCCACCTGCAACTGAGTAGCTGCCAGCACCCTCCTTCAGGTAGACCAAAGCTTGCTACTCTCCCACAGGTGTGATGCACAGAGACCATGACAAAGATAAACAGGTTGCTTACCTGTAAATGGTGATGTTCAAATGGTCATCTGTGCATTCATACCACTTGCCCAGCCTTCCCCTTTGCTGTCAGCCCTCTGGATGCAGTGTTTAGGGGTTGTCTTCTCCCTGCCCCTGTGGGCATACCCAGTAGGAGTTTGTGCACATGACACAGGAAGGGCACAAAAATCCTTTTGCTGAGCTTCTAAGTTTACTAATCAGAACCGGTGCATGCACATTAATCCCACAGGTGTGAATGCACAGATGACCACCCAAAGATCACCAGTTACAGGTAAACAACCTGTTTTTGCCTGTACTACTGATCTAAAGCATACCAATGGGATTGGGCCATTAGTCATATATTGAAGAGTGGCATGCAGTCTTGTCTGAACACGACTCGAAACCTAGATGTTTTGCAAAGAATATCAAATATCCAAACTAATTACAATAAAGTATCTTCATTATATTTTGAAGGGTTTATTCTTCCACCCCCAAATTATCCACCTGTTGCCTCCATAAAGCTTTGTATTAGCTCAGATTTCTCTATCAGAGCTGGGCTGAACTGAAGAGTCAATAGAAGAGAGGAAAAAAATGAAGCCTCTTTCTCTCTCACCCCCACCCCTATACACACAATTAAGCACAAGAGGTTCTAAGGTCACTGCTCACAACAGTCAAACAATCCGCTCAGCCTCCTGTCTCAACTCAGAATGTTCCATTTCTAGCCTTAAGCCCTTTTTTGGCAGGATCTAGGTAAACAAATTTATCATCACCCTAGGTAAACATCTAGGTAAACATTTTATCATCACCCAAACAAAGAAGGCAAAATAGCTATTAGGTCATTTGAGAATGTAACATTGGACAAAGCTGGCTTGCTCTGTCTCACGGCAGCTCTTCTGTCTGAGGTCCTTTTGAGAGCTTGATTCATCCCAGATACAGAAATCACCTTATATAGAGACTCAACTGGCTGCGACCACTACAGGAAAACAACAGCCACAGAAACTGTGGTTTCCTAGCTCATTCAAGCAGAAAAAAGGGTTGTGGGCCAGTAATGAACCCCTGAAGCTAATGCCAGAGAGCACAAAATACCATGTTTGAGAAATTAACAGCATATTGAAGAGTGCAAATTTATTCAGACCCCAAGTTTTGTACCTTCTAAAATTTTCTGGAGAAAAGCAATCTTTTAAGATATAGTTCATTTTTGCCCAGATAATTTCTCAAATTTAGAAAAAAGCCACAGAAACAGGTTAATACAATAGCCTGTAAGTCTATGTCATCTTAAAACCCAGTTAACAGGGCTTAATATTAATGTAAATTAAAATGAGTCATTCTCTTATATATTCTCAGTAATCTTTGAGCCTGGCAGCATGACAGCTTGATCCCAGTCAGTTATACAGCCTTATAATATGCGAGCATCATCTCTGCCACACAAGTCTGATGCCATGGCTTGTGAAGCTGCATTGGTCTGGCACCCTTTGTGCATCTTCTGCAATTATCTGCTGGAAGAGCAAGTATGCAGTTCAGACTGCAATGTGATCAGTAGTCTTTTTGTGATACTGCAAGTCCTCTATTGCAATCCTTTAGGTATCACCCCTTAGTGTTCCTATCACATCCCTCCTTTGAGCCTTAAGTTGTCCTTGACAGACATGTATTAAAAATATCCCAAATTATTTGAACAATTTCAGCTGTTCTAAAGGATGCATATTGAGTTAGCATGCGTGTGCATATTTCTTATTTGCCTAACGTCTCCAGCATTGGGTTTTACCATTAGAAGGATTTGAGTGCCAAATTTAAAGACTCTTCTGGGGTGCAAGAGACTCCTTGGCTGCAGTCACATGTGCAGTTTGTGGTGCTATAGTAGCAGTACCTGAGCAGAATAAATGGGCCACTCCAGACAAGAACATCTGTCTCCTTTGGCACAGTCATCAGCAGCCCATGCTGTTTCACAATGGAAGTGGAATAAACAGATAGCAGGGGTTGCTCAGGGTTCTCTCTGGGTTTTCTGACACCTGAACTTGCCTGCAGCAAAAGGAACCCGGAAGGGATGTCTGAACTTGCAGATCTGTTTCTGCAACTGCTTTTTTAGTTGCTGCCTATATGTTTATCCATCCACTCATATAAAACCCAACCTTACAGCTTGTCCCATGGTTGAAGGGCAATGCTAATGTGGATGCCCCCCCATGGGATGACCACATGGGTATCCCACCACAGGGTGTGTGGTCTGGATGGAATGCTCTGGTACACTTTGAACTGGTACAATTTGAGGCACCACCATAACGTGTCTGCAGCTCTTGTGTCTTTTTGAAGTCTGGGGTGGATCAGCTTCATAATACATGATAGTTGGACCTGGCCAAGATTTGAGTTAGCATTAGGATTTAAAACATTAACACTTGGAAACATCTTGAAGCCATGACCTCTGTCCTATAAGATGACATGGAGCTGAAATGGGGGCATCCATTATGTCATACTGAGCTATCATATACAGTTGATAAAACAGCAGAAGGATCAAAAGCAACAGTTTGTAAAGGGGCACTCCTGCTACCCTTGGGGAGGACATCCTAGTCTAGAATATTCAACAGGTGTTTACAGTTGCAATACACATACTGTTTCACACAACTTAAAAGCAAACACTGGTTTCTAGCTTGTTACTGCTTTTCCTGTAATGTAAGGGTGGATTGAGGCCCAAATACACATGGAAGTTACTCTGACATGACAAAACAGTGCTTCAGAAAACCCAGGTTCTGTAATGTATTGAGGGGTATAAAATGTAAAACTTCCATGGTTGAAAAGCAAAAAAGAATCCAGCTTTTCAACAATGCTCCCAAGGCTTATTTCATGCCACAACAAGGCAAACAATGAATTTGCACACTTGCTGCTAGGTAAAATTAAAAGCGAGATTGTTGAAGGGCCTGATGAATGAGTTTTGTACCTTTTAAAGCAATTGGTATAATAAATGCAAATGGACACAGCATTAATTTATATTTTGTGGATTCTTTGGCTCCTATTCAAGAGCATGTGAAGTTTATTTATTTGCAATAGTTATTACTTTCTCACTCACTTTTTTACCTAGCACACACCATACAAGACCTGCCAAAAGAGATATGAATGCCTTTTTATTAACAAAAAAAACTTCTTTCCTACATTCATAATATTTTATGTTATTTCTTTGTTTTGTAATCCTCTCATTTCCTCACTTTGATGCTATTTCTGTATGAGCTGAACTACTTTTAATTTAATTTAAAGCTGAAGAAGCACATATTTTAATAAAATTTACGGGTACTGAGAGGCTGTGTTGTCTTTTTGGCTTTGTCACAAAGAGGTGGAAAGATGCATGATGCAAATCAGGGGCACTTCATACATGCCATATTTTTAATGAAATTTTATAACTTTCCTGATTTTTACAGGAGCTGTAGGCATGAAGGCACATTTTAAAGAGAGGGAGTAAATTCTTGCTCCTCAAAAGTCGCGAACAGTTATAGCTTACTGCTATGTGGAGCAAAATGACTATATCTAGATAACTGCATGCAGATGCCAATGAGGGCTTAGCTAAAAGAACAGAAGAGGATTCACAGTTATTTTTCTTTTAAAAACTATGTTCTATTTGATGAATAAATTGATCCAAATACCATTCAGATTCTGCCAAATGTTGCTTACTGTGATGAACCCCCTTAATTCTGGGTATTTGGTGATTTGTTCCTTCACTCTTTTACAAGTTGGAGCGGTCTTATTTTTCATTGATGCTGTCACTGTTTCACCAGGAACCCACCCAGTTCATCCTTCTGTCATACACCCAGCCACTTATTGATGAGACGTTTTTATAAATAATAATCTCTGTGGCTTTTCATGAACACTGCCCTTTTTCTGAGATGAATCTTGTGGTTTAACTTCGTCAGGTGCTTCACTTTGTCAGATAGTGAGGCACATGTGACTGGGAACAATAAAACAAACCGAAGATTTTATTTACAAGGGCAGGCAGGGAATATGTCTACACAAGAAAAGCTTTGCTTGTGGAGATATTGTTTCAAATGGTGTAGTTCAGCTTTAGGTCAGTTCATTTATAACCATTCGCTTCAGATGCCACAGTACAAAACACGCTCTCTCTAATCTCAACCCTGGTGCTGCTGTTCTAGACTGTCAGTTTCTATGTGGATTTCTCAGGTACTCTCCACTTCCACAGAGAAATACCTCCGCTGTGCCTTGGTTTCTGGACACCCACTAGTCCAATAAACCGTCCTGGCACACATTACATCCACTAAACCTGACTCTCCCTCCAGCAGGGTATAGATCTTATGTGAGAGGTACATGAATCTCTTGTTTAACCCCAAGGAGCTTATTTTCCTTTTAAGACTCCTTAGTTTTCACTGTAGTATAGAACTACGTTTGGTTCTTCTCTGGTTCCCTTAATATTGGAATCTGTAGAGAAGGCTTCTTTGCTCCTCGGACTCAGAGATGTTCAACAAGACTTCTCAGTCCCTTGGCACAGTACCAACTGACAGTCTCAAAAGCCAAACTCCAACTGTCACAAGTTTTTTCTTCCTTCATTAGAACTTCCCCTGAGTTCTGCATCAGAATTACATCACCACTGCTAGTCAAGTGACTTGCAGGCTGATCCCAAACCCGGAGTCCATCACACTTACCAAGCCTCTTCACCTGATCTAGTGGATACAACTTTGGTTCAAATTGCCTGGCTCCTGCCCCTAGCTCTGCACTGTGAAATCAAAAGTGTTTTTGTTAAGGTTGCCAGCCTCCAGGTGGGGCCTGGAGATCTCCCCCTACTACCACTGATCACCATACAACAGAGGTCATTCCCTGAAGAAAATGGCTGCTTTGGAGGGTAAAATATGGCATTTGTTATGTATTGGGATTGAATCATCCCTGACTGAATCACCCCAGAGACTGGCTGAGCTTGGAGCACAAGAACAATAGCCTACCAGGATTCTGAAAGTAATCAGTCTAATAGTAATGTTATGTAAATAGCCTATCACTGGGAGTGGGGTGTGCTTGGGTGTGGCAATTGCATGCTATTTAACAGAGCTAAGGTTCTGGAGTCTTGTCTTGCTCTTGCTGAAATCACAAATAAAGTTGAGCTGATCACTAGACTCGAGCCTGCTCATCCATAGAACCCACTATTTAACAACATTGTACTCTGCTAAGCTCCCTCCCCTCCTCAAACCCCACTCTACCAAGGCTCCACCCCAAATCTCCAGGTATTTTCCCACCCAGTGCTGGCAACCCTAGTTCCTGCCTATGATAAAAAGGAATGTGTCTGACTGACAGCCTCTGTTTTGAGACAGAAATATATAGACAGGGTCAGAAAGGACACCTGCCAGAAATATGTGGCGATCTAGAGCAGGGGGGGGCATTGTCTGTGTTCTCAAGGGCTGCTTTATTCTTCAGAGAATGATTCAGGGGAGGGAAGAGTTTATATTGCCACACAAATGTACTGACCTCATGTGTAGCCAGGCTTTAGAAATACTGGCTTCAGAGCATGTGTACACAGGCTACCTGGGACACTACAAACAAAATTAAATGAGAGAGTTAACATTGAAGAGTGAGCGAGCTCTGTCTCTTATTACCTTGAAAAAATTTTCTTCTTTTCCCCATGGGCAAATGTTTTGCCATATCTTGACTAAAATTTAGTAGTGCCATCAAGAGGCCAGATAAAATCTCTTTGAGAGCTGAAGCCAACCGTGAGGCCAGGGCCGGCTCCAGGTGTCTGGGCGCCCTAGGCAGCACAGCCTGGGGCGCCCCCCACTAGGGATGCCAACCTCCCGGTGGGGCCTGGAGACCGAGGGCGGCGGTGGAGCGCTGGCTTTCCTGGGGGCTCCGCAGCTGCGGGACCCCCAGGAAAGCCGGGAAGGGGGTGGAGGTTTAAACTGCTGCCCCCTCCCTCCCAGCGCCAGATTTCCTGGGGGCTCCATGGCTGCGGGACCCCCAGGAAAGCCGGGAAGGGGGCGGGGGTCTAGCCGCCACCCCCTCCCTCCCGGTGCTGGCTTTCCTGGGGACTCTGTGGCTGTTGGACCCCCAGGAAAGCCGGGAAGGGGGTGGGGGGTTAAACTGCCACCCCCTCCCTCCCGGTGCCGGCTTTTCTGGGGGCTCCGTGGCTGGTTGACCCAGCTGAGCTCTGAGAAGGAGCAAGGTGTTTGAGCTGCCAGAGGGGTGAGTGGTATTTTTATTTATTTACTTTCAGCTGAGGTGCTTTAGCTGAGAAGGTACTGTGTCAGGGACTGTATTTGGGAGTGTGTGGGTGAGTTGTAACAGACTCCTGACTGCTGGAGTTAGGGTGTGAAAGGGTCATTGTTTGCCTGTAATTAAGTGCTTGGGTGAAATTGAATAGCAGACTCCTGCCTGCTGGAGTCGGGGTGTGAAAGGGTCATTGTTTGACTGTCATTAAGTGCCTTGGGTGAATTTGAGTAGCTGCTGGCCACACCCTCTCCTGGGAGACAATTCTATTTAAGGCAGGAAGTTTGCAAGAGGGACGAGCCTCTGGCACAAGCCGAAGGGCGAGAGCAAAAGGGCGAGGCTCTTTGCCTGTGGCTCTTAGCCTAGGGGCTCTGTAAGAAGCACAGGAAGAGCCAGAAAGCCAGGGACCTTGGCTCCTTAGTAAGGTTAGGTAAGTAGACTCCTACAACAGGAGCCATATAAATACAAAGTGTTTTAAAAGGGGAGTTATAGAAAAGTATTTGTTTAAAAACAATTATGAAGCCAGAATGCCAGCAGGGGGTTGGGGGCTATCCAGTGTTTTGCTTGGAGTGTCACATGTATGACTATCTGACCACTGGTCAGAAGTCTTGGGTGTGTGCTCGGTGCAAGGAGCTCCTGGTTCTCAGGGAGCGAGTTTGCTCCCTTGAGGCCAAGGTGGCTGACCTGGAGAAGCAGGGACAGTCAGTTAGGTGCACGGGGAAGACTCTCGGGGACTTGTTAGATATGTCCCACTCTGGATCTGGCAGCCCGGCTGCTGCCAGGGAGCATGAGGGTCAAGGGGAAAAGGGGCACCATGCTGAGGATAAGGGGAATGTGCCCTCAGAAGGGACCTCTTCTTCAGCTGGTGAACGGGTATCCTTTCGTACCAAGGAACCGTCCCTGGGAAGGGTGGGAGGGGGGCTCTTGGTAGTTGGTGATTCGATCCTTAGGCAGGTAGACAGCTGGGTGGCGAACCTGCGTACTGACCATATGGTGACTTGCCTGCCTGGTGCGAAGGTAGCGGACATTACGCGTGTTTTAGATAGGCTGGTAGATAGTGCTGGGGAGGAGCCAGTGGTCGTGGTGCACGTCGGCACCAACGATGTGGGGAAATGCAGTCGTGAGGTCCTGGAGGAGAAATTTAGGCTACTGGGCAGGAAACTCAAGGCCAGGACCTCCAAGGTAGCCTTCTCGGAAGTGCTACCTGTTCCACGCGCAGGGCCGGAGAGACAGGCATAGATCAGGAGTCTCAATGCGTGGATGAGATGGTGGTGTAGGGGGGAAGGGTTCAAGTTTGTTAGGCACTGGGATGCTTTTTGGGACAAGAGGGAGCTGTACAAAAGGGACGGTCTCCACTTGTCCCGAGAGGGAACCAGGCTGCTGGCGCTCAAAATCAAAAAGGTGGCAGAGCAGTTTTTAAACTGAATAATGGGGGAAAGCCGACAGGAGATGAAAAGTCTCTGGTTCGGGATGGCTCATCTCAAAGAGATGAAGGGGTAGCTATTACTTTTGTACAAGGAAATGGTTTACAATTGTCCACTGAGACTGTGGCTAATGATAGGAACTGCCTGGCAAGGTCTCGAGGCAGCAAGAGGAAGGCTGTGGGCTTAACAAACCTGGGAAACTATAAGTGTTTATACACAAATGCTAGAAGTCTCCGAGGTAAAATCAGGGAGTTGGAATGCTTGGTGTTGGGGGGAAATAGACATTGTGGGTATTTCAGAAACTTGGTGGGATGAGGAAAATCAGTGGGATACGGTGATTCCTGGTTATAAATTATATCGGAAGGATAGGGGGGAAGGGTTGGAGGTGGGGTGGCTCTGTATGTCAGAGAGGGTATACCGTCCAGTAAGATTGAGAGGGTAAGAGAATTGGATTTGCTTCTGGAAATGCTATGGGTTGAAATAGTGGGTCCAAAAGGAGGCTTAACAGTGGGAGTTTGTTATCGCCCACCAGATCAAAAGATAGAGGAGGATTATAAAATGATGAATGAATTAAAGATAGCGGCTAGACGAAATAACTGTGTTGTAATAGGCGACTTTAACTACCCACACATTGATTGGGTCAATATGAGTTCTAGTCGGGAAAAAAGAGATTGCGTTCTTAGACACTCTCAATGACTGTGCTGTGGAACAGATGGTCACAGATCCTACCAGGGGAGAGGCGATCCTGGATTTGGTCCTAAGTAACACCCAAGACCTGGTGAGAGATGTAAAAGTGATTGCACCACTTGGGAACAGTGACCATAATGTCATTGAGTTTAACATTAGTACAGATAGGGAGTTGCCCAAAAAGACTGACACAACCACTTTTTACTTTAAAAGGGGTAACTTCTCTGGTATGAGGGGACATGTGAGGAAGAAATTGAAAGGAAGAGTGGAGAAGGTCAAAACCATTGGGGAAGCTTGGAGACTATTTAAAAAGACAATCCTAGAAGCTCAGAAAAAATATATACCACAGGTTAGGAAAGGTACAAATAGGTATAGAAAAAAGCCTGCATGGTTAACAAATGAAGTAATGGAAGCTGTAAAAAGTAAGAAGGATTCCTTTAAGCAGTGGAAAGCTAGTCTTTGTGAGGTTGATAAAAGGGAACACAGACTATGGCAAATAAAATGCAAGTCTGTGATCAGGCAAGCAAAAAGGGAATATGAGGAGCATATCGCAAAAAACATAAAGACCAACAATAAAACTTTCTTCAAATACATTAGAAGTAGGAAGCCAGCCAGGGAGGCAGTGGGGCCCTTGGATGACCAAGGGGTAAAAGGAGTAGTGAAGGATGATAGGGAAATGGCTGAGAAGCTGAATGCATTTTTTGCCTCTGTCTTCACTGTGGAAGAGGAGAAGTGTTTGCCCACTCCAGAAGCACCGATTTCGGGAGGGGGTTTGAAAGACCTGAATCAGATTGCGGTGACAAGAGAGGAAGTCCTCCGACTGATGGACAATTTAAAAACTAATAAATCACCAGGCCCGGATGGCATTCATCCGAGAGTTCTGAAAGAACTCAAATGTGAACTTGTGGATCTCCTGACAAAAATATGTAATCTTTCTTTAAAATCTGCCTCCATTCCTGAGGACTGGAAGGTAGCTAATGTCACTCCCATCTTTAAAAAGGGCTCCAGGGGAGATCCGGGAAATTACAGGCCAGTCAGTCTGACATCGATACCGGGTAAGTTGGTGGAAACTGTTATTAAGGAAAGAATTAGTAGGCACATTGATGAACAAAAACTATTGAGGCAGACTCAGCATGGGTTCTGTAAGGGAAGATCTTGTCTCACTAACCTGTTAGTGTTTTTTGAGGGAGCGAACAAACATGTGGACAAGGGGGACCCAATAGATATTATTTACCTTGACTTCCGGAAAGCTTTTGATACAGTTCCTCATCAAAGGCTCCTAAGTAAGCTCAATAGTCATGGGATAAAAGGACAAGTCCTCTTGTGGATCAAAAACTGGCTTATAAATAGAAAACAGAGAGTGAGTATAAATGGGAAACTTTCTCAGTGGAGGGTAGTAAGCAGTGGGGTACCACAGGGATCAGTACTCGGTCCGATGCTTTTTAACTTGTTTATTAATGATTTGGAATTGGGAGTAAGCAGTGATGTGGCTAAATTTGCAGATGACACGAAGTTGTTCAGGGTGGTGAAAACCAGGGAGGAGTGTGAGGCACTCCAAAGGGATCTGTTGAGGATGGGTGAGTGGGCGTCAACGTGGCAAATGGGGTTCAATGTGGCCAAGTGCAAAGTGATGCACATTGGAGCCAAAAATCCTAAATATAAATACACGTTGATGGGGTCTGAACTGGCAGAGACGGACCAAGAGAGAGATCTTGAAGTCGTAGTGGATAACTCGATGAAAATGTCTAGACAATGTGTAGCTGCGATAAAGAAGGCCAACACTATGCTGGGGATTATTAGGAAGGGAATTGATAACAAATCAGCCAGTATCATCATGCCCCTGTATAAATCATTGGTGCTTTTTGCCTTCCCTATGAAGAAAGGTTAAAATGCTTGGGGCTCTTTAGCTTGGAGAAACGACGGCTGAGGGGTGACATGATCGAGGTTTATAAGATTATGAATGGGATTGAGCAGGTTGAGAAAGAAGTACTTTTCTCCCTTTCTCAGAATACAAGAACTCGTGGGCACTCTATGAAATTGCTGAGCAGTCGGGTTAGAACAGATAAAAGGAAATACTTCTTCACCCAAAGAGTGATTAACATATGGAATTCACTGCCACAGGAGGTCGTGGCAGCTGCAAGCATGGACAGTTTCAAGAGGGAATTAGATAAACATATGGAGCAGAAGTCCATCAGTGGCTATTAGCCACAGGGTATAGATGGGAACTCTCAGTCTGGGGCAGGTGATGCACTCTATTCTTGGTGCTGGAGGGGGCAGCAGTGGGAGGGCTTCTGGTGCCCTGGCCCCACTGCTGGACCTCCTGATGGCACCTGGTATATTTTGGCCGCTGTGTGACAGAGTGTTGGACTAGATGGGCCATTGGCCTGATTCAACATTGGCTTCTCTTATGTTCTTATGTTCTTATGTAAGGGGCGGAGGTTTAAACCGCCACCCCTTCCCTCCCAGCGCTGGATTGCTTGGGCACTCTGCGGGGCGCCCAAGGAAGCCTGGAAAGAGGCGGGGGGGAGTTTTTCGCGGGGGCGCCTTTTGGCACCCCTGCGGCCGGCGCGCTCTAGGCGAGCGCCTAGCTTTTCTAGTGGGCGAGCCAGCCGTGCGTGAGGCTGTCAGTGCTCTGTAACATAGTTAAGTATAAGAGCAACATGTACACAAATATAGAGGAAGTAGGTAATAATACTTCAGTTTGGAAATGTTTCAACAAGAATTATATCCAGTGGCTTGGTAGTGGAATGTCAAATTTTCAGTGTTGTCAGGTAAAATGAGGTTTCTATTTTTTTTACATACACAAATTGATTAAATCCTTGGAAAATACACTCCTGAACCTCAGAATAATATAATATAATTGATTTGTCTTGTGTTTTAAATGACTTGTTGTATTTTATTATGTGTAAATTGTATATTGTGTGTCAGGTTTTGGAAGCCGCCCTGAGACCACCTTGGCAGGGAGGGTGGGGTAAAAGTTAAAACAATAAATAAATAAATAGTAAACGTTACTTGTTTAATATAAATATTTAAACTGAGATCCGGGGGGGGGGGCTTTTCCTTTTTCAAGCTTTTTCTTTTAAATATTGCTATATGCAGTTACTAGTAATCGGAATGAAAGCCATTAGTTTAGAACATAGAGGCTACTGCCACACACACTAAATAATTCACATTCAATCCACTTTCAGTGCACTTGCCAACTGGATTTTACTCTGTGTTCTGGCAAAGTCCAGTTGGGAAGAAGAAGGAGGAGGAGATTGGATTTATACCACTCCTTCCCTCAAAGTCTCAGAGTGGCTTACAAACTCCTTTCCCTTCCCTTCCCCTCCCCACAACAGACACCCTGTGAGGTAGATGGGGCTGAGAGACCTCTTTCCAGAACTGCCCTTTCAAGGACAGCTCTTATCAGAACTATGGCTTGCCCAAGGTCATCCAGCAGCTGCAAGTGGAGGAATGGGGAATCAAACCCAGTTCTCCCAGATTAGAGTCTGCACACTTAACCACTATACCAAACTGCATTGAAAGTGGATTATTTATTGTGTATGTGACCGCAGCCAGACATAAGAAGTCCTGATTAAGGCTTGGGAATGGAAGAGAACACAATCTGAAGCCAGAGGTTTAGGTGTGCAGTATGGGTCATCTCTCCCTCCCATCCTACATTTTCTATAGGGTTCTATCAATACAAATATATTTCCTTTGCTATTGCAATCATCAAAGCACTTATGCCAGAATTTGAAATAGGGACATAAATTGGGTTTCCCTTGTTCCATGGACATAGGTGTTTGATAAGACTTTGGCATAAAACCATGAAAATAAATAAGTCATTCTTAGTCTTGGCTATTGATTTGTAGATTGGGAATGGCAAGTGTGTAGTTTTAAAATCTAAAAATTGAGGATTGTCCTGTACTTCAAGTTCCCCCCTTTCCCCCCTGGGGTTACTTCAGAGAGGAAGAGAGGATAGACTTCTTTTGCGAGCAGGCACATGCTTACTCACAGATGACTTTTTATTTATTCATTTATTTTTGTTAGGCTGGACAGGATTGCAGTCTATTGCGGGGTATATTGTATATATCACCTTACTTTTACTGCATTGTTTACCTTTTTGACCCACTTTCTGCATTGTGGTATGTTGACCAGGTCCCCCCTTTCTTCGTTTTCAAATTCTGTAATCCTAGTCCAACTGCTCAGGTTATTTGGCGGTTGTGTGCAGTCTTTCTGAATGTTTAAATATATTTTGTAATGTGCCTGAGTCTTCATAAGAAAGGAAAGCTATAAATGAAGTAAATAATTTATGGAGGGTGACAGGATACCAATACGATAAATTCCTGTCTCCAAATAATGATATCAGCATTGTGCTGGCAACATAGAGACCTGGACAATCACTGCCAATGGCCAGAGTTAGGTTTTAGGGTTTGGCAAAAGCAGAATCATAGAATTACAGAAATGGAAGGGGCCATAAAGGCCATCTAGTACAACCCCCTGCTCAATGCAGGATAAGCCTAGAGCAGTGGTGGTGAACCTATGGCAAACATGCCAGAGAGGGCACACAGAGCCCTCTCTGTGGGCACACACGCTGTCACCTCAGCCATGGTTGGAGCACCCATAAGGTGGGGTTAGACCTCTGCTACACCTCCACTCCTCCTCACTCTGGCCTCCGCTGCCTGCTGATCTCCCGTCCCAGTCCCACGGGCCCCTGGGAATCCCTCTCCAACCCCCCGTCTTCACAGGGATGCACTAAAGCATGGGCCCCTGAGAAGCCCTCCCTAACCCCCCCATCTTCGCAGGGCTGTGCTAAAGCATGGGTTCCTGGCAAGCCCTCTCTGGCCTCACCCCATCTTTGCAGAGCCACTCTAAAGTGTGGGCCCCTGGGAATCCCTACCCAACCCCCCATCTTCGCAAGGCCATGCTAAAGCGCAGGCCCCTGGGAATCCCTCCCTGACCCCCCCACCTTCACAGGGCCATGCTAAAGCACGGGCTCCTAGGAATCCCTCCCCAACCCCTGTCTTTGCAGGGCCATTCTAAAGAGTGGGCCCTTGGGAATCCCTCCCCGACCCCCCATCTTCACAGGGCCATGCTAAAGTGCAGGACCCTGGGAAGCACTCCCCAACCCTGCATCTTTGCAGGGCCACGCTAAGCATGTCCCCCTCCAAGTAGCAATGCAAAGAGTTCAGTGGCATCTTTAAGACCAATCAGGACTGATTTCCAACTTGGAATGGGGCGGCCAGAGCTCACTGAGGGTAGACGTGTGTGGAGAAGCTCCTCCTACTCTAAACCACATTTTTGGGGGGCAAATTTTGCAGCCAAAACACTAACCTTATGTGGAGTGTTTGCAAGAGACTTTAACCTAGCCAGAGGGGGTGGCAACCTCTGGTGATTTCTTTTTGGTTTGTCTCATAGCAGAAATGTGGGGGAAGCCTGCAAAGGGTTGTTTCTTCTCTTTGCTGTATACAAGATGCGACGCGACGGCGACGGCGCGGACGGTGGAGCCTAAGGGACGCAGACCAGAGCCGAGGCCGACATGGACCTGCGCGTCAGGGAAAAAGCGGCCGGCCGTGGAAGTCTCCTGGCCGAGGAAGGAAAGATCTACGCTGGGGACTCGAAAAAAGGGCACCAAGGCTGCAGCAGACTTCTATGCCTGGAACCTGCCGGAGGAAAAATGGGAAGCCCTGCTCAGGGTGCCAGTAAGGATGTCCCTACCCCATTCCATTGTGGCCCTAGTTAGGAAGGATTAGATGCAATGTGTAAACCGCTCTGAGACCCCTTGGGGGGTCTGAGCGGTATATAAATCGAATTAATAAATAAATATAATAAATAAGATGAGCCCAGGAGGACTGACAGGAGGAAAAGAATAGAGCACAACAAGAAGACAGAACAGCATACTTGAAGCTAAGTTAAAAACTTAATCTTCTCTTTTGGTTGGGGGGAGAAGGAAACGGGGGGTGAAATTAAAATCTAAGCAGGCCAGGCTAGGTTGGAAAGAATGGAGACAAAAGGGGGTGAACTTAAGCAATAAAGTAATTAAGCAATAAACAGCAAACTTGGAGCGAAAAGGCAGCTAAATACTGTAAAAAGCTCAGAGGGTTTAAAAGCAATACAAAGTGTAACAAAGTGCAACGTTTTGTTATAAAAGACATTTTAAAATAATAAGTGCTTACCTGAAACACTTTACTTTGTCTCTTTAAGAAAAATGACAGAAATCCCAGGACAGCTGAATCAAATTAGACTGGGAAGCTGACGTGGCCAAACGGAACAGAACGAGTGAAGGAGAGAGAGCTGACACGACGTGACAAGGCATGAAGAAACAGAAGGGAGGAGGAGTGACTCAGCGTGACAGAACAGAGGGCCGGGAGAAGGAGCGCCCAGGAGAAGTGGCTAGATAACAGTGGGGCTTTGAAAACAGCGGAATCAATTTGTCAAGACTTCGACACATGTGCAAAAGAACCTAACTCAGGAAATTGAATAGTACGAACTAAAGGGTTAAATAGTAACTGTTGGTTAAGAGGCACTAAAAAAAGAGAGGGGGGGGAGAAAAAGAAAAATTCTAACTCTTGCCAATGTGTAAATAATTAAAAACACTAGCAAAACAAAGATTTAAAGAGAAATGAATAAAGAGGTAATATAGAAGGACTACAAAGCAGACAAAATAAAGATATTAGGGAAATACTAGAGATTGGAAAAAGAGATAAAAAAGGAAACAATAGGAAAGCTAGATAAGTAACAATAGTGAATGGAACAATAAAGCTAGGTGGGGGGAAATAATAACAGTAATAATAAAATATAGAATATCACTACCAATAAAAATAAGATCAAAAAGGAGGGGAAAGTAACACCAAAACACAGATAACAAAACCATACAATGTCATCAGGCACAACTAGAAAAACACCAACAACATCTCCAAGCCAAACAGCAGGATTATCCCAATTAAAATCAAATATAGCAATGGCGGATATACAAATAATGATACAAAACTATTTACAGCAAGCATCACAACAAACAGCAGACTTAATTAAAAAGAACTAGAAGCAATACAAAATAAAATCGAGCAAATTGCAATCCAACTAAAAAATGATACCGAAGACGTTAAAACAGAAATAACAAAAATAATAAAAGTCACAAACAACTTAGAAGAAAAGGTGGATGATTTAGAAGTACAAGATATCAAATTGAAAACAGATAAAATTGAAGAATCACTAATATTATTAGAAATGGAAAAAGTGGGTACTATTCTCAGATTCCAAAATACAACAGAGAAATTAGACAAAAAATTGAAAGAAGAACTAATACAGAACATCACAGAACAATTCAATATTGGGAGTGAAAGAGACTTAACAGAGGAAGTAGAATCTGTATATAGAAGGAACTCGGCCTTTGCGAGAAAACACAAAGTCCCAAGAGAGGTACATGTGAAATTTTATAAAAAAAAAATAGTAAGAGACCACATATTACATGAGGCAAATACAAAAAAATTAAAAATAGCAGGAGAAGAAATTAGAATTCTAAAAGATATTCCATGGCGGGTAAGAGAAAAGTGCCAAAACTATACCATATTAGCTAATTTATTAAGAAAAAATGAAATACAGTACAGATGGTTAATACCAGAGGGGTTACTGTTTACACACAAAACTAAGAGATATAGAATAGACTCCATCTTTAAACTAGAAAAAATTTTGGACAAAGGTGAAGAGTTAGGGTGGCAAAAAGAAACCAAGGAAGAAGAAGAGGAGGGAGAAGGGGGAGAAGGGGGAGAATCAGATGAAGAAGAGGATATTGAAAAATTGCACGCTACACAAAAGGATTCCGAAAAATGTTCTAGGAAAAATAAAAAAGAGGGGGGAAAAGCAACAAATAAGATTCAAAACCAAATCACAAATCCGTACAAGGCTACAACTTAAAAGTTTAGTTACATCAAAGAAAGACAAAAAAGATGGCAGGTAAGAATATCATTTTAATATCTGTGAATGTTAATGGATTAAATAGCCTGCAAAAAAGATGAGGAATCTTACACCAAGCAATCAAATTAAAAGTGACATCACTTGCTTTCAAGAAACACACATAAAGGAAGAACATGAAAACCAACTAAAATGTAAAAAATTACATATTCCATTTATTGCATCAGATACTGTTAAAAAAGAGGGGTAGTAACATATGTAAATGAAAAATTGCATCCAGTACCTAAATATAAATCAACAGATGGAAGAATTGTAGCGGTCAAAGTTAGAAAAGATGGAAGAGAAATGCTAATCATAAACTTGTATGCCCCGAATCAGAATCAAGATAAATTCTATAAAGATTTAAAAAACATGATGCTAAAAGAAAATACAGAGAATGTATGACTTCAATACTGTATTTGACCCTAAGGAAGATAGAAGAAAATTGAAAAAAACACTAAAAGCAGGCACAACATTGACGGAAAACTTTTTACTATTAGCAGAGGAATTTAATCTAATAGACATATGGAGAACAAGAAATCCAAAAAAAAGAGACTACACTTACTTCTCCCATAGATACAAATCATGGTCCCGAATAGATATGATATGGATAAACACGAACATGGTAAAAAACATTTTAGATGTAGACATATTACCGAACACATTTGCAGATCATAATCCCATGTGGTTATCCTTGCAGGGAACATATAAAACTACAAGATGGAGATTGAACACAGGTCTTATGAGAGATAAAAACTTTGTAAAAAAAATTAAAACGGAAGTAAAAGAGTTCATAAAAATAAATAAAAAGGAAGACATGACAATTAACAACACCTGGGACACATTAAAAGCTTAAGAGGTTTATTTATGAGTCAAGAAGCATGGAGAAAAAAACAAAAAAGAGAAAAACTTAAGAAATTGACAGAAGAACTCAAAAAGGCAGAAGATATCAGTAAAAGGAAAGGGGACACAAATGAAATAAGAATTAAGATAAAAATGACCCAACATCAAATAAATTTGTTGATAATACAAGAAATAGCTAATAAAATAGAATACACTAAAGCTTATTACTTTGAAAATGCGAATAAACCCTCACGATGGTTGGCCTATAAGCTTAGAAAAGAAAAAGATAAAGGAATAATTTCAGCATTAAAGAATGAAAACCAGGAAATAAAATATAAAACACAAGAAATAAAAAACATAGTAGAAAACTTTTATAGAAATTTATATAAACAAATACCACAAGATAAACAAGATCTTAAAGAATTTTTAATGAAAAATAATAGGAAAAAATTTACCGAAGACCAGAGAAAAATCTTAAATGAAAATATTACATGTGAAATAGTGGAAGCACTGAAAAAACAAACAAACAAAAGAAATCCCCAGGCCCAGATGCCATTCCTGAGGAGGTGTATCAAATAATAGAAGATGAAATATTACTCTTACTTAAAGATCTGATTAATAACATTATGACAACAGGAAAAAATACCAAACACATGGAATGATGTTTTAATAACTTAAATACATAAACCGGACACAGAAGAAAACGATATTAATGCAGATTATAAGATCTTTGCGACCATTATTGACAACCGGTTTAAAAAGGTGATGGCCCAAATCATACATAGAGATCAATCAGGCATTCTCCCCAAAAGACAAATTAAAAACAACATAAAAACCATAGTAAATATTTTAGAATATTATGAACAACATCCGGGAAAACAATTGGCATTGGTCTTCCTGGATGCCGAGAAAGCCTTCGATAATGTAAATTGGGACTACTTAAAATATAAATTAATGGGAATGTGGCGAAAAATTTATGAAATCAATGTCAGCTATATATAAAGAGAAATGGGCAAAAATAATAATAAATGGAGAATGAACACAAAATATTCCTATACAAAAAGGGACTAGGCAGGGATGCCTACTCTCGCCTTTACTTTTTATTTTTGGGTTAGAAACTTTAACCGATATTGTGAGAGAAAACACAAAAATAACAGGAACGAAAATAAAAAGGGAACAATTTAAATTGCAGGCATTTGCCGATGATTTGGTATTCATATTGGAAGACCCGATAACATCGATGCCATACCTGTTACAAGAAATACAAAAGTATGGTAATATTGCAGGTCTAAAAATTAACTTTAAAAAAACTAAGATTCTGACAAAAAACTGCACTAAGGAAGAGATAAATAAAATACAAACAATTTCGAATATTGAAGTAGTAAATATAGTTAAATATTTAGGCATTGTAATTGCTAATAATAATAAAAATTTATTTAAAAACAACTATTTAGCCCTACTAGAAGAAATTAAGAAAGATTTACAAAAATGGCATGACCTCCATATATCGTTCATGGGCAGAATTGCCACAATAAAAATGAATATCCTCCCACGATTTTTATTTATCACCCAATGCATACCTATACTAAAAAACATTAAATTCTTTGAAGATCTAGATCAGTGTACAAGAAAATTCATCTGGCAATCGAAAAAACCACGAATCAAAAGAAAATTGCTTATTGACAAAAAAGAAAGAGGGGGACTAGGAATGTCTGATTGGTATCTTTATTATCAGGCAGCAGCTATGGGTTGGATAAGAGATTGGATAACCTTGGAGGATAAAAGAATATTACAATTAGAAGGGCACGATTTACATATGAGCTGGCATGCCTATATATGATATCACACAGATAAGCCGCAACAAAACTTCTAAAACCATACAATTAGAGGAGCGTTAATGAAGGTATGGAAATCAAAGATAGGTATTATCTTAAAATACCTAGATGGGTCTCCCCACCAGAGGTTTCAATAATGCCGACATTATTAGAAGACAATAAAAGGGTAGCATATGAAATGTTATTAAATAAAAACAGTGAACTAAGAACCTTCAAACAATTACAAGCAATGAACATAAATCTCACTAGTTGGGAAAAGATACAACTACAATCTAGATTTGCTAAAGATAAATCAATAAACTTTATTAAAACAAAATCAGAACTAGATAAAATATGGTTTTCATCCTCGGATAAGCTTATACAAAAGTATATAATTTTCTCCTATTAGATGAAACACAAGAAGAAACAGTAAAACCATGTATGATAAGCTGGATGCAAGATATGGGATACAATCTAACGTTAAATGACTGGTCAAAATCCTGGAAATCCGCGACATTATTAAGAGCCGTATCATTTAAGGAAAACATATGTAAAATGTTTTATAGGTGGCATTGGACGCCGGACAAATTGTCAAAATATTATAAGGATGTCTCAGGGACTTGTTGGAGATGCAAGAATAATGTGGGAACATTTTACCACATATGGTGGTGCTGTGAAAAGATCGTTAAATTTTGGAAAAAGTAATAGAAGAAATATTAAACATAGGATTACAATAAAAGCCAGAAATCTATCTACTCAATATTATACTGGAAGGGATTAAGTACCACGATCCATGCATCATTTTGTATATACTTACCATGTCAAGAATCCTCGTAGCCAAATGTTGGAAAACGGATACGATACCAAGTAGAGAAGAATTAATTATGAAAATAGCTGAGATAGCAGAAATGGACAAATTAAATATGATTCTTTCAGGAAAAGATGAGACAATGTTTCAGAAAAGATGGCAAAAAGTGTATAAATGGATAGAAAAAATGACCAAATGAACTCCCAGATGTACTTCTGATAGCATTGTTTTACCTTTTACTGTATTTATTCTCTTTGTAATGGAAAAATGATAAATAAATCTATTATAAAAAATCAACAGGCAGCTGTTGATACACCTGGGTGAGATCCAGCTTCCCAAAAACCCTGACCCCGGTGAGTGAAGCTAGCACATGACTACTGACCAGTACTGGGTATGCAAGGTCCTATAGGGCCTTACTGATTGTGCATTTATAGTCCGCACAGATGCGGACATCCCCATTTTGCTTCACCAGAATGACTATTGGGGTCTCCCACTTGGTGTGTGGCAAGGGCTCCAGCACCCCTTGTGCCACCAGGCAGTCCAGCTCAGCCTCAATCTTTGGCCACAACGCCATGGGGGGTTGTCTGTGCTTCAGTCTGATTGGCCGTACCTTGGGATCTAACTCTAAAGAGGCCAGGGGGCCCATATAGCGACCGAGCGTACTCTGGAAAACTCTGGGGAATTCATCACACACCCTATTAAAATCGGCCAGCTTCACCTGGTTTACTGTCAGATGCCTGCCATGTTTTCTGTATGATCTCATGCCTTGCTTGCTTGCTTTCTCGCATGTGCATTGCTTTGCTTTGATTATAGAACTGTGGGAAACACTCCTCTGCCAGCCACTATCTCTGGCCTTGAACAGAAGGGAGGGCTTAGATTCTCAGATGGTGTGAATGTCTCAGCCCTCCTACAGAGGGGGTTGTCTCCAGTTTATTATGTAATATCCCGCCGGGAGAATTCCCACACGCACGCGCTTGGATTTCATTTGCTTAGCTAGCTGAAGCATCAGAGTATATACACAGCTTCCTATGCCCTAATCGTTATTCCTGACAATGACTCTGCAATAATGGGCAACAGACTGGTATTCCAATAAAGCATAACTTTCTGAGTGAATTGTGTTTGGATTTGCTTGCTGTTGAAACTGACATTTACTCTGGTTACCCCAAACCCCAGAGACTCAAACCATGATAGACCCAACAAAACCGTGAGCTTTCCCTCAACCACCACCAAGTCTAAGCATCCATCAAAGTCCTTGTATTCTACCCTGAATTTGCCCCACCCCTTAATGGCTACCAGGTTTTTCTGGAAATCCCTGAGGGGTAGGCCCCATGGTTTCTCCAGCGTGCAGCCCCCGCAGCATGTCCACCGAGATGATGGAGAAGGACGACCCAGTGTCTAGTTCCATCCTGCAGGGCAACCCCTCTATTTGAACAGTCACATGCATTTTATCTGGGGCATCTGGGGGCAAATTCAGTACCTGATGTTGGGCGCAGCTCATGGAGTTCAGGTCTGATGATGCAGAATGTGCAGTCTTCCATCGCTCTTGACTTCCCTTGGAGCAGCAGACCCATGCTATGTGGTCGGTCTTCCCACACGTCCTGCAGATCGCGTCGCAGAACCGGCAGGAGCAGCTGGCACACCCAGCGGTTGAGCTGGTTGGGCGGTATGCGGGGCTGGACACTGCTGGACAAGCAGTGAGATGGGGTGCTGGCCTTGGCAGGCCACCGCAACTGATGGATGTCCTCATTGTCGGAGTCACCGGAGTCCACAGTGGTGCTGGCCTGGTGCATGGTGGTGGCCTGTCGATCTCGTTGGGATGTCTCGAACACCGTGTCCAGCTGGAGAGCCTTCTCCAACTTCCAGTCATCGAGGCCGACCAACTTGTGCCAGAGCTTCGGCTCTCAGATTCCCCACACAAATTGGGTCAGCAGTGCGTCCTCCATGTTATGGAATTTGGAATCTATAGCCAGCTGTCAGATGTCAGCCAGGAAATCAGGAGCTGTCTCACCCTGTTTCTGGATCTGGGCAAGGAAGTCCATCTGCATGGCCATGACCGATGGTTTCGGTGCGCAATACCCATTCAAGGCCTTGATCAGGTTGTCATAGGTAGCTTCCTCCATCTTCTTTGGGACAATGAGGCTCCTCGCTAGCCGCATCATGGTGATGCCGCACATGCTCAGGAGCCATGACTTCTTCAAGTCCACGTCCGTCATTTTCTGGATTTTGAAGAAGTGGGTTAGCTGTTCGACCCAGGATTCTCAGAGCTCAGGATGTGCTGGGTCGAAGGTGGAGATCTGTCCTGGAGTGGCAGCCGTGACTCGGGCACGTGGTGGTGAGTGATGATGAAGAGAGCGGGGTGCATTGTGGTGCTGCTGGGGAGCGGTAGAGGGCATGATGTCCTTGTGGAGATCTGTGCTCAGTGCCGGCTGAAGCCAGGCTTGCTCAACGGGATCCCACCTTCGTCGCCAGTGAAACATACTGAGACTGACACATATGGTGGGTTCAGCTCATACCATTTACTTAGTGATTTCAGCAAAACATAAGGCTACAGTTGCCAGCTCGCAGGCTGCTTTTATGTCTCTTTACACACCCATTTCACACACCCACACCCATGATAGGCTATACACAAGAGTTACAATCTTATAGGTTTTTCCCTAGGATCCCTGTTTGCTGGTTGGCTGATTTTAGGAGCCTAGGACTCTATTGTCTCTGATAGTGAAGCACTGCTAAGCAGTCAGGCCACGTGGCTGCCCGACCACGTGTGCAGTTTAGCTAGTACACAATACCTTGTTTCTTCATTTTCTGCTGAATGGTGTTCAATTGACTCCTGACATCTCCTTTCTTCGAAAATTTGTCTCTGAGTTTCATCTGCATTAGGAAATTTTTCTGCCAGATTTCTTCCCTCCCCCTACTACTGCAGAGGAATGCCTATGTATTCCTTGGGCTTTAAGACGGCCCTCCTTTTCTCCTTAGACATGATACACATTGTGCGCAAGGACCCACATCTTTTCCTAGCTTATCCTAGTAACAGACTGGGCACTAAGAATACAGCCCAAAGACTATCCAAGTGGATTGTTGGCACTATACGACTGTGTTATTTTCTGGTGAAACACTCACTTCCTAGTCTGCTCTGAGCTCATTCAACTAGAGCAATGGTGACCTCGACTGCCTTCCTGAAAGGGGTTCCCTTAGCCAACATCTGCAATGCTGGTACCTGGTCGGTTCCTACCACTTTCATCAGGCATTATGCTCTTGACATCTGGGCACAACAGTGGATTAATGTGAGATGTCAAGTTTTGGCCTCTGCATGGCTGCCAGCACCCTCCTCCAGGTGAGCCACTGCTTGCTACTCTCCCATAGGTATGATGCACAGAGGCCACAACAAAGATAAACAGGTTGTTTACCTGTAACAGATGATTTTCGAGTGGTCATCTGTGCATTCACACCTCCCGCCCTTCATTCCCCACTGCTGTCAGCTCTGGTCTCTGCTTCTTGAGTTGTTCAGTGGTCAGAAGGAACTGGCAGGATATTGGCACCCCGCCCCTTTGGCCATGTGTTGTGGGGTTCCTGCACATGCCGGGGGCAAGGGGGCAAAAATCCCGTACAGCTTTCTAGTTCACTGATCCGAGGTCAGTGCAGGCTCATTACCTATAGCTGTGAATGCACAGATGACCACTTGAAGATCATCAGTTACAGGTAAGCAACCTGTTTTTCACATTGCTTTCCTACTGAGAAAGACTGGATCAGGATGGCATGAATGTGGTGAAAAAGAGGAGGGAAACCCAGTTGTACCCAGAAGAGCCTTGGCATCATGAGCCCAACAAAACACACACACTCACTGTGTAGAAAGGCAAAAAGCTCATACCTTGAATAAAACTCTGTTGGTCTTAGAGGCACTTTGTATTTCTCCCATGCAATTGAGAGAACTGGGCAAAGTAAGCGCTCACTCTTTCCCTCCCTCCCCCTCTCTTCCTATGCAGAAGACAAGGAGGGGGAGGAGCCTCAGCCAGTGGAGGGGCTTGGCTCAGTAGCTCTGCTGTGTGTTTGAGAGGGCCTAGCAAAGCAAGCTCTGGATCTTTCCCTCCCAAAGGGGGGAGGAGCCTCAGCCAATGGAGGGAAGAGAGGCTTTGCTCTGTAGCTCCTGTGCAATTAAGAGTAAGCTGTGATGCAGAAGAAAGCAGGAGAGAGGGAGAAGGCAGCAGAAAAGAGCCAGTTGCTCATGGGCTGAATCCAAGCCCTGTGGGTGCTGGATTTGTCCTGCAGGCTGCATGTTTGACACCCCTGGGCTAGACAAAGGCTGAAGAGACTAGTAGCTGAAATAAGCAGGCTTTTTTCCCTTGGTAAAGGAACTGTGAGAGGAACAGAAAACAGCCATGCCAAGGGGTTGTATGCATACTAAGATGCATGCATCATGATGCTTTCACAACCTTGGATGGGATGAGTAACTTGCCAAATGAAACCAGTCAAGTATGGTGGCCCAGAAGGGACTCTGATTTTCTGTTTTTCATAATTGCCTGTGACTGAACAAAACAGAGGGGGTGTCGTACATGTGATAGACCACAATGCAACAGTGATGGGCTGTATTGAGACTGATGACTTGTAAGTTGTACAGGCCTAACTTAAGTCTGTGGAGCAGAAGCAGTGTGCAGTGTACTGGTCTCTGAATGCAGCACAAGCAGTTGAAGTAATTGTGGAATGGGTCCCATATGTAAGACTGAAAAACGAAGGGGAAGCAGTGGGGTGTTAAACTGAGTTTTGAATGTAGGATAGTTGTAAAAAACAGGATGGCATATATCAAGTTTGAAATGCAAATATTCCTCAGATTTTATATACAGACTAAGAATCCATGAAGAATACACAGTCCGATGATGAATATTCTGTCAGCACTTAGCATAGTGTTGGCATTGAATAATAAAACAGTAAATAATGAAAATAGCAGCAGGAGCTGTGTAGTGAAGGGAAGTAGGAGAGTCCAGAGGAGTAGGAGAGAATTAATCACTCGTACCTGTTCCAAATTCCTTCTCTATAGCTATATTTTCACTGGTGCTGGGGGGAAAGAAATTGTATGGGAAATGCTTGCCATTTCAAGGGTTTCATTGCAAATTAATTTGCAACATCTTGATTTCAAACAAAGCACAAACACGATATCATGGTAGCTGGTGCAAGAAGGTGGAATTTCCACATAATTAAGTTATATCCATACAACACTGATGGCAGGAATATAAAGACATCCATTGTCCCTTTTCTTTTTTTATTACATTTTATTATTTTCCAAATCTTACAAATTAATTACAAGCTTTTTTACAACAAGAAATAAAATTAACATTCTTTAATAATAATCTACTACAAGTCACCAGCTCTATTCTGCTTCTACTTCCTTTGTAAATAAACAGGTTGCTTACCTGTAACTGATGATCTTCGAGTGGTCATCTGTGCATTCACACCCATGGGATTCAGTGCGCCTGCGCTGACCTGGTCGGTGTCTGTACAAAGCTCACAACGGGATTTTCGCGCCCTCCGCCCCCGGGCATGCGCAGGAACCCCACCGCGCATGCCCAAGGGGCGGGGGCACGGACATCCCGCCAGTTCCTTCTGACCGCTATCAAGCCTAGCCATGTATGAGAACAGCTGAGGATGACAGCAGTGGGGAAGGACAGGCGGGCGGTGCGAATGCACAGATGACCACTCGAAGATCATCAGTTACAGGTAAGCAACCTGTTTATCTTCTTCGTGGTCTCTGTGCATCACACCCATGGGAGATTAAAAAGCAGTGGCTCACCTGGTGGTGGGTGTTGTCAGACTCAGGGAGCCGTAGAAGAGAGGACCAGACGACCCAAGTCACCCTTCTGCTGGGCACGGACGTCCAGAGCGTAGTGTTTGATGAACGTGGTTGGCGTGGACCACGTAGCCGCTCTACAGATGGACGAGAGAGATGCGCCCTTCAGAAAGGCTGTTGAGGTCGCCATGGACCTAGTTGAGTGTGCCCTCAGACGAGAGGGAGGCAACTTTTTTGCTAGGGTGTAGCACAGCCGGATCGTCTCGACAATCCACTTGGAAAGTCGTTGAGATGTGATGCGGAGCCCTATGGAGGGCGAGCTGTATGATAGGAACAGCGAGTTGTCACGTCTGGTTGGCTGAGTCCGGTTCAGGTAGAAGAGGAGTGCCCTCTTGACATCTAGGGTGTGGAGCAAGCGTTGCCCGTCATCTTCTGGATGTGGGAAGAAATTTGGTAAGAGTATTTCAGTATTGAGATGGAACTCTGAAACAATCTTTGGAACGAAAGTCAAGTCCGGTACCAGACGAACGCCATCTGGAAGGAAAACCAGGTAGGGTGGGTCATGGCGGAGCGCTATGAGCTCGCTAACCCTTCTGGCTGAGGTGACAGCCACTAGGAAGGCCGTTTTCCACGCCGCGTACTTGAGGTCACAAGTGGCCATTGGTTCGAACGGCCGTCTGGTAAGTTGTCTTAATACCAGTGGTAGGTCCCACAGTTCTGTAGGTGGGGCCACAGGAGGGTACAATCTAATGAGGCCCTTCATGAACCGCTTAGCGGTTGGATGGGAGAAAATTGTACGTCCCTCCAAGCCCTGGTGGTAAGCGGAGATAGCCGCCAAATAGACTTTGACTGATGAGTGGGATAGACCCTGGTCTCTAAGGAGCAGGAGGAAGTCCAGAATTTTGTCCAGGCCCACTGTGGTTGGATTGCCTGTAGACTTGTCCAAGTACGAGAGGAACTTTTGCCACTTCCTGCGGTAAGATGAGCGGGTCGATTCCTTCCTCGCATTACAGAGGACCTCTGCAACCCGGGTGGAGAAGTTCAAGGTTGGAGCCTCCAGGCCGTCAACTTTAGGCTTTTCACCTCCGGGTGGAGCACCTTGCCTCCTTCGGTGATGAGGAGATCTCGCACTCTGGGGAAGTGATGGAACCTGCTCCCTGCCAGATGCAGTAGGGTGGGGAACCAGGGTTGCCTGGGCCACCACGGAGTCACCAGGATGCAATTTGGCCGAGATCTGGCCACCTTGTGTACTACTCTGAGGAGTAGGGGCAGTGGAGGAAACATGTACAAAAAAGGGCCTGTCCAAGGCACCAGCAGACCGTCTCCCAAAGAGAGGGGTCCTTGCCTCCCTGGGTGCAAAAATATCTGCATTTTGTGTTCTTCCGCGAGGCGAACACGTCTATCGTTGGGGTCCCCCATCGGTCGAAGAGTGGTTGGAGGTAGATCTGATTCAGTTCCCACTCGTGATGGTGAGTGTGGCCCCTGCTGATCAGATCCGCTTCGATGTTTAGCACTCCGGGGATGTGTGTGGCGACGGGAACAATGTCGTTGGCAACGCACCAGTTCCAGAGGTCGATTGCTAATCGACAGAGGTTCCTGGAAACAGTTCCTCCCTGACGATTCAGGTAGCTGAGCGCCGTGGTGTTGTCTGTGAGGACAGCAACGTAGTGGCCTCTCAGGATGCGCTGAAAAGCTCGAAGAGCTAGAAAAATGGCCAGTAGTTCCAGGTAGTTGATATGCCTGTGTCTGGTGGCAGCATCCCACCGGTACCCTGTACTGATGCCGTCGAGGTGGGCTCCCCATCCCCATAAGGAAGCATCCGTTGTCAGGGTGTAATGATGTGTGGGGGGAGAAAAGGGGCACCCTTTGTAATGTTGGGGACAACAGTCCACCAGGTGAGAGAGTCCCGCACAGTTTGTGTTGGGATTAGGATTTTTGATTGAGGCATGCGGTGTAGACGGAAACTCTTCAGAAACCAAAGTTGGAGAGGTCTCATATGGAGTTTTGCCAGGGGAGGACCGAAGTCGTGGCAGACATATGTCCGAGAAGGCGTTGAACGGTGTACGCCGTCGTGGATGGAGAGTCTCGAATTGATGTTGCTAGGTTGGATAGGGTTTGGGCTCTGTCCATCGGTAAGAAGGCTTTGCCGGCTACAGTGTCGAGTAATGCCCCGATGAATTGCACCCTTTGAGACGGGTGGAGACAGGACTTTTGCAGGTTCACCTGGAGACCTAGTGTTGAGAGGAGGTGTAGGGTGAATGTAGTGTCTTTGCGTAGAGACGCCGGGAGTCGGCCACGAGAAGCCAGTCGTCGATATAGGGGAAGATGGTGATCCCCTGGAGGCGAAGGTGGGCCGCGACAACTACCATGGTCTTGGTGAAGACCCTCGGTGCCGTAGATATTCCGAAGGGGAGACATCGATATTGATAATGATGGTCCCCTATTGCGAAGCGAAGATACTGCCTGTGGGAGGGGTGGATATTTAGGTGGAAGTAGGCATCCTGGAGGTCGATGGTAGCCATCCAGGCGCCCAGCGGAATCAAGGGCAGTAGGGCTTGCAAGGTCGTCATCTTGAATTTTCGGTACCTTATATAGATGTTGAGATCCCGAAGATCCAAGATGGGACGTAGTCCTCCGTCCCGTTTCGGCACGGTGAAGTACCGTGAGTAGAACCCCATCCGTTCGAAGGTTTTGGGGACAGGTTCTATTGCCCTCTTCTCCAACAGGGAGTTGGTCTCCTGGAGAAGAATAGTCGAAGGAGGGGTGGATCGGAAGGTTGGTAATGGTGGGAGGTCTACAAACTCGATGAAATAGCCATTGGCTATAATCGAAAGAACCCAGAGGTCCGTGGTTACGGCTCTCCACGCCGAAAGAAAGGGGTGGAGACGGGTCAGTTCTCTCGACATCGAGAGGGCGGAGTCAAAGACCCTGCTTCGGCCCGCGGTTGGACTTGGGCCTTGCTTGTGGGTGTTGGGTACCGGATCTCGGTCTTGACTGATACGATTGTTTGTAGGCTGGAGACTGACGGGGTCTCCAAACCGTGTCAGGAGACGGTTTCGTTGGGTATGGACGACGGGGAGCATATCGTGACCACGACCTTTGCCTGTAGGATCTTTGTGGCGCTGAAACTCCCAAAGATTTTGAGGCTTTGATGTTTTTATCCATCTCCTGCAAGGCAGCATCGGTGGAGGAGTGGAATAAGCCCTCCCCGTCAAAGGGGAGATCCTCAATATAGGACCTAGTGTCCTGAGGTAGAGAGGTGTTTCGGAGCCAGGCGTGACGTCGGATCGATACTGCCGAAGCCATCGACGTCGAAAAAGCGTCTAAGGAGTGTTTTGCAGTGCTCAAGAGCTGTTTGGCAACAAGGAGGCCTTCCTTTTGGAGGAGAAAGTTGCGAACTTTAGCTGAGGTAAATCGCTCTCAGAGACACCAACGCAAGCTGCTAACAGCGAGGCGGTCAGAAGAGAACTGGCGGGATGTCCGTGCCCCCGCCCCTTGGGCATGCGCGGTGGGGTTCCTGCGCATGCCCGGGGGCGGAGGGCGCGAAAATCCCGTTGTGAGCTTTGTACAGACACCGACCAGGTCAGCGCAGGCGCACTGAATCCCATGGGTGTGATGCACAGAGACCACGAAGAAGATTATAGTCATTAAGTCTGATAGAAACTGGCATGCCTAGATAAATATTTCTGCCTCTCAAAATTACTGCAGTACAAATGCAATTAAACTCTATTTCCCATAATTTTCCTTATACCTATTTGAGTATTGTTTTGTTAGATCTCCTTATGTATATAACCATGTGTTCTGTGTATATTTCATTTCAAAATTTATACTATAAGATTAATTACAATAAAGTAAAATACAAAGAAAAGAAATATATTACTCCATTTCATTACTCTGCTCTCTTAAAATCTTTTACTGTAATTATATTTTTCTTCTTTAACTGGAGCTCTTCTAATCAGTGTTCCCACCCACCTGGACTTCGGAGCGGTTCCAAAGAAGACTCACAAAGTGAGTCTTGCCCATTGGGGAGGTGTGGGGGAGTATCCCATTGGCCTTTCCCACGTGCTCCTCTGCACTTTATAATCCAGACTGCTTTACTTGGGGAAAAGATAGAAGGTAAAAGTGGGGGGAAAGTAACTCTGTAGCTGCAATCTCCTCCAATGTAGTTCTTTACAGTCTTATGGTACGTTCCTCTTCTTCTGGTTACCAGTTCTTGGTTTCTTAGCTGGAATCCGATTTCAAAGCCTTCAGCTCTTTACCAGATTTGAAATCGTGGGCTGTATATATGTGTCCTTGGTGTGTAACCGATATATGTCCAAGCGAAAGCCAACAGTACCTGTAGTTCTTCTCTGCAAGCTTTTGCACAATTGGGCACATATTTTTCCGGGCATTTAGTATTTCAAAAGGAATATCTGGATACGGCTGGACCAAAGTATCCTCGAGCTTCAGACCTCTGTTCTTCCTGGCAATTTCCAAAAGGTTCCACTTTGTCTTTGTATCCTTAAGTTCTGCCACGATATCAGGTATCAGTGCTGGTGAGCCCATTTGGGGAGGATTCAAATGGAAAGCATTGTTTACCATTAGCCCTGGAAGCTGTATAATTCCCTCTAGCCACTCATTTAAAGCAACAGTAAGGTACTTGTTTAAATCAAAGTTCAGAGAAATTCCACAAAATTTTACTTTGGTTTCCCATGATTTGATTTCTAGCAACATTAGCTTGCTTTTCATCCATCCTTCAAAAGTTTTCAATTCAGCTATTTCTTTAGAGTTCTTTTGCATACTGGCAGCCACTGTCTCCGCCTTCGCCTGTGCATCCAGTAACTTTTTGTTAAATTCATCCAACTTATTAATAATAGGAGTGATGCTATTTCTTATCTCTTCTTTTAAATCTTGTTTTAGGTCTGTAAGCATCTCCTGTAAATGCTTTTTAGTTAAGGAGTCTTCTCTTTTCCTTTCACTTGCCTGGGCTTCTGCTTCCTGCATTTCCAATGGGGGGGGAGAGTCTTCGTCCAAAGAAATGTAGCTTTCTTGCATTGCTCTAGGCATTGGTTTGGAGGATTCTTGCTGCCTTTTGATCCCCTAGTTTTCCCCATTGTTTTGGTAAAGCTGTGATATTTAAATTACAGTCCATTTTTTAAAATGTTAATTCTTTTGTAGGAGCTCGATGTGGAGGCAGTGTTGGGTGTGACTGCGCGGTCCTACTGTCACTCCACCCCCCATCCCTTTTCAAATAACTTTGATGCATACACTGGAAACTGATTCAGAAAAAAAATTGGGGCCCTGCTATCAGCTACTCCCTGTCTCTCTCCAGTGATTTAAGGAGACATTCTGTAGGTTCTTTAGTCTCTGTGCTTAGGCTCACTTCACCCTGAAATGTCCCAACATGGAACAGCACTGTCAGAAAGCCATGAATAAAAGCTTTCATTAGCTTTCATGTATGCATTATAGGTGAGTTTAGTGCCATTTTTTACTCAGAAGTAGATAGGAGAGCATTGCAAAGGAGAAAGAAAATTGGCCAAGTGTTACCCAAAATTTTTCTAGATATGGCAGAAGAATATAGCCTAATGGATATCTGGAGAGTTAGAAATATAGACAAGAAGGAGTTTACATATTATTCTGCCAGGCATAACTCCTGGTCAAGGATTGATATGGCTTGGATGTCAGGCACCTGGGCCCGTGAAACATTGGAAGTGGAAATATTATCAAAAACATTCACCAATCATAATTTGGTCTTACTTAAATTGGCTTACAGGATATAAAAAAACTATTGAAAAATTTTACAAAAAAATTATATAAGCAAACTACCCAGAAGAGTGACCAGATTAAATATTTTTAGGGAAAAAGCCATTAAAAACTTGAGAAAAAATAGAGAAGCATATTGAATGAACGGATTTCAATGTGTGAAGTCGTGGAGCAATAAAATATCAGAAAAAGAAAAAAGCCCCTGGTCCAGATGGCCTTCTTGCTGAACTATATCAAACTTTTGAGGATCAGATTAGCCCACTATTTAAAGAACTCATTCAAAATATAGGCTCAACTGGAAAACTACCAAACTCATGGCATCAAGCAGTTATTACTTTAATTCATAAAACTGATACAGATGATAAGGATATAAAAAACTATAAACCTATGTCTCTCTTAAATGCCGACTACAAGATATACGCAAGTATTTTGGCGATGAGATTAAGGAAAGTATTATCACAGGAAATTCACCAAGATCAAGAGGGATTTTTGTCAAGAAGGCAAATTAAAAATAGTATGCAGACAATCTTAAATGTAATAAAGTATTATGAACACCACTCGGAGAAACAACTGGCATTAATGTTTCTGGATGCGGAAAAGGCCTTCAATAATGTATCTTGGGAGTTCATACTTCAAACATTGAATATTTTGGGGTGTGGAAATCGATTTTTAATGATATTTGACCAATATATGGAACACAATATGCAAACGTGATCATTAATGGAGATATGTCAACAAATATTGAGATCCAGAAAGGCATGCATCAGGGCTGTCCCCTATCGCCTCTATTATTTATCTTTGTACTCAAAACATTAAATGATTCCATCAAGAAGAATGTTCAAATACAAGGCCTCAGAGTAAAAAGGGAAGATTTTAAGTTGCTGGCATTTGCGGATGATATAGTTTTCATATTGGAAAATCCAACAGAATCAATTACACACTTATTCGAAGTGGTACAGGAATATGGACATATTGTCAGATTAAAAATTAACTTAAAGAAACTAAAATAATAAAAAATTGCGCACATAGTGTGATAAAAGAAATACAAAGGGCATCAAAAGTAGAGATAGTGAAAAAAGTTAAGTATTTAGGAATAATATTATCCAATAGGAATAGTACATTTATTGAAGATAAACTTCTTGAGGACATTAGGAAAGACCTACAACGATGGAAAGGTATGCACTTATCTTTGATGGGCAGAATAATGACCATAAAAATGAATGTACTTCTGAAGTTTCTCTTTTTAGCGCAAAATATACCTGTACTAAAAAACCTCATTTTTTTGCAGAAATGGACAAGATTATAAAAAAGTTTATTTGGTATCCAAAAAGGGCTAGGATTAAATGGAAGACTCTACAGGAGAGAAAGGAAAGGGGGGGGATTTGGTCTACCCAAATGGAAGTTGTATTACCAGGCGGCAGCACTAAGCTGGATAAAAGAATGGTTAAATTTGGAGAACATTAGGATCTTGAATCTAGAAGGGCATGATCTTAGGATGGGGTGGCATTCGTATGTGTTGTATGGGAAGGACAAGATACACTCTAACATTGGGCATCATAATGATTTTATTTCGGCTTACATGACCAAAAGTCTTAAGCACACTTATAAAAGAATACGTTACATGATTAAACATCAGGGCATGTTTAAAACAGTGAACGTTCATAAAATCAATGGAATGTGAGGTAATACGTTGCTTTACAGGAATTACCATAAGCATATAAAATACTTTATCCACATCAGAATATTACATGACATAGAGACTCAGAACAGGTAAACACATCATAAAATCCTTGAATGAGTGTGGACTCAGAAAAATTTATCCCTTTCCTCCTTCTTTTTTATTTATCACCAGAGCCAGAAACACAGCTACAGATTTAGTGATAGTATTATCAACTTTGTCAGACAGGAGAACAGAAATTGACCATGGAAGGGAGGGGAACTTTTCTTTCACCAAAATAGGTATGATGTACTTCTGCCTCTCCAAATTCCATTTGGGGCAGGCTAGCAATATGTGGTCCATTGTCTCCACTAAACCTTGATTACAATCACATGTCCGTTCAGAGTATGGAATATCATGAAAATGACCTGAGACTATATTGGAGGGAAACGTGTTCAATCTGGCCAGTGTAAAGGCTCTGCAAAGAACTGGACTTTTAAGAGTGTAACAGTAAGTAGGGATCACGTCCAGTGGTGGAAGGCCGAGGGCTAGGAGCCCTAGTACAAATTTGGAATGAAATGAAAGAAAGATATTATAGTAAGACACCAAAGTGGGTATCCCTGTTAGAAGCGTTTATAAAGCCTTCCCTTATCAACACATATGACAGAGCAAGTTATGAAGTATTGCTAGATAAGAACAACAAAATAAAGTCAGAGGAGAGCTTACTTTCTCTGTACAAGATTAAATTAACTTGGTGGGAAGCCATGCAACTTCAATCCAGATATGCTAAGGATGCGATAATAGGTTTTCAAGAGTCTAAAATACAATTAGACAAGATTTGGCTGTCAACTAGTGATAAAATGGTTCAGAAACTATACAATTTTTTGTTAGAAGATTATACACAAGATGAAACCATTAACTCAGCGATGGTAACTTGGATGAAGAACCTGGGTTATCCTATTGATATAGATAAATGGGTAAGTACATGGAAGTCTTTAAAATATTTGAGAGCCACTAGCGATAAAGAAAACATCTACAAGGTATTTCATCGGTGGTATTGGTCTCCAGATAGGGTAGCTAAGTGTAATGCATCACTATCCAAAAACTGTTGGGAACGTAAAATAAACCTGGGTACTTTTTTCCCTATGTTGTGGCATTGTGGTAGAGTTTATAGCTATTGGAAAATGGTGCAAAAGATGATATTAAAAATTACGAACATAAAGCTGACTCTGTCTCCTGAAATAGCGCTATTAAATATGATCCCGGAGTGTTATAAACAGAATGATAGATATATGTTAATTTATATCTTAACGACTGATAGAATTTTGTTAGCCAAATATTGGAGAGAAAAAACATTCCCACAAGAGAAGAAATATCTAGTAAGTTATTAGATATAGTAGAAATGAACAAATTAAGCTTAATACTTCAGAGAAAGGTGACAATATTTTTCTAATAAGATGGGCACATTTGTATAAGTGGATAAATAATGTTTGGAAAATATAGACTCAACTGTATATATATGGAATGTATGAAAGGTGATTTATAATATGAAAAACTGATTTAAAAGGTTTTTTAAAAAAGAAAAAGAGTAGTTTCTGTCAGAGCTCTCTCAGCCCCACCTACCTCACACGGTGTCTATTGTGGGGAGAGGAAGGGAAAGGAGTTTGTAAGCCGCTCTGAGGCTCTAAGTGAATTGCGGGGTATAAATCCAATCTCCTCCTCCTCCTCCTCCAAATCCCTTTCCTCATCATGTGTTCTTTTTTTGCCATGTTGAGCACCGTTTCCCTCACAAAAGAAGACTGAGGAAAAGGAGGAATTGAGCAGTTCTGCCTTCTCTTTATCACCTGTTACAATTTCACTTTCCTGTCCCCGCAATGGGCCTACCATGTCCTTGCTCTTTTTCTTACTTTAAAAATAAGAAAAGAACTCTTTTTTGTTGTTTTTAGCATCTCTCACTAGCCTAAGCTCATACTGAACTTTAGCTTTCCTAACTCTCTCTCTACAGGCACTGGTTATTTGTTTATATTTATCCATGGTTATAAAGCCTTGCTTCCACTTTCTGAATGAGTCTTTATTTCTCAAGCCTTTAGAAAGCTGTTTATGGAGCCACCTTGACTTCTTTAGGCTCCTCCCATCTTCCCCTCTCATAGGAATAGTTTGTGATTGTGTCTTCACTATTTCACTTTTAAGAAACTCCCATCCCTCTTGAACTCCCTTCTCCTTAAGCATTTCTGACCATGGGATTCTACCCAGTATAGCTTTAAGTTTGTCAAAATTTGCTTTTCTGAAGTCCAACTTACATGTCTATTTACAGCTTTTACCTTCCCCAGCTGTAAATTCCAAAATTACATGGTCACTACTACCTAGGGTGCCCACTACTTTAACCTTGTCAACCAGTTCTTCCCTGTTGATAAGAATCAGGTCCAAGATAGCAGAGCCCCTTGTTTCCCTCTCCACTTTCTGGAAAATGAAGTTGTCCACAAGGCAAGTCAGGATTTTATTGGACCTTTCATTTTTACCAGAGTTTGACTTCCAACAGATTCCCAGATAATTGAAATCTCCCATGACCACCGTGTCCCACCTCTTTGAGAACTTTGTAATCTGTTGTAGGAGTGTCTCATCCAAATCCTCTTCCTGGCTTGGTGATCTATAGCAGACACCCACCATAATATCACTATTATTTCTTACTCCTTTTATTTTTACACAGAAACTCTCAACTGGACTTTCGTGCTCAAATTCATGAATTTCCTCAGAAATATATGCCTCCTCTACATATATTGCAACTCCCCCACCCTTCCTTATTTGTCTGTCCCTTTTAAATAAGTTGTACACCACAATCCTAATATTCCAGTTGTGTCATCCCATCAAGTTTCACTGATGCGTGAATGCATCATAGTCCCCTTCCTGTATTAGGATTACAGATTCCTTCTGCTTGTTTACTATACTCTGCACATTAGTGTAGAGACCGGAATCCATTTTTATGCACCCTGAGGTTTTCGTTTCTGTACTTAACTGTGAGTTAATGTTATCTAGCATATGTGCCGCTCCTTGCAAAACTTTATTTATTTTATTTATTTATTGGATTTATATCCCGCCTTTCCAACGTGGGCTCAGGGTGGCGAACAAGAGGCACAAAGCCATACATCAACACTAAAACATAGAGGCAAAAGCCAGGAATAAAGACTTAAATTATAAATAATCCATTACCACTAAAACAGTTAAAACAGCAGTCAACAGAGCAAGACTCACAATATAAAATCCATACCATTCCACACTCCAATAAGCACAATTGTCCCTGCTCCAGTGGTGTCCTAACAGAACTGTAGTCCCACACCAGGGCTAGTGCACCTCATGGTGTCTGTATGATGGTAGTACAATAGTGGTGGCAGGAGGTGTTGGGTCCACCCTAATAATTTGCTCAAGTAACTTTGTGAAGTCTTTTGTACAGTGTAATCCTATTGCCTGTATAGAAGAGCCCTCTTGAATACTTCTGGTTTGCATAGAATCAGGTGGGTAGCTGTGTTGTTTTGAAGCAAAAGAACAAAGTTTGTGTCCATTGGCACCTTTAAGACCAACAAAGTTTAATTCTCAGTATAAGCTTCCTTGTTCAAGCACTCATTTTCAGATACATTGAAACAGAGTCATCAACCATTACATGTAGATAGTAAGTGAGGAGGATGTTGCTCATATCTGTAGACTTCTGCAAATGTGGGATCTGTAGCCTCTGTTCATAACTGGGTCACTGATCCCTTCTTCAACCATGAAATATCTGTAGACGAGAGCAGTGGCTCACAAAATCTGATCCCCATTTTCCTTGTGCTTTTGAAGCAGTTTTTCTCCAGGTAGGCTCACCAGCTCTGAGTTGGGAAATACCTGGAGATTTTTGGGGTGGAGCCTGAGCAGTGGGTGTTGCCTTCTGACACACTTCTGGTGATGTCAGGGGCTGTGGCATATGCAAATAAATTATGCTAATAAGTTATGCTAATGAGCTCCTGCACCTCTTTTTCTACAAAATGACCCCTGGACGTATTCAGCCTTCTATGGAGCTTCCCCCCCAGCCAGACCCAAAGTCTAAAAGCCACAGGTCAAGAACCCTTCAGCTCATGCCTCTGGAAAGGTGCAGCCTTAAATAGAAGCCTCATCCAGCAGAGGGTGGGGCCAGCAGCTATTCGAATTACAAGCAATCCAATTATAGGCAATCACCCTTTCTCACCCTTTCTCAAGCAGCCAGGACTCTGCAACAACTTATAACTCACCCACACAGTCCCAAACACAGTCCTCCCACACAGTACCCTCAGCTAGATCTCCTCAGCTGAAAGCAAATAAAAAACACTCACCCCTGTGACCAATGCATAAGACAATTAGATAAATAGGATACCTATTCATTCTCATAAGTGGAGATGAATGGTTAACCGCCATTATAAATATCTATGGCGCTTTACATGGTATTTTTCCATGTGGACTTCTTTCCGTGTGGGCTTATTTCCATCTGGTCATTTTTCCATGTGGGCTTTTTTTCTGTGAGCATTTATGACCATGAGTTTTTTCCTGTGGGCTTTTTTTCAGTCACCAGTGCTGGCATGTTTTCTAAGGATTAGCGCAGGGCAACAGTACAAGGCTGGGTCTACCAATGTAGTGCAAGGGAAGGGTAGAGTTGTTTTCTGGAGGCCAGGTCTACCAATACAGTGGAAAGGGGTGGGTAGATCAGTTCTCTGGAGGACAGGTCTACCAATATAGTGGACCAGGGAGTGTAGACCTGTTCTCTGGTAGCCAGTTCTACCACTACAGTGGAAAGGGATGGGTAGGCCTGTTCTCCAGAGGCCAGGTCTACCAACATAGTGGAAAGGGGTGGATAGACAAGTTCTCTGGAGGACAGGTCTACCAATATAGTGGACCAGGGTGGGTAGATCTGTTCTCAAGGGGCCAGGTCTACCAATATAGTGGAAAGGGGTGGGTAGATCTGTTCTCCAGATGCCAGGTCTACCCTTATAGTGGAAAGGGGCAGGTAGACCTTTCTCCAGAAGCCTGGTCTACCCCTGTAGAAGACATTTTGTGTTATGAAATTTGACTTAAATCTGTTTTATCTTATAATGTTTAAATTATTCCTACAAAAGAGTTTAAATATAGGGTATAAAAATTCTTTCTGAGATTTTTACAAGGTTATGGAAATGTAGACTTGCTCACAAATTTAATGCTACTAGCTTTTTTCACTCACGAGGTAGAATTTTTGCACACAATACTATGGAGCTTAGAGGGAACATTGCAGTTAAAAGTTTAGAAAAATGTTTGCCTTTCTCTTCATCATAGACACAACAGCCAGTTAGCTCAAACAATGTAGATTTTGCTTGTTGATGCAGAATGCATATGGAATACACGGATAAATAAACTGGGGGAGGATCATTACAGAGGGAATGCATGCGACTGCAAAGTCAACCATTAAGGCTTGACTCTTCCAATTCTCTGGAGCAAGCTGCCAGTGCAGGAAGGACCTATTTGTCCTCTTCAAAAGGTATGCACCCCTGGTTTGCCTCATCTAATTTCCATGCCATTCCTTAGAATTCTTGCTCATATCTGTTTGGGAGACCATCACAGTCCCACAGGTTTGCTATTAAAATAAGCTTTTCTTGTTATTCAATCTTCCTTTTCCTTATTGGATCCAATTCTACTCAATGGAGAGACAATTTCATATCCAATGTCTATTTATTTGGGACCTTCTCAGGTATGGTGCATTGCTAATCAGTTTATGAAAGAGGCACAGGAGGCACCTTTCAAAGACCACTCCATCTTCTTTGCTTAGTTTTGCCTGTGAATGCAATCCATTGCTCTGTAGAGATTTTACATTTCACAACTTGCTTTGAAGATGCTATTTGTGCAAAGAAAGATTCATTTAGATCACGAACAACTCTGAAGCAGTTGTTTATATTCACCACCTCTTATTTCAGCATACTTCCCTGGTTAATGTTGGGTTAACTAAAGGGCCACTTTATTAACAAACAACATTAACTGGAATAAGGGCAAGGGCGACACAGTTTGCGGTATGGTCAAGGCCAGGGGTCTGCCATGTGACATAGGGCAAGCAACCTGCCCTGAGCAAGAACCATCAGCTGTGGCTGATGCCCAGCCAGCTAGTAATTAGAAGAGAGCCCTGAAGCCCCATCCCCCAAACCGAAAGGCTCAAAGGAGGACCTATCCAGGGCCATCCTGAAGGCAGTCTGATTTCCCTGCCCCAGGCCACAGGGCCCAAGGACTGTACTCACGAGACCCCTTAGATCCCAAAGAAGGGGTGTCAGCTGGTGCTCACCTGACCGCAATCTGTATCCACCTAAAACCCTGCCCAACTATAAAGTGACAAACCTAACTAACATGCCCCCACCCCAACAATCCCCTGGGCCACTGCTGGAGTACAGGGTAGGCAAAAACACTCTCACCATGAGGCCAATTAGGAAAGGCTGAAAAATTCCTACCTGGCCCCAAAACTGGGCAACCAGCCAGAGCTTGTATAGCAATAAAATTGAATTAAAGAAATTAAAAGGAAAAAAATGGCCTAAACTCATCTCAGGCCTCAAACCTTTCATCACTACCCTGAATTTCCCCACCCACAAGTTTCATAGAAAAGGGCATGACATTTCTGTTTAGCAAAAAACTGTTATTAAATGTGGTCGGAAGCAAGCCTGTGGTTGAGCTTCAAAGATGCCCAGGTGCAAAAGATGCTTAGATCTTAAAGCTAGCTTGTAATACAAAATAAGAAATGGTGCTTCCGGAATGAAATGTTCTCTTCAACAGGAAGAGAGAGAGACTATGTAAAGGAAAGTTTCTATTGTCCAGCTTCTGACGCGCACATTGTAAGGTATATTAGGGAACTAAATGCATCTGTAAGGGGTCAGCCCTTTTTGCTTTTGAAGCTGGTTGACCTAGCGCTAATAATAAACATCCTCCTCTGATTGACCTGGTGTGGTTTCACTGACTGGATGAAAGCTCTCCTCTCCCCGCTTCACTTGTACTACCAACAGGGTGGGAGAGTGAGCTGAAAGCCGAGCAGGAATGTTGAGAAGGAGGGGGTTGAAATATATGCACCTCAGCCCTACCCCTCCTGAAGGCCCATATGCAGCAGTTCTGGCACCAAAACCAACGGCCTGCCTCTCCTTGCTGGGAGGCAAAGGTGGCTCCTCAGCCACACAGCTACAAGAGCTAGGGGCTGCTTGAGCTGAATTGCCCCCAAGCCAGAATAAAGAGGCAGACACAAATGTTGGGTTAACTAAAGGGCCACTTTATTAACTAACAACATCAACTGGAATAACGGCAATGGCAACACAGTTTGTGGTATGGTCAAGACCAGGGGACCGAAAACCCCTCCCCTGCCATGTGACATAGGGCGAGCACCCTGCCCCAAGCAAGAGCCATCAGCTGTGGGTGATGCCTGCCCAGCTAGCAATTAGAAGAGAGCCCTGGAGCCCCATCCCCCGGGCTGCAAGGCTCAAAGGGAGGACCTATCCAGGGCAGTCCTGAAGGCAGTCTGATATCTCCGCCCCGGGCCACAGGGCCCAAGGACTGTACTCACAAGACCCCTTAGACCCCAAAGAAGGGGTGTCAGCTGGTGCTCACCAGACTGCAATCTGTATCCTCATAGAACCCTGCTACCACCAATGCCAAGCCTCTGCTTAGGCACTTGCGCCCACTGGGAGGCCCAAGGCCCCCAGAGCCCTTGCTGTAAGTCCTCCAGAAAAATGTCCATGCAGGTGTATACCATCCTGCCTGTAGAACTCCACACGTCCAGCATGTATGCTTGAGTGCAGCAAAAATTGACCAAACTCACTCTTGAGAACCCGCTGTAGCTCACAATTTGCCTTATGCATGCTCTATCAATGACAAGAGGATCCCCCATTCCCCGCCATACCAAGCGCAGCACCATGGCTGACCAGACAATCAGGGTCTCCATGCTCTATCAATGACAAGAGGATCCCCCATTCCCCGCCATACCAAGCGCAGCACCATGGCTGACCAGACAATCAGGGTCTCTGGCTACTGCCTCCTGATGAATTGGAAAGTGGATCAGGCCTGAAGTATCAAAACCTTGCTCTTGATCAGGCCTAAATCATTGCCCCCTAAATGAATAACCACAACCTGAGGTGGAGGACCAAGCCTCGAACAACAACTATAGGAGGCCCAGCCATTGCAAGCCCTGGCACCACTGCTACTCCACAGTGGCCCACTGGCTGAGGCCCAGCTGAGATCCTATGGGTGTCCTTTTGGAGCAATGAGCCACCCAGAATACAAAACTGTCCTCGCAGATGAGCACTCTCTTCCTCTCCTGCCAACCAAACTTGAAATGAAAGAACAGTGAGCAATGGAACAAAATTCAAAGAACAACCTGACAACATACCATACTACTCAGTGCCCAACCAAGGGACGCATGTAGGACTTATAAGCTGAAGAACTCCATCTCCCAAAATGTTGAATGTTGCAGGCTGGGTAACCCATGGCCGCCACTGTGGAAGCTGCTCCAATATGGAAACAGTGTGTACAAAAATGTACCCCAGCCAGCCCCAGCTTCCCCAGAGCCTTGGAAGTGGCCACCCAAAACTGATGCTTAGTTAAGGGGGTGCCATCCTCATATCGAACCAACAGGCCCTCTTGCATCCCTCTAACTGCTAAATAGGCTGCCAATGCTGCCACCAGGCACAACTCCTTCTCTGCACAAGTGCCAAGCTCCACCACTGATCCCTGCTGCCACTGGTCACTTTTGGATCTCTGCAAGGCAAGGGAGGCCCTATCAGGGCCTAAGCGTACATCTTGTACTAAGAGCACACAACCAGACTCATCCCTCTTCCACTGGGCCACCAGCTCACTTATCCAGAAAGCCCCCCAAAATGTGACAAGGGCCATTGCATGAAACAAGGTTGCTTCAAAGTTGGATATGCAGACCTCCCTCCAAATAGTCTGCAATCCCCTAAGCATTGTGGAGGAAATGGGTTGCCTGAGGTCAGTGCATGTCCCAGCCTCACATGTCCAGCCCTCCAACATCTTACAGATCCTTCATGGTATTCATGAGTCCCTGCACTTTGCTAGAATAGGCCACCATAGACAGCAGCCCTTTGATTGAGCTCACCGCTAAACCCTTACCTTTTGACTCAATGCAAAAATGCAAAAGATGACCCACAGGTACCGACCATGCAGTAGGATACCCTACCTCCTGTCTAAATTCAGCAAACAGACTGCACAGTCATATGCCCGCTTCGTGCTCAGAGCAATGGCTAGTCCTATTGCCCTGCACACTTTGGCCTTCCAACCAACCATAGCCCCAGTGGCAGTCCTCTGGTGGCAGTCCTACTGGCTGCAAGTTGGCTTCTGGGGCCAGCTGATTAAATCTCCCCATCTGTTTGCAAGAGAGAGCATCAGCCACCCCATTGTCGACCCCCAGCATGTGCCTAGCAAAAAACAGAATATTATACTGAAGACACTGAAGTGTAAAAGCCCAGAACAAAGCCATGACTTGGTGTGACTTGGATGAGAGGGAATTAATTATCTGTACCACTGTGAGGTTATCACACCAAAAATAAACTGTGTGGTTGGCCAACTCGTCCCCTATAGCCAGCTACCAGGTTGGGTAAGAACTTGAGAAACGTGAAGTCCTCAGTCAATCCTGCTGCAACTCAGGCCCTGGGCCATGTCTCTGTGCACTAATGCCCCCAGAAGTAGACCCCAGACCAGAGGATCCAGCCACATCTGAATGGATCTGCAGCTCCACCTCCAACTGAAAATCCTTCCTCCAGAAGGAAATGCTGTTGAAGGAATCCAAAAACTCCAGCCACATCTCCAGGTCTTGCCTGATGCCAGAAATGATCTGGATCCTGTGGTGAGGGAGCCACAGCCCAGCCATGGCATTACATAGCCTACACAAAAAGGCATGGCCAGGCACAACTACCTTACATGCAAAATTAAAGTGACCTACCAAGCTCTGGAGCTCCCTTAAGGTGATTTTTCTTTTACTCAAAAATTCAACAACCTGGTTGCATAAATCAACCAACTTACTGAAACTGGGAAGCCTGAACCATGGTATCCAATTCCATGCCCAGAAAGGTCAGCACCTGGGCAGGGCCCACAGTTTTCTCATGAGCCAAAGGCACCTCCAATTCACCTGCCAACTCCATAAATGAATGCAACACATAATTACACTGGTCAGAACCTCAGGGACCCACAAACAGAATATCATCTAAATAGTGGGCCACCATGCTCAAGCTAGTGCACGAACAGAGAGCCCACTCCAAAAAGGAACTAAAACACTCGAAGGCAGCATATGAGACCGAGCAGCCCATGGGCAGCAGCCAGTCCAAGTAAAATTGGCCCTCAAAATGGAAACCCAAAAGCTTGAAATCTGGGTGCACTGGGAGAAGGTGAAAGGCTGACTTAATGTCGCATTTTACCATCTCCACTCCTGGACCACAGCTGCACTCTACACACACTGCCTGATCAAAAGAAGTGTACCAGACCGAGCATAAGATCTCAGGAATGGCATCGTTAATGGACTCTCCCCGGGGGTAAGAGAGGTGATGTATGAGACAATATTCACCAGGGGCCTTCTTAGGGACAATTCCCAGGGGAAAAACACATATTAGGGATGGGAGGAGAAGGGAAAGGTCCTAAGACCCTGCCTTCAATCCGTTCTCTCTCGATCTTCATCCTAACTATGTGCTCCATCCCTTTAATTGACCACAAAGTGCTCACCATGAAGGGGCCCCTCTCACCCTGGTAGGGAATGCAAAAACCCTGAGATAAACCATTCAACAAGTAACAACTGTCAGCGCATCTGGGATAGTTTTGCAGCAGTGCTTCAAGCACTCTCAACTTTATGGGTATTGGCCCCCTTTCCAGGTGCCTGGCCAGCCCCGGCCCCTTCTGGTCTCCTACAGCCTCTCCTGGGCTTACCCCAGAAACATGCTGAGAAGGGGTGTGGTCCACCACACAGGGCACTCATGCCAGTACTGGCATGTTTTTCTACTGCAAATGCCCTGGAACCCAAATTCCCAACAGATCTGGCGGGTTTGAGCCACCTGCCCCGCAGAGGTGCAGGGAGTGGAAGTCACTGCTTGAACCCCTGGGCTTCTTGGAGAGAAGCCCAAGCAGGGGTCTTGATCTCAGACTCCCCATGAGCAGTGGCAAACAGATTGAGTCCAAGATTGAAGCACAAATCCAAACGAGCACAACTGTGATCCTCCATAATTGCGGAGCCATGACTACCAGGATGGAGGCGAAGCAGTGGACCTCATCTGAAGTCACAACTAACCTTATCACCATGAGTACTCTATAAAGCATCACAACTAGAAGAGATTTTGATATTATAGCCCTTTCAAGGAGACTTTTAAAAGAATAGAAAGATTTTCTCCCCCCTTCCATGAAATGGCTTAGCAAAGAATCATGGAACTTGGCATCTAGAGTGTTTTTCTTCAAAGACTAGAAGAGGAGGAAATAGTGGATATCTGGGATTTTTTCCTTGTTATAATATTCTACTCTTCAACTGCTATTTGACTTATCATGCTGTTGTGGATTACAATATTAGAATGTTGGGATAAATTCTGGTTTTATTAAAGTCTCCTTTGGGATTACAATTTGGACTGAGGAAAAAATATTATTATCTCTTTAAAGATACCAAATCAGATTACAGTTTATTTTAATCCTTTATTTGGAATACAAATACAAATTAAAGATATAGAGATTGTGTTGTTTGTTATAAAAGAAGAAAGAAGAAAGAAAAGGATGACGGCCGGACTTGGTTGGAATTTACTTTTACTTTCTATACATCACTTCCATTTAAGATAGGTTCTAAACTTGGAACTGTTATGTCTTTGAAGGTTATATGTTGTTGCTTTTAAAGTACAGTCTGTGCAGAGTGTAATGCAAATTGTTGGTAACTGTCTCTTGTGATTACACTGACTGAAAGGGTGTTTATGGGCAACTAAAGGGAGCTTCTTCCTTTTTTAAAATAGAGCACTCATTTTATAGTATAGAGGTGTGTACTCGCCTAAAGGTACAATTCAGAACATTGATAAGAAAGGAACCCCCACACACACACTTCATCTCCTAGTCAAGGTAAATCAGTAACAGACAGCTTGGCACAGATTTCAGCAAAAGATTTACAAAATTTGATTCAAGATATTGTAACTGCAGCTCTTAATCCTATGCAAGCTAAATTGGACAATAGATGACACAGCAGATGACAGAAGTACAAAAGCAATTTATGGGAAATAGACAAGTTATGTCCACTTTGGCTAAAGCAGTTAAGCAGATGGAAGACAAATCTGGAAACAATGCAATTTAAGGTACAGAAAGTAGAATCTAAACAAAATTCTATGGAGGAGGTGCTCATCAAGCTAGAACTTGATAAAGCAGCATATATTCTAAGATTTAGAACATACCAGAGAAGAAAAATTAAGATTTGAAAACTGATATGGCACAAGCACTTGCTGCTTATATGGGTGCAGAGAATACAGATGAAATATATAATGAAACTGACGTGGCCAATGGAATGAACTCTGCCTATGCAAGGACACATAGATTGCCAAGAGAAGTGCATGTGAGATTTAACAAAAGAACAATAAGAAATGCCATCCTCAATATGACAAGTGAAACACCTTTCCAAACAGAGGAGACAGAAATAAAAATCTTAAAGGAGATCTCCTGGAGGGTGAGAGAGAAAAAGAGAGACTACACAGAACTTGCAAGCATCCTTAGAAAAAATGGAGTTACATACAGATGATTGCTTTCAGAGGGCCTCCTCTTTACTTATAGAGGGAAAAGACATAGAATCAATGCTATATTTAAAGTGGAAGAATTTATTAAAACACATGGTGATGATCTGAAGACAGAGGAGGAACAAACAGAAGCTAACAAAGAACAGCTAACTGAAGAGGACCAACAAAGAGCAATTGGAACAATGACAACTACTGTGCCTTAGGTGGTTACAAGATTAAAGATGAAGAACAAAAATGATAACAAAACCCAAAATAAATATGGATAGAGGAAAAATCAAGATAATCTCAATAAATGTTAATGGATTAAATGCACCCAAAAAAAGAAGACAAATCTTTCAACAACTGAAGAAGATGCAACTGGATGTTATATGTTTACAAGAGACTCATATAAGATACTCCGATCAAAAATATTTGGAATTTTTAAAACTTGGAAGAAATTTTATATCTTCAGATAAGGGGGGAAGAGAGGTGTAGTGACATACGTTGAAGAGCATTTACATCCAGAATTATTATACAATTCTGAAGATGGGAGAATTTTGATAGTCCAAGTGCAAAGACAAGGTAAAATAACTCTAATTATAAATATATATGCACCCAATCAACACCAAGGAAAACTTTTTAAACTGTTCCAGGAATTTATTTCTAAACAAAACTATGATGAAATTTGTCTGAATGGAGAGTATAATGCTGTTTTTGATAAGACTCTATGATAGAAAGATAACTATTGGAAAACAGAAACAGGGAAATTAACTTCCTAATCATTTTTACAACTTGCAGAAGAACGTATCTTGATTGATTCTTGGAAAACTAGAAATCCAAAAAAGAAAGACTACACCTTCTATTCAGCAAGACATAAGTCATGTCCAAGGATAGATATGTGTTGGAACTCTTCAACAATCATAAATGATTTAATAGAAGTGGAAATCTTACAAGCAATGTTTGCAGACCACAATCCTGTTATGCTTACATTACAAAATATACCAAAGAAAAATAGATGGACTCTTAATACATTTATATTGAAAAATGAAAAAATTGTAATAGAGACAAGAAAATAATTCCAAATTCTTTAAACAAAATATACAACCAGATATTTTTATTAGCACTGTATGAGATGTGTTCAAGGCTTATGCTAGATATTGTGTAATTAGAGAAGCTGCACGCATGAAAAAGCAAAAGATGGAAAAAATTCCTGCAAATTGAGAAACAGATTAGGAAACAGGAAGAAAATTTGAAGCAAGATACGTCAGTTAAATACTCAATCATGAAATTAAAGTTTTTACAACACCAAATGAATTGCCTGCTGACAGAAGAAATAGCCAAAAAAAATTACATGTGCAAAACATTTTTTTAAAAAAAATGCTAACAAACCAACCAGATGGTTAGCATATAAATTAAGAAAAATGAAAAAAAAAAAATGAAGGATGGCAAAGGAGAAGAAAAAATACACTCAATGGCCTAAAAAACTGAGATATTTTATAGAAAATTATATCAAAAGGGAGAAGCCACACAAGAGGAAAGTAAAGATTTTTAAAAGAAATATAATTTAAATAAATTTAATGAAGAACACAGGAAAATCTTAAATGATCAAATATCAACCTGTGAAATTATTGAAGCAATAAAGAAGCAAAAAAAGGGAAGACACTAGGTCTTGATGTTTTATTGGCAGAATTTTACCATGTGTTTGAAGACCAACTGACATTACCTTTAAAGTAGTATAAGTATACTTACAGAGTATAAGAACAGATGGCAGAACACTAGAAACTTGGAATTAAGTCTTAATAACTTTGATATATAAACAAAACTCGGATAAGAAAGAGATTAAAAACTATAGGCCAATCTCATTATTAAATGTGAACTATAAAATCTATGCTGCTATTCTAGCTGCAAGACTGGAAAAAAAATTGATGCAGACAATTCACCAAGACCAAGCAGGTTGGGGTTTTTTTTAACCAAAAAGACAACTTAGAAATAATGTAAGACCTGTTCTAAACGTTGTTTAATATTTTGAAGCTCATCCAGAGAAACAGATGGGTTTAAATTTTTTAGACATTGAAAAAGCATCTGATAATGTTAGCTGGAGTTTTATGTTGAAACAATTGTTAGATTCACAATGTGGTAAAGAATTTTTTACAATAGTCAAAGCAATTTATACTAAACAACGAGCTAGGATTCTCATTAATGGTGATCTATCACAAAACACTGAAATTCAAAAAGGAACTAGACAAAGTTGTCCACTTTCACCACTATTGTTTATATTTGTACTTGAAATATTGAATAATATAATTCGAGAGGATATATATATATATATTAAAGAACTTAAAATAAGAGGAGAGGAAAATAAATTGCAAGCATTTGCAGATGGTATTTATTCTAGAAAATCTACTGTACTCAATGACACAGTTATTAACAACATTACTGAATTATGGCTATGTAATGGGATTGAAGATTAACATGACCAAGACAAAAAATGGTAACAAAAATATGACAAAAGACTAAGTGCAACAACTACAAGAAAAATCAGGTTTTGAATCACAAAAGAAAGTGAAATATTTAGGAATAAATATAACAAATAGATGTAGTTCTTTGGTGAAAGACAATTATGCCAAACTTATGACAGAAATTAAAAAAGATTTGGAAAAATGGAAAAATCTACAACTATCTTTGATGCATAGAATAGCTACAATAAAGATGAATATTCTTCCAAGATTAATTTTTTTAGTTCAAACAATACTAGTTCTCCAAAATCAACAGTATTTTAAAGAACTTGACAAAGTAATGTCACAATTTATATGGCAGAATAAAAAAAAAACAAGAATAAAAATGAAAGCTTTACAAGACGCCAAAGAAAGAGCTGGGTTTTCACCATTAGTTGGCTTTTATACTATAGAGCAGCAGCACTGATGTGGTTAAATTAATGGATCACATTAAAAAACACTAGATTATTAATTTCAGAGGGGCACGATCTATTACTGGGGTGGCATGCATTTATGTGGTATGGAAAATCAGATACACACCTATTTTAAACAACATCTGATTAGGAAATCCTTATTGATAATATGGGAAAGTATTAAAATATTATTTTACAATAAGACACCCAAATGGGTTTCCTCCCCAAATGGGTGGGGAGGAAAGCTTTTACAAATCCTAATTTACTGCAAAAAAATATGTTGTTGAGATACGAAGATTTGTTGGATAATAAAAATGAATTAAAATCAACAGAAAGACTCAAAGAACAAGAGATTAACATAGGTTAATGAGAAAGGATATAAATAGAGTTGAGATTTGCTAAAGACAAGCCACTGGGTTTCTATACAAATACAGCAGAAATGGATAAGGTACTGTTACATGCTGATATTAAGCTGACAAAGAAATTGTATAAAATATTGTTAGAAGATAAAACACAAGATGGAGTAGTTAAAAACTGTATGGTTAAATGGGCACAAAATCTGGGTCATAATATTGAGTTAGAGCAATGGTCATGTATATAGAAAACAAATATAAAGATTACTAAAGCAATTTCATATAAGAAAAATGTATTAAAAATGTTTTATATTACCCCAGATAAATTAGCTAAATTTTACCCTAACCTACTAAATAATTGTTGGAAATGTAAAAACAATGTTGGTTCATTTTTCCATATGTGGTGGACATGTGATAAAGCTAAAAAAATATTAGGGCTGGATACATGAAATGTTGCAAAAAATGTTTAAAACTATTGTGACTTATACACCAGAACTGTTTCTATTGAATATATCACCAGAGAACTATAAAAAGCAAGATTTTTATCTCACTATACATATTGTGACAGCAGCAAGAATATTATATGCTAAATATTGGAGAATATTATATGTTAAATGTTATATGCTAAATATTGAGAAAAAGTGAAACTCCTTCAAAGGAAAAAGTTATAAATAAAATATTGGAAACAGCAGCAATGGACAATTTAACTTCAATCTTGAGAGGAAATAAAGAAAAATATGAGGACACATGGTCAAGGTTTTATAAATGGACAGAAGAACATAACATACAATCCTAAACATACAACTGAAATAAAAAGATATAAGAACTACATCTATATAGCTAATAGCCAAGTTGCCCCCTCCATGCGGATAAATTGGCACATCGGGGGCACTTGGGAGGGCAGAGAGATTTTCCTCCCACGTGAGCTGCCTCCCCGCAGCCAGCAAGTTGGCCTGGAGCTGCGGGACAGGGGTTGCCACCACTGGGTTTCTCCCTGGCGAGCAGCCTCCCTGCAGCTAGCCAGTCATCCCTGGAGCCATGGGGCAGGGGATGCTGCTGCCACTGGGTCTCTCCCAAGTGAGCGGCCTCCCTGCAGCCAGCAAGTCAGCCGTGGAGCAGGGGACACCGCCACTGCCAGGTCTCTCCCAGGCGAGCGGCCTCCCCACAGCCAGAAAAACAACAAAGAAGCTGTAGAAAGGGAGGCAGAAAAGGGGGGAGATTGTTGGGGGGGGAGAAACAGGGAAGAGAGAGGAGCAGACTGACAATGTGTGGAGGACAAGGGGTGAGACATACAAGGGGAGAGAGAAGAAAGGGGGTAAGAAAGGATTCCTGGAGAAGAGGGTGGGGAGGAAAGCTAACATAGAAGGAGTGAGAGGAGAAGGAGAGATGAGGGAAGACTGATAGATTAGACAGGAGGAAACTTTGACAGAGAAGGGGGAGAGGGAAGCAAAGGTGGGGGGAATGCTCCCTCCCCACAAGCTTCTTTCGGGTCTCCCCTTGTACTTAACTAAGAGCAAATTATGTATATTAAAATCATAAGGTGGGAAAGATATAAACTTTTTTATTACAGTTTGAGGCCAAATGACTATGTAAAACCCCCCAATACAAATGAATCTTCCCAAATGTGTATCTGTGTACGTCCTTTCAGTCTTTGTCTTATATGTATGAAACAAACAAAAAAATTAAAAAAGGAAGTCACTGCTAAGCGGTATACTAGGTGGCCACTATGCAACCTGTTGTGTAGTGGGTTAGACGCATGTAGAAACCACAGACACATTTGTAGTGATCAGCATGGTTTACTGGAACACAACTAGAACCCAGAATACTGGCCAGGTGGCCAACTATATACAACCCCTGGGAACACCCCTAGATCCGATTGGTGGGTTTAAACCTCCCGCCAAAGTCTCTATTGGTTCCCCAAAGTAAAGTCCAGGAGCCTAGTCCCTATTGTTCCTAGGGAGTCAAGCTTGGTGGTTACGTGCTGGTGCCTAGTGGCGGTCAGCGGACATAACACAACCTATCACCCATGTTCAGCCTTGATGAGGCCAAAACCTGCCACTAGAGGTAGGGATGTATGTGATCCCAGTGCAGCAAAGGGTTCATGGCAGCCTGCATCCTGAACTCCTCATTGTACTGAAGCCAGGTGTGGCTGGTAAAACCAGTATAACCCTTGTATATAATATCAAAGTGTTGAAACAGTGAAGCTGCCCTCAAAGGATGTGCCTTTGAAAGCACCCCCGCATACACCAGGAAACCAGAAACCCAGTTAGCCCATGTTCTATCCACTTTCATCAGGCCAGTCGGTCATGTTCCCGGGGATCCCGGGCCCCGTTTGCCACTGGGCACACCAGGAGGAAACTGGACTGGCCCGGCACCTCCCCCGGGCTCCTTCAAGGGGGCGGGCAGCTGGACTTCCTTCTCTCCTGGCCCCGCCTGGAGGTTGGCAACCCTGTAATTGGTGGGCACGTGTGGGGGCACCAGAAGGTAGCCCCGCCTAGGGCGCAAAAAACCCTAGGGCTGGCCCTAAGTGCGGGATTCTCAGGCTCAGATTTGGTGGTTGCACTCACCCCATATTCTTCATCTCTGTTCCCCATGCCGTATAGGATTGGGGTCTTGGGTGAAGAGAAATTCAAGAGTGCTGACACTCTGTCAGGTCTCCCAGTTAAGACACTCTCAACAACACACTTAAGAAGTGCCCTGTCGGAATTACTGGCAAACGGCTTTCTCTCTTGATGAAGATGCTTTTCCTGCTTGCCTCCTGTGTAGGACTATCTTTCCCCTCAGTGGCTGTTGGTAGGTATCATGAAATGGCAGTTACCTGTGTTTGTAAGATGGCTGTGGTTCTTTGTTTAAAATGTTCCCCCATAAGGTTTAATTGAGCTGTAGTTCCAGAGAGGGGTCTGCAGGGGTATCATTCACTGGGATGAATGGGGCTTCCTCATTTGCTGGCGTACAGTTCCCAGCTGCACCAAGGCCAGAAAGTGCAGGAAAACAGGGGCTGTCCCAATGGGTGGGGTAGCATCAATATAGACTGCAGCCCATCCAGGGAGGAGGCAGTCTTCATCCCTAGGAGAGAGCAGAAATTCAGCCACTCGTCGGCTGGACTGGGGAATGAATGAAAGTTTCCCTGCTCTCTTGGGCAAGAGAGAGAGGCTGAAGTACAGCCAAAAGCCGGTCAAAGAAGAGATCCTATCCTGAGCCCACAACCTCCAGAGTTCAAGAGTATTGTGTGTAAGGAAAGAGGATTGCATTTAACCCCTGTTGATTTATGCCTTGTTGGTTCATAGTGTGTGCTTGCTCCTACAATGTGTGTGTGCTCCATAACTGTGTAAATAGTTAAATTCTTTTATTTGGGCTACTATTCTGTGTTGTGCTCCAACCACATAGTCTACCCCATTCTGCAGAATACCAAAGGGAGGGGGTAGCCCAGGGAAACAAGGAAACAAGGAAAGGCCAGACCCTTAGGTTGCCAACTTTCCAGGGATCCCCCAAAGATTGGGGATTCCATCTCCAAATAGGGAGATTCAGCCAGAGGGGTCTCACTGTCCCTCTAAAAAGGCAATGACGATTCCATGAGTGGTGGCAGCAAACTTAAGGAGTGAGATATGTGCACAAGACGAGGGTGGAAGGCAAACAGCTGAGTTGTAAACTGGAGCCCGTTTCGCCACAGTAGGCAACCAAGCTTGGTTCAGACAAAGAAAGGAAACCCTTCACAGGCCTTTGTGAGAAACTCCTTGGGGCCAGGTAAGGAGATTCCTGGAGATTTTCTGGAAGAGTCTATGGAAGCTGGGGTTTGGGGAGGGGAGAGGCCTCAGCTGAACAGAATGCCATACAGCCACCTTCCAAAGCAGTTATTTTCTCGGGGGGGATCTGTTGTCTGGAGTTCAGTTGTGATGCCTGGTGATCTTCAGGCTCCACCTGGAGGTTGGCTACCCCAGGTGTAGCAGTCAGTGCTTCAGAGCAGGGTCTGCTAAATCCAGGTTCTTGCTGTAGGAGCTGCATGGGTGATTTTGGACCAGTCACAGACTTTCAGCCTAACCTATCTCACAGGGTTGTTGTGCAAGTCAAAAGAAGAGAATGATGTCAGCTCCTTTGGTCCCCATTGTAAAGAAAGACTACTTTTCCTCCTGGGAAACCATTGTTGCCAATCTCCAGGTGAGGGCTGGAGATCATTCAGAATTACAACTGGTATCCAGATGGCAGAGATCAGTTCCCCTGGAGAAAATGGTGGACTCTGTGGCAGTCAGGGCTTCAAAGCACGGAAAATGGTATACTCTGTGGCAGTCATGGCTTCAGAGCACAGAAAAGGCTGCAGGTGTGTGGGGGGATGGAAAGCTGTAGAGTGAGGGGGAAATAAAGGTAGGTTGATGCTTGGCTGGGAAGGAGATAGGGTTGCCAACTCTAGGTGGGAAATTCCTGGAGATTTGAGGAATGGACATAAGAATACAAGAGAAGCCAATGTTGGATCAGGCCAATGGCCCATCCAGTCCAACACTCTGTCACACAGTGGCCAAAAATACCAGGTGCCATCAGGAGGGCCACCAGGACACCAGAAGCCCTACTACTGTTGACACCCCCAAGCAACAAGAATGCAGAGCATCACCTGCCCCAGAGTCCCTATCTATACCTTGTGGCTAATAGCCAGTGATGGACCTCTGCTCCATATGTTTATCTAATTCTCTTTTGAAACCATTCACATCTGTAGCCACCACCACCTCCTGCAGCAGTGAATTCCATGTGTTTATCACTCTTTGGGTGAAATAGTACTTTCTTTTATCCGTTCTAACCCGACCGCTCAGCAATGTCATTGAGTACCCACGAGTTCTTGTATTGTGAGAAAGGGAGAAAAGTACCTCTTTCTCGACATGCTCTATCCCATGCGTAATCTTATAAACTCGATCATGTCACCCCTCAGCTGTCGTTTCTCCAAGCTAAAGTGCTCCAAGTGCCTCAACTTTTCCTCAGACAGAAAGTTTTCCAAGCCTTTTATCATTCTAGTTACCTTTTTATGCACTTTTTCCAAAGCTATAATATCCTTTTTAAGGTGTGGTGACCCGAACTGTACACAATATTCCAAGTGAGGTCACACCATTGATTTATACAGGGGCATTATGATACTGGTTGATCTGTTTTCAATACCCTTCCTAATAATCCCCAGAATAGCACTGGCCTCCTTTTTATTGCAGTTGCACACTGTCTCAACATTTTCAGTGAGTTATCTACTATGACTCCAAGATTTCTCTCTTGGTCAATCTCTGTCAGTTCGGACCCCATCAATGTGTATTTATAGTTAAGATTTTTGGCTCCAATGTGCATCACCTTGCACTTGGCCACATTGAACCCCATTTACCACGTTGATGCCCACTCACCCATCCTTGATAGATCCCTTTGGAGTGCCTCACAATCCTCCCTGGTTCTCACCACCTTGAACATCTTCATAAGATCTGCAAATTTAGCCACTTCACTGCTTACTCCCAACTCCAAATCGTTAATGAACAAGTTAAGAAGCATCAGACCGAGTACTGATCCCTGTACCCCACTGCTTACCACCCTCCACTGAGAAAATTGCCCATTTATACTCACTCTCTTTTTTTCCTATTAATTAGCCAGTTTTTGATCAACAAAAGGACTTGTCCTTTTATCCCATGATTTTTGAGCTTGCTTAGGAGCCTTTGATGAGGAACTTTATCAAAAGTTTTCTGGAAGTCAAGGTAAACAATATCTATTGGGTCCCCCTTGTCCACATGTTTGTTCACCCCTCAAAGAACACTAACAGGTTAGTGAGACATCTTCCCTTATAGAACCCATGCTGAGTCTGCCTCAATAGGTTTTGTTCATCAATGTGCCTACTCATTCTTTCCTTAATAACAGTTTCCACCAACTTACCCAATATCGACATCAGACTGACTGGCCTGTAATTTCCCGGATCTCCTCTGGAACCCTTTTTAAAGATGGGAGTGACATTAGCTACCTTCCAGTCCTCAGGAATGGAGGCAGATTTTAATGAAATATTACATATTATTGTCAGGAGATTCACAAGTTCACATTTGAGTTCTTTTAGAACTCTTGGATGTATGCCATCCGGGCCTGGTGATTTATCAGTTTTTAAGTTATCTATCAGTCGTAGGACCTCCTCTCTCGTCATCTCAATCTGGAGAGGGTGAGGTTTGAGGAGGGGTGGGATCCAGGGCCGGCTCATCTGCTAGGTGAACTAGGCATTTGCCTAGAGCCTGGGCCAGCTCTGGGGCACCAAACAGGACCCGCCCCACTCCCCCAAACCCCCCAGCCCCCACCAAAAGCCATGATCTCCCTGGCCGCCTCTGACCGCCTCTGCCTCACTCTGACCGCCGCTGCCTCCCAGAAGCCCTGCACTTCCCACTTTCCCCCAGAGACTGCCGGCAGGCCTGGGGGGGGGATGCAAGTGAGGACCCCAGCCATGCCCAGCCAGGAAAGTGTGTGCATGTGTGAAAAATAAATGTGTGTGGATTGGAGGAGGAGGGGACGGGACGCCAGCTAGGGGGACATAGAGCTTCCTTCCAGGCTGGCCTATGATGCGCACTCCCCCCCTGCCAAAGCCCGGCCGGCTGCATGCACCTTCCTCCTGAATCTACCAGGTGAGTGACTGCCACCGCCACCTGCCGTTGCCACCTTTCTCCCCGAAGGTAAGTTCTGCTTCCATTGCGGGTAGGAGGGGGTGGCAGGGGGTGGCTTTTGAGTCATGGAGGCTATGGCAAGGTCTCTAGATTTGTTGTCACCAAAACAAAACCATAAACTTCCCCCCCATCTCTAAATCAGTTGGGAACTTTAAAGCTGCGGGAGGGAGGGAGAAGCGCTGTGGTGCCACCCCGCCCTGTGAGAGGCAGGAGGGTGGGGGGCACCCCTCTGCCCTGCCTACTCAGGCTGGTGGATGGATGGACTGTGCGAGAGGAGGGCACCTCGGAGCAGGTCTCTTCCTCTGCCCACCCCTTCTCCCTGTGGCAACTTCAGCCATGGAGTTTGGGAAGCGAACATCTCCCCAGCCGCCCCTGAAAGGGGCCTTTTCTGGCTGTGGCATGCATTGTCATCCCGTCCCCACCCTATGTGACCACGCAGCATGACCAAGCTGGCCAAGGGGAGCTGGCTGCCATAAACAGGGAGGGCAAATGGGGAGGTCGCACCCGGGCTTCTTTTGGGCTTGACCCAGGACAGGCGGCAAAAGGGCGTTTGGCTGTGGTTGCCACAGCGGGGGCACCTCCCAAAGCCCAAGCTTCCTCACTTGTCCTTTCTCACAACGCCCCTGCGAGGTAGGCCGTGGCGCCGGAGCCGGCTGTTGCACGGACAATGCACTTCCGTCCAAGGGAAGGCGCTCAGCGACTGCCTGCCGACATGGTCGCAGAGTTGCCCGCAGTTGCAATTTCAAAGAAAGTGGGGGGGGAGGAAGGGCTGGGTTTATGATGGTTCTTCCCCAGCCCCTCTCTGGCCATGGAAGGCCCTTTGGCACTCCTCCAGCCCGACCTTGGGCATCAGCCCGCCCCATCTAGGGTGCCCAATGACGCAGAGGGGCCTTCTTTGCAGGAGGGGGAGGCTCTCGTAACTGAGGCCGCCTCACACCAGCTGCACAGCCAAGCCTGAACACTGCCCCGCCGGACACCACTGCCTCGCAATCACCACTCCCATGCTCGGCAGGGGGGCGGGCGAGGAAATGACTCTCTCCACTCATCTGGATTAAGCCCAAATCCACTCAGGGAGGAGAAACCGGCCTCTTTCACTCCCAATCAGACATGGCATGACCCCCCCCGCTACAAGTTTGGAGGTGTGTGCACGCAGACAGGCATCTCTGCAGGTGGCGAAGGCAGCGGGGGCCCCTTGAGGCCATGCATGCTTTGGCATGATGTGTGAAGCAGCCGGACTCCACCCAGGGCCCCCTGCCACGTGCCACTTTTAGAATCTGCCTGAGAGGAGCTCTTGGAGGACCCGGAAGGTCTGCGCCTCCCTACAGCCATAAAAACCCCAATCACTCTGCCCTGCTGCCGGCATGGACAATTGCCTGCATCATCCAGTGAGCCAGGGGAGGGGATGGCGTTTCCCACTCCCCAAAGTGAAGGATGAAGGACAGGTGTGTCAGCAAGGGACCAAGAGTGCTGGCGGGACTGGGAAGACAGCCCCACCCCTCACCCCAGCCTTAAGCAAGTGGTTTTTTAGTGCAAGGAAAATGTTCCTTCTCTCCAGGCCTTGCCTGGGGTTGGCAACCCCATAATTGGTGGGTGAATAGGGAGGGGTGCCAGAAAGTAGCCTTGCCTAATGTACAAAAAACTCTGGAGCCGGCCCTGGTGGGACTTCAGACAGGTACAATGCCATAGACTCCGTACTCCCAACCAGCCATTCCCTCCTGTGAGGGCTGAAGATCACTCAAAATTACAACTGCTTTTCACGTAGCAGAGATCAGTTCCTCTGGAGAAAATGGTGGACTCTGTGTCATTATACCCTGCTGAGGTCGCCACAGCACATTGATGCTGAGTGCCCAAGGCCTTTGTACTCTCCCAGACCCTCTTTTCTAGTGCTCATTGTATTTATTTCCACAACAGGCCTTATTCCTAGTTATAGATAATACAAAAATACACCCACACCTCTTGGATACATCACCATTCAGCCCCTATGGTTGCTATGGCACCCTGACAGATATATGGCGCCTTATCGATATCCAAACCTGGCAAAAGAATCTTCAAGGCCAGCTCCCTTGGGATCCAGTGGTGGGCATGATCTTAAGGAAAGTTACAGCTTACTACAGGCATCCACTCAAAGCACCCATAAACTCCCCTCAGGAATTCCCTCCCCCCTAAATTATGGCAAGCAGTGAAGTGGAACAAGGTGAAATGAAACTGAAGCCTGACACATGGGGTCAGCTATGTTACTATTAGTTATAGCAGTGGGAACCTGAAAGGATTGGTGGGAGGTATCCCATATTCCCCTCCCCCATTATTTCCTCTTTCCCTTTCCTGAAAGCCCCCATAGCCTCTCCCCTTTTCCTACTTCCCTCTCACCTTCTAGAGTTGCCAACCTTCAGGTGGGCTGGAGATCTCCTTGAATCACAACAGATTTCCCAACTACAGAGATCAGTTCCTCCAGTTAGGGTTGCCAGCTCCAGGTTGGGAAATTCCTGGAGATTTGGAGGTGGAGTCTTAGGAGGGCAAGGTTTGAGGGAAGCAACCACAGCAGGGTATAATGCCATAGACTCCACCCTCCAAAGCAGCAATTTTCCCCTCAGGGAACTGATCTCTGTCATCTGCAGGACAGTTTTAATTCTGGGTGATCTCCAGCCCTCACCTGAAGGTTGGCAACCTTAGTTTCCCTGGAAGAAATAGCTGCTTTGGAGGGTAGAGTGTGAGGTCCCTCCCTTCCTCAATCCCCACCCTCCTCAGATTCTACCCCTCAAATCTCTAGGAATTTCCTAATCTGGAGTTGACAACTGTATCTCCTTCCCACCCAACAACAAACTTATTTTTATCTGCCCATCTGTCCTAAGCTTCCCCACTGCCCGCAGCCACTACCTAGGGAAATTGTGGTTCAGTTGTATGGAGTTGACTGCTGAGCCAGGCTCACTTCCATTGTAGGGACCCTCAAGGACTTGTGGGGTGGTACCTCACTGTATCCCCTGTATCTCCCTTCCCACACTATTTCCCCTCTCTGTCCTTCTGGCAACCCTTATAACTTCTCCCCTTTCCCTGCCTCATTCTCTCCTTTTCAACCATTTACTGATTTACCTTTTATCTGCCTCCAATCTTTGGCTATATTTATTATTTATTTTCTTAATTTATACCCCACCTTTCTCCACAGTGGTGACCAAAACAGCTCACATTATTCTCCTTTTTATCCTCACAATAACCCAGTGGGGTAAGTTAGCCTCAAAGTATGTTAATGGTCCAAAATACACCAATGAGCTTCCACAGCAAGACGGGGACTCAAACTTGGGTCTTCCAGACCCTACTTTAAAGTTCTAACTGATACACTACACTGGCTTTTGTAGGCTGGCTGATGTTGAAGAGTAGCAAGCAGCCAGGCCTTGGTGAGTTATGTAAGTCAGGGAGTATCAAGCCACTCAGTGGCCTGGTCTCAATAAGTCTTCCCTCAAAGGCCAAAACAGGCCTGGAAATGGCCTTTTCCCATCCTTCTGACTTTTACTGACATAACAAAGCTTGAAATGCTGTAGTTGCCTAGCAATAGCCACTTAGGGAATCTGTTGCTTAAATCTACAGGAGCTCCTTTTATCATTTTTGGATTTTTAACACCCCCCCATGTTTTGTTTTTTTGTTTTTAGATTTCACATTTTTCAGCAACCTGGGGCCCTGTTTAGGTTTGTTGAAATATCTGTCTTGCCTGTTCACAGCTCCAGTTGTTGGATTTAAGTATCCAACAATTTTACCAACTTCACTATTAGTATATAGATGATAAATACAACCCCAACCAAAAATTACTCAATACTAACATTGAAATCTCAATAAACAGTTGTATAAAATCCTCCATAAAATATAACAACATGCATTAAAAACATCTCAGTTAAAGGATCAGGGTAGCAAGCACTGGAAAAGATCTTGTGCAACCAAAGAAATCCTTAGCTAGATGGAGTGATGTCTTGACAAAGAGAGCTTTGACTCTCAAAAGTTTATACCTTGAAACTCTTGTTGGTCTCTAAGGTGCTACTGTACTCAAAGCTAACTGTTCTACTACAGACCAACATGGCTACCCTCTGAAACATCTTATATGTTTATCTGATCTTTACTTCTTTAATGGTACATTTTAGGAAAAGATTTTGACACAGTGGTAGGATACATACATTGTAGGGATAAGATCCCAGGTTCTATCTCTGGCATCTCCAGTTAAAGATCACAGGCAGCAAGTGCTGGGTAGCAAGTCTGGTGGAAACCCTGAAGAGCCATTGCCAATCAGTACAAACTGCACTGTACTAGATGGCCAGTGGCCCAAATCAATATAAGTCAGGTTGTGAGAGCTTTTTGTGTATCCAGCACTGTATATGCATGAAAATAAAGGCTTGAGATAAACCATTTGTTTAACCCCTTATGATGGTTATAGTTTCCATCTTGGCAACCTCCAATTTGTTTTCCAACCCAAAAAGTGCTCAGATAAATGTATCTGTTTCTTCTTTCGTAACTGAGAATTTGAATTAATGAGAAATATTGACAAAGTGCTACTATGTATGATAATCAAGCCATTAGCACCAGTCTGCATGGCACATAACCTACCAAGTCTCCAGTGTTTACTAACATGATTGTCAAAGCAGAGAAACATTACTTCTTAACAACATTTCATATCACTGCACTTGAAGTGATACCCCAGGACATAATAATCAGAAAGCCATTTAGTTGCAAATTGAGGCATGATATAAAAGCCAGTTCATGAAAGCCACCCATTTTGTCAGAATTAAAATGTTCCTATTTGCTTCACAAGTTGTAAATGCAACTGGGAAAGAGAAATACGTTGTGAGATATTTATCGGAAGCAGCTCGTTTCAGGTAAATGGAGCTTCAAAATGAAATGTTGGTAAAGGTTATTATTATATTCATTATATCTTTGCATCTGATACTTTTATGGAGCAATTTGGACAGATGATATGCTTAATAAATGGAGAGGCTTTTCAAACATATCTTTCAGGTTGCACGTCAAAAGTGGTACAAGCTAACCATTATTATCCCAGGGAAAAATATATGGCATTGATTTTGGTCTCTCAGAATGACAAAACAAAAAAACAACAAAACAAAACAACAACAAAAACCAAAAATGGAATTGGGTTTTATCAGGGGTCTTTTCGTAGAAAAAGAGCTGCAGGAGCTCATTAGCATATGGTATGCTAATGAGCTACTAGGCTATTTGCATATGCCACACCCCCTGACATCACCAGAAGTGATGTCAGAAGGGGAAGCAAAAGGGGGGGAGGCATCTTCGAAAGGCTCCCCTTCCCTTCCCCAGCTGGCCTAGGTGGGGGAGTGAAGAGAGAAGGGGTTTAAAGTTTAAACACTTTCTCACTAGAGTTGGGCCACAGAAGGAGGAAAGAGGGAACGAAAGAGAGAGAGTAGAAAGAAGAAAAGAGGGAAAGAAAGAAGGAAAGAAGGAGAGGGAAAGAAGGAGGGAAAGAGAGAGAAGGGCTCCTGCAGCTCTTTTTCTACTAAAAGGCCCCTGTTCACAAGTAGTATTTTTTTTCCCAATTCTGAATTTCCACCATCAAGATTCTGCCATCCTCCAAAGCATATACTTTCTCTGGAAATAGGTGCTCTTTAACCATCATTGTCACTGCCCTCTTTTTTTCCTTTTTATCTGAAGCTTCAAAGGTTTTCCCCAGTCTTCTATTTTGTAAAAATTTCTCATCCTTCTCGCAAAGGCTGCAAATTACACCCAAATTCTGCTTCAGTAATTGGTGAAATATCCTTAAAGTTAAGTTTTATTGGGTTGCCAAATCAGCCCATAACTTCACCCCACTGATTTATAAGGGCTCCAGCCCCACTCCTGATGGAGGGAAAAGTTTGAGAGTGTAGGGTGGGGACTTATGATTTCTCAAGCCCTCAACAGATCGATTTGTCTCCCAGAAGATTCTAAAGAGCCCAGTCACTTCAATACAATTTTCTGCTTGCTCTTCTACTAGAAGTTCTTTGGTAACTTTGATTGCTTCGCCCCACTTCCCCTGTACTCTGCCAAAAACCCAGCCGAAATATTCCCTTTGATTTTGGCCATTTGAATAGATTTGGGGATGATTTCAGTTCATTTAGGGGCTACCAGTATGACAGTCTTTGCTTCGGGAACACAGAAAAGTTTTCTCCACTCACGTTTATGCGCTCCTGTTCACTTCCACTTAATCGTCTCTTGGTTCTCCACAGTAATGAAGGCTTTGCCCATTGAGATGGACGTCCCCCTGGCTTGCTTCAGAGCGAGCCCACAGGTCTCCTAGCAAGTTGCCTTCTTGCTAGAACCTCAGCTCAAGCTCTTTGCCCTTATCGCTCCTACCCCAGAGTGTGGGGGTTGTCTCCAACTTGTCAGAGACCCTCTAAAACCAAGGGATCGATCAGTTGCTTGGAGCGAGGCTCTCAAGTGACTGCTAGTGCCTCGCTGCAGCTGCGAACTCCATGAAATCCCTTTTTGCAGAGCACTTGCAGCCTGACTCTGTGGTTCGAGCTGAGGATAGGTGAGCGCCTCTGTGTATGTGTGTGCAGGGACCTTCTGTGCAACTTCCAGAAAGACATGACTACTGTGAATAATGCTACCTATAAATCTAAATAAAGCTAGATACTTAATAAAGGCTTCTAATTATTATAAAGCAAAAAAAGGAAATGCAAGACATCCTAATAATTCTAAAAACTTATAAAGTAAATACATATCTAACTCAAAGGTAAGGTAAAGGTAAAGGTTCCCTTGCTCGAAAGCCAGTCGAATCCGACTCTAGGGTTGCGGTGCTCATCTCCGTTTCAAAGCCGAAGAGCCAGCGCTGTCCAAAGACGTTTCCGTGGTCATGTGGCTGGCATGACTAAACACCAAGGTGCACGGAATGCTGTTACCTTCCCACCGAAGTGGTACCTATTTATCTACTTGCAATTTCTTGCTTTCGAACTGCTAGGTTGGCAGGAGCTGGAACTAGAGACAGGAGCTCACCCTGTCATGCGGCACCCAGGTCTCGAACTGCTGAACTTCCACAGCCTGCAGTTCAGTGTCTTAACCACTTGAGCCACCGCAGCTCCCTAACTCAAAGGTAATTGCTACCAAAAATAACTAAACACTTAGACAAATACAGAAAGCAAAAATTGGGTTAAGCAAACTTAAAGCAGAAAGATAACTAAAAGCAATGCAAATGATATGCTCCTTAACTAAGGGAGATAGAAGGAAGAAGTGAGAATGAATGTGTGTAAAACACATTTAGAACATGTGGATAATAAAACATGAAAATGACATGGATCAATAAATGAATATGGGCAGTGATATAAATCAATTTGAACTTCAGTTGACCATAATGCAATATGGATACAGATAAATGTGGGTATGAAATACTGATACATTTTTTGGGGGGGAAACCTAGATACCCAAGTTGGCAGAAGGCACAGGCAATCTTAGCCTTAGTGTGGAGGTTTCATGCTGGCAGAGACCAAAAAGCAATTCTTGGGTCCCAAAGTGATAACTGGGTGGCTGCCATGAGGTATCTGCAGCTGGCTGCGAGAGGCAGGTTGCAGGATGGTGAGGAGCAGTGACTTTGAACTGGAAATGCAATTGGTGAAGGACAGGTGGAGAAAAGCAGTTGCCTGCCCTTGAGGTGGCATATGATGTCCATGAGATGGTTTGCAAGCAATTTGCAGGTCAACAGTGGATGGAGGGCCAGAAAAGGCAGCTGGTAAATTGGCAGGTCCTTTGCTGAAAATGGAGCAAAGGCTTTAAATTGGGCGGCAACTTGGGGGCAGGTCTTGTATGCTGAACCCAAGTATGCTGTATGCTGAACAAGAACCTTGGAAAGTCTTTGATGCATATGTATAGCAGGAGTAGTCTCCAGGTACAACTGGAAATAGCTGAACATTCAGTTTTTGTTATGGTGACCAGAGCAGAGTTCCAGGTGAAGATGTGCACAGTTTGGAGGCACCAAGAAATTATAAAAATGGCCAAACAAAAGAACTTTTCAAAAAGGAAGTTAAATTGCCATGGCTATTGTAGAAAAAGTTGGGGCCCCCAAGGGGAAAATAAAAATAAAATAAATGCCAGCTTGTGGATGTGGGCTAGACCTAAAAAATAAAAGTCAAAATATGTAAAAAGACAAAGTAACAACAAAACTCACTGGAAAGTCTGACTTCTCCCATGTTGTGGGAGAGGGAGTTAAAACTAAAACTAGCAGAAATCTGAAAAACAATAAATGATTAGTACACACACACACAAAAACAAATTCCTAAAATAAATTATAAGGTGTGCCTATCAGGCATAAGACTTCAATTGCAGGTTCAGACTTTGAGTTCTTTCAGATATGAAAGAATTTGAGAGCAAGGTTAGCAGGGGTTTGCATGGCTGGAAAGAAACTGTGGCCACCAAGGGATAGAACTTAAAAGGAAAATAAACTTAAAATAGCAAGGTACTGATTGTGCACCTTCAAAAAAGAAGCCCTTTCATAGGGTATGTGGAGAACTGGGCTGTTGGCACAGTATCTCAGGCATAAAACTTGTGTTAGAAATAGTACTCTGTGCATGCATAGAGTGCAAATGAAACAAAGATGAATGAATATAGCATGAATGGGAGAGGTATTTTATCAAGCAGCTGGATTATAGACTGGATTGAAAATCCAAGACATAGAATAAGCAGTAGCCCTTAATAAGGCTCACAGAATTCTTTATGGCTTAAGAAGTCAGCCAACAGGATCACAACACACACAAAAAATGAATTGTCTCTGGTACAAGCTTTGTGCCAGCAAACAGTTCCTCTGAGCATGTACAGAGTATCTTTCCTCGCTGGTAGAAGCCAGGCTGAAGGGAGCCTGAGCATGTAGATTACTAGAACAGAAAAAGAATGGATGTGCTGCCAGATGTAAATGCTTTATAAGAATATGAAAAATATAAATGATACATTTTAGATGAAAAGCCAAGTTATAGCAAGATACATCAAGACTAAAGAAAAGCCTGAGCCCTGAAGGTGGGGCTTTAAGAGAACAGCTGATCACAAAACCAAAAAGACCATTTATAAAACCTTAAAGAGATGAAATATTTCTAGATCAAACAAATTTACCAAGAAATTTAAAAAGAGATCCCCTTCTATAAGAATGGGAAGATGACAAAGCTTAAGAGTAAGATGTGGTAATGCATTAATGAAATAGAAATAAATCTGAAATCTATTTTTAGATGTACCATTTTGAAAGTGAGGGATTCCTGATCAAGAAATTCCAAGGAAGGAGATGCAAATAAATGTATTTGCTACTTTCCAAAGAAAGATTTAAATTAAAATTAAAAGGAAACAACATTACCAAATAAGCCTTTAAAGCAGTGTTGTATTACTTATAGAGAATTAAGCTGTAAAAATAGCAGCAACAGCAATAAAAAGAACTTTTAAACTCAAATAATTCTTTTTTTGGCATAGGGAAAGCTTCAGGGCATTTTCTCCAAATTGAAACCCAATTTTAAAATGTTGAAGATTTCTGTAAAAACAACAAAATTACAAAATGAACCCTTTTTTTAAAAAAAATGCAAATTAGACTTTGGGATGGGGAAAGGAAGACAATGGGGGATGGGGGAAAACAAACAATGAACTTACACATTTGAGAGGGATTTGGATATCATTCCTCCTAAAGCATTCTAAAACAAAGCTTAGGGTTGCCAACTCTAAGCCAGGAAATTCCTGTAGATTTGGAGATGGAATTTAGGGAGAACATTGTATAAAATCAACCCTGCAATGCATACACTTTTCGCCAGGGACACTGATTTCAGTATTCTGGAGAAAAGGCTGTAAGTTTGAGAGTGTCTCCAGGTGATACCTGGAGATTGGCATTTCTGCAATAGTGACTGCATTTTAGTTTTTCAGAGAGCCTTCATATTTGCTCCTCTTAACTGATGCTTCTGTAATACCTATAAAAACAAACAAACATGAGAACGTATGCTCCTTTTCCACCCAGACATTTTTCCTAAATGGAGAGGTCTCCCAGATAGACTGCCTCTGTCTGAGAAGGTTTTCTCACATGGCTAGTTTTGAATTTTCCATGAGTCTCAAAAGATTTGCTGCTGTGGTTCAAAAAGTTTGAAGGCGTGTCTTTTACAGATCAGATTAAAAGAGAAAAGGAAAACAACATTTTCACCACTGACTCCCCTCCCCCTTGAATCCACAGAACCCTCTGTGGATTCACAAAACAGAGACTAAAAGATGTTAGCAGAATTGCTTCTGAGATTCAGAAAAAGTTACTCATCTATTCTTTAATTCTTTTAAAACCAGAATAAAAGGAAAGAGAACATATTTTTTTCTTTCTACTGTGCCCCCTAGTTCCTTTGGGGTGGGGGTGATATTAATGGGGGGGGGAATTCTCCCTCTCTGGCTGCAGAGGGAAATTACTCTTAACAAAAGAGGGAGGAGTAACAATTAGGAGCATCCCCTCTATCTTATCTCAATGCTACTAGCTCTTTGGATTATGCAAAATTTACAAAAGGGGAAATTATCAGCCTCCTGCCCTGATGGGGGAGGACAGGAGGGCTGCATGCCATGAGGGTTTAGAATTTAACTTCTTTTGTCAGGTAAGCCTGAAGTTGGGCTCAATTTGTTTATTTTCCCTCAAGGGCAGCTGAAAGGAGAGAGTCTTTCTGGGTTGTGCCAAGCAGTGCTACTTCAGTTCCCTAGTTAACATGAATGTATTCAGTAAATATATCCAAAATCTTGAATCAAGGGCCAGAATCAATTGGGGAAAGAGGAGCTACAGCACAGAATTCAAGGTATTCTGACGGTATGGTAGAGAATACTGTTTAATCTCTCTTTTATTCCTTTGGACATGGGGTAGAAACAAATAACTTTACTTTGGGTGGGGGCTAGTCAGCAAATCTGGCCAATGGATAATGGGCTGAAACCACAGATTCTACAACTCTTGACTCTTTTCTGGCCAAAGGTTTTCCACAAACACAGAGAACTGAACCTGTGCAAAATCCCAGCCTCCGACATATGGTTGTGATAGCCACATAAGCAATTTACAGTCCCTCTTCTCTTCAGATAAGCAATGCAACACTCTCAAATGGTGTTCCATACTTTTTATTGCCTGAGATGCCCAGAAGCTCTTCATAGGCCCCGGTCATACAGGCCAGAAAACGTGGGGGGGGAGGCGTGGCAGTTCGCCCCGGAGCAAAATAAGGTGTGGTAGCCCGATCACATGGGCCACCGGGGTGCCATGCTCCAGCTCCGAGCACCGATCACACCGTGCTGCTGCAGCACGGCAAAAAAGCAGTGCAGCAGTCCACACAAGCTGCACTGTTGCAAAGTGCGCATGCACCGTTGGGGGGGCAGGCCGCTGTCGGTGTCTTGCATGTGTGCATGCACTATTCAGCGTTGGTGCTCATCCCATGGAAACTTACAACATCCGGAAAGCCCGGGACATGGGAGGGATACTGGCGCTCCCATGGGATACTGGCGCTCCCACGATCAGATGCTGGCCTGGGGTTTCCGGAAACTAGTGCTTCGACCCTAGTAGTTTTTTACTCCGCTTTTTCCACAGGAAGCCATGGGTTGGCCACGGAAGTACTACGCCTCCCAGATGTGCCGGTGTGATCACACATGGAAAGTCCACAGGGCTACCGTGCCTTCAGTGGGGCAAATGCTCCGTGTGAACGGGGCCATAGTTGCTTATTATCAGCCTTCCATTCAGCTGGCACAGAGATCAGTTACAGCAGATGAGCAGTGAGTAAAACAAATCCCACAGCTTTTCAGTAAACTCCAGGACTGTTACTAATATGTGGAGTCCATCCTGACATGACAGTTTCCTGCTAATCAAGTGTCGCACAGGCTGAGTAGTAATTTCTGTGTAGTGATGTAATGCATTTGTTCCTTGGTTGATGTTGTTTCAGTTGTACCTATCAGTGTAAGCCCAAAGGATCTTGGGGGCAAGAAGCTGATATGAAACAAGCAGGGGAACATTTATCTTTGGGATTAGCTTTAGGATAGCTTTGGGAGTTGCCAAAATTCTCCCTTCCCCCTTTCAAATCCTACTTCTCCTTCCTCTGCCAATGGAAAACAGCTTCACTGTTGTTCTCAAGGACTGTTTTCAAAGCCTCTGGCCCACAGGATCCAGCTGTTTGATGAGGAACAGCTTGTAGCTGTTTCAACAAAATGCTGCAGGCAGCATGGAACACTTGGGCTTCTTTTCTTAAACACTGAGTTTGGTTTTGTTTTTCTTTTAATCAAGCATCAGATTTCAAACTGAATGAACAGCCTGTTACGCTGTGCTAACTAACCATCAAATTCTCTTCCTTCTGCATCTGTATTCTGTCATTAGGGAATGTAAATCTGTTTATAAGGCTTTTAACCTCTTATAGCAAGTGCTCTTTGGAAGTTATGTTGCTATAGTGACCATATTAGTTATATAGTCTTCAAACTCCTAACCTAAAGACAAGCATTGTAAAAAGAAGATGGAGAGTGCCAGGGCAATAGCCACAGTTCTCAGTCAGAGGGGATGGTTCCCAATACAGGGTGTACCCTTTGACCACCACCCCTCCCCAACAGACCATAAACCTATGTGACTAGCATGCTCTCTCCTCTTCTCTCCATTCTTTGCCCTTAGTCTTTTTGCTTATCAGTTTGGAGCTTTTTTAACAGCCATCCCCCATTTTAATTTAAGCTTTGGGAACCATGATGGATGAATGAAGATCTATAAACATAGTAATGTTTTTAAATTTAAAACTTTTATCCATAAAATCCATATGAAACTGCTTTAAACTGAGTCAGGCCATTGTATGCCCATCAAACTTAGTATCATCCCACGCTGACTTTCCAAAGTCTTGGCCAAAATAAAGGTTTTTCCCAGCACAGACTGCCTTAAATCTTTTTTTTTTTTAAACTGTCCCTAGAGACAGATTTTTATTTATTTTTCCAACAATACAATAATATGACTATACATTACACTACAACACACACATGACACAACATCACATAAAACATATACGGGGGTTAATCTTTAACGCTTAATCATCAATCTGCCCTCTATAGATAATCCTAATATTCTGTTTGACTCATGTGAGTATCTCTTATATCAGTCCATCTATTTCCCTTCAGGTTTCCTAAACGCTATATGAACACTTTTCATCCTTTCACCTCTTATTCGTTTAAATTGTACCATTCATAAAATCGTGTCCAAGTGTTCTGGAAGGTGGATTCTGTATGTCCTTTCATAGTCAGAGTCAACTTATCCATCTCTGCCGCCTCCAAAATCTTAGCAATATATTCTTGCTTTGATGGTGTTTGGGTAATCCTCCAGTATTTTGCATATAAAATCCTGACTGCAGTCATCAAATATATATTATTAAATAATAATCAACTCTATTTACCTCCTAGGCTGCCTTAAATATTTAACTGGAGATGAATCTAAGCAGCATGCAGAGCAGTCAATCATGAAAGTATTTATGACTTCACTAAGAGTAAGGCCCATTGCTTGATGACATCACTGAAAGCAAGGGATGGCAATTTAAAATAGATAATAAAATTAAATTAAAAATAGAGCCAGTTTGGTGTAGTGGTTAAGTGCACAGACTCTAATCTGGGAGAACCGGGTTTGATTCCCCACTCCTCCACTTGCAGCTACTGGATGACCTTGGGCAAGCCATAGTTCTGTCAGAGCTGTTCTTGAAAGAGCAGTTCTCTCAGAGCTCTCTCAGCCCCACCTACCTCACAGGGTATCTGTTGTGGGGAGGGGAAGGGAAAGGGATTTGTAAGCCTGAGACTCCTAGTTGCAGCAGTTTGGAATCACATGGTCAACAGCTAGCACATTGCAGCAATTTGGAATCACATGGTAAATAGTTGGCAGTGTACAAGGGCTCCAAGCAGTAAAAGATTGTCTCTTGCTGGAAGGGATTGCTTTCACCTGCCTTTCTTCAGTATATATAGATGCATAAGAGGTTGCTGTACTGAAGGTACATCGGGGGGGGGGTTATATTTATAGAAGTTATACAGCAGTTATGTAAGACATGGGTCAACTGAATTTGGATGACTCTGACAAAGTATTAGAGTATGCTATCTTGTTCCTTCCCCTGCCAGCACCTTGGTTACTACAGATAATATGGTTGCCAACTCCAGCTTGGAAAATTTCTGGAGACTTGTGGGTGAAGCCTTGCAAGAGTGTGATTTGGAGATGAGAGCAAGCTCAGTGGAGATGTGGTGCCATAGACCCCACCCTCCTAAGCTACTATTTCTGGTAGTCTGAAAACCAGAACTTTAGGCCCCACCTGGAAGCTGGCAACCCTAACAGAGGAGCATTCCCTTGATAATTACCCCAGTTTCAGAAGTGAAAAGGACAGATGTGGTTTGGGGAATAGTGCACCAAATTCACTTTCTGTGGCGGCTGTGGGCATTTCTTTCCCAGTTCTGCCTCAGATGGAATAGAATGGTGTCAATAGAATTATGGTACAGTGGCCCCGATCACGCAGAGCATTTGCCCCACCGAAGGCATGGTAGCCCTGCGGAGTTTCTGGGCGTGATCACATTGGCACATCTGGGAGGCGTAGCACTCCTGTGGCCAACCCGTGGCTTCCCGTGGAAAAAGTGGAGTTAAAAACTACCAGCTAACCAGCACTACCTTCCATTAAATGCACGGCACCGGCAGGCATCTGATCGGAGACGCGCTGGTAGCCCATCGCTTCCAGCAGCTGTTGCGTCGGGCGCATGCGCACAAACACAGTGCTGCTGTGTTGCCTCGCCGGTCCTGCTGCATTGCCTTGCTGGTCTGATCGGCTGCCGGAGGCCTGTAGACAGAGCTGTGGGGGGACATGAGATCCACTACTGCACTTCTTTTTGCTCTGCCGCTAAAAGCCTCCCATCCCCTGGTGAGTATCCCGCCAGTGTGACCGGAGCCAATGTTATGTATTTAATCAGATCTGATTATGTAATGGCAAGTGAAGTTCTATTAAGGGTAAGAGAAAAAAAGGGTATGTTTACTGTAGGTCTGCTGGCAGTGCTTTTTTTGTAGAAAAAGCCCAGCAGGAACTCATTAGCATAATAGGCCACACCCAACAGCAGAAATTCATTAGCATATTAGGCCACACCCCTGACAGTGCAGCTCCCTCCCAGGATCGGCTTCCCCAGATGCCCAACAGCTGTGGGGCACCTGGGGAACCCAAGGAGGGGAAGCAGTTTAAACTGCCTTCCCTCCCTGGATAGGCTTGGCTTCCCCAGGTGCCCTGCAGTTTGTGAGGTGCCTGGGGAACCGGGGGGAGGCTGTAGGTGTGGCCAGCTCAGAAGCCGGCCAGAACTCCATTCCTGTGCGTTCCTGTCCCAAAGTAGCCCTGTCTGGTGGCACTCCAGTGGCCAGGAGAAAGACTTTTTTAAAAATGGCCATCAGTTAGGGTTGCCAGACCCCAGTTTCCAGTGGAGGTTCACCTGCTTTTGGGGGCTCCAATCTGCCACCGGTCGACTGGATGGAGGGGAAAGCCCCATCCCCAAACAGGTGCAATAACATCACCTGGAAGTAACATTGGGGACATTGGGGCATTGTCACTCAAGATTTTTGGCAAACTCTATGGTTTTTGAAGGCAAAAAAGGAGAGGTGCCTGGATCCCCCCACTGGCAACCCTACCATCAGTGATGGCATGACATCATGTCCAGGAAAATATGGACATTATTGCTGGAAACTCTAAGGATAAAGCTGAGAAGTGATGTCAGTCCTCTCTAGGAATTACCAAAACTATATGGTTTTACCATAGAATTTCCAGCAACTCCTAGATAGGTGTGATGTCACTTCCAGGTTTAGCCAGAAGAGATGCTGTCATTGGTGGCTGCCCCCTCCTCCATGTCCCTGCTCCCTGGTCTCCATAAGAAAAGCTAATGCAAATATTTTTTAAAAAGTATTTACATGGAATACCCACACAAATTGCCTTTAAAGAATGGCATTTTGATGCTACAGAAATTGTTTTTGAAAATGGTCAAAAGTTTTGGCTTAGTTCTAGAATCTGTTTTGCCAAAAAAAAAGGCCAAATATAAGTCACTTAGCAGAAAACTGGCTCTGTGTCAGCAATCTTGGTAAATCTGCAAATGCTCCAATATCTTCATACTACCTTTAGACCTTACTAGACTTTATCCTCCTTGGGGTTCTATGATTTTATTGCTATGGAACAAGCCAGAAACCATTTAAAAAGCTTTTAAAAAGTATTTTTAAAGAGGCCAAACCAATTTATCCTGCTGACTGACTTAGGGAAAGGAGAGAGCCTGCATTCTGCGTGTGGAGAGGCTTTATTAGTATCGGTTCTTGGCATTCAGGTAATTTTAGCCAAATAAGAAAGCCTAATCTAAACTGCATGCCAGTTTCTTCAAAGCAGTTGGCACAACATAAGAACTGAACAGCCAAGTTTGAGTGAAGTAAAACTATTTAAAACAATACCAAAGTGCACATAGGACTGGCAATGTTTTTAATGTACCTTTCTGATGCTTTCTCCTCTCTCTCCCTCTTTTTCAGGGCCTGGAGAATGCTTAATTGAGCTACTCAGGAATATTATGATTCTGCAAATGCCATCAAAAGGATGTTCTGAGGGTATCTCATTGTTCTTGGTCAGAGCCTCATCAAGAATTTTGTTCAACTGGACCAGATATTGAATCATTCAGCAGAGAGCATAAAACACTATCATATGATTAGGAGGATGTGTTTTTTTTGGTGGCACCAAAAGTTCAGCATAACTTGTCATTTCCTGTGTAGGAAACCAAGGACACTTTTATGGACAGTTTTAAGGTAGAGATTAAAAAAAAAAGATGATGGAGTGACTGTGGTAGCCACTGCTTGGCGCAAAAGGGGCAGTTAGAGTCAAATGGTGCTGAGTGTGCAGGTGTTTTCAGTCAAATCATTTCTCAGACATACCAGCTGATACTGTACCTTTCTTTGCTCAATGGCTATTGCCTCATTTCAGCTTGGATCAGTTAGAATAGCCACAGTGAAATATGGACCCATGCCAAAAGATTGCTTAGTGATGGGCAGATTTGCCCATTTTGCTATCAGGACTCTTAGATCTTGCTGCTGTTCTTTAACTTTGCCTTCCCTTCATTCTGCCCCATCCAGTCTTGGTTGCCATCACAAACTTGATCTAGGTCTGAAAGCAGTGGCCAAACTCAGACCTTCAAGACCAGATTCCTGGAGCAATCAAAATGGGCACTGCCAAGGGTGTGACTGTTCCTCAGTTCCAGAGCATCTGACTTGCATGTGGAAGGCCCCAGCTCCCATTCCTGACACTTCCAGCTGTAAGGATCAGGTATTAGGTAAGAAAGGATCAGGCAGACCCTAACCAGCTTCTTCCAGTCTGAATACACACTCCTGACCTTGATATACCAATGGCATGACTCAGCAGAAGGCTGGCCATCTGTTTTGCAGTATGATGCTGCTGTGTGCAAGAACCTTTAGAGCAGTGCTGCCTTCTTGAAATGTGTGAATGGACTCCTTTTGTCAATGGCAGTCCTTAGGGTACTGTTGCTGTTTGCACCACTAGTTTTGCACCTAAAGAAGAGAGAGAGGCATATGCTTGGTTTAACTTAAACAAGTTTCTTCATTCATTTTGTAGCCTGTGCATTTTCCAGAAACACTACACACTATTTGATCAAAGGTAATACACAGCATGGTTAATGAACTATTGAGCTCACTATGAAACTATTTCTCCAATATGATTCCCCCCACCCCAAAAATAAAACTTATTAACATTGTGTCTTTGATAAAGAGTGGGATATGTATTTAAATAAACAGTGTTGAAATGAAGTTGGATTAATGTGCTGAATTTTAGCCCTTTTTGAAAAAGAGCTTCTGGTTTCTCTGGAAAGACAGTGCATTTACAACCAGTGTGGCATTAGCCATGTGGGCATGTATGTGCAAGTCTGATTATTCTTGCACTTACCCAATAAATACTTTAACACAAGACATTTACTATGGATTACTAGTGAGCAGGAACCTTTTAGGTTTTCTCCTTATCTTCACTGAACACTAATCCCCAGGAAGTCCCAGATAGCTCTCTGGTAATTACTTATATAAACTTCCTCTTCATTGAGTGTGAGATGGGAAATTTTCCCCCTTCTCTGTCATGCACCAATAAAATTTTATTTAAGATAGGATAACACTGGCTTTATGTGTGCAGAGATGAACTGCACCTGACTAAACACTGAGGAAACATCATCCATGGATGGATGAATTCACCAAAAATTTTGCCTAGCAACTTTAACTCTTGTTCCCAAAGGTCTGGAACACAGAGTGGAACACAGAATATTTTACACAGAGCAGGGCTGAAAGTGGGGAGATAAACATATAGATGGCTTCAGTCTACCTGTACAACCTATAAGTCTCTATACAAATCTTTTTTCATAAACCATTATGTTTCCTTGTCCACCAGAGAGCAATTTGCTAGGAAAATACAGTTCCTGTTGCAGGAAGCCACATACCAAAGTGTTTCTTTTGTAAGAAAGGAGGTAACTTAAAGCACTGGCAGTTGCAAATATTTCATCTGAGGGAGTCTGGCCACCTCCTTTTACCCAGGGACATATGTGTTTGGAATGAAAACCACTCTGGATTATGTCTCACATACAAATGTGCTGCCACCAGCTCTCCATCTTGGGGTTCTCTTCCAGTACTCAGTTTATGACATCCATACAACTCACTCTGGGGCCTGGAACTTTCCAGTTACTCTAACATCCGTCCACATTATTCAGATTAATACCACTAGAGAGCATCCGGACACATTAAATATTAAGTAAAGATGCAATTTAAACTCACAATGAAGATCTTAAGCTTCAATTAAAAAGGTCTTTTAATTGGTAAAGCACAGCCATTGGCTTCAACAGGTGGGCAATTCAAAAAGCAACAGAAAAGGCATAAATATTTCTAACTATTTTGTTTGGGTCCTCCTCTGAGTTAGAACTTTATGTGTGAGAGTTTCTAGGCTAACATAATAATCCTATGCACACTTCCCTGGGACTAAGCCCCACTTGAATATAGTGACTTAACCAGGTGGAATTTTCCCTTTTTAAATTTACTATCAGTGTGTGTTTACATTTTTAAAATTATATTCATCATTAATTTTCATTGGTTTCAATGGGAAACACATTTCCCTCTGTAACTTTATTTGTTTTCTGCCTAATTGGGATGAACTTCTAAGGATTCTACCTCTCATTTACTAAATTTCAGACAGGTAGGATAACACAGGTAAAGATTAGAGGAAAATTAATATTCTTATTTGAAGAATAATCATGACATTGGTGCATGACATTTTTTTTCTTTCCTGTGATCCTTATTTATTTATTTTGTTTAATTTGTATCCCGCTCTCCCTGCCGTGGCAGGCTCAGGGTGGCTTACAGAATACACACACACACACACACACACGCACACACATATTAGGACAACAAGATATGTTAAGACACAGAAATCTGAATTAAAACCACAGCATATAAAATTTAGATGTTAAGGAACATAAGTATTAATAAAGCAGGAGGTGATGACCTGTTTTTAAATAAAAATAGAATAGGGTGAAAGAAAATAGTGAAATAAATAGGAATGGGCATGAACCAAGGAAATGTGCTTTGGTTTGTGGTTCGTGACATGCCCACTTCCTAAACCACAGATAGTCGTAAATTTTTAGTCACCTCATGAAGTGGTTTGGTTTGTGAGGTTCATGAAGTGGTTGAATGGCCTTTCAGCATGCTAAAAACACCAAATTCAAAGGGGATCTCTGGCTGATTCTCCTCTACCTGCACTATAAATTTGGTGAGAATTGGATTTATGGGGGCTGAGTTATGTTCCTCCCACAGAAGGTGCCCACAGGAAAGTAGTTTCTGGGGAAATGACACACCAGGGATATAGCCAGTTCTATTACTCTGGGGAAAAATAAGGGACAAAATAACCACCCACCAGTCAAAGTTGGGTTTAAATAGCTCAGCAGGAGCATAATCATGAGCATTGCTAAAAGGAAGAGATTGAATCAATCTATGATTCTATGAAGGAGATGACAAACATAGGGATTTAATTTAGAATCCAGTGGCACTTTTAAGACCAACAAAGGTTTATTCAAGGTATGAGCTTTCGTGTGCATGCACACTTTATCAAATACCAATTCCTCTGAAGGGCTGAGCCTGTGCTGTGACAGGTTAACAATATTTTTGGAGGCATCCTTGTTTGGTGTAGTGGTTAAGTGCGCAGACTCTAATCTGGGAGAACTGAGTTTGAGTCCCCACTCCTCCACTTGCACCTGCTGATGTGACTTTGGGTCACTCACAAGCTCTGAAACAACTGTTCTTGAAGAAGACCAGTTGCTGTCAGAGCTCTCTCAGCCCCACCTACCTCACAAGGTGTCTGTTGTGGGGAGGGGGAGGGAAAGGAGTTTGTTAGCCTCTCTGAGACTCCCTTGGGTAGTGAAGGGCAGGGTATAAATCCAATCTCTTCTCTTCTTCTTCTTCTTGTCATGAATGGCACCTAGCAGGTTGGCATCCAGCAGGTTGAAGAGTTTTTTGGTGTTTTTTTTCTTACGTAGTTCCAATTGAGAGTGGTAGATGGCTTGTCTTTTCTGATGGAAATTTTGCCAGGTAGGTTGTGTCCTTGCAGAGATGTCCAGTTCAGAGAGTTTGTCCTTGATCAGCTTCTGTTTGCAATACAGGGCATTGATCAGATGTTTGAGGGGTTTTGGGAGAATGTGAGGCACAGTTTTTCTGCATAGTTTGTAGGGTAAGTGGATTGTAGAGGATTGTTAATTCTCAGACCTTTAGGTATAATGTCCAGGTATTTGCATTTTGTAAGAAATATAATATCAGTCTGTACCTGTGTGAGTTTCTTTGTCAGGTTGATGGAGTTCCATTCTGTGTGGCTGAATGTGGTGCCTTCCCTGAAGATAGATCCAAATGGTCATCCATGTTGGTCTGAAGCAGTAGAACAAATTTAAAATCCAGTGGCACCTTTAAGACCAACTGTCATGACCCCCAGGGGATCACCACCTTCTGCTGCCACCACCCTGGACTTCAGGTCCCTTGAGAAGGCCCAGGGTATGCTCCCAAGCCCATCCAAAATGCCCCTTTTCAAGCCAAGAACCATAGGCATGATGACCAGGCACAGAACATTAAACAAATGGTTTATTAACACAGTACTGGGGCAAGGAAAACAAGACAAGGTGCTTTAAAACATGTAATAGTGTTTAAAGGCAAATAAATGAATCTAATGAGACTACCTAGTTCACTTAACTAATTACTACTTCAAGGCCCACAGCTCTCTTATACCAGGCTTCCTACCTGTACTCACTCTGTCCCAAGTGAGGGATCCTTTCCTCAGACCAGACTGTCCCCTCAGTTTAGGTCTTTGAGAGACAAGACCGCAGAAGGGAAAGAACACAGATTCCCTCAGAGCTTAAGTTCCCTCTCAAACACAATCCTTGGAAACTGATAGGCTACAACCATTGCTAAGCATTGTGGGGGTTGTAGGCTGTCTGATCTCCACTCCCACACAGGCTCTAGGCCTTTCTCCCAGGCCTACACAGATCATGACACCAACAAAGGTTTATTCAAGGTATGAGCTTTCGTATGCATGCACACTTTAGAACAAATGACAGAGGCCCACCTTGAAAGGGGAAGAATCAATGTTCTGAACTATCAAAATGTGTTAGCAAAATATATTAGCAGAAAAGCTTGTGCAAATATAAAATAGAAGACAGCTTGGGAACTTCACTCGCTTGGGACTAGATAAAGTCAGCCAAGGCCATAGAGCCTCAAACAAAGGAATAGCTCAGCTTACTAACATCCAAGATAAGAGCCTGCTGAAACACACACACAAGAGGAGAAAGGGGGAGAGAAGGGGGGCCTGAACAAGGAACGGCTTGAATGACATCCCTCTGCGCGCGTAGAAGCCTGGTCATCAGGTTTAGGGGAGGGAACTTGGTAGCCAGACTGTGAGGGGGACCACCCCTGATGGGTGGCCCAGCCAGAGAGATGGGGAGGGGAATTTGGGGGGGGGGCTGCTTTAAATTGAGCTGTGCTGCGTCACAGACTTTTGGAGGCAAATGGGTAGACTGCCTATCCTTGCCCCCCCCCCCGTGCTTTGCAAATTATGCTACAATAAACCAGCCTTAACTGATTTTCCCATGTGAAGTCTTTCCTGCTTGACACTTGTCCGGTCACTTCCACGTAACAACCTGGGAGGGCCAGGTTTAATGGAGCCCAAAGGTGCAGGGCTTCAGGTGTCTATGTACCAATGCCCAAAGCTTGGGAAATAAGAAGGAAGAGCTTGAGATTCTAATGCACACAGAGGGATATGATTTAGTAGACATTACAGAGACTTGGTGGGATGATTCCCAGGACTGGATATAAGTTGTTCAAGAAAAGAAAAAAAGAGTCAAAGAGAAGGCAGAGTGGTGCTGTATGTGAGGAGAGGTTTTGTTTGTCAAGAAATACTGGAGGGGGAGGACAACAGCCCAGTGGAAAGTATCTGGGTGAAGATAAGGGAAGGAAGGATAAACAGTATTGTAGTTGGAGTCTGCTTACAGACCTCCTGACCAGGATGAAGAGGTGGATGCTACCCTCCTTGAACAGCTTGACAGGATATCCAAACAACATGACTTGGAAGTTATGGGTGACTTCAACTTTCCTGATGTGCGCTGGGAGGCAAACTCTGCAAACTGTCCACAGTCACACACGTTCCTGATCTAGCTGACTGACAACTTCCTTCATCAAATGGTGGAGGAAGCTACAAGGGGCTCAGCCACATGCGACTTAATATTGTCCAACAGGTAAGAGATGTGAAAAGTATTGAGGCCGGAGACTCAGCATAGTGAATCAGCTCTTGTTTATTAGGTTACATCAGGAACGAAAGATAAACAGGCCAGTAAGTGCCTGGCTTATATGTGTGCCCCACACCACAACCACACACACATCCATCACCCGTGATTGGCCTTATTTACACATCTACAATTCAATAGGGCTACTTTCGGATCCGGGCAAACCCATAGGTGTACCTTTGGATCCTAAGTGGCTATTGTCTTTGGAGCGAAGCTCTGAGGTTTGTTGGACTGCATGGTCAGGCCACCCCATTGTGGCCATCTTATTCCAGTTAATACACAACAAGATGATAGATGGGGTGAAGGTGGTGGGGACCTTAGGGGAAGTGACCATGTCCTGCTGGAATTCCTTTTGAAGTTTTAGCCTCATGTGTATGTTAGATTGCAGTAGGGCAGATGTTTATAAACTCAGGGGCATGATGAGAATCATTCCATGGTCAAGATAGCTGGAAGGGAAAGGAGCAAGTGAAGGGTGGGCTCTCCTGGTGGAATGAGCTACCAGACGAGATCAGGGCCCTGCGGGACCTTCTACAGTTCTGCAGGGCCTGTAAAATGGAGCTCTTCCACCAGGCCTTCAGGTAAGGAGCCAACCTAACAACCTAAGACCCTGTGCCCTACACCACCATCCAGCCTGTGCTTGTCGACAGAAAAATCATCTGCTGATGGTAATTTATTATGCTTGCTGCTACTATTGTACCACCACTACCATAAAACTTGCTTTTAGTAACTATGTTGTGTTTGATGTTGATATTATATTGCTGTTTTTATCTGTTGTAATTTTATACATGCCACCCTGAGCCTGCTTTGGCGGGGAGGGCGGGGTACAAATCAAATAAACAAACAAACAAAAGCTCTTGCAAGCTTGTGCCATCACTATTCCAACAAGAAAGAAACAAGGTAGGGGATCCAAGAAGCCAAAGTGGATGAACAGAGAACTGCATGATGTGCTAAGGGAGAAAAAAGGAAATGTTCAAGAAATGGTGGCAAGGACATACCTGTAAAGAAGAATATCTGGAGGTTGAGAGATAAAGCTGGCCAGGGAGCAGGGCCAGTGCCAGGGGTTTTTTTTGCACATCAGGCGAGGCTACCTCTGGTGCCCCCCCCCATGCACCCACCAATTTCCAAACATAAATGCATTTTAGGAGGGATGAAAAATACAAAATTTGAAATTGCTAATTTCAAAAAGCAGCGCAGCAGTGCAGCACAGCACAGAATTTAGGGCCGAGCAACTGAGCACAGGGAATTACTTTCGTCAAGATGGGTACCCGAGTTAGTCTGTCTCAACAGAAGAAAAGAGCAAGAGTCCAGTAGCACCTTAAAGACTAACAAAATTTGTGGCAGGGAAGGAGCTTTCCCCAGTCACTGCTCACAGCAAGCTCAGGAAAGTTCCTACCCTGCCACAATTTTTGCTGCCACTGTGGCTGTTAGGTTTTTATTTTTTAAAACGCATTTTAAAGTAGGCTGAAAATGGCAGTCATGGAGAGAGATTCAGAACAGAAATACAAACACTTAATGGTATTGCATGGTTTCTCCAGGCACTGCTATATAACTGGGTTTTTACAGTCTCCTGGACTTTTTGTCATCCACTATTATAGGCCAATGTTGCAGTTTTAATAAAGAATTGACATCCTGACTCACAGTGCAGTCCTGAACAGGACCTTCTAAACCTGTACTCCAATCCATGGAGCATAAGTCCACAAAGGATTCTACTGCAAGTCCTGGATCCCATTTTCAAAGGCTATAAGCAGAGGGGTAAGTTGATAAAGACATCAAACTGACTTCTGCCGAGTCAGACCACCAGTCCATCAGGGTCCAGATTGTCTACTGAGACTAGCAACAGCTTTCCAGGGTCTCAGGCAGAGGTCTTCCACATCACGTACTACCTGATCATTTGTTTTTGTTTTTAACTGGAGATCCCAAGGATTGAACCTGGACCTTCTGCACACCAAGCAGATGCTCTACCACTGAGCCACTCAGGACAAACCCAAACATTTTGCTCATGAGAACATTCATGGATAGAGTTGCCAGCCTCCAGGTAGTGGCTGGAGATCTCCTGCTATTACAACTGATCCCCAGGTGACCAAAACAAGTTCCCCTGGAAAAAATGGCTGCTTTGTGAGGTGGCTCTATGGCATTATTTATTTATTTCATTAGATTTGCTAGGCCACCTTTCCCTGAAGGCAGAGCTCAGGGCCCATTGAAGTCCTTCCCTTCCCCAGACACTGCTCTCTGCAGGCTCCACCTCCAAAATCTCCAGGAATTTCTCAACATGGAGCTGGCAACCCTATTCAAAGTACATATGCCAAAGAAATATTAACTCAGAGCTTAGTTTTCTATTTACAGAGGCAGAACTTTCCTAGGCATAAATTCCATGCTTATCCTTTTTGCCCCCCCAAAATTCAAGGGAACTTGTGGCACTTTAAAAATTAAACTTATTTAGAACAGCACTCACTTCCATGGGAAAAAATGCTCTTCGTGAGATTTATGCATTTATTTCAAACATTTATTAGCCACCTTTCTACCCTGCCGGAACTCAAGGTGGCTTACAATGAAAGACACAATAAAATACACCAACACTACAAGTTAAAATCACCGTTTAAAACTGCCAATAGGCAGAAATAAAACAAACTGAATGCCATCCTGAATAAAACTGATGCATAAAAGGAAATAAACAGTGAGGCCAGAAAGTCATGTAGTGTGAGGTGGAAAGTCTGTGAAATGTTTATGCAAAGCTCAAACATTCCCAAAATAACTACAGTGGCAATTCACATCTCATGGGCAGTATTATTTCCTTCCTTTGTAAATTTCTCTTTAACAAAAGCATCCAATGGGCAGTGAACACAGCCAGGATTCAACCCATCCCCCTATTTTGTGTTCTGCGGCTCAGACCCTGAGATGAGATGGAGGTGTTTCAGCAAGTTCAGACCCCAGCAACATATGTTTAAAGTTTGGGATTTCAGTCCCTGTGTGCATACCTTTAACACTTACCTGCATAGCCAAGAGCTGCAGTCACAGAGGAAGAGCCTCACGGGGGGGGAAGCGCAGCGCAAGCAGCCCTGGGATGTGCAAAGGGCTTCAGCTGGCAAGGCTCCCCCAGCCCCCTCCTCTTCCCCCTTGGGCCTGTCACGGAAGGAGAGCTCCCAACCCCCCCAACACACTCACTCACCCAACCTACCCCCGCGCAACAGAAGGGTGATGACTCAGCAGCAGCAGGAGCCCCTCAATAGTGATCATTGCCAGAGCCTCGATGCACCCCCGGTGCCAAGGTGCTCTCAGAGGGACCCAGGCAGCAAAGCAGTGATGCCAGCATGGGATTGTGTGGGGGATCCATGCATCACGAGGACTTGGGGGAGGGAAAGCTTTTGGTGAGGGAGGGGTGCTGGAGTGGGGGCGGGGTGGCAGGCCAGCACAGCATCCTCCTTTGGTGGTGCTCTAGGCAATGGCCTAACCCTGCCTTATGGATGTGCCGGCCCTGCCAGGGAGGCTTGCTACCACAAGAAAATCTTTTTTTCAGATATGTGAGGAGCAAATAGACAATAAAAGAGGTAATGGGCCCTCTGCTGGGTGAAAATGGAGAAACTTGGACAGAGGACAGAGAGAAAGCAGAAAGGCTCAATGCCTATTTTGACACAATCTTTACCCGGAAGAAGAGAACAGGCTCATCTGGAGATGGTAGTAGGCAAGGCATGGCATCCAGGCTGCTGGTTGACATGGACAGAAAGATAGTTGAGAAGCACCTGGCTGCACTGAATGAGTACAAATCCCCAAGGCCAAATGGTATGCACCCAAGAGTGCTCCAAGAACTGTCTAGAGAGCTTGCAGAGTCTTTGTTATCTTCCAAACCCCTTGGAGGATGGAAGACATGCCACAAGACTGGAGGAGAGCAGATGTTATCCCACTTTTCAAAAAACGGACAAGGGATGACCCAGGAAACTACAGGCCAGTCAGTCTGACCTCTTTCCCAGGGAATATACTGGAACAGATTTTAAAGGGATCAGTCTGTGAGCATCTAAAAGACAACTTGGTGATCCAGGGAAGTCAGCACAGATTTGTCCCCAAGAGGTCCTGCCAGATCAATCACCTTTCCTTCTTTGATAGAGTGATGAGCTTACTGGATTGAGGGAATGTGGTTGATGTTGTTACTTGGATTTCAGTAAAGTTTTTGACAGGGTTCCCCATGATGTTCTGATGGGTAAACTAGAGGATTATGGACTGGACTTTAGGATAGTTAGATGGGTAGGGAACTGGTTGGAGAACTGCACTCAGAAGAGTAGTTGTCAATGGCATTTCATCTGAATTTAGAGAGGTGTCCAGTGGGGTGCCACAGGGCTTGGTTCTGGGCCTGGTGTGGAGGACTACTCATTAAATTTGCAGATGACACCAAATTTTGAGGAACACCAGTGAACATACCAGAAGATAGAGACAGAATTCAACAAGATCTGAACACACTGGAAAAGTGGGCAAATGTGAACAAGATGCAATTTAACAAGGATAAGTACCAAGTTCTACATCTGGGTAACAAAAATGAGGAACACACATACTGGATGGGGGATATACTTCTGGGTAGCAGTGTGTGTGAACAAGATCTTGGGGTACGGGTGGACCATAAATTTAATATGAGCAGCCAGTGTGATGCGATGACAAAAAAGGCTAATGCAGTCCTGGGGTGTATCAACAGAGGCATAACATCCAAATTGCAAGACATAATAGTTCTGCTGTACACTGCACTGGTCAGGCCTCACCTAGAGTATTGTGTGCAGTTCTGGTGGCCTCACTTCAAAAAGGATATGGACAGAATGGAGTGGGTGCAGAGGAGAGCAACAAGGATGATCAGGGGCCTGGAGACCAAACCCTATGTGGAAAGGCTGAGGGACTTGGGAGTGTTTAATCTGGAGAAGAAGCAGTTAAGGGGGAACATGATTGCTCTCTTGAATTGTTTGAAGGGCTGTCACTTAGAGGAGGGCAGAGATCTGTTCCTGTTGGCAGCAGAGGATAGGACTCCCCATAATGGGTTTAAAGTTAGGATGGGAAGGTACCGGCTGGATATTAGGAAAAACGTTTCCACCCAGTAAGAGTTGTCCTACAGTTGAATCACTTCAGTTAGCCTCTTTAAAAGAGGATTACTATAAAAGAGAAATATACATATAAAACCATATAGAACCATACATATAGGGCTGAGCATTTTACTGACTACGTAATACTAGTATTATATAATATTGCATAAAATGATTTGTTACAAAGTATTACTCATTTGGTAGTTTTCCTGGCATAGCTTTATCACTGATTGTAAAAACATGGCTACGTTCATTGGTATTTCCAGAACAGACTCATTTAGAAGACAGTGCACTTTTAAAGCATCAGGAAGATTCGTCATGTTGGCTAAGATAGGATTTAAATATCTAGAACGTATATCTACATAAAATTGACAATGCAAACAGATATGCAAAACTGTCTCAATGCATCCAGAGCTGCAATGGCAAAGTCTGTCCGTATATACAATGTTGTTATATCTCCCATGTAAGATTGCTGATGGTATTACATTGAATCTTGCTAGAGGAAAGACTCTACACTGTGGCAGTGCTTGTATACCAGATAAGTATGGAGCCATTCAGCCTACCATAAGGGGCATCTCAAAGTTCAAAGGGGAACAAGATTTATTGGCTAAGCCGTATAGCCTTTATGTTTCAATATTGAGGCGACTACGTTTAATCATCTGAAAAACACCCATAAAAGGGAGCATAAAAAATGAGTCCAATGGGATACCCATGGCAGTTCTTTTGTTCTTAATGTGTGATAGCCAGTTAGACCTGTTTGACTCTGTGAGCATTTGTTGTTTAAGGCTCCCTTGGTCTACATTGTAATGTAGATGCAGCCAATATTTTACGGTCATAAGACACGCAGCAGATTCCACAGAATTTAACCCTGTTTCTAGACATAGAGCTGCATAAGGTACACAGTGCAGCATTCTCATAATCTTTCGAAGAAATTTAGACTGAACACGTTCAATGGTGCCATTAAGTGCACTTATCCATATTGGAATACCATACATGAGTTGGGGAATTACTTTGGGCTTGTATGAATTGATTGCCTCTGGTGTAAAAGCATCGGGAAATGGCAGAAGCATTGATGTTGACCCTATTAATTGCTGAGTTATGTTGCTCAGACCAAGATGCATTATACTGAAAGTGCAAACCTAAGTATCTGAAATTTTTGACTTGTTCAATTGGTTTGTCTCCAATTGTCCATTTGAATAGTTTCCAAGTTTTGGAAAAGACAAGCATTTTTGATTTTTCATGATTTAGAAGTAATTTATTTGTTATAAAATATGAAAGCCATCTATTTAGTGAATGTTTTAAACCAACTTTGGAGCAGGACAATAGTACCATGTTGTCTGCATATAATAGCAGAGGGACATGGAGAGAACCCGATTTAGGAGCATGGCAATCAACAGCTTCAAGGTAAGGGGAGAGATCATTAAGGAACAGGTTGAATAGAAAGGGTGCTAATATACAATCTTGTTTGACTCCTTTATTAAACGGGATTTTTGAAATTAATTTCCCTGACAGTGAACATTTAAATTTGGCATTGTGTTGAAGTATATAGCTTTTTTATAAGGTTAAGGAGTCTTTTATCTATGTTTAGTTGTTGTAATTTGGCCCAAAGGAGTTCCCTGTCGATTGAATTGAATGCCACTTTAAGATCTATGAAGGTAGCATATAATTTTACATTGCTTCTTTTTATATACTTGTTAATCAGGTGCTCTAATACAATGCAATGGTCTAAAATAGTTTTCCCTTTACAGAATCCCAGTTGCTCCATTCTTGGATACTGGTGGCCAATTAGGTAGAGCTGACAAATTAGTCTCAGGCCTTTGTACAGATCTGCAAAAAAATTTCTTCCAAACACTCATGGATATATGGAAAACTCAAGGCTGGTGTTTCTTCAGTCCACTGGATATCATGGTCCAAAAGGCAGTCATATTATTTGTCTTGATTCAATAAGCTTAGACCAGCCATCAAACTCTGCCCCCCTCTTGCACTTTCTAACCATAGTTTCCTAAGAATGCTTCAACGAAATTCCCCTGAATATTATGCTTTCTAAATTGCCGAAAGGCATACCGCATGGCACATCTCAATGTACAGCATTCATCATTAAACCACTTATGGTGAGTAATGTTTCTTCTGCCAAAGGAATTAGTGTAGTGTGGGTGAAATAGCATAAATAGACCTGTTAATTCATTTAATTCTTCTGAGAAGAGGATGATGACCTGATTCCCTCATTTAACTGAGTACAAATTGAAGTTGAATAAATCTCAGCTATGCTATTTGATATTTCCTCTGTCCATCTCAAGAAACATAACCTACAATCCTTCAATATGCTGTGTGGATTAAATTTAGTTCCTATGTTACTCCCTTACTACATCTGAAAATTAAGATCAATGGAAAATGATCATTAGCCAAAGGAAAAGTCATTAACTAAAAAAAACTTAACTAACTGGAAGAGATCTTGAGACAAAATAAAATAAGTTACACTGTTGCCTTCATGAATCTATCTAATCCACTTTTAAAGCTGTTTATTCCTGTGGCCATCACTACATCCTCTGGCAGTGAATTCCACATTTTAATCACTCTCTATGTTAAGTAGTACTTCTTTTTGTCCATCCTGAACCTACTGCCCATCAGCTTAACTGGATGCCCTCAAGTTCTAGTGTTTTGGGAGAGAGTAAAGTTCTTTTTGTCAACTCTTTCCACCCCATTAATATTTTTATAAACCTCTATCATGTCCTCCCTTAATCACCTCTTCCATAAACTGAAAAGTCCCAGATTCTTCAGTCTTTCCTCATAGAGAAGGTGCTCCAACTCCCTAATCATCTTGGTTGCCCTCCTCTGTAATTTTTCCAGCTCTGCAACGTTGTTTCTGAGATACGGTGGCCAGAACCGTACACAATATTCCAAATGTGGGGCATTGCATTGCCCCCTGAGCTGGAATGAAGAGACGGACACCAATATGGATTTAACAAGGGCCACTTTATTAATCAATTTATGACAAACAAATGACGAGGTGTTGCTTAGATGTACTGAGGAATATGACAGGTGTCAAACTCCTGACCACCTTCATTTCCTTCTCAAGCCTTCAAAGGTAGCTTTCAACCAGCAGCTTGGCATATTCAAGAGAGACCCTGTCCCATCACCCCAGAAGCTGCAATCTGGCCAAGCCAAATTTCTCCAAGGAAGATCACACCTTCCTGGCCTTGAGCCACAAAGGCCTGAAAGCTGTTCCTGGAGGACCCTTTAATTCCTTTATAACAATGCCTGGGTGCTCACCAGTTCACATCCTGATCGCATTATCCTGCCATAGCAAAGCCTAGGCCTCTGCTTAGGCCTTGGCCCCACCACGCGATCCAGCGCTGCCGGGACCCCTGCAAGAAAAATATAATTGCCCTTGTTAGAAAGGTGCACCCCATCCCCCCTATACAGGTCAGTTAGCTCAACACATATATCAGGATGCAACAAAAAGATGCCCAAGCCGCCCCCCATGGCATTCCAAAGCTGCTGGTTAGCATTGCACCTTGCTTGGTCCAAGCACCTAGGATCACCTAGGCTACGCCACACTTGGTGTGGTAACATTGCCCCATGGTAAATGCACCAAACAATTCCTAAAGATTTTCCACTGTGTCGATAAATCATTTTCTACACTCACAGCGTCCCCTGCCAGAATTAGTACCAGAGCTTTTTTTGCCTTGTGGTATTCTGCTTGTGGTGTGACCTGTCTTTTCTGTGGTGTGGCATGGTTGTGTTATTGGGTTTGTTTCTTTTGAAGGGGAAGTGTTGTGAATGAGGACATATTTCACCTCAGAATACAACAGGTTGCATAAACAACTGACAATTCCAACTGTCTTGTCTGGGGGTGGAGTTTGAGGTGCGAAATGGAGTAAAGTCCAATCAGCTCCATATGCAAATGAGCTTGAAATGCTGGCCCAATCAGAGAAGAGTGGCCTAGGCTGCAGTGGGTGGGAGATAACTCAGGCAATGCAGCTAGTGGATAGGGACAGATTCTGAGCGACATACCAGGGAGCGAACTGATTTTGCCAAGAATAGAATCTTGCCAGACCACTACCCTTTTATATAATAGAACAGGATAGGAGACCTGCACTACCCCCCCTCAGGGACAAATGGGAACTGAGTGCCATGACCGGACAAAGGTCCGAATCAGAACAAGGACCCACTGAAATCACAACCCCTTTTCCCAATTGGTCTGTCTTAGAACGCCTGACTGTAATTTGTAGGCCATCCCCACTAATTTGAACATCGCCAAAGCACAATGCATAGCCCGACCTGTCCTGTCAGGATTGGGCCACCAGCTCACTGATTCTCAGGGCCCCAAAGAATGCAACCAAGGCAGCCGCATGAAACAAGGCAGCCTCGTATGCATCCGTACATAAGGAAACCCATTGGGGTTTCAATCCCTTAAGGACAGCAGAGAAAAAGGGTTCCCTCATGTCCTGAGGAGCACCATCCTCTCAGGCCCAGCCATCCAACATTTTCTGAATGTGGAAATCCCCAGTGTTATCCCTGAAACCCCCGGCCTTACTTGCAAAGGCAAGGGCTGATAGCTTGCCACGGATGGAATGGACAGACAAACCCCTACCTTTCAATGACACGCAGAATTGAATCAGCTGTGACACTGGGATAGGCCAAAGCTGCTGAAGGCTTTCCTTCTGCCTAAAAGCCACAAACTGTTGGCCGGCTCGCATATAAGCCCAGCACGTGCTGGGGGCAAGAGCTAAGCCCATAGCCCTGTCGGCCTCAGCCTTCCAATTTGCCACAGATCTTTGGGCATTCTTACCGGAAACCGGTCGGAGTCCAGAGCCAAGTGATGAAACCCCTCCATCTATTTCCGAGACAGAGCATCAGCAACCCTGTTATTGACTCCTGGCACATGCCTGGCCTTGAACAATGTATTATGTTGCAAGCACTGGAGGGTAAAAGCCCTGACCAGTGCCATCACTCTAGGAGATTTAGACATTGAGTTGATAACCTGTACTGTTGCCAGGTTATCACAACAAAAGTGAACTGTCTGGCTAGCCAGGTCCTCAGCTCAGATGTACACAGCTACCACTATGGGAAAAAATTCCAAAAATGTCAGGTCATGCATCCATCCCACCTGAATCCACTCAGATGGCCAGTCCTCAGCACACCAGTGTCCCCTAAAATAGATACCGAAGCCTGAAGAACCTGCTGCATCAGAGGTGACCTGCAGTTGAGCCTCCAGCTGAAGATCATTCCTCCAAAAGGACACCCCATTATATGAGGCCAAGAAGTCCTGCCAAACTAACAGATCTTCTCTAATCCCTTGGTAACCCTAGTCCTATGATATGAACGTTTCAGGCCTATCATCGAGTCGCACAGCCTGAGCAGGAATGCGCACCCTGGGGCCACTACTTTACAAGCAAAATTAAGGTGCCCAGTTAGTTGCTGCAACTCCTTGAGTGTCAATTTAGTTTTGGTACACGCTTCCTGCACTAACTGAAAGAGGTTAGCCAGTTTATCAGGAGACAAGTGTGAAACTTGCTGCACAGTGTCCAACTCAATGCCAAGAAAGGTTAAGACCACACTAGGCCCTTCCGTTTTCTCAGTGGCTAATGGAACACCAAGTTCCCTAGCCAGTCGCTCAAAATTAGACAATACCTGTGCTCAAACCCAGATCCAGTAGGTCCAGCAAATAGAAAATCATCCAAATAATGGGCAGTACTGAACAAGCCTGTGCGTGCACTTGAAGCCCATTCCAAAAAGGAACTGAACAGTTCAAATACAGCGCAGGACACAGAGCATCCCATTGGGAGGGCCCTGTCCATATAGTACTGCCCATCTGTCATGCCAGAGATACTGATTCACAAAATCATTACAGAGAAGAGGCCTGTAAGTTTAGTCAGGATCAGCATGTCCAGTAAGCTGAGCAAATGGGAGACAGCTGGGTCAAGGCAGCAATCCCTAATTAGCCTAGGACGGAGATTGGGGAAGTAAAAAATAAGAATCCAGTCCAAGGAGCACGGAAAAACCGGAGGAACCGATGGACTTGCCTGAACACGCACACATATAGGCATTCGGAGGAAGCTGTGAGACCGGACGCTCTCGACAACTTGACGAATGCCAGGAATGCTGCACATGGCCTTGAAGAGCCAGAGGCTGTGGCGGGAATCTTCCTGAACTGCTCACCATGAGGTATAGTCCGGGTGCAGGAGCTGCTCAGAAGACAGCCAGTGTCTGCAAGCAAGTGAGTCTTGGCAGTTCTGTGTGAACCCTGAAGCAAGTGGCTAAGCCAGAGGGAGCCGGACGTTCAGGGAGAAAGGATCAACAAACCGTATGTTCATAGTAGCTAGATAGTTAGGATTAGTTTTGTCTATTGTCTGTTTTATTCCACAACTCCCCCTTATTTGTTTTTACTTCTCTTGAATAAACCTTTATGTTTTATAAGCCGGGAGTCTGAACAAGTCTTTGGGCAGTAGAGACTGTTTATGTGCCCTCCTTGCTTCTCCTAAGCTGAGACGGCTGGCTCTGGAAACGAAAGGGACTCAGGATAAGGGAAGCATGCTACCAGAGTGACCCTGAGCCCCAGTCTAAATTGAGGCCCAGACCCAGGGGGTTGCCTGAGAGATATTGTGGTCAATACCCACCTGGCACCCCAGGGCCCTGATAGATGAAGCATTTATATGACATGTATGTGATACCATCAAAGGAGAAATCCAGAAGGACAAAGTCATCTGGATGTACTGGCAGAAGACGAAAGGCCGATTTGATATCGCATTTAGCCAATTTGGCCCCTCACCCGCAGCTATGGACCATACCAACCACCTCATCAAAAGAAGTGTACCTAACTGAGCAAAGCTTGCTAGGTATGGCGTCATTCACCGAGCTGCCATGAGGATAAGACAAATGGTGAATGAGGCGATACTCCCCAGGTGCCTTTTTTGGTACCGCACCTAAAGGTGATACCCACAAGTTGGGCACTAGAGGAACGGGAAAGGGACCCAAGACCCTACCTTCCAAACACTCTTTTCGAATCTTAGCTCTAACCACTTGCTCCATGCCCCGAACTGAGGACAAATTGGGAGCCAAAAATGAACATTTCTCCCCTACATAGGGGATGCGAAACCCAAACTTGAACTCTTCCACCAAATACTGCCAATCAGCTAATTTGGGATAAATGCACAACCAGCACTCCAACACAGGAACTTTAATTGGCCTGGGTCCCTTTGTCAGGTAAAGCCTGACAGCCCCCCTCCCCCAACATTTGCCACCTTTGCCAGCCGTAGATCTGGCTTTTGACTTGGGGCAGGATGGAAAGGAATGGGGGCCGGCACATAGGGGGCATTCATGACAAAAGGGGCATGGTTTCCTACTTCAATACCCCTGTGAGGAAAACTCCCAACAGAAGGGGTGCTTTCTGGTTGCCTGACCACCCTGAAAACGTGGAGCTTCTGCATTAGCAGCATTAGGTCTTTTCACTACATGTCCACTGTCTGAATGCTCCCCTAATGCAGGCCTGGCCGGCGACATCATCTGCATCCAGATGTGTGGATGGATTAAGTCCCAGCGGAGTGCCAGATATATAGTTGCCTTCATCCAGAAGGCCTTATCATATTCCATCCAGGTGGACCCCGCAAAGTCTGAATAACCTTTGTGGATTATGTCCATATACTGGAGCAGACATGAGGCCCTTTGAGGATGCGCCCTAAAAATCACCCCAGCATAGATTAAGAAGCCGGGGTACCAATTAGCGTAGATTCTATCTACCCTACGGCGCTTTAATCGCTCTTTGTCCCGTTTATCCAGATCTTCCTTATCTTTTTTATCTAGCTCCCTATATAACAAGGAAAAAACATTGACATACCCCCCGTGTATTATCTTTTCCCTAGTGGCTGCCGTGAGGTAGTCACCTAACGGCAAAGCTAGTTCCCCAGATGGCAAGTCCTTTGCTGGCACCATCTCATAGGTCCTATTGCCTGGATCAGGAGCAGCAAACCCTGTCCACATCCCACTATGCTGACATTGTCCTGAACATGCAGGAGGTGGCATGCTCACAGAGGCAGGTGAAGGCCCCTCCAACTGGCACTGAAGCAGACGACACATCCGTCGTCTGAAGTCCCATGCTGCCCTGATGGACATCTAATGTGGAAGCTGGGGGTACTCCACCAGCTGAAGCTTGGGTATGTGCTGCCCCAGCTGCCCAGGTGGAATAGGTGTGCTAGCAGCCCTGTCCAAGGATGTTACTACTGGCATCAGCATAGGCAATCCAGCAGACGCCTGCATGCCTACTAGGCCCCAGGGACAAGTGATGTCGGGTGTTTGTGTGGAAACCGGCCTACCTGGAGCCTGAGATGGACCCACGAAGAGCTCCACTTGCTGCTCCTCACTCCCTTGGTCCGCCGGACTGCCATGTATCTCCAGCGGTTGCACAGCTTTGTCCTCCCAAATGCCAGCTTGGCTCCCAGCACCTACACACTTACTTTCAATAATGGAGAGACGATTCAACACCTGGTTTTGAAAAGTCACCGTGGATGACATAGCTGGTTGCAACATGGGTGAGGGACCCTCTAAGCATTGCTCGATGGCAGCTAGCCTGTCTAAAATGGCCCTGCTAACTGAAGAATCCCACAAGGCATCCATGAGCACAGGTGAAACAGTACCAGTGGGAACCCCAGACACAGATGCCAGGGCTGACTGTACCAGGCCCACAGGCGCAGAAGGCACCTGGAGCACTGGCACAGCAAGAATGCCTGCTGCAACTGCTAGAGGCACTGGGACACCTGGAATAACCAGCGCGGCCCCATCCTTAGGCTGTTTTTGTGTGGGCTGCCTGCGCTTTCCAGGAATACTACCCACCCGTTTGGCTGGCAGGCTGTTTGCCTTTAGAAGCCCCAAGGCTTTTTTTTGGAGCCATGCCAGAGCTTTACAGGGTGAACAGATTAAGTATGCACCCACCGCCTGATCACAGGGCCATAAATGAAATGAAACTGAAGCCCCCAGAGGGTGCAGCAACAAAAGCCTAAAATGCTTTTGATAAAGAGGACCTGAAATGGCCGCTGTCAAGGAAGGCCTGAAATGGCCTCCAACTGAACAGGGCTAAAATGGCTGCCAAACACTGAATTGGGCAAAATGGCTGCCAAAGAGAAAGCCCTAAAATGGCCGCCCCTTTCAAATAATATAAACAGCCACCGAAGGCTTCCCACCCAAAAATGGCCACTGCCTACCAGAAATAGGCCCCCATCCCCAAGACCCCACAGGCCTCTACGCCTGCTAATGGTGACCAGGAGACATTGGATGAAATAAACTAGAGGCTACAGGGACTGAAGCAGCCTTCCCATGCTGCTAATCAGAACTACTTCCACAGATCAGTGGGGGGGGGGCAAACACCACCCGATGTTCCCTCCCTACAGGCCTCTACGCTTGCTAATGATGACCAGGAGAGTGGGGTGAAATAAACTATGGGCGACAGGGGCTGAAGCAGCCTTACCACGCTGCTAATCTCTACTTATCCCACAGACCGGGAGGGAGAATACCACTCGAGGCTCCTTCCCCAGCAACTAACTCTTGTACTCAAAGAACAGTGACGGCCAGGAAACCGTGCCGCCGCCACACGACTCGCACGACCGCCGGATCCCACTGCCTAGAGGAACAGGCAGCTGTACACGTCAGGCTCCACAGCACTGCACTGCAGCTGCCCAATTTTGCCGCCGCCCCAAAGTTGCCACCGCCACCACTGCCGGCCTCCCAGGCCTGTCCAATCCTCCGTCGCCTCCAAGCACTCCCCACAGCCGCCAGCGAGCCCTTGGCACCACGAAAAGCTGCCAAAAACATTGCCATGCTGCTGCTTCTCAGGAAAAGGCCTCCTGAAGCGCAGCACAGTCCTCGTGCTCCCTTCAGCCCAAGCACGCAAATGGACTGCTGGGGCAGAGGGCAGGAGCCATGCCTAAATAGGCTGGCTCCACCCCCTGCCCAACGCTGCACTTCTCGCAGCATAAGCATTCTCTTCTTCATGCCTCATGATGAGGCAATTCAGTCCCCCCCACCAGCGCAAGCTCGGTGGGGGTTTGGGGCTCGCAATATTGGATGTTTTATTCTCAATCACTTTCCTAATAATCCCTAAAATAGAGTTTGCCTTTTTCACTGCTGCAATACAGTGGGTTGACACTTTCATTCAGCTATTCACTATGACCCCAAGATCTTTTCCCCTCTCATTCTCAGCAAGTTAAGTTCCCATTAGCCTATAACTGAAGTTGGATTTTTTGTCCCAGTGTGTATCACCTTATACTTACCAATACTGAACTTCATCTGCCACATTGTCACCCCTTCACCCAGTTTGTGGAGGTCTTCTTGGAGCTCTCCACAGTCAGCCTTGGTTTTCCCCATCCTGAATATTTATGTGTCATCTGCAGACTTGGCCACTACACTACTCACCCCAGCTCCATATCATTTATGAGTAATTAAAATAGTACCAGCCCCAAGGCTGATCCTTGTAGGACCCCTACTGTTTACTTCCCTCTATTGTGAGAAGTGTTCCTGCTAAGGTGTGCTAGGGGGTGCTGGCACACAAAATTTTAGCTGGCTACTCAGGGATTTTAGCTTCCAGTTCACAAGCATTTTCCTCTCAATTGGAAACACTGGAGGAAGGGGGCACCTCCTTCTGGGGCCCAAAGAATTGTACCCGCTGTTCCAATCTTTTTGAAACTTGGGGATGGGGGTTGAGGAGAGGAACCAGCAGCTATGCTGTAAGGTCTTTTAAAATATTTTTGGTTCTAATTTCTGCTTAAGGTGATAGCCATATGAGTAGTACTAGATAGACAAGACTATAATGGTCCCCATAGACAACAATGGAGCAGGAGGAAAAATCAATTTGTTTGGACACCCCTATTATGCTTTTCAGTATGATTTCTAAGATGCCTTGAGTCACAGTAAAAGTGGGATAAAAATATTTGAATAAATAAATAGATTGGGCAGGTTGATAACATTTAAGCAACTTCCTGTTTGTTAGATTAGGCAATGATCTGACAATGATTGTTCCACCTCTGTTATACTCGACCTGTAAATCTGTCATATTTCACTTAAAAAAAACCCCAAAGTAGACTGCGAGAGACCCTCCCCCCAGTGCTGGTATGTTTTCTAAGGCTCAGTGCAGGGCGACAGTCTGAGGCCAGGTCTACCAATACAGTGGAAAGGGGTGGGTAGACCTGTTCTCTGGAGGCCAGATCTACCAATGTAGTGGAAAGGGATGGGTAGACGTGTTCTACCCAGTTTGGTGTAGTGGTTAAGTGCGTGGACTCTAATCTGGGAGAACCGGGTTTGATTCCCCACTCCTCCACTTGCAGCTACTGGATGACCTTGGGCAATCGGTTCTTTTATTTCGTCAAGTGTTACAGGAGGCCAGAACGGTTGAATCAGCTGTCTAGGCAGGTGTGGTGAGCTCCCCCTCATCTCTTTTTGCATAACTAATTATTGACTTACTTTTTTTGCCAGAGCCTGTGGTCCCTTCTGTTCAATTCATTGGGACAGACCTTCCACTTTTTAAAAGAAGCCTCTTTACTTTTTATAGCTTCCCTGACTTGCATTGTTAACAACACAGGCCTTCTTTTATACTTGGCAGTGCCTTTCCTAAACTTGGGCTTCAGTGTGGTTTTAAATAGCTTCCAAGCATTCTCCAAGGATTTGACTCTCTCATGTTTCCCCTTCAGCTTCATTTTTATGACTCTCCTCATTTTTGTAAAGTTTGCTCTTTTGAAATCAAATGTTACAGTTTTGGACTTGAGGGGTAACTTTCCATATATCTGAATGCTGAACTAGATAGCATTGTGATGACTGTTCCCAATTGGTATAACAACCTCTATATCTCTCACAAGGTCTTGAGACCCATTCAGAACCAAGTCCAAGATCACTACCCCTCTGGTTGGCTCTGTGACCAACTGTTCCAGTGCCCGGTCATTTATAATGTCTAGAAATCTCATATCTACAGTATGACTCCAGCACATGTTTATCCACTCAATGTGAGGGTAACTGAAGTCTCCCAGTATAATAACATTATCTGCTTTAGTCACCTCCCTTATTTCCTTCTCCATCACAAGATCAGCCTCAAGTGTTTGATCAAGTAGGCCGTAGTAAAGATAAAGGTTTCCCTTGCTGAAAAGCTAATCGAATCTGACTCTAGGGGGCAATGCTCATCTCCGTTTCCAAGCTGAAGAGCCAGCGCTGTCTGTAGACATTTCCATGGCCATGTGGCTGGCATGACTGAATGCCGAGACACACAGAACGCTATTACCTTCCCACCAAAGCGGTACCTATTTATCTACTTGCAATTTCTTGCTTTCAAACTGCTAGGTTGCCAGGAGCCGGGGTCAGAGATGGGAGCTCATTGCATCATTTGGCACTAGGGTCTTGAACTGCTGAGCTACCAACCTTCTGTTCTGCAGCTGAGCATCTTAACCTCTGAGCCACCACAGCGCCAAGGGCAGTAGTACACCCCCACTTTTAAGTAGCCCTTAGAACCCAATATTTCCACCTATATGGCTTCTGTTGGGAACTTAATTCCCCTGACGTTTTCTAACTTATTGGATTCTATGCCCTCTTTGATGTACAACACAGCACCGCTACCAGTCTTTCCCTCCCTGTCCTGCCTATAGAGTTGGTACCCAGGAATGACTGTATTCCATAGATTTTCCCCATTCCACCATATTTCTGAGATACCTACTACATCTAAATTGCCATTGAAAACAAGCACCCCAGCTCCCTCATCTTGGCTCAGGGACTTCCAGCATTGCCATATAGACACCTATAACATGTTTCCCTCTCCATTAACTCTCTCCTTTTTGGCCCCTTAGTTGCCACACTTGGCTCTCAGTTGCCATTGTACACTCACTCCCAAGTTTTATTATACCCCTATCAATATTACCTGGAGTGTTTATACAATAATCTCTTGAACTGACTTGTCCTGAATTGGAGGCTCCCCAGCTCCTGTCAGCTTTCCCCCTAAAATTAGTTTATAAGCTGCTCTGCCACCTTTTTGATATTAATTGCCAGCAGCCTGGTTCCCTTTTGGTTCAAGCGAAGCCCGTCTCTTTTGTACACATTTGGTTTGTCCCAGAAAGTTTCCCAGTGCCTAACAAATCTAAACTCTTCCTCCTGGCACCACTTTCTCATTCACACATTGAGACCCCTGATATGTGCCTGTCTAGCTGGCACTGCACATGGAACCAGCAGCACTTCTGAGAATGCTACCTTTGAGGTCCTGGCATTTAAGTTTCCTAACCCTAACCTAACCTAACCTAACCTAACCTAACCTAACCTAACCTAACCTAACCTAACCTAAAGTAACCTTATTTTTTCCTCCTTTCCTTCCCTTTTTTCCCCTTAGAAGCTCATTGATTCAAAGATACTGAGCAGCAGAAGATACTTGATTATTTCTTTTTTTATGCTAGGACTAAAAGGACTGAGACAAATTTTACAGTTGCTTGAGTAAACATAGGTCCTTATCACTGAGCAAAACAGCCAGGGTTTCCAGAGTGTAGGGGGAATGGTTAGTTGATTAAAGGCCTAATATAGTGATCCCTTATACTCTCAAAGAACCTTCATTCAAGCAGGGCATGGAAGGATGTATCTATCCTATTAAGGCCACAAGGGCAGATCCTGTCAGAATATGGCCTATTCAAAAATCTCCCCTGTAAAACCATTGTAGGAATAATATTCAATCTTGTAAACTAAAAAGTTCTACAGCAACATGGGATCGTAAGATAGTACATATAGGGGGATAAAGATCTTGGGAAAGAAAGACCAGAAGGTAGGGGTGAGCAAACTCTGCAGGTTCTCAGGATCAGACTACTATAATTGATTTCTAGGACACGCTTTTTGATCAGAGAAAATACTATGGATGTGCCCAAAAATATAATTAATCGACATTCCAACTATCATTAATTTTCCATCCAGGGCTTTTATCCAAGTTGATTGGTGAGAATCTCAATTTAGAGTGGCTAACAAACCACCTTCAGCACAGAGCTCTTTTAATCTCATTTTAATGGCATAAAGCCGTGCTCTGTCTTCCAAGGATATCTGTCCAAATTTTGCCCACAATACAACATTTGACACACAACAGGGAATATTCAGTATTTTTCTTAAAAATTGGGCTAAGGGTTGATTGATGTTATCAGAGATAGCTTTAATCCAAATAGCTGAGCCATAAAGGATGAGGGGAACCACTTTCAAATTAAAAGCTCGTACTGCTTCAGGAATATATTCCCCCTCCCCTTATTATGGAAGAACCTATTTATGGCACTTGCACAGTCCAGTTTTTGCTCTGCCCATGGGACAGAGACAATGTTGGTTGCCTTATTTAGCTGACCTTCGGAGACACCTGAATCAAGGTGGATCAGTGCTGCTGATACTTCTCGATCTGTCGGCAGCATTCAATGTGGTTCACTATGATCTGTTGACCCACCACCTTGCTGATGTAGGGATAAGGGTGCTTGCCTTGCATTTCCTGACCTCCTTTCTCCAAGGTCAGGGACAGAGGGTGGCACTGGGGGGGGGGGATTATCTCAGCAACACCTGCTAGAATGTGGTGTGCCACAGGGGCCGATTCTCTCCCCAGTGTTGTTTAGTATCTACATATGCCCCCTCACTCAGATTATCTGGAGATATGGGCTGGGTTGTCACCAATACACAGATGACACTCAGCTCTATCGACTAATGGATGGCCACCCAGACGCGACCATAGAAAATCTGGGCAGGGCATTACAAGCTGTGGCTGGTTGGTTAAGTTTAAGCCAGGCACACGGGGGGGGGGCCTTACAGACCCCTTGGGAAACTTTTTGATCCCTTCCTCGCAGTGGGTCCCGGGTTCAATCTCATTAGGACAGATGGTGAGGCTGCTGGGGGCCCCAGTTCCCTTCCTCATGGGGGTCCCAGATTCACTAGCATTAGGGCAGTTTGTGAGGCTGCTGGGGGCCCCAGTACCCTTCCTTGCAGTGGCTCCCAGGTTCCATCTCCTGCATTTCCAGTAGGCCATAGGGACAGGTATTGGGGCCCAGGTTCAATCTCCAACATCTCCAGTTAAAAGGGGGTAAGCATCTCCAGTTAGAAGGGCTTCCACCCAGGTTCAATCTCCAGCATCTCCAGTTAAAGGGGGTGGGCATCTCCAGTCAGAAGGGCTTTTGCTTGGCTTGATTAGCCGGCCTTTTCTCGGGGCTGCTCAGTTTCCAGCATGCCGTCATGACATCTCGAAAGGGAAAAGGGGGGTCCAAAGAGAAATGCCCTGCACCAAAGAGATTCATGCCAGCACCACCCCTGCTGGGTGACGGGACCACCCCTCCTTCATTGGATGATGAGGAGGAAAGGGCAGAGCAGCCAGCCATCTTGGACAGGCTGGCTGCACTGGAGCAAGCTAGGGTGGCCACGGTTCCTGCCCCCAACAGGCTACTGTGGGAGCTGACTGTAGGGCAGAGAGAAAGAGGTTTAGGGAGGAGGTCCTTAAACGTCTTTCTTTGATTAAAGGCAGGCCAGATGCGGGGACTGGTACGGGGGCGTCCAGGGGGACACCGGGTGATGATTCCGATGCAGCACCAGTGGACGAGCAGCTGGGTCCAAGGGGTAAGTGGGATCCTGCTTTACAGTTTAGTCTGATGTGGCCTTGGGGTCCTTGGGGTCAGGGACTCGGCTCTGGGGTCACGCCCACTCCCCAGGCTGGCTCTGGGGTTCCTCCCACTCCCCAGGACACAACACAATGATCTGGAGACGCTGGCCGGTCCTGGGCTTGGGGCCCGCCTGCTCCACCTATGTGTCAGAAATGTCTGTTTGCTGATTTTCTTTGAGTCCATTGTTCTGTGTTCCCTATCTTATTCTCGCTTTGCGCTTGCGTAGGTATGCTGGCAGTAACGTGGGAGCTTCTTCTTTGCCGCTTGGTCTTATCACAGTGGCCTTGAATGTGGGCTTTGGGCTATTCTTGAGCTTATGAGAATTTTTCAGTCCTGTGAAGACGAGGGGAGGAGGGAGTCATCTCCCGCCTATTAAGTAATTCTCCCGCCGGGAGTTTCCCGTGTGCGCGCTTACAGTTCATTTGCTAGTTGCACTTTGCATCACACTATAACTTTGCTTGCGCCGCTTCCCCCCCCCCATTCCTGACAATGATCCTCTACTGTGGGTTTTAGCACTGTATTCCAATAAAGCCCTTCTTTTGATTAAGAATGTTTGGATCTACTTGCTTTTGAACCTGACAGAAATTGTCAGGAATCTAATCTAACACCTCCAGCCACTGACTTCCACCATGATGAGCGGTGCTGGGGGAACACCGGTGACGGTCCCAGCGACTACCACACCGGTCACCACGGTTCCGGTCACCACTGTGGCAATCCCAGTGACCACAGTTCCAAGTACGACCGTGCCGGCTACCGTTGCACCTGTGACTACGACTCTGGTAACGACAGCTTTGATCCCGTACTGCCAGACTGGGCCAGTCACCCCTCCATTGGTCAGCACCATGGGAGCATCATACACTTTCCCGATCTACAGCCCGGCAGGGCCGACCCAGAGCCAGGGAGGGGCAATACCCCGAACCTACTATCACAGTGCCCCAATACCCTGGGACAAGTGGGTGACCCAGCGGGAGCCGCGAGACTGGACTAAGAACCTTTTGGATACGACCCAGATGACCTGGTCCCTACCGGGGAGCCAGAGCCGGGACGGTTTACTGGATCCCCGAGGAAGTTTTGGGCTGCCTCAGGGGCGGACGCCCCGTGGGTCAACGAGACCAGGGTCCAGCCCGGATGCTGATGCCCGCATGGACACAATCCAAGATGATACCCGACGGTTAATGCGAGACATGGGCAAGTTGATGCAGTCCCTACCGCAGATGATGGATCAGGCTATCCGAGCCCACCCGTTGACTCAACCACAACCAGCCCCGGCCCCAGTACCACCAGTATTGCCGGGACAATCTCTTCCTGGCCAACCAGTCCCGGGGCAGCCAGTACCAGGTCAACCGGCTCCTGGCCAACCACCCCCAGTGGGACCTGGCCCAGGAGCACCAGTACCAGGACAACCAGGCCCAGCCCAGCCTCCACCGATCCTCCCACCGCCAGCTCCTGCACCGGCGCCCCTCCCGCTCCCTGCACCAGTTCCAGGCATGGTTCCCGTCCCACCAATAATTTGTCCCAAAGACATGTTGGAGATTACTTTTGACGGGGACCCTGAGACTGTATCCTTCTTCATATTACAGGTTGGAAAATTTGTGCAGCGGTGGGGCCATGTATTCCCGGACGAGGAGCAACAGGTGGAGTTTATCGCCTCACGATTCCGGGGAATTGCTACCAGCTGGTACGTGGCCCTACACGATCTAGAGGCAGTGGAGCTGGGGAATGTGGATGACTTCATGTGAGCCTTGAGAAATTGCTTTGAAGACCCGGAGGCAGCTCAGAAGGCGGAAGCTTTTCTCCGCACCTTCAAACAAGGCAAACTGACCGTGAGGGAGTACTCGAGAGAATTCCAAAGGCATGCGGCCAAGATCCGGGACTGGACTGATCCAGTGCTGGCTCAACAATATCGAATGGGACTAGTGGTGGACGTCCGCCATAATGTCCTTAGCTCCAAGGAGCCACGCATGCTCCAAGGTTGGATGGAAGAAGCCGAGAAAGCCGAAAGCTGACTGCGTCTCATGAAACTGGATTTATCTCTTGGAAACAACCGCCCAAATACCTCTGCCGCCCAGGTCAGAAGCCGGCCTACTTCCACCCAGAGCAGGGTGAGAGATCAATGCATGAGACAGGGCTTGTGTCTCAGATGTGGGGAGAAAGGGCATTTTGCAGCATCTTGCCCCAAGGAGGACCCTGGCCGAGCCCTAGCCCAAGAGGAGCTTCGGAGGTGGCCGATGTCAACCCCGAGGAAGGGAACAGCCAAACCACACAACCCACGAGCCCTTTTCGCCAATCCAGACCCTGTGGATTTAATGATCCTGGAAGAAGAAGAGGGCGAGCAGCAGGGAAATGAACTGGTCCTGTTTGTTAGTGGCGCAGCACAGCAGGACCCTACCCCTAAATCGCCCAGAATGGTGAGCAATTATCCCTCCCTCTTCTTTGTGACTGTGGTTGTAATGAATCCGGTGATGATGACCCACATCAGGGTCTGAGCTCTCATTGACTCTGGGTGTGGGAGGGATTTGTTAAACCCATCACTGGTAACGGGGTTAGAAGCAGCAGTTACCAATTTGAAGGACCCTATTACCTTTACTCAAATGGATGGGTCACCAAGGAAGGAGCCCTGTCGGTTCAAGACTATTCCGTTACGGGTGGGTGCTGGGGAACACTGGGAGCTGCGTTCTTTTGTCTTTATTTCAACAGGCTTTCACACATATAATCTTCCCACTACCGTGATACAAGATTTCCCCCCCCCACCCCCCCTCCCCTCAGTCCCTCCCCCTGCTCTTCTTTCTTCATTGCTTCAGCCACGGGCACAGAATCCGAAGTTTCCAATAGGCATCCTTCATGGCTTCGTCCTCCTTGATGTAATCGAAATACGATGTCCATTTCTTGCTTGTTTGCGTCTTCTTTTCCTCCCAGGTGTTCTCTTCCGTTGTCAGGGTCACTATATCTGATTGAATATATTCAAACAGATAGTTATTCCAATTCTCCATTGTCCACTTATTCTTGTCTTTCCATCCTAATGCTATGACTGCCTTTCCAGCTAGTATCATTGCCTTAACTACCACTTGATATGTGCTTTCTATTCTCTCGATCTTTAAGGTTCCTAATGTCATTAAGTTGACATCTATAGGTATTGATACACCTGTCCTTTCCTTTATTCTGGCTAATATTTCCTTCCAAAACTCCTGGACTTTGGCACATTCCCACCACATGTGTGAGTACCACCCTTTAGCTTGATTGCAGTGCCAGCAGTTCGAACTCATCCCCGATATCATATTAGCTAGCTGGGCTGGCGTCCGGTACCATTTGGTGAAGTACTTCAGCTCCATTTCTCTAAATTTATCGAACTTGATCTTTTTGACCCCCACCATTAATTTTTTTAAGGTTGTTTCTGAGGTTAGTCCCTCTCTAGCCCATCTCACTTGAGTGCTTTTAATTACTGACTCCTCATTAGTTATCATTATTTTATATATCTTACCCGCTAGACCCTTACTTGTCTTCCTCTTTTCTTTGTACAAGATTTCTGCGACTTCTTCTGAGTCCCCCTCCCTCTTTTGCCTCTCCTTTTTTATTGCATTATATAGACCGGTCGCCTTCAACCAGTACTGTTTCCCTACTGTCTCAATTATTGTTTGTAGTGGCTTAAGCCGGCCTCCTTCCCCATACATATCTCTTATTCTAGCAAACCCTTTTTCTTGGAGTAGTTTCCACCAATGGGGGTCGTCAGATTCCCCATATACACTTTCCACTGGTGCCCACTCAGAGAGCTTGCTCAACCAGATTGGTTGCCATTTCTCCCATATTTTCAACGCTGTTCTCCTAGGTCCCACCGCTCTGCCGTATTCCTTCTTCACATTTCTTGTAAATATACCCAGCCTCCCAGCTCCTTCATTTAATTCATTTTCCAATCTAACCCATTTCTGCTCTATATCTTCTCCTATCTCTATCATTGACTTGACGTTAAAAGCTTCGTAATAGTCTGTTAGATTGGGTACACCCCACCCCAATACATTTTGCGGGTTATAAATGAACTTCTTTTGCATTCTGGGCTTTTTACTTCCAAAGATCCATTCCCTAATTATTCCATTCCATTTTTCTAACTGTTGTATACTTAATTCTACTGGGAGTGTTTGGAATAGATACATCATCTTAGAAATTAGGAACATCTTTACGGCTCTTATTTTGTTTGAGATGCTCTAATTTTTATTTGCCCCTCTTTTCATGTCCTTACAGATCTTCTTCCAGACCATTTTGAAGTTCCCTTCCCCTGTTTTTTTCCAATTCTTCCTGATTTCGATCCCCAAATATTTTATTGACTTAGCTCCTGGGCCCATTTTTGTTATCTTTGCAATTTCTCTTCTCTCTGCTTTACTAACATTGAAGTACATAATTTCGGATTTGTCCATATTCACTCTTAGCCCTGAATATGCTTCAAAATCCTCCAATATAGTCCTTATTTCTCTAATCCCCTCTTTAGGGTTTAGCAGCGCAATCATTATATCATCTGCAAACAAATTGATCTTTAATTCCTCACTCCCAATATGGTATCCATCTATTCTGCCGCTATTTCTTATTCTTTCTGCTAGGACCTCAATTCCCATAATAAATATATATGGGGAGAGGGGGCATCCTTGCCTTACTCCTCTCTGTATGCTAAACTCCCTTGAATGCCCTCCGTTAACCCTTACCACTGCTTTCCCTCCCTTATATACTTCTTGTATGGCACCCTTAAATTTTTCACCTATCCCATATTCATCCATTATTTTCCATATATATTCGTGAGAGAGCGTGTCGAAGGCCTTATATACATCCAACTTAAGGAGGGCAAACTTTTTTTTTGGCCATGTTCTATTATGTTGAGAATGTTCCTAATTGGATGGCTTATGTTCCTTCCTCTCACAAAGCCATATTGATCCCCTTTAACTATTTTCGGTATCACCTCCTTTAGTCTATTTGCTAAAATTTTAAGAAAGATCTTATAGTCCTGATTAAGTAGACTAATCGGTCTGTATGAGCCAACCATTTCTGGATCCTTTTGAGGTTTGGGGATGACCACTATTTCTGCTTTCCTCCATGACTCTGGGGCTTGTTCTCCTTTCAATATCGCGTTAAACGTTATCTGGAGTTCTGGTGCTAAGACTTCTACCAGTTCTTTATAGAATTCTGCAGTAAACCCATCTAGTCCTGGGGATTTCCCTTTTTTTAATTTCTTAATTACCTCTTCTATTTCCTGTACTGTTATCTCCTTCCCTAGCTTCTGTCTGTCCTCTAATGTTATTGTGAGCTGTATTCTTTCTTCAAATTTTGTCGTTCCTTTCTCTTTATATAAGTCCTGATAAAATCTTGCAAAGGCCTCCCTAATCTCCCTTGAACCTTGCGTTACTGTGGAGCCTTCTCTTATGCACTTCACACTTTGTTTTTCTTTCCTAGCCCGTAGGTACTTTACCAATCTTTGGACTGACTTTATACTATTCCTCCGAAATTCATTTTTAATTAATGTCTCTTTTTTCCACAGAGTTATTGCATCTAACTGGTCCAAATCTCTTCTCAGTTCTCTAATTTGGGTCTGCCTTTGGGGGTTATAGCCTCTCGCTTGTTGTTGCTGGAGCACTCTCAACTCCTGAATCTTTTTTTGTCTATTTTGGTGCCACTCTTTTTTAATATTGATCTCCTTCCCAATACAAACTCCTCTAATCACTGCCTTCGCCGCATCCCACAAGGTATTACTAGTTACAGAATGCCTATTTTCTTTAAAGTATAGTTTGATTTGCTTCCTTATGTATTCCTTATCCTCTTTTTTTGCTATAACTAAGTTATTGTATCTCCAAGGTCTCTTGGTCCATTCTGTGCTCAAGTCCACCTCCAGGGTTATAGGGGCATGGTCTGAGATCCAGATTGGATGAGTTCGGACCCCTTTAACTGAGAGTGTTCTAGTTTCCTTAATTAACACAAAGTCTATGCGAGAGTAGGTTCTATGCCTGTTAGAAAAGAAGGTGGGAGTAGATTTTTGACCACTAAGCTCATATACTTCCTTTAATCCCCATTTCTTTGTCAGATTTTTGCTATGCTTTGTGATGTCCATATTAAAGTCACCAGTTACTATTAGCTCTCCCTGCAAGAAGTTTTGGGTCTTTAGTATTACTTTGTTTAGGAACTTCTTTTGTCCTCTATTGGGTGCATATAAATTAAGGATTGTAAGATACGTATTGTTTATTTTGCCCTTCACTACTGCATACCTGCCTTCCTTGTCTGTCAGTTTGTCTATTACCTCTATGTTCAAATTTTTATTTGCTAATATTGCCACTCCTCTAGCCTTGTTGGTCCCTCTGGACTCACTCAAAGTCACCCACCCCAGGTTGTTAAACAGTGGCTTAGGGTCCCTTTTAGCTTTATGTGTTTCCTGTATGCATATTACATTGATACCCTCGTCTCTTGCCATCTTAGCTAGCCTATATCGTTTGAGATTTGAGGATAAGCCATTTACATTCAATGAGAGTAGCCTGATAGGTCTAGCCATATTCTTTGGAACATTTCGTGCCCCTCCCCCGCTGCTGAAGCATGTTGCCTATTCCCCTATTATTCCTCCATTCCCCTTCCCCCTTCCCTTGTGTGAGAGAAATTCTTCTGGGGTTCCCCACCCCTTCTCTCCACATTCCAGAGATCCTGCATCCCCCTCCTCTCCCCGCACATTTCCCTTAAACCTTTATTCAATGTTAGGCCCAGCTTTAAATGTATACTTCCCTTTAATTGCTAGCTCCTCGGGAGTTGGCTCTTTGCCGCTTGGATCCATGTGGCCTTGAGTCCTCCCTCTCGGCGTCTGAGTCACTGCCTTCGTCCATTCCACCTTCCTCACAGTTGCTGGAGTCCACTCCCAGTTCATCAAGCATCCTGACCGCCTCCATTGGATTCCTGGCTCTGTATCTCTTGCCTTCTCGAAATACAATCAAAGTTGTTGGGTACCCCCACGTAAAGTTTATACCTTCCTTAAACAACTTTTGTGCGTAGGGTTTCAGCTGCCTCTTTTCCTGGAGCGTGCTTGGGCTGAAGTCATGGCTGACGTATGCTTTCTTGCCTCTAAAGTTCAGGTCTTTAATCTTCCTGAGCGTTCTAAAAACCTCATCCTTTAATTTTTCTCTGGCAAATGCTATTATCACTTGTCTTGGCTCTCCTCCCCTCTGTTTCCTAAAGAGCCTGTGTGCCCGTTCTACCTCTACCTCGTTCACGCTAGCGCCATTTTGTTTGAACCACCGGCATAGTTCAGATTCTAATTGTTTTGGGAGTATTTCCTCACTGATACCCGATATTATCATATTCCTCCTTCACTGCCGGTCTGACTGCCTTGCTAAATTTTTCTCCAATTCCTTAATTTTTTCTTCATTAGCATCGGCTTTCTTCTTTGCTCCCTCAGCAATTTCTCTCACTATGCCTATCTCCTGTGCTATCTGCGTGGTGTCTTTTTTCACCGCTTCTATATCTCCAGAGATTTGTTTTTGGAATGCTGCTATCTGCTCTGATAGTTCCTTAATGCTCCGGGCCATAGTCGCTCTGTTTACAGCTTCTGGCTGCTACCTTGTATTCCTAATAGTTTTGATTTGTAACTCTGGCGGCGTGCCTGGTTACCTTATCTCCAATTTGTTTTCTTTTTCTCCTATGTTTCCTCCTCCTAATCCTGACCTCGTTAGGAGCTTGTTCCTCTTCCTCCCGAGTAATTAATTACCTTTTTGTGTCCTTCTAGGCCATAAATCTTTTTAGTTTAGCGGAGAGAGTCTGAGGCACGGCTTCTGTTGCTAGCGCATGCGTGGATCTCCGGAGCTGCGTTCTTTTGTGATAGCCCCACAAGCTCAGTTTCTGCTGGTTCTGGGCAGCCCGTGGCTGCATGGTCACGATCGCTATATACTTTGGGAAGAAGGGATAGTGTGATTTATATCCCCGAAATGTGCGGAGCATAAGTGGGACCCTAGGTGGGGAAATCCTCCAGGCAACGATCCCCCACGAGCCTGCTTAGTGACCGAGGACCTTAACCGCATCCCCAAAGAATACAGACACTTGGCTCGTGTTTTCGAGGAGGAAGAGGCGGACGAGCTGCCCCCCCACCGTAACTCAGACTGTGCTATAGAGATCCTCCCGGGACAAAAATTACCTAAAGGGAAAATTTACACTATGAGTCCCATGGAGAAAGAAGAGCTACGCAGGTTCATTGACAAGAACCTGGCCCGTGGATTTATCCGTCTGGCTTCATCCCCCTTTGCGGCCCCCATGCTGTTCTGTAAGAAGAAAGATGGGGGGCTAAGACTTTGCACTGATTACAGGGGCCTGAACGCCATTTCTGCCACCAATGCCTATCCCATGCCCCTCATAAAGGATCTGTTAGCAGAGGTGGCGAAGGGGAAGGTGTTTTCCAAATTGGATCTGCACGATGCCTACTTCAGAGTCCGCATTAGGCAAGGGGATGAACACAATACTGCCTTTAATACCCCTTTAGGACAGTTCGAATACCGAGTTATGCCCTTCGGATTGCAAGGGGCTCCTGGGGTCTTTATGAACTTAATAAATGAGGTGTTGCACCCCTATTTGTTTAAGGGGGTTGTTGTTTACTTGGATGATATCTTGGTGTACAGCCCTGATCTAGAAACTCACACCAAAATGCTCCGGGAGATACTGGCGAGGTTGTTAGAGCACAAGCTGTTTGTCAAGCTGTCTAAGTGTGAGTTTCACCAAAGTCGCATTGACTTCTTAGGGTACCGCATATCCCCGGATGGCTTGGAAATGGACCCTAAAAAGGTCCAGGATGTTTTAGCTTGGGAACCCCCTAAAACCAGGCGCCAGCTTCAGAGTTTCCTCGGCTTCGCTAATTTTTATCGCCAATTTTTGCCCCACTTTGCCCAGATAGCCCTCCCTCTCACAGACCTCCTTAAGACAAAGGGGAGGGGGGTGAAAGCGGCCCAGCCAGGGGCTCACTTGGAATGGACATCTCATTGCCAACAAGCGTTTGATCAACTAAAACAGTTATTCACATCTGAACCTGTGTTGGCACACCTCGATGAAACAAAAAGATTCATTGTCCAAGTGGACGCTTCAGACACTGCGATGAGGGGGGGGTGATCTTGCAGGAGGGCACCCAAGGGCACCTTTACCCGCTTGCCTATGTCTCCCGAAAATTTAACGAGACTGAAAGGTTTTGGCCCATTTGGGACAAGGAAGCGGGTTCCATTCGCTTAGCCCTACTCACCTGGCGACACTGGCTGGAGGGAGCCCGTGTCCCTTTTGAAATTTGGACTGACCACAAGAACCTTGAGGTACTTCGAAAACCTTGGAACTTGAATGCCAAGCAGTTCCGATGGGCTGAGTTTTCCTCCAAATTTCAATTCACCCTGCACCACTTCCCAGGCAAGTCCAATCACCTGGCAGATGCTCTTTCATGTCTCTCTCAGTATCATAGCAAGAAAACTGAGGTGAGGGAGTCTTTTTTCACCCCAGACCAATTGGTTGGAGCAGTCTTAACCCGCAAGCAAAGTCACCTAGACCCGGTTCCCCAGAACCAGGGTGTGTCTTGGGAAAGCCGCTTTGCCATAGAAGTCACAGATCAGGAGAGGGAAGAGCTAAGAGCCCGGAGTGATTTAGTGTGCAAACCCAATGGCTGCTGGTACAAGGGAAATAAATTATTTGTGCCTGAAAGTACACGAAGGCAAGTACTGCAGTCTGCCCATGATTTAAAACCTGTGGGGCACTTCGGGTACGTAAAATCACTACATCTTTTACAACGCAACTTCTGGTGGCCCAAAATGAAACGGGATTTGTCCCTCTACATTCAATCCTGCTCCATGTGTAGCTGTTGCAGATCCAGAGTAGGGAAACCCCCCGGACTTTTACAGCCGTTGCCCACCCCGAGTCGCCCCTGGGAAGTCATTTCTATGGATTTTATCACCGACCTTCCTCCCAGCAAGCAGATGATTGTCATTTGGGTGGTAGTCGACCTGTTCTCTAAGCAGGCACACTTTATACCGTTCTCCAGCCTGCCAACGGCCAAGGTCCTGGCGAGGGCATTTTTGCAACATATTGCTCGACTCCATACTTTGCCTATCAAAATAATATCTGACCATGGGGTTCAGTTTGTTTCCAAACTGTGGACTGAATTAATGGCCCTCATGGGCATTGAACGTGCTTTGAGTAGTGCATACCACCCAGAAACCGATGGCCAGACAGAAAGGGTGAATCAAACATTAGAGCAGTATTTACGTTGTTTCACCAACTATCGACAGGACAACTGGGTGGATTTGTTACCATTGGCAGAATTTGCATACAACAACTCTTGGCATGCTTCTACCGGGATGTCACCCTTCAAAGCCGCTATGGGCTATGATAGCCCCCCTCTCCCTTTTCTGAAACCTGGGGGGATTGGAGGGAAGGCCACAGAATGGTGTAAGACTTTTCGTGATTCTTGGCCAGTGATTATAGAGACTTTGAATGAGGCCAAGGCTCAATATAAAAAACATGCTGACAAAAAACGGGCGGAGGGTTGGAACCTGCAGCCGGGAGACTCTATGTACCTTTCTACTAAGAACTTACGACTATCTCAGACGTCTCGGAAGCTGGCCTGGAAATATATTGGTCCATTCAAGGTTGTCCGTTGTATTAATAAAGTGACTGTCCAGTTGGATTTGCCTAAATCACTTAAAGCAATTCATCCAATTTTCCATTACAGCCTTCTCAAACCGGCATTTCCCCCGACTAAGTGGCATCCGGAACATCCAGCACCCCCCCGCTGATGGTTGATGGCGAGGAACATTATGAACTGGCTGACATCTTGGACTCTAAACTCATAAGGGGACAATTGTTTTATCTAGTCGAATGGGTTCACTTTGGACCCCAGCACCGAGAATGGGTGAAAGTCTCAGATATAAACGCACCTGGCCTCCTCAAGGACTTTCACACCCGCTTCCCGGCCAAACCTGGAGGCCCCTTGTTTTCTCCTTCCTGAGTGGTGGGTGGGAGGTATTTTGGGAAGGGCAGAGTGTCAGAAATGTCTGTTTGCTGATTTTCTTTGAGTCCATTGTTCTGTGTTCCCTATCTTATTCTCGCTTTGCGCTTGCGTAGGTATGCTGGCAGTAATGTGGGAGCTTCTTCTCTGCCGCTTGGTCTTATCACAGTGGCCTTGAATGTGGGCTTTGGGCTATTCTTGAGCTTATGAGAATTTTCCAGTCCTGTGAAGACGAGGGGAGGAGGGAGTCGTCTCCCACCTATTAAGTAATTCTCCCGCTGGGAGTTTCCCGCGCGCGCGCTTACAGTTCATTTGCTAGTTGCACTTTACATTACACTATAACTTTGCTTGCGCTGCTTCCCCCCCCATTCCTGACAATGATCCTCCACTGTGGGTTTTAGCACTGTATTCCAATAAAGCCCTTCTTTTGATTAAGAATGTTTGGATCTACTTGCTTTTGAACCTGACACTATGCAGTCCCCATGGGCCAGTCCCTGGGGTACTGTGGCCTGTACCCCACCTAGGGCAAACCCCTATGAGGTGGCGTCAGCATCAGCGATGCCATTTGGGGATATGGCCTTACCTTTGGGCAACCACCTTTTACCCATGACTTGGGATAAGATTTGTAAAGGCAAATATGTTGACTTCTTCAGCCTTCTTTACTGCCATTTGGAGAAGGAGGAAAAAGAGGGGCTGGGTGAGAAGGAGAAAGAGATATTATGGAGAAAGAAGGTAGACAGGACTTGGTCCAACTGGGTATTTAATTTATGCCGGCTTATTGTCCCAGTCCCAGCCCCTGAGGTCCCCGGCATTGTTCCAGTATTTGGACATAATATACAAAGCCTATACTGGCTTTCCAGGCCTGGCGTGGATGCAGTATGATGAGGAGTTTCGGATGAGGGCTGCCATGAATCCCATGCTTTCATGGGATAGAATGCACCCTCATCTTTGGCTCCAAATTATGTCTATGCCTGGGCAGGCTTCAGTGGAGTGCTCACACAGTGGGCACACTGTGCAGCATTTGCAGGGCACTATGGTTTCCTGTGGGTCCACAGGGCAGGTGGTTCAACCCCGCTTGCTCTGTTGGGAGTTTGGGTCCTGGGGGGTCTGCAGTCGTAAATCATGCCCATACAGGCATGAATGCCTGGTTTGTGGGGGATCCCACTCCTTTTCTGCCTGTCCTTGTGGAAGGCCACGCGGGAGTCCACGGAAGGGAGGTGGTGGCGGTTCCTCCACCACTGGAAAAGGGGCCCAGCCCAATAAAACTGTTGGCCCTTGAAGCCTGGCTGCGGAGGTACCCTTGGCAGGATGAAAGAGTTTATTTGTTAGAAGGTTTCATGGTTGGTTTTCGTATCCCTTTTCAGGGGCCTAGGGCTGCTGGGGGCCCCTCTAATCTTCTAATGTGTATGGCCTCTAATATTAAGTCACTACACGGCATGGAGGAAGTGGTACAGAAAAAGATTGCCAAGGAATTGGAGGAGGGCTGCGTTTTGGGCCCATTTTCTTCACCACCGCTTCCTAACTTGAGGGTCTCACCTCTGGGGATTGTGCCAAAAAGGCGGCTGGTGAATTTCACTTAATTCACCACCTTTCGTATCTGCGAGGGGGATCAGTTAATGACTCCATTCCAGATTATCTGTGCATGGTGAGGTACACCTCGTTTGACCAAGCTGTCCCGGTGGTACGGTGCTGTGGTCAGGGGGCAGAGTTGGCAAAGTGTGATATTAAGTCTGCGTTTCGCCTCCTGCCCATACATCCTGATGACTTCAAGCTGCTGGGTTTCTCTTTTGATAGCTACTTCTTCATGGATAGGGCCTTGCCTATGGGATGTTCTGTGTCTTGCGCCAGTTTTGAGCGCTTCAGTTCATTCCTGGAATGGGCCCTGCGTGCCAAGACGGGCCTTCCAGATGTGGTCCATTACTTGGATGATTTTTTTGTGGGTGCACAGGGAACAGGCAGATGTGCTCAGCTCCTGGATGGGTTTCGGGATTTGGCTGCAGAGCTTGGGGTTCCTTTGGCCCATGAAAAGACTGAAGGCCCAACGCAGACAATGGTTTTCCTGGGGGTGGAGCTGGATACAGTGGCTCAGACGTCCAGACTGCCTCGGGAAAAACTGGCAGCCTTACGGAATCGTATTTGGGCTTTTATGACATGAAGGAAGGCCACCTTATGGGAAATCCAGCAGCTCGTGGGGCATCTGAATTTTGCATGTAAAGTAGTTGCCCCCGGTAGGGCCTTTTTGCGCAGGCTGTGTGACGCCTGTGTGACAGAGTCCACATTAACTGCGCAATGCAGGCAGACCTCAGGATGTGGCAGGACTTTCTGGCTTCCTTTAATGGAGTCTCTTTTTGGCAGGAGGAATTGAAGCTTGAGGCAGAACTGCAGGTCATGTCAGACGCCACAGGGTCCAGGGGCTTTGGGGTTTATTTCTGCAGAAGAATGGCCTGACGATTGGGCTGGGTGGACTAAGGACCTCGCATATTTGGAGTTCTTCCCCATTCTCATGGCGATTTGGCTAGGGGGGATAAGGTGGCTGATCACACTGTGCACTTTTGGTGCGATAACATGGCCGTGGTCCAGGTCATCAATTCCCTCTCATCTAAGTCTGCTAGGGTGATGTAATTGGTGCGTGCATTTACGCTGCGATGCCTGTGTCTTAATACTCTGTTTCTGACCAAGCACGTGCCAGGGTGGATAATGGAGTGGCTGTCACTCTCTCACACAAACAGATGTCGAGGTTTCATCAGCTTGCTCCAGATGCCGATCTTCAGCTGGCAAGGATGCCCCCAGATCTATGGCATGTTGGAGGATCGAGCCTTGCAGGGCAATAGGTCTTGCCATTGCCCCTGGCACGCGAAGGGGGTATGAACAGTCAGTCTGCCTATTCGAGGAATTTAGGAACCAAGAGGGGTATCCCAAGGTCTGGTCTATCATGGTAGAGCAGCTGATCTGTTTCCTTGAAGGAGGCTGGGTTGGCCATCAGCTTTGTTCGAGGACATCTTTCTGCCTTAGCATTTGCCAGTAAGGCTTTGGGTTTTCACGAATTCACTGGTGACTTTCAGCTTAGGAAGATTTTGGAGGGTTGGACTAGGGAGCAGGGAGCTGTCAAGGATCAGAGGTGTCCTATTTCCCCGCAGTGCTCAAAGGGTTGCGAGCAACATGGTCTAGCGTTTGCAGTTCCTGTTATGAGGCCTGCCTATTCCATGCGACTTTGCTTCTAGCATTCTTTGGAGCACTGAGGGTTAGTGAACTGGTAGCAGGGTCCAAGTCGGACCAGTCGGGCAGGGCGTTGCACAATCAGGACCTCCAATTTGCAGGGAAGGAGGCGCACATCACTGTTAGGGGCTCCAAAACTGATCAGTGACATAAGGGGTCAGTGGTCAAGTTGGGTGTCTGTTCTGACTCTGAATTGTGCCCTGTATTGGCTTTGTCTGAGTACAGGGCTTTAAGGGGCGATGAGGTCGGATATCTTTTCGTCCATGTGGACGGGAGCCTGCTGACAAAGCACCAGTTTTGGACTGTTACGGCCCAAGCTTTGGGATTGTTGGGCCTTTCAGGGGTGAAGTTTGGCACTCACTCATTCAGAATAGGTGCAGCATCCACTGCCACAGGTTTGGGCTATCACACTGCTGACATTCAGCAGGTAGGCAGATGGCGATCTGCTGTTTATAAACATTATGTGCGCTCTCTTACTGTATTGTGAGTTGCTGTTTTGCAATGTTTGGTTCCAGAGATCACTGTCGTTTCTTCCTAGGCTTTTGTGTTTTGTGGCAGTAGATGGATTCTCATCTCTGGATACAGCTACATCCTCTGGGTGGCTCATCAGGCCAATTGATCGGCCATTGGCTTGCAGCTGGGCCTCAGCCAGTGGGTGATGGTAGAATGGAGGGGGCACCAGGGCTTACGCTGGCCAGGCCTCCTCCCTCTTCTGTTCAAGGACACTTCTGCCTTGGAATCCCAAAGGAATTGAGAGAGCTCGGCATAAGGCCAATGGGGAGCTCCGAAATATTTTAAAGGTTGGGTTGGGCCACTACTTGCCACACCCCCAGATTCAGTTTGACTGTCTGGACATATACGGGGGGGGGGGTGTTCACCTTTCCAAGAAGGGAAACAATGTTTTCCTTCAGGATTTGAGGCAAGGGCTTTGGCTGGTTTTAGGTGTTTGAGTGGGTGCAGGGGCCTAAGCAGAGGCTTGGCCCTTGCGGTGGCAGAATTGGGTTGGGATAAAGTTTATCCGGCTACGTAAGCACTAATCATTAACCCCATGGTGGGTGTATGGGGGTCTGTGCCGTTATTCTTAATATGTTAAATAAAGTGGCCTTAGTTTCATACAACCTTGTTGTCTGACTCTTTCTTCCATTTAAGGGGGCAATACAGCCCCACTGGAGACAGCCAACAGCGTGCCTCCTGGGGGCCGCCTTTGCCACCGTGTAAGGAGAAAGGGGGAGGGGCTGCGGTGCAGCCTTGCCTCCAATACGGGGAGTGGAGCCAGCACAGATTTCCCCCCTTTCAGTGTTCACGCTGTGCTCGGCCCACCCAGCCGCCCTGTATGTAGTGTAAGCATAGGCTGGTTGCCCTGTTTCGGGGGGCTGGGTAGGATTTTTTTGCTTGACTGTTGAGAGGGGGTCTTTTTTGCCTACCCTGCACTATGGTCAGGTGCTTGGGAATCGGTTTGGGATGGTGCTTTGCGTTAGGTCGTCACTTTATCAGGGCAGAATTGGGTTGGGATAAAGTTCATGCGGCTACGTAAGCACCAATAATTAACCCCGTGGTGGGTGTATAGGGGTCTGCAGGATCACCCCTGCAGCCATGCGGCTGGGGATGAGGCTTGTAGATTGCCTTTGGGAATGGCCATGGTGGGGCCTCTGCACTGGCTGTGCAGTGGTGTTGGAGGGCTCCTCAAGGCGCATCCCAATAATTGGCTCGGCTGGGTTTGCAAGTGACTTATAGTTGGCTCCAACCCAGGGCCTTGGTGTCTTGCCTGTTATACGGTAAGGATGGGGTCAATGTGACACCAGGCCTTGCCATGCCACTCGTTAGGTTGCCTTGCCGTTTTTCTTAATGTGTTAAATAAAGTGGCCTTAGTTTCATCCAACCTTGTTGTCTGACTCTTTCTTCCGTCTGAGGTGGCAATTAATGTCCTGAATTTTTTTCTCTCTTGAAAACTTCTCCTTGTGCCCAGTAAGTACCAAATGACTTATCTGAGCCATGGTTCTTGTGCCAGATGCAGAAAGTACTGGAAAAATCCACAAGTCATTTCCCACAATTGTTGTTGAACTGAGGTAAAGTCCTTGCCTTTCTCCTCTTCTCTAATTTTTGGATCCTTTGAGCAAAGATTATGGGGCAAGGACAAAGTAGTTCTAACATTTCTAACATGGCTGAAAGAGGACATTCACTCCTCACAATGAGCTCTGAGAGCCACCAGTGATGTCACATTTGTAGCTGGACTGGACAGAAAGAGTGAGAATTTTCCTAAATTCATGCCTGCTTCTCTGTTAGAGGTGGAGCAAGAATTCCCAGTTGGTCTCATATCGCGATTAATCTGACATGCAGCTGAGTACTTTTAATGGTTTTAATATGACTTGATTATATTATGTTTAATGGGAATGTGATGCTTTTACATTATTACCACCTGTTGCCTTCTTATGCATGGTTTCCCTTTACATTTCCTGTTTAGTTCTAACCATTGTTTTGACATATGAATTGGCAAACTCTGCTAAGCACTCAGCCTCTAAACCAATACCAGAAAACCACATCAAACCATGGTTTTCCACTCTAGTTTGGAAGGAAAGCATTAACTGTATATCTTGTCAATTCAAAATCATGGCAAACAACAGTTAGTGCTAAACAGGAAACAACTGAGAAAGCAGAGAGCCGCATGAAAGAATGGAAAAGGGGACACATCTGCACACACCTCCCCCCCCCAGTTCTCCAAGCCAAGGTTTGGAGGATACAGGGCTGGCCTGAGGTTTTTTTGCACACTAGGCGAGGCTAGCTTGTGGCGCCCCCGCCCCCAAGCTGAGTCAGTGTGAGCTGACCTTAGTGGGGAATCCTGCCATGCAGTCCACCTTCCAAAGCAGCTCTTTTCTCCAGGAGGAGTGGCACATATGTTTTAAACAAATAAACAAGTGATTGATGTAGTCCGGGAGATCTCCAGCCCGCACCTGGAGTTTGGTAAGCCTAGCCCTGGTGACTATTCCCCCCCCCCACTGACAGGGAGTGTGTTCAGCAGCACCTTAAAGACTAACCAATGGGAGGTTGGTTGCAGGGGACTCCTTTGCCAGCGGGGTGGGCATTTCTTCTTCTCTCCCTGCCTCTGGACTGAGATCAGGCTGCAAGCCCCTGCCAATGGACTGACTCTCTGCTTAACTACGCTCAAATGCACAACACCCATTGGGACACTTTTATTCCCAGAAGAAACCAAACCCCCAAATCCTCCTTGAAATAATGTCTATTTATTTGGTTTCAATTTCTACCCCACCCTTCCCACAAACGGAGGGGAGTTAGGAAACATGAACATAAGACAATAAAAACCAAAGATTAAAACTTCATGCACCCCCCTCTCCTTCCTGGGGGGCCCAGTAGAGGAGCCCACTGCTTCTGCATCAGATACACGGACTGGCCCACAGCTCACACTAACTCAGCTCAGAGGAAACACTGACCCTAATCCAAGCCCACCCGCTAGTTTGCACCCCCCAACTAACACAGAATGCTCTCCAATGACTCCACCCCCATTGTAAAAAGGCTTGGGTGAGGGGGCTCGCAGCCCAAAATTGTGTGTGTGCATTTTGATTGGGCTATGCTGTGGATCCTGCAATCTTCCCCCCCCCCGGCCAAAGGCTTTCCCTCACCCCCCAGCTGGATGAACCCCCTCCCCAATTCCTCTCCACTCCCCACACACCCCACCATTCCCCCGTGCTCGTGCTGGGCCTTCTTCCTTCCCCCATGCTACCCCTCACCCTCCAGAAGCAGTTGGATGATGCTGTTGATGTTGAGTGGAGAAGGGTCGGCAGCAATTGGGAAGCCAGCTGCTGCTGGGCCAGCAACAGTGGGGAGCCTCTGAGCATGTGCAAAGAGAGGATCATGGGCCGTCCTCGGGGGCCGGGCAGTGGTGAAGGGAAGGGGTGGCTCCTCTGACTTAAGCCTCGGATCTGGGGGTGGGATCATGGCCCAGCGGAAGGAGGGAGGGTGGTCAGGGGCGGGTCCAGCAGGCTGTGGGCAGCACTGGCAGGAGGTGGTAGTGAATTGGAATGAAGACGGCTGGGGGAGAGAAAGAGGTGGTGGTGGCGGCAGTTGGGGTCAGGACGATGTAGGGCTTTTGGCGGGGGGTGGGGTTTTTGGTGGGGGGTGCAGTTTGGCGCCCTCATGATGGGCCCAACCTAGTTGAAAGTCTAGTTTGCCTAATGAGTGAGCCAGCCCTGGGAGGATAGTCCGAAGTGAGTCACAGCCATTCTTAATCCTGGCTTACATATCCCACACCTTGGACACAAGTTTTAATCCATGTTAACCTTTCTTCATAGGGAAAGTGTTCCAACCCTTTTATCATTCTAGTTGCCCTCTTCTGCACTTTTTCCAATGCTGTAATATCCTTTTTGAGGTGTGGTGACCAGAACTGTACATCCTTATTCTAATTCCAGACTTTTTTTTTTCTGTGCGGATACCTATTCCCACCAACAGGGGCCTCACTCTCCCCCAACAGCTTTTCCTACATAGTCAGTAGACTTCCTGGGTTTGTAGAAAAATCCAAACAGTGAGGAAATCCCTTCAGGGACAGTTGAATTCCCCCCAAAAAGCCTTTTGAAATGGCCTCTGCAGGGACCTGACTCCAGGCATCAACGGTGAGAGATTAGAACGTTGGGGGGGGGAGGGAGAGGCTTCTGACCGGCTCTGTCAGTCAAGGGTGGGGGGAAGGGCCCTTTCTTTCCAGGCCTCTTTCGGCCTCGGAGGGAGGGGGAGGGAGGGATGGAGGGAGCCTTGGGGCCAGGCTGGGGGATTCCTAGAGGTTTTGGGGTGGAGTGCAAGGAGGGCAGGATTTGGGGAAGGGAGGGGCCTCAGCTGGGTATCATGCCACAGAATCCACCCTCCAAAGCAGCCATTTTCTCCAGGGAGACAGATCTCTGTTGTTCACAGATCTCTGGAGTTCACTCTCCAGGCCCCACTTGGAGGTTGCCAACCCTAGGCCTGGCAGCAGTATAGGGTTGCCAGGTCCCCCCACGGGCACTGGCAGGGAATGGGGTAGTGGGGTTGCCAGCTCCAGGTCTGGAAACTCCTGGAGATTTGGGGATGGAGTCTGGGGAGGACAGGGACCTCAATGGGGTACAATGCCCTAGAGTCCACCCTCCAAAGCATCAATTTTCTCCGGGGGAAGTTATCTCAGTAGTCTGGAGCTGAGCAGTAATTCCAGGGGATCCCCAGATCCCACCTGGAGGCTGGCATCCCTAGGCAGCACCCTCTGGGTGACTTGATACCCCCTAATTTGCATGACTCAACTTGGCCTGGCTGCTTGCTGCTGTTCAGCAGCCACCCTATGAAAGCCAGCAGTGATGCAGCAGTTAGAGCCTCAGAATAGGTCTGCAAGACCCAGGTTCAGATCCCCATATTGCGGTGGAAGCTGACTGGGTGATTTTGGACCAGTCACATACTTTCAGCCTAACCAACCTCACAGGGTTGTTGTGCAGATAAAAAGGAGATGAGAATAATGTAAGCTGCTTTGGTCCCCACTGTGGAGAAAGACTATAATTTTCCTTGGTAGAAGCTATGGGGGAGGGGGTGGAGACAAAAAGCTGAAGACAGATAAAGGCAGATAAAGGTTAAGTTGGCTGTTGGGTGGGAAGGAAATAGGGTTGCCAACTCTGGATTGGGAAACTCCTGGACATTTAAGGGGTGGATCCTGGGGATGGTGGGGTTTGAGGAGGGGAGGAACTTCAGACCAGTATAATGCCATAGACTCCACCCTCCAAACCAGCCATTTCCTCCATGAGAACTACCATTGCCAGCCTCTGGGTGAGGGCTGGAGATCACCCAGAATTACAACTGTTGTCCGGGTGACAGAGATCAGTTCCCCTGGATAAAATGGCTGCTTTGGAGGGTTGAGTCTATGGCTCCACCCCCAGAAGGGAGAAAGAGTGTGAGATAGGTAAGGGTAGAGGGGAGGAAGCAAAGGTGTGAGGAATGGGATGACCATCCCGCAAGTTTCTTGCGGGTCTCCACTTGTAGTATAGAATCATAGAATCATAGAATGTTAGAGTTGGAAGGGACCTTGCAGGTCATCTAGTCCAAACCCTTGCACTCTGCAGGAGCATAGCCAAAAGATAGCCCTACATACCTACAACATACCCAAAAGATGGTCATCCAGCCTCTGCTTGAAAACGTCCAGGGAAAGAGCATCCACCACCTCCCGAGGCAGACTGTTCCACTGCTCAAACACTTTTACAGTTAGGAAGTTTATCCTGATAGCTAGCTGGTAATCACTCCCTTGTAATTTCCATCCATTAGATCTAGTCTTGCATTCCGGAACAAGAGAGAATAGATCTGCTCCATCTTTTATGTGACAGCCCTTCAAATACTTGAAGACTGCAATCATGTCCCCTCTAAGAATTCTCTTTCCCAGGCTAAACATACCCAACTCTTTCAGCCTTTCCTGATAAGACTTGGATTCAAACCCTCTCACTAGCCTGGTTGCCCTCTTCTGGACACGCTCAAGCTTGTCAATATCCTTCCTAAAGTGTGGTGCCCAGAACTGGACACAGTACTCCAGGTGAGGCCTGACCATAGCAAAATAGAGTGGAACTACCACCTCCCGTGATCTGGACACAATGCTTCTGTTAATCCATCCTAAGTTTGCATTAGCTTTCTTCACATCCACTTCGCACTGCAGGCTCATGTTGAGCTTGTGATCAACCAGAACACCTAGATCCCTTTCACATGTGCTGCTGTCAAGCCAAGTCCATCCCATTCTATATCTGTGCCTTTGCTTTTTGTGCCTAGGTGTAGGACTTTACACTTATTTCTACTGAATTTCATTTTATTTGCCTCAGCCCACTGTTCCAGCCTATCTAGATCATTTTGAATCCTGACTCTGTCTTCTTCAGAATTAGCAATCCCTCCCAGCTTTGTGTCATCTGCAAATTTGATAAGTATCCCCTCTATGTCCTCCTCCAAGTCATTTATAAAAACATTGAACAACACTGGGCCCAGGACCGAACCCTGCGGCACTCTACTTGAGACTTCCCTCCATATAGACGCAAAGCCATTTACGAGCACTCGTTGGGTACGATTTTTTAACCAACCATGAATCCATCCAACGGTTGCACCATCCAGCCCAGACTTAACCAGCTTATCCTCAAGGATATCATGAGAAACTTTGTACTCCAAATGAGTTCAGTTGCACCATTGATTTATACAGGGGCATTATGATCCTGGCTGATTTGTTTTCAATTCCCTTCCTAATAATCCCCAGCATAGAGTTTGGCCTTTTTTATTGCAGTTGCACACTGTCTAGACATTTTCAGTGAGATCTACTATGACTCCAAGATCTCTCTCTTGGTCAGACTCTGCCAATTCGGACCTCATCAATGTGTATTTATATTTAGGATTTTTGGCTCCAATGTGCATCACTTTGCACTTGGCCACATTGAACCCCATTTGCAATGTTGATGCCCACTCGCCCATCCTTGACAGATCCCTTTCTCACCACCCTGAACAACTTTGTGTCATCTGCAAATTTAGCCACTTCACTGCTTACTCCCAACTCCAAATCATTAATGAACAAGGTAAAAAGCATTGGACCGAGTACTGATCCCTGTGGTACCCCACAGCTTACCGCCCTCCACTGAGAAAATTGGCCATTTATACTCACAGTTTCCTATTAATTAGCCAGTTTTTGATCCACAAAAGGACTTGTCCTTTTATCCCATGACTATTGAGCTTAATTAGGAGCCTTTGATGAGGAACTTTATCGAAAGCTTTCTGGAAGTCAAGGTAAACAACATCTATTGGGTCCCCCTTGTCCACATGTTTGTTCACTCCCTCAAAAAACACTAACAGGTTAGTGAGACAAGATCTTCCCTTACAGAACCCATGCTGAGTCTGCCTCAATAGTTGCTGGATTCATTCCATTTTGGCTAGCTGCTAGGCTGGAGTGGAGAGAGACTGCTGGCCTTGGCTCCTCAGCTGCCTGGCCTGCAGGCTTCTGCCATGCCTGGCTTGGCCTGGCCTACCCAGTGCCTTTTATCTCTTCCCTGCTTTGTGGGCCATGGAGTGGACTGCCTGACCAGACTTCAGCCTGAAGACATCACCCGGTAATAGAACTTCAGTTCAGATTAACATTTTTAAAAATATTTTTTAAAAAGAAAAACAGTTTTGTTTTTAAGTTTTCCTTCACTTTTCCTGTGTTGGGTGTGTGGCCTTGTTGGTTGGTTGCATTGGGGGGTTACTGTTTTGGTTTAGCATAGCTTGGATGTAGTTTAACATTTTCAGATTTTTAAAAACCTCTTTTAAAATGTAAAAGTTTGCTGCTCTTTTTGACGGTTGGATTATTCATTCCTTTGGGTTGGGGGGCGAGCTGTGTGTGTTATTTTATTCACTACATGCCTTGTTCTGCTCACACTAGTTCTCTCTTGGGTTGTGTTAATTTTTGCATTGTTTTCAAGGTCTGGCTTTTGATATTTTCACTGTTTAAAAGTTTTTGCATTTCTTTTGGTTGCTTGGGGGGTGAAGGTGGTGGGCTGTGTGGGTTGATGTTGTTTTGGCTTCTTGTTCACTAGTTATCTAATTTTGTAGGTTGCTTGTGTTACTCGTTGCATTGTTGTGAAGGTTTGGCTTTTGAAATTTTCACAGTTTAATACTTCATATTCCTTTTGGTTGCTGGGGGGCTTAAGCAGGTGGGGTGGTTTAGTTAGTTGTTGTTTTGGCTTATTGGTCAATAGTTCTCTCTTGGGTTGTGCCATTTCACTTGTTGCATTAGAGATTCCTTTTTGTTGCTGGTGTGGTTGAAGCTGGTGGGGTATGGGTTGCTGTTCCTTTGGCTTGGCTTGGGTATGGTTTCTTTAGTGGTGGCATTGGTTTCTTTTGGTTTTAAAAGATTTTACTGGGCTTGGTGGGCATTTCTGGTTTAGTTAGGACCATTAAATAGGCTGCTCTATTAATAAGGATCTTTTAAATAATTTAACATAGGGCTGTAGTTGATACCTAACTAGGCCAGAATAGGATACTGTTAAAAGAGGAGAGGTTTTCCTTCAATGCAGCAGAATAAGTAGGCCAGAACAGATTTGACTGAAAGAAAGCAATGTCCTCCTGTGTACCTGACCTTAGGTGTAGGCCAGTGCACTTTGAGAAATACATTTCATAGGTTGAACCCAGCTTTTCAGTTCTCAATAGGGGACACTTGCATTTCCAATTCAAAGAAGGAAATCAGATCTGTCCCAGTAGATAGGATAGCTTAGGGTCCTCTGAAAAGCAAATGAGATTTTGGGTGGGAAGGTTCTTAAAAATGAGTCAGGTTCTGTTAGGTTCAGGTTGCAGTGCAGGTAGTTAGGTACCTAAACAACCTACCCACAGATTAGACAGAGTTTGGCACAGGGTAACATGATGAGTGGCAGGAAGGGAACACAGGGGGGGCCCTGGAGGCAAGGCAACAGAGGGGTGGATTGTGGTTTCCCCCTCACCTGTGCACAGGACTGCTCCGGAGCTACCTTTCACTGCTTCAACCTTTGGCCTTCTGTGGAGGGACAAGAGGGTTGGCTGGGGGGGGTGGAGGGAGGAAGCGATGGAGCTGCACCCCAAGGTACCACCATCTCAACCCCCTCATCTTAATCAGTGATCTTCTCCTGCCCCCTCAATACATGGTGTGTCTGCCCCGAGCTTCTCACAGGAGGCAGCTCCTAGGTTGATGAAAGCTGCTGGTCAGCAGTATGGGTACCACTTCACCTCCAATGTCTGGAACCACTTCCAGCTAACAGGATCCCCACTATGCACAGTGCCAGCTGTGTAGGGCCCTGATCCATCATGAGAAGGACCCCAGCCATCTCACACCTGCTAGGATGTGGAACCACCTGAAGAATCACCACCAGGTAGAGCTTATTTGAGGGGGGAGAGACAGGCTGCTGCTGGGGTGCCGAAGCAGCCACCACCAGCCAGCCAAGAGGTGAGTCATACTGTGACCACCTACAGAGCTGTTCAAGACAGTTCCATGACAGGGAAGGGATGCCAGGCATCTCTGATCGAGATGTTTGGTGAGGGTGGCACTAGGGTGCCAAGGGGGGGAAGAGAAGCATGGTGGTCACTTGCTTCATTGCCAAGGATGCTCAGGTGTCTAGCGCCCTGGTACATGGTTCCTGCCTACACCACAGTGAGCAGGACCATGGTGCCCTCTCTTTACAGGGCTGCCAGGGACTTTGTGAAGGAGTAATTGTCCTGTGCTGCAGGGAGGACTGTTCATGTCAGATATCTGGACCTCCAAACAGTTGCATGATGCATATCTCTTGGTGACTGTGCCCTGATGGCAACCCAGCGAGGTTGTGGTTGGGGGTTGGGAAACACCTAGCAATAGGAAGGGGCAGAGCCCCTTGGCTGGCTATCACCAGGCTCTGCTACATGCCAAACCACTCAATGTGCTACATACAGTTTGGCGTAGTGCCAGTTTGGTGTAGTGGTTAAGTGTGCGGACTCTAATCTGGGAGAACCGGGTTTGATTCCCCACTCCTCCACTTGCACCTGCTGATGTGACCTTGGGTCAGTCACAAGCCCTGGCACAGCTGTTCCTGAAAGAGCAGTTTGTGTTAGAGTTCTCTCAGCCCCATCTACCTTACAGGGTGTTTGTTGTGGGGAGGGGAAGGGAAAGGAGTTTGTAAGCTGCTCTGAGACTCCAAGTGAAGGGCTGGGTATAAATCTAACCTCCTCCTCCTCCTCCTCCTCCTCCTCCTCCTCCTCCTCCTCCTCCTCCTCCTCCTCCTCCTCCTCCTCTTCTTCTTCTTCTTCTTCTTCTTCTTCTTCTTCTTCTTCTTCTTCTTCTTCTTCTTCTTCTTCTTCTTCTTCTTCTTCATACGGGACCCAACATCAGGCCCACCATCAACAGGCAACTAGAGCAGTGGGTAGGCAGTGATATCATCATGGGCTTCATGGTGACTGATGGTGGCTCAAACATGAAATTGGTGACCGAGAAATTGGGCCTCAAGTGCATTGAATGTGCAGCCCATCTTCTCCACTTTGTGGTTAAGAATGCCTTGGACCAGGATTCAGAGAATCCCAGGCACATTGCTGGGATCTGTGAGTAAAGACAGATCCTCTAGAAATGCTGGCTGTCAAATATGCTGCCATGATTGGTGGGGGAAGGGAGTTGGTAGAGTGATCATTTTATTGTCCTGGAATGTTAACTTGCATTTTCTCACTGCACCTTATCTGGCAGCCTGACCTTGATGCTTTGCGCTTTTGCCTCCCTAGGAACTTGTAATTACTTGAGCGTGCAAGGGTTGCATCTCTGATTGGCTTGCTCCCATCAGAGGGTCTCACTTCAAACACAGTATATCTTCCTTCTTCCTGCCTGTGGGCTTAGCCTTTACATAGAAACTGTATGCAAAGATGACCTGCTTCTACTGAACTCAATAAACTTCATCCTTCTGGAAGGAATGTTGTTGAGCCTGTTTGTTGTGGAACTCTGACAGAGTGTAAAGGCTCCATTAGCCCTGACCCCATACCTCGAAATAAGTGACAAGGAAAGTGAGGGCATTCCAACTACTATGGGGGAAGAAGTCCCCACCGTGACAGTGGGGACCCCCCTCACTACTATTGTGACAAATTGGGGGCCCAGATATGAGAAACCATGGAGGGACCCATACTCATGGGCCCGCTTCCCAACCGACACCCAGGAGTCATGGATTACCACTCCCCGGCCAGGGGGTGCCAGCTGCTATGACTACCTCTCCTGCTATGAGAAGGGGTATGACCATGTCAGGTCTGGCGGTGTGGGTGAGGACCTGATGGAGAAGATGTGCTGTCAACTGCAAGCCCAGCGAGAGGAGTTATGGTGGGAGATGCATGACATGATGCTGGAAATCCCGTGATTAATTGCCGCTATGGTGCAACACAACCTGTGGCTGCAGCAGCCAGGCATGCCGGCAGCTCCTCCAGTGCAAAAGGCTCCTCCGGTGCAACAGGCTCCTCCAGTGCAATAAGTCCCCCCAGGTCAAGCACCGCCGGCACTGCTGCCAGTACCTGGGGGTCCAGGTGCCCCTGCCAGGTTACCTGCCCCAGCCCCGGAGGGACCGGGGCTGGATCGCCTGAAGGAGCTCTTGGATACCACCTTTGACAGCAACCCCGAGCAGCTCACTTTCTTTCTACTGCAAGTTTGGAAGTTTTTCCGCAACTGGGGCCATCTGTTCCTGTTGGACGAGCACTGTGTGGACTACTTCAGCTCACGGCTGTGAGAATGAGCGGCTGATTGGTATGTGGGGTTGCAAAATCTGCACGGGCCTGAATTTGGTGAGGTGCAGGCATTTATGTGGGCCTTTAGACGACAGTACGAAGACCCCATGGAGGCTGAGAAAGCGTGCACCACTCTGCGTGCCCTGAAGCAATGGAGTTGGGCAGTGCATGAGTATTCCAATGAGTTCAAGATGCACACGGCCAAGATCCAAGGGTGGCCTGAGCCAGTGTTCGTGGAGCAGTATTGACTGGGGCTGAGCTGTACTGTGGAACTTGAACCCAGTCACTCTGGCAGCCTGGGTGAGAGAAGTGGGAGTCAGAGAACCACCTCCAGATGATTAAGATGACCTCTCCCAAAGTGTACCAAAAGACCCCCAGGGTGATCTCGAAGGCCAAAGGAATCAGTGCGTGACCTAAGGATGCACCAGGGACTCTGCCTGTGCTTTGGAGAAGCCAGCCACTATCCAGCCTCCTGCCCGGCAATGATTACACCACCCAACCCCAAGGTTCCTGAGTGGAAGGAGCTGGAGGCACCTGCGAAAAAAGGGAATCTACAGTCGAAGCAACCTCAGGCCTTTCAACTAGATGCCCAGTCTGGGGCCGCCTCCTCCAGCGGAGATGAGAACCCCCAGCTGGCGGGAAAAGGCCAGGACCTGCTGTAAAAGGCTGTAAAAAGCACAAAGCAGCAGGTCTGAGAGCAGTCTGTGCCATGATCGGTGAGCAACCCCCCTTTGTTTTCTGTGACTGTGCCAGTCCTTAACCCGGAAATGGGGACCCAGGTGCAGGTGAGGGCCCTTATAGAGTCAGGGTGTGCTAGAGACTTGATTAGTCTTGCCATAGTGACAGGATTGGGGATCCCAGTGCAGCAGTTACACGAGCCCCTGATGGATGGGTCCACTATGCGTGAGCCCTGCAATTATCAGATGCTGCTCTTCATGGGGACAGGGTCGCACTGGGAAATCCGGACATTTGTTATAAACCCCATGGCCCGCTTTTCCATGGTGCTGGGAAACCCGTGGCTCAGAGCCCATGACCCTTACATTCGGTGGAGTGAGGGGATTGTCAAATTCATGGTGCCTGGCTCCAGGTTCTGTGCCTGGCTCCAGGTTCCATTCCTGGCTCCCTGAGTGGGGGGATGAGCCTCTGGACCTCCTTGTCCATGCCTGCCTGGCTAAAGAGGAGTTAGACTCCATCCCGGCGGAGTACAGAGACTTGGCCAAGGTATTCAAGGAGGAGGAGGCTGATGAACTTCCCCCGACATAACAATACTGACTGTGCCATTGAGATCTTACCAGAGCACAAGCTGCCCAAAGGGAAACTGTACTCCATGAGCTCTGTGGAGAAGGAGGAGATACGGAAGTTTATTGATAAAAACCTGGTGTGGGGTTTCATCTGCTCCGCCTCCTCCCCATTTGCTGCCCCTGTTCTCTTCCAGAAAAAGAAAGATGGGGGCCTCCAGCTATGCACAGACTACCGAGGCTTGAATGCAGTGTCAACCACCAATGCTTACCCCCCACCTTTACTTAAAGACCTCCCAACGGAGGCTGCCAAGGGGAAAATCTTCACCAAGGTGGATTGAAGAGATGCGTACTTCCAGGTGTGCATCAGAGAGGGGGATGAGCCCAGGACTGCCTTCAATACCCCATTGGGCCAGTTTGAATATCTGGTGATGCTGCTTGGGCTACAGGGGGCCCCTGGAGTATTCATGAACTTAATAAATGAAGTGCTGCACAAACACCTCCCCAAGGGGGTGCTAGTTTATCTTGATGATATCTTACTGTACTCCAATGATAAACAATCACATGTGAAGTTGGTGAGGGAAGTTTTACAAACTCTCTATGACCATAAACTGTTTGCCAAGCTGTTGGAAGTGTGAGTTCCACAAGACCCAAGTTGACTTCCTGAGCTATTGTATATCTCCCCGAGGGTTGGAGATGGATCCTCACAAAGTGGCAGATGTGCTGGGGTAGGAGGCCCCTCATACCAGGCGCCAACTTCAAGTATTCTTAGGATTTGTGAATTTCTATAGAAATTTTATCTCAAACTTTGCCCAAGTGAGCTTGCCCCTCACAGACCTGCTTAAGATTAAGGGGAAGGGGCTGGGCAGCACTAAGCCAGAGGCGCAGCTGGAGTGCACAGCTGAATGCCAGGAAGCATTTGATAAGTTGAAATCGCTATTCACGTCTGAGCCAATATTATGCCATCCTGACAAAACTAAGAAATTTATTGTACAGGTTGATGCCTGACATTGCAATGAAGGGGGTGTTGTGTCCTGGGATCAGAAGGCAGAGCTGGCGAAATACAGCCAAGCTTCGCTCTCTGAGAACAATAGGGACTAGGTTCCTGAGCTCGCCAGTAGTGAACCAATGGCAGCATTGGCGGGCGATTCAAACCTGCCAATAGGAATATAGGGCCGTCCCCCCTAACTGTATATAGTTGGCCTCCGGCCGTTACTGTGTGTTCTTGTCTTATGTGAAGTATGAATAAACGCGTCTTCTCTTATGTCGTCGTCCGAGTCATGAGGCCCGAAACCCAGTACTTTACAGTGGCGACGAAGGTGGGATTTCAACGCCTTCCATGACTCCATGAGCGACGAAAAGGACACCGCCGAGCATCGCATCGCTGACCCCGAGAGCAGCACCGCACCGCTCGCCGAGCATCGCATCGCTGACCCCGAGAGCAGCACCGCACCGCTCGCCCCGGCGCTCGCCTTACCAGACAGAACCATGGCCGCTTCTCATGTAACACTGGAGCACTTCGATCAGTCGCAGCCAGAAACCTGGGACGCATGGGTCGACCAGCTCATCAGCTATTTGGAGCTCAACGAAATCCGCCACCCCGACCAGAAACGAGCGATCCTGCTGAACGCCTGCGGCACCCAAACCGTCCGCCTCGCCAAGAGCCTCTTGGTGCCACGCACGGCCTTGGAGAGCTCGTTTGGGGAAATCCTGGATGTCCTCAACGCTTACTTCAGCCCCCGGCCGACCTTCCTGGCCAAGAGGATGGATTTCCAGAGGCGAGTCCAGGCCCAAGGGGAATCCATTGCCACCTTCCTGGCCGCGCTAAGGGCGCTCGCGGTGGACTGCGGATTCCCGAAGGTGGAGGACAACCTGTTGACGCAGTTCGTGTGGGGCCTGGCGGACTCCAAGCTGCGGTGCAAGTTGGTTGGGCACCGGAAGCTCTCCTTGGACGAGGCCCTAGACGCCGCAACAGCCCACGAGGCCGCGGAAGGGGAACGCCCGGCCGCGGCCGCCCATGTGGTCGGAAGGAGCCCAAGCCCCGGGAATGTGGACACGGAAGAGGTCTTCGCCCTCCGACCTCAACAACGCCGGCCGGCGCCATTCCAGCAGGCCAACAGAGAGCCAGCCAAGCCTTCCGGCACCGGTCGCTGTGCCAGCTGCGGGAAGCCCGCAGGAAAGCCTGCAAGTCCGGGATGCTGTCTGTCACGGGTGCGGAAAGCAGGGACACCTCGCACGGGTCTGCCGATCCAAGGGCCCCCGGAATTCGAGATCGTCGGCCCCACCGCATCGCGCATCGTCCACCGCCTACGAGACGCCGGAAGAGGTCGCCGAGTTGAACCACCTCACCGACCAACCGCTGCAGGTACTTCGCCTCCCCAACCCCAACCTCTCCTCCACCCCGAAGATCCAAGTAACCGTGCGGATCGAGGGGTCCCTTGCTGCATGGAGGTGGACTCGGGATCGGCAGCGTCCATCATTTCCATGGACACTTTAAAAAGACTTTGCCCGTCAGAGGGACCCCTCTACGTCCATCGCCACTAAGCTTGGTGGACTTTCAAAAGAACCCTGTCCCCATCCGGGGAGTCGGCACTTTCCGAGTGCAATACCGAGACTTTGAGGGGAACTTGGACTTGGTGGTGGTGGAGGGAAATCTCGTGAGTCTCCTGGGGCGGGCATGGTTTGAGGCCCTAGGCATCACAATTGGGGGAGTGAATAAGTGCGGGATGCGCGACTGGGGGGCGGTGTGCAAGGAATTTCCCGAAGTCTTTGACGGGAAACTGGGGTGTTATAAAGGGCCCCCGGTGTCGCTCCACTTAGACCCCACAGTGACGCCCATCCGACGGCGCTTCCGCACCGTGCCCCTGGCCCTCCGCCCTAAAATAGAGGCCGAACTGGACCGGCTAGTGGCCCAGGGAGTCCTAGAGCCTGTCCCGAACGCTCGATGGGAGACCCCGATTGTGACACCCGTTAAGCCAAACGGGGAAATCCGCATCTGCGCGGACTATAAGTGCACCATTAACCAGGCACTTCAGGCACACGCATACCCCGTACCCGTGGTCAGCCATGTCTTAGCCACACTGGCGGGGGCGCACATATTTGGGAAGCTGGATCTCGCGCAGGCGTACCAGCAACTCCCGGTAGATGAGGCCACGGCCGAGGCACAAACTATAGTGACACACCGGGGGGCCTTCCGGGTGAAGCGGCTGCAGTTCGGGGTCAGTGTGGCCCCAGGGATATTCCAAAATCTAATGGACAATTTGTTGAAAGGGATCCCTGGGGTGACGCCGTTCTTCGACGACGTCCTCATCGCCGCGACCACCCCGGAAAGCTTCGCCGCCCGCTTCCGAACGGTACTGGAACGCTTCCAAGCCGCGGGGCTGAAAGTGAAGCGGGAAAAGTGCCTCCTCGGGGTGCCGGAGGTGGAGCTACCGGATGGGAGGGAAGTCCCGGTGGCTTACTACTCCCGCACGCTGTCCCCCGCGGAGCGCGAACTATGCTCAAATCGACCGGGAGGGCTTGGCACTGGTGGCGGGGGTAAAAAAGTTTCACAACTTTGTGTACGGGCGGCCCTTCACGCTAGTAACCGACCATAAGCCGCTCTTGGGACTGTTTGCGGCGGACAAACAAACGCCGCAGGTACTGTCGCCCCGGGTGTTGCGCTGGTCCTTGTTTTTGGCGGGCTACCAGTACCAGTTGGAGCATCGGCCGGGCAAGGCGCTGGGTCATGCCGATGCCTTGAGCCGCCTGCCGCTGCCGCATACAGGGGAAGATCCGGCCCCGGCTCCCGCAGTGTTGTTAATGGAGGAGCTGCCAAACCCCCCTTCAGGCTGCAGACATGGCCGTCCGCACGTCCCGAGATCCCATTCTCTCCCGGGTCCTAAACTGGGTGGTGAGGGGATGGCCAGCGGAACAGACAGGGCCAGAGTTCACGGCATACAAAGCCAGGCGGGAAGAGCTATCCGCCTTAAAAGGGTGCTTGTTATGGGGGGACAGGGTGGTCATTCCGGGGCCCATGAGACAACGCTACATGAGGCCCACCCCGGCATTGTACGAATGAAAGCTCTGGCACGGAGCTACGTGTGGTGGCCCGGGATGGACGCCGAAATCGAAACCTGGGTCCGAGGGTGCACACGGTGTCAGGAAGTCCGCCCCAATCCCCCGAGAGCGCCAACCCAAAGCTGGGAGTCTACCCACAAACCGTGGTCACGCCTACACATAGACTTTGCGGGGCCGTTTCAGGGGCTCCAGTTCATGGTAACGGTAGACTCCTACTCGAAATGGGTGGAAATAAGCCCAGTGTCTACCACCTCTGCCAAAGCGGCAATACGGGCCCTGCGGAAAATATTCGCGACGCACGGGTTACCCGACACAATCGTGTCAGACAACGGGGCAGCGTTCACATCTGCTGAGTTTCAAGCGTTCCTCGAAAGGAACCTCATCAGGCACATACGATCAGCGCCCTTCCACCCGGCAACCAATGGACAGGCGGAGAGGGACGGTACGCACCGCCAAAGAGGCCCTGAGCCGCATAACGGAGGGGGACTGGGAGTTTCGGCTGGCCCGCTTCCTTCTCACATACCGCACCACCCCTAACCCCATCTCCGGGCATTGCCCCGCAGAACTATTAATGGGCCGCCGCCCTACCACCTTATTAGACAGACTTCACCCGGACCGAGCCCCAGAGAGAAAGCTGGTCGAGAACAGGGAGGCGCCCGAAGCTTCCTACCGGGAGACCCTGTCTACTTCCGGAACTACGGGGCGGGGCCGCAGTGGGTGGCCGGGCGCATCCTAAAACCCACCGGGCCAGTGTCATACGAAGTCCTAACAGATGGGGACCGGGTCCTCTGTAAACACGTCGACCAGCTCCGGAGGCGGCAAGACCCCGACACAGAGATCCAGTTACCGGGAAATGCCGCCGTCGCCCCATCATCCGATCGACCGCAAGCACCGTCAGCGGAGCCAGCGCCAGAAAGTACACGGAATCCGGAGGGGCCCCGGTGACAGCTGAACCGCCGCCGCCGCTGCCGCCGCCGTTACAGCTGCCACCGTCACCGCCTCGGCTACTACCAGAGGTCCAAGCTCCTTGTGCTGGCGGACCACCCGATAGGGGCCCCGCCAGTCCGGTACCGGCCCCCGACGTTCGCCAAGAAAACGGAGGGCACCAGCATACTTAAAAGACTACGTCACCTGATAGGAGACGAACTATGGGGGAGGGGTGTTGTGTCCTGGGATCAGAAGGCAGAGCTGGCGAAATACAGCCAAGCTTCGCTCTCTGAGAACAATAGGGACTAGGTTCCTGAGCTCGCCAGTAGTGAACCAATGGCAGCATTGGCGGGCGATTCAAACCCGCCAATAGGAATATAGGGCCGTCCCCCCTAACTGTATATAGTTGGCCTCCGGCCATTACTGTGTGTTCTTGTCTTATGTGAAGTACGAATAAACGCGTCTTCTCTTATGTCGTCGTCCGAGTCATGAGGCCCGAAACCCAGTACTTTACAGGGGGCATCCTGCAAGAAGGGATGGATGGGAAGCTCCACCTACTCGCCTACATCTCCAAAAAGTTTAATGCCACAGAACGGAACTGGGCAGTTTGGGACAAAGAGGCAGCTGCTAATAGGCTTGCACTAATCACTTGGAGGCATTGGCTGGAGGGTGCACAAGTCCCATTTGAGGTTTGGACAGATCGCAAGAACTTGGAGGTGTTATGCACCCCTTGCAGTCTTAAAGCTAAACAGCTCCAATTGGCGGATCTTTTCTCAAAGTTTTGCTTCACTCTCCAGCACTTCCCAGGGAAAGTGAACTCCTTAGCTGATGCCTTGTCCCACTTCTCCCAACATGCTAGTCAGAAGGAGGAGCTAGTGGACTATGTTTACGTTGTCTCAGTTGGGAGGGGCAGTCATCACTCACAGCCAGGCAAGGGTGGGGTTGCAGGAGAAAGCTGAGCTGTGGGCTGTCAAATTCAAAGAAGCTTTCTCAGAGACTGATCATAAAGAAATCCCAGCGGACCCTGCCATCCAGCAAGGAACTAATGGGTGCTGGTACAGGGGCCCTTGCCTTTTTGTACCATATGCCCTCTGGGGGGAGGTGATACACTTTGAGCATGAGTCAAAACTGACTGGGCACTTTGGGTACCTGAAGATTCTATATGTGTTGCAATGCCAGTTCTGGTGGCCTCACATGTGGGGGGACATCTCTCAATACGTGGGCTCATGCCAAACCTGTTTAATGAGTAAAAGGTGCCTCAGCAAACCACCAGGGTTGCTCCGGCTGTTGGAGACATGGCCTTGGGAGGTTATTTCCATGGAATTTATTACTGACTTGCCCCCTAGTAAAGGGAAAACGATAATCTGGGTGATGGTAGACTTGTTCTCTAAGCAAGCCCATTTCATTCCGTTCAAGTAACTACCTAATGCAAAGACTCTTGACAAGATGTTTATGTTACACGTGGTGAAATTGCACTCATTGCCTACCAAAATAATTTCGGACTGCAGAAGTCAGTTTGTTGTTAAGTTCTGGAAAGAACTTATGCAGGTACTGGCCATTGGACAGGGCCTCAGCAGTGCCTACCTCCCAGAGACTGATGGCCAAATGGAGCGTACTAATCAGGTGTCAGAACAATTTCTCAGATGCTTTACTAACTACCAACAGGATGACTGGGCTGAATTATTGCCCTATGCAGAATACAGTTATAACAATGCCACCCATTCCTCCATGGGGGTGTCTCCTTTCAAGGCAGTGTATGGGTATGAAGGAGCCCCTCTACCCACGGCGGGGGCCCCTAAACTTCAGCCTGGGGACCTGAATACTTGGTGGCAAGGCCTCCGGGAACATTGGCCTGTTATCCAAAATACTCTTGAGGAAGCCAAAGTGGATTATAAAACTCAGGCTGACAAGGGAAGGGCCCCGGGATGGGACATCCAACCTGGTGACTCAGTCTATTTGTCCACAAAGAACTTGAAAGGACTCCATTCATGCAGGAAGCTGGGTTGGAAATACGAGAGATCCTTTAAAGTGTTAAGGAAAATTAATGATGTGACTGTTGAACTGGAGTTAACAAAAATGCTTAAAGGGATACACCCCATTTCAGTTGCCTGGAGACCCCCAGCCCCACCTCCACTGATAGTGAATGGTGAACTCCACCATGAGGTTGCCTGCATCTTGGACTCCAAACTGAAACGAGGGCGACTGTTCTATTTGGTGCAGTGGAAGGACTTTGATTGTTCACATAATGAATGGGTTGATCACTGTCATGTCAGTGCTCCTAAATTGCTCCGTGCATTTCATAAGCTGTACCCTGGGGGGCTTCAGAGGGGCAGAATGTCAGCTATGCTGCTATGGTTGATGGGGGAAGGGAGTTGGTAGAGTGATCATCTTATTGTCTGGAATGTTAACTTGCATTTTCTCACTGCAGCTTATCTGGCAGCCTGACCTTGATGCTTTGCACTTTCACCTCCCTGGGAACTTGTAGTTGTTACTTGGAGTGTGCAAGGCTTGCACCTCTGATTGGCTTGCTCCCATCAGAGGGTCTCACTTCAAATGCAGTATATCTTCCCCCTTCCTACCTGTGGGGTTTGCCTTTACACAGAAACTGTATGCAAAGATGACCTGCTTCTACTTAACTCAATAAACTTGATCCTTCTGGAAGGAACATTGTTGAGCCTGTTGTGGGACTCTGACAATGATTTTGCTTCTGGAGAGAGGAAGTCTTGCTTAACTAAAGGGGACATCAGTTCATCTCTTAGAGCTGAAAATTTGGGACAATCAAGCAAAATATGATCCACAGAGTCAATTTTACTGCTGCTTCAATTACAGAGTCGATCTGAGTATAAAATCCCATTAAATCTTCCTGACATCACAGCTGAAGGGAGGGCTTCAGGCGTGCTAGGCCTGCCTGATCCAATATGGCTTCTCTTAAGTCCTATACTATCTCTGGTTTGCTGTATATATATCCCTTTAAAGACTTCCAGAGAACTAAGTTCTAAGTCTTCCTGTCTTCATCACTAGTGCCAGATACCTTGGCACATCCTTTCTGTTATCGTTTCCTCATGTGCAAGTACTAAAGAGGGAGGGAAGCATCTGTTATTCTTTACCCATGGTAACATGGTAGATGCTTGGCTGTAATGAGATCTTTCCAACTAATGATGTCATGTCTACAGCATGTAACAGATGCCCATCTTTCATTGCCACATCTTCATGATTATTCTTTTTCTTTAAAAAGTGGGATACAAAAGGGAAAAGGGGGTAGGGGAAAATATACATTCAGCAAATTTATCAAATACTATGGGTTATTACATACAGCAAGTAAAATCAGATGTATTAGTAAGAATACATATTTCAAATATAGAAGCAGACAATAAAACATCAATATTACAGTGTGTTGGGATGAGCTCTCTCTTTATTCTTTTATTCATTTCCCAAACAAGAACTTTCCTAATGTTAGCGATCATCTATTAACAATAAGAGAGATTACATCTTTAACAGTTAAACTTCTATGCTAATATTACATCATCGTTAAAATTGTTTGTCAAAATCTAAGTTTTATTCTTACTAAATATTTAAATACTAGTGGAATATTAAATAAAAAGATTAAAACTGTAATCAATATCTTTATCGTCTTCAATATGATATTCAGATAATTCCAAAAATAAAAAATATCTATTCCCATAATATGTGTAGTAAGCTTGCCTTTTCTGCTGGAATTCATTCAATGGTCTTCTGTTTATATAATTAGTTAGTTTTGCCAATGTTACATACTCAGCTAGTTTTTCTTTCAAGATCTCTATTGTACGACATTCCTCTATCTTCCATTTCATTGCAAATATTACTCTGGCAGCTGGCAGTATATATCTAAGTAGGACTTGTGAAGTTCTTTCTATATTGTCTGGTAGGATTCCCAGTAATATAGTCTCTGGTTTCATCAAGAATTTGGTTTTTAAAATATTTTGGATTTCTTCATGTATATTTTCCTGTTATTTTTTGACTTAATGCAAGTCCACCACATATGACAAAAAGTGCCATCTACTTTTTCATATTTCCAGTCCCTTTGTAATTCTTGTCCATCTTTTCAATGTCTTTTGGGATGACATAGCATTGGTAAAACATCTTGTACTAGTTTTCTCTTAATGTTAGGCTAGCAGTAAATCTAGTACCTTTAGTCCATAGGTTTTCCCAGCATTGAAACTGTATTTGCTCACTGAATTTTTCCATCCATTTAATTATGCAGGGTTCAACCTGTTCTTCTTCAGAATCATATTGAAGCAATAACTTGTAAATTCATCCTAATCAATGGTCTGTAGATTGTGAGACAATCTTTTCAAAAGTCTTAGTACAAATATCATTTTATAATCTGGAAGTAAAGTCTTAGTACAAATATCATTTTATAATCTGGAAGTAATTTGAAAATATATTCACCATTGTATCTCCTTTCCTTCTTCTTTAATCTCCTGCCACGTCTTGATGCCATGTTGCAGGTTATAAAATCATTGTTTCCCCTTGTGTGATTGCCATAATAAACATCTATTGATGACATTATTGTTGGAATTGTAGGGCTGATTCTCTTTCATAGCATTTCCCAAATTTTAAATCAGCTATCTTTGATTATATGACTTTTATCTTAAGTTTTGGTTTTGATATAGATTTTTTAACCCACAGATTAAAAAGCGTTTTTTTAATAAAGTTTTGTGGTAAGTTGCAGTTATTCAATCTGGTCCTGGTGCCTTATCCTTTTTTTTAATATTCTTGATGGTTTGTGAGACCTCTTGAACTGAAATGCTTTGATTCAAAATTTCTCTATCTTCGTTTGAAAATTTACAAGATAAGGCATCTTTAATATATTCATCCATTCTATTTACTGTTAAAACATCTTTTTTATAGAGTGTTGGGAAAAAGTTCAAATTGTTCTTAAATTTCTTTCTCTGCGTAGGTGATTCTATCTTTTCCCCCATACACCAATCATTTTTCTCCTTTCAGTTTCTTTACGTAGACAGTATGCAAGGTATCTTCCTGGTTTGTTTGCAAGTTCAAAATGTTTTTGTTTTTAAAAGCACAGTTTTTTCTGCATTTCTTCAATCTGAAGCAGATCCAGCTGATTTCTTAATTTTTTGATTTCTAATAAGACTATTTTCTTTAAAGTTCTTTTTAATGCTGGCCTTCTTGGGTCTGAATTCTGTCACTTATTTAACAATCTTTGCCTTTTTTCTTCAAGGCAAGGGCAATTAATTTTCCTCTCATATATGCTTTACTTGCCTCCCATATAGTTTCCATAGAAAGATCTGTGATATTTAGTTTAAAAAATTCCTCCATATCTTGTTCACAAGCATTTGAAGTATCTTCCTACAGCAAGAGGTTATCATTCATTCTCCATCTTCTTCTTATAGACATTTCTTCATGCCATGTAACCAATAGTGGATTATGATCAGCAATTGTTTTCAGCTGGATTTCAATGGTTCTCGGATTTGTGAGTAAACATGTCCAGCACATATCAATTGTTGAGTATGTCTGGTGTCTGTCTAAAAAAAAGTGTAACCTCTGCTGTAAGGATTGAGAGAACTCCATAAATCATCTAAACTCAGCATCTCTCCTTATATATAAAAGAGTTTTCGTGTCCCTCTTGCCTTCACATTCCACACACTTCCCCAGCATTTCTCTCCCTGATCTGTCACTCAGAGGGTGTCCCTAGCCACTGGCTGCATTGCTTGAGTCCCGCCCAGCTGCCACTCAAGAGTACTCACGTGCCATTGGCCGGGTGCTGGGTTTGCTCCTCTTTCCCACCCACTCCTTCAGCCACTGTGCCCTGTCAGAATTTCTGACAAACTGCTTTCTCTCTTGATGAAGACAGTTATCTCCTGTGTGTAACTAATTTTTCCCTCAGTAGCTGTTGATAGGTGTAATGAAATGGCAGTTACCTGTGTCTGTGAGATATTCCATTTGTATGTTTAAAATGCTCCCCCGTAAGGCTTAATTGAGCTGTAGTTCCAGAGAGAGGCCTGCAGGGGTATCACTCACTGGGTTGAATGGGGCTTCCTCATCTGCTGGTTGTTCCCAGCTGTCCCAAGGCCAAAAAGAGCAGGAAAACAGGGACTGTCCTAAGGCAGTCTTCATCCCTGAGAGACAGCAGAAATTCAGCCCCTCCACAGTCGGCTGGACTGGGGAATGAATGGAAGTTTCCCTGCTGTCTTGGGCAAGAGAGAGAGGCTGAAGTACAGGTGAGCCCATGACCTCCAGAGGTAGAGAGTATTCTGTGTGGGGAAAGAGGATTACGTTTAACCCCTGTTGATTTATGCCCTGCTGGTTCACAGTGTGTGCTTACCCCTACAGTGTATGTGTGCTCCATAACTGTGTAAATAGTTAAATTATTTTATTTGGGCTACTAATTTGTGTTGTGCTCTGACCACATAGTCTCCCTCACTCTGCACAATACCAAAGGGAGAGGGTAGCCCAGGGAATCAAGGAAAGGCCAGACCCTTGGGTTGCCAGCTTTCCTGGGATCCCCCATCTCCAAATAGGGAGATTTGGCCAGAGGGGTCTTACTGTCCCTCTAAAAAGGCAGTGACAATTCAGTGAGTGGTGGCAGTGAATTTCAGGAGTGAGATATGCCCACAGGACAAGGGTGGGAGGCGAACAGCTGAGTTGTAAACTGGAGCCCATTTTGCCACAGTAGGCAACCAAACTTGGTTCAGACAAAGGAAGGAAACCCTTCACAGGCCTTTGTGAGGAACTCATTGGGGCCAGTCCTTACTAGAGTTGCCAGCACCAGGTAGGAAGATTCCTGGAGATTTTCTGGTAGAGTCTATGGAAGCCAGGGTTTGGGGAGAGGAGAGGCCTCAGCTGAACAGAATGCCATGTCCTTATACTCTGCTGAGATGGGCCCCTCTCATGATAGCCAATGTGATGTGGAGGTCAGGGTTTCAGAGCACTGTAGAGGCTGCAGGTGTGTGTCAGGGAGATGGAAAACTGAAGAGTGAGGGGGAAATAAAGGTAGCTTGATGCTTGTCTGGGAAAGAGAAGTGGTTGCCAACTCCAGGTTGGAAATTCCTGGAGATTTGAGGGATGGAACCTGGAGAGGGTGAGGTTTGAGGAGGGATGGGACAGGTACAATGCCTCAGACAGGTACAATGCCATAGACTCCAGCCTCCCATTCCTTCCTGGGGAACCACTGTTGCCAATCTCCAAGTGGGGGTTGGGGATCACTCAGAATTACAACTGTTCTCCAGGAGGGAGGGAGGAGGAGACAGAAAGTTGAAATCAGGGGCAGATAATGGCAGGTTGATCCTTGGCTGGGAAGGAGATAGAGTTGCCAACTCCAGGTTGGGAGATTCCTGGAGATTTGAGGGGTGGAACCTGGAGAGGGTGAGGTTTGAGGAGGGGTTGGACCTCAGACAGGTACAATGCCATCGACCCCACCCTCCCAACCAGCCATTTCCTCCCAGGGAACCATTGTTTCCAATCTCCAGGTGAGGGGGTGGAGATCACTCAGAATTACAACTGATCTCCAGGAGAGAGGGTAGAAGTCAGCTGCAGTCAGAGGGGCAGATAATGGTAGGTTGATGGTTAGCTGGGAAGGAGATGTCAGGGGGCATGGCATATGCTAATAGTCTAATAGCTCAGTAGCATACCATATACTAATGAGCTCCTGCAGCTCTTTTTCTACGAAAAGACCCCTGGCTTATTGTATTTATTTCCACAATGGGCCTTATTCCTAGTTTGCATATAAGTAAAGATGTTCTTGGGTAGTTTTCCTCCTGTGGACTTTTTAGATCTGTCCTTCTTTGGATCTAGTACTCCAGTCATTTCACCAAATATTAAATTTTCTCCCTCTTGGAAGTCCAGAAGTGTTTGGGGAAAAATTCATAGAATTTTTCCTTTGCATTATTTGGAGCATAAATTGAAGCCAATGTGAAGATCTTATCCCCTGGAGATCTTTTTCTTTTTAACAAGATATATTTTCCATTGAGGTCTTTTAACTCTTCTATTACAGTTAAATGTTGATCAGTTATATAAATTACAACACCTTTTTTCTTCTTAGCAGATGAGGTTGCATATACTTTGCCCAGCTTCCTGTTATTTAAAATTTTCTCATGTACCTTTTTGACATGAGTCTCTTCCATACAAAGTATGGATAAATTTTGTTTCTTTAACCAATTAAATGTCTTGGATCACTTAGGAGGAGAGTTTAGGCCTTTGATATTAACTGATAAGACCTTCATAGTATTCATTCAAATTTGTCTTCTTCTTTATTTAAGTCTTCTTCTTTTCTCAATTCTTCTGATTTCTCTAGTTCTTTACCAGTCAGTTCTCTTGCTAGAAACTTGACTTGTTCAATTGTCAAAATTATTTTTGTATCTGTAGACAAAAAGGCTTCCAAGGTAAATGGGATTCTACAGTGGTATCTTATTCCTTTCCTTTGTAAGATTTGCCTGAAAAAGTCAGTCTTTTCTTTTCCTCAATACAGATGAGTGTAAATCTTGAAAAAATTGAATCTCTTCATCAAAAACTACAAGTGGGATGTGTCTTTGTTCAGTATTGCATCTCTTGTTGTCTTATATGCAAATACAACTAATATGTCCTGGGGCAATCTGTTCTTAGAAGCAAACTTGAATTGATTCTGTATATTTGATCAATACCAGGAGGATCTTCTGAAATCCCTAAGTAATCCTGTAGAATCTTTGAAAAATGGTTTTCAAGGTCTGTCTTCCCAAAGTCTTCTGGCACTCCTCTGAAACATAAATTACAGTTTCTGTAGTGCACCTCCAAAACTTCAATCTTTTTTAAAAATAATTTTATTTTTTTTATAAAGACAGACATTACACAAACACACAAGTACATAAATGGGGGGGGGGTGCCATTACATCCTCAATTTACATCTTTAAGCACTTCATACCGTATTTGTTTTCCATGTTTCACCTTATGTTCTTACAAAAATAGTTTACATATTTTAAAAATAAAGTTTTTGTATTTTATAAAAGGTTTTATGTCTGTATATTTTATCTATTGTGTTCTTCAATCCATATCAAAATCTTGACCATGCAATTTCATTTTTATAAACAACATCACACAAATACACATAGATATATAAATGTTTTTTCCCCAATACCTCATCAAATTACATGTTTGAATACCTCATACTGTATTTGTTTCCCTGTTTCACCTTATATTCTTACAATAATCTTCTGCATATGTTTTAAAAGTAAGGTTTCATGCTCTTTTAATATATTTTCAAGAATTTCAGTTCATTTGTGGAGTCTTGAACAGCTATATAATGATTATATTGTTCAGTCATTTATAGAATCTTGAAGGACTATGCATTCTCCCTTATCCAAGAAATTTTGGAGTTTATGTAATCTCCTTTATTCAAGAAATTTTGGAACTTTTCCATAGGCTTTTATCCTTTTCTTCATTCTCTGATTTCTCAAGTCTTAAAGTCTTAATTCTGTGCCTTTTCCCCTTGTAGGTGAGATAGGTATCTTCTGGAAACAGCCATCCATAGTCAATTCTTAGAATAGTTTGAGGTTCCATATATTCTTTTCTTTTCTCTCTTTGAAGAGATATTTCATTTGCTGCTTCAATAATTTCATCTCTTGTCATTTTTTCATGAGGTCTCATGTTAGTTCTTCAGTCAGTTTTCCTTTTTTGGGGTATGTTTGGGCCATATCAATTGGATTGTAGACTTCATCTGTATCTTCTGTGTCAATATATTTCAGAAAAATAAATGTCATGTCAGTTTGCTCTTCCATCTGATTGATCTGTTGTATAAGCAGGTCAAACTTAGCTTGCATAGCATTCATAGCTTTTTCCATAGCTATTTTAACTGCTGATGTGATTGTTTCCTGAATCAGTAGTTGGAAATCTATAGTCAACAATGTTTCTTTATCTGCACCAGCCATTTTTAAGGTAGCATGTTAAAAACAGAGAATCTCTCCAACACTTTGTCAATACAGCCTCTACAGTCACATAGCTGTCCAGACTTACATAGCGGGTTTTATTATGGTTACATTAGGAAGGGGCTGTGGTTCAGTGGAAGAGCCTCTGCTTTGCATGCAGAAGGCCCTAAATTCAATCCCCAGCATCTCCAATTAAAGGATATGGCAGTAGGTGATCACAGAAACATAGAATCACAGAGTTGGAAGGGGCCATACAGGCCATCTAGTCCAAACCCCTGCTCAATGCAGGATCAGCCTAGAGCATCCCTGACAAGTGTTTGTTCAGCTGCTGCTCAAAGACTGCAAGTGAGGGGGAGTTCACCACCTCCCTATGCAGCTAATTCCACTGTTGCAGGTGAAGAGCACATGCTGAGGAGCTGCTAGAAGGTAAGGAGTTTTTATCTTTCTGCCTTTTGCCTTTCCTAGCTCCTGTATGAGAAGCTGAGGGTAAATGGGTTCTTTGGAGACTGCTAGAGGGTGGTTCTGTTTAAGTTCTGTGTGGGGCTAATTGTGTGTTGGGGGCTGCTGGGGACTGATTTGCTGTGGATTGCTGTGGATTACAAGCCCCACCCCCTACTATGCTGAGTTCTGCTGTGACCTTTTGAAACAAGAAGAGCGAGAGCTAAAGGGCTCTTGGCCTGTGGCTCTTAGCCTGAGGATCTGCCTGAGGTCCCCGGAACTCTGCTCAGAGTACTTTTAGAATATACTGGGATGGCAATGATGTCAACTGAAGGCCCCTTTCCAGTCACCTGCATGGAATGTGCCATGTTTGTTTTCCTCCTAGAAGAGAACACAGATTTCACTTGTCAGAAGTGTAAGCTGGTCAGACTTTTGGAGGAGAATGTTCAGAGCCTGCAGGAGAGGATCACCACCCTTCAGGAAATCAAGGAAGGGGAGGATTTTATTGACAAGAGCCTGGGAACTCTACAAGAATATGAAGAAGAAAGTCAAGGAGAAGAAGGAAGAGTCATTCTCCCTTCCTAGCCTCCTCTCAGTTCTACAGTATAAACCCAAAGACCTCAACCAAGACATTGACCAAAATGACGCTTTGGTCTATTGGAGCTCAAGAATCGTTTTGAGGTGCTTGAGAGGGTGACAGAGACGAGAATGGAAGGAGAGCCACAAAGACCTGGAAAAGGGAGTGAAGAGGGCATGAAGCCACTCGGAAGCGGAAAGAAATGGAAAGTGGTGGTGGTTGTCTAGATGTGTGTCCCAAATACAGAAGACCACATGGGCACTGGATAGCGTAGACCATCCCCTCACTCTGACAGTTACTGAATGTCTGTCAGAGTAAATTCTTGTTTTTGCAGTATTCTGAAAAGACTCCTTGCTGTCAGCACAATAACACTGGGCACAGTTACCACAAGCAAAAAAACCTCTTGGAATGTTCCTCCCACTCAAACACCTGGTGTCCTTCTCTTTCGGCAAACTACTTCTAACCAGTATATCTCTAAAGTTCCTAGCCCTCCTAGCTGTAAACAAGGGAGGATTCTGGCATCTGGGTATATTTGATAGAAGGTGCCAATATTTGTTGATAATGGTTTTCACTGGTTTGAATGCACTATTGTAGGTAAGAGGTATAATAATTCTATCTGTTGTTTTTTTGTGGGGCTTGGGTGTGAGTAAGGATGTTCTGGATGTATTGCAGGCTCTGTAGTATGCTCTTCTCAGGTTCCTATCTGTATATCCCCTGTTAGCAAGTTGATTCATAAGAATGCTTGCCTGTCTCTTGAAGTCCTTGTCCTCACTGCAATTTCTTCTCAGTCTTAGCAACTGTGAATAGGGTAAGTTCTTTTTGATGTGGGCTGGATGGAAGCTGTCCATGGCTAAATATGAATTTGCATCTGTGGGTTTCCTGTATACTTCAGTTTCTAATTTATTACCTGACCTCCTAATTTCAACATCCAGGAAATGTACCTTATATTCATCATAGACTAATTCAAATTTGATTGTGTTATGTATTTGATTTATATACTGGCCAAATTCAATCAAAGATCTTGTTGTCCCTTTCCAAATCAGGAAGATATCGTCCAGAAATCTTTTGTAAAAGATTATCTGTTTGCTGTAAGGACTATTAGGTTGGAGAATAAATTTGTTCTCAAGTCTATCCATGAACAGGTTAGCCAATTCCGGTGCAAATTTACATCCCATTGCTGTGCCTGAAACCTGCCAAAAATATTCTCCCTGGAACTGAAAGAAGTTCTTTTTCAGGCATATTTCAGCAATGTGGCAGAGGAAAGATGTAGGAGGGATGTGTTGACCTGGTCTATTATCTAATACTTCCCATAAAACTTCTAAGGCCTCATCCTGTGGAATGTTAGTGTATAATGAAACAACATCCAGGGTGGCAAAAATTATTTCCTCTGATTGTAACTGTAAATTATGAATGTGGTTGAGGAAATCCATAGTGTCTCTTAGATAGGAGTGTGTGTTGTGTACAAATGGCTTAAGAAATAGGTCCAAAAACTGGGCCAAAGGTTCTGAAATGGACCCACAACCTGAAACTATAGGTCTACCAGGGACAGGGGTAGTGCCTTTGTGAATCTTTGGTAAAAGATAGAATTGTGGCACCCTTTCTTCCGAGTTCTGGAGGTAGTCATATCTAGTTTTGTCTATGAAGCCTTCTAATACAGCTTCCTCTAGCATGTCCCTAATCTCCTTCTTAATGACCTTTGCTGGATTTTCTTTACTCCTTTGGTAGTGAGCTGTATTGTTCAGTTGCCTATAGACTTCTATAATATACTCTTCTCTTCCCCAGACCGCTACTGCTCCCCCCTTATCTGCTGGTTTGATAATGATGTCTTTTCTCTGTTCTAACTGCTTTAAGGCTTGGTGTTGCATCTTACTCAAATTGTGCCATACAGGTAAATCTCTCTGATCCAAACACTGTATTTCCTCTAACACTAATTCCTGAAAAGCTAAAAGCCTGGAATTTTTCATAGCCGGATTAAAGGTAGACTTGGGTTTTAAACTGTAAATGCTAGAATCCGGAACTCTATCCTCTGAATTGCTTTTGAAGTAATCAGCTAGTCTAAGTTTTCTAAACAGGCTGTGTATTTCCACCATAAGTTGAAATGTATTACATGGAGGTGTAGGGACAAAAGACAGGCCTTTGGACAATATGGAAAGTTCTAATTTGTTTAACTGCACTTTAGAGAGATTAACTACCTGAGGGTTGTCTGCCCTCTCCTCTTGTATCTGGGTATGTATTCCTGGGGTGTAAATCTCCTTCCTGACCTTAATTCCCTGTCCTGTCCTAAAAAAATATCGTTTCTCTTCAATATAGACTGGTGAGAGCTGTTCTGACCGGTACTCTGTCTCGAAGCTGTCTCTGAATGAAAACTGCTCTCCAACTCAGAACTGGTATTTAAGGTGGTATCAAAAGAGACAGACTTCTTGTTATTGCCAGTTTTTCTCTGTGACAACCAATCATAGACTCTACCCTCCTCATAATCTTTTAAATCTCTCTGAAATTTGTGAAGTTTCACATCTTTTAAATCAAGGAATTGTTTATGAATATCCTTATCCAAAGCTTCCAAACGTTCAGAGAGTTCCCTCTCATTAATGGTCTCCCTGCTCTTTTCTTTAAACATTTCTATGTCTTTCTCCAGCAGGGTCACTTCCATCTCCGCAGTCTCTATGAGTAGAATCATTAGATCCATAGAACATTTGTTAAGGATTGAGACCCATCTGTCCTTAAACTTCTCATTCTGTGGGAACATACCTGGAGGTTTGTAAATACGTAGTCCTCTGGGGATGATCTTATTTTTGCAATAATCTCTCAAAGCCCCTGCATGTGTTTCAATTTTCATTCTCTTAAGGGATACCTTTTGAAGGTTATCCCAAGTGTTAGATTTATTAATATCCCTCACCGATTTAAAAAAATCAGGTTTATTCAACAGAGAGGCAATCTGGTCATCTGAGTAGCTAAACATACTAAATTCTCTAGTGACACAGCCATTAATACCATCACAAAAATTAAAGAGGACTATGAAGCTCTTGGAAGGCAGCTGAAGGCATTGGGGGCACAGGTGGTATTCTCTCCTATACTTCGAGTCATAGGAAGAGGAGTGCAAAGAGAACAGACCATACTCAAGGTGAATCATTGGCTGAGACTGTGGTGCTGGCAGGAGCGCTTTGGGTTCTGGGACCACAGGATAAGTTTTCTTAGAGAAGGCCTTCTAGCACATGATAGGCTTTACCTCTCAAGGTCAGGGAAGAAAACGTTCAGAAAGAACCTGGAGAGCTTAATCAGGAGAGCTTTAAACTGAAGCCTCAAGGGGAAGGGGACGCTCAACATGGGGACTTCAATAAAGGAGAGAAAACAATGGGGGCCCACCTGGGTAGGACAGGTCAAACAAAGGTACAAGGCTACAAGTGCCTATATACCAATGCCTGTAGTATGGGTAATAAGAAGGAAGAGCTTGAGATTGTCTTGCAAACAGAGGGCTACGATATAATAGGAATCACTGAGACTTGGTGGGATGATTCTCATGACTGGGATGTGGTAGTGGATGGGAATGAGTTGTTCAAGAAAAACTGGAAGAGTAGAAGAGGAGGCAGAGTGGTGCTGTATATGAAGAGAGGGCTAGAATGTCAGGAAGTTCTGGAGAATGTGGTTGACATCCCTGTGGAAAATATATGGGTGGAAATAAGAGGAGTTAGGGTGAAGTGTATTGTTGTTGGAGTCTGCTACAGACTGCCTGACCAGAGACAGGAAAGGGATGCTGCCCTCCTTGAATAGATTGGTAGAGTATCCAGACATCAGAACTTTATAATTATGGGAGAATTCAACTTCCTCAATGCATGCTGGGAGACAGGCTCAACAAAGCAACAAGAATCACACAACCTCCTGACCTGTCTGGCCGACAACTTCCTTTTTCAAATGGTGGAGGAAACTACAAGGGGCTCAGCCATGCTGGACTTCATATTAACCAACAGGGAATAATTAGTAGATGGGGTGAAGGTGGTGGGGACCTTAGGGGGAAGTGACCACGTCCTCTTTGAATTCCAGTTGCTGTGGAGGGGGGTCAAGGAAGTTCATAGCCAGACTCATAGGTTAGATTTTCATAGGGTTGACTTCAATGAACTCAGAGGCTTGATGGGAGTCATTCTGTGGGGGAGTGTGCTGGAAGGGAAAGGAGTGAGTGAAGGGTGGGCTCTTCTCAAACATGAGCTTTTGTGAGCTTAAGCCCTCACTATTCCAGCAAGACGGAAACATGGTAAGGGCTTCAAGAAAGCGATGTGGATGAACCGAGAGCTTCAGAATAAGCTAAAGGAGAAAAAGGAAATGGAGGGAAGGTCAGACCTCTAAAGAGGAGTATATGAGAGTTACTAGGTACTGCAGATCAGCCATCAGAGAAACCAAAGCTCAGTATGAGTTGGCTCTGGCCAGGTGGGCTCACTACAATAAGAAAAATTTCTACAGATATATGAGAAGCAAATGCAAGGTAAAAGAGGCAATTGGACCACTTTTGGGAGTAGAAGGAGAAACTCTGGTGGAGGACAGAGAAAAAGCAGACAGGCTTAATGAGATTTTTGCCTCTGTTTTCTCCCGGAAGAACTCGAGCCCATCTAGAGATGGTGTAGGACATAACAGAACACCTGAATGTCCAATTGACATTGACAGGGAGGTTATGGAGAAGCACCTGGCCTCTCCATAACCCTGGGCTAGATGGTGTGCACCTAAGAGTGCTCAAAGAACTTTATAATGAACTTGCAGATCCTCTGTCCATCATCTTCAAGACCTCCTGGAGGACTGGGGATGTGCCACAAGATTGGAGAAGAGCGAATGTTATCCCAATCTTTAAGAAAGGGAAGAAGGATGACCCGGGAAACTACAGGCCTGTCAGTCTGACTTCTGTTGCTGGGAAGATATTAGAGCAGATTTTAAAGGGTAAATCATCTGTAAGCATCTGAAGGACCACTTAGTGATCCGGGGAAGTCAGCATGGTTTGTCCCCAACAGATCTTGTCAGACCAACCTGGCTTACTTCTTTGATCATGTGATGAGCTTACTGGATTGTGGGCACTCTGTTGATGTGATTTACATGGATTTCAGTAAAACTTTTGATAAGGTTCCCTAAGACATTCTTATGGGCAAACTGGAAGACTGTGGGCTGGACTATAAGACAGTTCGGTGGATAGGGAACTGGTTAGAGGACTGCACCCAAAGAGTAGTGGTCAGTGGTGTTTCATCAGATTATTATTATTATTATTTAGTTTTTAATTTTTTTATTAAGAGGAAGTATAACAGAACAAAACATATAATAACTGTTAAACAATATACCAATGTCCTAAAAATCCAAAGTTACAAATCAACCAGTTAATCACCATTACAATGTATATTAACAATCATAACAAACTAAATTAGTACTAAATCCGTACATCTATACATAAGAGCTGTGTGAGTTATGAATCCCATAGAAATGAGTCCAGAAATGATTCACAAGAGGAATCTTGGCAGTAAGGTGGAGGTCAGGTTAAGATCAAAGGTGTAGCCATGTGTGATAACTCGTCCTAGTAGGAAGCACATTATGTTCAGTCATGAAGTCAAGTACAGGATGCCAGGTATGTACAAATTTATCATATTTTTTGCTGGAAATGCTTTGTACTCGGTTCACAATATTAGAAATCTTATTCATCACGAACTGATCCCAGATCTTGTCATACCAGGATGTCAGTGTCGGAGATGTTGGAGATTTCCAGTTTGCTGCAATCGTGAGCCTAGCAGCCACAAGAAGAATGGAGGTAAGGGTCCTTTTGGAGTTGTCCCAAGATGATGAATCCCAAAGATTGAGCAGTGAGAGTTCTGGTGTGACAGGAAGCGTTTGCTGAGTGATGTTGTTAATTTGAGAGATTATTTCTTTCCAAAATTGCTGAATAGTCAGACACTCCCACCAGCAGTGTATGTACGTTCCAGTAGATCCACAGTTTTTCCAGCACAAAGGGTCATACTGCGGATTTATTCGATTCAGCCTTTTAGGTGTAAGATACCATCTGTGCGTGATCTTGAAGGCGTTCATGCAAATGTTGTAAATGCTATTTCATCAGATTAGAGAGAGGTATCCAGCGGGGCACCACAGGGCTCAGTTTTGGGCCCGGTACTTTTCAATATTTTTATCAATGATCTGGATGAAGGGGTAGAAGGGCTACTTATTAAGTTTGCTGGTGATACCAAATTGGGAGGAGTAGCAAACACCCAAGAAGATAGAGTTAAAATTCAACAAGACCTAAATACTCTGGAGAAGTGGGCAGTTGCAAACAGGATGCAGTTCAACAAAGATAAATGCACAGTATTACATCTGGGCCACAAAAATGTCAAGCACAAATACTGGATGGGGGATACATTTCTAGGGAGTAGTGTAAGTGAAAGAGATCTTGGTGTAAGAGTGGACTGTAAACCAAATATGAGCAGTCAGTGTGATGAAGCTAATTCAGTCTTGGGTTGTATTAAAAGGGCCATAGCATTGACATCGCAGGAGGTCACAGCCCCTTTATATACTGCCTTGGTCAGGCTGCACCTTGGGGACTGTGTGCAGTTCTGGAGACCTCACTTCAAAAAGGATGTGGGCAAAATCGAGAGGGTGCAGAAGAGAGTGATGAGGATGATCAGGGGTCTGGAGACTGAGCCCTACGAGGGAAGGCTAAGGGCTTGGGAATGTTTAGTCTGGAGAAGAGGAGAGGGAGGGGGGACATGATTGCTCTCTTTAAATATTTGAAAGGCTGTCATTCGGAGGAGGGCAAGGAACTGTTCCAGTTGGCAGCAGAGAATAGGACCTGAAGCAGCAGGTTTAAATTACATGCAGAAAGGTATTGCCTGGATATTAGGAAAAACTTTTTCACGGTCAGAGTGGTTCAAAGGTGGAATCAGCTGCCTAGGGAGGTGGTAAGCTCCCCTTCACTGGCAGCTTTCAAGAAGAGGCTGGATGAATATTTGTCAGAGATGCTTTAGGTTAGCCCTGCATTGGGCAGGGGTTTGGACTAGATGATCTGTATGGCCCCTTCCAACTCTATGATTTTATGATCCAACTCTATGGTTGTGATCTTTATGAAAAAGGAGAACAAATGTCTTGGCCACAGAGCTCAATCTCAGCTCTTTTCTCTTTGGTATTTAGGGAAACATACCTGAAAAGGAAGTGGTCTATGGTGAGAGTTTTTGAGGTAGAAAATGTCCTGGGGTGGAAATCATGGGCTTAGGAGGTCAACCTTAGCTCCAATTTAACTGCCCCCATGCCATAAGAAAGGAAGATGTTAATTTATTGTCAGTAGGATGTGATCATCACCGGTGAGCTATTAGAATGAAATATGCTTCCTGAGACATGCTGGTTGCCTACTTAATGTAACAGTGCTATATTCAACCATTGAATTAATTTGCCATGTGACAGGCAGAAAAACTAGTCCTAAATCTCTTAGTACCTTACATCATGCACAGCAGCTCTTTTTCTTTTCTTTTCTTTTTACAAGGGACATTTTCTTTAAACAGTCTCTGTTGTGACTGAGAATAAAAAGAAATCAGCTTAGTCACAGTTTATCTCTTAGGCAAATGTTTTGTTGCACGCTTATCATCAAGGGGTCACTTTGGGTTCCAATAGCTCCAGCTTAAACTATTACTTCCCCCTTTGCTTTTCTCATGGGCCATAAAGCTGAACTTAGAAATAAAGGACCCTGACTCACAGCTGAGATTGTTCACCGTGTTTTGGAGCCAATAGATCCTTAGCCTTTGATGAATATTATGTCAGACCTTTGAGGTCTCCCAGAGCCAGATAGAGATCCTTCCAGCCTTCTAAGCATTCAGAAAGTGAAACCAAGATATACAGCTTGTGCAGTCCATTCAGCCTTTCTGTGCTTCAAATTAAATGAATGAGAACATTTTGATCCTCGCTCCCAATGCCAATTTCAAAAAACTTTTTTTTGAAATTATTAGTAATATCCATCATGTTAATTCAAGGAGCCCCCCTTCTTCTATCACAGAATTATTACCATAAGGGTTGTTAAAAGACAAATATGGCACATGCTTCAGGGAACACAGTCCAATAGGGTTGCCAACTCTGGGTTGGGAAATACCTGGAGATTTTGGGGGTGGAGGGAGGAACTTCAGTGTGGCATAATGCCATAGAGTACACCCTCCAAAGCTGCCATTTTCTCCAGGGGAACAGATCTGGGTTGCCTGAAGATCAATTCTAATTCTAGAAGATCACCTGGAGGCTGGCATCCCTACTTTTCCAAACCACTGTGAAGAAATGGTTAGAACTCTGAACTAGAGAAGAGAAGAAGGGAAGAAATTGGCTTTATACCCTGCCCTTCACTACCTGAAGGAGTCGCAGAGAAGCTTACAATCCCTTTCCCTTCCCCTCCCCACAACAGATGCCCTGTGAGGTAGGTGGGGCTGAAAGAGCTCTCTCAAGAACTGCCCTTCAGAGAACAACTCCGAAAGAACTTATGACTGACCCAAGGTCATACCAGTAGCTTCATGGGGAGGAGTAGGGAATCAAACCCAGTTCTCCCAGATTAGAGTCTGTGCTCCTAACCGCTACACCAAACTGGAGAGACAAAGATAGAATTTTCTGCTCTACTATGATGTTCACTGGATGACTTTATTATTTGTTTGTTTGTTTTATTCCATTTGCATCCTGCCCTATCCTGCAAGTGGACTCAGGGCAGCTCACAACATATAGTGAAACAATAAATAATTCATCAAAAAACAACCAATTCATCTAAAATAGATCAGTTAAAATATCTGATGGCAGCTTAACCATTCTAACTACAGTGCCTGCTGCACCAATGTCAGGGAGGGCACATTTCTGTCAGAGAAAACATAGTTAGCTGGTTCTAGTGCCAGGTTATTACAGGCAAATTAACAGACTGATCGCAATGACCAGGGAAGGCCAGTGTCCTTGGATGTATGCTGCCTCAGCCAAAAGCCTGGCAGAACAGCTCTGTTTTGCAGGACTGGCAGAACTGACTTAGGGCCAATCCCACCTACCTCACAGGGCTGTTGCAAGGATAAATTAGACAAGACAAAATAGATAAAAGAATAAAATAGACAAGATAAAGATAAAATAGACAGGAGGAGACCCAGGTATGCCACCCTGAGCTCCTCAGAAGAAGGTCAGGATAAAAATAAAGCAATACATAAATCCATAGCGTTGCTGTTTTCTCAAGTATTTTATATTCATCATTGCCATTCCCTTTAAAAGACTGAAAGCCATATACATGGTTATTTATTCTCTGACATTTCTCTCAAGAGGACATTTGTCTCACAATTTTATTTTAGGTGACTTCTGATGAAAACTTTAATGTTATTTATGAACTGTTTGGAGAATAATATACAGTGGCTGTATTGGTTGGCTTTAGAAAAGCTATATTTTTCCTTATTTCCTTATTTATTTGTTTGTTTATTATTAAAACATTTATATCCCACCTTTCTTCTTGGTCCAAGGTGGCTTACAATAATAGTTGAAACATCCTCAACTAAAATAACAAGCCCCAAATCCCTCCCCCACCCCTTAAAGGATGCCTGCTTTTCAGCACCTCCTGAAGATCTCCAAGGACGGAGACCCTCTGACCTCTTCAGGGAGCCTATTCCATAGAGCTGGAGCTATGATAGAAAAGGCTCAGGCTCTGGTCAATGCCAGATAGTCCACCCTAAGTGGAGGATAGCCAAAAGATGGCTGCCTGATGACTGTAGTTGGTGCAGTGGGGCATTTTATTTTATTTATTTTGTTTTATTCAATTTGTATCCTGCCCTACCCAACAAGCAGGCTCAGGTCACAATATATAGTGAAACAATAAATACTAAGTCATAAAAACAATAATCAATTCATCTAAAATAGATCAGTGAAAATGTCTGATGGCAGCTTAACCATTCTAACTACAGTGCCTGCTGCAACAATGTCAGGGAGAGCATATTTCTGCCAGAGAAAACAGAGTCAGCTGGTTCTAGTGCCAGGTTGGTATAGGCAGTGCCCTCAGGCAGGTCAGGCAAATAAACAGACTGATCATAGTGTTGGGCCTACTAGACACATGGAAGGTAGCAGTCCTTAAAATATGTGGGTCATGAATAGGGGTGTGCATTCGGTAAAGCCAAACTGAGGAAGGAAAAAAAACCCTCAAAAATACCTTTTCAGCATTTTTTGGGTATTTGGCAAGCCAAATCAGAATCTCTGATCTGGTTCAGCTGCGAAATATAGAATTTGACATTGTTTGGTATTGCTGAATACAAGCTGGTGTGGTGGTGTTCTTTAAAGGGCTTTCCCACCGTTTCTTCCCTGAAAGTCAAAGCCAAATAAGATGAATATTTCCAAAATCTTGTAATCCACTATACAATATTGAAATATCAATGTTTTTAATTGAAAGTTTTGTTCTCAGACCACAACCTTCTCTTCTTTTGCCCAAGCCATTTTAAAGAACCCTTCAGATCTTTTCTTAGCCGCTTGAATAAAGGGGAGGGGAAGGGAAGAAATTCTTCACTCCTCTAATCCTTTGTGTTTTCAATAGATTTAAAGGGGGCTTGATCAATGGGGAGTTTCTGATGTTGCTGCTTGTACATTTACTCACGGTGTTGATATTTTTAAGCAGTTCAGTTGATGTTTTCTGCTTCTCCCACTCACTCGGGTGGTCATAGCTTTGTGTCCATGCCTGGCATGGGTTCTCTAGATTGGTTCTTGCCTCAGGACAATCAAAGGACCCCAACCAATTGCTGCTGCTTGTGGGGAATCCTGATCAAGCCCCCTACACTGTGCTCCTCTTCGGGGAGCTCAGTGGAGTTCAGAAGCCCCCGAACTCCTCTAAAAAAACCTGTTGAACTGGCCAGCACATGGGAGAGCTTCCCAGTGTTGACCTTTCTTGCCACACTGGCCCCACCCCCCAGAAGTTTGTTATTTTGGACATTCTTCTGTGCATGACCAGAGAGCATAAAAGCAGGGGTCTCTGGCTGGCTGACTCCATTCCTGCTGAGAGAGTTTTGGAGATTATGTGGTTGGCTTCTGCTTCAGCTACTGCTCTGAATCTGACTTTCCTGCTGCTTGAGAGACTAACTTGGACTACTTTGGATCAATATCCTGCCTGCTGGAGAAAACTGAAGACATCCATTGGTTTCTCAAGATTCCAGCAGGCCTTCTGAGGAGGGACAGGAAGAGAGGTTGGGGGAGGTGGGAGAGATGGAGGTGCTGCCATCTCAGCCCCTTCTCCTTGCTCAGCCATCTCTTCCTGCCCCCCAAGACACGGTGTGTCTACTCGGAGCTCCTCACAGGAGGCAGCTCCAGGGTGCTTGTGGCTGCTGGTCAGTATGGGTGCCCCTTCACTTTCCAAGTCTGAAAGCACTTCCAGGTGATGGAGAATCCCCACTTTGCACAGTGCCAGCTGTGTAGGGCCCAGATCAGTTGTGTGAAGAACATCAAGTATCTCTCAACTTCCAGGCTGCGGAACCATCTAAAGAAGCACCATCAGGCGGTGCTTCTTTGAGGGGAGGGAGAGGCTGGTGCTGGGGTGCCCAATCAGCCACCACCAGCCAGGCAGGAAGTGAGTCATCCTGCAACCACCTCCAGTGCTCTCCCTATGTGTTCTGTGGAAGGGATGGAAAAGGGATGCCAAACATCTCTGATGGAGATGCTTGGTGACATCAGCATTAGAGTGCCTGGGGCGGGGAAACAGCAGGCAGGAGGGTCACTTGCCTTGTTGCTGAAATGCTTGCTTTAGACAGGCACCCCTTCTCTGCAATTGAAGACATTCGTTCCCACAGGCTGCTCCAGGATGCCTATCCCTGGTATACGCCCCCACTCACACCATGCTGAGCAGGACCATGATGCTGTCATTGTATAGGGCTGCAAGGAACCACATGAAGGCATAATTGTTCTGTGTTCAGAGGAGAATTGTGCACTTCATGTCTGACATCTGGACCTCCTGTCAGACACATGACTCATATCTCTCATTGACTGCACACTGGTGGCAACCAAGTGATGTTTTGGTTGGGGGAACTAGTGTTAGGCAGTGTCAGGGCCACCAGGCCAGCTACTGCCAGGCTCTGTTCCATGTTGGGAAACCCAATGGGCTGCACATGGCAGACAACATCTCAGCCACCATCAAGAGATAGTTAGCAGCATGGGTAGACAGAGACCTCATTATGGCCTACATGGTGACCAATAGTGGCTCAAACATGAAGGCAGTGGCAAGGCAACTGGACCTGATGTGCATGTACTGCACAGCCCACCTTCTCCACCTGTTGGTTAAGGATGCCTTGGGATTGGGTTCTGCAGGGAATTCCAGTTTGGATGCTGTGACCAGTGAGTTCTAGCATCTCCTCCAGAAATGCCGGTACCTCGTGGGTCACTTCTCTCACAGTGCGAAGGACACCTTTCTGTGTGTGAGAAGCAGATGCTGACAGATGTGTCAGTGCAATGCCTGCTTGGTGACATCAGCACTTGCTGGAACTCTACTTGTGTCATGCTTGAATGCTTGGTGGAGCAGGAGAGAGCCCTGACTGCCCTGATCTCTGAGAGCAGGGTCATTCGGGAAGACAAACGGTTCAACCAGGAGGACTGGTTGACCATCTCTCAGTCTGTGAAAGTTCTTAAGCCCTTTAAGAGCAACACAGAGATGCTCTTGTCTGACATGTCAAGTCTGGTTCTGGTCATCCCCATTATCCACATGGCTCATGAGGGCTGGGAAGCCAGGCAGACACATGAAAGAGGACACAGGGGCTGCAATGGTGAGGGAGTACCTTTTGGAGCCCTAAGAGTTGCAGGCAACCTGTCCCCTAAACTACTGAACCATGAAGGAGGAAGTCTGGCTAGACTTCTCAGCCATGTCCCAGAAGCTCCTCTCATGCCCTCCAATGAGCGTGCAGAGGGAGCACATTTTTTCCCATGCGGGCAACATTGTCTGCTCACATCACTCATGCCTGCCCCCCTGGTCAGTTGAGCAGTTGGTCTTCCTGAAGGTCAACTTTCCCCTGTTAGGCTACCCAGTCCTGGACTTGGAGGGTGAATGATGTGAGCACACATACTTGTGCCTGCATCCCCTCTCAGTCTCTGCTGGGAATTTGGGTAAAATGCTCTTCCCTAAATCAAAACAAGAGAGACTAGAGAGCAGCCAGGGCCATTAACCATTTTGATTGGCACAGAAATATCCCACCAATCTTCCCATTTCCATCCATTCCACCTGCACCAGAATGCCTCTACAGAACCCTGGTAGGTAGCACTGCAGTGCAGGATGATGTTGGGGATGGTGTGTGTGTGCACCTGAGTTACACCACCAGCCACCCCAAACCAAAACTGCATTCTGAAATTAAAACAGCAGTACAAAACCTCTTCTTCATCTTGATGGAGATGAACAAGATGGAGTAGGATAAATGCCAAGCAGCCAGACAGAAACCAGCAGAACCCACAGGAGCACCATAAATAATGAATCTAAATTGAAAAATGATTTTTCTTTGCAGGGGTGAGGTGGGAAAGGGAGAGCCTGTGAGGAAGGGCAGCTGCTGCACCTAGGCTAAGCCTCCTCCACTGAGGCAGTGATGGCTGGTGTACTGCTGCTTTGAGAGGAGGATCAGTGGACAGACACTACCCCCTCCCTCTCACTTTCTGAGGCATTACTGGTCAGGGCTTCTCTATATTGTGATGATTCTGTGTTTAAGTTGACATCAGTCTTCCTGTTGAGCTGACATTTGCCACAATGACACTGGGTTCAGCTACTAGGTTGGCACTGATTCTGTTGATAGGTAAGTTGGCACTGGTTTCTGCGGCTAGGCACTGGTTTTGCTTCTGGCCATGCCACACCTTACTTAGTTTCTACTGCAGAGATTCTCTGCGAGAAACTGCTGGGCTGTTGTTTTATCTGCCTGCCTTTCCCCCCACAATAGGAACCAATGGGGAATGGGAGTAACCTCTTTGGATGCCCCTAGAATTGAACCCCATGGTTCAATCTTTTCCAAATTTGGGGGCTCTTGTGACAAGAGGCTTCAGCTTCTAAAGTACAAATCTGGTGCCTCTACCTCATCCCTCCTCCTTCCCAGCCCACTGAATACTCCTTAGAAAATTTTGCCACTGACTACAATGGCCCATAGGATATTATGGAGCTGAATATTACCGGGAATACCGAATATTTCCAGATATCAATACAATACCGGTATTGGTATTTGGGTATCTTTGGGAATATCAAAAAAACAAAAAAAAATCAGCTTCATTATAACCGAATTTAAAAAAACTGATTCCCCCCTCCCCCGCACACCCCAGGCATGAAGGGCTTATAAGGGATTTCTCAGATCCTTGTTTCACAGGCTAAGTTTAGGTCTTATCTAGAGCCCAACTTACAGTGCAAGCTTAAGAATGCTTTTTGGGAGAAAAGCCCATTGAATAGACCTGAGAAAGATTCTGGGTAGAACCACTTAGAATTGCTCTGTCACTCTCTTAAGACAGGAATGCTTTGGTCTTACACACTTCACGGAGGCCTTTATATCTGGCAGATAATAATGCAACCACCAACACATATAGGTCTATAAAAGTCTATAAAGGCTGCAACCTGATAGAATCTGATGACTCCTCCAGGTTTTCTCATGCTACCCACACCCAGAATCAGCCATGGAATGCAAAATGCTGTTTTTGGATGTTTCTGTTTCCATTCAAAATGAATGCTTCCTGTGGATACCGAGTGTAGGTTACACTTTGCTTCCACTATTGAATTTTTTTCATGCCCTGCATCAAAAGATCTCAGAATCTGTTTCAAGTGTCTTTTAAAAGGATGTTTGATGGCTTGGTGACATTTTAATAGATCAATATTTGTACAGAGTCCCTTCCACCACCATTTAATCAATACTTATTCAGAGATAAAATAAAACAATTATCCTTCTGGTCACACATGTGTAACATCATTTCATGACTGGAAGCTAAATATGCCCCCTGCTGCTCCATAAACCTTCTCAGGCTCTGGCTAACCTTAAACAAAGAGCTCCTGTTTGCTCAAGAGGCCCTGCCAGGTTCAGAGAGAGTTTAGGAGTTCTCCTTATATCAAGGTCATATTCTATCTAAAGGGCCATAGCAGTCTTAGAGATCAGGTTGCAAAGGGTGCAGCAAATGCTCTTTCAAACTCAATCATTTTCAGCACAGAGCCAAGTAACACCAGAAGCCTTGGGGTTTTGCCCACCTCCAGATGTGAATTGAACTGCTTCCCCTAGCCCTTGACTACTGTTGGGCCTACTAGACTTTTACTATGAATTCTGTAGGACAAATTTGAAAGGACATGGTTGTCAGACTGCATAATCCATTTCATGCTATAGGCAGGGGTCATTTAGTAGAAAAAGAGGTTCAGGAGCTCATTAGCATACAACTCATTAGCATATGCCATGCCCCATGACATCACTAGAAGTGTGTCAGAAGGGGAAGTAAAAAAGGAGGGAGACATCTTCAAAAGCCTCCCCTTCCCTTCCCCAGCAGGCCTGCCAAGGTGGAGTGTGGGGGAAGTGAAGAGAGAAGGGGTTTAAAGTTTAAAGCCCGCAGGGGTGGCACGATCATTCCATTGTATTCTATGGCTTTGCTTCCCCCCCAGCCTGACTTGGCAGGCCAGCTGCAGAAGGGAAGGGGAGACTTTTGAAAAATGCCTCCCCCCTTTTTTGCTTCTCCAGCTGGCCTGCCAAGCCAGGCTGGGGGGGGAGCGAAGAGAGAAGTGATTTAAAGTTTAAGCCCCTTCTCTCTAGAGTTGTGCTGCAGTGGCAGCATGATCTTTCCATTGTATTCTATGGAGCCATAGAATACAAAAGAAAGATTGTGCCGCACCTGTCAGGCATTTAAATCCCCCCTAGTCTCTCTGCAAAAGTGGAAAAGTTCGGGGGGATAGGAGGGCATGTCTGGCTGGCTTTCCTGTCCCATCTTCTCCAGGTGCCCCACCACTACAGAGCACCTGAAGGAGATGGGGCTGGGAAGCCAGGCATTTAATCCCCCCTCGAGTCTCTCCACATAAGTGGAGAGGCTCGGGGGGAAAGGAGGGCATGTCTGCTCAACTCTCCTTCCTTCTCCAGCCTGCCCACCATGGTGGGCTGGTTGGAGAAGGAAGGGGAGCCGGGCAGACATGCCTGGCTGGCTTCCCTGTCCAATCCTCTCCAGGTGCCCCACGGCTTCGGGGCACCTGGAGAAGATGGGGCTGGGAAGCCAGGCATTTAATTCCCCCTCGAGTCTCTCTGCATAAGCAAAGAGGCTCAGGGGGAAAGGAGGGCATATCTGCCCGGCTCCCCTTCCTTCGCCAGCCAGCCAGCCTGCTGCGGCTATGGGGCACCTGGAGAAGATGGGGCTGGGAAGCCAGGCATTTAATCCCCCCCAAGTCTCTCTGCAAAAGTGGAGAGGCTCAGGGTGAAAGGAGGACATGTCTGCCCAACTCCCCTTCCTTCTCCAGCCAGCCCGCCATGGCAGACATGCCTGATGGGCTTCCCTGTCCCATCTTCTCCTGGTGTCCTGTGGCCGCAGGGCACCTGGAGAAAATGAGGCTGGGAAGCCAGGCATTTAAGTCCCCCTGAGTCTCTCCGCAAAAGAGAGCTGCGGGGCACCTGGAGAAGATGGGGCTGGGAAGCCAGGCATTTAATTCCCCCCCTGGGCTCTGGGGCGCTCCGGCAGGAACTGATCCCTGGCTATAGGAATGTTCCTAAGGGCCAATGGTCCATCTAGCTAAGGAGCACATGTCCAGCAGAGGCCAGTAAACACCACTGCAGGATAAACCTGAAAAGTTTATTAAGAGAATTTGTCCTGGACTATATTACCTCATCCAAGTCAGGTATGTATGATTTTATTGAGGGATTTATCGTATTGATATTTTCATTCCATGTTGTATTTACACTGTAGCACTGAAAGGCACCTTGAGAGATGTAGTCAAGAGTATGGCATATAAATAGGGTTGCCAGCTCCAGTTTGGGAAAATCCTGGAGGTTTTGGGGGTGGAGCCTGGAAAGGATGGGTTTTGGGGAGGGGAGAAACATCAGCAAGGTATAATGCCATACTGTCCACCTTCCAAAGCAGCCATTTTCTCCAGAGGACTGACCTCTGTCACCTGGTGATCAGTTGTAATTCCAAGAGATCTCCAGTCACCACCTGGAAGTTGCTAACATTAGATATAAATTGCATAAATAAATAAATAAATATAATAATATATCATGCCTCATTTGTATTTGCATTCATTTTAAAACTGATGGGTAGATTACAGGAATACCACAACCCACCAATTCTCCCCTGAAAAGGCTTTTGATGGCCTTTTTTTCCATCCAGAAGCTTCTTTCCAGTTTTTAAACCATCTGAGGGGAAACAAAAATGACTGGGGAAAAGGGAGCATTTGCAAGGGAGAATCTGTGGTTAGAAAAATTAAGCATCCTGCACCGATCTGCCAGTTCTCATCACCAAATGGCTTGTACCTCTGCATTGGCATTACAAGGAAAATGTCTGGCTGGGAACATAATCACCATCTTCAGCCATTATGTCCACATGAAATGGGACCCCGCTGGCTGCACCTATCAGGACAGCATGGTCTCTGTGAGGCACCTGATATATGCACTTAGTAGGGTTGCCATTTCATGTGAATCGTGCAGCTTCACACATTGTCTAAGGCTTCTGCTGTGGTGCAGCTCGGCAAGTGAAGTGATTTAAAGTATAAATGTTTTCCCTTCCCTCCAGGAGTCATGCCACAGCTGTGGCACTACTCCTCAAGTGAAGGGAAATTATTTAAAGTTTAAATGCCTCCCCTCCCCTCCCCTCCTGGAGTTGTGCTGCAGATGCCTTCTGAACTTGCTGAGTTGCACTGAAGTGATGGCAGGAATCAGTGAGTAACCATGCCTGAATAAAAGCCAAATTATATTTTATTCAGGTGAGGCTGTTTCAGTAGCCAAATACAGATTGCCAAAAATACCGATTAAAAATACCAGCTGTGAACTTGATTTTAGAAATGCTCCTAGCTAAACTGGAATGTAGGTAGAGCACAATGCAGGTGAAAGTAAACACACAAAAGGGTATAATAGAGGAAATTTACTTATCCCTAACACTCATGCAGCTCAGCTCATGGTTATGCTGTGCAGTAGCACTTAAACTCCAGGAAAAGTAGAAGGCTCACTTGGTATTCACAAAATACTTTGTAAGGACGATGTGGCATGCATTTGAACAGTTGCAGTGAGAAAGGACATCAGTGATGACTGATTCTAACCTCTAATTTCTCATTAACTTCTTGATAATTACTAGTGTAGTAGCCAGAGTTCATAATGACTTGGTTTAGAGTACAAACTGGTCCAGTTTATAATGCATGGATATATTATTTATATAGTATGATTTCCCTGAGGAATTCTATGTCTTAGAAATTGGGGGGGGGATTCTGAGCACATACAGTCACCATTTAGGGGTCGATATGTCTGATGCCAGCCACCTTGTTGACACATACACAAAAGATCTCTTTCTGACATGTTCCATTTTCCCGGAGTCCTCCTCATGTCCATGTATTGCAGGTTCTGTGCTGAGAAGTTAATTCCCATGTGTGTAGGGGCCCATTTGGGTTTAAAACGGTGGAGTACAGGGAGAGGAAACTTATGCCTTCCTCCCTGCACTGTTTTCCTGACCTGAAATAGAACTGGGGGAGCAGTATGTGCCATACTCTGGAAACTTAGCTGTACCTGATCAGTGTATGTGGGACACGCAATAGAGCAAATGGCATCCCTCTCGAAATTTTTCAGGTTGGGGGAAGAGTGCATTTTCCTCATGTACCAGCCCATGGTCCTGATTCGAATCTGGCCCTGGCAAGCCTAGAAATTAAGTTCCTGGCACAAAACTCTCCATAAATATCTGGGAAGGACCTGGGGGAAAAAAACATAATGTATCATTAGGTGTTATGTTACCTACAAAGCCAGTTACCACATTACAGTGGGTTATCACATTACAGTGTAAAAACAAATCCCTATGCAATCATGCAGTCTCAGACTCCTTCTTAAAGTGTGCATAGATGTGCTGGAACTCATTGGTAAGCAATAGAAAAAAAGATGTGAACTGCAGCAAACTTCACATAGGCAGAATTTTTTTCATGCTAACCCCTCACTCTGGCTCAAACTTTTGATGATTTCTGGGAAATGGTGTGCACTTGAACTATAAAGCCAGCAGACATTCTTTACTCTCAGTTCTCTGGAAAAAACAACGTTTACCTCTGCTGAAACCAAATTCAAATCAGGGGTATTGCAAACTTGATTAAAAATCCAAAGGATCACCTGCTTTCAATGCCTGTTTTGTGTTGAGTAGGGAAGGGCACAAACTGGGAAAATGTGGTTTGGTTCATGGTTCATGACATACCCCATTTGTGAACCAAGGACCATCACAAATTTTTAGCTGCCCTACAAACTGGTTCAGTTTGTGAGGTTCATGGACTGGCAGAATGGCCCCCCAGCATGCTAGAGCCAGGGGTCATTTTAAGCCAGAAAGGGCTGCAACGGTGTTCCAGCAGTAAAATAAACAAATAAACAGTGATGGAAGGCATGCCCCTCCCACCCCACTCAGGTCACCCGCAACCCCATCTCCTTGTTCTAGGAGCTCTCCAGGCCCTACTTTGAGGTTGGCAAAAATAGCCAGAAAGCCAGCCCTTACACATTTATGAAATTGGGATTTGCATTTTGCCAGATCTTTGTAGATTAATGCAGGCAAAATGTTTTGCTGGAAATCCCTACCTGTGTCACTCAAGAGAAAAGATGCTGGGGGGGGGGATGCTTCCCTTTTGCTTTGAATTCAGAGGGGTTAATGTGCAAAGGGAGATGCTGCTAGGACCAAACAACCACGTGCAACCAACGACCAAGACCTGGATTTCTCTATAGTCACATATAAGCAGCTGCCTGTCTCCTTCTCACAAGGAAAAGTCAAACCTGTGTGTAATGTATCCAGCTCGACCAGGCTCGACCACATGCTCCAGCCGGCACAGACCGGTGGAGCACGGGGCTGGCCTAGGCTGAGCTTCGTTCCAGGAGAACAATAGAACAGGGGTTCTGCAAGCCCCGCCAATTGGGCCTCGAATATCTTAGGAAGTTAAGTGGATTAGTTTGAATGACCCTATCATGGGCGTGGTAGAAGTTGGGGTGTGGGTTTGTTGGGAAATATAAGCCGGCCTGTGAGCCGGTTAGTTTGTCTTGTTCTTCAACTAATAAAGTATGTGAGAGCTGAAATCACTCGTCAGTCTCAGTACTTTTCACTGGCGACGAAGGTGGAATGCCAACTCCCTCCATGAACAACGACCAAGAGATGAGCATCGCTGCCCGTTCCAATGCCGCAAGCACTGAACGCCGCCGCCAAGCTACGTGTCCGCTTCTCCGGTTCCTGGACGCAGCACCGCTCCCAAGCACCGCTGACCCCAAGAGCAGCCTTGCTTCCAATGCCGCCAACACTACGCCTGAACCACGACCTCCACGGGTGAACGCGATGGCCGCCAGCAACGAGAGCTTCCCTGCCTTCGACATCTCTCGTCCTGCACACTGGGAGACCTGGATTGAGACGCTGGAGCGTCACTTCGAGATTCATGGCATCACAGATGCGGGTACGAAGAAGGCATATCTGCTACGCTACTGCGGCATCGAGGCACATCTCCTCCTGAAGGACCTGGTGAACCCCCTACAGCCGAAAGATGTGGCCGCCACCTACGAGATGCTGGTCAAGGCGTTTACCGACCACTTGGCCCTGAAGCCCACCAAGTTTGCGGAATGAATGGAATTCTTTACAAGAACACAGGGCCCCGATGAGCAATCTCCGGAATTCCTGGCCGGCCTATGCCGCACAGCAACTAGGTGTGCCTTCCCCAACCTCACAGATGCCCTTCTAAATCAGTTCCTGGTGGGGCTGAAGGAGCCAAAGCTGCGCCGCAGGCTCATCAGCCGGGATGACCTCACTCTGGAGGCCGCCATCAAGGAAGCGGCCGCCTATGAGAAGTCCCACGCGGACCGCTGGCCGAAGCCAGTCCACCGCCTCCAGGACTCCGTCCCATTCAACGACTCGAATGACGAGGAGGTCCTGCAGGTAAACCGCCGATCACAACAGCGCACCCCACGCATCAAGGGAGCCCCCGTGGCCCCGACACCACCCAACGCCTCTACCTGTGCCAGCTGTGGCGACGCTCACGAGCGCCAGACCTGCCATTTTTGGGACGCCATCTGCAGGACCTGCAACAAGGCCGGACACCTCACCTGGGTCTGCCGCTCCAAGAGCAAGTGCCTGGGGTCCCCTGCCCAACCAGACGCCGCAAGCCTGCACACCGTGATGACCCAGCGCCGGCAGATGGTATGTAACTTGCCCCCAGACGGCCTGGACAAGGTGCATGTGACTGTCCAAATTGAGGGGTCCCCCTGCCTAATGGAAATAGACTTGGGGTCTTCCTTCTCGATAATTTCCACGGAAACCCTAAAAACGCTATGCCCTAAGGAGGGACCCCGTCTGCACAAGCCACAGAGGTTGAAACTGATGGACTTTAACAAAAACCCGGTGGCGGTCCGCGGCTGGGGCAAGTTTCGGGTCCAATTTAAAGGGTTCTCGGGGTTGCTGGACCTGCTGGTCGTGGAAGGGTGCCTCTCGAGTCTCCTAGGGTTGTCATGGTTTAAGCCTTTGGTACTCCAAATAGCAGGAGTAAACCGCCTCAGGACCGCGGACTGGGAGGCTGTTTGCTGCAATTTTCCCAAGGTGTTTGATGGGACCCTGGGGAGGTACAATGGGACCCCGATATCGTTAGATCTGGACCCCAATGTCTGGCCCATCCGCATCAAGGCACGGCCCCCTCCCATAGCAATGCGGGGAAAAATAGAGGCCGAGCTCGACCGCCTGGTCGCCCAAGGAGTGCTGGAACCAGTCTTGTCAGCGCGCTGGGAGACCCCCATTGTGATGCCAATTAAACCTAATGGGACCATACACATTTGTGCAAACTACAAATGCACCATAAATAAGGCCCTGCAGGACCATGCCTATCCGGTCCCTGCAGTGAGCCACATCCTGGACTGCCTTACGGGGGCCAAGGTTTTTGGTAAACTGGACTTGGCACAGGCTTATCAGCAGCTGCCAGTGGACGTGGCCACTGCGGAAGCACAGACCATCACCACCTACAAGGGGGCCTTCGGGGTCAATAGGCTACAGTTTGGGGTTTCGGTGGCACCAAGGATTTTCCAATCTTTCATGGATTCCCTTCTTAAAGGAATTCCAGGGGTCCAGCCCTTTCTAGATGATGTAATCATTGCGGCGCTGGACTCCACCACCTTCGCCGACTGGCTGCGTCAGGTCCTGCAGAGGTTCAACGATGCCGGCCTCAAGGTGAAGGAGGAAAAGTGCCTCCTGGGGGTGCCCCGCATCGAATTTCTTGGATTTGCAGTCGATGCACAAGGTATCCACCCCACGGATGAAAAAATAAAGGCAATCACACAAGCCCCAGTCCCCACGTCCAAATCAGAACTACAGGCCTTCCTAGGCCTCTAGAATTTTTATCATGCTTTTCTGCCCCTAAAGGCCACGGTGGCAGAACCCCTCCACCGCCTGCTAGACAAGGAGGCACCGTGGGCCTGGAAGCTGGAGCATGCAGCGGCATTCCAGGTGGTGAAAGACTTGCTGGTCTCCAACACAGTTCTGCACCATTTCTGCGAGGCTTTACCGGTTGTTCTTGCGACATGTCGCCCTACGGGGTGGGTGTGGTGTTGAGGCATAGATTGCCAGATGGCCGGGAAGTTCCGGTTGCCTATTATTCACGGACCCTGTCTTCTGCGGAGCGTAACTACACGCAGATAGATAAGGAGGTGCTGGCGATAGGGACTGGGTGGGGAGGGGGTGGCCAACAGCTAAACAAGACCTGGAATTTGCGCCCTTTGTCACAAGGCACGATGAGCTGTTGACCTATAAGGGGTGCCTAATGTGGGGAGGTAGAGTGGTCATTCCAAAACCACTACAGCCATGGGTACTGAAGGACCTTCATGAGCATCACCCCGGGGTGGTCAGAATGAAGGCCCTAGCACGGGGGTATGTCTGGTGGCCGGGGCTAGACCGGGACATTGAGGACATAGTGAAAAGGTGTCAACCCTGCCAGGCCTCCCGACCCGCACCTCCGGTGGCCCTGGAACGGGCCTGGGAATCCTCTCACCGCCCCTGGTCACGCCTGCACCTCGACTTTGTGGGCCCGTTCCGGGGACAGCTTTTTTTTATACTTGTAGACGCCTAAAGTAAGTGGCTAGAGGTTGAGCCGGTGCCGTCCACCTCCTCCTGAGTGGCCATCAGAGCGATGTGGCGGATTTTCAGCTCGCACGGATTCCCTGACACCCTGGTCACCGACAATAGGACGGCCTTCACGTCTGGGGAGTTCCAGGAGCTCACCCGTCAGCACGGGATTCGCCACGTCAGGTCAGCCCCGTTCCACCCCGCCACCAATGGCCAAGCCGAGCGCATGGTGAGAACGGCAAAAGAGGTGCTCCGCCGGACCGAAGGAACTGACTGGGACTTTAGGCTGGCGCACTTCTTGTTCGGCCAGAGGACTACCCCCCATGCGACAACCGGCCGAAGACTGGCGGAACTACTGATGGGCCGACGTCTCACCACCAAGCTAGACCGGTTACACCCCGATCGAGCACCAGAGCAGGAGCCCTCCACGGAAACTCCAGTGGTGGCACGGGGGTTTTTCCCGGAGGACCCAGTGTACGCATGGAACTACGCGAAAGGGCCCCCGTGGATTCCCGCCAGAGTAGTACGGGTCCGAGGCCCCTGATCTTACGAAGTCTCTGGAGAGGACGGCCAGATCCTGCATCGACACATCGATCAGTTACGCCGCCGGGTGCTACCCCTTGAGCTGGATGAGGGGGAGGAGTGGAACGAGCCAGCTCAACCAGACGCGGTGGCGGACGCACCAGAGGAAATCCCTGGGGACTTCAATGCCGGACACCCATCGACTGCAAATGATGCACCGGGCGAGACAGTGAGCCCAGCCCCTCCAACACCAGAACGGCCGCCGGGCCCCACGCCAGCTCGGGAGGCCATCAGTTCCCCCATGCCAGAGCTCCGCCGCTCCATGTGGGAGCAGCAGCCCCCCAGATATTTGAAAGACTATGTGTGCGGGTGTTTATCGGACCAAGGGGGAGGGGTGTAATGTATCCAGCTTGACCAGGCTTGACCACGTGCTCCAGGCAGCGCGGGGCTGGCCTAGGCTGAGCTTCGTTCCAGGAGAACAATAGAACAGGGGTTCCGCAAGCCCCGCCAATCGGGCCTCAAATATCTTAGGAAGTTAAGTGGATTAGTTTGAATGACCCTATCACGGGCGTGGTAGAAGTTGGGGTGTGGGTTTGTTGGGGAATATAAGCCGGCCTGAGAGCCGGCTAGTTTGTCTTGTTCTTCAACTAATAAAGTATGTGAGAGCTGAAATCACTCGTCAGTCTCAGTACTTTTCACTGTGGTTCCAGGATTTGGGGTGAGGGGAAACGTAACAGCATTCTCGCTCAAGGGAAGAAGAATACCTGTGCAGAAATACAGCTTGAGTTGCTGACCAGTGACTAGGACAGGAGTACTACAATTCCCATAAGGCGTTGCACTTCTTAAGCCTGCAGTGAAGGTGAAGGGGATTGTGCTTCCGGTGGAGGATTTTCAATTGGGAAGCTCTAGAGCAGCCAGAAGTTCCCCAGGAGAGGCAGCCGAGTCGAGTTGTCTCATTTGTTTCCAAAGGCAGGTCGGTGCCAAATTGCAAGGAGGAGAAGAGGAGGGAGTGTTTTATTAGCATATCAAGTGGAGGAAGGGGCGGTCAGGAGGTGAGAGAGGGTCTTTCCTTTGTGTGGCTTAAGTTGTGGCATAATTTCTTCATTTTTGGCTTGGGATGAAACTGCCGGGGAAGAGGGAATTGGCAGCATTTGAGCTTTGGGGACAGGGTGGGAGAAGAAAGAAAAGTCTAGGGAGAGCAGCAAGTGAATGGGAAAGGGGAGTGTGTGTTTGTGTGTGGAGATGGGGAGGGAGGATGATGCGGGGGGGGCTTCCTTTTGCTAATGTGCAGGCAATGGTGTGGCAAGGGTGTGAGTGCAATCCTAGGCAGATATTCTTAAGAACATATGTTCTTCATTAAGAACATAAGAGAAGCCATGTTGGATCAGGCCAGTACAACACTGTGTCACACAGTGGTCAAAACCCAGGTGCCATCAGAAAGTCCACCAGCAGGGCCAGAACTCTCAAAACCCTCCTACTGTTGCCCCCCCAGCACCAAGAATGCATACCATCACTGCCCCAGACATAGTGTTACATCTATGTGGAATTGTAGGGTTTTATCTCGTAAACTTTCTTCTGTTGACCGCTGTTTTAACTGTTTTAGTGATAATGGATTATTTATTGTTTTACAGTCTTACTATTTATCTATGGCTTTGCCTCTATTTTTTAGTGTTGATTATGGCCTTGTGCCTCTTGTTGACTGCCCTGAGCCCATGTGGAAGGGTGGGATATAAATCGAATAAATAAATAAATATCCTTTGTGATTAATAGCCACTGATGGGCCTCTGCTCCATACTCTTCCAGTATGAGTATTATTGACCTCTGATATCACTGACCTCCAGTAGCTTTCCAGTAACCCTTCAAGTGTACAGTGCCCTTTAGAGTAATACAGCCCTTGAATAAAAGGAGAATCACAGATCATTCAGTTCATCACACCTTTGCTCTGTTTCAGCCACTCGGGCTGTTTCTGCACATTGATGGACATTGTGCTATTGTTACTCTGTCATGATCAGTTGCAAGTGATTTGACCATCCACACAGGAAAATTCATTTGCAAATGATAGCTACAGAGAGTGTGGATGCAACCTTGAGGTTGTTTGATGTGCAGCCAAATAGTTAGACTGTTGTTTGAAGCAGGAGAAGGGTGAAATCTTCCTTATCTACTACTCAGGCAAGAAGGTGCAGGAGATGAGCTTTCCAGGCAGCTTTAGGCAAATGTTCTCTCAAATGTTCTCTCTCTCTCTCTCTCTCTCTGAGGACTGGAAGGTAGCTAATGTCACTCCCATCTTTAAAAAGGGCTCCAGGGGAGATCCGGGAAATTACAGGCCAGTCAGTCTGATGTCAATACTGGGTAAGTTGGTGGAAACTGTTATTAAGGATAGAATTAGTAGGCACACTGATGAACAAAAACTATTGAGGCAGACTCAGCATGGGTTCTGGTTGTGGTATCTTTTCTGTCCTCCTCAGGCTCCATCCCCAAATCTCCAGGAGTTTCCCAATGGCAACTCTATGCCTCTCACCCACCCACGGGGGTGGCCAGGGAAGACATTGCAACCCTACCTACAGGGGTCTTTTCGTAGAAAAAGAGCTGCAGGAGCTCATTAGCATATGGTATGCTAATGAGCTATTAGGCTATTAGCATATGCCACGCCCCCTGACATCACCAGAAGTGATGTCAGAAGGGGAAGCAAAAGGGGGGGAGGCATCTTCAAAAGCCTCCCCTTCCCTTCCCCAGCTGGTCTGGGTGGAGGAGCTAAGAGAGAAGGCATTTAAAGTTTAAACTCCTTCTCATGAGAGTTGGGCCACAGAATGAGGAAAGAGAGAGAGTAGAGAGAAGGAAAGAAGGAAGGAAAGAGGGAAAGAAAGAGAAGGAAAGGGGAGGGAAAGAAAGAGAGGGAAGAAGGAGGGAAACAGGGAAAGAAGGAAAAAAGAGAAGAGAAGAAGGTGGGAAAGAAAGAAAGAGAAGGAAAGAAGGAGGGAAAGAGGAAAAAGAGAGAAGGAAAGGATGGCAATTCGGCCCATTATATCCTATGAGCCATTGAAGTCAATGGTGAAAGCATAGGGTATATTCTGGGGGCTGGAGGGGAGGGGTTTGAGGAGGGGCTCCAAACTCACAGGATAGCTGGTGGAGCCTCTCCCTAAGATACCCACCAAGTTTCAAGAACATTGGACCAGGGGGTCCAATTCTATGGGCCCCCAAACAGGTTGCCCCTATTCCCTCCATTGTTCTCTATGGTGGGGAAAAAAGTAAGTTTTTTTTCCCACCATAGAGAACAATGGAGGGAATAGGGGCAACCTGTTTAGGGGCCCATAGAATTGGACCCCCTGATCCAATGTTCTTGAAACTTGGTGGGCATCTTGGGGAGAGGCTCCATAAGCTACCCTGTGAGTTTGGAGCCTCTCCCTCAAACCCCTCCTCCATCCCCCAAAATATACCCTATGTTTTCACCATTGACTTCAATGGCCCATAGGATATAGTGGAGCTGAAATTGACATTTGGCTGCCTGAAAGACTCCACGGGACGCTGGCTGGGGGCGGGGCTTGGCTCCTGAGCTCCTAGAGCTGTGTTCCGGTGCGCTCCCCCCAAAAAAGACCCCTGCCTACCTAGATACTTGTTTGGCATATTAAGAACTGCACCACACAAGCACTGTTTATTTTTAATAGAAGTTAAAATAAATATGTAAAATATTATTTTGAATACTTGATTGTCTTTTTGTAATGGTTTCCTATTCTGGCTTTTTCTTTGTAGTCACTGATGCCATTCTCTGTATGTGGAGGATGAAGAGGCATCTTCATTGTTGCCAAGAGTGGCCCTTGATCTGCCTTTTTGACTTGCCTCCCTTTTGCTCTTAGTCCCAAATGCAGTTGGTGAATGTTAGTGCTTACCAGAATGCGTCCAGCAAGCAGAAACATGGCCAGTGGGAAGTTCGGTGAATGCCCAGGATTGTCGTATATGCCAGTGAACACTTGCAACACCTTTTTTTTTTTTTGTATGTGTTGCTTAAGCATGTATTTTTTTATATATATAGGTTTATTTTTTGGATTTTCTATATATTACATAATATCTTTTGTCTCCTTACTTTACATAACTCGATAAGTTCCCCCCTCCCTCCCTCTACCCCTTGTTTGTTGATCCTTTATTCACAGCCACGGGCACAAAGTCTGAATCTTCCACTGAATGTCCTGTCTTCCTTCCACTGTTATCCACTTTAGATAAGTCTTCCATCTCGCTTTAATTTCTTCGGCTTTATCCTCCCATGTGGTTTTCTGGCGCAATTTCTCGATGATGTCCGACTGCACAAAATCAAACAAATAAGTGTGCCAGGTATCTATTGTCCATTTGCTCTTATCTTAACACTTGCAACACCTATGTTCACTAGCATTACATCTCAGTGTTTGCAAATGTCTAAACTCACCTGGAACTGGGATTGCTTAGACTCACACTGTTAACATGTCGAATGCAGGAGTTGCAAGTTGCTCTGCTGCAAGGATCCAAAGCCATTAAATCTAACTGACTCTGTTACCATTAGTCCTATTCCCATCTTGATTAAAAATAAATGCTCAGCATTTAGGAAGCACTTTGAAGTGCCTGAAGCACTTTGACACATGTTGTCAGTAATTCTCAAAACAGTCCTATAAAGTAGCTTAATATTGTCCTGTTCCCCATTGCAGTTGCAGGGCTGAGGCCAAGTGCCCCTAGCTTGTCAAAGAACACATACTTAATTCATTGCAAGCCAAAACCCATCTTCTGGGTGTGGAACAGTGGTCACTGGGTGTATTTGTGAAGTTCCTGCATTGTGCAGGGGGTTAGACTAGGTGACCCTGGAGGTCCCTTCCAACTCTATGGCCCAGGACAGACTGGCAATTTGCCCCGGTATCGAGTCGCGGCAAAAAAAACCCGGAGTAAACGATACCGGGTTTTCCCGTCCACACAGCGGGGGCCTCTGCCGGAAGATACTGGACGGAGGCGCGCGGGAGCATTCAGACTGCCACGCCAGAGGCGCGCTATATTCGCTATTTCCCCATTATTTCGGCTGTGGGCGTATGTGCATTTTGGTGATTTTTTTTTTTTGCCCTGCAACGCCGGCACCGCATTGGGCAGTGGAGCGGAGCGCAGCCAATCACACCGCTGCTGCCTCATGCCCAATGCGGGTTGCTCCCGGCTTTTCGGCTGCGCGTTCAGACTCCCCGGAAGCGGAGAAACGCGCGACAAACGCAGGCTTTCAAGATTTGCGTCGGCTTTTATCAGGTGTTTTTTTAATCCGGCAGTGAAGCGCGAGAGCACTGGTAGGCTATGGGTGGGGGACGCCAGGCAGATGTTCCTGTGTGAACATTCCATTTAATCCGATATTGAGTCGTTGTCAGCCCGGGTCCCATCCCGCGGCAAATTGCCAGTCTGTCCTCAGCCTATGATTCTGTTCTGATTTGGACCAGTAGAGCAGTACCTAGCCAACTGCCACCCATCATCAATGGCAGCTGAAAATACATTGGGTCAACCCTCGCCCATAATAGAGGAAGCACCTGTAGCTATATGAAAGGAATTATCTCAGTGGCCATTGTTTGCCAACCACAACAGTATTTCCAGCCTTCAAGCATTTTTTTCTGTCAGTAAAATATAGGGGGAGAGAGCATGTCAGGCCAGACAGCAGCTACTGGACAACTTGACACCATACAACTTGTATAACTCATGCAGACACACCTGCTTGCTACTGCTCAACAGCCGCTGCCCCATGAAATGTTGTGTAGTGGTTAGTTTCCAGAAAAGGATTTGGGAGACCCAATTTTGAATCTGAGTTGGGAAATACTTGGAGATTTTTGGGGTAGAGCCTGAGTGGTGGGTGTTGCCTTCTGACACACTTTCGGTGGTAACAGGGGTTATGGCATATGCAAATAAGTTATGCTAATGAGTTATGCTAATGAGCTCCTGCACCTCTTTTTCTATGAAATGACCCCTGGCTACAGCCACCAAACTCACAGGAGCTCTCTGTCCAACTATCCTCTACCTGCCTTCCAAGTTTGGTAAGGGTTGGATTTGCAGTGTCTGAATTATGGACTTCCAAAGACTGTGCTCCCAGGAAAGTGCTTCCTGGGGAAATGACAGGTGGTCATTTCCCCAGAAAGTACTTTCCTGGGGGCACCTTTTTTGGGGGGGCTGTAACTCAAATCCTGTAAACCCAATCCTCACCAAACTTGGAGGGCCAGTAGAGAACAGTCTATAGCTTGCATAGCTTGCACAGGATCCATTCTATACACTCCTGAACTTCCTGGATTTATGCCCATCAAAATGACCGCCTGCATGTGTAGTATGAATGGGACTCATGCCCCTGTATAAATCATTGATGCGACCTCATTTGGAATACTGTGTACAGTTCTGGTCACCACATCTCAAAAAGGATATTATAGCATTGGAAAAAGTGCAGAGAAGGGCAACTAGAATGATAAAAGGGTTGGAGCACCTTCCCTATGAAGAAAGGTTAAAACGCTTGGGGCTCTTTAGCTTGGAGAAACGACGGCTGAGGGGTGACATGATCGAGGTTTATAAGATTATCAATGGGACTGAGCAGGTTGAGAAAGAAGTACTTTTCTCCCTTTCTCACAATACAAGAACTCGTGGGCACTCTATGAAATTGCTGAGCAGTCAGGTTAGAACAGATAAAAGGAAGTACTTCTTCACCCAAAGAGTGATTAACATATGGAATTCACTGCCACAGGAGGTGGTGGCAGGTACAAGCATGGACAGTTTCAAGAGGGAATTAGATAAACATATGGAGCAGAAGTCCATCAGTGGCTATTAGACACAGGGTATAGATGGGAACTTTCAGTCTGGGGCAGGTGATGCACTCTATTCTTGGTGCTGGAGGGGGTAGCAGTGGGAGGGCTTCTGGTGTCCTGACCCCACTGCTGGACCTCCTGATGGCACCTGGTATATTTTGGCCCCTGTATGACAGAGTGTTGGACTAGATGGGCCATTGGCCTGATTCAACATTGGCTTCTCTTATGTTCTTATGGAATATAAAGATTTTTGTATATAGTTTTTTTTCTTCTTGATTGTTCATATTCATATTTTTTTTCTTGGTTTTATGGATTTTTCTTTTAAGTAATATTTTATTAGGATGTTAGAAAGGCCTGTTATGGGGGTCACATGGGATGCCGATGAAGGCAAACGTGTGAAATCCCAGCTCCGTCCTTCCCACCCCTTGAATCGACAAAATATACAATCTAAGAACTGAGCTTCAACTTTAAAATGGGCAAAAATGACTCTACCAAAGCTACCGCAACTACAACATCTGCGAGAAACATACAAAAGTTTTTTCCGAAGGTACAGCAAGACAAACATTCCGAGGAGGGCCCGGACGATACTGACAAAATGGCGACCGATGAGGCGAATGCTACACCAATCTCCTACCCACCTTCTGAAGAGTCTATGATGAATATGTTTGCTTCTATGGAACGTAAAATCATAGATAACATGTCGGCTCTCATCACACCCCTAAACGACAAGCTTGCAGAACTCACTGTTTCTTTAAATAAGGTCAGTCAAACTGTGGAGCGGGCTCAAGAACTTAGCACTAACTTAAAGGCAGATGTGGACTTTATTTGTAATGAAACCGAATTCCTGCGTGATCGAGTGATAGCGCTAGAGACCTCGGCTTGCAAGACTCATTTAAAATTTAGAGGGTTCCATGAACAAGCAGAAAACAACACAGAGCTACAGATCTTTTTGGCGGGTTGGCTAGCGCGGGAAATGCAGTTGGAAGATGGCATAGCTCCTATTATTCAATCAGCGTATCGCATTGGCACGGCAGAACCATCGCGCTTCTGGGGGCCCAGAGACATTCTAGCTGAAGTGCCTGACTTCCGTACAAGAAAAAGAATAATTGAAATAGCAAGGGCAAAAGGATCCCTGACCTTCAATGGATCCCCCATACAAGTCTTCATCGATCTCCCCAGAGACGTCCTTAACAAAAGACGGGAGCTGCGCCAAGTTACAGAGGCACTAAGACAAGCTAAGATCCCTTATAGATGGCATAATCTAACGAACCTCCAAGTTAACATTAAGGAAGAACTTCACACTATTAAAAATCTTGACGCCGGTCTCAAACTTCTACAATCCTTAAACATTACTCCGCAGATGGACACTAGCAAAGGCTCCAGGAAGAGGGAACATCCGCCATCCCCGTACAAGGACGGCAAACACGCTAATCGGCATGCAGCAGCACACTAAAGCCCTCTCTACTATTGCCTAAAAGAGCAGCAAGAAGTTTAAATTCCACAGTTTGTACTTCTAAGTTTGTAAATGTATTAATATTTGATGAATTCCATATTCTAGGTTGTGTTATATCAATGATTCAATGTTCGATCTATAGTTTTTAAAGCTTCATGAATTAATTATCGTGATTTGGGGGCGGGGGGTGACGTTCTTGAACACTACTCTTTATACAACAGTCTTTTGTAGTCAGAGAGCTCTCTGTTAGCCTGAACGGGAAAACCAACCTCGCCAGGCTAAGTAGGACTGTTTTTGTGTATGTGTGTGTGTGTGTGTGTGTGTGTGTGTGTTTTGTGTTTGTTTGTTTGTTTGCCTGTTGTTGTTTTTTTAAAATTAGTATCACTATCTGTTATTACTTTCTTCACTAGAAATTAAACTTTGGAATCTTACTTCTTAGACAAAGAACTTAAAGTTGACGCTTCATACAAGGAAATATAATTGTGTTTTGTGCCAGTGGATTTCACTCTCATACTAGATCTTCTTTCTTTTTAATTTTATCCTAAGCTCTTAAAAATCAATTAATTACCACAAGTGTTTGAATCATTTGCTAAGAATCTAATCAGTTATTCTAAATCTTCAGTGAGAGATACTCTATTCATATATATTATCAATTAATTAACTCTTAAATTCATTACAACGTAAACCTTTGCCTTCTATCTTTTTAGTGTCAAAATTAATTATTGTGTGATTAATCTGATAATTATAATTAATTGACAGTGTGATTAATATTTGCATAATTACTACTGTTTCAGAAAATCTTTTAGCCCAATTTTTAAATACTATTTTATATTAGTTATAGTTGTAACATAATCAATTTGATATTACAATTACATTGAGTGTTGTTTGAGCTGATAATTATTTGCACCTATTTACTCAAGATCTTAAAAAATTATGTTCTAACTTTCAGAGTAACTTAACAGAGCACTGTTTGCAGAGTAGTGAGCTTTAGTTGATCAGTTGGTCAACATTCATCTTCTGTCATAAGTGGCATATCTACTAAGTGGTATTAATTAATTGAGAGATCACTTAAGAGGTAAAACAACATTAGTGGCACTAATTCTCGTATTCTTCAGAACCACAACATAGCGATATCTGACATTGTGTACTAACTTAACTTAACTCACTAACAACTCATCTATACTACTTGATCATGACTTACACCACATGGAAGGTCACCTCGCAAAATGTTCGAGGTCTTAACAATCTAATTAAATGCAAAAGGGTCCTAACACACTTAGCTAAATCTAAATCAGAAATGATATTACTGCAAGAGACCCATTTACATTCTAAAAATCAACCTGATCTTAAAGCCAAATGGATCCAATATCAATTTCATGCTAATGGAAACTCCAAGTCCAGAGGAGATGCAATACTCATCACCAACAAGGTCCACTTCCAGCACAAAGCCACATTGACAGACCCAAACGGCCGCTATGTTTTCGTTAAAGGTCTACTTGACGATCAACAGATCACTATAGCCTCGGTGTACGCACCTAATGTGCCTCAACTCTCATTCCTTAAAGAAACCTTAATGGCCCTAGACTCGTTTCATGAGGGAGAAATAATACTGGGAGGTGATCTTAACCTAATAATGGATCCAGAATTTGATCGCTCCATCACTCGGGGAAATGCTCACCAGAAACCCAATCAATCAACAGGACTAAAGGAATTATTACAGCAATATAAACTGACTGATATCTGGAGACATATTCATCCCCTTGACAAAGATTATACCTTTTACTCTACTAGGCATGAGGTGTACACGCGCATAGATTTCATCCTAGTCTCCAACATCGCAACTCACAAAGTCTTAGACTCAGATATAGGTTTAATCTCCTGGTCTGATCATGCAGTGGTGAGTTGTGTTCTGCAATCCTCAGCTAATCAACCACAAACCATAACATGGACACTCAACAAATCCTTACTCTTCAATGAACAGTGCGTCGAGGCAATTGAGCAACAAATTAATCACTATCTAAAAGAAAATCACACAGAAGACACATCATCTTCCATAATCTGGGATGCTCTAAAAGCAGTTGTCAGGGGACATTATATCTCTTTGAACTCAAGACTTAAAAAAAGAAAAACTAGCCTTAAGGGAGGAAATTCTCAACAAAATCAGACTTCTAGAGTTAGAACACAAAGCATCCGGGAGCAGCAGAGTGTTTAGAAAACTTCTATCTGAACGCAAATCATTGAAACTCATGGAGAGCTCTCAAATACAGAAAAACCTCCTCTATGTAAAGCAGAAATACTGGATAAATTCACCTAAAACATTGCGCCTCCTATCCTGGCGAGTCAAAGACAAAAGATTATCGAGGCACATACTGTCGGTTAAAGATCGGAATGGTAAAATGCACACAGACTCTTTATCAATTAACAAAGTTTTCGCTGACTTCTATCAGTCGCTTTATTCCACTACAGGACCTTCCTCTGAAGATATTCAAAAATACTTGTTAATGAATCAACATATCAAAAAAATCACGGAAGATCATCGAGAAATCTTAGAAAGACCAATAGAGCCCCATGAAATCCTGGAACTCAGATCCCGGCGACCCGGCAACGCCGCTGGTCACCGGGGGCTGCTTTGCCGCCCTTGGGAGGCCGGGCAGCAACAGTCACGACATCTGTTGTCGTGGCGTGGGCAGGGGGCGGAGCCAGCTATGATAGATGGCCAGGCTTTGCTCCCGCCCGTAGTCAGTTGCTCCAATGTGCTTGGTAGCACAGGGAGCAAAGTCCAGGTCCTCTGTGGAGGGCCTGTGAAGCAGCGGGCCGAGTCCTCTGCCGGGGCAGCGGGCTGCGGCGTTGGCCAGGACATTGGCCGGACATTGCTGGTGCTCCGGCCGCAGCGTCGGGCCGCAGCACCGAGCCGGCCACAGCATCGGGCCGCGGCGCCGAGCCGGCCGCAGCGTCGGGCCGTGGCGCCGAGCCGGCCGCGGCATCTGGCCGTGGTGCCGAGCCAGCCGGAGCATCGGGACGCGGCTTGCGGCCAGCTGGCATGTCGGGGCTGCCGTGTACAGCCGGGGTTGTGGCCGGGACGGTGGCCAGAGCTTTGGATGTGGTGGCGGCTGGGGGGAGATGCTAGGTGCTGGCTGGTGCATCTGGTTGTGTGGCCTGGGCAGAAGCCTTGATGGCGGCAGCCAGGGCATCAGCCGCGGGCAGACCATTGGGGCCGCGGCGGAGGCTTGAGTGGGGGCTGTGGCAGTGGCTTCTTCTTTGGAACCGCAGCTGCAGTCTGATTTGGGTCACTCTTTTTTTTGCTTTAAACAAGTTATTTTTGCTTTAAACAAGTTATTTATCGGCCCTATTGTCTGCCCTCTAAAAAGAAAATGAATAAATTAATTTAAATAAATAAATAAATTTAAGCCCCACTCCACCATCATCAGAAGCCACATTGTGCTGGCCTGCCTTGATTCAGTGTTCTGCTGGGTGGCTGGGTGAGTGGCAGCCATTTTATGGTGGGTGGAATGCGACGGCCATCTTAGGGCTACGTGGAGTGGCAGTCATTTGGGCCTTTCCCTTTGGCAGCCATTTTTAAGGTTATATGTAGCATGGGCCCAAAGAAGAGCACGGGAGCATCATCTAGTAAACTGTCTACAAATAAGTGGTGGGGCCAGAACATGGTAAAACAAAAAACAACCCCTCCCAAAATTGCCCACTTTGGCACCTGTCTGTTTCCCGTTGGCATTGTTTCCGCCTCTGGTGCCCTCTACATGGGTAAGCACAGTCTGTGGCGGTGGCTTTTGGGCCTCCTGCAGCCACAACTTCCGGTTGGGTGACCCTCGATCAGTCCCAAGTTATCTCAGGGCTGCTCTCTCAAGTACAGTTTTGGGAGAGATCTCTCAGCATTGCCTGCCCCATGGGGTGTCTGCTGTGGGGAGGGGAAGGGAGTTCGTGGGTCACGTTGAGACTCTGAGTGAGGGACGGGATATATAAATCCAGTCTCTGCTCTTCTTCTTCTTCTTCTTTTTTCCCCCTGTCCCGCCACGGCTGCTGGCGTGGTTTTTGAAGGTAGGCTGTAATAGAGAACTAGTCTCCGTACTACCAGAATTGGAGGGATTTTGGGATGGAATGTTTCTCAGTCAGAGACCATCTGCTTGGCATGCAGAGAGTCCTAGGTTCAATCTCCAGCATCCTTAGGTGATGGATTTGGTAGTGGGCGATGTGGTAGACCTTTGCCTGGAACATGGCGAGCATTTGCTGCTTTGTGAGGCAGTACTCATTTTTAGTAAACTTGGAAGCATAAAGTGCTATTGAAGGGGCTATTTCTTATTAAAAAATGATTCCATACTTATTGAAGCTGGGATTAGGTATTGAAGGCTGAAAAAAGGGATTTCTCTTCAATTTGACAGTTTTTAAAGGGTTTTATTCAAAGACTTCTGAATCCAATCTTCAGATTTTACTACTTCGTCCTCATGCGGAGGGAGGTAGTTATGGTGTAGTGGTTGAGAGCAGTGGACTGTGATCTGGGGGAACTGTTTTTGATCACCTGTGCTCCCACGTGGGGCCAGTTGGATGACCTTGGGGCAGTCACAGTTCTCTTGGTGTGGTTCTCGTGTTTCTCTCAGGGCTCTCAGCCCCACCTAGCCACAATGAGGGAAGTGCGGGATATAAATCCAACCTCCTCTTCTCTGAATACTACAGGATCCTTTAATTGTATCTAACTGTAAGCTAGGTATAGAAACAGAATTTGAGGTGTTGTAGTGTAGTCAGTGGGAACAGTTACTTGAAATTGGGTGGCTCAATTGGGCACTTAGCGTGTGGGGTGAATTCAAGGTATCTGACTGGAAAACAGCAAAACTTTTAATGGCTTCCTTCGGTGAAGGAATCCTTATCAGCAACATGTGACTTGCCTATGTCAATGCTCGCTGAGGGGGCAAATTGGGTTAGTACATGTCATGTGTTAGGATTCATAATACCCATTGCAACACATCATTAGTGTCTTATGTTTTCTGTTTTAGCAGGTATTCGGTGTGACTTTGAATCTGCTGCGTGATCTGGGAATCTGTCAGCTGGCACGTTGTTTCATGTCATTGGTTTGGTCCAATGAGCATTCTTCACAGGTTTAATTGTGCATTTGTCTTTCAGGGGAAGTCCAGTGAGTGGCCAGGGCCTAGATGAGTGGTGTTGGTTATGATAGGTTGTGGGAGGTGCTGGCTGGGATGCAGTGGTGCAGCCACGGCAATAGGAAAGGAGGCAGATGGGCTTTTAAGGAGGTTCCAGTAGGGCAAGGGTTAAGCGGGACCCATCAGTGGATCAGTACGGCTTGGGAGGCCAGGTGGCGGTTCTGTTCATGCTCTTGGGAGGAATGACACTACTTCTAGACCTGGCAGTTCCACTGATGCCATCTTCACCTTTTCGTGATTGTGCATACAGCCTGCACGTATGTGCATACATCAGATACAGCCTACACGTAGGTGCATATATCAGATGGTAGGCACGTATGTACGCACATAAGATGCTTGTCCTAGTATTTAGGATAGGAACCCAATTTCTGTTAAGAAATAACAGGTACTGGGCAGTCTTCAGGACAAGGTTTTAAAAATAAATAACAAACAAGCAAAAAAAAAATTAAATTATACAGGTTTAAAGTGACACCACATTGTAAATTAGCAACATCACAATTTTTAAAGCCGAACTTACTGGTTGGCTAGGAGGGTTCTTAGTGGTTATTATAGGAGCATTTCATATGCCTAGAAGCATTTTCAAGTGCCTTATTGGGCAGTCCCTTGACTTTATGACAATGGGTGCCTACCTGTTCAGGTCTGCCTGCAATAGTTGGAATAGCCAAGGCACTAAGACAATTGATCCAGACCTCCTCCAGTGTTGTTTTCACAGTTTGACAATTTAGGGAACCTGGGTCAGAGAGGCTATCTTCTGACATAGACCTCAGCTAGTGACACTTCCAGGCCTCAGTTTCCTATCTTTCAAGGTGCTGGTTGCCAGAAGATCCGAAGGAAAGAGTCTTGTCTTTTTTAAGAGACTTAATGTGTAACAATGCACAGCTTTAGTTTTCATGGCTTGGAGGTAAATAGCATCACTTGATAATTAACATCCCTTTAAAGGGAGGAGGCTTCCTTTGCTTTACAGGAATATATATATGAGTTAGATCATTTGATTAGGGCACACGTAAGCCCTATGTACATTGGCTCTGCCTTGCAGATCACAACGGCTGTGCAAATGCAAACATTGCTGTGTGGATGTAGTGGAATACTACAGCATTCTGTGAAGGTATTGGGGAAAGGGAGCTTTAGAGGACCAGAGGCAGCCAATTTATCTGGCAGTGAAATAAGGGGTGTTATTGCAATTCAGGTTATTAATTCAGTTACAGCTTTAGGCCTGCAGATGGAACTTTTCTGATCAGGCATCCCCTCTGTAGTGGGCCTTTCCTGGGGTGAAGTTTGGAACTCACTTTTCTCAGTTCAGTGCCACTTCTACTGCGGCTGTCCTGGGCTACGGGTTCCTTTTGCCGTGTGGCGGTGTCAGTGGAACCTTGTTCAGATTAAGACTTCTAGCTGGTCACTACTCTCCAGTTTGGGGGTGGCGTTATGGCTCAGTGAGCTAGTGGCGGGCTTTTGCCTAGCATTCAAACAATGGAATTATAAAGTTTAAAGTTATTAATGAGGTTTTTCTTTCAGGTGCTGCTGGCAGCAGGGCAAGTCGAAGAGTCACTGTCTGCGGCCACAGCATGGTCCTTTCGGTCACCCATCGGGCCAGTGGGACACCTTGGCTGTGAAGGCCCTTGTGCTATGAGCTGAGGCTGACCTTGCAATAATAAGAGCAAGATGACACAGAGTGTGGATAGTCTGGTCGGCTATTTTGCTTCGCCATGAAGGACACGGCCTTGGTCCTGCAAGTGGAGTCTGACCTTGTGATGATAAGAGCAAGGTGGCCTGCAGATAGGCTGGCTGGCTATTCTGCTTCACCATGAAGGACAAGGACATGGTGCTAAGAGTGGAGGCTGACCTTGTAATGATGGGAGCAAGGTGGCCTGGAGTGCAGATAGTCTGGTCGGCTATTCTGCTTTGCCATGAATGTCAAAGTCATGGTACTATGAGTGGTGACTGACCTTGTGGGGATAAGAGCAAGGTGACCTGGTGTGCAGATAGTCTGGTTGGCTACACTGCTTTGCCATGACGGGCAAGACCCTGGTCTTGCAGATGGAGGCTGGCCTTGCAATGATGAGAGCAAGGTGGCCCAGTGGTGCAGAGAGTGGGGTCTGTTATTCTGCCTTGCCATATATGGCGCAATTGGGCAGACCCCGCAAGGCATTCAGCCACCCACTGGATGTGGAAGGCCATGGAGGGTGGTTGAGTTATGGGTCCTGTATATAGCTGATGGGTACACCTATCAGACAAGGGCAATGGGTTATTTTTGTAGGACTTGCGGCAAGGGATTAGGTCAGCCTTGGCCCTTTTTGGTGGGGAGCAAAGACCAAAGCAGAGGCTTGGTCTTGGTTGTGGCAGGTTGGTGCGGGCAAGAAACCGGAACCGGTGAGCACCTTACGGCATTTTCCCCATTAGGGAACAGGGGGTCATCAGGAACTGCCTTCAGATTTCTAAGGTCCAGGGTGGGGAACGGTGATCACCTCCTCTGGGAACCTCTTAGGATATGCTCCTCTCTGCAAGTTGGAAGGCTTCAGGGGTAGGCGCTCCTAGGTGGCGACCAGTTTGCTGGGCTGCTGGTCACGAGCCAGACCGATGGCTCAAGACCAGAGCTGGGTGACCCACCCGAGAAAAGGGCAAGGAGGTTGGTCAACGGAGTGACACCTGCCTTGCCTGTTCCGTGCTCGCTTAGCTGGTCCCTTGCCGCAATGTTATGTTAAATAGTTAATAAAGTGGCCCTTGTTTACTTCCAAACTGTTGTCTGTCTCATTATTCCGACTAGGGGGGCAAACGATAAAGAACTTGAAAAACAACAAATCAGCAGGACCTGACGGATTCCCTTCAGAATTCTATAAATGTTTTGCTAACACATTGGCTAAACCCCTAGCTGCTTCAAATCCCTCCGTCTTGGAACTCAGCCTCCATAATAACTATTCCTAAAGCTGGAAAAGACAGCTCAAACCCAGCTGCTTATCACCCCATCTTGCTCCTGAACCAGGACTATAAAATCTTTACATCGATTCTGACTAAAAGACTTAACTCAGTTTTATCTAAATATATTCAGCAGGACAAATCGGGTTTTGTACCTGGTCGAGATATAACGGACAACATCTTCAAAACGTTGAATATAATCTCTGCATGTGAAAAATCGAAATTGGAATCTATTCTTCTTTCGCTGGATATAGAAAAAGCTTTTGACTCTCTGGAAACATCTTACCTAATTGCATTATTACATCATATGGGATTTGGCCCTTTGTTTCTTAGAGCCATATCAACAATCTATAAAACACCAACTGCTCAGATAAAGATAAATGGGCTGACATCTAAGAATATCACACTCAACAGAGGCACCAGACAGGGATGTCCGCTGTCACCGATCCTTTTTGCCCTGGCGTTGGAACCCTTAGCAACTGAAATCAGAAATAACGGTGATATCCAAGGAATATCCGTAGGTTCCTACTCCTTCAAACTCAGTCTATTCGCAGACGACATGCTTGTCTACCTAACTAACCCAGACACATCCTTGATCCATCTTCAAAGAATATTGCATCATTTTGGCACAATCTCAGGTCTCAAGATTAATCAATCTAAATCTCTCATAATGCCTCTGAACATGTCACCAACATTAGAGCTCACCTTAAAAGAGCAATACGAATATCAATGGGCCAAGGAATCCCTTCAATACCTTGGAATCCAAATACCCAGGAAATTAGTTGATCTGCAATCCAAAAATCACCAAGCAAAATTTTCAGAAATCAAAACAGAACTCAACAACTGGAGTAAATTACAGCTGTCCTATATAGACAGACTGCATCTAATTAGATCATTTGTTCTCCCCAAGCTTCTGTTCCTATTTCGTATGATCCCGATCGAATTATCAAATGATTTGATTAAAAGATGGCAACAGTAGCTTAACACATTTCTCTGGCAAGGCAAGCGCCCAAGGACCAGATTTTCAATACTCAGGAAAAGAACATCGCAAGGAGGGCTAAACTACCCTGACTTGATGACCTACTACAAAGCCACACTGCTGACTCCGATAATCAAGATGCTGCGTCAAGGAGATATTCTTGATTGGGTAAAACCTTTTATGCCTCTGATAACTCCTCTGTCCATACAAGAGGTCATATGGAATACATCAAACAGTCGTCCTCACAATGTGAAAACACATATGTTCTTGATGGCCATTCTTAAAAACTGGGACTCATGTCGGTCATTGCTACTACCAAGATACTCCAGATTTTCTTCATATCTCTCTCAGTCATGGTTCTCCCCTGGATGTGATACAGAATTAAGGAAAGTTTGAAGCAAGCTGACATGACACGCTTAAATGACATCTTATGCAAAGACGGTTTATCCCCTAAATTGCTACTAGATCAAAAGTTAAAGAAATCTATGCCGTGGTTCTTTTATCTTCAACTAAACCATATGGTACACACTCAACTCATGAAGAAACCTCTGACCCCGTTTGAAAAACTCATTGATCTGAAAAATGAAACATCTAAGGGTTTAATCTCTGTAACATATGATATCCTGATTTAACAAAAAGACGAACTGCCAATGAAACATCAATTACAATGGCAACAGGACTGTGGTACACCTATTACACCCCAACAATGGTTACAAATATGGAAATCCAAGCTGATGACTTCATCAGTTGTTTCAACAAAATTACAGACCCACAGAATCATCACACGCTGGTATTTAACACCGGAACGTCTCTCCAAGATGACATCAACACACTCGCCCTACTGCTGGAAGAAATGTGGAGAAATCGGTTCCTTTGCTCACTGTTGGTTGCAGTGTGCTCATATCCAGCAGTTTTGGCATGATGTCCTGGCGCAAATCAAATCAATCACAGGCTATGAAATACCATTTGACCTGACATTACTATTTCTGGACTTATGGAACTCATTAGAAATATCTTCCATTCAACGGGAACTAATCACCAGCCTTATTGTGACTGCCAAAACAGCCATTGCATCTAGATGGAAAGCCGACAAGGCCCCGACACGTTCGTGTTGGCTCAACAAAGTGTGGGATCATCTGATCTTAGAAAAGATTACAGACCATCTTTGCCACGCAGAAATTTATCCCCGAACATCCACTTTTGCAGAAAAATGGTTACCCTACATGGAGTATCTTTTTGCCTCTGATCTGCAACCTTCCAACCATTCATATCTGAACATTTTGAAACACTAACTGACCTCAAATTAAAGAGTACACAATGCTTAGATATCCTCTGACGTTAACTGTCTCTGATAGAATACGAGAAACACTTGCCTACTGTAATCTCATTTCTCTCACCAAAATAGTAATACATATTTCTGACAACTTGCTCATTGTTATTGTTAACTTGCTTGTATCCATTCTCACTGTTTTCATTTCATTCCAAGTTGCTGCATGAAACCTTGTATGTAATGTTGTTGAATTCTGTTTTCCATTGAAAATATAATAAAAAAATATTTTTTTTTTAAAAAAAGAAAGACCTGTTATATAGAAGGCTTTCCTCTTGTAAGTCTGATATTGTTAGCAGACAACATAATAGGTACAAAGTTCATGATTCTGTAGTTCTTAAGGGCAACACTTTGCAATGTCTGGGTCAGATAAGATTTTGGTCTCATATCAAGAACAACAAACACTTTTGTTTAGGATATGAAGAATCCTTGCCTATTATCATTTAGGTTAGGTTAAGTAAACACTTAGGTTTTATGTAGATTTGATGTAGATATATGTTTCTTTACATCTGACAAATCAGAAGCTTATTATTCAAATGACCACTGTCTTTTGTAACCAATTATTGCTTTTTGAATATTTTTTGATGATGTCAGTCCATGTATAAAATATCATGTATTTCCTGAATATGCTCAGAATATGTTCAAGAAGAAGAAGAAGATGAAGAAAAAGAAGAAGAAAGTAGTCAATTTTTGATGAGTTATTTGGTCCAGTTGTTTTCCTGTTAATTGAAGCATATCTCCCAAATATGCTGAGAAGAAAGTAGTCAATTTTGGATGGACTATTTGGTCCAACTGTTTTCCTGTTAATTGAAATAAAACAAAGATCTTCCTCCTCATTTGACTTCATTTTTGACATAGAATCAAATATGTACAACACATGCTAGAGGCACCAGATTCATAAGGTACTTCCATCTGACTCTCATCTGCCTGTCCTCCAAGTTTGGTGTCTCTAGCTTGCACAGGATCTGCTCTATACACTCCTGAATCTGTGCATGTCACAATGACCGAGGTTCAGGAGTGTATAGAACGGAAGGATTTTACATATTACTCTGCAAGACACAAGTCATGGTCAAGAACAGACATGTGTTGGATCTCGTTAACAATTATAAATGACTTGGTGGAAGCAGAAATTTTACCAGCAATATTTGCAGATCACAACCCTCTACTTTTGACATTACAAGATTCAGAAAAGATGGACTTTGAATACTTTCCTTTTGAAAAAGGAAAAATTTGTAACAGACTCTAAAAGGGAATTTCCAATGTTCTTTAAGCAAAATATCCAACCAAATATTTTCATTTGAGTTGTATGGGATGCATTTAAGGCTTACACAAGAATTTGGATAATTAAGGAAGATGCATATATTAGGAAACAAAAGAAACAAAAATATATAAAGATTGGAGAACAACTTTAAAAAGAAGATAAGATGAAACAAGGTCTCTCAACTGAACAAACAAGAACTTGTATAAAGATGCTACAACATCAGATAAACTGCTTGTTAACATAAGAAATAGCAAAAAAAATGGCCTTGCAGTTTAAGCATTTCGCTGCTCGGCTGCACCGTGTCTCGCTCCGATGGGGGGGAGCCAAGACTCGGCTGACAGAAGGGTCTGAGATTGTCCCAGACCCTCCCAGCATCTCTGTAGGAGATCCTCTGCCTGGGGGGCCAAGGAGAGCCTCTTCCAAGGTGACAGCCAAGGAATTGAGGCTCACCTTTTTCCCTGAAAGGTCCCATTGCCATAGAGCCAGTATGGCACCGAGAGATGACTGCTGGACAAGTGGACATGGTCAAAAGTTTTGAAATGCTTCTAAAAGACTTCAAAGGCTTCAAAACGTGAGTTAAGCAATGTTCAGGTGATTTAAAGCATCTACGAGAACCTTGGTAGCAATTAGAAGCACCTAAGTGCAAAGCAACAGGGGAGGGAGAAAACTCAAGACTTCACCCCCCCACTTAAAGAAAGGTGGTTTTAAAGCGCAAGTAAAGAACTTTGTGTTAAGCTAAACGCATCAGATTACTAGTGAAATCAAAAGCTGCATAAGAACATAAAGCAGATTAAATTCAGCTACTTTGTTTTGGGAAACTTACTTCTTGTTGATATTATGGCTGGGAGAGGGTGGGATTGGGGGGAAAAAATGCCGGCCATAAATAGCCTACCAATGCCTCCCTCCCAGAACCAGGAAGTAGCAGCAGACATGTCTACACTGCTGGTGAATGCACTGTGCCCTCTAATGGAACAGATGACTAACCTCAATGCTAAAATGGATAATTTGCAAAAACAATTGACTCAAATGGACAAAAGAACCTCAGTAACGGAAAAGATGTTAAAATAGATGGCAAAACAGATGGAGAGTATCAACAAAAGAGCGGATGAAGCAGAGAAGGAAAGATCCTCCAATAAAACACAACTAACACAGCTCCAGCTGTATTGGAAACATTGAACAATATGATTAGAGAAGATACACAGATTAAAGGTCTGAAAATAAGAGGAGAAGAATAAAAATTACAAGCCTTCACAGATGATTTGGTATTTATTTTAGAAAACCCACTAGAATTGGCGACCCAGCTTTTGAAAGCATTGCAAGAAAATGGTTGAGTGGCCAGACTGAAAATTAATTTCAATAAAACAAAGAGTTTAACAAAGAATATTATTAAAGAACAGATTCACAAATTTGAAGAAATTTCAGGTATTTAAGTCCAGAAGAAGGTTAAACACTTAGGAATAAATTTAACAAACAGATGTAGTTCTCTATTACAGGACAACTATACAAAACTTTTAACTGAAATTAAGAAAGATCTGGAGAAATGGAAAGACTTGCAGATATCTGTGATGGGAAGAATAGCTACCATAAAAACGAATATCCTACCAAGTTGATTTTTTTATTCCAGACAATTCCAATTATCCAAAATCAACAATACTTCAAAGAAATTAAAAGGCTTTTTTATATCAAAATACCCAAATGGGTTTCACCACATGAAGCTTTTACACATCCAAAATTATTTCAAAAAAACTTAATGCACAGATATGAAGATTTGCTGGATAATAAAAACAAACTAAAGACAATAGAGAACCTAAAAAAAAAAAAGATATAGAACTGAGTTGGTGGGAAAGAGCAAAATTAGAATCAAGATTTGTTAAAGATTAACAAATGGGTTTTTATGAAAAACCAACTGAAATAGCTCCCTCATGGATCACTGCCTTGACGTGGTGAAGGGGCTTGCATGGTTCAATGAGGCTGTGGGCTATGCTGTGGAGGGCCACCCAGGACAGACAGGCCACAGCAGAGGACTCAGACCAAGTGTGATCCATTGGAGAAGGAAATGGCAATCCACTCCAGTATCTTTGCCAAGAAAACCCCATGGACAGTAACAAAAGTCTACAAGATATGATACCGGAAGATGAGCCCCTCAAGTCAGAAGGTGTCCAATATGCTACTGGGGAAGAGCAGAGGGCAAATACAAGTAACCCCAGAAAGAGTGAAGTGGCTGGGCCAAAGCTGAAAGGACACTCAGTTGTGAACGTGTCTGATGGTGAAAGGAAAGTCCGATGCTGCAAAGAATGATACTGCATAGGAACCTGGAATGTAAGATCTATGAATCAAGGTAAGCTTGACGTGGTAAAAAATGAGATGGTGGTCAAAAATGAGATGACAAGACTGAACATCGACATCTTGGGAATCAGTGAACTAAAGTGTACAGGAATGGGCAAATTTAACTCAGAAGACCATTATATCTACTACTGTGGCCAAGAATCCCGTAGAAAATATGGTGTGGCCTTTATAGTCAACAAGAAAGTGCAAAAGGCAGTATTCGGATATAATCTCAAAAATGACACAATGATCTTGGTCCGAATCCAAGGCAAACCATTCAACATCACAGTAATTCAAGTCTATGCTCCAACCACTGATGCAGAAGAGGCTGACCTACAAAACCTCCTAGAACTAACATCAAAAAAAGATGTCCTCCTTATCATAGGGGACTGGAATGCTAAAGTAGGAAGTCAAAAGGTAACCGGAATAACAGACCTGGAGCTGACTGTGGTTCAGATCATGAGCTACTCATTGCAAAATTCAGGCTTAAACTGAAGAAAGTTGGGGAAACCACTAGGCCATTCAGATTTAATCTAGATCAGATCCCTGATGAATATACAGTGGAGGTGAAGAATAGGTTTAAGGGACTAGATTTGATTGACAGAGTGCCTAAAGAACTATGGACAGAAGTTCGTGACACTGTACATGAGGCAGCAATCAGTACCTTTCCAAAGAAAAAGAAAAGCAAGAAAGCCAAGTGGCTGTCTGATGAGGCTTTACAGATTGCAGAGAAAAGAAGGAAAGTGAAAGGCAAAGGTGAAAAGGAAAGATTTATCCAACTGAATGCAGATTTCCAGAGAAAAACAAGGCGAGATAAGGAAGCCTTCCTGAATGAACAATGCAAAGTAATAGAGGAAAACAATAGATTGGGAAAGACTAGAGATCTCTTCAAGAAAATTGGAAAAATCAAGGGAACATTCTATGCAAAGCTGGCCATGATAAAGGACAAAAACGGTAGGGGCCTAATAGAAGAAGAAGAGATTAGGAAGAGATGGCAAGAATACACAGAAGAACTTAACAAGAAGGACCTCAATGTCCTTGACAACCACAACAGTATGATCACTGACCTCGAGCCAGACATCCTGGAGTGCAAAGTCAAATGGGCCTTAGAAATCATTTCTAACAACAAAGCTAGTGGAGGTGATGGTATCCCAGCTGAGCTATTCAAAGTCTTAAAAGATGATGCTCTTAAAGTACTGCACTGAATTTGCGGGCAAATTTGGAAAACACAAGAGTGGCCACAGGATTGGAAAAGGTCAGTATACATTCCAATCCCAAAGAAGGGCAATGCCAAGGAATGTTCAAACTATTGTACAATTGCACTCACTTCACATGCTAGCAAGGTCATGCTAAAGATCCTACAAGCTAGGCTTCAGCAGTACGTGGATAGAGAACTGCCAGAAGTACAAGCTGGGTTTCGAAGAGGTAGAGGAATTAGAGATCAAATTGCCAACATTCGCTGGATTATGGAGAAAGCAAGAGAGTACCAGAAAAAGATCTACTTCTGCTTCATTGACTATGCTAAAGCCTTTGATTGTGTAGATCACAACAAACTATGCCAAGTCCTTAAAGAGAAAGGAAGTACCAGACCACCTCACATGTCTCCTGAGAAACCTGTATAAGGGTCAAAAAATGATAGAACTGGATATGGAACAACTGATTGGTTTAGCATAGGAAAAGGAGTACGACAAAGATTGTCCCCGTGCTTATTCGATTTATATACAGAGCACATCATGCGAAATGCTGGCCTTGATGATTCAGAAGCCAGAATTAAAGTTGCTGGAAAAAACATCAACAACCTCAGATATGCAGACAATACCACTCTAATGGCAGAAAGTGAAGAGGACCTAAAGAGCTTCTTGCTCAGGGTGAAAGAGGAGAGCACAAAGGCTGGCTTGAAACTCAACATCAAAAAAACAAAGATCATGGCATCCGGCCCCATCAATCCTTGGCAAATAGAAGGAGAAGTCGTGGAAGCAGTGACAGACTTCACGTTCCTGGGATCCAAGATCACTGCAGATGGTGACTGCAGCCATGAAATTAAAAGATGCCTGCTCCTTGGGAGGAAAGTGATGGCAAATGTAAACAGCATAATAAAAAGTAGAGACATCACTCTGCCAACAAAAGTCCGTATGGTCAAAGCAATGGTATTCCCAGTAGTACTGTATGGCTGCAAGAGTTGGACTATAAGGAAGGCTGAGTGCCAAAGAATAGATTCTTTTGAATTATGGTGCTGGAGAAGACTCTTGAGAGTCCCCTGAACTGCAAGGAGATCAAATCATTCAATCCTAAAAGAAATCAACCCTGAGTGTTCCCTGGAAGGCCAGAAACTGAAGCTGAAGCTCAAATATTTTGGCCACCAAATGAGAAGGGAGCACTCACTGGAGAAGACCCTGATGCTGGGAAAGATTGAAGGTCAAAGAAGAAGGGGATGGCAAAGGATGAGATGGTTACACAGTGTTATCGAGGCAACGAACATGAAATTAAGCAAACTCCAGAGTACGACGGAAGACAGGAGGGCCTGGTGTGATGTGGTCCATAGGGTCACAAAGACTCGACTGTGTGACTGAACAACAACAAACTGAAATAGATGTTGGTTCTCTTTTCATATGTGGTGGACTTGTGAGAAGAGTAAAAAGTTTTGGGCTTGGATACATGAAATATTGCAATTTTTTTTAAAGTATCATACCCTTTGTACCAGAACTGTTTTTATTGAATATACATCCAGAAAATTATAAATTATAAAAAAATTATAAAAAGCAAGGTTCTTATCTTATTTTACATGTAGTCACAACTGCTAGAATATTATATGCTAAATATTGGAGAAGAAAGGAGATACTTTCCAAAGAAGAAATAATAAACAAACTACTTGAAACTGCTGAAATGGATAAATTAACTCTAATTTTGAAAGGACATAAAGAGGACAACTTTGAAAATACATGGTCAAGATTTTGATGGATTGAAAAATACAGTAAATGAAGCATGAACACAACCGAAATAGGGGACAATGAGAGTATCTAAACTAAAATGTGCAAAAGCTATATTTAATATTATAAGATGTAGAAATATATTTTTAGTGAGAGATGTATGGATAACCTATCAGATAATTCAAAGAGTTGGAGATTTCCCCACTGAATGTTTTGTATGTATTGTTGTTTGTTTTTGTTTGTTTGTTGCCTGTTTTGTTAAAAAAAAAATTACTGGGAGTGTATAGAACAAATCTTGTGCAAGCTAGAGACATCAAAGTCATGGAGGATCTCCCCCAGATGCTCCTCTATATGTCCCACAAGTTGTTTCTTTGAAGTTTTGTAAAGGTTTTATTTGAACAGAATTTTGGGGAACAGGATTGCTACAGTACCATCCTAAACAGAGTTATGCATGTGTGTTAAGTGCCATCAAGTCACTTCTGAATTATGGCAGCCCTATGACACCCCAGAAGTGCAACACAAAAGAGAGAAGAAAACATAGAGCCCAGTACTAAATTAATCAGGACTGGGTTCAGTCCAACTTTAAGATCTTCCAGAAAATTATTATGCATTGTCCTGTAGATGGCCAACAGCAGGGGTCTTTTCGTAGAAGAACAGCTGCAGGAGCTCATTAGCATATGGTATGCTAATGAGCGATTAGGCTATTAGCATATGCCACACCCCCTGACATCACCGGAAGTGATGTCAGAAGGGGAAGCAAAAGGGGGGGAAGCATCTTCAAAAGCCTCCCCTTCCCTTCCCCAGCTGGTCTGGGTGGGGGAGCTAAGAGAGAAGGGGTTTAAAGTTTAAACTCCTTCTCACTAGAGTTCGGCCACAGAAGGAGGAAATAGGGAAGGAAAGAGAGAGAGTAGAGAGAAGGAAAGAAGGAAGGAAAGAGAGAAAGAAAGAGAGGGAAGAGGGAGGGAAACAGGGAAAGGAGGAAAAAAGAGAAGAGAAGAAGGTGGGAAAGAAAGAGAGAGAGAGAGAGAGAGAGAGAGAGAGAGAAGAGAGAGAAGAGAAGAGAAGAGAAGAGAAGAGAAGAGAAGAGAAGAGAAGAGAAGAGAAGAGAGAGAAGAGAAGAGAAGAAAGAAAGAAGGAAAGGAGGGAATGAAAGAAATTCAGTGGCAATTCAGCCCCATTATACCCTATGGGCCATTGAAGTCAATGGTGAAAACTTAGGGTATATTCTGGGGGCTGGAGGGGAGGGGTTTGAGGGAGAGGCTCCAAGATCACAGGATAGCTGATGGAGCCTCTCCCCAAGATACCCACCCACTATAGAGAACAATGGAGGGAATAGGGGCAACCTGTTTAGGGGGCCATAGAATTGGACCCCCTGGTCCAATGTTCTTGAAACTTGGTGGGTATCTTGGGGAGAGGCTCCATCAGCTATCCTGTGAGTTTCGAGCCTCTCCCTCAAACCCCCTCTCCTCCAGCCCCTAGAATATACCCTATGTTTTCACCATTGACTTCAATGGCCCATAGGATATAATGGAGCTGAAATTGACATTCGGCTGCCTGAAAGACTCTCCGGGACGCCGGCTGGGGGCGGGGCTTGGCTTCTGAGCTCCCGGAGCTGCGCTCCGGTGGGCTCCCCCCCGAAAAGACCCCTGGCCAACAGTAAGGAGGCTGACCAGGCTTCATCAGGTAGGGAATTACAGAACCTGGTAGACATGGCTGAGGAACTCCCTCTCTCATACACCCAACAAACTCATCTCCTTCAAGATAGGCAGGTGGAGCTGGCCACCACTGGTTGATCTTAAGCTATGGGCAGTTTCATATGGGAGTAAGGCACAGGGAGGGAAAACAAACCTGACCCAAAAACTGGAATCAAGAACCACAAGGGTAAGAAAGTCAAATAAAGGGCCAATATTAAAAACTAAGTTAAAACGTATACAAAAATGCATGTATTTATTAGAAAGACAGTTAAAAACATGTAAGGGCACAATGAAAGCCTCGTAAACAAGTAAAGGTGGCCTAAACACTAGGGCCAATACACATGTCCTGATGCGTTTCCGCCCTATTGAGGCCTTCTTCAGAGGTCAAACAATATTGAGGTACATGTAACTTTAATACATATTGCAATAAAATAACCAATAAGTGAATATTGGACCAAGAAAAGGAAGGTTAAGCAACAAAATCTAAAGACACAAGACAAAGATTTTTGTGAGGCCTCAAAAGATGAAAGTCTTGTGTCTGGTGCCAAATGCACAGCTGCGTGGCTATCCAAGTCAGAGGTAGAGTGTCCTCAAGCAAACAGCAGTGCTATTCATATGGGAGCAGCTATCTTCTCGGGTATCTTGATACAAGACCATTTAGGACAGGGGTGTCAAACTCATTTGTTATGAGGGCCGGATCTGACATAAATGAGACCTTGTTGGGCCAGGCCATGTGTGTCATAAAATGTAATGCCCGGTAGCAGAGATATAAACACAATTAAAGGGTTATTTAACTTAAAATTAAATCATGCTTAAAACATTAGCACCCTTACAATTTTTTGTTTATTTAACAGTCTCTGATAACTGACAGCTCCTGCTCTGAATTATTGCATCAAAATATTGCTGTAGCAATCCTGAGTATGCTGTTCAGGTGCGTATCTGTAAGCTGCGAAACTACTTTTGATTTATTGACATTCACTACAGAAATCTCATGGTCAGTGCTCTGAACCTAGGGCCCAGAGAAAAACATAACATGGCTGGGCATTGCAAGCTTTTGTACATAAACTGCTTCATGTGCTAGTCAAGAACACATGAAGGCATCATGACACAGAGTGAGGGCTGTGTGTTTGCCTACAAAACTATAGTCTTCCCAGAAAAATAACAGCAACTCTCCTATAAGGCAGTGCAAGAATAGAGAGACAGCCAAGTATAGTGGTCAATAATAGCCTGCTATCTGGGAAGTCTAGGTTCAAAATCCCCAGTCTACAAAGGAAACATGCTGAGTGAACTTGGACTGGACACACACTCTCAGCTTAATCCACCTCACTGGCTTGCTGTTATTCCTCATCTAAATAGTTCACATTGCTTTCCTATTGAGAAAGACTAGATCATGAGAGCATGAATACAGTGATAAAGGGGATGCAAACCCAGTTGCACCCAGGACAGCCACAGCATAACGAACCCAACAACACACACATACAATTCATGGAGCTACCTTGGCGTCTTTAGGCTCCTCCCATTTTTCTTTCTCATAAGAATAATTTGTGATTGTGCCTTCAATATTTCATTTTTAAGAAATTCCCACCCCTCTTCAATTCCCTTCTCCTTATGTATTTCTGACCATGGGATTCTACTCAGCATAAATTTAAGTTTGTCAAAATTTGCTTTCCTGAAGTCCAACCTATCTGTCTGACAATGTACAGCTTTTCCCTTCCCCAAGACTGTAAATTCCAAAATTACATGGTCACTACTACCTAGGGTGCCCACTAGTTTCACCTTGTCATCCAGTTCTTCCCTGTTGGTGAGAATCAGGTCCAAGATAGCAGATCCCTTTGTTTCGCTCTCCACTTTCTGGAAAATGAAGTTGTCAACAAGACAACTTAGGAATTTATTAGACCTTTCATTGTTAGCAGTTGGACTTCCAACAGATATCTGGGTAATTGAAATCTTCCATGACCACTGAGTCCTGTCTTTTTGAGTACTTTGTAATCTGTTCTAGGAGCATCTCATCCAAGTCCCCTGCCTGTTGTGGTGGTCTATAGCAGATCCCCACCATATTATCACTCTTATTTCTTACTCCTTTTCTTTTTACCCAGAGACTCTCAACTGAATTTCCATGCTCAGATTCATGTATTTCCTCACAACATAAGAACATAAGAGAAGCCAATATTGTATCAAGCCAAATGGCCCATCTAGTCCAACACTCTGTCACACAGTGGCCAAAAATACCAGGTGCCATCAGGTGGTCTAGCAGTCAGGCCAGGACACTAGAAGCCCTCCCACTGTTGCCCCCCCCCCAAGCACCAAGAATACAGTGCATCACTCACCCCAGACTGAGAGTACCTATTTATACCTTGTGGCTAATAGCAACTGATGGACCTCTGCTCCATATGTTTAATTCCCTCTTGAAGCTGTCCATGCTTGTAGCTGCCACCACCTCCTGTGGCAGTCAATTCCATGTGTTAATCACTCTTTGGGTGAAGAAATACTTCGTTTTATCTGTTCTAACCCGACTGCTCAGCAATTTCATTGAGTGCCCACGAGTTCTTGTATTATGAGAAAGGGAGAAAAGTATTTCTTTCTCTACCTGCTCTATCCCTTGCATAATCTTATAAACCTTGATCATGTTACCCCTCAGTTGTCATTTCTCCAAGCTAAAGAGCCCCAAGCGCTTTAACCTTTCTTCATAAGGAAAGTGTTCCAACCCTTTGATCATTCTAGTTGCCCTTTTCTGCACTTTTCCCAATGCTATAATATCCTTTTTGAGGTGTGGTGACCAGAACTGTACACAGTACTCCAAATGAGGTTGCACCATTGATTTATACAGGGGAATGATGATACTGGCTGATTTGTTTTCAGTTTCCTTCCTAATAATCCCCAGCATAGCATTGGCCTTTTTTATTGTAGTTGCACACTGTCTAGACATTTTCAGTGAGTTATCTACTATGACTCTTGGTTAGTCTCTGCCAGTTTGGACCCCATCAATGTGTGTTTAAATTTAGGATTTTTTGGCTCCAATTTGCATCACTTTGCACTTGGCCACATTGAACCCCATTTGCCATGTTGATGCCCACTCGCCCATCCTCGACAGATCCCTTTGGAGTGCCTCACAATCCTCCCTGGTTCTCACCACCCTGAACAACTTCATGTCATCTGCAAATTTAGTTTATACCTCCTTTACATATAAAGCTACTCCTCCTACCTTCCTTATTTGTCTGTTCCTTTTAAACAAGTTATGCCCATCAATCCTAATATTCCAGTTGTGAGTGTCATCTGAATATCCCCTGAACAACTGTGAATATGTCAGCCGAGTATGCTCAGCATACTGAAAAAGGGAAACTATAGCTTTCTATAATGTCAGCTACAATAGAGATTGCTTGCCAACTTTCTAAAACAATATATGGGACCAGATGAAGTTATAATTTTCTCTTGCAAAAAAAAAAAAAAATTAGGAATCAAGGAAGAGAGAAGCTAACAGGAATAGCTATTACCTTCTGCTTTTTCATGAAATGCATTCCTTTTCATTCTTTTTTCTGAGATGAGAGATTGCAACAAATATCAATAGCTTCATTCCCAGAAACTACCAATCAGCCATCAAGATTATAGAAAGGCATTAAAAGAGAAAAAAGTCAAGTCTCAGATATGGGAATGCCTTTCTGTTATGGTGAAATACCCTGTAAATTTTTCTGAAGCTGGGGAATTCAGACAAGATTTAGCAGCAGATAGGATCTCAAAAGCCTACTTAACATCACCTCCAGAAACATTACACTAATGCATTTTAAAATATGATTTACTGTCTGAGAGCAGTATGTGAGAGGAAGATGGAGAAAGGCATGAGATATGTGCTGCAGGAAGCGGCAGACTCCTCCCTCCCTAGGGAAGCACACCTAGAAGAAAGAATAACATTTCCTCTCAGATACATACACACTACCAATAAGAAGGGGTGAAGGAACCAGTCTCTTTTCTTTTTCTTCTTCTCTAATAAATTTGTTCATGGATATCACCATTAATTAGATTAGATTAGATTAGATTAGATTAGATTAGATTAGATTAGATTAGATTAGATTAGATTAGATTAGATTAGATTAGATTAGATTAGATTAGATTAGATTAGATTAGATTAGATTAGGGAGAGAGAGAGGTGGCTGAGTGGAATGACATGCCCACATCTACAAGCATAGTAAAACATTTTGTTTCTCACCCTCTGCTGAGCCAAAACTGATTTTCCCTGTAACTGTTTCTGAACTTTTTAAAAGCAAGCGAATGAGTTCCCTCATCCTTTACCTTAAATAGGGGATATCTTCCCACCTCTTTGTTATTTGCAGTGAGAGGCATGGCGGGCACCTTTGAAACTGCAAATAAGGTTCCCCACCAAGATTGGTGCTGAAGAAAGGAACTAGAAGAAAATTAGTGATCATTGGCAATCAAAGCTGCCCCAGCCTTAATAGTAGGCTGGGGCAGGGGGGTGGCTGAGTGGAGAAGCACTGCCTGTTTTCTCGCTTCTTTGAGGAGTTCAGCTAGCACAGCAGGGGTAGTTGCCATCTAGTAACCATGCCCAAGGGGAGACTGTCTGTGCTGTGCAGCTGGAGATTGCCTCTGGTCCATTCCAGCATGTCTCTTCTTATATGGACTGGTGCTAAGCATTAACTCAGAAATACCCCTTACTGGCTGCTCCCACTGTCCTTTGGCTGGAAGCTCGACCTGTCTCCCTTACTCACAATTCCTGCATTCCTCTTCCCAGGTGCCCATATCCTCTCCAGCCCTGTCTTTTCATCTCCCAGCCATACTTTCCCCCTCTTTTTGCAATTTACCAAACTCAAATTGTGGGCAGGGGAGAGGTGGGGCAGAGTGGTCACCAAATAAGTGCAGTCTGGGGAGAGGCAAGTCAGAGCATGCTGGGCCAGGCAGGGGGAGCCTGCTGCAAGGTAAACAGGATGGCACCAGAGAAGGAGAAAGAGTATGGCATCCCAGCGACCAACCTGGGGAAGGAAGAGCACTATTTCCCAGCAAACAACTGTGGATCCTCGCAGGACTGCAGCAGACCCTCATGTAATGTGCCAGAGCAGGCCTTCACGTGTGCAGCGGCTGCTCTACACTGGGGCTGCCTGGGGGAGGGGAGGGGGACCTGGAGAGGAGGGGGCAGGGTACATTTGGGAGAGGGTGTTCCATCCATGGCTGTGGGTCTGCTACCATTTCAGCAGTCAGTACTCAGCCTTATGCCCTAATGTCACCTTGTCACATTCTGGATCTAGCATCTTTGGCTTACATTGCTTCAAGGGTGGGAAGGAGAGCTCAAAACATTACAGGCTTCCACATTCTGATCACTATTTAAGTCACTCACCATTCCCCTATCTTCTGGTAAGTAGTGCAAAGTAGAAATGTAAAAACATAAGAAGAGCCCTACTGGATCAGACCAGTGATCCATCTAGTCCAGTATCCTGTCTCACACAGTGGCCAAACAGTTTCTCTGGACAGCCAACAACAGGGCATAGATGCCAAGGCCTTTCCTTGATGTTGCCGCCTACCACTAGGATTCACTGGCAGACTGCCTATTGATACAGAATTTCACTTTAGTTACCATGGCTAGAAGCCACGGATGGACCTACCCTCCATGAATCTGTCTAATTAAATAATGAGAAGAAGAAGAGAAAAAGAGAAGAGATTGGATTTATACCCTGCTCTTCACTACTGGAAGGAGTCTCAGAGTGGCTTACAATCCCTTTCCCTTCCTCCCCACAACAGACACCCTGTGAGGTAGGTGGGGCTGAGAGAGCTCTTTCGAGGACTGCTCTTGAGAGAACAGCTCTGAAAGAACTTGTGACTGACCCAGGTCACACCAGCAGCTGCATGTGGAGGAGTGGGGAATCAAACCTGGTTCTCCCACATTAGAGTCCATGCTCTTAATCACTACACCAAACTGGCTCTCTTTCACAGATTTAGGGCTATATCAGGGTCTTATCTCAATATTCTGATAAACACATTTTTAAAATATACCTTGCCTTTCCCACATAGGATCAAGGCAGTTCATATCATTCCCATGCACATGGCCTACACCCGCTAGATGGAATCAAGGCTCTTGCCCAGGTACCCATACCAGATGCATTTCAGACCTGACTGGACCCATATAAGCAGGAGTTTACTTCACCATCCACAACGAGTCACAAACCTCTGAATTAGAGCAAAAATTCAGTTGTTGAAGATTCATATAACAGGCAAATTCCAGCCATGGACATTTCAAAAATAGATATGAATGATCTCATGATTTCATTGTAGAACAATCAAATTTCTTCTCTATCTCTATTTATTTCCAAAACTTATAATCCATTTTTCAAGGATTTCAAGTCACATCCTACAACTAAAACTTTCTCAAAGGGCCTCCAGCTTCTGCATTATTTGGACCTTCAAGGTTGATTTGTTTGTTAATAGGGTGAAGTCATTATAATACAGTATTACCATATTCATTTCACAAAGAGAGTATTTCCTGTGAATATACCCCCATGTAGAGACAACTGTTACTATACTCAGAGAAAGTGTTGGGAAGCAGAAAGGGCCCAAGCCCGCCATTTGTGGGGCTGGGTGGGGACAGAGAGGCCGGCTGGCTTGAAGTGGGGGAGGGGCCCTGCACGTGGCGGGAAAAGAAGTGCCTCCCCCCCTTCCCATGCCAATCGAAGGTCAGCGGGGCGATCAGGGTGGGGAGGCATTAAAAAAGTCGACCACGAGGTGATCCCAGTTTGCCCACCCATCCCTCCCTGAGTATTATGGTGCTGGGGTTTGCTATTTGTAATTTGAGTGAACACGGGGGGGGGTGGTATGGGTCTTTGTATGTTACGGTATTGTTAGTGTTTAATTATCGTTTCTCATTTGCACATTTTGTCACAACTTTCGGCGGTAACAGCATGGGGCCGGATCTGTTGGCAGAATTCGGCTTGCGTGCTAATTCTGGAGTTGTGGGCCCCCTTTAAGGGTTTGGCATGAGGGCCAAACGGAGCTTGCTAGCTCAAGGAGTAACAGCGCTTGCCCTCACATCCAGAGGGCAGGGGAGCTCACGAAGGGGCAAGTGTCCATGTGAACTCCGATAACCTGCCCTCCCACCTTCTCTACCCATGCTGGCTGGCTGGGTAATGGTTAACTCGGCTGGCACACGGGCCAGCCGATAGATTGGATTCAGTGAACCCATGCTGTGTCAATGCTCTACAGCTGTAACCAATAAAAGTTGTGGCCAATTTTATCCATTTAATTTCCCAAAGAAACTGGTTGTGTGAGTTCATTTCACCGGGGGGGGCGGGGGCGGTACAAGGCTGGCCGACCTCAGCGTTTCAAGTAAGACATGGAACCGCAAGTCAAAGGTTCTTTGATACAGTAAAATACCAGCTTTCAATAGTTGGGATACATTCATGATGTGAAATATTCCCATGTAAAATTGATGATGGAAAAAATAAACTTGTTATAAATTTACTCTTTTTAAAAAAACTTTGACCCCCCCTAATCCATGTCAACTGACAACACTTCTTCCTCATTATTGAATACTTTTCTTAATTATTATATTTGTGTTTAAGGTATATTGCTATTCAGAGAACTGGGAGTTGATTATACACTATTTTTAGGAGAAGCATGGCTGAGACTTACTTCAGCCACAGTTTGCTGTACAGGAGGTAGGGGGAGGCTGGAAGGAGGCCATCAGGTTTGGGCAGACCCTAAAGGAAGGGGGGACATTGCAGGGTGAACTGAGGTTCAACAATCGAGCTGCTGTATGTGGTCCAGGGTGGGGCAGGAGCACAAAGAGAAGGAGTTTACAGCCCCCCCGCACTGGACTTCAGCCTCTTTTGACCCCAGTGGCAGCTTGGTAGTGTCCTTTGCCTCCGGGCTGAGGCTGTGGGGTGCAGTGTGTGACAGCCAGCTCTGTGTTAGCCTAGGGGTTTGCAGCTGCTGTTGGGGAGCCTGTGGAGGTGCCACCATGCACTGGAAGGAGAAGAGAACTGACCAGAGAAGGCCTTGCTTGGAAGCCATGATTGGGAGCTGCCAGGGGGCTGGTGAGGTGCTGCACCTTTTGTCACCATTGTGTGGGTTCCGCTTCCGGTCTGGGATCCATGGCATCCTGACATGCTCTGGCTTTGATCCCAGAGCATACGGAGGGTCTTTATGTCAGGGCGGGCTACCTAGCCTGCCGCAGATCTCCCCAGGCAGGGGGGTGACTAGCAATGAGCATCGGCCCAAGTGGGAGTTGAGATCGGCTGATAGCGGGGCTTTAAAGAGCGCCGCGACCAGCCTTGATCCCCTCCCCCCAAGCCGGCACTTCGGAATTTCTCTAAAAGACCCCACCGAGTTGGATTCTCAACATAAGAATGCATGACCCAGACCTCCAAGACATTCTACGGAAACTGATACCAAGGAAATACTGCTATAACAAAATACGGACTTTGAAGGTAACTTTTAAAAATTGTTCACCAGAAACATGCTGATCCCGAAAATAAACAACACCCGATGAAGCGCATGATCATGCGGTAGACTGTGTACTAACACCAACTCCGGGAAACGCGGTTGAAAAGCAAAAAAAAAAGCCAAAAAGCCGGTTTGTTGATCATTCCTGCGGTCGGGATATTGACTTTAAAAATAGAAACTAACACCAAGTCCTGCGAGAAGCAATGTGGAAAACTACTTAAGCTGCGACAGAAAACACCAGAATAGGAAATGATCTCAGACCAGACAAGCAGCGCTTCCTAGAGACGACTGAGGAGGCCAGAAGAAGGGAGGAACCAGAAGACAAGGAGGACAACTAAGATTGCCGGACAGGAAGTAAGCAACAGGAAGAGCTATTTACCATAGAGAAATTGCGCCAGCCATTTTGAGAAGGTCGATTTATTCGGATTTTAGCTAAAAGACTTAACAGAAAAAAGCGAAAATAGAGCGGTTCAGCTGGGCACAAGAAGAGCATTAATTTGATGTAAGTTTTGTAACAACTGTAAACAATGGCTTACGATCTCCAGCAGAGACAAAGGGCGAACTCTTGGTCCTCCCCGAAAATGGCTGCTAAAGAGGAGAAGAAACTACAGGGCATGATGGAAGCCATGGAAAAACGGATGATGGATGTTATGCAAAAAATGGAAAAAAACTCTAGGTAAAGTGGCCGATGAAGTAGCTGATTTGAAAAAGGACCTGGCTGGAATCACAACGGAAATACAGACGCTGAACAAAAGAACAGATGAGGTGGAGGAGAGAGTGAAAGGAGTGGAAACTGGCGTAACTGAGGTTGCTAAAGAAGCATCAAAAGCCAATGTAATGGTGGAATACAATGGAATGCTTAACCATCTGAGATTCAGGGGAATTCCTGAAGACAAAAATGAGAATATCCACTCAGTCATGGTGAATGCTGTTGCAGATTTTTTAGAACTAGAAGAGGAGAAGGTGGTGGCACACATTGATTTGGTATACAGAGTCAACTCTGCGATTGCCCAAAAGAAAAAAAACTATCCAGAGATGTGATTGTCCAGTTTATATCCAAAAGATTGAAAGAAGACCTGTTTAAGTAACAATTCCAGGAAGATTTCATAATTGACCAAAAGAAAATTATGATACTAAAGGAACTACCCAGAATGGTTCTTCAGGACAGACGACTTTTTAAAGACCTGATTGACAAACTGAGAACAGAGGGCATTAGATACAGATGGGAAATTTGGAAAGGTGTCAGTTTTACATTTAAACAGAAGAGAGTCACCATCAAGTCAGTAGAGCAAATGACCAAGTTCATTAAAGACAATTTTAAAGACTCTGATAAATAAATACAAAGCCAACATGGAGAGCCAAATTATTTCATGGAATGTTAATGGACTTAATTCGCCCCCCAAAAGGAAAAATGTTAGGCTGTGGTTGGAAAAACAAAAATGTGATATTGTCTGTTTACAAGAAACACATATTAAAAAGACTGATGCTAAATTTCTGATTCAAAGTAGACTAGGACAGGAATTCTATTCCCTCTCCTCACAAAAGAAAAAAGGAGTTGTTACATATGTAAAAAAAGAGTTGGAACCAAAAGAAATTTTTAAAGACAAAGAAGGAAGATTCTTGGCAGTGGAAGTTATGCTTCAGAATAAAAAGACCTTAATTTTAAATCTCTATGCCCCGAATGGAGCCAAGGAAAAATTCTTTCAAGATCTGTGGGAGCAATTACAACAGTTAACCCATGAACAAATGATATTGATGGGTGACTTTAATTGTACTGTTAATAATTCAATTGACAGAAAATCCAAAAAACGAAATGAAGGTATAGGCAAGCTTCCGAAAGTATTTTTTCAAATGGCAAAACATGAACACCTGGAAGATGCATGGAGAGTTAAAAACCCTAAAGACAAAGATTATTCTTTTTACTCATCAAGACATGAGTCTTTCTCAAGAATTGATATGATGTGGATGACTGAGAACTTGGTTATGCAGACACATAAAATTGAAATACTACCTAGAATTCTTTCCGACCACAGCCCAATAAAGTGGTCAACTTATGCTAAAAGAAAGAAATTTCGATGGAGACTCAATGAGGATTTACTGGACAAACAAAACATTGTGGATAAAATAAGGACGGAAACCAAAACGTATTTTCAGCTAAACTTAAACAAAGAAGTTCAGACGCAAACGGTATGGGAGGCATATAAGGTTGTGATGAGAGGACATCTAATTACAATTAACAACAATGAAAGAAAACAACAATTCAAAATAGATAAAGAAATTTTGGGAAATATCCAAAAGAAAGAAGCAGAACTTAAGAAGAGACCTGGCAAAAAGAAAATTTTGAGAGAACTGAGGATCCTAAGGGAACAATATGATGCGAGGTTAAATAAAGAAGTTTATTGGAACTTGAAAAAATTGCAACAGAAGTCCTTTGAAGGAGCGAATAAACCTGGGAAATATTTGGCATGGCAACTGAAGAAAAGAAGAGAGAACAAAACAATAATTAAACTGAAAGATGGGAACAGAGAAATTATGGACCCAGGAGGGTTCCGGAGAGAATTTTACAAATACTATGCTACTCTTTTTCAAGCAAAACAGGTGGATCAACAAAAAATCCAAGATTACTTATCTAAGGTGAACTTGACACAACCAAGTTCAAAAACAAAAGGATTGTTAAATGCTGTGATAACTAAAGAAGAAATCAGCAAAGCAATAGAAGAAGCAAAAATCTCCAAAGTTCCAGGACCAGACGGATATTCAGCCAAATTTTATAAGAAACTTCAAGAAGACCTGGTACCGGTTCTAGAGATTCTTCTAAATGAAGGCCGAGGACAGACTGGCAATTTGCCCCGGGAAGGGACCCGGGCTGACAACGACTCAATATTGGAGTAAATGGAATGTTCACACAGGCACATCTGCCTGGCGTCCCCCACCCGTAGCCTACCAGTGCTGTTGCGCTTCACTGCCGGATTAAAAAAACACCTGATAAAAGCCGTTGCAAATCCAAAAACCTGCGTTCGTCGCGCGTTTCTCCGCTTCTGGGGAGTCTGAATGCGCAGGTGAAAAGCCGGGCGGAAGCCGCATTGGGCACAAGGTAGCAGCACTGTGATTGGCTGCGCTCCGCTCCACTGCCCAATGTGGTGCCGGCATTGCAGGACAAAAAAAAAAAAAATTGGCAAAATGCGCTCATGCGCACATACACCCATACACCCACAGCCGAATTAATGGGGAAACGGCGAATATAGCACGCCTCTGGCGCAGCAGTCTGAACGCTCCCGCGTGCCTCCGTCCCGTATCTTCCGGCAGCGGCCCCCGCTGTGTGGACGGGAAAACCCGGTATAGTTTAATCTGGGTTTTTTTTGCCGCAACTGGCTACCGGGGCAAATTGCCAAGTCTGTCCTCGGCCGAAATTAGAGAAAGTGGGAAGGTTACAAATTCCTGGAACGAAGCAGCAATCACCTTGATACCGAAAGAGACCCAAGATTTAACTAATGTCAAAAATTATCGTCCAATTTCACTTTTGAACAATGATTACAAAATTTTTGCAAAAATTCTAGCAGAACGCCTCAAAGAATATTTGAAAGACACTATTGCCGAAGATCAGGCTGGGTTTTTGCCAGGTAGGCAAATAAAAGACAACATGAGGGTTGTTTTGGATGCAATAGAATATTATGATAAGCACCCGGAAAAAGAGGTCGGCTTTTTATTTTTAGATGCAGAGAAGGCATTTGATAATTTGAATTGGGAATTTATGTTTAAAGTGATTGAAAAATTACAGATGGGCGTAGAATTCACAAAAATGATTAAATCAATATATAAAGAACAAAAGGCCACGGTGATTGTAAATGCAGAATCAATGGAAGCGTTCCGAGTCAGAAAAGGAACTAGACAGGGCTGTCCCTTATCGCCACTGTTACTTATCTGGATTTTGGAAATATTGCTGCAAGTGATTAGAGATGATAATAATATAAAAGGTTTGAGTATCAGAGGTTTCTCATATAAATTAAGAGCATTTGCTGACAATATTATGTTTATTGTTGAAGATCCTGTCAATAATATGCCATTGGTGTTTGAAAAAGTAAAAGAGTTTGGTGACCTCGCAGGGTTCTATGTAAATAAAAATAAATTGAAAATATTGTGCAAAAACATGAATGGTATAAAGCAACAAGCTTTACAAAATATGACAGAATGTGAAGTGGTTAAAAAGGTCAAATACTTGGGAGTTGACATTACAATGAAAAATATCGATTTGTTTAAGAATAATTATGAAAAATTGTGGGTTTCGATAAGATGTGATTTAGAAAAATGGGAAAAACTCAGATTATCTCTTCTTGGAAGAATTGCTGTTGTCAAAATGAATGTACTGCCCAGGTTAATGTTTTTGTTTCAGATAATACCAATTGTGAAAGATGTGAAAGTGTTGGTGAAATGGCAAAGAGAAATGTTTAAATTTATCTGGGCAGGAAAGAAGTCAAGAATTTAAATGAAAATAATGTATGACGTTAAAGACAGAGGTGGCTTCCAAGTTCCGAATTTGTGTTTGTAGCATGAAGCTGTATGTATGTCTTGGTTAACTGACTGGGTTAATTTAGAAAATAGAAAACTTTTGGCCCTTAAGGGTTACGATTGCAGATTTGGCTGGCATGCCTATCTTTGGTATGGGAAAAATAAAGTAGACTCAATGTTTAAGCATCATTATATAAGGAGAACGTTGTTTGATGCATGGACCAGATACAAGAATTAAGTTCCCGATGAGAGGCCTTTATGGATTGTCCCTGCTGCAGTTATTCATCCTTTTTCAGAACATAAAGGTAATGATTGGTTGAAATACCAAGAGTTGCTTCAAAAGGAAGGGAAAAAATATGTTTTAAAACCAAATAATGAATTAGCATTTGAGTATGGATGGTTACAATATTGCCAAATACGGGACATTTACAAAAAAGTCTGTAAAGGTTGGTTTTAGAGCTAAGAACGATGAGTTTGAAGATATTTGGTTGAAAAAAGGGTGAAAAATGATATCTAAGTTGTATAAAACCTTGTTGACTGTATATACTCTGGATGAAACTGTTAAAGAGCAAATAATAAAATGGGCCATAAATATGAATAAGGAAATTTCTATGGAATCATGGGAATTTCTGTGGAAAAAAGCTTTTAAAATGTCAACCTGTGTTAATATAAAATAAAATTGTTATAAGATGATGTACAGGTGGTATATGACACCAAAAAAGATTGCTAATATTAGTATGGATAAGAACTTGAGTAACAAGTGTTGGAAATGTAAAAAAATAGAGGGTTCTTTCTATCATATGTGGTGGTCATGTGATAAAGTAAAAGTATACTGGTCAAATGTACATTGTGAGATGCAGAAGATATTAAAAATTCCTATCAGGAAAAGTCCGGAGCTTCTTCTCTTAGGTTTGACAATGGAAAAAATTCCACAAGATCACATCGGCGAGAATGGCTTTTGCGCAACAGTGGAAAGCGGAGAAGGTGCCAGATATACAAGACTGGTTAAGGAAACTGCTGTTTTTAGCCGAAATGGACAAAATGACGAAGAAACTAAATGGACAAATGGCAGAACAATACCTAAAAGACTCGGAAGGCCTGAAACTGTATATGGAAACTGAATATAGAATGAAAGGGAAAATGTACAATCTTGACTCGTATTGAAATTGAATGAGAAATGAAATGAACACCTGATTGTACTGTACCTTTATTGGAAACTATGTTTGAAAGAGTCAGGCATGTATGTATTAGAATTTTGTTACCTGGTTTGTCGATTGTTACAAGTTTAAACTTGATTACCTTTTAACTCTTTTCTTTCTGTTATTAGCAGTGTTGGAAGCCTATTAGGGGGTGGGGGGATGGGATGAAATTTTTAAATTGTATTGGTAACGATGTTTAACGATGTTGAATATACTCCAATAAAATTTTGTTTTAAAAAAACCCCCATTGTGTGGGCTCTTGCAGCTGGTTTTGTTAGCAGGGTGGCCGCTTTGGTTGGCTCCGCTGCCTCTGGCTGCCTTTATGGATGTCATCATCATGTGTGGGGTAGCCAGGCCCAGCAGCTCTGGTAGGCACTCCAAGCGGCAGGCACAAGCCACCACCATTGCTGAATTAGCCAGCTTATCTCCATGGTGAAGAGGCTGGAGAAGTGATACACTGGGGGCTTGGTGCCATGGTTCCCTCCAGTATTGGGGCATTCGGGGCAGGGCATCCCACATGGGGTGCACACGCTCTCAAAGGTCCAGCCCTTACCACATCTAGAGAGGTTCCTGGGGTCCCTCTGGTGGGGTTTGCACTGAACTCCCTGATTTGCTTGTTCTCAGCTGACCACTGGACCTTCAGATGGGCTCACCCCCTGCACTTCTGGGCTTCTTTGGGCACCTCTCTTCTTTGGGCGGTGGCTTCCATATCCTGGGTACTGGGCAAGGGTACCTGTATGGATCACGAGGCACAACCAAGAGGAAAGAGGTGAGCAGCACTTCTTCTGGGGCTCAAGGGCCACAGCTGGATGCCTCCATCAGGTCACAAGGAGTGGGAAACAGGCCACTAACATGGCTATTTTTCAGGGCACCTCAAAGATACTGGTTCAGCTGACAGAGAGGATGGAGCAACTGGGGGTGCTGGCAGCCCAGTCTGTGGGACCGCAGAGTCTTGAGGATGGGGTGCAGCGGGGATGGCAATCTTTATGGGACCACAGTCATCTGACATATCAGATGAAGAGCACACATGGAGCCCAGCCCACAAAAAGAAGTGACAGCTAAGTGATGCAAGGCATGGCAGTCGAGCCAGCACCAGGAGGCATCTGGCAGCAGCTTTTCATCAGATGAGTCTTCCTCAGATGAGGACACCATGCATGTGGATAGGAATCGTTGTCCCAAGGCTGCTGGCTTGGTTGCATCAGTGCAGAGAGGCTGGTGAGCCCTGCCCTGGCAGCATGTGGGGGGCAGGATAACCCCTGGAACAGTATAGTGACCAGGATGAACCTGCTGCAGAAGATCAGAGAAAAGGTGTTGGATGGGTATTACATGGGTATGACATTGATTTCTTTTTGCTGTTCAAACCAGAGGGGGAGGCTGGTAAGACAGGCCCTGTGCATGAAAAAAGGGAGCTTCCAAGGGCAGTGCAGAACGCATCTTCCAGAACAGCTGGAAGGAGGTGAGAGAAGCCAGCGACTCCACCATGACCAGACCCAAGCAGGCCTAACACCATGCAGGGCCCCCTTTTTTGGCTTATGCACACCCCAGTGCAGGTCACCCCGGTGCACACCCTGGCAAGGCAGAATGCAGTAACCTTAAATCCACCACAGAGCTCCTGGAGATGATCACCAGGGAAATATCAAAAGAATGTGATGGCAGCAGGGTGGCAGACACTGTCCAGGTGCCACCTCCTCACAGTTTGTGGGTGTTGCCCCTGGGTACAGTCCCCAAGAAGGCTCCAGGAGAGTAGCGGCTCATCCACCACCTATCTTTCCCAAAAGGGGAGTCAGTGAACGATGGGATTGCACTGGCCTGGGAACCTTGTTGGTGAAGTGCCATGTCCAATCTGCATTCCGCCTATTGCCTGTCCACATGGGGGATTTCTCTGTCTTGGGATTTAAATTTGTGGGCAAGTGGTACATGGACAAGGCCATGCCAATGGGTTGCCCAGTTGTATGCACTATGTTTGAAACAATTATCATGTTCCTGGAATGGGTGCTCAAGGAGAGAATGGGGTGCCCTCACACTACCTAGATGATTTCCTATTTGTGGGCCGGGGTGGGGGGGCTCATCGGCCTGTGCCAAGTGCCTATGTGCTTTCCAGGCCTTCATGACTGAGCTGGAGGTATCCCTGGCTCAAGACAAGACCGAGGGTCTGACGACATGCCTGACCTACTTGGGCATCACCCTGGATTCTGTTCAGGGCACATCCAGCCTCCCGGAGGACAAGCTGTTGGCAGGCAGAAATGCACACTGAAGGAGTTGCAGGCAGTGTTGGGTCAGCTGAACTTCACCTGCAAGGTGGTCACACCAGGGTGTGCTTTCTGTGCATGGCTGGCCCAGTCCATGGTGGGGTGCCATACCCCATCATTTAATCAAGGTCACATGGGGTATTTGGGAGGAACTGTCAGTCTGGCTGGAATTTTTGACACACTTCAATGGGCTCTCCATTTGACATATGCCTCTGGCTTTGGAGGCTTCCTTGCAGGTGCAGTCTGATGCTGTAGGCAGTTTGGGATTCATGATCTTTTTCAACAACTGCTGGTGCACGCAGCATTGGCTTTGGGATGTCTTGTGGGACCTTGGGGTCTTGCAGGGCCTTACTTTTTTGGAGCTCTTCCCAATTGTGGCTGCAGTCTGCATGTGGTGGGAGGAGTATCGGAACAGGTGGGTGCTGTTTTGGTGTGACAAAGAGACCATGGTCCGGATCATCAATAGGCAGACTTTTTGCTCTAAGTGGGTGATGCATCTGGTTCAAAAGTTTGTGGCTACGTGTTTGGTTGCTAACATATTCTTTTCAGCACACTATGTTGCAGGCACCAGTAACACTATTGTAGATGCCTTGTATCACTTCCAGGAGAAGAGGTTTCGGCAGCTGGTCCCCAATGTGGATCAACATCTGGACCTCTTCCCAGAGGATCAGTGGAACCTTGGCACTGACTGATCATTCAGGGAGTTTTGGGGTCCCTCGCCCCTTCTACCCAGAGGGTTTACAAGTGTGCGGTTTCCACATTTATGTCATTTGTGGGGCTGGTCAGCTACTTGTGCCTTGGATGATCCTAGAGGCGCTGGTCTTGAGATATTTGTCCAGCATGCACAGATGCGGGCTTGCCCTTAAGACCATGAGCATTCATTTGGCCACCCTATTGTTTTACTGCAGGTCCAGGGGCTTTGATGACTCTTGCATGTCCTTCCTCACCTGCCAAACCATTCAGGGGTAATGGAGGCTGAATCCACAGGAGCCGGATGACCACAGGCCGATTACCATGGTGATGCTCCATGGATATGTTTTTCCTCTTTTGAGGCTGCCCTCTTCAGGGCAGCATTAGCCTTGGCATTTTGGGGGGCATTTTGCTGTTGGCCACGGCTCAGGGAACATCACCAGGCTCAGGAGGATATCTCTTTGGAGGGGCAGGGGTCATGGATCTGTCTGTAGTACTAAATAAGCTGTGGTCATATTTGATCCAAGATGGTGTGTTTTCATTCCTTCCAGTTCCCCTGTACCCTCCTTGAAACCACAAATTTCATTAACTGCTGCTTGATATGTAATAGTACCTGCCTAACATGGAAAAAGCAAAGGCAACCATTTAGAGAGGGCAGTGTGGGTGGTCAGGTACATTCTTGCCCTGTGATGATGGTCTTCAAATATACTGTTGGTTTGCAGTTTTATCTTCCATATACTTCAAAGCAGGTCCCTGAGATTTGCTGAGAATCTTAAACCATCATCAGCACCACTGAAATCTCTGTCCTCCTCCTCCTCCTTCTGAAACCTGAATCTGAACCAAGTCAGTGAAATCAAGCAGACTATCAAGTTTTTCATCTGGCATGAGTTTTTGCTAGAATCAAAAAGTAGTTCTTAAGGTGTCATGAGAGTCCTGTTTAATTTTAAGGCAACAAACTCTGTTTAGGGTAAGGTTTAAGGTTGCTAGCTCTGGGTTGGGAAATACCTAGAGATGTTGGGGGTAGAGCTTAGGGAGGGGAGGGACCCCAGCAGGGTATAATGCCATGAAGTCCAGCCATTTTCTCCAGGGGAACTGATCTCTGCCAATTGGAGATCAATTGTAATAGTGGGAGATTTCCAGATGCCACCTGGAGGTTGGCAGCCTTTGCTTAGGGTCACATTGTAAATCGATGAATGAATTTGCAGCTTTACAAATTACAAATACAAAGAATAAAAAAGTTATGGACCAGCTGAGTAACCTGATACTTTCTAAATATGGCCATTTTAGTTTGAAGATTGTCATGAATGTCAGATGAAGACAAATAGACATAACCATAACAGTGAGCTGAGCACCCTGCAGAAGTATCACTGTTTAGATGCATGTGGAACCTTCTTCCTCAGATCAGACTCTGAGAAGGATCTGTTTGTCTGATTGGGCTGGTTCTCATACCAACATCAAAGCTAACTCACTTCCACTTTTCAAACCAAGCAATGTACAGTGCTGATTGGCTGGCCTTTCCATCAATCTGGCTCAACTGGCCACCAATTCTTGCAGCTGTGCCCCTGGTGTGCTGCCTTTGCCTCCCTGCAAAGAGGAGAGGCAGTTCCTCTGGTGGCAAAGGCCATATCCAGGCTTCTGAAGGGGGTGAGGCCAGAGGTTTGCTGGGCCAGCCACTGCTTCCCAAGTTCAGTCTTTGCCTTCTTCTTGGACAGTGAACTGTGCTGCAACAATCCGATGGTTGGGCCTTGTGCAGGCTGGCTGCGGAGCAGGTTGGGCAGCTGAGGCCGCTTCAGGCAGAAGTGGTGGTCTTCGGGCAGCAGCAGCAGTCTTCGGGTGGCAGCTGACGGTGGCAGAGGACACTGACACTGGCAGCGGCCTTCAGGCCTGGCAGTTGGCAGTAGTGGGAGGTGGCAGTGGTGGACCTCAGCAGCTTAGGCAGTAGCAGTGGTCAGTGGCTTTGGGCCAGGCAGCAGTGATAGGTGCCTAAATTGGCTCAGGAGCACTGGGGAGTCATATGCAGCAGTTGGGGATGGTGGTAGTGGTGGCCCCTCCACCGGGTGGCTGTAGGGCACTTTGGGGGTGCAGTTTGGGGCCTTCTCCCAGCCTGGGTGTGCGTTTGCTTGGTAGCTGTCAGGCCTTGATTTATATAGGGTGCTCGGAGAGGCACGCATGCGCTAAACCAAGTCGGACGCTGAAACTCCGAGCTCCCCCATAAACTAAGGAATTTACAGCTCAAAGGATTGTAAACAGCCAAATACTGGCATATAACCAGGTGGGAAGATAAGAAGGATCCAAACAGCAGCAGAGTCTGGAAACAGCAAGTAAAAAAACCCTTTATTTACAACCACTCAGTGAGATAACGCTCACACAGCAAGAGCCTAGCTCATTAAGCCTTAATTAAACAGCTAAGGATGGCAAAAAATATCAAGGAACTGTCAGAACAGATAGCAAACCTCCAGAAGATATTCCTAGCATCTCAGGAAAAAATTAGCGAAGAAATTAAGGCTGTACGAGTAGATATGGCTAAGATAGGGAAAGAAATTGCCGACATAAAGCAAACAGCAAATTTTGCCAGAGAAAAGGCTCTGGCTAATGAACAGAGGATTGGCTCCCTAACAAAGCAGATAAATGACCTCTCAGACAGGAATAGGAGAGCAAACTTGATTTTGACAGGAATCTCTGAAGAGGTTTCTAACAGGAACCTGGAATGCGTAGTGACAGAATGGCTGACAACTAATGGAATCAGGATTCAGTCAGAAGACGTCGAAAGAGCTCACCGCCTGCAAAGAAAAGGCAAGGGAGGAGCCCCTCGTGACGTTATTATCAAGTTCTCCAGAGAAAAAATACAATAACAAATATATAAGGAGCTAAAAAAGAGGAAGGACTTGAGCTTCAGGGGCAGGAAAGTTTGGGTGAGACAGGATTTTTGCCAGGAGACACTTAGGCAAAAGAACTTAATGCGCCCCTATGCCCAAAAACTATATGCAAACAATGTAAAATTTACCTGGGGCTATCCTGCTTCAATCATAATATTCCAAGAAGGGAAGAGGCTCATGGCACGGAACGCACTTGAGGCCAAAGAACTCCTTAAACAACTCAGAATAAACTCTGAAGACATAAGGGAAGAGGGAATGGAAGAAGAGCCAGAGGGGGAAGCAGACCCAGAAGAAGGAACTGCAGAGAGAGGAGAAAAGTGCCTCAGGACAGACTCACTAGAAGAAGACACCTAAAGGGAAGTATCCAAGTATAAGTTGAGCTAATGTTAATATTACAAGTATAAGGGGGAGGAGGGGATGTGTGCACCTCATGAAGTGGAGAGGGGGAAGGTTTCTTATCCCCACAAGTCTACTCTACCACAGGGATGGGAGGGAAGGGGGAGGGGTAGTTTAAGAATATGCTTAAAAATCCCAGGGCCACGGGAACTCAAAGTCCAGAATCATAAAGAATATGGATAGAACAATAAGATTACTTACACTGAATGTCAATGGATTAACGTCAAACCTTAAAAGGTACAGGATAGCTAAGCTGGCAAAAGATCAAAAGATTGATGTTTTATGCATCCAGGAAACACATAAGAAAAAAAAGATAGCAAGCCGTTGCTAAACGATCCGACTTGGGAGATACTAGCAGAGGCCAGAGGGGATGCCAAGGGTAAAGGAGTAGCAGTACTGATTCATAAGAAATTTAAACTAGAGGTTATGGAAAAAAAAGAGGATAGGAATGGTAGATATCTGTTAGTAAAGTTTAAAATGGATGATAAGAAGTATACCATAGTAAATATATATGCCCCAAATAAAGGACAAAAGAAATTCCTGGGTAAAATATTTAAAAAAACAAAACAATTTTCCGAAGGAGAAGTGATTATAACAGGTGACCTAAATATAGACATAACAAAAGATAAATCATTCAAGTTAGGAAATTGGGGCCTGATAGAGGCACATGAGTCTGTGGGGAACTGGCCTAAACCCACACATATATCTAGTAGGCATAAAACAGTATCATGTATAGACTACATAATTTTAGAAAAGAATAGTAATATGATTATCAAAGGAATTACAACCCACCCAATATGGATATCTGACCATGCTCCAATAAGCGTTGAAATAGAATTCACTCAGCAACCAACAACCAGAACATGGAGATATAATAACTTAATAATGGCCACAGAAAGGGATAGACAATACATGTCTGAGCAGATAAAGCTATATTTTGAGGAAAATAGAGGAACAGTACCCACCAATATTCTATGGGATGCTGCAAAGGCAGTCATAAGGGGGCACTGTATAAAGAAAGAGAAGAATATAAAAAAGGAGTGGCATCTAGGAAGACAGGCCAAAATCCAAGAAATGGAGAGGCTACAAAGTAAACTAATGCAAAAATACAATCCTATGATACAGAACCAAATATTAACAATTAAAAAACAATTGGAGGCCTTAGACTCAGCAACAATATGGAAAAGGGAAGCCATGGTGAGAAACGAATTCCAAAGAAATAGCATAAATTCAGCAAAAAGACTAGCAAATTACCTGAAAAATAGGAAGGAAAGACAAAGGGTGAAAAGTATAAAGGTAAATGGTCAAAAATCTCAACATCCCATTGAAATAAGGGAGGCGTTCGAGTCTTTCTATAAAAAATTATATAAGAAAAGGGACACAACAGACTTTGTAGAGGAAGTTAACATAACACTGAAGGAGGATGAGCAAGCCAAATTACAAGAGGAAATTACAGTACAAGAGATAAAGGATGTAATTAAAGAATTGAGAAAGGGAAAATCCCCTGGGCTAGATGGGTTCACAAGTGAATTTTATAAGGAAATGATAGACATTCTTGCCCCAGAACTCCAAATGATCTTCAACGAAATCTTGAGGGGGGGAAGGGCCCCAGATTCATGGAGACAAACAGAAATAATAGTAATTTTGAAACCAAATAAAGACCCTGAAGAGGTAGGTTCATACAGACCTATAAGCCTCCTTAACCAAGACTACAAGATCTTCGCAAAAATGCTGGCAAATAGATTAAAGAAGTTTAGTCCCAAAATAATAAAAGAAGACCAACATGGATTTGTAAAGGATAGGAACATAGCCCACCCTATTAGGAATATAATAAACGTATTACAACACGGTCAAAAAAAAAAAAGTTAGGTCTTTTAAAATTGGATGTCTATAAAGCCTTTGACACCCTATCTCAGGAATACTTGTGGCAGATTATGAAAAAGCATGAGATAGGAGATAATTATATAAGCGCAATTAAGGAGATATATAGAGAGGGAACAGCAGTGGTAAAGGTCAATAATGCCAAATCACAAACTTTTCAGATCCCGAGAGGGGTCCGACAGGGGTGCCCGCTCTCACCGGTCTTATTCATTATAGCAATAGAACAACTAGCTGAAAGGATAAGAAACTGTGTAAGGATAGAAGGTTATAAGGTAAAGAAGGAAGAAATAAAAATTAATTTATTTGCAGATGATATTATAGTAGTTATGACAAATCCCAAAGAAGCGATAAAAGAAGTAAAAATTATCTTAGAGGACTTCGAATGCTGTTCAGGGTTAAAGGTTAATATGGCTAAATCAGAAATCATGTACCTCAATGTGAACAAAGAGGAAAGAAAAGAAATAAACAAAATTACAAATATTGGAATGGGCACCAAAAAGTTCAAATACTTAGGTATAGTGTTACAAAAGAAGATCGATAGAATATCGGAGGTGAATTATAGCACGATATGGAAGAAAATAAAGAATGAAATGAGAAAGTGGAAAAATAAAACTCTTGGTATATCTACTAGAATTAGGAGTGTTAAAATGTTCTGGTTACCTAAACTAACATACTTATTCCAGACGATACCATTAGAGGCCCATAACAAAAGGTTAGAACAATGGAATAGGGCAATTAGAGAGTGGATATTTGGCAGTAAAAAGTGTAGAATTCAAAAAGGTTGATACACGGTCTCAAGGAGGAGTTGGGTTGGGGAGTCCCAGAGCTGAATAGATATTATGAAGCCTTTCAAATAAAGTCGCTATTAGAGATAGGTGAAGGAGAGGAGCAAAAATGGGTTAGATTTGAAAATGAGATAAACAACAATATAGGAAGATTCGGGATTTTCTCTAAAGCCACAAAAAAAGATCTCAAATTGATTAAAGGCCCCAGACATTCAGCATTAGAATCTTGGAGCAAGTGGCAAGCGAAATGGCTAAGAAGAAACTCAAGATGGACACCACTAGAATTAATATACAGCGAAATAAAAGAGAATAAATGGTGGGAATATCTTAAAACTAAAGGGTATTATAGGTTGGAAGACATGTTTAGAGGACGTAACTTAAAACCGGTGCACGAGATAGTGGAAGAGGTAGGTAACCAACACTGGTTAAAAATAACAGGCCTATATAGTATGGTTAATAAGATCAAGGAAAAAGAGAAAATATGGATAGAGGAACCGATAGAAGAACTATACAAAGGGATGCAAAAATCAAAACAAGGATTAGCAGGGAAAATCTATAGGAAAATGATATCAAATACAGACACGACAATATCTTACCTACAGAACACTTGGACCAAAGAAGGTCAGGTATCAGAAAACTTGGCAAGCAAAATAATGGAAGGAATAGAGGGAATTAAAGTGATCAAATTTAATGAAATGGAGCATAAATTCTTTACAAAATGGTACAAAACACCAGCGCAAATAGCAAACATGATCCCAGGAATGAGCCCCATGTGCTGGCATTGCAAACTGGCTAAAGGATGGTTTTCCCATATGTGGTGGGAATGCCCAGAGGTCAGTGTCTTTTGGACAAAAATATTGCAAATTATAAGGAGAACATGCAAAGTTTCACTGTCCATTAACTTTAATTTAATGTTAATGGGCATAATAGGGAACCCAGGAGTAAGTAAAGAGAACCAAGCTATTTTCAAAGCAATGATACTAGCAGGAAAAGCAGTGATTGCTCTGGGTTGGAAGGACAAGAGTAAATGGACAGTAGAAATCTGGCATAATTATTTGTTTGATTTCATACAGTCAGACATAATAGAGAAACTGAACTGGAAGACCAAATGGGCAGACAGGACTACAGCAATCAGCACGAAATGGAAGACCTACCTGGAGTGGCTACCAACAGAAGGAAGAAAGGACATTCAGTGCAAGATTCGGACCTTGTGCCCGTGGCTGGGATCAAAGGACTAAAGCATTGGAAAAGCAGAGGGGGGAGGAGGGAGGGAGAAAGGATAAAAAAGCGTTACGAAATGTACAGGATAAAAGATAATATGTAATACTTACCAAAAACTATATAAAAACTATATTAAAAAAAAAAAAAAAATTTATATAGGGTGCTGGGCTCCTTTGGTGTTGGCCTGCTTTCCACAGCAGCTGGTTTAACATTGGGCTGCTCTGTGGGGTCTGGCAGTGGCCTCGCTGTTTGGCAGGGTTGGTGGTCCAGGTCCCCAAGCTGTGGGCTGTTAATTTGGTCAGCAACCATTTTGTGCATACTAGTGGTGGACATTTTCTTTTTTCCCATTAGTCAGCATGGCACCCAAAAAAGGCACTAGGCATGCCAAGGGAAAGCAACCTGCTCCCAAGGCCCCACCTAAGAGGCTTGTCCCTGCCCTCTCCTCTTATGATGATGAGGATGTTGTGCAGTAGGCTATCCTTGATAGGCTGAAGGCTTTGGAGCAGACTTCCAGAGTTCCCATACCCTGCCAGCCACCTGTGGATGGGAAGACTGGGTAGAAGTAAACTTGCTCTTCTTTGAATAAGCATTTCCAGGCAGAAGTTTGTATCTCCTCAAGAATAGATCTTCTTCTTCTTCAGGGAATGGTGGCAAGGGAGCTGCTGCAAAGAACTCCAGGGCAGGGGGCCCGTTGGGGGCTGGAATGCAACAGCAAGGTGCTGCCGAGCCTGGGCCATTTAATGCGGGCCTGTCAATGACTGTGGGTAAGTCTGATGCTGTACATCACACTGGAGTTGCTTGGCCTTGGGGGCCTTGGGGTGGCCAGTCTATCTCTGGTTCTGTAGCTGCAAGTCACACTAACACTGCATATGCCCAGGGTCCATGACAGCAGTGAGGACCCCCACCTATGCAAGTTATCCTGCAAGGAGCTTAGGGGAGCTGGTGTGGGCAGCCACCCACCACATCTGCACCTTGGTGGGGTCAGCCTTCCCCTTGGAATGTTTCAGATGCAGCAGATCCTGCTTCAGCTCTTTCTTTCAGTGACCTGGCATGTCCTCTGGATGATCACTTATTGCTACTAGTGAGAAGATCTGTAAAGGCTAATACATTGACGTCTTTACCCTCCTCTACCTTGAATTGGAAAAGAAGGATAAAGATGATATGGATGATAAGGACAAGGAAAAGCTTAAAAAGATGAAGGTTGACAGAACCTGGGCCAGTTGGATAGTGGGTTTCTTGGTTTACGCTGGAGTGCTTTCCAAGATTCAGTCCTGGAGGGCTGCATCATTATTCCATTAGTTTGACATCATATACAAGGGTTATACAGTTTTTAATGGCCTCACCTGGTTACAATACGATGCAGAATTTAGGATGAGGGCAGCCATGAATCCCTCCTTACAGTGGGATCAAGTAGACCTCCAGCTGTGGCTACAGGTTATGTCGCCATCTTAGACAAATTTAGGTGATTGCTCACACAGTGGCCACCTTATCCATTGCCTTTCAGTTACTTCTGTTACCCGCAGTTCTGCGGGGCAGGCAGTTCAATCCCACCAGCTAGGTTGGGAGTTTGGGTCACAAGGACTGTGTAATAGAAAAGCCTGCCAGTACCGGCATGACTGCCACCTGTGTGGTGGACTGAACCCCTTTTTAGCATGCTTACAGGGGAAGCCCCAGAAGTGTTGCCAGAAGCCAGAAGGGGGTGGATCCAGTCAGTCTGCTGGTAAAGGGCCCAGTCCCATAAAATTGTATATGGTGACCAGCAAACTGTTTGGTCACTCCTGGAGCAGCCTCCGCACCAGTATCTTGAAAATCTAATTAAAAATAAACTTTCCGCAGCTGGAATACATCAAAACTGAGCCCAAGATATGGGGAAACAGAAAGGAGCACAGGCGAACAAAAAAGCACAACGAAAATAATTCCTAAAGACACAAAAGTGGAATCAGAATCCTTTGAGGGAGATTCCTTACCCCCACACACACTAGAAATGGAGCTGGAAGATGCTGAAGAGGTATGTGTGGGGAAAAGGAAAACAGAGAACTCTATTACAAAGAAATAATAACATTTGTATTTAACAAAATAGATGATTTGACAAACAAAGAAGTTGAAGGTACAGCAAATGCAGCTCTTGATGGGGGGGGGGAATGCCCAGGAATTAAATGAACTAAAAACTTTTGAAACATGGGCAAAATCAAAGATAATGTTATTAGAAATCAAAGTAAGAGAGCGTAAATTAAATTTAGTGGGGTTTCACCCAACTTTGAAATGAACAAAGAGATAACTGCAGCTTTAAATCAATGGCTATCAGAACTCCTCCACTTACCAGGAACAATTGTAGTAAATGCCTATAGGCTTAACATGACACATGCTACCTCACTAGCATTAATCCCAGATGTAATCACTGAAATTGTGGACATTAAAACTTAAAAAAAAATCATTTTGGATATGGCAAGGACAAATGGAGGTTTGAAATTAATAGACACTACAGTCCAAGTGTTTCCTGACTTGCCAGTTGAAATATTGAATGCCAGACACAATCTACATCCGATAGCGCAACGGCTAAATGAAATGAAGCAGCGATACAGGTGGCTCCCATTTGGGCACTTATCAGTAATCTTTCGCAGAAAAATACTAACAGCATACAACACAAAGACTGGAGAAGAGACTGGAGACGAGGTCATTAAGGAACTAAAAGAGGCTCAACAGGAATGAAAACTAAAGGAGGAAGAAACAAAAGAGACACAACAAAGGACTTTGAAATAAGACCAGAGAAATTATCACAACTTTAATTATTTTGACATACTTAAAGATATATAATGAGCTTCAAGAATGGTGGTGATGGTAGGTTTCGAGGGATCCCCCCCAGCCTTCCCAATGGTAGAGTTTGTAGCACGTCCGCGGGAGCAAGAACCATGGGAGACAGCAGAGACTCGTTCGGTGAACATGAACCCTGAGGAGGGAAGCTCTTCTTGAGGTCTTTTTCAAGAAACAAGATAAAGTGTAACTTGAACACCAACTTATTTTGCTAGTAGTTTATATATACAAACTGGATGTAAGCTGAACAGATATTTCAACATACTAGTTTAAGTGTAATGGTTTACAGTAGTTTAAACAGAAGATACGTGAAAAGACAGTGTTTAAAGCCATGGAGGGGGAAAAACCTCAAGAAGAAAGTAGATAGAGTAATAATCTTTCCAAGCCCATAGTAAAAGAAATATCAATGTTCAGATGATTGTGATTCACCAAAACAATGGGTTTGGACTGCCTGTAAAAATGAAAGAAAAAATGTTCAGTGTAAAAATTTCCTTTCAATTTATGAAACCTGTAATTGTTTCTTGTGCTTGGAAAATAATGATAATGATAATGATAATGATAATGATAATGATAATGATAATGATAATGATAGAATCCCAAATGGGCAGACTGTACTTGTTGAATGGTTTTAAGTTTGGCTTTTGTATTCCCTGCCAGGGCGCCAGGGCCCCCTTCATGGCATGCCATTTGTGTTCAATCAAGGGCATGGAGGATATAGTTAGGTGCAAAATTGAGAAGGAGAGGGCTGAAGGTAAAATTTTGGGCCCAATTCCAGTTCCACCTGTTCCTAATCTGCATGTCTCCCCATTGGTGATTGTTCCAAAAAAAAAAAAAAAAGTGCCAGGTGAATACCACCTTATTCACCACCATTCTTACCCCAGGGGAATGCCGGTTAATGACTCTATCCCTGAATTCTTATGTTCCGTCCAGTACACTTCCTTTGACCAGACAGTTCTTGTTGTGCGCTGCTGTGGCTTAGGTGAGGAGATGGCTAAATGTGACATTAATTCGGCTTTTTGCCTTCTCCCAGTACACCCAGACGACCCTGAGTTGTTGGGTTTTTCCTTTGAGAGCCAGTTTTACATGGGTTGGGCATTACCCATGGGCTGCTCTGTGTCCTGTGCTGCATTTGAATGATTTAGTTCATTTCTGGAGTGGTCCCTCTGCTCCCACACTGGGCTGAGTACTGTTGCTCACTATTTAGATGATTTTCTGTTTGTAGGCCCTTTTGGCTTAGGTCAGTGTGAGCAACTGTTGCATGGTTTTTTAGAACTGGCGAAATAGCTTGGGGGTACCTTTAGTGCACAAGAAGATAGAGAGTCCTTCCCAGGTATTGGCATTCTTAGAGGTGGAGCTGAACACCATGACCCAAGCTTCTCGACTACCCAGCAGTAAATTGGATGATTTGCACAGAAGAGTGGCTGAGTTCAAGAAAAAAAAGCCACTTTGCATGAGTTCCAGCAGTTGGTTGGTCACCTCAGCTTTGCATGCAAAGGGCCAGGATTACTGCTGGTGTCAGGGCAGATTTGGAGATGTGGCTGGAATTTTTGTACTCTTTTAATGGAATCTCTTATTGGAGAGAAGACCTGAAGTTGGTGGCTGAGCTTTGAATCTATTCTGACACAGTAGAGTCCTTGGGTTTTGGAGTTTATTTTGGGGGGCACTGATGTGCTGAGGAATGGCCTGCCGAATGGGTGGTGGCTGGGATTACCAAGGACCTGACTTTCCTGAATTTTTTCCCTATCGTAGTAGCAGTCTGGCTGTGGGGGAATGAGTTGGCCAACCATATGGTCCACCTTTGCTGTAACAACTTGGTACACATAATTAATTCTCTCACATCCAAATTGCCTCAGGTGGTGTCCTTGGTACGTGCCTTCACTCTTCACTGTTTTTGGCTTAACATTTTGTTTCTTGCCAGACATTTTCCGAGGATTGACAGTGGGGTGGCTGACACTCTCTCTTCTAATCAGATGGAGAGGTTCCATCAGCTGGCTCCAGAAGCTGATTTGCAGCTGGTACAAATGCCAAAGGAGCTCTGGTTGGTTGGAAAGCAGAGGTGCACAGGGCAATGGGACTAGCCATTGCTCCAGGCACAAAGTGTATGACTGCGCAATCTGTCAGTTTGCTGAGTTTAGACATGAAGTAGGGTATCCTAGTTTGTGGCCAATACCCGTGGATCATTTGTTATATTTTTGTGTTGCATTGAAAGGTAAGGGTTTTGCAGTTAGCTCAGTTAAAGGGCTGCTCTCTGCTGTGGCTTATGCCAGCAAAGCTCAAGGGCTTTTGGATGTTATGGGTGATTTCAGGATTTGTAGAATGTTAGAGAGCTGGGCACATGAGGGGGAGGTGTGCACTGACCTCAGGCAGCCCATTTCCCCTTCAGTTCTGAAGGGTTTGGGGTGATTTTTGCATATTACCTTATGAAGCCTGTCTATTTCATGCGGTTGCCCTGGTTGCATTTTGGGGGGCCTTTTGAATAAGCAAGCTAGTGACCCAGTCAAAGTCTGCTGGGTCTGGCCATGCACTGAGGGTTCAGGATGTTCGCTTAGTGGCTGACAAGGCCTATCTTACATTGAGGCACTCTAAGACAGACCAATGGAGGCAGGGGTCCATAGTCATGCTTGGTGAGTGTTCAGAAAAGGAGCTGTGCCCCGTCTCGGTGCTGGCTGCTTACTTGCTTGTCAGAGGGTTGGGGGGTGGCATGCTGTTTCGCCATCAGAATGCAAACCCCTTAACTAAACATCAGTTTTGGGCAGTCATTTCCAATGTTTTGGGGAGGCTGGGGCTGTCTGGGGTGTGGTTTTGCATCCATTCCTTTCATATTGGTTCTGTGTCCACAGCGGCAGCTATGGGTTACATAGCCCAGGACATCCAGTGTTTGGGTAGATGGCATTCTTTGGTTTATAGGTCCTATGTGCGCCCATGGCTGGACCTTGAATTTGCTTTCCTTTTGCTGCAGGTTATGCTTCAAATTTTCTGCTCCATTGCTCACTGTTCTTTTGTTTCAGGCCTGTTGGCTAGTAGGATAGGAAGAGAATTCTCATCTGTGGGCACAGTTTTGTATTCTGGGCTGCTCACCGGGAAAAATGGATGCCCATGGGCTCACAGTTGGAGCTCAGCCAGTTGGCCATAGTGGAGTGGCTAGGGCATTGTGGTTTGCAGTGGCCAGGCCTTTTGCAGTTATTGTTCAAGGGGAGGGTTGGTCCTCCTCCCCATGTTCTAGTTATTCATCTTGGTGGCAATGATTTGGACTTGATCAAGGGGAAAGCTTTGGGCTTCCGGTCTGTGACTCATCAACTTTGGAGGGATCCTGGGAGAGCTCCCAAGGAACCACCGAACCTCCAGGTCCCAGCAGGGGATCCAGGGCTTCCCAATCCCCACAGAACCTTCCTGGAGAAAGGTTCTTGGCAGGGGGCTTGATCCGGGGGCTCTTGTGTACAGCGGTACGCGAGTAGACTCTAGATCACCCCAAGGCAGGGACCTGAGAGGGAGTGCTTATGGGCAAGACTGAGACACGATCAACCACTTCAGGAGCTGTACTGCAACTAAAGAATCTGATCTTAAAACTCTATCTTTAGCACCGTGAGTAGCTGTGCAATACTGACTTATCTATTTGTGCTGTTTTGGATAATTAAGATTGGTTCCTGTAAAGTTTAAAAGTTCTGGGTGAAAAGAAAGGAAGGAAGGGTCGAAGGTTCCCCCCCCATTCCTGGATTTGCGGCTTGGAAGTGCAACCCAGGCTTCATTCTATATGTTATTACTGGAAAGAGCTACTTAAGGATCTGAAAGACTGTACTTTGCTGGTTTATTTTAACTTGGGACTTGACTCAAGTTATAGAGAGATTGGTTTTTTGACTACTGCTTGATTGTTGATTTAAGGACTGGTAAAGATCCTTTCTAAGTGCTGCTTCTTTTTCTTTCACTTTTGCCTGCATAGAGATCTCTGACAAGCAACAGAGTTGTTTTGATTTTTACATTTAAAAATAAATTTGCCTATAAGAGGATTACAGTTTGTTTGCTTATTTGTGGAATTTGTTTTTCTTCTCCTTGGATTTCCTTTCTGGATATATATAATTGGCTTCATCATCTTTAATATATGGACCCCAGCTCTTTCTCTCTTTTTTAAATGGAATACAATGGCTTACTGAAACATAAGCTGTATTGGGCCCTCTCCCTGGATATTTATAACTGGATCTGCTCTTGCTGATGGTCCCCTCTATGTTTTTTGGGTATTGATTCTATTATTATTATTGTTATTGTTGTTGTTGTTGCTATTATTATTATTATTATTATTATTATTATTATTATTATTATTATTATTATTATTATTATTATTATTTAGATTTATACCCCGCCCTCCCCACAAATGGGCTCAGGGTGGCTCACAATATACTTTTTATATTGGAATAAAAGGACAGTGGGTTGTGGTAAGGTGTAGTAACTGTTCCTCCCCCCCTTTTGCCTTGGTTGAGACATGTTGGTGTATTGGGCTGCTACCTTCAGCCCTGGAGAATAAGAAATACCTTGGTGGATTATAAGTTTGTTCCTGACATAAAGTTTGGTGTTGTGTTGCTTTGTAAGAGAAGAAAAGTCTCAAGGTGTTGTAGTTTGTAAGTGGGAGATTTGGGGCTATTAGAATTTTATTTGGGCTTCAAGTAACAACAGCTGTTAACTAAAGTAAGACAAGAAAATGCCTGCTGTGTGAGAACAAATGTTTTGGTGTGACAGGCAGTAGTAGGGAAACTGGACAGCGAGACTTTAAGCACAACCAGTTCTTTTAGTAACATCAACAATTGATAAGCTGGGAGGCTGTGTATTTATAGGAGGTGTGTTTAAAGGGGGAAAATAATAATATAGCCTCCTGTCTGGGCTTGAGTTTTTACTGTGCCTAGAGTGATCATAAAGGAAGAGGGGGAGGGGGATTATATTTGGTACACATGAAGCATGTCTAGTGGAACAAGAAAAACCTCTCTTACTTCTCCAAGTTTAGCTAAGACAGTTGCTTCCAGTTTGGCCTTAATGTTGGCACAGGAGTTACAGGCCCTGATAAAAGAGGCTGTTTCTGCAGCTGTAAATGAAGCAATTAAGACTGCAGTACCTACTGCAGTGAATAATGCAGTCCCCCTTGCTGTCAGCAATACTGTTGAGCCCCTACAAGCAAAATTAGATGCCTTGGCCTTGCAGATGACTGCCCAAACTGAGGAAATTAAGCAACAGATACTCAAAAATAAACCAGAAATATCTACTTTGGTGAAAACAACAACCCAACTGGAAAACAAATCTGAGGAGTTGAATCAACAAATACGAGACATAAAAGCTAAACAAGAACTTATAGAAGACATGGTTACGAGACTGGAGATGGAAAAGGCAGTGTATGTTCAGAACATCCCTGAAAAAAAGGTGAAGATATTAAAGCTGATATGGTGCAAATGTTGGTGGAATACCCTGAAGAAGAAAATACACATGAAATTTCTGGTGAAATAGATGTGGCGTTTAGAATGCACTCAGCATATGCAAGAAGAAATAATGTACCTAAGGAAGTTCATGTAAGATTTCACAAGAAAATTATGAGACATATCATTCTAAAGAACTCAAATGAGAAACCACTTCAGATACAGGGGACTGAAATTAAAATTTTAAAAGAAATCCCGTGGATGGTAAGAGAAAAAAAGAAGAGCATATATATGACTCACAAGCCTTTTAATGAAAAATGGAATACAATATAGATGGCTGCTCCCTGAAGGTGTCTTTTTCAGTTATGAAGGTAAAAGATATAGAATAAACTCAACTTTCAAAGTTGAAGATTTTTTAATGACACATGGAGAAGATCTAGGAGCCCAAGAAGAGGAAGAAGATTCAAAAGAATCAAATGAAGAACTTCAGGAACAAGGTGCATCAGGATTAAGAACAGAGGCCGGTAAGAAAACCCTCAAGGAATACCACACCAAGTTGTCACGAGACTGCAAGACAAGAAAAAAATGGAACCAAAAGAGATGTGAAAAATGGATAGAAATAAATTAAAAATAATATCCATAAATGTAAATGGTCTGAATGCCCCACAAAAAAGAAGACAAATTTTTCAACAAATCAAGAAGATGCAGTTAGACGTAATCTGTTTGCAGGAAACCCATATCAAGTGGCCAGACCAGAAATTTTTAGAAGTAAAAAAAACTGGGAAAACTTTTGTGTCAGCAGATAAACAAAAGAGAAAGAGAGGGGTAGTCACATATGTTAAAGACTATTTGCATCCAGAAACAATATATGATTCAGAAGATGGAAGGGTCCTGATAATGAAAATACAGAGGCAAGCCAAAAAACTTTGATAGTCAACATATATGCACCAAATCAGGAACAGGAGAAACTTTATAAATCATTACAAGAAACTGTTTCAAGTCAAACACATGAAGAAATCTGCATACTTGGAGACTATAACGCTGTATTTGACAGAGCTCTAGATAGGAAAAAGCAAACAGGAAAATGGAAGCGAGGAAATGAATTACCAAATTCCTTTCTACAATTCGTTGAAGAATTCAGCCTGGTGGACTCATGGAGAATTAGAAATATAAATAAATAAATCAGACTTCACTTTTTTTTACCAGCAAGACATAAGTCTTGGTCAGGATTGGACATGGCCTGGATTTCAACAACTATGACAAATGACATTCTGGATGTGGAGATTCTTCCATCATATAAAAGGAGACCTCCCAGCTCAAATATAGGCAATGAAAAAATCAGAAAAAGTCAGGGAGATGCTGTAACCCATATAATATATTACGTAACACAATATAAGGACAAATAAACCAATACAACAAAGATATGCAAGTATAACAGATAAACAAATAATTCACAAATAGTTACATGTGTAACAAGTGTAACAGGTAAGTAAATAAGTGAGAAGTAACGAAAACTCTGGATTCTTCTTTTTGTTTAATTAATTCAACTTCCTTGGGCATAAGTTTTCTTTTCTATAAAAAGAATATAGTCTATAAATATATACATATATGTATTGTAAATTGGACCCTAAATATTTACTAATAAAATTATTTTTATACCATAAATTGTAGCTCTGTTCTTTCTTGAAATTATGTTGAATTATCAATTTAATAAATCTGTAACAATATTGAATAATATTAAATAACATTTAATATAATTTTAGAATTAAATATAACTCCTAATTAACAATAAAAATTATACACTCACCATAAGGACCACATACAGGCTGAGTTCAGACTGGCAATTTGCCCCGGTAGGGACCCAGGCCAACAACGATTCAATCCCGGAGTAAATGGGACGTTCACACAGGCACATCTGCCTGGCGTCCCCCACCCGTAGCCAACCCGTGCTGTTGCGCTTCACTGCCAGATTAAAAAGATACCTCATAAAAGCTGTAGCAAATCCGAAAGCCTGCATGTGTCACGCATTTCTCCACTTCTGGGGAGTCTGAACGCGCAGCCGAAAAGCCAGGAGCAACCTGCGTTGGGCACGAGGCATTTTTTAATGCATTTTCTAAAAACTACAGAAAAAAGGAAGGGCATTAATACAAACTGCAAGAAAGGGAGACAGAAAAGTGGATCCAAGATGCAGTGATCATACAGAACGCTTACAAATATGGCATAATCAGACACTTCCAGTTGTTGACCTTGAAAGTGACAGTTATATAAATCGCTTGTAGAAGCTCTGGCCCATACTGACTGTTTGGAGTATATTGCTAAAACACATTTTTCTTTTATGCAAACATCAGGTACCCCCATCATCTCTTAACCTTTAAAATAACAATTTCTGCCCCTCTGGCTGTTATAATCTGCCCATCTGGCTGTTTACAAATTCTTATCAGTGACTAGCTACAATCCTCCCAACATCCAAAATTATTTAAATTGGATTACTAAATAAAACAGGCTTTGGTTTAGATATATTTCTTCCAAAAACACATATCATTTGAAATCTTATATCAAAAACCTATATAAGCATCAAATTACCTCTCCTTAGACCACCATTACAATCCCATCAATCTCATATTTTAAAATTAACTAAGCCTAATTTAGTTAAATTTATTAAAATCCTTTCAAGAAAGCTTCGATATCTCTTCCATTTATAATACTAATCTGAATCATTATGATATTATTTTTCAGAAAATCACCAATTACATTTAAATTTCATTTGAACAATCATTATAAAACATCCTCCTTTTCTATATGGACCTTTCACCCCTGTTTTACATAAAACATCCCCCCATTAATCAGAATCTTGTCCCAAAAGTCTTCACTTAAAAGTCTTCTTCCCTCAGTCTTCTTCAGTCAGCAGACCATATTATTCATATATCCTGGAAGTCCTTGGATAAAGAAAAAATACAAAGCTTTCTCCTGAACAATTAAACCCTCAGCATTTCATGTGATACAAATCATCCCTTTTTTAAATGCCGCCCCCCCCCCAGGTATCTATTTTTTCTTGTTTTGTTTTCTGGGAGGAAAGTTGCCTCCCCCACACACACCTATCGGAGGAGGACTTCATTCCATCACTGCCCTTCTCTGGAGTGTTTATTGTTCACCTATGCCTTCCATTTCCTGGAGGAGACTCAGTTTCATTTTAATTCTTACAATGCCATATGGCACCATTTTCAGGGGGTTTATCTTCTTTTTATTTCCAAGTTGCGCAAGTCCCATATATGTCTGCTCATTTCGCTGCCTCTCGTGATTCTCTGATTTTGTCCATTCCTGTTTTTTCCCCCCTTTTGCTCTATCCTCCCTATATGAGTTCAAAGTTACGTTATTTTTAGAAGGGGGGTTCCCCCTCTCTGTCTGTTAAGGGAGGATTTCGCCACCCTTTACAACTCCCATTCACAGAGATATTTACAGCCTCCTTGAAAAGAGAGTTTCCAATGCCTGTTAGAGATGTTTACAGATGTTTGTACAGTTATTTTATCTTTCGAAGGGGGTTTCCCTCCCTCTATCTGCTGAGAAAGGATTACTCACACCCTGCAGCTACCGTTCCTAGAGATAATACAAAATCTTTGAAGAAGAAGATGTCCACTGCTTATATAGGCACTTCAACACCCATAAGTTTTCCAATTCAATCCTCTCTCTTTTTTCGCTCCATCTATGCCCTTATAAATTTTATTTTTTCCATTGTTATATGAGGGAGGGAGTTGCCTCTCCCCTCACTTTCTTTTTTAGGGATAGATTTTGCTCTATAGCCTTTCCCAGCCAGTAATCTTGCTTCACTCTGACCTTTTCCTGCCAGACAGATGATATATCTTTTCAGTCAATATTTTTAAAGTCCCAAATGTTTGCTTAAATACTACTCAGTTCTTAAATCTCAATGATTCTCCATCACAGTCCTTTCAAGCTCTGTTCATCCAATAATAATTATTTCTATTATCTGAGGGGTTACCCCCTCCCCATGCTTGCCAGGATAAACTTTGCTTCCCTATAGTGCTTCATTTCACTTTTACTCACTCTTCTTCCATCTATGCATCGATTTTGCCAGTTTGCTTACTTGATATTTCATCACCACTTGCTTGGCTGGCGTGTGTAGCTTAGTCCAATACTGGAACACAGCGGGGAGACCATCAGGGCAAAAGGACTCCTCTACCCCCCAGCAACGAGCTGAGTTGGTGGTGAGCCTCAATGCCCCCTGATCCAGGACCCATCCCTCAGGTCCTGGGGGATGCGCACAATCGCACCCCTTTTCTACCCACTGGTTTGCGGTCCACATCTCTGGAGACACCCAGGAGACATGGCTGCCATCAGCCCACCAAAACTGGAAGCCTCTATCATTCAACTTTTGAATTCCCTAAAATAATAGAAAATTAATTTTAAGAAGACAAAAATATTGACAAAAAACTGCACTAAAGAACAGATACAATTACAAGAGAGTTCTGGTATTGAAGTCCAGAAGAAAATAAAATACTTGGGGATAACTCTAATCAATAGGTGCAGTTCATTGTTAAAAGACAATTATATGAAACTCTTGACTGTAATTAAAAAAGACTTAGAAAATTGGAAATATTTACAACTATCTTTTATGGGAAGAATAGCTATAGTAAAGATGAATGTGTTACCTAGACTTTTTTTTATTTCGAACAATTCCAGTCTTAAAAAATCAACAGTACTTTAAGGAAGCGGATAAATTGATATGGCAATTCATTTACCAAGGTAAAAGACCCAGAATAAAACTGAAAGTATTACAGGATACAAAAGAAAGAGGATGTTTTGCCGTTCCAGATTGGCATCTTTATTACAAAGCAGCAGTGCTGACGTGGATGAAAGACTTGGTTACTTTGGAAAACCCAAGACCATTAAAGGTAGAAGGCCACGACTTGAAACTAGGTTGGCATGCTTTTGTATGGTATGAAAAAAGTAACATACATAAATATTTTAAACAATACGTGTTAAGAGTAGCACTGTTGAAGATATGGGAAGAAGTTAAAAATATGTTTTACACAAAAATACCTAAATAGGTCTCACCATTGGAGGCCTTTATAAATCCCACCTTATTCACCAAAGAACAGCTATGGAGATATGAAGATCTCTTAGATAAGAAAAACATTTTTTTTAAAAAAAAAACCCCTGTCCCTAGAGACAGATTTTTATTTATTTTTCCAACAATACAACCATACATTACATTACAAGACATAAAACACAAACGAGGGGCTAATCTTTAACACTTAATATCATCATCAATCTGCCCTCTATAGTTAATTCTAATATTCTGTTTGACTCATGTGAGTATCTCTTATATCAGTCCATTTATTTCCCTTCAGGTTTCCCTAAATGCTATACAAACACTTTTCATCCTTTCACCTCCTACTCGTTTAAATTGTACCATTCATAAGATCGTGTTCAAGTGTTCTGGAAGGTGGATCCTGTGTGTCCTTTCATAGTCAGAGTCAACTTCTCCATCTCTGCCGCCTCTAAAATCTTAGCGATATATTCTTGCTTTGATGGTGTTTGGGTGGTCCTCCAGTATTTTGCATATAAAATCCTGGCTGCAGTCAAATATATTATTAAATAACGATCATCTCTATTTATCTTCTTAGATAGTATATCAAGAAGTATTAGCTCCGGTTTAAATGGAATTACCCTACCTGTAATTTTCTGTATCAACTTATGTACCCATATCCAATATTTTTAGTAACTTCACAAGTCCACCACATATGATAAAATGAGCCCGTCTTATTTTCACATCTCCAACACTTATTAGCACATTTATCATCATATTTCGCAATTCTCTCTGGTGTAACATACCATCTATAAAACATTTCATACATATTTTCTCTATAAGAAACAGCTTTAGTTATTTTAACATTTTTATTCCATATTTATTCCCATTGTTCAATATTATAGACTAAATTCTGGGCCCATTTAATCATATTATTTTTAACGATTTCATCTGTCATTTCTTTTAAGAGCATTATATACATTTTCTTTATAAATTTCCCCTCTGGTGCACTCAGCAATTTTTCCATCTCTGTAAGATTCTTATTGAATCCAGTCTTCTTATCTTTAGCGTATCTCGATTCTATCTGTGCTCTCTGCCACCATGTTAAATCTTCTTCCAACTTAAGCTCATTTCTTGAATCCAAGATATCCATATATCTCTTCGGGTCCTCATCATGTAACCTAGGTAAGGTAAGTGCCTCTAGTGGTCCAATCAATTTGGAAGTCTTTATAAACCAACTCTTTTGTACAATCTCCCATACTTTCATTAGTGATGCCCGTAACCAATGTTGCTTAAAATATTTATGTACTGAAGCCTTTCCATACCAAAGGAATGCATGCCAACCCAACAACAAATCATGACCTTTTAAACTTAATATCCTCCTATCTTCCAGCATAATCCACTCTCTGATCCAAGCTAGTGCCACTTATCTATAATATAATGTCCAATTAGATAGTCCAAATCCTCCTCTTTCTTTTAAATCCTGTAATGCCTTCAACCTAATTCTTGGCCGTTTTCTCTGCCAAACAAACTTTGAAACTATCTGGTCCAGTTCTTTAAATATCCCATAGTTTTGCAATATCAGAATATAGGAATAGTCTGAAACAGAAAAATCCATCTTGATAAAATATTCATTTTGATAAGAGCTATTCGCCCCATCAATGATATTTGTAGATCTTTCCACCTTTTTAGATCCTGCCTCATTGCTTCCAATAACTCTTTATAGTTGTTTTCTTGTAACGCACTACATTTATTTGTTAAATTAATTCCCAAGTATTTAACTTTGTCACACAGTTGATAGCTCAAGGTTGTTTGTAAAACATCTTTCTGATCCATCTTCATATTCTCAGACATAATTTTTGTCTTATTTATATTAATCCTCAGCCCCGCCACCTGATCATATTCCCCTAAAATCTTATTCAACTCAGGGATTGAGGTAAGAGGATCCTCCAGTATAAATACAAGATCATCCCCAAACACTAATAGATTAAATTCTTCTCCACGCACCTTCAACCCCCTAATTTTTTCATTATATCTTATCGCTTCATTTAGTACCTCCAATGCAAATATATACAAAAGTGGTGACAAAGGGCAACCTTGCCTTGTTCCTTTTTGTATTTCAAAATTTTCCGTATGATCGCCATTAATCATCACCGAGGCAGTTTGTCTTGGATATATAGCTTGAATCATCTGAATAAATTCCGTTCCTGCCTCGGCTTTCGTCAGTGTTTCCATTACGAAGAGCCAATTCAGATTATCAAAGGCCTTCTCTGCATCTAAAAATACCAAAGCCAATACCTTTTCTGGCTGTGCTTCATAGTATTCTACTACATCCAAAATGCATCTCAGATTATTTTTTATTTGCCTTTTAGGTAGGAAACCTGCTTGGTCCCTATGTATAGTTCTTGACAGTATTCTCTTTAGTCTTTCTGCTATAATAGAGGCAAATATCTTGTAGTCTGCATTCAATAGTGAAATTCAAGTTAATACCTTTTTTTATTAATTCTTCTCTCTGTAACATTTTATTTTGGTCATACAACAAATCTCCATATCTCCACAAATGTTCCTTGGTACATATCATTGGATTTGTAAATGCTTCTAATAGCAAAACCCATTTTGGTATCTCAACATAAAGTATCTTTTGGATTTGTTCCCATACCTTGCCAAATGCTGCTCTAATAAAGTGTTGTTTAAAATATTTATGAGTTTCACTTTTTCTATACCATATAAATGCATGCCAACCCAATTTCAAGTCATGCCCTTCTAATTTCAAAAGTCTCCTGTCTTCCAGTGTAATCCATTCCTTTATCCAAGTGAGTTCTGCTGTCTTGTAATAAAGTTGCCAATGCTAACCCTCCCCTTTCTTTGATTTCCTGAAGTAGTTTCAATTTAATTCTTGATTTCTTACTTTCCCATATAAATTGCCTTATCAGTTTTTCAAGTTCTTTAAAATAATTCAAGTTGATTGAAATTGGAATTGTCTGAAATAAAAAAGTAATCTTGGTAAAATATTCATCTTTACTGCTGCTATTCTGCCCATAAATTATATTTGTAAATGTTTCCAATTCTCCAAGTCTTTCTTAATTTCTATTAAAAGTTTCATATAATTGTCTTTGTACAAGGAGCTGCATCTATTTGATAATATTATGCCCAGATATTTGATTTTTTTAGTACCTCCAATCCTGAAAGGTTTTGCATTTCTTGCTTTTGAGATGTTGTACAGTTTTTTTTTAAAATCAACTTTGTTTTTCTTAAATTAATTTTCAATCCCTCAAATTTGCCATATTCTCTTGTTACTTGCAAAAGGGAAGTTATTGACTTTTGAAGTTCTTCCAAAATAAATACTAAGGCTGTCATGATGCACGGAACTGGCTAGCACTGAGGGGCCCATAAGGGAGTAAGGGTATCCAAAGGAAGACTGGACTCCACAGCTTTAGTGCAAATACTATGTACAATTTATTTACACCAAGCCTCCACCAACATCCAGTTCTCAGTGACAAAGTGCTCCGCTGCAATCATACATTAAGAGAGAGAGAACATACACTGTACAAGCAATACATTTATACAACCACTGACCAATCAGTACAGTGCTGAATCATGGTGATGCAAGTTACTCAGTGCTGGACTGGACTGCCCTAAACTGGCTGGAACCAGCCATCCTTACAGCTCCTAGCTGTCATCTGCACTGACAAAGATCAAACTCATCTAGGCCAGCCTTACACTAGACATGTATATCACAACAAAGGCATCTGCAAAAGCTTGTAATTTGTATTCCTCTCCTTTAATTTTAATCCCTTTAATAAGTTCATCTTCTCTGACCATATTATTTAGTGTTTCCAATGCAAAAATAAATAATTATGGTGATAATGGACATCCTTGCCTTGTTCCTTTAGCTGCTGGTAATTGTGGCACGCATCCCTGCAAGTACTCATCTGGTGACAGGTTCTGCGATTCATCAAATGTTCACTGTGACGGGCTCTCAGCTCTCATCTCCACTGATGGTGCCGGCACTCAAGGGGTGTTGGAGAAACACTGGGCCAGGCCTCCTTCCTCTCCTCTGTGTCTGATGCAGCTGGTGGAGAGGGCAAATTGGTTACAGCCGGTGCTTGGTCAAGAGCTTGCATGTCATGTCCCTGAAGATTGATGGGATCTATTACAGCTGGCTGTTCCTCCCCCTTTGAGGAGGAGATATCATTATCAGGCTGAGCACCCGTTCGGTCAGACTGGGAACCAGGGAGACGTATGACACTTGTTGTGTGTGTTAGTTTCTTTGTTCTTGTCTCTTCTTTTCTTCTGTAGAAAATCAATAAAATCTATTTTAAAAAGGGGGGGAAGCTTTGATCCTTCAGGCCCAAGCTTATTTTCAACTCATTAAGTGGCGATGGCTGGGGACCCTGATTGTTTTGTCCTCCATGGTGCCATGCTTGGTCTGGTGCAGTGTGGTGAACCCTCTAGCTTTTGAGTCTGCTGTGAGACTAATCGGGAGCTACAGAGGGTTCTCGAGGGAGGTTTTGGTCATTTTTTGCCTCACCCAAGTATAACAGCTGGTTGTGCCAGCCCCCCACAGGAGTGATGGGATACATCTGTTGGAGGTAGGTTTAGGCCTTTTTCCTTGACAATTTATGGCAAGGGCTTTGGGGGGCCTTGGGCCTCCCAATGGGTACAAGGGCCTAAGCAGAAGCTTGACCATTGCAATGGCAGGGTTTTATTCAGATACAGATTGCAGCCTGGTGAGCACCAGCTGACACCCCCTCTTTGGTGTCTAGGTGAATATAGTCCTTGGGCCCTGTGGCCCAGGGCCAGGAAAGTAGACTTTGAGCCTTGCGGCTCAGGGGATGGAGATCCAGGTCAATTACCTGATTACTGTGCTGATTAGATGTGAGCCACATCCTGTTGGCTCCCACCCAGGGCAGGGTAGTTCAACCTGTTTTACATGGCAAGGGAGGGGTCTTGGTGACCTTTGGACTTGACTATGCCATAAGCTTTTCAGCTCTTGCCATTTCTTCAGTTAATAAAGTGGCCCCTTTAGTTAACCCAACACTGGTGTCTGTCTCTTTATTCCGGCTTGGTGGGGCAATCAGAAAGCCAATGTTATACCTTCTCTGAACAGACTTCTTAAGTATTTAAATATTAAAGTTGTTTAAAAGGCCTGAACAAATGTTTGTGCAGGTTAACCTGCCAAAAATTTAAAGTTTTTTGTTTTTTTTAAGTGGACAGTCCACCTGATATGGAGAAATAGGATGAGGCAATCAGGATTTGATCTATGGCTATACATATTTCCTTGCAGGAACTGGAAAGGGTGGTAAAGCATAACATAAAGCAGGAACTGGAGAGGGTGGTAAAAGCCAACCCCCACACTCCTTTTCACAGAAACATCTGTCTTCACCCTTTGAGTCCAAAATAATGTGTCAGCTCAATAATTTTCACCTATTTCTGGGGCATATTTTTAAAACCTTATTTTAATTAAAAATACTGCCAAATGAATGCCTACTCAGCGGAAAGCTTCTGTTTCTAATCTGTGTTAATTGTGCTAATTGAATACAATAAATATAGATAAGTACATTCTAACAAGTTGAGAATGTGTCACTGTCCAATTCTTCTGACAGGAACCTTTGAATTATTTTCAGTATTTATAGACATATTCATCATCACTTTTCATGTCACAGTAGTTCACGAGGCACAGAGGTTTTAATGAGCTCAGCCCAAAACGTATGTGTGTGTGTTTAATTCCTGGTGTATGCCTCTCTAATGACCTCCTAATTAGTTTTATTACATCTTCTGTATTAATTATTTTCCTGATATGATTAATTATGGATGTAAGTGACACAAAACTTATTTTCCCCTTTGCTGAAAGTGTTCCCTCTCTCAAATCTAAACATGCAATGAAAGGAAGCATGTTTAGAATACTGCACAATCATATATGAACTTTTAAAATATAAACTGTGCAAGTAATAGCCTTTTAATTGTTTATAGATCCTTTTCCTCACATAAATCAGCAGAAAGTTTGATTTGTGGCTGTTTTTTTCATTAAAGTAAGGTACAAGAACAGCTTTGATGTGCACTTTGCTACACATGGATCTCTGTGGCTGTACTGTATGTGTTGCATTTGTGTGCCTCACAAGATTCCAGAGAGCTGTAGAAACTAAATGAGGTATTCTGACCTTAAATAGTTCACAAAAATAGTGTAGTGGTGAGTATTTTTAAAAAATGGAATATAACTAGGGGTGAAGAAAATGGTGTTATTTAGAAGTTCTGAAGGATTCCTAAGGCGCATGAAAAAAACTGGAAAATGCTGAAGCCCCTAAATTACACAAATATTTCCCATGGTTTTACCAGGGCAGAGTCCAGAGGTTTCAGGGACCAGCAGCACATACCAGCTGGGATTACTAACAAATAAAGACAGGACTAAAAAAAGCAACCCTAAAAGATACATCTTAATGGCACATATCCCAGTAGCCAAGGTTTCATTACTGTCATGCAATTAATAAACAGGAGCTCTCTCTTACCTGCATAGAATTGAAAAAGCCATGAGGCCAGGGATTCTGAGCATTCAACTGGTGAAGAGCAACATCTGGCACTTTTTAGCCCTTCACATTGAGATCCTATATCACTGAACTGTGGTTGAAATTTGAATTCCTTTTCTTCACCCCATTGTCTGTTGTTCTGGGAAGCTGAGCAAATTCTATCTGTATGCAAAGGATTTAACTAGGGGTCACCCATCCTGAACTGTGGCTTGGCGGCTAAGTCATGCCTTCAGAAAATACTGTGGGCCTTCATAAATTACTTAAGATAGCACCTACAGCACAGGATGTTAAACTGTAATTTAAAGGCATGTCTTAAAAGCAGGAAAGGCAGAAATTAAAAAAGTAATTCATCCAAACAAACTGCCCCTGCTCAGAGCTTGGGGGTTAAAGCAAACCTGGAAAATATATAGTGGAGCTTGCCATTTTGAACAAAAAGATTTCCAAAATGGCTGTCTACTGCTAAGCATTAAACCTTTGAAAAGCTAAACCCTTTCAAAGCTGTCTTTTTATGTTTGTGGGCACCCCAAAATGGGTATTTAATTTGGCTGCATTGTCCCCCAAGCAGCTTACAATAAAAAAATTAATCATGGGGAGAAATAAGGGGGAGGGGGAGTAGGAAGAGAGGGAAAGAGTAACACAGAGTAGAAAGATGAGAGGAGTGATAGAAAGGCAAGGCATGATAGTTAGCAAATACAGTTGCACGTACATAGGCTGTCTGTTAGTAGAGTGTATGGCTCAAGAAGGTTAAACCAAAGGTATCATGGAAAAGATGGTGAGTTGTGTGGATGTGTGTTTATGCATGTGTGTATGCTTCAAGAGTAAGAGACAGGATGCCAGAAAGGTATTCTTGTATGGATGCCAGCCTCCAGGTAGGACCTGGGGAACCCCCAGAATTACAGCTCATTTGTAGACTGCAGAGTTTAGTTCCCCTGAGGAAAATGGCTGCTTTGGAGGGTGAGCACTATGGCTTTGTACCCCACTGAGGTCCCTGTCCTCCCCAAATCTCCAGGAGTTTCCCAACCTGGATCTGGTAACACCACTCCCGTCCTCCACTGGCAGGCAGGGGGATCTGGGAACCCTATATTCTTGAGAGGGTCCATGAAGCTTTATTCTTTCAAAAAATTATATCCCCTACAATAATTTTCGGTAGAACAGTAGCTAAGAGACTCTAAAGTGCAGCTTTTGGTCAAATCCTGCAGGGCAGTTCTTACATTCACAATGTCAGAAATATTGGACCCATTGGACCCATTCCAGTCCAGCGTCTGCTGTGGCCATGGGACAGAGACGTTGTTGGTTGCCCTAACAGACAATCTCCGCAGGCAGCTGGATTGAGGTGGGTCAGCACTGCTATTGTTACTTGATCTCATGGCAGCATTCGACATGGTTGATTATGATCTCTTGACCCACCGCTTCACCAATGCAGGGATTCATGGGGAAGCCTTGCAGTGGCTTTCTTCATTTCTCCATGATTGGGGACAAAGGGTAGCACAGCACTGGGGGGACTAGGTACCCACTATTATGTGGGTTCCTCAAGAAGCAGTCCTTTCCCCAATGTTGTTCAACATCCATATGCACCCCCTCGCCCAACTGGCTCAGAGTTTTGGGCTTGGGTATCACCAGTATGCAGATGACACCCAGCTGTATCTGCTCTTGGATGGCTTCCCAGATGCCACTCCACAACAACTGGCTGAGGGTTTGGAAGTCATAGCAGGATGGCTAAGGAAGAGCAGGCTGAGAATGAAGCTGGAGTAGACAAAGGTTCTGTAGCTGGGGATAGAGGCTTTGGGGTTGGAGTTCAGGCTCTCAGCTCTTGATGGGATGCCATTGATACCAGTGCAATTCGTCAGGAGTCTGGGTGCGACTCTGGATGCCTCCTTGTCTATGGAGGTACAGGTCACAAATACTGGCAGATTGGCATTTTACCATCTACACCAAGCATGACTGCTGTCCCCTTTCCCATCGCCCCCCAACCTAGCCATGGTAATCCATATGATGGTCACCTCTTGGACTACTGTAACTCACTGTATGCTGGCCTGCCTTTGAGACTGACCCATAGGCTCCAATTGGTCTAGAATGTGGCGGCATAGGTCCTGGCATGAATGCCACGGACAGCACATATACAACCTGTCAGGACTCTTTTTGTAGCAGGAACTCCTTTGCATATTAGGCCACGCACCCCTAATGTAACCAATCCTCCAAGAGCTTACAGTAGCCCCTGTAAGAAGAGCTCTGTAAGCTCTTGGAGGATTGGCTACATTAGGGATGTGTCGCCTAATATGCAAAGGAGTTCCTGCTACAAAAAGAGTCCTGTAACCTGTGCTGCGCCAGCTACACTGGCTACCAGTGGAGTACCTAGTCAGGTTTAAGATGTTAGTGTTGACTTTCAAGGCCTTAAGTGGTCAGGGACATGCATACCTTCAGGACTGTCTCCTCCAGTACGTCTCCAGAATGCTGAGATCAGCTGATAATGTTCTGGTGATCCCCAGCTCTAGGTAGGTCTGGCTGTCCTCAACTAGGACAAGGGCCTTCTCGGTCCTAGCCCCAACCTGGTGGAACACTTTGCCGAATAACATCAGGGCCCTGAGGGATCTGATGCAATTCTGCAGGGCCTGTAAGGCAGAGATGCCCCTCCAGGCTTTTAGTTGAGGGCAGCAATGAGAGTTTAAGACGGGCACCCTTTCTCTTTTCTTCTGTGGCCCCCACATACAGTTCCCTGCCCTGCTGTGCAGGATAGCAGTGTAGCCAACAAAAGAGGACTACTCTCTTGCCATCTTGATTGGTTTTAACTTTTTATTTATTGTCAGAAATTTTGATTATATATTACTTGCATTTTTAATCTTGATAATGTTATAAATCACCCAGAGCCTGCTTGCAAGGTGGGCAATTCATAAGTTTAATAAATAAATAAATAAATAATATTAGATTTGAATGTGAAATGTGAATCCTTTTAGCTCTGTGAACTGACTAAGAGGCTGGATTCATCTATGCATCCAAACTTTCTGATCTTACAAAGAAAAATATTACCTCATCTCGCTTTCTGTGACTCTTTATACATATATTCCTACAAAGAAAATGTGAAATGTATCATCAAAAGTAGCCCTGACTGAAACTATCAACCCATTCATATGCTGTAAATAAATCCTCCCCATGAAGTAGCCATGCAGAGGAAGGAATGTATAAGCAAGGCAAATCGCACCCTGACAAGCACAGCTTTCCAGCAAAGATTCTTGAAATGGGAGGACTGAAGAATGTACTGTTGGGCTCATATGGATCATTACAGGGAAGCAGCTCCTGTCAAATAGTTCACAACCAGCTCATTCATTACTTCTTTCATGAAGCTATGTACCTGGGGCTGCTCAATAAGAAGAATTTGGTCATGTGGATTAGCTGCACCTGCAGGTCTTAAAGGGGTCATGATTAAAGAAAAACATTGGATGTGATCCAGCCAAACACTTTTAAGACCCATTGATTTTACAATGGGAAAGATAAGCAGTAGCTTACTTCTCTCTATCATGGAAACTATGGGGTTTGAAATAGCTTAAATGTTGCTGGTCCTATTCACTAAGTGCTGATGGGTAAGGAGAATCTGTCTCTCATGTAAACAGGGCAAAGGACCAATGCTTCATTCAATGAAGCTTTTGATCTTTCATGCTTGACCTTGCTATCAGTGACCTTTCCAAGAACCACATCTGATTGATTTGCTCCCAAGAGAGAGTGTTAGGGATTGTCATGTTAATCATGGGTCCTGAAAGAAAATGACTCATCTTGTCAGATGAACAGACTCCCTATTGCTATGTGCCCCCTGAATGGGCACCTCTCTTTTTTCCAGCAAATCAGCAATCTGCCAGTCCAGTCTACCCCAGGAATGAAGCAATGGAGGAGAAGAGCCATCACCATCTCCACCTATATTATAATACACAGCTGCAGTGAAATTTCACCCATTAAAGCATAAATGTTGACAATTTACTTGGGTCACTCTCTTTCCATCTAAACTGATAAAATTAATGAAACTTTGCAGAGATAGATGGCCTTAGAGCGTTGATGGTCTTTATCTATGAGATTTCCAAGCAAACAGGTTACAATAGAAGGTTCAGACAAGAGAGCAATAATACAGCATCCTCAACTGTGGTTTGTACAACTGAGTTTTATGCTACTGTATGAAAGTGGTAGCAGTTTGGACAAAAGTGCTACTTGTTTGAGAATGAGCATTTTAAAGATAGTCACATACACACACCCCAGCAGAAGAATGACTGGTTCACTTAGGGTTGACAGTAGAAATATGCCTAGTGTTATGTCTGAAGCTTGAATCACTCCTATACATTCCCATGTTAAGCTTGAGTCAGCCAAAGGGATTGTAAGCATTGACATTCCCATTGGTTAGTTTCTGTGAAACATTGTAAATAGTCAATCAGAACTGTGTATATGTCTTTGGAGGGAACAGACCTCATTGGTCCTTATCCCTGTGTTATCATTGGATGTTAACTGAGTTATGGACGTGGCTTTGACAGCCCGGATTATTTAAAAAGGGAGCTGTGCTCCACTGTTGTGTGTGTGTTGTCTGATCGTCTAGTTTGCTGTTAAATAAAGCTGAAATCACTTGTTGAAATCACTACCTTGTTAAGGCTCATACTTAACACCTAATCCGTTAGAAATAGAAATCAATTAGATAGGTACAGAACTGGCTTGCATCAGTTAAAATGTACTTGTGTCCAATTTTCTACCCCTTTTGGCATTCTCTTTTACAAGCACACTGGTGGTGGTCACATGCATGAAATAATGTGGGGGGGAAGCAAGGCTATTTGCTCCAGAGTAATTTGACCTGCAGTTGCGCAATCACACAGTCCCCGGGAGCTGTGGGGGCAGCCTGCCACTACATGATCAGACGCAAACCACGTGTGAATTGGGGGGGGGGGTTGCCATGTGTTTCCGGTGCGCTTCAACAGGGGATTGATGATCCGCATCTCCACACTGAGTACTCCCTATGCAGTGTGCGATGATGCGCATACTGAAACAGGGGAAAAAACAACGGCATGGAGTCAGGATGGCCTGATCAGACCATCCTGATTCCATGAGAGCACGCTGGCATGATCACACATGATCTGTTCCTGGCCCATAGGAAACCCGTTTACTACCGGACTTTCCCTAGTGTTTTTTTACTCTGCTTCTGCAGTGGAGCAAAATGGGTTGCCCATGGGTGTGGGACACTTCCTAGATGTTTGCGTCTGATCGCGCTCTTAAAATCCCCCTGGCATTCACGCCTATGGCGCAGCTAATTCTGCATGTGATCACTGCCAGTGTATGTTAAAGCTAGTTTGTTGAAATGTTAAAGCAAAAGTAATAACAAGCATATCTTTTCCCCCCCATCAACTAAACAATTAGGCACAAATATGGGAGATAGCACAATTTATAACCAAATACAATCAAGGAAAACACAATTGGGTGCTCTTCTCACTATGTAATTCCAGAGGACTGGGCAAAAATGTGGGACAGTTACCCTGTCCCCAAAAATGTCAGTTACAAAATTGCATTTGATAATGTGAAATGAAGAAATTGTAAGAGAGTGTGTTCATTTTTATGTGAAGGATGCTTTAACTCACACCATGTGAGTGAAATGTGATATATACTCATGAATTGTGTCTTACCACATGCATCAGACTGTTTTTCTCCATATTACCATACAGTCATGCTTTGGCTCTTTGCAATGGTAAAGCATAAGCTTATCCACATGATGAGCCATTAAACATAAGGAGCAACATCTACTAGAACCTGGTCAATTTTTATAGTGGTTCCCACTTTGTGGAAAACATTCTCTGAGGAGGTGGGGGGAACTTTAGGAAGTGCTTTAAGGCCATTTTATTTGCTAGGGCTTTTAATGGGCTCTAAGTTTCAGGCACTTGAGGTGGGGGTGAATTGTAAATGGGTTTTAATTTCAAATTGTAAGCCACCTGCAGTGCAAGTGAAAGGTGAGGTATAAATATTTTAATTAATAAATAAGTATCAATGGCAGGGCTCATGATTTCCACAAGATAGACCCTGGAACGTGTAGCTTGATAAAGGTCTCAGATATTGTGGCTAGGCCAAAAAAAAAAATCATCTTCCAAGAGCCATCTCTAGGTCCAGATGTGAGCTTTCACTATGAGAACCAGGTTCAAATTCTATAGCAAATAAAGTGACAGCTTTGACCCCCACTCACATCTCCCTTAACATTTCCATCAGTGGGCCTGGTCAAAGATAAATTAGAGAAATGTCTATTTAGTTGCTCATGTTCTGACTGAACACATGAAGCTGCTTTATACTGAATCATACCATTGGTCTATCAAGGTCAGTATTTTCTACTCAGACTAGCAGTGGATCTCCAGCATCACAGGAGGTGGTCTTTCACGTCACCTACTACTTGATCCTTTTAGCTGGAGATGCTGGGTAATCAAACCTGGAACCCTCTGCATGCCAAGCAGGTAGTCTACAACTGAACCACAGCTGATTCCCATACAAACTTCACAGTCTTGCCAGAATCAAAGCCTATTTTCAGCCAAGAAGCTTGATTTTGTTAGCATGTAAACTTTTAGTTGTTGGTACTATGGGTTTCTCTCTGTCAGCGCCTAGAACTCCTCTTGCTTGCCAGTTATATTGCCTCAGGAGAGTCAGTTATCTGCCCTGCCCTGCAGCCCTTCTCTGATAATTATAAGATGTCTCTGGATAATATCTGAGAAAAAACACTCCATCACTTGAACATGTCCTGTGAGCATTTGGCAGCTGATACTGAGACAGAGGAATCTCACCCAATATGGCCCCAGTTATTCTGTAATGTTTAATATGTTGTATCCTCTTTTATTCATTTTTGTGGAAACAGCACTGATCTTGTCTTGTCAGACCATATTTCTTGGCAGGAGCAACAGGGACATCTTAGCAATGCACACCTGACAAAATGAGAAGTTACCATTGATTGAATATAAGAACATAAGAGAAGCCAATGTTGTATCAGGCCAATGGCCCATCCAGTCCAACACTCTGTCACACAGTGGCCAAAAAAATACCAGGTGCCATCAGGAGGTCCAGCAGTCAGGCCAGGATGCTAGAAGCTCTCCCACTGTTGCCCCCCCCAAGCACCAAGAATACAGAGCATCTCTTGCCCCAGAATTCTTATCTATACCTTGTAGCTAATAGCCACTGATAGATCTGTTCCATACATTTATCTAATTCCCTCTTGAAGCCATCCATGCTTGTAGCCACCACCAACTCCTGTAGCAGTGAATTCCATGTGTTAATCACTCTCTGGGTGAAGAAGTATTTCCTTTTATCTGTTCTAACCTCTTTGCTCAGCAATTTCATTGAGTGCCCATGAGTTCTTGTATTGTGAGAAAGGGGGAAAAGTACTTCTTTCTCTACCTGCTCTATCCCATGCATAATCTTATAAACCTCAATCATGTCACCCCTCAGTCATCGTTTCTCCAGGCTAAAGAGCCCCAAGTGCTTTAACGTTTCTTCATAGGAAAGTGTTCCAACCCTTTGATCATTCTAGTCGTCCTTTTCTGCACTTTTCCCAATGCTATAATATCCTTTTTGAGGTGTGGTGACCAGAACTGTACACAGTATTCCAAATGAGGTCACACCATTGATTTATACAGGGCCATTATGATACTGGCTGATCTGTTTTCAATTCCCTTCCTAATAATCCCCAGCATAGTGTTGGCCTTTTTAATTGCAGTGACACACTTTCTCAACATTTTTAGTGAGTTATCCACTATGACTCAAAGATTTCTCTCTTGGTCAGTCTCTGCCAGTTCTGACCCCATCAATGTGTTTACAGTTAGGACTTTTGGCTCCAATGTGCATCACCTTTCATTTGGCCACATTGAACCTCATTTGCCATGTAGATGCCCACTCACCCATCCTCCACAGATCCCTTTGGAGTGCCTCACAATCCTCCCTGCTTTTCACTACCCTGAACAACTTTGTGTCATCCGCAAATTTAGCCACTTCACTGCTTACTCCCAACTCCAGACCATCCCTGCCTATTAAGTGAAATCTATATTATTGGTCACTGTACACAGTCTCCAATGCCATTTCAAGGGATTTACAAAGAGGGCTCCTGCTTTCTCCTGACAAGTTCCTGGGCTGGGCAAAAGCCAAATCAGATTCTGTCACAAGGCGCAACATTCAGATTTATAAAGCCGCAAATATTATCACACTACTGGGGGCCAGCTTAGTACCTGAAGGGAACAAAGAATTTTGGTGGGGAAAATCTGCCTCACAGTGAAGAAGAAAAAGGGGTCTGTCATAGCTGCCTATTATCCAGTAACTGTTTAGTTCTCTATTGGGACCATTTGTTAGGCAAGCCAACTGGATGCCAACAATGTGTACACGTGTATATCTTGCAAAATGCAACTAAAGCTTTGGTTGTAATTTCCTAACTTTATTCCAAAGCATTTGCACTTGGAATTCCTGGCCATTCCCAGGCCTAGAACACATTCTTGTGGCTGAACAAACTGCACGGAGTCAAGGCCACAAGGGGCATATTAGAAATTCAATATTGTCTTTCTAAAATAGCTAATAATTAGCCACAGCTCTTGTCTCCATCACAACAGTTGGTGACATGACAATGATTAAATTCCTAACGAACCAATTAGAGTTACTGAATACATTAAATAACAGGGGCTTTCATCAACTGTTTATTGATTCCTGCAAGACATGTCTGATTGTACCAAAAAAACCCCTACCTCTGGGTTATCAGGGACATTATTCATATGCTAGTGTACAAATGTGAATCATAAGAAATTGTAGAATTTCTTTGTAGAAACTTGGGCTGTCTCCATGGGAGTGGCTTAACATCAACATAGATCAAAACAGCAGTAAATAAAAATCAAAAAAGGTCTGCTTGAGGTGTCTTAAGATCAATCAGTCTCATGTCTCCCTGGGTTTTTACAGACCAAATTCTTTTCTTCTGTCTAGGCCCAAAGGCCATAACCTTGGTCTTTTGAAAATTTATTACTAGTTCCGACTTTCGGTCTCGGCGATCACCATGGCAGATTCCTTCTCCCAGTGCTCCAGGAGAAGCCTGCCAGCATCTGCGGTTGGATGGGGGTGTGACCATCCGCTTCACCCCAGGAGTCCTTGAGATGGACCCCTGGCCAAGAGGCGCCTGAGAACTCCCCCTGGTGAGTAAAGCCAGAGAGGGGGGGCTACTCCATGCCCCGATGGGCCCATCATAGAGCGTCCCGAATGGGAACAAGATCAGCACACAGAAGCAAGCGTGCGGTGATTAAGCGAAAATGAAAGCGGAGAGACAATTGCTAAAAATGTGAGTTGGAGTATAAGCGAAAACTTCCAGCAGACATTCTGCCCCCTAAAAGGGAAACGGGGGGGAGGGGACTTCCCCCCCGATAAGAATTGTTTATAAGTGATTTTAAAGCTAGAAAAAGGGGGGGCGGATAGTAAGAAATGACTGAAAAGATATAAAGAGACTGTATGAGCTTACTGGATTGATTGAGAACTGCCAGAGGCTTTGACGAACTTTTGGAAAAAATAAACAATCCCCAAACATGGCACCGCCGAAAGATGTTAAGGATAAACTATTGGAAGATAAACCTTCTTCAGGAAGTTCCAGCCCTTCAAGTGTTGTGCCTAGACATGACTCTACTGAGGAACTCCAAAGGTTGTTGTCTGAGGCTCTGCGCCCTCTGCTAGAGAAAATCACAGCTATTGACAATAAGCTTGATGCGCAGCAAGCGCAAATGGTTTTAAATACACAGAAAATCAAAGGAGCAGAGCAGGAGCACAAAGAGATTAGTACCAACATGAAAAAGGTGAATAGAAAACTACAGGCATTTGAAAAGAAGTGTCAAATCAAAGAGTCTCGTGTGTTACAGCTGCAAATGGAAAGGGCGAACTATGTCTTGAGGCTTCAAGGGATTAAGGAAGAGAAAGGAGAGAATCTGAGACAGATTGTGAGTGACTTGTTGGCCCCTCTGGCAGAGATGACGTCAGATCAACTCCAAAGTGAAATAGACACAGTCTTCAGATCATATTCTGATTTTATCAGAAAGAATAATCTGCCAGGGGAAGTCACAGTAAGATTCTCCTGAAGAAAAGTGAGAGACCAACTTCTGAAAGTGACTAATGGAACTACTCTGAAGTGGAAAGACAAGGAGATTAAAGTACTGAAGGACGTGCCATTTGAAATAAGAAAGAAGAGAAGGAAATACAGAGTCTTGGTGCTGTTTTTACAAAGCCATAAAGTGGCCTACAAATGGTTGGTGCCCGAAGGACTAATCTTTAGATATGCAAATGGCAAAGAAAGGATAGACTCTGTTGAAAAAGCTTGTGAATTTCTGCGTCAACTTGGTCAGCCATCAGGAGAGGGATAAGGAGCCCCAGATGACACCAAGAAGAACGATGAAGAAGAAGAGACTGGTTCTTCTGATGAGGACTCGGACTCTAGGTTGGAGGCAGTTGCCCCCAAAAGAAAAGGCTATCATTTGAGGGGAGAAAGAGGGGGAAAGTAGATTGTTTTTGTTCTCTGGAATACTTTGTTTATATGTTGTTTGTGGAGTTATATAAGATCACCGATTCTTGGGTTTTTAGTGGGATTTTCTTTTCTTTCTCCTATAGATTGTAGTTCCCTTACCCTTGTTTTCTCTTTTTTGTGTGTAGTTTTCTCTTTTTCACTGTATGTAGATTTAGAAAAGCAATAAAAAAATCCCCTTCAGGGGGCTAAAAAAAAAAAAAGGCAATTTATTATTCGTTCCTTATTATTACAGAAGTCTGCAAACTTACTGAGAGCTCTCCTAAGGCCAACTGATGTTCTCACTAAGATGACAGCGTCATCCACATTCAATAAGATAGAAACATGTTGTTGTTGAAGTTTTGGTGGATGTAAACTGGGGGAGTCCAAATAAGTTACTATATCATTAATATAGAGATTAAATAGGGAAGATTATTAATATATAGATTAAGCAACCCTGCCTAACTCCCCTATACGTGTTGATAGGGTCCGATAAATTTCCTTTTACTATTAAACCTAACCTGCAAATGAGTGTTATCATGAAGAGCCCACAACAAAAAAGGAGCCTTCTGTCAAATGAGGAAGCTTCTAAAAAGGCCCACAATTTAGACCTTGATATTGAGTCAAAAGCTGCTTTCAGATCAATGAAGGCAGCAAAAAGTGAATTAGGGCCTTTAGCAGAGTATTTTTCTATATTGAATAGTAACACAGCGCTCCAGGGTGGGTCTATACTTCCTAAAACCAGCTTGCTCTTTCACAATAACATTTTCTTGAATCAGCCTGTCTTCAAGCTTTATCAGAAGATGTTTAGCATATAATTTGCTACATATATTTAAGAGGTTAATAGGTTGATAATTTGCAGGCTCTTCTTTTATTCTCTTTTAGAATATGTGGATGACTATTGCCGTATTCCATTCTAGGGGAATAAGGCCTGAGGAATCAATAAAAGTAAAAAGAGCTGCAAGGACAGGTGCCCACCAATCAATATTTTCTTTAAAATGTTTGCACCTGGAATATCGTGTGCAGTTCTGGAGCCTCACTTCAAAAAGGATATGGACAGAATGTAGTAGATGCAGAGGAGAGCGACAGAATGTAGTAGATGCAGAGGAGAGCGACCAGGATGATTGGGGGCCTGGAGACCAAACTGTCTGAGGAAAGCCCTGAGGAACTTGGGAATGTTTAGTCTGGAAAGAAGGAGGTTGAGGGGGGACATGATGGTACTCTTTAAGTATTTGAAGGGCTGTCACTTAGAGGAGGGCAGGGAGTTTTTCCTGTTGGCAGCAGAGGATAGGACTCACAATCATGGTTAAATTAAGGGTGGGAAGGTACTGGCCCTTGATAATCTGTGCACAGCCTCAGCCGCTCGTCTTTCTTTTTCCTAAACAACACCAGGGCTGTGCAAGGAGAGGTGGCTGGCTGGATGAAGCCCTGAGACAGATTCTTTCAATGAACTGCCACAGCTCTTCCCTCTCAACTGGACTCATTGAGTACAATTTCCCTTTAGGCAATTTGTGGTTCGGCAGTAATGCAATCACACAGTCTTGCAGTGTGGGGGGGGGTTAACTCATCCACTTCCCGCTCCTCAAACACCTGGGCTAAGTATATATACTTTGGTGGGATGAGGTTCAACTCATCTCATGCAAGACAGACTCACTCGGCCACTGGCTGTGGATCCCTCCCTCATTCAGGACACCATAGATGCTCTTGGCACTGAGAGTCAGATGCTCTTGGCACGAGAGTCAAGAAAAGTAAAAGTCCCGGTACTCCTTTGTACATAGGGGTCGTGTGCTTTGAGCCATGGGCCACCAAGGACCATGGGGAACTTTGCAGATGGGTTCACTATGAAAGACCTCATTTCCCAATGGGCAGAAATCCCCAAAGGTAAATGAATCATACAATGCTGACAGGACTGCATTGGGGTTCCATCCATCTGAGTAAATTCTATGGGTACCCTCAGTTTATGTACTTTAGCCCCCCAACCCAGTGACTATGGCTGGGCTAATTAAGTCCTGGGTGCACCCAGAATCTATTAAGGTCCGCACCTTAATGTGCGTTCCCCTTTCGGGGTTGATTACAGTTACATTTAGGTAGAAAAGGGGGGAGGAGAGTCTAACCAAATTCTTGTGCTGTTTTCCCTTGGACCTGCCGGCTGGTGCCCTTCACAGCAGGCCCAGGCCTTTTCCCACCAGTTGGGGTGACTCGCTTCCACTGGATGAGGACCCCTCCAAGGTGTCTTGAGCTTTGGCTTGTAATGCTTTGGGTGTCTTGGAGAGTTTACTTGGGGTCTTTGGGGTCTTCTCCTTGGTACCTTTACACCGCCCTCTTTCCAGGCTCTTCATGTCAGGGCAATTTGCCACAAAGTGCCCAGATTTCCCACACTGGTGGGCCCCTGCCTCATCTTGGTCCCCCCCACATGTTCTTCCAGGGTGTTTTTTGCTAGTACAGTTTCACTAGGTTGTGCTGGTTCTCTGCTTCACAAGCTACTTGTATCCAGCCACCCAAAGTTAGCGGGTTGCCTTGGGCCAGCGCCTTCTCTAGAATGGAGGTGTTAAGGCCAGCACGATAGAATTCAATGAGGACTTCTTCAGCCACCCCTGGAGTTTGGCTGCATAGGTCTTGAACTCATCCGAGTATTCTTGCACTGACCTTGCCTCAACCCACGGACTTGGGTACAGGCCTTCTCCAGCTCGAGGGGGTCTTCATATTGCTGGTGTATTGCTTGCATGAAGGTGACTCTCAGTCTCCTGTATTCTGCACCTCGTTTTCCCCTCCTTATTAGGGGTTAGTAAGCCTAGCACTCTTGTTGTTCTTGTCTTAACTCCTCATATGGCCTATTCCTTTAGCTTATTGAAAATAACAAGTGGGCACCGCCACAAAACTTGTGGAAGCAGCTATCCCATTCCCCCCATCTCTGCTTCTTTCCTTCTCCCCCTACTTCTCTCACGCTCTCTCTCCTTCCTGCCAGCCCTTTTCTTACTTTCTCTCTCACCTCCATGCCTGTCAGTTCCTTTCTGCCCCCAACCCATCACTCTTTCTGCCCCTGTCACTCTCCCGGCCTCCCACCTACTTTCTCCACAGCAGCAGTGGCAGCAGTCATTCTCCAGGAATCACAATGGATTGCCCAGATACAGAGATCAGTTCCTCTCAGGTTTTCCAGATCTATGTTGGGAAATTTTTGGAAATTTAGGGATGAGGCCTTGGGAGAATGAGGTTTGAGCTTGAAGGTGACCTTAGTAGTGCATAATACCATAAACCACATGTCAAGAACTTTGGTTCACTCAAAACGTAGTTTGCATTAAATAGTTCAGTCTGGCCGCAGCCTGCCTTGTTAAAAAAATGTTGTCTTTAAGTCTTCCAAGTTTCACACAGATGTGCTGGGGAAGAGTGACTATCTCTGCACCTGCAAGATAACAGTTCTTTGCTGGCCTTGGCTCATTAATATCCTGAAGCAATTAAGTCATGTGGGAAGAGGATGTTGGAGTGAGACTGCAGGTCACCTGCTCTTCTGACATGATCAGAGACCAATGAAATAATCCTTTCCCTGACTGGCCTTCTTGTATCTGGAAGACATTGCTTGTATCCTAATTGGTGCACAGGCCTAGCAACCAGTTGGGATTCAATTAATAAATAACCTGCTTTAACATCCTTTTGGGGGGCATGATGGTGTTGCATGTGAAGCTGACAGGTAACATTGTTCTGCTCACCTTTCAGCCATCTTGGAAGCTCTGACTGCTGAAGCCAACCAGGAGACGGAGTATACTTTGAACCCAGAACTAAATGGGCAGTGTCTTGTCTTTGAGAACCAAGGTTCTATAAGTGTTTAGCTAGTTTGTTAATCTCTCATTTTCTTGTTTTCTCTCACAGTACTATTTTAACTAATTTTTCACCTTTTAATAAATACTCTGTGCACTTAAATAAACTTATTTTATTTACTAACTTCTGGATTCTGTCTCCACTGCTACAATAAGACAATCTGGTGCCTAGACTAATGGGTACTACCCCTAGAATAACCTGTGGGTCTCCCAACCTCACAGGGGAGGATTCCCTAGTTAAACTTGGTAAGGTTAGGAGCTTGTCCTTTCGCTCTTGACTGGAGGGATACAAAAGGAATGGTGGTAGCACTACCTAGTGCCTTTAAAACACCTTTGTAATTGTAGCTAGCCAGCATCTTGATGAAGAGACTCTCCAGCTCAGGTTGGGCAACAGGGACGCTCTCTTTGATACTCCACCCTTCAAAGCAGCCATTTTCTTTGGGAGAACTGATCTCTGTCATCTGGAGATCAGTTGTAATTCCAGGAAATCTCCAACCCTCACTCAGGGGTTAGCAGCATTAGTTCCTCTGGAGGAAATAACTGCTTTGGAGGGTGGAGTATAGGGTATTATATCTGTCTGAAGTCCTTTCCTGCCTCAGTCCCCACCATCCCCAGGCTCCACCCCTTAAATATCCAGGAATTTCCCAACATTGAGTTGGCATCCCTATCTCCTTCCCACACAACAGCCAACTTACCTTTATCGTCCCCTCTGTCTTCAGCTTTCTGTCTCCTTCCCCCTTGCAGCTTCTACTGAGGAAAACTACTGTCTTTCTCCACAGTGGGGACTAAAACAGTTTACATTATTCTCTCCTCCTTTTTAACCACAGTCTAGACAGCAGAGATCTGTCTCCCTGCAGAAAATGGCTGCTTTGGAGGCTGGATTCTGTGGCCTCTTCCTTCCCCAAACCCAGCTTTGGAGGCTGGACTCTGAGGCCTCTTCCTTCCCCAAACCCAGCCCTTCTTAGACTCCACCACAAAATCCCAAGCAATTTCCCAGCCTGGCACTGGCAACCCTTGTCAGGCCTGTGTCGTGATATACATGTCTTGTGTAAGGCTGACCTAGATGAGTTTGATCTATGTCAGTGCAGATGACAGCTAGGAACTGTAAGGGTGGCTGGTTCCAGCCAGTTTAGGGCAGTCCAGCCCAGCACTGAGTAACTTGCATCACCATGATTCAGCACTGTACTGATTGGTCAGTGGTTGTATAAATGTATTGCTTGTACAGTGTATGTATCTCTCTCTTACTGAATGGTTGCAGCGGAGTGCTTTGTCACTGAGAACTGGATGTTGGTGGAGGCTTGGTGTAAATAAATTGTACATAGTATTCACACTAAAGCTGTGGAGTCCAGTCTTCCTTTGGATACTCTTACTCCCTTATGGGCCCCTCAGTGCTAGCCAGTTCCACGCATCACAACAGGGTTATGGGTCCAGACCGCAGCTGGCAGTATGCTGAGTAAGTGGAGTTGTGAACTGAGTATCAATGGAGTGGAACAGTGACTGTCTGCTGAGGCTTTCTTTTGCTGAAGAGAAAGCAGAGTCTGGCCATGCTGTTGAGAAGCAGGCTGGAGGAGCTGGAGGAGCCAGAAGCTGGCTGCAGTGTGTGGGAGTCCAGTGCCGAGGAGGACATCCAGCTGCTGGAACCAGGTGACCAGCTACCAGGAGCAGACTTCAACATGGCTCAGGTACCTATGGCCCAACTTGTTGAAAAGCTGACCTCAACTAATTATAATACATGGGCATTAAAAATTAGGTTTTTCCTCGTAAAAGAGGGTCTCTGGACTTATGTAACTGATCCTCCTGAAGACCTTACATCACTTGATGAAAGAAATGATGAGAGAGCCTTAGCACTGATTGTGTTAAGTGTGAGCGATGAGCAATTAATTTATGTTGCTGATAAGGCAAGCTGCCGGGACTCTTGGAACTCATGAAAGGATGTTTATCAGCAAACTAACATCAGCTCAGTCATATCTCTGACCCGGCATCTGTATAGAAAAGTACAACACCCCCGTGAGCCTGTTAAAGACCACCTGAACACTTTGATGGACTATTTTCATCAGCTTCAGGAGAGAGGAAAGGTGTTTGAAGATATTGATAAGGTGCATATCATTCTAAGCTCATTATCTCAAGAATTTCAAATGTTGATAACAGCTTTTGAAGCAACAGATTCTGATAAATTAACTCTTCAATATGTTACTGGCAAGATTCTTCAAGAAGACCAGAGAAAAGCTGAAAGTAGGCAGCACACCAAAGTTTCTGGGAAGTGTGCCAACCAGTCCGGGCAGAGTGCCAGAGAGGTTTTCAAGGAGAGATGGCAAGAGGAAATTGCTAGCAGCTGCATGTTTCCAGATGCCAACTACCAGGAACAACCCAGAGAGTCTTCTAACGTTGGCTGGAGAAGAAAGAAGTGCTTCTGTTGTGGGTCCTTAAAGCATTTGATGTGTTCCTGCCCTGAGAAACTGACGCGAGCTAGGAAACAGCCTGAAACTCGTCGTTCAGCGTCTGTGGTGGTCACCTCAGACACCAGAGTCATTGTGGCTATGCGATTCAGGCGCCTCGCAAACATTTTGTCATGATGAGGGCCTGTTGCAAAGCAAAAGGACATCATCCCTGGCTTATGTAAGTCTTGCTGATGGGGCACCTTCTAAGGTCACAGCAGAAGGGAATGTGTATTTTCCTAGCTTGAACTATACTCTAAAAGGGGTCTTGTGCGTACCTGCCTTACAAAATAACTTATTGAGTGTGATGTGCCTTGATAAGGCTGGATTTAAAGTGGTGTTTGCCAATAATGAATGCAAGATTATAAAGGCAGACAAGGTGTGTGCAGTTGGTAGGCTGCAAAATAACGTATATGTGTTAAATAGCACCAATGAAAATGCACAGGCTGTAACCAATATCAATATTCACAAAAACTGTCAACATATCTTACATAGGCGTCTGGGACATATCTCCTATAACACCATTCAGAAGACCCTAGCCCTGACAGGCAAAGAGGGTGAAAATGATTGTAAAGTGTTTTTGGACTGTGAGGTTTGTAAAATGACTAACTCAAAGACTTATCCTGTAGCAAAGAAGAGTCTAAGGCAGTTAGAAAAGCCTCTAGCTTTAGTGCACATGGATGTCATAGGACCATATGCTAAGAGTCATTCTGGGAACAGATATGCGCTTCTTATTACAGATGACTGGTCTTATTTTTCATGGGTTTATGTGATGAAAAATAAATCTGAAGTGTTCCCTACTATCAAATATTGGCACAAAAGGGTTACAAATCAGTTTGGGAATGTTCTTGCCATACAAATTGATATGGGGGGAGAATTCTCCTCAAATGCCTTTGAAGCCTGGCTTAGGCAGAAAGGAATAAAACACAGAGTTGCCAATCCTTGCACCCCTGCTGAGAATGGTCTTGCTGAGAGAAAAGGGGGTGTCTTACAGAATATAATGTTTGCAATGTTAAAAGATGCTAATCTTGGTATTTCTTATTAGGCTGAAGGCAAAAGAATGCCTGTTACATTAGTAATCAAATTTACTTTCATTCTGTTGATGACATACCATTCAGATTGATGTACAATAGGGCTCCTAACCTAGACCATCTGAAAGTCTTTGGCTCCAGAGCCTGGATAAATATACCTCTTGAGCGCAGGAGGAAAGGGGGAGCCAGGGCTAAAAAACTGATTTTTCTTGGATATCAGTCAGGAATGAAAAGTTATAGATTTACTGATCAGTACCTCCCTCATGGATCACTGCCTTGTCATGGCGAGGGGGCTTGCGTGGTTCAATGAGACTGTGGGCTATGCCGTGGAGGGCCACCCAGGACAGATAGGTCACAGCAGAGAACTCAGACCAAGCGTGATCCCCTGGAGAAGGAAATGGCAACCCACTCCAGTATCTTTGCCAAGAAAACCCCATGGACAGTAACAAAAGGCTAAAAGATATGACGCCGGAAGATGAGCCCCTCAGGTCGGAAGGTGTCCAATATGCTACTGGGGAAGAGCAGAGGGCAAGTACGAGTAACCCCAGAAAGAGTGAAGCGGCTGGGCCAAAGCCGAAAGGACGCTCAGTTGTGGATGTGTCTGACGGTGAAAGGAAAGTTCGATGCTGCAAAGAACAATACTGCATAGGAACCTGGAATGTAAGGTCTATGAATCAAGGTAAGCTTGACGTGGTCAAAAATGAGATGGCAAGAATGAACATCGACATCTTGGGAATCAGTGAACTAAAGTGGACAGGAATGGGCGAATTTAACTCAGAAGACCATTATATCTACTACTGTGGCCAGGAATCCCGTAGAAAAAATGGTGTGGCCTTTATAGTCAACAAGAGAGTGAGAAAGGCAGTATTGGGATACAATCTCAAAAATGACAGAATGATCTCGGTCTGAATCCAAGGCAAACCATTCAATATCACAGTAATCCAAGTCTATGCCCCAACCACTGCTGCAGAAGAGGCTGAAGTGGACCAGTTCTATGAAGACCTACAACAGCTCATAGAACTAATACCAAAAAATGATGTCCTCATCATCATAGGGGACTGGAATGCTAAAGTAGGAAATCAAAAGGTAACCGGAATAACAGACAAGTTTGGCCTTGGAGAACAAAATGAAGCAGGGCAAAGGCTAACAGAGTTTTGTCAAGAGAACACGCTGGTCATAGCGAACACCCTTTTCCAACAACTGCCAGAAGTACAAGCTGGGTTTCGAAGAGGCAGAGGAACTAGAGATCAAATTGCCAACATTCGCTGGATTATGGAGAAAGCAAGAGAATACCAGAAAAACATCTACTTCTGCTTCATTGACTATGCTAAAGCCTTTGATTGTGTGGATCACAATACATTATGGCAGGTTCTTAAAGAGATGGGAGTACCGGACCACCTCACATGTCTCCTGAGAAACCTGTATAAGGGTCAAGAAGCAACAGTTAGAACCGGATATGGAATAACTGATTGGTTTAGCATAGGAAAAGGAGTACGACAAGGATGTATATTGTCACCTTGCTTATTTAATTTATATGCAGAGTACATCATGCAAAATGCTGGCCTGGATGAATCACAAGCTGGAGTTAAGATTGCTGGGGAAAAGATCAATAACCTCAGATATGCAGACGATACCACTCTGATGGCAGAAAGTGAAGAGGACCTAAAGAGCCTCTTGCTCAGGGTGAAAGAGGAGAGCGCAAAAGTGGGCTTGAAGCTCAACATCAAAAAAACGAAGATCATGGCATCTGGCCCCATCACTCCTTGGCAAATAGAAGGGGAAGTCGTAGAAGTAGTGACAGACTTCACATTCCTAGGATCCCAGATCACTGCAGATAGTGACTGCAGCCATGAAATTAAAAGACGCCTGCTCCTTGGGAGGAAAGTGATGGCAAACCTAAACAGCATGATAAAAAGCAAAGACATCACCTTGCCAACAAAAGTCCGCATGGTCAAAGCAATGGTATTCCCCGTAGTAATGTATGGCTGCGAGAGTTGGACTATAAGGAAGGCCGAGCGCCAAAGAATAGATTCTTTTGAACTCTGGTGCTGGAGAAGACTCTTGAGAGTCCCTTGGACTGCCAGGAGATCAAATCAGTCAATCCTAAAAGAAATCAACCCTGATTGTTCCCTGGAAGGCCAGATCCTGAAGCTGAAGCTCAAATACTTTGGCCACCAAATGAGAAGGGAGCATTCACTGGAGAAGACCCTGATGCTGGGAAAGATTGAAGGTCAAAGAAGGGGACGGCAAAGGATGAGATGGTTAGACAGTGTCATCGATGCAATGAACATGAAATTGAGCAAACTTCAGCGGACAGCGGAAGACAGGAGGGCCTGGCGTAATCTGGTCCATGGGGTCGCGAAGAGTTGGACTCAACTGTGTGACTGAACAACAACAACCACAAATCAGCAGGTCTGCAAATTTCTGCGAGCATGAGAATTGGGACAGAATCCTATTGAGATATGGATCTGAATGTGAGAGGTAGTAAGCAGTTACTATAGATGGGTTTGATCTACCTGTCAAACCTAGCTGTCAGATTAGCAGTCATGTAACTACAGACAGGTGCTTCCTCCAGATGTTATTCATTCAGGTCAGGGATTGTATCACCTTGCTAGAGATTGGCTAGAGTTTAGCATAATAGCTGTATGCTTAGTCAGCTATGGGGGCTTCAGCTCTCAGAGACTAAGGTATGCCATGCTGTCCAAATGACTAGGTAACTCTCTGTATATGTTTTGTATATATTCACCTATAAACTCTTTGTGTACCTCTACATCTGGGCAGTCTCCTGCTTCTTATTTTTACAAATCCAATAGGGTTATAGGCCCAGAATGGTAGACTGCACTGGCTGGTGGAGGCTCTACACAGAGTGTTGCTACTGAGAGTGGTGAACAGTGGTGAATGAGTGCAGCCGACTGGGAGAGTTTTGAGGACAGCATTCTAGCCTGTTTGGCAGTACTTCTCCAGTTGCAGTAGGAGATGCCGCTCCTGACTCATAGGCTGATAGCAGTTTGTCAGAGATTGAGGACGACGGGAGACCTGCGGAGGTAATTCTAGCAGTCTCTGCAACAGATGGTGATAGCACTATGGCACAATCAACTGTAACCCTCATAGATAAACTTACTTACTCTAATTACTCTTCATGGAGTCTAAAAATGGAGTGGTTCCTGAAGAGGGAAGCTCTTTGGCGGTTTGTGCATAACCCTCCTCCAAGCCCTTTGTCTGCAGCTGATGCAGCATCAGATGGGAAGGCATTGGCACATATTATACTCAGCCTGTCTGACTCACAGCTGGTGTTTGTCCGGTCCCAGCAGTCTGCAAAAGGTGTGTGGGATGCTCTGAGAGGGGTGTATGCAAGGGAGTCAGCTGGAACGCTAATTGCCTTAATGAGGCGTCTGTACCAGCTTCAAATGGAGCCAGGAAGCTCTGTTCAAGAGCATGTTAATGCCTTGGCTGATTGCTATTTTCAGCTTGACTCCAGAGGCAAACACATTGAAAACCTGGACAAAGTGTTTATTTTGCTTTCTTCTCTTCCCCCTGAGTATAACCCTTTGATTTCTTCATTGGAAACACTGGACACTGGTCGTCTAACTTATACCTATGTGATTTCTCATTTGTTGGATGAGGAGGCGCAGATGTGTTCCTCACAACTGTGTGCTGGGCAGCGTGCCAGACTGGAGAGACAAGAAGGGGCCTCATCAGAGGATGTTCCAAGGAGTGACTGTTTGTCTTCCACAGCATGTTCCAAGCAAGCTAATGTTCCTGCAGCTTCTAGAGTTTGTCGGTGCTACTTGTGTGGTGAGAATTCGCACCTCAGGAGAAACTGCCCACAGTTGAGGAGGCGTCAGCAAACTCAGAAGCAAGGGTGTGGCCAGGCACAGGAGAAGCAGCAGAAAGGAAGCCAACATGCTAGGCTTGTTTCTACAGGTGTTGCTAGTTCAGAGTGGCTTCTCGACTCTGGGGCTAGCCAGCATTTTCGTAGGTCTGAGGCTTTGCTCTCAGATATCAAAACCTCTGAACTTTCTCATGTTTCCTTGGCTGATGGTAGTTCAGCAGTGGTTCAATCACAGGGTAACTTATGTTTTCCAGCTTTAAATTTCTTTTGAAAGGTTGCGTAAAACTTTAACACTTTTGTCCAATGAGAAAGTGTTGTCATGTTCTGAGTATCTTGATTGTACTGTGTGTAAACAGGTGAAGACACATGCTTATTCTGCTGTCAAGGAGAGCACTCGTGTGTCAAAGTATCCTCTTGAATTGGTACACATGGATTTGGTGGGACCTTACCCCAAGAGTTGTTCAAATAACAGATTTTGTTTGGTTATCACAGATGACAAAAGCAGATTTTCCTGGGTTTTTCCTATGAAGCACAAATCTGAAACGTTTGCCATGTTCAAGGGTTGGGTTAAGCATGTTCAGAAGCAGTTGGCTACTCTACTTAAGGCTATACAGGTGGATCAAGGTGGCGAATTTATGTCAGATCAATTTGACCGGTGGTTAGAGTTAAATGGTGTGGTCAAGAGAGTAACAAATACAGCTTCTCCTCAAGAGCATAGTTTAGCTGAAAGGAAAAATTCTACTCTCCAAACCATGATGTTTGCTATGCTAGCTGATGCTAATCTTAAAATAAGATTTTGGGCAGAGGCTATCTGTGCTGCATATTATTTGTCTAGCAGGTTGTGGACCAGATCCATTGATGACATCCCCTATCGAGTCCTGTATAACAGGGATCCAAGTCTAGGATTTCTCAGAACATTTGGTATGCAAGCTTGGGTGCACATTCCTCGTAAGTTAAGGAGAAAAGGTGGTGCCAGAACCAAGCAGCTTACATTTTTGGGTTATCAACCAAACATGAAGTCCTACAGGTTTTGTGATGAACATCAGAAAATGAGTTATAGTAGATCTGCTAGTGTGTGTGAAAATGGTAATTGGCAGAGACTGCATGGTTATGAAGAATCTCCACAAGTAATATTACCTTTTTCAGAATCCAGTAGTGATACAGTTAACATAGGCTCTGAGCCAGAAGTTAGAAGTGAAAGTATTTCTCCTGAGAAACAAGACCCACAGGCAGAGTCTAAAATAGAGCCACTACCTGTTCGTGTGTCAAGTTGTTCTACAAAAGGAGTTGCACCTAAATGTTATGGGTTTACTCAATCAGTAATCAATTATGTTACTGTTAAGGAGCCTTGCTCTTACAAGGAAGTGTTATCTCTACCAGAGGAAGAAAGGAAGCCTTGGTTAGAGGCCATGCAAATAGAATACAATGCCTTAACAAACAATAAGGTTTTTACTTGGGTGCAAAAGCCTTCTGACTTGAATGTAGTTGGCTGTAGATAGTTATTTAAATTAAAAACATTGCAGGATGGGTCTTTACAATATAAGGCGCATCTTGTGGCGCAAGGATATTCACAGGTCTATGGTTTAGACTATGATTCAGTATTTTCACCCACGGTGTGTAGTGAATCTTTTAAAGTGGCACTATGTCAAGCAGGAATTAAGAGGAAACTGATACAACATTTTGATGTTAGCACTGCTTTTCTACATGCTACCCTAGAGGAAACCATCTATATGAAGCAGGTACCAGGTTTTGAACATACTGATAAAGGTTTGGTGCTCAAATTAAATAGAGCTCTGTATGGGCTGAAGCAATCTAGCCAACAATGGTTCCTCTATATATCTTCTTCTTTGCAAAAACATGGCTTCAAGCAAAGTGTAGTGGATCCTTGTATATTTACAAGGCATGTGTTGACATCTGATGTCACAATTCTTATTTTTGTAGATGACATTTTGGTTATTCATGATACTGCTGCCCAGTTACAATGGTTTAAAAGTGTAGCTCAAAGTATATGCAAGATTAAGTACCTTGGCCCGATAAGTAATTATCTGGGTGTAACAGTGACACAAGATTCTGATGGATGTTACCAGTTAAGTCAAAAGGATAAAATTGTTAAACTGTTACTCGAATTTGGTATGACAGATGCGAAGGTGGTTTCTACTCCCATGAGTACAAGTTATCTAAAAGAACCTGATGATGATCTATGGTGTGATGTAACCAGGTACCAATCTTTAGTAGGTTCACTTTTATATCTAACTACATGGACTAGACTTGACATCTGTTACGCAGTTCACTTACTATGTCAGAGGATACACTGTCCTTACCAACATGATTGGACAGCTGCAAAGAGAATCCTCAGATATCTTAAAGGTACTTTAGAATACAATCTAAATTTAAAGGTATTAGGGCAACTAACTTTACATGCTTATTGTGACTCTAGCTGGGCTGATCGTTCAGGGGCAAAGTCCACAACAGGGACAGTGATTATGTTGAATGATGCTGTAGTGATGCATAAGTCTTTGAAGCAGTCAATCATAGCCACTAGTACTTGTGAAGCAGAATATGCTTCGATACATGACACAATTATACAACTTAAATGGATGTATCAATTGTTGAAAGATTTGAATGTAAACTGTAATCTTCCAATTCAGATTTCTTGTGACAACTCTGCTGCCTTGAGCTTGACTGAAGACTGTGGTGCAAGAGCCAGAAGCAAGCACATCTTGATTCGTTATCAAACTGTTAAAACACATGTTGCTAATGGTTTTGTGCAAATTGTTAAATGTGCTTCTGATTGTAATCTGGCTGATGTATTAACGAAATGTATGTACTCTGATCAGTTTACCTACTTTAGAGTAGGTTTAGGTATAACTCTTGCTCCCTAGGAGGTGTATTGAGATATGGATCTGAATATGAGAGGTAGCAAGCAGTTACTATAGATGGGTTTGATCTACCTGTCAAACCTAGCTGTCAGATTAGCAGTCATGTAACTACAGACAGGTGCTTCCTCCAGGTGTTATTCATTCAGGTCAGAGATTGCATCACCTTGCTAGAGATTGGCTAGAGTTTAGCATAATAGCTGTATGCTTAGTCAGCTATGGGGGGCTTCAGCTCTCAGAGACTAAGGTGTGCCATGCTGTCCAAATGACTAAGTAATTCTCTGTATATGTTTTGTATATATTCACCTATAAACTCTTTGTGTACCTCTACATCTGGGCAGTCTCCCACTTCTTATTTTTAGAAACCCAATAAATTCATGCTAATAAGGTTCCTCAAATGATTGCTTTGCCTTGTTCTGATGGCACTGAAGGTGCAAATGTTGAACCTGTGGTTAAAGAGGAGCAAAAGCCTGAAAGTGTACAAGAACCTGAGTGTGTACAGAGTGAAAGAGTCCTGCCAAGAGTGTCTATGCATAGTACAAAGGGTGTACCACCAGTAAGGTATGGTTATGAGGCTAACCATGTGTACATAAAAGAGCCTCAAAGTTACAAAGAGGTACTCCAGATGCTTAATACTGAAAGGGAGGCATGGTTTCAGGCAATGCAAGAAGAGCATAATTCACTGGTTGCAAATAAAGTGTATGAGGTAACAGAGGCACTCAGAGACAAAAACATCATTGGTTGCAGATGGGTCTACAAAGTAAAACAAATGCCGGATGGCAGTGTTAAGAGGAAAGCTAGATTGGTTGTTCAGAGTTATTCACAGATCAAGGGACAAGACTATGACCAGATCTTTGCCCCTACAGTCAGGTCTGACACGTTCAGACTTGCCCTCATAAAAGCAGGGCAAGACATGATGGTGAATCACTTTGATTTTGCTTCTGCTCATTTGAATGCACCCATTACTGATGACATTTACATGTGTGATATACCAGGGTTTGAAACCACTAATGGGCAACAGGTATTAAAGTTTAAAAAGTCTCTTTACAGCCTCAAACAAAGTGCAAGAAACTGGTATGACTGTCTTAGCTCTGCTCTGATGATAGTTGGTTTTGAACAAGCCACTGCTGATCCCTGCTTGTTCCATGTAAAACTAGGTAATAGTGTGTGTTACCTGTATCATTGTGCTTCTGATGCAAATGTGGCAGATTTGTTTACCAAGTGTTTAGATGTAAACAGATTCAATGTATTAAAAGGCAAACTGAACATCAAGGCTCAGCCTTAAGGGGGAGTGTTGTGATATACATGTCTTGTGTAAGGCTGGCCTAGATGAGTTTGATCTATGTCAGTGCAGATGACAACTAGGAACTGTAAGGGTGGCTGGTTCCAGCCAGTTTAGGGCAGTCCAGCCCAGCACTGAGTAACTTGCATCACCATGATTCAGCACTGTACTGATTGGTCAGTGGTTGTATAAATGTATTGCTTGTACAGTGTATGTATCTCTCTCTTACTGAATGGTTGCAGCGGAGCACTTTGTCACTGAGAACTGGATGTTGGTTGAGGCTTGGTGTAAATAAATTGTACATAGTATTCGCACTAAAGTTGTGGAGTCCAGTCTTCCTTTGGATACTCTTACTCCCTTATGGGCCCCTCAGCGCTAGCCAGTTCCGCGCATCACGACAGCCTGGCCCTAAGGATCCTTCCCTGAAAGGCCAAAATAGGCCCTTCCCCCTTCCCCTGCCTTTTACTGATATAACCAATTAGAAACTCCCCCCCCCAATGTTCTAATTTTTCACTGTTGATGAGGCAAGGCCTGGAGAAGATCTCTGCAGTGGCCATTTCAAATGGTATTGGGGGAAACTGAACTCTCCCTGAGGGTCTTTTTTAACTTTTTGGATTTTTCTGCAGACCCAGAATTTTTCTGCAGAGTCTGTAGAAAAACCTGTTGATGGAGGTTTTTATGTAAGCCGCTCTGAGCCGGCCTCAGCCAGGAGGGCAGGGTTGAAATTTAATCAATTGATCAAATCAAATCAAATCAGTCAATCTGTTGGTGGAAATAAGTATCTGCATGCAGAAGGGACTGTTGAGAATATGTTTGCAGATGTGATTTTAACAATTTGTTTACTTGAATTAGTCACTGATTCCCTCTTCTGTCAGACATTATGCTTCCATATCCTAATTATCAGTTTCAAAAGCTCACCATGCAAGGTTGTTACACATCACAACACTGTTTGTAAGGCAATGTATGATGGCCCAACACTAGAGCTCAATGGGCAGCTTGCCATCTTATCACCCTTTGATCAGCAGGTGTCAGGGCTGAGTGGTCCAGAGCAAAGGGTCAGCCAGGTGCTCCTGCCAGCTGTAAAGATACTTTCAACAGAGATGGCAGTTTGTGCTTAGAAGCTGTGAATCTGCAAAATGCATTTTTAATGTCCTGACCCTTATAAATGAGTCCAGGAGAAATACACACAAGATACCTTAGAGAGGTGCTTGCACAATTACACTTGCAATCTGGAATCTGTGCTGTGGGGTTAGTCATTCTGAATCCAATAATGATCTCTCAAAGGGACATTAAACACATTTCATGTTGACTCTAAGGCAGCTCCCATTTATGTTACAAATTACTTCTGTCAGACTTGAGGCACCAGGATTTCATCTGCAGGGGCAACAGGATCCTGTGTGCTTTGCAATTTAATTGTCTACTCTCTAAGCTTTTATAAAAGCTTGTTTAGTAGTCTGTTTCCATTGAGCTGGGGTGAAAAATCTGCTGCTAATGTAGGAATGTCAAGAGGGCTTTTATTTGATTTAAAAGTTAGTTGAGGCTCTTTCTGATAGATCCATATCTGTATTTTCCCTGCAGCATGAAGTTCCGAAAGTCCCTACCAGGGTAATATTTGCAATACTCCTGTTTGTTTTCTATGAGGCTAGGGAACAACAGCTCACATTTTGGGGGAAATATAGAAGTTGTTTAGGACAGGAATGTTGCCATAACTGGCTAACTGTTAAAAATATAGTCCTATCCTTCTAATGCCCCCTTTAAAGGTCTTTCATAGCAATCACCTAGTATTGGGTTAGCAAATTCAGTGTTCTTTATCTCCTGTGTTATATGAAAATTAAATACTTTTTTTCCTTTAGTCACTCATTATGATCCTACTGTGCCCATGCCATCCGTTTTTAGCTTTCAGAAATAGAGCCTTATCTCAGATGTGAATGTTTGTGATGCAGTAAGCACTATGAACACAAAATAACTTACCAAGTAAGCAAGGTCTTGAAATATCTGAAAATAAGATGTGCTGTGGAGAAAAAAGTGAGGTGTTTGGCAATTTTAGTTGTCTTTTTAAAAGATATATAATTACAGAAGAACACAACCATGTGGTGTCTGCTTTAATTTGTTCTGCTTCTTCACCAGGCCCATATGAAAGAAATTATTTGTTGGGGGGGACTAGTCATGGCAGCAAGGTAGGATTATATAAATGTGTGTGCTTTCTCTGTGTCAAAGGCAATTTCATTTTCATTTTATAGTCAATTAGAATTTGGGCCTCTGACTCTCCCCGCCCCACTGAGATGTTGATGAGACTGCCATACCACCTGGAGACAGGCAGATTCATTGTTACTGAAAGGAATTAAGGACCACCAGTGCAGTTAGTTTGCATTTACCAACCCAAAAGGATGGTGTATGTTGTCTGGCATTATAAGGAAATTCTCAATTATTCCCCCCCCATATTGTTGTCTTGGACAAGAGGAGCACAGGTTCTACCCTTAAATGACTTTACATGTGCCTTTTCAAATGCCACTTCCATTGTACAGATGAGAATTAACCCAGGCATTTAAAAATAGCAACAGGATTCCCTGATCCAGTGTTGAGTCCAATGGAAGCACAGTATGCTTTGGCCTTGTTCCAGCAATAGCAGACAGGGAGCTGGCTGGGTTTTTCTTTGGCTTCAGCAGCAAAGTTCAATGAATGTACTTCAGTACCATTAATCTTTCTTTTAGAGTGGTGGAGGAAGGGTTTACCAGTGATTTCTCCAATCCTGCTTTGCTAGAATTGGAAAGAGGTAATATACTGCAAGTAAAAGGAATGTGAATTCAGAACACCCAACTTGAATGTTGCATCCTTCACCAATCCACTCCCTGGACTTCCACCAAATTCACCACCTTTTTCTGCAGGGCAGGACCCCGTTGTCTGAAAATGGAAACATTACACATCAAAGTAGTCCAACCCACACCAGAGTGCATCCTCTCCAATAATCCATGCAGAACTGACCCTACAAACAAAATGCCAAAGGAAGAGGCAGTATAAAAATGGCAAAATTAAACTTGACACATGATTATTAGGATTAGTACAAAAGCAGTGGTAGGTCTTAAATAGTTTACATGGTAATTTGCCATGGAGAAGCAGCTGATATGCAGCCTGATATGCCACATTTTGGAATGTTGTTCACCTAAAAACTTCCTTCATGGATCTGATGAAGAATCAAAATGAGCACCTATCCAGAGTCTTGTTATTTGTTAATATTTGTAATTTTCTATAAATGCTGTTCTGCTACTTTTTTAAAATGGCAATTCAATTGTTCATTATTTTGGTTTTGTCTTGTCCCAGCTAACAACAAATTGAAGAAAGGAGAAGTTAAAAAAAATGAGACAGAAAAACTGAGGGGGGGATAGCTCTCAGTTTCTACAATCTAAAATGTAGGAAAGCAACATCGGAAGATGGCAGACCACCAAAATAGTGGGAAACTATGTTGTGAGCTGCCTCAAGCATTAAGTTGATTTTTTCTCCCTCCCAGACCATACAGCAATCTTCCTTTCATGGAAACTAGAAAAACCCAGCCATTTGTGTAAGGAAAAAGAGAGTGGTATCAAATCAAACTGTAGAAGGAAACTGTTGGCAAGGGCACAAGATCCTTTAGCAACTGGAAACAAAGTCCCATGAGAAACATCTTCAGAGAACTGCTGGATTCATGGAGGATATTTTAAGGATGGAATTCTCTCTCCCCATTTAATGAAATCACCCCTGTAGATGTAATGGGATTTCCTTTTTTCTCAGTAAAATTGGCTGTTTGGGACCTCAGTGAAAATACTACCAGATGCTAAATCCAAGATGAGCTTTCTTTGGGGTCCTAGGAGGCATTTTGGTATAGTTCTGTTAAAAGATGCCACTATTTCAGAGAAAGGGAGGCAGACAAAGGCAATTTTGTTAGGCCTGATATTGCTCCCTCTTGGAATTTGTATGCACTGAAACGGAGTCCACATATATTTGCTGAATTGTTGAGTTAAAAATCCTCTTAAACAGCCAAATACAACTCATTGTGGGACATTGAGAAAACCAGCTGTGAGGCAGCAGATGGACTAGCAGGCAGGGCTAGAAGTTGGGTTGCTCTTGCAAGAAGCATCAGAGGGTAAAAAAAATAAGGAAGCACCTAGGAAACAAAGAAATTGTTTAAATATCCAGCAATTAAATACTTTGGTTAGGCTTAATAGTATGAGTGGATGGAGGGACACAGGTAGTAAGAGGGAAACTGAAGATAATTTCCATTACTAATTCTACCAAGAAGGGATGAGTTGACATGCTACCAGACTGTGGGATGAACTGCAAAAAGGAAACTGGGAGGGAAGAAAGGCCTACACATTGACCATTGGCCCTGCTTGGAATAGAGCTACCTTTTCCATTAGTCATTATTCTTTATTGCATTCTTTCCTTTCTTGCAGGATAATACTGCCTAATTTTCTACATACATACATACATAAGTTATGATCCAGAGATCAAACAACATTATAACAACAAAATCTGCATTTAGTACACAGTGCATATAGGTGTAAACATTAAGAAAATTAAAACGAAAAAACCTTCTTATACTTATTGCCTGAATGGAATCAGCACAAAAGAGCTGTTCTTCCTTGCTTTCAGAAGTTTTATCATTCCTCTTTCTCCTCCCACTGACCAGGTCTGGCTGGGTCAAAGAAGCTTTTCCTGAAGTCTCCAGGAGTTTCTTCTTGCAGTCTTTCTAGTACTTAATATCCCCAAATCTCTATTCTTGCCTTTGGGTGGGGGGGGGGACTTGACAATCCCATTGTCTCTTGCTAGTCTTATTAGCATTTCTAAAAGGGTGGCTGAGGTGAGGCTGGAAAGCAACTGAACTGACTTCCCCATCTCCTGCCTGTTCTCCGCCCAGAAAGAAAAACTTTTATAAACTCATGGCAAAGGTTTTGCTCTGTTTAAAGCTCCCCTGCAAAAATGCATTTCTTCACACTATGACAGGCCATTTTATAATCAACAAAAGCTACATAGAGAACACCATGGGATCTGGCACTATATTTTATTGTCAGGTGATGTAAAACTAGGAATTGGTCTAAAGTGGAGTGGATATCTCTAAGCCTGCTTGTTCTTTATCTGCAATTTTCTCTCGGACCCGGAGTTTCCAACATAGGTGCCTTGCATAGAGCTTGCTCACTTCACTGAGCAAACTAACTGGCAGTAATTGGATGGATTAGATTTGTCTCCTTTTTTGTGCATTGGAATGATGATGGCCAACCCCCAGTCATTGGGAATCCATGCTGTCTGATCAGTTGTTATAAAAAGAGTGGTCAGGACAGGCACATACCACTCAATGTCCCATAACTGCACCATTAAGGATGTGGAGGTCTAGTTGGTTAGTTGAACTAAACAGAGCCCTTGACAGTTTGATTCCTAATTTTCTGCATGAAATAGTTTTTTGTTCTAGTTGAACAATTAACTAGAGAGCAGATATAAGTCCATGACTTCGAATTTCCACCATTCTTCTTTGCTTTGCTGCTGTTGCAAAGGAAGTTGTCAGATAGATGCAACTATGGGGCAGTGTGCAAGCAGTACTATGTACACAGCTGGATGCTCACTATGGACACTAGAAGACCAGCCTGAAGAAGGATAGCTTGGTATAGTTCCCATCATTTTCTAGGGCATTATTAAGAAGGAACATTGCAAACTAACCTTCCTGCCCTCCATGACAAGAGGAATGTATTTGGGGTAATATATCAAAACTCCAGCAAAACTTTTGGCTCGTTCCATCATGGAATCATCTCAAAAAAGCTCAGTCATGGGAAATAGAAAGCAATTTCCATAAGTAGAGTTGCCAAATCTGGGTTGGGAAATACCTAGAGATTCAGGGGTGGAGCCTATGGAGGGAGGGGTTGAGAGAGAGGCGATACCTCAATGGGGTATATTGCCATAGATTCCACCCTTCAAAACTGCCATTTTCTCCAGGGGAACTGATCTCTGTCACAAGGAGAGAAATTCTAGTTCTGGGAGATCTCCAGGCCCTACCTGGAGGTTGGTAACTCTAACTGTAAGAGAGTTATATGATTGGTCAGAGGGTAGAATTCAGCACAGAGTTAGATACACTGGAACCCTTTGACATCACTGGCTTGTACATTTCCTCAGACACTTTTTGGTGACAATGTCATTGATGCCTTAGAACATAGGATGGGCATGAACTGGCTCATGAACTAAAGTTTGTCATGAATTTTGTCCAGTTCATGGTTGGCAAAGCAACGTTCACCAACTGAAGAGCTGCCATGAACTTCCACAGATTTTGATGCAGTTCATAGTGGTTTGTGAAGAGCAAAAAGTAGGGGTTTAATGGCTGGGAAGCATTTCACCCCTGATTTCTGCTTGCCGCCAAAAGCCACAGAGAGCAAAAAGCAGGGGATGAAATGCTTCCCAGCCATTTCACCCCTGCTTTTTGCTTGCTGCCAAAAGCCGTGGTGAACAGAAAACGGGGAGTGAAATGCCTCCCAGCCATTTCACTCCCTGTTTCCTATTTGCCACAGCTTTTGGCACCAAGCAGAAAGCAGGGTGTGAAATGGCTGGGAGTCTTAAATTGCTGTATGTTTGTGCCTGAACTACAAACTGAACCGCAAAAATCCAGCTCATGCCTATCCCTGTCCTCTGTCATTGCTGTGATTCCTCATTGTTCATTGTTTCCATGGGATACCACACATGAAATTTCATGAGCAGCTCCTCTCCTCAGTAATGATACCACACTGAACAATGGACTCTTAACCTGAAACAGATTTTGGATTCTATCCTGAAAATCAGTTATAGCATTGACAACCTCCAGGTGGATCCTGGGAAACCCCCCAAATTACAACCAATCTCCAGGCTACAGAGAGTAATTCTACTAGAATATAAACTCTATGATACAACATCCCCACTGAGCTCCCTTCCCTCTCCACATTCCACCCTTCCCAAGTGCCACCCCCAAATCTCCAGAAATTTCCCTAGCCAGAATTGGCAACTCTACTCATGTACCAAACATCTTTGTATTCTTTTAAAAAAAACTAAATTAAATTTGTTAGGCATTTCAACAAACATTGAAGCATCAAAAAAGAAGCATGAGGCCATTAGAGAAATACAAGGTGTTTGGGTCATCACTGTCTTCAGAGAGCACTATTTCTTATGCCACATTTTAGTTTTGTTTTATTCTGGTAAATGATGTGCCAACATTTCAGTGATGGCAATTGGTGAATTTTCATCATTCCCTAAATATACCTGGTAATTCATTAACATAGTGTGCCCTATCTTCCTTCACCATTCTTTGATTCCTATTAAGATCAGATACAAAGATGTATGAGATGTATGAGAAAGACTAACTCAGCATTCAATCATGTTTTGTTTTTAAAGGTATCATTTCAGTGTGCACATGAAATATGCACATCTTTATTTTCCAAACTATGACATTTTCTAAGATACCATTTTCTTTTCTGGGAGTGAGTCCATCAGCTCCAGAAATAAATTACAGTTTATGACATTTCAACATCAATCATATATAGTACCAAAGCCTTGGAATCTATGGAAGTGCCAATTGCTTTGTGGATCTCCACCGCCTGCTCTCTCTCTCTTTTCATCTGTGAGTCAAGCCAGGAAGAAGACATCACGGGTAATGGAATACCAACTCAGTGCATTTTCAAAGGTGCCTTTTTCTCTATTTGTAAAAGATATAATCATACAGAGCCAGGAGATGAGTTCATGGCTACTCTTATCACATTTAATCAGTATGAATTCCACACAACCTTTAGGAATTTGAGATTTGTAAGCTTTTCTTGTATCACATTTCCTACTGGAAATTCCTCCAGCTGGCTAGATGCAGTAATAGGTACCATTTAACCAGCTAATGAAATTCACATGTAACTGTTGAGAAGATAATTGACACATTTTAGATTTTATGATATGTGCTGTGCCTTTTGCAGTTGGGTGTACATAAACTGCAGTGGCTGGTGTAACTCTTAAAGTAAAGGTAAAGGAATAAATGAAACATTTTGTAATAGATACCAAGTATCCATTGACTGAATAATAATGATTCTCTTCTCTCCAGGTCTTCATGATTTTGAAGGTGATGGAGAGTCTCACTAGGTTAACTAAAGTAAATAACTAATGAGCAAACTGTATTTGTGAGGCAGAATCTCTGGCTGAATCTGCTCATTTTGACATTTTACCATCTCCTACAACATTCTTGAAATTGCAGTCCATTATACAGTTGTCCAAATTTCTACCCCAACATGACTTGAGCTTTGATCAATCACTAACATGTGAGGCTAATAATTAGGTGAGTTCTCTATGAATGCTTATGTCAATCATTGTCATCATATACACAAGAATTTGAAAGGGAGAGGGAACTAAAGGAAGAGAAAAAAGAGCATCACCATTGTTTGGGAGTGCACTTCCTTTACTTTAAAATGGGTAACTAATAGGCCATTCTATACAGTGTTATGTCCCCCTCTGTCCATTGCCTTCAATGGACTGAGAAAGGTGTAACTCTGCCTAGGATGGCATTGTTATACTTTTGAACGTCATAAATATACCAAATAGTACAAGCTTAGGGTGGTACTATCAGTCCTTGTACCAATTATTCACTTTACATCAGTTTTTCCCCTTTGAGGTGAGGTACATTCTCTCTCTATCCATTCCCAGATGTTTTCATTGTCTGCTCACATTTTTGAAAAGTACCAAGACAGCTGGCCTTTTGTAAGGCCTGTATGTTTGTTCTTGTCAATGCGTTTTTTTGCCATGGAAGCTTTCTGGGTGACCATGGGCCAGTCACACACTCTTAGCCTAACCTACTTCACAGGGTTGTTGTGAGGATTAAACAAAGGCAAGGAGAAGGGTGCTAGCTGCTTTGAGTCCCCATGGGGGAGAAAGGCAGGATATTAATAAAGTAAATAAATAAAATAAGGTCCAGATTTTCAGCTGGGAACATATTGTATTTGTTGGCAGGCAATTAAGTTGATTCTGTAAGCAGCCTTGGCCTTCATAGGAAAAGCAGGATATAAATATTTTAAATAAAATTAACAGATATATCCTAACACATCATTCTTTTGCTGCCTGGCATGGAAAGTGGAGTGTTCATCCCATGTCCTGGAGACTGCATCTGTTTCTATATTAGGAGGTGAGTGTCTCCTCTTCCTATATGCCAGCTATACTTTCAAACAGAAAATTAGGGTCAAGAAAATAGCACTAACCGGCTGACAATCATACAAGTTTCACTAATATCCAGATATGTATATTCCTCCATGGCATAATTCTGTAGAGGAAAAATACAATATCTTAATCAGTTCATTGGCTGACTGAGTTGCCTAGGAGACTCAAGCCTATAATAGTTCTCCTTTGACCAGTAAGGGATGGGTACGAACCAGGAAAATGTAGTTCAGTTAATGTTTTATAGCATGCCCAGTTCATGAGCCACAAACTGTCACAAACTTTTAGGAGCTAAAAGAACCTGTTCTTTTTTCAAGCCCAGCACAACCAGTTCAATGTACAGAATGCCCAGTAGAACTCAATGCCACTGTCGCACTACAAATGGGAAGGTGGAAACTCTCCCAAAAAGATTGTGGCAAGATTAGTATATCAGTGCTCATCAGCCCCCTGGCTGAACACTTTGCAGAATTTAAACTAAACTTAAACTTAAAGTAAGCCTAATGGCAGAAAGTGCAAAAGAGCTCAGCCTTACTTTACAGGAGGATGTGCATTCCCTCCACCTAGAAAATGGCCACCTCAGGGATTGTGTTATGGCTGTGGAGGTTTCTTCACACTGGCACTACCTAAAGCTCTGGGGCTTTGTGGAGCAATTAAATACTAATGCAGATCTAACAATCTTCATAGCAGATTGGCTGGGATGAGAGCTCTGATTAGAAGAAGGGGTTGCCCCTATAATTACTGCAGCATATAGACTGGGTCCAATTGACAATTCTAGTGACCATCTCCGACCAAAGGACAAGGAGGAAGATCCTAGAACTAGCTAGAATCCAAGGATCTCTCTCTTTCCAAAATAATCCTAGTCTTCCCAGACCTTCCTCCTGATGTCCAAGCTGAACACAGAGAGTTAAAGCCGATCATGGAAGCACTCCAGCAAGCCAGACTGCACTACAAATGGATTAACCTCATGAAGCTTCAACATACAGACACTTTTATGTTGAAGACATCAAAGCTGGCAACAAGCTCTTGTACAATCTGCACATCCCTTCCCAGATAGATCCAAGCAAGCTCTTGCAGAAGAGGAAAATGCCACTCTCACCCAACAAGGAGAGCAAAATGATCATAAGGCATGTTTAGTTTTCTAGCTGTTACATGTTAAGACAACTAGATCTGGCTTTGTTCTTTTTGCTTTTCTTTCATTACAAGCCTTAATTACACAATCATGATCATTGTATATCAGTGGTTTGGGAGGGGGAGGGAGATTTTCTCAAGTTTGCTTCTCTCTCCGCACAGTCCTTTATTGCTAGAGGGTTCTTCATTAACCTACATAAGGCTTGTCCTTGCGTGGTTAAGTGGGAACTGTTTTTTTACTTTTTTCCCCTTTATTCTTCTCTTTTCACTTGTTTGAATTAATTGTGAATAGCCATAGTCTTGAGTCTGACTACATCTAATGTAAATTAATTGCTATCTATCTTTTTAAAATATTACCTATCTTTGTTGATTATCACATAATTCCTTGGTCGTTTGTGATTCCATAAGAAGGAATTGAGGATGCGTTGCCACTATTTCAGCAGTTTGTCAGGTAATGCAATGGGTAGAGTGATATTGAAAATGTAATCCCAAGCCTCATTATGGGGGATATTTGTATAGCCGTCTACCCGGCTGTTTTCTCCTTTATTGATTATCTCCAGCTGGGAGGTCTCTTAATTCCTCACAGATCTATCAAGGAAACATTAAATCTCAGAGTCTAGTGAATGGTCACCCATTCAGGTTCATCCTGCTGCACATTAAGAAGCATCACTTATTTTGTCTGACACCAGGAAAACACCAGACCACTCTATTGTTCTACAATGGACACCCCCAGTACAGTCATCCAACACCTGGCTTCTATTGTTAAAACCAGACTCTGCCCCTCTGAGAGCTCATTGGTCACATCTAGGCCTTGTCCATCCTGATGCCACAAACCCTTGGGACTCATCATTGGCCCAGATAATCTATTCTCACCTGAGACCAGCCCTCAAGAACTTCCATTGGTCTGCATTGTTTTCCATTGTCTATCTCCATCAGCACATGGCCTCAGATAGTGTGCCTCTGTCCTGATGCCAACTGGCAGACCACCCCTAAACCTCTGGGTTTAGGCCATAAACACATCTCCATTGACCTCTGCACATCTGGACAGAGAGTATCACCCTATAACTAACCCCTCTATTAGCTATCAATCACCTCTGCTTTCTTAGTTCTGTATTGTATGTGAATGTTTGAATATTGTTTGTATGCTTGAGAATATTTAGTAAAGAAATCATTATTTTAGCTACCCAGTCTTTGTGTCTATTCTTGGGAATTCTAACTCCAGTATACACAGGTCTGATCCTATAGTTATGCCAATTGCTCATTAATATCATAATTCCCCAATCTATTATTAAGAAATAGAGCAATTTGGCTAACACAACATCATTGGTAGGTCTGTGATTTCAAGAGGAGGAAAAGTGATCCCACACCTGGGAATTAAGTTTGTGTGCCCACATCTCTTTAGGCCTGATGGTGTTCATTTATCTCTCACTGGTACAGATAAGTTCCTGGCTGATCTGCAGGGGGGTCTGCATGATCTGGTTGCTCATGACTGGCAGGAGGGGTGTTAAGACAGGGCTAAACCCCCCCATGGCAGGAAAGCACAGGTTGAGGGGGTAGATTGGAGATGGCAAGCACCCTGAGATATCAGCAATAGGGGGTCCTCAAACTGGGTTCCTAGTGGCTTGGCAGTCCAGGAGGCTCAGATGGGGGCCATGATGGGTAGGGTCTGGAAGGATTCTGGACCTGGCTCTGAGCCAGAGTGGGTTTGCCCTGTTAAGAAGCCTGCTTCTCAGGCACAATGCAACCCATGCTTAAATTGTATAAAGGATGCAGAATAGCTTGTATGTAAATAAAGTCCCAGTTTAACCCATAACTTGTGTTTCATTCGAGGGTGGGTGGGCAAAAAATGGTGTGTACGGCAGGAACACAAATCCAAAGTCAGGCTTAAAGGCTTAACTGCTTGGATTCTCTGCAGTAAGCTGTGCATGCAGAAAGGGCCTTTATAGCTCAGGACCCAGGACTCAGAATGACAAGGGAGCCCAAAACTTTGTTCCTCTAGTCCCCCACTCCTTTCACTGGCCTTGGGTGGCTGTGGAGTATGTGCAAGTTCACCAGTTTCTTTCACTACTTATCAGTACTTCACCTTTCCCTTCATCGGTGTAGCTGCACTGAAACATAGAAGAAACAACTTAAGTTTTAGTTCAGTAATATAACAAAGAATCTCTCACAGAACATGCATTAGTACACAAAGTACAAGCCATTTTTATGGGCTCCAGTATCCTTAAAAATGAAGAATCATTAACATACTAGAAAGCATATCCCAGTTAAGCATTTCTAGCAATGTACCCAATTTAGCCATTTCTTGTGATCTAAATCTCCATTAAAAAATCATCTCTAATTCAGTAATTTTCTCAAGGTTTAAACCATAGGTATTTACATAATGGGCATCATACTAATTTGAAGTTTAACTGAGTATAGTTGAACATAAAACTATATTTATAATTATAATATACCCTTAATGGCATGGGAATCAGGAGGACTTCTTGAAAGACCGTGTCCTCCTAGAGGGGTCTGGTCATCCTCTGAGATCTTCTTCAAAACTCCTCCTCTGGTTGAGGAAGTAGTGCACAAAGAATGGACCATCTTTAGGGGCTTCAATACCACAATCCCTCTGTTTCACATGCAGCAATTACCACTTCTTAAGCACATGGAAACAAGGGAGAATGTTTGGTTGCATGAGGATCCTGTTTATGAAATTGCCTCTGCTGGAGATCTGTCTGATATTTCTCTGCTGGCCCAGGCAAGTTTGTCTGGCCTTTTCTGATATAAACCATGTGTTAAATCTACAGCACAATCAAGGACTGCAACAGCTAGTACACATCTAGCTTCTCTGCTATGGGCCTGCCAATGGACTTGTTCTAACCCAGCTCCAGCATCATTGTAAACTTGACAGACAGCTGAACAAAGTTTGAGTCCAGTGGCTCAACAAAGTTTAATTCTGTGGCTCAACAGTTTAATTCTGGGTATAAGCTTTCCTGTGCATGCACACTTCTTCAGATACATTGAAACAGACTTCCTCAAGCCTTACATATAGGTAAGGGGGGCTAGTTGCAAGGAAGGGCTACTTAGAGTCAAGATGCATAAGTAACTGAGTGATACGTATAGCTAAGATTGGATTAAAGCTGTTGGTAAGACTTGTGGATAGCAGCAAGTTAGCATACAGATAATAAAAGAATTAACAACAGAAGTGAGAACGAAGTCTGAGTCCAGTGGCACCTTTCAGACCAATGAAGTTTCATTCTGGGTATAAATGAGAATCAATATCTCTGTTAAGCCCTGGGGGTTCCATTGTTCTGAGTGTTGTAATAATTTGTAATTCAGCAGTCTCCCATTTCTGTCTGTTTCTGAAGTTCCTTTGCAATAAAAAAGCTACTTTGAGGTCCCCCATTGAGTGTCCTGGAAGGCTGACATGTTCTCCTACAGGTTTCTCAGTCTTGTGATTCTTGATGTCAGATTTGTGTCCATTTATCCTTTGATGTAGGGTTTGACCTGTTTGTCCTATGTAGAGAACTGAAGGGCATTGTTGACATTTAATGACATATACATTGTCTGAAGATGAGCAAGTGAATAAGCCTTTAATGGTGTAGTTGATGTTGTTACATCCAGTGATTGAGTTGTCTGGGTGTATAATGTGGCAGCATAGTTAGCATCTGGTTTTTTTGCAAGCTCTGGTCCCAGTGTCCATGTTCAAATTAGATGTTGTATTATTGTGGGTGAAGAGTTGTTTAAGATTAGGGGGCTCTCTGTGCACAAGAAAAGGTTTGCCTTCCAGTACTTGTTAAAGAGAACTGTCTTTATCCAGTAGAAGATATAAGTTGCTGATGATGCATTGAATTATTTTGAGTTGGAAGCTGCATGTGACCACTAGTGGTATTGTCTCTTTGGAGCCTGTCTTGCAACAGGTTTTCTCTGGGTACCATTCTGGTTTTGTTAATCTGTTTCTTGACTTCATCAGGTAGATATAAACCAAAAAGGGTTGTTGCAGATCCCTCAGGTGAGAATCTCTAACTGTAGGATTGGAGCAGATGCAGCTGTAGAATCTGTATATTTGGGACTTCTGTGATACTAGTCCTTCCCTTGTTGTTTGGATTTACCGTAGCATAGGCCTTGCTGTATACAATGGATTGTTTGATATTTTTAGAATGGTAGCTGAAGGCATGTAGATATGTTTGTTGGTCAGTAGGTTTCTGGTATAAGGTGGTGTCTATGCATCCATTGTATATTTGTATAGTAGTGTCCGTAAAATGTATTTCTTGCATAGATTGGTTCATTGTTAGGTTGTTGGTGGGGTGAAAGTCATTGAATGCCTGGCGAAATACGTCAGGGCCCTGAACACATTCTATTGCTTTAGACCAACATGGCTACTCACCTTAATCTATCTTGATGGATAGCTGTTTGAATCTACCATGGGCATGTAATGATAAGGAAAATTCTACCTGTGATTCTGCAGTCTCTCAATGCAGTTTACAAAGGCATAGGAACCTTGCTGGAACAAGAGCTGGGTAACCCCATTAATCTGCCTGGCTTTCAGAACTCTATATCTGCTGTTCAATAAATATGTAGACTTTGTCACATATGTTTCTGTGTCATTGGGTTTTGATAGACTAGGAACAGTTCTCATCCTTGCTTGTTACTAACCTCCATTGTCTTCCTCATAGGATACACATTGGAAGGTTGCTGAGGGCTTGTGCAGTGCTTGCACAGGCATACTTTTATAAGGCAGAAGGGACATGCTTGCACATTTCCCCACATCACAAAAAGTGTCATGGGGTGAGAGATGAGCAGGGATGAAAAGGAGCTAGTGGCAGCAATTCTCCCTCTCTGCAGAAGGAAGTAGCACATGAGGGCTTGCCAGCTCAAATGATGCATGTGGAGTAACCAACCAACATGAGTAGACCATCCAAAGTGACTGTGTTTGATGAAACCTCAGCTATTCCTGGGACTCCTTTCAGCACTGTTAGGTAAGAACATAAGAGAAGCCAATATTGGATCAGGTCAATGGCCCATCCAATCCAACACACTGTCACACAGTGGCCAAAAATACCAGGTGCCATCAGGAAGTCCAGCAGTTGGGCCAGGACACTAGAAGCTCTCCCACTGTTGTCCTTCCAAGCACCAGGAATACAAAGCATCATTTACCCCAGAGTTCCTATCTATACCTTGTGGCTAATACCACTGATGGATCTCTGCTCCATATGCTTATCTAATTCCTTATGAAAGCTGTCCATGCTTGTAGCTGCCACCACCTCCTGTGGCAGTGAATTCCATGTGTTAATCACTCTTTGGGTGAAGAAATACTTCCTTTTATCTGTTCTAACCCGACTGCTCAGCAATTTCATAGAGCGCCCACAAGTTCTTGTATTGTGAGAAAGGGAGAAAAGTCCTTCTTTCTCTACCTGCTCTATCCTATGCATAATTTTATGAACCTCGATCATGTCACCCCTCAGCCATCATTTCTCCAAGCTAAAGAGCCCCAAGCACTTTAACCTTTCTTCATAGGGAAAGTGTTCCAACCCTTTGATCATTCTAGTTGCCCTTTTCTGCACTTTTCCCAATGCTATAGTATCCTTTTTGAGGTGTGGTGACCAGAACTGTACACAGTAGGGAGAAGCAGGCTGCAGCGTGGCAAAGCAGACACACTGTGGAGTACTCCGATCACTTCCTGGTTTCCAAGGGGTCTCCATTTGTTTGGAGCCTTGCTACTCCCCCAGGGAAGGGGGGGTAGGTGCTGAGGCTTGATCAGGGCCCCCATGTTGTGGCTACCCATGGGTAGACCCTTTTGATTGCCTCTGTTGTGGACCTTGAAGAGGAGGCCATTACATGGACCCAAGCCATCGCTTCCTGTGAAGGGAGGGTGAAAAAACTGGCCGAAGAAGTGTTCAAGCATAAAGTGAGTAACACTTTTATTGCTGAGCACTTAAAAGGTTTGGGACTATAAAAGTTAATTGCCCTAGAAGAACAACTCTGAGAAGCACAGGTGGGAGGTTTTACACCCCAAATTAAACAGCTAGCAGAAGGAGAGACTCTTGAAAGTCACTTTCACTTTTAAAAACTGGGCAGTGCTTTGGAAAATCCAGTCTTAATAACATTCAATGTACTGTGTCATGACAGGTTGTTTATTAATTGAAAAGACCCTTTTTCAACGATTCCATTTTTTATCCCACTTGGGGTAGGGTGTGGATCATAGGGGTGCCCTTTATAAATTCTCTATGGCTCTTGAGAGCAACACTGGGAAGGCTATTACTCAATTGCAGCAGTATTGTGCTTGGTCCTGACAACTTTTAAAAAGCGCTTGGCTTGACAAGGGGTGAAGATGCTTTGACTTGCTTTAATTTGAAATATTTGAACTGCTAACATTTTCTTGACTGTTTGCTCTTGCTCCCCGCCTGTTTGGTGACATTATATTGGGAAGGATTCTCTCTATTCACAGGGGGGAAGACATAACTCTAAAGGTCTGACCTTGAAGCACATTCTAGTGGCTTGGTGTTCTCAAACAATACTTTGAAGAAAAGAATAAACACTGAGGACAATTTTTAAAACAAAATTTTGGCAGTAAGCCAAATTCATATTGGAAAGATGACAGAAAAAACAGGTCAAGCAATCCAAGTCAAGCAGCCTAGACTACCTGGCACTTCACCAGCTATGTCAGGTTCAGCTACATCAAAGTTACTAGCCCCTGCCAATAAAGAAATGCAAGTGCTTGTGCAAAAGACGATCCAAAGCTCAATTGCAGAGGTGGTGGATCCCATCAAAGCTGCGATGAAAAAGATAACTCAACAATTTTCTGCCAAGATGGAAGCACTACAGAAACAAATAACAGACAATACCCAAAAAATTGCTGATCTGAACATTACAATAGGAAAAATGGAAAACAAGACAAAGGAAATTGAAATTAAAATGAAAGATACAGATGCCAGTCAGTCTATTTTGGAACAGAACATTATGAGGCTTCAAGTTGAGAGAGTTGCTTTTGTATTCCTGAAGAATAGAATGAAGATTTACCAGCAAAAATGGCTAAGATCCTAGCTAAACATTTGAACATGGAGGATACAGACAAGATTAGCCAGGAGACTGACGTTGCTTTTAGGATGAATTCCTCATATGCAAGAAGACACCAAGTATCAAGAGAGGTCCACCTGAGATTCCATAAAAGGGCTGTAAGAGACAAGATACTGAGAGAACTAAACAGTTTATCCTTGATGCTAGAAAATACTGAAATAAATTTCTTAGAAATCCCTTGGAGGATCAGGGAAAAATGAAGAGAATACATGGAGCTTATAACACTCCTGAGAAACAACAGAATAAATTACAGATGGATATTACTGGAAGGTTTAATTTTTACCTACAAAAGTAAGAGACATAGGATTACATCAATCTTCAAGGTAGAAGACTTCTTGAAAACTTATGGAGAAGAATTCATAGAAGAAAGGGAAGAGGGAGAAGAAGAGGAGGAGGAAGAAGAATTACATGGAGTGGCTGCTCCAGCAGGAAAACCCAGGAGAAATCCAAGAAAATGAGACTTGACAAGGACAACCCCGGCTGCAACAAGACAACAAACAAGGGAAAAAGAGGAAGCACAGAAACAGAAACAAGGTGAGTAAAGGCAAAATGAATATTATCTCAGTAAATGTAAATAGATTAAATGGCCCTCAGAAAAAGAAGGAGAATCTTCCACCAACTTAGAAAAAAGAATTCTGATATTATAGGTCTTCAAGAAACGCATATCAGAAAATCTGATGAGAAATCCATGCAAATTAAAAGTTTAGGCAAAACTTTTTTAGCATCTGATAAAGATAATAAGAAGAGAGGAGTAGCGATGTATGTAAAGAACTATCTTCAACCTGAATTGGTTTATGCCTCACAAGATGGGAGGATTTTAATGGTTGCAATACAATGACAAGTGAAAAAGATGTTAATAGTCAACATCTATGCCCCAAATCAACATCAAGAAAAAATTTATAAAAGGCTCCAAAATTTAATTATTAAACAAGATACACAAGAAATTTGTATTATTGGGGACTTCAACACAGTTTTTGACAAAAAGGAGGACAGAAAAACAAGTGTGCATACCCATAAGAAGAAAAGGAAAAAGAAAGGAGGCAATGAATTCCCATCAGTATCATATCACTTACTGAATGAATTAAAAGTAGTGGACGCTTGGAGGGTAAGGAATTCTGACAAAAAGGATTATACTTCTTATTCTGCTAGGCACAATTCTTGGTCTAGAATAGATATGTGTTGGATTTCAGCAACTGTGGTCAAGGACATAATAGAAGCAGAGACTGAACTGGGAACATATGCAGATCATAAACCAATCACTTTGGAACTACAGGAGGCAAGGCCAAGAAATAGATGGACATTAAACACATCATTTCTGAAAAATGAAAAGTTTGTAAAGGAGATGAAAAAAGCATTTAAATATTTCTTCGTTGAAAACATAAAATCAGATATATCTGTTAATATAGTCTGGGATGCATTTAAAGCCTATTACAGGGGATGGATGATGAGAGAGTCAGCCAGAGTCAACAACCAAAGGAAAGAAGAATATAAAAATGTGAAAAAAGCCGTCAAAATTCAAGAACAAAAATTGATGGTTGATCCAAAGTCTGAAAATAAGAAAAGCAAGCTCAGACTTTTACAACACCAGATGAATTGTTTACTTACACAAGAATTAGCGAAAAAATTGTTACAAGTCTAAACTTGATTACCTTTTAACTTTTTCTTTTTTGTTATTAGCAGTGTTGGAAGCCTATTAGGGGGTGGGGGGATGGGATGAGAATCTTTGGAAATTGTATTGGTAACGATGTTTAACAATGTTGAATGCATCCCAATAAAAATTTTGTTTAAAAAAAAAAAGAATTAGCGAAAAAATTACAGTTTGCTAAACAGAACTATTTTGAAAATGCTAATAAACCTACAAGATGGCTGGCATACAAAATACGAAAGGAAAAGGAGAAATCCTATATAAAAGTTTTAAAGAAAGGAAATGGAGAAGAGACAAACAAATTGCAAGATATGAAGCATATTGTGAAAGACTTCTATAGAGATCTCTACAAAAAAATAGACTCCAATCCCCATCATGTAAAGAAATATCTTGAGAATCACAAACCTAAAGGTTTTACAGAAGAGCAAAGGAAAGCTTAAACCAGTTAATTGCTATGGCAGAACTGGTGGAGGCGCTAAAGAGTAAAAAAAAGGGAAATCACCTGGACCGGACAGTTTATCAGCAGAATTTTATTTTACTTTTGAAGATTAATTATTAATTCCTTTTTAAAAAGTATGTAACAACATAATGGATAAAAGTGAGATACCTGACTCCTGGAATGAGGCCATAATAATTCTCATCCATAAATAAGGCTCAGATGAAAAAGAAATAAAGAAATATAGACCGATCTCTTTACTAAATGTAGATTACAAAATATTTGCCTCTATATTAGCTTCAAGGCTGAAAAATATCTTGGCCCAAATGATACATAAAGACCAAGCGGGGGGGGGGGGTTGCCTAAAAGACAAATTAGAAATAATCTAAGATGTATTTTAGATGTTTTAGAATATTATGAAGCACATCTGGAAAAACAACTGGTGCTAATTTTTTTAGATGCTGAGAATTTTTTTAGATGCTGAAATTTGATAATGTCAGCTGGAATTTCATGTTAGAAGCATTGAAAATGGCTCAGGCTGGTCCAGAATTTATCAAAATGATTGAGGCAATATACAAGAAACAAATAGCTAAAGTCTCAATTAATGGTGACCGGACTCAAAATATAGAAAATCAAAAAGGAACAAGGCAAGGGTGTCCCCTATCACCTCTATTATTTATTTTTGCACTTGAAATTTTAAATGAGACAATTAGAGCAGAGGAGAAAATTAATGGACTTAAAGTAGAAGAGTTTAAATTATTGGCTTTTACTGATTGGAACTTTCTGAAACCCTTTCATCAATGAAAAACAACAAAACCCCAGGCCTAGATGGCTTTCCTACAGAATTTTTTAAAAAATTCAAGTTGGAAATTGAAGGTTTTTTGTTAAAAACAATCAACCATGTTATAACTACAGGTAATATGCCTAATACCTGGGGTGAAGCAAAAGTTATAGTACTGCATAAACCAGGTAAAACCATGAAAAACAAGTGTTCAGAATAAGAGATCTGTTGATAAAAGGTAAACTTGGGTCCCGGGAACAGTTAGAAAGAAAATTAAAGATAACGTTACCTTGGTTTCAATACATGCAATTGAACCATGCATTTGAAAAGTTAAGCAGTTGTAATGACTTCAATGCACCTATATCAGATTTTGAAAAAAATGACATTAAATGAAGATCCTAACACAACAGGGACCATTTTGATTATTTACAGGACGTTAAATAGCAGTAGATGGTTCTCTAAGACTGCAACTCAGAATTCGTGGGAAAAGGAGTGTTCGATATTAGAGTCTGGGCAGATTTGGTTTAAACTTTGGGACTCCTATCCCTTTAAAACCAACAACATTCTAGTGAGACAACAGTCTTTTAAAATATACTCCAGGTGGTATTGGATCCCGCAAAGATTGTTTTTGTGTAAACTGAAAACCACATCTGCTTGTTGGAAAGGGTGTGGCCTGAAAGGAACATTCTTTCATTGTTGGTGAAATTGCCCCCCCGTTAATTCGTTTTGGAAAGCTATTGTGTTTAGGGTCTCAAGAATAGTGGGTGTTGAAATTCCTTTGTTACCAGAAGTAATTCTGTTAAATATGTGGTCTAAATGATCCTTGACAAAACGGTTACTGGAATTATTAACCATTTTATTTTCTGCAGCTAAGTCTTTACTTGCACAAAATGGAACCAACCTACTATACCTACAGTGCAACAATGGTTTTCCAAATGCTGAGACTTACTGATTGCAGACAAACTCACATCTCAAATCTCAGCAGCCTACTCCTCCAACCTAAAGAACTACTTCTTAGAATGCTGGCGTCCATTTTTTGATTTTGTAGCTACACAACCAGATTCAAAGATATATTCATGTCCTATACAATACCAAAATTTCATATTTTATTAATCAGCTCTTATTTTATAATTCGCATAATTCCTACTATAGATAAGATTGTACTTATTTACGTGCAGTTGTATTGTTGTGGACTTGTAAGTGTTGTATTTATTATTGATGTTATATATATATATATATATATATATATATATATATATATAAAAAAAACAGATTTTATTAGGATATACAATACTTCACAGCTTGGTCCAAATAATATACACCATATCCTTTTTGCAGAACTCCTCTTCCCCCCCTGTTGGCTCCCAGCATTGTTTCCACCATTTAAACCAAAACCAAATACATGTTAATTTCTTGTTATCAAGCAAATTCTACAGGTAACCCAATTTACTTATTTATAACTACTATAAACACTTGTTAACTGTATACAATTGTTACATCTTTAGTAGTTTCCCAAACTAAAAATACTATCCTTCATTTCCCAATACTTCTGTATATATTTTTTAAAGTCGCTCCAGTCTGCCCAAAAGGTTTCTGCTTCTAGGTTGTTAAGCTTTCTTGTCCATTTGTCCATTTCTGCCATAAAGAGCAGTTTTCTCAGCCAGTCCCAGAGATCAGGAATCTTTTCATTTTTCCAATTTTGAGCATAAATCATTCTAGCAGTTGTTACCATGTACCATATTAATGTTCTTTTACTCACATTTATTTCTTCTAATTTAAGACCTAAAAGGAACATTTCAGGTTCTTTCTTAAAGGTACATTTCAAAATTTCTTCCATCTCTGTATATATTGCAGTCCAGAATGTTTTTGCTTTTTCACAAGTCCACCACATATGGTAAAAGGAACCTTCAGCAATTCCCAAGATGACATAGGTATTTCCTTATTCATATTAATTGCCCATTTAATCATTTGCTCTTTAACCACTTCATCTTCTGTATATCATTTTAACAAAATTTTATACATTTTCGATATCATTTTCCTCCCTCCCTCCAGCCATAAATTTTCAATTTCATTGTAATTTCCCCTGAATCCAATCATTTTTTGTCTGTCTTATATAAATCAAATATCTGTCTATAACGCAACCAAGTATATTTAAAGTCAAGTTGACTTTCTTCTTTCATCACATATGATTTCCCTTCCTGTCTCAACAAGTCCTTATATTTCAGCCAGTCTTGTCCCTTATATTCTGAAAACGGTTTTATCATTTCAGCTGGTACAATCCACATTGGTTTTTCTTCAGGAAAGTAATTTTTATACTTAATCCAAGTGTCAAAAAGGGCCCTCCTAATATAGTGATGCTTAAAGAAATTATCCATTTTCGACTTGCCATAGTAGAGATATGCATGCCAGCCAAACCTGCAATCGTGTCCTTCTAATGCCAACAATTTCCTGTTTTCTAGGGTAATCCATTGTTCTAACCAATTTAGGCAAACCGCGTCATGATAAAGTCTTAAATTTGGTAATTGAAAGCCTCCTTTTTCCTTTGCGTCACGTAAAATTTTCATTTTAATCCTTGTTTTTTTCCCTGCCCAAACAAATTTGGAAATTTCCTTTTGCCAACAATTCAACGCCTTCGAGTCTTTTACTATTGGAATCGTCTGAAATAAAAACATAAATCGTGGCAAAATGTTCATTTTGACCACTGAAATTCTTCCCAACAAAGATAAATTTAATTTGTTCCATTTTTCAATGTCTTTTAAGACTTGAGCCCACAATCTTTCATAGTTATTTTTATAAAGATCAATATTCTTCATTGTCAGGTCTATACCTAAGTATTTAGTTTTTTCACTACTTCACAGCCTGTAGACATCTGCAACTCCACTTGTTTTGGGCTCGTCATATTTTTACACATCACCTTGGATTTCTGTCTGTTCATGTAGAAGCCTGCTAGGTCTCCAAACTCTTTTATTTTATGTAGTAAAACGGTATATTTTTCAGTGGTTCCTCTGCTATAAACATAACATCATCCGCAAAAGCTCTGTACTTATATGTGAATCCTTTTAAAGTCAGGCCTTTAATTTCCTTATCTTCTTTAATATTCCAAAGCAAAACCTCTAAAACCCATATGAACAATAGCGGAGAAAGCGGACAACCTTGCCTTGGTCCCTTTTGTACTTTAAAAAATTCCGTTGTTTCATTGTTGACCACTATTTTTGCTTTTTGTTCCGAGTATATTGCTTTGATTATATTTAAAAAAGGTTCTCCAATGTCCATTTTCCCCATAACTTTAAACATAAACTCCCAGTTCAGATTGTCAAACGCTTTTTCTGAGTCAACAAAGAAAAAACCCACCTCCTTTTCTGGGTGCTTGTCATAATACTCAATTACGTCCACAACCATCCTCATATTGTCCCTTATTTGTCTATCTGGCAAAAATCCAGCTTGTTCTTCTGCAATTAAGTCTCTCAAATATATTTTTAGTCTCTCAGCTAAAATTTTGGCAAATAACTTGTAATCGTTGTTCAAAAGTGAAATTGGCCTGTAATTCTTCACGCTTAAGTCTTGTGCTTCTTTTGGGATAAGAGAAATAGTTGCTTCCTACCAAGAGTCTGATAATTTCCCTGTGTCTCTGATCTCATTTGACATAGCTTGAAAAATCGGTGCAATCTCCTCTTTCAATTTTTTATAAAATTTAGCTGAAAAGCCATCTGGGCCTGTTGCTTTTCCCAGTTTTGCATCGTCAATAGCTTTGTAAATCTCTTCTCTGGTAATAGGGTTATTAAGCATATCCTTAATTTTTCCCGTAGGACTAGACATTTTTAAATTCTGCAAATATTCTTGAGCTTTTACTTGATCTATCAGATTTGCATGGAAGAGCTTTGCATAATATTTTAAAAATTCTCTCTTTATCCCTTTACAGTCCACAATTTCTCTGTCTCCTGTCACAATTTTGCTTATAATCTTCCTTTCTTTTCTTCTCTTGAGTTGCTACGCCAAATACCTTCCTGGTTTGTTAGTTCCTTCAAAAGACTTTTGTTAAAGTTTCTTTAAATTCCAATAAATTTCTTGGTTGAGTATGACATTTAGTTGATCTTGTAAAATTTGTATCTCATTATTTTCTTTTTCCCCGGTCTTTTCTTGAATTCATTCTCTTTCATTCTAATCTTTTCCACAAGGTAACTCTGCTGCGCCCTTCTTTCTTTTATCTCTTTATTATTCACCAAGATTAGTATTCCTCTCAACACTGCTTTGTAGGCATCCCAAACCACTTGAATTCGGGAATCTTGGTTCAAATTTGTTTGGAAAAAGAGCTTTGTCTCTTTGCGTAGGTTTTCAACTATAGCCTGTTTATCCAGTAAATCTTCATTCAGCCTCCATCTGAATTGTTTTTGTCCTCGTTTTGACATCCACAGCAATGGGTTATGTTTCGAATTTATTCTTGGCATTATTTCAGTTTTATGGGTTTTGAATGCAAGATCTCCTGACATCCATATCATATCTATTCTGGAGAAAGAATCATGCCTGTTAGAATAAAAGGTAAAGTGTTTGCATGTAGGATTCCACTTCCTCCATGCATCCTCCAAATTTTCTTGTTTGACTAAATCAAAAAAGGCCTTTGGTAGTTTCCCTAGTTTTTCATTGGGTCTTTTTGTTTTCCAGTCTAACTTGTTGCTAATCGTTCCATTAAAATCTCCCATCAAAATAATTCGATCATATGTCACTTGGTCTAACTCCAATGTTAAGTCCTTAAGATTTTTTTCTTTTATTCTGTTTGGTGCATAAATGTTAACCACCAATGATTTTTTCTCGTGTAAAACAACTTCCACAGCAATATATCTTCCTTCTTTGTCCTTAAAAATTTCTTTAGGCTCCAACTCTTTTTAAACATATATTACCACTCCTTTTTTTTCTCTGCCAATGAAAAAAATTCCTCACCCATTTTTTTTATTAATTAAGAATTTATTATCCTGTTTTTTAATATGAACTTCCTGTAGACCAATTAAATTGCATTTTCGTCTTTCCAACCAACGCCTAATTATTTTTCTCTTGTTGGGGGAGTTTAGTCCATTTACATTCCAAGAAATCAATTTTTAATCCATGGTGGTATATAATTAATTATCTCCAAAATCTTTATTCTTGTCCAATATAAATGTCAACATCTGCTCTCGATCCTTGATGGTGTATCTCACGCCTTGGAAGTTGAAACTCAGCCCTTGTGGGATCTCCCATCTAAATCTCATGTTCTTTTGTTTCAACTTGTCTGTTAACTGTTTGAATTTTTTTCTTTCTTGTATAATCACCCTTGGCAGCTCTTTCATAATTCTTATCTGTTTCCTGTCTATCTCCAATGGATTCTTAAATTGTTTTCTGAAAATCTCCTCCTTGATTCTCTTAGTTATAAACTGGACTATTACATCTCTTGGTAGATTTTTCTTCTGGGCATAGACTGAGTTAACTCTGTAAACCAGATCAATACTGTATTTCATGTCTTGTTCCTCCATTTTCATGTATTCTGACAATGCTTCAGTGATTATTATAGATATCCTCATTCAAACTTTCTTCAATACCTCTTAGCCTAAGATGTGTCTCCATTCCCCTATATTCCATCATTGTGTCAATTCTGTGGGTCTCTTTTGTCACTGTCTGAACATTCTTTTCCAATACTTGCATTTTGTTCTCCATATCAGTAGACTTTTGTGTAAGATTCTGTAACTCCTTTGTGATTCCTGCAATCTCATTCTTAAACTCATTCTTAAGTTCAGTGACTCCTTTGTCCAGGTTTGTCTCCATTTGCTTCCCTAATCCTTGTATCGCCTCCATCATCCTTTTTTCCATCGCTTCCATTGCTAGTTGCCAATCTCTATCTTTTTTCAATGTCATTCTGGGTGAGGACCACGAGTCCGCTCTCTGCCTTGACCTTAGATCCATTTTTAATATTTCAGTCCAGAGGCTTAACCAGCCTTATTTACTGCAATTGTAATTGAATGTTAAGGCTTATAAAAATAAAATCAGCTAATCTTATTCTTTAGCCCTTTAAAATTAAAAAAAAAATAAATTATTGGCTTTTACTGATGATCTTGTATTCATTTCTCATTTTAGAGAATCCCCTTGATTCCATACTTACCTTAAAGGAAAAATTGCATGAATATGGCCAAGTAGCAGGTCTAAAAGTAAATATAAATAAAACAAAGATAATGACAAAAAATATGGTCATGGAACAAGCTTTACTTCTTCAAGAGGAATCACACTTCCAACTTCAAGAAAAAAATAAAATATTTAGGAATTCTTTTGAAGAATAAATGTAGCACTCTACAGGAAAATAATTATAAAGAACTTCTAAAATCAACAAAGTTGGATTTGGAAAAATGGAAAAACCTACAGGTGTCATTAATGGGTCAGCTAGCCATTGTTAAAATGAATATTTCTCTTTCAGACAATACCTATATTGCAAAGCCAAACAGTCTTTAAAGAACTAGATAAGACCATCTCAAAATATATATGGCAAGGGAAGCGTCTGAGAATAAAACTTAAGGCACTACAGGATTCTAAAGAAAGAGGAGGTTTTGCTTTACCCAATTGACTTCTTTATTATAGAGTGGCAGCTCTGGCATGGATTAAAGAATGGATCACCCTAGAAGATCAGAGAATATTAAGATTGGAAGGTCATGATCTGATTCTGGGATGGCATGCATTTTTGTGATATGGGAAGGCAACCTCACATAAATATTTTAAGCAACATTGGCTAAGAGCATCTTTATTGAAAGTTTGGGAGGCAATTTATTGTACATACAAAGCATACAAAAAAATAAAAATTGATTGCACCCCTAGAAGCTTTTTTGTTCCCCAAAATTTACAATGAAGAGAAAACAAGACGATATGCTGACATCTTGGATACTAATTTGAATTTGAAGCCATTAAAAGATTTAACATGGTGGTAAAAGGCACAAATTGAATCTAGGTTTATTAAAGATAAAAAGTTGGGTTTCCATGAAAATGTGTTGGAGATTGAAAAGATATTGACCTCCGTAGACCAGAAATTTATTTAAAAAATGTATGCTTATCTTCTTGATTATTTGATGGTGGATGAAACTGTTAAAACTAGTATGATTCAGTGGGCAAAAAATGTAGGCCACAATACTGAGCTTGAACAATGGGACCAGTTATGGAAGAAAAATATTTAAATAACAAAAGCAGTTGCTTACAAAGAAAATGTTTGTAAAATGTTTTATAGATGGTATATAACTCCAGAAATATTAGCTAAATGTGATAGTAACTGTTCTAACAAATGTTGGAAGTGTCAGAATAAGGTGGTGTCATTTTATCATATTTGGTGGCACTGCGACAAAGTGAAAAAATATTGGGGATGGATCCATGAAATGTTGCAAAAGATATTAGAATGTACCATACCTTTTACCCCTGAAGTACTATTGTTAAATATTTTGCCTGATATGTGTAAAAAAGATGACTGCTATCTTATTGTCTATATAACTACAGCAGCGAGAATTCTATATGTGAAGTATTGGAAAGTATTGGAAGTTCCAATGAAGAAAGAAGTAACCAGTAACATTTTGGAGGTGGCAGAAATTGATAAATTGACTTTATTGTTGAAAAACCATACAGAGTCCACATTCCAAAACACTTGGTCAAGATTCTACACCTGGTACAATAAGTACAATAATATACAATGAACGATGAAGATTGGTTTTATAAGTTGATTATAAAATTCATTATGCCAGATAAGTGGTCTTAAATTTTACTTGGCTTGGAAATTGTGTAATTTGATAGTACCATAGGCTATTTGGATAAATATGTAATCTGTACTATTTAGCCCCATATATGTTTTTTGTTTGTTTTAAATGTAATGTTTATGTTAGTTTGTCTTATAAAAAAAACTTTTAATAAACCTTGTCCCATTCGGGGCAATTAAAAAAACCAAAACTGTACACAGTATTCCAAATGAGGTTACACCATTGATTTATACAGGGGCATTATGATACTGGCTGATTTGTTTTCAATTTCCTTCCTAATAATCTCCAGCATAGCATTGGCTATAATCCCCACAGTTCAGAGCAAGGAATGGAGTATGCTATGCCTCTGTATTTTCACCACACTACACTTTCCCCAGCAACATTTATAGCCCTGGTCTATACAGCTGGTAGTGCTGCCAAGGCTGATGTGCTGTGCTCATTCTTGTTCAGGTCAGCTGACTCCTTCCAAATGGTATGAGTTATATAGTCTCATCTCTTTCTTCTGTTTGCTACTGTGCATATTATTGGCAAAAATATGAGCATTGCCTTCCTACCAGAACTCCTTTGGAGGGATCTGAATCCATGACTCCTGCCTGCCACATGGGTGCATTTCCCAATAGGTTATTGATGGGTTGGTGGGTGGGGTTTCCTTTAATGTTCAGATGAGTGTTTCTTTGTTGCTGCCCTAATGTGCACATCTCTCTTGCCTAACAAACTGATGGTGTTCCAATCCTAACCCCCACCTCCATGACCTGAACCCCTGCACAGGAAGGGTCATGGGAGTTCTATCAGGGTTGCTTTGGACAAGTGAGTTACAGAAGCATGGAGTGATATGGCTTGCATGGCCATGTTTCCTTCCCTGTGTATGTGCCTGGGGAAAGGGAACATTATTACCAGAGGGGCTCTTGCTTGCTTCTTTTCAGCTCTCTGGTATGTGTACATTCCAGGGTTCCTACTGGTCACACCCAGGGGCCATTTCATAGAAAAAGAGCTGCAGGAGCTCATTAGCATACCGTATGCTAATGAGCTACTAGGCTATTAGCATATACCACACCCCCTGACATCACTAAAAGTGATGTCAGAAGGGGAAGCAAAAGAGGGGGAAGGAATCTTCAAAAGCCTACCCTCCCCTTCCCCAGCTGGCCTGTGGGAGGGGGAGTGAAGAGAGAAGGAGTTCTCTCCTTCTCACTAGAGTTGGGCCACAGAAGGAGGAAAGAGGGAAGGAAAGAGAGAGAGTAGAGAGAAAGAAAGAAGGAAGGAAAGTGGGAAAGAGGGAAAGAAAGAGAAGGAAAGAGGGAAAGAGGGAAAGGAAAAAAAGAGAAGAGAAGAAGGTGGGAAAGAAAGAGAGAAGGGAAGAAGGAGGGAAAGAGGAAAAGGAGAGAAGGAAAGAAGGGAATGAAAGAAAGAGAAAAGAAAAGGAGGAAAAGAGAGGAAGGAAGAGAAGGGAAAGAGAGAAAGAAAAGGAGGGAAAGAAAAGGAAAGGAGGGAAAGATGGCAGAGAGATGGAGGGAGGCTCTCCCACCCATCCCCATCAAGGCCCCGCCACCCCCAATGATCCCTTACTTACCGCTTCGGTGCAAGCCAGGGAAGCTGGCAACAGGGCTCTCCAAGCCTCCCCCGAGCCGCAGCGCTTCTGCACGGGCCAGGGGACCCAGCAGCAGGGCTCTCTGTGCATGACTGGGGAACCCGGCAGTGGGGCTCTCTGGGCCTCACCCAAGCTGCAGTGCTTCTGTGCGGGCCCAGGGGACCCGGCAGCAGGGCTCTCTGGGCCTCCCCCAAGCTGCAACACTTCTGTGCAGGCCCAGGGGACCTGGCTGCAAGGCTTTCCAGGACTCCCCCAAGCCGCAGCGCTTCAGCACAGGGAGCTGGGGGCGGAGCTTGCTGCCGCCACCATTTGTGTCTGCTCCTGAGCTGCCAGAGCAGTGCTCCGGTGCGCTCTGCCCCCAAAAGACCCCTGGTCACACCACTGTCCTCTGTATAGTTGATGGGTGCTAGGTTCCCTTTGTCCCTCCCTCCTTTGGTGTTTTCTGAATGTTGGAGGCAGTGGGCTGGTATCACATCATGTCAGAGTGTATTGTGTGGCTGCTTTTCTGCCTGCCTGTCACAAGGTTGTGGACTGTACACTGCCATTATCAGTGAGTTTTGGTAGGGTTATAAAGGCCTCCAGTGCAATTGTTATGCATTCTGCACCTTGGTGATGGATCTTTCTTTTACCTATTTTCCCTCTGCTGAGCAAGCATAGGATACTGACCAGCAGTGCCAGAACTGTATTTTTTCTTTTAAAAAAAATCAGTGATGCACTGAGCTGGAGGTCTTAGGATAGGGCTGTCCCTTTACTAACAGAGCCAAAAACCACTGTTCCTCACTTCACTCCACATTTCTGGATGTGAAGATTTGCTAATGGTTGCTTTTAAATCCATCAAAGGAAAATGAAGGAAGGGCCAATGAAAGCAAACAGCTTCCATTTGTGTGTGTGTGTGTGGGGTCTTTAAATTGTTCTACATGGCAGCTGCCTCTATTTGGCATCACCCAAGCATTGCAGTCTGTGCCATTACACTTTGGCTTCATCTGTGTATTTCATTCTCTTTCAAAATGAAGGGAAATTCTATTACTTGATGACCAGTTTGTTTCTGGGAAAGGAAAACATTTCACCTTATTACTATCTCTTGAATGTCAGCTGCCGTACTCCATTTGGGAATAGTGTACTCTAATTATATCGCTTGTCTTCCAAACACATTCTAAAAGTCTGCTACATGTGGCATTTACAGTTGCCATAATAACACAACAGTGCACCATGAAGCATAACATAAGCGCACCTCTGACCAGCAAGTGACCCACTAATTAGTAGATGCGTGTGGTTAACAAAAGTAGTGCTTCATATGGGGAGGTGTGTTACCAAGGGGAACTCTGACCCTGGTAAACTGGGAAATCTATGCCAGGAAGTGTTTACACAATCATCAGCTGTGTTCCCTAAACAAAAATAGAACAGAAAATCCCCTTTTTGCATTAATATTATTTGGGGAGTGAGATGAAAAGGCCTTCTTTTTCACACACAGAAATTACTGGTTGAATCATAACTACAGAATTAGGTCCAGTGTTTGGAAACTATATTAATTAGTTTCCTTTTGGAGTGGAATGTTATTGCAAACTCTTGTCTACTATTTGTACCTTGAGGCCAATGTTTCCTTCTCGGGAGAAAAAAATAACAATTCAGAGAAAAGTGGGGGATAGGCCAATAAAAAGAACCTTGGAGGTTTCTCATAGTTGATCTGAATTGAACTCATGTTTATTTGGATCTATTATTTGGCTTAAAGTTTATTAAAGACTGAATCTTGCATTTTGTCTTTGGCCAAATCTGCATTTGTCTTTCCCACCAGTGTCCCAGCCTTTTGACTCCATCTTCAAAAAAGCTGTCCACATTTGGTGTTGTTTTCACACCTCAACAGTGCTAGCATATGTTTATCATCCTTTTGGGGCGGCTCCATTGCCATTGCATCTCCACATTGCTTTAAAAGAATCTTCTCCAAACAACATTCAAACAAGCATAGAGAAAGACGGCATCACAGCAACATGCAACTAATTTAAAAATGCAAGTGCAGATTCGACCTTTATCTCCTCTTCAGGACACCTTAACTTCCATATATGGGCAAATCGGAAATCCATTTAGTTTAGGAAAAGAACCATATGCTATAGAGAAAGGATATGAACAGCAGAGACATCTAAGAATGAGCAGTTCCACCTGGCATTTCCTGCAGTTGATTTTCAGAAACAGTGATAATGAAATTCCTCCCCTTTGTAGATTTGTCTTCTATTGTTATACCTTTCATGTGACTAGTGAATTTCTGAGTCAAAGAAAAAAGTTTGTATAAGGCTAACTTGGATTCCCAGCCCTTGGTCCTCACAACCATTGGGCTGGGGAGGTGCCTTTGCCTCCTAGCCGGATGAGGCGAGAGGAGTTTAGGCGCTAAAAGAGCGCCTTGGGTACATAAGCAAGGAGGGAGGGGCCGAGAGGCTTAAAAGCCTGGCCTCTCCTATCCTCACCAGCAGTTGCACAAGTTCTCAGCCCACCCTCCCACCCTGTTGATAGTGCAGGCTTTTGGCTGATCGCCCGGTTGCGGGGCCGGGTAGGAATTTTTCGCCCTTTCTTGATTGGCAATTGGAGGGGGTGTTTTTGCCTACCTTATACTGTGGCAGTGGCGTAGGTATTTTGCAGGGTGGGCTGTGTTAGTTCAGGTTGGTCACTTTTGTTAGGGAGGGTTTCTTATGCGGTATACAGTTGTGGACCAGTGAGTACCAGCCGATACCCAATTTTGGGCTTTAAGGCGTCCTGTGAGTACAGTCTTTGTACCACATGGCATGGGACGGGGAAAACAGACTGCCTTGGGAACTGCCCCGATTGGCTCCTCCCTTTGACCCTGGCAGCTCAGGGGATGGGGCTATGGGGCGGGGCAACGATGGCTAGCTGGCTGGGTGGAAGCCATTGCTGATGGCGCCCACTTGGGGCAGGGTGGCTCGCCCTATTCATGGACAGGGGAGGGGTATTTACCTCTGGCCTTGACCATACCGCAAACTGTTTGCCCTTGCCATTTTTTCTTCCAGTTAAAGTTTTCCAGTTAATAAAGTGGCCCAAGATTTAACCCATCATTTGTGTCTGCCTCTTTATTCCAGCTTGGGGGGCAAACACTACCAGACTGGACAATTGTAACACTCTGTATGTGGGCCCTTGAACGTGAGCTAGAAACTTCAGCTAGTGCAGAATGCAGCAGTACAGATGTTGATGGCAACACTTGTGTGGGTGTGCATTCAGCCCATGCTGCGCCAACTGCACTGGCTGCCAATGGAGTACCAGATCCAGTTCAAGATTTTGGAGCTAATCCTCAAAGCCCTATGTGGACAGAGGCCCACATATCTCTGGGACCACCTCTCCTCATCTGTGCCCTGCAGGGCCTTACGCTCCAGTGATCAACATCTTCTAACTGACCCTGTCCCGGAGGACATCTGATTACCCTCAACCAGGGCCTGAGTCTGGTGGAATAAGCGCCCACTTGAGATCAGGGCCCTGAAGGACAGGGCTTGTAAAACAGAGCTGTTCTGCTGGGCTTTTGTTTGAGGCATCAGGCATCCAAATCCATCTTGGCCTCCCTCTTCTGACAGTGCTGATTTTTGAATTTAGTGAGCCAACTAGCTGTGCCACTGAAATGCTCTCATCTGAGCTTTGTTATTAAGACAAGATCACTCTGGCTGCTGTATAAATGATTTTGATATTAGTTTTTGTCCTGGCCCCTGCTGGGCCTCGCAGCAAGACAACCCAGTGCAAGGGCACAGAGTATGACGACACCCGTCCCTGACAAGCCTGTTACTTACTGGGAGCAGGGGGAGTGAAGAGGGGGCACAGCAACTGCCAGTGGGACAGTGGCAAGATGGTCAGAGAGAGTGGCACTGGCAAGAGACAGAGGTCCCAACCTGGGTGGCCCAGATGGAGCCCCCCAACGACAAATGGCTGGGGGCGCACCAAAGCCTGGCCATGGACTGAGTGGTGAAGGCTCAGCAGGGCATGGGTGGTGGTGGATGCGGACATCAGGGAGGTGGGGCCAGGTGGAGAGGAGGCAAGGAAGACACCAAGGGCTGCAGGGACTGTTCCCGCAGCAAGTCAGGAGGCCTCACAGGGAGGGGCCAAATAAAGCCGGGCCGTGTCTTCTCTTTTGAAGGGAGGCAGGGCCAGAGACCAGGGAGGTTTGGGAAGACGGGAGGAAGATAAAAGAGGAGTGGGAAGGGCCAAGGAGGAGGCCAGTAGCAGTGAATATAGAGAGAGCACAACAGGCTAGGCCAGAAGGGAGTGAGAGGGGTGAGGTAACTCTTCCAAGCATCCCCCTGTACTGAGGCCCACTTGAGTCCCACCCTCTGGAACCTCCGTCATCCCCCCAAGCCAATCCCCAGGGCGACAAAGGTCCAGCTAACATGGGTCTCACCCCCATCTCGCCCAACCTGACAGCAAAGAGGAGAGAAGGGACATGGCAATGGCAATCAGAAGGTAACCCGCTGTAGGCATCGGAAGTGTGACAGTTTTATTCTTAATTTCTATTTATCATTAAATTCTTTTTTTTAAAAAAGAAAATTTATTAACAGGATTTAGTAACATGTTACATATTCGGCAACCAATTCATAACATATCCTTTTCTGAAAAAAGAAAGTCCCCCCCCGCCTTGGCTTCCAACAATGCTCTGCCCCCATTAACATTTCTAACAATATTCTCTTACATTCAATTCATTTTCAATATTCAGTTCATAATTTTCAATATTTTCAATATTTTCCTTTTCTATTTTTTACTGTTAGGTAACTTTTCTATTACAATCCCTTTTCTTACAACACCTCTATTATTAATAACTATCAAAACATAACAGTCTATTTTTCACATCCCAGTTAAGTTCTAAATAGTCTTTAAAATCTTTCCAATCTGCTAAGAATTCTTCGTTTTCTTTTCCATGAAGTTTTCTTGTCAACTTGTCCATTTCAATCATAAAAATCATTTTTTTTATCCATTCCCATTTGTCAGGTACCTGCTCCTGCTTCCAAAACTGAGCATAAATCATTCTTGCAGTTGAAATTAAGTACCATAACAAAGTTCTCTTTGCCATTTTGACTTCTTCTAATTTAAGTCCTAAGAGTAACATTTCTGGCTCTTTTTTCAAAGTACATTTCAGAATTTTCTAAATTTCATTATGAATCTCAGTCCAAAAAGCACTTGCTTTTTCACATGTCCACCACATATGGTAAAACGAGCCCTCTTTTTTCTTACATTTCCAACATTTGTTCGACATATTCTCATTTATATTAGCAATTTTTTTTGGTGTCATGTACCATCTATACATCATTTTATAACAATTTTCCTTCACATTAACACATGTTGAAATTTTGATCGATTTTTTCCACAAACATTCCCATGATGACATTTCTATATCTCTATTTATATTTATAGCCCATTTCACCATTTGCTCTTTTACAATCTCATCCTCTGTATACCATTTTAACAAAATCTTATAAATTCTAGAAATCATTTTTTTACCTTTTTCTATCCAAACCTTTTCAATTTCATTATTTTCCTTTCTAAAACCATATCTCATTTTGCCAGTCTTAAATAAATCATAAATCTGTCTGTAATTCAGCCAGTCATACTCAAAGTCCAGTTTGTCTCTAGATCTCATCGCGAAACTTCTCCCCTCAGTTTTCAGAATGTCTCTATAGGGTAAATAGTCTTTCCATTTATGTCTTGAAAGTGGTTTAATTACTTCCGCCGGAACAATCCACAATGGTCTTGCTTCGAAAAAAAATCTCTTGTATCTCATCCATGTCATGAATAATGATCTCCGTATGAAGTGGTGTTTGAAAAGATTATCGACTTTGGACTTCTCGTACCATAAATAGGTGTGCCAACCAAATTTCTGATCATGTCCATCTAGTGCCAACAGCTTTCTATTCTCCAAATTAATCCATTGTTCCAGCCATGCCGGACACACCGCATCATGATATAGTTTAAAATTAGGGAGTTGAAAACCTCCCCTTTCTTCAGCATCACAGAGAATTTTCATTTTAATCCTTGATTTCATTCCCGCCCACACAAACTTTGAAATTTCTTTTTGTCATAGATTCAACACTTTACAGTCCTTCACAATTGGGATCGTCTGAAATAAAAATAACAGACGAGGTAGAATGTTCATTTTGACTACTGAGACTCTGCCCAAAAGTGATAAATTCAAAGTATTCCATTTTTTAATATCTTGTTGGATTTTATTCCAGGTCTTTTCATAATTATTCTTAAACAAGTCTATATTTTTTTGCTGTAACCTCTATTCCCAAGTATCTAGTTTTCTTCACCACTTCACATTGGATTTTTTTCTTGTAAATCCAGTTGATTTTCTTTTCTCATGTTTTTACAAAATAACTTTGTTTTATTCTTATTCACATAAAATCCAGCCACATCTCCAAATTCTTTAATCCTTTCCATCAATAACGGTACATTCATTACTGGATCTTCAATTATAAACATTACATCATCTGCAAAAGCTCTCTATTTATACTCAAAACTTCCAATTGTAAGTCCTTTTATATCTTTGTCTTCTTTTATTTTATTTAGCATCACTTCCAAAATCCAAATAAATAGTAAAGGAGATAGCGGACATCCTTGTCTTGTCCCTTTTTGAACTTTAAAGTATTCCGTCAACTCTTTATTCACATTCAGCGATGCTTTTTGTTCACAATATACAGCCCTAATCATGTTTGAAAAGGGCTGCCCAATGTCCATTCTATCAAACACTTGAAGCATAAATTCCCAGTTTAAATTGTCAAAGGCTTTTTCCGCATCCAAGAATAGAAAGGCAACTTCTTTTTCTGGATGTTTATCATAGTATTCTATTGCATCAATCACAATCCTTAAGTTGTCTCTAATTTGTCTGTTTGGTAAAAAAACCGGCTTGTTCTTCTCTAATGACATCTTTTAAATAAGTCTTCAATCCTTCCGAAATAATTTTGGCAAACAATTTATAATCATTATTGAGTAGTGAAATTGGTCTATAATTTTTTACGTCTGTCAAGTCTTGTCCTTCCTTGAGTATGAGTGATATGTTGGCTTCTTTCCAAGATTCTGGTATTGATTTAGTCCGCTGAATTTCACTAATTAGAAGTTCCATAATCGGGGTCAGCTCCTCCTTTAATTTTTTATAAAATTTTGCAGTAAATCCATCTGGTCCTGGAGCTTTCCCTAATTTGGCATCTTCTATTACTTTATATATTTCTTCTTTCTGTATTGGACCATTCAGCATTTCTTTAGTATTGCTATCCATCTCAGGTAAAGTTACTTTGTCCAAATACTTTTTGATTTTCGCTGGATCAATATTCTTTTTTTGAAATAATTTTGCATAATATTTGAAGAAGGCTCTTTTTATTCCATTCAGGTCAACAATTTCTTTACCTTCTTCCATTATCTTGGTTATTATCCTTCTCTCCCTTCAGTTTTTCAATTGCCACGCCAAATACTTCCCTGGCTTATTTGCTCCTTCAAAAGATTTTTGCTGCAATTTCTTTAAGTTCCAATAAAGTTCTCTATTTAATATCACCTTTAATTGTTCTTGTAAGATTTGAATTTCCTTAAGAAGTTTCTTTTTGCCTGGTCTCCGTTTCAACTCATTTTCTTTTTGTTGAATTTTTTCCTGCAACTCTTTCTGTTGTTTCAAATTATTTTTCTTGTCGGCTGCATTCATTGAAATCAATACTCCTCTCATCACCGATTTGTAAGCATCCCAAACTATCTGTATATTGACCTCTTGGTTTAAATTCATTTGAAAAAAAAATTGAGTTTCTTTCCACAATGTCTCCACTAATTTCGTCTTATCCAATAAATCTTCATTAATTCTCCAATGGTATTGTTTAGCCTTTTCTTTTAATATCCAAATTAACGGGTTGTGATCTGAATTAGTCTTTGGCAAAATTTCCACCTTCTGGGTTTTTAATGCAATTTCACTCGGCATCCAAATCATATCTGTTCTTGAGAAGGATCTGTGTCGGTTGGAATAAAAAGTAAAGTCTTTAATTTTTGGATTCCATTTTCTCCATACATCTTCCAACTTTTCTTGTTCAATCAGTTTTAAAAAAAATTGGGGGTAGCTTTCCAATCTTCTCATCACCCTTTTGTGATTGTCTGTCCAATTTATTATTAGCAGTACCATTAAAATCTCCAGCTAGAATTATCTGGTCATAATGCACTTGATCCAATTCCCTCAATAAATCCTTTAAAAAGTTCTCTTTGGCTCCATTAGGAGCATACAAATTAACAACCAGTGTCTTTTTTTGCAGTAATGTGATCTCAACAGCCACATATCTCCCTTCTTTATCTGTAAAAACTTTTTTGGGTTCCAATTTTTTATTTACATGTCACAACTCCTTTATTTTTTTTTCTCTGCCAAAGAATAAAATTCTTCTCCCAATTTTTTGTTAATCAAATATTTATTATCCCGACTTTTTATATGGGTTTCTTGTAGACAGATGATATTAGATTTTTGCTTTTGTAGCCAATAATTCACTACTTTTCTTTTGTTAGGTGAATTAAGTCCATTTACATTCCACGATAACAATTTGTAATCCATCATTGAGTCTTTTTAAATATCTCCGAAATCTTCCGAATTTGTGGCTTTGAACCTATACATATCCCCCGGTGATTTGATCATATATCTTTTTGAATTATACGTAAAGGACAGTCCTTGTGGTATCTCCCATCTGAATCTGATATTCAACTGTTTCAGCTTATCCACCAACTTCTTATATTTCTTTCTGTCCTGCAAAATGGACCTTGGGAGTTCCTTCATTATTATTATCTTTTTACCATCAATTTCCAGTGGCTGAGTAAACTGCTTCTTGAATACATCCTCTTTCATTTTCCTTCTCACATATTGAACGATTATATCTCTTGGTAGAGTTTTTCTTTGTGCATAAGCAGAGTTCACTCTGTATACAAGATCAAAATTCTGATCTAACTCCCCCTGATCTTCTCCCAAGTATTCAGTCAAAGTTGCCATCACTTCAGTACATATATCTTCTCCCACTTTTTCTTCTATTCCTCTCAGTCTCAGATGGTTTGACATTGCTTTATATTCCACAACTGCCTCAAGATTCCAGTTGTTTTGTGAATTCACTTCAATTTTCTTTTCCAAGTCTTGTGTCTTTTCCACCATTTCAATTGATTTTGTAGCCAAAGCTTTAACTTGGTTACTTGTATTTTCCACTTCTTTTTTAAACTCTGCCACTTCCACAAGTACTAGCTCTCTCAAGGCTGCCACATTTTTTTCCTGAACTTCTTCCAACTGTTCCAGCTGTTTTTCCATTTTCTCCTCAAACTGCTTGTCCATTTGTTTCATCATACCTTGAATCGCTTCGAGCATGCGCTTCTCCATTGCTTCTAATGCTGCCTGCCATTCTTTCTTGTCTTTAGACAACATACCTGGACTTGCAACTGATGCCGCTCTCTGCCTGAGTTTTGATTCCATTTTGAAAATTTGTCAGTACACTTCGATTGTTTTCTCACTTCCCTTCAAATTCCACTTTTTTCCGTTCTTATTGACAGTCTATTTCATCTTAAAAATACGTTTTAAAATTCAGCCCTCCACAAAATGGCGGGCGCAATTTCTCTGTGGTTTTCTTGGCTAGAGTAGGCTCTCTCTAAACTTCCTGTTTCCGATCCCACGTTAACAATGTCCTACTGGAAACACATCCGGTCCACCTCTCTTTTGGTCCTCCAACACACTCTCTAGCCAAATTCAGGTTTCAGCTGGACACAGTTAAATGTTACACCTTTGTCTAACAATCTTTCCAGTCACATTTGCTCATACGCTTATCGCTCAGTCTCTAACCACAGGAATGTTAAACAAAGTCAATTTAATCTGTTTTTAGTGCTTTAACGAACTCTTCTGATTTTAATGATGGATCGATTATACACCTTAAAACCTTATGCGCTTAACTGCCTTGTTCAAATCTCGTTATATCTTCTCCCCGGTAAGCAAATCATTTCGGTTACCTTAAATGTTTATCTTGGGACTTCACATCGTTTCTTAAGAGATCGTGAAATGGTGAATTTAAGCTGATTCTTCAGCTCGGCTAGCTTCTTTAGTGCTGTCTAGTAAACGCCCGCTTCTGAGAGGAGTTCAAAGCGTAAACAAGCCCCCTTCAGGACTTGCAGATGCCGATCTCAACTCTCACTTGGACCTTGTTGCTTGCCTGTCACCCCCCTGCCTGGGGGATGCTGTGTTGGACAGTAAAACTGCCCAAACTGTCAGAAGAAGCCACCGTCCACCCCGCTCATTCGCAGGGGTGTGTCAGTTCATCATTTTACTCCGACCGGAAGCGTATTTATCATTAAATTCTTATTTATTGTTATTTTAGTCACAATCTCTATGTGACTCTGTAACCTGCCCTGAGCCTGCTTGCAGGGAGGGCAGTATAGAAATTGAAGTAACAACAACAACAATAGTCTTGCACAGATTCAGAGAACTACTTGCCACATTGTGATTTTTCAGTGGTGGAGTCTCACAAAAGACTCATCTGACTAGAATATTATTGTGAGTAAGGTATGAACATATGCTGAGAAGCAGATATGAAAAGCAACTGGTAACATATATCCACACTTGAGACTCATGAGTCAACACATTTATAAACCTACTAAGTGACAGAAGAGATCTTCAGTCACAAGTCATCTGAGGGAAAGCAAAGAACTGTTCTCATGACCACTCAGAACTGTTCTGAGTCCCAACTATGTCAGTACAAGCTCTGCTTTCTTAACTACCCTACCCTACTGCCTCAGCCTTGACAATATATCACTTTATGATCACCTATCTGCTAACTATTTAGGTTTCTTTCTGGCATAATATATGCTGACGGAAGAAATTATAGAAACTGGCTAACAGAGGAGGGAAGTGGCAAAAATGAAAAAAGAAAGAAAGTAGCAGTGCCTCTAGCCCACTGGCCTCTACTTCCTAATGGGGGGTGGGGAGTGGCCAATAGGCAAAAGAGAAAAAATGGAGAAGGAAGGGGAGCCAGGGAGACATGTCTGGCTGGCTTCCCTGTCCCCATTTTCTCCAGGCACCCCACGGCTGGCTGGCTGGGGAAGGGGAGCCGGGCAGACATACCTGGCAGGCTTCCCTGCCCCATTTTTTCCATGTGCCCCATGATAGGCTGACTGGCTGGAGAAGGAAGGGGAGCTGGCCTATTTCTCCCATTTCCCCTGGGCTGCGGAGCACCTGAAGAAGATGGGGCTGGGAAGTCAGGCATTTAACTCCCTCCTATGGGGGGCAGGGCTGGGCTCCTTAGTGCTGGAGTGCCCTTCCATAGTACTCCAGCAGGAACTGAGCCCTACTGAACAGTATTGGATCAGGCAAACTTTTAAGGACCATTTTATCCACTTTGAACCTGTCCAACTGTTGTTATGTTCAGTTTAGTGTGCCACAACATTATGAAGAAAAGTGAGTGGATATGAATTATGCATGTGGCACCTGTTCTATGGAATTCACTTCTACCGTCTGTTGATTTGGCACCTACAGTTTTGAATTCAGAGTACCATGTGAAGATGTGTGCTGGGAGACAAACTCTGTAAAGCATCCACATCATGCATGTTCCTGACCTGTCTGGCTGACAACTTCTTTCATCAAATGGTGAAGAAAGTTACAAAAGGCTCAGTCATACCCAACTTAATATTGACCTATGGGCAAGGAAATATGTCCTCACCCACAACACATCACTTCCCCTTCAAAAGAAACAAACCCAATAATGCAACCATGCCACACCACAAAAAAGACAGATCACACCACAAGCAGAATACCGCAAGGCAAAAAATGATAAAAAGGTGCCAGCAGTCACCCCATTACTGCCACAGATATGTACCTGAGAGCACTTCAGAGGATGGTGTGCAGGTTCCAGGTTCATGTTATAAAAACTGGACCATTCACAAACTTTCTACCTTAACATATTTCACAGGGTTGTTGTGCAGATCATACAGGGGAGAGGAGAATGATATCAGCTGCTTTCGTTCCCACTGCAGGGAAAGACTGCGCTTTCCCTAGGCAGAGGCTGTGGGGGGGGGGAGATGTAAACCTGAAGACAGACAGGCAGATAAAGGTAGGCTGATGATTGCCTAGAAAGGACATAGGGTTGCCAGCTCCAGATTGGAAACTTCCAGGTTATTTTAGGGATGAAGCCTGCTGATGGTGGGGTCTGATGAGGAGGAAGAGGGGGACCTCAGACAGATACAATGCCATAGACCCCACCCTCCAAACAAGCTGTTGCCAATGTCCAGGTGACAGCAGGAGAGCTCTTAAAGCTCTGGTGCTAATTCAAAGTGTTGGGGATGTGTTGCGTTCTGGCAGGGGACACTGTGAGTGTAGAAAATGAATTATCACCAGAGTAGTGTTTTGGAAAATCTTTAGGAATTGTTTGGTCCATTTACCATGGGGCACCCATCCAGAGCCTCTGGCATTTGCTCTCTCTGCTGGCATCAAAACCAATTTAAGGCAAAATAGAGATATGGAGACTTTTACATCCTCCTTTGCATCAATCTGTCTTTGTTGGCAACCCTAGGCCTACCGGCACTCTCAGGGTGACTTCCTGCCTCCTGACTGCCATTATTTTACTAGCCCTGGCTGCTTGCTCCTGTTCAGCAGGAGCCTCCCTATGGAAGCTGCCTGTAATTTTGGACCAGCCACAGACTTTCTGCCTAACCTACCTTGCAGGGTTGCTATACAGATGACAAAGTGGAAGAGTAGAATGAAGTAAGCTGCTTTGCTCCCCACTAATGAGAAAGACAGAACTTTGCCTAGGAAGAGGTTGCTGAGAGGGGAATAGATAAAGTTGCCAACTTTAGGTATGGAAAGTCCTGGAGATTTGAGGAGTGGAGCTTGGAGAGGGTGAGGTTTGAGAAGGGGGTGGAACCTCAGACAGGTACAGTGCCATAGACTCCACCCTCCAAACCAGTCATTTCCTCCTGGGGAACCACTGTTGCCAGTCTTCAGGGGAGTTGAAAGGAAACAAACAACTGTGATGTATAGTGCCAAAAAAAAGGTTCTTCACCAACTTATAAATTCTTTGTTCACTATTCAGTTTACTGGAAGTAATTCAAATGCCATCAACACCAACAAACCATGCATATGACATCTCGTTTCATTTATACCTTTATCAAAATGGGTAGCATTGAAATACAAAGTTAATCCATTTGGCAAACTCTCTAAACATATCTCATAGTCACATTCATCAAATACACACTAAAGAGTGATTAACAAATGGAATTCACTGCTACAGGAGGTGGTGGTGGCTACAAGCATGGACAGCTTCAAGAGGCAATTAGATAAGCATATGGAGCAGAGATCCATCAGTGGCTATTAGCCACAAGGTATAGATAGGAACCTATGCTTTGTATTCTTGGTGCTTGGAGGAGGCCACAGTGGGAGGGCTTCTAGTGTCCTAGTGCCACTGCTGGACCTCCTGATAGCACCTAGTATTTTTGGCCGCTGTGTGACAGAGTGTTGGACTAGATGGGCCATTGACCTGATCCAACATTGGCTTTTCTTATGTTCTTAATTATATTAAATCGGCCTGATACCCATGCTTCATTATGGTATTTATGTTCCATAAGTCCAGTTATAATACTGATGATGTGAAGTCTGAAATATAACATTTGTTGTAGGAATTCTAATGGAGAAGATTGGAGTGTAAAAAAGGAAGTGAGACATACGTACTTTTTTTCTCTCTCTACTGAAGGACCTCTCTGTAGACCACATTGCTGGTTCTGCCCTCAGGTGCTAGGATCACCAGGCTGCTTGATGAGCTCACTCTGGAGCAGGCCACATAGAAATGTCCATTTAAGAAGCAGTCGTCTGTTAAGTCAGCTCTGGCTGCCTTCCACGAAAGTGATAGCCTCTCTACTTGTGTTCCTGGATTGTTTTGCTGGACTGTGTTGTTCTGAGCACCTCAGGGTGATCTTGCTGGTACTTGGCCTGTGCAGCTCAGTGCACTGCAGGAGTACTATGTACAAATGTCTTTGCTGCATTCCTAAGTTGCCTCCTCCTTGTAGCATTGATATATCTGGCTCGACATTTGCCAGGACCTTTCTTGGGGGCAGTAAGAGGTGAGAGATGTGAAGGGGAGTTGGTGTGAGGGAGTGGTGATGTGGTGAACATTTCTTCAGGTAAATGAGGGAAGCATGCATTGAAATGGCCCCTAGAAATGTCCTTTACTATCTCCCCATAAACATCCATACCCTGGCCCTGCTCCTACACCTTACAGACACAGGCCTGTCTGGTGTTGGGGGGGACTGTATTTAAAGGCATTAGAGAGGCTGGGCCAGCAGCAGTGCTAAGGCAATCCTGCTGAGAAAACCTCCCTGGCAGCTGCCTGTCCAGTGTAGGATGCTGAGGGGGAGGAGTATTAGAAGCCACTGTGGAGGCAGGGCTGGCAGGATCACTAAGGCATAACTGCTGGGGCGGGCTCCCTCCTGGCTTTAAGCACCCTGCAACCACTGCTGCACCTGACAGATAAACCACCTGTTAGGTATAGGATATGGAGGAGTGTGTTGGGAGCAATTAGAGATGCTGGGGCAGTGGCATTGCTAAGGTGATCCTGCTGGGGCAGCATCCCTGTTGGATTAAAATACCCTGGTCCTGCTCCTACACCTGACAGATACCAGCCTGTCTGGTGTTGGGGGGGTTGTATTTAAAGACATCACTGAGGCTGGGCCAGCAGCAGTGCTAAAGCAATTCTGCTGAGCAAACCTCCCTGGTGGCTGTAAGCATTCCACCTCCTCTCCTATACCTGACAGGAAGCTGCCTGTCCATTGTAGGAGGAGAAGGGGGAGGAGTATTAGAAGCCATGGTGGAGGTGGGGCTGGCAGCATCACTAAGGCATTACAGCTGGGGTGGGCTCCCTTGTGGCTTTAAGCACCACTGCAACCACTAGTGCACCTGACAGAAAACTGTCTGTTAGGTGTAGGTGAGGGGAGTGTGTTGGAAGCCATACCACCTCCTCTCCTACACCTGACAGGCAGTTGCCTGTCCAGTGTAGGAGGTGGAGGGGGAGAAGTATTAGAAGCTACTGTGGAGGTGGGGCTGCACCTGACAGACAACTGCCTATTAGGTGTAGGAGGTGGGGGGAGTGTGTTGGAAGCCATCAGAGAGGCTGGGCCAGCAGCTTTGCTTCACCTCACAGGTGGTTGTTGGCCACTCTTTATTTCCTCAACTGTCATTAGCTCTCTGCAGTCTCCTGTAACTGTTTTTTTTAGCTCAGAATACTGAGCTCTGTAGCTGACCACTCAGAGAGTGGGGGGGTGCAAGGAGGCAGCTGCTTGGCAGCCACATAGCAATCAATGGGGGAGCACATTTTACCCCTTTTGACCCACTTAGGGGTTGAATTTCTAAAAATTCCTTCTTAGCAAGCACCTACGCCATGGTAGGAGCACTCTCCCTGAATTTGGTGTCTCTAGGTCCAGTGGTTTGGCCTGGGCATTGATTTTATGGTGAGGGGACTTTCTTTTATATATATATAGATGTAATTGAATATTTTGAAGCCCATCCAGAGAAACAGATGGGTCTGGTTTTCTTAGATGTGGAAAAAGCGTTTGACAATGTTGGAATTTCATACTAGAACAGTTATTAACCTGGCAATGTGGGAAAGAGTTCTATACAATGGTTAGAGCAATTTACACTAAACAACAAGTAAAGGTCCTGATTAACAAAGATTTATCACAAAGTATTGAGATAGAAAAAGGAACTAGACAAGATTGTCCACTTTCTCCACTACTCTTTTTTTTTGTGCTTGAAACACTGAACAATATGAATTGAGAAAATATACAGATTAAAGGGCTGAAAATAAGAGGAGACAAGTATAAACTACAAGCATTTGCAGATGATCTAGTAATTATCTTAGAAAATCCATTGGACTCTATTGTGCAACTCTTAAAAATGTTGCAAGAATAGGGTCAAGTGGCTCGATTGAAAATTAATTTTAATAAAACAAAAATATTATTAAGGAACAAATTCATCAATTACAAGAAATCTCAGGTAAAATGCCTAGGAATAAATTTGACAAATAGATGCCTAGGTGAAATACCTAGGAATAAATTTGATAAATAGATGCAGCTCCTTATTAAAGGACAACTATATGAAACTTCTATTAGAAATTAAGAAAAATCTGGAGAAAAGGAAAGACTTACAAATATCTCTATTTTTTAATTTTTATTTATTTATTATGAGATTTATACCCTACCTTCTCCGCAAAGCAGGCTGTTGCTATAGGTGCTCTCTAATAGGAAGAATAAGGTAAAGGTAAAGGTTCCCTTGCTCGAAAGCCAGTCGAATCCGACTCTAGGGTTGCGGTGCTCATCTCTGTTTCAAAGCCGAAGAGCCAGCACTGTCTGAAGACATTTCCGTGGTCATGTGGCCGGCATGACTAAACACCAAGGCGCACGGAACGCTGTTACCTTCCCACCGAAGTGGTACCTATTTATCTACTTGCAATTTCTTGCTTTTGAACTGCTAGGCTGGCAGGAGCTGGAACTAGAGACAGGAGCTCACTCCGTCTTGTGGCACCCGGGTCTTGAACTGCTGAACTACTGACCTCCCACAGCCTGCAGTTCAGCAACTTAACCACTTGAGCCACCGCAGCCCTAATAGGAAGAACAGCCGCTATAAAAATGAACATTTTAGTAAGACTGATCTTTTTATTCCAGACAATTCCAATCTTTCAAAACCAACAATATTTCAAAGAAGTTGATAAACCGATGATACACTTTATATGGCAAAGCAAGAAACAAAGAATAAAGCTGAAAACTTTACAAGATGCAAAAGAAAGCGCTGGATTTGCCTTACCAGATTGCTTCTTATATTATAAGGCATCTTCATTGACTTGGGTGAGAGAATGGATTACTTTGGAAAATACAAGGCTATTAAAGCTAGAAGGACATGACTTATTATTGGGTTGGCATGCATTTGTGTGGTATGACAGGGACAATACAGATAAATAATTTAAACAACACATTCTTAGAAGCTTATTATTGAAAATATGGAAAGAAACTAAAATACTTTTTATACCAAGATAGTAAAATGGGTCTCACCACTCAAACTTTTACAAATCCCATTTTATTAAAAAAAACCAACAAACACATTGTGGAGATATGAAGACTTGCTGGATAATAAACACCAATTAAAGTCAATAGAGAATCTCAAAAAACAAGATACTGACTTGAGTTGGTAGGAAAGAGCACAATTAGAATTAAGGTATGTTAAAGATAAACAAATGGGGTTTTATGAAAAGTTAACTGAAATAGAAAAAAATATTGATTTATACTGATAAGCTTATTAAGAAACCATATGATATAATGTTATAAATTAAAACCCAAGATGAAGTGTTTAAATGTTCTATGGTTAAATGGGAACAAAATTTGGGGCATAATATCGATTTGGATAAATGGTCCGAGGTATGGAAGACAACCATAAAAATTGCTAAAGCAACCTCTTATAAAGAAAACATTTATAAAATGTTTTATAGATTGTATATTACGCTAGATAAATTATCAAAATTTTATCCTAATATGTCAAATGATAGTTGGAAATGCCAAAAGAATGTTGGTTCTTTTTTCACATGTGGTGGACTTGTGATAAAAGTAAAAAATTCTGGGCTTGGATACATGAAATATTGCAAAATTTTTTCAAAAAGTAACATATCCTTTGTACCAGAATTGTTTTTACTGAATATACTTCCAGAAAATTGTAAAAAGCAAGGTTCTTATCTTATTTTGCATGTAGTTATAACTGCTAGAATATTGCATGCTAAATATTGGAGAAGAAAGGAGACACATTCAAAAGAAGAAATAATAAACAAACGACTCAAAACTGCTGAAATTGATAAATTAACTTTAATTCTGAAAGGACAAAAAGAGGAAAACTTTGAAAATATATGGTTGGACTTCCGGTTTCAGCATTTGCTATGGTGGTCACATTCTCCCGAGGCTCTGGGAGATGTGTGCCAGAGCCTGTGGTTGGGGGGGTGCGATCGTCCACGCCATCCCCTGAGCCCTTGCATTGGGCTCCCAGCCATGGGGCACTAGAGAGCCCTTCCCCTGCCAGTGAAGGGGGCCTATTCCATGCCATGAAGGTCCCATTGCAGAGCGTCCTGGATGGCAACTAGAATCGCACACCAGAGCAAGTGGTGGGTGGCCAAGCGATGCAATTTTTTTAAGCAGCTACATCAATGAAATGTGAGTCTAAATGAAAGTGAGAAGCACCTAATCTAGCAAGAAAACCTTCCCTTAAAAAATGAGGGGGGGGAACTCTCCCCCGATAAGAAGAAAACAAATGCTTTTCAGCTATGGACTTAAGGGGGGTTGGCTATAGAAGCAAGACGGACTAAAATAAAGAACTTATAAGAACTTACTAGGTGTTGCAGAGTTCTAGATATTGTGATAACTTTTACAAAAAGTAAACAGTCTCTCAACATGGCACCTCCACGGAGGGAAGAGAAAGACAAATAAGTGAAACCTAAGTTGCCAGCCAGAAATGCCAGCCCAGAGAGTTCTGTTGCTAGACAGGACACAACAACAGAGCTTCAAAGATGCTGACTGAAGTGCTGCGACCCCTGCTGGAACAAGTTACAGCATTACATCAGAAATTTGATGCACAGCAGACTCTACTGAATGAGGCAGTTAAAAAACAGAAAAAATGGAGAAAGAGCTTAAAGAGGTGGATGCCAATTCCAAGAAACTTCAGAAACAACTTCAGACAGAAAAAAAGAGGCAATCCAATAAATCCCATTTGTTACAGTTGAAAATGGATAGGGCAAGCTGTGTCCTAAGATTCCAAGGTATCCTGGAAGAGAAGTGAGAAGACCTGAAATGGATTATGTGTGATGCTTTGGGCCCGATTGCAGATATTAAAATGGATATATTACAAAGTGAAATTGATACAATCTACAGGTCGTATTCAGACTTTATAAAGAAAAATAATCTGCCTGGGGAAGTTATGATGAGATTCCCCAGAAAACAAGTGAGGGATCAAATACTTAAAGTGACTAATGGAGCTACCTTCAAAACCAAGGACAAAGAAATAAAAGTGTTGAAAGACATTCCGTTTGAAATAAGAAGAAAAAGAAGGAAATATAGGGACTTGGCTTTATTTTTACAGAAAAACAACGTCACCTACAGATGGATTGTACCTGAAGACATAATCTTCAAATTTATGGACAAAAAAGAAAAAAAAATGACTCTGTTGAAAAGGCATGTGAGTTTCCGCATCTTCATAGGCGTCCAGCAAAAGGAGAAAGAGGAAGAGGACAGCACCAAAGGAAGTGAGGAAGAGGGAGCTTTGGCATCTTCTGATGACAATTCCAACTCAGCTTTGGGGGCAGCAACCCCAAAACTAAGCTATCATTTGAGAAAGAAAAAGGGGGGGGAGTAGTTACTACCCTCTGGAATTTCTTAAAGTTTTTTAATTTGTATAATCTTTTCTTATTTGGTTCTTTATGGAGGCAGATATGGGGGGCTTCAATTTTTAGATATTCAAGTTTAAACAGATCACTAGATGAGCATTTTCAATGATCTTTATTTGTAAGTTTGGGCTAAAAAGCTGATTTTATAAGCATTATGTATGACCACCATATCTTGGGTTTTTAGTGGGTTTTCTTTACTTTCTCCTATAGTTTGTAGTTCCCTGCCTTTTTTTCTGTTGTAGTTTAAAGAAAATGCAATAAAAAAATCCCCTTTGGGGGGCCAAAAAAGAAAAAAGAAAACACATGGTCAAGATTTTGCAGATGGATTGAAGAATACATTAAACAATTTGTGTACACAACCAAAACAAAGGATAAGAAGAACATTTAAAATCTGCAAAAGCTTTACTTAACAATATAAGGTGTAGAAACATACTTTTTACCTAGAGATTTATGGATAACTTAAAGGCTAATTTAAAGAGATGGATAGATGCTCCCATTGAATGTTTGTAGGTATATTTGTTTTTTTTTTTGTGTTTGATATAAAATAAAATTGTTTTTTAAAAGAACAAAAAATAGGTCTTATGAAAATGTTAACTGGTTTTAGTATTGTCTTAAATGGTTCAATTGTTTTATTGTAATTGTACATTGATTTTATTTAGGGCACCCTGAGCCGGCCTTGGCTGGGAAGGCGGGATAGAAATTTGAAGAATAAATAAATAAACAAACAGTGGAATGAGCTACCTAGGAAGGTTCTGAGCTCCCCCTCACTGGCATTCTTTAAGCAGCAGCTGGACAAACAATTGTCAGGGATGCTCTAGGCTGATCCTGCATTGAGCAGGGGATTGGACTAGATGGCCTGTATGGCTCCTTTGAATTTTGTAATTCTATGTTTTGCTTTCTGAGGCCTTTGGCAATATAGTGCTTTCTTTTTGTTTTTTGTTTTATTGATTTTTTAAATTTAAATTTTATTTTTGCATCACCTCTTATTCTTTAGAAGCACCATATGGTGCACATTGAGCAAGCAAACTATATCCCGATTGCAGGGCTTTGTTAGGATTTTAAAATATTTATGGTAAAGAAATAAAATTGAAACTGTTCTTTTTTAAAAAGAAGGAATTGACTGCCCCTGACTGTAATGATGATGAGGAGTTCAAATGTAAGGGCAAATGTAAAACTTTAAAAGTCCCATAAGCTGATCTGAAAATCAGCCAGAGGTAGGAGGTTGGCAGTACAGAGAATGTGAATGACTTCATGTTGCCAGAGGCACTGCTTTTTACTCTTGGGTAGCTCCAAAGCAGGGGCGCCCTACTTTTTAACATGAACCAAAGTCCCCAAACGTCAAGCACTCTCAGCATTGCTTTTAGTTATCTTTCTGCTTTAAGTTTACTTAACCCACCAATTTTTGATTTCTGTATTTGTCTCACTGTTTAGTTACTTTTGGTAGCAATTGCCTTTGAGTTATATATGTTTTTGGTTTATAAGTTTTTAGTTATCAGGATGTCTTGCATTTCCTTTTTGATGCTTTATGATTATTAGAAGCCTTCATTAAGTATCTAGTTTTATTTAGATTTGCTATAGGTAGCATTATTTACAGTAGTCACAGAGACACTCACCCATCCTTATTTTAATTTGGCTTTTAGAACATTTTTATTTTACTTTTGCTTTTGGTTCCCAGAAATATGCCTGACTCCCTCACCCAGCCTTTCCCCTGTAAGTTCTCTCTCTATCCTTTGTTTGGCTGTCCTTTCTTTTCTGGTCATATGGAACTCCAATGGCAGCACAATATTGTTTGAATTGAAGCCATCTTGGCTCATGCCTAAAGATGGCTTCAGAAGGGGGGGGAATTGTTGCCAGAGGCACTGCCTTTTATTCTTGGGTAGCCCCAGAGCAGGGGTGCCCTACTTTCTAACCTGAACTAAAGTCCCAAAAAGCCAAGCACTCTCAGCTCGAACCACAGAGTCAGGCTGCAAGTACTCTGCAAAAAGAGATTTCATATTCAGTTGACAGGCAACCTCAAAGCAAGTTTCCAGTCTCCCCCCCACCACCACCCAGCAGATATGCTTATGGAATAACAATGGATTCCAACAGGTAAAGTATCTACATTTCTAAAAGCTATTCAGATGCCACCTGGGGCAGATAACTCTGTCTCCAGTAATTCTTTGTCTGAATTCTTTGTTTTCCCTGCTCTGTCCCTCAAGATACCAGGATAAACCAATCAATCATTCAAATGTTTAGCAATCCTTCCTGATGCTAACCAGGGACTGTCTCCCACCTTTTGTTTAACCTGGCCAGAACCATTAGTGGTCCTATAATCCATTTAACTAGCTACCCAACACCTGGCTTCTATTGTTAAATCCAGACACTGCCACTCTGGAAGCTCATTGGTCACATCTAGACCTTGCTCAACCCGATGCCACACACACCCGGCACTCATCATTGGTCTAGATAATCTATTGTTCTCACCTGAGACCAGCTCCCAGGGCTGTCTATTGGTCTGCATTCTTTGCCAATGCCTATATCCCAGCACACACATGACCTTAGATGGTGTGTTTTCTGCCATGATGCCAAATGGCAGTCCACCTCTAAACTCTGTCTGAGTTTAGGCCACAATCCTTTCTTTATGGACCTCTGCACATCTGGACAGGTTGTATAACCCCTCTGTAAACTATCAATCAACTCTGCTTCTTTAGTTCTATATTGTGTGTGTGAGTGTTTTAATATTGTTTAAATGCTTGAGAATGTTTAGTAAAGAAATCATTATTTTAGTCACCCAGTTTCTCTGTCTCTTCCTGGGTTCTTGGGAATTCTAACTCTGGTATACACAGATCTGATCCTATAATTAAGCCAATTGCATATTAATAATTATAATTCCCCATCTTTATTAAAAATAGAGCAATTTGGCTAACATTCAGTACAAACATTTATAAGGAAATATATATTTTTGTAACAGGAACTCCTTTGCTTATTAGGCAACAAACCCCTAATGTAGCCAATTCTCCAAGAGCTTACAGTAGTCCCTGTAAGAAGAGCTAATGGCTACATTAAGGGTGTGTCACCTAATATGCAAAGAAGTTCCTGCTACAGAAAGAGCCCCATATACAAACACACACACACACACATACATATACATCCTTATAATAATTATCTTTTGGTTTCGTAAGATTCCATGCACTCCCATTGGCTGTAAAATGCCCTCCCTCAGCCATTGGCCAATCAGCCGCCACTCATGAGTACTCGCGTGTCATTGGCTGTGAGGGACTGTCCCCTCAGTGGCTGTTGGTAGGCAACCAAGCTTGGTTCTGTGAGTAAAAAAAACAAAGGACTTTCAGTATAACCCCCTCCCCCACCCATAACCCCCTCCCCAGTGGCCACTTTCCTGTCAGAATAAATGGAAAAAGGCCCGCTCTCCTGCTCAGCTTCAGTATGGCTGGCTGGCTAATGAGGTGGGCCAGCAACCATCAAATCATTTTCTTCAATTCCCCGCTGTGTGGCTGACTTTCCCCTAGGGTTGCCAATCTTCAGGTGGAGATCTCCCACTGTTACAATTGACCTCCAGATGACAGAGATCAGTTCCCCGGGAGAAAATGGTTGCTTTGGAGGGTAGACTCTATGGCATTATACCCTGCTGAGTCCTTCCACACACACCCCAAATGCTGCCCTCCACAGGATCCACCCCCCCAAATCTCCAGGTGTTTCCCTAATCAGAGTTGACACCTGTACTTTCTCCTCTGTCAGTAAAAGGCCCTTTCCACACCTATGTTGGCCTTTGGGAGAAAACTCATTGGGCCCAGTCCTGATCAAGTTGCCAACTCCAGGTGGGCAATTCCTGGAGATTTCAGGGATGGAGCCTGGAGAGGGTGAGGTTTGAAGAGGGGTGGCACCTCAGACAGGTACGATACCATAGACTCCACCCTCCAATCCAGCCATTCCCTGATGGGGAACCATTGTTGCCAATCTCCAGGTGGGGGCTGGAGATCACTCAAAATTACAACTGCTCTCTAGGAGGGAGGGGGAGGAGATGGAAAACTAAAGGTAGGTTGATGGTTGGCTGGGAGGGAGATAGGGTTATCAACTCCAGGTTGGAAAATTCCTGGAGATTTGAGGGGTTGAACCTGGAGAGGGTGAGTGTTGAGGAGGTGTGGGACCTCAGTCAGGTACAATGCCATAGACTCCACCCTCCAAACCAGCCACTCCCTCCTGGGGAACCACTGTTACCAATCTTGGGGGTGGGCTGGAGATCACTCAAAATTACTACTGCTCTTCAGGTAGCAAAGATCAGTTCCTCTGGAGAAAATGGTAGACTCTGTCATTATACCCTGCTGAGATTGCCACAGCAAATTGTCACTGAGTGCCCAAAGCCGGGGCACTCTCCCAGAGCCTCTTTCTAGAGCCCGTTGTATTTATTTCCACAACGGGCCTTATTCCTAGTATATATATAAAGGGGGGAATGGAGGAAAGGAATAAAATTTGCAAAGCATGTTTGAACTGAAGTTTCAAAAATGACATTTCAGAAGACATTATTTCATTTTTTGTTGTTGTTGTTTTGGAGTGCACTGGATTGGACTGATTAATTGCATCCTCCCCTACAAAATAAAAGATGCATATTCAAATGCAATCAACTTGCAGATTTGTGGACATAAAATGCAACTTCTTAGTGCTTGTGCTTAGCCAGGTGAACAGGTTCCTCAAAAGGCCAACTCTTTTGACTAAGGCTGGAGTCTGGAAAAGTGATTAACTATAGGAAGGCCTATCTGCTTCTTTCTACCCACGGGATGCTGGAGTAAAACTAAGATTCCAATTAAAAACCTGCTCATTTGCTCAATAGCAGGCTGAATGGCATAGCAGACAGCAGGCCAGGGCCGTCTCTTGAGGCACTCATAAAGCTGTCAGTAAGCCCTGATGGTGTGAAAAACCATAGCTTCTAAAGAACTTGCTTCTAGTTAAATTAAAGGGGGGGAGGAAATAGCACAGTCCTCTTCTATTCAGTAAAACCTAACAAATCACCTGGGATCATATAAACAGCAAATTTCACAGTATTTTAGCAATAGTTATGGAACAGAAGACCATTTACCAGCAAAGATTGTCAAAGCCCAACACTGGGTAATGATGACAATCTATTGCTGAAGGGCTTTTCAAATAAATTCTCTACAATAAAAATGGAGAGTTTGCCATCGTTAATCAAAGCAATACAATGAGATTGTGCACAGACATGGTAATAGTGCCAGCCAGCAAAGAAATATATATATTGCATTTTATTTTGCTTGAGAATCAGGTCTGTTTAATTGAGGTAAGCACATGTGGAAGGAATGCACAGTCCACAAACTAATTCTGCTGGAGATTTTGGATTAAGCCAATTAAGGCTGCAATCAAACAGGCAGGTTGCTCTGACATCATGGTGGCTCCCTACCTGATTCAAAGTGCACAATCAGACAGCAACATCTTCCTCCCATCCCTCAGACATCAGCCCCCCCCCATCCTAACCCCTGACTTTCCCAACACCAGATAAAGTCTGGTGTTTATTATTGATCTTGTCTCACTGCAGATTTCTGGATGTCTGGTCTCTCCCTTGCACACTCAACCTGCTTGGTGAGATCTGATGCTTCTGGTCCACAGCTGCGACTTTTTTTTTTTTGCAGTTAGCAGTGTGCATATAACTGCACATGTGTTCCTCACAAATAAGCAGTTATATGCATGCACACAGAGTTTTTTAAAAAAGAAACTGCCTGCCCACCAACGTTCCCTCTAAGCTGTGGATTCTTGTGAGCAAAAATTCTATTTTGTGAGCTACTAGCATTAAAGTTGTGAGTGAGTGATCTGGCTGCTGCATAAACTAGTTTACTCTGGAGCCATCCTTACTGAGCTAGGACAAAAATGTGTGAGCCAGAGTCCAAAAAACTGTGAGCTAGCTAACACTAACTTAGCTTAGAGGGAACACTGCTGCCCACCCTCTCTGTGATGACCATGCAGTGGCAGTCTGACATTTCGACTGTGAGGTGAGGCAGGAATAGAGTGGCATGTCTGGTCACACCTCTCTGGAACAAATAGCTCTGGAGAAATTAGAGGCTGAGAAGACATAAATACCTTTTCCTTTAGCTAGTGAGGTACATTTGAGAAAGTTTGCAAAATGCTATTATAATCATTTTCCATAGCTGCTCTCCATAGCCAAAATGGGCTTGTGTGCTAAATGTTCTGGCAGGAAGAGGAACTTTGAGTGCCATTAGAATACTCTTAAATGTGGTCTGTTATGCAACAGGCAAGGTAAACTAAAATCCAGCCTGTGGAGCATGAGGCTTCTGTAATTATCCTGATTTCAAATGCACATCTAAATGAGAATCTCCTAAATGAGGAAAAGAAAACAACAGAGAATTTACAATATCAAGTAGCCTGGTAATTATATTAACAGCACTTTATAAACAAAATCAGGGTCCTAGCTAGCATTGGGAGGAGGAGAACTAATCATTTTAATATTCCAAAGGATTTGGAGTCTGTAAAGATAAGGTGGTGAGTCTTTTCTTGCAACCGTGATAGCCACATCTGGAAATCAGGTTGATGATTCTGTTGGAGTGAGCAACTCAGCATGCCTGCACATGTGGGTGGGGCCTATATAACCCCCTTTGAAGGTGGAGACAGGCGGGGATGCTGAATCACAGCATCTGGGTTTCAAAGAGGGCGGAGTTGGCACACTAACAGCCAGCTCCACTCCCTCCCCTCTCCAGTTGCAGCCTTTCTTCTGATCGAGGAGGAGCTGCATGGCTGCACTCTCCTCCAGCCTAGTTGTGGTCACTCGGCATGTGCGGGAGCTCGGGCGCTTACCTGGTGGCTGGCCTACTTGCTAGTGCAGCAAGCAGCATTGCTCTTCGGCCTTTGGGCCGTTGAACTTGGCAGCAGAGGTGTTGGCGGCTTCAGAGAGGTGGAGGGAACTCTGAGGTGGTGTGCAGTAGAGATCTCTTATTGCTATAAGGCAGACGGGCTCGAGGCGGCCCAGGGGATGAGGCAGTCGGCAACATTCCTGCATCAGTGGCTGGGGCCTATGGCATGAAGTGGCTGTTCTGGGGGGACAGGGGAGTGCCTGGGGAGGTGGCAGCTCCAGCAGGGGGCTCTGTTTTGCTGCACTCTCATCCCTCTCCCTGTGGTATGCTGCGAGCAGGTGTAATAGGCCTTTCTCAGCTTTCCCGCCCTCCTCCTCCTCCCGCAGGTCTGTGGTGTGCGGGTGCACTCAGCCCCTGTGGACTTTCCTGGCATTGAGTGGCTGGCTGCTGGGGAGGGCTTTGTGGGTCAGGCCCCCATCCCTTGCAATTGGGACTGCAGCCTTGCAATTGGGACTGCAGCCTCTGCTGGCCTCTTGCTTCGGGGCTGTGGCTAGTAAGGCCATTTTTTAGAGTTTTTTAGCAGGCCACGTGGCCTCCTTCTGGATGGAATAACCCTCATTGGCCCTAGCTCTACGGACATAAGGGAAAAGGGAGATTGATTGGGAGCTGCTAGGCCTTGCTGGTCCAAGGATAATTGGGGCAATCTGACCAGGCAGATGAAGGCTGGTGTACCCCCTCAGATGGAAGAAAGAGTCAGACAACCAAGGCTGGATGAAACTAAGGCCACTTTATTTAATATATTGAAAGTAATGGCAAGGGCAAACATAAACAGCTGCACAGTCAAGGCCTAATGTCACTTTGACTCCATCCTTACTGTATAATAGGCAAGAGACCAAGGCCCCAGGTTGGAGCCAACTGTAAGTCACTTGCAAACCCAGCTGAGCCAATGATGGGGATGCACCTTGAGGAGCCCTCCAACACCACTGCATGGCCAGCACAGAGGCTCTGTCATGGCCATCCCAGAGGCAGTCTGCAAACCTCATCCCTGGCAGAATGGCCACAGGGTTGATCCTACAGACCCCTGTACACCCCCAAGGGGTTAATGATTGGTGCTTACGTAGCCTCATGAACTTTATCTAAACCTAATTCTGCCACCGCAAAGGCCAAGCCTCTGCTTAGGCCCCTGCACCCACTCAAATCCCTAGAACTAGCCTAAGCCCTTGCCGTAAATCCTGAAGGAAAATGTTGTTTCCCTTCTCAGAAAGGTGAATGTCATCACCCCTGTACATGTCTGGACAGTCAAGCCAAATCTGGGGGTGAGGCAAATAGTGACCCAGCCCAACCTTTAAAATATTACGCAGCTCCCGATTGGCCTTACACCGAGCTCTCTCAATCCCCTTGGGATCCCAAGCGCTATGCCGTACCAGGAGTGGAATCAGGGCCGACCACACAATTACTGTGTGTGGCCATTGGCGCTGAATGAACTTCAGGTCATCCCTGGCTTGCAACACTAGGGCCTTCCCTTTCAGGAATCCCAAGTCATTACCTCCGAGGTGAACAACCAAAACATCTGGTGGCAAGGCAGAACTGTCCCCAAACAGAAATGGGAGGAGGCCTAGCCAATGTAAGCCCCGGTGCTCCCTCAGCTCCACTGTAGCCCACTGGCTGAGGCCAACTGCGATCCAATGGCTGATTGATTGGCCCAGTGAGCCGCCCAAAAGATGTAGCTGTGCCCGGAGGTGAGAATCTGTCTCCTGCCACAAAACACAGCACCTAAGAAGAAACCACAGTGAAATCTGGAACCCAACATTGTAAACAGCATTGCAAACAGGAACTCACAATACAGCAAGAAGGTGCACATAACGTTTATAAGCAGCTGATCACCACCTGCCCACCTGTTGAATATCAGCAGTTGGATAGCCTAAAGCTGCCACCGTGGATGCTGCACCTATTCTGAATGAGTGCCAAACTTCACTCCAGAAAGGCCCAACAATCCCAAAGCCTGGGCTGTAACAGCCCAGAACTGGTACTTTGTCAGCGGGCTCCCATCTGCATAGATAAAGAGGTATCCCTCCACATTGCCCCTTAAAGCCCTGCATTGAGACAAAGCCAATACAGGGCATAATTCAGAGTCAGAACAGACACCCAACTTAACCACTGATCCCTTATATTGCTGGCCAGTTTTGGAGCCCCTAATAGTGATGTGCGCCTTCTTCCCTGCAAATTGGAGGTCCTGATTGTGCAACGCCATGCCTGACTGGAGAAACGACGGCTGAGGGGTGACATGATCGAGGTTTATAAGATTATCAATGGGATTGAGCAGGTTGAGAAAGAAGTACTTTTCTCCCTTTTCTCACAATACAAGAACTCGTGGGCACTCCATGAAATTGCTGAGCAGTCGGGTTAGAACAGATAAAAGGAAATACTTCTTCACCCAAAGAGTGATTAACATATGGAATTCACTGCCACAGGAGGTGGTGGCAGCTGCAAGCATGGACAGTTTCAAGAGGAAATTAGATAAACATATGGAACAGAAGTCCATCAGAGGCTATTAGCCACAGGGTATAGATGGGAACTCTCAGTCTGGGGCAGGTGATGCACTCTATCCTTGGTGCTGGAGGGGGCAGCAGTGGGAGGGCTTCTGGTGCCCTGGCCCCACTGCTGGACCTCCTGATGGCACCTGGTATATTTTGGCCGCTGTGTGACAGAGTGTTGGACTAGATGGGCCATTGGCCTGATTCAACATTGGCTTCTCTTATGTTCTCTTATGTTCTTATGACAGCGCTACCAATTCACTTACTCTAAGTCAGGGGTCCTCAAACTACGGCCTGCAGGCCAGATGCGGCCCGCCGAGGACATTTATACGGCCTGTCGGGTGTTTATGCCCACCTCCTCCTCCTCGGGAAGTGCAGCAGCAGCGCCCCCGCCCGCCTGCCGGGCTCCTCCTCTGCCAAACTGCGCCCCCTGTGGAAAGCCCCGCTGCCGCCGCCAGGCTGTGAAGAGTGCCCCAGCGGGGTGCGGGCCATCTGCCTGCCTGGCTGCTCCTCCCGCCTGGCGCCGCTGGGGGTCCCCGGATGGGCAGCGACCTACCCTTGTGCGTGTCCAGCCGAGCCAGCAACAAGCGGTGGCCGAGAAGCTCTAGCCCAGCTCACAGGGTCCACGCACAGCCAGCCTGGCGCGTGCCTGCAGGGTCCGCCCCCCCGCGCTGCGCTCTTGCCGCCCCCAGCCCACACCAGGCCAAGCCTCGTCCGGAGTCCTTCCGGGTTCCTCCGCCTCCTTGGGCAGGAGGGCTTGGAAAGTAACTCCCACCGCCCTGCCTCAGCCTCTGCCGCACCTCCTCGGCCAGCCGGACTCCCGCCGGGCCCGCTCCTCACCCCCCCAGCCCTTCACAGGTGCCCTCTCGCCTGCCCCTGCACACCGCGCTGCGTCCCTCTCCCCGGAGCCAGTCCTAGGGCACAAAAAAACCTGGAGCCGGCCCTGCTCCTCCTGAGTAGCCCCATTGGAAAGGTCTGTTTGGGGGGGGAGAGAACCCCCCCTTGGGAGCAATGCCCACGAGCCCCCCCCAATGCCACTAGGGCCCCCCAGGGGACTGATCCCTTTCAGCCGGAGGGGGGATGTCATCCTGGGGGCGGGGGCTAGGGAAGTCCCATTGAAATACTGGTAAGTTTGTTGATTTAACTTTACTTCATTTTAAATATTGTATTTGTTCCCATTTTGTTTCTTCACTTCAAAATAAGATATATGCAGTGTGCATAGGAATTTGTTCATAGTTTTTGTTTTTACTATAGTCCGGCCCTCCAACGGTCTGAGGGACAGTGAACTGGCCCCCTGTTTAAAAAGTTTGAGGACCCCTGCTCTAAGTGCTCCAAAGAATGCCAGCAGCAAAGCTGCATAGGAAAGGCAGGCCTCATAACCGGAATTGCAAATGCTGGACCAGGTTGCCTGAAACCCTTTGACCACCACCAGTGAAATAGGACATCTCTGGTCCTTCAAAGCCCCCATTTCCTGTGTCCAACCCTCCAGCATCTTTCTAATACAAAAGTCACCAGTGACTTCTTGAAAACCTAGAGCTTTACTGGGAAATGCCAGGGCAGAAAGACGTCCCCAAATGGAGCTGACGGCCAAACCTGCCTCCTTCAAGGACACAGAATAATGGATCAGCTGCTTCACCATGATGGGCCAGACCTTAGGATACCCCTCCTGTTTCCTAAATTCTTCGAACTGGCGAACCAACCATTCATACCCTTTTTGTGTGCTAGAGGTGATGGTGAGGCCTATTGCCCTGCAAGCCTCTGCCCTCCAACCTGCCATAGCTCTGGGGGCATTCTTGCCAGCTGAGGATCGATGTCTGGAGCAAGCTGACAAAACCTTGCCATCTGTTTGTGAGAGGGAGCATCAGCGACTCCATTATCCACCCCCGGCACATGCTTAGCTAGAAACAATGTATTGAGATGCAGGCATTGCAGTATAAATGTACGCACCAAGCACATCACCCTAGCTGATTTAGATGTGAGGGAATTGATGACATGGACTACCGCCAATTTGTCACACCAAAAGTGCACTGTGTGATTAGCCAACTCATTCCCCCACAGCCAAACCACCACAAGAATGGGGAAGAACTCCAAATATGTCAGGTCCCTAGCCCACCCAGCTGAAATCCAATCATCAGGCCATTCTTCTGTGTACCAATGTCCGCGGAAATAAACCCCAAAGCCCAGGAACCCAGTGGCGTCTGATGTGACCTGCAGCTCCACCTCCAGCTTTAAGTCCTCCTGTCAAAAAGAGACTCCATTAAAGGAAGTCAGAAAATCCTGCCACACTATGAGGTCAGCCCTCATTGCGCAGTTAATGTGCACTCTTTGGTGCGGCAGGCAAAGTCCTGCCATGGCATCACATAGCCTGCACAAAAAGGCCCTACCGGGGACAACCACTTTGCATGCAAAGTTAAGATGCCCCACCAGCTGCTGGATTTCCCATAAGGTGACCTTCCTTTGTGTCAGAAATGCCCAAATGCAGTCCTGCAGGTCCGCATTTTTTCCCCCAGGCAGTCATGATGTCTGAGCCACTGTATCCAGTTCTACTCCCAGAAAAACTAACTTCTACGCTGGGCCTTCAGTCTTTTCATGGACCAAAGGACCCCTCAGCTCCACGGCCAAATTGTGAAACCCGTCCAGGAGCTGAGCGCATCTACCTGTTCCTTGAGGACCCACAAAAAGTAAATCATCTAAATAATGTGCAACATCCTGAAGGCCCATCTTAGCATGTAGGGCCCATTCCAGGAACGAACAGAAGCACTCAAATGCAGCGCATGACACAGAACATCCCATGGGCAAAGCCCTATCCATGAAGAACTGGCCATCAAAAGAGAAACCCAGCAGCTCAAAATCATCTGGATGCACAGGGAGGAGGTGAAATGCAGACTTAATATCGCACTTTGCCAACTCCGCCCCTCGACCACAGCACCGTACCACACGAACTGCTTGGTCAAATGAGGTGTACTTCACCATGTGCAGATAATCAGGTATGGAATCATTAACTGATTCACCTCGTGGATATGAAAGGTTGTGAATTAATCAAAATTCACCAGCAGCCTTTTTGGGCACACTCCCCAGAGGTGAAACTCTGAAATTAGGAAGTGGTGGCAAAGAAAATGGGACCAAAACATGGCCCTCCTCCAATTCCTTGCCAATATTTTTCCTCACCACCGACTCCATACTCTTAACTGACTTAAGATTAGAGGCCATAAATGGGGCCCTAAATCCTTTTTTTTTTTTAAAGAAAATTTATTAACTGGATATAATAACATGTTCCATATTTGGCTAACAATTCTTGCCATATCCTTTTCTACAAATTTTTATCCCCCCCTCCCCTGGCTTCCAATTTTGCTACGCCCCCATTAACATTTCAATCAGTATTCTCATACATTCAGTTCATTTTCAGTATTCAAATCATAAATTTCAATATTTTCCTTTTTCTATTTTAACTATTAGGTAACTTTTCTATTACAGTCTCTTTTGTTACAACACTTCTATTATTAATAGCTATAAAAACAGAGTAGTCTATTTTTCACATCCCAGTTAAGCTCTAAATAGTCTTTAAAATCCCTCCAGTCTGCTAAAAATTCTTTGTCTTCTACTCCATGAAGTTTTCTTGTTAATTTGTCCATTTCAGCCATAAAAATCATTTTTTTAATCCACTCCCATTTATCCAGTACCTGCTCCTGTTTCCAGAACTGAGCGTAAGTCATTCTTACAGTTGAAATTAGGTACCATAACAGAGTTCTTTTTGTCATTTTAACTTCTTCTAATTTTAATCCTAAAAGTAACATTTCTGACTCTTTTTTCAAAGTACATTTCAAGATTTTCTGAATTTCATTATGAATCTCAGTCCAAAAAGCATTTGCTTTTTCACAAGTCCACCACATATGGTAAAATGAGCCCTCTTTTTTCTTACATTTCCAAAATTTGTTAGACATATTCTCATTCATATTAGCAATTTTTTTTGGTGTCATATACCAGCTATACATCATTTTGTAACAATTTTCTTTAAGATTAACACATGTTGAAATTTTGATCGATTTTTTCCACAGACATTCCCATGATGACATTTCTATATCTCTATTTACATTTATAGCCCATTTCACCATTTACTCTTTCACAGTCTCATCCTCCGTTTACCATTTTAACAGAATCTTATAAATTCTTGAAATCATTTTTTTACCTTTTTCTATCCAAATCTTTTCAATTTCATTATTTTCTTTTCTAAAACCATATCTCATTTTATCAGTCTTAAATAAGTCATAAATCTGTCTGTAATTTAACCAGTCATATTCAAAGTCCAATTCTTCTCTAAGTCTCATCGCAAAACTTCTCCCCTCACTTTTCAGAATATCTCTATAGGGTAACCAGTCTTTCCCTTTATGCCTTGAAAGTGGTTTTATTACTTCCGCCGGAACAATCCACATTGGTCTTGCTTCAAAAAAAAATCTCTTGTACCTCATCCATGTCATAAATAGTGATCTCCTTATGAAGTGGTATTTGAAAAGGTTATCCACTTTGGATTTCTCATACCATAGATAGGCATGCCAACCATATCTTCGGTCATGACCTTCTAGTGCCAACAACTGTCTGTTCTCCAAATTGACCCATTGTTCCAACCAAGCCAGGCACACCGCATCATGGTATAATCTAAAATTAGGAAGTTGGAAGCCTCCCCTTTCTTTCGCATCACAGAGAATTTTCATTTTGATCCTTGGCTTCCTTCCAGCCCACACAAACTTAGAGATCTCCTTTTGCCATGAATTCAACACTTTACAGTCTTTCACAATTAGAATCGTCTGAAATAGAAATAACAAATGGGGTAAAATGTTCATTTTGACTACTGAAACTCTGCCCAATAGTGATAAGTTCAAAGTATTCCATTTCTTAATATCTTGTTGAATTTTATTCCAGGCCTTTTCGTAATTGTTCTTAAACAGATCTATATTCTTTGCTATAACCTCAATTCCCAGATATTTAGTCTTTTTCACCACTTCACATTGGACTCTCTCTTGTAGGTCCAGTTGTTTTTCTTTTCTCATATTTTTACAGAGTATCTTTGTCTTGTTCTTATTCACATAAAATCCAGCCAAGTCACCAAATTCCTTAATCTTTCCCATCAATAATGATACATTCCTTAGTGGATCTTCAATTATAAACATTACATCGTCAGCAAAAGCCTATATTTGTATTCAAAACTTCCAATTGTAAGTCCTTTTATATCTTTATCTTCTTTTATTTTACTCAGCATCACTTCCAAAACCCAAATAAATAACAAAGGAGATAACGGACACCCTTGTCTTGTTCCTTTTTGAACTTTAAATATTCCGTCAACTCTTTATTCACGTTTAGCGACGCTTTTTGTTCACAATATAGAGCCCTAATCATATTTGAAAAGGGCTGCCCAATGCCCATTCTGTCAAACACTTGAAACATAAATTCCCAGTTTAAATTGTCAAAGGCTTTTTCTGCATCCAAAAATAGAAAAGCAACTTCCTCTTTCGGATGCTTGTCGTAGTACTTTATTGCATCAATCACAATCCTTAAGTTGTCTCTGATTTGTCTATTTGGTAAAAAACCGGCTTGTTCTTCTCTGATAGCATTCTTTAAATAAGCCTTTAGTCTTTCTGAAATAACTTTGGCAAATAATTTATAGTCATTATTAAGTAGTGAAATTGGTCTATAATTTTTTACATCTGACAAATCTTGTCCTTCCTTGGGTATGAGAGATACGTTGGCTTCTTTCCAAGATTCTGGTATTAATTTAGTTCGCTGAATTTCGTTAATTAGAAGTTCCATAATCGGGGTCAGCTCCTCCTTTAGTTTTTTTATAAAATTTCACCGTAAATCCATCTGGTCCTGGAGCTTTCCCTAATTTGGCATCTTCTATTGCATGATATATTTCTTCTTTCTGTATTGGACCATTCAGCATATCTTTGGTATCACTGTCCATCTCAGGTAAAGTTACCTTGTCCAAGTATTTTTTAATCTTCACTGGGTCAATCTTCTTTTTTTGGAATAATTTTGCGTAATATTTGAAGAAGGCCCTTTTTATTCCATTCATATCAACAATTTCTTTGCCTTCTTCCATTATCTTGATTATTGTCCTTCTCTCCCTCCGATTCTTCAGTTGCCATGCTAAATACTTCCCTGGCTTATTTGCACCTTCAAAAGATTTTTGCTGCAATTTCTTTAAATTCCAGTAGAGTTCTCTATTTAGTGCTACTTTTAGTTGTTCTTGCAAAATTTGTATTTCCTTGAGAAGTTTCTTTTTACCTGGTCTCCATTTCAACTCATTCTCTTTTTGTTGTATTTTGTCCTGCAAATCTTGCTGTTGTTTCAAATTATTTTTCTTATCAGCTGCGTTCATTGAGATCAATACTCCTCTCATCACCGATTTATAGGCATCCCAAACTGTCTGTATATTGACCTCTTGATTTAAGTTCATTTGAAAAAAAAATTGAGTTTCCTTCCGCAAAGTCTCCACTAATTTCGTCTTATACAATAAGTCCTCATTAATTCTCCAATGATATTGCTTAACCTTTTCTTTTAATGTCCAAATTAACGGGTTGTGATCTGAATTGGTCTTTGACAAAATTTCCACCTTCTGAGTTTTTAATGCGATTTCGCTCGACATCCAAATCATATCTATTCTTGAGAAGGATCTATGTCTGTTAGAATAAAAAGTAAAGTCTTTGATTTTTGGATTCCATTTTCTCCATACATCTTCCAACTTTTCTTGTTCAATCACTCTAAAAAAAATTTGGGGTAACTTTCCAATCTTCTCATAACCCTTTTGTGATTGTCTATCCAATTTGTTGTTAACAGTACCATTAAAATCACCAGCTAAAATTATCTGATCATAATGCACTTGGTCCAATTCCCTCAGCAAATCCTTTAAAAAGTTCTCTTTAGCTCCATTAGGAGCATACAAATTAACAACTAATGTCTTTTTTTGTAACATACTAATCTCAACAGCCACATATCTCCCTTCTTTATCTGTAAAAACTTGTTTAGGTTCCAACTTTTTGTTTACATAAGTCATGACTCCTTTATTTTTTTTCTCTGCCAAGGAATAGAATTCTTCTCCCAATTTTTTATTAATCAAATATTTATTGTCCCAACTTTTTATGTGAGTTTCTTGTAAACAGATGATATTAGAATTTTGTTTTTGTAACCAATAATTCACTACTTTTCTTTTGTTAGGTGAATGAAGTCCATTTACATTCCACGATAGCAATTTGTAATCCATCATGGAGTCTTTTTAAATATCTCCAAAGTCTTCAATGTTTTCGGCTTTAAACCTGTACATATCCCCCGGTGTTTTAATCACATGTCTTTTTGAGTTGTATGTAAAGGACAGTCCTTGTGGTATCTCCCATCTGAATATGATATTCAGTTGTTTCAGCTTCTCCACCAACTTCTTGTATTTCTTTCTATCCTGCAAGATGGACCTTGGGAGTTCCTTCATTATTATTATCTTTTTACCATCAATTTCTAGTGGCTGAGTGAACTGCTTCTTAAATACATCCTCTTTCATTTTCCTTGTTACATATTGAACAATGACATCTCTTGGTAAATTTTTTCTTTGTGCATAAGCAGAGTTCACTCTATATACAAGATCAAAGTTGTAATCTAACTCCCCTTGGTCTTCTCCCATATACTCAGTCAAAGTTGCCATCACTTCAGTGCGTATATCTTCTGCTATTTTTTCTTCTATTCCTCTCAGTCTCAGATGGTTTGAAATTGTTTTATATTCCACAACTGCCTCAAGATTCTGGTTGCTTTGTCCATTCACCTCAATTTTCTTTTCCAAGTCCTGTGTCTTTTGCACCATTTCCATTGATTTAGTCACCAAAGCTTTAACTTGATTACTTGTATTTTCCACTTCTTTTTTAAACTCTGCCACTTCTTCAAGTACTAACTCTCTCAAGGCCGCCACATTTTTTTCCTGAACTTCTTCCAATTGTTCCAGCTGCTTTTCCATTTTCTCATCAAATTGCTTGTCCATTTGCTTCATCATTCCATGAATTGCTTCTAGCATATGCTTCTCCATTGCTTCTATTGCTGCCTGCCATTCTTTCTTATCTTTAGCAGCCATACCTGGACTCGCAGCTGATGCCACTCTTTGCCAATGTTTTGGTTCCGTTTTGGAAGCTTGTCAATACACTTCAACCAACTCTCCAGTTCTCTTCCAGTTCCACTTTGTTTCGTAGTTGCAAACAATCTATTTTGTCTTAAAAACACATTTTAAAATTTAGTCCTCCACAAAATGACGGGTGCAATTTCTCTATGATTTTCTTGGCTAGAGTAGGCTCTTTCTGAACTTCCTCTTTCCAGTCCCACGTTCAAAATGTCCTACCAGAAACACATCCGGTCCGCCTCTTTTTCGGTCCCCCAACACAATCTCTAGCCAGGTTCTGTTTTCAGCTGGACACAATTAACTGTTACACCTTTGTCTCGCGATCTTTCCAGTCACATTCGCTCATTCGCTTATCACTCAGTCTCTAACCGCAGGAATGTTAAACAAAGTCAACTTAATCCTTTTTTTGGCGCTTTAACAAACTCTTCAGATTTTAACGATGGATTGATTCTACAGCTTAAAGTCTTATGCGCTTAACCGCCTTGCTCAAAACTCGTTAGATCTTCTCCCCGGTAAGCAAATCGTTTCGGTTACCTTAGATGTTTATCTTGGGACTTCGCATCACTTCTCTTTACTTCCAACGGTAGATAATTTCTTAAGAGATCGGGAAATGGTGAATTTAAGCTGATTCTTCAGCTCGGCTAGCTTCTTTAGTGCTGATTTGCAAAAGCCCGCTCCTGAGAGGAGTTCAAGGCATAAACAAGCCCCCTTCGGGACTTGCAGATGCCAATCTCTACTCTCACTTGGACCTCGTTGCTTGCTTGGCACCCCCCTACCTGGGGGTTGCTGCGTTGGGCAGTAAAACTGCCCAAACTGTCAGAAGAAGCTGCCGTCCACTCCGCTCAATCGCAGGAGTGCGTCAGTTCGCCATTTTACTCTGACCGGAAGCCAATGGGGCCCTAAATCCTTGAAAAGGTATATGAAAGCCAACAGTAAAACCCTCTAACAAATAAACTCTGTCGTCCTCCTTAGGGTACCTCCGCAGCCAGGCTTCAAGTGCCTTCAGGTTTATTGGGCTGGGGCCCTTTACCAGCAGAGGAGGGGGAACTACCTCCTCCTGTCTGCTGCTGACTCCAATGAGGCCTTCCTTGAGGACATGTAGAGAATGAGTGGGATCCCCCACATACCGGGCACTCATTCCTGTATGGGCATGACTTCCTATTGCAGACCCCCTGGGACCCAAACTCCCAATAGAGCAAGCGGGGTTGAACTACCTGCTCTGTGGCACCATGGGAAGCAATAGTTCCCTGCAAACGCTGCACAGTGTGCCCACTATGCGAGCATTCCACGGAAGACTGACCGGTCATAGACATAATTTGGAGCCAAAGATGAGGATGCATTCTATACCATGGAAGCATGGTGTTCATGGCTGCCCGCATCCGGAACTCCTCATCATATTGCATCCATGCCAGGCCAGGAAATCCAGTATAGGCTTTATAAATTATGTACAAATATTGGAACAACGCCGTTCATCCATCTCCTCTTTATCCTTTTTTCCCAAATCCTGGTAAAGAAGGCTAAAGAGGTCAATGTAGTCACCTTTACAAATCTTGTCCCAAGTCGTGGGTAAAAGGTGATCATCCAAAGGTAAGGTAGTATCCCCAAAGGGCATCGCCGATGCTGACACCCAAAGGGGAGTACAGCCCAAACTACCCCAAGGACCAGCCATAATTGCTCCCCAAGGGGACTGCATAGCTGGAGGAGGGCCCCAAGCCCATGGTTGACTAGCATCAGCAGAGCTTTGTGTCATGTCCATTTGCGGGGCAGGTAGAACCCCAGAGCCAGCTCCCTGACCCCAGGGCTCCCACAGCCACATCAGACTAAACTGTAATGCAGGATCCCACTTACCCCTGGGACCCGGCTGTTCAGCCTCCACAACCTCTATCAATGCTGCATTGGTATCGACACCAGCTGCTCCAGACACCCCGGTACCAGTCCCAGTATCAGGCCTGGCATTAGCAGGCCTGCATGTAATCAAAGAAAGACATTTAAGGACTGCCTCCCTAAACCTCTTCCTCTCAGCCCGGCTCTCCTTTCTCCAATCAGACCCAGTAGCCGCCTGCTGGGGGGCAGCAGCTGCAGCTGCCTTAGCTTGCTTCAGAGTGGCCAACCTATCCAAAATTGCTTGTTGTTTGGCTCTCTTGTCCTCATCCTTAGATGAGGAAGGGACTGCCCCCACATCCTGCCTGGGGACTTCTGGAGCAGGCCTCTTTGGTGCAGGCCCCTTGCCTTCTGACAGGCCTTGTCCTTTTTTAGGAGCCATATCAATATTCAAAAGTGACAGATAGGTATCCATCTAAAATGGCTGCCCCAACAACTCTCTTAAAATGACCGCCTCTTGTACCACCAATGTGTCTACATCAAATGGCCACCCAGGAACTACCCTTAAGATGGCCGCCACACTCAATCGAGCCAAAGAAATTTGTGAAGCTCACATGGGGGGGGGAGTGAGCAAAATACTCCACACCCTCTAGGCCTGTTTCTGAGCAGGAAATGGTGACTCAGGGTGCTTAGGCAAGGATGCAGCGATGGTATAGGGTGAAGAGGGGCAGTAAAAAAGGGGGGTAGGGGCCCGTCAATGGGAGTGGCACAAATGCAGCCTCACCAACTGCTGCCGCTAAGAAACCCTAGGGGCCTTATCATGGCTTCCCCCCCAACGAAATGTACCCCTTATCAATAAATGTGTGTTCTTATATTAAACAAGCTGGGGTGGGCCACCGAAGGCTGCCCCATGGCAGCACATCATGCTGCAGCCCTGACACTCGGGCTGCCGACAGGCCCGATGCTTAGCCCAACTATCACGCAGCCGCCGATGCGCCCGCCAGCTGCTGAACCCACCAGCAATGCAGCCATGCTCGAACAATCCACCACTGACATGGCCCCCTCTGGCCGCTGACTCAGTCTGCTGCTCCTGCCGCCAATGCAGCTGGCCACTCCCCGGCCCAGATGCTCCCAGTGCACAGAACTGCAAGAAGAGTGCCGGTGCCACAACGCACACCCAGGACTAGCTGCCGCCTCCCCCGGACCTCTACTGCTGCCTCCAGTCTCCAAGGTGAGTCTGAAGCTGGTAAAAAGGCCCACTAACATGCACCGAGCTTGGAGCTCTACCCAGTCTGAGCACGAGGCGAGCACTGAAAGGGGTAGAGCAGAGCCAGCCATTAAAATCCGTGCTGGCTCCTCTCCCTCTTTTGGAGAGGCTGTACCACAGCCGTTCCTTCTCATGAGGAGGCAAAGGTGGCCCTCAGGAGGCATGCCATTGGCTGCCTCCCATGGGGCCAGATTGTGTTGGTGGGCCTACACTTCCTCACATTCCCCAGTGGGTGTCATGGCTGAGTGTGCGGATCCTAATCTGAGTGAACCTGTTGTGATTCCCCGCTCTGCTATATGGAGCTGCTGGAGGTCTTTGGTTCAGCGGTTTTTGACCAGGGGCAGGTTTTTGAAGGGGCAGTTTTCTTGGAGCTCTCTCAGCCCCACCTACTTCATAGGGTTTGTGCTGGGGAGGGAGTTGGTATGCCGCTCTGAGACTCTGAGTGAAGGGCTGGGCATTGTGCCCATCTCTTTGTCTTATTTTGTGTAGGCGTGATTGCCTTGGAGTCCTTCCACAGCGATGGCACCCAAAATGGAGGGAGGGAAGTCCAAAGAAAAGCAGCCCGCCCCTAAGGCTCCTCCAAAGCATCCTGTGCTGGCTCTCTCCTTTTGTGATGATGAGAATGATGTGGCTCAGCAAGCTATTCTTGAACAGCTGTTAGTGCTGGAGAAGGCAACGGGTGTGGCTGCTCCAGCACCAGTTTTGACTCAACCTAAAGGAGCCAAGAAGCAGACTAGGCAGGCATCAAAAACTCAGTTTCAAGCCTCAGTTCTAACCTGTCTCTCTCTTCTGGAGGGTTGCATGGCCAAGCCCAGTGTGTCAGGTGATGGACAACAAGCAAGCGGGGCTACAGACACAACTTCCAGTCACAGTGACACTGATCAGTGCTTGGGATCCGAGATGGTGACTGTATCTTCTGGGGCTTCGGGCCCATCTGGTGACTCTGTTAACATCAACCACCCAGTGCCTGCTTGGCCTTGGGGTCCACCACCAGCATCGGCTCCAGCAGCCTCATCTCAGTCCCCTGCAACACAGGTGGCCCACTTGTTGCCAGAGGCACTGCCTTTTACGCTTGAGTAGCCCCAAAACAGGGATGCCCTACTTTCTAATCTGAATCAAAGTCTCCAAAAGCCAAGCACTCTCAGCTTGAACCACAGAGTCAGGCTGCAAGTGGTCTGTAAAAAGGGATTTCATATTCAGGTTTCATAAGGTGACCTCAGAGCAAGTCTCCAGTCTCCCCCCCACACACACACACACAGCAGAGATTACACTTATGGAATAACAATGAGTTCCAGAGGTAAAGTCTTTAGAAGCCACCTGTCACTCTCCAGCACCTCACCCAGCCCTTTTGTGTCCAATGTGTAATTTTTTTGTCTTTCCTGCCTCTGTCCCTCAAGATACTGGGATAAACCAATCAATCATTCAAATGTTTAGCAATCCTTCCTGATGCGAATCAGAGACATCTCCCACCTTTTGTCTACCCTGGCCAGGACCATTAATAAGTCAGATAATCCATTTAACTAGCTACCCAACACCTGGCTTCTATTGTTAAATCCAGACTCTGCCTCTCTGGGAGCTCACTGGTCATACCCAAGGTCTGCCCCTTCTGGCATCACACACCCCTGGGACTCATAATTGGTCCAGGTAATCTATTGTTCTCACCTGAGCCCAGCCCCCAGGGCCACCCATTGGCCTGCATTCTTTGCCAATGCCTATATCCCAGCACACACATGGCCTTAGACTATGTGTTTTCTGCCATGATCCAAAATGGCAGACCACCCCTGAACTCTCTGAGTTTAGGCCAGAATCCATGGACCTCTGCACATCTCGACAGGTTGTATCACCCCTCTATAACCCATCAATCACCTCTGCTTCCTTAGTGCTATATTGTATGAATATTGTTTGCATGTTTGAGAATATTTAGCAAAGAAATCAGTATTTTAGCCACCCAGTTTCTGTGTCTGTTCCAGGGTGCTTGGGAATTCTAACTCTAGTATACACAGGCCAGATCCTAAGGATAAGCCAATTGCATATTAATAATTATAATTCCCCATTTTTATTAAATAATAGAGCAATTTGGCTAACATCCTCTTCTTCTCAGTACTGGCCATGGCCTTCTGCCTCCCCCTTGGGCAGTTGTCCTGGGTTATGACTCAACAGTTCCCAGGGCACCCTTTATTGGGAACTTGAGAAGAAAGACAAGGAGGACTTGGATGAAAAGGATAAGGAGAAGCTTAGGAGGCGGAAGGTGGATAGGACCTGGGCCAATTGGCTGCCAAGGGTTTTAGTTTATGCAGAGGTGTTAGCTCGGGTGCAGCTTTACCACACTGCCTCACTTATCCAATACATGGATATCCTGTCCTATTATATAAACATGTAGTGGTCTGGCAACTTTCTATGCCTGGCAAAATCAGTTTGCTGCCTGACCTTCCCATCAGAAGGCACTGCCTCCATTGGCTGGCTGCTTTGCTGAGTCCCACCCACAGCAGCGGCAGCAAGTGTCTCAGCCTCAGTCTGCTGTCACCAGACCGACGGAACAGAACCTCTGGCAGGCGGAGGGTCACCACACCGACTGCCATGAAGGCTGGGAGTGGGGCAAAAGGCCAGAAAACTTCACAAATCTGTGGTGGCTGGGCAGGGGGGCATGTGTGGGGCACTCACATGCTGACAGCTTTTCAGAGCCGGCTTGCTTGCCCTCCCTGTGGCTGCAGGGAAGCCGAGCAAGCCAAGGGAAGGAAAGGCAGTTTAAACCGCCTCCCCTCCCTTCCTAGAGCTGGCTCACTCTGCCTCCTCATGCAACAGGTGAGGGTGGGGGATGAGGTCGGGCAGCTTGGCCCACTGGGGACTCGAGCAGGGGGCAGAGAAGGAGACCAGGGCCCACAGCCACCTAGCTAAGCAGGAGAAGCCCCCCCAGCCCCTCCTGGCCCGACTGCCGAGGCAGCTGAGCCAGGAAGGGGCTGGGGAGGCACTTACAGGCCTCCCCATGGATTCTGCTGCCCAGCTGCCAAAGCAGGCAAGTGGGAGAAGCCACCCACAGGCCCCCCTCCCCCTCCTGGCCTGACCGCTGAGGCAGCCAAGCCAGGAAGGGTCCGGGAAGGCACTTACAGTGCTCCTCATGGCTTCTGCTGCCCGGATGCCAAAGTGGGTGAGTGGGAGAAGCCACTCATGGGCCCTCCCACCCCCTCCTGGCCCGACCACCAAGGCAGCCAAGCCAGGAAGTGACCAGGGAGGCACTTACAGCCCTCCCCATAGATTCTGCTGCCCAGCCATCAAAGTGGGCAAGTGGGAGAAGCCACCCATGCCCCCCCCGCCCCCTCCTGGCCTGACTGCCAAGGCAGGTGGGCCAGGAAAGGGCTGGGGAGGGCAGATAGGCAGGAGGAGCCACCCGTGGCCCCCTCACTCGTCCGCCAAGCCAGATGGCCCAGGAAGGGGCCAGGGAGGGCAGAGAAGCCCGAGAACCCACCCATGCCCCCACGTCCTCTTCTGGCCCGCCCACTGTGGAAACCTCCAAGAGGTCTCCCTGTGACCCCTTCCAGCCCCACTTGTAAAGGCCACGGAGCCAGGAACTGTGGGGACCGGGCCCACCAGCCAATGCTGCAAGACCTCGCACTCACCCAGGCCCCCTTCCTAGAGCCTGTTGCATTTCTTTCTGCAATGGGCCTTTCTCCTACTTATTTATAAAGTATACACAGGATTTGTAGGTCTGGCTTGGCAGCAGTATAACAAAGAATTTTGCATGTGGTCTGCCATGCACCCCATCCTGCCCTGTGACCCAGTCCACCCTCACTTGTGGTTGCAGATCATGTCCCAGGCACGGTCTAATGTAGGTGACTACTCTGACAGTGAGCACTTGGTCCAGCGCCTTCCTGCTCCTTTTGTTCCCTTCAGTTCTGCAGGACAGGCGGTTCAACCCCTCTTTCTGTGTTGGAAGTTTGGCTCCCAAGAGGTCTGCAGCTGCAAAGCATGCCAGTATAGACACGAGTGTCCCTTGTGCAGGGCCTCTCACTCCTTCACCAACTGCTTTAAGGCTAATTCACAGCAAGAGCAGAAGAAGCCAGGCGGTGGTGGTGGGTCCTCTCAATTTAACAAAAGGCCCCAGCCCCCTAAGGGTGAAAGTACTTGAGGTGTGGCTGGCTATGTACCCTGAGCAAGAGGATGCTCACTATTTGTTAACAGTTTTTCAGTTTGGTTTTTGAATTCTATTTGTTGGCCCAAGGGCCCCATTTATAGCAAAATACCTCAGTTCAATTCAGGGACTGGAGCATATTGTTCAAGGAAAGATTGATAAGGAAAGAGAAGAAGGCAGGGTGCTGGGCCCTTTTTCTTCTCCAACTGTGTCTCCACTCGGGGTAGTACCTAAGCAGGCTCCAGGTGAATTTCGTCTGATTCACCACCTCTCTTTTCCGCACAGTGGCTGGGTGAACAATGGTATCACAGAACATCTTTGTTCTGTGCGATACATGACCTTTGATCAGGCTGTTCAGGTGGTGCACCATTGTGGCCCTGGGGCTGAGATGGCTAAATGTGGCATCAAGCTGGCCTTTTTCCTTCTGGTGCATCTTGATGATTTTGAACTGCTGGGTTTTTTCTTTGAGGGACGGTATTACATGGACAGGGCGCTCCCTATGGGTTGTTCTGTGTCATGTGCTGCCTTTGAACGATTTAGCTCATTTCTTGAATGGGCAGTTTGGAACAGGTCTGGGCTTCGTTATGTCGCCCACTATTTTGACAACTTTCTTTTTGTCGGCTCAGCAGATTCAGGGCAGTGTGGGCAGCTCCTAGCCAACTTTCTTCAGTTGGCCTATGAACTGGGGGCAGATGAAAAAACTGAAGGCCCAGTTTCAAAGTTGACATTCCTTGGGATTGAACTGGACACAGTGGCCCAGTTGTCCCATTTGCCTTAGTGCAAGGTTCATGATTTGCGTGCCAGGGTGAGGGTTTTCCTTGCCAAAAGCAAAGCGACATTACTGGAGTTGCAGCAGCTAGTGAGGCATCTTAACTTCACCTGTAAGGTGGTTGCCCCAGGTAGGGCCTTTTTATGGAGGCTGAGTATGGCCATGGTCAGCCTGTGCCTTCCACATCATAGGACAAGGATCACAGTGGGCATGTGTGAAGACCTCTTGATCTGGCAGCTATTTTTGGAGTCTAATGGTGTGTCTTTTTGGAGGGAGGATTTATGGCTTGAAACTGACCTTCAAGTCACCTCCGATGATGCAGGTTCTTTGGGTTTTGGGGTCTACTTTCACAGACATTGCTGCGTGGAGAATTGTCCTTCAGAATAGGTAGCCGTTGGGCTCAATAGGGACCTTACCTTCCTCATTTTTTTCCCTATTTTGGTGGCTGTGTAGCTGTGGGGTGATGACCTGGCAAACCACAGAGTCCACTTCTGGTATGACAACCTGCCGGGTTCCATGTCATTAACTCGATTTCTTCTAGATCCCCACGAGTTATGGCGTTAGTTAGGGCTTTCACTCTGCATTGCCTTTGTCTCAACATTTGGTTTGGGGCCAGGCATGTCCCGGGGGTTGATAACGGCATTGGGTTTTTTGTTTTTTTTGAAGATTAATTTTTCCCCCCCAAAATCCATACTATATGCTGAAAGCATTTATTACATACAAGAGGATCTTCCCATTGTTAACTTAGCCATACACCATTGTTGATACATATTTATTTACATTCTTTCGTTATTTTACCGATCCACTTATATACATTTGCACAGGCCTTTTCAAATACATCTCCCCCCTTTCCCTGTAATAGTGTTGTTAACTTATCCATTTCAGCTACCTCTAACAATCCTTATTAATATTTGAATTTTGGTTCCACCACATTCTATGCTTGCCATAATTGATTCGGCTCAAGAACTGGCAGTCAGAGAACACTGGCCAGGGCTGACTGGCTGCTTCGCAAAGTCCCGCCCACGTCAGCCCCGGTCAGTGTTTTCAGCTCAGTCTGATCCAGTCCTCCGACAGGAGAGGACCATCTGGAGTGTGAGTGCAGGGACAGGCCCTCAAGGCTGAGGCAAGTGAGAGAAGCCCTTTTCTGCCCCCCCCACCATCCCCTGGGCCTTCTATGAGGGGACTAGGCCCAGAGAAGGCCTTTTCCGCCCCCCACACCATCCCCTGGGCCTTCTATGGGGCACTAGGCCCAGAGAAGCCATTTTCCGTCCCCCACATGCCATCCCCTGAGCCTTCTGTGAGGGGACTAGGCCCAGAGAAGCCATTTTCCGTCCCCCACATGCCATCCCCTGAGCCTTCTGTGGGGACTAGGCCCAGAGAAGCCCTTTTCTGCCCCCTACACCATCCCCTGGGCCTTCTGTGGGGGCACTAGGCCCAGAAAATCCCTTTTCCGCCCCCTCACACCATCCCCTGGGCCTTCTATGGGGGCAGTAGGCCCAGAGAAGCCATTTCCACCCCTCTTCCCTTCCTTTCCCCCTTTCCTTTCTTCCTCTCTCCTTTCTTTCACTCTTCCCCTCTTCCTTCCTTCCTTCCTTCCTTCCTTCCTTCCTTCCTTCCTTCCTTCCTTCCTTCCTTCCTTCCTTTCTCCAACACTCTCTCCCTTCCACCCTCCCTCCCTTCCTTTCTAGGGCCCGTTGTCTTCCACCACAACGGGCTTTGCTCCCTAGTTTTTGTATAAATTCATCCCTTGATGGAATTTTTTCTAATTTACAATATTTAGTAAGCAGGATTCTAGTGGTTGTTATAACATGTATAATTAGATTCTTATCTTGCTTTTTATATACATCTGGAATTATATTCAATAAGAATAGTTCTGGCTTAAGTGGTATTCTCCCTTGGTTATTACTTGTAGTATTTCTTGTATCATCAACCAATATTTTTTTATGTTCTCACATCTCCACCACATATGAAAATAAGTTTCAATATTTTTCTTACATTTCCAGCACGTATTTACCAGGTTGGGGTACCATTTTGCTAGTCTAGCTGGTGATATATGCCTCCTATAAAATATTCTATAGATGTTTTCTTTGTATGAGGTGGCTCTTGTTAGTTTAATATTAGTTCTCCAAATCTTTGCCCATTGTTCCAAATCAATGCTATAACCTAAATTTTGAGCCCACGTTATTATCAAAGGTTTAACTATCTCATCCTGCATTTTATATCCCAATAAAAAATTATACAGTTTCTTTATGAGTTTTTCCTCCAGACCCAGCCATATCTTATCTAATTCTACAGGGTTGTCAATAAAGCCAATTTTTCTATCCCTTTTATATCTTGTTTCCAATTGAGTTCTTTCCCACCATGTCACATCAATTTTTTGTTTCTGCAGCATCTCTACCAATTTCAAAATATTTGTATTATCTAGTAAATCCTCATAACTTGCAAATTTGTGCCTGGTAACTAACGTGGGCTTTACAAAAGCTTCCAGAGGTGATACCCATTTTGGGGTTTTCGTATAATAACATTGTTTTAGTTCTTCCCACATTTTCAAAAATATCCCTCTAATATAATGTTGCATAAAATATGTCTTCTCTTTGCCATACCAGATACAAGCATGCCATCCCATTGGTAGATCATGGCCCTCTAATTTTAAGAGTCTTGTGTTTTATAATGTTATCCACTCTTTTATCCATACCATAGATGTTGCCTTATAATATAATTCCCAATCTGAAATAGCAAAACCTCCTCTTTCTTTCTTGACTTATAGAAACTTCTTTTTTATTTTTTATTCTATGTCTGTTTGATTGCCATACAAATTGGGTTATGATTTTATCTAAATCTTTAAAATACTTCAGGTTCTTTATAATTGGTACTGTTTGAAAAAGAAAAAGAACAGACACCCTGTGAGGTAGGTGAGGCTGAGAGAGCTTGGACAGAATCTGCTCCTTTTCAAGAACAGCTGTGCCAGAACTATGGCTTGCCGAAGCTCATCCAGCAGGTGCAAGTGGAGGAGTGGGGAATCAAACCCAGTTCTCCCAGGTTAGAGTCCACAGGAAGAATATTCATCTTAATTTTTGCTATTCTACCAATAAATGAAATTTATAACCCCTTCTAATTCTCCAGATCTTTCTTAATTTGTACCATAAGTTTCTTATAATTATCGTCAAATAATGAACTACATCTATTAGTCAACATAATTCCTAAATATTTAACTTTCTTACAGACTTCAGCACTGGACATTTCTTGAAGTAGAAGTATATGGCTTTTAGTACAATTTTTCTTAAGAATTTTAGTCTTTTAAAAATTGATTTTAAGGCCCACCAATTGTCCATACTGTTTCATAACACTTAGTAGTTGTATAATCAAGCTCAGTGGGTCTTCTAAAATAAAGACTAGGTCATCGGCAAAAGCTTTAAGTTTAAATTGCTCTCCTCTTAAATTAAGGCCTTTGATCTACTTATCTCCTCTCACTAGGTCATTCAATGTTTCTAATGCAAAAATAAAAAGTAATGGGGAAAGTGGACATCCCTGCCTGGTCCCCTTCTGTATCTCAAAGTTTTGTGTCCCATCCCCATTAACCTGAATCCTAGCAATTTGCTTATTGTATATTGCACTAATTATGGCATAGAAGTCTTCCCCACAACCCCACTGTTCTAGTTGTGCCAATAACAACTAATATTATCGACTGCTTTCTCTGCATCTAAAAAAAAGCAGGGCCATCTGTTTTTCCGAATGGGCTTCAAAGTATTTGAGAGTATTTAAAATAATCCTTACATTGTTCCTTAGGTGTCTCTTGGGTAAAACCCCAGCTTGTTCTTGATGTAATAACTGGACCAGAAATTTTTTGAATCTAGATGCCAAAATCACATAAATTGTAATTAATGTTTAATAGTGAAATTGGCCTATAGTTTGTTACATCTTTCTCATCTGTACCTTGTTTGTGGATTATTTATTTATTTATTGGATTTATATCCCGCCCTTCCACGTGGGCTCAGGGAGGCAAACAAGAGGCAAAGTGCCATACAACAAAATTAAAACATAAAGGGCAAGCCAAGAATAAATACAAGCCATAAAACTCCGTTACAACTAAACAATAAAACAGCGATAAATGACACAGAATTCACTATATGGTCCACACCACACAACGCACTAGTACACACAGTTGGCATTACTCCAATGATGCCCTCACAAAGCTGAAATCCCATGCCAGGGCCAATGTGCCTCAAAATGGGCATACAATGATGGTATCATAGCGGTGGTATCATAACGGTGGCAGCCCCTATCAAAAGCCTGGCAGAAGAGCTCCGTCTCGCAGGCCCTGCAGAACTGAAGAAGGTCCCGCAGGGCCCTGATCTCCTCCGGGAGCTCATTCCACCGGGTAGGGCTGCCACCGAAAAAGCCCTGGCCCTGGTTGCAGCATATTTAGCTACCTTGGGGGCTGGAATAACCAGCAGGTGTTGTCCCCCCGACAGTAGTGCCCTTGGTGTACTTAATGTAATTAAAGCTTCATTCCATGAATTTGGGATCTTTTTCTTCAAATGAATATTCTGGATTGCCACTTTCAATGGTAGAATTATCTGATATTCGAAGATCTGATAAAATTCACTTGGTAAGCCATCTGGTCCAGGTGTTTTCTTCTTCTTTAATTTTTAATCATTTCAGTTATTTCTAATATTGTGATCGGTTCATTTAGGGCCTTTTTGGAGTTTCTGGGGATTTCTTTTTGTTATATTTTTCAAGAAACTGCTTTATAGCTTGTTTGTCTTCTTTTCGTTGATATAGCTTCTTGTAAAAAATCTCTATAATATTTTTTAAATCCTTTGAGGCAAATTTTTCTTCTCCCTGTTCATTTCTTACTGACCTAATCTGCTTTTTATCTCTTTCTTTTCTTAACTTGTATGCCAACCCCCTGGTTGGTTTATTTGCGTTTTCAAAATAATATTGTTTCATATACTCCATATTTTTTTTGCTAATTCTTGTGTCAGAAGGCAATTCATCTGATGTTGTAGTTTTTTTAGATTGATTCTTAATTGTTCCAAAGATAATTATTTCTTCAATTTATCTTCTGTCTTAATTTGTTTTTCAATTTGTTCGTTTTTCAATCTCTTTTGTTTCCTCGACCAGATTTCCTGTCTTATTAATCTACCTCTTGCAAACACCTTAAAAGTGTGCCAAACTGTATCTATAAGTGTCTCAGGTTGTGTGATGTGCTTAAAAAAAAAACTAAATTCTTCTTTAGATTCCTGTTTGAAAGCTTTGTTAGTGAGTAGCCAAGTCTTCATTGATCAGCTACGACTTTTAGGGGTGTCTTGAAGTATTAAACTCAAAGGGTTATGGTCAGCAAAAACTGATGGCAGTATCTCTACTTCTAATAGGTCATTTATAAGATTAGTTGATATCCATGCCATGTCAATTCTCAACCATGATTTATGTCTTGCAGAAAAATATGAAATCTTTCTTGTCAATCTTTCTAATTCTCCAAGCATCTACAATCTTTATTTCTTCTGTTAAATGTAAGAAAGCTTTTGGTAGCTCATTCCTCAGTTCTGTTTCCCTAATTGATTTTTCCTATTTAATTTTCTATCCACAACTGCACTGTAATCTCCTATTATACAGATATCTTTAAATGTTTGGCTATTGTCTCTCATAGTAATCCATAAAAATTTTCTTGCCTCTGATTTGGTGCATAAATACTAACTATTAAAGTCGATTAGTTTTGTCTCTGAATTCTTATCATCAAAATTCTACCATCTTTAGATTCAAATACCAATTTGGAACATAAATGCATTTTCACATAGACAGCCACCCCTCTTTTTTTTTTTTTTTTTTAAAAAAAAGCTTGTCTGCTGATACAAAACATTTTCCCAGTTTTTTGCATTCTAATAGATTTTTATGGTCTTCTTTGATATGGGTGTCCTGCAAACAGACGATGTCTGCTTGCTTTTTCTTAATTTGATGGAAAACTCTTTTTCTTTTTTGCAGTGTATTCAATCAATTTACATTTATTGACAATAATTTAATTCTCCTATTCCCAATCATTTTTGTATTTTAATTCTTCTTTCCTTTGCTGTGATCTTGTAACAACGCTCCTGTGGATAGTTCTCTTTACTTTCTTTCCTTTTCCGTTTCTTCGATCTGTCTCGTCCTGATCTTGGCCAACTCCATCATTTTTAGTAAGATCTTCCACTTGCATTCCCAGATCTTTCCCATGCCTATCCAAAAAATCTTCCACTTTAAATATTGAATTTATCTTTTGTCTCTTACCCTTAAATGTAAAAATGATTCCCTCTGAAAGTAACCATCTATAAACTATCTCATTAGCCCTCAATAGTTTTGTGAGAGCTAAATATTCTTGCCTCTTTTCTCTTACTCATCAGGGTACCTCTTTCAAAACTTGAATTTCTTTTTCTTGAATACATAGAGGTGACTCTATGGTTGACATCAATATCTTCTCTCTTACCATTTTTTAAAATGAAATATGTACTTCTCAGGTTATTTTGTTTCTTTTGCTGTATGCTGAATTCCTTCGATATACCGCATCCATCTCTTCAGAGATTTCTTTCACAGATCCTATACCTAAGTGTTCAGTCAGGACTTCCACCATCACTTCTTTTATATTCTCAACTTTTTTTTCTGGAACATTTTGAAATCTTAGAATGTAAGCAGCTTTCTCCATCTCCAAATTAATCAAAACTTCTTCCATCCTATCATATTTCATTTTTAAATCCTGAATTTGTTGGTCAACTTCTTCCACCTTATTTTCTATTTTATTTGTTGAAGTAGCCAGGTTAGATACCTCCTGTTTATTCTCTATAATTTGCTTCTTAAATTCTTCTATTTGTGAAGATACTTGTTGCGAAAAGGCATCTAATTTTGCTTGCAGTGGTTCCATTGCCTTGGCTACCAAAGAGGGTAAAGCATTTTGAATCATCTCATTCACTGCTTGAGAAACACTCTCTTGAATAAAGGCCTGTAACTCCTTTGTACTTATCTGGGCCAAAATTGCAGCTACTGCCTTCGTCTGCCCTGCTGATAGAGCAGATGTCTTCCTTGTTCCACTCAACATTTTTATTTTATTTAGTAACTACTGTTTCCACTATTTATTCAAAATTCTTTGAGTTCCGTTCCTATCTTATTCAAACTTAACTATCTAAATATGAAAAAGCAGAGTATCTTAAATATCAATCACAACACAATATACTTGTATAAAGCCTTATTAGATATGCTGTTGGACTTACCTAGGCTAGGCTATACATTTATGATCTTGACTATCTAACTAAGACACCTCCCCTGCACCAAGAAAGAGAAAAAATCAAAATAAATGAAAAAATAAAGAACCAAGGAGAAAAAACAGTTTACTTTGTTCATCAGCCTTCTTCTCTCTTTTCTGTTTTCTCTTCTTCTATCTTCTCCCCCTACTTTTCTTTCCTTCTTTCTTCTTTCCTTACTTCTTTTATTTCTTGTTGGGCCTAACCAGTTTCACAGTTTCTCAGTATTTAGAAGGAGAACACTAATATGGCTTCTATTCCTCCTTCCAAATAGCCTTACTTGTTCTGTCTCAGCCAATGCAACAACAAACCACCAAACATAAGGTTTAAGTCTATGTTGTCCAGTGCCACCAATAATAATGCTGTCTTCTGGGGAGTCTCTTCAAAAAGTAGTCTAGTTTAATACCTTTTGCCTCCTTGAGATCAAGGCACTCTCCTTGGCCACTTTGTACGAGGCAACGCTACCCTGTGTTTCACACCTCTGACATCCAACTCTTGATTAGCTTAAAAGGGGGCCCTCTTTTTATCTCACTGCTCTTTACTCCAAGAGGGTAGTTCACCAAAATTAGTGCTTACTTTGCTTCTTCCATCGGTGTTTTCAATGAAAGTATCCAAGAAGATTCTCCTCAGCTCACTGGTCTCCTCTCAGATTGAATGTCTCATTGAATAGTGTTTCGTGACTGCCCGCCTTGGAGCATTCTTGGGAAAAGATGTGTGCCACCACCCAATGTCTCCTCTTGCTGCAAGTTCCTTGCCCTGGATCTTCCTCCAGAAGGTCTCAGTGAAAAATCAAAGGTGGAAATATTCACTTGAGCAGTCAGGAGTTCAGTGAGATGGTGAGGAGTGCTCTCACCACCGCCTGCTGCTGTTGAAACTGGAACCAGATCTCTCAAAACTTTGTTCGATAACGGCATTGCTGGCACTCTGTCCTGAAAACAGATAGAGAGATTTTGTCAGCTGGCCCCAGACACTGATCTGCATCCTGCAAGGATCCTCTTGGAATTCTGGCTGCTTGGAAGGCTGAAGCATGTAGAGCAATAGGTCTGGCCATAGCTCCCAGCACCAGGAGGTCATACAAGTGCACTGTGTGACAGTTCAAGGAGCACTTGCTCCACTATTGTGTTGGCCTGAAAGGTAAAGGGTTTGTGGTGTGCGCCATTAGGGGAAGACTTTCTGCACTCACCTTTGCCAGCAAGGTCTTAGGCTATCAGGAAGATACAAGTGACTTCCTATTAAGAAAGCTGCTGGAGGGCTAGTCCAGAGAGGACAGCCAGTGTCTGGATCCATGGCAGCCCATGTCCCCTTCGGTCCTTAAGGGCTTGAAGGGGGTGTGGAGGGGTGTTTGAGGTTTGCCTTTTTCATGTGGCTGCTTTAGTTTCCTTTTTTGGGGCCTTGCAGATTAGTGAACTGGTAGCACAATCCAGAAATGATTCTTCTAGCTGGGCCCTTTTGGTATCAGACCTCAGATTGGAATTGGGGATAGCTCAGTCATATTACCATAGCATGGATCACTGTTGCCAAGTCATTGCTTTCGAGAAAGGGAACCAATTGCCTGACCAGCTGTACATGGTAAAAGGCCGACTTGGCAGTGGCTACTACCTGGGCCTCCATTGTTAAGGCGGCATCCAGGAGCCCTCCCAAACTCCTGACCCTTAGCGCTGGCACCAGTGGTGCCCCATCGAAGGTCGGTAGTGGGATCTCTATCCCCGACCCACTCTAACTCAGGCACAGGACCTCAATCTTCATTGGATTCAGTTTCAATCAGCTCAGTCTAAGCCAGCCTGCCACGTCCTGAAGTGCCCGCTCCAGGTCATCTGGAGTAGAGTTGGACTGACTGCCCAACAACAGATATAGCTGGGTTCATCTGCATATTGATGACACCCTAGCCTATACCTCTGGGCAATCTGGGCAAGGGGGTGCATGTAGATGTTAAATAACATCGGGGATAACACCGCCCCTTGAGGAACCCTGAAAACCAGTGGGTGACTCTGGGACAGCTGTTCCCCTAATGCCACCCTCTGTCCCCAACCTTGGAGGAAGGAGGTGAGCCATTGCAAGGCAAGCCCCTGGATCCCAGTGTCGGTGAGGTGGTGGATCAGTAACTGATGGTCGACCCTGTTGAATACTACTGACATGTCAAACAACAACAGTAGTGCCATGCTGCCTCAATCCAGATGCCTCTGGAGGTCATCTGTGAGGGCGACCAGTGCTGTCTCCCTCCCATGGCCTGGCTGAAAGCTGGACTGGAACAGGTCTAGCACGGAAGTGTCATCCTTAAAGCTTTGCAACTGAATCACTGCCACTCTCTCAAGTAATTTGTCCAAATAGGGCAAATTGGAGGTCGACCAATAGTTCACCAATTTGGCCAGGTCCAAGGATGATTTTTTCAAGAGTGGGTGGACCATCGCTTCCTAGACTGGCCCCAGGAACAGTCCCTCAATGAAGGACTTGTTGATAATATCCCTGAGGGCACCTCACAACCCCTCACAGCCAGCTTTTATGAGCCATGAATGGCACAGATCAAAGCAGCATGTGGTTGGGCGTACCGTTGAGAGCAATCTGTCAACTTCCTCAAGGCTGAGTGGACTGAAATAATCCAGAATAGAACCAGAAGATATGCATGGAGCCTTGAGTTCACTCACTGTCTCAATTGTGGCGGGGAGATCATGGTGGAGCAACAGGATTTTATCTGCAAAATAGCTTGCAAAAGTCTCACAGCCCTGTGGTCTGCCCTGTGGCAGTTCTGCTAATGAACGAATAGTTCTAAACAATTGTGCTGGGAGTGAGCTAGCAGATGCAGCCACAACTGTGTAGAACTCGCTCTTCACGGCTTTGAAGATGCTCTTGTTGCTTCATCACGAGCATGCCGCCACTGTCTCTCTAGTCGTCTGAGCCCTCATTTCATTAGCCACAGCTCCTCAGCTCATATTACAGTTCAGTGCTCGAAAACTGACCAGCGCCATCATGGCAGCATGATCACGTTAGGTCCCTGTGCGGACCCGGAACTTTGTCCAGTTTCTGCTCTGGTTTTATACCTTTCTGTTAGAGGGGAGATGGTTTGTTGTTTCACCACAGTGATGGCACCCTATTCACCAAACACCAATTTTGGGTGATCACCACGCATGCTCTGGGTATGCTGGGATTATCTGGGGTCAAATTTGGTACCCATTCCTTTCAAATTGGGGCAGCCTCTACAGTGGCAGCCATGGGTTATCCCCCCCTGATTCAGAAGTTGGGCAGGTGACGGTTAGTTGCGTATAAGTCTTATGTTCACTCTTTTGTTGCATCATAAGTCATGTTGTGGCTAACTGGTATTTTTTTTGCAGTGCTGTTCTTGTTAAGGAGAGATGGCGGGTTCTCATCTGTGGCCATAGTTTTGTTTTTTGGGCCATGCATTGAGATCAGAGGACTGGTCAGTCCTCAGCTGGGGCTGAGCCAATGGGCTAGCGCTGAATGGTGGGGGTGCCAGGGCCTTCACTGATCGGGCCCCATGCCATTGTTATTTCAAGGACGAGATGATCCCCCGCCCATGTATTAGTTATCCATCTGGAAGGTAACAACTTGGGCTTGCTGAAAGGTAAAGCCTTGGTTTTGCAGGCCATGGAGGACCTCTGGGCCATTTTGTGCCTTTGGCTGGGTGTCACCTTAGTTTGGTCAGCCATAATTCCATGTAGGGTGTGGCAGGATGCTGTCAGCCCTTTGGGGATTGACCAGGCTCAGCGCAAGGCCAAAAGAGATATTAGGAAGGCCTCAGTGGGCAGGTTGGGCCACTACCTGCCTCATCCTGATATTCACCCTGCCTGTGCAGACCTCTATCATGCTGATGGCATTCACCTTTCTGAGAAAGTTAATGATATTTTCTTGGAAGGCTTATGGCAAGGGCTGCAGAAGGTGTTGGGCCTCTCAGTGGGAGCATCGGCTTGACCTCGGCTGTGGCAGAACAGGGGCTGGTGATTGTGATGCAGCTAAGGGAGCACCAGTTAACAGTTCCATCAGGGGCTAGGTGTCTGGCCAGATCAGCCTTTGGGTTCATCGACCCAGAGTTCTGCAGGGTCTGCAGGGATTGAGCCTCCACTTAAGCTACATGGTTTGGTGGGGGTAGATCCTTGGCATTGCCCTTTTGTGTGCCAGACAGATGGGAGCCTAATGGCTGGGGCTCTGTCTGGGGCATGGTGGCTCTCTGGTAGATGGCTAGGGAGGGGTCAAAGTTGACCATTGGCCTGGACCGCACTGCAAGACACTTTGTCCTTGCCATTGAGTTTGATTTAATAAGTTTAATAAAGTGGCCTGTTAGTTCATCCAAACCTCTGTGTCTGCCTCTTCATTCCGAATAAGGGGGCAATGCAAAAGAAATAGGATGGTTGGTAGAGCACAATTGCTCTCTTGGTCATGATATCTCATGAAGCCCTCTTGTGTTGTTTAAAATCATGGACATTAGTGAACCTAAAAGAACCACCAGAAACAAAGCATTACAGAATGGTTCCTAATACTACCAGCCAGCACAATATGCCTCTCTTATTTGTTAATTATATTTATTTGGTGTTTGTCCTTCCACCCAGGAATTCAAGGTGGCATATACATTTCTCACTTCCTTGGTTTCATCCTCCCAACAGCTCTGGGACATGTTAAGCTGAGAGAAAATGACTAGCCCAAGGTCACTGGGTGAGTTTCATGGCAAGAAAATGTGGATCTCTCCAGATATAATCCAGCACTCTAACCACTACATCAGACTTGCTCTCTTACTAAAATGAGTGAACCCTCAAATGGTGCTAGAGAATATGACTGATATGGCCATTAAAGCTTCAAAAGTGTTTCCACAGAGAAGAGACTAAGGGGGGGGGGGTGCACCACTTTCCCAGTGGCACTGATGGGTTTTCTGCATTTGGGCATAAGACAGTGAGTCTATGGAGGCTGCTCATTATAAACTGCTCTCTCACATTGTGAAATGTCTTTGTGAAAGAAGTTCTTCAAAACCAGATCCAAGCCCCGTCCACATTATGCCCAATGTCCACCATGAGAATAAATGTCTGCTGTTCTAGCTCTAATGCTGGTTCATCAGAGCGTAAGAGGTGCCCTGCTGGATTAGACCAATGTTCTATCTAGCCCAGCTGTCAGGTCTCCCAGTTAAAACACTCTCCACAACACACTTTGGCAGTGATAGTTTATTGAGATATGCTTACTTCAGGAAAATAGCTTTGTGCCAGAACTGAAAAAAGGCATACAAAAGCCCCTATTATAGTTAATACAAAACACACCCCACACCTCTTGCATATGTCACCATTCAGCCCCTACTGTTACTATGGCAACTGTTATGTACATGGGCCACCACCAGGGGTCCGCGGCTACAGTGCGGAGCTTCACTCCTCTGAAGTGAACAATAGAACCGAGGATCCTAGTTCCCCCCAGCGTTCACTACTAGCAACTTTGGCAGGAAATTTGAACCCCCCAAAGGGACTAAAGGTGTGCTGGGGTGTGTGTGTATATAGTTGGCCTTGCAGGGCCATTTTGCAGTCTAGTTGTGAAGTACCAATAAACATGTCACACTGCATGTCATTGTCCGAGTCCTCCATGCGGCGAACCCAATACTTTACAGTGGTGATCAGGATGGGATACCTGGAGCAGGCCTGAACCTCCTACCAGCATGGCCATGAGCACCGACACCGAAGAAGCCACCGCAACTGCTTCCAAGCAGCACTGCAACGCACTTGGCTCTTTTCGTCTCCACTCCCCGCATTGAGCTAGGACCATGGTTTGAATGCCCCACAAAAAAGAAAACCATTTTTTCAACAGATCAAGAAGTTGCAGGGAGATGTAGTCTGCTTACAGGAAACCCCTATTAAATGTTCAGACCAGAAACTTATAGAAGTTAAAAAAAAATGGGGAAATATTTGTATCAGCAGATAAGCAAAAGAAAAAGAGAGGGGTAGTCACTTATGTAAAAGACCATTTTCATCCAGAATTAATATATAATTCAGAAGATGGAAGATAGTGAAAATCCAGAGACAAGCTAAAACAACATTGATAGTTAACATATACACACCAAACCAGGAGCAGGAGAAATTTTATAAATCATTACAGGAGACTCTTTCAAACCAAAGCTATGAAGAAATTTGCATAATTGGAGATTACAGGAAAACAGAAGAGAAGCAATGAATTGCTGAATTCTTTCTTACAGTTGGTTAAAGAATTTAGTTTGGTGGACTCATGGAGAACTAGAAATATAAATAAATCAGATTTTAGCTTTTTTTCAGCAAGACATAAATCTTGGTCAAGACTGGACATGGCCTGGGTTTCAACAGGTATGATAAATGATATTTAACATTTGCAGACCATAACCCTTTACTTTTGACTTTGCAAGATACTCCTAAAGAGAGAAGATGGTCCATGAATTTATGGCTTCTATAAAATCCAGGATTTGTAGCTGACTCTAAAAAAGAATTTCAAGAATTTTTCAAACTGAATATGCAACCTGATATTTCTATGGACATAATGTGGGATGTGTTTAAGGCCTATGTGAGAGGCTGGCTTATTAAAAAAGATCTTTGGGTGAGGTGACAAAGAAAACAAACAAAATTTACACAGATTGAAGATCAAATTAAAAAAAGAAGAAAAGTTGAAATCAGAACCATTGATGGAACAAACAAGGATCAAGATTAAAAACTTTTAAGATCAGCTCAATTGCCTGCTGACACAAGAAATTGCAAAAAAGATAATGTATGCAAAACATTTTTTTTGAAAATGCAAATAAACTGACAAGATGGTTAGCATATAAATTAAGAAAGGAATCAGAAAAGAAACATAAAGATATTGAAGAGTGAAATAGGAGAAGAAAAGAATACCGCTAAGGAATTTTAAAAAATTATTGAGAGTTTTTACAAAAACTTATACCAGAAATTATAATTAAGATCAGAGCAGAGACTTCTTAAAGGAACATAACAAAAAAGAATTTACAGAAGACCAAAGAAAAATTTTAATTGAACCAATTTCCTTTGCTGAAGTAGTTGAAGCAATAAAAAACCCGAAGGGAAAAAAAGACTCCGGGACCAGATGGATTACCAGCAGAATTTTATCAAATATTTGAAGATCAAATTGTACTACCACTAAAACATACTGTTCAGAATATTTGTGAACAGAAGAGAATACCACAGTCTTGTAATCAAACATTGATTACTTTAATACATAAACCTGATACAGATGAGAAAGAAATCAGAAATTATAGGCCAATTTTACTCCTGAACATTGACTATAAGATTTTTGCATCTATTTTGGCCAACAGACTGAAGAGAGTCCTACTCCAGACAATACATCAAGACCAAACAGGGTTTTTTTACCTAAAAGACAAATGAGAAATAATGTGAGAATTATTTTGGACGTATTAGAATATTTTGAAGCACATCCTGAAAAGCAAATGGCATTGGTAGTTCCGGTATTTTATGTTAAAACAGTTATCAACTTGGCATTGTGGTGAAAACTTCTTTACAATGGTGAGAGCAATTTATACGAAACAATATGCTAAAGTTTTGATAAATGGAGATCTTTCACAAAATATTGAAATTCAAAAAGGAACAAGACAAGGTTGCCCATTACCTCCACTTTTATTTATTTTTGCTCTTGAAACATTAAATTATATGGTAAGAGAAAATATTCAGATTAAAGGACTTAAAATCAAAGGAGATGAATACAAATGACAAGCATTTGCAGATGATTTGGTATTTATCTTGGAAGAACCACAACTTTCTATTATTCAACTTTTGAATACCCTAAAAAAATATGGACAGTTAGCCATTAAATTAATTAATTAGGGTTAAAAATTAATTTTAAGAAGACATAAATGTTGACAAAAAATTGCACCATGGAACAGATACAGCAATTGCAATATTGTTCTGGTATTGAAGTCCAGAAGAAAGTTAAATATTTAGGAATAATTCTATCTAATAGGTGCAGTTCATTGTTTAAAGATAATTACACAAAACTTTTGATGGTAATGAAAAAAGATTTGGAAAATTGGAAACATCTACAATTATCTTTTATGGGAAGAATAGCTACTTTAAAGGTGAGTGTCCTACCAAGACTTCTCTTTTTGTTTCAAACAATCCCAATTGTAAAAAATCAACAGTACTTTAAAGAAATATATAAAATGATATGGTATTTCATTTGGCAAGATAAAAGACCCAGAATCAACATGAAAATACTACAAGACGCAAAGGAAAGAGGAGGCTTTCAGTAGCAGATTGGCACCTCTAATATAAAGCAGCATGGATGAAAGAATGGATCACCTTGGAAAATTTGAGACTGTTACAGCTAGAAAGACAAGATTTGAAATTAGGTTGGCAAACCTTTGTATGGCATGAGAAAAGCAGTATTCATAAATAATTTAAACAACACATTTTAAGAGCATCACTACTGAAGATATGAGAAGAAGTCAAAACTATGTGCTACATAAAAATACCCAAATGGGTCTCACCACTGGAGGCTTTTATAAATCTCACCTTATTCACCAAAGATCAATTATGGAGATATGAAGATCTTTTAGGTAAGAAAAACAATTTAATTTTGCAAGATGTTCTCCAAAGGCAAGGTATTCATTTGAACTGGTGGGAAAGAGTGCAACTTGACTTTAGACATGTGAAAGATAAAACAACTGGATTTTATGATAAACCTTTAGAACTGAATCAAAACTTGTGTGTAGATGGGAAATTTATAAAGTTATTTTGTACTTTGTTATTAGATATGAAAATTCAAGATGAAGTAGTAAAAGCTTCAATGATTAAATGGGCACAAAATATAGGGCATAATATACAGTTAGACCAATGGACTAAGGTATGGAAAACAAATATAAAATTTACAAAGTCTATATCACTTAAATAAAATATTTACAAAATGTTTTATAGGTGGCATATGACTCCAGAAAACCTAGCTAAATGGTACCCAAATAAATCAAATATGTGTTGGAAATGTAAGCAGAATACTGGTTCCTTTTTTCACATGTGGTGGACTTGTAAAACTATAAAAAAATATTGGATATGGATACATGAGATCTTGCAAAAAATGTTGGATATAACTGTACCATTTGTTCCCAAACTGTTTTTATTAATATTATTCCAGATTTTTTTATATATATATATATATATATATATATATATATATATATATATATATATATATGATTATGCATGTTATAATGTGGCTAGGATTCTGTATGCAAAATATTGGAAAAAAGAAGTCCCAACAAAAGAAGAAATAATCTATAAGCTACTGGAAACAACAGAAATGGATAAACTGGAGGCAACGTTCAATGGGGTGCCTGAGAAGTTGGCATACTTCTTGGTGCAGGTGGAAAAGTTTATTGGGAACTGGGGTCACCTGTTCCCCAACAAGGAGCGCATCGTGGACTATATAGCATCCCAGTTACGGGAAGAACCGGCTGATTGGTATGTGAGCTTACACCATGAGGACAGCCGGGAGCTTCGGGAGGTCAATGCATTCATGTGGGCCCTCCGAGCACTTCTTAGCCTGCTTTAGCTTCCTGCCAGGTTGGGAACAGAGGGTGGCGTTAGGGGAGTGGATGTCCCAGAGGTACCCACTTGTTTGTGGGGTTCCTCAGGGGGCAGTGTTATCCCCAACGTTATTCAACATCTACATGTGCCCCCTTGCCCAGATTGCCTGGAGGCATAAGTTAGGGTGTCATCAATATGTCGATGACACCCAGCAATATCTGTTGTTGGGTGGTCGGTCTGGCTCTACCCCTGATGACCTGGAGTGGGCGCTTCAGAACGTTGTGGGCTGGCTTAGACTGAGCCGATTGAAATTGAATCCAATGAAGACAGAGGTCCTGCGCCTAGGTCAGAGCAGGCTGGGGGTAGGGATCCCATTACCACCCTTCGGTGGGCCACCATTGGTGCCAGCGCCAAGAGTCAGGAGTTTGGGAGTGCTCCTGAATGCCACCTTAACAATGGAGGCCCAGGTAGCAGCCACTGCCAAGGCAGCCTTTTACCATCTACGGTTGATAAGGCAGTTGGTTCCCTTCCTCGAACGCAATGACCTGACAACAGTGATCCACGCTATGGTCACCTCGAGATTAGACTACTGCATTGCTGAATACATAGCGCTGCCCTTGTCTCAGATCCGGAACCTGCAGCTAGTGCAAAATGCAGTGGCCAAACTGTTGATGGGCCTCTCTATAAGGGACCATGTCCAGCCTGTGCTGAAGGCATTGCACTGGCTGCCAATAGTTTACTGGGTCCATTTCAAGGTGCTGTTTTTGACCTTTAAAGCCCTATATGGTCAGAGGCCTACTTACTTAAGGGACTGCCTTTCCCTACATGTGCCCCAGAGAACACTGAGGTCGGGCCTACAAAATCGCCTGGCTCTCCCTGGTCCAAAAGACGCCAGACTGGCTACCACCAGAGCCAGGGTCTTCTCAGTGGTGGCCCCTTACTGGTGGAATGAGCTCCTGGAGGGCATCAGGGCCCTGCAGGACCTCTTACAGTTCCACAAGGCCTGTGAAACAGAGCTCTTCCACTGGGCCTTTAATTCAGAGATGCCACCGAGGAATTGAGTCATTGGAACATCTATGGCCCTTGATATACCACTGGTTATACCAGCAATGGACCATCTACTGAAGATTGCCATCATCTGTATTTACATTGTGTTTTAGTATTGTAGGTTGTTTTAACTAGTTTATTGTATCTATTGTTTTATGTCAATTTGATTTTTGTTTGCCGCCTTGAGCCAGCTTGCCCAGCAAGGCGTGATAGAAATCAAAGCAATAAATAAATTAAATTAATAAATATAAGTTCTACCCATTAAGATGTTAAATTGGTTTAGGTGTATAAGAAAAAGATTCTATTTATGTTAAATTTAAGTAAGTATAATGAGTACATACTCCAGTGTTGTTGTGTGTTGTGTGTTTGTTTGTAGTGGCTGTCTTTTGTTTCTATTTTTAAAAATGAATAAAAATTTCTTCCTAAAAAAAAAGTTGGTCTTAGGCACATACACATACATAGACCTTTATTGGCATGACAAGGTCTTAGGTGCCATGGACCTCCAGGCAATAGAGCACCCCAAATCTACCCTCCTACAAAAATACACCTTCAGGCTCCCCCAACATCTAATGGTGCACTTCTAAGAACATTTTATTATTTATTTATTACAACATTTACACCCCACCTTTCCTTGTGGTTCAAGACATAAGAACATAAGAACATAAGAGAAGCCAATGTTGAATCAGGCCAATGGCCCATCTAGTCCAACACTCTGTCACACAGCGGCCAAAATATACCAGGTGCCATCAGGAGGTCCAGCAGTGGGGCCAGGGCACCAGAAGCCCTCCCACTGCTGCCCCCTCCAGCACCAAGAATAGAGTGCATCACCTGCCCCAGACTGAGAGTTCCCATCTATACCCTGTGGCTAATAGCCTCTGATGGACTTCTGTTCCATATGTTTATCTAATTCCCTCTTGAAACTGTCCATGCTTGCAGCTGCCACCACCTCCTGTGGCAGTGAATTCCATACGTTAATCACTCTTTGGGTGAAGAAGTATTTCCTTTTATCTGTTCTAACCCGACTGCTCAGCAATTTCATAGAGTGCCCACGAGTTCTTGTATTGTGAGAAAGGGAGAAAAGTACTTCTTTCTCAACCTGCTCAATCCCATTCATAATCTTATAAACCTCGATCATGTCACCTCTCAGCCGTTGTTTCTCCAAGCTAAAGAGCCCCAAGCATTTTAACCTTTCTTCATAGGGAAGGTGTTCCAACCCTTTTATCATTCTAGTTGCCCTTCTTTGCACTTTTTCCAATGCTATAATATCCTTTTTGAGATGTGGTGACCAGAACTGTACACAGTATTCCAAATGAGGTTGCACCAATGATTTATACAGGGGCATGATGATACTGGCTGATTTGTTATCAATTCCCTTCCTAATAATCCCCAGCATAGTGTTGGCCTTCTTTATTGCAGCTACACATTGTCTAGACATTTTCATCAAGTTATCCACTACGACTCCAAGATCTCTCTCTTGGTCCATCTCTGCCAGTTCAGACCCCATCAACGTGTATTTATATTTAGGATTTTTGGCTCCAATGTGCATCACTTTGCACTTGGCCACATTGAACCCCATTTGCCACGTTGATGCCCACTCACCCATCCTCAACAGATCCCTTTGGAGTGCCTCACACTCCTCCCTGGTTTTCACCACCCTGAACAACTTCGTGTCATCTGCAAATTTAGCCACATCACTGCTTACTCCCAATTCCAAATCGTTAATAAACAAGTTAAAAAGCATGGGACCGAGTACTGATCCCTGTGGTACCCCACTGCTTACCACCCTCCACTGAGAGAGTTTCCCATTTATACTCACTCTCTGTTTCCTATTTATAAGCCAGTTTTTGATCCACAAGAGGACTTGTCCTTTTATCCTATGACTATTGAGCTTACTTAGGAGCCTTTGATGAGGAACTGTATCAAAAGCTTTCCGGAAGTCAAGGTAAATAATATCTATTGGGTCCCCCTTGTCCACATGTTTGTTCACTCCCTCAAAAAACACTAACAGGTTAGTGAGACAAGATCTTCCCTTACAGAACCCATGCTGAGTCTGCCTCAATAGTTTTTGTTCATCAATGTGCCTACTAATTCTTTCCTTAATAACAGTTTCCACCAACTTACCCGGTGTCGATGTCAGACTGACTGGCCTGTAATTTCCCGGATCTCCCCTGGAGCCCTTTTTAAAGATGGGAGTGACATTAGCTACCTTCCAGTCCTCAGGAATGGAGGCAGATTTTAAAGAAAGATTACATATTTTTGTCAGGAGATCCACAAGTTCACATTTGAGTTCTTTCAGAACTCTCGGATGAATGCCATCCGGGCCTGGTGATTTATTAGTTTTTAAATTGTCCATCAGTCGGAGGACTTCCTGTCTTGTCACCGCAATCTGATTCAGGTCTTTCAAACCCCCTCCCGAAATCGGTTCTTCTGGAGTGGGCAAACACTTCTCCTCTTCCACAGTGAAGACAGAGGCAAAAAATGCATTCAGCTTCTCAGCCATTTCCCTATCATCCTTCACTACTCCTTTTACCCCTTGGTCATCCAAGGGCCCCACTGCCTCCCTGGCTGGCTTCCTACTTCTAATGTATTGAAGAAAGTTTTATTGTTCTTTTTTATGTTTTTTGCGATATGCTCCTCATATTCCCTTTTTGCTTGCCTGATCACAGACTTGCATTTTATTTGCCATAGTCTGTGTTCCCTTTTATCAACCTCACAAAGACTAGCTTTCCACTGCTTAAAGGAATCCTTCTTACTTTTTACAGCTTCCATTACTTTATTTGTTAACCATGCAGGCTTTTTTCTATACCTATTTGTACCTTTCCTAACCTGCGGTATATATTTTTTCTGAGCTTCTAGGATTGTCTTTTTAAATAGTCTCCAAGCTTCCCCAATGGTTTTGACCTTCTCCACTCTTCCTTTCAATTTCTTCCCCACATGTCCCCTCATACCAGAGAAGTTACCCCTTTTAAAGTTAAAAGTGGTTGCGTCAGTCTTTTTGGGCAACTCCCTATCTGTACTAATGTTAAACTCAATGACATTATGGTCACTGTTCCCAAGCGGTGCAATCACTTTTACATCTCTCACCAGGTCTTGGGTGTTACTTAGGACCAAATCCAGGATCGCCTCTCCCCTGGTAGGATCTGTGACCATCTGTTCCACAGCACAGTCATTGAGAGTGTCTAAGAACGCAATCTCTTTTTCCCGACTAGAACTCATATTGACCCAATCAATGTGTGGGTAGTTAAAGTCGCCTATTACAACACAGTTATTTCATCTAGCCGCTATCTTTAATTCATTCATCATTTTATAATCCTCCTCTACCTTTTGATCTGGTGGGCGATAACAAACTCCCACTGTTAAGCCTCCTTTTGGACCCACTATTTCAACCCATAGCATTTCCAGAAGCAAATCCAATTCTCTTACCCTCTCAATCTTACTGGACGGTATACCCTCTCTGACATACAGAGCCACCCCACCTCCAACCCTTCCCCCCTATCCTTCCGATATAATTTATAACCAGGAATCACCGTATCCCACTGATTTTCCTTATCCCACCAAGTTTCTGAAATACCCACAATGTCTATTTCCCCCCCAACACCAAGCATTCCAACTCCCCGATTTTACCTCGGAGACTTCTAGCATTTGTGTATAAACACTTATAGTTTCCCAGGTTTGTTAAACCCACAGCCTTCCTCTTGCTGCCTTGAGACCTTGCCAGGCAGTTCCTATCATTAGCCACAGTCTCAGTGGACAATTGTAATCCATTTCCTTGTACAAAAGTAATAGCTACCCCTTCATCTCTTTGAGATGAGCCATCCTGAACCAGAGACTTTTCATCTCCTGTCGGCTTTCCCCCATTATTCAGTTTAAAAACTGCTCTGCCACCTTTTTGATTTTGAGCGCCAGCAGCCTGGTTCCTTCTCGGGAGAAGTGGAGACCGTCCCTTTTGTACAGCTCCCTCTTATCCCAAAAAGCATCCCAGTGCCTAACAAACTTGAACCCTTCCCCCCTACACCACTGTCTCATCCACGCATTGAGACTCCTGATCTGTGCCTGTCTCTCCGGCCCTGCGTGTGGAACAGGTAGCACTTCCAAGAAGGCTACCTTGGAGGTCCTGGCCTTGAGTTTCCTGCCCAGCAGCCTAAATTTCTCCTCCAGGACCTCATGACTGCATTTCCCCACATCGTTGGTGCCGACGTGCACCACGACCACTGGCTCCTCCCCAGCACTATCTACCAGCCTATATAAAACACGCATAATGTCAGCTACCTTCGCACCAGGCAGGCAAGTCACCATACGGTCAGTACGCGGGTTCGCCACCCAGCTGTCTACCTGCCTAAGGATCGAATCACCAACTACCAAGAGCCCCCCTCCCACCCTTCCCAGGGACGGTTCCTTGGTACGAAAGGATACCCGTTCACCAGCTGAAGAAGAGTTCCCTTCTGAGGGCACATTCCCCTTATCCTCAGCATGGTGCCCCTTTTCCCCTTGACCCTCATGCTCCCTGGCAGCAGCCGGGCTGCCAGATCCAGAGTGGGACATATCTAACAAGTCCCCGAGAGTCTTCCCCGTGCACCTAACTGACTGTCCCTGCTTCTCCAGGTCAGCCACCTTGGCCTCAAGGGAGCAAACTCGCTCCCTGAGAACCAGGAGCTCCTTGCACCGAGCACACACCCAAGACTTCTGACCAGTTGTCAGATAGTCATACATGTGACACTCCAAGCAAAACACTGGATAGCCCCCAACCTCCTGCTGGCATTCTGGCTTCATAATTGTTTTTAAACAAATACTTTTCTATAACCCCCCTTTTAAAACACTTTGTATTTATATGGCTCCTGTTGTAGGAGTCTACTTACCTTACCTTACCAAGGAGTCAAGGTCCCTGGCTTTCTGGCTCTTCCTGTGCTTCTTACAGAGCCCCTAGGCTAAGAGCCACAGGCAAAGAGCCTCGCCCTTTTGCTCTCGCCCTTCGGCTCGTGCCAGAGGCTCGTGCCTCTTGCAAACTTCCTGCCTTAAATAGAATTGTCTCCCAGGAGAGGGTGTGGCCAGCAGCTACTCAAATTCACCCAAGGCGCTTAATGACAGTCAAACAATGACCCTTTCACACCCCGACTCCAGCAGGCAGGAGTCTGCTATTCAATTTCACCCAAGCACTTAATTACAGGGAAACAATGACCCTTTCACACCCTAACTCCAGCAGTCAGGAGTCTGTTACAACTCACCCACACACTCCCAAATACAGTCCCTGACACAGTACCTTCTCAGCTAAAGCACCTCAGCTGAAAGTAAATAAATAAAAATACCACTCACCCCTCTGGAAGCTCAAACACCTTGCTCCTTCTCAGAGCTCAGCTGGGTCCTATGGGTCCTAAGACAACGTACAAGTAAGCTCCACTGAATAGACCTAGTGAGTAGGATTCTGAGTAGACTTGCTTGGGATGGCACCAAAACAGTTTCACTCTGTTAGTGCCCTCAAGACACCACCTGCCTTAGTGGGCAACTCCTTACACCTCACACACAGCCACGTTGTACCTGATGCACTCCCATACCAAATACTCTCCTCTAGGGTTACCATATTTTGAAAAGCAAAAAAGAGGACATATCTCCTGACTGACTACTTTGAACAAGTGATCAGTATGGCAGATCTAATTTTAAATACCCTACTATTTAAGCTGTGATCTTTGCTACTCACAAGGAATATTCCTTATCTTCCAACCCCAAAAGAGGGCATTTTCATCCGTGTTTTAAGAGCTCAAAAGAGGAAAGCCACCTCCACACCACATTTACAGAGAAAGCCCCGGCCCTATTCTCATAAGAACATAAGAGAAGCCATGTTGGATCAGGCCAGTGGCCCATCCAGTCCAACACTCTGTGCCACACAGTGGCCAAACCCCAGGCGCTATCAGGAGGTACACCAGTGAGGCCAGAACTCTAGAAGCCCTCCCACTGTTGTTTCCCATGCACCAAGAAGACAGAGCATCACTGCCTGCCCCAGACAGAGTGTTCATATAGAATCACACCGTTAGATGGGACCTTCAGGTTCATCTAGTCCAACTCCTTCTATAACCTGCTTTTGACTCTAGCTGCATGTTGCAGGGGGCCCAACAGCAGTGCCTGGGCTGGCTGCTGGCATGTCTGAAGGGAAGGAAGACCAAGATGGCTGCCTGGGGTGTGCATCCATCATGCCTCTGCCTGCCGGGCCCTGCTCTCCCACCTGCCCTCCCACAACCTTGCAGAGGGGAAAGGGAGCAACTGTGGCCCGGGGAGGACACCGGATGATTTAGCTGGGCCTTGGAAAGGGTGAGATGGGACTGGGAGATGGGTGGGCGGAGGGCAGTGGGTGGGCAGGTGGGAGTCCCAGGGGCCTGGGAGAGCACTGAGTGTTTTAGCTGGGCCCGGGAACCGTGGGACTGGGAGAAGGGCAGGTGGGAGGCCCAGGGGCCTGGGAAGGTGCTGGGTGATTTAGCTGGGCCAGGAACCATCATGGGACTGGGAGACAGGTGGGGGGCAGTTGGTTGGAAGGCAGGGGGAGGACCAGGGGCCTGGGAGGGTGCTGGGTGTTTTAGCCAGGCACGGGAATGGTGGGACTGGGAGATGGACGGGTGGGGGCAGCGGGTGATCAGGTGGTGGAGTCCCAGGGCCCCAGGGGCTGGGGCAGCAGGATCTTGCTGCTGCCAGCCATTGGCCTCACTGCTCCAGCGGCAGCATCACCACTCAACTTACTCAAGAGGTCCGTCCCATTCCAGTCCTCATCTCAGCAGGCCCATCCCCCCCAGGTCTCTGCTCTACTGCCCACCACCACCAGCTGGCCTCTCCCACCACCCCCAACTTCATTTGCTGCCTTGACCATTGCTCCCCCTGGCAACCAACCAACCGCCCCCCACTCACCTGTTGCAGCTCAAGTCCAGGGATTTGTTTGCTGAAAACAATGGTGGCATGTAGTCAGATGAGCGGCAAACTGCGCTGTGGAGCAGAAGGAGGACCCATGTGCAGCCCTTTGGGCAGCAACGGCAGGAGGACAACTGACATCGCACGTGCTCCCTAGTGCTCAGATGCCGCTGCTTCTTCTACCAAGGGGGCGGTCATTGGAGTGCAGGGCTTTTGGTGAGGGAGGGGTGGGGAGAAGGTGGGGAGGGGAGGGGCAACAGGCTGGTGGGGAGCTCTCATACAACAGCTCCCATAGGCCTAACCCTGCCTTATGAAAGAATCGGCCCTGCCTCTGAGTTTAATAAAATCTGCCCTGCTGAAATATAACATCCAAGTGTGGCTACGAACTTCCTTGTTTCCCCACAGCAAAAGGAATTCTAGCAGGACATGGTCACTTCCCCCTTACGTCCCCACCACCTTCACCTCATCTACCATCTCTTGCCTGTAGTCAAATATGGCCAAGCCTCTTGTAGCTTCCTCTACCATTTGATGAAGGAAGTTGTCAGCCAGACAGGTCAGGAATGTATGACTGTCACATCAGGGAAGTTGAAGTCACCCAGAACTACCAGGTCAAATTGTTTGGATACCCTGTCAAGCTGTTCAAGGAGAGCAGCCTCCACCTCTTCATCCTGGTCAGGAGATCTGTAGCAGACTCCAACTACGATACTGTTTGTCCTTCCTTCCTCACTCAGTAACCTCACCCAGATACTTTCCACTGGGCTGTTACTCTCCCCTGCCAGTATTTCATGACAAACAAACCCTCTTCTCACATACAGTACCACTCTACCTCCTCTTTGACCTTTTGTTTTTTCTTGAACAATTCATATCTATCCACCACTACATTCCAGTCCTGGGATTCATCCCACCAATTCTCTGTAATGCCTACTAAATCATATCCCTCTGTCTGCATTAGAATCTCTCTTATTTCCTAAGCTTTCAGCATTGGTACATAGATACCTGAAGCCCTGCACTTTTGGCTCCATTAGACCCAGCCCTCCCAGGTGGGCCACTGTTGTTTGCTCTCCTTCATTGAAATCCCTATGTTGGTCGTCTCCTTCCCCTTGTGGTGTCAGTTTAAAGCCCTCTTGATGAATCTCCTCAGGTTTCTGTCAAATACATTCTTCCTTGACCCTGACAGATGAAGTCCATCACATGCTAGTAGGTTGTCATCCAGAAAACCTAGACAGTAGTCCTAGAATCATAGAGTTGGAAGGGACCTCTGGGGTCATCTAGTCCAATCCCCTGCACAATGCAGATAATTCAGAAGCACCTCCCCCCACCTCCAGTGACACCTGTTCTATGCCCAGAAGGGGGGTCCTCTAGGATCCCTGGCCATACTGGTGTGGAGAAGGATAGCTTCCTAACCCCAAACTGGTAATCAGCATTTTCCTGGGCATGTAAGAAAGGATCACAAGAACTTAGCATTGATGCTGCCCTCCCTGCCCTCCCTTTTTGTCATCTGCCTAATCCAAATTGCTCCCTATGGCACCACCAATGCAGACCATGGTTCACCTCCATTATTGTCTGCTCCTGTCATATTACCTTTCCTATGACAGGAAGGACTGAAGAGAACAGCACCTGTGCCCCCATTCCCTTCAGCTTCTTCCTGAGAGCTTCATAGTCAGCCTTAATGCTCTCAATTGTGTTCATAGTCATGTTGTTGGTTCCCACACGGACCATAACGAATGGGTAATGCCCTGTAGGTTGGATGAGTTTTGGCATCCTGTCTGTAATATCTTTTATTTTTGACCCTGGCAAGCAACACACCTCTCAGGACAGGGAGTCAGGCCTGGAGACATATTTCATACCCCTCAGCAGGAAGTCACCTTTGACCAACACCTTCCTTTTCTTTCCAGTGCCATTTCTCCATAACTCCCTGTCCTCCTCCCTCCATCTTCCCTACAGTTTGTGAAACTTCCACTGGCAGAGTTTTCATCTCTGCCTCCACTGCAAGGGCCTGGAATCAGTTTCATAGTTATAATGGCATGGTGTGCCATCTCACTTGATGATGCCTTTGGGGTCGTGTTGTACCACTCTGAGGAGTATAGTTAGGCAATCAATCCCACTGTTGTCTCTTTGACTGGTCCCTTCTTCCATATGCAGTACATCAAGGTTTCTATTGATGAAGTCATCCCCTTTCTTGATCTCATGGAGAGTAGTAATCCTTTCTTCCAGACTCTGAACCTTTTCTTTTAAGAGTCCTATCAACTACACTTCTCACAAGTGTAGTCCTTCCTGTCTTCAGGGAGGATGACAAACATGGTACACTCCCCATAGATAACTGGAAATGGTCCATGAGTGTTATGTATTGGGACTGAAACACTGCAGGACTGTGCTGCTAGAGACAGGGCGAGCTTGGAGCCGAGTAACAACAGACCAACAGGATTCCGGCAGTAACCAAACAAGGTGCAGGACAGTGCTGCCAGAGACAGGGTGAGCTTGGAGCCAAATAACAATAGATCAACAGGATTCTGGCAGTAACCAATTAAGATGTAAAGTTTTGTAAATAGCCTATCATTGGAAGTGGGGTATGTTGGGGTATGGCCATTCCATGCAACATAACTGAGCTGAGGCTCTGGTCTACCATCTTGTTCTGGCTGAAATCACTAAATAAAGGAGGGCTGATCACTAGACTGGGCGTCTGTTCATCCATGGAACCCACTATTTAATAGTGAGCATTCATCATCCTTTCCCAAGTGGATTCTTTCATCTAGAAATACCTTGCTGTGCTGATATACCATGATGTGATCAACAAATAACATCACATACAGCAGAATCCCAACCATGCTGAATGGAAAACTGTAGACAGTCTGAGTAACAATCCAGATATTATAATTAAAGAGGCAGATGAAGGTGGAGGCATTGTCATCATGAATAGATCCAACCACATCAAGGAGGCTCAAAGACAGCTCTCAAATACAGCTTTTTCAGGGGTCTTTTCATAGAAAAACAGCTGCAGGAGCTCATTAGCATATGGTATGCTAATGAGCTATTAGGCTATTAGCATATGCCATGCCCCCTGACATCACTGGAAGTGATGTCAGAAGGGGAAGCAAAAGGGGGGGAGGCATCTTCAAAAGCCTCCCTTTCCCTTCCACAGCTGGTCTGGGTGGGGGAGCTAAGAGAGAAGGGGTTTAAAGTTTAAACTCCTTCTCATGAGAGTTGGGCCACAGAAGGAGGAAAGAGGGAAAGAAAGAGAGAGAGTAGAGAAAAGGAAAGATGGAAGTAGAAGTAGGAAGCCAGCCAGGGAGGCAGTGGGGCCCTTGGATGACCAAGGGGTAAAAGGAGTAGTGAAGGATGATAGGGAAATGGCTGAGAAGCTGAATGCATTTTTTGCCTCTGTCTTCACTGTGGAAGAGGAGAAGTGTTTGCCCACTCCAGAAGAACCGATTTCGGGAGGGGGTTTGAAAGACCTGAATCAGATTGCGGTGACAAGACAGGAAGTCCTCCGACTGATGGACAATTTAAAAACTAATAAATCACCAGGCCCGGATGGCATTCATCCGAGAGTTCTGAAAGAACTCAAATGTGAACTTGTGGATCTCCTGACAAAAATATGTAATCTTTCTTTAAAATCTGCCTCCATTCCTGAGGACTGGAAGGTAGCTAATGTCACTCCCATCTTTAAAAAGGGCTCCAGGGGAGATCCGGGAAATTACAGGCCAGTCAGTCTGACATCGACACCGGGTAAGTTGGTGGAAACTGTTATTAAGGAAAGAATTAGTAGGCACATTGATGAACAAAAACTATTGAGGCAGACTCAGCATGGGTTCTGTAAGGGAAGATCTTGTCTCACTAACCTGTTAGTGTTTTTTGAGGGAGTGAACAAACATGTGGACAAGGGGGACCCAATAGATATTATTTACCTTGACTTCCGGAAGGCTTTTGATACAGTTCCTCATCAAAGGCTCCTAAGTAAGCTCAATAGTCATGGGATAAAAGGACAGGTCCTCTTGTGGATCAAAAACTGGCTTATAAATAGGAAACAGAGAGTGAGTATAAATGGGAAACTTTCTCAGTGGAGGGTGGTAAGCAGTGGGGTACCACAGGGATCAGTACTCGGTCCCATGCTTTTTAACTTGTTTATTAACGATTTGGAATTGGGAGTAAGCAGTGATGTGGCTAAATTTGCAGATGACACGAAGTTGTTCAGGGTGGTGAAAACCAGGGAGGATTGTGAGGCACTCCAAAGGGATCTGTTGAGGATGGGTGAGTGGGCGTCAACGTGGCAAATGGGGTTCAATGTGGCCAAGTGCAAAGTGATGCACATTGGAGCCAAAAATCCTAAATATAAATACACATTGATGGGGTCTGATCTGGCAGAGACTGACCATGAGAGAGATCTTGGAGTCGTAGTGGATAACTCGCTGAAAATGTCTACACAATGTGTAGCTGCAATAAAGAAGGCCAACGCTATGCTGGGGATTATTAGGAAGGGAATTGATAACAAATCAGCCAGTATCATCATGCCCCTGTATAAATCATTGGTGCAACCTCATTTGGAATACTGTGTACAGTTCTGGTCACCACATCTCAAAAAGGATATTATAGCATTGGAAAAAGTGCAGAGAAGGGCAACTAGAATGATAAAAGGGTTGGAACACCTTCCCTATGAAGAAAGGTTAAAATGCTTGGGGCTCTTTAGCTTGGAGAAACGACGGCTGAGGGGTGACATGATCGAGGTTTATAAGATTATCAATGGGATTGAGCAGGTTGAGAAAGAAGTACTTTTCTCCCTTTCTCACAATACAAGAACTCGTGGGCACTCCATGAAATTGCTGAGCAGTCGGGTTAGAACAGATAAAAGGAAATACTTCTTCACCCAAAGAGTGATTAACATATGGAATTCACTGCCACAGGAGGTCGTGGCAGCTGCAAGCATGGACAGTTTCAAGATGAAATTAGATAAACATATGGAGCAGAAGTCCACCAGTGGCTATTAGCCACAGGGTATAGAATAGGAACTCTCAGTCTGGGGCAGGTGATGCACTCTATTCTTGGTGCTGGAGGGGGCAGCAGTGGGAGGGCTTCTGGTGCCCTGGCCCCACTGCTGGACCTCCTGATGGCACCTGGTATATTTTGGCCGCTGTGTGACAGAGTGTTGGACTAGATGGGCCATTGGCCTGATTCAACATTGGCTTCTCTTATGTTCTTATGTTCTTAAGGGAAGAGGGAAAGAAAGAGAAGGAAAGGGGAGGGAAAGAAAGAGGGAAGAAGGAGGGAAACAGGGAAAGGAGGAAAAAAGAGAAGAGAAGAAGATGGGAAAGAAAGAAAGAGAGAGGGGAAGAAGGAGGGAAAGAGGAAAAAGACAGAAGGAAAGGAGGGAATGAAAGAAATTAGGCGGCAATTCAGCCCCATTATATTCTATGGGCCATTGAAGTCAATGGTGAAAACATAGGGTATATTCTGGGGGCTGGAGGAGAGGGTTGGAGAGGCTCCAAACTCACAGGTTAGCTGATGGAGCCTCTCCCCAAGATACTCACCAAGTTTCAAGAACATTGGACCAGGGGGGTCCAATTCTATGGCCCCCAAACAGGTTGCCCCTATTCCCTCCATTGTTCTCTATGATGGGAAAAAAGTTACTTTTTCCCCACAATAGAGAACAATGGAGGGAATAGGGGCAACCTGTTTGGGGCCCATAGAATTGGACCCCTGATCCAATGTTCTTGAAACTTGGTGGGTATCTTGGGGAGAGGTTCCATCAGCTACCCTGTGAGTTTGGAGCCTCTCCTCAAACCCTCTCCTCCAGCCCCAGAATATACCCTATGTTTTCACCATTGACTTCAATGGCCCATAGGATATAATGGAGCTGAAATTGACATTCGGCTGCCTGAAAGACTCCCCGGGACGCCGGCTGGGGGCGGGGCTTGGCTCCTGAGCTCCCGTGCTGCGCTCCGGTGCGCTCCCCCCAAAAAACAAACAACTGGACTCAGACTCCACAGAGGGATACTCCTGCAAATTCAGGAACAAATCCTTTCAGACACACCACAGGAACCTCAACTAGGTACCTTTTATCTTCTACCCAAAATCTACAGACTTGGCAAACCAGGATGCCCCATTGTCTCAGGCATAGTCTTTCACAACAGTGACATATACTATCACTGTGGTGGTATCTGGATATATGGACTCTGTTCTAAGACCCTATGCCAGTGATGGCGAACCTTTTAGAGGCCGAGTGCCCAAACTGCAACCCAAAACCCACTTATGTATTGCAAAGTGCCAACACAGCAATTTAATCTGAATACTGAGGTTTTAGTTTAGAAAAAACAACTCACACATTAACATCTTTTGTCTTAAAAGAAAAACACAATAACAGAGCTTTCAATGATACAATTTTTATTGAAAGGTAAAAGTTTGCATTTGGCATGTTGAACAATTAATATGATTTTTGCTTTTGTATGCATGCTGATAATTTGTCTAACCTTGGCCCTTACTTATTAAGTTTGAGAGCAACACATGCAGCACTCAGGTCATCTGTTAGTCTGTTTCTGGTGTCAGATTTGATATAATTCAAAGCTGAAAACAGCTGCTCACAAGCATAAGATGATCCAAACGAAGTAAGGAAAGCAATCCCAAGCGCTTTTATTGACTTAAAATTATTTGGTAGAGAATTCCAAACTTTAAGGATTTCATTTTCAGAACTAACTGTGCTGTCCTTGTCAATGTATGTAAGACAAAAGCTAGAGATTCAGATCATGCTCATCTGATTGACAGGTGACAGCTCCAGGCTGAAAGCTCTAGCTGGAGCAAACCGGTTTAGACCAGCACTCTAAGCAAGGAGTCAGAGTGACTCAGCACTAAGTGCTGATTGGTTGCAACATTGTATATATGTGTGCTTGGTACAGTATGTAAAAACCCCTCTTGATGTGCGGATGCTTGGCGAAGCACTTTCCTTGTGGCTGTGTATACCAGCATCAACTAACAGCCTTTTGTCAATAAATCCTTGTAAATACTTCCTACACTTAACTGTGTGGACAGTGGACTTTGGATTGAGCTCTGTTCTGCTGAGAATTTGCAGGTGTTTAACACCCCATTCTGTGTCATCCCTTCATCCTGTGTCATCCCTTCTATCTTCTCAAGTGTTTCACGCAGGTCATAGAATTTATTTTTCCAGATAGAGTTTCCTTGAAATTCCAATAGCTCCATTTCCAGATTTCCTAAATCTAACCAGTGTAAGTAGGAAATATCAAGTTCTTTAAATATGGCTTTACCTGGAGAAGTAAGAAAACACAGGGTTGTCTCCATCTTACAGAACTATAAAAATCTGTTACTAAAACTCACCTTTGCAGCTGCTAAAATGCTAGAAAATTCCTTGTAGATTTTCTGATGGCTTGTAGGATTGTCTGCAAACGTTGTAGAATTTTCTAAATGCATTTTTAGATTTGGAAAATATTTCAGCTGTCCACTTTCAAAGTCTCTTTCAAAAACCTGCAGTTCTCTCTCAAGTGTTTTCAGGGCCGGATCGCCCATAGGGTGAACTAGGCGCCCGCCTAGGGTGCCCCGGCCTGAGGGGCGCCAAATGGCGCCCCACTCCCCCAAAAAAGTGCCCCCCGCCACCCTAACCCGGTGCCCACCGGCGCTGCCAGACCCCTGCCCCCTTCCCAGCAGCCGCGAGACCCACCCGCCTCCTTCCCAGCTTTTCTGGGGGTCCCGCAGCCGCGGGGGCACCAGAAAAGCCAGCGCCGGGAGGGAGGGGGCAGAGGCTGGACCCCCCTGCCCCCTTCCCGGCTTTTCTGGGGGTCCCACAGCCACAGGGGCCCCAGAAAAGTGGGCGCTGGGAGGGAGGGGCGGAGGCTGGACCCCCCGCCCCCTTCCTGGCTTTTCTGGGGGTCCCGCAGCCGTGGGGGGCCCAGAAAAGTGGGTGCTGGGAGGGAGGGGGCAGAGGCTGGACCCCCCACCCCTTCCCGGCTTTTCTGGGGGTCCCGCAGCCGCGGGGGCCCCAGAAAAGTCGGCGCCGGGAGGGAGGGGGTGAAGGCTGGACCCCTCCCGCCCTCTTCCCAGCTTTTCTGTGGGTCCCGCAGCCGCGGCGGCCCCAGAAAAGCTGGCGCCGGGAGGGAGGGGGCGGAGGCTGGCCCCCTCCCGCCCCCTTCCCGGCTTTTCTGCGGGTCCCGCAGCCGCAGCAGCCCCAGAAAAGCTGGCATCGGGAGGGAGGGGGCGGAGGCTGGACCCCCCGCCCCCTCCCCGGCTTTTCTGGGGGTCCCACAGCCGCAGGGGCCCCAGAAAAGTGGGCGCTGGGAGGGAGGGGGCGGAGGCTGGACCCCCCGCCCCCTTCCTGGCTTTTCTGGGGGTCCCGCAGCCGCGGGGGGCCCAGAAAAGTGGGTGCTGGGAGGGAGGGGGCAGAGGCTGGACCCCCCACCCCTTCCCGGCTTTTCTGGGGTCCCGCAGCCGCGGGGGCCCCAGAAAAGTCGGCGCCGGGAGGGAGGGGGTGGAGGCTGGACCCCTCCCGCCCTCTTCCCGGCTTTTCTGTGGGTCCCGCAGCCGCGGCGGCCCCAGAAAAGCTGGCGCCGGGAGGGAGGGGGCGGAGGCTGGCCCCCTCCCGCCCCCTTCCCGGCTTTTCTGCGGGTCCCGCAGCCGCAGCAGCCCCAGAAAAGCTGGCATCGGGAGGGAGGGGGCGGAGGCTGGACCCCCCACCCCCTTCCCGGCTTTTCTTGGGGTCCCGCAGCCGCGGGGGCCCCAGAAAAACCGGCGCCGGGAGGGAGGGGGCGGAGGTTGGACCCCCGCCCCCTTCCCTGGCTACCCTGGGGGTCCCGCAGCTGCAGAGCCTCCAGGAAAGCTCCCCGCCGCCGCCGCCGGTCACCAGGGCCCACCGGGAGGTTGGCATCCCCAGTGGGGGTGCCCCAGGCTGTCTGGCCTAGGGCGCCCAGACACCTGGAGCCGGCCCTGAGTGTTTTGATATCACAAAACATCCTTTCTGCTGTTTTCCCTACATCTTGTAGTTGTTTGTTCAGAACATTGAAGTGTAGTGTAAAATCTGTAAAAAAGATGAGGTTGGTAAACCAGGCCATATCAGTGAGCTGTGGATATTCCTATCCTTTTTCATTCATAAACAGCCTAATTTCATTCAAGCGGACTACAAATCTCTCCAGGACTCATCCTCTGCTCAGCCACTGGACATTATTATACATTAGTAAACAATTATATTGTGCCTGAACCTCCTCAAGAAGTGCTTTAAACTGTTGACAATTCAGAGCATGAGCCATGATGTAATTCACCATTTTTGTGACATCTGTGAGGACTTCATCAATTTTTTTGCTGCTTTCCCTAGCACAAAGAGCTTCTCGATGTATAATACAATGGAACTGAATGACTTGATGTTTTGTTTCTTTAACAAAGATCTGTATGAAACCAGATGTTGCCTCTACCATAGAAGGTGCCCCATCACTAGTAATTGAAACCACTTTTTCTGGTCTTATGTCTTGTGACAAAAAAGCCTCCATCACAGCATTGTAGATATCTATCCCTTGTGTCCTTTCAGGCAAAGACACCAGTCTCGCCAGGTCTTCTTTCATGATGTCACCAACAGCATAATGCAATATTACTGCTAGCCTTGCATGATTATTTATATCTGTGCTTTCATCCAAGCACATGGCGTAACAGGCTGCCTTTTGTAAGTCAGTGGCAAGCTGCTGACTAACATCACTTGCCATGTGCTGGACTCAATCTTTAACAGTATTTCTGCTAAGTGGCATCTCAGAGATGTGTTGAATAATTTTATCCTTGTTTGGAAAATCATGAAAAAGGGAATTACTCCCAGACAACATGGCTGTCTTGATAATATCCCCATCAGAGAGGGGCTTACCATGTTTTGCTATGCACAGTGAAATTTGAAAACTGGCAGCTGTCAGATGATTTGTTCTAGAAAGATAGTTGCTAAAACTAAGATGCTGGGAATGATATTGCCTCAACATCCCTTCAAGAGACTCTTTTCTTTCAGTTTCACCAAGTTTGGCAACACTTTTGTGGTTGGTGTCAAAGTGCCATCTGACACTTGATGTGCGACACACAACACTTTCATTACACACAATACAGAACACTTTCCCATTGCATTCAATCACTCCAAATGACTCTGTTCAGGCCTCTCAGAATGATCTCCCACTATCTGTTTTTGCTTTTTTTGCTGTACTCATTTTTGAGTGTTCACGACTTGGAGTCTACAAAAACACACACACACACACACACAAAATGAAGCACCCAATACAAATCTATCTCTATACCAAAAATAGCTAACACTATTAGTTAACACTAAAGAAATGCCTGCCCCCCCAAAGGCATCAGAAGGAATACTCCTTATCTTCCAACCCCAAAAGAGGGCATTTTCATCTGTGTTTTAAGAGCTCAAAAGAGGAGAGCCACCTCCACACCATGCAGAGAGATACATTTACAGAGAAAGCCCTGACCCTATTCTCATATGAACATAAAATCAGGCCAGTGGCCCATCCAGTCCAACACTCTGTCACATAGTGGCCAAAACCCAGGGGCCACCAGGAGGTCCACCATTGGGGCCAGGACCCCAGAAGCCTTCCCACTGTTTCTCCCCTAACACCAAAAAGACAGAGCATCACATAAGAACATCAGAGAAGCCATGATGGATCAGGCTAGTGACCCATTCAGTCCAACACTCTGTGCCACACAGTGGCCAAAACCCAGGGGTCACCAGGAGGTCCACCAGTAGGGCCAGGACTCCAGAAGCCCTCCCACTGTTTCTCCCCCAGGCACCAAGAAGACATCAGAGAAGCCCGCAGAACATCCAAGAAGCCTGCAGAAAAGAGGGCAACAACACAGAAAAGCCTGTAGATGTCCTGTCATTCCAGTGTCCCACAGCACAGATTTTATTGCTAGGGATCATCATTCCACTGTGGGGCCTGCCATTCCAGTCCCAGAGTAATGTATTTGAGACCAAAAATCTTAATGGAAAATCCATTCCGCATTTGCTTTGCAACTCTTCTTGAGCTGTAATGTATTTCAGTGGAGCCTAGGCAAGTCAATTGGCATTCCTGGCTCTCATTATTCCCAATGGCCCTTCAAGTCTCTCCCATTGTTTCCAATGGGCAATCCTGTCCTTCCTTTTAGTACATCCCCGCTAAAGTTGCTCCTGAGTGTCAGAGAAAGGTGTGGGATATGGTGCAGGGTGCTGCAGTTGGAAGTGGGAGTCTGCAGAAATGGAAGACTTCTTGTGAAAGTAGAAATGTCTGCCACTCATGCAACCAAGGGTTTGGGTTCAGCCCTAAGTGCAAATAAATAAAATAAACTTTGACATAGTTTGGAGGAGGACCCCAGTCAGACTTAGAAGTGGGGTAATGCAAAGCTTTTTGCAACTAGAAAGAAGGTAAAAGAAAGAGGACAGGCGGGTGTGCAAAGTTTACCTAACACAGGATATTTTAAATGCAAGAAATCACAACAGCCCCATGTTACCTTTTCCAAATGAAAGAGGGGTACTCCTACAAGCCATCATTAATCTCATACGTATTTATGCAGAAGTAACCCCACCCCTTCAAAATGACTTTAAAATAAGCAAACTTGCAGCCCTTCAATAGGTATGTTTACATTCCTCTAAAATACCTCTGCAGTTTTGGGCAGATAATGCCTTCCAGCCGAAAGTCAGGCTTCTATGAGTACAGTAAGGCAAATGATTCTGAGGAGCAGGGACCCGTGCAGTGTAGCAAAAGCTCTATCCTTGATTTGGAGAAGGAATGATCACATATTGCACAAATAGGTTGAGAAAGGCAAGCTGCTTTTTTCTTTGCTCCGTGTTTAGAAACATCCAGCATGCATCTGCTACAAAGGAACAATCAGCTCACGCCCAGATTTTAATTCCAATAGCAAACTACCAATGTAGTCTCAGTTTCCTGCCCCTTCTCTGTGTGGGTGCATGCATGTGTAGCTCACTCCCATGCTCACCCCCACCCCCGTGCACACGTACCTCCAGGACCCAAGTTGTTTGATTTATTTTCTGTGGACTGCGGATAGGAAAAAGAAAACATATGTCCATGGGCTGTTGTCTGGGGCTTTTCTGCTAGGGTCTCTCCCCCTCTCCCAGACTCACCCATGGCCCAGATGAAGAAGCCCTCGGGCAGGCACAGCAGCCTTGCCGGAGGAAGGAGGGAGGAAGGAGAGCAGCAGCCTTTGTTCTTGCTATGGCCAGGTGGCTGGGCTGCCCAATGGCAAGAGGCAGCAGCAAACATGTCAGAGGGAGGGAGGGAGGAAAGAAGGAGGGAGGGAGAGGAGAGTGGCAGCAGACTCTGTTCTTATTACAGCTGGGCGGCTGGGCTGCCTGAGGGCAAGAAGCAGCAGCAACCATGCCACCTCTCCACTTCTTGTCTTGACCGACTGCCCGGGGGCTGCGCTGCACTCACTCGGGGTCCACTCACTCACCGCCCGATGGCCATGAGCCCACGGCAGAAGAACAAGCAACCAAGCCAGAGAAACAGGGAGCCCACAGCAACTGGCGTGACTCTTTTGGTAATGGGTGCCAGATGCTTTTTCTGGGCCAGGACACATGGGATGGGAGACAGGTGTGTGTGGGGCAGCAACCCAGGGGCCCGGGAGAGCGCCATATGCTTTAGCTGGGCCACCGTGACAGGAGACAGGTGGGAGGCCCAGGGGCTTGTGGGACTGGGATAGGAGATGGGCAGGCAGTGGGCTGGCCAGTGGTGGAGGCCCTGAGTAGGGGCAGGCAGCAGCCACTCATCTTACTCAAGGACAAGGTCTGCATGCAGTGCTGGTGTGGTGAATTCTGTCCAAGTGAGGGCCAGCGGAGTGTAGAAGAGGCAACGGCGGGAGGGCTCATGCCATGTCTTGTCCTTTGGGCACGAGCAGCAGCACGGGCAGGAGTGGAGGCAGAGTGGAGGTCTAACCCCACCTTATGGGTGCTCCGGCAAAGGCTGGGGCAATGGTGTGTGTGCCCACAGAGAGGGCTCTGAATGCCCCCTCTGGCACGTGTGCCATAGGTTCGCCAACATGCCATCAGTGCTCCCAGCTATGTGCACAACACCACAGACTTTCTGAGGAAAATACAATCTTTGAACAAGCTTCCCAAGAATACTGTTTTTAGCAACCATGGATATGGAATCTCTGTATACCAACATCCCACACAAAGATGGATTACAAGCCATAAGGAATAAGATTTCTGACAACACCACAGCAGTCTTTGCCACCAAACTATGCCATTTTGTTCTCATCCATAACCACTTTAAATCTGGTGACAACTTGTTCCTACAGATCAATGGGACAGCCATGGGCACCCACATAGCTCCACAGTGTGCTAACATCTTTATAGCCGACTTGGAGCAACACTTCCTAAACTCCCACCCACTCACACCTATCTTTACCTGCAATTATTTGATGGCATTTTTATTTTTAATTCAGTTCAGTTCAGCTCAGCTATATACTGTAACAAAATGCCAAATTAAATGCTCACCATCAGGGAAATTAACTTGAATAATCCTGTTCAATAAAGGAGTCAAACAAGGTTGTATATTAGCACCCTTTCTATTCAACCTCTTCCTTAAAGATCTCTCCCCTTACCCTGAAGCTGTTGATTGCCATGCTCCTAAATTGGGTTCTGTCCATGTCCCTCTGCTACTATATGCAGATGACATAATACTATTGTCCTGCTCCAAAGTTGGTTTAAAGTGTTCACTAAAGAGATGCCTTCCATATTTTATAACAAATAAATTACTTCTAAATCATGGAAAATCAAAAATACTTGTCTTTTCCAAAACTTGGAAACTATTCAAATGGACAATTGGAGTCAAAAATTTCAGATACTTAGGTATAATGCATTTTGGTCTGTGCAATGTAACTCAGCAATAAACCATTTCCCAATTTTTCTGCATCAGAGGCAATCAATTCGTACCAGTTTCATTAAAAGTCTTCAAGGCCAAAGTAATTCCCTAGCTCATGTATGGTATTCCAATATGGATAAGTGCACTTAGTGGCACCATTGAACATGTTCAGTATAAATTTCTCCAAAAGATTATGGGAATGCCACACTGTGTACCTTATGCAGCTCTGTGTCTAGAAACCAGGTTAAATTCTGTGGAATCTGGTGCATGGCTTACAACAGTAAAATATTGGCTGCATCTACATTACAATGTAGACTAAGGGAGCCTTAAACAACAAATGCTCACAGAGTCAAACATGTCTAACTGGCTATCATACTTTGAGAATAAAATAACTGCCATGGGTATCCCATTGGACTCACTGTTTAAGCTCCCTTTTATGGGCACTTTTCAGATGGTTAAATGCAGAGTCCTTGATATTGAAACACAAAGGCTTTACAGTTTAGCCAACAAATCTTGTTCCCCCCTGAACTTTGAGATGCCTCTCACGGTAGGCTGAATGGCCCCATATCTATCTGGTATACAAGCACCGTAACAGCGTAGAGCCTTTTCTCTAGCAAGATTCAATGTAATACCATCAGCAATCTTGCATGGGAGATATAATAACATAGTATATCCAGATAGACTTTGCCATTGCAACTCTGGATGTATTAAAACTGTTTTGCATATTTGTTTGCATTGTCAATTTTATGTGGATTTACGTTTTAGATATTTAAATCCTATCTTAGCCAACATAACGAACCTTCCTGATGCTTTAAAAGTGCACCATCTTCTAAATGACTCTGTTCTGGAAATATTAATGAACATAACCATGTGTTTCAATCAGCAATAAAGCTATGACAGGAAAACTACCAATGAGTAATTGTCTTATGCAACATTTGCAATATTATGTAGTCGGTAAAATGCTCAGCTCTATATGTATGGTTTTATATGGTTTTAATTGTATATTTCTTTTTTATAGTAATCCTCTTTTAAGGTACTTTTATGCCAATAAAGGTTAACTGAACTGAACTGACATTTTTATTGTCTGGACACATGATAAAGAAGCCCTGGACATATTCCATCAGGCATTCAAAGACTTTCACCCCACCATCAACCTGACTACAAACCAATCTATGTAAGAAATACATTTTCTGGACACTACTGCAAAAATACACAATGGACACATAGACACCTCCTGTAGTCCACCTGCCTGGCAGTTATCATCAGACTCCCATACCAACCCATCGGGAGGTTGGGCTGGAGCCCTGACTGGCAGAGCACTCTGACTAATATTTACAAAGTCAGTCCAGTTATGCTAGCTCCTTGACCATGATAGGCTGCCACCAGGCCTGCTTCATCCAGGAATGCAAGGCACAGGCCAACCCTGCTTCCCTTAGGCCTTTAAACAGAAATTCAAACCCTCTCCAGAGAGTCAGGAGTTCCACCCACACAATGTTGGTAGGGCCAGAAAGGCAACTAGAAAAAGCCTTCTGCAAACTCCAGACAGAAACACACCAAACAGGTATGTAACTAAATATTTATTTTTGGTGCAAAGCAATACCAACACACTATGTGAACAGAAAACACAAAAGGTTTTTAATATCTCTAACTAAATTACCTTGGTTATTATGGCACCAGTTTCCACAGCAGCTCTTGAGGCATAACAAAGAACAATCAGCTTACAGCAATTCAAAATGGCAGACCTTCTCAGTCTATCCAGCAGAGTCTCAAGGTCTCCAAATGGCATAACAATAGCACCTTTTAGCATAACCAGCTGAGGGTCTAAAGTTAGATGAAGAAAATAAAGGCTTCATTTTTAACCACTTCTGGGAACAAGGCTGGTGGTGTTGCTTAAGTTTGCACACCACCTTCCTTGCTTGGTGGGGGTGGGGGGGAGACTCAACTCTACCCAATAGGGGTGAGTTGCATCCTCTTCGGACCAATTACAGGACAGTGTCATTTTTTTTTTGAAACTGTCCTGTGCCTGGCCCAAAGAGCATAAAGGAGACCTGCCTAGTGGTTGGACTCCATTGCTGTTGCTGCTTACTTACCTGGCTGCTTCAGCTGCTGGTTGGCTGCTCTCTCTGTGCTGCCTGCCTGGCCTGCTGTCTCCCTGGACTGCTGGACTCCTGGTCCTGGACACCAGAAGACATCAAAAGGTAATTAAAGTGGGATCTCTTTAATTTTTAAAGGGTTCCCCCCTCTATTTATTAGTTTCTTTGGCCTGGTTGATTTATCTTTAATTTTTAAAGGGCTTTTCGCTTCCCCCCCCCTCTATTTTTAAGTTTATTTGATTTGGGGGGGGGGGATTGGTCTGGGACCTGGGGTGCTCTTCTGGCTTCTCTGGAGTGGGTGTTGGGGAGTTTAGGCCTTTTCTTTTTAACAGTTTAAAAAGTTTACTTAAAAGAGTTTAAAAGTTGTATTGTTGTTTCTTTTTAAAAGTTGTATTGTTGTATTGTTTTTACAGGCTTATGACTTTAAAAAGTGGTGGTGGTGGTTGTTACTTGGGTGTGTGTGTGGGGGGTCTTGTTTGCCTTGGGTTTTTTCCCATCTGGTGGGAAAAGTTTTTCCTGTAATATTTTATAGATTTATAACTTTAAAAAGTTGTGCTGGTTGTTGTTGCTTGGGGTCTTGCTTGCCTTGTTTTTTTTTCCTGTTTAGTAGAAAACAGTTTCAAGGCTTTTCTTATAATATTTTATAGGTTTATAAATTTAAAATTTTATGCTGGTTGTTGTTGCTTGGGTGGGTGGAGGGCTTCCTTGCCTTGGTCCCCCTCCCCGATTTGATGGAGTCAGGGTTGTGTGGTTTATAGGTTGCACTGGTTTTTTTGTCTGATTTTGGACCTGTTGTAGTTTTCTTGTTTTTTTTTGCCTTAGATAAGGGTACTGTGTGTTTGATTGCTTTCTGTTTTAATTGATAGATTCCTGGTTGTTTGTTTGTTTGATAGATAAAGGATTATCTTCTGATTGCTGGGGGGGTGGCTGGTGTTGGTGAGGTGAGGTTTTCTAGGCTTGCGGGTGGGTGTTTCTGGTTTGTTAGGACCATTGATTTAAATAGGGCAGTGCAATAAGGGTCTGCTCAGGAGTTTTTGTTGTTTTTAAACTATAAGCAATCCAGTGTAGAGCTCTATGTTATACCTAACTAGGCCAGAATAGAATACTATTAAAAGAGGTAAGGAGGGGTTTCATTAAAAGCAGCACTTAAGCAGCATTAACTATTTACAGAAATCAGTGTTCTGTCCACCTAGCCTTCATTGAAGGCTGGTGTTTACACATTGCCTAGGCTGAACCCCAGCTTTTTAGTTCATCTCACACAGAGACCTGCATTTCCTTCTTAGGAAATCAGGTTTGTCCTAGTACATTATCCAGGAGTTTAATAAAGAGACACAAGCACTTCTAAAAAGGTTTGTTTCCATCTCTAGGATAGCTTTATAAATCCTTCAGCTAGGGGGAAGCAGGATCACCAAGTTTTAAACCAGTCCAGTTCCAAATGAAAAAACAACCCTGAAGAAAGGATAGTTTAGGATCCTTTAAAAATCAAAGTAGTTATTTGGTGGGAGGGTTCTTGAAAAGGTGTCAGGCTCTGATGTAGTGGTTAAGTGTGTGGACTCTAATCTAGGAGAACTGGGTTTGATTCCCCATTCCTCCACTTGCACCTGCTGATGTGACCTTGGGTCAGTCACAAGCTATGGCACAGCTGTTCTTGAAAAAGAGGAGTTTCTGTCAGAGCTCTCTCAGCCCCACCTACCTCACAGGCTGTCTGTTGTGGGGAGGGGAAGGGAAAAGAGTTTGTAAGCTGCTCTGAGACTCCCTTGGGTAGTGAAGGGCGGGGTATAAATCCAATCTCCTCCTCCTCCTCCTTCTCAGTGCAGTTAGTTACTTAGGTGCATAAACACCCCACTACCTAGTCAGATTAGTTAGAGAGTTTGGCCCAGGGTGACATGAGTGGCAGGAAAGAAACACAGAGGAGCCCTGGGGACAAGGCAAAGCAGAAGAGCAGAGGGGCAGAGGGGCGGGTTAGGGGGAGGACTGCAGCTTCCCCCCACCTCAGCGCAGGACCACAGCAGAGCATCCTTCCACCACTCCAAACTCTGGCCAGAGTGGTGCCGTGAAGAAGCCACACCTGGCTCTCTTCCCTGAGAAGGGTGCTCCTGGGGAGGCCCCAGCAGAGGTGCCTGCAGGTGCTGGCATTGGGCAGGGGTCTGGCGCTCAGGCAGTCCCTCCTCAAGCAATTGCTGCTGAGGCTCAGTGGCATGATGAGGGGCAGCAAGAGCTGTCTTTGGGATCTATCTCTGGGGATAGTTCATCAGCAGAGATCACTCCACGGACTAAGAGGGCTGTAGAGGCACTGGAGGAGGAGCTGCCTGGTGGCCAGCCCACTGTGCTGATTTCTCTAGGCTCCAGCAGGCCTTCTGGTGAGGGACAAGAGGGGATGCTGGAGGGGGCAGAGGAGGAAGAGATGGCAGGAGATGCACCCCAGGGTGTCCCCATCTCAACCCCCTCCTCCCAGTCAGCAAGGAGGCTCAAGTGGTGATTGGAGCTGCTAGTCAGCAGGATTCCACTTCCCATTTCACCTGGGAAGTACTTCCAGCTGTTGGAGGATCCACGGTATGCACAGTGCCTGCTGTGTAAGGCCTGAATCAACCATGGGAAGAATCCGTGCCATCTCATGCCTTCTGGGATGCGGCATCACCTGAACAAGCACCACCAGGTGGAGCTTCTTCGGGGGGAGAGACTCACTGGTGCTGGGGTGCCCAAGCAGCCATCACCAGCAGAAAACCAGGAGGTGATCATGCAGCGACCACCTCCAGTGCTCTCCCAAAGAGTGCCATGGCAAAGGAGGGATACCAGGCAGCTCTCACTGAGATGTCTGATGAGGGTGGCACTAGAGTGCCTAGTGGTGGGGGGGGGAGAAAGCATGGTAGGAAGATGATCACTCACTACATTGCCGAGTTGATCATCAAGGGGTACTCCTTCACAGTCATAGAGAATCCTGCATTGCGATGGTTGCTCAATTATCTCACTCCCTGGTACACAGCTCCTTCTCGCACCATGATGAGCAGGACTGTGGTGCCCTTGCTTTACAGGGCTGCCAGGGACTTCATGAAGGAACAGCTCTCCTTTGCTGCAGGGTGGGCTGTTCACTTCACGTTGGATATCTGGACCATGATGCATATCTCTTGCTGACTGCCCACTGGTGGCAACCCAGTGAGATCATGGGTGGTGGGTGGGAAATCGAAGCTAGGCAGGGACAAGGCCCCTGGGCCGGCTACTGCCAGGCTCTGCTACATGTCGAACCACTCGATGCACTGTGCACAGGGGCCAACATCGGAGTCACCATCAGAAGGCAATTAGAAGAGTGGGTAGGTGAGGATGCCATCATGGGCTTCATGGTGACAGATGGTGGCAGCTTGCCACTGTTTGGCTTCCAGGACCTCGACTTTGAGGGTGACTGAGGTGAGCACAGTCTCATTGGGCCTCCATCCTCTCTTAGTCTGTGCACTGGGAAGTTTGATTAGAAATGTTCTTCCCAAAATTAAAAGTAAAGAGAGAGACCAGAGAGAGACATGACCTCTCAAATCATTCCAATTGGCAGATAGATGCCCCACAAAACTCCCCCTCCCAATGGCATTCTTTCACCCAGGCCACCCTCCCCAGAACACCTCCATAACCCCAGTAGCTCTTCAGCTACCCATCCAATCCATCCACCCCCCCCCACAAAAAATAGAATGCAGAACAGTTTTCACTCAAGCTAGTACAATACAATTCCAAAAACAGAAAAACCCACAGGACAGGAGTGGCACAGAAATTGACAATTGTCTTTGCAAAGGCGGATGGGGGCATTGGGCAATACTCCCTCTAAGCTGTGCAGTCCTGTGAGTGAAAATTGTACTTTGTGAGCTACTGGCATTAAAGTTGTGAGCGGGCAGGTGATTTGGCTACTGTATGAATTGGTTTGCTCTGGAATCATCCTTCCTGAGCTAAGAGAAAAATGTGTGAGCCAGAGGCTAAAAAACTGTGAACAAGCTCACACTAACTCAGCTAAGCTTAGAGGGAACACTGGTGGTGGCACCAGGTGAGGGAGGGCCCATGATGAGAGGGGCAGCCGCACCTAAGCTAAAGTTCCTTAGATGGGACAATGACAGCTGGTGTGTTGCTGCAGAGAGAGGAGGATCAGGGTGGGCAAACAGCAACACCCCTCCCTCTCTATTTCTGAGACCTTCCTTCCTTGGCTTGACTCAATGGGTAAGGGAATGTTTGTGGACTGACTGGGCAGCAGTCCCACAAAATACCACTACCCAGATTTTGAGTCTTTTTTGGGGGGTGCAACTCTAGCTCACCTCCCCATGGTGTACCCTGGGTCATGCTAAAGAACTAGAACATCCCTCAGGTAGGCAATCCCAGATCCCCCGTCCACACTGCCCAGTGGACCATTGACAAGACAAGCAGCCCTCCTCAGGACTACTTGACAAGGGCAAAGGGGATACTCGGTCTTGTGGAGCTCAGCTTAGCTGGCATGTCCCAGAAAAGCAGTGGGTTCGGCTGCTTGTAAGGGAGGAAGTAATTGGGGTAGGAGAGGATCCAACCTGGATAGGTAGGCTTGGAGGGTACACGGAACCTTTTTTTAAGTTTAACAGACTAATACTAGTCTCATTATTGTGAGAACTACAATGTGGATAAGAAAGATGAGAGATAGGATAAAGGAGTACTAGCTAAGGGAAGAGGCAGGAGTGGGACAGGTGAAAGGAAGAAAGATCCCCTTAGATTTCCATTCTACAAATCAAAGGGATAGTGAGGTACAGGAGAGAAAACACAGGAAAGTCAGTGTGGGAAAGACTATATCCAGCTATCTGTCTCTTGCTGTGAAGTGGGGGAGGTTGACCCAGGAAAAGCATCTTATTGACTTTGAGCATGTGCCACATGTATCCTTTGGAAACTCCCAAGCAATCCATTCACTGCAGTCCATCTGATCTTACAAGTGAGGTGACAAGCTAGTGGGGTGTCAAAGAGGAGAGAGGTTAGATAAGGTTGTGTGGAACCCACTTCCACCTATCCTTCTATTCCCAGTTTCCCCAGGTCTGCAAGGGGGGGGGTGCATGTCTTGAAGCTTTTGAATGCAGTAATGCCATACAGGTTGGCAGGCAGGCAGTGGCAGGCACAGGATTCTGTCACCAGACTGGCAGTACTGCATTCAGTGCACTGGTTTTGCTGTCCTTTCAGAAAGGCCCCAATTGACAGAGATTCTCTGATGTTATATAAGAGCATAAGAGAAGCCAATGTTGGATCAGGCCAATGGCCCATCTGGTCCAACACTCTGCCACACAGTGACCAAAAATACCAGCTGCCATCAGGAGGTCCACCAGTGGGGCCACTCAGGATCTAGAAGCCCTCCCACTGTTGCCCCCCCAGCACCAAGAATACAGAGTGTCACTTGCCCCAGAGACCAAGAGTCCTGTACCTTGTGGATAATAGCCACTGATGGACCTCTGCTCCAGTCACCATATGTTTGTCCAATTCCCCCTTGAAGCTGTTCATGCACCACCACCTCCTGTGTCAGTGAATTCCATATGTTAATCACTCTTTGGGTGAAGAAGTATTTCCTTTTATCTGTTCTGCTCAGCAATCTCATTGAGTGCCCAGTGCCAAAGAGTTCTTGTATTGTGAGAAAGAGAGAAAGGTACTTCTTTCCCTACCTGCTCTGTCCCATGCATAATCTTGTAAATCTCTCTATACTGTCTGTCACCCCCTCATCATCGATTTATATAGGGCAGGGCCTATTTGGTCCTGTTGGTTTGTCTTGTGGGGTTTCTCCAGTGCCATTTGTTCTGGAGTGTGCCGCTTGTTCTCCTGGCAAACAAGCACCTCTCAACAGTTTACTATCCCTGAGATTCTCTGGTAGAGTCTGACTGCTGGGTGCCTGCTTGCCTGCCTTGCTGAGTGCTGCTGGCTGGGTTTCCCCATTGGAAACAATGGAGGGAATGGGGGCAACCTGTTTGGGTGCCTATAGAACCTGTTTGGGTGCCTATAGAATTGGACCTACTGGTCCAATTTCTTTGGGAATTGGGAGTTTACATGGGGAGAGGCTCCACATACTACCCTGAAGATTTGGAGCCTCTCCCTCAAACCCGCTCCCCCCCATGGCCACTAACAGCACCATGGGGAAAAGTAACTTTTTCCCCACCACAGAGAACAATGGAGGGGATGGGGCTACCTGTTTGGGGGTCCATAGAATTGGACCTCATGGTTAAATTCTCTTGAAACCTGGAGGGTACTTTGGAGAGAGGCTCCAGCAGCTACACTGCAAGTTTGGAGTCTTTCTCTCAAACCCCTTCCCCCACAGCCCTCTGAATATACCCTATGTTTTTGCTATTGACTTCAAAGGCCATAGGGTATAATGGGCTGCAATTGATTTGGCAGGCTGAATGGCTCCTGAATCAGGCTGCATTGCTGAAAGTGGGATTTGGCAGCCATTCGGCCCAATTTGAATTGGGCTGAAATTTTTCTTTTTTTTGGACATCCCTAGTAATGAGTAGATCTAGGATGCATTTCCATACTTAGTTAGAAGAACATTTGCTAGGACTGTAGGATGTCTCTCTCTCTCTCTCTCTCTCTCTCTCTCTCTCTCTCTCTCTCTCTCTCTCACACACACACACACACACACACACACACACACACCTAGTGGGGAAGGCAAAAAGTGACTCCCACAAATGTTTTACCATTTTTTCAACACTAAAGAAACAGTCTTAACAATGTTCCCATAAATGTATGCAATCAAGGTTGTTTAATTATAATTCACAGAGTTGTTTTATCAAAACAACAAAAATATAATGTGTTCATTCATTGCAGCCTGGCACTTTCTTGTCCTCTAATCTCTACGGTACAAAACAGCTTTTTGTTCATGCCTTCACCTCTACCACCAGAAGGCAGGGGGTACAGAATCACTTTTAAAAACCTCCACCATGTAAGCAAAAACATACAAGGGGATCTTTCTCATTAACTTTCAGATATTGTCCTTCTGTTGGAGTCACTAGAAAAACTTGCACAGTGTGAAAGTCTGCAAACAGGTGTTCCTAAAGAGGTTTTAATATGCAATCACAGCTCCCCAATGTTTAGTTGGTGTTTTCTTAAACGTACAAGGCACCCAGCGCATACTCAGGGGACCAGTAGAGTGTGTGTAAATTATAAGAAAAAGCAATTGTGTTTTTCTTCTGCAGGATGCAAAATGAATACTGGAGCTTAACTTCTCTTGCTATTTCTTCCTGAATTTTAAGGGCAATGAGCCATTTCTAAGGAAGACTAGAAGTTCAGCTTCATAAAATTTCAAAAGTCTGAAATCCTACTTAGCACTGTCAAAAATTACCTACACTCTTGTCCAAACACAATACAAGGAAGCATATGTATTCACACATTCCTTTTCTTTCCAGTTGATTTTTTTCACCCCAAAACAGAGAATTCTAAATTCTATTAAAATCAGTGAACTGGATCCATACTTATACAATCAGAGCAAGTTTGTGGAATTGATTGTTTTCCATAACAATATATCATATGACATGAGAGGCTGCAGACAGGAGGGGGATCATCCAAACTCCCCTTCCCTCTTTTGTGCACGAGTGAAGCTCCATGAACAGAGCTAATCTTGCACAAGAGTGAAGGGGTAATTTCAACAGATTCTCTCATCTTGCTCCATCTCCCATGTCACATTCTGGAGGGCCTCTTGATCCTCTGTACTGGCTTGTTGGCATGCTCAGGGGCTGCTGGAGGAAGGGGAAGGTGGTAAAATTGTGTCTATAAATTGGTTATGTTCATGGAAGCCTTGGACCAATGTAATGGCATTTATTGTTTTTGGTTCCACAGGGTAGGAGTATACTTCTCCCACACTTCCTTTTCCAGAAGAGGTTGTTCAAAGTAGTCAAGCCAGTGTCTGCCATATTTTAATCAGAATTACAATCCATGCAATCCTAGACTCCTTTCCCTACCAGTTGCCCACAACTCTGAATCAGACTGCTGCAAACCCCTTTTATGAGAACATAAAAGAAGCTAATACAAGGAAATGGTCTCTAGAAAATTAAAGGGAGTTTCAGTTTAACTCCCTTCACAGGTCAGCTTTTAGACTGAAATGCCTTACCCTCCCAGCCAGTGGCTGGGGGATGGAAGGGAAGTTTGCAAAACCAAAAAGCCGAAGAAATTTGGGAAACTCTAATTGGTAGCTGAATTTGTATTTGGCTTAGGAATACTGAATAAATACTCAAAAGGCATTTTGGGGTTTTTCCTCCCAGAACTGATCCTGTGCAAGCTAGAGACACCAAACTTGCAACAGACCACCAGCTGACTCTTTTTTACCTGTCATCCAAGTCTGGTGATAGAATTGGATTCATTGGGTCTGAGTTACACTCCCCCCAAAGAAGGTGCCCCTATCCTCCATGGTTTCCAATGGAGGGGGGGAAACAGCAAAAAAGCAAGGGCAATAGAAGACCAGCAGAATAGAATCAAAATCCCTGAGAATCTCTGCAGTAACAACTGAAGGGGAGGCATTTTTGCAAGCCCAGCAGAACCAGAGAAATGTGCCCAGCAGAACAATTGCCACTGAGGAACTGCAAACCCAACAGGACTAAGGTCAACCTAGGAAAGTGCTTTTGGGGAAAATGTCAGACACAGGTTCAAATGTGTGCAGAATGGACCCTCTGCAAGCTACACACACCAAACTTCCAGGGAACCTCACCCTGCTGCCGCTACTCTAAAATATCTTCAAGTTGGGGACAGATTACATTTCTGGGGACCCAGTTATGGACTCCAAAAAAAGGTCTCCCCAGTGCTCTCTCTGGAAAAGACAGCTGCAGTTACAGCCAGGAGTCTATGGAACAGCTCAAGAACAAGCCAGTGACACCAAACTAACAGGAAAAATTTACCTGGGCAGATTCCACCCCCCCCCAGTCAGAGCCATGAGGCTTGGGTTATTTTTACACTGAATTCATTGTATTCTGCTGTGTCTACTATCTTGTCTGTTGCTTGTGCGCTTGCGTAGTAATGCCAGCTGCAACATGGGAGAATGGTTCAGCCGCTCTGGCTTATCATGACAGCCTTGAATGAGAGGCTATGGAGTATTCTTTGTTTAAGGGAATTTTCCAGTCCTGTGAGACCGAGGGGTGGGGGCAACTCATTCTCCTGATCATCAAGTAATCTCCTGCCGGGAGTTTCCCGTGCGTGTGCTAAAAGTTCATTTGCTAGTCGCGCTTTTGCATCATACTATAATAATGCCTAACCAGCTTGTGCCACCATTCCTGACAATAATCGTGTTCCTGTGGGTTACAGCATTGTATTCCAATAAAGCTTTTCTTCACATAAGGAATGCTTGGATCTACTTGCTATTGAACCTGACAGAATTTGTCAGGAATCCTCATCTAACTCCTCACCGGATACCGCCTCTCCATCCAAGGATGAGTGGCCCTGGAGGAGTACCGGTGACAGTCCCGAGTACCACAACTCCTGTCACCCTGATTCCAATTACGACTACTCCAGTCACCATGGTCCCGATCACCACCGTTCCAGTGACCACGACCCCAGTCACCTCAGTGCTCGGGACAATGGACAGCCCGGTCACCCCGTCTACTACTGGTATTCCAGTGACTACCTTCACCACCCTGATTTACAGTCCAGCCGGACCGACTCCAAAGGATGGTGGAGCGATACCCATGACCCATTACCAGTTTGCTCTGGTTTCATGGGATAAGTGGGTCACACAGCGGAGACCATGGGATTGGTCTAAGAACTTGCTGGACTCAACCCAGACGACGTGGGCTTTGCCGGGGAGCCAAAGCCGGGATAGCTTGGTGGATCCCCGTGGAAGTTTTGGATTACTGCAGGGGAGGACTCCCCGAGGTCTGGTGAGACCTAGTCCTGCCAAGGACGCTGATGCTTGTATGGACACTTTGGAAGAGGACTGCTGCCAGTTGATGCGAGACATGGGGAAGTTAATGCAGAACCTCCCCACGATGATGGACCAGGCCATTTGTACCCATATGCTTGCGCAACCTGCACAGGTACCTGCCCCGCTCCTAGGACCGGGACTGGGACCCCTGATACCCCCAGGACAGCTGGTCCTGGGGCAGCCTCTGCCAGGACAGCCGGTTCCGGGACAGCCATCACCAGGGCAGCCCGTTCCTGGACAACCTCCACCGGGCGGTCCTCTGGCATTACCGGCACCCGTGCCTCCAGGTCCATTGCCGGTGCGGCCCCCAGGACCGTTGCCAGTGCCGGGACCTGGTCCAGGGATGGGACCACTCCAGCTGATGCCACGACCAAAAGACCTGCTGGATATCACATTCGATGGAGACCCTGAAAGCTTATCCTTCTTTATCCTCCAAGTGGGGAAGTTTATGCAGTGCTGGGGCCACCTGTTCCCCGATGAGGAGCAACATGTGAAGTTTATCACCTCCCGCCTGAGGGGAATTGCTACTAGCTGGTATGTAGCCCTGCATGATCTGGAGGTGGCAGAGCTGGGTAGCGTGGACGGTTTCATGTGGGCCTTAAGAAACTGCTTTGAAGATCCAGCAGCAGCCCGGAAGGCCAAAGCGTTCCTCTGCACTTTCTCACAGGGACGCCTTACAGTACGCGAGTACTCTACAGAATTCCAGAAATATGCGGCTAAAATACGGGACTGGACAGACCCAGTATTAGCCCAACAATACCGAATGGGACTTGCTGTAGATGTCTGCAACAACGTCCTAAGCTCCAAAGAACTGTGCACCTTGCAGGGCTGGATGGAAGAAGCAGAACGTGCAGAGAGCCGCTTGCGCATCATGAAGCTGGATGTCTCCTTGGGGAATAACTGTCCCTCCACTTCTGCCCCCCAGCCAAAGGGTAAGCCAGCTCCTCCGGCAACCGCCCTATGGGACCAGTGCATGAAATAGGGCCTCTGCCTGAGATGTGGAGAAAAGGGGCATTTTGCTGCCTCCTGCCTGAAGGAGGATCCCAGCCCAAGCCCCCCTCGTGAGGATGATTGACGCCGGACAGGAGTCCCAGGCCGGAAGGGAACTGCGAAGCCCAAGAATCCACACGCCTTGTTTGTGCATCAAGAAAACTTTGACCCTCTGCTGATGGAGGAGGAAGCCCCGGAGTTGCCGGGAAATGAGTCGGTCCTGTTGTAAGTGGTATGGCACAGCAGGACCCGACACCCGAAGCGCCGAATGTGGTGAGCAATTACCCCTCCCTATTTTTTGTGACTGTGGTCATTATGAGCCCCACCATGATGACCCACATTAGAGTACGTGGCTTGATTGACTCGGGGTGTGGGAGGGACCTCATCAACCCTTCATTAGTCACGGGGTTGGAAGCAGCGGTAGTAAAGCTGAAAGAGCCTATAACTTTTACCCAAATGGATGGGTCGCCTATGAAAGAGCCCTGTAAATTTGAGACTGTACCTTTGCGAGTAGGGGCAGGCGACCATTGGGAACACCGATCCTTTGTGGTTGCACCACAAGCCAAGTTCCCTCTCATCCTGGGCAGCCCATGGCTCCATGGTCATGATCCCTATATCTTATGGTGCATTTCATATCTCCAAAATGTTCAGAGCACAAATGGGATCCAGAGTGGGGTGCCCCGCCAGATAATGAACCCCCCAGAGCGTGCCTTGCTGCTGAGGAAATGGCCTGCATTCCCAAGGAGTATAAAGACTTATCCCGGGTGTTTGAGAAGGAGGAGGAAGCAGATGAGCTTCCCCTCATTGCAACTCTGACTGTGCCATTGAGATCCTCCCAGGTCAAAAAATGCCAAGGGGAAAGATTTATGCGATGAGCCCCATGGAGAAGGAGGAATTGCGGAAATTTATTGATAAGAACCTAGCTCGGGGTTTCATTCGGCCAGCGTCTTCCCCGTTTGCGGCCCCCGTATGGGGGACTCCGCTTGTGCACAGATTATAGAGGTCTGAACGCTGTGTCGGCTACCAATGCTTACCCCATGCCCCTCATTAAAGACCTTCTGGCAGAGGTAGCACGGGGCAAAATCTTTTCCAAGCTTGATTTGAGGGATGCTTATTTCTGAGTACGAATAAGACAGGGAGATGAATATAAGACTGCTTTCAACACCCTCTTGGGACAATTCGAATACCGTGTGATGCCATTCGGGCTCCAGGGGGCTCCAGGAGTGTTTATGAATTTGATTAATGAGGTGTTGCACCCGTACCTTTTTAAGGGCGTGGTTGTTTACTTGGATGATATCTTGCTGTACTCACCTGATGCCGAGTCCCATGTTCAGTTGGTGAGGCAAATGCTCCTGAAACTCTTAGAGCACAAGCTGTTTGTCAAACTGTCTAAATGAGAGTTCCACCAAACCCACATTGACTTCCTGGGCTACCGCATATCTCCAGATGGTTTAGAAATGGATCCTAAAAAAGTCCAAGATGTATTAGCATGGGAGCCCCCAAAAACTAGGAGGCAGCTCCAGAGCTTCATTGGCTTTGTGAATTTCTACCGCCAATTTTTGCCCCATTTTGCCCAAGTGAGTCTTCCCCTTACTGATCTCTTGAAAACTAAGGGAAAGGGAGTGGAAGCCGCATGACCAGGGGCGAGACTGGAATGGACCCCAAAATGTCAGAAGGCATTCGAGCAGCTAAAGAAACTTTTTACCATGGAACCAGTCCTTGCACACCCTGATGAGACAAAAAAATTTGTAGTGCAAGTTGACGCTTCTGATGCTGCTATGGGGGGGACGATTTTACAAGAAGGCTCTGATGGACATTTACACCCCTTAGCATATGTCTCCCGCAAATTTAATGATACTGAACGCTTCTGGCCAGTGTGGGATAAGGAAACGGCCTTGATCTGCCTGGCATTGGTGACCTGGAGGCATTGGTTAGAAGGGGCCCGGGTACCATTCGAAATTTGGACAGATCACAAAAACCTTGAGGTCTTGCGCAAGCCTCGTAACCTTAATGCTAAGCAATTCCGTTGGGCTAAGTTCTTCTCCAAGTTCCAGTTTACTCTGCACCATTTCCCAGGGAGGTCCAACCCATTAGCAGATGCACTCTCAATGCTTCCCCAACATGAGAGCAAGCAGGTGGAAGTCCAGGAATCGTTCTTCACCCCTACCCAGTTAAGTGGGGTGGTGATTACCTGAAAGCAGATGCAAAGTGTAAAAGCACCCCAGCAACAGGGGGTTTCCTGGGAGGAGCGTTTTGCCAAAGCCCTGACAGACGAAGAAAGGCAAATGCTCCAGTCCAATACTCCCCTGGAATGCCGCGCGAATGGTTGCTGGTACCGAGGAGGGAAAATCTTTGTCCCCGAAACCTTGCAGCAAGAAGTTTACAGTCAGTCTATGGGCTAAAGCCAGCCGGCCACTTTGGCTATGTTAAATCCTTGCACTTACTACAACGGGAATTCTGGTGGCCCCAAATGAGGAAAGACTTGTCTCTATTTGTGCAATCTTGCCCTGTGTGTAGCCTCTGGAAGACAATGGGGGGCAAGCCCCCAGGTCTCCTACAGCCATTGCCTACCCCCAGTCAACCATGGGAAGTCATTTCCATGGATTTCATTACTGATTTACCTCCCAGCAAACACATGACGGTCATCTGGGTGGTGGTGGATCTTTTCTCCAAACAAGCCCATTTTATCCCGTTCCCAGGGCTACCTACTGCTAAAGTGTTATCAAAAGCCTTCCTTCAGCACATCGTTAGACTGCATACTTTGCCAGCAAAGGTAATATCCGACCGCGGCTCTCAATTTGTTTCCAAGTTATGGACAGAGTTAATGTTGTTAATGGGAGTTGAACATGCTTTAAGCAGCACCTATCATCCAGAGACTGATGGGCAAACAGAATGGGTTAACCAAACCCTTGAACAGTATCTCCGGTGCTTCACTAACTACCAACAAGACAACTGGGTGGACCTGCTACCCCTGGCCGAATTTGCATATAATAACTCCTGGCATTCCTCCACAGGAGTCTCTTCCTACAAGGCAGCCCTGGGCTATGACAGCCCCCCCGCCATTCCTAAAATCGATAGCGGGGGGGTTGGAGAAGCGGCAGATTGGTGCAAGGCACTAAAAGACTCCTGGCCGCTTCTATGTGAGACTCTGGAGGCTGTGAAGGCAGCTTATAAAACACAGGCTGACAAGAAAAGGGTGGTGGGTTGGGATCTTCAGCCTGGGAGTTAGGTGTATCTGTCTACAAAAAAATTGCGACTGACTCAGCCTTCTAGAAAATTGGCCTGGAAATACATTGGTCCTTTTAAGATTGTCCGTTGTATTAATAAGGTGACTGTAGAATTGGACTTGCCTAAGAACCTGAAATATATTCATCCCATATTCCATTGCAGCCTTCTGAAGCCCGCGTACCCCCTGAATAAATGGCGACCTGAGCAACCAGTGCCTCCCCCTTTGATTGTGGATGACAATGAACATTATGAACTTGCTGATATCCTGGACTCAAAGCTGATTCGTGGGCAACTCCACTACTTAGTGGAATGGGTTCACTTTGGTCCCCAACACAGAGAATGGGTTAAAGTCATAGACATTCGAGCACCCTTTCTCCTTAAACAGTTTCACAACAAGTTCCCAACCAAGCCTGGGGGCCTGGCGTATGTTCCTGCCCGCAGGGTGGGATGAGTTTTGGGGAGGGCAGAATGTCAGAGCCATGAGGCTTGGGTTATTTTTTCACTGAGTTCATTGTATTCTGCTGTGTCTACTATCTTGTCTGTTGCTTGTGCGTTTGCGTAGTAATGCCAGCTGCAACGTGGGAGAATGGTTCAGCCGCTCTGGCCTTGAATGAGAGGCTATGGAGTATTCTTTGTTTAAGGGAATTTTCCAGTCCTGTGAGACTGAGGGGTGGGGGCAATTCATTCTCCCGATCATCAAGTAATCTCCCGCTGGGAGTTTCCCATGCACGCGCTAAAAGTTCATTTGCTAGTCACGCTTTTGCATCATACTATAATAATGCCTAACCAGCTTGTGCCGCCATTCCTGACAATAATCGTGTTCCTGTGGGTTACAGCATTGTATTCCAATAAAGCTTTTCTTCACATAAGGAATGCTTGGATCTACTTGCTATTGAACGTGGCACCCCCCCAGCCAGACATTGGAAGCAAAGCATCTCCCCTATGCTTGCAGCCCCCCAGTCTCCAAAGGCAGATTCTGAAGGGCAGAAAGGCAGACATGGCAAGACTTCCAACAGGGGATCCCCAAAGTTACACCATGATGACAGGTTGGCAGGCACCCCAGCCATACAAGGCCAGTGGAAATCTGAGTTTTCCATTTAAAGTGATTAGTGATGCAAACTGTCTTGCATAATAAAGAAAGATTGTACAGTTTCTTGCCCAACCAAGTGTTTATGGATTGAAGTGTTGATGTATGTTCATATACTGAAATAATGCATGGGTACTATTTCAAGTATCTATTTATTTATTACATTACATTTATTAACCGTCTAATCCCCACAGTTGTGGGGCTCTAGACGATGTACAAAAATTTGAAAACCATAAAAACATAAAATCACATCCAACATATACAATAATTAAAAGCAAGTGGTGAAAATTCTTGCAGTTCCTTCCCATACCTGGTCTGAGTGTTTTAGATGCACAGGGAAGGAGTAAGTTCCACAAGAAATAGGGATCCAGGTAGGATGCCAGCCATGATGTTGACCATCGCAGTCCTCAACCAAATGCCTAGTGGAACACCTCTGCCTTACAGGCCCTGCAGATTTGCATAAGATCCCACAGGGCCCTGATGTTATTTGGCAGAGAGTTCCACCAGGTCGGGGTCAGGGTCAAAAAGGCCCTGGCCCTGGTTGAGGACAGCTGAATATCTCTAGGGCCAGGGACCACCAGCAAGTTGTTCTGTGAAGAGTGTAATGCTCTCCCAGGGGTGTAACAGAGGAGGCAGTTCCACAGATACATCTGTCCCGGACAGCTCAAAGCCTTAAAGGTCAGAACCAGAACCTTGAACTTGACTTGGTGCTCCACTGGAAGCCATGCATCTGGCACAGCACAGGTTGAATAAGTGCAGTCCATGATGTTCCTGTTAGGATGTGCGCCACTGCATTCTGGAATAGTTGGCGCTTCCTGGCCAGTTTCAAGGGCAGGCCAGCATAGAGAAAGTTACAGTAATCTAGCCCGGAGGTGACTGTCACATGGATTACTGTGGCTAGGTCAGAGTGTGACAGGAAAGGGGCCAGCTGCTGGGTTTGGTGCAGATGGAAAAATGCCAGCCTGGCTGTATGTGTTACCCGGGCCTCCATATTAACAGAAGCATCCAGGATCACACTCAGGATCTTGATGGACTGCACTGGTGCCAATGGCACCCTGTTAAGGGCTGGTAATCTGAACATGAGCCCTGAAGTCCTCCCCCCCAGCCACAGAGCCCCATCTTTGTTGGATTCAGTTTCAACCTGCTCTTTTAACTATCCCACCATGGCCTCCAATACCCATGGCCTGATTTTTGGGGGCAGCATCCAGGTGGCCATCCAAAAATAGATACAACTGGGTGTTATCAGTATATTGGTGACACTCAAACCTGAAACTCCATGCCAGTTGAGTAAAGGGGTGCATATAAATGTTAAACAACATCAGGAAAAGAAGTGTCCCCTGAGGGACCCTACACTCCAAGGGGCATCTAGAGGACGCATTCTCCCCAAGTGCCACCCTCTGTCCACAACCATAGAGAAATGAGGTAAGCCATTGGAGGGATACCCTGTGAACTCCTATGTCAGCAGGGCAGTGGGTCAGAAGATCATAATCAACCATGTTGAACACTGCCATAAGATCTAATAGCAATAACAGCCCTGACCTGCCTTGATCCAGCTGTCTAGAGAGATTGCCTGTTTCCATCCCATGGCCAGGGCAGAAGCTGGACTAAAATGGATCCAGTGCTAATGGCAACCCTGGAGCTGTTCAGCCACTGTTTTCTCCATTACCTTGCCCAGGAACAACAAATTCAAAACTGGGTGGTAATTGGTAGGATAAGAAGGATCCAGAGTTGGCTTTCCCCCAAAAAAGCGGTGTAATCACAGCCTCTTTGATAGGTCCTTGATTCCAGGGACAGTTGATAAGTTCCCTCAATGGGCCCCATATGCCAGCCTTCACCAGCCACAAGGGACATGGGACAAGGGGGCATGTGACTGGTATGACAGCACCCAGGATCCTGTCAACATCAGCAGAGGAGAACAGGTTGAAAGTGTTGAAGATTGAATTCAAAGACAGCCAAGGGGCTTCCAGTTCACTTACTGCATCAATGTTAGCAGGTAGGTCCTGGCAATGCGACAAGACTTTATCCACAAAGTTCTGGTAATGGCGACTTGCAACTCAGACATGTCTCCGGGATGCTCCCGGGACACAAGCTGAGCGCCAGCGGTTCGGAGGCGGGGGGTGAGCAATCGCTACTCCCTGGGAGTCTTGGGGTAAAGGTTCCCAGCCAAGGGGCTTTGAAGGGGGCATCCTCTTCTCCAGCGTGATGCTGGAGAATTGAGGCACTCCCTCGTCCCAGTGGTCCAGCCGTTGTGTGTTCATACAGACTTAGAGGCGCTAGCCGGGACAAGCAGCAGAGATCGGGTGACCAAACAATCGCAAGCAATGTTGGAAAATGAATGAAGTGAGTTTAAAAAATGTTGAATCTGCAGCATAAAAAGAAAGTACCCCCTTGGCAGAACCATGAGAAGCGAGTGGGGGAGGGGCCCCTACCATACGCAGAGACATTAAAGCATATTTACAAGGGGGGAGCAGAAGAACAAGCATAGAAACCAATTTTGAGAGCCTTACCAGCCAAAGTTAAAGCATATTGGAGGTTTTCAGAGATTATGACGAACTGTCAGCTAACGTAAACAATCTATAAAGATGGCAGGGAGGCGACCCGATAAGGGACAGAAAGCAAAACCACCAGGCAGCATAAGTCCTCGGCCGGAAGAAACCATAGAGTTCTCTAGGCTTCTATTGCACTCTCTTCACCCCCTGCTGGACCAGATGGCCAACATTAACCAGCAATTGACAACTCTGAACCAGAATTCACAGCACAGCAATTTCAACTGGCAGAAAACACCAAGAAAACAGAGCAAGTGGTGGAAAAAGTGAAGGAAGTTGATGCCAGCTCTATAAAAGTAGGAAAAAAATGCAAGTGCTAGAAAAGAAGCATGCTTCGTCGGAAACGCAATTACTACAGCTACAAATGGAAAGAACAAACATGGTACTCCAGTTCCAAGGGGTGTCAGAAGCCCCTAATGAGAATCTAAAGCAACTATTGAGTGATGCATTGGCCCCAATGACGGATTTAAAAGCAGAAGATATCTTAAGCAAAATGGATGTGGCTTATAGAGCCTACTCTACGTACATTAAAAAGAATAATCTGCCTGGGGAAATTGTCGTGAGATTCTCAAAACGGCATATAAGAGACTTAATCTTAAAAGCGACTGAAAATCGGAGGCAACAATGTAAGGATCTTGAAAGATATCCCATTTGAGATAAGAAAAAAGAGACAGAAGTACAAGGAATTAATCCTTTTTTTACAGACAAACAGCATTGCGTACAGGTGGTTAATTCCCGAAGGTGTCACTTGCAAGATAAAAGAGAGGAGAGAAAAAATTGACTCTGTTTTTAAAGCTCAAGGGTTTTTGCGGCTACAACTGGAAGGTCCAGAAGAGGAGAAGAAAGAAGAAGAAGACAGCAAGTCTACTGGAGAGTTGGACTCTATGTCCTCTGATGAGGACTCTGATGCAGATAAGGCTACCAACTGAGAGACCGTAGAGAGAAACAAAACAAGAACTGAGACTCTTTTCTTTATTTTGGGATGACTGGGGGAGGGATCTTGAAATGGGAAAGTAGTTAAGCAGATACAGTAGTGGGATTTTTAGATCACGCTCAATGTTTTTCTAAAGCTCTTTTTGGACTTACATAGATACAAGCATTTTTGAAGATCTTCATCTCTTGGGGTTTTAGTCAGTAGTGGTTATCTTTTCTTTATCCTTAGTTTAGATGGTTCCCTTCCCGTTTCTGTTTTAGTTTTGTAGTTTTAAAAAATGCAAATAAAAAATTCCCCTTCGGGGGGCCAAAAAAAAAAATGACTTTATGCACAAAAAAGCTTGCAAGTACCTCACAGCCTATTGTCAAATTCCTATTCTTTTCATTCCCTTTTGACAGGAATGTCAGAGACCTAATCACCCTAAATAATTGCACCGGGCATAAGCTAGCGGATGCAATGGAGGCAGAGAAGAACTCTTTCTCCGCAGTCTTCAGGGCCACCTCATAGGATTTCATAAACATCAGAAACATAAAATAGGATGCTCTTGCAGCTTTGTCACAATCCCATTGCCAAACTCACTCAAGTTGTCTGAGTTCTCATTTCATCTCCCTTAGTTCAGAAGTGAGCCAGGGGGGTGATCTACCACAGAATCTCAGAGGACGTCAGGGAGCAACCTCACCAATGGCTTCAGAGAGACTAAGTTCCAGTCCTCTATCAGCTCATCTAATGTGGCACTGGAAGTCATTGGATCCTGCAGAGCATTCTGGAATCCAATTGGATCCATGAGTCTCTGTGAGTGAGCATAAATTGGCTCGTTGTCTAGATGGGGGAGGCAGAGATGCCTAGCTGGGCCTTCAGAACCGAGTGGTCAGACCATGGCACTTCATATCTGGAAGTTAGGACCAGCTCTATCTCCACCCCAAAGATCAAATCCAATGTGTGGTCTGCTTGGCATACTACTTAGTATGCTACTAAGTAGTAGTTGTACCTCTAGGGTTGCTTCCATGGTGGATGTTAGGACTGTCCCCTCTACAATCTTTACAAGTTGTGGGTGAATTATATTTCTTGGGTCCCAGTTATGGATCCCCAAAAGGTCTCCCATATTTATAACCTCCCACCCCTCCTCTGTGTGCTGTGAGGGTGAACGTGAGTGTGACTGTGCAAAGGGTACTCATCTGGGGGGGGGAGAAGTCTTCCATCCCCCATGTACAACAGCCCTCCAGCCCAGGCACCAAAACCATCCTGCCAGGCCACTGGAACCCAGCCCTAGCAGGGCTCGGAGCCTTCTGCCCCTGATCAGTTCTTGGCCCTGGGGTTCTCCATAGAGGCAAAAGAGTTGTTAGCAGAACTGCCCAGAGACACCAGCAGTTTCTAACACTCTTTGGAGAGGACTCCAAAAGGTTAAAAGGGCTACATGTAGGGCCCAAGAAGCAGTCACTCACCTTGTCAGTGCTGAACTGATTGCTGTGGATGGCCAACCCTTTTCCCTCAGGGAGGACATAGCATTTCACCGGCTGTAGTGGGGATAATCAAGGCTCAGGTCTCCAGAGCACAGGGCACAACTGTGCACTCCAAATTAGACCTCTGGAGTAGCCAGCAGGATGGTTGCGGAATGGCCCATGCCCCAGGAGATTATAGCCATGCCACTGGGCTACAAAGTGGTTCTGCTCCATGTGCAGGGGACAGATGCAGACCACACGGTGCAAAACATCGCCACCATGTGACACAGAGAAGCCTGAGGGAGTGGGTGGGTGGCAGCAATATTGTCCATTGAGTCAGCTGGCCTGGGAGAAGGAGCTGGAACAGAACTGCTGGTGAGGTGAGTGTTAGTTTTGCTTTTCCTAAACTGCTGAGAAGCATTAACTGAGATTGCTGTGTGACAGATCTTTGTGGTTGAATCTGCATTTGCATTTTTAAATCAGTTTTGTGCTGTAGTTGCATTTTTAAATCAGTTTTGTGCTGCTGTGACACTGTCTTTCTCTATGCTTGACGACGCCACAGCAGCATGAAACTGATTTAAAAATGCAAATGCAGATTCAACCTGTGTGAGGGGGTGTGAATACTTGGAGCCTATTGGAGAGGGGTTTCTGATAAATGTGTGTGTGGGGGGTTGTCTGGTTTGTTGCTGGAAGAGGAGGGCTGGTTGCCTGGGGCTGGTTGCTGGCCCTGCCTTCTGCTGATACTCTGGCTGTTGAGAGGTGGGGGCTGTGAACCTTTGAACTGCAAGGCTCCTCCTCATCAGAGGTGTGAGCCTTTGGTGTGAGTCAAAAGGCAAGAGTTAAGGGCTCTTAGCCTGAGGATCAGGCCTGGGGATCCCATAAGCAGTAAAGAAACTTTTACATTGCTGTGCTTGTTACCCCCTTTGGCTCAGATAGCAATTTGGTCAGTTCTCTAAGTTTCAGGGTATATTAAGACACCAAGGTATTTCTAGGTCTTTAACCCACTTGGGAGTGATGATGAATGCTCATGGACCATTTCCCAGTCACATGCAGGGAGTGTACCATGCTTGTCTTCCTCCCTGAAGACACGACAGACTACACTTGTCAGAAGTGCAAGCTGAAAGGACTGTTAGAGAGAAGGTTTGAAGCCTGGAGGAAAGGATTACTATTCTCCATGAAATCAGGGAAGGGGAAGAGTTCATTAGCAGAAGCCTTGATGCCCTGCGTATGAATAGAGAGACCAGTCAAAGGGACAACAGTGGGGTTGACTGCCCTAAATATACTCCTTAGAGTGCTATAGCACAACCCCAAAGGCATCAAGTGAGATGGCACTCAGTGCCATTAGAACTAAGGAATCAATTCCAGGCCTTTTCAGTGGAGGCAGAGATGGAAACACTGCTAGTGGAAGTATCATAAACACAAGGAGGACAGAGGGAGGAGAACAGGGAGAGATGAAGAAATGGCACTGGAAATAAAAAAAATGGCACTGGTGTTGGTCATAGGTGATTCCCTGTTGAAGGATATGGAACATCATGTGTCCAGGCCTGACCCCCTTGCCCAAGAGGTGTGTTGCTCACCAGGGGCAAAAATTAAAGATATTATAGGATCCCTAAACTCATCAAACCTACAGAGCATTATCCATTTGTGATGGTCCATGTGGGAACCAACAACACTGCCATGAACACCATTGAAAGCATTAAGGCTGACTATGAAACTCTCAGGAGGAAGTTGAAGGAAATGGGGGCACAGGTGCTGTTGTCTTTCATCTGTCTTGTCATAGGAAGGGGTATATATGGGAGCAGACGATTATGGAGGTGAACCACTGGCTGCATTGGTGGTGCCAGCAGGAGAGGTTCGGATTCTGAGACCACAGGCTAGGTTTTCTGAATGACAACCTACTAGTACATGATGGACTTCACCTGTCAAGGTCAGGGAAGAATGTGTTTGGTGGAAACCTGGGGAGATTTATCAAGAAAGCTTTAAACTGAAACCACAAGGGGAAGGAGATGACCAACACAGGGATTTAAATAAAGGAGAGCAAACAACAAAGGCCCACTTGGGAAGGTCAGGTCTAATTGAGCCAAAGTTGCATGGCTTTAGGTGTCTATATACCGATGTTCAAATCTTGGGCAATAAGAAGGAATAGCTTGGGTTTCTAATGCAGACAATGGGATATGATTTAGTAGGCATTACAGAGATTTGGTGGAATGATAGGCAAAAAGCCTATTATGCTATGAAGCAATTTAAGTAATAAGTAAATGTGAATTAAAATATGCAAGGAATACAAAGTAGAGTAAATATGCAATACAAAATATTGAATGAACGTAGAACAAAGATCCCAGGTATTAGCTTCATTTTGAGAGCTTCTTTGCGGATGTTTTTATACAAATGCACTTATTGTGTTTTCTGTGTTTCCAAACAGTTAGAATTCGATATGATCTTAATAGAGTATAAATCTTCAGATGGGCAACCAGTCAAAGACTTTAGATGGATCAGTCTTTAACATGACAAAGCTGTCTTGAGTGGCATGAGCCCTGAGTCCACCTAACACCCAAACTGCAGAAGAGTAGAGGAGTCCACAATCAGGTGGGTATAAAATGTGGATCCTCTGTCTGCCAAGGCACCCAGTAGCTAATCCCCATCACTCAGCATGAGCAGAGAGACAAGGTGGTAAGGAGCCCTGAGTCCACTTTACACCCAAACCCCTGCAGGGAGACCAGTTCACAATCAGGAGGGTATAAAACATGGGCCCCATTCAGCCAAGGCACCCAGTACCTAAGCCCCACCGCTCAGCATGAGCAAAGAGACAGGGAGGCAAACAGCCCAGAATCCACCTAACCAAACATAGAATCATAGAGTTGGAAGGTACCTCCAGAGTCATCTAGTCCAGCCCCCTGCACAATGCAGGAAATTCACAAATACCTTCCCCCTACACACACACCCAGTGAGTTCTTTTCCATGCCCAGAAGAGGGCAACCCCCCCCCCCAAACGCTTCAGCATCCCTGGCCAAACTGGCCTGGAGAAAATTGCTTCCTGACCCCCAAAGTGGTGATTGGCATTTCCCTAAGCACATATGAAAGGGCCACAAGGACTAAGAACTGATGTAGTCCTTCCTGCCCTCCCTCTCATGATGTGCCTAAGTTCACAGAATCAGCATTGCTGTCAGATGTCCATCTAGCCTCTGTTTAAAAACCTCCAAAGAAGGAGAGCCCACTTCCCAAAGAAGCCTGTTCCATTGAGGAACTGCTAATGTTTAGCTGAAAACTCTTTTGATTTAATTTCAACCCATTGGTTGTGGCTCAACTTTCTGGGGCAACAGAAAACAACTCTGCACCATCCTCTGTATTACAGTCCTTCAAGTACTTGAAGATATCATATCACTTCAGTTGTTCTGGGGTGGGTCGGTCATCACTATTGGGAAAAACACCTCCCTCTGGTCTTGCAGGGTTGCCTAGTCTTTGTTTGCAATTCCTTTAGGGGGATGGGCTTCTCCCTCATGACGCCAGTTCATTGGCCATGCCTCAAGGCAGGAGGATGCTGTTTTCTCATGCTTTGCTGGAGCACAGCAATTCTTTCCTTTTGTTTTAAAATTTTCTTTATATATTTTGGCTTCATAATTCTTTAGCCACAGCTCCTGGGTGGCAGCAGCTCCAAGGCATATGAGGAGCTTAAGGGAGAGGGAAGGGGCCTTTCCCCCCCAACCACCCGCTGACCTCAAGGCAGTGGGACAGGCCTTTGCCCTCACCCCATCTCCCCAGTGCAACACTGCCAAAGACCGGATCTGGGACTCAGAAGTGGCTGACATGTGGCCTCATCTCCACCTATGGCCTCCTGGATCAAGCCCTGGCATGCATCGTCTTGTCAGTGAGTGATGGTCAACTTATTCATATTACTTCTGCAGCTGATGCGCATGAGGCTTGGCAAGCTCTAAGGGACGTATACGTTCAAAATACAGCAGGCACAATAATGTCTCTGACACGCCGCTTATATAGGAAAGTTCAAGCTCCAAATGAATCAAATATGTAAACAAGTCAAATCTCATGCTTATCCTGTGGCTCGCAGAAGCGAGAGGGAGTCAACTTATCCTTTGCAACTAGTGCATGTTGATATCATAGGTCCTTTTGCACCCAGTTTGTCTTGCAATTGTTTTGCCCTGACTATAGTTGATGATTTTTTGAAATATGTTTGGACTTACATTTTGAAACATAAGTCTGATGCCTTTGATTCACTGAAGTATTAGTACAAAAAGGTAAAGAACCAACTAGGTGATCTTAAAGCTATTCAAACTGACATGGGTTCTGAGTTTATGTCACATAAAATGAAACAATGGTTGTGCAATCTAGGGGTGAAGCATCATGTAGCAAATGTTAGCACGCCAGCAGAAAATGGGGTTGTTGAAAGAAAAAATGCCACTTTGCAAACAGTTATGTATGCCATGCTTGCTGACGCACAATTGCCTAAACAGTATTGGGCTGAAGCCTTGAAATATGCTACTTTTGTTACTAACAGGATATGGACAAGGGTAACAAATAATATACCATATGCATTATTGTACGGAAAAATGCCAAAGCTAGACTTTCTACGTGTGTTTGGTTCACAAGCATGGGTGAATATACCATTGAATCAGCACATGAAGGGTGGTCATAGATCTAAACTTTTGACTTTCTTGGGATGCCAGTCTGGCATGAAGGCCTATAGGTTTGTTAATGACCATAACCAAATCAGTTTTAGTAGGTCTGCCAGTTTCACTGAGGGAAAGAATTGGCACAAGATTCATGGTAACACACTATCTGAAAAGGCAATGTTGCCACTCACAGATGATCCACAAACTGTGTCTAATCCTGTGGAGTCTGAATCTAGCTCATCTTCTCAGTCTACTATTTCAAGTGATGTAAAAGCTGAAACTAGTACTCCTAGAAGGTCTGAAAGGAGCAACAAGGGTATTCCTCCTCAGAGGTGCGGTTATGAAACACAAGTTGTTAATATGGTCTGTGTAAAAGAGCCTACTTGTTATCATGATGTTACTATAATGCCTGAAGGTGAAAAACAAGGCTGGATGCAGGCAATGCAAACTGAATGTGACTCGTGTTCAAATGATGTGTTTGAACTGGCTGAAGCACCAGAGGGTAATAGAGTCATAGGATGCAGATGGGTGTTTAAATTAAAACCTGTACAAGGTGGTCAACCTCAGAGGAAAGCCAAGTTGGTGGCTCAAGGCTATTCTCAAATTTTTGGGGAAGATTTTTGATGAAACTTTTGCTCCAACAATAAAAAATCACACTTTAAATGTAGCCCTGACTAAAGCAGGTATAGAAGGAATGCACGTTCAGCACTTTGATTTCACAACAGCATATCTAAGTGCAGACTTGAAAGAAGTATTGTACATGCAACAAATCCCTAGTTTTTTGAATGAAAATGCAAACTTGGTATTAAAACTAAAGAAAGGTCTCTATGGTTTGCGTCAATCAGGTCATCTCTGGAATCAATGCCTAACAAATACTTTAACTGATATCAAATTCAAACAGAGTCTTGCAGACCAATGTATGTTCAGTAAAATAATCAATGGGAACAAATGTTACTTGCTACTCTTCATGGATGATGTCTGTTTTATTTATGGACATGTGGATCAACTGCAATGGTTTGAGTGTACAACAAAACAACATTTCAAAATGAAAAACCTTGGTTCAATCAGTCATTATCTGGGAATGGATATCAGTAGAAATTCTGATGGTTATTTTGAAATATGTCAAGAAAATAAGATTGTGAAATTGTTGGAAAAATATAATATGCTAGATGCTAAACCAGTATCCACACCAATCTCTACTGGCTATGCTGAGAACCTGAGGATGAAGTTTTTGATCAGAAGCAAATATACAAATCACTGATAGGTTCTTTAAACTATTTGGCTACATGGTCTCAACCAGACATTTGTTATGCTGTTCATGCACTTTGCCAAAGGAGTGCCAAACCATGTAAACGAGACTGGAATGCAGCCAAAAGGCTTTTAAGGTACTTAAAGGGAACCATGAAATGTAAACTAGTATTGGGTGCAAACAATACACAACAGGTTCTGGCTTATAGCGATTCAAATTGGGGCACTAATCATGATGCAAAATCTATAACTGTAATCTTTGTGCATGGATCATTGGTAATATGGAAATCTGTGAAACAGTGTTTTGTTTCACCAGTACTTGTGAAGCGGAATTTGCGGCCTTGAATGAATGTACTGTACAAATGGAATGGCTACAACAACTATCAACAGATTTTGATGTAAAATATGATATGCCTATGATTGTCAAATGTGATAATGCTGCAGCTGAAATGTTAGCTGATGCACAAGGTATTAGACCTAAATCTAAACACATTAACATAAGATACCAGAATGTTAGGGACACAGTCCAGAGGAAAATAGTCTCACTGCAACATTGTATGTCTAGTGAAAACATTGCAGACATGTTTACTAAGGGCTTGAATGAAGTACAATTCTTGAACCTTAGGAGGAGACTCAACATGATCCTACCTACTGTAGCTTAAGGGGGAGTGTTGTATGTTAATCTCCAGTAGATAGATCATTATGATCTAAGCTGACAGCTACCTGTCAGCTGGTGTATAGTGAGGACAAGTCCCAACTTGTTCTGCCTGGCACTGAACAGTGTTCAGTCACAGTGACTCAGCATTACACTGATTGGTGGAGCTTTGTATATAAGTCATTGTCCAGTTGCCATGTATCCTTCTTCTGTATATTGGATGTCTGGCGTAGCACTTTGCTTGTGAATACTGTGAATAAACCCTTGTATATAGTGTACCACTGGATTGCTTTATTGTGGTTACTATAAGGGGCTCCAGTGCTGGATCTACAGTGCAAGCTGCTAAGGCTGGGAGGCTGGAAGTCCTAAGGGGCTGGCTTGGATAGTCTCACACGCTCGCTGTCCAACATGTGGAAAGGCTGCCCAAGGACCCATTCAACATGAGGATCGAACAGGACTTCGAAGCAGCTGCCTTGTCTCTTGGGGCCTCCACTGCCTGCTCACTTTTTGCCAGAGCAGACTATGCCTGGGCCTTGGATATGGTGGCAGCCAACAGCAACTTGCCCAAGGACATAAAAGATGGCCTGAAGAAGATTGCCCTGGCAACAGTCTTCACAGTGGATGCATCCCTGGATGCCATTCAGCTCTCCACCAGGTCTATGGCAGCTAGTGTTACCACCACGAGGAACACCTGGCTCCATAACTGGGAGGTAGAACCCTTAGCCCAGGCCAAGGTGGCCAGTGTGCCATTCAGGGGGAATGATCAAATCACTGACTGTGAACAATGACCTGGACACAAGCAGAGCCACTAAGCAAATAAGTGTTCCTGATACTAAAACCAGAATTAACTTTTCAAAAAAACTGGGTAAAATACATGTACAAAAATAAGTTTGACCAGAGGGAAAAAAAAGGTGAACAGAAGCTTAGGCCAGTTATCTGGAACCAAATAGCAAAACCAATTTGATGATTGATGCTTCAATAGGAAACGTAGATCCAAAACATTCGTATTTTTGATACACAGCAGTTAAGATTTCAAAGTGTTTTTTAAACATATACATAAAATCTGAAAATATCTAAAAGGAGGAAAATCCCTGAGGCATGAAAAAAGGATACTCTGAGATTATTTTCTGGTTATTTAACATTTGGCAGGTTTCCAGAGCCAGTCTGACTACTTTTATTCATGCTTTCTATTGAAATATCAGCATTCATATTCTTTATCACAACATAAAGGAAGAGGGTGAAGAAAAGTATCTTCAGTTGGAAAGTCTCCTGCAGGTGTGATTTTTATAAGGAGAGCCAAACAGGAGAGGAAAAGGGGTTAGTTGTATATACAGCCAAGTTACACACTGTTATCTATTAGCTGTAATAAGATGGCTGCCACAGCAGTGGCCTGACCATGCGGTCTGACAAATCTCAGACCTTTGTTCCTAAGAAAATAGCCCCTTTGGATCCAAAGGTGCACCTATGAGCTCACCTGGATTTGAAAGGAGGCCTATTGAATTTTTGACTTGTAAATAAGGCCAGTCATGGGTGATGGGTGTGTGTGGGTTATGATGTGGGGCATGCATATAAGCCGTTCCTGATGTAATTCAATAAACAAGAGCTGATTCACTATGCTGAGTCTCTGCCCTCAGTACTTTTCACTGGCGACGAAGATGGGATCCTGTGAGCAAACCTGACTCCACCACAACCAAAACCATCACGGAAGCTGAGAACTCCCCGCCTCGCACTGCTCCCACCAGCGAACTGCAGACCACAGCCACCATGTCATCGCAACCGGCCTCTGCACAGTTGCTACCGCAACGAGTCATGGCTTCTGCTCTGGGACAACACCTCTCGGCATTCAACCCTACCCATCCCGAGTACTGGGGGGCCTGGGTCGCCCAATTGAAACACTTCTTGAACATTCAGGGAGAAACTGATGCTGAACTCAAGAAGTCGTGACCGCTGAGCATGTGTGGCGTCACCACCATCCGACTGGCACAGAACCTCATCGTGCAAAAGACGCTGGAAACCGCAACTTATGATGAGTTGATCACCACCCTGACCAACTATTACGCCCCAAAACCTTTGAAGTGGGCAGTCCAGATGGATTTCATCGGCCAACTACAGAAGCCTGGAGAATCGACCTCAGAATTCCTCGCCGACCTCTGCCGCCTCACCAGAAAATGTGAGTTTCCCTCCCTTGAGGACACCCTGCTGACCCAGTTCCTATGGGGAGTCAGTGATCTAAAGTTACAGCAGAAACTCACCACCCAGGCTGAGCTCAAGCTGGACACTGCACTCTAAATGGCAACCACCTTCGAGAAGTCATAAAGAGTCTGACAGGCCCACTCCACCCACTAGACCAGGCCGGCGTCAGGATCCGACATCTCAGACGAGGAATCCCATCAGGTGAAACATCACACATGGCCCGGCATGCACAAAAGCCATTTGTCAGCCGTCCGCCCTGCTTCAAGGAACGTTGCCAAGCAACCCGGATCTGCACTTTATGCCAGCTATGGTGATCCTCACAAGAGAAAAACCTGCCGTTTCTGAGAGGCCGTTTGCCGAGATTGTGGGAAGCAGGGGCACACTGCCTGCACCTGCTGTTCGCGGAACTCCAGGGGTGCCTCCACGCACCAAGGGACGGTGGACTGCAGTTTCACCACGATTCACCAAAACTAGATACACTATTTGCCCCAGGGGTCTGCGCACAAACTGACTGTGACTGTATTGATAGAGGGCGCCTCCTGTGAAATGGAACTGGACACGAGATCATCCCTTTCCATTATCTCAGAGGAAACCCTCAGGAAGCTATGCCCAAATGGGGGGCCCCCACTGGAGGCTACTGGCCACAGGTTAAGGGACTTTCAGAGGAGCCCTGTAGTGGTTATCGGGGTGGGCCAGTTCCGAGTAAAATACAGGGCTTTCAAGGGTCTCTTAGAACTGGTCATGGTACAAGCCCCTCTCAACAGCCTACTGGGCCTTGCCTGGTTTGATGCCTTGGGGTTGGTGGTAATGGGGATCAACCAGGTGGGACATGGAGATTTTAGTAAGGTGTGCCAGGAATGGAGAGAGGCACACATGCGGTAAACCAAGTCGGACGCTGAAACTCCGAGCTCCCCCATAAACTAAGGAATTTACAGCTCAAAGGATTGTAAACAGTCAAATACTGGCATATAACCAGGTGGGAAGATAATAAGAAGCAAGAGCAGCAGAGTCTACAGACGGCAAGTAAAAAAACCCTTTATTTACAACCACTCAGTAAGATAACGCTCACACAGCAAGAGCCTAGCTCATTAAGCCTTAATTAAACAGCTAAGGATGGCAAAAAATATCAAGGAACTGTCAGAACAAATAGCAAACCTCCAGAAGATATTCCTAGCATCTCAGGAAAAAAATAGCGAAGAAATTAAGGCTGTATGAGTAGATATGGCTAAGATAGGGAAAGAAATTGCCGACATAAAGCAAACGGCAAATTTTGCCAGAGAAAAGGCTCTGGCAAATGAACAGAGGATTAGCTCCCTAACAAAGCAGATAAATGACCTCTCAGACAGGAATAGGAGAGCAAACTTGATTTTGACAGGAATCTCTGAAGAGGTTTCTACCAGGAATCTGGAAGGAGTAGTAACAGAATGGCTGACAACTAATGGAATCAGGATTCAGTCAGAAGACGTTGAAAGAGCTCACCGCCTGCAAACGAAAGGCAAGGGAGGAGCCCCTCGTGATGTTATTATCAAGTTCTCCAGAGAAAAAATACAACAACAAATATATAAGGAGCTAAAAAAGAGGAAGGACTTGAGCTTCAGGGGCAGGAAAGTTTGGGTGAGACAGGATTTTTGCCAGGAGACACTTAGGCAAAAGAACTTAATGCGCCCCTATGCCCAAAAACTATATGTAAACAATGTAAAATTTACCTGGGGCTATCCAGCTTCAATCATAATATTCCAAGAAGGGAAGAGGCTCATAGCACGGAACACCCTTGAGGCCAAAGAACTCCTCAAACAACTCGGAATAAACGCTGAAGGCATAAGGGAAGAGGGAATGGAAGAAGAGCCAGAGGGTGAAGCAGACCCAGAAGAAGGAACTGCAGAGAGAGGAGAAAAGCGCCTCAGGACAGACTCACTAGAAGAAGACACCTAAAGGGAAGTATCCAAGTATAAGTTGAGCTAATGTTAATATTACAAGTATAAGGGGGAGGAGGGGATGTGTGCACCTCATGAAATGGAGAGGGGGAAGGTTTCTTATCCCCACAAGTCTACTCTACCACAGGGATGGGAGGGAAGGGGAAGGGGTAGTTTAAGAATATGCTTAAAAATCCCAGGGCCACGGGAACTCAAAGTCCAGAATCATAAAGAATATGGATAGAACAATAAGATTACTTACACTGAATGTCAATGGGTTAACGTCAAACCTTAAAAGGTACAGGATAGCTAAGCTGGCAAAAGATCAAAAGATTGATGTTTTATGCCTCCAGGAAACACATAAGAAAAAAAAGATAGCAAGCCGTTGCTAAATGATCCGACTTGGGAGATACTAGCAGAGGCCAGAGGTGATGCCAAAGGGTAAAGGAGTAGCAGTACTGATTCATAAGAAATTTAAACTAGAGGTTATGGGGAAAAAAGAGGATAGGAATGGTAGATATTTGTTAGTAAAGTTTAAAATGGATGATAAGAAGTATACCATAGTAAATATATATGCCCCAAATAAAGGGCAAAAGAAATTCCTGGGTAAAATATTTAAAAAAACTAAACAATTCTCTGAAGGAGAAGTGATTATAACAGGTGACCTAAATATAGACATGACAAAAGATAAATCAATCAAGTTGGGAAATTGGGGCCTGATAGAGGCACATGAGTCTGTGGGGAACCGGCCTAAACCTACACATATATCTAGTAGGCATAAAACAGTATCATGTATAGACTATATAATTTTAGAAAAGAATAGTAATATGATTATCAAAGGAATTACAACCCACCTGATATGGATATCTGACCATGCTCCAATAAGCGTTGAAATAGAATTCACTCAGCAACCAACAACCAGAACATGGAGACATAATAACTTAATAATGGCCACAGAAAGGGATAGACAATACATGTCTGAGCAGATAAAGCTATATTTTGAGGAAAATAGAGGAACAGTACCCACCAATATTCTATGGGATGCTGCAAAGGCAGTGATAAGGGGGCACTGTATAAAGAAAGAGAAGAATATAAAAAAGGAGTGGCATCTAGGAAGACAGGCCAAAATCCAAGAAATTGAGAGGCTACAAAGTAAACTAATGCAAAAATACAATCCTATGATACAGAACCAAATATTAACAATTAAAAAACAATTGGAGGCCTTAGACTCAGCAACAATATGGAAAAGGGAAGCCATGGTGAGAAACGAATTCCAAAGAAATAGCATAAATTCAGCAAAAAGACTAGCAAATTACCTGAAAAATAGGAAGGAAAGACAAAGGGTAAAAAGTATAAAGGTAAATGGTCAAAAATCTCAACATCCCATTGAAATAAGGGAGGCGTTCGAGTCTTTCTATAAAAAATTATATAAGAAAAGGGACACAACAGACTTTGTAGAGGAAGTTAACATAAGGAGATCCACGCATGCGCTAGCAACAGAAGCCGTGCCTCAGACTCTCTCCGCTAAACTAAAAAGATTTATGGCCTAGAAGGACACAAAAAGGTAATTGATTACTCGGGAGGAAGAGGAACAAGCTCCTAACGAGGTCAGGATTAGGAGGAGGAAACATAGTAGAAAAAGAAAACAAATTGGAGATAAGGTAACCAGGCACGCCGCCAGAGTTACAAATCAAAACTATTAGGAATACAAGGTAGCGGCCAGAAGCTGTAAACAGAGCGACTATGGCCCGGAGCATTAAGGAACTATCAGAGCAGATAGCAGCATTCCAAAAACAAATCTCTGGAGATATAGAAGCGGTGAAAAAAGACACCACGCAGATAGCACAGGAGATAGGCATAGTGAGAGAACGGAGCTCCCGCCCGCCCGGCAACGCCGCTGGTGGGCAGGGGCTCATTTGCCGCTCCGAGGAGAGGAGACGGCAACGGAGGGGGACGCTGTGCGTCCTGACGCGGCGGGGGGCGGAGCCGGCTGCTTCTAAGGGCCAGGCTCCGCTCCTGCCCTGTGCAGTTGCTCCGCGTGCTCGGAGCATTCGGGAGAGCGGCTGCTTTGTGCTGCGGTCCCGAGGGCTGTACTTTCTGGGGCTCGCAGCAGGCACCAGACTGGGCCATATGCTGATGGCGGCGAGCGCTGCGGCAGCTCCCGGGTTGGGACGGGAGGCATGGCAGAGTTGAGGCTTGCCTGCCGGACTCACTTGAGGTGCGGGCGGGGCGGAGCCCGCCCTTCCTCTGCCGGCTCTTTTCCCGCGGCGGCCTCGAGCGGGCCGGCTTGGGGCTGAAGAGCACTTGGCTTGGGGGCAGCTCGGCAGTACGGCGGATTGTATGGCGGCGGCGGCGGCAGCGACCGGTGGCGGCAAGGTGGCTGGGTGAACGGCCCATTGCAGCAGCGGCTGAGTGGCGGTGGAGGCCTGTGGTGGGGGGGCGGCTGTCGGCCCCCGCCCTCACAGTTCTTGTTTCAAAAAAGGAAAGAAAAGGGAGGAAAAAGAACGGGGAAGAGAGGAGGTGACCTCCCCCCCACCATCGCACCTTCACATTTGGTGGCTGCAGTTGGTGGGACTGCCTGGGCCACATTTCTTGTTTTCTTTGCCCCAGCTCTGCATTTGGCCCCCCCTCCACTGGGTGATCGCCCCCCCCAGGGGACTTTGCTGGGCGGTCATTTTGCTGTTCTTTACCTTTGGTGTGATGGAGGTCTCTGGGCGGCCATCTTTGGAGGGCATTGCCCAGGGGAGGCCATCTTAAGCAAGCATTTTGGAGTCAGCCATCTTGTTAGGGTACTTAGGGGTGGCCATCTTGAATGTCCCTCCCAGGCAGCCATTTTAGGTAACTTTGACAGCAGCCATTTTTTATAGTCGTAGCTGGGGAGATTTTGTGAGCGGAAGTTACCAGTTATCTATTGTGGTGGAGGCTACGGGGCTTCTTGCTGGGGCCTGAGCGGGATGACCCTGTCAGCCCACTTGTTATTCAAGGGCTTGAGGTGCTAAAAGCCTCTGGTGGGAGCAGGGCCAGTTATAGTTCTGACAAGCACTGTCCATGAAAGGGCAGCTTTTATTTATTTATTTCTAGTCACATTTCAAATCTTGAAAGAGTTCTGTCGGCCCTGCCTACCTCACAGGGTGTTTGCTGTGATGGGGGGATGGGAGAGGAGTTTGTGGGCTACTCTGAGACTTTGAGTGGAGAGTGGGATATAAATCCAATCTCTTCTTTTACTCTCTGTCTTCAGAGGTGCCAGTCCATAAAACATCAGATTTTAGCTAGGTGGCTTCTCAGTACTACACCACAGATCAGTAATCAGTAATACACCACGGATAAGTGATCGGTTTCCATGGAGGTGTGTTTGAGTTTATCTGTTAAAAATACATCGCTATATGTTACATAATAATTGTGGCTGCAGTATAAATGCACCGGGAGAAAGGGAATGATGCATGTGGCTGGTGCAGGGTTTGAAGTCAGGACTGAGGGCTTGCTGTGCTGAAACTGCAGTGAGATGTGTGTGCATAAGGGGCCATTGGCTGAGCTGCAAGGTCCCATCTTTACATACAATAGGCACACCAACCCTTTAATCATCCTGGCTCCTGTGTCTTTTTACAGATGTTTAAGACAGATACAGAAAGGGAAGAGGCATTGAGATCATATTGCCAAAATTTATGCTGGCTACTGAGAATTCCAAGAGAATTTAAAAGCAAAAACGTCAGCTTGTGTTTTACAGATTACCATTTAGCTTCTGTCTGTGTAAACCTTGACAAGCTGGTGTTGGTTTTAAAAGTGATGGATGTCCCATACATTGTTTTGTTGGGATGTTCAAACTTGTACTCTGGGCAAGAGTACTGTTAAGACTGGATAGGGACAAACAGGTTGGTTTCCAATCAGCAAAACTGTCAGATTAATGTCTTTTATTTCTCTCTTGATCTATGTGCAGAACACATCATAAGGACAACTGGATTAGACTGAAGTGAAGGCGCAGTAACAATTGGTGGAAGGCACATTAACAGTTTGAGAAATGTATTTCTTTATTTAGGTTGAAGGCACCACATTATTGGCAAAAAATGCTGTTAGTTGGATTACAGCTGACCATTAATGAGACAAGTACTGACTCCTGGAGAATTACACAACTTTAAGGGTGACATTGAAGAACTGTTCATGATTCTGTTCATTGCTCCATCATCACCCAAAAAGGGGGGGCAGAGCCCGGATCTGGTAATGAGGTCTGGTGGTGGACATTCAGTTCAGTGATCCCAAGGTAGGCAGGTACCCATGCCCGGGCGGGCGGTTCAGCAATACCCATTTGCTGGGAGGCCCCAGGCATATATATATATATATATATTTGGCCCCAAAATAAAAAGACTGGTAGGGGGCTGGGGAGGTGAGTGTTCAGGAAGAGGTGTGGATACAACCCCCTCCCCCAGACATAATGTCCCAGCCCAAGTTAAGGTTCTGGAGCATGGGGTGAGGAATTACCCCAGCTGACAGGCTCACGTTTACCTCTTGGAAAGTTTTGCTTTAAGGTTAAGGTTACCTTAGCCGGAAAAAGAGGACTTTATAGTGCTCCTAACTCAAACTCAGTTATGGGGAGTGAGAACATACTTTGGGGGAATTGCCAAGCAATCCAAGGAGGGTGGAGCCTTGGTGGTGTTCCTTCTAAGCTGTGTGGGTGCAGGCTAGCTCGGTTTTCTGGGCCTCTGGCTCACACAGTTTTTTATCTTGGTTCGGGAGGGGTGGCTCTGAGCAGGCTGTTGTGTGGTGGCCGGGCCGCCTGCTCAGGGCTTGATGCTGGTGGTCACAGGGTTGAATTTTTGCTCACTAGACTGCACAGCTTACTGGGGGCATTGGTCCTTGCCCCCTTTCCATTCCCCCCAGTTACCAATCTTGGGGTGCGGAATTGGCAAAAATGGGACATCAAGTCAGCCTTCTACCTCCCAGTCTACCTATCAGATTTTGTGCTGCTGGGTGGTGCTTTAGAGGGCAAATTCCTCATGGATAGGACACTTCCCATGGGATGCTCGGTGTCATTTTGGTTTTCGAGAGGTTCAGTTCCTTTGTGGAATGGACCTTGTGGCTGCAGGACATGACTATGCAGCGCTGCCCATTATTTGCTGACTGCCTCTGGGTAAGAAGGAAAGAGGCAGGGCAGTGTGAATTTTACTGACAAGACATTTAATTGACACGGCTAGGGAGAGGGAGATTACTTTGCTGGAGCTGCAGCAGCTGGTTGGCTGCCTTGTCTGTGCATGCAAAGTTGTGGTGCCCAGCCAGGCATTTGTTATAAGAATATTGAGTCCCTGAAGGGCTTGAGCCTAACATACTATAGGACTAGGGTCCTCAGGGGTTATGAGACGAGTTTGTATGGAAAATACGATTGGGTATTTTTGGTGGGAGGACTCTGGTCGAAGCCAAGTGGCAGGTTATGTCTGCCTTTGCTGGTCCTCTAGAGGCTGGCCAGTTCCCTGGTCAGATGCTCTCGCCCCTTCCACTTGGGGAGCTTATATGAGGGCTGGCAAGCCTTCGGGCACAACAGATCAGGGAACTACTTGTGCAGTCGTGTAAGGATGTATCTGGCCTAGGGCTGGTCTTGCGGGATTAAAAATTTAATGTTATTAATGTGGTTCTTCTTTCAGGTGCTGAAGGCCGGGGGGTGAGATGATGAGTCATCATTTGCGGCCACAGCATGGCAAGGCCTTGTGTTACAAACTGAGGTAGCCATGGCGATGATAGGAGCAAGATGGCCCAGCGTGCCAATAGCTGACCAGCAAGGCCCTCATGTTGCAGGCTGATGACACCAAAACAGCATGGTGTGCTGATAGCTGGTTGATAAGGCCCTTATTTGGCCATTAAGGCCTTGCGCTACAAACGGAGGCACACCTTGTGATGATAAGAGCATAGTGGCCCGGTGTGCGGATAGTCAGGCCATAAAGGCCCTTGTGTTACATGCTGAGGACGATCTTGTGATGATACGAGCAAGGTGGCCCTGTGTGCAGATCATCAGGCAGACCTTGTGATGATAAGAGCAAGGTGGCCCGGTGTGCTGATAGTCTGGCTGTTGAGGCCTTGTGTTACATGCTGAGGCAGATCTTGTGATGATAAGAGCAAGGTGGCCCGGTGTGCTGATAGTCGGGCTGTTGAGGCCCTTGTGTTACACTCTGAGGCAGACCTTGTGAAGGTAAGAGCAAGGTGGCCCGGTGTGCTGATAGTCAGGCCATCAAGGCCCTTGTGTTACACGATGAGGCAGACCTTGTGATGATAAGAGCAAGGTGGCCCGGTGTGCTGATAGTCAGGCCATCAAGGCCCTTGTGTTACATGCTGAGGCAGACCTTGTGATGATAAGAGCAAGGTGGCCCGGTGTGCTGATAGTCAAGCCATCAAGGCCCTTGTGTTACACGCTGCGGCAGTCCTTGTGATGATAAGAGCGAGATGGCCCAGTGTGCAGTTCTTCAGGTTGGCTATTTTTGCCCCGCCAGGTATGGCACAATTTTGGGAGACCCTTGCTAGGCGTAAAGCCTAACCCTCAGCTGAGGAAATTTGTGGAGCGTGGTCCAGGGTAGTTTTTGCTGCACCCACCATACGGGTCTGGTTCTAGACCTGTTTGGGGTGATGGGGTGCACTTGTCTGATAAGGGCAATAGGATCTTTTCCAGGACTTGCAGCAAGGAATTAGGTCGGCACTAGGTTGCTGAGTGGGGAGCAAAGGCCAAAGCAGAGGCTTGACCTTGGCTGTGGCAGGTTTATGCAAGCAAGAAACGGAACTGGTGAGCACCTTTCGGCATATCCCGTTAGGGAACAGGCGGTCATCAGGAACTGCCTTCGGATTTCAGGGTCCAGGGTGGGGAATGGTGATCACCTCCACTGGGAACCTTTTATGGCAGGCTCCTCCCTGCAAGTTGAAAGGCTTCAGGGGTAGGCGCTCCTAGAAGGCAACCAGTTGCTGGGCTGCTGGTCACGAGCCAGAGAGTAAATGGCTCACGGCTGGAGCTGGGTGACCCGCCCTTTAAGGGCAAGGGGGTTGGTCAGGGAAGTGACGCCTGCCTTGCCTGTTCCATGCTTGCTTAGTTGTGATTGCTGCAATGTTCTGTTAAATAGTTAATAAAGTGGCCCTTGTTTAATTTCAATCTGTTGTCTGTCTCATTATTCCGACTGGGGGGGCAAATTGCTGAGGGAGCAAAGAAGAAAGCCGATGCTAATGAAGAAAAAATTAAGGAATTGGAGAAAAATTTAGCAAGGCAGTCAGACCGGCAGCGAAGGAGGAATATGATAATATCGGGTATCAGTGAGGAAATACTCCCAAAACAATTAGAATCTGAACTATGCCGGTGGTTCAAACAAAATGGCGCTAGCGTGAACGAGGTAGAGGTAGAACGGGCACACAGGCTCTTTAGGAAACAGAGGGGAGGAGAGCCAAGACAAGTGATAATAGCATTTGCCAGAGAAAAATTAAAGGATGAGGTTTTTAGAACACTCAGGAAGACTAAAGACCTGAACTTTAGAGGCAAGAAAGCATACGTCAGCCATGACTTCAGCCCAAGCACGCTCCAGGAAAAGAGGCAGCTGAAACCCTATGCACAAAAGTTGTTTAAGGAAGGTATAAACTTTACATGGGGGTACCCAACAACTTTGATTGTATTTCGAGAAGGCAAGAGATACAGAGCCAGGAATCCAATGGAGGCGGTCAGGATGCTTGATGAACTGGGAGTGGACTCCAGCAACTGTGAGGAAGGTGGAATGGACGAAGGCAGTGACTCAGACGCCGAGAGGGAGGACTCAAGGCCACATGGATCCAAGCGGCAAAGAGCCAACTCCCGAGGAGCCAGCAATTAAAGGGAAGTATACATTTAAAGCTGGGCCTAACATTGAATAAAGGTTTAAGGGAAATGTGCGGGGAGAGGAGGGGGATGCAGGATCTCTGGAATGTGGAGAGAAGGGGTGGGGAACCCCAGAAGAATTTCTCTCACACAAGGGAAGGGGGAAGGGGAATGGAGGAATAATAGGGGAATAGGCAACATGCTTCAGCAGCGGGGAGGGGCACGAAATGTTCCAAAGAATATGGCTAGACCTATCAGACTACTCTCATTGAATGTAAATGGCTTATCCTCAAATCTCAAACGATATAGGCTAGCTAAGATGGCAAGAGACGAGGGTATCAATGTAATATGCATACAGGAAACACATAAAGCTAAAAGGGACCCTAAGCCACTGTTTAACAACCTGGGGTGGGTGACTTTGAGTGAGTCCAGAGGGACCAACAAGGCTAGAGGAGTGGCAATATTAGCAAATAAAAATTTGAACATAGAGGTAATAGACAAACTGACAGACAAGGAAGGCAGGTATGCAGTAGTGAAGGGCAAAATAAACAATACGTATCTTACAATCCTTAATTTATATGCACCCAATAGAGGACAAAAGAAGTTCCTAAACAAAGTAATACTAAAGACCCAAAACTTCTTGCAGGGAGAGCTAATAGTAACTGGTGACTTTAATATGGACATCACAAAGCATAGCAAAAATCTGACAAAGAAATGGGGATTAAAGGAAGTATATGAGCTTAGTGGTCAAAAATCTACTCCCACCTACTCTTGTATAGACTTTGTGTTAATTAAGGAAACTAGAACACTCTCAGTTAAAGGGGTCCGAACTCATCCAATCTGGATCTCAGACCATGCCCCTATAACCCTGGAGGTGGACTTGAGCACAGAATGGACCAAGAGACCTTGGAGATACAATAACTTAGTTATAGCAAAAAAGAGGATAAGGAATACATAAGGAAGCAAATCAAACTATACTTTAAAGAAAATAGGCATTCTGTAACTAGTAATACCTTGTGGGATGCGGCGAAGGCAGTGATTAGAGGAGTTTGTATTGGGAAGGAGATCAATATTAAAAAAGAGTGGCACCAAAATAGACAAAAAAAGATTCAGGAGTTGAGAGTGCTCCAGCAACAACAAGCGAGAGGCTATAACCCCCAAAGGCAGACCCAAATTAGAGAACTGAGAAGAGATTTGGACCAGTTAGATGCAATAACTCTGTGGAAAAAAGAGACATTAATTAAAAATGAATTTCGGAGGAATAGTATAAAGTCAGTCCAAAGATTGGTAAAGTACCTACGGGCTAGGAAAGAAAAACAAAGTGTGAAGTGCATAAGAGAAGGCTCCACAGTAACGCAAGGTTCAAGGGAGATTAGGGAGGCCTTTGCAAGATTTTATCAGGACTTATATAAAGAGAAAGGAACGACAAAATTTGAAGAAAGAATACAGCTCACAATAACATTAGAGGACAGACAGAAGCTAGGGAAGGAGATAACAGTACAGGAAATAGAAGAGGTAATTAAGAAATTAAAAAAAGGGAAATCCCCAGGACTAGATGGGTTTACTGCAGAATTCTATAAAGAACTGGTAGAAGTCTTAGCACCAGAACTCCAGATAACGTTTAACGCGATATTGAAAGGAGAACAAGCCCCAGAGTCATGGAGGAAAGCAGAAATAGTGGTCATCCCCAAACCTCAAAAGGATCCAGAAATGGTCGGCTCATACAGACCGATTAGTCTACTTAATCAGGACTATAAGATCTTTCTTAAAATTTTAGCAAATAGACTAAAGGAGGTGATACCGAAAATAGTTAAAGGGGATCAATATGGCTTTGTGAGAGGAAGGAACATAAGCCATCCAATTAGGAACATTCTCAACATAATAGAACATGGCCAAAAAAAAAAGTTTGCCCTCCTTAAGTTGGATGTATATAAGGCCTTTGACACGCTCTCTCACGAATATATATGGAAAATAATGGATGAATATGGGATAGGTGAAAAATTTAAGGGTGCCATACAAGAAGTATATAAGGGAGGGAAAGCAGTGGTAAGGGTTAACGGAGGGCATTCAAGGGAGTTTAGCATACAGAGAGGAGTAAGGCAAGGATGCCCCCTCTCCCCATACATATTTATTATGGGAATTGAGGTCCTAGCAGAAAGAATAAGAAATAGCGGCAGAATAGATGGATACCATATTGGGAGTGAGGAATTAAAGATCAATTTGTTTGCAGATGATATAATGATTGCGCTGCTAAACCCTAAAGAGGGGATTAGAGAAATAAGGACTATATTGGAGGATTTTGAAGCATATTCAGGGCTAAGAGTGAATATGGACAAATCCGAAATTATGTACTTCAATGTCAGTAAAGCAGAGAAGAGAAATTGCAAAGATGACAAAAATGGGCCCAGGAGCTAAGTCAATAAAATATTTGGGGATCGAAATCAGGAAGAATTGGAAAAAAACAGGGGAAGGGAACTTCAAAATGGTCTGGAAGAAGATCTGTAAGGACATGAAAAGATGGGCAAATAAAAATTTGAGCATCTCAAACAAAATAAGAGCCGTAAAGATGTTCCTAATTTCTAAGATGATGTATCTATTCCAAACACTCCCAGTAGAATTAAGTATACAACAGTTAGAAAAATGGAATGGAATAATTAGGGAATGGACCTTTAGAAGTAAAAAGCCCAGAATGCAAAAGAAGTTCATTTATAACCCGCAAAATGTATTGGGGTGGGGTGTACCCAATCTAACAGACTATTACGAAGCTTTTAACGTCAAGTCAATGATAGAGATAGGAGAAGATATAGAGCAGAAATGGGTTAGATTGGAAAATGAATTAAATGAAGGAGCTGGGAGGCTGGGTATATTTACAAGAAATGTGAAGAAGGAATACGGCAGAGCGGTGGGACCTAGGAGAACAGCGTTGAAAATATGGGAGAAATGGCAACCAATCTGGTTGAGCAAGCTCTCTGAGTGGGCACCAGTGGAAAGTGTATATGGGGAATCTGACGACCCCCATTGGTGGAAACTACTCCAAGAAAAAGGGTTTGCTAGAATAAGAGATATGTATGGGGAAGGAGGCCGGCTTAAGCCACTACAAACAATAATTGAGACAGTAGGGAAACAGTACTGGTTGAAGGCGACCGGTCTATATAATGCAATAAAAAGGAGAGGCAAAAGAGGGAGGGGGACTCAGAAGAAGTCGCAGAAATCTTGTACAAAGAAAAGAGGAAGACAAGTAAGGGTCTAGCGGGTAAGATATATAAAATAATGATAACTAATGAGGAGTCAGTAATTAAAAGCACTCAAGCGAGATGGGCTAGAGAGGGACTAACCTCAGAAACAACCTTAAAAAAATTAATGGTGGGGGTCAAAAAGATCAAGTTCGATAAATTTAGAGAAATGGAGCTGAAGTACTTCACCAAATGGTACCGGACGCCAGCCCAGCTAGCTAATATGATATCGGGGATGAGTTCGAACTGCTGGCACTGCAATCAAGCTAAAGGGTGGTACTCACACATGTGGTGGGAATGTGCCAAAGTCCAGGAGTTTTGGAAGGAAATATTAGCCAGAATAAAGGAAAGGACAGGTGTATCAATACCTATAGATGTCAACTTAATGACATTAGGAACCTTAAAGATCGAGAGAATAGAAAGCACATATCAAGAGGTAGTTAAGGCAATGATACTAGCTGGAAAGGCAGTCATAGCATTAGGATGGAAAGACAAGAATAAGTGGACAATGGAGAATTGGAATAACTATCTGTTTGAATATATTCAATCAGATATAGTGACCCTGACAACGGAAGAGAACACCTGGGAGGAAAAGAGGACGCAAACAAGCAAGAAATGGTCATCGTATTTCGATTACATCAAGGAGGACGAAGCCATGAAGGATGCCTATTGGAAACTTCGGATTCTGTGCCCGTGGCTGAAGCAATGAAGAAAGAAGAGCAGGGGGAGGGACTGAGGGGAGGGGGGGGGTGGGGGGGGAAATCTTGTATCACGGTAGTGGGAAGATTATATGTGTGAAAGCCTGTTGAAATAAAGAGAGGTTAAAAAAAAAAGGAAGTTAACATAACACTGAAGGAGGATGAGCAAGCCAAATTACAAGAGGAAATTACAATACAAGAGATAAAGGATGTAATTAAAGAATTGCGAAAGGGAAAATTCCCTGGGCTAGACGGGTTCACAAGTGAATTTTATAAGGAAATGATAGATATTCTTGCCCCAGAACTCCAAATGATCTTCAACGAAATCTTGAGGGGGGGAAGGGCCCCAGATTCATGGAGACAAACAGAAATAATAGTAATTTTGAAACCAAATAAAGACCCTGAAGAGGTAGGTTCATACAGACCTATAAACCTCCTTAACCAAGACTACAAGATCTTCGCAAAAATGCTGGCAAATAGATTAAAAAAGTTTAGTCCCAAAATAATAAAAGAAGACCAACATGGATTTGTAAAGGATAGGAACATAGCCCACCCTATTAGGAATATAATAAACGTATTACAACACGGTCAAAAAAAAAAGTTAGGTCTTTTAAAATTGGATGTCTATAAAGACTTTGACACCCTATCTCAGGAATACTTGTGGCAGATTATGAAAAAGCATGAGATAGGAGATAATTATATAAGAGCAATTAAGGAGATATATAGAGAGGGAACAGCAGTGGTAAAGGTCAATAATACCAAATCACAAACTTTTCAGATCCAGAGAGGGGTCCGACAGGGGTGCCCGCTCTCACCGGTCTTATTTATTATAGCAATAGAACAACTAGCTGAAAGGATTAGAAACTGTGTAAGGATAGAAGGTTATAAGGTAAAGAAGGAAGAAATAAAAATTAATTTATTTGCAGATGATATTACAGTAGTTATGACAAATCCCAAAGAAGCGATAAAAGAAGTAAAAATTATCTTAGAGGACTTCGAATGCTGTTCAGGGTTAAAGGTTAATATGGCTAAATCAGAAATTATGTACCTCAATGTGAACAAAGAGGAAAGAAAAGAAATAAACAAAATTACAAATATTGGAATGGGCACCAAAAAGTTCAAATACTTAGGTATAGTGTTACAAAAGAAGATCGATAGAATATCGGAGGTGAATTATAGCATGATATGGAAGAAAATAAAGAATGAAATGAGAAAGTGGAAAAATAAAAACTCTTGGTATATCTACTAGAATTAGGAGTGTTAAAATGTTCTGGCTACCTAAACTAACATATTTATTCCAGTCGATACCATTAGAGGCCCATAACAAAAGGTTAGAACAATGGAATAGAGCAATTAGAAAGTGGATATTTGGCAGTAAAAAGTGTAGAATTCAAAAAGGTTGATACACAGTCTCAAGGAGGAGTTGGGTTGGGGAGTCCCAGAGCTGAATAGATATTATGAAGCCTTCCAAATAAAGTCACTATTAGAGATAGGTGAAGGGGAGGAGCAAAAATGGGTGAGATTTGAAAATGAGATAAACAACAATATAGGAAGATTCGGGATTTTCTCTAAAGCCACAAAAAAAGATCTCAAATTGATTAAAGGCCCCAGACATTCAGCATTAGAATCTTGGAGCAAGTGGCAAGCGAAATGGCTAAGAAGAAACTCAAGATGGACACCACTAGAATCAATATACAGCGAAATAAAAGAGAATAAATGGTGGGAATATCTTAAAACTAAAGGGTATTATAGGTTGGAAGACATGTTTAGAGGACGTAACTTAAAACCGGTACACGAGATAGTGGAAGAAGTAGGTAACCAACATTGGTTAAAAATAACAGGCCTATATAGTATGGTTAATAAGATCAAGGAAAAAGAGAAAATATGGATAGAGGAACCAATAGAAGAACTATACAAAGGGATGCAAAAATTAAAACAAGGACTAGCAGGGAAAATCTATAGGAAAATGATATCAAATATAGACACAACAATATATTACCTACAGAACACTTGGACCAAAGAAGGTCAGATATCAGGAAACTTGGCAAGCAAAATAATGGAAGGAATAGAGGGAATTAAAGTGATCAAATTTAACGAAATGGAGCATAAATTCTTTACAAAATGGTACAAAACACCAGCGCAAATAGCAAACATGATCCCAGGAATGAGCCCCAGGTGCTGGCATTGTAAACAGGCTAAAGGATGGTTTTCCCATATGTGGTGGGAATGCCCAGAGGTCAGTGTCTTTTGGACAAAAATATTGCAAATTATAAGGAGAACATGCAAAGTTTCACTGTCCATTAACTTTAATTTAATGTTAATGGGCATAATAGGAAACCCATTAGTAAGTAAAGAGAACCAAGCTATATTCAAAGCAATGATACTAGCAGGAAAAGCAGTGATTGCTCTGGGTTGGAAGGACAAGAGTAAGTGGACAGTAGAAATCTGGCATAATTATTTGTTTGATTTCATACAGTCAGACATAATTGAAAAACTGAACTGGAAGACCAAATGGGCAGACAGGACTACAGCAATCAGCACGAAATGGAAGACCTACCTGGAGTGGCTACCAACAGAAGGAAGAAAGGACATTCAGTGCAAGATTCGGACCTTGTGCCCGTGGCTGGGAATAAAGGACTAAAGCATTGGAAAAGCAGAGGGGGGAGGAGGGAGGGAGAAGGGATAAAAACTGTTACGAAATGTACGGGATAAAAGATAATATGTAATACTTACCAAAAACTATATTAAAAAAAAAAAGGTGTGCCAGGAATACCCTGCCATATTTGACAGCACGCTCAGATAACTCTGGAGCTCGACCCGCCTAAGAAATCGACACCCCCCATTAGCTCTTCGACCAAAAATCGAGGTGGAGCTGGATCGCCTGGTCAGCCAAGGGGTCCTGGAACCAGTCCTCCATGCAAGGTGAGAAACACCGATAGTCATACCAGTCAAACTGAATGGGGACATCAGGATTTGTGAGGACTATAAATGCACGATAAACAAGGCATTGCAAGACCATGCATATCCCATGCTGGTAGTCAGCCACATGCTTGCATTCCTAGCCGGGGCCAAAATTTTTGGGAAGCTGGATTTGGCACAAGCCTACCAGCAGTTGCTGGTGGATGACACCACAGCTAAAGCCCAGACCATTGTCACTCACAGGGGGCTTTTAAGGTGCAGCGGCTACAATTCAGAGTGAGTGTGGCTCCTGGAATATTCCAAAATTTAATGGACTCTTTGCTTTAAAAAATTCCCGGAGTACAGCCCTTCTTCAATGACATTCTGATCTTGGTGCCATTGGCAGACGTCTTCATGGACCACTTGCGGGCGGAGCTTCACCGTTTCAGCAAAGCAGGACTAAAAGTGAAGCGAGAAGAATGCATCCTTGGGGTGCCTTGTGTAAACTTCCTTGGGTTCCAGGTCAATGCAAGCATTATCCACCCAACACAGGACAAAATAAAAGCAGTTGTGGATGCCCCAACCTCTAAGACTGAACTGCAGGCTTTCTTAGGCCTCCTCAATTTCTATCATTCCTTCCTCCCACACAAAGTGGCCATGGCTGAGCCCCTCCACCACCTCTTGGATAAGAAGGCTCCATGGGTTTGGGGCCCGTGTCATGCTGTGGCTTTCCAAGCAGTCAAGGACCTCCTCGTCTTGAACTCTGTCTTATCTCATTTCACTGAGTCCCTTCCTGTGGTCCTTGCCTGCGATGCCTTGCCTTACGGGGGGGGGCTGTGTTGGGTCACCAGCTCCCAGATGGCCGTGAAGTACCGGTGGCTTACTATTCCTGAACCTTGTCATCAGCTGAGTGCAACTATGTGCAAATCGACAAGGAGGCATTGGTCATCGTGGTGGGGGTTAAAAAGTTCCATCACTACCTCTATGGCCACCTCTTCTCTTTACTCACTGACCACAAGCCACTCTTGGGTCTCCTGGCCCCAGATCGTCAAATGCCCCAGATGACATCACTGTGGGTGCTTTGCTGGTTGATCTTCCTGGCCAGCTACCAATATAGCCTGCTGTACTGGCTGGGCAAGGCCATGGGCCATGTGGACGCCCTGAGCCGCCTTCCCCTTCCCAGCTGCAACTTGGACCCTGCACTGGCACACCAGATCCTGCTATTGGAGAACCTGCCCAACCGACCAATCCAGGTACATGAGATGGCCAAGCACACTGGTAAGGACCGTCTCTTCTCCTGGGTGCTGGACTGGGTGGGGAGGGACTGGCCCACAGGGAAAGTGGGCCTGGAATTTGTAGCCTTCTTGTCCCACCAGGATGAGTTGTCTGCCCACAAAGGGTGTCTCTTGTGGGGTAGTCGGGTAGTTATCCCCACTTACCTATGCAAACGCACACACACTGCTCTACATGAGACCCATCCAGGAATCACATGTGTGAAGGCCCTTGTGCAGAGCTATGTCTGGTGGCCAGGTTTGGACAGGGAGATAAAGGACCTAGTCAAATGCTGCCAGACTTGCCAGGACACATGGCCTGCTCCCCCCGATGCCCTGGTTCGCTCATGGGAGTCCTCCAGCAAATCATGGGCTCGCCTGCACCTTCACTGGCCCATTCCAGGGGCAAATTTTCTTTATCTTGGTAGATGCCTTCTCCAAATGGCTCGAAGTCATCCCTGTCTCCTCCGCATCATCCCAGGTCATGATCAAGTCCCTGTGGAAAGTGTTTAGTACCCACGGCATCCCGGACACGCTGGTATCTGACAACGGAGCCATCTTCATGTCGGCCAAGTTCGGGGACTTTGTGAGGTACTATGGAATTCGGCACATCCACTCTGCATCTTTCCACCTGGCCACCAACCAGCCAGGCGGAGCGGATGGTGCAAACTATGACAGAGGCACTGCAGCGGATCATCCATGGGGATTGGGACCACAGGTTAGCCGCCTTTCTGTTCAGCCAAAGGGCAACCCCCCACACTGCCACCAGCTGCTGTCCTGAAGAGATGCTCATGGGCAGGCACTTCACAACCCAGTTGGTCTGCCTACACCTGGACCGGGCTCCTGACCACACCCCGGGATTAGAACTACAGATAGCCCCATGGGGGTTCTTCCCTGAGGACCCCATGTATGCTCGCAATTATGCACGTGGGCCACCCTGGATCCCCACATAAGTGGTCCGAGTGACAGGACCTCTTTCATACGAGGTCTCAACGGAAGATGGCCAGCTACTGTGTAAACACGTGGACCAGCTCCTCCGCCGGCTACAGCCCTTAGAAGAACCAGGGGATGTAGAGACTGAGCTGGAAGTCAACGTACCAAGCAGTGAACCAACAGACGTTCCTCACACCGGTGTGCCTTCCCGTGTCAGACCACTCAGACAACGCTTTACCAGCAGCAGTCCCAGAGCCACCGGTAGAACCAAAGCCGGCCCAACATACCCCTGGCTTTCCTCTCCTGGAACCACACAGGTCGACTTGGGAGCGGCAGAGCCCTGAGTACTTGAAGGACTATGTTTGCGGGAACACCTAAACTATGGGGGGCTGTATGTATTAGCTGTAATAAGATGGCTGCCACAGCAGTGGCCTGACCATGTGGTCTGACAAACCTCAGACCTTCGTTCCTAAGACAATAGCCCCTTCGGATCCGAAGGCACACCTATGGGCTCACCCAGATCCGAAAGGAGACCTATTGAATTGTCAACTTGTAAATAAGACCAATCATGGGTGATGGGTGTGTGTGGGATGTGGTGTGGGGCACGCATATAAGCCGGTCATTGACCGACCCATTTGTTCTCCGTTCCTGATGTAATCCAGTAAACAAGAGCTGATTCACTATGCTGAGTCTCTGGCCTCAGTACTTTTCACACACCACACAACTAAGTCCATGACAGGGTCTTCTGGGATCCATAAACACATATTTGGGAACTGTGGGGGGCACATTAGGCCCTAATTGCATCTTGTTTAACTTGGCAACTTGAGTAGTAAGTGTAAAAAACAAACAAACCAATTTTGGCTGGCTTTGTCAATCTTACACCTTAGTAGTATTGGTTCTCCCACCCAACAGGACAACATTCTTACTTGGGGGGCAGGCTGTTGACTGTGTAATGTATTGAGCAAAAATGGCTACCACCACATGGCTGACCATGAGGTCTGAAAAGGGCCAGAGCTTTGAGAGAACAATAGAGACTGTGGATCCAAGGGTGCACCAATGGGCTCACCCAGATCCTAAAGTAGCCCAGTCAGGGGTATGGACTTGTAAATAGAACCAATCACGGTGTTTGGGGTATGTGCTGGGTGTGGTTTTGGTGTGGTGAGTTCAGGAATAAAAGGTGGCTTGCAGCCAGCCTCTGCAGGCTTATTCTGAGGTAACCTAATAAAGAGCTGATTGAATCACTATGCTGAGCTGCCACTTCCAGTACATTTTACTGGTAACAAAGGTGGGATCCTGTTGAACTCACCTGATTCCACCACTCCTGAGTTCCACATCCAGCACCACAGAGAACCCTGAGAATCTCCTACCACACACCACTTCGCAGTCCGCAACCTCCGCACCGATGTCTCAGGTTCCTGCATCACCACTGCTGCCAGCACTCTGAGTCATGGCTTCCACAGTTCCAAGACAGCAGCTGACCCCGTTCGACCCAAACCATCCAAAGTTCTGGGAGGCCTGGGTAGCTCAGCTCGCGCACTTTCTCAAATTACAGAAGGTGACAGATGACGAGCCTAAGAAATCCTGGCCAGTGAGTATGTGTGAGGTCACCACCATCCGGCTAGCCACAAGTCTTGTGGTTCTGAAGACCCTAAAGACGGCCACCTATGACGGAATCATCACAGTGCTCAACAACTACAATGTGCCCAAACTGTCTAAATGGGCAGTCCGCATGGACTTCATTGCAAGAACACAGAAGTCCGGTGAGTCCATTGCAGAGTTCCTTGCCGATCACCGCCGCATTGCCAGCAGATGCGAATTCACGGACTTGGAGAGACTCCCTACTCATGCAATTTCCATGGGGGGTCTGAGAGCCGAAGCTCCACAGGAAACTGATGCCACAAGCAAACCTGACCCTTGATGTGGCACTACAGATGGCCAAAGCATTAGAGAAATCGCAGCATGATGGACAGACAACTGCCGTCAACCAGATTCCCGCTGCTTTGGAATCCAGAACGTCTGAAGATGGCAACAGCACTCATCAGGTTTATCTCCAGCAGCGCTGACACCAACCCAAGAGCAACCAACCAGCCGCCAGCCACTCCTCTACAAGCAGCCACCCCCAGCAGTCTGGGACCAACTCTTGCGCAAGCTGCAGCAACCTTCACGAGAGGAGGAACTGTCATTTCCAGAACGCAGTATGCTGGGCCTGTAACAAACAAGGTCAAATAACCCACACCTGCCGGTCACAAAAATCTGCCCCATTGCCTCAGGGAGCTACGGACAACCACTACAGAGGAACCATCAACCACAACTAGGTACACTACTTACCCCGAAGCGCTACCCCCAAATTGCATGTGACTGTGTCCATTAAGGGATCTCCCTGCATGATGGAGCTGGACACAGGGTCGTCCTGGTCAATTATATCTGAGGACACCCTCCAGAGACTCTGCCCCAATGAAGGTTCCCCCTTAGAATCCACGGACCTCCATCTACGGGACTTCCAAAAGAACCCTGTAGCAATTAAGGGGGTAGGCCAGTTCTGCATACAGTACAAGGCTTTTGACGACCTCTTGAAACTGGTCGTGGTGAAGGCCCCACTCACCAGCCTCCTAGGATTGTCTTGGTTCAAGGCACTGGGCCTAGCGGTGACAGGCATTAATCAAATGGGGCTTAGAGACTTCAGTGACATATGCCAAGAATTTCCCGGGATTTTTGATGGGTCACTTGGGTGCTACACTGGCCCTCCAGTATCTTTCAACCTCGACCCCGCAGTGCGCCCCATTCGGATAAAGCATCGCACCCCCCCCCCCTGCTTATTCTCTGCTTGAAAATAGAGGCTGAGTTGGACCACCTGGTTGACCAAGGGGTTTTGGAGCCAGTCCCCCATGCTAGGTGGGAGACCCCGATCATGACGCCTGTGAAACCCAATGGGGACATTAGAATCTGTGCGGACTACAAATGCACAATAAACAAAGCGCTCCAAGACCATGCATACCCCGTGCCGGTGGTCAGCCATGTCCTCACAGCCTTGGCCAGGGCCCAAGTTTTTGGCAAGCCAAATCTAGTGCAGGCTTATCAGCAACTGTCCTTGGATGAGCAGTCAGCCGAGGCGCAAATGATACTGACTCACAGGGGAGTGTTTAAGGTGTGGTGGCTACAGTTTGGGGAGAGTGTAGCGCCAGGGATTTTCCAACAATTAATGGACTCCCTTCTTAAAGGTCTTCCCGGAGTCGTCCCATTTTTCTACAACGTTCTGATCTCAGCGCCATCTGAGAACCTCTTCGCGGAGCACCTATGGTCAGTGCTCCGGCATTTCGATGAGGTGGGGCTAAAAGTGAAACACGAGAAATGTATCCTTGGTGTCTCCAGTGTGGATTTCCTGGGATTCTGTGTCGATGTGTCTGGCATTCACTCAACTAAAGACAAAATAAAAGCCATAGTTACAGGCATTCTTAGGACTGCTCAATTTTTATCACTTGTTCCTGCCACACAAAGCGGCAGTAGCTGAGCCTCTTCACCGATTGCTTGATAAGATGCCTACTTGGTCCTGGGGTCTGTGACATGCCACTGCTTTCAAGGCAGTTAAGGACTTGTTGGTGTCCAACTCTGTGCTTGCACATTTTAACGAGTCCCTCCCCGTGGTTCTCACCTGTGACACGTCACCCTACAGCATGGGAGCAGTGACGGGTCACCAGCTGCTGGATGGCTGTGAGGTGCCTACTATTCAACGACCTTGTCAGCAACAGAGTGCAATTATGCTCAAATTGATAAAGAGACAATGAAGAACATAGACCTGTATAAGAACAATTATGACAAACTTTGGTCTAAAATACAGCAGGATACCAAAAATTGGAATACATTGAATTTGTCACTATTGGGGAGAATTTCAGTGGTTAAAATGAACATTTTACCACGGTTGATGTTTTTATTTCAGACAATCCCAATAGTAAGAGATGTAAAGGTATTTAATCTTTGGCAAAAAGAAATTTCAAAGTTTGTGTGGGCTGGGAGGAAACCATGGATTAAGATGAAGATATTATGTGACGCAAAAGAGAGAGGTGGATTTCAATTTCCAAATTTTAGGTTGTACCATGATGCAATATGCCTAACTTGGTTGCAGCAATGGGTTACGTTGGACAATAAGAAACTGTTGGTGCTAGAAGGCCATGATTGTAAATTTGGTTGGCATGCATACTTATGGTATGAAAAAATGAAAATGGATGGGTTTTTTAAACATCATTATATTCGAAGAACATTATTTGATATATGGATCAAATACAGAAGATACTTCTCGGATGAGAGACCGCTTTGGATTGTACCGGCAGAGGTTATAAGACCATTTTTGATATATAGAGGAGAAGACTGGGTGCAATATAAAGATATGCTGAAATCAGTGGGAAAAACGTTTGAAATGAAAATGGAAGAAGATTTGGCTTTTAAGTATAGTTGATTACAATATAGACAGATTTATGATTTGTTTATAAAAGATAAAAAAGCTTTCGGGTTTAGGGAAAAATACAATGAGATTGAAATGATATGGTTTGAGGGAGGTAAGAAATTAATTTCTAAAATGTATAAAATATTGTTAAAACAATATACTGAAGATGAGACAGTTAAAGAGCAAATGATAAAATGGGCAATTAATATGAACAAAGAAATATCTATGTCTTCTTGGGAATTTTTATGGAAAAATGCAATGAAAATATCAACATGTAATTTAAAAGAAAATTGTTATAAGATGATGTATAGATGGTATATGACACCGAAAAAAATTGCAAATATGAATAGCAATATGTCAAACAAATGCCGGAAGTGCAAAAAAGTGGAGGGCTCATTTTACCATATGTGCTGGACATGCGAAAAAGCAAAAATGTTTTGGGCTGAGATCCATGCAGAAATGGAAAAAATTGTGAAATGTAGTTTTAAGAAAGAACCGGAAATACTACTTTTGGGGCTTAAACTGGAAGAAGTAAATATGGCAAAAAGAACATTGATGTGGTATATGATCACAACAGCCAGAATGATATATGCTCAATATTGGAAACAAGGTCCCTGAAATTGGGGAATGGATAAAGAAATTACTTTTTATGGTTGAAATGGATAAAGTGACAAGGAAACTTAAAAACTTGGAAGCAGAAGAATTTTTGCAGACTGGAAAGATTTCAAAGACTATTTAGAGAAATAATGGGATGTAAAGGACAATTTGCTTTGCTTTGATAACTACTAAAAATTAAGAAAAGTAGAAAAGAGAGATAAATGTATAAGAATAACGGTTGAAAGATACATTACCTGTAGAAATGACTAATGAGAAAAGGAGGGAGGAAGAAGATATAAGTTTTGGGCTGGAGGTTGGAGCACTGTGGGAAGCCATTAAGGGGGGGGGGTGAAAGGAGGAAAAGAGGTATAATAACTTAGGTTTCAATGTATGTTTGAACTTTTAATATATCTTAATAAATTGTTTTTCAAAAAAAAAATGATAGAGAGGCACTGGTGATCATGGCCGGGGTGAAGAAATTTCACCCCTACCTCTACGGCCATCCCTTCACCAACATCACCGACCACAAGCCACTGCTGGGTCTCCTCGCCCCAGACTGCCAAACTCCCCAGATGGTGTCTCCCTGGGTTCTGTGGTGGTCTATATTTCTGGTGGGCTACAGATACGACTTGCGACACCATTCAGGGAAGGCAATGGGGCATGCAGACGTTCTCAGCTGCCTTCCACTTCCAGAGACCGCCTCGGATCTCGCTCCTGCTCATCATGTCCTCCGCATTGATGACTTGCCTGACCGCCCCATCCAGGTTGTGGAGGTAGCCTGGTTCACAAGCCGAGACCGGTTACTCACCCGTGTGCTCGACTAAATGGGGAGGGGATGGCCCAGTGCGGAAGTGGGTCCTGGATTCATGGCGTTTGCCTCCCGCAAAGATGAACTATCCACGCACAGGGGATGGCTCTTGTGGGGCAGCTGAGTTATAGTCCCCGAGCCCCTGCACAAACGCACGCTAACTGCACTACACGAAACCCACCCGGGAATCATGCAAATGAAAGCCTTAGTGCATGGCTACATCTGGTGGCCTGGGTTGGATAAGGAGATAGAGGACCTTGTCAGCCGGTGCCAGACATGCCAAGAGACCCAACCCAATCCCCCCAGTGCTCCTGAACGCAAGTGAGAATCATCTGGCAAACCCTGGGCCCGCTTGCACTTGGACTTTGCTGGCCCATTCCAGGGACAGATTTTCTTCCTAGTGGTCGATTCCTTTTCCAAATGGGTTGAGGTCTTCCCAGTGGCGTCCACCTCATCGAGGGCTGCAATAAAGTCCCTCTGGAAGGTTCTCTGCACCCACGGAATTCTGGATGTCCTGGTCTCCGATAATGGGGCAGCCTTCACGTCTGTGGAGTTTGCGGAATTCGTGACCCACTACAGAATCCAGCACATTTGTTCAGCACCTTTTCACCCGGCCATGAATGGACAGGCAGAACGAATGGTGAGGACCACCAAAGAAGCCCTGCGATGCATCATGCAGGGGGATTGGGACTACCAGCTCGCAGCGTTCCTGTTTCGGCAGAGGATCACCCTGCACACTGCCACCAGCAGGAGCCCCATGGAAATCCTTATGGGTCGCTGGTTAACTACCCGCCTTGACAAGCTACACCCCAACCAGGCCCCAGAACAAGTGCCTGGGTCAGAACAACAGGAGGCTCCCCGGGGCTTCTTCCCAGAAGACCCAGTCTATGCTCGCAATTTCACCCAGGGCCCACCATGGATACTGGCATGAGTAATTTGTGTGAAAGGACCCCTATCGTATGAGGTATCTACCGAAGATGGCCAAAGGCTTCACAGGCACGTGGACCAGATCCGCCGCCAAGTGACACCACTGGAAGCAATGGAAGATGGAGACAGCATCAGGGAGCCAGTTAGCGACACAGGCGAGCCTGGCAGCGAGACCACCACTCTGGAGGCAGAGCCCGAGCAGACTCCAGCCAAGATGGCCACCGCAAAACCTTTTTCACAGGTCACCTCAGCTCCAGCGTCCACCCCGGTTTCCCCAGCAAGGATAGAGCCAGCCAATTTGCAAACGAACCACCCTGCCCAGGAACTGCAGAGGTCGACTAGGGACTGCAGACGCCCAGGTTACCTACAAGATTTTGTGTGTGGGTGTGTTCAGACTATGGGGCAAAGATGGCTACTGCCACATGGCTGACCATGAGGTCTGAAAAAGGGCCAGAGCTTTGTTTGAGAGAACAATAGAGACTGTGGATCCAAGGGCACAGCAATGGGCTCGCACGGATCCTAAAGTAGCCCAATCAGGGCTATGGACTTGTAAATAGAACCAATCACGGTATTTGGGGTGTGTGCTGTGTTAGCCAAAATGCTTATTTATGCATTTATCGGACTAAACTTATATTGAGTTCTGGTCTATGTATACAGAGAAAGTGGTTTCGCCCAGAGACCCAGTTTCCCAAAAGAGAACGCTTGACAAGTTTTCTTTAGTAAAATCAAATATTCTCTTTACTGAATAATATCTTTGTTTCACAGGCAAACAATACTGATGCACTCACACATACACACAAGTTTCTTTAGATACAATAGTAATGGAAAACCATATGGGGTTTTAAACTAGAAGTATTTAGGAAGGGAATACACGTAATACTTATCTGATCCTGAAGCTCGACCTTCCACAGTGAAGAATGTAAGGATAAGAATTCTTACTAAGGAAAACTCTCACTTCACACAGTTGGGACCAGCCAACACGTGTGAAGGGCTCCTTGGTCGCGACTCCAAGGAAGCACAGTAGAGTTTAGGTAGGTACAGGGGGAGGGGAGGGCCAAGGAGACCCAGAACAAAGGTTGTACCTTGTTTTATCAGCTAGTATTGGGGGCTGGCTTTGGGGTCTCTCAGTCCGTCCCATCCCTATATCATTGGCTATAGGATGTGGGGTACCCTCCCACTAAAGTGGGGCAATATTGAAAGTCTACACCTTTACTAAGGGGAACCTTTTGGTCCAAGGTGCGAAGATGAGTTGTCAAGGAAACCTTAAGAATGCAGATGACTCTGGCTTGGTCCAAGTGACAAACAGGAAACAGTCTTAACACATGCAAAGTCCTAGCATCTTGTGGGTTACGTGTGGAATTCAGATTCCTCAATGGTAGACAGGTTGTTGTTTTTGTCATCCTTCTAGCAGACCATAATGGAGATGCTTTCTTGTTCCCAGTGCATGTTGGGTAGATGTATGCATATGTGTGTGTCTGTGACTTCATTAGCATGAAAGTGCAGTCTGCAAGCAGCTTTCTAGTGCAGGTAGTCACATCAAACAAAGCACACAGTTCTCCCAAACCAAAGACACTTTCAAGCACCATTCTGGTGTGTGTGCAGGTCAGAAAATAACAAATAAAAGCATTTTCAAAGTACATCTCCTAACAGCTGGGTGTGGTTTGGGTGTGGTGAGTTCAGGAATAAGAGGTGGCTTGCAGCCAGCCTCTGCAGGCTTATTCTGAGGTAACCTAATAAAGAGCTGATTGAATCACCATGCTGAGCTGCCACTTCCAGTACATTTTACTAAGCTTTTAAAGAAAGGTCTGTGTTGTTTTCTTTGGGGGGGAAATGTAATTCCTGTGCTGGAAATCTAACAATACCATGGCAGGAAAAACACTGGATGTTAATACAGAGAGACTGTTCTCTTGCCATGCAAGTGATAATTTTTGCCACAGAGCACGTAAAGCTGTCTTATACCGTCAGCCCATTGCCCCCTCTAGTACAGTATATTCTGAAAACTGATGGATTTCAACAGTATTGGGCTATTGTATTTTCAAGTCTTCTCCCTAGGATTTTTTAACTGAGTGCTGAATCTTGATTGAAAAACCTTGGGACAAAAGATACATGCTCTACCACTGAGCTGTGGTGTTATTGTGGGGTCTGGCACATGAAACATGCGGAACATACTGGCTAATACATGTTTTGCTATCCTCTTCAGGTCCTGTGGGTCAAAAACTTTCATAGGGCACAGCCCCATCAATTAGCATGCAGAGTGTCAGACTAGGATCTGAGAGACCCAGGTCTGAATCCCCCCTCTGCCATGGAAGCTCGCTGAGTGACCTTGGACCAGTCACACACTCTCAACCTAATCTACCTCACATAGTTGTTGTGAGGATAAAATGGAGGAGAGAAGAATGATGTAAGCTGCTTTGGGTGCCCAGTGGGGAGAAAGGCATAGAATTATAGAATCACAGAGTTGGAAGGGGCCATACAGGACATCTAATCCACCCCCCTGTTCAATGCAGGATCTGCCTAGAACATCCCTGACAAGTGTTTGTCCAGCTGGTGCTTAAAGACTGCCAGTGAGGGCAGTGGGGGCACATTAGGCCATAATTGGGTCTTGTTTAACTTAGCTACTTGGTATAAAAGAACAAATAATTAAGACTTTCGTAGCAGCAAGCATTGGACACTGGGGCAGAAGCTGGCACAGCCACCAAGACCCCAGCATTGGTTCCTACCTGCTGCTGCCTTGGCATACGATAGGGTTGCCAGACACACACCCCAGTAGAGGCAGGGATCCCTTCCTGCCAGGCCTTGCCCCCCAGCTGCTGATCAGCTGGCCAGCGGAGACATACTAGTAGATAGAGGAAGTGTGCCAGGGTCACACAGGAAGTGAAGTCATCATACCAGCAACTTCCAGACAATGCTCTGGTATTTGGGCAGAAATTCTATGGTAGAAGCCAGTTTTACTACATAGTTTTTTCCCAAATACCAGCGCATCACCCAGAAGTTGCTGGTCTGATTACACTTACTGAGCGACATCGGTGACATGGCCTGGGCCTTTCTTTTTCTCCTGGTAAGTCTCCCCCCGCATCCCCTGCTGGTTGCCAGGAGGGACCTGGCAACCCTAGCATATAAATATGTAGCTGCAAATCATTTCCTTCCCCCTTTTTAAAGATTTGCTGCAATCCTTTAGCCATGCATTTTGTCATGTTGAATTTCTCCATATATTTCTTAAGCTCTACCTTCCATCTCATCAATGGCTATCTTCAGATTCTCCCCCTACATGATTTGAACTTTATTGTATGTCTAAATATGTCCTCATTATATCTACTGGCTAATATGAATCTCAGGGAGCACCAAAAGAATATTCTGGAAGAATCTCCTCCTATAGTGGAACAGTATCCTTCATCTAACTTTCCAAAAACAGGCTCCTATCACTAAGGTTATCAGAACAGCGGGAAGAAACAGACAAAACAACATCCTCCTTAAATATCAGCTGTGTATTAAAAGTACTTTTCTCCCTTCTTGCATAAGCTTTTTGTCCAAAGGCAACACCCTGACTCTAACTCATTTGGAGGCTGTCCAGCTATGGGAGCCACCCAGCAACATACCAAAGGATCCCAAAGGATCCCAGGTCTCAGCAACCCAGCTACATGCCAAAGGATCCCAGGGGCATGGCAGGAACAAAGGAATTAGGATGGGTCCTGGTCTGATACAGGGAAGGCCCAAACAGGGAGATCAGATCTAGGGGAGAGCATCTGGTGGGCTGGAAAAGGGGACAGGCAGTCCTACCCTCACTTGGCCCAAGCAAGCTGGAAGCAATCTTGGTTCTTCCTTACACTGCCTTTGAACATCTTAGTACTCAGACAGTGTTTGCCGAAGTCATAAGCCCAATAAAGTGCCTGAAATCCACAAGCCTAGTTCTAGATTTGACCCGTTTCAGTCAGGTTTCCAGCCAGGTCATGGGACCAAGATGGCACTGGTGGCCCTCATGGATGACCTCCGGAGGCATCTGGATTGAGGTGGATCGGCAGTACTGTTGTTGTTATATCTGTTGGTGGCGTTTGATACCATTGACCATCAGTTACTGACCCACCACCTCACCGACACTGGAATTCAGGGGCTTGCCTTGCAATGGCTGGTCTCCTTTCTTCAGGGACGGGGACAGAGGGTGGCGCTAGGGGAGCAGATGTCCCAGAGGCACCCACTGGTATGCGGGGTCCCCCAAGGGGCTGTACTGTCCCTGATGTTATTTAACATCTATATGTGCCCCCTCGCCCAGATTGACTGGAGGCACAGGCTAGGGTGTCATAAATATGCAGATGACACCCAGCTATATCTGTTGTTGGGCTGCTGGTCTGACTCCACCACAGATGACCTGGAGCGGGCGCTTAATGACACGGCAGGTTGGCTTAGGCTAAGTCGATTGAAATTGAATCCAATGAAGACGGAGGTCCTGTGCCTGAGTCAGAGCAGATTGGAGGTAGGGATCCCACTCCCATCCTTCGATGGGGCACCATTGGTGCCAGCACCGAGGGCTAGGAGTTTGGAAGTGCTCCTGGATGCCTCCTTAACAATGGAGGCCCAGGTAGCAGCCACTGCCAAGGCGGCCTTTTTCCATCTTTGGCTGATCTGGCAGTTGGTTCCCTTCCTCGAATACAATGACCTGCCTACTGTGATTCATGCTATGGTCACCTCGAGATTAGACTACTGCAACGCTCTCTACATGGGGCTGCCCCTGGCTCAGACCCGGAAGCCGCAGCTAGTGTAGATGCGGCAGCCTGGCTGCTGGTGGGTCTCTCTGTACGAGACCACATCCAGCCTGTACTGAAGGCACTGCACTGGCTGCCAATAGCTTACTAGATCCGTTTCAAGGTGCTGGTTTTGACCTTTAAAGCCCTATATGGTCAGGGGCCTGCCTACTTGAGGGACCGCCTTTCCCCATATGTGCCCCAGAGAGCACTGAGGTCAGGGACCCAGAGTCGCCTGGCTCTTCCTGGCCCGAGAGAGGCCAGGATGGCTGCTACCAGAGCCAGGGCCTTTTCAGTGACGGCTTCATACTGGTGGAATGAGCTCCCGGAGAACATCAGGGCCCTGCGGGACCTTTTGCAGTTCCGCAGGGCCTGTAAAACGGAGCTCTTCTACCAGGCCCTTGATTAGGAGCCGCCACTGATCAAATTTACCATCGAAACATGCTATGGTCTGATGAATATCACGTAGATATTGCCGCTGATGAGGGGAAGGTAAACTGAGGGAACCATCGGGCTGTTCAGTTATCTAGCATTGTTAGTTTTAGGATGCTAGGTAGAAGGTATATTTTACTGTATTTTAACACATTGTTTTATTGATTGAAAGTTGTTAGCCACCTTGAGCAGATTTTTGGCAAGGTGCGATATAAATAGAAAATAATAAATAATAATAAATCCTGTCCTTAGATATATTTGAATTTTGGTTCCACCACATTCTATGCTTGCCATAATTGATTCGGCTCAAGAACTGGCAGTCAGAAGACACTGGCCAGGACTGAATGGCTGCTTCGCAAAGTCCTGCCCACGTCAGCCCCCGTCAATGTTTTGAGCTCAGTCTGCTCCAATCCTCCGACAGGAGAGGACCGTCTGGAGTGTGAGCGCAGGGACAGGACCTCAAGGCTGAGTCAAGTGAGAGAAGCCCTCTTCTGCCTTCTATGAGGGGATTAGGCCCAGAAAAGACCTTTTCTGTCCCCCACAACCCATCCCCTGGGCCATCTATGAGGGGTCTAGGCCCAGAGAAGCCCTTTTCCGTCCCCCACACCCCATCTCCTGGGCCTTCTATGAAAGGACTAGGCACAGAGAAGCCCTTTACCGTCCCCCACACCCAATCCCCTAGGCCTTCTATGGGGCACTAGGTCCAGAGAAGGCCTTTTCTGTCCCCCACACCCCATCCCCTGGGCCTTCTATGAGGGGACTAGGCCCAGAGAAGCCCATTTCCGTCCCCCACCCCATCCCCTGGGCCTTCTGTGGGGCACCAGGCCCAGAGAAGCCCTTTTCTGTCCCCCACACCCCATCCCCTGGGCCTTCAATGGGGCACTTGGCCCAAAGAAGGCCTTTTCCGCCCCCCACATGCCATCCCCTGGGCCTTCTATGGGGCATGAAAAAGGGGGAAAGGAAGGATGAGTGGCAAAAGTCATTTTCTGTTCCCCAGACATCATCCTATGGGCCTTCTATGGGGCAGTAGGCCCAGAGAAGGCCTTTTCCGTCCCCCACACCCCATCCACTGGGCCTTCTATGAGGGGACTAGGCCCAGAGAAGCCCTTTTCCGTCCCCCACACCCCATCCCCTGGGCCTTCTATGAGGGCACTAGGCCAAGAGAAGGCTTTTTCCGTCCCCCACACCCTATCCCCTGGGCCTTCTATGGGGCAGTAGGCCCAGAGAAGCCCTTTTCTGTCCCCCACACCCCATCCCCTGGACCTTCTATGGGGCATGAAAAAGGGGGAAAGGAAGGGATCAGTGGTAGAAGCCATTTTCTGTCCCCCAGACATCATCCTATGGGCCTTCTATGGGGCACTCGGCCCAGAGAAGGCCTTTTCTGTCCCCCATCCCCCATCCCCTGGGCCTTCTATGGGGCACTTGGCCCAGAAAAGACCTTTTCTGTCATCCACACCCCATCCCCTGGGCCTTCTGTGGGGCACTAGGCCCAGAGAAGGCCTTTTCCGTCCCCCACACCCCATCCCCTAGGCCTTCTATGGGGCACTAGGCCCAGAGTAGGCCTTTTCCGCACTCCACACGCCATCCCCTGGGCCTTCTATGGGGCACTAGGCCCAGAGAAGCCCTTTTCCATCCCCCACACCCTATCCCCTGGGCCTTCTATGAGGGAACAAGGCCCAGAGAAGGCCTTTTCTGTCCCCCACACGCCATCCTCTGGGCCTTCTATGGGGCATGAAAAAGGGGGAAAGGAAGTGATGAGTGGCAGAAGCCATTTTCTGTCCCCCAGACATCATCCTATGGGCCTTCTATAGGGCACTAGGCCCAGAGAAGCCCTTTTCCGTTCCCCACACCCTATCCCCTGGGCCTTCTATGAGGGCACTAGGCCCAGAGAAGGCCTTTTCTGTCCCCCACACCCCATCCCCTGGGCCTTCTATGGGGCACTAGGCCCAGAGAAGGCCTTTTCCGCCCTCCACACCCCATCCCCTGGGCCTTCTATGAGGGGACTAGGCCCATAGAAGCCCTTTTCCGCCCCCCCACGCCATCCCCTGGGCCTTCTATGAGGGGACCAGGCCCAGAGAAGCCCTTTTCCGCCCCCAGATGCCATCCCTTGGGCCTTCTATGGGGTACTAGGCCCAGAGAAGGCCTTATCCGCCCCCCACATGCCATCCCCTGGGCCTTCTATGGGCATGAAAAAGGGGGAAAGGAAGGGAAGAGTGGCAGAAGCCATTTTCTGTCCCCCAGACATCATCCTATGGGCCTTCTATGGGGGCAGTAGGTCCAGGGAAGCCCTTTTCCCCCACACACTGCCTCCTGCCCCCATAGAAGGCCCAGGGGATGGTGTATGGGGGACAGAAAAGGCCTTCTGCCCCTTTTCCCTTCCTTCCCCCCCTTTTTCTTTCTTCCTCTCTCCTTTCTTTCACTCTTCCCCCTATTCCTTCCTTCCTTCCTTCCTTTCTCCAACCGTCTCTCCCTGCCACCTCCCTCCCTTCCTTTCTAGGGCCCGTTGTCTTCCACCACAGTGGGCTTTGCTCCCTAGTAAATAAATAAATAGAAGGAGAGTCATAGAATCATAGGGTTGGAAGGGACCTCCAGGGTCATCTAATCCAGCCCCTGCACAATGCATGAAATTGACAAATACTCCCCCCTTCATACAAACACACACCCAGTGACCCCTCCTCCATGGCCAGAAGATGGCAAAAAACATCCAGGATCACTGGCCAAACTGGCCTGGAGAAAAATGGCTTCCTGATGACACCCAGTTCTATCTGATGTTGGGAGGCTGGTCAGACTCCAGCCCAGAAGATCTGAACTGGGTTCTGCAAGCCATGGCTGGTTGGCTCAGACAGAGCTGGCTGAAACTAAACCAGGTGAAGATGGAGGTCCTGTGCCTAGGTCGGGATGGGTTGGTTGTGGGGATCCTGCTCCCAGCCTTCAATGGGTAACATTGGTGTCAGCACTGAGGGTGAGGAGTTTGGGAGTGCTCCTGGATCCCTCCTTAACTATGGAGGCCCAGGTGGCAGCCACTGCTAAATCGGCCTTTTACCATCTTCGGCTGATTTGGCAATTGGTTCCCTTCCTCGACCACAACAACCTGGCCACAGTGATCCATGCAATGGTCACCTCGAGATTAGACTACTGTAATGCTCTCTACATGGGGCTGCCCCTGTCACAAATTCAGAAGCTGCAGCTAGTGCAGAATGCTGCGGCCAGGCTCCTGATGGGCCTCCCTAGATGGGAGCACATCTGGCCTGTTCTGAAGGCATTGCACTGGCTGCCAATAGCATACCGAGTTTGCTTCAAGGTGCTGGTACTTACCTTTACAGCCCTTTATGGCCAGGGTCTGACATACCTGATGCCTTTCCCCATATATACCCCAGAGAGCACTACGGTTGGGGTCGCAACACCATTTAACTATCCCGGGCCCAAGGGATGCCAGGCTCACCACTACCAGGGCCAGGGCCTTCTCGGTGGCGGCTCCTACCTGGTAGAATGAGCTCCTGGATGAGATCAGGGCCCTGCAGGATTTGACACAGTTCCACAGGACCTGCAAGACGGAGCTCTTCCACCAGGCTTTTAATTAGGAGCCACCCACCACTACCACCAACGACCAACATTATTAACATCATGGTAACAGGTCGGCTCATTACGAGATCGAGCCACAGCATCATGAGAGGCCTGAATACTGCTGAACTGGGACTTAGTACTATATTTTATTGCATGCCACCTCAAACTGACTGAATACTAACTATCATTGTATGCACTTTAATTGTTTGATGAATGATTGTTTTATCCTGTTTTATCTTGTTTTAAAATATTCTGTGTTGATTCAGCACATGGTGCCAGTAATTGTGAGCTGCCCTGAGCCTGTTCGTGGGAAGGGCAGGGTATAAATCTAAATTATAATAATAATAACAAAAAGTGGCAATTGGCATTTCCTTGGGTGTGTAAGAAACGGCCATGAGAACTAAGCACTGATACAACCCTTCCTGCCCTCCCTTCTCGTGATCTGCCTAAATTCACAGAATCAGCATTGCTATCAGATGACCATTTAGCCTCTGTTTAAAAACCTCCAAAGAAGGAGAGCCCACCACCTCCTGAGGAAACCTGTTCCACTGAGGAACTGTTCTGTCAGAAAGTACTTCCTAATGTTTAGCTGATTCTGAATACCTGTCTTAGGAGGAAACATGATTGCATTTCAACCCATTCTGGTCTGACCTTCTGGGGTCACAGAAGCAGGGCCGGCTCGCCCACTAGGCGAGCTAGGCACTCGCCTAGGGCGCCGGCCCTGCAGGGGCACCAAAATGCCCCCCAACCCCCCCGTGAAAAGCCCCCCGGCCGCCCAGCACCGGCAGCCCCTGCTTTCCCAGGTGCCTCACAGCTGCGAGTTGCCCGGGAGAGCCGGTGCTGCTGCTGGGAGGGAAGGGGTGGGCGTTCTAAGCCCACCTCTTCCCTGGCTCTCCTGGCGCTGGGCCATCTCCAGGCCCCACCAGGAGGTTGGCATCCCCAGGGGGGTGGGCACCCCAGGCTGTCCTGCCTAGGGCGCCCAGACACCTGGGACCGGCCCTGCACAGAAGGTTAGTCTATAGCTGCAACATAAAACAAAAGTTCAGCAGCACTTTTAAGACTTACAAAATTTAAGTGTTTGTTAGTAAAAGTTTGCTTCATCAGAGGCATTTTCAATATCTATTTGATAAAGGGAGTGCTGACTCATGTTATCAGTGATCATGACCTCACACTTGCATTTCTATCATGCCTAATGTTAGGGAGACAGGGATCAAGCTATCAGTAAATATCTGTGTGGCTTGCTTCCTACAGTCAGATAATCTCCCCCACCCCCATGACAAGAAACAATGGATGTTGGTACTGCAGCTATCTGTCACAATATTGGAGAGGAACTGAAACACCACTTCATACGAAGGATACAACAGGTTTCAAAAACAGCCAACTCCAATTAAATTGCAGAATTAACTGCCGATGGCTCTAGTGATGACTACTGGCATAAATCCTCCAAAGTTCCCATGAGTCACAGTTTCACATAGACTGATTCATGAAGGAGAGGTTCATCAGTGGCCACTAGCCACAATAACTAAAGGGAAAACTCCATAATTTAGAGGCAGCAAGCTTCTGAATACCTGTCTTAGGAGGCAACATGAAGGAAAGTCCTCAGCCTCTGTACCCCATTTGTTGCTCCAAGGCAACTGGTTGATCACTATATGAAACAAGATGCTAGACTTGATGGATTACTGGGGTGATCCAGCGGGGCTACTCTTGTGTTCTTATATTAACTTCTAGTATGGTTGTGAAATATCTGTCAGAAACATCACAATGGTGTCCTATCATAGGAAATTGTGTCATACTATCATACCCATCAAAACCATATTCTACTTCTCTGTCCATCTATGTATCTCTCCTTATATCTATATATCTAATTCCCAACATGCCCCCTCCGTGCGGATATCTAAATCCGCACATCTGGGGGACTTGAGGGGCAGGGAGATTTTCCTGCATATTTGGGGCAATCCCCAGATGTGCAGAAAAATCTAAAAACTGTAATATATATATATATATATATATATATATATATATATATATATATATATATAAAAATAAAAAATATTTAAATATATATATTTAAATATCCCCCCAAAAGTAAAAGAGCATTCTGGGCACAGGCAAAGGGAATGCTCTGAGAATGGCTTTGCTGCCACCGCCGCTGGGCAGGGGCGGGGGTGGGAGAAGGCTTGTCCAGCTGGGGGCTGTAAGCCATTCAGCCCTCACTGCTGCCTGGGGGAGGAAGAAAGTTTGGCAGGCCGAGCTCAGGGCTTCCCGCTGCGGCTGCCGCTGCTACTGGGGGGAGGGAGGGGGAGGAAGAAAGCTTGGTGGGCCAGACAGGCCTTGCTGCCACCACTGCCACTGGTGCTGGAGGGGGAGAGAGGGAGAAAGTTTGGCAGGCCGGCTAGGCCTCACTGCCACTGCTACTTGGGGGGGAGGGGAGGGAGAAAGCTTGGCGGGCCGAGTTCAGACCTTGCTGGTGGTGGTGGTGGTGGGGAGGAGGGAGAAGGCTTGGAGGGGGCACGGGCCTCGCCGTAGGTGCCGGGGATGGGGGGCAGGGGAGAAGGCTCACCTGCGGCTGCTTCCTTCTTCTCCTGTGGAGCTTCTCCCCCCCCCATGAGTATCGTGGGTCCCCCTTCTTGTATAATTCTGTTTTGGTCATGGACTCCCCTGAACATTCCAACATGCTCCGAAATCAGCTCACTCCCTGATCTGTCATTCTCCCCCCCATAGCCAGTCAGAACACAGAGGACAATTACATATGTGGCCTGATTGGCTTCTGCCTCAGAACACAGAGGTCGTTTGCATATGCGGCCTCATTGGCCTTTGCCTCTAACATTCTAAACAGTTTGCTGGTGCTGTTCTCAGGTAAAATGTGTTCTGAGGTAAAATACATTTTCCCTTCATGTCTGCTGGGGAAAACCATGGCTGCCAATCTTCAGGTGACAGCTGAAGACCACTCAGAATTACAACTGCTTTCCAGATAGCAGAGATCAGTTCCCCTGGAGAAAATGGTGGACTCTGTGTCCTTATATCCTGCTGAGATGGCCCCAGTATGACAGCCAATGTGACGTAGCAGTCAGGACTTCAGAGCACGGTAGATGCTGCAGGTGTGTGGGGGGTGGAAAGCTGAAGACTGAAGAGAAAATAAAGGTAGGTAGATGATTGGCTGGGAAGGAGATACGGTTGCCAACTCCAGGTGGGAAATTCCTGGAGATTTGAGGGATGGAGCCTGGAGGGGGTGAGGTTTCAGGAGGGGTAGAACTTCAGACAGGTATAATACCATAGACTCCACCCTCCAAACCAGCCAGGCTCTCCCAGGGAACCATTGTTCCCAGTCTCCAGGTGGGGGCTGTAGATAACTCAGAATTACAACTGCTCTCCAGGAGGGAGGGGGGAGGAGATGGAAAGCTGAAGTCAGAGGGGCAGATCAAGGTAGGTTGATGGTTGGCTGTGAAGGAGATAGGGTTGCCAACTCCAGGTTGGAAAATTCCTGGAGATTTGAGGGGTGGAGCCTGGAGAGGGTGGGGTTTGAGGAGGAGTGGGACCTCAGACAGGTACAATGCCATAGACTCCACCCTCCAAACCAGCCATTCCCTCCCAGGGAACCATTGTTGCCAATCTCCAGGTCAGGGTTGGAGATCACTCAAAATTACAACTGCTCTTCAGGTAGCAGAGATCAGTTCCTCTGGAGAAAATGGCGGACTCTGTGTCATTATACCCTCTGAGGTCACCACAGCAAATTGACACTGAGTGCCCAGAACCGGGGCACCTGCCCAGGCCTCTTTCTAGAGCTGTTGCATTTATTTCCACAACAGGCCTTATTCCTTATCTTAATAAATTCCCATTTTGCTACATCTCTTCTTGTAGGCAGACTTGGGCCAGATTTAAGGTAGTCATTGTGGTTTAGATTTCAGCATATACATAAAGTAACATTGCAGGTTAAGTTGCACTTCCATTGTAAACCAAACTAGAAATGGATGAAGTCATCTACAAGCATTACAAAACGGCTTGCTTTCATTAAAAGAAATCAAATAAAATGACATAACTGCACTGGCTGCCAATAGAGTACCGGATCCAGTTCAAGGTTCTGGTGTTAATGTTAAACTTCAAAGCCCTATATGGCCAGGGACCCACATATGTTTGGGATTGCCACTCCCCATATGCGCCCCATAGAGCATTGCACTCAGTCAACCAACATTTACTGATTATCCCCGGCCCCAGGGATGTCCAATTAGCCTCAACCAGGGCCAGGGCTTTTTCTGCCCTGGCCCCAGCATGGTGGAACAAGCTCTCACTCAAGATCAAGGTCCGGCAGGATTTGTTACAATTCCACAGGGCCTGTAAAACAGAGCTGTTCCACCAGGCTTTTGGTTGAGGCAGCAAACATCTAAAATCCATCTCTGGCCTCCCCTACTGAAATTGCCTACACTGAGCATAGCAACATGAAGCTTGATTGCTGTTTCAATTATTGTTTTAAATTGTTTTAATTATTTAAGTATTGTTGTTGAGATTGTGTGACCCTGTAACCCGCCCTGAGCCCGTTCACAAGGGGGGCGGGATAAAAAATTGAATATATAAATGAACTACCACAAATGTTGTTAGTCTTTATGGTGCTACTGGAACTCTTACTGTTTTCTATGCTGTTCATTATTTACCATCTCCAGAACATTCTGATTTGAATGCAAAATGTTTTCTATGATCTGAATTCCTTCTTTCTCACAATTGGGTGAAATTGTTCACACATTTTGTTCCCACTTGTCAGATGTGAAACTGAGGATGGAAAACAGGAGGTGCTCAAGTCCATTGATCACCAGAAACTTGGATCTTAGCCTGCTCAGCACTACAGAAGAAGTGCCATTGTGCTTTGATTGGACGTAATCAGTGGAAGAAATCAAACTTGCACCTTTCACACCAACACACAACTGCTTATCCAACTTACCTAGCAGATAGTGCAAGATGGTACATGTAAAGTACTGGGTTTCGGGCCTCATGACTCGGACGACGACATAAGAGAAGACGCGTTTATTCGTACTTCACACAAGACAAGAACAGTAATGGCCGGCGGCCAACTATATACAGTCGGGGGGGGATGCCCCCGTTCCTATTGGCGGGTTTGAATTGCCCGCCAATGCTGCCATTGGTTCTTTACTGGCGAGCTCAGGAGCCTATTCCCTATTGTTCTCAGAGAGCAAGCTTGGCTGCACTCGCCAGCTCATACCCCTGATGTCAGGACACAATAGTACATTTTCTTTTATCAGCCTCCCTGTCTGGCTTTCTATGTAACCCTGCTGGTGGGCTCTGATGTACCTTTGCATTAGTTGCTATGACTGAACAATCTTCTCAGTGCTAACCTTGCTTCTTCCTGATCATTGACTTGTCCTGTAGTCCTTTCTGCCTGCTTTTTGCCAGAATCTCAGTTTCCAAGTCACACTAGAAAGTCAAGAGACTTCCAAGGCTCACACCTGATAACTTTGAGAGACCTGAAAGCCACATAATATGGCAATGTATTCAGGTACATTTTCATAGGTCTGAAAGCCTGTATATTCTTTGAATACTTAACTCTCCATCTTAGTTAAAATTGCTAATGGTTATTGTGCTACAGATTTCTCTAAGTCCCTAGACCCATGGAAACGGATGTTGTTTATAGTTCACTAGGACCAAATGGGAAACCTACTGATTCAATGTGATTACCACTTAGCCTTCTACACTTGACTCAGCATCTCGCTCAAATATTAACATTGGCTTCACTTCAAAATTAAACTCTTGGTCTGAGGGGAGAAGAGGCTAAATAATCATTAAGAAGCAATACTTGGGTCAGTACAATTATTCTTCTTGCTTATTTTCACTGTCCTTCCTTTTTTAAGCTCATTGTTTGGAAAACAGGATGAACAGGAAAACATCCTGTCATAAAAAGAAGCTTGTCCAGAACTGCACTTTTAGCCTCTGCTTCCTTCTAGTGAAATAAAGGTAAAGTAAAGGTAAAGGTTCCCTTGCTCAAAAGCCAGTCAAATTGATTCCTGCGAGGAGAGCAGTGCAGCCAGACGTGTCTGCAGCTCTCTCTGCAGCTCGATTCGGTTTCTCGGCTTCTATAGAGACCCAAGGGATCTCGGGTCCACTGGTTTTATCCCTGGAGGGGAGCCAGTGTCCAGAGGGCTTTTTCAGGGGTCTCTCTGTCACGGCAGTGATGGATTATAGCTCCTGATTGCCCTGAAAGGAGGAAGCGGAGGAGACCTTCCATGTCAGACATGAAAGCGAAACTGTGACTCATGGGAACTTCAGAGGATTTATAGACTTTTCTTCTCTTTTGCTATTCATTTTTATTGCCTGTAAGTACTCCTCTGCATCTGAAATGAATTATCTGATTTATTCCAAGCCCTTTGACTTTTAAATTTATAACAGTGAAGAGTGGAGAATCCCCTCCCCCTTCTCTCTCAGTGGCTTCTACAAGTTTCATACTGCTTCTTCAAGAGCCAGTTTGGTGTCGTTGTTAAGTGCGGACTCTAATCTGGGAGAACTGGGTTTGATTCCCCACTCCTCCACTTGCACCTGCCGATGTGGCCTTGGGTCAGTCACAAGCTCTGGCACAGCTGTTCCTGAAAGAGCAGTTTGTGTTAGGGTTCTCTCAGCCCCACCTACCTCACAGGGTGTCAGTTGTGGGGAGGGGAAGGGAAAGGAGTTTGTAAGCCTCTCTGAGACTCTGAGTGAAAGGCGGGGTATAAATCCAAACTCTTCTTCTTCTACTGCTTCTTCGTTTGAGCTAAAGGGAAACAGAGTGCATTGTGTTGAACTCTTATAACATCTCATACCATAAAACCTTGCCTCCATAAATATTGTGGATTTTTTTCCAGCTTTGATTTTTAGACTAAGCTTTTAGACCAAGAAGTGGAAAGAATCCCTCCCCCTTATGTTACAGTGGCAAACCATGACTCTGGGGCCTGATCTGCATCTAGCATTTGCTCTGCTGTCTTACCAAACCCACACTGGAACAGAAATCCCCATCTACATTGCATGCCACTTGCACTTTGATTGAGTGTCACATTTTATGGCAGTGTCCAGACTGCATGCTGCTTTCACTTCGTTTGATCTCTGGTTTTATAGTGGTTGTCTGCATAGATTTATGGCCATTTTATGGCCATTCGGGGGTGACTCTGCAGTCAGTATGGTGTTGGCCTGGGGTAGATGAATGTGGTTTTGAACTGCATCTTTTTCTGTTCCAGTGTGGGTTTGGTAAAAATGCTAAGTGTAGATTGGCCCTCAGTTAAAAGGACAGAAATTGCATTGCAAATTCTGATTTGGGGAATTCTGACTTTGCCCTAAAGGGAGCTAAGCTATTTGCAAACTATTCTTCTATGGATTTGAAATATACTACCTAAAGAAAAATACTGGAATTACAGAAATAGCTCCTGGGCATATCTGCAGACACTGTTTCTTGGCATACATTAGTAAAACTTCTGGATTAATTTTGACTTGTTTCTCCAGCCTCTTGGATCTTTATAACACTCTGGAACATATCTTCTTACACCTAATTTTATATAGCTATTTACTTGGGCTTACTTGGTTTTTTGCCTGGTCGAATAATTTTTTTTTTTTTTTTGCAGTTTTCTGTCATCACAACCTGGAAATATTTCCCCCCCTCTATATTACTATGCTTACAACTTGTGGATTAAACATTATTATTATTATTTTTTTGCATTTTATGGTACTTTGGATTTATACCATCCATCTGTGGATTAATTTGCTGTTTGGATTTTTATATTTTTGCATTTTAAAGGGTCTTTTTTGTGGTCCTCTTTCCTTTTTGCTGGATAATTTGGTGTTCATCTGGAATATCAACTTCACTACCCTCCTATAGAATCTCTCTTGCATACTTACCTATAATTAAATAAATGCTGGATTATAAAGTGAAATATAATTGAACTATACTTTTTGAAAAGAAATATTAATAGGCCCTAACTTCTGTGTTATAAAACATTTGGTAACAGTATTATTATTTAACACTGTTATTTCCTTAGTACTTTCATTGTCTGTGGTTTGCTTTGAGAACTGATTTTGTTTACATTTTGGAGCACAAATGTACTAACCACTTTTAAATATTGACATAAGACAAGCTCCATTTAAATACTGATAAAAAATGAAATGTTAATATAATACTTACCATGGCTTTTGGAACTGACCCCAAAGACCTTAAGAAGAAGCTGGCCTCTAACATCTCTCCAGGATCAAGCAAATCAGTAGGTGCAAGCCTGGCACAACTTACTCTTAAGGACCTCCAGGTAGTTATTCAAGATTCAATGAAAGACATTGTCCAAACAGAAATAGCAGCAGCAGTTGATCTCCTTCAGGCCAATATACAAAAGATTTCATCTCAGATAGATGGACTTCAAAAACAACTTCAGGAAACCAATAAAAAAATTCTGTCTCCCAAAAAACAAATCAATTAGAAGGAAAGCAGGAGAAGATGGAGACTGAAATACAAAATGTTATTTCCAAACAAGAAATTTTGGAAGATGAGCTGCTTAGGCTCCAACTTGATAGAGCGGCCTATATATTGAGGTTCCAAAACTGTCCAGCAAATAAAGATGAAGACGTAAACATTTTTATGGCACAGATACTAGCCAAATATTTGGAAGCCCCTAGTCCAGAGGATGTTTTTGGTGAGATTGATCTGGTTTATAGAATGAATTCAGCGTATGCAAAACAAAATGGATTACCCAGAGAAATTCATGTGAAAATTTTTAAAAGAACTTTTAGAGACAAAATTCTAAAAGCTGCAAACACAATTCCTTTAAAGATTGAAGAAACAGAAATAAAGATCCTCAAAGAAACTCCATGGAGAGTAAGAAAAAAAAGAAAGATATACATGGAACTAACAGCGATCCTTAGAAAAAACAAAATAGTTTACAAATGGTTACTTCCAGAAGACACAAAATTAATTCTTTCTTAAAAATAAAAAAATTCTTAAAGGCCTATGGAACACAACTGGATTTGGAAGATCAAGACTTAGAACCCAGGATTGAGGAAGAAGACCACAAAGACCAAGATAAAGGAGCAACCAGAATTTCAGCAAAGATAAAAAGACCTAAGAAACCCAGTTTCCGGCATCCCAAATAGTTACAAGATTACGAGATAAGAATAAAAAAGATACAACATGATCTCCAACACAAGATGACTGGGAAGAAGCTTAAATTTATTTCCATCAATGTCAATGGATTAAATGGACCACAAAAAAAGAAGAAAATTTCAACAATTGAAGAAAATGCATCTAGTTCTGACTTCTCTGCAAGAAACACACATAAAACAAGTAGACCAAAAATACTTAGAAGTTAGAAATCTCGGTAAATCCTTTATATCTTCAGACAAAGAAAAGAAGAAAACAGGACTTATTACATTTATAAAAGAACAACTGCACCCTGAGTTGGTACATAGTTCTGAAGATGGTAGAATCCTCTTAATGCAAATTCAGACTCAAGGTAAGAGAACATTGATTGCAAACATATATGCACCAAACCAACACCAACAAGAATTTTACAAAAGGCTACATACATTCCTTTCCCAATGCACTTTTGACCAGTTATGTGTTATGGGAGACTATAATGCAGTATTTGAAGACTCCATAGACAGAAAAACAACATCTACTAAACAAAAGAAAAAAAGTAATGAGCTACCAGGTTCCTTTTTTCAACTAGCAGAGGAATACAATCTATTGGATTCATGGTGGCTCAGAAACCCAGATAAAAAAGACTTCACTTTCTACTCTGCACGTCATAATTCATGATCAAAAATTGATATGAACTGGATCTCAACTTCACTTGTAAGTGATTTACTGGAGGTAGAAATACTTCCAACGACTTTTGCTGATCATAACCCAATACTTCTAACTCTTCAAGATCTACCTAAAAACAAGACCCGATGGACTTTGAATATATCACTGTTGAAAAATAAAAACTTTGTGACTGAGATGAAAAAAGAATTTTGGATACTTTTTGAACAAAACCTGCAACCAGATATGCCAGTTAGGATTGTATGGGATACATTCAAAGCTTTTGCCAGAGGCTGGGCCATTAGTGCATCCTCACATCTTAAGAAGCTGAAAAATGAGAAGTTTTCACAAATAAAAACCCAAATTGAGGAATGTGAACAACAAATGAAAAAAAGAATCTGCTACCCAAAATTTGAAAATGAAGTTGAAGCTTTTGCAACACCAAATGCTTCTTTTAACTCAAGAAATAGCTCAAAAGATCACATTTGCAAAGCAAAACTACTTTGAGAATGCTAATAAGCCAACAAGATGGCTGGCCTACAAGTTAAAGAAAGAAAAAGAGAAAAGAATTATTACTTCCTTAAAAGACTCCTCTGGAAATGAGAGAAATTTACCCCAGGACTTAAAAAATATTGTGGAGTCCTTTTATGGAAATTTATATCAAAAAAGAGAAGCCAAACTGAATTAGGTTCAAAGTTATTTATCTAAATACAATCGGCAGATCTTTACAGAAGATCAGAGAAAAATTTTAAATGATTCAATAACTATGGCAGCAATAACTGAAGCTTAAAAAAAAAGAAGAAAAGAAAGATGCCAGGCCCAGATGGGTTTCCAGTAGAATTTTATCAAACATTTGAAGAACAACTGATGCTTCCTTTTAAATTGGTAATACAAGAAATACAAACTGAAGGTAAAATTCCAGACACCTGGAATGAAACCTTAATAACCTTGATTCATAAACAAAATACAGACCAAAATGAAATTAAAGATTATGGACCAATTTCATTACTCAGTGTGGACTATAAAATATACGCTAATATTTTAGGTACAAGATTGAAAAGCCAAAGAGCCAGCACTGTCCGAAGACATTTCTGTGGTCATATGGCCAGCATGACTAAATGCCAAGGCACACAGAATGCTGTTACCTTCCCACTGAAGTGGTACCTATTTATCTACTTGCAATTTCTTGCTTTTGAACTGCTAGGTTGGCAGGAGGTGGAACCAGAGATGGGAGCTCACTCCATCATGTGGCATTTGGGTTTTGAACTGCTGAACTACTGACCTTCCAGCCTGCAGTTCAGCATCTTAACCACTTGAGCCACCGCAGCTTCTTCTAGTGAAATACCAAATACCAAACACAAATTAGAGTGGTCACACCCATCACCCTCACTCTCTTATTCCAAAATCAAGCCACAGCCTTAGAAAATAGGTCTACTAGGAGTGCTCAGTTTGAATTATACCACTGAGAAAGGCCAGGTGCCAAAATGCATTTGGTATCGATTCTTGCATATGGAGACAATATGTACTTCTAAGCCTATGTTTATGTAAATGAACATTTATTGCGATTAAGTACTTATATGATGAACCACAGGACTGTTGTTCTTAAATGATATTTTAATATTTCTGAATGTATTATTAAATTATATATTATATTTTTTTTTACATTTGCACTACATGCATAGTTATATTTTCTTTTCTTTTTCTTTGTTCCAACCTTGTTGATTACCAACCTCGGCACCAGAAATGCCTGATCCTGATTGGGACTGTGGTTTCATCCTTCATCACCTATGCCATTTGTCTCACCTGAAAGGGTTTGGGGATGCATTATCTTGCCCACTGGGGAAACCCACATGTATCTCAATGAAAATGTGGATTTCCCCAGCAGGCCAAACAGCATCCCCCCAGACTATTTCAGGTCAGGAAAATGAGGGGAGGCTGAGGTCCCTTCTCCATATGAGCAATGGTCACATCCAAATTAGGCATTGCATTTGAGAGTATTGAGAAGAACTAATATCTCACATCTCAGTGTAAGATCTGGTAGGGTTCCCAGATGCAACTTATGTACTTTGTGATGTGTAAATTGGCCACTCATGCAAGCCATAGACTCATTAAAGTGTACATGCATTTCTTTCATTTTATGAGGAAAGCTGTAAAAACAACATTCATATGTAAATTTATATGCATATATGGCTCCCTCATAAAGACCCACTGACATGAAGATATTGGGGGCACTGCTAGTGTTGCCAGCCTAGTACTGGCAGCCTCTGGGGGGTGCAAGAGCCAGAGTCTAGACAGTTGGAATTGTGCCAAAGCTGTAATCTCACTTCCAACACAGACTCAGAAGTGATGTCACCTTGTTGATGCAACACTCTTCACTCCAAACTCAATAGTTTTAGAATAGTCTGCTGTTTATCAAAGAGTGTCAGGTAAATGCCTGTCAGGTCCCCAGCTAAGATATTCTCCACACACACTATTGGCAGTGAAATACTTTATTAGAGAATAGGAATAAGGCCCGTTGTGGAAATAAATACAACGGGCTCTAGCAAGAGGCTTTGGGAGAGTGCCAAGGTCTTGTACACTCAGCGTCAATTTGCTGTGGTGACCTCAGCAGGGTATAAAGACACAGTGGGCACTTTCACACATGCTGAATAATGCAGTTTTAATCCATTTCGGTGACCGCTTGCAAAATGGATTTTGCCATTTCACACAGTAAAATCCAGTTGCAAAATGCATTGAGAATGGATTGAAAGTGTGCTATTTAGTGTGTGTGAAAGTGCCCACAGAGTCCACCATGTTCTCCAAGGGAACTGATCTCTGCCACCTGGAAAGCAGTTGTAATTCTGAGTTATCTCCAGCCCTCACCTGGAGATTGGCAACAATGGTTTCACAGGAGGAAAAGTAGTCTTTCTCTGCAATGTGGACCAAAGCAGCTTACATCATTCTCCTCTCCCCCTTTTGACTTTCACAACAACCCTGTGAGGTAGGTTAGGCTGAAAGTCTGTGCCCAGTCCAAAATCACTCACTCAGCTTCTACAGCAAGAACCTGGATCTGGCAGTCTCTGCTCTGAAGCACTGACTGAAATGCCTAGGGTAGCCAACCTCCAGGTGGAGCCTTAAGATCACAAGGTATCTCAACTGAATTCCAGACAACAGATCTCTCCCTCCCCCCTGGAGAAAATAACTGCTTTGGAAGATGGGCTTTATAGCATTCTGTTCAGCTGAGGCCTCTCCCCTCCCCAAACCCTGGCTTCCATAGACTCTACCAGGAAATGTCCAGGAATCTCCATACCTGGAGCTGGCAACCCTAGTAAGGACTGGCCCCAATGTGTTCCTCATAAAGGCCTGTGAAGGGTTTCCTTCCTTTGTCTGAACCGAGCTTGGTTGTCTACTGTGGCGAAATGGGCTCCAGGTTACAACTCAGTTGTTTGCCTCCCACCCTCATCCTGTGGGCGTATCTCACTCCTTAAGCTCACTGCCACCACTCACTGAATTGTCACTGCCTTTTTAGAGGGACAGTGAGACCCCTCTGTCCGAATCTCCCTATTTGGAGATGGAATCCCCAATCTTTGGGGGAATCCCTGGAAAGTTGGCAACCCAAGAGTCTGGCCTTTCCTTGCTTCCTTGGGCTACCCCCTCCCTTTGTTATTGTGCAGAGTGGGGGAGACTATGTGGTCAGAGCACAACACAGATTATTAGCCCAAATAAAAGAATTTAAGTATTTACACAATTATGGCTGAATTTCTGCTGCCTCCCAGGGTGTCCCCACATCTCTGATGTGTAGCCTGGACAGGCTGGTCAGCACAGGCAGCAGGAGCCTTTCCTAACCTCCTGTGAGACAAAGACTGCCTCCTCCCTGGATGGGCTGGAGTTTATATTGATGGGACAGTCCCTGTTTTCCCGCACTTTTTGGCCTTGGGGCAGCTGGGAACTGTAGGCCAGCAGATGAGGAAGCCCCATTCAACCCAGTGAGTGATACCCCTGCAGGCCCCTCTCTGGAACTACAGCTCAATTAAGTCTTATGTGGGGACATTTTGAACACAGAGACGGCCGCCATCTCACAGACACAGGTAACTGCCATTTTGTTACACCTACCAACAGCTACTGAGGAAAAAATTAGTCCCACACAGGAGGCAAACGTCTTCATCAAGAAAGAAGGCCGTCTGTCAAAATTCTGACAGGGCACAGTGGCTGAAGGAGTGGGTGGGGAAGAGGAGCAAACCCAGCCAATGGCATGTGAGTACTCTTGAGTGGCAGCTGGGCAGGACTCAGGCAACACAGCCAGTGGCTAGGGACACCCTCTGAGTGACAGATCAGAGAGGCAAAGGCTGTGGGAGTGTGTGGAACGTTCAGGAGACTCCATGACCAAAACACAAATATATATAAGGAGAGATATGGTAGCTGTAGGTACAAGAACTTTTGTTAGGACTGGAGAAAACCATGGGAAACCACAGGTTAAAGGTAAAAGCATAAAATTCCACACATTCATACGTCACACCTACCCCAAGCATTTCTATGGCAACATGGACAGATATATGGTGCCCTATCTAATCTAGCCAGGTGAACAGAGTCTCCAAGGTCAATCTCATGAGAACCAACTCTTGGGGGACACTTTGAGAAACAGTTATGGCTACTACCCCCATGCACTCATACAACACACACACCCCTCAGGAATTTCAGGATGACAAGCAAAGGGAAGGGAAAGGAAAACTTAAGGAAACAAAAGTTAGGTCTGAGCTTGACGCCCCCTCAACCTCCCAGCTTGTGGGGATGAATGTGATGGAATTCTTTAATAAGCCGGGTAGCCCTAATGTGTTTTGCCAACAGCCATTGATTATGTTCTGGCCCAAAGTCCTTCCATTTTACAAGGTAGAACTTGGCCGTTGATCAGGAGAGGAGGAGGTGCTGGAGGACAACAAGTCCAAGGTGAGGGTCCAGGGTCCTTCTTTAAAAAGCTGAAATGAAAAACAGGGTGGACATAATGCAATGTTTAGGTAGCTCTACCTCCACAGCAACCTTATTGATTACCTGGTTCATTTTAAAAGGTCCAATGTATTTCCATCCCAACTTCCTCCCTGGCTGCAGACCCCACAGTTTTTTTTGTAGAAATGTACATAGAGTCCCCAGGAACCAAGTCCCATTCAGGACTCCTGGTCTTGTCAACATAGCAGAGGATATAATCCTCTTTAGCTTTATTCAGAATTTTCTGAAGTGTGTCCCAACCCTTAGTCACAGTAGACCATCAGAGTTGGGCATCCCCCTTTATTGATTCACTCAGATCCATTGTAGGCAAGGGACCCCCCTCATAGCCATGTACTGCTTTGAAAGGGGACATCCCTATGGAACTATGCACAGAGTTATTATAGCTCTCCTCCTCAAACGGTAGTAGTTGAACCCAGTTGTCTTGCTGGTGGTTAATGAAACACCTGAGGAACTGCTCCAACACTTGGTTAGTGCATTCTGTCTGACCATCAGTCCCTGTATGATGGCTACTACTCAGTCCTTGTTCCACACCCAAAAGGCTCATAAGTTCTTTCCAAAATTCAGCAACGAACTGTGACCCCCAGTCCGAAATTATTTTGCGTGGCACCATATGTAACCATACCACATGCTGCAGAAACATCTTGGCTAATTGCTTAGCTGAGGGCACTTGCTTACTGGGCACGAAGTGGGCTTGTTTAGACTACTGTAATGCTCTCTACATGAATTAAAACTGCTCTCCAGATGGTAGAGATCAGTTTCCCTGGAGAAGATGGCTGCTTGGCAGGGTGGACTCTGAGTTATTATACCCTGCTGAGGTTGCTTCACTCCTGCTTGGGTCCCCCCTGCAGAGAAAGACTGTACTTTTCCTAGGCAGAGGCTGCAGGTGGGGGGGAGAGATGGAAAGCTGAAGTCAGAAGGGCAGATAAAGATAGGTTGATGGTTGGCTGGGAATGAGATAGGGTTGCCACCTCCAAGTTGGAAAATTCCTGGAGATTTGAGGAGTGGAGCCTGGAGATGGTGGGGTTTGAGGAGGAGTGGGACCTCAGACAGGTACAATGCCATAGCCTCCAACCTCCAAACCAGCCATATCCTCCTGGGGAACTATTGCTGCCATTCTCCAGGTGAGGGCTGGAGATCACTCAGAATTAAAATTGCTCTCCAGATGGCAGAGATTAGTTTCCCTGGAGAAAATGGCTGTTTTGCATCGTGGACTCTGAGTAGGATTGCCAGACTCCAGGTGGGGCCTGGGGATCTCCCGCTTTTATAACTGATCTCCAGCTAACCAAGATCAGCTCCCCTGGAGAAAATGGCTTCTTTGAAGGGTGGACTCTGTGGTAATGTACCTCCCCAAACTCCACCCTCTCCTGGATCCACCCCAAAGTCCTCAGGTATTTTCCAACCCAGACCTGGCAACCCTAACTCTGAGTCATTATACCCTGCTGAAGTCGCTTCCCCTCCTGCTTGAGTCCCAATTGAGGAGGAGAAAGATTGTAGTTTTCCTAGGTAGAGGCTCCAGGTGTGTGGGGGAGATGGAAAGCTGAAGTCAGAGGGGTAGACAATGCTATGTTGGTGGTTGGCTGGGAAGGAGATAGGATTGCTACCTTCAAGAGAGGTACAGTGCCATAGACTCTACCCTCCAAACCAGCCATTTCCTCCTGGGGAACCATTGTTGCCAATTTCCAGGGGAGGGCTAGAGATCACTCAGAATTACAACTGCTCTTCAGATGGCAGAGATCAGTTTCCCTGGAGAAAACAGAAAGCTCTGTGTCATTATACCCTGTTGAGGTCACCATAGTAAATTGATGCTGAGTGCCCAAAGCCAGGGCACCCTCCCAGACCCTCTTTCTAGAGCTCATTGTATTTATTTCCATAACAGGCCTTATTCCTAGTAGATTTATAATCAGCTGGATGCAGCTAGGGTGCCAAGAGCTCTGATCTAAAATTTGTGAAAAATAAAGGATATCTTGGGCATACCCTGTTCAGCATAGTAATCTATTACATTTCTTAATCTACCCTTCTTCCAATAGGTTCAGAACAGCATACATGGGTTTCTCCTCCTCTGTTTTATCATCACAACAACCCTGTGAAGTAGATTAGACTGAAAAACTATGGTTTCACCATAGAGTTTTGGTGAAAGCCTAGAGTGTTACCCTAGGATTACCAACATCCAGGTGGGACCTGGAGATCTCCTGGAATTACAACTGATGACCAGGCAATGGAGATCAGTTTCCCTGGAGAAAATGGCTGCTTTGGAGGGTGGAGTCTATGGCATTTACACTCTGCTGAGGTCCCTCCCTTCCCCAAACCACTGCCATCATCTGTGAATCTCCAGGAATTTCTCAATCTGGATTTGGCAACCCCACATCACCATGATATTATGACATCACTTCTGGCTTAGTACCTAGGGTTACCAGTTTCCAGATGGTGGCTGGTGATCTCCAGGAATTACAACTGGTCTCCTGGTTACAGAGATCACTTCACCTGGAGAAAATGGTTGCTTTGGAAGGTGGGCTCCATGGCATAATACCACAATGAGGTCCTTCCCCCAACCTTGCCCTTCCCAAGCTTCAATATTTCACTTTAAGGGTGCTGCAGTTGGGATAATGCCTACTGGCACATGCTTGATCAGAGGGAGAGGGAAAATATATACTTAAACTCTAAAAGTAAAACTCATTTCAATGCAGTGTGATCTTAATCTACAATCATAGTTCAACAGTCTGCAGTAAAGCTACTCAACTTCTTTGCCAAATAGCTGTGGGAACAGCATTCACTGCTGTTATTAGCCATTCATATACCATTTCTGAGGTGAAACCTACTTTACACACTTTTTTAACGGCACTGAAACTGTGTGCTGCAGATCAGGATTATTTCCATTTTATAGTTGGGTTTGAGAAATAGCTTATTGTTCAGGTCCTTTCACAAGTACATGATAGTATATTATTTAAAAGCAGCATTAAAATCCTGCTCTTTGGCACATATTTACTTTTAATCTCTCAATAACAAAATGTGGTTCTTGGGTAGATTTAGTTTCTTCATTACTCTGGCCGTTGCCAGCTGATGATCCACATCTCCCCTATTTGGCACTTTCCTTGTCACCGCTCTGGTTATTCTCTCCAAGCCTCTAGGATGTTAAATGTACAATGAACTCATCTGTGCAACACCAGCTAGAGGGCTAAAGAAATCCAAGGAAGTGAATAACAGAAGACATTAGCTATCATGGACTGGTTTTTGGTGTGGACCAGCTCTGGGAGAGATCCCAAGAAGCTGTGCCATATCCCTGGGTTTAGAAGGAGTTATATTTATTATTATTTATTTATTTATTACATTTATACCCCACCCTCCCAGCCATGGCTGGCTCAGGGTGGCTTACAACAGGATAAAACAGTGATAAATAGTATAACAATAATAAAATTATGTAACAATATGACATTAAAGGTGCTAACCATAAAAGTAAAACCATTGAACAGATTGCATTTAAAATGGTGCTCAGGCTTCCATGCCATCCTGGTGGTCAATCTTGACCTGATATTGTGAGGATGGCTCAGGCTGCCTCAAAATTTCAGGGAACAGGGTACCCCCCCCAGGGCAGCTCCTAATTGAATGCCTGGTAGAACAGCTCTGTCTTACAGGCCCTACAGAACTGCATAAGGTCCCACAGGGCCCTGTTCTCCTCCGGGAGCTTGTTCCACCAGAGAGGAGCCACCACCAAGAAAGCCCTGGCCCTGGTCCTGGTTGAAGCTAGCCTGGCATCCTTTGGTCCAGGAAGGGTGAGTCGATGTTGAGACTCTGATTGCAGTGCTCTCTGGGGAACATGTGGGGAAAGGCAGTCCCTCAGGTATGTAGGTCCCTGACCATAAAGGGCTTTAAAGTTAAGAACCAGCACTTTAAAGTATTGGAGGGGTACTAGCCTCACTGCATACAAACTTTGGGATGAGATGCAGGCTGGAAGGGGACCAAACTCCCCTGGGCTTCCCAAAGAGGAACCCAAGCAGGGGGCTTGATCTGGGACTCTCTGTGAGTGGTGGCAAGCGGATTGCGTCCAGGATCACCCCAAAGCCTGAACCTGTGAGAGCATCTATGGACTCAATAGCTGTGGAGCTGTGAACTACCGGGATGAGGGGACTACAATTGACCCCATATAAAACTTCAAAAGAAATTCTAACACCGTGAGTACTCTTAAAGCACTGAATTTAGAAGAGATTCTCTATTCTGATCTAGCCCTTTAAAAAGAGAGAGTAAAAAGATTAGAGAGGAGAAGGGATTCCCCCACACACACACTCTAGCAGCGGCTTGGGAAAAAAACTATATTTTAAGACATAAAATACCTTTAAGGGCTATAATAAATGGTTGATGTCTGGATTTAACAACTTCTTGATAGACTCATTTTACCCTTCAAGTATAATTTGATGTTTTATGGCCCTGTGGATTATAATTCTTGGATATTTGATTATTTAGAATAGACTTCCTTTTACTAAACCCCTTTTGGAATTTGACTATATTTGGAGCTACATGAAGATATCTTAATGGATTATAATTTTTTATAATTTTTCACTTGGATTACAAATTAAAGACAAATTGAAGGAGAAAGGAGAACTTTACAAATTGACTGGGACTCACTTTCACTTTCCAAACATCACTTCCATAGAGGTTATGTTTTAATTTGGAATTGTTATGTCTTTATATGTTGTTCCTACCAAAGTATAATCTGTTCCTGAGAGTAATGTAAACAGCGGATAACTTCATTTGTGTTTATACTGAGAGCATTTGTAAGAAGCAATGGGTGGGGGGGAAACTACTGTTTTTCAATACAGTAAAAGGGAGTTTAAACTTTAAGGTATTGACTGGGAGGGTGCTTGTGGACATTAAGAGATTCTCTGGTATGATTATTGTGATCAAAGTAATTCAGATTTAGTTAACAACCAAGTTAACAACATGACAGATAAAAAAATTTAACCCCCCTGCTGGCCTGTCTCCTGGCCAAACTAAATCAGTAACTGCCAATTTGACAGAGATCTCAGCAAAGGAATTAAAAAATCCAACACAAGAGGCTGTAACAACCGCTGTCAACCCCATGCAAGTTCAACTAGATTCATTCTCACAACAAATGACACACCAGATGACAGAAGCACAAAAACAGCTTAAAGAAAATAGACAAGAAATCTCTTCTTTGGCCAAAACTGTTAACCAAATGGAAAGTAAATCTGAAAAGAAACAGCTTAAAGTAGAAACAGTAGAATCTAAGCAAATGCCATGGAACAAGCTCTCATTAAATTAGAGCTTGATAAAGCAGCATATATCCTAATATTCCAAAATATTCCAGAGAAACAAAATGAGAAATTGAAATTTGAAATGGCAGAAATACTGGCAGAGCATATGGAGGCAGAAAATACAGATGAACTATATAACAAAATTGATGCTGCATATAGAATAAACTCTGCATATGCAAGGAGAAATAAACTTCCAAGAGAAGTTCATGTGAAATTTCATAAAAGGTCAATAAGAGATTAAATTCTGAAAGCAACAAATGAAACACCTTTACAAATAGAAGAAACAGAAATTAAAATTTTAAAGGAAATTCCATGGAGAGTGAGAGAGAAGAGATTACATAGAGATCACAAACACTCTTAGAAAGAATGGAATTGCATATAGATGGCTACTCCCAGAAGGCATTTTTTTTACTTACAAAGAGAAAAGATATAAAATCAACTCAACTTTCAAAGCAGAAGAATTCTTAAAAACACATGGTGAAGATTTGGAAACTGAGGAAGAAGAAACAGAAACTACAGAGGAGAATCAACAAGAAACACAAGGACTAACTGGATGAACTGAAAAAACTACCAAAATTAGAAAAACCTGGAAAGATCATAACATCCCAGATGATTACAAGAATAAAGATGACAACAAAACACTTACTGAAGGTGGATAGAAGAAAAATAAAGATAATAAATGTCAATGGATTGAATGCACCCCAAAAAAGAAGACAGATTTTTCAACAACTGAAAAAGATGCAATTGGATGTGATATGTCTATAAGAGACCCATATAAAATACTCAGACAAAAGATATTTGGAGATTTAAAAACTTGGAAAAAACTTTATTTCTTCAGATAACGAGAAAAAAGAGAGAGGTGTAGTGACATATGTTAAAGAACATTTACATCCAGAATTAGTTTACAGCTCTGAAAATGGTAGAATCGTGATAGTCCAAATACAAAGACAAAGTAAAACAACCTTAATTATAAATATATATGCTCCCAATCAACATCAAGATTTTTTTTATAAATTGTTACAAGAACTTATTTTAAAACCAATTATGATGAAATTTGTTTGATTGAAGATTATAATGCTGTTTTTGACAAGTTCTTAGCCAGAAAAACAAGAACTGGAAAACAGAAACAAGGTAATGAACTTCCAAACACATTTCTACAACTGGCAGAAGAACATAACCTGATTGACTCTTGGAAAACTAGAAATCCAAAAAAGAAAGATTACACCTTTTATTGAGCAAGACATAAGTCATAGTCAAGAATAGATATGTGTTGGATCTCAGCAACAATCATAAATGACCTAGTAGAAGTAGAAATACTATCAGCAACTTTTGCGGACCACAATCCTCTTATGATTACGTGCAAGACAAACCAAAGAAAAATAGATGGACTTTTAATACATTTTTATTGAAAAACCCAAAATTTGTAACAGAGACAAAAAAAAAAATTCAAATGTTTTTTGAGCAGAACATCCAACCAGATATCTCTACTCCAACTGTATGGGATGCATTTAAGGCCTATGCTAGAGGTTGGATAATTAGAGAGTTTTTACAAATTAAGGAACAGATTTAGAAGCAGGAAGAAAATTTGAAACAAGATCCTTCTATTGAACATCTAAGAGTGAAATTAAAGCTATTACAACATCAAATGAACTGCCTGTTGAAAGAGGAAATAGCCAAAAAGATTACTTAGGGAAAACTGGCAATTAGATTTGCAGCAGGAAAGAAAAGAGAAAGAAGACATTTCAAGATATAATGGACACTATTCAGAATAGAGAGAAAGAATTAAAGATGGACCCTTCGAATGGGAAATTAAATATGAGAACTAAAATATTACAGCATTAACTCAACCTACTCTTATCAGAAGAAATGGCAAAAAAATATTAAATTTGCTAAACAGGATTACTTTGAAAATGCAAACAAGCCAGGAAGATGGTTGGCTTATAAAATAAGAAAAGAAAAAGAGAAAAGGATGATCCACTCATTGTATTATAAAGAGAGAAAAGAAGAATTTTCTAGGAATGGACTAAGGGAAATAATTCAAGACTTCTACACAAAATTATATAAAAGAGTGGAAATCTCTAAAGATACTTATAAGGGATTTATAACCCACCCTTCACTGCCCAAAAGTGTCTCAGAGCGGCTTATAAACTCCTTTCCCTTCCCCTCCCCACAACAGACACCCTGTGAGGTAGGTGGGGCTGAGAGAACTTCTGACAGAAACTGTCCTTGAGAGAACAGCTGTGCCAGAGCTTGTGACTGACCCAAGGTCACATCACCAGGTGCAAGTGGAGGAGTGGGGAATCAAACCCAGTTCTCCCAGATAAGAGTCCGCGCACTTAACCACTACACCAAACTGGCTCTCTTATATAAAAATATAATTTCCTCTCTAATAGAAAAAACAGAAATACCAGAATCTTGGAATGAAGCAACTATAAAATTGATCCATAAAGAGGATACAGACCCTAAAGAGATAAACAAATTACAGACCTATCTTTTTGTTGAATTGTGATTATAAAATATTTGCAACTATCTTGGCTGCAAGGTTGAAAAAAATTCTAATAGACTTTATACATCAAGACCAGGCAGGTTTCTTACCTAAAAGACAGCTGAATAGCTTTTAACTTCTAATTGCCACTTCTAGTTACCATCCAGTTTACATTCTGCAATCTTCCTTTCCCATCAATAAGAAAAAAATCAAATCCAGTTCAGATATCTAGTTCTGATTGCTGCTACCTTATTTACAGTTTCTCCCCGTCTCAGCAAATAGGCAAAAGTGAAAGTAAAGTGCAGGTAATGAGCAGAAATGGAGGGGGGTAAGGAGGCTTTGAAAACTGTCTCTTATCTTCATGCCCTCTCAAAAACTTCCTTGTTTAAAAGTATTCATAGTCAGATAACCAAGTAAGGAGGATAAGCTTTAACTCATAGTTCATGAAGTTTGCAGGCAGATTCTCTTTGCTGTTTTTCTACGCTGATCCGTGCAAGCAGCTAAATGGCAAGATGCTGCTGTACCCACCAGGAGATCGGGGCTTATCTCTGGGTCTCAACCCTGGTGTAGCCGAGAGAAGTGACCCAAGAAATGCACCCCACTATTTTCAGAGATCCCTTCCTGGGGCCTCCTTGGGTCTAGAGTCCTCTAGACCCCCCCAAAAGTGAGCCAGTTCAGAATGTCCCAGGAGCTCCTGGGATGTTATTGACTTTGCTATTGTGTCAGCCGGAAGCTCTCCACATGCATATCTCTTGAGTTCACACAGGGTGGATGCCTTCCACAGAAAACTGCATATGGGAAACTGAACAGACGTTTTGGGTTTATATTCATTCCTTCTGGAAAAGAAAACCCATGTCCTTAACCATTTAAAATGATTTTAATCAGTTTCTCTCCTTTATTTTTTCTAGCTTCATATCATTGTGTGGGTGTGCTGTGACTCTACAAAAATAAAGGAGAAAACACAAAATCTCTTCTCAGAAAAATTCAGATTGTTTTACATAGCTCCTTGCAGAGCATATTTTCATCTCCCTGCTCAGATTCCCACTTCATTTTCACACTGAACAGACAATGATTAAGTCACAATATCAAATCTCTGGATGGATTGCTCACTAGACCAGCAGGAAAAACTGATATTGTATCTAGGGCAAAGAGGGTAAGGAGAAATGGAGGGCTGCTTTATTTTACTGCAAAAAGTTTAATCCTCAATCTAAAAGAATCACATGAGAGAAAAACAGCCTCTTATCCATGTGATACTGCTGACCTCAGACTTGATTTAGAGAGTGCAACATCATCCCAGGAGAGAAATTTGGTCAGCATGTAACCTCTCTACCTACAGAAGTAATAAAACAAGGGAGGATGGGGGGAAAGAGCAATGAATGGAGGAAGAAGAGCAAACAGGCCTCATTGTAAGAGTAAAACACTCAGGCTCTGGTACAGCATGGTGAGCAGCTGTAAGCAACTAGTAAGAAACAACTGCCTTCTGACTACACAGGCCAAAAATCATACATGAAATCCTCCCACCAAAAAATTATCCCGTGTCAAAAGGACTAGGTCCTATATGTATATTTTGCCCCATATGTCTATTGCAAAAGCTTTCCCACTGTGTGCACATTGGAATGATGATAAAATACTAGTACTGAGTAAAGACAACTGTCATCGAATCATAGAATCACAGTGTTTGAAGGGGCCATACAGGCCATCTAGCCCTCAATGCAGGATCACCCTAGAGCATCCCTGACAAGTTGTTGTCCAGCCGCTGCTCAAAGACTGAAAGTGAGGGAGCTCACATCCTCTCTAGGCAACTGATTCCACTGTCGCTCAACTCTTACTGTAAAATAGTTTTTTTGATATCCAGCTAGTACCTTCCCACCCTTAATTTAAACCCATTATTATGAGTCCTATCCCCTGCTGCCAACAAGAACAGCTCGTTACCCTCCTCTAAGTGACAGCCCCTCAAATACTTTAAGAGAGCCATCCTGTCCCTCCTCATCCTCCTCTTCTCCAGACTAAACATTCCCAAGTCCCTCAGCCTTTCCTCAGACGGCTTGGTCTCCAGGCCCCCAATCATCCTCATTGCTCTCCTCTGCACCTGATCCATTCCATCCACATTCTTTTTGAAGTGAGGCCTGAAGAACTGCACACAATACCCCAGGTGCGGCCTGACCAATGCAATTTACAACATGACTATGACATCTTGCTATGCGTCTCTTGATACAACCCAAGATCGCATTAGCCTTTTTTATTGCCGCATCACACTGGCTGCTCATATTTAACTTTCAAACCACCTATACCCCAAGATCTTGTTCACAAAAACTGCTACTCAGAAATGTAGCCCCCATCCAGTACGCATGTTCCTCATTTTTGTTACACAGATGTAGAACTTGGCACTTATCCTTGTTAAATTGCATCTTGTTTACATCCTCCCATTTTTCCAGTGTGTTCAGATCGCATTGAATTCTGTTTCTATCTTCTGGTGTGTTTGCTGCTGCTCCCAATTTGGTGTCATTTGCAAATTTAATGACTCCACACCCTGATCCAGATCATTTATAAAAATACTGAAAAGTCCTGGGCCCAGAACTGAGCCCTATGGCACCCCATTGGACACCTCCCCTGATTCAGAAGAAATGCCATTGATAATTACTCTTTGAATGTGGGTCTCCAACCAGTTCCCTATCCACCTAGCCATCCTAGAATCCAGTCCACAGTCCTCTAGTTTACCCATCAGAATACCATGGGGAAACCCATCAAAAGCTTTACTGAAATCCAGGTAAACAACATCAACAGCAATCTCTTGATCCAGTAAGCTCATCACTCAATCAAAGAAGGAAAGGAAGCTGGTATGGCAGGACCTGTTGGGGACAAACCCATGCTGACTTCCCCAGATCACCAGGACATAGGGTTGCAAACCTACAGGTCATACCAGGAAATCTCCCACTGTTACAATTGATCTCCAGGTGACCATGAAAAGTTCTCCTGGAGAAAATGGCTGCTTTGGAGGGTGGACTCTATGGCATCATACCCTACTGAAGTCCCTCTCCTCCCCAAACCCCTCCCTCCCCAGCCCCCCCCCCAAATATCCAGTCCAGAGCTGGCACCCCTGTCTCCCATATACTCAGGATCAGGGAAACTTTCATTGTTCAGCATCCTGAGGAGTCCAGCTTTCATGCTAAAAGAGAGCAAATTCTAGTTCTTGTGACTACTGAAATTACTTTTTCATCAGTTGTTTGATAGCAGCTTCACAGCAGTTTAAAATGTTCTGAGTTATCAGTGAGAAACTGCTTTCCTCCCCAATCAGTTTGCTACAATGCTTTGAAGTGTTCAGGAGTGTGTGTTTGTTTTTCTTGACACATTCTGTATTTTACCTGGCTCTTAATAAATATTTCACTAGTTGCTGTAGATTTTCTGGGTTGTGTGGCCGTGGTCTTGGCATTGTAGGACCTGATGTTTCGCCAGTAGCTGTGACTGGCATCCTCAGAGGTATAACACAGAAAGATGTAGTACTCTCTGTGTCAAGGTGAGCAGAAAAATGGTAGGCAGGTAATTTATATCTACCTTGGAAGGTGGGGTAGGGCGAAGTCATTATCTTGTAGTAGTTCTCCAGGCTGTGGACATGCTAATGGAGGAGCTTTCCTGAGGCAGTTGTTTTGTCTATGGATCATTTCCTGAGGAGGTTTCCTGTTTCCTGTTTCCTGAGGAGGTTCTTTTGTGTGTGGAATTGCTATTGAAGCTCTAATCTTATCTGTAGTGCTATTGTCAGCTGTAGAGCATTTTGTGTTTTTCAGGACTGGAAACCATGCCCTATTTATTTTTAAACTCTCTTCATTCCTGTTGAAATTGTGTTTATGTTTATGAATTTCAATAGCTTCCTTATGTAATCTGACATGGTAATTGGAAGTGTTGTCCAGTCTTTCAGTGTTTTGGAACCAAATGCTGTATCCTGTTTGGGTTAGAGAACCAGCAAATTACTACTGAAACTAGCAAAAACAAAATCAGATTCAGATCACCAAAAGGCAGAACCTACAGTATGTTTGATATCATATGATTCACTGGACTGGATTGCCCTCCACTGTAAAATAAAATTTGAATTAAAGTCTGAATTACTTTCTTGTATATTATCAAGAGAAGAAAAGTCTTCTGGTGGTAATGAGCTGAGTTTGAATACTTTAGAACTCTATCAATCATTTTCAATTGATTTTTGCCTCAAAGTGAGTTGACATGATAACATAGTAAAGTCAGATGAGCTGAATTTGCCAGTCCTCATGAGACAATTTTGATTAACTCCTAATTTTTTCTGAAGATTTCCTCTTTTTTTAATTCCTAAAGATTTTAACTTTGTCCTAGTTAGAATTGCCTACCAAAGCTATATATTAGGCCAATACTGCGTCCTGCATTATTTTGAAATTTTCTCATGATTTTGAATGGCAAACTCATCCCCTTCAATGAGTCAAGAATTACACTTGGACATTGTTGTAACTCGAGATCAGGCTGCTCTTTTCTTAACCAGTGATTTCAGTTTATGAGAACAGAACACAACACACAACAACACAGAACACCCCAACTTCAATACAGTTTGGGACTGGCTAAACCATACCCCTAGAACAGTAAGGTCCAATCATAAGTGAGTGCTTAGGACCAACAGGGTTTGTTCTTGCCGAAAGTCATAGTCTTCCCTGATTAGTCCATTGCATGATGGCAGTCAATCAGGCTGTTGATTTTCAGATACTGAGTCTATGGAGCTTGTGACTGAAGCTCAGGTTCATTTAGGCTATCCATATAACCCTCCCCCCTAAGTCAGCACACATAGTCTTTCAAGTAGCCTGGGCAAGTTCTTGTTCTTTGGGAGTGTCGCTGCTCCCCCACTGAAGAGGCCTGGTCTCTGTAGGGAGAGGGTGAATTTCTGTTGGTGCTGCACTTTGGAGCTGCTGGACTGGTTGGGCTTGGAGTGTATGGAGGCTCGGCTCCAAAGGACAGTGTTGAGCCCAGGGGTGCTTCAGTTCTGGAGGCTGATGGTGAATCCAAGGAGGTGCTGGCTCTGATGGCTAGTGTCAGGTTCGAGGGAGGCACAGTCCTGACAATGGGTGGCAGAATTGTTACCGATTCAGTAGGTGTCAAGTCCAGTTCCATAGACTGGCTGGCATTGTCCCTTGGCACTGATTCTTTGGCCCATCAATGCCGTAGTTGGTCGATCTGTCTCTCAGATATGGTTACCATGTAGGAGACTGGTCCAGTAGCTGAGGTCACTGTGACCAGAATCCAGAACGGCCCCTCACTTTAGTTCTGGGCACAGATGGTGTCACCAACCTGGGATGAGTGGGGTGTCTCCAGGGAATCTCGCTGTAGCAGGTGGTTGGATGTGAAATCAGGGTGCAGATGGTTGAGCAGTGAAGCCAAACACTGATTCATGAAGAGCTCTGCTGGTCTCCTCCCAGTGGATGTGTGCAGCATTATGTTCTGTTGAAACAAGAAGTCAGCCAGCCTTTGATTCCAGTCCCCATGAATGATCTTATGGAATGTGTCTTTTGTGGTTCACACCATTCACTCAGCTTGTCCGTATGTGGAGGGATGGAATGGGGCTGCCGTGATATGCCAGATCAGGTTTGCTTCCATGAACCTCTGGAACTTGGAGGATGTGAACTGGGTTCTGTTGTTGGATACAATAGTCTCCGACAGTCCATGTGTGGTGGAGATATGGCACAGCATCCGGATGACCGCTGTTGAAGTCATATACAACATTGGAACCACTTCCAGCCACTTTGAGTAAGAGTCCACCATGATTAAGAAGACTTGTCCCTGAAAGGGACTGGCAAAGTCTATATGCAGGCAGGACCATGGCTGATGAGTGGTCTCCCATCACTGGACTGGAGACTGTGGTGAATCTGGCTGTGACTCCTGGCAGGGCTGGCAGGTTTGGACCCAGGCCTCAATTTCCTGGCCACCAGGAAATGTGACCACCACATGTAGCTTTGAGCTAGGGCCTTCATGTGGATTATGCCAGGATGTCCCACATGCAGTGCCTCTAGCACTCAGTGGCATAGTTTTGGGGGAATGGCAACACAGTTCCCCCCCAGCAGGCATCCCTTATGCACAGAGAGTTCGTGTTTTCAGGACCTGAATGGCTGGAACTCGGCCCCGAGTTAGCCAACCCCTCCACATCTAGTTGAGGGTAAGGGAGAGTGTTGGGTCGTTTGCTGAGTGGGAGGTGATGTCAGAGGTGTGGACTGGAGGTTGTGGCAGCTCCTCAATGGCTATAACCTCGCAGGCTGGTGAAGAGTCTATGGCCAGACCCAAAACTGGCAGGCGGCTTAGAGCATTGGCATGGCTGACAGCTTTCCTGGGGTGGTAGATGAGATCAAAGTCATAGGCCAACAGGAAAACCAACCATCAAAGCATTCCTGGTGACAGGATCTGTGGTGTCTGTCGGTTGGGTGCAAACAGTCCCAACAGTAGCTTGTGGTCAGTGACAATATGGAACTGATGGCCATAGAGACAATCATGGAACTTTTTAACACCAGCAACAAGGGTGAGTGCCTCCTTATCGATTTGTGCATAGTTCCATATGGCTGAAGACAGCATTTGGGAGAAGTAGGTGATCAGAGCTTCCTGACCATCAGACAAGCGGTGTCTGAGGATGGCACTGATCCCAAAAGGTGAGGCATCAGCTGCCAGAATAAGCAGCTTCTGTTCATCGTAGTGAGTAAGGACACTGTTAGATGACAACAAGTCCTTGATAGCCCTGAATGCCTGGATGTGTTTCGACCCCCAGTTCCATGATGCCTTCTTTTCCAACAACCAATGCAAGGGCTCAGCCAAGGATGCTTTGTGGGGTAAGAATGAGTGATAGAAACGAAGGTGTCCAAGTAAGGCCTGAAGTTCCTTCTTCGAAAACAGTTGCATTGCGTTGCGGATTACCTGAACTTTATTCTCTTTTGGGTGGACTCTATCAGCATCGATAAGAAATCCCAAGAATTTGACCTTCAGGATGCTGAACTGGCATTTATTCATTTTTACCTTCAAGCCTGCACTTTGGAAATGGCAGAGCACTTTGTGAAGATGGTCAGCTAGTTCATTGGCAGACCACCGGTGATCAGAACATCATTGAAGTATGGAATGACGCCTGGAATGTTCTGGAGGAGTCCTTCCATGAGTTCCTGGAAAATGCCAGGGGTGACATTCAGTCCAAATTGCAGACACTTAACCTGAAAGTGCCTCGATGCATGACAATCTGTGCTTTGGCTGTTACATAATCGACAGGAAACTGCTGGTAAGCTTAAGCCAGGTCAAGCTTGGCAAAAATCTTGCTGCCTGCAAGCGAAGCAAGAAGGTGGCTGACAATGGGCACTGGGTATGCATGATACTGAAGAGATTTGTTGAGCGTATACTTGTAATCCACGCAGACCCTCATGGTGCCATTAGGTTTGATGGGTGTGTATGGGAATCTCCCATCTGGCATGTGATACTGGTTCAAGGACTCCCTGCTGTATAAGCAGATCCAGCTCCTAATCGATGCATGGATTTAAGGTGCATGGAACACATCGAACCTTATGCCAGATAGGCATGATGGCAGGAACAAGGTCGAACAAAACCGGAAGGCTGGTGCAGTAACCAAACAACCCATTGAAAACTGCCAGGAACTCCCAACACACGGAGTCCAGGTCAGGTTGGCAAATCTGTTGGACCCTGGTGACATGGATATCAAGTGCATCGAACCAGTCAAATCCCAGAAGGCTGGCACGGTGCCTTTCAGCCATGATGAGGTGTAAGGGGCCACAGAAATTCCTGTAGTGGACAGTAAATTGTCCAATGCCCACCACTGGGATACATTGCCCTTGAAAGTCCGTTAGATGCACACTGCATGATTCAAGGCTGTGTAGATCTTTTGTAGGGAATAGTCAGTGCAGGGTCTCAGTTGAAATGATTGTGAGTGCCAACCCAGAGTCAACCTCCATTTCGCAGGGCTTGCCATTGAGGAGTACAGTCACCTTGATCTTGTCCTTCATCTTTAGCTTTGTGTTTGATCGAAGTAGGGCAGGAGCACTTGGAAGCTGTGTGGCACTCTGTAGCGGAGGCTGAAGGCTTGTCACACCATCTTTAATGGAATGGAGGCAATTTTGGTGATTCCTTGCTCTTGCTGGAGCAGCATACACAAGCAATGTGTCCCTGCCTGCCACAAGCCGAGCACAGGGTATTGTGAAATTTGCAGTGGCCATGGTCATGGTCACCCCCACAACTGTTGCAGGGTGACCAGACGGTTGGTCTGGGGTTGAAGTGCTTGGGTCCTGCTATCTTGGTACAGTGGACCTCATCATCTTCACTCTCTGACTCCGCTATGTTCTCCTGTGCCTTGTGAGAGTTTGGTGGGCTTTTGGACTGATGCAACTCTCAGGTTGACCTTTCGGTGGCTTCAGTTGCAAGAGCCTCTTAGAAAGTGACCTTGAATAATAGTTCCTTCTTTGTGAAAAGCCTTCTTTGCAGCTTCTCATCTTGCAAACTGCAGACTAGTCTGTCAAGGATGGCTGCCTCCAGGTATGGTCAGTTGCATCTACGAGCGGCCTTTCAAAGTGCCATGATGTGATCAGTGATGGATTCATTGGCGGCCTGGTAATGTTTGTAGAATGCATGTCTGCAAGCAATCTGTGAAGGCTGCGGTGAATAGTATTCTTGTAGCTTAATTTTGATTGTGGTGAGAGTTGCTACGTTGAGCTGGTCTGGCACCAGGAGTGTTTGGGTCACAACAAAAGTGGCCTTTCCGCATACACTGAGGAGAGTTGCCTTCTGTGTCTCCTCGTCAGTGACATTGTTGACCATCAGGAAGAACTCAGATCATGAGGTTTATGAATCCCGGTCCTCGGTGGCCCAATCAAAGGGTTCAAACTGGCCCATGGCAGTCATCTTGTACTATTGTGCTGTAGCAGCAGGGCGCCTGTGTTCTTCATCTGCCGTGGTAACACTTCCTCAGCGGTCCTGATCTACTCTGGTTTAGCAGGGCTGCCTACCTGCTGAGCATCCCATCTTCATCGCTAGTGTTGTAACTCAAGATCAGGCAGCTCTTTTCTTAACCAGTGATTTCAGTTTATTAGAACAGAACACAACACGCGACAACAACATAGAACTCCACAACTTATATACAGTTTGGACTGGCTAAACCACACCCCTAGAACAGTAAGGTCCAATCATAAATAAGTGCTTAGGACCAATAGGGTTTGTTCTGACCAAAAGTCATAGTCTTCTCTGATTAGTCCATTGCACAATGGCAGCCAATCAGGCTGTTGATTTTCTGATGGAGCTTGTGAATTTTCTATGGAGCTTGTGACTGAAGCTCAGGGTCATTCAGGCTGTCCATATAACACAATACGTAACAGACATCTTTGCTCTTTTTCATTCTTCCAAGCCTAGAAAGAAAAATAATCTTTTGGTTCTGGACCTAGCTCTTTACTCTGTAATGAGGGACAGAATCTAACCCTGAAATGTGTTTACCCATAGCATATTATGAATGTGCAGCTCTGGAACACTCATTCTGGGCACAGGTCATGTGTTTTTGCTTCCTCCTATAGATTACTCTGGATCACTCTGCCTGGATACTTAGACTCTTATCCTCAGAAACAAAACTCTGTTGGGTTTGTTTCAATACATGACTATACATAGCTACAGCCAATTGTACGTCCTTGCCTATTTTATGTCTTGTGCCCCCTCCTGAGTGGAGTAACTTGCACAGTGCTTGAAAATTTGAAGTGAATGGTTTCTGATGTGGGCTTCTAGTGCTGGATATTATTACTGTAAATGTTTGGTATTATTTTAACCAATCAAAATTACCAGTTTTCTACTTCCATTGTTTGTATTCTTAAATAATAATATCTCCTATATTACAATTGCATTTTAGTCTGGCAACATTCTATGCCCACCAAAATGAGTTGGCTCCATGATGTGTCAGTCACAAGATGTCTTTATCCACTGGCTGCATTGCCTGAGTTCTCTCCCACCCACTGCAGCCTAGGCCACTTTTCTCTGATTGGGCCAGTGTTTCAAGGTCATTTGCATATGAAAGCTGATTGGACTTCACTCCATTCCGCACCTCAAACTCCCCCTCCCACGAGACAGTTGGGACTGTCAGTTGCATATGCAACCTGGTGTATTCTGAGGTAAAATATGTCCTCACCCACAACACATCACTTCCCCTTCAAAAGAAACAAACCCAATAATGCAACCATGCCACACCACAAAAAAGACAGATCACACCACAAGCAGAATACCACAAGGCAAAAAATGATAGGAAAAGGTGCCAGCAGTCATCCCATGACTGCCACAGATATATACCTGAGAGAGCTTCAGAGGATGGTGTGCAGGTCCCAGGTTCATGTTATAAAAGCTGCCTGGGGGATTATGGACCATTCACAGACTTTCTACCTTAAAATACCTCACAGGGTTGTGCGGATCATATGGGGGAGAGGAGAATTATGTCAGCTGCTTTCGTTCCCACTGCAGGGAAAGACTGCCCTTTCCCTAGGCAGAGGCTGTGGTGGTGGTGGGGAGATGTAAATGCGAAGACAGACAGGCAGATAAAGGTAGGCTGATGATTGCCTGGAAAGGGCATACGGTTGCCAGCTCCAGGCTGGAAACTTCCAGGATATTTTAGGGATGAAGCCTGCTGAGGGTGGGGTCTGAGGAAGAGAAAGAGGGGGACCTCAGACAGATACAATGCCATAGACCCCACCCTCCAAACAAGCTGTTGCCAATCTCCAGGTGACAGCTGGAGAGCTCTTAAAGCTCTGGTGCTAATTTAAAGTGCTGAGGATGTGTTGCATTCTGGCAGGGGATGCTGTGAGTGTAGAAAATGAATTATCGACAGAGTAGCATTTTGGAAAATCTTTAGGAATTGTTTGGTACATTTACCATGGAGCACCCATCCAGAGCCTCTGGCATTTTCTCACTCTGCTGGCATCAAAACCAATTTAAGGCAAAATAGAGATATGGACACTTTTCCATCCTCCTTTGAATCAATCTGTCTTTGCTGGCAATCCTAGGCCTGCCAGCACTCTCAGAGTGACTTCATGCCTCCTGACTGGCATTACTTCACTAGCCCTGGCTGCTTGCTCATGTTCAGCAGGAGCCTCCCTATGGAAGCTGCCTGGGCCTGCCAGCCACAGACTTTCTGTCTAACCTACCTTGCAGGGTTGCTGTACAGATCACAAAGCAGAAGAGGAGAATGAAGTAAGCTGATTTTCTCCCCACTAACGAGAAAGACAGAACTTTGTCTAGGAAGAGGCTGCTGACAGGGAAGGAGATAAAGTTGCCAACTTTACGTATGGAAATTCCTGGAGTTTTTAGGGGTGGAGCCTGGAGAGGGTGAGATTTGAGGAGGGGTGGGACCTCAGACAAGTACAGTGCCATAGACTCCACACTCCAAATGAGCCCTTTCCTCCTGGGGAACCATTGATGCCAATCTCCAGAGGAGGGCTGGAAATCACTCAGAATTAGAACTCCTCTTCAAGAAGGAGGGGGGAGGAGATGGAAAGCTGAAGTCAGAGGGGCACATAAAGGTAGGTTGATGGTTGGCTGAGGAGGAGATAGGCTTGCCAACTCCAGGCTGGGAAATTCCTGGAGATTTCAGGGGTGGAGCCTGGAGACAGTGGGATTTGAGGAGGGGTGGGATCTCAGACAGGAACAATGCCATAGACTCCACTGTCCAAACTAGCCATTTCCTCCTGGGGAAACATTATTGCCAATCTCCAGGTGAAGGCTGGAGATCACTCAGAATTAGAACTGCTCTTCAGGAGGGAGGGGGGAGGAGATGGAAAGCTGAAGTCAGAGGGGCACATAACGGTAGGCTGATGGTTGGCTGGGAAGGAGATAGGCTTGCCAACTCCAGGCTGGGAAATTTCTGGAGATTTGAGGGGTGGCGCCTGGAGAGGGTGGAGTTTGAGGAGGGGTTGGACCTGAGACAGGTACAATGTCATAGACACCACCCTCCAAACCAGCTATTTCCTCTTGGGGGAACCATTGTTGCCAATCTCCAGAGGAGGGCTGGAGATCACTCAGAATTACAACTGCTGTTCAGATGGCAGAGTTCAGTTCCCCTGAAGAAAAGGGTGAACTCTGTATCATTATACCCTGCTGAGGTCACCACAACAAATTGACACTGAGTGCCCAAGAGCAGGGCACCTACCCAGAGCCTCTTTCTAGAGCTCGTTATATGTATTTCCACAACAGGCCTTATTCCTAGTTTTTAAATAAACAAATTAAAAAAGATAAATGCAAACCTGTCAGTCTAATAGGAGCTACTTGCTTTGATGCAGTGGTTGTTCTACCTGGGTTCTGCTCCTGCTAGGACACAAAAAACAATCAATGCAAAGACGGAGTCCCATAACATGTGGTCTGCAGGTGACCAATGTTATCAACAGTGCCATCCTAACCAGAGTTACTCTTCTATGTCCTTTGACTTCAGTGGACTGAAAAGAATACAACTGCATTGTCAAGAGTCCTGATCATTCACAAGATGTGAAGTGCAGAAGTAATTTGGGAGCACTCAAAACCTGTCCCTCACCACATCAGGCAATATTGACAAACATTTTTTGCTTTTGTGGATAACTGAAATGTCCTGTTAGGAACTCATTTAGGATTCTGGTGACATATTTTCAGATTTCTCTGAAGAAACACACCAATATCAGCCTTATTCCAGAACACAGGATGACAGGTTTTAATAAATTGAGGAATTTTTAAAACCCAAGAGAAATTTAATTTTTTTTTAAATCCTATACGTGCAAATTAAATACAACTATATATGGCATGCATGGAAATATTTGGTCCTGAGTTTAAGGAACAGTTGCATTCTAGGGCAAAAATATGGATTATTTAAAATGTTCCATTTTAGGTATAAAGGGTACTAATCAAACTATAAAAAAATTCCTGTTCCATAGGCTAAAAGAGTTGATTGGTTTGATGCACAGCTAGGGTGCATTCTTGGCCTCAAACTGAAGCAGTCCACTGTTCTGCTGGCCACCTGTCCAAAGAAGCAGTCACAACAACAAAGCCCCAATAATTAAAAGTAATAGAAGAGCTAATATGTTGTTCCAACTAAAATCTCAGGAGAACCCTTTTATAATGATTACCAGCAGTTATTAGCTCATTGTAAGGCTAACATTTCTCCCTCTCAAAGTCTCAGCATGGTCAAACTTTCCACAGATATGCAGGACTGAAAGAGAGCAAAAACAAGAACAGAAAAATATTAAAGTACTGATTTTTTCTGTTCTTCAAAATGCTGTGTTTCTGTCCTTGAAATGTAAAATACCACCAGTGAAAGTCATATTGCAGACTCAAGCTCTGCTGGAATGGAAACTGAAATCACATTCATAATTCTTTGTATGCAAATCTTACACTAAATGTGCAATCCTCCTCGTAACAGTCTGCCATAGGCGGCCTCTTGGCAATGACCATTCCCACTGCAGATTTCCAATGCAGACCAGGGCGTGTTCTGTACAAACCAGGCTTTTCGTATCCAAACCCCACTCCAAGTATAACTAGAAAGAAAGAAACCTGAATAAAAATTAACCTCAATAAATGAGACAGGCAAAATCATTGCCACACTGGAATTTTACCATAGGAAACTTTCCTAAGAAATGGTAGTAATAGCTGTAGACAGTTTCTCTATTTCAGTCTCTCTTGTGCATGCTAGTGCAAAGGAAGGGGGTTAGCACATTACTAAAGTAATTTAAAAACACATTTTAATAACACTAAGTTTCAAGCTGCCCCCCTCTCATTGCCTTTTCCCCCTTTGACAGAACCATTGAAGTTATCCATGAAATTATGAAAGATGCAAATCCTTTATCAACAGCTTGCAGTTGTTGATGTATAAGACCCTTTGTATGTAAATAAATCAGAATGCTGCCTTCCAGAGGGGGGGGAATTAAAAATGCCAAAACAGCATTTCTTGGTAGATAAAAGGCAGTGTTGCTGCATTTGTAAAGGTCCTGATAATTGGTTTGCTCAACCAGAGCATCCTTTGATGCACTTCTTTAAGTCTGAACAAGAAAGAAGAGAAGGAACAGGATTATAATGCCAATGATGCAAACCAGAAATGATCACTTGTGATTTTTTTCAAATATTTCCTTTCATTGTGAATTAACATCTGAACAGACAACAAAAACATCATACAAACCAAAGAACTTCTTCCAAAAAGTTCAAGAAAGTAGCATACTCACAAAGGGCTCTACGCAAAACAAATGAACAAACAGACAGAACACCCCGCCACCAATTCTCTGAGTTTTATCGAACAGGAAAAAAGAGGGGGAGGAAGAGAGAAAGACCCTGATCTCCAGAAATGTTCCTGTATGCTGGTTCTTGGAGATAAGAAGGTGATATTTCACTGTTGGACACTAATCATATTTGGGCATATTAAATCAGGATGATCCAGAGGCTTTATGCAGCAGGTATATTTCAAGTTCAAAGCAAGAGCTCATTACTGTGTTTTTAAAAATCCTCTTAACTCAGAATTGGGAGACAAAGGAGAAAAGAAGAAAGCACGCATGGGGAAGGAAGGGAAAGAAGAAGTGTCATTATCCCTGTTTTATTCTCCCAATCCAAGTTTGTCAGGGGCTGCGGGTGGAATAGTTTATAGGTCACTGAAGGAGAGGGAGGGAGTGCACCCACCGAAAGAAAAGCTACACAAAGTGAAGCTACACCTTTGAATTCACTGCCCCCGGTTAAACATAATGGGCTGACTGAAAAGCTATTAGGGAACAGTGCTAATTAGGCTTCCCAAATACTTACCTCGTGCCGGTGGGGGACGGATACGTCCTGGCAGGCCCCCCCAGGGGAAGGAAAGATGCACCATACGATGCCGTCGTCAGGAAGTGACACTAGGCGACACTCTGGCAATGCAGCTGGAAACTTGATGGTACCATTGAGTTTTCAGCCCCATTGGCAGAGTGTCACCTGGCATCACTTCCTGGCGATGGCATGATGCGTTACAGGGAGGAATGGTCTGGCCAAGGAGCATGTTTCCCCCGCCTGCCCGCAGTAAGTACTTGGGAACCCTAGTGCTAATTTATACCAACTGAGGATCAAAAACAATTAGTAAAGCTCTCCTACTGATGGTGCCTGGTTCTATCTTTTTCTTCCTAATCCACAGAAGAAGAAAAATTTCCACTGAAGTTTGAAACAGGTATCCTGCCACTGATTAAAGAGATTTGTTGACTCAAGGAGCTGTTTTATACATTACAATTCCAAGATTTTTTTAAGGGCATACCTAGAAACTGTAAAGGGTGAATGCAACAAACACATGAGGGCAAACTCATGCAGGTACAGTCATAAGGAACTGGGAAGGAAGTATTTCTTCACCCAAAGAGTAATTAACATATGGAATTCACTGCCACAGGAGGTGGTGGCAGCTACAAGCATGGACAGTTTCAAGAGGGAATTAGATAAACATATGGAGCAGAAGTCCATCAGTGGCTATTAGCCACAGGGTATAGATGGGAACTCTCAGTTTGGGGCAGGTGATGCACTCTATTCTTGGTGCTGGAGGGGGCAGCAGTGGGAGGGCTTCTAGTGTCCTGGCCCCACTGCTGGACCTCCTGATGGCACCTGGTATTTTTGGCCGCTGTGTGACAGCGTGTTGGACTAGATGGGCCATTGGCCTGATTCAACATTGGCTTCTCTTATGTTCTTATGTTCTTATGGATTAGCTGTTGCTCCCTGTTGAATTTACACATGAGGACAACAACAGGTTTGTTTCACTGCAATGTGTAAAATACCACAAAAGAATGCAGCTGGGCTTAAAAGATGGCAACACAACTTTTGTTTGGAAAAAAATTCTGATAATTTAAAAAGAATCACAGTTCCACAAACTGTGGAGCCAATGTATATAGCAGTATTGGGTTGGATCCAGTAACAGTATACCACAGCCATAAGAATTTCTGCTCATGGACTATGATTTTCCTGCCTCCCCCTTTGCACAGCAGCCTGAAGTGCCCCCTGAAATCTTATTCCTGTGGGACCCCTCTCCTCCAAGAACAAGAGTTCAGGAGGCATTTGAGGCTGCTGGGGAGGGGAATCATGCTTTGTGAGTGGAAATCCTTGTGCCTGTGGAAACATCCATCTGGATCCAAGCAACTGTTTTGTTATAGGACAGAATGGGCTCAGAATTTGACGAAAGGAAGATACTCCTTTTCAATTATGTCCTTAAACACAAGAAACACAAGAAAGAAAGTCACCATTGCTGAGGTCACAGAGAACTAATTACACTCCATGTGATTAAGAAATTAAGGCTGTAACCCTAAAAATGCTTTTGGGGGTTTAATCTCCATTGCATAAAATTGGATTTACATCTGAGTATACTTGCTTTTGATTGCCCCCTAATTTTTCAAATGGGCAAATTAACTCCCAGCAAGTTATACATGCAAATCAAGATAGGAGTATGGATATCCTTTTAACCACAAATGTCTCTATTACTCCATAGCAAGAGAAGCACAAGGTGCAATGTGGTATGCAATAATATTGCATTACCTTTATCTAAAGGTAATTGTATGGCAGTTTGCAACCAGTGGTATTTTTGCCTACATACTGATTTCTTGATGTATTTCAGTATTCTTCAAGAACACAAACAAAATACAGAAAGTGGCAGCTTTCTGAAGCAGATCCTTTCAGTGTCCATAACTGAAGCATGATAGTAATATCACCCTTGGATGTATATTTCAATGATGGCTAGCATAAAACACATTCACTACGCTTCCCAAAGAACAACCTTTGCGTCAGCAAACCTATGGGAAAATGGCTGCTATGTGGCAGATAAGTAAAATTCTCTCTAAAGTGAATTTCTTCTCTTGTCTACCATATGTAGATAGATATCTTGCAGTGTATTTGCCATAGGTACATCATGTGTATGAGGGTTGGATGGGGCCATGGATCCAGAATTTCTTACTCAGCTATGTTTCAAACACTTTTGAATAAACTGACCAAGGAAAAACAGACTGCTACTGTCTTCTTTGTTACTTTGAATATTCCAAGTTTTATGTACCCCTTACTATCTGAGCCTCTCTATAGCTCCTCAACTGTTCATTTCTCCTGCTGCAGGCACTCTATGTACATGGTCTATCCTCCCATGCCTCCTTGATTGTCTTACAATCCTACTCATAGAGTAGAAAATTGGCTTTACCAAAGCCTTTGCCTACAGCAAGCTGGAATGGTAGGGATGAGATTAAAAGGGATTATGTTTTACTTTTTTATAATAAGGACTGATAGCAGTCACAGGCACTGCCTCAATATGTTTTCCATTTCTGAACAGTTATTATGCAGACCCACTGTCTTCTCCCTCTCTTAGACATCCGTGCCAACTTATCAGAAAGTAGACGTTTGGAGGGATGTGACATTTCCCACAAATTAGCATTTTATGTTGATTCCTTATTATAATGAGAAACGTCCCTTTAATGTTTGGTTTTTCCTAGCACTTCGTGCCTTTCTGCAGAAAAGTGCTCTGTGGTAGTTTACAGCATGCAGCAATACATGAAACTGAGGTAATAGACAAAATCATTATGGGGAAGCTGGAGTTTCAACATTCAAGTATCCTTTGCTGTGAGGGCTGACCTACCTTTGAAAAGCTGTTTGTTCTTTAAAGAAGACATTTTATAAAAAGATATTAAACAAATGGGATTTTGCTAAACCAAGCAGCAAAGGTGTGTTAGCACGGTAACAGGCTGTCATGAGGAGGTGTGCACTGGAAACACTTCTGGCTGAAAAACATGGCCTCTGCTTCCATCATAACATGTAATGTAATTCTGTTTCAATCATATTCCAGTAGACCAACAGAGCAATTCTGAGGAGGGGGGAATCATAGGGAGCTGACTGACCTCCACACTGGCAGAACTTGGAGATATGCTGGTATAAGGGAGACTTACACTGACAGAGGACAAGAACAGCGCTACAGATTTATATGATAGTGAATTAATATGTATTATGCATTGATAAAATGGTGGAAACAATGCTGGGAGCCAACAAGGGGGGAAGGGGAGCTTGAAGAAAAGGATACGATTTATATTATATTATTTTAGCTAAATTGTGAAGTATTGTATATCCTAATAAAAATTGTTGTTGTTGTTTTTAAAAAAGAACAGCGCTAGGCCGGGCAGTCATGCTGGTGCACCTGCACACCAGCGGATTACATGCTAGAGTCACGGTGCTGGCAGAAATGTGGGCATTCCAGGGGGCAGGATAGAAGACAGTTGGCTCCCTAAGCCATTCCAGTGTGGGAACACCCCCTGGAGCAGGCACAACTTTGCAGCAGCAAAAATGATGGCACAGCCCATTGGCAGCAATGGAAGCCCTCTGTCCACTTCTGCCCATACAGGTGCAGCCATGCTACTGAAAGACCAAGCATCCTAAAATACTCAGCAAGAGTGCACACAATCACTGCAGCACCCACATGTGGTCCCTGCCCCCTCCCTGCACTCAATGGCAGCAAGCTGTGCCCTACATATGGTCCTGCCAGTTCATGCCACACTTTTAGAGGTAGGGCATGCAGCATGGGATTCTATCAGACAGCTCTCTGCCTTGCAAACTGTCTGGTGGTGGTCCCCAGCCTCACCCAATTTCTGAGGGCAGGGCCAGCACCAACTTACCACCATTGGCCCCCTGAATCTCATGGGCACTGTCCCTCCACTTCACAGGTGACCTACAGGGCACAGAGGCTAGTGTGTGCCTGTTCTCTGAGGGTGGTGAAGAGGGACCTGCCTGCAGTGCCCCCCTCCAGCAACCAAGTGTTGACCCCCAGCCCTGCTGGAGAGGGTGACTCTGCCATCATCATGCCCCCATCTCCACTGCCAAGATGCTTCCATGAGAACCCCAGGACCCCTTGGGAATGGAGCCACCCCATGTGTCTTATGAAGAAGAGATGGAGCTTGGTGCTGGAGACATGGATGAAGGCAACAAGGTTCTGAGGCCAGGAGCTGGTAGAGGCTTGGAGGGAATGAGGATGGGTGGCAGGGAGTGGGGCTCTGCGGGGTAGTCAGAGCTCCTATCAAGTGACCAGTCTGTTTCCCCCTTGTGCCCAGGTGCCTGTTCCCTGATGTTTGCTGCTGATGTGGTTGATAGGCTGTGGGTCCTGACCCCAAGGAGACAGATGGTGGTCTCTGTGGCACTGCAGACACTGGGCATCCTGGGCTTCCTGGCCCCACTGCTTGAGGGGGAGGAAACAGAGATGGGGAGTTGACATCTTTGGATTCCAGCTTGGCTTCCACAACAGAAGTTGGGGTGGGGGCCAAACCAGTGGTGCCAGTCCTGGGGAGCCCCTGGGGTGCTCACCTAGGGGAGGGGGAGGGGGACCCTTGCCTGGTCCCCAAGCTTGGGGTCCTTGGCTAGGACAGCCTGTGACAAAATGCATTTTCTCCTGAGAGGTTGGCAAGCTGCAAACCTCCACTTGGTGTTTTAAAGGTCTTTTTCTTTTCTCTGGACAGAGAACAGGCTGTGAATTTGTGCCTCAGCCCATCTTCTTATAAATGCTAATAGGCAATGGGATGGTCAAGCTTCCTCCTTCTTTCCTCCCTTCTCCAGGCAGAGAACAGAGTTTGGAGGACTGGGGGCTAGAACAACTCTAGGGATAAATCTACAGGAAGGGGCTGGACAAAATGCTTCTCTGACATGGCCTGACCAGGTCATGTGGGTGTGGAGAAAGAGATGGTAAAATCTCAGTGCAACAGGAAATAGCTCTCTTTTCTTTGGGATGCTCAGGTGATGAGAGGACACGAGACTCTTAACTCCTGAGATAGCCATATTGATCATGTGCTCACCTGGAAGACTGGGAGCAAGCTTCCAGGTAATGGAAACTCTGTAGAGAACTAGAACAGCTAAGCTAAATGAGCCTGTCCTATTTTACCATCAGATGGGGTACATGTAATGAGAAGGACAGAGAATTTGCATTTTCTTTTCCAATTTCTTTTGTCTTCCTTACTCACATCTGGTGCTAAAAGTATGCTTGTAAACATTTTCTTTTTAATAAATGCTTTAAACTGTTGATGCTGGCTGTGGTTCTCTGTACCACATAGGCCTCCACCATTTTAGACATGCTATTTTAAAAGGGGCTCCAGGGGGGTTGGCAAGTGGCTATTCCTCCAAAAGTGTCCAAGGCATTAAACTGTCCCCATAGTAGCCAGGAATTCAGCAGTGGAAGGCATAGAGGCAAGGCAGACCACAGTCAGCTGAGCTCTGAGAAGGAGCAGGAAAGAGAGCTGCTGGAGTGGTGCATGTTTTGTTTGTTTGGGGGGGGGTTGCCTTTCCTTAACTGCTGGGGAGAATTAGTAGAGTTTACTGTATGAGAGGACAGTGTTTGAGGGTGTGTTGGTGTGAATAGCCTGCTGGAGATTGGCGCCTGTTTGAGTGTTTTTTCTGTTTGTTACTTTTGCCTTGGTTGTAGCTGATTGTAGCTGATTGTGGAAGGTGATTGTTGCTGATTAGGGAGGGTCTGTTTTCTCTGGGGCTGGCTGCTGGCCCTGCCATCTGCTGGATGAGCCTTGAACTATGTAAGTCTCTTTCTGAGCATGGAAGTTCAGTTGAGAGTCTCTTGATGAAAATAAATGGAGTAGGAAATAATAGTGGCATTATGGTGGGATCTGCTATAGATCACCAAGCCAGGCAGAGGACTTGGATGAGACACTCCTAAAACAGATTACAATGATGGGACATGGTGGTCATGGGAGATTTCAGTTACCTAGATATCTGTTGGAAGTCCAACTCTGCTAAAGTGAAAGGTCCAATAAATGTCTGACTTCTCTTGCTGACAACTTCATTTTTTAGTAATTGGAGACAGAAACCAGCAGGTCTGCTGTCTTGGACTTGATTCTCATGAACAGGTTTGACAAGGTGAAAGTAGTGGGCACCCTGGGTAGTAGTGACAATATAATTTTGAAATTTACAGTCTTGGGGAAGGGAAAAGCTGTATGTGATCAGACATACAGGTCGGACTTCAGGAAAGCAAATTTTGACAAACTTAAAATTATGCTGAGTATAATCCCATGGTCAGAAATACTTAAGGAGAAGGGAGTTCAAGAGGGGTGGGAGTTTCTTAGATGTGAAACACTGAAGGCACAATCACAAATGGGAGGAGCCTAAAGAAGCCAAGGTGGCACCATAAACAGCTTCTAAGGATTTGAGAAATAAAAAAGACTCATTTAGGAAATGGAAGGAGGGCATTGTAACCAAGAATGAATATAAACAAATAACCAGTGCTTGTACAAAGAGAGTTAGGAAAGCTCAGTATGAGCTTAGGCTAGCGAAAAATGCTAAAAACAACAAAAAAGTGTTCTTTTCTTATGTTCAAAGTAAGAAAAATGGCAAGGACATAGTAGGTCGATTGAGGGAAAAGGAAAGTGAAATTGTTACAGGTGATGGAAGAGAGGGCAGAACTCAATTCCTACTTTCCCTCAGTCTTTTCTTGCGAGGGAAATGGTGTTCAATATGACAAAAACAAAACACGTGATGAGGAAAGGGAGCTGCAGCCTAAGATCAGCATAGAGTTAGTACATAAACACCTAGTTTCTTTAAATGAAACTAAGGCCTCGGGGCTAGATGAATTGCATCCAAAGGTACTAAAGATGTTGCAGAAGAGGGGGAGACAATGCACACAAGCTAGCAACTTAGACGCCTTGTCCCCACTCCCCGAGGAAAGCAAAGTTAAAAAGCTTTAAAAGAATGTGAATTGCCGTTTGGAGCTGCAGAAACTGATTTATGAGACATCTGGAATAACAAGAGGCAGTTCAGTGAAGGACTTGGTGAGAAGATAATTAAACTTTTTGTAGTGTTAAAAAAAAGGGAGGCTGAGCCGAGGCTGAGATAACATGGCGGTTACAGTGAAAAGCTTATCAGAACAATTGGTGCAATTTCAAGCTTTAATGCTTGACTCACAAGCCAAAATACAAACTTCACTGACTGAATTAACGATGGAGATGAAAAACCTGGGCTCAGAGATTAAGACAGTAGCCAGGGTTGCGTCGGAGGCCAAGGCTCTTGGACAGGAGAACAGAAAAGAGATTGATTTATTGAAAAAGCAATATATAGATTTATCGGACCGGAACAGGAGAGGAAATATCATTCTCTTTGGTATTTCAGAAGAAGTGGCAATAGGTGATTTAGAGCAAACTTTAGTAGAGTGGCTATCGATACAGGGGCTGGAAATAGAGGCAGATGAGATTGAGTATGCCCATAGACAACAGACAAAAAGAATGGGGGGGGACCATGCCTGGTAATAATGAAGCTTACGAGAGAGAAGTTGCAGCAGAGAATATTTAAAACACTCAAGAAAAATAAAGATTTGACATTTAAAGGCAGAAGGGTCTTTGTGAAGGAACACTTTTGCAAAGAGACTCTTTATCAAAGGAGTCAAATGAAGCCCTATGCACAGAAGCTTCATGAAAGCAACATTAAATTTAGCTGGGAGTACCCAGTGTCACTGGTCATCTATCAAGAAGGGAAGAGGCTCTGTGCAAGGAACCCTGAAGAGGCACGGAAATTGCTAGAGACCTTGAGAGTGGATACGAGGAACGCTGAGACAGCACCAATGGAGGAATTTTATCAACCTCAGCTACTACAGTCGGAATCAGGAGAAGGTCCATCCTCCCATCAGGAAAAGAGGCCAAGAACGTCTAAAGATTAAGACATATTAAGGGAAGTATACAAATGGAATTAAAACAATATCTTAAGTGATTATTAGCATAACTCGGGGAGTGGAGGGTGCGCTTGTTCCAGATGTGTAGAGAAGGAATGAGGACCCATCCCCAACTGTCAGCTCTACACAAGGGGAGGGAGGAGGGGGGAAAGAGAGGAAGGGGGGGTAGGTAATATAAAGAGGAATATAAAGTCAAATAGCTGGCCAAGGGAATGAGGGGAAAGCAAATCTAGGTTTGAACATGGCTAAAACACTACAGATGCTGACACTGAATGTCAATGGTCTGGGTTCGGATTTAAAAAGGTACAAACTTTCTAGGTTTCTTAAACAACAGAATACAGATATAGTATGGCTTCAGGAAACACACAAGGCAAAGAAAGACAAAAAACCTTTGACTAAAGACCCTAACTGGGCGATTTTGGCAGAAGCACGGGGATCAGCAAAGGCAAGAGGCATGGCAATTTTGGCCCATAAAAGAAATGATATAAAAATAACAGAAGTGATAAGGGATGTTGAAGGAAGATATTTAATGATTAAGTGTCTGATTGAAAATAGATTAACAACATTGATAAATATATATGCTCCAAATACAGAACAGAAAACCTTTTTGTTAAAGGTATTAAAGAAAGCACGTAACTTTTCTGAAGGAGAGGTAATATTAGCGGGAGACTTAAACAAGGATCTTAATAAGGACAACATAATTAATTGGAGACAATGGGACTTGATAGAAGTGCATAAAGCCCTTAGTCTAGACCTACATATTTCTCAAGTAGACATAAAACAACCTCATGCTTAGATTATGTATATATCAACAGAGCATGTACCTGGGAGGTAAAGAGAGTAATCACCCATCCAATATGGATCTCAGATCATGCCCCAATAAGTGTGGAAATTATACCAGCACATAAACAAATTAGAAAACCATGGAGATATAACAATATGATTATGGCACAGCATATTAAAGATTAAATAAAGTTGTATTTTCAAGAGAATAAGGGGACAGTGGGAACAAATATATTATGGGATGTGGCTAAAGCGGTAATTAGAGTGCAATGTATTATAAAAGAAAAGGAGATAAAGAAAAAATGGTATGCTGATAGAAAAGAGAAATTGCAGGAATTGAGTAGGCTGCAAAGGGATCAAGTGCAGAAATTCTGCCCCAACAGACATAGGTTAATTAGGGAACTACAGAAAAAGCTAGACGCTCTTGATTCCATGGCATTATGGAAAAAGCAGGTTATGGTGAAAAATGAATATCAGAGAAACACAATCAATTCAGCTAAAAGATTAGCAAACTATTTGAAAAAGAAAAAAGAGAGGCAAAGGGTGAGGAGTATTAGGATAGATAAAACAGTGACACAGAACCCAGAGGAGATAAAGGGGGCATTTGAAAGCTTCTATAAGAAACTATATGAGAAAAAAGAAGTAAGAGAGTTCGAGGAGGAGACAGAGATAATGTTAACAGAAACTGAAAGGGGAAGTCTTGAAGAAGATATAATGAGAAGGGAGATTGAGCAGGTGAAAGATAGTTTAAAGACAGGGAGATCCCCAGGGTTGGATGGCTTTTCAGCTGAATTTTATAGGGAAATGAAAGATGTTCTGGCCCCTGAATTACAGGAAGTCTTTAACAGTATATTGAGGGGAGGAAAGGCCCCGGACACATGGAGGAAGGCAGAAATAACGGTGATTCTGAAACCCAGGAAAGATCCCCAAGAAGTGGGTTCATACAGACCGATTAGTCTATTGACTCAAGATTACAAAATCTTTGCCAAAATAATTGCAAACAGATTTAAGAATATTATTCCGAAAGTGATAAAAGAAGATCAATATGGTTTTGTGGAAGGTAGAAATATTGCACACCCAGTAAGAAATTTAATTAATGTTCTGTGCCATAACCAATCTAGGAAACTAGCATTGTTGAAATTGGACGTCTATAAAGCCTTCAATACATTGTCACATCAATTTTTATGGACAGTTATGGCCAAATACGGGTTTAATCAATCAATTATACAAGCACTACAAGAGATATATAGAGAAGGTACAGCGGTAGCCAGAATTAATGGGGAGCACACTCCGCAACTTTTAATTCAGAGAGGAGTTAGGCAAGGATGCCCACTCTCCCCATCTCTCTTCATAATGGCTATAGAACAACTTGCCCAGCATATTAGGAACTCTGGGAGAATAGAGGGATGCCAGCTAGGTAAGGAAGAAATTAAATTAAACCTGTTTGCAGATGATTTGATTATAGTTACATCTAACCCAAAAGAAGGAGTTAAAGAAATAAAAATTATATTGGAAGACTTTGAACTAAACTCAGGATTAAAAATTAACGTGGGAAAATCGGAAATAATGTATATTAATGTAAGAATGGAAGAAAGGAAAGACATACACAAGTGGACAGGAATAGGCTTAGGTGTTAAGAAATTCAGGTATCTAGGAATAGACATAGTTAATAATATTAATAAGATGGTAGAGAAGAATTATAATAGGATATAGAATGCAATATTGAAAGAAATGAAGAGATGGGGAAAGAAGATGTTAAACATAACAGCTAGGATTAACACGGTGAAAATGCTTTGGGCTTCAAAATTATTATACTTGTTTCAAACAATCCCTTTAGAAATTCATAGACAAAAAATTAACAGCTGGAATGCAAAAATAAAAGAGTGGGTTTTTGATAGCAAAAAAAAGTAGGATCTCCAGGCACTTTATATATGCTCATGCTTCAGATATGGGATGTGGCCTCCCAGAAATGGGGAATTATTATGAGGCATTTCAGATAAAAGCGTTAATGGAAATTGGAGAGGAAGGCGAACAAAAATGGATCAGAGTTGAGAACGAAGCAAATAAAGGGGTGGGAAGATTTGGAATATTCACAGGAGATAAATTTAAATATGAAACATTAGAAAGGGGACCAAGAAGAACAGCATTAATGATTTGGAGGAAATGGCAACTGAAATGCCTAAAGGGAATATCTAAGTACGCTCCATTAGAGGCTTTGGATGAAGAGGAAGAGGATGAAAAATGGTGGCTATTACTCAAACAGAAAGGGTATACTAGGTTACAAAATCTAATATGTGGGCAGACACTTAAATCATTACCAACATTATACGAGGAAATAGGAGGGAAACATTGGTTGAAGATTATAGGTTTGCATAACAGACTCCAAAAGATGATTGAAAATAAAACTTTGGCTATGGGGGAGCCAATGGAGGAGTTATTACGATCAATGACAAATGCAAAGAGAGGATTAGCCGGCAGAATATATAGGAAGATGGTGACTAACAAGGATCAAATAAGAACCCTGTTTCAGGGAAAATGGAGTGTAGAAACATGTTTAGCGGATCAAACAGCTAATAGAATTATAGATGGTATACAGGAGATAAAAGTACATAAATTTAGAGAACTGGAATTAAAATTTTACACCAAATGGTACAGAACCCCGGCTATGTTAGCTAATATGTTCCCACAACTAAGCTCAAACTGTTGGCACTGCAGGAATGGGAAAGGATGGTACTCCCATATGTGGTGGGAGTGCATAGAAGATAAAGATTTTTGGGAGAAAGTGACAGAGCAGCTTTATAAGTTGTTTGCAATAAGATCAAAGATAGACTTGGAACTGATGTTAAGTAGCACCTTAGGAAACCAAGTTATTGGAAAAGGAGGACAGGATCTATTTAAAGCAATGGTCCTAGCTGGCAAAGCAGTAATAGCATACGGTTGGAAAGATAAAACCAAATGGACAGAGGTAAACTGGCAGAATTATTTATTTGAATATATCCAATCAGACATAATAGCCATCTCTAACCAAGATCAACTATGGGAATTAAGAATAGGAAAGATTAGGGAAAAATGGCATTTGTACTTAAAATGGGTCATGGAAGGTCAAAGGCAGTGGAAGCTCCTAGGTTTGTGCCCCTGGCTAGAAGGGACAAGTAGTTAAGGTAGGGGGGGAGGGACAGAGAGCAAGAAAGTGAACATGAATATATGTGTGAAAAATAACCATTCAAGTCATATTAAAACTTCTCACCTCCGATTTCAGGACATGAACAATCTTCGGCTACGATTTTAAAGAGCATAAGGAAGAACAAAAGGAAATTAAGAAGGATTAAAAAGGAAGAAGACTTAAAGACCAACTCTGCTCAACTGGATACGAGGAAATAGATGAAGCAAGAAGGACAGAAGGAGGACTTATATAAGGGATCTTCGCTGAAGATACAGAAATAGTATATAAACCTTGCGGGGAGGGAAGGCAGAGTATACAACATGTATGGGAATAGGGATGGGTTTAAATGTAATGTACATAAAATATCCTGACCTTATATATATTTGAATTTTGGTTCCACAAAATTCTATGCTTCTCATAATTGATTCGGCTCAAGAAATGGCAGTCAGAAGACACTGGCCAGGGCTGACTGGCTGCTTCGCAAAGTCCCGTCCACGTCAGCCCCGGTCAGTGTTTTCAGCTCAGTCAGCTCCAGTCCTCAGACAGGAGAGGACCATCTGGAGTGTGAACGCAGGGACAGGCCCTCAAGGCTGAGGCAAGTGAGAGAAGCCCTTTTCTGTGCCCCCACACAATCCCCTGGGCCTTCTATGAGGGGATTAGGCCCAGAGAAGGCCTTTTCCGTCCCCCACACGCCATCCCCTGGGACTTCTATGGGATACTAGGCCCAGAGAAGGCCTTTTCCATCCCCCACACCCCATCCCGTGGGCCTTCTCTGGGCACTAGGCCCAGAGAAGGCCTTTTCCGCCCCCTCCATGCCATCCCCTGGGCGTTCTATGGGGCATTAGGCTCAGAGAAGGTCTTTTCCACCCCCCACACACCATCCCCTGGGCCTTCTATGGGGATACTAGGCCCAGAGTAGCCCTTTTCTGCCCCCCACACGCCATCCCCTGGGCCTTCTAAGGGGCCGTAGGCCCAGAGAAGGCCTTTTCCACCCCCATACACCATCCCCTGGGCCTTCTATGGGGATACTAGGCCCAGAGTAGCCCTTTTCTGCCCCCCACACGCCATCCCCTGGGCCTTCTAAGGGGGCCGTAGGCCCAGAGAAGGCCTTTTCCACCCCCACACACCATCCCCTGGGCCTTCTATGGGGGCACTAGGCCCAGAGAAGGCCTGTTCCGTCCCCCACACGACATCCCCTCGGCCTTCTATGGGATACTATGCCCAGAGAAGGCCTGTTCCGTCCCCCACACGGCATCCCCTGGGACTTCTATGGGGCACTAGGCCCAGAGAAGCCCTTTTCTGTCCCCCACAGGCCATCCCCTGAGCCTTCTATGGGGCACTAGGCCCAGAGAAGGCCTTTTCCGCCCCCCACATGCCACCCCCTGGGCTTTCTATGGGGGCAGTAGGCCCAGAGAAGGCCTTTTCCACCCACCCCACGCCATCCCCTGAGCCTGCTATGGGGCACTAGGCCCAGAGAAGGCCTTTTCCGTCTCCCACACGCCATCCCCTGGACCTTCTTTGGGGGCACTAGGCCCAGAGAAGGCCTTTTCCGTCTCCCACACGCCATCCCCTGGGCCTTCTTTGGGGGCACTAGGCCCAGAGAAGGCCTTTTCCACACACACCCACGCCATCCCCTGGGCCTTCTATGGGGCACTGGGCCCAGAGAAGGCCTTTTCCGCCCCGCCCACACCATCCCCTGGGCCTTCTATGGGGCACTAGGCCCAGAAAAGGCCTTTTCTGCCCCCCCCACGCCATCCCCTGGGCCTTCTATGGGGACAGTAGGCCCAGAGAAGGCCTTTTCCACCCCCCACACACCATCCCCTGGGCCTTCTATGGGGGCAGTAGGCCCAGAGAAGCCATTTTCTGTCCCCCACACATCATCCTCTGGGACTTCTATGGGGACAGTAGGCTCAGAGAAGCCCTTTTTCCCCACACACTGTCTACTGCCCCCATAGAAGGCCCAGGGGATGGTGTGTGGGGGATGGAAAAGGCCTTCTCTGGGCCCAGAGAAGCCCTTTTCTGTCCCTCTTCCCTTCCTTTCCCCCTTTTCCTTTCTTCCTCTCTCCTTTCTTCTTCCCAGAGAAGCCCTTTTCTGCCCCTCTTCCCTTCCTTTCCCCCCTTTCCTTTCTTCCTCTCTCTCAGAAGTAATTTCTGAGCCTCTGTCCATTATTGTTGAGTTTTCTAGGAGAACAGGTGAGGTGCCAGAAGACTGAAGGCAGGCAAATGTTGTCCCCATCTTCAAGAAGGGGAAAAGGAGAGTCCAGATAACTACAGGCCCATCAGCTTGATGTCTATATCTGGGAAAGTTTTAGAACAAGTCATCAAACAGTCCGTCCTTGAGCATTTAGAAAGGATGGCTGTGATTACTAGGAGCCAGCAGGGATTTCTCAAGAACAAGTCATGTCAGACTAACCTTATCTCTTTTTTTGAAAAAGTTACTACCTTGCCGGATCAGGGGAATGCTGTAGACATAGCTTATCTTGATTTAGTAAGGCTTTTGATAAGTTTCCACATAATATTCTTGTTGACAGTTTGGTAAAATGTGGTTTGGATCCTATTACTCTTAGGTAGATCTGTAACTGGTTGAGAGATTGCACCTGAAGAGTGCTTGTGAATGGTTCCTCATCCTCTTGGAGAGGAGTGACAAGTAGAGTGCCTCAAGGATCTGTCCTGGGACCTGTTTAAATATCTTTATAAATGATTTAGATGAAGGAATAGAGAGAATGCTTATTAAATTCGCAAGTGAAACTAAATTGGGAAGGGTAGCAAATATGGTAGAAGACAGGATACAGGATGATCTTGACAGGCTGGAAAACTGGGCTGAACAAATAAAATGAATTTCAATGGGGATAAATGTAATGTTCTGCTTTTAGGTAGGAAAAATCAAATGCATAATTATAGGGTGGAGGAGACTTGTCTTGGCAGTAGTATGTGCGAAAAAGATCTAGGGGTCTGTCTGGACCAAGGACAGTCCCTCTCCCATTCTCAGGCCACCTGGGGGTCTTGGGATTCTCACTGGGTCCTAGTCCTTTGTTGAGGCTTTTTGTTTCTGGGTTCCCTTCGAGGATGTAAGCAGACACTCAGCAAATACTCCCAACATAGCAGATTAAAAATTGCTTCTGCCTTTATTCAATCACTTAAACAATAAAGAGTGTTTGCTATGCAGGAATCACTCTTAAATCACAACAATGGCAAAAACCCCTCCAACTACTTGTGCCAGGCAGAGGCTGAATCTCTGAGACATCAAATACTCTGAGACAGCAAATATTCTGCTGGGTAATCATACCACCAGTCACTAAGGCCTCAACGTATGCACGTACTCTCTGATATCGCCGCCCCCCCTTCCATAGATAGCTGACAACCAGATAAGAGCATCTTATGCCCTTGTCAAGGCCATCAGGTGCTTTTAATTAATGCTTGGCCCAAACAGGCTGCAACTAACCTGTAAAAATTTACTGCTTGATTGCACTTAATGAAAGCCTCAAGATCTGTAAGTTCTGATCCTTACAGGGTGTTAGTAGGCTGTATACTGAACATGAGTTGGTTGTGTGATGCGGTAACTAAAAAGGCAAATACAATTTTGGGCTGCATCAAAAGTATAATGTCCAGATCAAATGAAGTGATGGTATTACTTTATTCTGGTCTGGTTAGACCTCACCTAGAGTTCAGTTTTGGGCACCACAGTTTAAGAAGAATATAGACAAATTGGAATGTGTCCAGAGGAGGGCAATAAAGATGGTGAGAGGTCTGGAGACCACGTCCGGTGAGGACAGGTTGAAGAAACTTGATATGTTTCACTTGGAGAGGAAATGACTGAGAGGTAATATGATAACCATCTTCAAGTACTTGAAGGGCTGTCATATAGAGGATGGTGTGGAGTGGTTTTCTGTTGCCCCAGAAGGTCTGACCAGAACCAATGGGTTGAAATTAAATCAAAACAGTTTTCAGCTAAACATTAGGAAGAACTTCCTGACAGTTAGAGTGGTTCTTCAGTGGAACAGGCTTCCTTGGGAGGTGGTAGGCTCTCCTTTTTGGGTTTTTTTAAAGAGAGGCTAGATGGCCATCTGACAGCATTGCGGATTGTATGAATTTAGGCAGATCATGAGAGGGAGGGCAGGAAGGGTTGCATCAGTGCTCAGTTCTTGTGGCCCTTTCTTACATGCCCAGGGAAATGCTGATCACCAATTTGGGGTCAGGAAGCAATTTTCTCCAGGCCAGTTTGGTTGAAGATTTTGGAGGGGTTTTTTTTTGTCATTTTCTGTGCATGGAGCAGGAGTCACTGAGGGTGTGAGGGGGAGGTAGTTGTGAATTTCTTGCATTGTGCAGGGGGTTGGACTAGACAACTCTAGAGATCCCTTCTAACTCTATGATTCTATGACAGTAAGTCCTCAGAACTGAGAAGGGGAGCTGGTGATTCTGATCTTTCCTGTGGGTAAATCCCTACAACGATCAGGTGGTTGTAATGGGCTACCCTGAGAGTGGAACAAAAGCCCCTCCAGGGAGTTGGGAATCCCTAGTTTGCCAGGGCAGAACAAAGCCTGCAAGCCAGAGCAGGCACATTCTGCCACTCAGCCCATCCCACCCACCATCCTCCACATGGGCAGCAATCAAGTGGGAATGGCTAGAGAGCTGTCAGGAGTGTCAGGAAGCCTTTGCCAAGGGGCAGCAATGGATGGTATAAAGTATTGCGTTCGCCACATGGAGGACTCGGACTATGACATGCAGTCAGACACGTTTATTGGTACTTCACAACCAAAACAACAAAATGGCCCTGCAAGGCAAACTATATACACATGGACCCGGTTCTACCACAGTCCCATTGAAGGGTTTGACTTTCCCACCAAGATATCAGGTGGACTGGGATCCTACATTTCTTTTGTCCCAAGGAGCTAAGCTCCAACCTGTGACCACGGACCCCTGGTGGTGGCCCGCATACATAACAGATGGAGGGGCTTGTGGCATCTGTTACTGTGGCCATCAGACACCTGGAAAGGCTTCTGGGCATCACAAGGTATGCAGGTAAGGTATAGGTGCACATCGAGAGACTCCTGAGGAACCTCTCAGAGTCTCTCTGATTAGCCCTGCCACCACAGTGCCTGATGTAGAGGTGGCCCACAGAGGGGATGCTTGGATGACCTTGGTGGTCTGCAAGGGCATCTAGCAACATGGGTGGCTTTGAGTGCAAGGCACCGGGACATGCACACCCTTTTCCATCTGCAGCATGTGGTGCCCTGGCCACACTGTCAGTGGGGCACCAGAGCTCATGGCTGTTGCTGCCATAGTGGACACGTCTCCTCTGGTTGCCATAAAAGCATGAATAAGGTGGGTTGTCAGATCCTGGGAGGGAGACTCCAGGGTATTTGAGGATGGGGCTTGGGGATGCTGAGACCACTGTGGGTTGAGAGCCCAGGGAATTCACCCTCCAAAGCATTCTTTCCCACAATACCCACTGATCTCTAAACTCTGGAGGTGAGCTGCCAAGCCAGCCCAACCCCTGGCCACACCTCAGGAATGGCACCCTGAAGTGCCCCCTCCTGACTAGCACATGACAGGGGCATGGCAGTGCCATGGGTCTCTTTTGGAGGTGCCACAAGGGGGCTGCCCTCCTCCATACCACCCCTCCATGACCCCTGGCAGTGACTCTACCTAGCTTCTGCCCCCTCAGTTTGTCACTCCCATTGGCCTCAACTGCCTTGCCTCTGGAGCTGGCCCCACCTTGCATCAGCATTGGAAAGGAACACTGGGGTGGCATCACTCTGGCTGCCACCATACCAGAAGCCTGCAGTGCTGTTCAGGCACATTTCCCTCCCTTGGCTGCCACATAACTTCCCCTTTAGGGAGCCGACAGGCAGCACCCAATCCTGCTCTATAATACAAGCAGGTTAGCCTTGTTGGGGTGAAACTTCACCTTGCTTTCTATAGGACTGATATTTAATTTTGAACATGTTTGATGATGTGCAGTGCAACACTGGAAGGGAGAAGCACACAGCTTTCCACTCAATTTTAAAATTTCTTTCTTTCTCTATAAAAAATAACTTGATAAGAACTGGAAGTATAACTTATGTTTTATTTTTTCTATGGCTTAATGTGAGCTTTCCCCAACTTTTAGTCTCCCTTCCAATTTTTCACTGGTAAATTAGCATATTTTCTGACTAAGACCCTTCACAGTAGATTAGTTAACATTATGTTTTTATTAAAACCTAAGTTAATATCCTAATTCCCTGAAGAAGGCTTCTGGGGATTTGGTGCTCTTTTTCTTTCTTCTGAGAGACCTTATCGGTAACTGGAAAAACATCCAACTGTAGCTGAAAGGTTTTTACGGCCTCCTATGGTTAACCCTTTGGGGAGCCATCATCATACAAATATAGGAATGCCAGATTTATATGATCCTTGGGTTTCAGCAGTTTTAATTTTTGCTCTTGATAACAAGCAGTTCTAAATTCTTCAAAGGAAAGCTTCAGGAGCCTCATATAAATATGGTGAAAGTTGCTATGCCAAAGCCAGAGCTGCTATCAAAATTTCCCATATGTGACCTATAAGACCTATGCTCTGATCATAGTAGTGTGAGAGTAGCCAGTGGTCACTGAGTGGAGAGGAAAAAGTACTCTGTGCATGCTTACAAACTGTACTTCACATGAGCTGGGGGTTAAACATTATGTTGCAAATACCTTCTGAGCTGAGCTTTGGCAAATCCTCAGAACTTACCCAATATGAATATTTAAATTCATAGTCAGGTAAGGATAAATTTACTACTCCTCCCCAAGAAAGTATTTAATTATCAAAATAAAACAAAATCCACTAACTGGCACATCTCTGACAAACTTCCATTGTGGGCCCATGACTGCATAGGGAGAGAGCATGTGAAGAAAAGACACAACATTTTGTGGGTGAAAAATGGCTGTGCCTTTATTGATTACAGACCAAGGAGCATTGGCACAGCATAGGGACAGATCCCTACATGGGGCTACCCACCTGCTACCAGATGGGGAGGGAACCATAGAGTGACAAAATTGTGGGGACCACGTGGACTGGTGCCACTGAGTGGTTCCCTTTGCCATCTGGTGGTGAGCCTGTAGACAGCCCCTAAGCTGGACATGCTGCATCCTGGCTCAACCCCCAAGATCACATAAGGGAGTCCTCAAACAGGGGAGATAGGCATGTAGGCTCATCTCTCCCCCCCCAAAGGATCTGGCCAAATGCCCAAACCACCCTAGCTGTGACAAAATATTACACATTTTAACATAGAAATATGAAAACAGAAAATAGGGAGGGAGAATGGGAGAGTAGAAAAAAACTCTGAAGAACTCTGGTGGCAGCAGTTTAAATCCACTTCAAGCTCTGATGTCACCGATGAGTCAGGAGCCCACCCAGGGTCCCATGCTTCTTAAACCAGCTCACCTGGTGCTGTGGGTGGCTAGCCATTAAAACTGCCTCTGGGCAGACCACCTACCGGCTGAGTTGCCATGCAGCATCAACAATTCCAGCCTCCTTCGTTTCTCTCACAGCCCAGGCCACAAACACGACATTCAGTAAGTCATAGCCAGTGCTTCCTGTCAGTTGATCTAGCATGAATGTAACATTGGCTGGATTATGTTTCTGTTTAAATATCTAAATATTAATGTCAAGGTTCAATAAGTAAATATATCACAGCTCTAACTCATCCACAGAACCAACAAATGGAATTTAATCCAAGGTGTGCTGCTGTCAGAGCACCAAACTGCTGAAGGTCATGGCTTTGAGCTACTGGGAACATCTGTCCAAAGGCTTTCAATAGCCTGGTTAACCTCTCCTATGTTTCTTCAGTTTCAGTTGCTCATGCCAGAGGATATTAAAAGAACTGAAGAAAGAACAGCCAAGCCAGGTCTGCCAATTAGAGATCTATAGCACTTCAGTGAGGGACAATGATCACCTTGCCAGTGTGTTGCTACTACTATCCAGTTACATCTGCACATGGATGCAAAGGAAAGATGAGATGTCCCTTTTACAGTATTTATGGAGCTTGAGCAGACCTGTTGCTTGCTACAAGGTGCATTTAGATTAATCCACAGATCCATGTTGCAGAATAAACAAGGTGTGTTGTACCTTACAGAAAGCAGAGCTCCATATAACTCAAGCTTATATGCAAACATATTGTTTGCATGACAACCTTTAAAAATTATCACCAATAGTAGAAAAATAAATAAAATTATGCATTTATTATGGAGCTCGGGGGACTAACATGAATTGGATAACCACTAACCTAGGGACCAGTCACTGGCAGTCCAAACATACTCTTCACAAAGAGGTGTCAACATGTCCACATTGCCCTTCCAGATTCTGTGCACACACAGAACATCACATTACCTTACAGGAACTCAATAGGAAGCATTGCAGATGGGCAGGACAAATCAAGGAGGGGGACTTTGAAAAAGTAGAAGGAAGCTTCATTCTTTTCCTTTACATTGGACTATCCAGTTACTGATGATCTGCTACTCTAGAAAATGAGTATGTAGCAACAGAATCAGTTCCTCCTCCATAAGAAACTCTTTTCTTATTGTTTTATTTATAACTAGGAATAAGGCCCATTGTGGAAATCAACCTACCTTTAGTTTTCCATCTCCTCCCCCTCCTTCCTAGAGAGCAGTTGTAATTTTGAGTGATCTCCAGCCCCCACCTGGAGATTGGCAACAATGGTTCCCCATCAGGAATTCTCCAGGAATTGCCCACCTGGAGTTGGCAACCTGATCAGGACTGGGCCCAATGAGTTTTCTCCCAAAGGCCAACATAGGTGTGGAAAGGGCCTTTTACTGACAGAGGAGAAAGTACAGGTGTCAACTCTGATTAGGGAAATATCTGGAGATTTGGGGGGGTGGATCCTGTGGAGGGCAGCATTTGGGGTGTGTGTGGAGAGATTCAGCAGGGTATAATGGCATAGGGTCTACCCTCCAAAGCAACCATTTTCTCCTGGGGAACTGATCTCTGTCATCTGGAGGTCAATTGTAACAGTGGGAGATCTCCAGGTCCCACCTGGAGATTGGCAACCCTAGGGGAAAGTCAGCCGCACAGCGGGGAGTTGAAGAAAATGGTTTGATGGTTGCTGGCCCACCTTGTTAGCCAGCCAGCCATGCTGAAGCTAAGCAGGAGAAAGAGCCTTTTTCCATTTATTCTGATAGGAAAGTGGCCACTGGGGAGGAGGTTATGGGCGGGGGAGGGGGTTATGCGGAAAGGGTTTGAGATGCTGAAATAGTCTAAGAAAGTCTAAGGGCAGAGGAGCGTCCAACATGCGTTTCCTCTGTCGACGAGCCCGGCGCCATCTTCGAACTAACCTCAGTGCTAAAATGGATAATTTGCAAAAGCAAATGGCTCAAATGGATAAAAGGACTTCAGCAACTGAAAAGATGTTTAAAAAGATGGAAAAACAGACTGAGAGTATTAATAAAAAAGTGGATGAAGCAGAGAAAGAGAGATCCTCTGATAAAACACAGTTAACACAGTTCCAGCTGGGAAGATCCATTTACATTCTACATTTCCAAGGGATCCCAGAAGAAAAGAACGAGGATTTAAAGGCTCTCTTAGCAGAGACTTTGGCTCCAATAATGGATTACAAACAGGAAGAGTTAATGAAGGAGATGGACTGGGTTTACAGAACTTATCCAGACTTTATAAAAAAAAATAAACTCCCTGGAAAAATATGTTTAAAATTCACGAGATGGTCTACCAGAGATCTGGTGCTGAAATCTACACAGGGGAAACCTTTAAAAGTCAAGAATGAAGCGATAAAAGTCTTGAAGGATATCCTCTTTGAAATCAGAAAACGGAGGAGACGTTATAGGGAATTTACTCTCTCTCTTCAGATGGAAGGAGTTCCTCACAGATGGTTATTTCCTGAAGGACTGAGTTTTAAATATAAAGATAAAAAATTCAATATTGACACTGTTCCTAAGGTGAAAAAGTTTGTAGACCAATACTTTAACCCCAAGCAACGCAACAAGGATAAGAAATCTAAAATGAAAGAGGAGGAGGAAGAAGAAGAATCCTACTCACAGGATTCATCAAGCGACAGTTCTAAACTTTATAGTTCTTCAGATACAACGGAATCAGAGAAAGGGGCAACCACTCCCAAACCCCGAGGAAAAAAGAAACGCAAGAAGAAAAGACCCTAAAACCAAGATAATTGTTGCAGTTTTTGTTGACTAGATAGTTAATGCAACTCTTTATTTTTTTGTTAATTTTTTGCAAGCAATAACAGCTCTGTATCACTAAATTAAATTTTTTTAAATTTTATTTTCATTTTCTTAAACTTACATTACTTTCCACCATACAGATTACATAAATCTTAGAGTCCTATACATTTGCTAATCTTTCTATCCATTTATACACTCTTACCCATCTTTCCTTGTGCACCTTTTCATTTTTATTCTGTAACTGCATACTTAAATCGTCTAATTGTGCTAGTTCTAATACCTTTGACACTAATTCCTCCCTTGAGGGAATTATATCTGATTTCCATTTTTTTGCCACTAATAAACGAGCTGCAGTTACTATGTATGATAATAAGTATATTTCCTGTTGGCTAAATCCATTTGGCACTATATTCAACAGATATGTTTCTGGTCTTAATACTACTTCTTTGTCTAAAATCTCTTGAATTATCTTTTGCACCATTCTCCAATAGTTACGTATCTTATCGCACTTCCACCAAAGATGGTAGAAGGTCCCCACATTGGCTTTACATTTCCAACATTGGCTTGGATAACCGCTATAACATTTCGCTAGTTTATCCGGGGACCAGTACCACCTATAAAACATTTTGTAGACATTTTCTTTGCAAGTAACTGCTCTCATGAACTTAACTGATTTCCATATCTTATTCCACTCTTCAATCTCTACATTCTCTCCTAGATCTTTCATCCAAGAAACCATAGCAGTTTTAATTATCTCATCCTTCTCATAATCATCCAACAGGAATCCATATAGTTTCTTTCTTTTATTTTATTTTTTTAAAAATACAATTTTTATTGGATATTTTCCACACGTTCATACAACTTAAACAAATAAATACATATCCCTTCCGTTATTTTCCCTCCCCCCTCCAAACAAGGCTTCCCGCAATGCTCCAACCCCGTTAATATCTCTCTTATTCAGTTACATTAACTACTAATTTTACTTTCTTTACTAATGGTAACAATTTAAGAATCTAATCACTTTAAAGTTTCCCCTTAATAACTATCAAAACAAATCAAACCATGTTTAACATCCCAACTTTTCAACAAATATTCTTGAAAGTCTTGCCATTCTTCAAAAAATTTTTCATCTTCCTCGTTGTTTAATTTTCTTGTTAGCTTGTCCATTTCTGCCATAAACAGCATCTTCTTAATCCATTCCCATGTTTCCGGTATTTTTTCTTGCTTCCAAAATTGTGCAAAAGTCATTCTAGCTGTTGTCACCAAGTACCATAGCAATGTTCTCTTGGTTACATTTATTTCTTCCATCTTAAGACCTAACAGTAACATCTGTGGGTCTTTCTTAAAAGTACATTTCAAAAATTTTTGTATCTCATTGTGGATCTCAGTCCAATATCTTGCTGCTTTATCACAAGTCCACCACATATGATAAAATGACCCTTCTTTTTTCTTACACTTCCAACATTTGTTAGACATGCTATCATTTATAATAGCAATTTTTTGGGGGGTCATATACCATCTATACATCATTTTATAGCAGTTTTCTTAGGAATCCATATAGTTTCTGTATTAGCTTATCGTTTGATGATAGCCATATCTTGTCAAGTTCATTATTTTGATCTTCGAACCCCTTAACAAATCTTTCTGAAATCTATCTCTTAACATTATCTGCTCCCACCAAGTTAAGTTATTTTCTCTTACTAGCTTTTCCTCTGTTTTTAATTTATTATTTCTGCTTAATAATGTTTGATAACTTTCTTTCTTATTCGCTGTTAGTAATGATGGTGTTATAAATGCTTCAAGAGGGGAGACCCATTTCGGAGTTTTTCTATACCATCTCTCTTTTATCATAGATCACATTTTATTCAATGCACCTCTTAGCATATGTCTACCAAAATTTGAATGTACTTTATCTTTTCCATACCATATGTAAGCGTGCCACCCCATGTATAAATCATGCCCTTCTAATGCCAAAATCCTTTCATTCTCCAGTGTTATCCATTCCTTTATCCAGACTAGGGCGGCCGCTTGGTAGTATATATACCAATTAGGTACATTCATTCCTCCCCTTTCCTTTTTGTCCTGCATCACCTTCAAAGTTATTCTAGGCCTCTTATATTGCCATATAAATTGTTTCGTTATTTTATTCAGTTCCTCAAAAATTTTCTGATTTTTTAACACCGGTATGCTTTGTGCTAGGAATAAAAACCTAGGCAATATGTTCATTTTAACCAGTGCAATTCTACCCAGAAATGATAAAGGTATCTTTTTCCATTTCGACAAGTCTTTTTAATTTCCTCTAATAAATTGTTATAGTTATCTACTGTCAGTGAACTACATTTATTTGTAAAATTAATTCCCAAGTACTTGACCTTCTTCACTACCTCCATGGAAACATTTTCTTGTAATTTCTGTATCGACTTTGGCAAACAATTTTTTGTTAACATTTTAGATTTTTTGTAATTTATCTTAAATCCTGCCACTTGCCCGTACTTTTTAATGGTATCCATCAGATACATAATTGATACATCTGGCTCCTCCAAAATAAATACCAGATCATCAATGAATGCCAAAAGTTTGTATTCTTCCCCTTTTACTTTAAGACCCTGTATTAATGGGTTTTCCCTAACAGCGTCATTTAAGGATTCCAACGCAAATATAAACAATAATGGAGACAACGGGTAGCCTTGTCTCGAACCCTTCTGAATTTCTATATTGTTTGTTACATCCCCATTTACTATTACTTTTGCAAAGTTCTCCTTATAAATGGTTCTAACCATAGTCAAAAAATAGTGACCACAATCCGCATTACTTAACTTTTCCAGTAAAAAATTCCATGACAAGTTATCGAATGCTTTTTCTGCATCTAAGAACATTAATACTAATTCTTTATCTGGGTGTTCCTCATAATATTCTAATACATCCATGATTATTCTCAAATTATTCTTCATCTGTCTTCTGGGCAAGAACCCCATTTGGTCTTGATGGATGACCTGCGATAACACTTTCTTTAACCTGTCCGCCAAAATTCCAGCAAATATTTTATAATCTGCGTTTAATAAAGATATAGGTCTATAGTTCTTAATATCTCTATATTCCGAATTGGGCTTAGGAATCAGTGTAATTAACGCATGTTTCCATGATTCTGGACTCTTCCCCTGCTTGCCTACTCCTTGAAATAAGTCTTTAAGCAATATGGAGATCTGCTCTTTAAATACCTGATAGAATTCCGCTGGGATACCATCCGGTCCTGGTGACTTCTTCTTTTTCTGTTTTTTAATTGCTTCAGAAATTTCATACATTGTTATTGGGTCATTTAAAATTCCTTTCTGTTGTTCATTAAATCTTTTTCTATTCCCTTTCAGATATTTTGTGATTAACTCCTTCTCTTGAACATCTTTTTGATATAACATTTTATAGAACTTTTCCACAATATCCTTCAAATCCTGCATATCTCATTTTATTTCATCTTTGTCATTTTATAACTGGGTTATCATATGTTTCTCTCTCTCTTTTCTTACCTTATATGCTAACCATCTATTTGCTTTATTTAAATTCTCAAAATAATACTGTCTAGTATATTCCATTTTTTTCTCTGTCTCATAATTCAACAATAAACTCATCTTATGGTGCAATAATTTTAATGTTATGTGTGCCAGTTTAGTATCCTTACTATTCTTCATAATACTTTCTTGCACTCTAATTTGGTTAACTGTTTGCTCATATTTCTTTTTTTCTTGTTTGACTCTCCAAGCATTCTGATTGATAAAGATACCTCTCATATATGCCTTAAAGGTATCCCAAACTACTTACAAAGGGGTTTCAGAGGTGACATTTATCCGGATAAACTCTACAATTTCTTTTTTACATTTCTTAACAAAATCCTTGTCTCTTAGCAGTTTTATATTGAGAAAACATCTATTTTCCCTGCGTCTCTCCTTCAATACCAATAAAACAGGACTATGGTCTGCAAAGGTATTCGGTAAAATTTCACATTCCATTGTATCTCTTAATATATTGGAGGACATCGATATCATATCTATCCTGGACCAAGAAGCATGCCTAGCCGAGTAATAGGTGTGATTTTTTTCCCCATATATTTCTAACTCTCCATACATCAATTAAATTATATTCTTCCACTAATTGCATAAATTCATTCAGTAATACGTTTCCCTTTTTTTCGCTTTCTCCTATTCGTTTTTCTATCTGAGTTTGGATCTACGACTAGATTATAATCTCCTGCAATGCATATACTGTTTACGTCTACCGAATTCAAAACCATTTGTAATTTTTGAAAGAAGGCTTTTTGATTATGACTTTGATTAGGGGCATATATATTAACAATTAACATCTTTAGCCCCTTTCTAACCACTGTTATTGCCACTATCCTACCATCATCTGAACTATAGATTAACTCTGGTTCCAGTGTATTTTTCGCATAAATCACCACCCCTCGTTTTTTTTCATCTGCAAGGGCAAAGAATTCTTTTCCCAGTTTTTAACACTCTAAGTATTTTGCATGTTCCCTCTTGATATGTGTTTCTTGTAAACATACAATATCTGTTTTCTGTTTTAATAGTTGATGGAATGTTTTTCTTCTTTTTTGTGGACTATTCAGGCCATTAATATTTATAGAGAGAACTTTAAATTTTTTAGTAAATGACATCTTGCCAATTAGGATTTAGTGTTTTTTCCCTCTGTTTTTGTACTTAAATCTAGTTAGGTACTGATACGTTGTTTTATTTGATTTGTTTTTACTTCTCCTTGGAATCTTCCCTACATCCTCCTGTACTTCTTGGACAGCGTTCTCTTCTTCCGATTCTTCTTCTTCTTCCAGCTCCCCTTCCTTTTCACCTTCTTCCTCTATGCCTTCCTTTCGGAACCCTAAGTCTTCACCAAACTTATCTAAGAAAAATTCTGCTTTAAATGTAGAATCAATCTTGTTCCTTTGACCCTTATGTAGAAATAGGACTCCTTCTGGTATCAACCATCTGAACATAATTCCATTGTTTTTCAAAAGGTTTGTTAAAGTTGAGTACGCCATCCTTCTTTCCCTAACTCTCCACAGCACCTCCTTTAGAAAGACTATCTCTTCTCCTTGCAAGGATACTTTAATTTAATTTGTTGCTCTTAAGATTTTTTCTTTCAGTTCTCTTTTATAAAATTTGACATGTACTTCCCTCGGTTTCTTATGTCTTTTTGCGTAGGCCGAATTCCTTCTGTAAATCGCCTCGATTCCTTCCTCTAGTTCTTCTTTTGTTCCAACTTTTATTTGTTCTGCCAACATATTCACAAATTCTTCCTTGAGATTCCTATCTAATGTTTCTGGAATATTTTGGCACCTTATAATCAGTGCCGCCTTGTCCATTTCTAAATTAATAAGAGTCTCCTCTATTTTCTCATTCTTGCTCTTAATCTCTTGCATATTCAAATCTAAGTCACGCGTCTTTTCTTTTATCTTTCCTTGATTAGTTGACATTTTTGTAATTTCACATTTATTTTCTTTTATCTGCTTTTTTATTTCCTCAGTTTCACTTTTAATTTGCAATGTTAACTCTTCCATTTTCAACCTTAAAGGCTCTATTTCTCTTTTGATCAATGCAGGCAATGTATTTTCGACTGTCGCTTTTACTGCCTGGGTAACTGCCTGCAAAACAGCCTGGGTCATGCTATCCTGTATAATTTTATTTAGTTCCTTCATGGAGACTTGCAAGGAACTCATATTTAATATTTTAAATTGCCCAGCTTCCCCTAATTGTCCTGGTGAGGGTAATGATGCTTTCCTGCCACCTCCTGAGGCCATAAGCCCTCTTCTCTTTCTTTTGGTTTGCTAAAGTTTTATTTCACCACTTCTAATTATTTTAACTTATATGCTTCCACCTCCTATTTCTTTATATTTTATTTATTTATTTTAATTATATATTCTCTTCTATGTACCTTTAGAGTCTGATCACTTTATACCTGCTGTGCCCTTTAAGTTATGTTCTGTACTTCTACCCTATCAATCAATTGTACAATATACAGCCTCCTTACTTCTCTTCAGTAAGATTTATCCTCAAACAAACTCTGACCTCAATAATATATCTGCTTCGTCCAATCTTTCCCTCCCCTTCCCACCTTTTGCCACCTCCACTTCTCCCCCCTACAACAATGTCACTACCACCCTGTAATAATAATCTCTGTCTCTGTCTCTGCAGCCAAGCGCTTCACTGCAGTAGTCAGCTGTAATCCGATCCTCTTCTCTCTGCGTCTCCCCCTTTCAGCAGCCCCACCTGTCTCTTCACTTCCCGTCGCTTTCTTTGATGTTTCTGCTCTCAGCCGTGTGCGTTGCTCCTTCCTGGTGCCTCCTCCCCTCTCCTTGTCTCCTCCATCGCAGCCTGCACATCACGCTGACTCCACACAGATGCTCAGTCATGCAGCAATCTTCTTAAAGAGGTATGTGCTCCGCTATATTGGAAACAAAATGCAAAGAGGCTTTTGCAGTATTCGTTTCTTCCTGCTACTGATTTTTCTTTCACCCCCAGTGCAAGCTCCACCAAATAGTGCACTTCCCTTTTTCTAGCCGCTTCCCCCTTACTATTTGTGCGTTTATTACATAGGGGCTTCTCTCCCACTGACCACATGCATTACTCCCCCAAAAGATCCCCACGCCACAATTAGACTTCAACACTTTCTGGCACTTAGCTTTAGGTTTTTCTGTACTCCTTTCTTTCGACTCATTCGGTCATCCACGGCTCCTCTTGTGCCCAGCATGACTCTGTAGTCTCCGTCGCGGTCCCCCATCGTACGGAACACAACTTTCTTGCCTCAGAGCATTTAGCAGTCAGCCTCAGAGTCGCCACCCCGACAGGCTTGTGCTAACAATGCCCCCTGCCAAAACTTTCTGCTCTAGAAAGGGTTTGAGATGCTGAAATAGTCTAAGAAAGTCTAAGGGCAGAGGAGCGTCCAACATGCATTTCCTCTGTCGACGAGCCCGGCGCCATCTTCGAACTAACCTCAGTGCTAAAATGGATAATTTTCAAAAGCAAATGGCTCAAATGGATAAAAGGACTTCAGCAACTGAAAAGATGTTTAAAAAGATGGAAAAACAGACTGAGAGTATTAATAAAAAAGTGGATGAAGCAGAGAAAGAGAGATCCTCTGATAAAACACAGTTAACACAGTTCCAGCTGGGAAGATCCATTTACATTCTACATTTCCAAGGGATCCCAGAAGAAAAGAATGAGGATTTAAAGGCTCTCTTAGCAGAGACTTTGGCTCCAATAATGGATTACAAACAGGAAGAGTTAATGAAGGAGATGGACTGGGTTTACAGAACTTATCCAGACTTTATAAAAAAAAAATAAACTCCCTGGAAAAATATGTTTAAAATTCACGAGATGGTCTACCAGAGATCTGGTGCTGAAATCTACACAGGGGAAACCTTTAAAAGTCAAGAATGAAGCGATAAAAGTCTTGAAGGATATCCTCTTTGAAATCAGAAAACGGAGGAGACGTTATAGGGAATTTACTCTCTCTTCAGATGGAAGGAGTTCCTCACAGATGGTTATTTCCTGAAGGACTGAGTTTTAAATATAAAGATAAAAAATTCAATATTGACACTGTTCCTAAGGTGAAAAAGTTTGTAGACCAATACTTTAACCCCAAGCAACGCAACAAGGATAAGAAATCTAAAATGAAAGAGGAGGAGGAAGAAGAAGAATCCTACTCACAGGATTCATCAAGTGACAGTTCTAAACTTTATAGTTCTTCAGATACAACGGAATCAGAGAAAGGGGCAACCACTCCCAAACCCCGAGGAAAAAAGAAACGCAAGAAGAAAAGACCCTAAAACCAAGATAATTGTTGCAGTTTTTGTTGACTAGATAGTTAATGCAACTCTTTATTTTTTTTGTTAATTTTTTGCAAGCAATAACAGCTCTGTATCACTAGGTGACAAGGGTATATGACTTTGTAACCAGATTGTGTCACCTGTTAATTTCCCTTCCCTATAAGCATTATTTGACTTAGAGTTAGGGTTCTAGTTTACCTTCCCCATTCCAGTTTGTATTGTATTGTATTAGTTTTCCCTTTCCACTTCCCATAGAATTTAGAGATAGGGATTTAGTAACCTTTCCCCATATCTAGTAGTAATGCAAAATCAATAAAATACTTATAAAAAAAGAGAAGAAAAGAAAGTTGGAGAGCATTCTGTAGTTCAGCATTTTGCTGAAGATTGCATAGTTATGAACATTGCATTTGCACATGGATTTTCAGCCCCACTGACATTGTGTATGTTTTTCTACCGCCAGATCCCTAAAAAACATTAATCACAGAACTGGCCAGAGCCCAGCATTTGTCTTAACTTCCTCCAGTGTTGACCTGCTCCTGCACTACACTTTGAATTAACCTTGGAACAGCAAAGAAGGGTATTTTCTCCAAATACAGGACACATTTTATAAGAATGATGACAGTCTAATTAAGTTATTTATTAAGATGCCTCTTTGTGAGATGAGGCTAAGGTTGGCTTCCTCTTCAGCATGCAGTGATGGACTGATTAAAAATAATTACTACCTTGCAAAGGACAAGTACATGAAGTTAATTAGAAGAATAAGGTGTTACCTTAATGAAGCTCATTGGATTGTACTTTGGAGTCAAATCCTTGCCTCAAAACTTAAATTTAATTTGTCTCTTTCTTTACACGTGTTTGGGAACTGCATGTACACATGTGCAGTCACACACAGTTTCTTCCTTCTCCCAACACAGAAGGACAGCAGAGGAAATTCTTGTCATGAATTTGAGGCTGTTGTTCTTCAGAATCAGTTGATGGATATAACCATACACTAGAAGGCAAATGATGATTTCTCTCTTGAAGTATTTTAAGGGCTGTCACTTAGAGGAGGACAGAGAGCTATTCATGTTTGCAACACAGGACTCACAATACTGGGTTTAAATAAAGGGTGGGAAGGGTAGGAAAAACTTTTTTACACTAAGTTGTTCACCAGTGGAATCAGCTACCTAGGGACTACCCTCACTGGCAGTCTTTAAGCAGCAGCTGGACAAACACTTGTCAGGGATGCTCTAGGGATGATCCTGCATTGAGCAGGGGGTTGGACTAGATGGCCTGTATGGCCCCTTCCAACTCTGTGAGTCTATGATTCTATACAGGACCAGCTCACCCGCTAGGCGAACTAGGCATTTGCCTAGAGCACAAGCCATGGATTGGGGCTTTAAACTGCCCTGCAGGGGTGGAGGAGTGGGCTTGGTTGGTCCTGGCCAGCAGGAGCAGCAGCAGCGAGACACACGACCCACAGCGCCCCCCGCTGCCTGGCCCATCCATCAGGGCTGCTCCTGCCAATGCTGCTTGAGGGGAGGGGGGCACTGAGGAGAGGTGGTGGGTCACTGGGGAAGGGAGGGGCTTCCTGCCCAGCCTCGTGCTCCTCCTCACCCTCCTCCAACTACTCAGGGCAGGGGGCAGCTGAAACAGGGTGGGCAGCAGCAGAGCAGAACGAGCGGTGGCAGCAGCAGCACCAGCAGCGGGACCAGCCCGCCCAGCAGGAGCCATGTGGCTGCCTGCCCACCAGCCACCCAGCAGCAGCAGCAGCAGCAGCAGCAACCCAATGGCATGTAGTGGTTAAGTGCACAGACTCTGATCTGGGAGAACCGGGTTTGATTCCCCACTCCTCCACTTGCACCTGCTGATGTGACCTTGGGTCAGCCACAAGCTCTGGCACAGCTGTTCCTGAAAGAGCAGTTTGTGTTAGAGTTCTCTCAGCCCCACCTACCTCACATGGTGTCTGTTGTGGGGAGGGGAAGGGAAAGGAGTTTGTAAGCCGCTCTGAGACTCCCAAGTGAAGGGCATGGTATAAATACAATCTCTTCTTCTTCTTCTTCTTCTTCTTCTTCTTCCTCAGCCGGGGGGGCAGGAGGCAGTGGCGGCAGAAACAAATGGGTCTACTCCAGTGCAGGTGGGTTGTGCCTAGCAGGCGAGGAAGCCCCCAGCACTCCCGACGAAGACAGGCCTGGGTTTTTCTCCACAAGCGATCCGCAAATGCTTAAGCCTGAGCAACGCAAATCTACGTGCCCTCCCCCCCTTTTACAGAAAAGAAATATCTTTTGGGGAGGGAAAGGAGCCTCTGGTGCCGAGTGTTCTCAGGGACCTGGGCTGTCATTTTTAATTTTGGAGGGGGCGGGAGGGGAAGAGGGTACTAAATTCCCCCCCCCGCCGTCGAGGAAACATGCATCTGTTCGGGCTGGGGGAAAGAGCCAGTTTGCGTGGCTGCTGATCATGGGCAGTCAGCCCCCACAGCCAAGCGCGGGCTCTCCACTGCCTTCACTCTTCGCCGCTGCCCCAGCCTCTCTGAGCGTGCCTCCCTCCCCCCTTCGGTGGTGGTGGTGGTGGGGGAGAGGCGGTGGTGGGGAGGAGGGAAGAGAGTACAGGAATAGACATTTTCCATGCTCTCCTAAAACCACTTTTCTGAGAGGAATCCCCACTCGGAGACCTGCTCCGGATTGCCTTCGTTTCCCTGCTCCCCCACTCAACTGCCCCATTTGCTGAGAGGGCTGACCAGGAGGGGATCCCCTGTGCAGAGTTACTTGCGAGCAATCCCACCAAGCTGCATTATAGGGTGTCATTGCTGAGAGCAGACTATTTATTTATTTATTTATTTATTTATTTATTTATTTATTTATTTATACTTTTGGCTTATATACCGCCCTAACCCTGGAGGGTCTCTGGGCGGTTTACATAGCAGTTCTAACCAACCAATTTTACCTGACTAGGGCCACATAATCTACAGGGTGGTGACTGCCTACCAGCACCCTGGGCTAGTTGTAGTAACTTTTTTCCCACCATAGAGAACAATGGAGGGAATAGGGCAACCTGTTTGGGGGGCCCATAGAATTGGACCCCTGGTCCAATGTTCTCGAAACTTGGTGGGTATCTTGGGGAGAGGCTCCATCAGCTACCCTGTGAGTTTGGAGCCTCTCCCTCAAACCCCCTCCCCTCCAGCCCCCAGAATATACCCTATGTTTTCACCATTGACTTCAATGGCCCATAGGATATAATGGGGCCGAATTGCCGCCGAATTTCTTTCATTCCCTCCTTTCCTTCTCTCTTTTTCCTTTTTCCTTCCTTCTTCTCTTCTCTCTTTCTTTCTTTCCCACCTTCTTCTCTTCTCTTTTTTCCTCCTTTCCCTGTTTCCCTCCTTCCCTCACTTTCTTTCCCTCCCCTTTCCTTCTCTTTTTTCCCCTCTTTCCTTCCTTCTTTCCTTCTCTCTACTTTCTCTCTTTCCTTCCCTCTTTCCTCCTCCTGTGGCCGAACTCTCATGAGAAGGAGTTTAAACTTTAAACCCCTTCTCTCTTAGCTCCCCCACCCAGACCAGCTGAAGATGCCTCCCCCCCTTTTGCTTCCCCTTCTGACATCATTTCCGGTGATGTCAGGGGGCATGGCATATGCTAATATCCTAATAGCTCATTAGCATACCATTTGCTAATGAGCTCCTGCAGCTGTTTTTCTATGAAAAGACCCCTGATCTGAATCTATATCATTTTTCCTTCTTGTGCTATCATATAAAATTTGCAAATATATGAATATACAATTTCTTATTTTCTACTAAGATGGACTTTGTCAAAACATTTTATTGAATTCTTTAATTAGATATATAAGAATGTGTAGAAGGATCTTACTCCATCAAAAGTCTCAGGAACTCCCTCAATAGAAATATGGTAGGGTCTACCTCATCAAAAATCTCAGGAATTCCCTCAGAAATTTTGCATGTTTTTTGTGAGTTTCAACTTCTTCTTGATTTTCTGATCTCTCCTTTTAAGTTTTAGGGTCTTAATTCTGTGTCTTTTTCCTTTATAAGTGTAGAAATTATCTTTTGGAAGCAACCAACTATGCTCAATCTTGAAAGTAGTTTATAATTTCATTTATGATTTATTTGCTCTCTCTGACGTGACAAGTAATTCATTATTTTGGAAATTTCATCAGCAATGATTCCTTTATGAAGTCTCTGATGCACTTTTGAAGAAGTTTTATTTTTCTTTGCAGGTGTAAACTCCTTTCTGTACATCCTGTCAACCTGATTGTAGGTTTCCTCTATATCTTCTGGACAGTCATGTCTTTTTTTCTCCTCTTTCCATGATGTCTGATCTGTCTCCCTCTTAGTTGTAGCCTGCTGCATCGGTATTTGCAGTTCAGTTTGTACAGGATAAAGGGCTTCTTCAACTGCCATTTTGACAGCCATGACAAGTCCTTCAAGGAAACCTGTATGGATTCAGTGTCTATAAGTTCTAGTGTATCTAGGAGTAGAGCCTCTGGCCTATTTTGCAGTCTATCAGTGTCAGTCATTTTTTTCAGAAATGTGTTAAAACAGGAGAATCTCTAAAAATATTTTCCAAGCCAAGTTTTACAAGGGTGCCACTTCTAAAGAGCTTATATCATATATCAACAAGTACTATTATCATATTTAAAAAGACAGTGCTAACATACACCAAGAATGTTATCAATTGTTTACATAACAAAACCATGTGGTCAGAACAAAATGGAGTTTCATAGTTTCAGTAAAGATAAACATATGTTATTATGGGAATGTGATATGTGAAAGCTGCAGAGTAAGATCCAATTTTCTTTTTACCCTTTAGAAAGTAAGGTCTTTATAGGCCATTACTGAATTATAGATGTCCCTAGACCTTATTTCAATTGAGTTATTTAGTCTTTTACAAGGTCTTCATGTAGATTCCAGATGTTTTATTTTCAACTCCAAACAAGAAGAGAGAAATAAAATAAGTTTTTAGTTCACTAAAGTTCAGAGTCAGATTTTATACTCCAGAAAGTACCTTGTTAGGCAAAGTCCTTCTCTTGATTTCTTCGCCCAGGTGGTTGTTTAAAGAGATGCTTTAAATCCTTTTCCTAGCTGCAGTAGAGGGAAGGGGGGACAAGAGAGAAGTTCTTCACCCCTCCATTCCGTTGTCTTTTTAAACTTTAAAGGGGCTTTGACAATGGATAATAGATTTTCTGATATTGTTGCTTTAAGATGTACTCACAATGTTTTATTCAATGGTGTTATGGATGAGGTCCCAGCTTCTCCACCCTCCAGTTGACTGTTAATTCTGGTGGACAAATACTGTGGGGTGATTGGGCCCTGATCTTTAGTGCCTTTACTTGAACCCACTGTATCTGTGACCTTCGCAAGTTCAACTTCAGTCCTAACAATAGCTCTTGTCCAGTATGGTATCTATCAAAGGCTCAATAAAGTTAGCTTTCTTCAAAGTGACTGGTGTTGAGAACTGATTTAATCAAGATCCTGACAAATAGTTAGGACTCTCCTTTTCCCTTCTCAACCTCCTGCACCACAACCATGATGAGTGAAAAGGATGGGGAAATTCCTACAACTGTGGCAGATGGTGCTGTGCCTGAGCAAGGGACCATGGGGGTCCAAGGGGCAATGGTGGAATCAAAAGGAGCAGAAACTGGGGTGCAGAACTGAGACTCCTGGGTGCCACTCCCCACCTGGGCTGAGATCACCTGGGTGGTGACTCCGGATCTGAGATTAGAGAGATTTGTGTACAATGTCACCCGGAGGCACTGTGGACACTTGTCCCAGGACGACCCAGAGCACATCCATGCTGTGGAGGGCACTGAAGTTGATTGTCTCCGTAGAGAATTCATGTCAGGTAGTCCTGCCATGATGGATGGAGTAGGGTGGGAGGATGGGCCTTGTGTTACATTGTGGTGTGTAGGGCGGGAGGTTGGGATCGTGGGGTGTTGATTTATGCACCTGGAGTGTTCGAATGGAATGCGGAGGGCGAGCTCTGCAGGCTCTATCTCTGGTAGACTTAACACCCTGACCTTGGTGGAGACAGGCTGTGAGCTTCCTATCGCTTTCAAAGCTGCAGCTTGGCTGGGAACAATGGGGGCGGTGGGAACTTCATTAGTATAGTAGCTTTCAGTTCTCATTCGCATATTAGACATTCATTGGTGGAAGGGGGGGTCCCCATTCACCCCCTTTCTGGTATAACCGCTTGCTTTGTGTAACCACGTTATTCTGAACAATGTATCTGCTCCAGTAACCTACTATTGCAGCTCTATAATAAAATGCTATTCTTGCTTCAATGAACAAGACCTGGTGTTTGGCTGACTAAGTTAGGGTCTCTGACAGTTTGTTCAGAATCCTTCATTTTTTGGGACTGGTCGGAAACCCGTGGCTCCAACATGAGTGGCGGTGAAGAAGACACTCTCCCGATCGAAGACGAAAAGAAGGAGGACAAGAAACCTCCTGTGACAACCGTACCCACGGAAGCCCCTGGCAAGTATGTACCGGTGACACGGGGCCAGGAGTACGACTTTGGAGGGCCCTACGGAGATCCGTATGGTGCAGCCTACGGCGGGGTAACCACCCGAGTCAAGCAGAGACGAGATTGGGTGAAGCCCCTGGCGGAAACCCATGAGACGTGGTTTGCGACTCCGAGAGCTTCGGTGCGAGTGAGCCACGCTGAGAGGTCGGTCCGCAGACTGATCACGGCCGAAGGGCTGGAAGACACCTGCCGAGACTCCGAGGGCCTGGAAAGCACCGTGGTGAGACGGAGGTGGAGTGGTGAGCCGAGCCAAGATCACCTAGTTCGCCTCCTAGATGAATCCCTCGCCCGCATCCCCCAGATGATCGCGGAGGGCATCCGAGAGGAGCGGGAGCGGCAACAGCGGGAGGAACCACCCGACCAACCCCCTCAAGACCAGCGACAGGCGCCGGTTCCGGACCAACAGAATGTGCCGGCTCAACCCCCCGCTCAACCTGCGGGGCCGGGTCCGCAAGGACCGCCGGGGCAACCACCCCCCCGACCATGGGGGTTCCTGCCACCGAAACCGGCGGAACTCCTTGATGCGGATTTTGATGGAGACCCCGAAAAGTTTTCTTTCTTCCTGGTGAGGGCAGAAAGATTTATCGAGACGTGGGGCCACCTGTTTCAACATGAAGACCGGATGGTGGACGTCATAGCCTCGCACCTGAAAGATGCAGCGGCTGACTGGTATGTGGGACTCCACCAGGCTGACGGGCGGGAGCTGAGGGAAATCGATACCTTCATGTGGGCCATGAAGGAACAATTCGAAGACGTGAACGCCAATAAGACGGCCAAAGCGGCCATCCGTGCCCTCAAGCAAGGCGCCAAGTCGGTGAGAGACTACACGGCTGAATTTCGCAGGTGTGCGGCCAAAACTCGAGGGTTGCACGACGGGACTCTAGCAGACCACTACAAATTGGGACTCAATGCGGAGATTCGTCGTTCAGTCACCAAGAGGGGGTTTATAAGACCTGCCTCCTCCCCGTTCGCAGCTCCAGTCCTTTTCCGGAAGAAGAAGGACGGGGGTTGCGGTTGTGCACTGACTATCGAGGCTTGAATGCGGTCTCCAACACGAACGCTTACCCCATGCCCCTAATCAAGGACTTGTTAGCTGCGGTGGCTGGGGGAAAGTATTCTCGAAGCTAGATCTCAGAGATGCCTACTTCAGGGTGCGAATAAGGGAGGGGGATGAATTCAAAATGGCATTTAATACACCCCTGGGTCAATTTGAATACTTAGTCATGCCATTCGGTCTTCAGGGAGCACCGGGGGTCTTCATGAACTTAATCAATGAGGTGCTCCATAAGTATTTATTCAAGGGGTCCTTGTTTACCTTGATGACATACTTCTGTATTCCACTGACCTAAAATCCCATGTAAAACTAGTGCGAGAAGTTTTACAAACGTTGCACAAGCATAAGCTCTTTGCCAAGCTGTCTAAATGTGAATTTCATAAGTCGGAGATCCCTTTCCTGGGCTACCGTATATCTCAAAGGGGGATTGAGATGGACCCTGACAAAATAAAGGATGTGGTGGGGTGGGAGCCACCCAAGACTCGGAGGCAACTCCAAGGGTTCCTCGGATTCGCGAACTTTTACAGATCATTCCTCTCGAACTTTGCTCAAGTGGCTCTCCCCTTAACTGATCTGCTTAAAACGAAAGGGAAGCCACCGGACTGCACTCGACCCGGAGCCAAGTTAAACTGGTCTCCGGAATGCCAACGTGCGTTTGACCAGTTGAAAGCCCTTTTCACGTCGGAGCCGGTGTTGGCTCATCCAAATGAACTTAAGAAATTCATTGTGCAAGTAGACGCTTCTGACGTTGCCATGGGAGGGGCGATCCTCCAAGAGGGGGATGATGGTAAACTGCACCCCCTTGCCTATGTTTCCAGGAAGTTTAATGACACAGAACGGAATTGGTCGGTGTGGGAGAAAGAAGCGGGATCGATCCGCTTAGCGTTAGCGACCTGGCGCCATTGGCTTGAGGGGGCGCGGGTTCCCTTCGAGGTGTGGACTGATCATAAAAACCTCGAGCTTCTCCGTTCCCCTCATTCCTTGAACGCCAAACAGCTGCGTTGGGCTGATTTCTTCTCCAAGTTCAATTTCACTCTACACCACTTCCCTGGGAAATCTAACTCGCTTGCTGACGCACTGTCACGCCTCCCACAGCATGACAGTAAGAGGGAGGAGATCCGTGACTCTGTTTTCACGCCTTCCCAGTTGGGAGGAGCAGTAACCACTCGCAAACAAGCCAAACGTCCCCCTCAGTCCCCGACCCCTCCCTCTAATGACTGGATAGCGAAATTCTCTACAGCTATGTCTGACGCTGATAGGGAGGAGGTAAGGGGGGAGGAAGGAGTCACTCAAGATGTGCATGGCTGCTGGAAGAAGAATGGTAAACTGTTTGTTCCCAGCTCCCTTCGGGGGGAGGTGATGGGCTGGGTGCACGGCTCGAAACTGGCGGGGCACACGGGGTTTGTAAAATCCCTCCAGCTCTTGCAGAGACAATTCTGGTGGCCTGGGCTACGAAAGGACATTTCGTTATTCACTTCTGCTTGCCAAACGTGCTTGATGAGCAAGCCCAGACCCGGTAAACCCCCAGGAGCTCTACAACCCCTCCCCACGCCGGCTCGTCCATGGGAAGTGATATCTATGGACTTTATTACTGACTTGCCCCCCAGTGGGGGGAATACTGTCATATGGGTAATAGTAGATCTGTTTACCAAGCAAGCCCATTTCGTTCCGTTTGCCTCAATCCCCTCAGCCAAGAAACTAGCCTCGGCGTTTTTGCAACACGTTGTGAGACTCCACACTTTACCTGCTAAAGTGATATCGGATAGGGGGTACAATTTGTTTCTCATTTCTGGAGTGAATTGATGTCACTGCTTGGGGTGGAGCGGGCGGTTAGCAGTGCGTACCACCCAGAAACTGATGGGCAGACTGAACGTGTGAACCAAACCCTTGAGCAATACTTGAGATGTTTTACAAACTTTCAGCAGGACAATTGGCATTCCCTTTTGCCTTTGGCTGAGTTTTGTTACAATAACACTCAGCACTCTTCGACTGGTATGTCTCCTTTTAAGGCGGTCCATGGATATGACGCCCCGCCTTTGCCGTTTTTAGATTCTCCCGACCTCCCGGCGGGAGATGCTGGCGACTGGTGTAAACAACTGCAATTGGCGTGGTCGTCTTTAGCCAAGACCCTGGAGGATGCAAAGGAGGCCTATAGGATCCAAGCTGACAACAAACGTAACCTGTCCTGGGTTCCTAAGTGCGGGGAGTTTGCCTATTTGTCCACGCAGAATTTACGTGGTATTCAACCGAGCTGCAAACTCGGATGGAAATTTGTTGGACCTTTTGAGATTGTGAGAGTAATTAATAATGTAACTGTGGAACTTGCCTTGCCTAAATCTCTAAAGTCTGTTCATCCTGTCTTTCATGTAAGGCTTCTCCGCCGGGCGCCTGAGGAGAACAAATGGAGACCGTGACAGCCCGCCCCGCCTCCACTGATGGTGGGGGGGGAACCTCACTATGAAGTTTCACAGATACTGGACTCTAAAATTTCTCATAATCGCTTGTTTTATCTGGTTGAATGGATTGATTTCGGGCCTGAACAGAGGGAATGGGTGCGGGCGGAAAATGTTCTGGCCCCCAGGTTGATCAGAGCTTTTCATAAGCTGTACCCCCACAAACCAAAGGGGTAGATTTATTTTCGAGAGGGCTGCATGTCAGGTAGTCCTGCCATGATGGATGGAGTAGGGTGGGAGGATGGGCCTTGTGTTACATTGTGGTGTGTAGGGCGGGAGGTTGGGATCGTGGGGTGTTGATTTATGCACCTGGAGTGTTCGAATGGAATGCGGAGGGCGAGCTCTGCAGGCTCTATCTCTGGTAGACTTGACACCCTGACCTTGGTGGAGACAGGCTGTGAGCTTCCTATCGCTTTCAAAGCTGCAGCTTGGCTGGGAACAATGGGGGCGGTGGGAACTTCATTACTATAGTAGCTTTCAGTTCTCATTTGCATATTAGACATTCATTGGTGGAAGGGGGGGTCCCCATTCACCCCCTTTCTGGTATAACCGCTTGCTTTGTGTAACCACGTTATTCTGAACAATGTATCTGCTCCAGTAACCTACTATTGCAGCTCTATAATAAAATGCTATTCTTGCTTCAATGAACAAGACCTGGTGTTTGGCTGACTAAGTTAGGGTCTCTGACAATTCAGAGATGAGGATGAAGAGATCAGGCAAGAGGTGCAAAATATGATGCTAGAACTACCAGGCATCATTATGGATGCCATCCAGCCAGAATTGTGAATGGACCCAGGATGGAGCTGCCAGCCCCTCAGCAGATATGCCCACCACCTCCCCCGGTTGCCCCTACTGGCCCGGCCAGGACAATGCTGCTGCTTGCAATCCCAGCAGCTCTGGAGTGGCCACACGATGCCCTGGAAGCTATGTTTGATGGCATACCAGAGAACCTGGCATTTTTCCTGCTGCAGGTGTGCAAGTTCTTATGCGAATGGGGCCCCACTTTTTCCACAGATGAGCACTGTGTGGATTTTATTGGGTTGTGACTCCAAAACCAAGTGGCCGACTGGTTTGTGGATCTCCACAATGTCTGGGGCCCAGAACTCCAAGATGTGAACGCCTTCATGTGGGCACTCCAACGGCAATACGAGGATCCCTTGGAGCTGGAGAGAGTGTGCACCAGCCTGAGGGGCTTGTGCCAGGGAGGGTGCTTGGTATGGGCTTGGAAAATGTTCAAAACACATGCCACAAAGCTCCAGGAGTGGCCTGAAGAGGTCCTCATTGAGTTCTCTTGGGCCAGGCTAAACCACTCCATTCTGGATCGGGCTCTGGCCCAGGGCAACCAGCTAACACTGAATAGGTGGATACAGGTGGCCTGTGAGGCAGAAAACTACTCCAACCTCTTGTGAATGTACCAGCCTCAGGCTCCCATGAAGGCGGCAGCAGTGGCAGAACCATGGGGAACAAAGAATAAGGTGAGAGATGCCATCAGAGACCAATGGAGGTGACAGGGCCTGTGCTTAAGATGTGAAGCTTTGGGGTACATTGCAGCTAGTTGCCCCCTTGACAAGAACCCTGAAGATGGGAAGGCAAGCAAGCGCAAGACCTCCGGAAAAAAACCCAAGCTACGAGGAGTGTGTATGAAGCAACCCGAAGTGCTGCAAGTGGGAGAGCGGGCAGAGCCTGACAGCACCTCTTCCAGCAGAGATGAGCTCAATGCACTGGTGGGAAAAGATTGGGATCTGCGATGAAGGGCATAACCTGGCAGGTCCAAAAGTCCCACATGCCAAGTCTGGTGAGAACCTCTCCCCCTTTGTTCTCTGTGATGGTGGCTGTAATAAACCCCAAGCAGGGCACCCAAATACAGGTGAGAGCCCTGATTGACTCTGGGTGTGCTCAAGACATAATCAGCCCAGCATTAGTCACCAGGCTAGGGGTGCCTGTCCAAGTATTGCCAGAACCTATAATTTTCACCCAGATGGATAGGTCCCCAATGAAGGAGGCATGCAGGTATCAAACTGTGCCCATGGTGATGGGGTCCCATTGGGAGTAACACTCGTTCATTATTACCCCTTCCACAAAATTTTCAATGGTGCTAGGCAACCCTTGACTCTGAGATCATGACTCATATGTTCAGGGGAGTGGTGGGGCCCTGCACTTCCCAGACCCCTAATGTAAAGCTCATGACTGGAATCCCGAGTGGAGGGGAAGCCACCATTCCAGAGTGGGTTTGTTTGGCACAGGGAGAGCTTGACCTCATCCCTCCTGAGTATAAAGACTTGGTTAGAGTTTTTGAAGAAGAGGAGGCAGATGAAAGTTGGACTGTGCCATAGAAGTTTTGCCAGGGCACAAAATGCCCAAAGAGAAGTTGTACACCATGAGGCCAGCTGAGAAAGAGGGACTATGCAGGTTTATTGATAAAAACCTTGCTCAGGGCTTCATCCAGCCTCTTCCCCCTTTGTTGCCCCTGTCCTCTTCCAGAAGAAGGACGGTGGGTTGCAGCTGTGCACAGACTACTAGTGCTTAAACTCAGTGTCTATGTCCAATGCTTACCCCCTCCCCCTCATCAAAGGCCTACTGGCAGAAGCTTCCCAGGGGCACATTTTCACCAAACTTGACTTGCGAGATGCTTACTACAGAGTGTGCATTTGGGAGGGGGATGAACATAAAATGGCTTTTGATACCCCATTGGGACAGTTCAAATACCTGGTGATGCCATTTGGATTAGTGGGAGCTCCCAAGGTTTTTATTAACTTAATCAATAAAGTGTTGCACAAGCATTTATTTAAGGGGGCATTAGTGTATTGGGGTGATATCCGTCTCTATTCAAGATATAAAGACTCGCACATAAAGTCAGTCAGGGGAGGTACTCCAAACCCTCTACAAGCACCATCTCTTTGTCAAGCTCTCTAAATGTGAGTTTCATAATGAGGAACTGGATTTCCTGGGCTATTGGATTTTGGGGAAGGGACAGGGCATGGATCCCCATAAAGTACAGGATGTGGTGGGGCAGGAAGCTCCTCGAACCCAGTGCCAACTCCAATCATTCATCAGGTTCACTAATTTCTACCGTGCATTCATCCCAAACTTTGCCCAGGTGGCCCTGCCCCTTACTGACTTATTAAAAACTAAAGAGAAGGGTCCTGACAGTAGCAAGCCAAGTACCAAATTAGACTGGATCTAAGAATGTCAGCAGGCATTTGAAAGACTCAAGAGGTTGTTTACCTCTTAGCCCATTTTACATCACCCTGACGAAAATAAGCCTTTTGTAATCCAAGTGGATGCTTCCAATGCAGCTATGGGAGGGGCAATTCTGCAACAGGGGAAGGATGGAAAGCTCCACCCCTTGGCATATGTATCTAAGAAGCTCTCCACCATGTAGCATAATTGGGCTGTTTGGGACAAGGAGGCAGCTGCCATAAAACTAGGGAGGGAGGGAGTAAGGGTGCCATTTGAAGTGTGGACAGACCACAAAAATTTGGAGGCACTATGCAAACCCAGGCACCTGAATGCCAAACAGCTCCACTGGGCAGAGTTTTTCTCTAAATTTCGGTTCACCCTCCAGCATCTCCCCAGGACCTCTCCAGGAAGTCAAACTCTCTGGCTGATGCACTATTCCACCTCCTGCAACATGACAGCCAGCAGGAAGATGTCATAGACTCTATGTTCACACCCACCCAGTTGGGGGGGAGTGGTAATGCACAGCCAGGCAAAATTGGAGGCTCCCATTGATGTTGAACCCTGGATTTGCAAATTTAAAACAGCTTTTTCAGAGGGGGACATGGTGGACATTCAAACTGACAATTCAGCAGAGCAGAGGGGAGATGGCTGTTGGTACAGAGGTGGGAGGCTCTTTGTGCCTAAAGCTTTGAGAGGGGAAATCCTGACATTGGTGCACGAAAATAAACTGGCGAGGCATTTTGGATACCTGAAAATCCTGCACCTCCTTCAAAGGCAATTCTGGTGACTGTGTATGAGGGCAGATATTTCACAATATGTGGGCTCCTGCCAGACCTGCCTAATGGGGGAAAAGATGCCAAGAAAACCCCCTGGGACCTACAACCTCTTGAAATGCCAGAGAGACCATGGGCAGTGATTTCAACGGAATTTATAACTGACTTACTACTCAGTAAAGGTAAAATCATGATTTGGGTAATGGTCGACATGTTCTCCAAGCAGGCACACTTTACTCCTTGCACACAACTGCCCATGGCTAAGTCACTAGCCAAACTTTTCATTCACCATATTGTGCAGCTGCATTCCATTCCCTGCAAGATCATTTCAGACAGGGGATCACAGTTTCTCATTAAATTCTGGAAGGAGCTACTGCAGGGGCTGGGGGTTGAACAAGGTCTTAGCAGTTCTTATCACCCAGAGATGGACAGGCAAACTGAGAGGGTGAATCAAGTAGTGGAACAATTCCTCCGGTGTTTCACTAATTACCAGCAGAACAACTGGGTCGATCTCCTCCCTTATGCAGAATATAGTTATAATAACTCAGTACACATTTCTACTGGCCTCTTCCCCTTTAAGGCGGTGCATGGGTATGTGGGAGCCCCTCTCCCCACGGTGACTACCCAGTAGCCCAAGCCAGGAGACTTCCAATCATGGTGGGGGGACCTAAAGAATCAATAGTCCACAATCCAAGAGACTCTGAGAAAGGCAAAAGAGGACTACAAAAAGAAAGCTGATAAAGGGAGGGTTCCTGAATGTGACTTGCAACCTGGGGATTCAGTGTACCTCTCAACAAAAAAATTGAAGGGGTTAGGGAGGAAATTGGGTGGAAATATATTGGCCCATTCAAAGTGTTGAAAGTCTTGAACAAAGTGGCTGTAGAGCTTGAACTACCCAAGACTCTAAAGCATATTCACCCTGTATTTCATTTCAGTCTGCTAAAAAAAGGCCCAAACAAATGGAGACCTTGAGTGCACTGGCGTGGTGCAGCAGGACAGGGCACTCCTCAAGAGCACTCTGGCATCTTCGATTTTAAAGGGGTCTTTAGGTAATTTAAAGACCTCCCACGGCTCCGGGCAAAGGAGTGGGCGGTGCAAGAGGCTTGACTCTGGCCCCTGAGAGAGTGGCTACTCGTGGGGAGACTGGAATTGCCTCCAACACAAGATCAAAGTCTGGGCTCAATCTTTGAGCCAAGCCGAAGCTCCTGTGGTATTGGGGGGAAGCAAAACCCAAGCCTTAAAGCGCTCCAGTGAGTAAATAACACTATTAATCAAAGAGGCTAGGTTCTAAAAATAAAAGAATAGCCCTGGTGGAGTAGCTAAAGGGTGGGCAAAGCTTCCCCTGAAGTGACCATTGGAAGAAACTTCCCATCATTGGCAATGGCAGTTGTAAATGGTGCAGGGCATATTGGCACAGAAATAAACCTCTGCATAAGAGGGAAAGCTGGTTGGAAACTATTGTTAAAGGTGGAGGTGTCAGCTGGGAGAAGAGAGAGATCCCCCTGAGTGTAAACAAGAGATTAAGGTGCAGGGGAGTGTGGAGTGTACCCCCAGCATTGGAGGAAGGGGGGTGCAGGTGAAGGAGTGAGGGAGACCCCCTTTTCCACATGCTCATTTTTTTTACCCTAGTAGGGGGTAAGGTCAAAGAAAGGATCATTAGAGGACCCCCCCAATGCGTCAGTCTCAATTTTTAGCCCTGAGGGGGGGAGGGCGGAAGATTTGATTAAGTTCTAGTTGGAACCGTCTGGAGCCCTGGTGCAGCAGTCTCAAATTTTTGATCCTTTTGGGGCTGGGTTGAAGAGCTATAGAGTTTGATCCCTGAATCTCCTTGAGAAGTCTGGGACAGATGCTGTAAAATTGTTGTAACTGCTTTAGAAGGGAGAGGAGTAAAAACGAAAGGTTATTATCTGTGTGAAGCTAAAGGCATTTTTCTAAACATTGTCTGGGAAAGCTGCCAGTTGGGGAAAAGGGAGGTACATTGTTCCCAGGTTAACTATAATAAAGATTCCAGGAAAGGAGCCAAAGGGTTTATAACCCAAATATTCTAGTGATTTGACTGTTGTGGTGAAGGGTATTTTGCCACCTGGAGAAGACAGTTAGAGGATCTGGGAATATAGCCAACTGATTGAATGTTGTGTAAACACTGAATGTTGGATAGATAAGTATTGGTTGTACTTGCAGGGGTGTTGGTTTTGAAAAGCAGAGTTTAAAGTTTAATTATAGGGAGAATTAAAAACTAAAAGGTTTAAGGGATGTCCAACCAACAAGGCTTAGGACGAAAGGTCCCTGGAACATCTCCAGGGGTTGGAGGCTCAACTTCTGCAAAACTAGGTACGTCAACTCAAAAAGAAATGCAGAAAGAGATGCAATTGCTGGTTCAAACCACTATTTTAAGTACAATCACAGAGGTGGTCGAGCCGATAAAGCTGGCAATGAGCAAAGTCAGGGATTCTGTGCCAGAAGTGATAAATCTAATTAAAGCTGCAATTCAGGAAATTAGAGACTCCATTCCATGGGCTCTAGAGCCGGTCCAATCCGCCATGAAGGGCATTACAGAACAATTTACACAGAGTCTACAGGTGATAGAAAACAAGTAACAGAAAATACTACTAAGATTGCAGACTTAAGTATAGAAATGGGAGAGATAGGACTGAAATCAAAGGAAATGGAAAAGAAAATGAGAGATACTGAAGAAAAGCAAACTAGTCTAGAACAAGATGTTACAAGACTTCAAGTGGAAAGGGCGGCATTTATATTGAGGTTTCAGAATGTGCCGGAAGAGAAGAATGAAGATTTGATACAGAAGATGGTGCAAATACTGGCAGCTCATCTTAATATGGAGGACATGAAGATGATGGAACAGGAGATTGATACTGCCTTTATAATGAACTCTAGGTATGCAAGAAGGTTTCAAGTTCCTAGGGAAATTCAAGTAAGATTTCATAAGAGAGCAGTGAGAGATAAGATCTTAAGAGAAGTAAATACGACACCCTTGCGGATGAAAGAAGTGGAGATTAATGTCCTGAAGGAAATTCCTTGGCGGGTGAGAGAGAAGAGAAGAGAATATGCGGATTTGATGGCACTTTTGAGAAGTAACGATATTAGCTACAGATGGCTTTTACCCTAAGGTTTGTTTTCCATATTCCAAGAAAAAAGGTTTAGAATAACATCAGTCTTCAAAGTGAGGGACTTCTTGGAGACATTCGGAGAAGAATTGTCTGAGGATCAGGAAGATAAGGAAGAAGAAGAAGAAGGAGAAGTGGGAAATGGAAAAGAGATGGCAGCATTTGAAGGAGCAGTGACAGCGCCGATGCCAAAACCTCCCAGACAGAAAAAGTTTAGATTTAAGAGATCCCCCATTGATATAAGACAAAGAACAAGAGACAAACAGGAACAACAGAAAAAAGAACAGGATGGATAAGAAGGATAAAGAGAAGATAAAGATTTTTTTGGTCAATGTTAATGGATTAAATGGACCACAAAAAAGAAGACTATTTCATCAACGTAAGAAACAAAATGCGAATGTTATTTGTATACAAGAAACAAAAATAAGGAAAAGAGATGAAAAATATTTGAATATAAAAGGCCTGGGGAAACTGTTTGTAGCTACAGAGGAGGTAAAAAAGAAGAGAGGAGTTGCTATTTACATTAAGGAATTCTTACAACCAGAATTACTTTATGCATCACATGATGGAAGAATTGTGATGGTCGTCATTCAAAGACAAAATAAAAGGACAATTTTAAATAACATCTATGCTCCAAATGAACATCAGGAGAAGTTTTTTGCTGGACTACATGAAGTTATTGTAAAACAAGACTTTCAAGAATTGTGTTTAGTTGGGGCTTCCGGCAGAGTGAAATGGCGAACTGACGCACCGTACAATCGTGCAGGGTGGACGGTGGCTTCTTCTGACAGTTTGGGCATTTATATTGCCCAACGCAGCCTCCCCCAGGCAGGGGGTCGACAAGCAAGCAACAAGGTCCAAGTGAGAGTTGAGATTGGCATGTATAAGTCTCAAAGGAGGCTTGTTTACACTTTGATCCCCTCTCAGAAGCGGGCGTATGCAAGACAGCTCTAATGAAGCCAACCGGGCTGGGAATCCAGCTTAAATTCATCATTTCCCAACTTCTTAAGAAAGAGAGTGGAGTTGAAAGTGAGAAGAAGCGATGCGAAGCCCCAAGATAAACATGCAAGGTAACATAAACACTTTGCTTACCGAAATGGAGATCTAGCGAAAATTGAAAAAGGCGGATAAGCGTAAAAGAATTAATCTTGAATAATCGGGCCATTGAGGATTTGAGAAGAGTTTGTCAAAGCGAACAATTTGAGAAAAATAGACATTGTTTAACATTCCTGTGGTTAGAAAGAGCTGGAGTGGAATCTAAGACTGAAACTAATGAGAAACATCGCGAGACTAAAGTGTTGCAACTATCTGTGTCTGGCTAGTACTGTGTATAAAGACTAGAGTGGCTTCCGGAGGACTCTAAAAGTGGCAGAATGAAGTTTCCGGTAGGAAGGATTTTGAGACAGACAGGAAACAGGAAGTTCAAGAAGAGCCTACTCTAGCCAAAAAAAACATAGAGAAATTGCGCCCATCATTTTTAGGAGGACTGAACTTTAAAATCGAATTTTATTACTGGAATTGTTTTAAAAGAGTGGCGAAAAGGCAATGTTTTAAGAGAAGACACAAAGAGGATCTGGAACATATGAATTTGGACTAATTTTAGAAACTTCAAAACGGATCCAAAACATCGACAAAGGGCCGCCTCGTCCATGAGTCCAAGTATGGCAGGGAAGGAAAAAAGAGAGTGGCAAGCTGCAATGGAGTCAATGAAAAAGAGAATGCTGGAGGCGATTCAAGGATTGGTGAAATAGCTAGAACAACAGTTAGAAAAGCAAATGGAAAAACAGCTGGAACAGTTAGAAGAAGTCCAAGAAAAGAATGTGACAGCTCTCAAAGAATTGGTGGTAGCAGAGGTGGCGGTAATTACAAAAGAAGTGGCAGACACAAAGAGCCAAGTGCAAGGCCTGGTATTAAAATCAACTGAATTAGAGCAAAAAACACAAGACATAGACAAAAAAATGGAAACAACTCTTCAGGAAAATCGTAAACTGGAGGCAATGATGGAGTATAGAGCGATGTTAAACCATCTGAGGCTAAGAGGGATTGAAGAAAAGACAGATGAAGATATACGTATGATAGTGATGACTGCTTTGACGGAGTATCTAGGAGAAGATCAAGGAGAATTGGAGTCTGATTTTGATTTGATTTATAGAGTAAATTCAACATATGGTCAGAGAAAGAACTTGCCAAGAGATGTTATTGTGCAATTTGTAACAAGGAAGATGAAGGAAGATATTTTCAAAAAACAATTTACACAACCATTGGAAATTGACGGCAAAAAGATTATAATAATGAGAGAACTCCCATGAATGATTTTGCAAGAAAGAAAGAAATATAAAAAGCTGGTAGACAAATTGAAGCAGCTAACCATCAAGTTCAGATGGGAATACCATATGGTCTTTCTTTTACCTACAATGCGAAGAGACATACCCTAGGGGATATGTATAGGTTCAAAGCAGAAAATGTAGAAGATTTTGGAAATATTCAAAGTCAAGACATGATGGATTATAAATTGTTATTGTGGAATGTAAATGGACTTAATTCACCCTCTAAAAGGAAATTAGTAAATTATTGGTTGCAAAAACAAAAATCTAATATTATCTGTTTGCAAGAAACTCATATTAGAAAACGGAACAATAAGTATTTGATTAACAAAAAATTAGGAGAAGAATTTTATTCTCTGGCAGAAAAAAAAAATAAGGGAGTTGTGACCTATGTAAACAAAGAATTAGACCCAAAACAAATTTTTAGCGACACAGATGGGAGATATATTGGAGTTGAAATTACAATGTTTCAAAAAAAAAGGACTCTGGTAGTTAACTTGTATGCACCTAATGGAGCTAAAGAAATTTTTTTTAAAGACTTGATGGATGAATTGGATCAAGTGAATTATGAGCAGTTAATTCTGGCAGGGGACTTTAATGGTACGGTTAATAATAAATTGGACAGAAAATCTTAAAAGAAGGATGAGAAGGTTGGGAAATTACCAATTTTTTTTTTTTAAATTGATGGAACAAGAGAAATTAGAAGATGTTTGGAGAAAATGGAATCCTAAAGTTAAAGACTTTACTTTTTATTCCAATCGCCACAATTCTTTTTCCAGAATAGATGAGATTTGGATGTCAGGTGAAATGGCGTTAAAAACCCAGAAAGTGGAGATTTTGCCAAAGATTAATTCTGACCACAACCCAATGATTTGGACGTTAAAAGAAAAAGTGAAACAGTTTCACTGGAGAATAAATGAAGATCTATTGGATAAGAAGAAAATAATTGAGACATTACGTAAGGAGACGTAAAAATACAGACTGTTTGGGATACATACTAGGCTGTGATGAGAGGATTACTTATATCGTTGAACGTGGCGGATAAGAAACAGAATATAAAGAAGCAAAAGGAGTTGCAAGAAAGAATTCAGCAAAAAGAAAAAGAATTGAAGAAGTGACCTGGAAAAAAGAAAATTATTAAAGAAATTCAAATTTTACAAGAGCAATTGAACATGATACTTAACTGGGAACTTTATTGGAACTTAAAGAAGGAGCAAATAAACCAGGAAAATTTCTGGCATGGCAATTGAAAAATCAAAGAGAGAAAAGGTTAATAAACAAAATTATCGAAGAAGGCAAGGAAATTGTGGATATGAATGGTTTAAAAAGTGTTTTTTTTAAGTATTATGTGAAGTTATTTCAAAAAAAGAATATAGACTCTGAAAAAATTTAAAAAATATTTGGACATAGTAGAAATTCCAAGGATTGGAATAAAAATTAAGGAAATGTTGAATGGCCTAATCCAAAAAGAGGAAGTTTATAAGGCAATAGAAGATGCTAAATTGGGGAAATCTCCAGGTCCAGACGGGTTCACAGCAAAATTTTATAAAAAACTAAAAGAGGAGCTAACCCCAATGTTGGAACTTCTAGCAAATGAGATACAGGTGACTAAAGTGATACCTGAGACATGGAAGGAAGCCAATATATCACTCATACCAAAAGAAGGACAGAACTTAACAGATGTTAAGAATTACAGACCAATTTCTTTACTTAACAATGACTACAAGTTGTTTGCCAAAATAATTTTAGAAAGACTGAAGAATTATTTGAAAGACGTTATAACTGAAGAACAAGCCAGTTTTTTTACCAAATAGACAAATTAGGGACAACCTAAGGATGGTGACAGACGCTATTGAATATTATGATAAACATCCAGAAAAGGAGGTTGCTTTCCTATTTGTGGATGCAGAGAAAGCCTTTGATAATTTAAATTGGGACTTTATGTTTCAACTGATGGAGAAAATGGATATTGGACAGCCCTTTTTAAATGTAATTAGGGCGATTTATTCAGAACAGAAAGCATTGTTAAATGTAAATAAAGAGATGACGGACTATTTCAAGGTGCAAAAAGGGACTAGGCAAGATTGCCCGCTATCCCCTTTATTGTTTATCTGGGTTTTGGAAGTACTGTTGGCAAAGATAAGAGAAGATAAGGATTTAAGGGGACTTACAATCAGAGGCTTTACGTACAAATATAGGGCATTTGCGGACGATGTAATGTTTTTGATTGAAGATCCAGTAATTAAATCACCATTGTTGATGGAAAAGATCAAGGAATTTGGAGATTTGGCGGGATTTGACGTCAATAAGAACAAAACAAAGATGTTGTGCAAAAATATGACAAAAGAGAAACAGCAGGAACTGCAAGAAATAATACAATGTGAAGTGGTAAAAAAACAAAATATTTAGGAATTGAGTTGACAATGAACATAGATATTTTTAAGAACAATTATGAAAAGATTTGGAGTAAAATTCAACAAGATATAAAAAAATGGGACACTTTGAATCTTTCATTAATGGGAAGAATTTTGGTTGTTAAGATGAATATTTTACCACGTTTAATGTTTTTATTTCAGACAATTCCGATAGTGAAGGACTGTAAAGTATTGAACTCATGGCAGAAAGAAATTTCAAAATTTGTTTGGGTTGGAAGAAAACTGAGGATTAAAATGAATATTCTATGTGATGCAAAGGAAAGAGGAGGATTCCAACTTCCTAATTTTAGACTGTATCATGATGCGATGTGTTTGAATTGGTTGGCTCAATGGGTCAATTTGGGCAATAGGAAAACATTGGCCTTAGAAGGACATGACCGTAAATTTGGTTGGCACGCTTATTTATGGTATGACAAATATAAAATGGATAATTTTTTCAAACACTACTTCATAAGAAGATCATTGTTATGACCTGGATGAGATATAAAAGATTTTTTTGATGCAAGTCCACTATGGATAGTACCGGCTGAAGTAATTAAACCACTTTTGAGACATAAAGGTGAAGATTGGATACCTTATAGAGATATTTTGATGGTAGAAGGGAGTAATTTTGCAATGAGAGCTAGAGAGGAACTGAAATTTGAATATGATTTGTTAAACTATAGACAGATTTATGATTTATTTAAGGCTGACAAAAAGAGATATGGCTTCAGGAAGGAAAATGTGTGGGCGGAAGAGGGGAAAAATGATTTCAAAAATTTATAAAGTTTTATTAAAATGGTATACTGAGGATGAGATTGTAAAAGAACAGATGGTAAAATGGGCTATAAATGTAAATAGATATGTCAGCTTGGGAGGGGTTGTGGAAAAAGTCAATTAAAATTTCTACATGTGTCAATGTGAAAGAAAAATGTTATAAAATGATGTATAGATGGTATATGACACCTAAAAAAATTGCTAAAATGAATGAGAACATGTCTAACAAATGTCGGAAGTGTAAAAAAAGGAAGGCTCATTTTATCGTATGTGGTGGACTTGTGATAAAACGGCAGCCTATTGGACAGAGATTCATAATGAAATTCAGAAGATCCTGAAGTGTACGTTGAAAAAACAACCTGAAAGGTTACTTTTAGGTTTGAAAATGGAAGAGATAAACCCCCCAAAAAAAGAACATTGTTATGGTATCTGATTACAAAAGCAAGAATGACTTTTGCCCAATTTTGGAAGCAAGAAAAAATACCAGAAAAATAGGATTGGATAAAGAAGATGCTTTTTATGGCAGAAATTGACAAATTGACAAAGAAGCTTAATGGTAAAGAAGATGAAGAATTTTTTATAGAATGGAAAGAGTTTAAAGACTATCTTGAAATGAATTGGGATGTAAGAAATAAGTTACCCTGCTTTGATAACTATTAAGAATAGAAAAAAGAAAGTAATGATTGACAAATAGTTAAAGTGTTACTTAAGGGTTAGATTATATGTATCAATATGTTTTAAAACAAGAATTGAATATGGGATAAGTTTTTATTGTTGCTTTGTTTGACCGTCATTAAGTGCCTTGGGTGATTTTGAGTAGCTGCTGGCCACGCCCTCTCCTGGGAGACAATTCCATTTAAGGCAGGAAGTTTGCAAGAGGCACGGGCCTCTGGCACGAGCAAAAGGGCGAGGCTCTTTGCCTGTGGCTCTTGGCCTAGGGGCTCTGTAAGAAGCCCAGGAAGAGCCAGAAAGCCAGGACCTTGGCTCCTTGGTAAGGTAAGTAGACTCCTACAACAGGAGCCATATAAATACAAAGGGTTTAAAAGGGGGGTTATAGAAAAGTATTTGTTTAAAAACAATTATGAAGCCAGAATGCCAGCAGGGGGTTGGGGGCTATCCAGTGTTTTGCTTGGAGTGTCACATGTATGACTATCTGACCACTGGTCAGAAGTCTTGGGTGTGTGCTCGGTGCAAGGAGCTCCTGGTTCTCAGGGAGCGAGTTTGCTCCCTTGAGGCCAAGGTGGCTGACCTGGAGAAGCAGGGACAGTCAGTTAGGTGCACGGGGAAGACTCTCGGAGACTTGTTAGATATGTCCCACTCTGGATCTGGCAGCCCGGCTGCTGCCAGGGAGCATGAGGGTCAAGGGGAAAAGGGGCACCATGCTGAGGATAAGGGGAATGTGCCCTCAGAAGGGACCTCTTCTTCAGCTGGTGAACGGGTATCCTTTCGTACCAAGGAACCATCCCTGGGAAGGGTGGGAGGGGGCTCTTGGTAGTTGGTGATTCGATCCTTAGGCAGGTAGACAGCTGGGTGGCGAACCCGCGTACTGACCGTATGGTGACTTGCCTGCCTGGTGCGAAGGTAGCGGACATTACGTGTGTTTTAGATAGGCTGGTAGATAGTGCTGGGGAGGAGCCAGTGGTCGTGGTGCATGTCGGCACCAACGATGTGGGGAAATGCAGTCGTGAGGTCCTGGAGGAGAAATTTAGGCTGCTGGGCAGGAAATTCAAGGCCAGGACCTCCAAGGTAGCCTTCTCGGAAGTGCTACCTGTTCCACGCGCAGGGCCGGAGAGACAGGCACAGATCAGGAGTCTCAACGCGTGGATGAGACGGTGGTGTAGGGGGAAGGGTTCAAGTTTGTTAGGCACTGGGATGCTTTTTGGGACAAGAGGGAGCTGTACAAAAGGGACGGTCTCCACTTGTCCAGAGAAGGAACCAGGCTGCTGGCGCTCAAAATCAAAAAGGTGGCAGAGCAGTTTTTAAACTGAATAATGGGGGAAAGCCGACAGGAGATGAAAAGTCTCTGGTTCGGGATGGCTCATCTCAAAGAGATGAAGGGGTAGCTATTACTTTTGTACAAGGAAATGGATTACAATTGTCCACTGAGACTGTGGCTAATGATAGGAACTGCCTGGCAAGGTCTCGAGGCAGCAAGAGGAAGGCTGTGGGCTTAACAAACATGGGGAACTATAAGTGTTTATACACAAATGCTAGAAGTCTCCGAGGTAAAATCGGGAAGTTGGAATGCTTGGTGTTGGGGGGGAAATAGACATTGTGGGTATTTCAGAAACTTGGTGGGATGAGGAAAATCAGTGGGATACGGTGATTCCTGGTTATAAATTATATCGGAAGGATAGGGGGGAAAGGGTTGGAGGAGGGGTGGCTCTGTATGTCAGAGAGGGTGTACCGTCCAGTAAGATTGAGAGGGTAAGAGAATTGGAATCGCTTCTGGAAATGCTATGGGTTGAAATAGTGGGTCCAAAAGGAGGCTTAACAGTGGGAGTTTGTTATCGCCCACCAGATCAAAAGATAGGGGAGGATTATAAAATGATGAATGAATTAAAGATAGCGGCTAGACGAAATAACTGTGTTGTAATAGGCGACTTTAACTACCCACACATTGATTGGGTCAATATGAGTTCTAGTCGGGAAAAAGAGATTGCGTTCTTAGACACTCTCAATGACTGTGCTGTGGAACAGATGGTCACAGATCCTACCAGGGGAGAGGCGATCCTGGATTTGGTCCTAAGTAACACCCAAGACCTGGTGAGAGATGTAAAAGTGATTGCACCACTTGGGAACAGTGACCATAATGTCATTGAGTTTAACATTTGTACAGATAGGGAGTTGCCCAAAAAGACTGACGCAACCACTTTTAACTTTAAAAGGGGTAACTTCTCTGGTATGAGGGGACATATGAGGAAGAAATTGAAAGGAAGAGTGAAGAAGGTCAAAACCATTGGGGAAGCTTGGAGACTATTTAAAAAGACAATCCTAGAAGCTCAGAAAAAATATATACCGCAGGTTAGGAAAGGTACAAATAGGTATAGAAAAAAGCCTGCATGGTTAACAAATAAAGTAATGGAAGCTGTAAAAGGTAAGAAGGATTCGTTTAAGCGGTGAAAAGCTAGTCTTAGTGAGGTTGATAAAAGGGAACACAGACTATGGCAAATAAAATGCAAGTCTGTGATCAGGCAAGCAAAAAGGGAATATGAGGAGCATATCGCAAAAAACATAAAGACCAACAATAAAACTTTCTTCAAATACATTAGAAGTAGGAAGCCAGCCAGGGAGGCAGTGGGGCCCTTGGATGACCAAGGGGTAAAAGGAGTAGTGAAGGATGATAGGGAAATGGCTGAGAAGCTGAATGCATTTTTTGCCTCTGTCTTCACTGTGGAAGAGGAGAAGTGTTTGCCCACTCCAGAAGCACCGATTTCGGGAGGGGGTTTGAAAGACCTGAATCAGATTGCGGTAACAAGAGAGGAAGTCCTCCGACTGATGGACAATTTAAAAACTAATAAATCACCAGGCCCGGATGGCATTCATCCGAGAGTTCTGAAAGAACTCAAATGTGAACTTGTGGATCTCCTGACAAAAATATGTAATCTTTCTTTAAAATCTGCCTCCATTCCTGAGGACTGGAAGGTAGCTAATGTCACTCCCATCTTTAAAAAGGGCTCCAGGGGAGATCCGGGAAATTACAGGCCAGTCAGTCTGACATCGATACCGGGTAAGTTGGTGGAAACTGTTATTAAGGAAAGAATTAGTAGGCACATTGATGAACAAAAACTATTGAGGCAGACTCAGCATGGGTTCTGTAAAGGAAGATCTTGTCTCACTAACCTGTTAGTGTTTTTTGAGGGAGTGAACAAACATGTGGACAAGGGGGACCCAATAGATATTATTTACCTTGACTTCCGGAAAGCTTTTGATACAGTTCCTCATCAAAGGCTCCTAAGTAAGCTCAATAGTCATGGGATAAAAGGACAAGTCCTCTTGTGGATCAAAAACTGGCTTATAAATAGGAAACAGAGAGTGAGTATAAATGGGAAACTTTCTCAGTGGAGGGTGGTAAGCAGTGGGGTACCACAGGGATCAGTACTCGGTCCGATGCTTTTTAACTTGTTTATTAACGATTTGGAATTGGGAGTAAGCAGTGATGTGGCTAAATTTGCAGATGACACAAAGTTGTTCAGGGTGGTGAAAACCAGGGAGGATTGTGAGGCACTCCAAAGGGATCTGTGGAGGATGGGTGAGTGGGCGTCAACATGGCAAATGGGGTTCAATGTGGCCAAGTGCAAAGTGATGCACATTGGAGCCAAAAATCCTAAATATAAATACACGTTGATGGGGTCTGATCTGGCAGAGACGGACCAAGAGAGAGATCTTGGAGTCGTAGTGGATAACTCGCTGAAAATGTCTACACAATGTGTAGCTGCAATAAAGAAGGCCAACGCTATGCTGGGGATTATTAGGAAGGGAATTGATAACAAATCAGCCAGTATCATCATGCCCCTGTATAAATCATTGGTGTGACCTCATTTGGAATACTGTGTACAGTTCTGGTCACCACATCTCAAAAAGGATATTATAGCATTGGAAAAAGTGCAGAGAAGGGCAACTAGAATGATAAAAGGGTTGGAACACCTTCCCTATGAAGAAAGGTTAAAATGCTTGGGGCTCTTTAGCTTGGAGAAACGACGGCTGAGGGGTGACATGATCGAGGTTTATAAGATTATGAATGGGATTGAGCAGGTTGAGAAAGAAGTACTTTTCTCCCTTTCTCACAATACAAGAACTCGTGGGCACTCTATGAAATTGCTGAGCAGTCGGGTTAAAACAGATAAAAGGAAATACTTCTTCACCCATAGAGTGATTAACATATGGAATTCACTGCCACAGGAGGTCGTGGCAGCTGCAAGCATGGACAGTTTCAAGAGGAAATTAGATAAACATATGGAGCAGAAGTCCACCAGTGGCTATTAGCCACAGGGTATGGATGGGAACTCTCAGTCTGGGGCAGGTGATGCACTCTATTCTTGGTGCTGGAGGGGGCAGCAGTGGGAGGGCTTCTGGTGCCCTGGCCCCACTGCTGGACCTCCGGATGGCACCTGGTATATTTTGGCCGCTGTGTGACAGAGTGTTGGACTAGATGGGCCATTGGCCTGATTCAACATTGGCTTCTCTTATGTTCTTATGTTCTTATGAATATTGAATGAAACAATAAGCGGGGTGGAGCATCACTGGAAGCCAGGGGGAGGGGGGAGGGGATAATTGAAAAGGATGTATTCAAAAGTATTTTGAGATATGGAACGTTTTAATATATCCTATTAATAAAAGTTTTATTACAAAAAAAAAAGAATTGTGTTTAGTTGGAGACTTTAATACAGTTTTTGATAAAAAAGAAGACAGAATAGCAAATGTCTACGGGAAAAAAATAAGAGGGATTACATTTCCAGATTCATTATGTAGGATAATAGAAGAATGTCAACTAATGGATGCAGAGAAACCCAAAGAAACAACAATATACTTTTTTTCCTGCTAGATATGAGTCCTGGTTGAGAATTGATATGTGTTGGATCTCCACCATTATGGTAAAGGATTTGTTGAAGATGGAAATTGAGACAGAAATCTACCTCAGACCAATGTATCTGGAATTACAGGAAGAGAGACCTAAAAATAGATGGACCATAAATCTCTTGATTTTAAAGGATAGAAAATTAGTAAAACGTGTGATGGAGGAGTTTCATTTTTTCTTCAAAGAGAATAAACAACCTGATATTCCTATGAGACTGGTTTGGGACACCTTTAAGGCATTTGCTAGAGGACAGCTAATTAAAGAAGCTTCCAGAATAAATGCAAAGAGAAATAAAGAATACCTGGAATTGCAAAAGGAAATTAAAGAACAGGAGGAAAAAAGTATACTTAATCAAGATGGAGTAGGAAGAAGGGAGAAGATTAAGCTATTGCAACATAAGGTGAATTGCCTGCTCTCATCTGAATTGGCAAAAAAGCTTACTTTTGCTAAACAAAACTACTTTGAAAATGCTAATAAACTAACAAGATGGTTGGCATACCAGGTGCGACAGCAAAGAGGAAAAACCTATATAAGAACCCTAAGAGGGAAAAATGAGGAAGAAGTTAATAAAATACAGGACTTAAAAAAAATAGTAGAAGATTATTATAAAGAATTGTATAGAAGGACGGATGCAAACAGAGAACAAATAATACAGTATTTGGAAAAATATCAAGCAATAAAATCAAAGGAAGATACTTAATCAGCCTATTGTGATGATGGAGATGGTGGAAGCAGTTAAACTACAAAATAAAGGTAAAACACCAGGACCGGATGGTTTACCTATAGAGTTCTATGCAGCTTTTGAAGAACAAGTATTAACCCAATTACAAGAAGTTTGCAAAAAAATAATGGCAGGAGAAGAGGTCCCTGATTCATGGAGGGAGGCAAAGATATATTTGATACATAAACCAAATACAGATGGAAAGGAAATTAAGAATTATAGAACAATTTCTCTATTAAATGTGGATTATAAGATCTTTGCCTCAGTTATTGCTGAAAGACTGAAGAGAATCTTGGCAAAGATGATACATAAAGACCAAGCGAGTTTCCTGCCCAAGAGACAGATAAAGAATAATTTAAGATGCGTCCTGGATGTGATAGAATATTATGAAGCTCATCCGGAAAAAGAGATGGCACTAATTTTTTTGGATGCTGAAAAAGCTTTTGATAATCTGAGTTGGTCTTTTGTACTGGAAGCTTTTAAGAAAGCCGAGGCAGGAATAGACTTTATCCAGATGATTCAAGCTATTTACATGAAACAAACTGCTTCAGTTCTGATTAACGGTGAGAGTACGGAAATATTTGAAATACAAAAAGGGACAAGACAGGAGTGCCCATTATTGCCCTTGCTATATATATTTGCATTAGAAATATTAAATGAAAAGATAAGACGCTCCCTGAAAATAAGGGGATTGAATGTGAGTGGAGAAGAATTTAAGGTACTTGCATTTGCAGATGATCTTGTATTTATACTAGAAGATCCACTGCCCTCAATTCCGGCTTTAAATAAGATACTTGCGGATTATGGATCGGTGGCAGGGTTGAAGATAAATAAACAAAAGACAAAAATTATACCTAAAAATATGAAGGAGCATAAAGAAGAGCTATAAGAGACTTTGAGTTATCAAATTAGCGATAAAGTGAAATACTTGGGGATCAATATAACATGTAAGTGCAGCTCACTGATACAAGATAATTATAAGGAACTATTAAAAGCAACAAAACAAGATCGAGAAAGGTGGAAGAATCTCCAAGTATCTTTGATGGGACAAATAGCAGTAGTTAAGATGAATATACTTCCAAGGTGGATTTTTCTATTTCAGACAATTCCGGTTTTACAGAATATGGGCATTTTTAAAGAATTAGATGGATTGGTAAAAAGCTTCATCTTGCAAGGGAAAAGATCAAGAATTAGATTAAAGGCCTTGCAAGATTTGAAGGAAAGAGGCGGATTTGGCCTCCGAATTGGGCATTATACTATAGAGCAGTGGCTTTGGCCTGGATTAGGGAATGGATTATGCTTGAAGATAAAAGAATATTAAAATTGGAGGGGCATGATTTAATGCTGGGCTGGCATGCTTTTTTATGGTATGAGAAGATTTCATCACACAAATATTTCAAAGAACATTGGTTGTGAGCATCTCTAATGAAAGTGTGGGCAATCATACAAAAGAGTTGGTTTAGAAGGAAGTCAAAGCTAATCGCCCCATTGGAAGCATTTACCTTCCCTAAGCCGTATGAGGAGGAGATACCAAGGAGATATTTAGACATAATAGATTCAAGAGGCAACCTTAAATTAGACGAAGACCTGTCATGGTGGCAGCAAACACAGCTAGAATCAAGGTTTTCTAAAGATAAAAAGACTGGAATTTGTGAAAATCTTAATGAAATGGAAAAGGTTTTGATGATGCTAGAAGAGAAATTTATAAAAAAAATCTATGTAATACTAGTGAAAGAAGTGATGGTGGATGAAATGGCTAAAAATAATATGATTCAATGGGCCCAGAATGTAGGTTTTAATATTGAACTGGAACAATGGGATCAGATATGGTGTAAAAATGTTAAAATAACTAAAGCGGTGGCTTATAAGGAAAATATGTATAAGATGTTTTATAAATGGTATGTTACCCCAGAGAAAATTGCAAAATACGACACGAACTGTTCCAATCAATGTTGGAAATGTGAAAATAAGGTGGGCTCTTTTTTCATATGTGGTGGAGTTGCAACATTAGTAAAAAGTATTGGATTTGGGTACATGGCTTAATTAAGAAAATTGTAGGGAAGGCAATTCCTTTTAAACCAGAGATTTTGTTATTGGGTATATTACCAAAAGATCTGGTATGGGAGGATCGATACAGCTAGGATCGTCTATGCACGTTATTAGAGATCTACTCAGACACTGCGGAGGGAAGAATATATTGCTAAGATTTTGGAGGCGGCGGAGATGGGTAAACTGACATTAATTTTATGAGGTCAGACAGAAGACACCTTCCAGAACACGTGGGGACATTTTTATGATTGGTATAAGACAACTATGTAGAGGTAGATGAGAGCTGTTAAAGATAATAAGATATGAATAATGTTGAATTAGAAAGAAATTTAAATCTTATATCAAAGAAATAGTAAGAACTTGTAGGAGAAGACATAAGAATTAGTCGCTATGTACCCCCCATGAATGTTAAATGTTAGATTAGGATGTTTGTGGTTGTGTTGTGTTGTGGGTTTGTTGATGTATTGCATCTTGTGTTGTATTGTATTGTTGTAGTGTTGTTGTGAACATAAATAAAAGCCTGCCCTTGGGGCAGTTTTTTTTTTTTAAAAAAACAACAAAATTAAATGGAGACCTTGTCCAGCTGCCCCACCTCCTCTGATGATAAATGGTGAACTACACCATGAAGTAGAAGAGAGCCTTGATTCTAAGCTGAAACAGAATCAACAGTACTATTAAATCAAATGGAAAGACTTTGATGAATCGCAAATGAGTGAGTGAAATGTACACATGTTAGAGCCCCCGCTCTAACCCGTGCATTCCATAACAAATACCCTCACAAACCAAAGGGGAAATGTTATGTACTGAAGCTGAATCAGTCCTATCTCTGTACATGTTAAGCTTCAGACATAAAGTAGGATTGTAATCTGTCGCATTCCTATTGGTTGGTTTCTATGAAACTGTGTAAATAGCCAATCACAACTATATATAGTATTTTGGAGGGAACAGACCTCATTGGTCTTTATCCTTGTTTGCTTATTGGTTGTTAACCTATTTATGGGTGTAGCTTTGACAGCCTGGATCATTTAAAATGGGAGCTGCGCTCTGCTATTCTGTGTGTGTGTTGTTGAGTTGAGTTTGCTGTTACAATAAAGCTGAAATCACTTTTGCTGAATCTTGTTGAGTTGCATACTTAACAATTGGCGATGAGGATGGGATACTGAGAGCAGTTAGGCAGCCCCACTGAACCGACGCAGTAACGGCAGACGAGACCACACACCTGGCCGAGCCGGCTGAAGCCCCACTCGCAGTAGTGGCCGCACCGACAGTCAAGATGGCTGTATCTTAGAATATGTGGGTGAACTGCCTTCTCCTGGTTCCATCCTTCCACACACAGATTCCCAGGCAAGGCAGGACCACCACTGCTGCTACCAGACAAGTTGTTAATAATTTTGTTCAAATTCTTTAATATCATAATGACACATGTATAAATTTGTTAATTCACTGGTTTTACTAGAAGAAACATTTCTGCTTGTAATTCTCCTACTTCCCACTTTGGATGAAATTGTCAAGGATTATAGCCCTCACCCAATGGATCCTCCATCTCAAGTTGCAGAGAGAGAGAGGAGAAAGGATTCCTATTTGCAGAGAGAGAGGAGAAAGGATTCCCATTTAAGTCTCCAAAGACTTTAAAGGAAGTGATTATTCATCTTTTCTTCATGGCTAGAACATTAGGAAATTCTGGAGAATGGGGTTGACAGCCCCGTGGAAAGTATATGGGTAGAAATAAGGGGAGTCTGCTACAGACCACCTGACCAGGGACAGGAAATGGATGCTGCCTTCCTTGAACAGATTGGTAGAGTATCCAGACATCAGAACCTTATAATTATGGGAGACTTCAACTTCCTTGATATGTGCTGGGAGATGAGAGAAGCCATCAGAGACCAATGGATGCATCAGGGCCTAAGCCTGAGATGTGGGGTCCTGGGGCACTTTAGAACAAGCTGCCGTCTTGACAAGAACCCCGGAGATGAGAAGGTGAGCAAACGTAAGACTTCTGCAAAGAAGCTCAAGCTGCAAGGAGTGGGGAGGAAGCATCCCAAGCAGGAGAACAATGACAGCCAGACAGCACCTCCTCAAGCAGAGATGAGGCAGACGAGTTGGCGGGAAATGGATGGGACCTGCTGTGAAGGGCGCAATGTGGCAGGTCTGAAAGTCCCATGTGCCAAGTTCAGTGACAACCTCTCCTCCTTTGTTCTATGTGACTGTGACTGTAATAAATCCTGAGCAGGGCACTCAGATATGGGTGAGAGCCCTGATCGATTCTGGATGTGCCCAGGACTTAATCAGCCTGTCGCTAGTGACCGGGCTAGGGGTACCCGTCCAAGTATTGCCTGAACCTATAGTTTCCACACAGATGGATGGGTCCCCAATGAAAAAGGCATGCAAGTGTCAAACAGTGCCCATGGTAATGGGTATGGGGTCCCATTGGGAGCAACACCCATTCATTATCACCCCTGCTGCAAAATTCTTGATGATACTGGTTACGAGCTCATGACCCATACATTTAATGGAGTGGGGGGACCCTGCACTTCCCAGACCTACGATGTAAGGTCCATGGGTGGAATCCCGAGTGGAGGAGGAATGCCAGCTCCTGTTTTGGAGCATGTTTGCTTGGCACAAGGATAGCTCGATCTCATCCCTCCTGAGTATAGAGACTACTTGATTAGAGTGTTTGAAGAGGAGGAGGCGGACAAGCTCCCCCCCAACCAAAAGTCAGACTGTGCAATAGAAATTTTGCCTCATGGGTGCCTCCACTTTTGCCTAGCTGCGAGTCGCCACCACCCCCAGCTGGGTGGGTGTGAACATTGAGTCTATGACTTCCTCTCGCTGGCTGTCATGTTGCGGGAGGTGAGATAGTGCATCAGCCAGAGAGTTCAATTTCCCTGGGAGGTGCTGGAAAGTGAACTGAATTTTTTTAAAAAAACTTCTCCCAACGGAGTTTGCTTGGCATTCAGACACCTGAATGTTTGTGATCTGTCCATACTTCAAATGGCACCCTTGCCCCCTCCAACCAGTGCCTCCAGGTCATAAGGGCCAGTTTGATAGCAGCTGCCTCCTTGTCCCAAATAGCCCAATTACGCTGCATGGGGAAGAACTTCTTAGACAAATATGCCAGGAGATGGACTGGATGAATACAAATCCCCTTGGCCAGATGGTGTGCACCCAAAAGTGCTCAAAGAACTTTCTAATGAACTTGCAGAGTCTCTGTCCATCATCTTCAAGACCTTCTGGAGGACTGGGGATGTGCCACAAGATTGGAGAAGAGAGAATGTTATCCCAATCTTTAAGAAAGAGATGAATGATGACCCGGGAAACTACAGGCTGGTCAGTCTGACTTCTGTTGCTGGGAAGATATTAGAGCAGATTTTAAAGGGATCATTCTGTAAGCAACTGAAGGACCACTTAGTGATCCGGGAAAGTCAACGTGGTTTTGTCCTCAACAGATCTTGTCAGACGAACCTGGTTTCCTTCTTTGATCATGTGATGAGCTTACTGGATCGTGGGAACTCTGTTGATGTGATTTACCTGGATTTCAGTAAAGCTTTTGATAAGGTTCCCCATGACATTCTGAGGGGCAAACTGTAAGACTGTGGGCTGGACTATAGGACAGTTCGGTGGATAGGGAACTGGTTAGAGGACCACACCCAAAGAGTGGTGGTCAATGGCATTTCATCAGATTGGAGGTAGGTGTCCAGCAGGGTGCCACAGGGCTCAGTTTTGGGCCACTCATTAAATTTGCTGATGATACCAAATTGGGAGGAGTAGCAAACACCCAAGAAGATAGAGTTAAAATTCAACAAGACTTGTATACTCTGGAGAAGTAGGCAGTTGCAAACAGGACACAATTCAACAAAGATAAATGCACAGTATTACATCTGGGTCACAAAAATATCAAGCACAAATACTGTATGGGGGATACGTTTCTTGGGAGTAGTGTATGTGAAAGTGATCTTGGGGTAAGGGTGGGCTGTAAACTAGATATGAGCAGTCAGTGTGATGCAATGGCAAAAAAGGCAAATTCAGTCTTGGGTTATATTAAAAGGGTCATAGCATCAAAATCGCAGGTGGTCATAGCCCCTCTGTATACTGCCTTGGTTAGGCTGCACCTTGAGTACTGTGTGCAGTTCTGGAGGCCTCACTTCAAAAAGGATGTGGACAAAATCAAGAGGGTGCAGAAGAGAACGACAAGGATGATCTGGGGTCTGGAGACTGAGCCCTACGAGGAAAGGTTAAGGGCCTTGGGAATGTTTAGTTTGGAGAAGAGGAGATTGAGAGGGGGCATGATTGCTGTCTTTAAATATTTGAAAGGTTGTCATTTGGAGGAGGACAAGGAGCTGTTCCAGTTGACAGTAGAGGATAGGACCCAAAGCAACGGGTTTAAATTACATGCAGAAAGGTATCGTCTGGATATTAGGAAAAACTTTTTCACAGTCAGAGTGGTTCAAAGGTGGAATCAACTGCCTAGAGAGGTGGTAAGCTCCCCTTCACTGACAGCTTTCAAGAAGAGGCTGGATGAATATTTGTCAGAGATGCTTTAGGCTGGTCCTTCATTGGGCAGGGGGATGGACTAGATGGTCTGTATGGCCCCTTCCAACTCTATGATTCTATGATTCTATGAATCCCTCTTCTTAATGGCAGGTTGTGGCCAATTAACTACTGATCCCAAACTGAACATTCTTTGGCAAAGCAATTAAAAGCATGGTGGAGGAACAGCTCCAGGGGTTCAAGATGAATTGTCTGCCTTTTACCCACCTCAATCTGATTTCAGACCTGGCTTTCAGATGGAGACTGGTGGATGACCTCTGAATACAGCTGGACACAGGAAATACATCTTTCTTGATACTGCTGGGATGCCTTGAGAAGAAAGTGGTGTTGAGAGGCATTGCATTAAAGTGGTGTTAGTCTTTGCTGACTGGTCATATTCAGAAAATCATATTGGATGAGGTCTGGGATCTATTCTGCAGGGTTTCACAGGGTCTGATCCTTTTTTTGTTGCTGTATTATATGCAAAACCTTTAAATAAAATTGTCTGAAGTTTCAAAGATGGGTATCTTTAGTATGTTGATAAGTCCCCAATAGTTTCTATGCTGGACCAGTGTCTGGGAGCCATGAGTGGCTGTAGCACAATAAACTAAAGCTGAATACCAAGATGGTGGAGGAGTTGCTTGTCAGTAAGGAGGAATTTGGCAAGATATAGCCCTGCCTACTCTGGATGGGTTAAGGTTGAATTTTTCTATGATTATAATGAGCTTAAGGGACCCTACATTTTGGTTGATCATGTAAATGCAGTGACAGACAATGCTTTCTATTCACTTCATTTGGTGTAGAAACATTTTTCTTAATGAGCTCTGCTCACCTGGCCAAATTCATCCATGTAACCACAAAGCTCTGTGTGGGACTATATAACTTGGAACAGTTATATTGATTGCCAATACTGTTCCTGATTGTGAGTCAAAGCACGCTATTGTCAACTTCGCCCGCTTCCTTGGGCTTGGTTGCCATGGGGACGTAGGAGAATGAGAAGAATGTCTACTTTCACTTTTGGCCACTTCGCTGTTGTTTCTGGTTATCTCATTTGGCCCAGACAATGCGAGCCCCAACTCCCGCCGAGCCTGCGCTGGCGGGAGGGGGCTGATTTGCCTCCACGTGAGGCAGGAAGAAGAGGACACCAAACAGGGGGCGGAGCCAGCCTATTCAGGCTCGGCTCCTGCCCTCTGCCCTGTGTAGTTCTTCGACGTGCTCGGAGCCAGTAGCAGCTCCGAGCACGATCTATAGGCCTAGTGGGACAGGGCCGCGGCGGGCGACTCCCGGGGAGCACTCAAGCCATGCCGGCGACTCCCGGGGAGCGTCTGGGCCGCAGCGCAGTGCCCGAGGGGAGGCCAGGCCGCGACGCAGCGCCCAAAGAGCGTTCGGGCCGCGCCGCGACGCCCAGGGAGCGTCCGGGCCACGGTTGCGGTAGCTGGGCAGCGTCTGGGCCTAGGAGCGTCTGGCATAGCGCCCAGAGAGGGTCCTGGCCGCGCTGCGACGCCCGGGGAGCGTCCGGCAGCGCGCCCGGGAGCGTCCGGCAGCGCACCCAGGCAGCGCCCAGCAGCGTCGGGGCCGCGGAGCGTCTGGCATAGCGCCCAGAGAGGGTCCTGGCCGCGCTGCGACGCCCGGCAGCGCACCCAGGCAGCGCCCAGCAGCGTCGGGGCCGCGACGCAGCGCCTGAGGGGAGTCCAGGCAGCGTCCGGCAGCGCACCCGGCAGCGCACCTGGGCAGCATCCGGGCCGCAGCCGGGCCGCAGCGCCCGAGGAGAGTACGGGGCGGCTCAGCGCCCGAGGAGAGTCCGGGCCAGGCTGCAACACCCGGGGAGCGTCCGAGCTGTGGCTGCAGCGGATGGGAGCATCTGGGCTGCTGCAGTAACAACTTGGAGAGTGGGGCCTCGGCAGCCACTGGCGGAGCTTTGCGGGGTGCAAGCGGGCCAGTAGGAGGGGCATGACGGCAGCGGCACCTTCTTGATGGCGGTGCTGCTCTGCCTTGTCCACTGAGGATGCTTCGGGGGAGCTTTGTGGTGAAGCTCCAGGTTAGCCCCCCCCTTCTCCTTTGGCAGCCATTTTGGTGGAGTTAGGAGTGGCGGCCATCTTAGGGGACATTAAAGTATAAGGGGGCAGTGTTGGATAGGGCCGGTGACACATATAGTCCGATAGTTTGTCACACAGTGGCCAAGAGGGCAAGAGTGCAGAGCATCAAGTGCCCCAGACTGAGTGTTTCTATCTATAGCCACTTAGGGATTCTGCTTTATATGCTTCCAATTCCTTTTTTGACACTGTACATGTTGGTGGCCCTCGCCACCTCCTGCGGCAGTGAATCCCATGTGTTAATCACTCTTTGGGTGAGGCAGTGCTTTTTATTTGTTCTAATCTGATTGCTCAGCAAGTTCATGGTGTGCCCATGAGTTTTAGGGGGCCCAAGTGCCTGTAGTTGTGGCTTCCACAGTTGGCCCTACAGCGCCTAACATGCGGGTGGGTGCCGTATCTACGCAATTGGTGTCCTCGGCAGCTTTGACCTTGTCAGTTCCCTTGGATGCCATTTTGCCTCACTCTTAGAGGTTCCTTGAATAACCCAGTAAATAGGGCTATTTTGGAGAGGTGGCCACCATTGAGGGACGTATGGGTGGGCTTTCATCCATTGTTGGTGGGAGCACTGCTCACTGGGTGTACATTGTGGGGAGGAAAGGGGAGGTTTTGGGCCACTAGGAGACTCTCGAGTGGCATAAATCCAGTCCCTTTTTCCTTCCTTCCTTCCCCCTCCATTCACAGTTGCTGGCATGGTTTTTTGAATGTAGGACTTATACGAGAATTAAGCTCTGTAATATCTGATTTGCTGAACTATGGAAGGGGATGTGTCTCAGTGAGAGACTGTCTGTTTAGGGTGCAGAGGGTCCCAGGTCTAATCCCCAGCATTTTAGTTAAGGGATTAGGTAGTGAGTAATATGAAATAGGTCTGCCTGGGACCTGCTGAGCTTCTGCCAGTTTGAGTAGGCTATACTCATTTTAGCAGGCTTGAATAAGACATAGCGCTATCGAAGGGGCTATTCCTTTTGAAGTATCAAAATGACTTAACTACTTATGGCAACTGGGCTTATTTATTTTTGAGATGGTAGATAAAGATATCTATTCAAAATAACAATTTTGCATGGTTTTATTCAGAGGAAGGCAGTATAAATTGCCAATCTTCCCATTATGATATTGGGCCCTAATACAAGAGGGATGTACTTGCCGATGCATTGGTTAGGAGTGAAATCAGGTGCAACTTGATCGGAAAACAGCTGAACTCTAAGGGTTTCCTTCTTTGAAGGAAGCCTCGCAGCAGCACGTGGATTTGTCAGTATGAGTACACTCTTGAGTTGGTAGTTTTGGTCATGTGTTAGGATTTGAAATAACTAGTGCAATACGTCAATTGTGCTTTCTGTTTTCTGTTCTGGCAGGAATACAGTGTGATTTCCTCCTGATGCTGTGATATGAGAATTGGACAGCCAGCACGTCATTACATGTCATTGGTTGTCCTAATGAGCATATTTCACAGCTTACAAGTGCATTCGTTTGTACGGGGAGGTCCAGTGAGTAGCCACGGCCTGTCGGAGTTGCATGGGTCTTTATAGGCTGTGGGTGGTGCCGGCTGGGATGCTGTGGCAGTAATGAGGCAGGTGGCTTCCATGGAGGTTCTGTGGGGGCTATTCTGCCCAAGCACTTCGCCAGGAAAGGAATTTTCTGGCATGGCAGCCCAGCCTTACTCATGTACATATGATAGTAGGGTTCACTGAATGTAGGTTCACATTACAATGAATGAACATTTAGCCTGCATATAGGTATACACCTGTTTGTAAAGGGGCATGTGCACTTTACTGTGTGCTTGTCCTTGATCTTTAGGATAGGAACCCAGTTTCTATAAGAAATTATTGGTACTGTGCACTCGTTAGGATAGGGTGTTTTTCGAAACAGATACACAAACAAATTAATAAATATAGGGGTTTTTACAGTGACAATTCTGTTGATTGGCATTTATGTTTCGAAAGCCAAACTAACTTTTTATTCTAATGGGTCTTAGTGGTTAGTCGAACTGGGAAAGATTATATACCAAGAAGTGTTTCAGAATGCCTTATGGGGGATAGTCCCTTGAGTTTTAAATATTGAATGCCTGCGAATAGTCCTTTAAGGAACTCCGTGGCTGAGAGAATATTTCATAGTCTGCCAATCCAGTGGATTTGGAACTGAATCAGAGACGTTCTTTTCTGATATAGAACTTAGACATGATCATTCTTGGCCTCAAATTCCTTTCTTTCAGGGTGCAGGATGGCCAAACAATCCAAAGACTTAGGTCTTGTCTGCCTTATAGAGACGGACTATGTGGAGTTGCACAGCTGTGGTTTTTTCATGGCATGGAAGTAATAGAACACCATTGGACAATTAATGTCCCTTTAAAAGGGGTGGGCTGCCTGTGCACCCAGGAATATCAATAAGTCAATTCACTGGATCAGTGTTGACAAAAGCCCTATGAATGTTGGGCCGTGCCTTGCAAATCACACTGACTGCGAAGGTAAGCATTGCTGTGTAAATGCCTTGCACCCAGGAACGTCATTAAGTAATTCCTTGATTATGGCAAACATAAGCCTTATGAATATTGGGCAGTGCCTTTCAAAGCAATGCCGGTGTAAATGTAAACATTGCTGGTCAGGTAGTGTAATTTCTTCTGCATTCTATAAGGTCTTAGGAAATGGAAGCTCTAGAGGACCAGAGGCAACCCATTTCCCTGGCCGTAGAAAAAGGGTCAATTTTGCAAACTGGGTGTTTCTGCACTTCTCATTACGAAGACGGTTACTGCTTGGCATGCGGATGGAGTTCTGAGGATCAGGCACCAGTTTGCGGCAGTAGTGCCTGGGCTTTGGGCAAGTTGGGCCTTTCCCGGTGGGAAGTTTGGAACTCATTTCTCGGTTCAGTGCCGATTCCACTACAGCTGCCCTGGGCTATGTATTCCCTTGCTGAGTGGTAGTGTCAGTGGGACCTTGTTCAGGTCAGGACATTTGTCCAGTCGCTGCACTCCTGTTGTGGGGTGGCTCTGTGGATTATGAGCTGTGTTGGGTTTTTGCCTAGCATTCAGGAATGGAATTGCAAAGTTTTAAGTTACTAATGAAGTTTGTCCTTCAGGTGCTGCTGGCTGCAGGGCAAGATGAGGAATCAACATCTGCGGTCACAGCATGGTCTTTTGGGCCACCCACTGAGCTGAGAGACTCCCTGGACGGGAAAGGCCCTTGTGTTACAGGCTGAGACAAACCTTTGGAAGATAAGAGCAAGATGGCCCAGAGTGCAGATAGTCTGGCCAGCTATTCTGCTTCACCATGAAGGACAAGGCCCTTGTGAAGGGCAAGGCCCTTGTGATAAAATGGAGGCTGGCCTTGTGATGATAGGAGCAAGGTGGCCTGGCGTGCACGTGGTCTGGTGGCCATGCTGCATCGGCATGATGGGCAAGGCCCTTGTGATAAAGTGGAGGCTTGCCTTGTGATGATAGGAGCAAGGTGGCCTGGCGTGCACGTGGTCTGGTGGCCATGCTGCATCGACATGAAGGGCAAGGCCCTTGTGTTAAGTGGAGGCTTGCCTTGTGATGACAGGAGCAAGGTGGCCTGGAAGGCACATGGTCTGGTGGCTATGGTGCATCGTCATGAAGGGCGAGGCCCTTGGATAAAGTGGAAGCTGGCCTTGTGATGATAGGAGCAAGGTGGCCAGGAGTGCACATGGTCTGGTGGCTATGCTGCATCGCCATGCAGGGCGAGGCCCTGGTGTCACAAGTGAACTGGTTGCCTGGGGTGCAGCCTCATCGCAATGGGCTGGTGGCCCAGAGTGCACATGGTCTGGTGGCTATGCTGCATCGTCATGAAGTCTGAGGCCCTGGTGCTACAAGCGGACCGGTTGCCTGGGGGCAACCTCACCATGGCATAGATGGCCTGGAGTGCACATGGTCTGGTGGCTATGCTGCATCATCAGTAAGGGTATTGGCCCTGGCTTACAGGCAGAGGCTGACCTTGCAATGATAAGAGTAAGGTGGCCTGGAGTGTGGATAGTCTTGTGGCTATTCTGCACTGCCAATTGGCACAATTTTGGGGTCTCCGCTAGATGTTAAGGCAGCCAGTTGCCTAGGGTGCAGCTGGTCTTGTCTGCAATAGCGCTGTGCCAAATGTGGCATAGCCTGGGGGTTTCTAGGTCCTTGTGCTTGATGAGATTAGGCACCACTTGGCAGCTTTAATTGCCATGGAAGGAGGCTTGGACCTCTTCTTGTTGCACCCTGATATACGGGTCGGGTTAATGGACCTGTATAGGGAAGACAGGGTGCACCTCCTTAACAAGGGCAACGCCATATTTCTGGCAGATTTTAGGCGAGGGGTGCTGTTGGCACTGGATCGCTTGGTGGGGGCGAAGGCCTAAGCAGAGGCTTGACCTTTGCTATGGCGGGGTAGTGCGATCAGCAAGTTGAAATCGGTGAGCACCTGGGCATTGTTATAAAGGAATTAAAGGGTCCTCCATGAACGGCTTTCGGGCCTTTGCGGCTCAAGGCCGGGAAGGGGTGATCTTCCTTAGAACAATCTGGCCCAGCCTATCTTAGCAGGCCTTTGCGGCTTCTGGGTTGGTGGGTCAGGGGTTCTCATAAACATGCCAAACCGCTGGTCAAGAGCCACATTGGGTGGCTCGAGATCGGGGAAGGTGCATCGCCCAGAAGGAGATGAAGGTGGTCAGAAGTTTGACACCTGTCATATTCCTCAGTACATTTTTAGCAGGCCCTCGCCAGTTGTTTGATTATAAATAATTAATAAAGTGGCCCTTGTTAAATCCATATTGGTGTCCGTCTCTTCATTCCGATTGTGGGGGCAAATAACCTTGAGCCCCAGTTGGGCTTGGCATCAACTTTCCCCTGAGAGTTATGGGCCATTATTTTGGCGGGCCTCTAGCTTAGGTGTGATTGGCCCCAGGCTATTAGGGTCCTGCTTGATTTAGGTATAATTACTTGTTTTGCATGCTTTCCCCCAGTTCTAACACAGAAATGTTAAGAGTCTGGAGCCTATCAATGTCTCAATAAACTTCTGAATGACTGTTGTTGGGAACCAATTTCTCCAGGAGTGTCTCAAGGCAGCCAAAATGGGTAGTGAGTAAATCTCAAAGGAAGGTTGTTCCAGTAGTTCCTGCTTCAACATATATGCTCTGCTTTCCTTGTTGTATTCTTCCTGCTAAAACACCACCTCACTTCACAGGAATGTAAATGGAACATCATGTGTCCAGGCCTGGCCCCCTGGCCCAAGAGGTATGTTGCTTGCCAGTGGTGAAAGATATTACAGACAGGATTCCTAAACTCATCAAAGCTACAGAGCATTATCCATTTGTGATGGTCCATGTTGGAATCAATGACATGGCCATGAACAACTTCGAAAGCATTAAGGTTTACTATGAAGCTCTCAGGAGGAAACTGAAGGAAATGGGGGCAAAGGTGGTGTTTTCTTCAATCCTTCCTGTCATAGGAAGGGGAATATGTCAGCAACAGACAATAATGGAGGTGAATCACTGGCTGCATTGGTGGTGCTGGCAGGAGCAATTTTGATTCTGGGACCATGGGTTAAGTTTTCTGGCTGACAACTTACTAGCACATGATGGACTTCACCTGTCAAGGTAAGGGAAGAACGTGTTTGGTGGAAACCTGGGGAGATTCATCAAGAGGGCTTTAAACTGACATCACAAGGGGAAGGAGATGATCAACATAGGGATTTAAATGAAGGAGAGAAAAGAACAGAGGCTCACCTCTAATGGAGCCAAAGGTGCAAGGCTTCAGGTGTCTATGTTCTAATGCTCAAAGCTTGGGAAATAATAAGGAAGAAGGTGAGATTCTAATGTAGACAGAGGGATATTATTTAGTAGGCATTACAGAGACTTGGTGTGATGATTCCCATGACTGGAATGTAATAGTGGATGGATATGAGTGGCTTAAGTGGTTAAGACGCTGAACTGCAGGCTGTGGAGGGTCAGTAGTTCAGCAGTTCAAGACCCGAGAGTGCCGCATGATGGAGTGAGCTCCTGTCTCTAGTTCCAGCTCCTGCCAACCTAGCAGTTTGAAAGCAAGAAATTGCAAGTAGATAAATAGGTACTGCTTCGGTGGGAAGGTAACAGCGTTCCGCTTGCCTTGATGTTTAGTCATTCCGGCCACATGATCACGGAAACATCTTTGGCTTTGAAACGGAGATGAGCACCACAACCCTAGAGTCGGATTCGATTGGCTTTCAAGCAAGGAAACTTTTACCTTTATGAGTTGTTCAAGAAAAAAATGAAAGGGTCGAAGAGGAGGTGGAGTGGCACTGTATGTGAGGAGAGGGTTTGGTTGTCAAGAAATACTGGAGGGAGAGGACGACAGCCCAGTGAAAAGTATCTGGGTGAGTATTAATCAAACAGGACTTATCCCTGATGCCTGTCGGAATGCAATCATAGTCCCAATCTATAAGAAAGATGACTACACAATCCCCTCTAACTATAGGCCAATTAGCCTCCTTTCCATCATAGGCAAATTGTAAGCCAAGCAGGGCATATTAGGTGACACACCCCTAATGTAGCCAATCCTCCAATAGCTTACAGTAGCCCCTGTAAGAAGAGCTTTGTAAGCTCTTGGAGAATTGGCTACATTAGGGGTGTGTTGCCTAATATGCAAAGGAGTTCCTGTTACAAAAAGAGCCCTGATGCCAAACATCTATTATCCTACTAACCTTCTGGATGTCTCAGCAAAAGTGTTTTAGGCCCTGAACAACTTGGGTTCTGCAAAGGCAAATCTACAATAGGTCACTGTATTATTTTAGTGCATCTAGCTGATAAGTATACTACATCTAGAAACTCTAAATTTTATGCAGCTTTTTTGGATCTTAAAGGAGCATTCAACTCAATTGATGGAGAGCTATTATGGACTAAATTGTACCAACTAGATATTGACAAGAGACTTCTCAGATTAATCATAATGCTACACATTTCCACCACGTTAACTCAAATGTTCAAACACAGGGGAATTAACATCAAAAATTCCCTTTAACAAAGGAGATAAACAGGGGTGAATACTTGCTCCTTTCCTATTTAATTTATTTCTCAATGATTTGGCTCCCATTGTAGTGGAAGAAGATTATCATTCTCCTAAATTGGGCACTCTTTGTGTATTTATTCTGTTATACGCGGATGATACAGTACTACTCTCTTGCATGAGGGTAGGGCTCAGATGTCTGTTGAACAGATGTCTTAGTTATTTTCCTGAATCATGAGAAATACAAGATATTAGTATTTGCTAAGTCCTGTAAAATCCAAAAAAGGACATTCAATGGAAAAGAAATAGAGCAGGTTAAGCATTTAAAATACCTAGGTCTCTGTTTCAGCTATAACATGTCCTGGCCTTGCCATCACAAATCTATGATTAACTTAGCTACCATCAATGCATCAGCCATCTCATGTTTCTTCCTTAATAGAGGCAACCAGTTTGTTCCAGCTTCTTTAAAAGTTTTTAAGGCCAAAGTGATCCCAAAGTTATTGTATGGTATTCCAACATGGATAAGTGCCCTCGAGACTGGTACTAAAAGAGTTCAATTCAAATTTGTAAGGAAAATTATGGGTCTGCCACGCTGTGTTTGATACACAGCTCTGTGTTTAGAAACAGGCCTTAACATGATAGAAACAAGAGCATGCTTTATATCAATCAAATACTGGCTATAAGTGCACTACACTACTGCCTGTGGGAGCTATTTACCCCAAATGCTGTCAGAATCCATCTCATCCAAATGGATTGCGTACATAGAGAAGAACATAATTACAATGGGCTTATCCATGGATTCCCTATATATGCTCCCTTTTTCAAATGCATATCAGTTAATTAAATGCAGAATCCTAGATACTGAAATACAAAAACTAGTCAGCGATGCAAATAAATCCTGCTCCTCCTTGAATTTTGGACTTCTTCCAATTATTGACCATCTGTCTTCTTATTTATCAGCCCTCCATGTCCCACAATTGCTCAGAGCATTTGTACATGCTAGATGCAATACTATTCCATCTGCAGTTACTTATGGTAGATATAATAGGATTCCATATTCAACAAGACTCTGTGCACGTAGTCTAAATCAAGTTGACTCAGTCCTCCATATTCTTCTGTACTGTTCCCAAAATGATGATATACATTCTACTCTTTTAGACCTAATTTTATTTAACATGATAGGCTGTCCAGATACTTTGAAGGTGTGCCATCTTCTGAACAATTCGTCACCCGAAATAACTGAAAACTTATTTCTAAGTTTGGTAATTAAGGATTGATTGCATAATGGCTAAATGCATATGACTGACCCATTCTTCCCTGTTACCTCCTTATCTGTTTACTGTTTCTACCTGTAATCCAATATATGCCAATAAAGGTCTCTCTGTGGGAGAGAGAGAGATAAAGGAAGGAAGGACAAACAGTATTGTGGCTGGAATCTGCTACAGACCTCCTGACCAGGATGAAGAGGTGGATGCTGCCCTCCTTGAACAGCTTGACAGAGTATCGAAGCAACATGACCTGATAGTTATGGGTGACTTCAACTTCCCTGATCTGTGCTGGGAGACAAACTCTGCAAAGCGCCCACAGTCACACACGTTTCTGACCTGTCTGGCTGACAACTCCATTCATGAAATGGTTGAGAAAGCTACAAGGGGCTTGGCCATACTCAATATTGACCAATAGGCAAGAGATGGTAGATGGAGTGAACGTGGTGGGGACCTTAGAGGGAAGTGACCACATTCTGGTAGAATTCCTTTTGCTGTGGGAGATGAAGGAAGTTTGTAGCCGCATGTATATGTTAGATTTGAGTAATGCAGATTTTAATAAACTCAGGGACTTGATGAGAATCATTCCATGGGCAAGACTGCTGGAAGGGAGCAAATGAAGGGTGGCTTTCATTAAAAAAGAGCTCTTGCAAGCTCAAGTCATCACTATTCCAACAAGAAAGAAACATGGTGGGGGATCCAAGAAGCCAATGTGGATGAACAAAGAACTGTGTGATGTGCTAAGGGAGAAAAAGGAGATGTTCAAGAAATGGTGGCAAGGACATACCTCTCAATAAGAGTATCTGAGGGTTGCTAGGAACTGTAGGTCAGCCATCAGGGAGGCCAAAGCTCACTATGAGCTAAAGCTAGCCAGGGAGGCTCACTACAACAAGAAAATCTTCAGATATGTGAAGAGCAAACACAAGATAAAAGAGGTGATGGGCCCACTGTTGGGTGAAAATGGAGAAATTCTGAGAGAGGACAGTGAGAAATCAAAAAAGCTCAAAGCCTATTTTGTCTCAGTTTTTCTCCTGAAGAAGAGAACAGGCTCATCTAAAGATGGTAGTAGGCAAGGCACAGAGTCTGGGCTGCTGGTTGACATGGACAGAGAGGTAGTTGAGAAGCACCTGTCTGCACTGAATGAGTACAGATCCCCTGGTCCAGATGGTATGCACCCGAGAGTGCTCAAAGAAATTTCTAGAGAGCTTGCAGACCTTCTGTCTATCATCTTCCAGACCTCTTGGAGGATGGGAGAGGTGCCACAAAACTGGAGGAGGGCAGATGCAATCCCAATTTTCAAAAAAGGGAGGAGAGATAATCCAGGAAACTACAGGCCAGTAAGTCTGACCTCTAGCCCAGGGAAGATACTGGAGCAGATGTTACAGGGACCAATCTGTGAGCATCTAAAGCACAACATGGTGATCCAAGGAAGTTAGCACGGATTTGTCCCCAACAGGTCTTGCCAGACCAACCTCCTTTCCTTCTTTGATCAAGTGATGGGCTTACTAATTGAGAGAATGCTGTTGATATTGCTTACCTGGATTTCTGTAAAGCTTTTGACAGGGTTGCTCATGATGTTCTGATCGGTAAATTAGAGGACTGTAGACTGGACTCTAGGATAGTTAGGTGGATAGGGAACTGGTTGGAGAACCGCACTCAATGGCATTTCATCTGAATGGAGGGAGATGTCCAGTGGGATGCCACAGGGCTTGGTTCTGGCCCCAGTACTTTTCAATGTTCAGTATTTTTTACAGATGATCTGGATGAGGATGTTGAGGGGCTAACATGGTAACTGGCTAACTATGAGAACCTGTGCTCACTTCCAGAGGGAAGCCATGCTAACTTCATGCTTGTGCCATGCTAGTATGCTTTGATATTTTCTGCAACATCATGATGGACTGCTATTTATAGAATTCTTTAGGCTACAGTTTGGACTCTAATATGCAAGAAGGTGTGACATCACCAGGAACTAAATTATTATGCTGCGGTCACACATGCTAAATAATCCACTTTCAGTGCACTTTCCAACTGGATTTTTACTGTGTGAACTGGCATAATCAAGTTGGAAAGTGCATTGAAAGTGGATAGAAGAGAACTTCCGGTTTAAGTGTTTCACCCCTCGGCTGCACCCCATCTCACTCCAATGGAGGGGAGCTGAGTCTTGGCTGACAGGAAGGGTCCGAGATCGTCCCGGACCCTCCCAGGATCTCTGTAGGAGATCCTCAGCCTGGGGAGCTCAGGAGAGCCTCTTCCAAGGTGACAACCAAGGAATTGAGGCTCACCTTCTTCTCTGAAAGGTCCCATCACCACAGAGCCAGTATGGCATTGAGAGACGACTGCTGGACAAGCGGACATGGTCAAAAGTTTTGAAATGCTTCTAAAAGACTTCCAAAGCTTCAAAGTGTGAGTTAAGCAATGCTCAGGTGATTTAAAGCATCTACAAGAACCTTGGTAGCAATTAGAAGCGCCTAAGTGCAAAGCGATGGGGGAGGGAGAAAACTCAAAACTTCACCCCCCCCACTTAAAACAAGGCAGTTTTAAAGCGCAAATAAAGAACTTTGTGTTAAACTAAATGCATCAGATTACTAGTGAAACCAAAAGCTGCATAAGAACATAAAGCAGATTAAATTCAGCTAACTTTTACTTTGTTTTGGGAAATTTACTTCTTGTTGATATTATGGCTGGGAGAGGATGGAAGGCAGGACTGGAGAAAAAAACATCGGCCGGAAATAGCCTACCAACAACTCCCTCCCAGAACCAGGAAGTAGTAGCAGACATGTCTACACTGCTGGCGAACACACTGCGCCCCCTAATGGAACAGATGACTAATCTCAATGCTAAAATGGACAATTGGCAAAAACAATTGACTCAAATGGACAAAAGACATTAAAAAAGATGGAAAAACAGACGGAAAGTATCAACAAAAGAGTGGACGAAGCAGAGAAAGAAAGATCCTCCAACAAAGCACAACTAACACATCTCCAGCTGGAAAGATCCATGTACATTCTACGTTTCCAGGGGATACCAGAGGAAAAGAATGAAGATTTAAAGGCTCTTCTAGCAGAGGCTCTTGCTCCATTAATGGATTATAAACAGGAAGAACTACTGAAGGAGATGGACTGAGATTACAGGACTTATCCAGATTTTATTAAAAAAATAAACTCCCAGGAAAAATATGTATGAAATCTGGTGCTGAAATCTACACAGAGGAAACCTTTAAAAATTCAGAATGAAGAGATAAAAATCTTGAAGGATATCCCCTTTGAAGTCAGGAAGCGGAGGAGGCTCTACAGGGTACTTACTCTCTCTCTACAGAAAAAAGGAGTGCTTTACAGATGGTTATTTCCTGAAGGACTGAGTTTTAAATATGAAGATAAAAAAATTAACATCAACACTGTTCCTAAGGCAAAAAAGTTTGTGGACCAATACTTTAATCCAACGCAATGCAAAAAAGACAAGAAATCCAAAACCGATGATGATGAGGAGGAGGAGGAAGATGAAGAATCCTACTCACAGGATTCATCAAGTGATAGCCCCAAACTTTATAGTTCTTCAGACACTTCAGAATCAGAGAATGGAGCAGCCACTCCCAAACCCCGAGGATAAAAGAAACATAAGAAGAAAAGACTCTAAAACCAAGATAACTGTTGATAATGCAGTTTTTGTCAAACAGTTAGCTAATGCAGTTTTTTTTTACTCTTTGTTAAATTTTTATAAGCAACAACATCTCTGTACTACTAGGTGACAAGGATATATACCTACGTAACCAGATCATGTCACCCTGTTAGTCTACCCTCTTCTACATCCATTAGTATGCTTAGAAGTAGGGTTTTAGTTTCCCTGCTCCACTCCAGTAGTTTGTGATGTATTAGTTTCCCTTTCCTGTTTCCTGTAGAATTTAGAGGTAGGGATTTAGTACCCTCTCCCCGTACCCCATAGTACTGCAAAACCAATAACTTATTTAAAAAAAAGGAAGTGAATAGAAATGCGTGTGTGACTGCAGCCTTATACAGAAAAAAGTTAGAGTCCAATGGCACCTTTAAGACCAACAAAGTTTTATTCAAGGTGTGAGCATTCATGTGCATGCATACTTCGTCAGATGATGAAATGGAATTACATATCATACAATGTGGTCACATGCCAAATTTGCCCCAGGAGAGCCACGATTGAATGGCAGAGTTTCTGGGCGCAATCACACCGCCACATCTGGGAGGCATAGTACTTCCGTGGCCAACCTGTGGCTTCCCGCCAAAGATGCAGAGTAAAAAACTACCTTCTCCAAGTACTAGCAAATGGTTTGCCATGGGCTGCCTCCGGATTTCCTCGGTGTGATCGCGCCGGTGCGCTGCTCTTCCCTCCAGCCCCTCATTGATGCACAGGAGTGGAGGGAAGGAACTGTGGCATGCTGCCAATGTGTGGGATCGCGTTCTTGCGGCTCTAATTGCAGCACCGCAAATAGCCCCACCTCCCCCCTGCGTTATCCAGCTTATATGACTGGGGCCATAGTTGTATATATAGGAGTGGTTTGTTAAATTATCATGCAAAATAATGAGGACACATTTTTTTTAACAGATCAAAAGAATGACAAGCTTAGTTTAGATAGAAAGTTAGGTTTTTTTTTCTCTTTGGTAAGCTATAGACTGAGACTGTACTGCATGGTGACATCCCTTTTTTAAACTGTTCAATAAGCATATATTTATTTATACAGATAATTTTTTTATTTGTGTGCATTTAACCTTGAGGACCCACAGGACTGGGTGCTGCTCAGATAAATGAGAGTGGTTGCCCAGAGGGTCTCTGATACTGGTCCAATTCAAAGTTTTGGTTTGGATGTCTAAAGCTCTACACAATGTAGGGCCAGCTTACTGGAAGAACTAGATGCCTATTCACCATCTCATTCCTGGCCGAGCCCTGCTTTTGAACTGACAGACCACAGCATAGGCCCACTGTTTCTCAATGGCATTTCTAGTATTATGAGAACCTTGAAGAGGTTTGAAGGTCCCCTACATTACTGGCCCCTCTCAAGAAATGTATTTAGGTGACTATTTGGCAGCTTGCTTAATCTTGTTACAATATTACTTAATCTTGTTATAGGGCCTCTAAAACAGAGCTGTTCCACCAAGCCTTTGGCTGAGGTGGCGGGCATCTAGTAAAAACCTGACTTCCTCCCCTGCTGAAATTCACCACCTCTATGCAGCCCAGATTAAGAAGACCTTAGAGACCCCATGGCATCAGCTTGGAAACTCAGCACCTAGACAAATACTGCAACCTGTTTTAATTTATGTTGTTTTAAATTATTTTTAATTATTCTGTAATATTGTATCTGATGTGTTCTAGAATCTACTTTGTAATCTACCCTGAGCCCACTTGCAGGGAGGGCAGAATATAAATGGAAATAAATAAATAAATATTGTCTTTTAATAAATTGTTTGTTGCCTGTGTATCAGGTGTTACTGTAAAACCCCTTGAGCTGTCATGGTTGGTGGAAAAGGTGGCATATAAATGTCTTAAAAAATAAACAACTTACTCTGCAGTGCTTCCACTGATGTTCTTGTAATTTTTCTAAAGTAAATGGCTGTTGTCCACAGTGAAATGAAACCTTGCCAGTCCCAGCCCTGCTCAGCAGGCATAGACATAAGAAGAAATAAAATTTGTTCACCCCTGTCATCAGCTGGTTCTTGGTGTCTGCAGCTCAAAGGCCTCAGTAGAGCTGCTGACAGGTAACACACCCAAAGGGCCCTATCAAAGATTCTCCATCCAGTCTAAGTTCCTTTGTAATTACTGAGGATGAAAGGGTATTATTGCTATTCACCACTGGGGAGCAGGTGCAGTTTCCAGCAAGCCCCAGCAAGCATCTTCCTTGCCTTTGAAGGTGTGCAGGGCCCACATTTGGACCTTGGGGAGATCAGATGTGGCCTCTTGCTGGAGAGGTGTGCTGGAACAATAGTTGGGTTGTCTAATTAATTGACATCATAACAAAAGAGAAGAATATATTTCAATTCATCATGGGATATATTAGACAGTGGTTATCAAGACGACTACGGTTCTGATGAACCTGTCATCTACAAGACATGCCAAGCTTGATGGTCCACTGAGGACAGCTTCATAGAGTTTCTCCTGCTGCACCCAGTGACCATGGACCATTCAGGCCTCAGCTGCAGTGTTGTGTGAGAAGGGTGAGTCACTGGATGGGGTCCTGGCTTAATTGGAAAAATATCCAGTATCCAGCTGGCAGATATAGTCACCTTTCCTACACATGACTCATCCTCCCATCCCACTATGTTAGGAATTTCCAAATCTTGGTTGAAATTTGCAAATAGCAAACCTACTATATACATCTACTAAAATGACAGCCAGATACTATAAAGCAATATTAACATAAATGTAACCAGTTTTTGCTATTTCAATGGAGCACTCTTCATACAGAAAAGCAGCCAACTGCATGGTTTAAACAAAATATATACCACAAAGAAATGTCAGCTTCTTTGATCCCTGTCTATCCATCTGCAGACCTCCCTTATGATACACATTAAGGGGGAAGCTCTATATCACATGCTATGGAGCTGCAACCAACAGTAACAGACCTAAAGTTATGTTTTGCCCATATAAATACCCAGAGTTCTGATATCACCATGTGTTGCTAGGGTTGCCAGTCTCCAGGTGGTGGCTGATGATCTCCTGGAATTAAAACTGGTTTTCAGATAAAAGAGATCACTTCCCCTGGGGAAAATTGTTGTTTTGTAGGTGGATTCTATGGCATTATACCTCTCTGAGGCCTCTCCCTTCCCCAAACCCCATCCTTCCCAGGCTCCATCCCCAAAATCTCCATGTGTTTCACAATCCAGAGCTGGCAACCATATGTAAGAAGAAAAAGAACAGCTGGATTTATACCCCACCATTCACTCGGAGTCTCAGAGTGGTTTATAATCTCCTTCCCTTCCTCTCCCCACAACAGACACCCTGTGAGGTAGGTGGGGCTGCAAGAGCTCTGAGAGAACTACTCTTGAGAGAACAGCCCTGAGAGAACTGAGTGACCCAAGGAGGAATGGGGAATCAAACCCAGTTCTTCAGATTAGAGTCTACCACTTTTAACCACTACACCAAACTGGTGTACTTCCCTACTCCAGCTAGTAACATAGAGAAGAAGAGAAGAGATTGGATTGGATTGGATTTATACCCTGCCCTTCACTTGGAGTCTCAGAGCAGCTTACAATCTCCTTTCCCTTCCCCTCCCAACAGACACCTCGTGAGAAAGCTCTCTCAAGAACTGCTCATGAGAGAGCTTGTGACTGACCCAAGGTTACACTAGCAGGTGTATGTGGAGGAGTGGGGCATAAAACCTGGTTCTCCTAGATTAGAGTCCATGCTCTTAACCACTATACCAAACTGGCTCTCAGGGTGTGGGGGTAGGGAATTACATAATGCAATGATGTCAGAGATAGAAAAACCAAAATGGGGGTGTTATTTGTGAGTGTAGCATATCATTTCACTTACTGTTCCTTTAGCAATTTGACTATTATCCTTGGACCCAACTAACATTTTTGTATTGTATTTTTCTGCTGTTGCTAAATCACCAGCTAGTTTTGCAAAGACACATTACATTTTGTAGCAGGAACTCCTTTTGCAGCAGGAACTCCTTTGCATATTAGGCAACTCACCCCTAATGTAGCCAATCCTCCAAGAGCTTACAGTAGCCCCTGTAAGAAGAGCTCTGTAAGCTCTTGGAGGATTGGCTACATTAGGGGTGTGTTGCCTAATATGCAAAGGCAGGGCTCTTTTTGTAGCAGGAACTCCTTTGCATATTATGTGGCACAGGCATGACACTTCAGTGTGTTTGTGAGTGAGAGGTGGGGAGGGAGTCCAGTCTGATTCTGAGTGTGGGGGGAAGAAATGCATGCAGTGTATGTTGGAGGGGGGCTCCTTTCCCTTCCCTTTATTGCTGCTTCAGGTGGGCAAGAGGCGCCCCTGGGGTCTAGGCTCTATAGCTCAGGCCTGGAGCTTCAGTGGCTGAGTACAGACTGGCAGTTTGCTCCGGTAGCCAGTCGTAGCAAAAAAAACCCAGATTAAACTATACTGGGATTTCCCGTCCACACAGCGGGGGCCGCTGCTGGAAGATACGGGACGGGGGCGCACGGGAGCGTTCAGACTGCCACGCCAGAGGCATGCTATATTCGCCATTTCCCCATTAATTCGGCTGTGGGTGTATGGGTGTATGTGCACATGAGCGCTCATGCGCTCATGCTCATAAGCACATTTTGCCAATTTTTTTTTTTTTGCCCTGCAACGCCAGCACCGCATTGGGCAGTGGAGCGGAGCACAGCCAATCACACCGCTGCTGCCTTGTGCCCAACGCGGGTTGCTCCCGGCTTTTCAGCTGCGCGTTCAGACTCCCCGGAAGCGGAGAAACGCACGACACATGCGGGCTTTCAGATTTGCTATGGCTTTTATCAGGTGTTTTTTTAATCCGGCAGTGAAACGCAACGGCACGGGTTGGCTACGGGTGGGGAACGCCAGGCAGATGTGCCTGTGTGAACGTCCCATTTACTCTGGGATTGAATCGTCGTTGGCCCGGGGTCCCTATCGGGGCAAATTGCCAGTCCAAACTCAGCCAGTGTGTGTGTGGGGGAGTCCAGCCTGATTTCTGAGCAAGTGGGGGGAGGGGGAGCTTCTTTTAGTAAGACTGGCAAAGGCATCACAGGAAGGAGAGCAGGTTTTTAAATCAGCCTCCTTCGGAGAAATGCTGGGAGGGGGTCAAGTTGGTGGTGAGCTGCTTCTGCAGGAGTCAGGGTGCAACCCATTGGTGGGTTTTGTGTTGCTCTCCCCAACTTTTATATCCCTCTAACCATGCCTTTTGATCTTTTCTCTGCCATTACCAAGTGTTAAGTATGGAACTCAACAACATTATGATTTCAGCAAGTGAATTCAGCTTTATTCATAACAGCAACTCCAACTCAGAACACCACAACAAGTGGAGTACAGCTCCTTCTTTTAAACTCTCCCAGGCTGTCAAAGCCACTCCCATAATAACTTAAGGACCAATGGAAATACAGATATAAGGTCCAATCACAATTGTTCCCGCTTTGATACATATTTACAAGATGATTGGTTCTGTACAGAGGTTTCTCAGAAACCAGCCAATAGTAATGCGACAGCTGAAGAGCCACATTTGGAATTAAGCTTAACATGGGAATATATAGTATGTATTCACATTCCAATATACAACAATTCCTCCCCCCTAAGATGGAGCATTACCCTTCCAAAGATAGTCACTCAGATAGGAGGGGGCATAACGACTTCTGCTCGACCGGCACAGCGGTCTCTGCTCCATTGGTGTTGGAGCGGCACACACTTCGGGGACCCTGGTCACTTCTCTCGCAGGAGAAGGGGAAACAGTGACAGGGGTTTCAGGCTCTGGAGTTGGGGTCTGCCCAAACTCCGATTCCCGTTCCGCAGCACTCACCTCCTCAGTGGGAGGCCCCTCCTGCTCAGGGACCAGCTCAGATTCAGGCACTGACTCGGCGCTTGAGTCTGCCCAGCGCTCTCTGAGCTGGTCTACGTTGTGGCGTATCTCCCGTCTGCTGGGAAGCTGGACCACGTACAGCCTGGACCCTGCAACCTTGGTGACTATGGCTGGTAGCCACCGGTGGCCCTCCGCATAGTTGTGGGCAAAAACCTTGTCCCCCACAATGAACACTCTCCCCTGTGCTGGAACTTCAGACCACTGCTTCAACTGGTCTAAGTCAGGGTGCAGGCGGTCGAGCAGTGAGGCCAGCTTTCTCCCCATGAGTAACTCTGCGGGGCTCCTCCCAGTCGCAGAGCAGGGCATGATGTGCTGGAGCAGAAGAAAAGAGGCGATCTTCTGGTCCCAGTCCCCGCATGTCAGGCACCCAAGTGACTCTTTTACCATTCGAACCATCCGTTCGGCCTGACCGTTGGAGGCCGGATGGAACGGTGCAGGAGTCACATGGCAGATTAAGTTGCCCTTGAGGAAGCCCTCAAACTCTGCTGACACGAATTGTGGCCCGTTGTCAGAGACCAAACAGTACAGCAGCCCATGTGTTGCAAAAAGTTTGTGTAGGGCGTTGATCACTGCCCCAGAACCAGTTGAACGTAAATTAACAACCTCCAACCATTTGGAGTACGAATCAACACAAATCAAAAATATTTGTCCCTGCTAGGGACCAGCCAGATCAACATGGAGGCAGGACCACAGCCTCCGAGACTTCTCTCATGGTTGGATGGGAGCCTGTGGTGGTTCCGGTTGTGACTGTTGGCACGCCATGCAGTTCTTGACCCACACCTCAATGTCCGCGTCCAGATTCGGCCACCACACATATCCTCAGGTGAGGGCTTTCATATGTACAATTACTGGGTGGCCCGAATGTAATGCCACCAACACCTGCTCCCTGAGTCTGGCGGGAATTACCACATGTCTTCCCCAGAGCAAGCAGCCTTTCAAAACAGAAAGCTCATTTTGGCGTGAATGAAAAGATTTGAAATCTGGTGCCACTTTACCCGCCGGCCACCCCCTCAACACCCATTTGAGCACACGGGCAAGCACAAAGTCCCATGCCATCGCAGCAGCAACATCCATTGAGGTAACCGGTGCCTCAGGCAGCTCGTCAAGAGCTAAAACGTACAAGTCCTCAGCACCGTCGGAGTCCGCAGGCGGTGCAGGGCAGTGGCTGAGGGCGTCCGCGTGCCCGATGGCTTTCCCAGGCCGATGCTCGAGTTCAAAGTCATAGGCAGACAGGAAAACTGCCCACCTTAGCATCCTTGGTGAGAGGATATTCGGAGTCTGCCGGTCAGGAGAAAATATGCCCAGAAGCGGTTCATGATCAGTCACAAGGAGGAACCCTCGCCCATATACAAAGTCATGGAATTTTTTAACTCCGACGATTAGGGTGAGGCCCTCCCTGTCAATCTGGGCATAGTTTTTCTCCACTGTGGTGAGGGACCGCGAATAGAAGGTGATGGGTGCCTTGGTGCTGTCAGGCATAAGATGACTGAGAACTGCGCCCACCCCATAAGGGGACACATCAGTGGCCAACACGAGGAGCTTGTCCTCATCAAAGTGCATGAGCACTGCATCCAATGAAAGGAGGTCCTTGACTGCTTCAAATGCTCACCTCTGCTGCTCGCCCCACTCCCATTTGGTGTTTTTGTGAAGCAGGGAGTGCAGGGGCTCTGCCATGGAAGCCTTGTGTGGCAGAAACGAATGGTAAAAGTTCAGGACGCCCAAGAAGGACTGAAGGTCCTTCTTGGACTTAGGCAGGGGTGCGCTTTTGATGGCGGTGACCTTGTCTGGTGTGGGGTGGACCCCATTTGCATTGATGAGGAACCCCAAGAACTCGACCTTGTCCACACCAACAACACATTTTGATTTTTTCACCCATAGCCCGGCACCCTTAAAATGGTCTAACACTGCTTTCAATCGAGCCGTAAATGCACATTTGTCAGTGCCCGCAATTAAAACGTCCTCGAAGTAGGGCACAATGCCAGGTAGCCCACACAGGAGCCCCTCCATTAGCCCTTGAAAAATGCCCAGGGCGACATTAACCCCGAATTGCAATTGCTTTACCTTAAAAGCCCCTTTGTGGGTCACGATTGTCTGAGCTTCAGCAGTTGCGTCATCTACAGGCAACTGCTGATAAGCTTGAGTTAAGTCAAGTTTGGCGAAAACCTTTCGTCCTCCCAGTGATGCCAACACGTGACTGATCACAGGCACCAGGTAGGAGTGTTGCTGTAGGGCTTTGTTGACTGTACACTTATAATCGGCACAGAGACAAATCAAGCCATCGGCCTTGACAGGCGTCACAATGGGGGTTTCCCATTTACCATAGGGTACCGGTTCAAGGATACCCTGCTTAACCAGTTTGTCTAACTCTGACTCAATTTTTGCTTTTAGAGTGAGCAGAACCTTCCTATACTTCAGCTGTATTGGACATACTGAAGTGTCTAAATCAAAAGAAACTGGGGGGGCCGGCGTATGTGCCAAGCCCCTCCCCAAACACATCTGGAAACTCGCTATACAATGAGTTCCATTTATTAGCACATATTTGGTTGACACCAGTAATAGCAATACCCAATGCCTCAAACCAATCGAGGCCCAACAGGCTGGCCTGCTCACCCTCTGCAACTAGGAGAGACAGCTCAGCCTTCCGATCCTTGAACTCGACTTGGAAGGTCGCCCTTCCTGACAACGGAATGCACCATCCTTGGAAGTTGGTCAGGTGGGTAGACACTGGTGACAGGCGGTGGTGGCTTCGTCTTGGGAACAACCGCTGCCACATCTGTGTGGAGGTGACGGTCGATCCGGAGTCCACCTCCATCGTGCAGGGCACGCCGTCTAGTCGAAGCGTGATGTGGATCTTACGGCTGGGCTTGTTCCTGGTAGTCAGGACCGTTGATGGGCAGCCGCAGGTGTTGGTCTGATGACAGTCAGTCATCTTGTCGCTGTCTCGGGGCCAAACCCTGGGGTCTGCACGTCACGAAGATGGTGGAGATTTCTTGGTTGCTCAACAAACTCGGGCCAGGGGACCTCGCTTTCCACAGGAGCAGCAGATCAGCTTTTTCGCCCAACAGAGGTCTCTTTCATGCTTACCGCCGCAGCCGGCACAGGAACGTGTCGCTGTAGTCTTCGGTGTGGTTCGCAGTGGGCGTGTCTCCCGAGTCCTGCACACGCCGTCGGCGTCGCTGGTGGAGTCACTGGCAGACTTCTGGTGAACTGCAGGCTCTTTGCTGGCCTGGGTCGGCTGCTGTCGAACCTCTCGAGTCGACCTATCAGCTGCTTCCGTGGCGACGGCCTCAGCGTAGGCTACTGCATATGTGAGATCAGTGCAGGTGAAGAGACGCTGCTGAAGGCGTTCATCCCGAAGGCCACACACCAGGCGGTCAAGAAGGGCTTCTTCGAGGTCTGTGAACCCGCAAGGCCGGGCTGCCTTCCGCAAGGCAGTGACGAATTTGGCTATCGACTCCAATGGCCCCTGGCACCACTTGTAAAAAGTGTGCCTGCATGCAATCTTTGACAGCTGTGGCAAGAAATGGCCCTTGAGTTTCACCATGATATCAGCCCATGTAGCTGCACTGAGTTCGGTGGGCGTGACCAGGGAATGGGCGACATCGAAGATGGCCTTGCCACAGGAGCTCAGGAGCGTTGCCTTCTTCCTCGCCTCGTCAGTAATCTGGTTTGCCTGGAGGTGAAACTCAAACCGTGCCAGGTAAGAGTCCCAGTCCTCCATTGCTGGGTCGAATGCTTCGAATGCCGGGTTGACAGCCATTTCAGCTGGTCGAGCATCCACACTGCTCGAGGAACTTCAGCCAGCTTTGCCGGGTGTGTGTTCTTGGCTGCTGTTACAGCGTCGGTTCAGCGGGGCTGCCTACCTGCTCTAGAATCCCATCCTCGTCGCCAATTGTTAAGTATGGAACTCAACAACGATATAATTTCAGCAACTGAATTCAGTTTTATTCGTAACAGCAACTCCAACTCAGAACACCACAACAACACACCACAACAAGTGGAGCACAGCTCCTTCTTTTAAACTCTCCCGGGCTGTCAAAGCCACTCCCATAATAACTTAAGGCCCAATGGAAATACAGATATAAGGTCCAATCATAATTGTTCCCGCTTTGATACATATTTACAAGATGATTGGTTCTGTACAGAGGTTTCTCAGAAACCAGCCAATAGTAATGCGACAGCTGAAGAGCCTCATTTGGAATTAAGCTTAACATGGGAATGTATAGCATGGATTCACATTCCAATATACAACACCAAGGCCTTTCTATTGTCCTCCCACCGCATCATGCATTTTAATGTCCCCCATTTTCAGATTACTTTTTATATTCAGCCCTTCCTTTTCTCCCCCTCCCCATAACCCCACCATATATACCATATATTTCATTTCAGAGTAACAAGACAGCAATCCCAATGCTTGTCTGGCTGTAGTCTTTCATCAATGTTTGCAGCATGAGTCCTTTCCATGTGGTTTACACAAGAGAGAGCCCATCTCTCCTTCCTCTGTGCTGCTTTCATTTGGTTTTCTTTGGCCCTGGTCACATGGAGCATTTGCCCCACCAAAGACACTGTAGCCCTGCGGAGTTTCTGGGCAGGACCACACAGGCACATCTGGGAGGCGTAAGCACTCCTGTGGCCAATGCGCAGCTTCCCTCCGAAGCTGCGGAATAAACACCTACCAGGAAAGGAGCACTAGTTTCTGGAAACCCCGGGGCAAAGGCCGGCATCTGATCGCTGGAGCGCCAGTATCCCGTGGCATCCAACGCCCGCCCATGTCCCAGGGCAAACCGCATGTTGTACGTTTCCATGGGATGCGCACCAATGCCAAATGGCACATGCGCACATGCAAGACACCAACAGTGGCCCACCCCTCCACGGCGCATGCGCACATTACACCAGCACATCTTGTGTGCTCATATTGTGCTGCTTTTTTGCCCCACTGCAGCATCACGGTGTGATCAGCACTCAGAGCTGGAGTGTGGCAACTTGGTGGACCATGTGATCGGGCTACCGCGCCTTATTTTGCTCTGGGACAAACAGCCACACCTCCCCCCCGTGTTTTCTGGCCCGTATGACCGGGGCCTTTATTAGATTTCTTGGTTGCTGCCCACCCTAAGGGTACTGCTCTGTAAGACTGCAAGCTCCTGTTTAACTGCTAATACAATTTTATTTTTATAACCAACCAACAAAAAACCAACAAACATAAACACAAAACATAAACAAATAAAAATACAAAGAAAAAGAAGTATTAGTCTATCTCTTTAGATTTTATGTTAGATTTCCCATACAACTCTTGTTAAAAATTCAGGTTTTACATCTTATACAGTTGAATATATCTTTTGCATTTATTATTGTAAATATTATAAATGTTCTTATTATCCTCTGGTTTGGTTCACACAGTTTATTTCTTGTATTGTTCAATCCAGCTGTAAAATCTTGACCATGTATTTTCAAAGGTTTCCTCCTTTTGTCCTCTCAACAATAAAGTTAATTTATCCATCTCAGCAGTTTTAAGTAGTTTATTTATTATTTCTTTTTTTTGAAGGTACCACCTTTCTTCTCCACTATTTGGCATGCAATAGTCTAGCAGTTGTAACAACATGTACAATAAGATAAAAATCCTATTTTTTTACAATTTTCTGGGAGTATATTCAATAAAAACAATTCAATTCTGGTATAAAAGATCTATTATTATTTAACATTTTTTTGCAATATTTCATGTATCCAAACCCATTTTTTTACTTTTCTCACAAGTCCACCACATATGGAAGAAAGAGCCAACATTCTTTTGACATTTCCAACAGTCATTTGACATATTGGGATAAAATGTTGTTAATTTATCTGGGTAATATACCATCTACAAAACATTTTGTAAATATTTTCTTTATAGGACATTGCTTTAGTAATTTTTATATTTGTCTTCCAAACCTTTGACCATTCATCTAAATCCATATTATGTCCTGAATTGTGTTAACCATAGAACATTTATCCACTTCATCTTATTTTCTAGCATTAAAGCATACAGTTTCTTAATAAACTTTTCATCAGTATTGATCAATATCTTATCTATCTCTGTTAATTTTTCATAAAAACATATTGGTTTTTCTTTGACATATCTTGAATCTAATTGTACTCTTTCCCACCAACTTGAATCAATATCTTGATTCTCTATTGATTTTAATTGGTTTTTATTATCCAGTAAGTCTTCATATCTTCACAATAGCTTTTTAAAAATTAAATTAGGGTTAATAAAGGCTTCTAGAGGACAGACCCATTTTGGTATTTTAGTATTAAAAAGTCTTTTATTTCTTCCCATACTTTCAATAAAGATCTAAGAATGTGTTGTTTAAAATACTTATGTGTATTGTCAGCCATACCACAAGAATGCATGCCAGCCCAATAATAAGTCATGCGCCTCTAACTTCTATAGTCTTGTATTTTCCAATAAGATCCATTCTCTCACCCATGCCAATGAGGATGCTTTATAATATAAAGACCAATCTGACAGAGCAAATCCAGCTCTTTCTTTTGCATCTTGTAAGGCTTTGCATTTTATTTTTGATTTCTTATTTTGCCATATAAATTGTATCATCAATTTATCTAGTTCTTAAAAAAATTATTTTGAAGAATTGAAATAATTTGGAATAAAAAATCAGTCTTGGTAAAATATTCACTTTTATAGTGACTATTCTTCCCATTAAAGATATTTGTAGGTCCTTACAATTCTCTAGGTCTTTCTTAATTTCTGATAAAAGTTTCATATAGTTATCCTTTAATAAAGAACTGCATCTATTTGTCAAATTTATTCCTAGATATTTCACCTTCTTCTGAACTTCAAAACCTGAGACTTCTTGTAAGTTCTGGGTTTGGTCGTTAGTCATATTCTTAGTTAATTTTTTTTTGTTTTATTGAAGTTAATTTTCAATCCAGCCACTTGACCATATTCTTGCAGTGTGTTTAAAAGTTGCATAATTGAATCCAATGAGTTTTCTAGGATAAATGCTAAATCATCTTCAAATGCATGTAATTTGTATTCTTCTCTTATTTTCAGGCCTTGGATCTGTATATCTTCTCTGATCATGTAATTCAATGTTTCAAGCACAAAAATAAACAGTAATGGAGAAAGTGGACAGCCTTGTCTAGTTCCTTTTTGTACCTCAATATTTTGTGATAAATCTCCATTAACTAGGATCTTTGCTTGTTGTTTAGTGTAAATTGCTTTAACCATTGTATAGAACTCTTTCCTGCAATGCAAGGTTAATAGTTGTTCTCTGATTATACAGCCCTTGGCATATGCCTTAAATACATCCCATACCTCTGTGATGGAAATATCTGGTTGAATGTTTTGTTTAAAAAACATTTGAAATTCTTTTTAAATATCTTCTACCAATTTAAAGTTCTTCAAAAGAAAAGTATTCAAAGCCCATCTATTTTTCTTTGGTGTATCTTGCAGTGTGAGAAGTAGAGGATTATGATCTGCAAAAGTTGCTGGTAACATCTCTGCTTCCAATAGGTCATTTATGATTGTTGTTGATATCCAACACAATCTATTCTTGACCACAACTTATGTCTTGCAGAATAGTATGTTAAGTCCTTCTTTATAGGATTTCTAGCTCTCCAGGCAGCCACCAAATTGTATTCTACTGCTAGTTGTAAAAATGTATTGGAAAGTTAATTACCATGCCTCTGTTTTCCAGTTTCTGTTTTTCTGTCTATAAGTCTGTCAAATACTGCATTGTATAGAATCTTTCCTGGTTTTGGTTAGGTGCATATATATTGACAATCAAAGTTGTTTTGGCTTGTCTTTGAATTAAAACCATCAGGATTCTGCCATCTTCAGAGCTGTATATTAATTCAGGAAGTAGATCCTCTTTCACATATGTCACTACTCCTCTTTTTTTCTCTTTGTCAGAAGAAATAAAGACTTTTCCTAATTTCTTCATATTCAAATACTTTTGATCTGAATGTTTAATGTGAATTTCTTGCAGGCAAATAATGTCTGATTACATCTTTTTCAGTTGTTGAAATGTCTGTCTTCTTTTTTGGGGTGCAATCAGTCTGTTAATATTTGTTGAACTTATCCTTATTTTTTCTTCTATCCATCTTGCATTTGCTTTTTGGTATCATCTTTGTTCCTCTATTTAAATTTCATCACAATTTGGGATGGTATGATCTTTACAGGGGTTTTTTTTTGGGGGGGGGTTGTCCAGTAGTTCCTGATGTTCCTTGTAATTCCTGGTCTTCTTCTTCCATATTTTTCAGTTCCTCTTCTCCAGTTTCCAAGTCTTCTCCATATGTTCTGAGAAAATCTTCTACTTTGAAAGCTGAATTTATTCTGTGTTTTTCTCCTTGTATGTAAAGAGGATGTCTTCTGGAAGTAACCATCTGTATGCAATTTCATTTTTTCTTAAAATACTCGTTAAGGTCCATATAATCTTTTCTTTTCTCTCTTACTCTCCATTGGATTTCTTTTTTAAAAAATTATCTCTGTATCTTTTATTTGAAGAGATGTTTCATTTGCTGCTTTGAGAATTGCATCTCTGATAGCTGTCTTATGAATTCTTACATGTACCTCTCTGGGCAATTTATTTCTTCTTGCATATGCTGAATTCATTCTATAGGCCACATCAATTTCATTATAAACTTCATTTATATTTTCTGTGTTCAAATATTTTGCAAGAGTGTGCGCCATTTTCATTTTCAAATTTTCCTCTTCCTTCTCTGGAATACTTTGAAATCTTAATATGTAGGCTGCCTTGTCAAATTCCAACTTTACAAGCGTATCTTCCATAGAGTTCTGTTTAGACTTCATTGCCTGTAATTTGAAGTCTACTTCTTCTGATTTGGTTTCCAGTTTACTTGCTGTTTTGTTCAAACCAGAAATCTCTTGCTTGTTTTCTGAAATCTGCTTCTGGATCTCTTCAGGTTGGGTAGACATCTGATGGCCAGTGAATACAATTTAGCTTGTATGGATTCAACAGCTGCTGCCACTGCTGTAGTTACAGATGATGTGACCACCTCCTGGATCAAACTTTGTAAATCCTTTACAGAAATTTGTGCTAGGTTGGTAGCTACTGATTTTACTTGCCCTGGAGATGGAACTCCAGGGGCCTTTCTAGATCGACTAGCCATGTTTAAGTATTCTATTAACAACAGAGAATCACTCAGTGGCAAACCTCTTATTTTGTTTAAATACAATTATAAACTCTCTCAGATTGTAAAGCAAAACCTTATCAATTGTTTACAATACAGAAAGAACAGTTTATATTTAGCAGTTACAACATGTAAAGACCAAATAATACCAGCTTGAAACTTCTTTCCCCTGGAAATGGCATTAAAAAAGTACTTACCTCATTCTTCTTTCCTCCCATAGTAATTAAATATCTCAATTTGTAATCCATATGGTATGAACAATCTATATAAATGTAATCCAGTAAGGAGTCTTCACAAAACAGCAAAAATAAAAGAAAAAAGCCAAATAATCCATTTATAAATCCAAGCCAAGGAAGGAAAGTTTTTGATTGGAGAGAGTCAAACCAAAACAAGAGAAACTACTTTAAAGTTATTGTATTGGCAAGTAATTAAAATCCAAAATATGATCTTCTCTAATAAACCTGTGAAAAGGGGTTGTTTTCAAACATCAACTATTTCTCTTAATAGCCCCTAGATTTTTCCAATAAGTCTATTCAAAGTCTTCTTCCAAGCCGCTTAGAAGAAGGAGGGGGGAATTTTCCACCCCTCCTTTCCCTTATAAGTCAGGGGTTTTAAAGTTTAAAGGGGCATATAGTCAGATATAATTTTTTCTAAAATTGTGCTTCTCGGTTACTCACAGTGTTGAAAGTCTTCTTAAAGTGTTGAGTAGGATAAAATAGTTTCCCCCTCATCCTAGTGTTCACAGCTCCACACTTATGGTTGCCTTACTTGCGCTCACTTGGGTCCTGCTTTGGGGCGATCCTGGACTCTACTCGCCTGCCACTACAAGCGGGGGGTCTGGATCAAGCCCCTGCTTGAGCCCCCCTGAGGAAGCCCAATGGAGTCCTGGAGCCCCTGGACCCCGCTATAAGACCTGGCGATTCAGCAGCTACTCGGGAGCAAATTTTGGAGCTGGCTGTGAAGGTGGCGTAACTGGAAATCTGCTCCTGTTTAACTGCTGGTGGGAAGGGTGGGACTTGGGAGAAGCAAACATGCACAGGAGTTTTCCCTTTCTTTCCCTCTTTCTTTCCCTCTTTCTTTCTTTCCCTCTTTCTTTCTTTCCCTCTTTCTTTCTTTCTTTCTTTCTTTCTTTCTTTCTTTCTTTCTTTCTTTCTTTCTTTCTTTCTTTCTTTCTTTCTTTCCCACTTTCTTTCTTCCCCCTTCCTTCCCCCCCTTCCTTCCCCCTTCCTTCCCCCTTCCTTCCTTCCTTTCTTTCTTTCTTTCTTTCTTTCTTTCTTTCTTTCTTTCTTTCTTTCTTCCTTCCTTCCTTCCTTTCTTCCTTCCTTCCTTTCTTCCTTTCTTTCTTTCTTTCTTTCTTTCTTTCTTTCTTTCTTTCTTTCTTTCTTTCTTTCTTTCTTTCTTTCACTTTTTTATTTCCATTTTTCTTTTTCTTTCCCTTTCTTTCCTTCCATTTCTTCATTTTTAGGCTCACTCACAACTTTTATGCTCATAGATTTTTTAGCTCACAAAGTAGAATTTTTGCTCACAACAGATGGCAGTTTAAAGGGAACACTGCCTGCATCCATATGCAATTTGCATATCCTGTCTTATTAAATAAAAGACTAGTGGTCTGGCAAGATTCTATGCTTGGCAAAATCAATTCCTTCCCTGGTATGTCACTCAGAATCTGTCCCTATCCACTAGCTGCATTGCCTGAGTTCTCTCCCACCCACTGAAGCCTAGGCCACTCTTCTCTGATTGGGCCAGCATTTCAAGCTCATTTGCATATGGAAGCTGATTGGACTTCACTCCATTTTTGCACCTCAAACTCCCCCCCACCGCAAGACAGTTGGAATTGTCCGTTGTTTATGCAACCTGTTGTATTCTGAGGTGAAATATGTCCTCACTCACAACACTTCCCCTTCAAAAGAAACAAACCCAATAACACAGCCATGCCACACCACAAAAAAGACAGGTCACACCAAAAGCAGAATACCACAAGGCAAAAAAAGTTCTGGTACTGATTCTGGCAGGGGAAACTGTGAGTGTAGAAAATGATTTATCGACACAGTGGAAAATCTGTAGGAATTGTTTGGTGCATTTACCATGGGGCACCTACCCAGAGCCTCTGCCATTTTCTCATTCTGCTGGCATCAAAACCAATTGAAGGCAGAATAGAGATATGGAGACTTTTCCATCCTGCTTTGCATCAATTCGTCTTCGTTGGCAATGGCAATCCTAGCCTGGCGGCTTGCTCCTGTTCAGCAGGAGCATCCCTATGGAAACTGCCTGGGTGATTTTGGACCAGCCGGAGACTTTCTGCCTAACCTGCCTTTCAGGGTTGCTGTACAGATCATAAAGCCGAAAAGAATGAAGTAAACTGCTTTGCTCCCCGCTAATGAGAAAGACAGAATTTTGCCTAGGAAGAGGCTGCTGAGAGGGGATGAGATAAAGTTGCCAACTATAGTATGGAAATTCCTGGAGATTTGAGGGGTGGAGCCCAGAGAGGGTGAGGTTTGAGGAGGGGTGGGACCTCAGACAGGTACAGTGCCATAGACTCCACCCTCCAAACCAGCCATTTTCTCCTGGGGAACTATTGTTGCCAATCTTGGCCCAGTGGCCATCAAACTATTCTCTTCCACCCCCTGCTGTGCAGCTGTCTTTCCCCTAGGGTTGCCAATCTCCGGGTGGGACCTGGAGATCTGCTGTTACAATTTATCTCCAGATGACCAAGATCAGTTCCCCAGGAGAGTAGACCCTATGGCATTATACCCTGCTGAGTCCTTCCACCCACCCCCATGCTGCCCTCCACAGGATCCACCCTCCAAATCTCCAGGTATTTCCCTACTTAGAGCTGGCAACCCTACTTTCCCCTCAGTGCCTGTTGGTAGGCAACCAAGCTTGGTCCTGTCACCTGTTTTGGCCTTTGGGAGAAAATTCATTGGGGCCAGTCCTGACAGGGTTGCCAACTCCAGATGGGAAATTCCTGGAGATTTGAGGGATGGAGCCTGAAGCGGGTGAGGTTTCAGGAGGGGTGGGACCTCAGACAGGTACAATGCCATAGACTCCACCCATCAAACTAGCCATTCCATCCTGGGGAACCATTGTTGCCAATCTCCAGGTGGGGGCTGGAGATCAATCAAAATTACAACTGCTCTCCAGGAGGGAGGGGGGAGAAGATGGAAAGCTGAAGTCAGGGGGCAGATAATGGTAGGTTGACAACTGGCTGGGAGGGAGATACGGTTGCCAACTCCAGGTTGGGACATTTCTGGAGATTTGAGGGGTAGAGCCTGGAGATGGTGAGGTTTGAGGAGGGGTGGGGTCTCAGACAGGTACAATACCATAGACTCCACCCTCCAACCAGCCAGTCCCTCATGGGCAACCATTGTTGCCAATCTCTAGATGAGGGCTGGAGACCACTCAGAATTAGAACTGCTCTGCAGGAGAGAGAACACAAGTCAGCTGAAGTCAGAAGGGAAGATAACAGTGGGTTGATAGCTGGGAAGGAGATGGGGTTGCCAACTCAAGGTTGGCAAATTCCTGGGGATTTGAGGGGTGGAACCTGGAGAGGGTGGGATTTGAGGAGGGGGTTGGGCCTCAGGCAGGTAGAATGCCATAGACTCCACCCTCCAAACCAGCCATTTCCTCCTGGGTAACAATTGTTGCCAATCTCCAGGTGAGGGCTGGAGATCACTCAAAACTACAACTGCTCTTCAGGTAGCAGAGATCAGTTCCTCTGGAGAAAATGGTGGTCTCTGTCATTATACCCTGCTGAGGTCACCAGAGCCTCTTTCTAGAGCCCGTTGTATTTATTTCCACAATGGGCCTTACTCCTAGTGTGTATGTGTATGTATGTGTGTGTATATATATATATATATATATATATATATATATATGGATAAAATATGTGTACTTATATACTCAGACAAATAAATATGCATGAGACTGATCATAGGTAGGATGATGCCATAGACTAGAACAATTCTTGACAGCAAAATAACACAATTTTCTTTATAAAGCTGTTATTTAAATATTAAAGCTCATTGTGAACTATGTACACAACAAGATTAGTGAATAATACTAATCCTTGTCAGACCCCTGGCCGAATAACTCTCAACAACACTCTCTTTAGCAAAAGATTTGTTTATTGAGAAAAGTACTTGTTCCAGGTTAAAGCATCCTTGTGTTAGAACTAATGATTTTGGTGAGTTTCCAGTTAATATAGGTAACTCCAAAGGACCCCTCCCCAATAGCAGTCTCACACACACACACATCACACTCATTGTACCTAACCACTACATCTAGCCCCCCATGGGAATGCAGTATCCCACTATCTATAAAGAAATCATGCTTCAAAGAGTCTTCTGGCATCCTCCTCCCCATGGAGTGGGGGAGGTTTCATCCTTGGGAAAGTTATGCTGCTAAGAGCAAACAGTTCACACATACATCAATCACTCCCCTTCCCATAGGAATTTGCTTTCCCCCTTTTGTTATGACAAACAGAGCTGGGTGCAAGGTTTGACATCCTGCCCCCCAAAGGCCCTCCCCCCTGCAGCTTCAGGGGGTGGCATCAACTGAAAGCGTGCATGAATTTTGCAGCTTTTACCTGTGGTGCTGCCACCCATTCATTATGACTGGGGCCGAAATCTTTCCATTTTATCAGGTAATACAGGCAAACCCGCTTAAGCTTAGCATCAAGGATGTCTTCTACTTTTTGATGAGTTTTGCCATCCACCATCAAGGGGGGAGGAGCTGGATGATGTGGCCTCCATTTCAAGGATCCAGGATCCTTCTTCAGAAGACTGAAATGAAACACAGGATGGATATGATGCAATAATTTGGGCAACTCCACCTGCACAGTCACCTTGTTAATGTGGTGCATGACTTTAAAAGGGCCCACATAACACCATCCCAGCTTCTACCCTGGTTGTAGTCCCTTGAGGTTCTTAGTGGAAATGTACACATAGTCCCCAGGATTCAAATCCCACTCAGGGTTACTCCCCTTATCTGCATAGCATCTGTAATCCTCCTTTGCTTTGTCCAAAACCCCTGAGTCACTTTAGCCCACCAAGTCCTGACATCCCCTGAGCCCGTACTGGCATGATCCAAAAGAGGCAGTGGGGCTCCTTCATACCCATGTGCCACCATGAAGAGCAAAATGCCGATGGAGCTATGTACACAATTATTATTACTGTACTCTGCAAAGGGAAGCAGTTCCACCCAGTCATCTTTGCTGATGATTTACGAAGCAACTCAAAAATTGTTCAAGCACTTGTTTTGTCCTTTCAGTTTCACCATCAGTCTCTGGGTGGTACGCACTACTCCACCCAAGCTCCACCCCCAGGAGCTTCATTATTCCATCCAGAATTTCGCAACAAACTGCACACCTTGATCTGATATTATTGTGCATGGCAAGGTATGGAGTCTAATGATATGTTGCATGAACATTTGTGCCAGCCACTTGGCTGTGGGTACTTGCTTGCACAGAATAAAATGTGCTTGCTTTGAAAACAAGTCCACCACCACCCATGTTGCCATCTCCCCCTGGCTCAGAGGTAAATCTGTTATAAAATCCATGGATATAACTGACCAGGGTCATTTGGGGGTTTCCAAAGGTTGTAGTAGCAAGGCTACCAATTTCAGGCCCGAAGGGACTAGTAAGCAAACACTCATCAGTGGGACAAGGCTGGTGAGCCCTGGTGTGGGCCACTGTTCACTTGTGAGAATTTTAAGAGTGATTGGCGTAAAGAAGATCAAAATGATCTGACGGGCTAGCAGCTGTTTGGAACTGTCCCCTACTGCCACCCAAAAGCGAATCTTTTAATAACAACTTCTGTTTTATCTCAGGAAATTTTGTGCTGTAGACTTAATTAGTTGGGGTGGGCCATCGATTAGGGTTGGTTAATTTCTTCCCCTTAGTTAATTTGTTGGGGGTGGGCCATCGATTAGGGTTGGTTGAGTGGGCTATCGATTAGGGTTGGTTGATTTCTTCCCCTTAGTTAATTTGGGTTTAAATTGATTAGGGTTGTTGATTTTCATCCCTTCAATTAGGTTGGGTTGGATTATTCATTAGGCTTGCTTGATTTTGTTTTCCTTAATTAATTTGGGTTTAAATTGATTAGGGCTGTTTGATTTTTCTTCCCCCTCAATTAACTTGGGTTTAAATTGCAGAAACTGATGGATTAATTTATAAAGAGATTTAGGGAATTTTATTGGCCTAATTAGTTGGGGTGGGGTTTGATTGCATCTGATATTCACTAATTGGTTATAGGATCCATTTAGTAAATTGAAATGATTATCCGCCCATTAGGGGTAGTGGTTAATTGATGGAGAAGGAGTAGGCTGGATAGCTTGAAGTAAAATGTGCCATTGACTGATCAGCCTTTATTTAAATTACTGGCTGGAAGGGTGTAAGGGAAAATAGAGAAGAAAAAGGCATCTATAGGCTACCAGCCCAATAACAGCTGAGCCAGGGATTTTATGGTAGGGAAGAGTGGGAGAAGGGCATTGTGGAATCCTGACATTGACCAATCAAGCTGGTCAGTCTAAGGTCTTAGCCGAGTGCGGCTGACGAAAACTATCAAGTGCAGAATGGCCGGGCAGGCAATTCCAGTTCTCCTGGGGAGGGGAAGGTATAGCGGTGGAACCAGGCAAAAATGGAAAGGAAGGGGACAGAGAAATAGAGAAGCTTGGCCACCTTCCAGCCTGTGTCCCATCCCAAAGGTAGCAGGTGGTGGGGCAAGGACTAAGAACCCCACTCCAACACTGGTGATGTGCAGCACCAGGTCCATAAATAATAAGACCTCAGTCCTTCGGGACTTCTTGCTGGAGCAGGAAGTGGACCTGGTGTGCATTACTGAGACCTGGGTGCGAGACGGGGAGATTGGTGAAGGACTGGGTTCTCAGTCCTTCACCAATCTCGGACAATGGGGCCAAGGGGAAGGAGTGGCTCTGTTCATTCGGGAGGCTTATTCCTTCAGGGCGCTCCCGGCAACAAGCCTCACGGGCATGGAGTGTGCCGGCTTTGTCTAGGAGGCCGAGGAGAGTTTAGCTGTTTTGCCAACTGCCAAACACACTGGCTGATAGCCTGCCATCAGACCCTTGGCTGAGTTACTCTCAACAACACTCTCTTTAGCAAAAGATTTGTTTATTGAGAAAAGTACTAATCCCAGGTTAAATCATCTTTATGTTAGAACTAATGATTTTGGTGAGTTCCCAGTTATTATAGGCAATTTGAAAGGACCCCTCTCCAATAGCAGTTACACGCACATACACATCATACTCATTGCACCTAACCACTATATCTACCCCCCATGGGAATGCAGTATCCCACTATCTATAAAGAAATCATGCTTCAAAGAGTCTTCTGGCATCCTCCCCCCCGTGGGTAGGGTTTTTTTCATCCTTGGGAAAGATGCTGCTAAGAGCAAACAGTTCACACATACATCAATCACTCCCTTCCCTGTAAAAATTTCCTTTCCCCCTTTTGTTATGACAAACAGAGCTGGGTGCGAGATTTGACAATCCCATCATCCTGACAGTGTTCCAATTAAAGGTAAAGGTTCCCTTGCTCGAAAGCCAGTCGAATCCGACTTAGGGTTGCGGTGCTCATCTCCGTTTCAAAGCCGAAGAGCCAGCGTGTCCGAAGACGTTTCCGTGGTCATGTGGCCGGCATGACTAAACACCAAGGCGCACGGAACGCTGTTACCTTCCACCGAAGTGGTACCTATTTATCTACTTGCAATTTCTTGCTTTCGAACTGCTGGTTGGCAGGAGCTGGAACTAGAGACAGGGCTCACTCCGTCTTGCGGCACCGGGTCTCGAACTGCTGAACTACTGACCTTCCACAGCCTGCAGTTCAGTGTCTTAACCACTTGAGCCACCGCAGCTCCTATTAGTGGCCAATAATACATAAAACAGCTGCTAGTGTTAATTTAACTAGCCAGTGATTGAAAACAGTAATAATGTTATCCAAAGAACTGGAAATCTCATCAAACTCATGTATGCAGCTACCAATATTGTGCTTTTCTGTATTGCTAAAAATGAATTGGTTGTAGTATTATGTGCTACCTGATGACAATTCTCAGCTTTTCAGTTTTTCCTCAACAGGTTATTTACCATCATCTCTGTTTTTTTGAGAACCGACACAGTGATGACATTCTCTGCCAAACTACACAAGTACCCAAAAACATAGTTCCACTCCAAAACAAATACTTTGTAAGGCGTTTGAAGGAAAAGACATGTCAACCACATAATTAAAAAAATCCAGAAATTTCTCTCTGTAATTTTTTTACAATTTCAAAATGAATTATAAGGGCATCAACCCCAGGGCAGCACTCCATGTTTACTCTGATAATACAAGGAGGCCCTGCAAGTATGGACATCTCCTTTCACTTCAATGGAGAGAAGAGATACCTGTGCAGAAATGAAAAAGGGTCATTTTCTGTGGACTTGAACTCTAGGCAAGAGAAGTTTTTAGTCAACTACAAATTATTATTTGTAATAATAGAATATGGGAGAGGGAAGGACAGCACTGTAAATAACACTGCAAAACACTGTTGGGTATCAATGGCAAACTCCGAAAACCCTAGAAGTCCAGTGAAAAACTAACAACTTCCTAGGTGAAGAATGACAAGAATGACCCAGCTGAGCTCTGAGAAGGAGCAAGGTGTTTGAGCTGCCAGAGCGGTGAGTGGTATTTTTATTTATTTACTTTCAGCTGAGGTGCATTAGCTGAGAAGGTACTGTGTCAGGGACTGTATTTGGGAGTGTGTGGGTGAGTTGTAACAGACTCCTGACTGCTGGAGTTAGGGTGTGAAAGGGTCATTGTTTGCCTGTAATTAAGTGCTTGGGTGAAATTGAATAGCAGACTCCTGGCTGCTGGAGTTGGGGTGTGAAAGGGGCTTTGTTTGACCGTCATTAAGTGCCTTGGGTGATTTTGAGTAGCTTCTGGCCACGCCCTCTCCTGGGAGACAATTCCATTTAAGGCAGGAAGTTTGCAAGAGGCACGGGCCTCTGGCACGAGCCGAAGGGCGAGAGCAAAAGGGCGAGGCTCTTTGCCTGTGGCTCTTGGCCTAGGGGCTCTGTAAGAAGCCCAGGAAGAGCCAGAAAGCCAGGACCTTGGCTCCTTGGTAAAGTAAGTAGACTCCTACAACAGGAGCCATATAAATACAAAGGGTTTTAAAAGGGGGTTATAGAAAAGTATTTGTTTAAAAACAATTATGAAGCCAGAATGCCAGCAGGGGGTTGGGGGCTATCCAGTGTTTTGCATGGAGTGTCACATGTATGAATATCTGCCCACTGGTCAGAAGTCTTGGGTGTGTGCTCGGTGCAAGGAGCTCCTGGTTCTCAGGGAGCGAGTTTGCTCCCTTGAGGCCAAGGTGGCTGACCTGGAGAAGCAGGGACAGTCAGTTAGGTGCACGGGGAAGACTCTCGGGGACTTGTTAGATATGTCCCACTCTGGATCTGGCAGCCCGGCTGCTGCCAGGGAGCATGAGGGTCAAGGGGAAAAGGGGCACCATGCTGAGGATAAGGGGAATGTGCCCTCAGAAGGGACCTCTTCTTCAGCTGGTGAACGGGTATCCTTTCGTACCAAGGAACCGTCCCTGGGAAGGGTGGGAGGGGGCTCTTGGTAGTTGGTGATTCGATCCTTAGGCAGGTAGACAGCTGGGTGGCGAACCCGCGTACTGACCGTATGGTGACTTGCCTGCCTGGTGCGAAGGTAGCGGACATTACGTGGGCAGGAAACTCAAGGCCAGGACCTCCAAGGTAGCCTTCTCGGAAGTGCTACCTGTTCCACGCGCAGGGCCGGAGAGACAGGCACAGATCAGGAGTCTCAACGCGTGGATGAGACGGTGGTGTAGGGGGGAAGGGTTCAAGTTTGTTAGGCACTGGGATGCTTTTTGGGACAAGAGGGAGCTGTACAAAATGGACGGTCTCCACTTGTCCCGAGAAGGAACCAGGCTGCTGGCGCTCAAAATCAAAAAGGTGGCAGAGCAGTTTTTAAACTGAATAATGGGGGAAAGCCGACAGGAGATGAAAAGTCTCTGGTTCGGGATGGCTCATCTCAAAGAGATGAAGGGGTAGCTATTACTTTTGTACAAGGAAATGGATTACAATTGTCCACTGAGACTGTGGCTAATGATAGGAACTGCCTGGCAAGGTCTCGAGGCAGCAAGAGGAAGGCTGTGGGCTTAACAAACATGGGAAACTATAAGTGTTTATACACAAATGCTAGAAGTCTCCGAGGTAAAATCGGGGAGTTGGAATGCTTGGTGTTGGGGGGGGAAATAGACATTGTGGGTATTTCAGAAACTTGGTGGGATGAGGAAAATCAGTGGGATACGGTGATTCCTGGTTATAAATTATATCAGAAGGATAGGGGGGAAAGGGTTGGCTCTGTATGTCAGAGAGGGTATACCGTCCAGTAAGATTGAGAGGGTAAGAGAATTGGATTCACTTCTGGAAATGCTATGGGTTGAAATAGTGGGTCCAAAAGGAGGCTTAACAGTGGGAGTTTGTTATCGCCCACCAGATCAAAAGATAGAGGAGGATTATAAAATGATGAATGAATTAAAGATAGCGGCTAGACGAAATAACTGTGTTGTAATAGGCGACTTTAACTACCCACACATTGATTGGGTCATTATGAGTTCTAGTCAGGAAAAAGAGATTGCGTTCTTAGACACTCTCAATGACTGTGCTGTGGAACAGATGGTCACAGATCCTACCAGGGGAGAGGCGATCCTGGATTTGGTCCTAAGTAACACCCAAGACCTGGTGAGAGATGTAAAAGTGATTGCACCACTTGGGAACAGTGACCATAATGTCATTGAGTTTAACATTTGTACAGATAGGGAGTTGCCCAAAAAGACTGACACAACCACTTTTAACTTTAAAAGGGGTAACTTCTCTGGTATGAGGGGACATGTGAGGAAGAAATTGAAAGGAAGAGTGGAGAAGGTCAAAACCATTGGGGAAGCTTGGAGACTATTTAAAAAGACAATCCTAGAAGCTCAGAAAAAATATATACCGCAGGTTAGGAAAGGTACAAATAGGTATAGAAAAAAGCCTGCATGGTTAACAAATAAAGTAATGGAAGCTGTAAAAGGTAAGAAGGATTCGTTTAAGCGGTGGAAAGCTAGTCTTAGTGAGGTTGATAAAAGGGAACACAGACTATGGCAAATAAAATGCAAGTCTGTGATCAGGCAAGCAAAAAGGGAATATGAGGAGCATATCGCAAAAAACATAAAGACCAACAATAAAACTTTCTTCAAATACATTAGAAGTAGGAAGCCAGCCAGGGAGGCAGTGGGGCCCTTGGATGACCAAGGGGTAAAAGGAGTAGTGAAGGATGATAGGGAAATGGCTGAGAAGCTGAATGCATTTTTTGCCTCTGTCTTCACTGTGGAAGAGGAGAAGTGTTTGCCCACTCCAGAACCACCGATTTCGGGAGGGGGTTTGAAAGACCTGAATCAGATTGCGGTAACAAGAGAGGAAGTCCTCCGACTGATGGACAATTTAAAAACTAATAAATCACCAGGCCCGGATGGCATTCATCCGAGAGTTCTGAAAGAACTCAAATGTGAACTTGTGGATCTCCTGACAAAAATATGTAATCTTTCTTTAAAATCTGCCTCCATTCCTGAGGACTGGAAGGTAGCTAATGTCACTCCCATCTTTAAAAAGGGCTCCAGGGGAGATCCGGGAAATTACAGGCCAGTCAGTCTGACATCGATACCGGGTAAGTTGGTGGAAACTGTTATTAAGGAAAGAATTAGTAGGCACATTGATGAACAAAAACTATTGAGGCAGACTCAGCATGGGTTCTGTAAGGGAAGATCTTGTCTCACTAACCTGTTAGTGTTTTTTGAGGGAGTGAACAAACATGTGGACAAGGGGGACCCAATAGATATTATTTACCTTGACTTCCGGAAAGCTTTTGATACAGTTCCTCATCAAAGGCTCCTAAGTAAGCTCAATAGTCATGGGATAAAAGGACAAGTCCTCTTGTGAATCAAAAACTGGCTTATAAATAGGAAACAGAGAGTGAGTATAAATGGGAAACTTTCTCAGTGGAGGGTGGTAAGCAGTGGGGTACCACAGGGATCAGTACTCGGTCCGATGCTTTTTAACTTGTTTATTAACGATTTGGAATTGGGAGTAAGCAGTGATGTGGCTAAATTTGCAGATGACACAAAGTTGTTCAGGGTGGTGAAAACCAGGGAGGATTGTGAGGCACTCCAAAGGGATCTGTCGAGGATGGGTGAGTGGGCGTCAACGTGGCAAATGGGGTTCAATGTGGCCAAGTGCAAAGTGATGCACATTGGTGCCAAAAATCCTAAATATAAATACACGTTGATGGGGTCTGATCTGGCAGAGATGGACCAAGAGAGAGATCTTGGAGTCGTAGTGGATAACTCGCTGAAAATGTCTACACAATGTGTAGTTGCAATAAAGAAGGCCAACGCTATGCTGGGGATTATTAGGAAGGGAATTGATAACAAATCAGCCAGTATCATCATGCCCCTGTATAAATCATTGGTGCGACCTCATTTGGAATACTGTGTACAGTTCTGGTCACCACATCTCAAAAAGGATATTATAGCATTGGAAAAAGTGCAAAGAAGGGCAACTAGAATGATAAAAGGGTTGGAACACCTTCCCTATGAAGAAAGGTTAAAATGCTTGGGGCTCTTTAGCTTGGAGAAACGACGGCTGAGAGGTGACATGATCGAGGTTTATAAGATTATGAATGGGATTGAGCAGGTTGAGAAAGAAGTACTTTTCTCCCTTTCTCACAATACAAGAACTCGTGGGCACTCTATGAAATTGCTGAGCAGTCGGGTTAGAACAGATAAAAGGAAATACTTCTTCACCCAAAGAGTGATTAACATATGGAATTCACTGCCACAGGAGGTCGTGGCAGCTGCAAGCATGGACAGTTTCAAGAGGAAATTAGATAAACATATGGAGCAGAAGTCCACCAGTGGCTATTAGCCACAGGGTATAGATGGGAACTCTCAGTCTGGGGCAGGTGATGTACTCTATTCTTGGTGCTGGAGGGGGCAGCAGTGGGAGGGCTTCTGGTGCCCTGGCCCCACTGCTGGACCTCCTGATGGCACCTGGTATATTTTGGCCGCTGTGTGACAGAGTGTTGGACTAGATGGGCCATTGGCCTGATTCAACATTGGCTTCTCTTATGTTCTTATGACAATTTTTACCTCATTCACAGTACAATCCTAAACAGAATTACACTCTTCCATGGTCCAATCTGCACTAGTATTTCCCACTGTTGTGCAAATGATCTCACATCATCTCACAAGTTTCTGTCTACATTTGATGCTGCATCCACTCTCCTATTGTTTTATCTCAGCATCAGCTGTCTGCATCATTTTATTGCCATTTAGTAGTGATTGCTTGATACTAACTTGAAAATATGGTGTGGGAATATTACGTTGTATATTTTTGAATTTCTACACCCCAATCAATTTAGGGGCAATACATGGATAAAGCAGGCTTTTGAATGCATAGATTTTGTTGAATGTGGCCGCAGACTTATGAATGTGCTGCACGCATGATTTCCCAGCATGATTTAGCAGCCCAGGCTGTGTGCATGTAACATCATTTTAAAAACCATGGATCCCATTGATCAGACATGGGGATGGCTGGATAGCTTCGGTATTCCTCAGTTTTCTGCCAGCAGTTGACCAACAGGATTCCAGATATCTTTTTTTTTAAGTGATACATGCACTCTGGCTTGGCTGCTGTCCCTATTCTTTATTAGTTTAGTGTCATAAACTGTGGATGGAGTCTTTAGCCTGTTGATTGAGTAGATTCTCTGATGTTTTTCTTGAGTTACCTCACTTCAGGAGAAGTTCTGCAAAAATTCACAACATAGCACATTGCAAATAAGCACATGGGAATGATTCATTTTTTCAAAGCATTAGAATTTTTTAAGTCAATGGATCAGTAGTTTTGAATTTGCTCAAAATTTGACTGCAGTCATATTTTATCGCCCTCACCCCCCCAAGCTTGCCCTATAAAATGAAACTGGAGGCCCCTCTATTGTATTTTGAATCTCACACTTTAGGGTTTAACAAACCATCTACAATTTCAACTCTTCATAACCTCAGAATAGCTTTATTAGTTAGAAACCAAGGTACCAATTACTGGTTAGATAAATTAAAACTTTAAAGGATTTATTTTTAATAAATAGCAAGGTAAAATACCCCTTAGCTTCTAGAGTAGCATATGAAACTGGAACTATGTTTATATATAACTTTTTATGAAAATAATAATCCTTGAATAAGCCATTGCCAAAAAGGCTAAGTTTCTGCATCCAATTTGTATCACATCTAGGAAGCTGATCTCACAATGCTGGGCCCATATATTATACAATTATGGAAAATATGACTTTCATTATCTTATTATAGCTGGAATTGTTATGACACAGACCATATTACCAACAGATGTTCAGTCATGGCAAAACTGTCACTTCTGCAACTTTCCCTTCTTCTGGTGCCCTGTTACCTCTTCTGATAAAGGCCATACAGGGCTAAACCGGAAGGGCTTCTAGTTCCCTTGGCTTTTTATTGACAAGGCTCAGCTTTCAAGGGAAACCAGGCTTCTGCAAGGTACTGCCAGTTGATGGTTTGTTCCCTGTCAAAACGCACCTCTTTTTGTCAACAAAAGTGTGGAAAACATAAACCAGAGATGGAAGCAGGTAATCCCAGCAAGGGGGGGGGACATATTTGGATACAATCCTTACACAAACAAGAACATAGAACAGTTTCTAGATAATGATCGGTGGGGTGGGCATCATGGCTACTATAGGTTTCATTGGATCTTTCTATAATGTATGCTTCTCTCATATTTTTGATGCTGTTTCTTTTCACCCATGTTTAGAATCTAGTATACTATTCTGCTTCAAGAATACTGGAGCTTTCACATGCACAATAGGAGAAAAATTATATTACGTTGACCTTTTGCCTGAGAAAGACTCCTGCATATCGTTTCTACAAGCCAGGAGGTCACCAACTTTTCTGAGCTAGCAGGCACCCTTAGGATTCTGACACAGGGTGGTAGGTTCAGCTACAAAATGGCTGCCACAGGAAGCAGAACCAGCTACAACATGTGATGAAGTACAGTTATGCATGTTTCTAACAGTAACTCTTCAACATTTCAGGCAGAAGATCTGTTTAGCAGGATGTTTTTTTTTAAATAAACAAACTGTTCTAAAATATTTTCTTGCATACACACAGCTTATTTTCAGTCACACAGTGAAGATCCTTGTGCTTTGGCAGCTACCACCAAAAAACAATATTATAAAAGATCTGCACAGCCAGATCTCCAATGGCCAATCAGAAGCCCTGCTGGGCAAAATCCCCATCTGTTTCCTTCTACTTTCTAAAACTACTTGGAAGGCTCCAGAACAGGTGTTGGAAGATGCCATGGCACCCATTGGCATCATATTGGGGACCCCTGCTATAAGACATCAGTTAGTCTAATTTGTTAACTTGTGCTTTTTAAGCATTCTGGTTTGGCAACTTTTTTATATTTTAACAGCCCCAAATTTTCCTGTCACCATATTTGAATAAGTGTCCCCTGTTTTGCTCAGGGCTGCCTAGAGGGGGGACTGGGGGGAGACAAAATTCCAAGAGCCCAAGTCAGCTGGAGGGTCCTTGAAGCCAGCATCATGCTGCATTTATGGAATGCATTTAATTTTCTTTTACTTCCAATTCAGTTCTGTACTGTAGTCACTAGGGGTACAGTGAGTGCAGAACACAGTAAACTGCACTGTCACTGTGCTAGCTAAGCCTTTCATCAAAGCTTACTACAAGGTTGAGGCGAACCCTTGCTTCTCAGAACCTGCTAAACTCATAAGCCAAGCCAGCACTGGAGCAAGTACAAGGTACAGTCATTGGCAGGATGCAGCCTCCTAACAAGTTAATTATCTCTAGCAGGCTATGGTTCCCCTCTTTGCTTAGTTCCATCCAGTTCCATAGTTTTGTATGCACATCCAGATCTTGCTAAGGGGCAGCCCTGTTAGTGTGTTGTAGCAAAATATTAAAAATCCATTCATTGTCTTTTTCTTAATTTCTCTTATGCTTTTCCACACTTTTTTCCTCTTTAATTTTTGTGTCTTCTTTCATAATCTGCCTTCATTTCTCTTTCTGCCTTCTAATTTTTCTCTCACACACCCTTTTCAGTCTTGGGGCTTTCCCCTATTGCCATTTGACTAATTGTTAAGTTCTCATTTGGGTGTGTGTGTGTTTTATACATTTGTTCTACACATGTTTTGCTCCCTCTAGTGGTTGACTCGACATAACACAGGTTTATTTCCAGTTTATTTCCCTGCTGTTTAAATCTACAGGGAAATAAACTAGAAATAAATCTGTTTTATGTTGAATCAACCACTATAGAGAGCAAAACATGTGCTGAACAAAGAAACAGGAACTTAACAATGAGTAAAAAGGCCAATGCAGAAAAGCCCAACAACTCTTTCCCACCCATCCTGGTTGGCAACTTAGAACATATTTAATAGTACTATAGCAGCAAACCTTTGTTAATATTATGGACAGAAGTGGGAAGTTAATATTCTCCCATTATCTATCAAAGTAGTAAAAGGATGCTTCCCCCTACACCCTTTACAAGCATAATAATGTTATGTTAATCTGTTTTAGTGGTAATAAATGAAGAACAGAACTTAGCTTAGTTTCCATTGCAAATAACATGGGAGGGCTCTGGAGATACATTGGGCCAGGATATTCTTATTCCTTTCATTTTGGGTCCTGGAACTCCCATGATCATCCTGAAGCTGGTGGCCAATTCTGAAGCTCCTAATTTTGTTTTTCTGGTGAGTTATGCATGCCACAAATCAACAGACAGATGGACATATTATTATTTTATTATTATAGATGTATGGTATCAGCCAACCAAGTGATTTATTCTGTTGTGATATTTGATTTAGTTCAGGGTCATATGGGGGAGCCCAGGTAACTTTTCCTTTTGGCTAGCTTCAATGTGGAGGCTTTCTTCTCTCACATTGTTTTTGCAGAACCCCACAAACAGTAACAATAGCCAGTCCTTTAGCATACCACCAACTGCCAATTAGATGCATTGTCAGTCTCTAAGACACTCTTCTTCATAGCCACAATCACCCTGATGTGCACTGGTGGCAATTCCATAGCATTTATTTAGCAGTCATCTTTAAAGTCTCTCTGACATATTACACTAGTTTCATTTCCTACATAAATTTGCCAACTACTTGTGAAGGTTCAGAATAACAGTTCTTATTAATATATTGTGAGCATGATGCAATGTACCTGTTGAGCATGTAGAGAAAAGACCAAATCCTGATTATTCCACCCAGAAATATTGATTTATACAATGGCCCTTTTGTTAAACAGCCTCCTCAGAATAAACAATGAAGAACTGTTGAGATTAAAGTAGTTTCCTTATTAGCCTGGCCTGGCAAATAACAGACCAGGGGGGAAAGCATTCAGTTTGGTGTTGTGCTGGTATGACCTTGGGTCAGTCATAAGTTCTTTCATAGTTGTTCTCTCAAGGGCAGTTCTTGAGAGAGCTCTTTCAGCCCCACCCACCTCACAGGGTGTTTGTTGTGGGGAGGAGAAGGGAAAGGAAATTGTAAACCACTCTGAGACTTCTTCGGGTAGTGAAGGGCGGGGTATAAATCCAATCTTCTTCTTTCTCTCTAGGAATTACCAAAATTTCTGGTGATTCCTAGAGAAGCATGACATCACTTCTGAATTTTCTCCAGAAGAAATATCACACGGTCAACCCAGTAGCCTTTAAAAAAAAAAATCTCATGTCATGACTCTAAGTTTGGTGTAGTGGTTAAGTGCACAGACTCTAATCTGGGAGAATTGGGTTTGATTCCCCACTCCTCCACTTGCACCTGCTGGATGATCTTGGGCAAGCCATAGTTCTGGCACAGCTATTCTTGAAAAAAGAGCAGTTTCTGCTAGAGCTCTCTCAGCCCCACCTACCTCACAGGGTATCTGTTGTGAGGAGGGGAAGGAAAAGGAGTTCGTAAGCCGCTCTGAGACTCCTCTGGGTAGTGAATGGTGGAGTATAAATCCAATATCCTCCTCTTCTTCTTCTTCAAACAAAAAGTGGGGAGGGGAATAACCTACTTTTGCCAGGGGACTGAGAACTCTAGTTCCCTGATGAAGTTCATAATGAGTAGTGTACCATGCTGATTAGCTTTGCCCCCTAGTTATTGCAAATTACAGTTGCTTTTCCCCAGTTCATTTCATTTACTGGAGAAGAAGCATTAACTGCCCAAATGTATTCAGTTGCGTTCCACACACCTTCATAAACAGCAGTACTTTACTCCTGCGGAACCTTCTGCAGAAAAATACTTGTAATGTATACTCTCTACATTGCCTGCTCAGTGAGAAACATACTATCTCTGGTCACTTGGAGCTGTCATCCTGGCAAAATGAAGTACTTCATTGCTGAAGTTACTGTTTAGTAAAGTACTGCTCTTTGAGAGGTTAGGTGCAAACAAACACTTGCTCAGAATTAAACACTCTGAGTTCAAGGACACGTATTCCCAAGTGTGCACAAGATTGAAGCCTAAAACTAATATCAGGAACAATCTTTCTGAAGTTAAGCATTTTCAGACCTACTGATCTCAAGGAGAGAGATTAGCTCTTCAAGCATGCATTCAGCTGAATGCTCAGAATAACGTGATGGAACTCAGGAACTGCAATGATTTAATGACAAGTACAGTGCAATCCTAAACAGAGACTATAAGGGAAATAAGGGTTGTATTCTGAGCCTGCAGAACACGTGGTAGACTCTGGCAGCACTAAAATCAAGAGTCGTGAAGATAGGGTGGGTCTAGAGATGGAGGAGAGAGAGAGCGCATGGTGGATCATACTCTTTTATACACTATTAGGACTTGGGGGTGGACTTCACTGGCCACTTCCCTTGTCACATCCCCTTGGTCAGTCCCAGGAAGTTTCCTAATCAAAAGCTAGTTTCGGGTGGAAGGGGGCTTAATGGTTGGGCAATATTGGATTCTATTTACTCTTAACAGTGACACCTTTGAGAACAATGGCTGAGGTGGCCAGAGTCATTGTCATCAATGATCCATTGATGGCTCCAGTTGATGGGTTTAGCTGGTACATGTCAGCCTTCTAATCCTCTCATGGCTGTGGATCCTTTGTCATGCTGGATCACCTATGTGCAATGTTAGGCAAAGGTGGGGGGGGAAGGTACCTGCATGTCCAGGAAGATGTTAGCTCATGGAGTCTCTGTTCAAGATCTATGGTCTCATGGCTTGGCACAATTTCCATTTAAACAGCAAACAGTTACTGGCTTTACTGTGCTTCACATGGCTAGGGAGCTTGGTTCTCTTCCTGCTGTGCTGCAGGTAAGAGATGGAAGGTAACCCCAGGAACCATTGGCACATCATCTCAGGAGAAGAATTTCCTCTGCTGGGCATGTGTCTGCAGTTGGCATCAGCTTAGGATCACCACACAGTCCATTCCCTTTTGCACGTTTACTGCACAGTCCAGTTGTTATGGAGTTCATAAGTCCAAAAGAAGTGCTATAAGTCCAAAAGGAGCACATTGCAGGGCAACAAGTGGAAGAGTGTGAAACCAAAATACTTTTACTTTACTAGGTTGCTTTGATGTAGCAGGCATCTTTTCAACTCTGAGAACCTCAGTGTCCTTGAGTTTCAGCTTTCCATGTTTGCCTTTGTTTTACATGTTGGGGGGATGGCACAGAAAGGGGGTGGATGGCTGTTACTTTTGGTGGGTGGAATTCCAAGGGGTGATTGGTTCTGAACATTTTAGGGCCCTTGCTTGAACCCTGTATATCTATTGCTTTCACACATTTTACCTCAGTACTAACACAACCCGTGTACAGGCTGGATCCTATCAATGTCTCAATAAACCTATCATTCTCCAGAGTGAATTTTGTTGGAAACTGATTTTTTCAGGAGTCTGACAAAGTGTTAGAACTCCCTCTTTGCTCTAATCCTCCACACCACCAATGTGATAAGCAAAGGCAATGGGGACATCCATACTACTACCAGTGATGGGGCTATGCCTGTGTCCATGGCTGCCCCAATGCCCACAGGGGAGATAAGGGACCTCAAAACAAAGCCCAGAGATTCTTGGGCTCTGATACCTGCTTGGACTGAGCCCAGTTGGGTGTTGACCCCAGACCCATGACTCAAGCATTTCTCGTATGAGAGAGAATGAGAACTGAGATGGTATGGGTGATCCTTCCAAGATGACCCAGCATGCATCTGCATCGCAGAGGAGATCAACCTTGAGAGCATCCGTCATGAGTTTGGTAGCAAAACTGAGGAGCTGAGGCGTGAGATGCATAACATGATGTTAGACCTGCCTGGAGTCATCATGGATGTGATCCAGCAAGAATTCTGGAACCAGGGCTGAGCCAGAGGTAAAGCTGGAGGGCTTTACCCCATGCCAGTGCACGCCAGTGCAGCAGCCTCCTGTGCAAGTGCCACCAGTGCCCCTGGCCATGCTGCCTGGGCCAGCTGGGCCTACTGCCCCAGCCGTCCTGCCAGTGGGGCTCAAGAGATCCTGAGAGTCACTGGAGGCCACATTTGATGGTACCCCTAAGAAGCTGGTGTTCTTCATGCTGCAGGAGATTGGGGCCCCACGTTCACCTCAGTTGAGCACCATGTGGACTACATTGGGTTGTGCCTGAGGGACCAAGTGGCCAACTGGTTTGTGGGGCTCCACAACATCCAGGGCCTGGCACTCTGAGACATGAACTCCTTCATGTGAGCCCTATGACTGCAGTACAAAGACCCCCTGGAGCTGGAGAGGGCATGCACTCGCCTACGCAGCCTGTGCCAGGGCAGCTGCTTGATGTGGGAGTATTCTGACAAGTTCTTTTTTTTTTTTTATCAAAACCCTCCTAAAAAGGAGAGGAATTTATTCTTTTTATAAATAGAAAAAGGTAGGGTATATAGAGGGATAAAGAAAAGAGCGGAGTGAGTATTCTGTTAATAAAGGTTAGTTTAAATCAATATAGATACAGTTTTTGGCAATCTCCGTGATTTGAGAGTCTTCTTTTCATCTAACAAAAATTCAAAATAACTCTGTTAATGAGGTTAGTAATGTCCTTTGGGGTTAATTATTAGTCATCTCCTTTTTGACGTTTCCCGAACAGTTATTTCTTAGGTTGTCTTCCTTTGGTATCCCTCAAGTTATAGGATGGGCCACCTTTGGTTTTCACTTCTCCCGCTCCGGCACCTCCCTCCTCTGGGCCGCTGTCATCTTCACTACTCAAATCTGTCCACGTTGCGAGTGCTGCCTCTTCCTCTGGACTGGCGTGTCTCTTCAGAAATTCCTGCGCCTTGAAGATGGAGTCAATTCTGATGGTCTGCTCCCCAATTTTCAAGGGCACCGCTGCAACTGCACGCAAGATTTGATCTCTGGTACTTTGCTTGACAAACTTGACAACCACTTCTGCTGGCAGATTATTTTTTTTTGTAAATGTGGAGTAGGCCCTATAGACCTTATCCATTTCTTCTTTTAACTCACGCTGATCTCTGCCAGTTACGGGTGCCAAGGCATTCGCAAGTATAGATCTGAGATCTTCCTTCTCTTCTTCTTTAATGCCCTGAAATCGAAGAGTCAGATTCGATTTTTCCATTTGCAACATCAAAATTCTTTTTTCTTGCACATCCTGATGCTTTTCTAACTTGTTGACCCTTTTCTTCACTTTTCCGATGTCTTCCGACGAGACCAAACATTTCTGTGCGATCTCCTCCATCTTCTTTGACGTCTCTGTTAGTTGCCTCTGTTGACTGTTGAGAACACCTTCCATATTAGTTAAGGTTTCGCTGATTTTCTGTATTTGGACCAGCAGAGGGTGCAGTAGCTCGCTTGTCTTTTGACTGACAGTCGGCTCTGGAGGGGGATTACCCGGACCAGAAGTCCCGCCTCCCTTCTTCTCAGTTTTCAAAGGGACCTTCTTCATGGCAGACATTTCTTGTATTTGTTTACTTTATAAAAGTTCGTGACGCGTCGCTCAGGAGTCCCGCTAACTCATTTGCTTCAATGGCACCCCAAAGGTAATTTCACCAACCCTTCTTCCCTTTCATCCCCCTTAGCTTTCTTATGCAAGTCCCACTTCTCAGGGGGGGGGGATTCCCCTCCTCCCAGCCGCTTATTCACTTACGGGGGAAGGGCTCGGGTTTCGCTTCAGATTCAGACCTCCAACTCACGGTTCCTGCCGTTTCTTCTTTTTGCTTTAATTCATTGCTGTTCCTCACTCCTGTTGGAAATCGGTGGCGTTGCTAAGTCCCATTACGGGCACACCGCAGCGGGGCCGATTGGGGCGGGGAGAAAGCCTCAATTTCCCGGCTGACTGCCGGCAAAGAGGCTACTCCCCAAGCGCCCCCGGTTTGGAGCCTTTGCCTAAGGCTCACTAGGGTCTTGCAAACCTGCAAAGACCCCCCCAAACTGCGTGTGGGCTAACCACCTCCGGGGGCTTCCCGAAAGGTGGCCGCCATTCGCAACGCCGGAAACCGAAACCCCCTTCTGACAAGTTCAAAGTGCATTCTGCCAAGCTCCAGGGGTGGCCCAAAGAAGTTCTCATCAAACTCTACCGGGCCAGCCTGAACCATGTGATTCTAGACTGAGCCCTGGCCCAGGGCAATCCATTAACCCTGAATGGGTGGATCCAAGTCATTTGTGAAGCCAAGAACCAGTCCAACCTTCTCTGGATGTACCAGCCCAGAGTCGCAACCAAGACCAGGGGGGCAGAATCACGAGGTCTGCGCACCAAGCCAAGGGAACTAATCCAAGACCAATGGGTGCAGCAGGGGCTATATCTGCAGTGTGGGACCCCAGGGCACTTCACCATTAACTGCCCACTCAATAAAAGCCTGGAAGAAGGGAATCTGACTGAATGCAAGACCTCCGAGAAGAAGGTCAAGCAGCCAGAAACCCGGAGGAAGCTGTCCAAGGCCCTCCAGGTGGGCAACAAGGGGGAACTCGATGGTACCTCATCCAGAAGAGCCAAGCCCTCAATGGAGGTGGGAAAAGGCTGGGACCTGCTGTGAAGGGCGCAACCCAGCATGTCCAAAAGTCCAAGGCAACAAGTTTCGTGGGAGCCTCCCCCCCCAGTGACTGTGACTGTTGTAAACCCTAAGTTAGGCACCCAGATTCAGTTTAGGGCACTGATCGACTCTGGATGTGCCCAGGATTTAATTAGCCCTGCGCTAGTAACTGGGCTAGGAGTACCCATCCAAGTACTCCTGGAACCATAGTGTTCACCCAGATGGATGGGTCCCCCATGAAAGAGGCCTGCAAGTACCAGATCATGCCCCTGGTGATGGGGATGGGGTCTCACTGGGAGCACCATCCCTTCATAATCAACCCCTCTGCCAAATTCTTGATGGTGCTGGGCAAACCCTGGCTCCACAACCATGACCCGTATGTACAGTGGAGTGGGGGGGGTTGCATTTCCTGGACCCCCGGTGCAAGGCCCATGGGTGGAATTCTGAGTGGGGGGAGGCACCAGCTCCTGGCCCAAATCGGATGTGCCTAGTGCAAGAGGAGCTTGACTCAATTGCTCCTGAGTACAGAGACTTGGCCCAGGTGTTTGAGGAGGAGGTAAACGAGCTCCCCCCACATAAATCAGACTGTGCTACTGAAATTTTTCCAGGGCACAATATGCCCAAAGGGAAGTTATATGTGATGAGCCCAGGTGAAAAAGAGAAGCTGCACAAGTTTGAGGTTAAAAACCTGGCCTGGGGTTTTATCTGCCCGGCATCCTCCCCATTTGCTGCTCCAATGCTTTTCCAGAAAAAGAAGGATGGGGGGTTAAGACTGTGACTGAAAAAAAGTAGGGGGGGGAGGGGAAAACTCAACCCAAGATAGCACTGCAAACCAGAAGGGTTAAGCTGACATTATATATTATAAAAGTACAAAATTTATTAGGGTATACACATATTAAAATATATATGAGTTAAAAATATATATTTCCAAATATCAGACCAATAAAAGCATATCAAATATTAATACACATGATAGGTCAACACTTTCCAACTGAAGACCAAACGTGTTTCGGCCTCAAAAGGCCTTCCTCAGTGGTCACTATTACAACATAGTATAGACACACATTCAAACATATGTATACAAGATCTTTAGTACACTTGTATAGCAACCAGATGTTATATCCTGAAATTATAAAAATAGAAGGAGGGGAACAAGGGAAACAAAACTCAAATTAATATTTCAAATATATGCCAAATCCTTATTAGTTTCCACAATTAATTATTTCAACCTATAATTACCTTATATGTTGTGTAATTGGGTCACTGGTATGAGTGATGGGCCATAGGTATAGCCATGTCCATTCCAATTATTCTAAATAAAAACCACGACATGAAATAATGAAATTATTATATTGATAGTTCCCATTATGTATTTAAAGTAATATAATAACTGTGAATAATTAAACTGACCAACAAACCTGGTAACCAAGATTTCATAAGTCTGAATGTGTGTCACTCCATCAAGGTAAAGATTCTGCTATAGGCTGCTGTGTTGGCCACCATATATAGTTATTCTAAGGTGATGTAATCACCACTTAACATTGTACCATGCCAATCAGGTGAGATACAAGATGGGAGGGGGTAGAGAGGAGAGAAAGACCAAGAACCTATGGGGAGGAGTGGGGGAAAGAACAGGTCAGTACAAACAATATTTTAAGAAAGCAGATACAGATGTTCATAAGCAGCAAGTCTAGTCCAGATCTTCATTCAATCCAAAAGGGGCCCACGTCTGCAGTTGATGAATCCAAAACATCTCTCTTCTCAGGAGCACTCTGCACATGTTGGGGTTGGTAGTCTGTACAGTCTCAATAATCCAAAACTTTAGCTATGCGTCAATTTACTAGGCTACTTTGATGTAGCAGGCATCTTTTCAGCTCTGAGAACCTTAGCGTCCTTGAGTTTCAGCTTTCCAAGTTTGCCTTTGTTTTACATGTTGGAGGGATGGCACAGAAAGGGGGTAGATAGCCATTACTTTTGGCAGGTAGAATTCCAAGGGGTGATTGGTTCTAAACCTTTTAGGGCCCTTGTTTGAACCCTGTATATCTTGCTTTCATGCCTTTTACCTTAGTTCTAACATAGCCAGTGTACAGGCTGGATCCTATCAAAGTCTCAATAAACCTATCATTCTCCAGAATGAATGTTGTTGGGAACCGATTTATCCAGGAGTCTGACACTTGGCTTGCTTTCCTTTAATCCCTTAACTGAAGATGGCAGGGTTCAAGCCTCATACATGCACTATACAATTGAGCCCCCTTTCCCCCCTCCCCTGCACAGTAAGAAAAGATTAAGAAGCACTTTATCATTGCACCCTGAACTGATGCAAATCAAAGCCATTCCTTCAAAATCATCACTACAAAACTGATGCAAACCATCTGAAGCCCTGGTCTGGAATATTCATGCAACAATGAAACGGTCCCACACAGCAGGGTTATGGAACTTGTATCAAATGTAGCTCAGAGGTTAAAGATGCTGAGCTGCAGAACAGGAGGGAAGGTCTGTAGTTCGGCAGTTTGAGACCCAAGTGCCATGTGACGAAGTGAGCTCCCGTCTCTGGTCCCAGCTCCTGCCAACCTAGCAGTCTGAAAGCAAGAAATTGCAAGTAAATAAATCGGTACCATTTTGATGGGAAGGTAACAGCGTTCCATGTGCCTTGGTGTTTAGTCATGCCAGCCATATGACCATGGAAATATCTTTGGACAGAGCTGGCTCTTCGGCTTGGAAACGGAGATGAGCACCACCACCTAGAGTTGGATTTGATTAGCTTTTGAGCAAGGGAAACCTTTACCTTTACCTTTTATCAAATGTATGACTTCTAGTTTAATCAGTGCACATGCACACAATTTCACTGAACTGTTGGTTATTACTGTGGCTTCAGAGATATATAAAAAAGACACCAGGGGAAAACAAATTGACTATATTCTGGGTTGTTTTTTAAAAAACTTTACTTTTTTAACCATTTTTTTACATATTTGAACAGCTTGCAGGAAAAAAAATTCCTGGCAGGCTGAGAAAGAAAGCTACTGCAAAAACCACTAACTCCTGTGCTTATAGACCCTCTCTCCCAGGTCGTCATCACCTTTAAGCAAAGGGGAGCGCTGTCTGCAGTCCTTGTGGAAAGCAGCTGTCCTCTGTCTTCCAGGGGTAACATTCTTGTGTGGCTTCCACAGCTCAATGTGAATCTCTACTGACACCAAGTGGACATAGTGCATAAGATAATTCTTATCCTTTCACACACACCCCTAAACACATTATCATCAAATGTCCATCATTTTTTCATTTGTGTATTTATACGTCTCCTTTCCCACTGACCACAGTGTGTCAATTGACCAAAAAAAACAAGCAAAAAACCCCCTCTGACCCATAGTTATTATGTTGGTTGCAACAAACATAAGTGCCATCAATTTGCAACCCATGTTTGGCAACCCCAGCAAGGGGCTTTCAAGGCAAGTGAGAAGCAGGGGTGGTTTACCATTGCCTTCCTGTACAGAGTCTTCCCTAGTAGTCTGCTATCTAAGTACTGACTATGCTTAGCTTTCAAAATCTGACATAACATGCTGCCTACCCTGACCCACAGGTAATAGATAATTAAAATTTTAAAAGACAAGAAACACACAGCTATACAACTTTCCCCTAAAAAGCAATGCCCTTTGGAATTAATGGCTTCATAAAAAGAACAGTAGGTGGACAGCATTTGGGCTTCTGCACTGAGTTGGGGGCAGGCTTCGTTATGCTTGAACTGCCACCCCCAAAGACCAGGTGCTGTGACTGTACAAACAGTTCAAAGAAAGAGCTCATCCAGGAGGAAGCCCTGAATGGACATGTGGTGGTGAATTGTCTCATAACATGTAAAAAAATCAGAGACAAAAATAGCATTCCAGACATGCCATCTTTATTCTTATATCTGCATATGATACACATAGATTCAGTGGGAACCCTTATGCCTAATGGCCATCAGCTAAATCCTTCATGGTAGGATTTTTTCCTGTTTCATGAGGCATTCCACCTTTTTAAGGGTTTGAGGGAGAAATCTGGGATTTTATCTTCAGTGCAAGGTGAACTCTCCTTCAGTTGCCATCACAAGTGATTGCACATGCTCTTGAGCTCTCTCATTGTGATCATGTATGCTGCAGAGATACCATGGGTAGGTCAGGTGTTATTAAAAATCAGCTTTGGCACCTGCACTGTTGGCAGCATTTATCACAGTAGTGCAGGGGTGCCAAACATTTGGCCCGGGGGCCAGATCAGGGCTTCTATTAGGCCCACAGTGGAACTGGTGATCTCCTGCTTCCAGTTCTGCTGCTGCTGCATCATAGCCAGACTCTCTTAATCACTCAGCCAATTCATGTTTTAACCTGGGTCCTAGACCCAGAACTCTGAGCATGAGATTTCTGTGGTGAATGTCAATAAATCAAAAGTAGGTTTGCAGCTTACAGATACACACTTGAACAGCATACTCAGGATTGCAACAGCACAGACATTTTGATGTGATAATTCAGAGGAAGAGGTGTCATTTATCAGACTCTGTTAAATAAACAAAATATTGCATGAGTGCTAATGTTTTAAGCATGTTTTTATTTTAAGTAAAAAAAACCCTTTGTGTTTGTGTCCTTTATAAAGTTTATATCTCTGCTACCTGGCATTACCTTTTACGCAGGGCCTGGCCCAATGAGGCCTCATTTACGTCAGATCTGGCCCTCATAACAAATGAGTTTGACACCCCTGCAGTAGTGTATGCTTAGAATTTACTGGCTTGAGTTGCAGTTTCTAAGTGCTGTGTTCGTGATCCAGTTTAGAGTACTCAGTGGAAACTGTGATTTAAGAACCAGGTAGGCAACACTAGAAAGACAAGCCACCCAATTCTCCCTCTCCTCCATTCTACCCTATCTCACCCCAAGGCAAAAAAACGAATTGTCTTTTTTAAGTCCCCACTGCTGGACCTGTTGGGTGGGCAGGGGAGGGGAAGGGAATAGCCACAGAGAAAACAGTCTGAGAATATGTGAAAACAAAATATTGGGTACAGTTATGAAGGGGGGGGAGAGAGAGAGAGAGAGAGAATATTCTTCAATAGTGATGTTCTCAATTAGGGATCAAATTGAGATTGAAACAAAGGAATAATTGTCATTTCAGTAATACAGCAGTTAAAAGTGTGAGCTTTGATCCAGAGAAGCATCAACTCATTTTTATTGTATTTATTTACTCTTTTTATATCCTGCATTTCCTCCCAATGGAGACCCACAGCAGCGTACATAATTCTTTGGCACAATATTTTATATGCACAACAACCCTGAGAGGTAGATTATGCTGAGGCCCAAGGTCACCTAGCAAGCTTCCATGGCAGTGTGGGGATTTCAGCTTGGGTCTCCCAGATCCTAGTCTGACATACTAATCACTACTACACTGGCCACCTCATCTTAGCTACAAAGTCATGGAACTTATCTCAGGCCCCGGTCACACTGGGGGAAAAGGCATGGCTGAAGTGCAGCTTTTTGGAGCCGCATCAAAAGATAAGTGCGGCGGGATCAGACAGATCCCCTGAGCCACCACGTAGTTGCTCCCTGGCATGATCAGATGCCGTGGGGGGAAGCCACGGACAGGGGAATGAGGCGAGCCTGCTGTGCAAGCCCGGGCATGCGCAGTTCAACAGGGCCTGGAAAGCTGCATGGAGAGGGGCGTGGCGGCGATCAGACGCCCGCCCCTGCTGCGTGTCAACCGGCTGGTAGCACTGTTTTGGTGCTACCTTTTTGATGTGCGGTTTCCCCGGGATGGGATGGATCGAGGACAGGTGCACTCCACTTCCCAGATGTTGCGGTATGATTGCGCCCGCTTGATGCACCCCCGATCCATCCCTCTTGCATGGCAAATCCTCTTGTGTGACCAAAGCATCAGTCAAGCAACTTTCTTTCATCTTCAGGCACATTTCCCAGCTGTAATATTTCCAGTTCCAGTTCCAGTTGGGTGGCGGCTGTTGAGTGAAGCCCTGGTTTTAAGGTTTTAACTAAGGCTTTTAAAACAATGTGTACTCCTTTTTATCTTCTCTGGATAACTTTTTAGTATAACTTCAGCTGTGTAGCCAGGCAATTTGCCTGTTCTTATCTTGGTAATTAGTTTGTTTGAGTTAATTCCCAAGAGACTGAAGGAATTCAGGAAGTCTTCTGAAGCAGTCAAATATTTTGAGCTACCGTGGACTTTGGAATTTCAAGGAAAGAGAAAGAAAAATTGGGAGTTTTCTTGGGAGTTTGAAATATACCTTATTTGTTTGTTTTTGATTGACTGGTTTTACCCTACCATTTGATCCAATTGGATCCAAAAGTGGCTTAAATAAAGTAATAGAATGCAAATAAATTTGTGGTGCTTCCACCCTCTCTGACATAACGTCTGCACTGTCATTTTTGCCATTCGTTTGTCCCTGTTGCTTCAGGGTCCCCGTCCCCCCCCATGTGATTTGCTCTCTTGAGTAGTCCCAGGGGAGCAAAAAACATGTGAGAAGGGGGGGGAACCAAAGCAATATTTGCAAAGGAGTGACAAAAGTGACAGTGCGGACATGGCCTATATAGCATAGCTTTGGGGTAGTATCTTACCCAGACTCTAGGTATTACTAAGCCACTGTGCTGGTTTCCATTCCATTGTATCTCACTTCATTTAAGCACCTCCTTGGAACAAGATGATCCATTACCATGATGCATCTTCTCACTTTCTTCCCCCAAGGACTGCAGTTCTTTCTCACTATTCAAAAGTAGAGATGGGGATCCTATCATGGAGGGTGGTTGTGAGAGTTACTAAATTATTAAGACACTGTGGGGAAGTGGGGTAGGTTTGGGTTTGAATTCCCATTATGCCTGATGATCACTGAGTGATCTTGGGCCAGCCACTCTCTCTTTCTCAGTCTAACCTAGCTAACAGGGTTGTCATAAAGATAAAGCAGGGGTCAGAGAACCACAAATACCACCCTCAGCTTGTTAAAGAAAGGGCTGCATGTGGAGAAATGCCCTCCACCATAGAATTCAGCCCAAGAATTCACCAACTGGGACTGCAGTCTGTGCATGAGCTGAGACCCAGCTGCAAGCTCATAGCTGACTGAGAAGAAAGAGGATAGAGGATGAGTCATCAAGCACCTGAGCACAGAGCACTCCAGGGCTTAGTTATGCATATGGATCTGGCTGAGTAAGACAAAAAGTTTACCCAGTGGCAGATCTATATTTTGGGACCCTGAAGCTTGAACTGTTATGGGGGCCCCTTCTGATTTGCTAAGGGCTGAGCTGTAGAACTATGAAGCCATGCACCAACGAAGGATTCAAGGATCCAGCTGCCAAAATGTGGGCTATGGTCCCGGTCACATGCAGAAGTAGCTGCGCAATAGGAATGAATGCCGGGTGGGTTTTAAGGGTGCGATCACATAGGAACATCTGGCAAGCGTCCCACACCCATCAGCAACCCATCTCACTCCACTGAAGAAGCAGAATTAAAAAATACCACGGAAAGTGCTGTATCAAAAGGGTTTGCGGCGGGCTGCAGATGGACTTCCCTGTGTGATTGCTCCGGTGAACTCCCATTGCATCAGTGATCCCTTGTTGAAGCTCACTGGAAACACATGGTGACAGAAAAAACCCGATTCGGCCACTGGTGCATCTGATCATGCAGTGGCAGGTCAAATTACTGCAGAGCAAATAGCCTTGCTTCTCCCCCCCCCCATGTTATCTGGCACATGTGACTGGGACCTATGAATAGATTCTGGCAAGCTCAGCAAGCCCATACAGCTGGGGGTTCAGGTGCTGCAAGCCCCCGAGAAAATTTTGAAATTTGACCGATTACAGGGACATGTTTAGGCCATATGAAATGGGCATTAGGACATATTCTAAGGTCAATATTAAGCATTTCAACCTACTGGCTTATGATTCTGTCACTAAAATAGCTTTATTTTAATGACAAACACTTTAAAAAACTCCATCAATTTTATTGAAAAATTCACTCATTTTTTAAAAAAGTTTCTTCTGGGCCCCTCCAGGATTAGGGCCCCTGAAGTTTAAGCTTCATTAGTTTCACAGTAGATCTGCCCCTGGGTTTACCATCTAACTATTTGCTAGATTATCACGTCTAATGGACAGAGACTGGGACAGCCAAAAGGTTAAATGGTATTTTCCTTTGGAGCAGGAAGGAGGGGGACACCAAAGGATAGATTATAAATTCTCAGAACACAAGAAAGGAGCTGTCTTTGTTCAACTTCCCCAGATGGACACAAGCCATAAAGGACTAAGTGTTTTCTTAGGAACCTCATCTTGCCACATGTTGAAGGACAATAAGAGAAGTCCCAAAGCTAAGAAGGACTTTAAATGTTGCAACTTCAAGAATTTCTAGCTTATCCTAATTAAACATCAATTAGGAAGGATATGTATAGAGTTTATTGTATAGAGTTTAGCTTATCCTAATTAAACATCAATTAGGAAGGATATGTATAGAGTTTATTGTATAGAGTTTATTGTTTAAAGGACTGGGTGTTTTCATCTTTTCTTTATATCCTTTTTCAGCCTGGTGCTTAAATAGACCATTTGTGCTCTTTTAATGTTTGTTTGTTAAACTCTCTTATATCATGAATGATCAAAGCCTGATCTCTGTAAACACACCAGGACTATTTGGTCTTGGTTTCCAGAGAATGGTAAAGAGGAGGGGCAGCAGATGAGCTTGCCATCCCTTCCAGGGCTTGTGAGACCATTTCCTTCACAGAATGAATAAGATCAGCACTTAAGAAAGAGCGCTATATAAATGTTACATATTGCTATTATCATAATCACCATGTAATCACTGTTTCTGTTGCTGTGTCTTGTTCTGTCTGCTTCCAGTGTTTCCTCAGACTCTTGCAGTACTTCCAAAACTGCCTCATTGTGGCTCTACTAAATATAAAATTGTCAGATGCTATGGAACCAAACTCTGAACACTTGCAAAAGCTTAAGTTTCAATGGAGGAAAGTCAGGAAAAGGATAAAGTGTTCTCCTTTACGAAATTCAACCATGCCAGTTTCTTTCTGTAAGAGAGCTTCGCATTTTGGGAGAACCTCTCACCTTGCATAATAGAGTTTGCAGCTTTGCTTACAGTGGCCACTGTGGGTACAGACCTCCTCCAGCTTTTAAACGCAAATAATTCAGCTTCAACTTTCACCCAAGATGATCCTGGCATCATAATTTTTCCCACCACCTGGATTATTTGTATGACACCATTGATGGTGGATTTTTAGCTACTAGAAATTCGAATTGTATGTTTTACTTTGATGAGTCAGAAAAATGTATGTGGGTATTCTTCTAGATAATAATTAATATAGGTAAAACGTGAACACTTGGAGAAGCTGTACTTGAACTTATCTTCCAGTTGTGTTTTTTCTTAATGCACCTCTGGCAAATAAAAACCCTTCCAGAATTTCTAACTAAGACCTCTACAAAACATGGAATCCCAGAAGTGGTTTCTGTGGTACAATAGTCCATGGCATTGCAAACCAGATGTTTTTGGTGTGAAAGAATATGGATGACCTGGGAATTAAAGCCAGGGCTCTTGGCTCCTTTCCAGCAGTTCACCCCAGGTCCCCACTGGTCAATTACTTTACTTGATGTGTCTAATCAACAATATTATATATGTGATGCTATAAACATTTGTGTTTAATATTAGCTCATAACTCAGCATCCCAAACCAGATGTTTTAGGTGAGAAAGAAATTGATGAGTTATCAGAGGATTGGACCCAGGCCTCTTGGCTCACTTCCAGATGGCCCTACCAGCTGAACTGCAAAACTAGTGGGGTTACCTCCCACTCCCTTCTGGTCAATTTCTTGTCATGAAAGGGAAATAAAAGTATTTCTGATCTCTGGTACCACACCATGTACATGTAAGAAGAATTTTTAGAATGATTTCTTTAAAAAACACATTAAAAGCACAGGTGTCACATTTGTATCAAGGGAGGTATGGTTTGAATGGGACAATTTAAACTTAACCCCACACCCTTTATATTGGATATAATATATATTTTACCACTGTTTTCATACAATTGCTGGATGGACCTCTTACTGATTCCCCAAAGGAACATTTAAAGGGTAGCACTGTAATTCTCATCCATATTAGTACCTATACAAACATGATGTTTTAATTCAGGAGCGTTCCCATTCTCATTCTCTCTCTCTCTCTCTCTCTCTCTCTCTCTCTCTCTCTCTCTCTCTCTCTCTCTCTCTCTCTCTCTCTCTCTACTACTACACACACACACACACACACACACACACACACATACACACATCTTTAAAAATCCTTCTTTGAGTATAAGGATTAAGTGGAAATCTGGTCATACAATAAACTGCATAGTTTGAATAAAGTGTGTATAAGCTTTAACCACAGTGATTTTCCACCACTGTTATAACTCATGTTTCTGTGAAACTTGTTTCAGTGATAAAGTAGCTAGCGGGAAAATGCAGCCATTTCTCCCCCTTGTAGCTTCTTATCAGGCAGGTACATTGCTGGAGAAATTGTTGTTGTTGTTCAGTTGCACAGTCGAGCCCAACTCTTCACGACCCCATGAACCACATCATGCCAGGCCCTCCTGTCTTCCACCGTCCTCCAGAGTTTGCAGACACTTTAAAGATATTTTAAAATATATTTCTTTCACTGAAGCTTCTGAACATCAGATGGAGATAATTAAAACAAGGTGAACTCAGGTGGGAAGAAAGGCAATTTTGTTACAATTCTCAAAATGACTAATTAAAACCTTTCCACGGATGCAAAAACATGCCTATTTCAGGAACAGATGGCAGCTAGCCCTTATCAAATTCAAGTGTTATTTTTTGTCTCACTTTTAGTTGCCAGATTCAAAGGATCTGTGTTTGAATGATGTGCCAGCAGATTATATCATGTGGTGAAGGTCAGTTGGTATTCTTCAGGAACTCACTCAATGGTTATCTTAGAAGATGGTAACAGATGATGGTGTCTGCAATGGAACAGGCACAAATACCATGACTTCTCTCTCTCTCTCTCTCTCTCTCTCTCTCTCTCTCTCTCTCTCTCTCTCTCTCTCACTCACACACACACACGCATACACACAGACACACAAATGTGCATACATCAAATAGCTGGTATTCTCAGGATAAATAATATAAAACAGATACGTTAGTTTGCTTTAAATCATTTATTTTGATTACAATATTTAGGGTTTGGCAGTATTTGGCCTCCCCCCCCCATGAAGTCTGCATTTGTAAACTCAGCCCTTCTCATTCATGGCTGTTATAATTGGGCTGGGCTGGCGAAGTGTGTCCAAAAGGTAATAAATATATCTCTGCAGGAAGGTGCAGTTCCAACTGCCTTGAAATAGGCGGTCGTGTGACCCTCCTGAAGAAGGCCTCCCTGGACCTTTCTGACCTGAACAATTACTGCCCAGTGGCCAACACTGCATTCTTGGCCAAGGTGCTGGAGTAAGTGGTAGCCACACACCTTCATGCAGTTGTGGAGAAGATGAGTGATCTAGACCCATATCAATCAGGATTCAGACCTGGGTTTAACATGGATCACCTTGGTGGATGATCTTTTTCAGAAGAGTGATAGGGTATGTGTGTGTCTGTTGGTTCTCCTGGAACTCTCTTTGGTTTTCAGTACCATTGATCATCATATTGGAGAGGCTGATTGAGTTTGCAGTAGGGGTATACCATGCTTTGGGTTCTGCTCAAGCTGACAGGCCAATTTCAGAAGGTGGAGCTGGGGGACTGTTGCTTGATCCCATGGCATCTTGCTTCCCATGCTGTTTATTACCTACATGAAACAGCTGGGAGTGATCATCAGGGCATTTGGAATGAGATGCCACCATTATGCAGATGATACCCAGGTCTACTTCTCCTTAAAGCTGAGTAGTGTCAATTTGTGTAAGTCCAAAACAGGTGCCTAGAAATGGTAATAGGATGGATTACAGTAAACAAAGTGAAGCTCAATACAGACAAGATTGAGATGCTGCTGGTCAAAGGAACAGGTTCAGAACTTGGGGTACTGCTGGATGCTGGCTACAGTTCAAGACCGCATTTCCTCTGTGGCATGTAGTGCCTCGTTGTTCCTTGAAAGCATAATCTGGCCACAATGATTCATGTTCTGATTATATCCAAGTTATTTATTTATTTTATAAAATTTATATTCCACCTTTCTACTCACAAGGGCCACCAAGAATGCTAGCAAATAAGACATACATAATAAAATCACATTTTAAAAATTACAAGATTGCTGTGTTGTATTTTACGTGGGTTAAATACAATCCATCTTGAAACCCTGTGAAATTAAGCATCATTCCACTCCTTCTGATTCTTATTCATCAGTAGTGGTCACCAATAATGCTTAGTTGTGGAGGAACCCTCCAATATCCTTAAAGGAAAAAAACAACAACCCCCAAAACACTATTTCAATGAAATTGACCACCAAATCTGCTAAAATTTACACAATGCTGCAGCGTTGCCCCCTGCTTAATGGAGATTGGAACACCACCTGTTTTGTAGCAAGTCCAGACTCTTAGAAATGCAGTGGTCCCATGGTACTTTAAAAGGGCTTGTATTCTCCAACAGTGAGTGAAGCAAAGCACTATCATAGCACATCCTGTCATCTTTCCAAGCTTGCATGTACCAGCAGCTGAAATGAGCTGCTAAAAGCAGCAAAGATGTTGCTGAGTTGGTTTGGTGTTAAACATTCTATTTTCCCTGACCATGCATGAACTGCTGAATTGGCAAATCTTCAAGTGCAGGGACTGGACCTCCTTGGTATAGCATGCCAGGTCTAAAAGAATGGTTAACAGGGATAGTTAACAGGTGTTTTTATTGCTAATTGAATCTCTAGTTCATTAGGGCTTCCTGCATTATGCAGATCCTGAGAAATGGTTCATGGTTATTTATTGGGAAGACAAAAAGGCTGACAATATCTTGGAGGGAGTCCAGTGTTCTAAGTATTTAGCAAGGTTGCAGTGGAATAAAACTGTAGTTTCTAAAAGTGCTGGCTATAATAAGGTCTTATTTCAAAGGATATATTTTGTCAGTGGGGGCTTGAAGTACATAGGAAGGAATGTGTTGTTCTGCACCTTTCTCCTGACCCAGGAAATGCACTGATCTCAATGGCAGAGCCAAGATTTACTACGTGGCTCTAGCACCCCATACATGCTAATGAGAACTAACCCAGTGGATATAGTATGGTGGTTTCCAGGCATTGTTGGGCTGCATGTTGCAATACCTTTGGGCCACTTCACAGCTTATCAGAATCACTAGGGATGGACACAGACTTGAATCCAGGCTGAACATTGCCTTTTGGGGGGCTCTGATGGACCAGCTCAAAGGTCATGTGTCCGTAAGCTTGAGTGCCTGATCTTTGCACTCTGAGCTCGGAAGCGTTGGCTACTTTCACCAGAGAAACCCCACCCCTGCTGTTTCGTGCCAAAATGTGGGTGTGGGTGGGATTTTTGGCCATCGAGGGACCAATGCCAGGCACCCAAGGCCGACAAGCATCTCTGATTTCCAATCAGAAATGTCCATCCTTCTCCCTCGGAATGGGAGGTGTGTGTGTATATATTCCCAGGTGGTGTGTGACCGTCCTTTGTTTCACATCGTGGTCTCTTGCAGTGCAGTGCTCCTTTTGCATGCAGAAAAAATCTTGTCATGGCTGGCTGGGGGGGTGGAGAAACCAGCTGGATCTCCTGGTGATGACACCAATCACCAGAAGAAAAACATCTTCCATTCCCCCCCTTTCTGCGTTTCTCCACTGCAATGCCTGGTTGCTGGCTGCCTTTTCTCTCTTCCATGCGAGGGGTGGGCAACTGGGCTTGAATTCTTTTGCTTTCACAATGCGTTTTTGGTTTGACTCTGGGGTTGCCTGTTTCCTTGGCAAGTCAAGCAGAGGAGTCATCCCAACCCTTCTGTGGGTTCTGCAAGTGGCTGTTTTCTCTGCCCACTGGCAGTGGGGTTTGACTTATCTGTTCATCCCAAAAGGACACCTGCTCTCCCCTGGCCAGTTGGTGACCAACCATCTAACCATGCTCGGGGGGGTGGGATTGGTGGTGACTGCCCTTAGCACTCGCTGTGGGTCTTTTCCTCTTTCTGCATCCTGCCTTCCTGGGTTGCTGAAGTCCCTCACCTTAGAGTTCCTTCTCCCCCCACTTGCCCCTCAGCAACTAAGTCTCAAACCACCTTTTGGGGTGGGGAGCTGCTGGCACTGGCAAAGTCCCCATGGGTATGGGCCGTGGTTCCTCTCCTCTTTCTGCACTCTGCCTCCCTGGGTTGTTGAAGTCCCTCACCTCAGAGTTCCTTCTCTCCCCCCCTTTCACCCCTTGGTCACCAAGTTTCAAACCACTTTGTGGGGTGGGGAGCTGCTAGCACTGGCAAAGTCCCCCTGGGCACGGGCCTTGGGTCCTCTCCCCCTTCTGCACCCTGCCTCTCTGGGTTGCTGAAGTCTCTCTCCTCAGAGTTCCTTCTCTCTCTCTGGGCAACCAAGATTCAAAACACCTTCTGGGGTGGGGAACTGCTGGCACTGGCAAGGTCTCCTGGGCATGGGCTGTGGGTCCTCTCCCCCTTCTGCACCCTGCCTCCCTGGGTTGCTGAAGCCTCTCCCCTCAGAGTTCCTTCCGTCTCTCTCTGGACAACCAAGACTCAAACCACCTTCTGGGGCAGGGAGCTACTGGCACTGGCAAGGTCCCCTGGGCACAGGCCATGGGTCCTCTTCCCCTTCTGCACCCTGCCTCCCTGGGTTGCTGAAGTCTCTCTCCTCAGAGTTCCTTCTCTCTCTCTCTGGGCAACCAAGTCTCAAACTACTGGCTACTGGCACTGGCACTGGCAAGAGTTCCTTCTCTCTCTCTCTGGGCAACCAAGTCTCAAACTACTGGCACTGGCACTGGCAAGGACCCCTGGGCACAGGCCATGGGTACTCTCCCCCTTCTGCACCCTGCCTCCCTGGGCTGCTGAAGCCTCTCCAGTCAGAGTTCCTTCTCTCTCTTTGGGTGACCAAATCTCAAACCACCTTCTGGGGCAGGGAGCTGATTGCATTGGCAAAGTCCTCTGGGCACAGGCTGTAGGTCCTCTCCCACTTCTGCAGTCTACCTCTCTGAGTAGCTGAATACTGTCCCCTGTGAGCTCCTTCTCTCTGGCCAGGAAAGTGGGCACCCCACTCTAACCATTTCCTAGGGGAAGTTTGCAGACTGCCCTTGGCATTGACTATGCGACTCGCATTTCTTCTTGGAAAGAATGCCCCCCTTCCTGCTTGGGTCACTGTGGTCTCGGATTTGGCAGTTCCTTCTCTCCTGTGAGAAGTGAGCACCCCACTGTCAAAGCAATTGGGGGAGGCAACTGTCCTTGACACCAACTGTGGGGCTTGCCTTCACTGCCCCTGCCAAAATAAAGAAACCATTCTCTCTGGGTGGGTCAAGTCTCTGCCTTTGGTCCCCCTGCTCTCCTCTGACTGTTGCAGTGGGAACTTGCCTCGACTGCCCCTGTTGAAAGGGGGAAAACACCTTCTCCCTGGGTTGGTTGAGTCTCTGCCTTTGGCCCCCTTCCTCTGCCAACGAGGCTCCCGACCCTCGCAGCATTCCCCTGTGACTTGAGCAGCCACTCTTTCACTCCCACTACCTGGGTCTTACATGTGGGGACATGAGGGGCTCGTGGCAATGGACATGGGTAGATGAGAAGACAGGGCACTCTGACCACAGGTGGTGGGATATGACCGCATTCTCCCACACTGGTGCCTTCCTGCTTGGGTACTTTGTTAGCAGCCTCCACATCAGATTCCCCTCCAGAGTCAACAGGGCTGGTCTGGGTAACTGGACGAGAGCCCCCCAGTTCCAAATGGGCCACAAGGGGAAAGTACACATAAGAGGGAGGAGGCCGCTGTCACTAGTGGTGAGGGTGGTGATGATGGCCACAGTGTGTCATCCTGTTCTGTGCCTGGGGATTCCCGGCCATGATCGCCTGCCTGTCCCTCAACCATCCACCAGAGGGTGGACCCCCACTCCCCCAAGCCTGCTGCCTGGCATGGCGTGCACACTCCTAGTCAATGGGGAAAGGGAGGCTGGGAAGGGCAGGCTGCCATGGTGGGGTCTGTGGCCTCCCCCATGGGTTCCCCCAGGCAAACCATCCTTCATGAGATCATGTGTGTCGGGTCCTCCCCAGCACCTAGGAAGAGGATGAGGGCCAGGACTCATGAAGCAATCACTCAGTACATCAGACAAATGATTGCCCTGGATGACCAGCCTTTCTCACTGGTGGAGGATGTGGGCTTTTGGGGGTTCCTATGTTGTGTGGCCCCATGGTACACTATTTCCTCCCAGAGGACCATGAGCTGGCATGTACCGCCCGCCATGTGTCAGTCTGAGGTGCGTCTGGTGAAAGCCAAGCTAGCCAAGGTGCAAGGGAGAACTGTCCACCTGATGGCCAACCTTTGGAGCAGCCAGCACCACAGCTACCTCTCCCTCACTACACACTGGTGGCAACCTGAGGAGTTCCAGGGTGGGCAGGGGGACCCGCTGTCCCATGCGGGGATAAGCACACTTCCATCTGGCTACAAGGCAGTGCTCCTCCATGCTCAGGGCATGGACATAGAGCACACGTCAGTGAATATCTTTGCGGCCATTTGGAATAGCCTGAAGACCTGGTTTGGGGGAAAACAGATCACCAGTGGCTACCTGGTCATGGACGGCTGCCTGAACATGTGTAGGGCTGCTGAAAAAGCCAAACTCAGAAACGTTGTCTGCACGGTGCAAAAGATTCACCTGGTAGTGAAGGATGCCCTGGATCTGGGGAGCAATGCCACGGCTGGGGAGGGAACCACCAAGATCTGCTGGTGCTTGGTGGGTCACGTCTTGAGAAGTTTCCGGGCTTCATGGCTACTGAGAGAGATGCAGGGCTAGGTGGCCAAACCTGAGCACTTCCTTCTCCAGGGTGTCGGCACCTGGTGGATCTCCACCTATGCCATGATTGCCCATTTGGTGGAGCAGAGGACAATGGTCCAGGACGTCCTGTCCTCCATGTCCATCTGGGGGGGGGGCAAGCTGAGCATCAGTTCCAACAACTGGCTGATCCTGTCCCAGATGATGCACATCCTGAAACTGTTTCGGGATGCCACCAATGTCATCTGTGTCATCCCCTGGGGCAAGTCATCCCCCTCATTCATGGGCTACATAGGGCAATGGAGTCTGTGCTGGAGCCAGGCCCTGAGGGAACAGAGATTCTCCCTCGAGTCAGGGCCCTGGTCAACAGGTTCCACTGTGGCATTGAGCAGTGCCTGCATCTGCCCCTTGAGGAGCAGGAATTCAGGCTGGCATGCATGTGTGACCCCCATATCAAGGGAAGCATCACCCTCCAAAGTGTGCAGCTTCATCAATGGAAGCGTGAACTATGTCACTGGGTGCGGGTGTTTCAACACCAGGGTTGGGGCCAGAGAAGCTGAGGGACATGGGAGATGGCAAGGTGGAGGAGGAGGAGGAGGAGGAGGAAGATGACTAGGAGGAGGGGCAGGAAGGAGAGGGGAAGGAGCAGGGAGAGCTGGAAGATTGGGAGGCGGAGGACAGTGAGGGGCGCGAGCTCAGGCCCTTGGAACCAAGCAGAGATGGTGCAAGAACCAGGAGTTCTGGATGTCCATCGTGAGGTGGGAAGTACAGAGCGACAGTGAGGGTGCCAGGCATGTGATGGCAGAGGATTCTGCTGAGATTATGGTCTGCGAGTTCTCGGCCAAGCCCCCTGAGCCTGCCCATTCAGATCCACTTGAGTACTGGGTGCACAAGACCACCATATAGCCAGATCTCACCAGCATGGCCACCAGTCTGCTTTCCTGCCCACCCACCAACGTCCAGAGTGAGCGGGTGTTCCCCAGCTGGGAGACATCCTTTGCCTACATTGATCCCGACTACACCCAGCCAGGGTGAATGAACTGTCCTTTCTGAAGGTCAATCTATCCATACTGGGCAACCCAGTTGTTCAGGGTGGTGAAAACCAGGGAGGAGTGTGAGGCACTCCAAAGGGATCTGCTGAGGATGGGTGAGTGGGCGTCAACGTGGCAAATGGGGTTCGATGTGGCCAAGTGCAAAGTGATGCACATTGGAGCCAAAAATCCTAAATATAAATACACGTTGATGGGGTCTGAACTGGCAGAGATGGACCAAGAGAGAGATCTTGGAGTCGTAGTGGATAACTCGATGAAAATGTCTAAACAATGTGTAGCTGCAATAAAGAAGGCCAACACTATGCTGGGGATTATTAGGAAGGGAATTGATAACAAATCAGCCAGTATCATCATGCCCCTGTATAAATCATTGGTGCGACCTCATTTGGAATACTGTGTACAGTTCTGGTCACCACATCTCAAAAAGGATATTATAGCATTGGAAAAAGTGCAGAGAAGGGCAACTAGAATGATAAAAGGGTTGGAACACCTTCCCTATGAAGAAAGGTTAAAATGCTTGAGGCTCTTTAGCTTGGAGAAACGACGGCTGAGAGGTGACATGATCGAGGTTTATAAGATTATGAATGGGATTGAGCAGGTTGAGAAAGAAGTACTTTTCTCCCTTTCTCACAATACAAGAACTCGTGGGCACTCCATGAAACTGCTGAGCAGTCGGGTTAGAACAGATAAAAGGAAATACTTCTTCACCCAAAGAGTGAAGAAGCTGCAAGCATGGACAGTTTCAAGAGGGAATTAGATAAACATATGGAGCAGAAGTCCACCAGTGGCTATTAGCCACAGGGTATAGATGGGAACTCTCAGTCTGGGGCAGGTGATGCACTCTATTCTTGGTGCTGGAGGGGGCAGCAGTGGGAGTGCTTCTGGTGCCCTGGCCCCACTGCTGGACCTCCTGATGGCACCTGGTATATTTTGGGCGCTGTGTGACAGAGTCTTGGACTAGATGGGCCATTGGCCTGATTCAACATTGGCTTCTCTTATGTTCTTATGTTCTTATGTTAACCCTGTTCTGGATGGGGTGGATTGAGACCACGGTCTCTCATCTTTGCTCCTCATGTCTCCCCTTCCTTTCCCCCCTCTAACTCCATGGGTGACCCTGGTATGTGACCCGTGGGGTGCGTCTGTTGATGACTGGGTGGGAGGGAGGCTGCCCCTGCTGGGATGGTTTCTTCTGGGGGCTGGGACTCTCCACCCGTGTGCCCACCACAGACAGGCGGTCACAACATGCTCCTGGATCCCTCCCCAAAGGGGACATGGTTAACGCTGCCTAAAAGCATTTTATGGTCTGTCATCGTCACCCAACTCCCCCAAAAGCAGGGCTGCTAGAGGAGTGAAATATACTGTCACATCACATTCCGGGGTCCCTTCCTGGTCTCTTTGCATCTTCCCCCTGCCAAGGGAGGTCCCGCTCGTCCCATCCCCTGCCACTGGCCTCCTTAACACTACCTCGAAGCATTTCTGGTCTGTTTTCATTGTCCAACCCCCCCCCCCACAAAGCGGGGGTGCTAGAAGGGGAAAATATACTTTCATGTCATGGTCCCAGATCCATCCCCATGGGGGCCTCCCTTCCAGGTTTCCTTATGTCTCTCCTCCCCCCAGAGGATGTTCCACTGGGCCCCTCCCTGGCCAGCACACTCCTTAACACTGCCAAAAAACATTTTATGGTCTGTCCAACCCCCCCAAAAGCAGGGCTGCTAGAGGGGGGAATATACTCCCACATCACATTCCATGGTCCCTCCCCATAGGGCCCACCCTTCCAGGTCTCCTTATGTGTCTCCCCCCCCAGGGGAGGTTCTGCTAGGCCCCTCCCTGGCCAGTGAGCTCCTTAACACTGCCTAAAAACATTTTACGGTCTGTCGTCATCATCCAGCACCCCCCCCCCCAAAGTAGGGCTGCTAGAGTGGGAAAATATACTGTCATGTCACGTTTCAGAGTCCCTCCATGCAGAGCCCACCCTTCCAGGTCTCCTTACATCTGTCCTCCCCCAGGGGAGGTCCCACTGGGCCCCTCCCCAGACGGTGCACTCCTTAACACTGCCTAAAAACATTTTACAGTCTGTTGTCATCGTCCAACCTCCCCGAAAGCAGGGCTGCTAGAGGGGGAAAATATATTGTCACATCAGGTTCTGGGGTCCCTCTCCATGGGGCCCATGCTTCCAGATCTCCTTACGTCTCTCTTCCCCCCCGGGGGAGGTCCCGTTAATTCTATCCCCAGCCGGTAGGCTCCTTAACACTACTTCAAAGCATTTTATGGTCTGTCATCATTGTGCAACCCCACCCCCCAAAGTGGGGGTGCTAGAGGGTGGAAATATACTGTCACATCAGGGTCCCGGGTCCCTCCCCATGGGGCCCATCCTTCCAGGTCTCCTTACATCTCTCCTACCCCCGGGGGAGATCCCACTGGGCCTGTCTCCAGCCAGGGCGCTCCTTAACACTGCCTCAAAGCATTTTATGGTCGGTCGTCATCACCCCCAAAAGCAGGGCTGCTAGAAGGGAAGATTTACTGTCAGGTCAAGCTCCTGGGTTCTTCCCCGCAGGGCCCACCCTTCCATGTCTACGTAACATCTCTCTCTCTTTTTAAAATAATAATCTTTTATTTTTATAACAAAACAAAGATAAAAAACCCCAAAACAATCGTACATACAAACATTCAGTGGGAGCATCTCCGACTCTGAATTATCTGTTAAATTATCCATAGATCTCTCAATAAAAGTATGTTTTTACATCTTGTAATGTTAAATATAACTTTTGCACAATTTATTATAGATACTCTCACTGTCCTCTATTTCGGTTGTTCACATTTCATTTACTGTATTCTTCAATCCATCTGTAGAATTTTGACCATGTATTTTCAAAGTTTTCCTTGTTGTGTCCTTTCAAAATTAAAGTTAATTTATCCATTTCAACAGTTTAAAGTAGTTTGTTTATTATTTCTTATTTGGAAGGTACCTCCTTTTCCCCCCAATATTTAGTGTATAATATTCTAGCAGTTGTAATTGCATACAAAATAAGATAAGAGTCTTGCTTTTTACAATTTTCTGGAAATATATTCAATAAAAAACAATTCTGGTACAAAGGATATGTTATTTTTTTAATTTTTTTGCAATATTTCATGTATCCAAGCCCAATTTTTTTTACTTTTCTCACAAGTCCACCACATATGAAAGAAAGAACCAACATTTTTTTGACATTTCCAACAATCATTTGACATGTTAGGATAAAATTTGGATAGCTTATCTGGTGTAATATACCATCTATAGAACATTTTATAAATGTTTTCTTTATAAGAAATTTCTTTGGTAATTTTTATATTTTTTTCCCATATCTTAGACTATTGATCTAAATCAATATTATGCCCCAAATGTTGAGCCCATTTAACCATAGAGCATTTAACCACTTCATCTTGGTTTTTAATTTCTAACATTGTAACATACAGTTTCTTAATAAGCTTATCACCAGTATAGATCAATATTTTATCTATTTCAGTTGGCTTTTCATAAAAACCCATTTGTTTATCTTTAACATATCTTGATTCTAATGTTGCTCTTTCCCACCAACTCAGTTCTATATCTTGTTTTTTGAGGTTCTCTATTGTCTTTAGTTGGTTTTTATTATCCAACAAACCTTCACAATAATTTTTTTGAAATAAATTTGGATTTGTAAAGCTTCATGTGGTGAGACCCATTTGGGTATTTTAATATTAAAAAGTCTTCTAATTTCTTTCCATACTTTCAATAATGTTCTTCTAAGAAAATGATGCTTGAAATATTTATGTATTTTATCTCTATCATACCACACAAATGCATGCCATTGCAATACTAAGTTGTGTCCTTCTAATTTTAATAGCCTTGTACTTTGCAAAGTAATCCATTCTCTCATCCAGGTCAATGCAGCTGGTTTATAGTATAGAAGCCAAGCTGACAAAGCAAATCCAGCTCTTTCTTTTGCATCTTGCAGAGCTTTTAATTTAATTCTAGGCTTTTTGTTTTACCATATGAATTATGATACCAGTTTATTAAGTTCTGTAAAGTATTGTTGATTTTGGATAATTGGAATTGTTTGGAATAAAAACAACTTTGGTAAGATATTCATTTTTATTCTTCCCATCATGGATATCTGCAAGTCTTTCCATTTCTCCAAATCTTTCTTAATTTCAGTTAAAAGTTTTATATAGTTGTCCTGTAATAGGGAACTACATCTGTTTGCTAAATTTATTCCTAAGTATTTAACCTTCTTTTGGACTTCAATAACTGAAATTTCTTCCAATTTGTGAATTTGTTCTTTAATAATATTCTTTGTTAAAAACTGTGTTTTATTGAAATTAATTTCCAGTCTGGCCACTCAACCATATTCTTGAAATGTTTTCAAAAGTTGTGTCACAGAGTCTAGTGGGTTTTCTAAAATAAATATGAAGTCATCTGCAAAGGCTTGTAATTTATATTCTTCTCCTCATATTTTCAGGCCTTTAATCTGTGTATCTTCTCTAATTATATTGTTCAATGTTTCCAATACAAAAATAAAAAGTAATGGGGAAAGTGGACATCCTTGTCTAGTTCCTTTTGTATCTCAATATTTTGTGATAAGTCCCCATTAACCAATATCTTGGCTTGTTGTTTAGCATAAATTGCTTCAACCATTGTATAAAATTCTTCTCCACATTGCCAAGCTAATAATTGTTCTAGCATAAAATTCCAACTGACATTGTTGAAAGCTTTTTCAGCATCTAAAAAGATTAAAGCCATCTTTTTCTCTGGGTGGGATTCAAAATATTCAATTACATTTAATATTGTTCTTACATTATTTCTGAGTTGTCTTTTTGGTTAAAAAAAAAACAAACCTGCCGGATCTTTATGTATTGTTTCTGTTTAAACTCTTTTCAGTCTTATTGCCAGGACAGAGGGATAGATTTTGTATGACATATTTTAAAGGAATTATTAATTGATCTTCAAAAGTCTGGTAAAATTCAACCAGAAAACTATCAGGACCTGGTGTTTTCCCTTTCTTTTCTTTTTTTTAATGCTTCTGTCAGTTCAGAGATGGTGAATGGGTCATTTAACATTTTCTTTTGTTCTTCTGTAAAGTTTTTTGAATTTTGTTTTTTAAGAAAATCCTTAACCTCTTCTTGTATGGATTCTCTTTTCATTTTTTCATTTTTATTAATTTTCAAAAAGAAAATGAAGAAATAAGCTTGCATATTTTAACACATCGAAGAGAATAAATCATACAGGTAGTAATAAATTGATCATTCCATTTCTCTAATATATTGTTAATCCATTAGTTTTACAAATCACGTATTTCATGCATTTCATCCTAGCTCCCATAATTAAATCTAATATATTATCAAAGTTATCAAATTGATAATAAAGATTTTCTTCAAATATTTAGTTATTTTCCTCCCTAGGGAGCTGTGTTAAGTGTAATCAGTATCTTATTTTCTATTAAAATCACATAGGAGCCAAAACATTGAGATTTCTTCTTCTTTTGACAGTTTAAACACTATCTAAATCTGTGAACTATAAATATTTCTACAAAACACAAATTAAATACTAATACTAATTGAATATTACCAATATCCCACTCAATATAAAACCCACAGATTATAAGGCAAAAAACAAAAACAAACATAAGCAAAAAACAAAATTACAATCATCAACACCTTTTTTCCAAATTTCCAGTTAAGACAAAAACAAAACAAGAATTCTCATCATTATCCACTCTCTTGTTGAAAAGCTATTGTCTACAAAAAAAAAAATGCTATAAATTTTTTCTTTAGGTATTTAGTTGTTTTCCTCCCTGTGGAGTTATATTTATAATAATCAGTATCTTATTTCCTGGTAAGATCACTTAAGAGCCCAAAACTTTGAGATCTTCTTTGACAATTTAAACACTACCTAGATCTATAAACTATACATATATCCAAAGACACAATTAAATCCTAGCTACAAAATAAAACCTTATTTTAACTACTATTTATTACCCAAATATAAACCATAATTAATCCCAATCATACCCTTACTATTCATTATTACCAATCAATACAAAACTCCTACATAATAACACAGAAACACAAAAACAAAAACAAACAAAAAAAAATTTACAATCACAAACACATTCTTTCAAAATTCCAATTAAGTCAAAAACAGTGCAGAAATTCTCATCATTGTCCACTCCCTTCTTGAGAAGCCATTATTTGCCAAATAGAGAAGTTATACTATACACCAAATCATATACTTGTTTCATATTCTTTCCCCATCTTTCTGTTACCTCCTTTTTCCCCTCAATCTCTTTTCGATGTCTTAGGTTCTTGTATTCATGGGGTCTTAACTCTAAGCTTTTATTTTTCTTTTTCAAACTTGTTAAGTCTTTTCGGAGGTATACTCCATGGATATCTGTCTCATGGGTCGCATTTTGTGTAGTAGAAAGCTGCTTATTCAGTAGCTCCCTCTCCTGGCCACAATCCTGTGGTTCAGCTGATGCTTGCAAATGTTGATTGAGTTCTTCATTACTTTCTACATCTAATTGTTCACTCTAAAGATCTTTAAACAAGTTTTTACAAACTGTTTTAACTGCTTGTTCGATTGCATTTGACAAGAATCTTTTAAATTGTTCACAAGTGAGATCTCCTACTTGTATATTCAAGTCTAGCTCTTCCTCTTCCTCTATCACCACCATTTTCTTCCTCCACCACAAATAACACTTTAAATTGTTATTGAAGTTTCATAGCCGTTATAGTATAGCATTCACTAAGTCCCATTATTCTATAAATCTTGCTTTTGGTTAACAATGATCTTACATACCAACTTTTTTTTTATTTTATTTTCTCCTTTCTTACCCCCTCTTCTCCAAAGCAATCCTTTTCCCCTGAGTCTTTCCGTAGCCACTTTCTCCAAGAATTTGGGGGTAACTGAAGGTTTTTTTGGCTTGGTATCAGTTATAACATTGCATGCAAATATGTGAAAAAGTATAAGGATGTGTTACTTGCCATATAATAAGGTTAAAAACAAACAGTTGGTCGCTGCTAGGGAAACATGGTGGCCATGTTTCCTCCCGTCTTCGTTCCTGCTTCTGGGGCACAATGTCAACTCCCCCGCGATTGCCATCAGCAGGAGTAGATAGAGAAAAGTCCTTGCAACTCCACCTCCCTCCAGGAAGTAGAGCGGGACCTGCCTGAGCATTCAGGAGGTCCCAAAAGAGCGAAGAGGAAGTGGGTGTCTCAGGAGCATCTCAAAACGCACCCAGTCACAGCACCGTACTGTGCAGACTCCCCTATGGATTTGCTTTGCTGATATAGCTTCTCATAAAAAGTTTCTACAATCTTTTCAGATCCCTAGGTATGTTTTTTTTTTCCTTCTCATTTTTATCTGTCAATATCTTTATGTGTCTTTTATCTCTTTCTTTCCACAATTTGTAGGTTAGCCATCTGGTTGGTTGGTTTGCATTTTCAAAGTAATTTTGTTTCTCATAAGTAATTTTTTTGGCCGTTTCTTGTGTTAACAAGCAGTTTATTTGATGTTGTAGCATTTTTATACTAGTTCTTGTTTGTTCAGCTATGAGACCTTGTTTCATCTTATCTTCTTTTTAAAGTTGTTCTACAATCTTTACATATTTTTGTTTCTTTTGTTTCCTAATATATGCATCTTCCTTAATTATCCAACCTCTTGCATAGGTCTTGAATGCATCCCATACAACTCGAATGGAAATATCTGGTTGGATATTTTGCTTAAAGAACATTTGAAATTCCCTTTTAGAGTCTGCTACATTTTTTGCATTTTTCAAAGGGAAAGTATTCAAAGTCTATTCTTGACCATAACTTGTGTCTTGCAGAGTAATATGTAAAATCCTTCTTTTGGAAATTTCTTACTCTCCAGGTGTCCACCAAATTATATTCTTCTGCAAGATAAAGAAAGTTCTTAGGAAGCTTATTGCCTTGTTTCTGTTTTCTAGTTTCTGTTTTTCTATCTAAAGTTCTGTCAAATACTACAGTATAATCTCCAATCAAGCACATTTCTTCAAAATCTCATTTTGAAATAAGGTCTTGCAAAGGTTGATAGAATTTATCATGATGCTGATTAGTTTCTTATATATTAACAAACAGGTTTGTTTTGGCTTGTTTTTGAATTTTAACCATCAGGATTCTACCATCTTCAGAATTATATACCAATTCAGGGTGTAAATAGTCTTTCACATATGTTACTAACCCTCTTTATTCTTTTCCTTGTCTGAAGAAATAAAAACTTTTCCAAGTTTCTTCATTTCCAAATATCTTTGATCTGAAGATTTAATGTGAGTTTCTTGCAAACATATCACATCCAATTGCATCTTATTCAGTTGCAAGAATATCTTTCTTCTTTTTTGAGGTGCATTTAATCCATTAATGTTTATTGAAATTATTTTAATTTTCCTTCTAGCCATCCTGTACTTGCTTTTCTGTGTCTACTTTGGTCCTTTGTTGAAATCCCGTGACTATTTGCGATGGTACAATCCTTACTGTTTTTCTCTTGTATCTTGGCGTTTGTCCAGTAGTTCCTGTCACTCCTTGTGATTCCCAAACTCCTTCTTCTGCGTCCTTCTGTTCCTTTTGTTGTGTTTTCAAATCAACTCCATGTGTTTCAATGAAGTCTTCTACTTTGAAGATTGAGTTGATCCTGTGTCTTTTGCCCTTGTAAGTAAAGAGAATGCCTTCTGGTATTAGCCACCTGTATGCAATCCCATTCTTTCTTAATGTACTTGCAAGATCCATATAATCTTTTCTTTTCTCCTGCACTCCTCAAGGGACTTCTTTAAGTATTTTTATCTCTGTATTTTCTATTTGATGTGTCATTGGCAGCTTTAAGAATCTCATCCCTCATAGTTCTCTCATAAAATCTCACATGTACCTCTCTAGGTAATTTTTTTTTCTTGCATAAGCTGAAGGCATTCTATTGTAAACTTCTTTGGGGTTTCCTGTGCTGCCTAAAAGCATTTTGCAAGCGTGTGCACCATATCTATTTTTAGATCCTCTTCCTTCTTTTCTGGGATGTTCTGGAATCTTAATATATAGCTTTATCCATTTCCAATTTTATAAGCGTATCTTCCATGGTATCCTGTTTCAATCTCGTGTCCTGGATTTGAAGGTCTACTTCTTCTGATTTAGTTTCCAACATGTTGTTTTCACCAGAGCAGAGATTTCTTGTTTATTTTCAGCAATCTGTTTCTTGATCTCTTCAGTTTGAATAGTGACTTGTTGGGCCAGTGAATCTAGTTTAACTTGAATAGGATCAACTGCTGCTGCCACCACCTCCTGGATCAAACTTTGGAGGTCCTTTATGGAAATTTGAGCTAAATTGGTGGCCACAGATTTCACTGCCCCTGGAGATGGCTCTCCGGGGCCTTTCCTCGACCCACTAGACATACTTAAGAGTTCTATTAACAACAAAGACTCACTTACCCCTCCCTTTTAGATTTCTTATTAACAACAGAGAATCACTCACCCCTCCCTTCCAAAGACAGACTTCTTATTTTGTTTAAACTTGCTTATCACAATAATACTATAACTATTCCCAAGCTACATAGCCAGGAATTTTATCAAATTATTTACATTACAAAAATAACAGTTTATACTTTGTGCAATAAACAGTGTGTGTAGACCCAACAATACCAAAATTCTTCAGTCACTCAGAAATGACATTGCAAAACACTTTTGTCCTCCTCCTTTCTTCTAGTGAGACTTAAATGCCCCCATTTATAATCCACAAAGCACCAAGACAAGCCACCATTGTAATCCAGTAAAGGGTCTATACCAATCCATAGTAGCTCCAAATAATCCCAATAGAAAAATATAACCACTTGTAAATCCCAAATATGGGGGGGAAGGAAGCTCTTAGTTGTAATCCTGCCAAGTAAATCCGAAGTATCCAAGTTACTGAGTGAAAGAAAATATAATCCAAATATAGTACATAAATATAACCTAATAAAAAATTCTTAAAAGGCCAAAGATAAATCTAAAATATAGTCCATAGAAACTAAGTTGTTTTTCCAATTAAAGCAATAGGCAAACAAAAATTGGAGAAGAGTCCATGTATCCAAATTATTTATCCTTGCTAAAGACAGAGTACCGTTTTAAAGTTATTTATATTGCATTTTAAAGTTATTTATATTGTATTCCAGGGAGCTGCAGTGGCTCAAGTGGTTAAGACGCTGAACTGCAGGCTGTGGAAGGTCAGTAGTTCAGCAGTTCGAGACCCGGGTGTCATATGACAGGGTGAGCTCCTGTCTCTAGTTCCAGCTCCTGCCAACCTAGCAGTTCGAAAGCAAGAAATTGCAAGTAGATAAATAGGTACCACTTCGGTGGGAAGGTAACAGCGTTCCGTGCACCTTGGTGTTTAGTCATGCCGGCCACATGACCACGGAAACGTCTCTGGACAGCGCTGGCTCTTCGGCTTTGAAACGGAGATGAGCACCGTAACCCTAGAGTTGGATTCGACTAGCTTTCGAGCAAGGGAACCTTTACCTTTACCTATATTGTATTCCAAACTATGGTCTAGTATTTAAAAAGTTCTGTTGATAGATTTATTTCCAAAATTCAACCATGTCTCTTAATAGCTCCAAATATGTTCCTCTAGCTGTTCAATGTCTCTTCCAAGCCGTGGAAGTAAAGGAGGGGGGGAGCCCGCCTCTCCTTTTTCTTCTGTCTGGTTTTTAAAGTTTAAAGGGGCCCTTAGCCAGAAATGGTTTCAAAGTTTGTGTGCTTACTTTACTCACAATGTTAAAGTCCTTTTCTTTCCAAGTGGTATGAAGTGCTAGATATCCTGTTCATCCAGTGTTCATGGCTATGCCATTGGCTGCTATTGTGTGCACTCACTCAGATCCTTGGCTTCAGGGTGATCTGAACTCTACCCCCCTGCCACCGCAAGCAGGAGTGCTCAGTTCAAGCCCCCTGCTTGAACCCCCCTTCAGGAAGGTTCAATGGGGTCCAGATGGTCCGGACCTCCCTAAAAGGGTTGGCAATTCAGCTGCTATTTGGGAGCAAGTCCCAGAGCAGTGAAGCTGCCACGCTGCAACCAGAAGTCCCCACTACCTAATGTCTCTCTTCCCCCTGGCAAGGTCCCGCCAGGCACATCCCTGGGAAGGGCACTCCTTAACGCTGCCTAAAAGCATTTCACAGTTGGTCATTGATACCCAGCCTCCCAAAAGCAGGGCTGCTAGGGGGAAAATATACTGTCATGTTATGTTCCAGGGTCCCTCTCCATGAGGCCTATCCTTCCAGGTCTCCTTACATCTCTCCTCCCCCCTGAGTGAGGTCCCACTGGGCCCTCCCCAGCCAGTGTGTCCTTATACTACCATAAAGCATGTCACTATTGGTCATCGTCACCAACCCCCCAAAAGCTGGCTGCTGGGGGGGCAATATACAATCATGTCACATTCTGGGGTACCTCCCCGTGGGGCCCACCCTTCTATGTCTCCTTACATCTCTCCTCCCCCTTGGGGGAGGTCCTGCCGGGTCTGTCCCTAGCTGGGGTGTTCCTTAACACTGCCTCAAATCATTTCACTGCTGGTCATCCATCATCACCCAACCTCCCGAAAGGGGCTGCTGGGGAAGTGAACTTCTTGTCACATCACATTCTGGGGTCCCTACCCACCATTCCATAGCTGGAATGCCCTCTCTTGGGGCATTCCCCATGCCAGGCAACCTAAGAGGAGATATCTGTCATAAGCCACCCTGGCCCTCAAAGTCTTGCCATGCTGTCCAGCCCAGGGAACCCTCTCCCCCCAAAATAAAAATTAAAAAAATTAACAGATGCTAATTAACATGCATGTCCTTTTGTTCCCCAGCTGCAGCTGGAAGCCTGCCACTCTGTACTGTCTGAAACCACTGTTGGACAACACTTCTAGAAGCAGTTTTCTGGGGGCACCTTGCCTCAGGGTCCCTTCTAGAAGGGTACACACAATGATGTTTCCCCCCAAGAGGGGGTGCCAACAGATGGATCCCAATTGAGGGCCTTGTCTTCACTCCACCCATCTGCCCTCCACACCCTGGCAGTTGGACCACACTGCTGGGTCCCTTCTAAAATGGTACATGCAAGACGTCTCCTCCTTCCTGGGGGGCTGCCAGGCAGACCTCCCTATGGGATTCCTCTCCCCAGGGTTTTGGGATTCCCCACCTCACCTGTCCATCCACCCATGTCCCCCTGGCCCACCTGATGGCAAAGCTGGGAGGTCACTTTGCCATGGCCCAGGATGGTCACAACTGGGTCCCTGTGGGGTCCCCATCCCCAGGGGTTTGGGGTTCCCACTTCACCTGTTCATCCACCAATGTCCCCCCGGCCCACCTGACAGCAAAGTGAGCACCGGTCAGGACCGAATCCTCCTGAGCTGGGAGGTCACATTGCCGTGGACCAGGACCATCATGATTGGGTCCCCATGGGGTCCCCATCCCCAGGGGTTTGGGACTCCTCACTTCACCTGTTTGTCTGCCCATATCCCTCCAGCTGGCCTGATGGCAAGGTGATTACTAGTCAGGACTGAATACTCCTGAGCTGGTAGGTCATGTTGCTCTGGCCCCAGACTGTCACGATTGGGTCCCCATGGGGTCCCCATCCCCAGGCATTTGGGACTCCTTACTTCACCTGTCATTCCACCCATGTCCCCCTAGCTGGCCTGATGGCAAGGTGATTACTGGTCAGGACCAAAGCCTCCCAAGCTGAGAGGTCACATTACCGTGGCCCGGGATCATCATGATTGAGTCTCCATGGGGTCCCCATCCCCAGCATTTTGAGACTCCCTGGCTCACCTGCCCATGTCCCCCTGGCCCACCTGACGGCAAAGTGATCACCAGTTGGGACCGAATCCTGTAATGACATTGCTGGTGATTAAAGGGTGGGGATCAGGGAGAGAGCTCCACCCACCCCCATGAAGGCATTACTCAGGCCCCAGAGAGAGTGGGAGGTTTGGTCCTGCCCAGTAATCATGTTGCCTTCAGGGTGGAGGGTGGGGCCCAGAGAGTGAGTGCCCAGTTGTCACATTGCCAGTTGGTGGAGGGTGGAGCCCAGGGAGAGAGAGCCACCCACCCCATGAAGGCATTCCTTGGGCCCCGGGCAGGATGAGGGTTTGGCCCTTCCCAGTAATCATGCTGCCACCAGTGGGTAAAGGGTGGGCCCAGGGAGAGAGCTCCACCCACCCCTGTGTGGGTGTTCCCTGGGCCCCAGGGAGGGTGGGAGTTTTGGCCCTGCCCAGTAATCACATTGCCACCAGTGGGTAGAGGATGGGCCTGGGGAGAGAGAGCTCCACCCACCCCATGCAGATGTTCCCCATGCCCCAGGCGGGGGGGGTTGGTCCTGCCCAGTAATCAAGTTGCCTTCAGGGTGGACGGTGGGGCCCAAGGAGTGAGTGCCCCTGCCCTCATGCTGGTGTTCCCCAAGCCCCAGGGAGGATAGGAGTTTTGGCCCTTATCAGGAATCATGTTGCCACCAGTGGGTGGAGCATGGGCACATGGAGAGAGCACCACCCATTTTGTGCAGGTGTTCTCCAGGCCCTGAGGAGGGTGGGAGATTGAGCCCTTCCCAGGAATCACATTGCCACCAGTGGGTGGAGGGTGGGTCTGGGGAGAGAGTTCCACCTGCCCCTGTGTGGGTGTTCTTCGGGCCCCAGACAGGGTGGGGAGTCAGCCCTGGCCAGGAATCACCTTGCCAGTGGGTGGAGGGTGGGCCCAGGAAGACAGCACCACCCATCCTTTTGTGGGTGTTCTCTGGGCTGGGTGGGAGGTTCTGCCCTGGTCAGTGATCCCATTGCCATTTAAGGTTAAATGGGCCCATGGAAAGAGCACCTGCCATCCCTGCCACCTTCCCGGACAGAGTGGGAGCCTGGGCCCTAACCAGTCCTCATGTCCAAAGGGCTGGGGGGTTGGCCCCAGGAAGAGAGAGGCACCCGCAACCATATGGGTGGTCCCTGACAAAGTCCTCTGGGAGCTGGGTGCCTGTAACTGAACCAGTTCTGCTCTAGACCGTCTGAAACCATCACTGGACATGTCCTCCAGAAGCAGTTTCCTGGGGGGCACTGGTCTTGGGGGTCTGCTACTCATATCCCCCAGACCCGACAGGCACATGACTTGTGGGGCACATAGAGGGCCACCCCAGGGATGGGCTGTGCGAGTTGGAGGCCTCTAGCTCATCTGTGTCAGTTTTGGTCACTCCTGAGCTGGCAGGGGGGATGTCCCATTGAAAAGCATTGTTTTCTTTGGGGGCCTGTAGCTTGGCCCCCCCCAAAGTCCAAGAGGGACCAAACTTGGTGGACATGTCAAGGAGAGTGAGCTGGAATTATGCTGAGAATTTGGACCCCTGGGACTCCCCAGGGGTCTTTTCTGCATCTGGACCAGTTTGTGAATGGGTTTGCGAACTGGCCACACTTTGGTTCGAGAACCGGTCCGGGAATGGGATCAGTTCAGTTCGGTCCGGGACAAAATTTTGAAAGTGCCCATCCCTACTAATCACTTCCACACAGGAGACTCCATTTTGCTTTCATTGTTGCTCTGAACAGAAAGGCATTTGCAGCAGCAGTAGAGAATTCACACAAGGATTTACTTCATGTTTTCCTGTCATGCCTTCCACTACCCTGCCTCTGGTTGGTTTTGGGGGGCATTCTTTGTGTTTAATCAGTCATAGGTATATCACTATAGATACTATTAGTGATTAATCTACTACTGATTTTAACCAGGGAAGAACTTGTGGGTGTCAATGACCCCTACTTGCTGGTAAGGGCCTGCAGAATGCTGGTAAGGGCCTGCAGAATGCAAAATTTAAAAACCCTGGCCACGTAAGTCCACACATACACCAGTCTTAGTAGCTGCCATCAGCTTCTAACCTTTCTGGGACTAAATCAGAAAGGCAACCCTGCAAGGTAGGCCACTTGTAGAATGAGTTTCCACAAAATAATTAACCTGGTAGGTGAACACTTCGTCCAGGTATTGGAGTTAGGTTGAAGCCACCTGATGAACAAAACACCTCAAATGTGATTTAAAAGAATTTATTAAAAGTGTGCAAGGATATTTCAAAAATAACAAAGCTATCAAGAAACTAGCTACACAGTAAGACCTTGGTTCAGAATTACCAGATGTTACCCTACTTAGCTGAAGATGTTCAGCATTCAAAAGTCCACTCTGTCCAGGGTAAGTATTGGGCAGGCAGAGTGCCAGACCCACAGCAAGCAAGTGTTCAAGGTGGTTCTGATGTTCCAAGCAGGGACCAAGGCATGATAGCTTCCAAAAGGAGAGCCACACTCTAGGTTGCAAAAGTTAACTTTTTTGTTCCAATATAGTCTGGGTCCTGATAGACCAATCGGATCTCCAGCAGATGATGTCAAATTGATGTCAATAACCCTGTTATTAGCCATATGACCTAAAGCAGGGGTGTCAAACACATGGCCCAGGCCAGAACTAGCCCATCCAGGGCTTTTATCCAGCTCACATGCAACTGGTGCAATGGAGGGAACAGGAGGCTGCTTAGGGGGAGTGGGCAGAGCCACTCTGTGCTTCAGCACGGCAGAACAACCTCATTTGCAGCAGTTAAGCAGGACCCCTTCACTTCAGTGGCAGCCTCACTGGTAAGTTGGGAGCCTCTACAGCCCCATTCACACCGGCTCTGGGTTCCAAGGTGAAGTTGTATGCCTCTCCTCTTGGCCTGTAGCTCCAGGAATGCAGTCTTAGATGGTCATGGGGATCAGTGATTGCACATGGGGGGCACAGAGGATCCTCTGCTCGGGCTTACTGGCAGCCAGTGCCACTGCCATATATGTGCCTCCCATGCAGCAGCTGTGCTTTGGCCTATGGGGGGCATTCTTCAGCAGTTTCTTCCACACAACAGGGGTCTAGTCCTGCCACAAAACATGCAACTTGGTGGCTGGGCCTCCCTCCTCCATGGAACACCCAGTAGCCTTCCACCATAGGTGGCTGCCATCTCGTGGGGACAGTGCCGGCCTAGGGCCTCTGCCACATGCACAGCCTTGTGCATGCAGTGCCCAGTCCTCCATCCGAAGAAGGAGCTGGTTTTTATAGCCCACTTTTAACTACCTGAAGAAGTCTCAGAGTGGCTTACAATCATCTTCCCTTCCTCTTCCCACAACAGAAACCCTGTGAGATAGGTATGGTTGAGACAATTCTCAGAGAACTGTGACTGACCCAAAGTTGCCTAGGTTGCTTCATGTGAAGTGGGGAATCAAACCTGGTTCTCCAGATTAGAGTCTGCCACTCTTAACCACTACACCAAGCTGGCTCTTAACAAACTGGTGGCCTTCGGCCTGGGGCAGCCACCACCCCATGGGGTGGCACAGCTTGCTGATGATCTCTGGCTTGAACTCACAGCATTGACCCACCATGGATTGCCTTGGCTGGAGTTGGCTGCTACTGCATGGGTGTCTTCAGCTTATTGAGCTTTCCTTGGCCTGGGTCCTGCTGTGCATGTGGCCTTGTACTGGACCACCACCACCCGGCTTCAGCAGGTGAAGGGGTTAGTTAAACTAGTCTTCCCAGTCCTCTTCTATAGTGGCTTAGGGGCAGAGGAAGCTCACAACACCCAGCTGCTTTGCATTTTTACCCTGCGGCCTGAGCTCACAGCATTGGCTGGAGGAACGGGCTGGGGAAGGGGTTTACTCCCACTCCAAGCAGCACAGAGGCATCTGCCAACTGTTGCATCACTCTCCAATCTGCCCATGCAGATTTTCCTCTGCACACAGACACACACCCCCTTCATGTGACTTGAAATGAGGATACACCAACTCAGAGCTTACCAGTTGCTGTGCTTTATAAAGTTTGTATCTCTGGTACATGGCATTAAATTTTATTGCACATTGGCCCCACCTGACAAAGTGACAGATCTGGCCCTCATAAATGAGTTCAGCACCTCTGACCTAAAGGGTCAGACTAAGGTGAAATGGTGGAGACATCTGCAGTCTAGCTTGGCCATTTCCCACAGGTGTAAATCATGATCACTAATTAGATGGAAAGCAGTTAATTATGGTTACCAGGGCACCATAGCTCTAACCTTGGGAACAAAGAGGAAGGCAGAGATAAGCATTGCTCCACTCCCTGCATCTGGAATGTTATCTTGTATCATGAAGTCAGCTTGCTGAACCTTCACAGTTGTTTCCCATTTGAACTTACATTCAGGCCTAGAATGAAGCCTGAACCAATGTTTATCACAAAACAAGAAACTGCACTGGAAACTCAGTTTCTTCATAGTGGGCATAAGGGGAAATGGGGAGGAAATGGCACATGCCCGCCATCCAGAGATGTTTGTATAGGTTTTTAATGCTGTGTAATTATGTTTTAATTGTTTTAAATTAGTTGTATGTATTTGTTGTTGTAACCCGCCCTGAGCCCTGGTATGCAGGGGATGGAGGGCTAAAAATCCAATTAAATAATAAAATCATTACGTTGTCGAAGGCTTTCATGGCTGGAGTTCATTAGTTGTTGCAGATTTTTCTGGTTGTATGGCCGTGGTCTTGGCACTGTAGCATGTGATGTTTCACCAGCAGCTGTGACTGGCATCCTCAAAGGATGGATGTGCTCTCTGTGTCAATGTGAGAAGTTTTTTCATCCCTATCCACATTGACTAGCTCTGCCTCTTGCTTCAGTGGACTTATTGGATGACAGAGTTCTTTGTTGACACCCTATTTTGTGTTCACTCTGGCCTGTTTATCCAGCACAAACCAGTGACCTTCATCTAAATTCCTCTGCAATGTTTTATGGAATGCTGTTGAATCTCCCTTTTTCCCCTGTCTTCTTTGTCATGTCCTGCCATACCTCCCAATTATCTTGCACCAGCAAAACTGGAGAATTAAGTGCCTCTCCTACTGCCTTTAGTGGAACTTGAGCTGAAATGCAAAATATTATAATGGTTCCAACAGAATAGTGGATGTGGAGCATTAAGGCCAACTAGGACACTTGATAGAATGTCTCTTCAGATCTTACTCAACACAGCAATGTATCAGCCAAGTAGAAGGAAGGTAATAACTAAAAGAGTGGGTGGGACAGAAACCACTGGGCAATCTTTGACACTTCTTGATGAAATATTGCTTGTTTATTTACATTGCTTAAAGTTGCCTTGACTCTCAGATGTTTCCTCATATGTCATCCCAATCATTACATAGGGTCGCCAGCTCCTCCAGGTTGGACAACTCTTGGATATTTGGAGGTGGAGCCTGGGGAGAACACAGTCTGGGGAAGGAGAGGGCTCTTAACAAAGTATAATTCTGTACTCCAAAGCTGCCATTTACTTCAGGGGAACTGATTTCTGCAGTCTGAAGATCAGTTGTAATTTCAGGAGATTTCTAGGCCCTACCTAGAAGGTGCAGCCCTATAACATAACCCATGTAACAAATCCACTAAGGAGGAAGAATCAGACCTGAATGACTATGAATCAGATCAGTACATAACAATATAATAGTGCCCTGCTGAATCAGACCAGTAGTCCATTTAGTACAGCATCCTGATTCACACAGTGGCCAAAACCAATTGCCTGGAAGGGCTAACGTACAGTACAGAGAGGCCAAGTCCTTCCCTTAATGTTGCTTCCCAACACTAATATTCAGAAGTTCATTCTCTTTAGTCACCTTGGCTAGTAGTCATTAACGAACCTATCATCCATGAATCAGTCTAATTCCTTCTTAAAGCCTTCAATGCTGGTGAACATCACTCTATTTACTGGCAGTGAATTTCACAATTTAATTGCTCATTAATAAAAGAGTTATTTCCTTTTGTCTGTCCTGAATCTATTGCCAATAGACTTCACTGAGTGCTTCCAAGTTTCAAAACTATGGTAGAGAGAGAAAAATTCTCTCTGTCAGCTTTCTCCACCCATGCATAATTTTAAAATCTCTATCAGCCATCCCCACAGTCTTCTTTCTTAGCAGCAGCAGCAACAGAAACAATGATACTGAATTTTATTTTATTTTTGCAGAAAAATGATAAGTATTCATGAAGTCTAAGAGTTTGGGAGAGAAAATTTCTATTCAACAAAACTGCTAGTTTCTATTTGCAAAGTTTAAACTAGAGAATATTTGGTGCAACATGGACTACCAATGTATGACAAGATGGCTTAGTACACTGTTAATCCACAAAACCATTTGTTTGGAAGTACCATGATCCTTTTGATTTTATGTAACATAGGCAGCTATTCTCTGTTGTCATACTTACCTGATCTTGAAGCTGTTGTAAAATGTCTTGAGCCTATAAAATGGGCTAGGGGATCACAAAACTCAGTAGATATGTAGCCATGCACTGCATGAAATATTGAAGAGATGCTTTTCAATGATGTGAGGAAAACATCTATAAATTTCAGTTCTAGGGTGTTTTAGCTTTTAGGTACAAATACTTTTGGCCTTAGTTTCTTCTGCTGAAGAGCTGAGGTCAGAGTAGGGTGAAAGCAACCCTCTTTTGGGGTGGTTACAGGACCTGGCTTCTGAGCCCTGAAACTATTAAAAACAGTCTGGTCCCTTGGTGCAATCCACACACCTTGCCATGTGTTATCTGACAAATTCCATTGCATAGACAACATGTCAGCAGAGATTGGACCAAGGAGGGAGGTGGAGCAAGCATTACTAATGAAGTGTCAAAGCTGCCCAAGAGTCTTTTGTTGTGTTTCTGAAGCACACTGCAAATTAAGTGAAACATGCCAGCACAAAGTCCTCCTATCAGCAAAGCCAAGAAAATGTAAATATTTGTAACCTTCTATCAGTGGCTGCTTATTTGTTGCCCAGAGTGAACTTGAATATCCTTTGGATGAAAGGATGGAGATCGGGAAAAATCAAATGAAAGGGAATTAGGGATACCCAGTTGACATAGATATAGACAAAGCTTGTATCACAGCACCATGCCATACCTCCTTAATGAAGTGTCATTCAACTTCTTGCTTTCTTGACTGCAGATGGAAGACAGAACTTTGAATCTCTCACACATAAAAAACAAGGATGCTCCTGTGACTTCCCCTATTCATCATATGACAAGCTGGCTGGAGGACAGGAGGTGTGGGGAGTTATGAGCTAAGGACAGAAAAAATACATTGTAGCATACCTGCTTTGTCTGCACACACCTCATCCATCAAATACAGTTGCCCTCTTTCATTGCCCTAAATAATATTTGGAGGGGTCTATATACTCATCAGACTTTGCTAAGGCTAAGACAGCAAACATTTTTTAGCCATATCAAAAGGAGCCCCTACTAGTAATATTGCTCAGAAATATTGGCCAATTTATGAATGGATGTTCTTACTCTGAATTGGCTGTATTGTCCTTTGTGATGTCACTGTGTAGACAAATGTGATTGGCTTCATAATCCCACAGAATAGATCTGTTCCTCTCTATTACCCTTAATGGTGCTGTTGGAATATGCAAGATATATAGTGAAGCCTTAGGAAGAAGATCTGAAGATAATCCTACAGGGGGACAGCTGAAGGACTTGTAGTTAGCATAGCTAGACTTCCCACTTTTTCAGATTGTGTCTTTGCTGTCTCCTGATTGGCTCTTCTGTAGACTTCCTGCTGCTGTAGAGCTTCCTGTTGCTCTTTGTTACTTTTACAGCAGTTAGACTGGTTTGTTTGTTCTTCTATAATAAACCTACTTATTTTTCTCTAAACAGTCAGTGTTCCACTTCTACTATCTAGCACTGAAAGCAGAGTTCCCAGGGAGGGAGAGGAACATGTTCAAAGGATGTACCAAGAATGAGTGACACATTGTATTTGAATGTGAGGAAGATATGACACTTAAAATTAAGCCTTTTAAAATTTAAAATGAATGTTTAAAGCCAAAAGGTCCCTATTCCAAATGGATTTTCCTTATCCACTTGTTCTTACCAGCTAAAGTAAAAAGGACAATGAAATTTCTGAGTCTTGAAAACACACATTTGTTTTAAAGTAAATATTAATCCCCATGAAAAATCACTTCAAAATATAAACTGAAAGAAACCACGAAGGAGGAGCAGATGTTGATAAAACTGTTGTTCTTTTAGATGTGTTTGTTTTGTTTTGTTTGCTTTACGGAAGGCAGATCCTCTTGGCAGTCTCTCCTTAGACACACATTCTCCACTCTCCACCATGACTGTGATGTCACATTTGACATGCAGCCTTATTAATCAAAGCTTTAAAAGGCTGCAATGTCAGAACAGGGTGGTGGGGCAGTGGCTGTCACTGTGCTGCCAGATGGCATGGGTATTAGTGACTGCACAGTAGCATGTCAGTGAATAGTGCTACTGTCCTTGGAATGCAGACTGGTTTCAGGAGTACACACCCACCCACCCACAAGCAGAGCCAAATTTCCTGTAATGTCTTGGACCTCCATTTTCATATAGAACCTGTTTCTTGCTGCTTTCTTCTGTTGCCATGCAGCCATTTTCAAATGGCACTATTAAAGATTCTTTTAATATCACTGCCTTACTGGACTGTGAAGAGTGTGTGCCAGGGCAATGGACAGAGCTGTGGTCCCATGTGAAGAGCCCAGTGCTGGACTATGGACTGTACACTGTGGCCAAGGGAAGCCTTGTGCCAAAGAAGAATGCTAAGCCAGATCTGGACCTAGGACTACAGAAGACTTCTGCCCCTGCACCCCTGCATTAGCACAAGGACCGTGATGCTGACCAATAGCCCTGGACTCCATGAACACAAAGACAGTAGCAGACCAGAGAGAGAAGCCATGTTCTGACAGAGAACCAGCATTCCTGTACAGAAGCCATGAAGAAATGTCTTCTCCACCCTGTAGCATATTCCTCTCCCCCTCCCAAGTCATTCTCAAACAAAGATTGTTGACAAGCTAAAGACAAAAGAAGAGATTAAGCCTTCCTGCCACTGATCCAGATAATGCCTCAGCCAAGCATTGGATTGTTAATATGAAGCACTGGTCCTTCTACCCTCTCCTTTGTCTCACCCTCTTCCCCAAGTGGTGTCACTCCCTGCCTACCATCAACCCTAACTTGCCCATCTGTCATTTGCCTTTGTCTCACCCATCCAGAGTATAGGTTTTTTTCTAACACTTCCTAGGAACCAGTGACCACCTGGCCATCACCTCAAGTCACCGTTTGGCTATTTTAGGTGAGCTCTCCCTGAGCTCATTCTCTTCTCTTCACCCTTTCCTACCTTGTTGGTTCCATTCTCAGCTGGTTTGGAATCAGTCCACATGTGTTGCTGGCTGACTCATGATCTCCCCCCCCCCCGTTTCTTTTTCGCTGCATGACCTACTAGTCTCATTGGACAGGTAACGTATCACCCACCAACAAAACTCCTGCTCATGTAAACATCACTAACTTTTCAACTCGATTTTCTTAGACCTGTATTGTATGTGTGAGTGCTTGCTTATTATTATCATTGTATGCTTGAGAATTATTTAATAAAAAGATCAATTATTTCAGCAATCTTGTCTTCTTGTTTATTCATGGCCTCTGAGAATTCTGACTCTGGTATGCACTGGTTATGTCCCTATATTTTATGTCTATTGCCCTTTAAAATTCATAATTCCTGAAACTTATTAATCATAAAATGCAATTTGGCTAATACCTCCTTCCATGTCCAGAAGGCTTCCTGACTCTATAAGTACTGAACCAGGAATACATCTCTCCCATCTATGCTACCCAGAAGCTGAGATTCAACAAGACATTTTGCTTCTGGGTACAATTTACTCGAAATGAAGATGACCCTGAATATAAGACACACAGACCCTGACAAAAGTTATGCACACTTTTTAAAAACTACTTTACATACCCAAACAGAGAAAGAGCCAATGTGAGATGGATTGACTCAGTCATGGAAGCCACAGTTTGTAAGATCTATGCAGAGCTGTTAACAATAGGATGTTTTGGAGGCCATTGTTTCATAGGATTGCCATAAGTTGGAAGCAACTTGGTAGCACTTAACATACACACAAACATACCTGTAATTTGGTGTTCCTGGGGAAAAACTAGTCTCTCTTTCAGGTAAATAGTAGGTGGGAGCATTTGTTTTCCTGCCTATTCTCTGTTAGTCTATCTCCTTTACCAGTTGGTCCTCTGGCATGAAACAGGTCTCAGCATTGTCCTTTTGACAGGATTAATTCATGCCAGTGGCCCTCCACTAATTATTAAGCAGTCCTGGTTAATTGAAAAGACAGTGTGCTTTTTTTTAGTATGGTGGTCCTGCATTTTAGGGTAGTTACCAACCTCTCAAACAACATTCTCATTTCCCCATCCATTCTGAATATTTCAATAGAGGATCTCTTTGGAGAATCTATTCTGACAACTCCTGTATAATCATTCTGCTTTTTAAAAGACTTTGAATTTTCATGCAAGGAAGCAAAATGTAGCTTACTGTCTTCCAAGAGGGGTCACAAAATTGAGAGGTGGCAGAAAACATGTATGTAGAATGAGCACTGGATGGTGCTTTAAGAGAAAAGTCTGAGGAAATGTACTGCATTCCTTTATTCAAAAAGGAGATTAAGTGAGCCCTAAAATACCATCAAGGAAATACCATCAAAGGAGGTGAAAGGATTATTCAAATGTTCTTGAAGTGGTGAAACATTAGATGTCAGGCCTGCAGCTTTAAGTAGAAAATGTCAGGCAAATTGCAAAGATGCTGTTCCTTGGCTATAGGAATTATTAGGCAGCAAGTTCAGCTAGGGCTGAAATGAGGGTTTCCACCTAAAGAGTAATGTGTTTTGAGGGGGGTTATGGAAATGGAGGCCATGAGTATTCCTAAAAGTTGACAGAGGGGTTAAATACCCACAAAGGCCCATGTTTTCCCTCAAATTCCAAATAATGGTTCACCTTTTTAAAGAACTTGACCTGGTCTAAGAGAAGTTAAATACCTTCATGGAGGATAAATACCTTCATGAAGGATTGCCATCAGGTCCACCCTGGCCACTGATGGGAGATGGGCAAGATTGCCAGATCCAGGTTTGGAAACTCCTAGAGATTTGGAGATGGAACCTGGGGAGGACAGGTACCTCAGTGGGGTACAATGCCATACACTCCATCCTCCAAAGCATCCATTTTCTCCATTGAAAATGATCTCTGTAGTCTGGAGATGAGCTGAAATTCTGGGGGATCCCCAGGTCCTACCTGGAGGCTGGCATCCCTAAGAGGATGAATTCATAGTAAATATGAACTGGGAATGTACACATAATCTGATTGCCAGAAGCAGGAGGTAAAAGGCAAGGGAGTAGGGAACACCACTTAGGGTGTTCCCGATGGAGGTGGGTTTTCCCTCAATTTCAAGGGTCCCAATCCACCACCGGCCAGCTAGCCAGTGGGGGGAGCCCCACCTCCCAAGAGTCTCATCCTGCCTTACATGCCTGGCATGATATCACCCAGTTTCGTATAGTGGTTAGGAGCATGGACTCTAATCTGGCTCTCCTCCTCCTCCTCCTCCTCCTCCTTCCTACGAGCAGCTGCCATACAGAGCTCCATTTCTGGTAGCTCCCTATATAATGGCTAAAACAGTCCATTAAATAAGGCAGCAACACAAGAAGGCTGTAAGTCAGTGGTTGTTCAGGAAAGGGATTTCAGGAATGAGGAGCAAGCTGTTAGGAGATGTACTTTGAAAATGCTTTTATTTGTTATTTTCTGACCTGCACACACACCAGAATGGTGCTTGAAAGTGTCTTTGGTTTGGGAGAACTTTGTGCTTTGTTTGATGTGACCACCTGCACTAGAAAGCTGCTTGTAGACTGCACTTTCATGCTAATGAAGTCACAGACACACACATATGCATACATCTACCCAACATGCACTGGGAACAAGAAAGCATCTCCATTATGGTCTGCTAGAAGGATTACAAAAACAACAACCCTTCTACCATTGAGGAATCTGAATTCCACACATAACCCACAGGATGCTTGGTACTTTGCATGTGTTAAGACTGTTTCCTGTTTGTAACTTGGACCAAGCCAGAGTCATCTTCATTCTTAAGGTTTCCATGACAACCCATCTTTGCACCTTGGACCAAAAGGTTCCCCTTAGTAAAGGTGTAGATTTTCAATATTGCCCCACCTTAGTAGGAGGGTACCCCACATCCTATAGCCAATGGTATAGGGATGGGACGGCCTAAAGGAGACCCCAAGCCAGCCCCAATACTAGCTAATAAAAACAAGGTTCAACCTTTGTTCTGGGGTTTCCCTTGGCATCTTCTCCAGCAAGCTAACTAGACATCCTATAGGTAACTTTACCGTGCTCTCTTGGACTGCAGCCAAGAGGCCCACACGTGTTGGCAGGTTCCAACTGTGTGTAGTAACAGTAACCTTAGTTAGAAACAATTCTTGTATTCTTCACTGAGGAGATCGAGCTTCAGGATCAGATAAGTATTACGTGTATTCCTTTCCTAAATATCTTTAGTTTAAAACCCAATATTGTGTTTCCATTGCTACTGTATCTAAAGGAACTTGTGTGTATGTGTGAGTGCATCAGTATTGTTTGCCTGTGAAACAAAGATATTTTATTCAGTAAAGAGAATATTTGATTTTACTAAAGAAACCTTGTCCAGCGTTCTCTTTTGGGAAACTGGGTTTCTGGGCGAAGCTACTTTCTCTGTATACATAGACCAGAACTCAATATAAGTTTAGCCCGGTAAATGCGTAAATAAGCATTTCGGCTAACAAAGCCCAATGAGTGAAAGAGGTGGAGACTTCAAATCAGTGATGAAGTGGTGGTGGTTTATTGTAAGAATTTATGATTCAGGCAGAGAATTGACACTAAAAGATAGGCAAGGTCATGAGGCAGGGCTTCATCTATCTGCCCTATTACAAGAGGTGACAGGGGGGAGTTGGGGAGCAGGTGGCTGAAGATGATAGCAATAGCAGCAAGGAGGTAACAGGAAGGACAGCAGGGAAGAAGGCGAGAAGGTAGAATAAACCCCTGTGATGGAAATAAAGGTTTGGTGAACAGCAGCAGGTAAACAAAAGAGCTGCTGAGTCACATGACTGAGAGTGGTTGGGGCAAGATTGCTCAGAATTCTCAGTAAGTGACAGTTGCCAATTAACAGCTGACAGTTGAGAGCTGACAGTTGACAGAGTCAGTTGGAAGAGGGTTAGCTGAAGAGCTCTTGAGGGGAAAGGAGCCTCTGGAGCTGAGTTAAACAGCAAGCCAACAATTTGAGGAAAACTGGGGCTGAATTTGGTTTAAGGAATGCACCAGCCATGTTCCAAGGTTTAATAGATAAGATGCTAGTGGGACTAAAAGAGTTTGTCCTTGCTCATATTGATGACATTGCTATTTACAGTAACACCTGGAAGGAACATTTGCAACACTTAGCAATTGTTTTCCAAAGAATCAAAAATGCTGATCTTGCTGTGAAGGCATCAAAATGTCAACTAGCCATGCAGCAGGTAAAGTATTTGGGACATGTGCTAGGCGGAGGTAAGATCCAAGCAGACTGGGGAAAGGTGCAAGTTATCCAAGAGTGGCCCAGACCCCAAACCAAGAAACAGATTTGTGCATTCTTAGGAGTTATGGGATACTATAGAAGGTTTATCCCAGAGTTTAGTACAATCGCTGCATGTTTATGTGACTGTACAAAAAAGAAACACCCTGACTTAGAGATTTGGACTTAAGAATACCAAAAGGCATTTGACCATCTAAAAGTGGTGTTAACAAAAGAACCAGTGTTATGCATTCCTGACTTTTCCAAAACTTTCACCCTATTCACAGATGTATCTAACATCGGAATAGGTGCAATGTTCAGTCAGTGTGGAGAGGAGGGACAGCATCATCACATCCTGTATTTAAGTAGAAAACTTTTGGAAAGAAAACAACACCTCTTGATTATCAAGAGAGAATGTTTAGCAATTGTATGGGCCATAGGTAAACTGAAGCCATACCTATGGGGGAGAAAGTTTACATTGTACACAGACCACTCCCCACTGAAATGGTTAAATTAGGTCAAAAGCACAAACAGCAAAACCAATAAGATGGAGATTACAGCTCCAAGATTACAATTTTGACATCCAGCACATACCAGGGAAACAGAATGTGATTGCTGATGCATTATCTAGAACAATGTAAAAGTGAAGAATGTTTCTGAAAAATAGTTTTGTATTGTGTTATTGCTGAATTTAGTGATTAATGTTTGTAAACATGTATAAACCTGGGAGAACAAATGTGTATAGTTAATGATATACTGTTATAATAATATGAAACAAAGTAAGAATACCTCACATGTACCCATTGCTCAGCAAAAGGCTGAAACCTTTCACCTTGCGCAATTGTTCAGGAGGGAGGGACATGTGACAGAAATAAAGGTTTGGTGAACAGCAGCAGGTAAACAAAAGAGCTGCTGAATCACATGACTGAGAGTGGTGGGGGCAAGATTGCTCGGAATTCTCAGTAAGTGACAGTTGCCAGTTAACAGCTGACAGTTGAGAGCTGACAGTTGACAGAGTCAGTTGGAAGAGGGTTAGCTGAAGAGCTCTTGAGAGGAAAGGAGCCTCTGGAGCTGAGTGGAATCATAAATAGTTTCTGTGTACTAAAGACAATCTGTGACAAACGTAGAGTGATAAGCCTACAGCCTATGTGCAAGCAGAGTGAAGCTTTTATTCTATAAAGAAACAAAATATCCTGTGTAAATATCCCACCCCCCTGTTGAGTTTTCTGTAAAATAAAGAACTGTGCTGTTTGCCTTCCACAAGCACTGGTGCCTGACTTTTTGATAAACATCTACATCTGGCAGTTGTCCTCAATCCATCCACAAGAAATATAAACCACGAAGAGACAACTTTTTAGTGTGAACTGGTCAGCCCTGAGAAAGTAAAGGTGATCAGTCACTTCAGAGTACAATCTCCAGTATCTATTCATATAAATAATTCTGTTTTAAAGTGGCAACATTCCATGTGCTCCCATTGGCTGTGCATTGCCCTCCCTCAGCCATTGGCCCATCAGCCGCCACTCAAGAGTACTCACATGCCATTGGCTGGATGCTGGGTCTGCTTCTCTTCCCCGCCCACTCCCCCTTCAGCCACTCTGCCCTGTAGAATTCCTGGCAAATGGCTTCATCTCTTGACACAGACACTTCTACTGCTTGCGTCCTGTGTGGGAGTAATTTTTCCCTCAGTGGCTGTTGGTAGGTGTAATGAAATGGCAGTTACCTGTGTTTGTAAGATGGCTGCTGTCTGTGGTTGTTTAAAATGTTCCGCCATAAGGTTTAATTGAGCTGTAGTTCCAGAGAGGGGCCTGTAGGGGTATCACTCACTGGGTTGAATGGGGCTTCCTCATCTGCTGGACTACAGTTCCCAGCTGCCCCAAGGCAAAAAAGGGCAGGAAAACAGGGACTGTCCCAATGCATGGGGCAGCATCAATATAGACTGCAGCCCATCCAGGGAGGAGGCCATCTTCGTCCTACAGGAGGTTAAGAAATGCTCCTGCTGCCTGTGCTGACCAGGTTGTCCAGACCACAAGCCAGAGACGTGGGGGGACCCTGGGAGGCAGCCACTCCACAGTCGGCTGGACTGGGGAATGAATGGAAGTTTCCCTGCTCTCTTGGGCCAGAGAGAGAGAGGCTACAGCAGAGAGCCAGAGGCCGGTGTAGGGAGAGAGGATGGTGTTTAACCCCTGTGGATTTATGCCCTGTTCATTTATAGTGTGTTCTTATTCCTACAGTGTGCACGTGCTCCATAATTGTGTAAATAGTTAGATAAATTCTTTTATTTGGGCTAATAATCTGTGTTGTGCTCTGACCACATAGTCTCCCCCACTCTGCACAATAACAAAGGGATGGGGTAGTCCAGGGAAGCAAGGGAAGGCCAGACCCTTGGGTTGCCAACTTTTCAGGGATCCCCCAAAGTTTGGTGATTCCATCTCCAAATAGGGAGATTCAGCCAGAGGGGTCTCACTGTCCCTCTAAAAAGGCAATGACGATTCTATGAGCTGTGGCAGCAAATTTAAGGAATGAGACACGCGCATGGAACGAGGGTGGGAGGCAAACAGCTGAGTAGTAAACTGGAGCCTGTTTCACCACGGTAGGCAACCAAGCTTGCTTCAGACAAAGGAAGGAAACCCTTTGCTGGCCTTTGTGAGGAACTCATTGGGGCCATTCCTGAGTCTAGGGCTGCCAGCTCCAGATAGGGAGATTTCTGGAGATTTTCTGGAAGAGTCTATGGAAGCCAGGGTTTGGGGAGGGGAGAGGCCTTAGCTGAACAGAATGCCATACAGCCCACCTTCCAAAGCAGTTATTTTCTCGGGGGGGGAGATCTGTTGTCTGGAGTTCAGTTGTGATACCTGGTGATCTTCAGGCTCCACCTGGAGGTCAACTAGCCTAGGCATAGCAGTCAGTGCTTCAGAGCAGGTTCTGCTAGATCCAGGTTCTTGCTGTAGAAGCTGAGTGGGTGATTTTGGACCGGTCACAGACTTTCAGCCTAACCTACCTCACAGAGTTGTTGTGCAAGTCAAAAGGGGGAGAAGAGAATGATGTAGGCTGCTTTGGTCCCAATTGCAGCAAAAGACTACTTTTCCTTTTGGGAAACCATTGTTGCCAATCTCCAGGTGAGGACTGGAGATCACTTAGAATTACAACTGCTCTCCAGATGGCAGAGATCAGTTCATCTGGAGAAAATGGTGGACTCTGTGGCAGTCAGGGCTTCAGAGCATGGAAAATGGTGGACTCTGTGGCAGTCAGGGCTTCAGAGCATGGGAGAGGCTGCAGGTGTGTGTGTGGGGGGGAAATGGAAAGCTGAAGAGAGAGGGGGAAATAGAGGTAGGTTGATGATTGGCCGGGAAGGAGATAAGGTTACGAACTCCAGGTGGGAAATTCCTGGAGATCTGGGGGATGGAACCTGGAGAGGGTGAGGTTTGAGGAGGGCTGGGACTTCAGACAGGTACGATGCCATAGACTCCACCCTCCCAACCAGCCATTCCTTTCTGGGGAACCACTGTTCCCAATCTGAGGAGGGGGTGGAAATCACACAGAATTACAACTTGTTAGGAGATGTACTTTGAAATTGCTTTTATTTGTTATTTTTTGACCTGCACACACACCTGAATGGTGCATACACGTGTCTTTGCATTGGGAGAAATGTATGCTTTGTTGGATGTGACTCTCTCCACTAGGAAGGTACCACACAGCCTGTACTTTCATGCAAATGAAGTTACACACACATACATTGCATACCTCTACCTAGCAGACAGTGGGAACGAGAAAGCATCTCCATTAGCATCTCCATTATGGTTCTCTAGAAGGATGTATAAATGACAACCTGTCCACCATTGAGGAATCTATACCTCACACGTAACCCACAGGATGCTTGGCATTTACATGTGTCGAGAACCAGTTTGGTGTAGTGGTTAAGTGCGTGGACTCTTATCTGGGAGAACCGGGTTTGATTCCCCACTCCTCCATTTGCACTTGCTGATGTGACCTTGGGTCAGTCACAAGCTCTGGCACAGCTGTTCTGTCAAGGACAGTTTGTGTTAGAGTTCTCTCAGCCCCACCTACCTCACAGGATGTCTGTTGTGAGGAGGGGAAGGGAAAGGAGTTTGTAAGCCGCTCTGAGATGCCTTTGGGCAGTGAAGGGCGGGGTATAAATCCAAACTCTTCTTCTTCTTCTTAAGACTGTTTCCTGTTTTGTCACTTGGACCAAGCCAGAGTCATCTGCACATCTAAGGTTTCCATGCCAACCCATCTTGGCACCTTGGACCAAAAGGTATCTTTGGTAAAGGTGTAGACTTTCAATATTGCCCCACCTTAGTAGGAGGGTACCCCACATCCTATAGCCAATGGTATAGGGATGGGACGGACCAGAGAGACCCTAAGCCAGCCCCCAATACTAGCTGATAAAACAGGGAGCAACCTTTGTTCTAGGTCGCCTTGGCCATCCCCCAACCTTACATCTACTATAGGTAACTTTCGTGTGCTCTCTTGGAATCTGGACCAAGAAACCCTTTACAATTGTTGGCAGGTTCCAACATTGTAAAGTGAGAGTTTCCCTTAGTTAGAAACAATTCTTGTATTCTTCACTGTGGAAAGGTCGAGCTACAGGATCAGATAAGTATTATGTGTACTCCCTTCCTAAATACTTCTAGTTTAAAACCCCAAATTGTATTTCCATTTCTACTATATCTAAAGGAACTTGTATGTATGTGTGAGTGCATCTGTTTTGTTTGCCTGTGTACTAAAAAGATATTATTCAATAAAGAGAATCTTTGATTTAACTTAAGAAACCTTGTCAAGTGTTCTCTTTGGGGAAACGGATTCTTGGGGCGAAGTAGCTTTCTCTGTATACATAGACCAGCAACTCAAATATGTTAGTCCGGCCACTGTGTAGATAAGTAGTTCGGCTAACAAACTGATCTCTAGGAGGCAGGGGGGAGGAGATGCAAAGCTGAAATCAGAGGAGCAGATAATGGCAGGTTGATGCTTGGCTGGGAAGGAGATAGGGTTGCCAACTCCAGGTTGGGAAATTCATGGAGATTTGGGGGGTGGAGCCTGGAGAGGGTGAGGTTTGAGGAGGGGTGGGACCTCAGACAGGTGCCATGCCATCAACTCCACCCTCAAAACCAGCCATTTCCTCCTGAATAACAATTATTGCCAATCTCCAGGTGAGGGCTGGAGATCACTGAAAATTACAACTGCTCTTCAAGTATCAAAGATCAGTTCCTCTGGAGAAAATGGTGGACTCTTTGTCATTATACCCTGCTGAGGTCACCACAGCACATTGACACTGAGTGCTCAAAGCCTTGGCACTCTCCCAGAGCCTCTTTCTAGAGCTCGTTGTATTTATTTCCACAACGGGCCTTATTCCTAGTAAATATATATATAGGGACACCCCAAGTTGATCACAGCAACAGCCGGGAAGAGGTCATTGTGTCATAACCCCCTTCCCAGGTTTTTTGTGAGTGTGTCAGTCTGTATTTATGCCAAAGGAGGCACTGGGAGTAGGCAAGGGAAACTCTCCACTTGCCTCACTTGCCTCCTTCTACCACAATTTCTTGTACTTCTCCCACTTTTGTTATGGTGTTTCCATTTGTCTTTTCCACTGCTTGTACGAAGCTGTATATCTAATCCTGATTCCCCCTTATCTCTGCTTTTCAGCACAGCATATTGCAACTGCTTAGGGTGCCTATATTTAATCCATCCCAAGAAACCTCAGTGGCAGGGCCAGTCTATTTTTATTATATATCAGCTGTAATACAGTATCCAAAGCATGGCCTTCTCCCACAGTTTTCTGTGAGCGATTGCACATCCCATGTATGTGGTCAGACTTTTGTAGCACTGACGTCTTGACTTGCAGAATGAGCATGACAGTATGCAGTTTTAAAGGCTGCATTCAAGCCTCATTCATACATGAAGGCTCATCCCCTTCCTGCTATGTTGCTGGCACATGGCAGCATGCTAAGTGGAAGGCATTCCAAACATGTAATCTTGCCTATGTGAGAAATTAATTTGATTCTGTAGTCTTTAGTTCAAAGGAGAAAACAGCCTCCTTTCAGAACTATACCTTATCAGCGCCACCTTAAGGAGGTCTACTCAGAATGCTACTGAAGTCAACTCAGTGGGGCTTACATTCAGGATATTGTTTGTAGGATAACAGTTTCCTAATCTCCTAGTTAGTGAATATAGGCATAGGGAGCTTTTTCAACGGAGAAGTGGCTTTTTAAATTTTAAAACACTTATATTCTAGCAGTCATGACTCACCCCAGCTTCACTGATACTAACTCCTCAAATGAGAACAGATCTTCACAAGCCCCAAGATGCCCATGGTGCAGGCCCCTCTGAATGTTTTATAGGTGGACCTCATGGTGCTTCCCTAGCAACAAGGCCCAGTTTCCATCCCCAGGGATTCAACCACCCAGGAACACACATGCCCATAAGAGACTTGCACCACTTCTGCTCCTCTGGCTGACCCAGAGTTGCCAGTCTTCTGAGGGGGGTAGAGCACCCCCACTCCTAGCTCTGGTTTACTGCCACTGCTTCTTGGGATGGCAGCAGGAGAAAAATGTTTTTAAAAGGCTGTCAAACCAGCAATGTAATGTCACCTCTGGAGGAAACTATAGAGTTTCCAATGATTCCTAAGAGAGGACTAATGTCACTTCCAGGTTTGCCTCAGAAGAGATGTCACAGCCATCCATGCCTAGGGTTGCCAGACTCCCAGTATGGCCAGGGGACCCCTCAATCTTTGAAGCTCCAATCCACCACCAGCCAGCTGGCCAGCAGGGGAAGCCCCACCCCCGAGGAGGCCAATTGCAAGTCAACATGGTCAGTGTGATAATGTCACACAGAAGTGACATCATCATGCTGAGGGCATCACACATCGACGTTCTATGGTTACCATAGAGTTTTGGGGCAAAATGCTAGAGCATTGATGTGTGATGTCCTTGGCATGATGACATCACTTCCGTGTGACATTATCACACTGACCATGTTGACTTGCAATTGGTAACCACAGAATTTCAGGCAAAATGCTAGAGCATCAATGTGTGATGTCACTTCCATGTGACATCATCACGCTGATGACATGGTGCACAGCAACATTGCCCCACCGCCAAGTGCCTCCCTCTCACTCCCTGCCACCATTGTTCCCTCTAAGATGAGTTAGTGTGAGCTAGCTCACAGTTTCTTAGCCTCCAGCTCACACATTGTTTTTCTTAGCTCAGGAAGGATGGCTCCTGAGCAGACTAATTTATGCAGTAGCCAAATCACTTGCTCACAACTTTAATGCCAGTAGCTCACAAAGTAGATTGTTTGCTCACAAGACTCCACAGCTTAGAGGGAGCATTGCCTGCCACCAGGACAATTGGACATGGCAACCCTACCAATGCTCAGTGTTCCCTCTAAGCTGAGTTAGTGTGAGCCAGATCACAGTTTTTTAGCCTCCAGCTCACACCTTTTTGTCTTAGCTCAGGAAGCTTGGCTCCAGAGCAAACTAATTTATGCAGCAACCAAGTTGCTTGCTCACAAGTTTAATGTCAGTAGCTCACAAAGTAAAGTTTTTGCTCACAAGATTCCACAGCTTAGAGGGAACATTGCCCATGCCTCTGCTGCCCTTCCTAGGCTGACATGGAAACAATATAGAAGCCCAGCCAAGACCCTCAGCCCCCAGAGTCTGTCTAGAATACAGGGAATGAAAACAGAGGCAGACCATGGCAGAGGCATGGACCTAGTCAAGAACACATAAAGGGCAGCCTTTCGCAAGAGGAAGAAGGAATGTTGTAAGTTTTGCAAGGAGCCAAGACTTTAACCAAGCTACCAGGAAGGGCAGGGATCCCAGCTTCCTATATAAGCCTGCAGATGGATATAAGAACATAAGAACATAAGAGAAGCCAATGTTGGATCAGGCCAATGGCCCATCTAGTCCAACACTCTGCCACACAGTAGCCAAAAATACCAGGTGCCATCAGGAGGTCCAGCAGTGGGACCAGGACACTAGAAGCCTCCCACTGTTGCTCCCCCCCGACAAGCACCAAGAATACAGAGCATCACTTGCCCCAGAATGAGAGTTCCGATCTATACTTTGTGGCTAATAGTCACTGATGGACTTCTGCTCCATATAGTTATCTAATTCCCTCTTGAAGTTGTCCATGCTTGTAGCCACTACCACCTCCTGTGGCAGTGAATTCCATGTGTTAATCACTCTTTGGGTGAAGAAGTACTTCCTTTGACTTGTTCTAACCCGACTGCTCAGCAATTTCATTGAGTGCCCATGAGTTCTTGTATTGTGAGAAAGAGAGAAAAGTACTTCTTTCTCAACCTGCTCCATCCCATGCATAATCTTATAAATCTCGATCATGTCACCCTTCAGCTGTTGTTTCTCCAAGCTAAAGAGCCCCAAGCATTTTAACCTTTCTTCTTAGGGAAAGTGTTCCAACCCTTTTATCATTCTAGTTGCCCTTTTCTGCACTTTTTCCAATGCTATAATATCCTTTTTGAGGTGTGGTGACCAGAACTGTACACAGTACTCCAAATGAGGTTGCACCATTGATTTATACAGGGGCATTATGATACTGGCTGATTTGTTTTCAATTCCCTTCCTAATAATCCTCAGCATAGTGTTGGCCTTTTTTATTGCAGTTGCACACTGTCCCAACATTTTCATTGAGTTATCTACTATGACTCCAAGATCTCTCTCTTGGTCAGTCTCTGCCAGTTCGGACCCCATCAATGTGTATTTATATTTAGGATATTTGGCACCAATGTGCATCACTTTGCACTTGGCCACACTGAACCCCATTTGCCACATTGAAGCCCACTCGCCCATCTTTGACAGATCCCTTTGGAGTGCCTCACAATCCTCCCTGGTTTTCACCACCCTGAACAACTTATTGTCATCTGCAAATTTAGCCACTTCACTGCTTACTCCCAACTTCAAATCATTAATAAACAAGTTAAAAAGCATTGGTCTGAGTACTGATTCTTGTGGTATGCCACTGTTTACCACCCTTCATTGAGAAAATTTCCCATTTATACTCAGTCTCTGTTTCCTATTAATTAGCCAGTTTTTGATCCACAAGAGGATTTGTCCTTTTATCCCATGACTATTGAGCTTACTTAGGACCTTAATACAGAGAGTACTCCATCTTTCTGTGTTATACCTCTGAGGATGCCAGTCACAGCTACTGGCGAAACATCAGGTCCTACAGTGCCAAGACCATGGCCACACAACCCGGAAAATCTACAGCAGCTAACTTACTTAGGAGCCTTTGATGAGGAACTTTATCAAAAGCTTTCTGGAAGTCAAGGTAAACAACATCTATTGGGTCCCCCTTGTCCACATGTTTGTTCACTCCTTCAAGAAACACTAACAGGTGGCTTCCGGTTGGGGAAAGATGGCGATTTGAAGCACCCTGTAATTACTCAGGGTGGATGACCGTCCTTTTTGAAAGTTTGGGTGACTTCTGCACCCAATGCAGCTTACCCCAGGCAGGGGTAAGGCAAGCAAGCACTGAAGACCCAAGAGAGAGTTGAGATTGGCGAGAGATAAGCCCCAGAGGGGCTTGTACCTTGCTTTGATCCCCGGTCCCGACGCGGGCATTGCAATAATCTCTAAAGGAATGAGCTGGGCTGGAATTCCAGCTTAAAAGTGCCACTCCACCCCGATCTCTTGAGACAAGAAGGCAGAGTTTAAAAGAAGAAGCATTGCGTACACCTGGAAGAAACAACGAAGGTAACAAAAAAAACCATTTCGCTTACTGGGACTAGCAAGGAGCGATCAGTATAACTATCTGGAGAAGTGTTGGTAGTAAAAGAACAATAACTGTTTTTTAAAGTTAAAAATGCCAAAAGAAGAGATTGTTTACCATTCCTGTGGCTTGTGGAGTGATAAGGGGCATGGAACAGAGCTTGTTAATGCAAGATTTGCTGGCTGGGAAGTCCCGATCGAGAGAGCGCACAACCAGAAGTGATGACCGCGGCCAGAGGAGACAAGAGGATTCTAACAGACAGGCTCGAGGAGGACTAGTTTCAAAAGAGGAAGTGACATCCCGGAAACACTGGAGGACAAGAGAAGTAGACGGACAGGAAGAACCACCAGGAAGTAGTAGACTCTGACCTTATACCATAGAGAAAAGACACCTGCCATTTTGAGGAGGTCAAAACTTTTAAAACTTCAAACTAAATTTGCCAAGTAACTAGTAAGTTTGGCAAGGCGAAATCTAGACGATCCAGACAAGCGTTTAAAGGGCCAAAGATCAAGGTTATTGAATTTTATTTTTATAAGTCTTAACATTTGGCTGTAACTGCAGTGAAGAAGGTTTGGACTGAGATTTCAAAAACGGATCTAAGGTCAAGGCAGAGAGCGGACTCATGGTCCTCACCTAGAATGTCAACAAAAAAAAGACAAAGATTGGCAATTGGCGATGGAAGCTATGGAAAAAAGGATGATGGAGGCGATACAAGGATTAGGGAAACAAATGGAGATAAACTTAGATAAAGGAGTCACTGAACTTAAGAAGGAGTTCAAAAATGAGATTGCAGGAATCACAAAGGAGCTACAGAATCTTACACAAAAGTCTACTGATATGGAGAACAAGATGCAAGTAATGGAAATAAATGTTCAGACAGTGACAAAAGAGACCTACAGAATTGACACAATGATGGAGTATACAGGAATGGAGACACATCTTAGGCTAAGAGGTATTGAAGAGAATTTGAATGAGGATATCTATAAAGTAATCATTGAAGCATTGTCAGACTACATGAAAATGGAGGAACAAGAAATGAAATACAGTATTGATCTGATCTATAGAGTCAACTCAACTTGTGCCCAGAAGAAAAATTTACCAAGGGATGTAATGGTCCAGTTTATAACTAAGAGAGTCAAGGAGGAGATTTTTAGAAAACAATTCAAGGATCCATTGGAAATAGATGGGAAACAGATAAGAATTTTGAAAGAGCTGCCAAGGGCGATAATCCAAGAAAGAAAGAAATTTAAACAGTTAGCAGACAAGCTGAAACAAAAGAACATGAGATTCAGATGGGAGATCCCACAAGGGCTGAGTTTCAACTTCCAAGGCATGAGGCACACAATCAAGGATCGAGACCAGATGTTGACATTTATATTGGACAATGATAAAGATTTTGGAGACAAATAATTGTATACCACCATGGATTACAAATTTATCTCTTGGAATGTAAATGGACTAATTTCACCCAATAAGAGGAAAATAATTAGGCATTGGTTGGAAAGACAAAAGTGTAATTTAATTGGTCTGCAAGAAGTTCATATTAAAAAACAGGATCATAATTTTTTTTCATTGGCAACGAATAAAAAGAAAGGAGTGGCATTATATGTTAAAAAAGAGTTGGAACCTAAAGAAATTTTTAAGGACAAAGAAGGAAGATATATTGCTGTGGAAGTTGTTTTACATGAGAAAAAATCATTGGTGGTTAACATTTATGCACCAAATGGAACAAAAGAAAAATTCTTTAATGACTTAATACTGGATCTAGACCAAGTGACATATGACGAAATTATTTTGATGGGAGATTTTAATGGGACGATCAGCAACAAGTTAGACTGGAAAACAAAAAGACCCAATGACAAACTAGGGAAACTACTGAAGGCCTTTTTTGAATTAGTTAAACAAGAAAATTTGGAGGATATATGGAGGAAATGGAATCCTACATGCAAAGATTTTACCTTTTATTCCAATAGGCATGACTCTTTCTCCAGGATAAATATGATATGGATGTCAGGAGATCTAGCATTTAAAACTCATAAAATTGAAATAATGCCAAGAACAAATTCAGATCATAATCCATTATTGTGGATGTCTAAACAAGGAGAAAAACAATTCAGATGGAGGTTGAATGGAGATTTATTGGACAAACAGAACATAGTTGAAAATCTACGCAAGGAGACAAAGCACTTTTTCCAGACAAATTTGAACCAAGATTCCCAAATCCAAGTGGTTTGGGACACTTATAAAGCAGTGTTGAGAAGAATTTTAATTTCGTTGAACACTAAAGAAAGGAGGAGTTATCTTGAGGAAAAGGTCAGAAAGAAAGAGAACAAGTTAAGGAAAAAACCAGGGAAAAGACAATACTGAGAGAGATACAAATTCTACAAGACCAGTTAAATACTATACAAATTTACTGGAATCTAAAAAAACTCCAACAAAAGTCTTTTGAAGGAGCTAACAAACCAGGAAGGTATTTGGCCTGGCAACTTAAGAGAAGAAAGAAAAGGAAGATTATAAACAAAATTGTGGCAGGAGATAAAGAAATTGTGGACTGTAAAGGGATAAAGAGAGAATTTTTTAAATATTATGCAAAGCTTTTCCAGACAAACCCGATAGACCGAGGGAAAGGTCAAAGATATTTGCAAAATTTAAAATTGCCTAGCCCTATGGGAAAAATTAAAGATATGCTTAATAATCCTATTACCACAGAAGAGATATTTAAAGCTGTTGATGAAGCAAAACTGGGGAAGGCTCCAGGCCCAGATGGCTTTTCAGCTACATTTTATAAAAAATTGAAAGAGGAGATAGCTCCGATTTTCCAAGTTTTGTCAAATGAGATCAGAGACACAGGGAAAATACCAGACTCTTGGAAGGAAGCAACCATCTCTCTTATCCCAAAAGAAGCACAAGATTTAACAAGTGTGAAGAACTATAGGCCAATTTCACTTCTGAACAATGATTACAAGTTATTTGCCAAAATTATAGTCCAGAAACTAAAAATATGTTTGAGAGACTTAATTGCAGAAGATCAGGCTGGGTTTTTGCCTGACAGACAGATAAGGGACAATATCAGGACGGTGGTAGATACAATTGAATATTACAATAAGCATCCAGAAAAGGAGGGGTTTTTTTTCTTTGTGGACACAGAAAAGGCGTTTGATCATTTGAACTGGGAGTTTATGTTTGGAGTTATGGAAAAAATGGACATTGGAGAACCTTTTCTAAATATAATTAAGGCAATATACTCGGAGCAAAAAGCAAAAACAGTGGTCAACAATGATATAATGGAATTTTTTAAAGTACAAAAAGGAACAAAGCAAGGGTGTCCGCTTTCGCCGCTATTGTTTATATGGGTTCTTGAGGTTTTGCTTTGGAATATTAAAGAAGATAAGGAAATTAAAGGATTGACAATAAAGGGGTTTACATATAAGTACAAAGCCTTTGCGGACAACGTTATGTTTATAGCAGAGGAACCATTGAAAACCATACCGCTTTTACTATGTAAAATAAAAGAGTTTGGAGACCTAGCAGGCTTTTATGTAAATAGAAAGAAATCCAAAGTGATGTGTAAAAATATGGTGAGCCCAAAACAATTGGAGTTGCAGATGTCTACAGGCTGTGAAGTGGTGAAAAAAACTAAATATTTAGATATAGATTTGACAATGAAGAACATTGATCTTTTTAAAAATAATTATGAAAGAATGTGGGCTCAAGTTTTAAAGGATATGGAAAAATGGAACAAATTAAATTTATCCTTGCTGGGCAGAATCTTGGTGGTTAAAATGAACATCTTGCCACGTTTCATGTTTTTATTTCAGACGATCCCCATAGTAAAAGACTCGAAGGCGTTTAACTGTTGGCAAAAGGAAATCTCTAAATTTGTCTGGGAAGGGAAAAAAACCGAGAATTAAAATGAAAATTTTGTGTGATGCAAAGGAAAGAGGAGGCTTCCAATTACCAAACTTAAGACTTTATCATGATGCGGTTTGTCTGGATTGGTTAGAACAATGGATTACATTGGAGAACAGGAAATTGTTGGCATTAGAAGGACACGATTGCAGGTTTGGTTGGCATGCATATCTTTATTATGGCAAGTCGAAAATGGATAATTTTTTTAAGCATCATTATATTAGAAGGGCCCTTTTTGACTCATGGATTAAATATAAAAATTTCTTTCCTGAAGAAAAAACATTGTGGATTGTACCTGCAGAAGTGATAAAACCGTTTTCAGACTACAAGGGACAAGACTGGTTGAAATATAAGGACTTGTTGAGACATGAAGGGAAATCATACGTGATGAAAGAAGAAAGCCAACTTAACTTTAAATATGATTGGTTACATTATAGACAGATATTTGATTTATATAAGACAGATAAAAAATGGTGGGATTCAGGGGAAAGTATAATGAAATTGAAAATGTATGGCTGGAGGGAGGGAGGAAAATGATATCAAAAATGTATAAAATTCTGTTAAAATGGTATACAGAAGATGAAGTGGTTAAAGGGCAAATGATTAAATGGGTAATTAATATGAATAAGGAAATACCTATGTCATCCAGGGAATTTTTATGGGAAAATGCTTTGAAAATATCTACATGTACCGATCTTAAAGAAAATTGTTTTAAAATGATGTATAGATGGTATATGACACCAAAAAAGATAGCTAATATAGATAAAAACTTATCTAACAAATGTTGGAAATGTAAACATGCTGAAGGTTCCTTTTACCATATGTGGTGGACTTGTGATAAAACAAAAACATTCTGGACTGCAATACATACAGAGATGGAAAAAAAATTGAAATGTACCTTTAAGAAAGAACCTGAAATGTTTCTTTTAGGTCTTAAACTAGAAGAAATAAATATGAGTAAAAGAACACTGATATGGTACATGGTGACAACTGCTAGAATGATCTATGCTCAAAACTGGAAAAATGAGAAGATTCCTGATCTCTGGGACTGGTTGAGAAAATTGCTATTTATGGCAGAAATGGACAAGAAAACTTAACAACTTAGAAGCAGAAACTTTCTTGGCAGACTGGAGCAATTTTAAAGAATATATATAGAAGTACTGGGAAATGAAGGATAGTATTTTCAGTCTGGGAAACTACTAATAATGTATTAATGGTAAACAGTTAGTAAGCATTTATAGTAGTTATAATCAGCTAAATTGAGTTACCTGTTGTATTAGTACAATAACAAGGACTTAACATGTATTATGCTTGGTTAGAACGGTGGAAACAAAGCTGGGAGCCAATGGGGGGGGAAGAGGAGTTTTGTAAAAAGGATATGATATATTTTTGGACCAAGTTGTGAAGCATTGTATATCCTAATAAAATTTGGTTTTTTAAAAAACAACAACACTAACAGGTTAGTGCGACAAGATCTTCCCTTGCAGAACCCATGCTGAGTCTACCTCAATAGTTTGTGTTCATCAATGTGCCTACTAATTCTTTCCTTAATAACAGTTTCCACCAACTTACCCGGTATCGACGTCAGACTGACTGGCCTGTAATTTCCCGGATTTCCTCTGAAACCCTTTTTAAATATGGGAGTGATGTTAGCTACCTTCCAGTCCTCAGGAATGGAGGCAGATTTTAATGAAAGGTTACATATTTTTGTCAGGAGATCCACAAGTTCTCATGTGAGTTCTTTCAGAACTCTTGGATGTATGCCATCCGGGCCTGGTGATTTATCAGTTTTGAAGTTGTCTATCAGTCGTAGGACCCCCCTCCCGAAATCAACGATTTTGGAGTGGGCAAGCACTTCTCTTCTTCCACAGTGAAGACAGAGGCAAAAAATGCTTTCAGCTTCTCAGCCATTTCCCTATCATCCTTCTGTACTCCTTTTACTCCTTGGTCATCCAAGGGCCCCACTGCCTCCCTGACTGGTTTCCTGCTTTTCATGTATTTGAAGAAAGTTTTATTGTTGGTCTTTATATTTTTTTTGCAATATGCTCCTCATATTCCCTTTTTGCCTGCCTGATCACAATCTTGCATTTTATTTGCCACAGCCTATGTTCCCTTTTATCAACCTCACTGAGACTAGCTTTGCACAGCTTAAAGGAATCCTTCTTACCTTTTACAGCTTCCATTACTCTGTTTGTTAACCATGCAGTCTTTTTCCTATACCTGTTTGTTCCTTCCCTAACCTGCAGGATATATTTTTTCTGAGCTTCTAAGATTGTAGTTTTTAAGAGTCTCCAGGCTTCCCCAGTGGTTTTGACCCTTTCTACTTCTCCTTTCTGTTTCTTCCTCATATGTCCCCTCATATCAGAGAATTTACCCCTTTTAAAGTTAGAAGTGGTTGTGTCAGTCTTTTTTGGCAACTCCCTATTTATACAAATGTTGAATGCAATAACATTATGGTCACTGTTCCCAAGCAGTGCAATCACTTTTACATGTCTCACCAGGTCTTGGGCATTACCATAAGCATCAAGTACAGGGGGTTGCGGGTGCACGAGCCACCCTCAAAATTTTCCAGGAGGGACTCAGCCTCCCCAGGGAAACCAGTGCCACCTCTCATGTCCCTGGGAAGTGGCCGGCTTCCTTTTCAGCAGCCAACACCAAGCAGCAGGGCAGAGGTGGAAACTCCTCCTTGTTGAGTGCTCATTCCTTGAGGGCTCAGAAAAGAGCGCGGGGTGAGGTTGCTTCTCCATCTCCCACACACACACTCCTGCCTCGCCCCTCTCCTATCTTATTTGTTTTACAACTTCAATTTCTTTCCAATCCTCCCCCCCGCCACGCCTTTGCAGCCAGAGGCCTATCTCTCCCAAAACTCTCTCCCTCTCAACATTCACCTGTCCCCCTTCCCTGTGGGATCAAAAGCTGCGCAAACAGCCCTGGAGCCACCAGGATGCTAATGGGAACGTGGATAATTCAAAACACCACCCAGCTGCAGCGAGACAGGAGGGTGTGTGTGTGTACATGGGCTACAAAAGGAGGGGGGAATGTTTTCTTTTGGGGAATACCATCAGGTCGGGGGGAAGTGGAATGGTCCAGTGTTCCCTCTAAGCTGAGTTAGTGTGAGCTAGTTTTTTAGCCTCCAGCTCACACATTTTTGTCTTAGCTCTCTGGAACCATCATCCCTGCTTGCCTCTCCCAGCACTGCTTTCTGCAGTGAGCCAGCTGATTCTGTCTAGGCCCCAGGCAGCCTGCTTCCTGGCTCTGCCCTGGCCTCGGAGGTGCCCAGCCTGCCTCTGTGTGTCTACCCAGAGCTGCTGTGTGGCTGCAACTGCATGTCAGGCCCAGCACACTGCCATTCCCGGATACTGCCTTTCCCTGGGGCTCTCTGGGTGAGTTGGGGGAGGCATGGGGTTGCCTCCTCGAAACCCAGACTCTCCAACTGTTCTCAGAAGGCTGCAGTGCCAGGCACAGACAAGAAAAGAAACCACCGAGTCTTTTTGCTTGGTAGATGAAGGGAGCAACAATGCACTGGAGGAGGTAACTTTTGAGAGAGAGAGCATGGCCGACGCAGGAGAGTGTGCACGCAAGTGAGGGATAGCATGTAAGATCCTGTGCTTCTGCCTTGAGGGGTAGCTGCATTGAATTGGTGGGATGCACGTGTTTTCTGTCAGTTTAGTTCTCATTTTTACTGGTTTTTTCAACAACTTTGCCAAGATCCAGTTGCTGTATGCCAGAGACTACAAGCATTGAGTTTTCTTTTGTATAGCTATTGAGAATAGCTAGAACGTTCCAGTTGTGGCTTTGCACAGAGAATTGTAACACTTGTGAACATGCTGATGTACAAGATGGTTTTCTTCCCTCTTTCTATTTATTTACCATTTGGATTCTACTCAAATGATCCTGGACTATTGTAGGGGATTCAACAAATCTTTATGAAGCTGGTAGATCTTATTTTACTAGAGGTTTGGTTGTTGCCTTTCAAAACAATATATCTTAAATGTGCAGAAAAAGTATTTAAGAGTGGAAAAGTTCTTGGAATATTAATGCTATGGAGCCTTGTGAGAAGAAAAGGAATAAAGGGGGGCAAGTACACAAAGTATGAGACTTTTAAAAACCCTCAATAAAAATGCAGGGGGACGGGGACTCAAAGGATGTTGTTTTTAATACAGATTATGAAGACAGGCATTATTGATCCTACCAGACAGTAGAGTTTTGCTATTTTTTAAAAAAATTATAACTGAATTATATAATTTGTGACTGCCTAATTATTTTCTGCTGGCTAGAGCAGCAGTGCAGTGAGGAGGGGAAAAGAAGTTGTAATGAGAGAGAAAAATGTGCCTTAGGGTGTGTTCAGACGGATCTTTTGATCTGCCATAGGAACGACTCCCTTGCGGATCAAAAATGCACGACCAGACAGAAACATCTGGGAAATATTCTGGTCCCATAGGCATCCCGTTCTGCTGCGCCTCCAATCCTGATTTAAAAAGTAGCAGTTTCAATGTAGGGTTTTCGCTTACCCGCGCAACAACTGCAGACTTTCTTCCATCTGGTCACTCCATTAGCGCGCGATGCTCCCGTCGGCTCGGTCTGATGTCAGACCGAGCCGACGGGAGCGCGATTTTTAAAAAATTGAAACCCCATGTGCGCTTTAACGAGGAAACGCATTCAGCGATAAGCGCTACGAGGAATGTAATATTCATGCTTATTTCTTTTAGGGACAAGATGTTACCATGAAGGGAGATGGAGGGGGGGAAGGACTGTTCTAACTTGCAAAATAGTCCCTCCATTGATCATGATGGCAAGGGGGAGGACCGGGACTTTGCTGAAAACCCTCCGCGATCGCCTCAGTTCTCCAAGGAGGCGCAGCCTTGCCTATGCGAATGTACAAAACTTTTTTAAAAAATCCTCGGTGGATGCCGTGTAGACAAATCACAGTGGGAACAACGCGCGGTGAGGCTATTTCATGGGGTGGTGTCTGGTCGTGCTAGGCTGGATTAAAAAAATCGGGATAAAACTTTAGGAGGGCTCATGGCGCGATTGACTGGCCGTCCGAACGCAGCCTTAGAAAGAAGCACACATCTGTAAGCTGGGCAAGAGAAAGCTTTTAAGTTACATTCAGGAGAGAGAGAGAGAGAGAAGAGAGAGAAGTATATGGTGACAGATGAACTGGAAACTGCAATGGAGTCTGTAGCTCAGATTTTACCATTTGGTCAAGCTGTCCAGGGAGCCAAGATGGACCATTTTTATTTTCCCATCCTGGAGCTCTAAAACTGACCCAAGCAATACAATCTGTTCTGTGGGACTGGAATGACAGCTCACAGCATGGAATGACAGGACAGCCCCTGGGAATAGGATATGAGTTTGAAGTGAAAAGAGGATTGCTGCTACTCTGAACTCCGTACATTGCTCAGAAATTGAGTGCACAGCAACTTCTTTCAAATTTGTGACCAAATTTGCCTTGTGCACATGGTATGTATATTTGCAGCTCTTAAAGTGACTATTCTAAAAGTGAATTTAAATAAAGGACACAGCAGGAGACTGCTGAGATACCACCTTAACCACTGGCCAATTCTCACCTTTCCTGGGTTTACCCCAGCACAGGGGCATGGCTGGGGGGGTTCCCAGGGGTTCCCTGCCCCCCTAAATTTCTGGGGAGCCCTTTCCTAAATCCCACATGGTTCTGACTCCATAGATAGTGACAGTGGCCTGTGATGTCACTGGGTCCTCCTTATGATGCCACTGGGTCTTGGTTCTTTTAAGGACCTAGCATAGCAATGCCTCTGGTCCAGTCCCAGCCCCCCCCCCCAAATTGGAAAGTCTACACCCTTGGGTGTTATTTAGGACCAAATCCAGGATCACCTCTCCCCTGGTAGGTTCTGTGACCATCTGTTCCATAGTACAGTCCTTAAGAGTGTCTAGAAACTCAATCTCTTTTTCCTGACTAGAACACATATTGACCCAATCAATGTGTGGGTAGTTAAATCACCTATTATGACACAGTTATTTTGTCTAGCAGCTATCTTTAATTCATTCATCATTTTATAATCCTCCTCTATCTTTTGATCTGGTGGGCAATAACAAACTCCCAGTGGTAAGCTTCCTTTTGGGCCCACTATTTCAACCCATAGCATTTCCAGAAGCAAATCCAATTCACTTATCCTCTCAGTCTTACTGGACTATATACCCTCTCTGACATACAGAGCCACCCCACCTCCAACCCTTCCCCCCATCCTTCCGATATAATTCATAACCAGGAATCACTGTATCCCACTGATTTTCCTCATCACACCAAGCTTCTGAAATACCCACAATGTCTATCCCTCCCCACAAACCAAGTATGCGAATTCCCCGATTTTACCTCAGACACTTCTAGCATTTGTGTATAATCACCTATAGTTTCCCATGCATGTTAAGCCCACAACCTTCCTCTTGTTGCCTCGAGACCTTGCCAGGCAGTCCATATCGTTAGCCATAGTCTCAGTGGACAATTCTAATCCTTTTCCTTGTAGAGAAGTAACAGCTACCCTTTCATCTCTTTGAGATGAGCCAACCTGAACCAGAAACTTGTCATCTCCTATCGTCTTTCCCCCATTATACAGTTTAAAAACTGCTCTGCCACCTTTTTTGATTTTAAGTACCAGCTGCCTGGTTTCTATGCTTCAACCTTGCCAGGCAGGTACCTTGCTGGTTTAACACCTCTCACTCGTCAATTGTGCCTAGCCAGGAAAGAGCTGATCCTTTGTTCCAGTCTCATCTTCATTGGGGCATTCCTGTCTCTTATCTCATTTTTTATTCCTTCCCTTCTCTCTGGAATCTGCCCAAGGCACCTTACAAAATAAAAATAATAAAAAGATATCATTAAAACATATTAATTAGAACCCAAAAATAAAAAGGCCGAGCCCAACATAAAAACATAGATCATAAAAACAGACCATAGACAGCTTAAAACAATAGTTTCCAGGCTAAAATGATGTTAAAAAATCAACCTTTTTAATTAAAAGCCTGGGTGAATAGAAATATCTTGTTGTGGTCCCTAGAATAAAGCAACGTAGCTGCTCGGTGAGCCTCAAGAGCAAGCGCATTCCACAGACAAAGTACCACACCACTGAGAAAGCCCTGCCTCTGTTTGCCACCCACTTCAGTTTTGAATGTGAGGACACAAAGAGCAGGCCTTGTGAGACAGATCTTAACTGGCTGGCTAGACAATATGGGAAGAGGCCTCTCAATGAGGAATCTGCTTCAGCTGGGGTTGCCAGTCTATAGATCGTTGTTGGATATCTCCTGGGATTACAATTGATCATCAAGTGATAGAGATCAGTTTCTCCTGGAGAAAACGACTGCTTTGGAAGGTAAACTCTATGTTCCTCCGCCCCAAACCCCACCCTCCATAGACTCCATCCCCAAAGCCTCCAGGTGTTTCCTAACCTGGAGCTGGCAACCCTATGCTTCAACCTTGCCAGGCCGGTACCACCCTTACAGTTTCCCTATCACATTCAAGGCTCCTGTTCCCTGTCTGCTTTCCCATGAAGGAGACCAGTTACCCACTGTGGAATGCCAGAACAGCTGGCCTATGCTGTCAGCCAGACCAGGACATCCTTTTAACTCCAAAACCAGATTAGTTTACAAAATATATGCCATGAGGGATATAACTACTAGAGTAGTGTTTGCTTGTTTTTAATCAACTGTAGCAAAATTTACAAACACACCCTGCAACATGCCAATAAAGGTTGTCTGTCTGTCTGTGTACCTACACACCCCAAATCATCAGAAGGAACACCAGTCTCAGTCAACAATGTACAGTTCCATAGCCTCCAGTCACCCAAAGGCAGAGATGTCAAACTCATTTGTTACAAGGGCCAGATCTGACATAAATGTCACTTTGTCAGGCCATAAAACGTAACACAAGGTACCAGAGATATAAACTTTATAAAGATGATTTCAGATGCCAAATGGCAATAGCAGGCATGATTGGATTAAATGTGATATGCAGATGGGTGGAGTTATCAGCACTGGTGTGATATACAGAGGTGTAGAGATAGGAAACCTAGGTCTCAGTTTGGTACAGGAGGATTCAGTCCAGGAGGAAATAAGTCTGAAGAAGTGAGCAGTGACTCAAGAAAGCACATACCCTACCACAATTCCGTTAGTCTTTAAAGGAGCTACTGGACTCTATTACATTCAAAAAACATTGGGGGGGGGACATTTTAACCTTCCAGGGCATTCAGTTGCTGACCTAAGAGTAGCAGTTCTCTTAAAAAAGAATTTCAAAGGGAGATTAGAGAGAGAGAGACTGCTGAATTGCAACTGATAATGAAGCTCAAGACAATGCAAACTCCTGGACTGGACTGAGACCTAGGTTTCTTCTCTTATTACCAATGCCTACTATTGTCATTTGGCATCTGAAATCACTTCACTCTCCAAGATATAAGGACAGATGGACTCACATTCCTGCTGTATCTGAAGAAGTGAGCAGTGTTTCACGAAAAATCATGCCCTGAGACAAATTTTGTTAGTCATTAAGGTGCTGCTCTACTCTTGCTCCTTTTCACTAATAAGGAACGCAAGATGTGCTGTTGGGTCCCCCCAGGGGCGGATTAAGGCTCACTGGTGCCCTAAGCACTGACCAATCTTGGTGCCTCCTTCCTTTCCACACTGACCCAATCCATTTCAGGTTTTTTTAAAAAACAAATTTTATTAGATACACAATACTTCACAACTTGGTCCAAATAATATACATCATATCCTTTTCCCAAAAACTCCTCTTCCCCCCCTGTTGGCTCCCAGCATTGTTTCCACCATTAAACCAAACATAATACATGTTAAATCCTTGTTATAATGCAAATTCTACAGGTAACCCAATTTACTTATTTATAACTACTATAAACACTTATTAACTGTATACAATTGTTACATCTTTAGTAGTTTCCCAAACTAAAAATACTATCCTTCATTTTCCAGTACTTCTGTATATATTCTTTAAAGTCGCTCCAGTCTGCCAAAAAGGTTTCTGCTTCTAGGTTGTTAAGCTTTCTTGTCTATTTGTCCATTTCTGCCATAAAGAGCAGTTTTCTCAGCCAGTCCCAGAGATCAGGAATCTTTTCATTTTTCAAATTTTGAGCATAAATCATTCTAGCAGTTGTTACCATGTACCATATCAATGTTCTTTTACTCATATTTATTTCTTCTAATTTAAGACCTAAAAGGAACATTTCAGGTTCTTTCTTAAAGGTACATTTCAATTTTTTTTCCATCTCTGTATGTATTGCAGTCTAGAATGTTTTTGCTTTATCACAAGTCCACCACATATGGTAAAAGGAACCTTCAGCATGTTTACATTTCCAACATTTGTTAGATAAGTTTTTACCTATATTAGTTATCTTTTTTGGTGTCATATACCATCTATACATCATTTTAAAACAATTTTCTTTAAGGTTGGTACGTGTAGAAATTTTCAAAGCATTTTTCCATAAAAATTCCCAAGATGACATAGGTATTTCCTTATTCATATTAATTGCCCATTTAATCATTTGCTCTTTAACCACTTCATCTTCTGTATACCATTTTAACAGAATTTTATACATTTTCGATATCATTTTCCTCCCTCCCTCCAGCCATAAATTTTCAATTTCATTGTAATTTCTCTTGAATCCAACCATTTTTTGGTCTGTCTTATATAAATCAAGTATCTGTCTATAACGCAACCAATTATATTTAAAGTCAAGTTGACTTTCTTCTTTCATCACATATGATTTCCCTTCCTGTCTCAACGAGTCCTTATATTTCAACCAGTCTTGTCCCTTATATTCTGAGAACGGTTTTATCACTTCAGCTGCTACAATCCACGTTGGTTTTTCTTCGGGAAAGAAATTTTTATACTTAATCCAAGCATCAAAAAGGGCCCTCCTAATATAGTGATGCTTAAAGAAATTATCCATTTTTGACTTGCCATAGTAGAGATATGCATGCCAGCCAAACCTGCAATCGTGTCCTTCTAATGCCAACAATTTCCTGTTTTCCAGGGTAATCCATTGTTCTAACCAATTTAGGCAAACTGTGTCATGATAAAGTCTTAAATTTGATAATTGAAAGCCTCCTCTTTCCTTTGCATCACATAAAATTTCATTTTAATTTTCGGTGTTTGGCTTGCCCAAACAAATTTGGAAATTTCCTTTTGCCAACAGTTAAACGCCTTTGAGTCTTTTACTATGGGAATTGTCTGAAATAAAAACATAAATCGTGGCAAGATATTCATTTTGACCACCGAAATTCTTCCCAACAAAGATAAATTTAATTTGTTCCATTTTTCAATGTCTTTTAAGACTTGAGCCCACAATCTTTCATAGTTGTTTTTATAAAGATCAATATTCTTCATTGTCAGGTCTATACCTAAATATTTAGTTTTTTTCACTACTTCACAGCCAGTAGACATCTGCAACTCCATTTGTTTTCGGCTCGTCATATTTTTACACATCACCTTGGATTTCTGTCTATTTACGTAAAAGCCTGCTAGGTCTCCAGACTCTTTTATTTTATGTAATAAAAGCGGTACAGTTTTCAGTGGTTCCTCTGCTATAAACATAACATCTCTGTTGTAATCCCAGGAGATCTCCAGCCACCACTTAGAGGGTGGCAACTCTACTACTGGAGTGTCTAAACAATGGTGCTAAAAGGAAATTAAAAATCCAAGTTGTGACAAACTGACCCTCAAACGCTGGATGTGTAGCGTATCAGATTCAGAGAACTGGGAATTTGGGGGTTAATACTTCAGTGTAAAGCATACTTTCATTGACAGGCTTCTGGCTCTGGGCAGGGGGTTATTGATTGATTGATTGATTGATTATTTATTTATTTGATTTTTATCCCATCCTGCCTGCCAAGGCAGGCTCAGGGCAGCTTCCATAAAACTAATAAAACAATATACATCTTATAAAATTACAGGTACATTAATTAAAACATTAGAGTCAATGGTGCTACAAAACAGTAAAGTGCAATTAATATTGATGGCGATACAAACAGTAGAGTGCAATTTGAGACACGTTCAGTGGTGCCACAGTGCTAGGTCACCCCGTGCTGGGTCTGAGTCCCCACAGGCGCAGCTGGTAAGGTGCCACTCCTACTGGAATGCCTGTCTAAAAAGCTCCATTTTTACAGCCCTGCAGAGCTGTGGCAGGTCTCACAGGGCCCTGATCTCACTAGGGAGCTGATTCCAATAGGACAGAGCTGCCAGAGAGAATGCCCTGGTCCAAGTCAATATCAGCCTAGCGGCCTTTGGACCAGGGAGGACCAAATGGTCAGGGCCGGCTCACTCACTAGGCAAACTAGGTGTTCGCTTAGGGTGGGCCGGCCCTTAGGGCACCAAACTGCACCCACCCGTCCCACCAAAACCCCTGCATCTCCTTCTCCCTGACCAGGTGGCCACTGCTGCCACTGCCTCTTTCTCCCCAAGGGCTGAGACGAGTCCAGCAAGTGAACCCACCAGGCCAGAATGAAGGAAGGTAAGTTCTGCTTTTGTTGAGGCTGGGGGGAGGGGGCAGTGGGAGGGAGGGGGGCTCTGTCTCCCCAAGTCCGGTGGGGGCAAGTGTGCCCAGGACAGAGCCGAGGAGTTCTGCTTTCGTTGCAGCCAGGGGGGAGGGGGAGGCCTCTTTCTCCCTGACTCCGGCAGCAGCAAGTGCACCCAGGATGGAGCTGAGGAGCTGAGGAGTTCTGCTTTCGTTGTGGCCAGGGGGTAGAGGGGGAGGGGGTGGCCTCTTTCTCCCCAACTCCAGTGGTGGCAAGTGCACCAAGGACGGAGCCGAGGAGTTCTGCTTTTGTTGCAGCCCTTCGTTGTCGGAGGAGCACAGAGCCGGGGGTGGCAGGAGGCGGGGGTGGGCGAGCCAGGGCGAAGCACCTTCTTTCTGCAGGCCCTGTACTTTTAAAGCCGGATGGGAAGATGCATCTACCAAAACACACACCCCTCCCCTCCCCCAAGTCTATTTCCCCGTAGCTAATACTTCTTTTGTGGTGAAGGCTATTGATGGCGCCATTTAACAAAACAAATATTCTGCAAGTGATCTCGACTGGCAGCAAAATAAAACATCTCCCTGTGCCAGGAACATTAACAGGGAGCGGGAGAGGCAGGGAGAACCGAGGTGGCATGGGGGGGGTACTTAAAACCCAAAGGCAACCCACCGGGGAATAAGAATTTTGCCAATAGCAAACTGGGGGCTTCCCTGTGCTCTTACACAGATGCGCATTCAGTTGGGCTCTCTTGTGAAGAAAGGACACGATTTGGCCAAAGTTAAGCATTTTGGTTTCAATGCAATAAGACTGCTTAAATCTCTCCCAGTGTAACTGGCAGGCTGTACAGCCGCTTGCATCTGGATAGCTCCTGCAACTTGTGGCTGGGGGGGAGGGAGTGGCAGGGGGAGTGGGGGGGAGGCCTGTTTCTTCCCTACTCCGGCAATGGCAAGTGCACCCAGGACAGAGCTGAGGAGCTGACGAGTTCTGCTTTCACTGTGGCTGGGGGAAGGAGGCAGTGGGGGGAGGAGGGAGGCCTCTTTCTCCCCAACTCCGGCAGCAGCAAGTGCACCCAGGATGGAGCCGAGGAGTTCTGCTTTCGTTGCAGCCTTTCTTCGAAGGAGGAGCATAGAGCCAGGGGTGGCAGGCTGCCCCTGTCCCCCCAAGCCTCCACCCCACCGCCAAAAACAGTCACAAAATATCACAAAACCTCTTGTTGCAATGCTGGCGTGCATGCTGCTCTGTGCCCCGTGTGCCTGTCGCAGCCATCCAGTGATAGGGGCACTCTGAAATTCCGCCCGCCCCAACTCGCACATGGCACACCCATTGCTCCCCTGAGTGCGCCCATCCATCCACAGGGAAGGTAAGTTCAACTTCTGCTGATAAGCTTTCATGGAGGGGGGAGGGGGCGCCGGGGGGGAGGGTGTGCCAGAAGGGATCCTCACCTAGAGTGTAAAATAAGCTGGGGCCAGCCCTGCAAACAGTTTTGAGATCCTGATCGCAGTGCTCCCTGGGGAATGTATGGGGAAAGGCAGTCCCTCAGGTAGGCCAGTCCCTGACCATAAAGGGCTTTAAAGGTCAAAAACAGTGTTAGCCGAACTGCTTATCTACGCAGTAGGCGGACTAACTTATTTGTGTTGCTGGCCAATGTATACAGAGAAAGTGAACTTCGCACCAAGAACCCGTTTCCCCAAAGAGAACACTTGACAAGGTTTCTTAAGTTAAATCAAGATTCTCTTTACTGAATATCTTTTTAATATACAGGCATACAAAAACAGATTCACTCACACATACACACAAGTTCCTTTAGTTACAGTAGAAATGGAAACACAATTTGGGGTTTTAAACTAGAAGTATTTAGGCAGGGGAAAAGCTCATAATACTTATCTGGTCCTGTAGTTTCGACCTTCCACAATGAAGAATATAAGAATAATTTCTAACTAAGGAAAACTCTCACTACACACTACTGGAACCTGCCAACAAGTGTGGGCCTCTTGGCTGCAGTCCAAGAAAGCATGTGAAAGTAGACACTTAGGTTACTTGGCTAACTAGTGAAGAAAGATGGCCAAGGTGACGAGCTTCTTGCTTGGGTTGCTTGGGGTGAACAAAAGATTACACCTCATTTTATCAGCTAGTATTGGGGGCTGGCTTGGGGTGTCTCTGGTCCATCCCATCCCTATACCTATTGGCTATAGGATGTGGGGGTACCCTCCTACTAAGGTGGGGCAATATTGAAAGTCTACACCTTTCTACAAGGGAGCGTTTGGTCAAGGTGCAAAGATGAGTTGGCATGGAAACCTTAGATGTGCAGATGACTCTGGTTTGGTCCAAGTGACAGAACAGGAAACAGTCTTAACACATGCAAATGTCAAGCATCCAGTGGGTTACATGCGAGGTATGGATTCCTCAATGGTGGAGAGGTTGTTGTTTTTGCATCCTTCTAGAGAACCATAATGGAGATGCTAATGGAGATGCTTCTTGTTCCTAATTTCTCATGGGTAGAGATATGCAAGGTGTGTGTCTGTGACTTCATTTGCATGAAAGTACAGGCTGTGTGGTACCTTCCTAATACAGAGAGTCACATTAACAAAGCATACATTTCTTCCAATGCAAAGACGCTTGCTGGCACCATTCTGGTGTGTGTGCAGGTCAGAAAATAACAAATAAAAGCAATTTCAAAGTACATCTCCTAACACCAGCATCTTGAAGCGAATCCAGTATGCTATAGGCAGCCAACTAGGGAGACCCATCAGCAGCCTGGCTGCCGCATTTTGCACCATCTGCAGCTTCTGGAGTTGCATCAAGGGCAGCGCCATGTAGAGAGCATTACAGTAGTCCAACCTTGAGGTGACCATTGCATGGATCACTGCAGTCAGATCATTGCGTTCAAGGAAGGGAACCAACTGCCTAATCAGCCAAAGGTGGTAGAAGGCTGCCTTGGCAGCGGCCGCTACCTGGGCCTCCATTGTCAGGGAAACATCCAGGAGCACTCCCAAACTCCTGACCCTCAGCGCTGGCATCAACGGTGCCCCATCAAAGGCCGGGAGTGGGATCCCTACCCCCGTACCACTCCGACTCAGGCACAGGACCTCCATCTTCGTCAGATTCAATTTCAGTTGACTCACTCTAAGCCATCCAGCCATGCCCAGTAACACCCGGTCCAGGTCTTCCAGGGTAGAGTCAGACTGACCGCTCAACATCAGATAGAGCTGGGTGTCATCCGCATACTGGTGACATCCCAGCCCATGCCTCCGGGCAATCTGGGCAAGGGGGTGCATATATTTGTTAAATAGCATCGGGGAGAGCACAGCCCCTTGAGGCATTCCGCATACTAGTGAGTGCCTTTGGGACTGCTGCTCCCCAATAGCCACCCTTTGTCCCCGACCTTGGTTGATGCCAACACTGAGAATGAGGAGCCTTGGGGTGATACTGGATGCCTCATTATCTATGGAGGCACAGGTCACCATGGTTGCCAAATCAACTTTTTCCCACCTATGGCATGTGTGGCAGCTGGTTCCATACCTTTCCACTGTGACTTGGCTACGGTGATCCATGCAATGGACATGGCCCTACCCTTGTATCTGATCTGGAAATTGCAGTTGGTGCAGAATGCAGCAGCACATATGCTGATGGTAATGTCTTTGCAGGTGCACATTCGGCCTGTACTCCACAAACTGCACTAGCTGTTGATAGAATTCCGGTCTGTTTCAAAGTTTTGGTACTTAACTTTAAGGCTTTCAGTGGCCAGGGACCAACATACTTACGGGACTGCCTTTCCCCATATGTGCATCACTGAGTTTTGTGCTCATTAGCTCAGCATTTACTGGTGATCCCCAGCACAAGAGACATCTGTCTAACCTTGACCAGGGCCAGGGCCTTTTCAGCCCTGGCACCAACCTGGTGCAATGAGCTCACACTAGAGATCAGGAACCTGTAGGACCTTCTATAATTTTGCAGGACCTGTAAGATGAGGCTCTTCTGCCAGGCTTTTGGTTGAGGCATTTAGCCCCTCCTGTTACCATCTGTCAAACTTGGGCCTCGTTTGCCATATGTTTCTTAACTGCCTGTCTTTGGTATCTGTAAGCTTACAGCCTTGTTTCACTCTGTCTGGGAATTGGAAGGGAATGTGGAACGATCTGCACAACAGCGGTATGGAGGGAAACTGCCAACGCGGTTTCCCCACAGAGTCCTAGGGTAGGGCTCCAAGCCATAGGGCTTTTGAGGGGTAGCCTCTTCAATGGCATAATGCCAGAGAATTGAGGTGCCCCTCTGCCCTGACAGTCCTGCCACTGTGTGGCCTCTGAGCACTAGCTGGGTCGATTGGAACAAACGCTGGAGATTGAGCGACTGACGAAAATATAAACGAGGTCGAATGAGGTCGACAATCAATGTGAGTTAGATGCAAGTGAACTTTGAAATAACTGGAAAATTCCTTATCCCCCCCCAATATCAGCAAGCTGAGAGAGGAGGGATGCCTCCCACAAGCGTGATAGATAAGCAGAAAAGAGGGGAGGGAGGGAAAAACCAAACGATTGACTTGTGTTGAGAGACTTACCAGAGCGGATTTAATTCAGAAGTGGTTTTCAGAGGTTGTGAAATAGTGGGTGGCTTATGTAAATAACTCACGAAGATGGCGGGCGCAGGAAAGAAAGGAGTGAAACCAAAACTTATGGGAGGTCAAAGTCCAAGGCCAGAAGAGGGAGCAGATGTCATGAGACTCTTAGTGGATACGCTCAAGCCCGTGATGGAACAACTTGCTGGTATTAACCAACAGTTGGCCACACTCAACCAAAACTTTGCAACACAGCAACTCCAGCTGGCAGAAATGGTTAAAAAGATGGAGGAAATGGTGTAAGTAGTGAAAGAGATGTACTTCGAAAGTAAGACTATGAAGAAAAAGATGGGAGAATTAATGAACAAGCAGAATCATCAGGAAAACAGACTATGGTTTCTACAAATGGAAAAAGCAAATATGGTCCTCAGGTTCCAGGGAGTTCCTGAATTACTGAATGAGGATCTGAAGAAGCTACTCAGTGAACTTATCGCACCAGTAACAGGCTTGAAAGTGGAAGAAATTATGCACGATATTGAAGCAGTGTATAGGGTGTATTCTAACTACACCAAAAAAAATAGCCTGCCTGGAGAGATAACAGTCAGATTCTCAAGAAGACGAACGGGATGTAATTTTAAAAGCAACATCAGCAACTCCACTGAAATACAATCATCAAAACTCTAAAAGACATCCCATTTGAAATTCATCAAAAAAGAAAGAGTTATAAGGACTTAATTCTTTTTCTTCAAACTAATCAAATTTCATACAAATGGGTGATGCCAAAAGGGGTCATCTTTAAATTTAATGATAAAAGAGAGAAGATTGACTCTGTCTACAAAGCTAAAGAGTTCCTAAAATGCCACTTGGTAGCTAAAGAAGATGGTGAAACCGGTTCAAGTGGCTCTACCCCCTTGGAGAAGACCTGACCATGGAAGAAGGTGCTGCTGCCATCAAATCAACCTATGATTTTAGAGATAGAAAGCCTAGGTAAAGGCAGAAGGACTCTGAAAATTGCCTTTATGAAGCGAGCTACGGGGGGTGCTCTGGAATCCTCTCATAACAAGTAACCAAATAATATTCTAGCTGAGATAGATAGAAACTTACAGCATGCATTGTTTACTAACACTTATGCACTAATATTGAGTTTAACAGGAATATGATCTCCTTCTCTTGGGTTTTTAGTATAGTGTGGGTATACTTTTCTTTCTCCTTAGATGTAGTTCCCTTCCTTGATTTTTCTTTGTAGTTTTAGTTGTATATTATAAAAAAGCAATAAAAAATCCCCTTTGGGGGGGCCAAAAAAAAAATCTGACACCATCCTGCTACCACTCTGTTACCATCTGTACTGTTGATCATGGTTTCCAATTTTCAAGGACACAAAATGATAACTGTCTTGGCTTACCCAAGCTAGGGTACTTACAATCCAGAATCCCTTATGGGATGTAGCCCTTTCTGCTTCCAGTTGTTTAACACTAGGGCACCATTGTAATAGTTGTGATGTATTCTGATCACCATTGTTTAATGGTTAAGTTTATAGTTTTATATAAATGTTGTAACCCACCCTGAGCCCACCTGTGGGAAGGGTGGGATAGAAACTGAACCAAATAAATAAAAAGTCTTGTCAGTCTTATCAGAGGAATCAGTCATAGTTTGGACTTTGGCTTGGCAATAGCCAGTCAGGAGGTGTGTGTGTGTTGGTCTGAGGGAAACAGACAAGTTCACTTGGGAAGTGAAGGGACACAACTCCTTGCCCTTACTGTGTACCAATACATTTGAGGAAAACTTCAGAAATTAGAACTTAAAGTCTAAGTGTCAGCCCTAGCTGAATTCCATTTATTCACAGTCTCCAAAACTGGGGTTTAGGTTTGACAGAAGAAACTGGCAACAGAAGCCGTGCCTCAGACTCTCTCCGCTAAACTAAAAAGATTTATGGCCTAGAAGGACACAAAAAGGTAATTAATTACTCGGGAGGAAGAGGAACAAGCTCCTAACGAGGTCAGGATTAGGAGGAGGAAACATAGGAGAAAAAGAAAACAAATTGGAGATAAGGTAACCAGGCACGCCGCCAGAGTTACAAATCAAAGTTATTAGGAATACAAGGTAGCAGCCAGAAGCTGTAAACAGAGCGACTATGGCCCGGAGCATTAAGGAACTATCAGAGCAGATAGCAGCATTCCAAAAACAAATCTCTGGAGATATAGAAGCGGTGAAAAAAGACACCACGCAGATAGCACAGGAGATAGGCATAGTGAGAGAAATTGCTGAGGGAGCAAAGAAGAAAGCTGATGCTAATGAAGAAAAAATTAAGGAATTGGAGAAAAATTTAGCAAGGCAGTCAGACCGGCAGTGAAGGAGGAATATGATAATATCGGGTATCAGTGAGGAAATACTCCCAAAACAATTAGAATCTGAACTATGCCGGTGGTTCAAACAAAATGGCGCTAGCGTGAACGAGGCAGAGGTAGAACGGGCACACAGGCTCTTTAGGAAACAGAGGGGAGGAGAGCCAAGACAAGTGATAATAGCATTTGCCAGAGAAAAATTAAAGGATGAGGTTTTTAGAACGCTCAGGAAGACTAAAGACCTGAACTTTAGAGGCAAGAAAGCATACGTCAGCCATGACTTCAGCCCAAGCACGCTCCAGGAAAAGAGGCAGCTGAAACCCTACGCACAAAAGCTGTTTAAGGAAGGTATAAACTTTACGTGGGGGTACCCAACAACTTTGATTGTATTTCGAGAAGGCAAGAGATACAGAGCCAGGAATCCAATGGAGGCGGTCAGGATGCTTGATGAACTGGGAGTGGACTCCAGCAACTGTGAGGAAGGTGGAATGGACGAAGGCAGTGACTCAGACGCCGAGAGGGAGGACTCAAGGCCACATGGATCCAAGCGGCAAAGAGCCAACTCCCGAGGAGCTAGCAATTAAAGGGAAGTATACATTAAAAGCTGGGCCTAACATTGAATAAAGGTTTAAGGGAAATGTGCGGGGAGAGGAGGGGGATGCAGGATCTCTGGAATGTGGAGAGAAGGGGTGGGGAACCCCAGAAGAATTTCTCTCACACAAGGGAAGGGGGAAGGGGAATGGAGGAATAATAGGGGAATAGGCAACATGCTTCAGCAGTGGGGGAGGGGCACGAAATGTTCCAAAGAATATGGCTAGACCAATCAGACTACTCTCATTGAATGTAAATGGCTTATCCTCAAATCTCAAACGATATAGGCTAGCTAAGATGGCAAGAGACGAGGGTATCAATGTAATATGCATACAGGAAACACATAAAGCTAAAAGGGACCCTAAGCCACTGTTTAACAACCTGGGGTGGGTGACTTTGAGTGAGTCCAGAGGGACCAACAAGGCTAGAGGAGTGGCAATATTAGCAAATAAAAATTTGAACATAGAGGTAATAGACAAACTGACAGACAAGGAAGGCAGGTATGCAGTAGTGAAGGGCAAAATAAACAATACGTATCTTACAATCCTTAATTTATATGCACCCAATAGAGGACAAAAGAAGTTCCTAAACAAAGTAATACTAAAGACCCAAAACTTCTTGCAGGGAGAGCTAATAGTAACTGGTGACTTTAATATGGACATCACAAAGCATAGCAAAAATCTGACAAAGAAATGGGGATTAAAGGAAGTATATGAGCTTAGTGGTCAAAAATCTACTCCCACCTTCTTTTCTAACAGGCATAGAACCTACTCTTGTATAGACTTTGTGTTAATTAAGGAAACTAGAACACTCTCAGTTAAAGGGGTCCGAACTCATCCAATCTGGATCTCAGACCATGCCCCTATAACCCTGGAGGTGGACTTGAGCACAGAATGGATCAAGAGACCTTGGAGATACAATAACTTAGTTATAGCAAAAAAAGAGGATAAGGAATACATAAGGAAGCAAATCAAACTATACTTTAAAGAAAATAGGCATTCTGTAACTAGTAATACCTTGTGGGATGCGGCGAAGGCAGTGATTAGAGGAGTTTGTATTGGGAAGGAGATCAATATTAAAAAAGAGTGGCACCAAAATAGACAAAAAAAGATTCAGGAGTTGAGAGTGCTCCAGCAACAACAAGCGAGAGGCTATAACCCCCAAAGGCAGACCCAAATTAGAGAACTGAGAAGAGATTTGGACCAGTTAGATGCAATAACTCTGTGGAAAAAAGAGACATTAATTAAAAATGAATTTCGGAGGAATAGTATAAAGTCAGTCCAAAGATTGGTAAAGTACCTACGGGCTAGGAAAGAAAAACAAAGTGTGAAGTGCATAAGAGAAGGCTCCACAGTAACGCAAGGTTCAAGGGAGATTAGGGAGGCCTTTGCAAGATTTTATCAGGACTTATATAAAGAGAAAGGAACGACAAAATTTGAAGAAAGAATACAGCTCACAATAACATTAGAGGACAGACAGAAGCTAGGGAAGGAGATAACAGTACAGGAAATAGAAGAGGTAATTAAGAAATTAAAAAAAGGAAATCCCCAGGACTAGATGGGTTTACTGCAGAATTCTATAAAGAACTGGTAGAAGTCTTAGCACCAGAACTCCAGATAACGTTTAACGCGATATTGAAAGGAGAACAAGCCCCAGAGTCATGGAGGAAAGCAGAAATAGTGGTCATCCCCAAACCTCAAAAGGATCCAGAAATGGTCGGCTCATACAGACCGATTAGTCTACTTAATCAGGACTATAAGATCTTTCTTAAAATTTTAGCAAATAGACTAAAGGAGGTGATACCGAAAATAGTTAAAGGGGATCAATATGGCTTTGTGAGAGGAAGGAACATAAGCCATCCAATTAGGAACATTCTCAACATAATAGAACATGGCCAAAAAAAAAGTTTGCCCTCCTTAAGTTGGATGTATATAAGGCCTTCGACACGCTCTCTCACGAATATATATGGAAAATAATGGATGAATATGGGATAGGTGAAAAATTTAAGGGTGCCAGACAAGAAGTATATAAGGGAGGGAAAGCAGTGGTAAGGGTTAACGGAGGGCATTCAAGGGAGTTTAGCATACAGAGAGGAGTAAGGCAAGGATGCCCCCTCTCCCCATACATATTGATTATGGGAATTGAGGTCCTAGCAGAAAGAATAAGAAATAGCGGCAGAATAGATGGATACCATATTGGGAGTGAGGAATTAAAGATCAATTTGTTTGCAGATGATATAATGATTGCGCTGCTAAACCCTAAAGAGGGGATTAGAGAAATAAGGACTATATTGGAGGATTTTGAAGCATATTCAGGGCTAAGAGTGAATATGGACAAATCCGAAATTATGTACTTCAATGTCAGTAAAGCAGAGAGAAGAGAAATTGCAAAGATGACAAAAATGGGCCCAGGAGCTAAGTCAATAAAATATTTGGGGATCGAAATCAGGAAGAATTGGAAAAAAACAGGGGAAGGGAACTTCAAAATGGTCTGGAAGAAGATCTGTAAGGACATGAAAAGATGGGCAAATAAAAATTTGAGCATCTCAAACAAAATAAGAGCCGTAAAGATGTTCCTAATTTCTAAGATGATGTATCTATTCCAAACACTCCCAGTAGAATTAAGTATACAACAGTTAGAAAAATGGAATGGAATAATTAGGGAATGGATCTTTGGAAGTAAAAAGCCCAGAATGCAAAAGAAGTTCATTTACAACCCGCAAAATGTATTGGGGTGGGGTGTACCCAATCTAACAGACTATTACGAAGCTTTTAACGTCAAGTCAATGATAGAGATAGGAGAAGATATAGAGCAGAAATGGGTTAGATTGGAAAATGAATTAAATGAAGGAGCTGGGAGGCTGGGTATATTTACAAGAAATGTGAAGAAGGAATACGGCAGAGCGGTGGGACCTAGGAGAACAGCGCTGAAAATATGGGAGAAATGGCAACCAATCTGGTTGAGCAAGCTCTCTGAGTGGGCACCAGTGGAAAGTGTATATGGGGAATCTGACGACCCCCATTGGTGGAAACTACTCCAAGAAAAAGGGTTTGCTAGAATAAGAGATATGTATGGGGAAGGAGGCCGGCTTAAGCCACTACAAACAATAATTGAGACAGTAGGGAAACAGTACTGGTTGAAGGCGACCGGTCTATATAATGCAATAAAAAAGGAGAGGCAAAAGAGGGAGGGGGACTCAGAAGAAGTCGCAGAAATCTTGTACAAAGAAAAGAGGAAGACAAGTAAGGGTCTAGCGGGTAAGATATATAAAATAATGATAACTAATGAGGAGTCAGTAATTAAAAGCACTCAAGCGAGATGGGCTAGAGAGGGACTAACCTCAGAAACAACCTTAAAAAAATTAATGGTGGGGGTCAAAAAGATCAAGTTCGACAAATTTAGAGAAATGGAGCTGAAGTACTTCACCAAATGGTACCGGACGCCAGCCCAGCTAGCTAATATGATATCGGGGATGAGTTCGAACTGCTGGCACTGCAATCAAGCTAAAGGATGGTACTCACACATGTGGTGGGAATGTGCCAAAGTCCAGGAGTTTTGGAAGGAAATATTAGCCAGAATAAAGGAAAGGACAGGTGTATCAATACCTATAGATGTTAACTTAATGACATTAGGAACCTTAAAGATCGAGAGAATAGAAAGCACATATCAAGAGGTAGTTAAGGCAATGATACTAGCTGGAAAGGCAGTCATAGCATTAGGATGGAAAGACAAGAATAAGTGGACAATGGAGAATTGGAATAACTATCTGTTTGAATATATTCAATCAGATATAGTGACCCTGACAACGGAAGAGAACACCTGGGAGGAAAAGAAGACGCAAACAAGCAAGAAATGGTCATCGTATTTCGATTACATCAAGGAGGACGAAGCCATGAAGGATGCCTATTGGAAACTTCGGATTCTGTGCTCGTGGCTGAAGCAATGAAGAAAGAAGAGCAGGGGGAGGGACTGAGGGGAGGGGGGGGGGGAAAAAAAAATCTTGTATCACGGTAGTGGGAAAATTATATGTGTGAAAGTCTGTTGAAATAAAGAGAGGTTAAAAAAAAAAAAAAAAGACAGAAGAGACTGGACAGTAGGTTGAAACTGCCAGTCTAGCCAAACAGAAAAGGATTATTGCTCCTAGAAAGAGGAGGATATTTCTTACCCATTTATTCAGTGGGTTCAACTCTGAAGGGACTCCTGGTTTCTCTGAAAAGGGAAACAGTCTTAGACTCCTCAAGGGTAAAAAAGTTAAGTTGTAATCCCACAAGGGAGGTATTTAAATACAGGAAAAAAGTACAAACTTCAGGAAACAAACAAACCTCTCACAGTTAAGAACTGAGTTGCTAAGAAAATAAGCTTCAACTATACTCTGTTTAAAATATTATAATCTGTATAAACAACAAAATTTACCTCAGCCTTTCATCCCCTGCCTATTCCTAGCCCAACTGTGCCTGTTCAATAAAATCAACATTCTTGTTTGAACTTTACTTCATGTCAAGTGTCATTTACAAAGTGATGTTGTAGGAGGGCTCCTGCTTAGGTATAATAAATCTCTGGCCTGGGCAAAAGCCAAATAACTTCTCAATCATAGGGTGGGACATGCAGAAAGTTCTACTAAGAGGCTACTCAGTCTGAGTGGGGAACAGGATTTTGGTGGGAAAATCTGCCTCACAGTGAAGAAGAAGCAGGGGTCCATCATACAAGTACTTTAATCTTCAGGTCCTTCCCTTGAGTTGGTTGCCAGAAAAAGGGCAGCAGATAGTTTTAGGAATCCCATAGAAAACTGATTTAGCACTCCTTCACTCATGAAAACTCCAGCAACTATAGTACTGGGAGCATGGCTAAGGATCTCTAGTGGGTGATACTGACAAGACTACAATTCCCAAGTTTCTTCCGTCATAACCTGTAAATTGATTTTCTACAAATATAAAACTGGGCAGTAAGTAGGCCCTTGGAGACTTCCCAGTGACATCAAGTGAGGTCCAGATGTTGCACCCCAGTCTATCTTCAACAGTATAACTGGTGCTCTAAAAGGATAGGCTTTATGTCTTTCAGATCAATCCCCATATTCCTAGAGAATTCACATTCTTGAAAGGTACATAAACAGCAGCTCTAAGTCTATTCTGAAAGTCTAATCAGGTTAGGTGTGATCTCTTCCGGGGGTACATATTTATTAATTGACAACATGCCAATTCCTTCTGGCAGCCCCATGCTCAGAGATGTATTTTTGCAGGTTCATTAACTTTCTAATTTCCCCCCTGTCTTTGCCCCTAAAATACAGTGTCAGGTAAAGAGGCCTGCAGCATCTGAAAGAGGACCTGTTCATTTATCACCCAGTCCTGATCCCAAGGCAATGTCTTCCCCAGGGATGGGAAATGATTGAGCCTCAATGTTAATGCAGTGTTCAAGCTGAGATGAGGGAAATAGAATTCAACAGTGTCAAAAGTATTCTTGTGATGAGAGGGAAAACTCTGCTGATATAAATGAGATTCTCAAACATGAGCCTCAAACATAGAAAAGAGACTGCAAATCTCAAATTAGGAATTGAGGCAACCCACCCTCCCCCTAATTCAAAGGCAACAGTTACTGGCGCAGTAGGTATTTCTCGGTGTGTTTCAAGTTAATTTCAAAAGTAAAACAAGCATTTCCTCCAGTGTTTGCTATACAATATGACAGATGTGTATTCTCAAATTGTCACCTTTTGTTTGATTTAAGGCAATTTAAGTCCAGGGCAAAACAGCATCCAAATAACCCGGGGCAACAGCAGGCTGAAACTGGGCTAATTGCTGAAGGGAGGTAATGTAATGCAGAATGGGAGGGGGGAACGGAATAAAAAGAAGGTTGAACTCAATTTTAATGCAGAATGGGGGGGTAACTTGGATTAAAAAGAAGGTTGAATTCTATTTTAATGCAGAATTGCTTGGAGGACACTGCGGTGAACATGGATTAAAAGGGAGCGGTGGCGCAGGCGGCTAAAAACGCCTGCTAAGTAACATCTATGAACAGCCATTACGGCTGTTCAAAACCCGCCGCGGCCAGGGTGAGCACCTGGCCCAAATCCCAGCTCCCGCCCACCCAGCGGTTCGAAAGCTGTAATAATAAAATAAAGGCGAGTAGATAAAATGGGTACCTGCCCTAGGCGGCAGGGAGCACACACACCCCGTGGGGGTAGTGGAGCATCGGCGGCGGCGGCAAAGCAAGTGGCAAGATGGCGACGGGGCACAACACCAGACGGAGATCGAGCATCGACGGAGGGCGGAGCCAGGAGGGCGCGAGGGAGCATGGAGGCGTAGGCGCGGCAGAGCCAATGGACAGAGCCGGAGCCGTGCTAACACGGGAACCACGCGCCGGATGGGCCTGCCAGTCCAAGAAGACCAACAAGGAAATAGGAGCCAGACGCCGATCCAATCCGATCCAAGATGGAAAAAAGAACAACACTCCACTGGGTGCCGGTAGGGTAGTCCCCCCCCGACTATATATATGTGGCCTTAGCTAGGAGCAATATATGAGTAACTGTAAGCCGCTCAGAGACCCCTTCGGAGGTTCGAGCGGGATATCAAGCTGAAAGTTAAATAAATTAAAATAAATAAAAGGAGAGTGCAGAAAAGGCCTTGTATTGATCCTAGTCTGACATTTTAACCACTACATCACAAAAGCTTTAATAGGGCAGGAATTTGTTAAGCCCCCTTTAATGAGTGCCCACTGGCTTTCCAGTTCTTTCCACCATTCATTTACATCTCCTTGAGACTCGGAGGCACCCCCTGTCATTGGGAGTGGGGCTCCATCGTACCCATACAATGCTTTGAATGGAGACAATTTGGTGGAACTGTGGACCGAGTTATTGTAGCGGTATTCTGCGTATGGATGTAGCTCAACCCAGTCATCCTGTTGATAGTGAAGCAACGAGGAATTGTTCTACCACCTAATTAACTCGTTCAGTTTGGCCATCCATTTTAGGATGGTAGGCACTACTAAGTTCTTGTTGTACCCCCAGTATCAATAAGAGTTTATTCCAGAACTTGGCAACGAACTGAGGCCTCCTGTCAGAAATTATTGTAGACGGGGTAGAATGTAATCGCACTATATGTGTCATTAAGAATTTGGCCAGTGCTTTAGTTGATGGGATCTATTTGCATGGTATGAAGTGTGCCTGCTTAGTGAATAAGTCCACCACCATGCCATCATGCCGGGGACATTGTGCAGTGACACTCTGGTTTTTTGGTCAGAACTCTTACCATAGAGTTTCACCCAAAATACCATAGCATTGCCATGCAATGTCCATTGTGTGATGATGTCACTTATGTATGATATCATCATGTTTGGGATCCTGTACCAGGTCATGGCTGTTGCGGGATCCACAAGTTCAAGCCTGTGAAATTGGGGGATCCCCCACTCTCACCTGGGGACTGGCAACCCTATCTGATCCCCTTTACTGTTGATGCTGCAAGTCTCACCATCATTCTGAAGCCAGAGGCCACTGGCTAATTTTGAGGCTCCTGCCTTTATTTGCAGATAAGTTACGGCTGCCAGAAACAACCATGGCTTTCAATGCAAAAAGGGGGGGGAATCCTGAAGATTGTATAGGCCAGGATATCCTGATTCTCTACATATTTGGCACTGCAGCTCCCATGATTGTCTCAAAGCTGATGGCCAATTTTGAGACTCCTAAATTCCTTTTCTGAGGAATTATCCTTGCCATGGATGGACAGGTCTCCCTGGTGTACCTCCTTTGTTTGCAGGGAATATTTATGCATGGTGCATTAAAATGTGACCTCTCTCATCTGCCAAGAGTGGACTGGCCATTTAACTGACAAGAAAATATCCCAGTGGGCTGCTGCCCTGGAGCATCACTGACAATTGGCAATCCAGTTTTTTTGGAGGGGAGGCAATGGGTTAGCAAATACCCTTTGTTAGCACTGCAGGAGCTGGTCAGCCTTGTTTGCTGCACGGCCATTTTAATTTCTGCCTCTGACACCTGCTGGCCAATGTGACTAAGCCCATTCTTCTATCTCATTCTGTTGCATTTATTGCCTGTCCTAGAAGCATGGGCCAAGAAAATGGAAATTATTTATGCATCATCTCTTGCCATTCCCCTCAACTGTTGGGAATTGCTTTCAGAGAGCACCACCACCTTCATTTAGACTCAGAGGGCACACAGCATAACAGATAATATGAAGTAGCAAATACCCATTTCAATTAAAAACAACAACAACATAGCTGTCATGCTTATTTTGTACAATGGCTTTGTTAAATATGCTAAAGGACATCTCCAGAAGCAATCACACAGCAATTTCAAAATATCTAAGCCAGCAACAACCAGTGATTTCAGTAGGGACATTCTTGTTCTTCTGGGGGAACAAAAATGGAGGGGGTGAGGCTGGGATCCAGAGTGTAAATAATAGGCCATGAAGTCCAGCAAGCCTCAATAACACTTCAGTTCTGCAGAGAAAATTAGGCCCCAGGGAAGATCCCCATCTTATCTAAGCACAGCACAAAATCCCCATCCAAGGTTGTTTGCCGTCTCTGTCATAAAAAAAGCCACTTCAATCAAACTGGAATGATAAATGTCAGTTTAAATTAAATAACCCGGTTTACCAGTGATGAAAATTATTCAGGACAAAACTCCTAACTGGGACAAGTTGCTCTTTGGAGTGGAGCGGAGCTTTGATTTATAGCATAAAAAGCAGCTGTCTTCATAAAAGCTAATAAAATACTCTGGGGATAATTAAAACTTTAATTAAAAATGTGAAGTCCAAATAGCTTTTTATGGTAGCAAGGAAACTTGTTTTGACATCTAGAATTGCCACACAAGCCCCAGCTCCCTTGTATTCTTTCCAGGCTATTTAGATGCTGGCATTCAGCCTGAAATGTTCTCTCACTCCATCCCAAAGTGAAAATTTGCAATAGGTTTTAAAGTGTAATGAGGACATTTACTTTACAGCTTAGTCTGAAGTTATTAATCTGATCTAGCGGCTGGCTTGTTTGCATGCCAGTGTTGGCAGAATGCTTTCTTTAAATATATAGAAGAAATAAGTCACATCCAGGGAATAAGATCCATCCAGTGCTGCATATGAATAGACAGCATTATATTTGATTTGATTTGATTTTTTTAATTTGTTATCCCGCCCTCCTGGCCTAGGCCAGTTTAGAGAGGCTTACAGAACAGAATAAAAATTCTAGTAATACATAAAACACAATTAATTCCAATAGTACAAATTCCAATAATACATAAAACACAATCGATATAAATACAGTGTTAAAATCAACATAGTAATAAAGTGCTAGCAAAGTTCCACACTTTTGAACATTAACTCCATTGGTCTGCTTCAATTGTCTTAAGAGGGGACTGGTTTGGGCAGTAATTAGAGGGTCCAGCGGATCCAGCCTCTTCTACCGAAAGATGTCAATTGTTGTTAGTGGTAGCAAAGGTGGTTCTGATGGTGGTGGTACTGGTGGTGGTGGCTCCAAAAGCCTGGTGGAAGAGCTCCATTTTACAGGCCCTGCAGAACTGTAAAAGGTCCTGCAGGGTCCTGGTCTCCTCTGGGAGCTCATTCTGAAAAACCCTAGTTGTTACCAGCCTGGCCTCCTTAATGTTCGGAAGGACCAGCCAGTTTTGGGTCCCTGGTCGCAGTGCTCTCTGGAGTATATATGGGGAAAGTCAGTCCCTCAGGTATGTAGGTCCCTGGCCATAAAGTGCTTTAAAGGTCAGAACCAGCACCTTGAAGTGAATTTGGTATGCTATAGGTAGCCAGTGCAGTGCCTTTAGCACACCGGATGTGCTCCCAAATTGGGAATCCCATCAACAGCCTGGCTGTGGAATTTTGCATCAGCTGTAGTTTCCAGATTTGTTACAAGGGCAGCCCCATGTAGAGGGCATTACAGTAATCCAGTCTCAAGGTGACCATCGCATGGATCACTGCTGCCAAGTCATTGTATTTGAGGAAGGGAACCAACTGCCTAATCAGCTGAAGATGGTAAAAAGCTGACCTGGGGTGCCACTGGTGCCAGCACCAGAGGTTAGGAGTCTGGCAGTGGCTGCTACCTAGGCCTCCATTGTTAAGCAGGCATTCAGGAGCACTCCCAGATTCCTAACCTCTGGTGCTGGCACCAGTGGCACCCCATCGAAGGTTGGAAGTGGGATCCCTACACCCAGACCTCCACGGCTCAGGCACAGGACCTCTATCTTCATTGGATTCAATTTCAGCCAGCTCAGCCTAAGCCCACTAGCCACAGGTTGTAACGCCTGGTCCAGATCTTCCAGTTTGGAGTTGGACTGGCTATCCAACAACAGATAGAGCAAGGTGTCATCCGCATACTGGCGACAACCCAGTCCATACCTCTGGGCAATCTGGGCAAGAGGACACATATAGATGTTGAAAAGCATCCACAATCCAATGGGTGCCTTTGGAACAGCTGATCCCCCAGTGCCACTCTTTGTCCCCAACCTGAATTCCAGTGTTGGCAAGGTGGTGGATCAGTAACTGATGGTTGACATGTCAAACACAGCTGACAGGTCTAACAGCAACAGTACTGCCAATCCACCCTGATACAGATTCCTTCGGAGGTCATCTGTGAGGGTGACCAGTGCCGTCTCCGTCCCATGAACCAGACAAAAGCCAGACTGGAAGGAGTCTAAAATGGAAGCACCATCCAGAAAACCCTGTAACTGCTTTGCCACTGCCCTCTCTATTATCTTGCCCAAATAGGGCAAGTTGGAAACTGGTGGATAGTTGGCAATTCAGCCGGATCCAAAGATGGCTTTTTCAGAAGGGGGCACAACACTGGGAACCTTAAGAGCCTCTGGAAACTGTCCCTCTAAGAGGACTTGTTGATAATCTCCTGCAAGGCACTCTGAAGCCCCTTGTCGGCTGCTTTGATTAGCCACGATGGATGCAGGTCAAGGGGGCACGTGGTAGGGCTTACAATTAGGAGCAGTCTGTCAACTTCCTCTAAACTGAGCAGGTTGAAATAATCTATAATGTGACTAGAAGACATGCTAGGAACCTCAAGTTCTTTCACTGTATCAACTGTAGCGGGAAGATCATGGTGGAGCAACAAGACTTTATCTGCAAAATAGTTTGCAAAAGCCTCACAGCCAATATCCAGGCTATGGTTTAGCCTGTCTTGTGGCAGAGCAGTAATGGACCAAATTGTTCTAAACAATTGGGCTGGGCATGAGCTTGCAGATACAATTGTGGCTGTATAGTACTGTTTTTTTGCGGCTTTTACTGCCATCTCATAGGATCTCATAAGTGTCCTATAGGATGCTCTTGTAGCTTCATTGCAAGCATGCCACCACTGCCACTCTAGCTGTCTCAGCCCCCATTTCATTAGCCGTAGCTCTTGGGTATACCATGGAGTGGGCCTTGCAGAGGGTGCTGGGGAGCAATCTCATCAATAGCTGTCGAAAGTCAGCTATGCGAGTCCTCTACAAGCTTGTCCAATGAGGCACCAGGGGACTTCGGATCCTGAAGAGCCATCTGAAGCTGCACTGGGTCCATTTGGCTCCGCAGGCGAGCCCAAATCAGCTCGCCACCCAAACAGGGCTGGAGTGGAGTATTTAAATAGGCCTTCAAGGCAAGGTGGTCTAACCATGGTACTGCTAAAGCAGTAATCCAGTCCACTGTAACCCCTGCTGTGAAGATCAAGTCGAGTGTGTGCCCAGCCCGGTGAGTGGGGGTCGTTATAAACTGGGAGAGTCCCAGGGCTGCCATGGATGCCACTAGGTCTGCTGCCTGCATAGAGGTTGTATAATCAGCATGGACATTGAAATCACCCAGGACTGTCAGCCTAGGGTGTTCCAAGGCCCAGCCTGATATGGCCTCTAACAGGGGTGCAAGGAGGGTTATGTGTTCCCTTTAAAATATCATCCCTTAGCAAAGCACTATTTGTGGAACAGACTGGGAGCTCTAGCTAGAATTACTGCTGTCCAGTGACCAAACAAGCTTCCTCAACAGCTTGCTGTCAGACCCCAGGACGTACTCACTCCCAACAACACTCATCAGGTGAAAAATTTGTTTATTGAGATATGCAGTCATTACAGATGTAAGCCAACTTGTGTCAGAACTGGCTGGCTTTGGCACCAAGCCCACTATTATACCCATTTCAAACTACCCCCTAATGCCCTGGCCAAATCACGCTGGTCATTTATCCTGCCAAGCCGAAGCATGGTCTCCCCACCCCCATGTATGTACTACAAAGTGTATCAGTGTTCCTGGCAGCAAAGGTTTCAAGGCAGTTACATCTTCCCACCTCGAGAGGTTCACTTGGGAAACTGTTACAAGTGTCTAGCCAAGCTCATTCCCACACATCCCTCCCCATGCTCTCCCCCTATCCAGCTCAACATGAAAGCATCACAGACAACATAAATCAACCTGGCAAATGAAATACTGAGTTTGATACTTGCTTGCCTACCTCAGAATCTACTGTGCCCTCCATAACCTGTCCATGTTTTATTGAGATGGGGGAAGCAAAACCCTCCCTTATTCAAGCCCCAGTTCCACCTGCTATACCCCAAGTCCACACAGCCTGAAGCCAGTTTAAGATTTCAAGCATATCTTTTCTTCACATCAATGGGCCTCTTTAAATTTCACTTTTCAAAAGCCAACCACAGCTCTCAAAAAATGATCCTAGAGGCAAGGATGAGATGATGATGAGATTGGATTTATACCCCGCCCTTCACTACCCAAGGGAGTCTCAGAGAGGCTTACAAACTCCTTTCCCTTCTCCTCCCCACAACAGACACCCTGTGAGGTAGGTGGGGCTGAGAGAGCTCTGACAGAAACTGCTCTTTTTGAAGAACAGCTGTGTGAGAATTATGGCTTGCCCAAGGTCATCCAGCAGGTACAAGTGGAAGAGTGGGGAATCAAACCCGGTTCTCCCAGATTAGAGTCCACGCACGTAACCACTACACCAAACTGATTCTATCCACCCACTTGGCATACTATCTCTGTCCTCTCAAGGCTCCGCAGCCCTAGAACAATTCCTCAGGGCAGCTGCTGCAATGGCAGATGGCATGAAGGAAATCTGTCAGAGAAGGAAACAGCCAATCCTCCAGGCTGCTGATTAGACCATCCCAGATGCCACCTTTGGGCACAAAGGACTGGGCATGTCCATGGAGCTCCAGGTAAAACAGACACTCTCTCATTAGGAGGGAAGGAAGGCCTGTGACTCATGGCAGTGGCATCAGGGATGCTGGCTAAATGCTGCAGAAAGACATTGTCCTGCATGCAGCAGAAAGAAAGAACAAGGAGCAAAGGTTTGTGGTACAGTGGCAAAGTGCCCGTCGGTATGCTAAATGGAGGGATGAGGAGACCCTACACTTGCCTCTATACTACCAGCACACAACTATGGTGGCCAGACATGGCAGAGGCTTCCCTGTCCCACTTGTGGCAGCAACCCTGACAGAGAGGCTGCATTGGCCTGGCCTCCCCCTGCCTGTAGCAGACCTGGAGCCCTCAGAGACAAAAACAGTGCTGATTATTCTTTGTCAGTCACCACAAGAGCAAGGCCTAGGTTGCCAGGCTGGAAGGGGCATCATTGGACTGGGGACATCTGTAAGTTCTTGCCTCCTACATTTCCTGCCCACAACGGATGGGGTGTGTGATCATTGTTGTGATGTAATGATGCCCCTGCCAGCATGATTCAGAAGTGACATCATCACCCCAGGGGTGATATTTGGTGCTATAGCATTGCTCCTGGTGTGATGTATATATGTGTATACCTTTTTATATGTCTTTATATGTGTGTATGACTTTAAGTGAGCCCTCAAAAACTAGTCTCTGTTTCCCCCCATCAAGGCTTGTATGGGAGGGGCCTCACTTAGTTCTAGCATTGTGTGTGTGGATTGTAGTTCAGGTGTGAAACAGTAAAGAAGCCTGTTGCTGAAGCTGCCAGAGTGCCCTGTGTGCTAACTGGACAGGTAAATTTAATCCTACACACCACACCCTGGAGGATCCTAAACCCAGTGCAATTACATCATTTCCAGCTCATGCTGGAAGTTATGACATAGCATGAGGGAGAGGCAGTTTTCTCCCACTACCCAGCTGAGTGGTGGTGGGCAGTAGAGTTGGGGGGTGGGAGATCTAGTACCTAGTAATGCCCTAGCAAGGAGGCCTGTCTCTTCCTTTCCCCTTGACCAGAGGCTGCAGTCACCTGTATGTCAATCTTCAGGACAGCATTAAGGCATCTTGCGATCTAGGATACTGCCTCTGTGTGTGTGTGTGTGTGTGTGTGTGTGTGTGTGTGTGTGTGTGTGTGTGTGGTAAAATCTGAAAATAAGTCTGGAAATGGAGGTGAAAAGAATAAAGCAACTCCCCAATAGACTCCCAGCCTCCTGACCAAGTGCAGGATGTTGGGCAGAGTTGCCAACTCTGGGTTGGGAAATGCCAGGAGATTTGGGGAGTGGAGCTTAGGAAGGGTGGGTTTGGGGAGGGGAGGGACCTCAGCTGGGTACAATGCCTTAGAGCCCACCCTCCAAAACAGCCATTTTCTCCAGGGGAACTGATCTTGGTAGTCTGGAGATGAATTGTGGGAAATCTCCAGGTGCCACCTGGAGGTTGGCAACCATATGTTGGGGATATTACATTTCACCAGACCTAAGCAGGAGGAGAAACCCACTTAGTTCCTGATACAACAAAACAAAATGGGAGATGTTTGTTCTGGTGTGAGAGCAGTAGCGTGCACACTATCCAGAGAAAATGGCTTTTCAAAGTCCCCTCCCCCCAATAAAAGTGTTCTTAATAAAACTATCTAAAACTAACTTGAAGGGGTAGGTGGTGTGAGCTGGGAGTGGGAGGCCTTGCACTGTTTGCTTCTGTCTTTTCTGCTCCAGGTATGGGAAAAGTCATGTTATTAATCATGGGCACTAAACAATAGGTTTTTGCCACAATCATACCCAAACAAGTACATGCCTGTTGTTGCAGCATTGATGGCCATTCTTCTCCAGGCTCTTTTGATTTTTCCTAGGTACAATTTCAGATAGGGTTGCCAACTGCCCAGAGGAAAAAAATGTCCATTCTTTTTAACAGAAAGGATGCTATTTGCCTGTTGATGATATTTACCTCCATGCCATGAAAAGCTTCTTCTGCCCATTTTGATATATTAAACTTCTAGTAAAAGAAGACAACATTATTATGTAGGCTGGCTGGCAACCACAATTTCAGGTGCTACCAAAATGTGCAAAAACGGTTTTGTTATGGGATTGCCAACTCCAGGTTTGGAAATTCCTGGAGATTTAGGGGACAGACCATGGAAAGGGCAGAGTTTGGAGAGGGGGGGAGCTCAGTAGGGTTATGATGTCATGGAGTCCATCCTCCAAGGCAGCCATTTGCTCCAGGGGAGCTGATCTCTGTAGACTGCATCTCTGTAGACGGGAGATCAGCTGTAATTCTGGGAGAACTCCAGATCCCACCTGGAGGTTGGCTACCCTGTTTGTTTACTGATTACAGCTAGGCACAGATACATGAATTTTGAGGGCAAAGGTGGTCTATAATATTGCTATTATCTATCCATAAAATATAGCAGCTCTTTGAGTAATGAGAGGTGGTTTAGCTTCATTTGCAGTGCAAAATATAGTCTGGGAGAAAAACACCTAACTTCAAAACAAAGAAGACTCATGACAAAAGTGCTGCCATAATGGCTTATAAGAGATTCTGATCAGTTCAGAGACAAAATCCATTTTCATTGACCAAAATTGCCTTCTAAGTCATTTTAGTGCAAATTTCTCTAGGAAACAAAATGGCATTAAATAAGGCAGGCTCATCAAGTCTGTTATGAAACAACACTGCCTCCTTGTGTCATTTCTGGGCCTTACTAAAATAACTGTTTCTTAAGATGCTCAATATGTTTTTTATTTATTCATGTTATTTATACACTGCCTTTCTCACAGGGACTCAAGGCAGATTACACATGGTGAATCAGTATAGTAAACAAAATGAGACATTCAATAACTAGTGCATTAGGATTTTAGAAATCTGAAGCCACCAGAAATAACTGCAGCACAGCATAAGTATTAGCATGATACATTAAGTGATACAGAAATTACATAATAGGATTCTACTTACAATAAGATACACAGAGCAGTATAGGCCACAGTTTCAATCATTTATCCAAGTTTGTGAACCATTTTCTACAGTGCAACCCTACTACCTGCACAGAAAATGCCTCTTGAATACTTCATTTTTGCATTGTTTACAGAAGGCCAGGAGAGTGTCAGCTTTCCTGACTTCCCTGGGCAGGCCATTCCATAAGATAGGAGCTGCAATGGAAAAAGCACAGGCAGTTGTATGCCTATTTGCAGGCTGGCACCTACGGGGACCCCTGCTGACATGAGCAAAGCTGACATGGCAAAGCATAGGGAGAGAGGCAGTCCTGCAAATAAGAGGGGTCAAGACCATGAAGGGCTTTGTATGTGTTAGCCAATACCTTAAACCTGGGGTGTCAAAGATGTGGCCTGTGGGCCAGATCCAGCCCCTGCAGGGCTCAAATCTGGCCCTTAAGCAACTGCCTGTCTCCTGCTTCCTTCCCCAAGGATGCTGCTGCATTGCAGCTCACTTTTACCCAGCTTCCTCTCCTGCTTCCTGGAGATTTGATACCTCTCTCACACAGCCCCCTCAGTCGCTACTTCCTGTTTGCATGGGAGAGATACAAAGCCAAGCCTCACTTCCCTCCATTGTCTGAACTCTTCTCCTTTTGGAGGAAGGGAGGGGATGGGAAGAACAAGAGAAAGCAATGTCCATGGTTCCTTTAAGACCAGCAAAGTTTTATTTCAGGTATAAGCTTTTGTGTGCATGCACACATCTTCTTCAGAGAGAGGGAGGGATGGAGGATTTTTCTGACAAGCATAATTTACATTGAAATCATTGTGCTCTGCTGTTTTCTTTGAGACTTGATCTCTCTCTCTTTCACTCACACACAGACATGTGTCTTAAAAGGAAGGGGTGTGTTGGGATAAGGGGAAAGGAGAATTAAAATGAAATTATTTTGGCTTATTCTGAAAAGGTTTTTTTAAAGATTAGATTTTTCTGTTTTTATTTTCTTTCAAAAATACCCTGAATAGGAATTGGATTGGATTCCATTGATTAATGACTGGAAATAGATGGCTAAGTATATTAAAAATACATTTATGGTTTCATATGTTCCAGTTCAACACATCTTTCTCCCCTACCACCTCACTGGCTGCCTTTATTCCCTTCCCCTTTGCTTTTTAAACTGATTCATTATTATCACTAGCACTGGTGGATTTTGCCCAGTCTGAAATCAACATGTTATTTCATTTGGAGAGACCCCCCTGTATAGGAAAAGACTTTCCTGATTCATTCCTGCAAGGCCCAAATGGCCTAGCTGCTGATATCTCCATGTGACTTTTGTCACCTGCAATAGATGGCATGCCAGATGCCAAGTTTGATATCCATATCCAAGCCACTTTGGCACCTTAGTTGGGAAGAGTAGACATTGAGGCGTCTTCCCAAGCTGGGGGGACACAGATGTCCCAAACATTAACACATCAAAAGCTATGCTGACCTGGTTTCAGTCACATCAGCAATGCCTGCAACTAGATATTTGGGCACATCTCTTTATCCCCTCTGATTGGATAAATGGCCATATTCAATTATGATGGGAGAGGGAGGGCGTTGTGCTTACCCTATGGGAAGAGGGACAGAGTTCTCTTGGAAAGAGGGCCCCTTTCTGAGATTGAGTTCCCTTTTGGATTACATACCTGCAACATGGAATTTTACCAGTGGGCAGCAAGCTGGCCTTAACTGCCCACTGCAGTCATGTGGCACATCCTGAAGATTCCCTGGTTCCACAAAGGACATTGAATTATCTGGTATCTCTGGATGACTGGTAACTATGAATACCTCAATGCATAGTTAGAGCTGAATAAGCTATAGATATTCTTTGTTTTCCTACCTATGCAAGTCTTATGATATATGCATGCTTTGTACTGAATAAAGATAATATCCATTAATATTATCTGAATTTGAGTCATGTGTTGCAACTCGATTCTAAGCCTAAATCTCGTTGCCTGAGCTGACTTAGCTGAAGGCTACCACTGTGTGTTAATTAATTATCTGCAGCTCTGGCACAGAGCTGATAAGTTGCTAAGTCCTCTAGACCAGGCAGGAGCTTAGATCTCTTCTCCTGAGCCTTTGGAGAGGACCCTGATATAAGAGATCTTGGTGGCAGACTACTGATTTAAGTGTTCCTGAAGCATATGGGATTGTGGTATCTCTCATTCCTGGACTGGCATGAGGAAAGAGCAAAATTCTGTACATGCTGGCAGAGTTCAGGAGTTGTGCCTCTCTTATCCCCTGGATTGGGGGTGAGAGGGCTCACTCCCTCTCCAGTTTAAACAAATGAAGAGAAGAGGGAAAAAAACTAACAGCATAGCTTGCAATCTTTATTAGTTAAAAGGAGCAAGAGTCCAGTAGAACCTAACAACATTTGTGGCTGGGCATGAGCTTTTGTAAGTCACTGCTCACTTCTTCAGATACAGCTAGAATGTGAGTCCATTGGTCCTTATAACTTGAAGAGTGGAGTGATTTCAGATGCCAAATGACAATAGCAGGCATTGCTAATGAGACAGGAAACCTAGGTCTCAATTCAGTCCTGGAGGATCCGGGCCCTGCAGGACCTTGCTCAGTTCCACAGGGCCTGCAAGACGGAGCTCTTCTGCCAGGCCTTTGAGTAGAAGCCGCCGCTGCCACTATTCCACCATCGATAATCCTGTGGCAACCCTGGTTGGAGAGGGGACAGGCTATTAGTATGCTACTAGGGATTAGATCTGCCCCATCTTGGTTTTATATGTTGATGTTGTATTGTATGATCTTATCTGTTTTATGTTATATTACTCTGTTTTAAATCTGGCATTTATGCCCTATTGTCAGCTGCCCTGAACCTTCGGGGAGGGTGGGATATAAATCCAAAAATAAATAAATAAAAATAAATTGTCTTCAGCTTCATTATCAGTTGCAATTCAGCAGTCTCTCTAATCTCCCTTTGAAATTCCTTTGTAAGGGAACTGCTACTCTTAGGTCAACAACTGAATGTTCCAGAAGGTTAAATGTTCTCCCACTGTTTTCTGAATGTTGTGGTTTCTAATGTCAGACTTATGTCCATTTATTTGCATCTTCCTGGACTGAATCCTCCTGGACCAAACTGAGACCTAGGTTTCCTGTCTCATTACCAATGCTGGTATCTCCACACCTAATACCCCCCTGCATATCACACCTAATCCAATCAAGCCTGCTATTGTCATTCACCTGAAATTGCCATTTGGCATCTGAAATCACATTTATAAATTTTTTATCACCAGTATCTTGTATTACATTTTATATCATGCACGGCCAGGCCCAATCATGTGACATTTGCGTCAGATCCGGCCCTCATAAAAAAATGAGTTCGACACCTCTGCCTTAAACTGAGCTCAGTAACAAATGGGCAGCCAATGGAATGTCTGCAGAATGGTATTAATATGAGTGCTCTGTCTAACTCCTGCTAAAGTTGAGCCATGGCATTTTAGACCAGCTGGAGTTTCCAAGGTGATTCGACCAATGCACATTGCATTGTGGTGTTTGTTTCTCTTGTAAAGAATGTGTGCTCCTTATACTCTCTTATTAAACTTCTTTTCATTCTGATCTTGCTGTGACTGGTCTCTGTGAAACACAAAGCCTTGATCACTCATGTTTTCCAAGGGAGAAGAAGGAAGTGGATAGCTGTGATCACTATCCAACTTGTGTGCAAGTGAAAGCATCTAGTGCCCACAGAAGCTATGGCAAGAAAAGTGGCAGATATATAGAAGCAGAGCTGAGCCTCTGGCAGCAGAAGGAGCCTGGGTTCAGACAGACTCTCCTGAAGGCTACCTCACTAACAACAAATTCCTCCTGCAATACTCCAGCATATCTATGGGCTACTGTCCTTACTAACAGACATACAGTGAGCCCCCCCATACCAACCCGAAGAAAGTGAAGACGTCCACAATGACAAAGCAAAGAAGCACCCTCAGAGTACCAATGCCAGCATCCAGTAGGGGGGTGTTTCCAGGAGGAAGCCAGTAGGTGAGAGCAGAGAGGTGGGGAAGCCACCACCAGCTGCAAAGAGACCTCCATCCCGCTGCCAACCAGCCTTTCAGAACCTCACCCATCTCCTACTGCTGCAGCTTCCATTCTTTTTTGTTGTAGGTACAGAATATATTCAGAAAGTCTTCCTCAGCACCACCAGAACCCAGTACCAGTACAAGGGCTGAAAGGGGCCACAGGCAGATTGCCAATCAACTGCAAGTGTGGATTGCTCAGCACTATGGACATGGGCACCCTCACTGGTGCTGATGGCTGCCATGGACCCTGAAACAGGCACAGAATGCATCAGAAAAGATATCAAGACTGTTCAGACTTCTATGGACTATAACTGTTCAACTGCCTGCTAATGATTATTACCACCCACATGTTTCCTTCAGACCATATTTTTATTCATATTTCCAATCAGTTTGGTGATCTATGCAATTACTATCTTACAGTGCTTACACTGCTTGGCAATTTTATGTATTTCTTATGTCACTATTTGCTGTGTTAATTTTCCCCTTTGGATTCTACCAACTCACTCCCACAATGTACAACGTTTGTCAGAAAGGAATATATTTCCTTTGGAGGAGATTCAGGCAAGGGCGTAGACTTTCCAATTTCCTAGGGGGTGCTGGGCCTGGGCCAAAGCCATTGCTATGCCAGGTTGTTAAAAGAACCGGGGCCCAGTGACATCATGAGGAAGAGCCAGTGACATAACAGGGAAGGGACTCCATTGCTATTATCTATGGAGGCAGAACCATGGGGGACATAGGGAGGGGCTCACCAGAAATTTAAGGGGGCATGGGCACACTGTAACAATGCCCCTGGGCTGGGCCAAACCCAGGAAAAGGTGGGAGTTGGCCAGTGGTTATAGTGGCATTTCAGCAATCTCCTGCTGTATCTGTTTTTGAAATTCACTTTTAGAATAGTCACTTGAAGATCTGCAAATATACATACCATGTGCATAGGACAAACTAATGGTCACAAATTTGACACTAAGAAATGCAACACCAAAAAGCTTGTAGGGAAATGTTTTTAAAGTTGTCCTGGGTGTTCATTTATAGGACTCTTGTGTCTGCCTTATTCATAAAGGTGACTGCCTCGGTGCTGAACAATTGTCAATACACACCTACTTGGCCAACTTTTTAGAATGTATAGACATTCCTCCTTCGAGCAAAGACTTTTATAAAACTTGTGCCTCCATTCCCTTTACATCACTCTTTCCAGACTCTTTTTTTAATGTAAATTTTACTGAATGTAATTCAAGCATTACAATCTAAAAAACAACGTAGATAGTAAAACAGTACACAACAGGAATTAAATAACAAGATATTCAGAATACCATAAAACTTAAAGCATAAACACTATATTAATTCTACTTAAGGAAATGCTAAGCCAAATTTATGTGGAATTACATCTAATTTGTATAACTAAATGTGGTATGCTGTAGATAGTTAATAATATCTTACAACAGTTCTGACTTATAGGTATAACCATTTGCTATATATTTGGTTTGAAGGGAGTTTATCTTGCATAACCATATAATCTAGTACTGGTGCCCAAATATGTACAAATTTGGAACATAGCACGATGGAAGAACAAGGAAAAAGATCATGAATTCACTAAATTCCTCATGACTTTTGATATAGTTCTCTTACAAGAAAAATGGGCTACTACTCAATTATATCTGGAGGGATATAGTTCATATTCCCTCTTAGCTTCAAGGACTAGTAATAGAGGCCGCCCCCAAGCAGGGCTAACTATTTTTGTTTCCTCCAGTTTAAATTTTAAAATGTCTTATCTCTAAGAATGTTTTTCTATCACCCAAGCCATTCTCCTTAATTATGAAAATGTTGCTCTGATTATTGTAAATGTATATATCCCACCTTCTTCAGATAAGGGTGTTATGCTAGCTCATTGGAATCACTTAACCACTTTCTTAGAACATATAGAACATCAGTACCCATTGACTGAAACAATCATTGTGGGTGATTTTAATGCCAGAGTTGGTGATGATATGTCTCTTCTTCTTAAAAACCTGGACCTCAACCAGGACTTTCTTCTTCCATTACTTTCCCCTTTCCTGAGATACTCTAAGGATAATATTTGTAACTTAGCTGGTTTAAGATTAACACAAGTTCGTATACAGTTCCACAAGTTCTGGTTAAATGGCTTGACAAAGCTTGGCAACTCAGGTGAATTTACTTTTATTTCCTCATTGAGAAGCATTGTTATTGATTATATTTTGGTCTCCCCTTCCTTTTGATCACTCATTTCTGACTTTGAGATAGGCACACTGATCATTAGCGAACATTTACCTTTGATGCTTAGTTTCAATTTTAATGGGGTGCTTAAATCAACCTCACATCAAGAAACAGACTGTACTCCCAGGGTTTCTCGCTCCCCTGAGTTAAGCCAAAGAATCTTTCAATTATTTCAATCTAAGCCCAGTCTTGACCTTAGACATGCATTAACAAGTTCTTCTGATTATCTGGAGGCAATTCATTATTATGAACATTTAATATCTTTTATCATATATTCACTGCACCAGAAGTCTGAAGTGATGAATACCAATTATGTTAAGTATATACCCAAATTCAGTGGTTTGATAAAGAGTGCAGGAAATTAAAAATTCACCTTTGTACAATTTATCAGAACTTTGGTAACTCTTTGGACACTCAGCTTCCTGTGGAGTACCGAAACCTTAAACATCAGTTACTTCAACTAATTGATATTAAAAGGCAGGTTTTTATTAACAAACAATGGGGAAAACTCCTTTTTGCCATTTCCACAAATGACTGTAGACAGTTTTGGGCTCAAGTTGCTGGTGTTATACATGTCAAATCACCTTCAGTTTCTGCTATCCCTCCTGGAACTTGGTTTCAATATTTCTCTTCTATATTTCAAGAGGAATTCCCCTGCCTTAATGAGTTCCCAAATTCGCATTTGGCTGATCTCCCTGAATGGCCTCCTGTTGCCCCTGATGAAATTACAACTTTAATTGACCAGTTAAAAATAGGTAAAGCTCCATGGCCAGATGGATTTATTCCAGAGAACTTGAAAGCTGACCCAGATTGGTGGGCCTCCCCCTTGGCCTCCCTTTTTACAATGATAAATAAAACAGGTCAGATGCCTGTGGCCTGGTTCAATGCCATTATTGTTCCCATCTATAAGAAGGAACCACAACACAACCCTTCCAACGATAGGCCAATAAGTTTACTTTCTGTAATAAGGAAATTATATGCCAAATTCTTACAACTAAAGCTCTTTAACTGGACCTCATCTTCTAAGATCCTTGGTCCTGAGCAAATTGGGTTCAGCCAGGGGAAATGATCATTGTATTCTCCTCTTTCACTTGATAAATAAATATACAAAAAGAAGAAAGGCGAAGCTTTATGTTGTCATTCTGGACTTTAAACGGGCCTTTGACTCTGTTTTGAGGAACTTACTCTGGAGGAAACTTGATCATTTGCTTCCTGATAAGAGATTACTATTCCCTATCAGGAAATTATATACAGCTACATCTTGTCAGATTAGATGCCCTCCCTCTGGAAGACTTACACCAATGATTAATATAAATAAAGGGGTTAAAGCAGGGCTGTATTTTTGTCAGGTAACCCTGCCATTGCTGAGGATGGGGGGGGAGTCATCTGTCACTGTTCTGGAATGCAGGAGTAACAGCGAGTCTCCAGGTGCCCTAAATTACTGTGTCTGTTCAACTCCTTATCAACACTCCTGACCTTGGGTCCCAGGCCTCTTTGGCATCAGAGGATATTTGGGTGGAGGGGTTGTTTTCTCTGCTTTGCTGCGCATGTGAAATATAACCATTGGCTTGTAGGTGGGGGGCATTTCAAACGGGCTATAATTGATGCTGTTCTGTATTAACTGGCATCACTGTCAAAACACTTGGTCATGCAACTCTATGCTTAGTCTTTAATAAATGCTATCTTCTTATGAAGCCTAGTGTTTGACTGACTATCTGGAGAACTTGACAGATTGTTAGGAGATGAACTTTGAAAATGCTTTTATTTGTTATTTTCTGACCTGCATGCACACCAGGAATGGTGACAGCAAGTGTCTTTGCTTTGGGAGAATGTATGCTTGAGTTAATGTGACTCTCTGTGTAAAAGGAGGTACCACACAGCCTGTACTTCCATGCAAATGAGGTCACAGACATGCCTTGCACATACTACCCAGGAGGCCTTGGGAACAAGAAGCCTCCATATTAGCATCTCCATTATGGTCCCTTCAACAGAATGTAGAAACAACAGCTTTCCCACCATTGAAGAAGTTCTACACCTCACATAACCCACAGGATGCTTGACATTTACATGTGTGAAGTTCCCACCTGAGAATGGCCAGATCCATCTACATACCTAAAAGTTTCCATGCCGACCCATCTTGACACTTTGACCAAAAACCTCCCTTGTAGAAAGGTGTAGACTTTCAGTATTGCCCCACCTTAGTAGGAGGGAACCCCCACATTCTTTAGCCAATGGTATAGGGATGGGATGGACCTAGAGACACCCCAAGCCAGCCCCCATACTAGCTGATAAAACGGGGTGCAACCTTTTGTTCAAAGGGGGAAAAAGTTCAAGCAGGAACAGAGAGAAGAGGGGAAAAGAAATCACACGTGCACTCCTGCAGCCTCCTGCAAGAAAAGCAACTTTTGTAACTTAAGGTAACTCTCGTGTGCTCTCTTGGAATTCGGACCAAGAGACCCTTTACAATTATTGGCAGGCTCCAACATTGTAAAGTGAGAGTTTCCCTAGTTAGAAACAATCCTTGTTCCTGAACTGTGGAAGATCAAGACTACTAGAGCAGATAAGTATATGCTTCCCCCCCCCAGCATACCTTTAGCTTAAACCCCAAACATTGTCTTCCATTTCTACTGTAACTAAAGGAACTTGAATATATGTGTGTGTGAATCTGTTTTTGTATGCCTGTAAATACAAAAGCTGTGGTGGCTCAAGTGGTTAAGACGCTGAACTGCAGGCTGTGGAAGGTCAGTAGTTCAGCAGTTCAAGACCCGAGAGTGCCGCATGATGGGGTGAGCTCCTGTCTCTAGTTCCAGCTCCTGCCAACCTAGCAGTTCGAAAGCAAGAAATTGCAAGTAGATAAATAGGTACCACTTTGGTGGGAAGGTAACAGCGTTCCGTGCACTTTGGTGTTTAGTCATGCCAGCCACATGACCACGGAAACGTCTTCGGACAGCGCTGGCTCTTCGGCTTTGAAACGGAGATGAGCACCGCAACCCTAGAGTCGGATTCGACTGGCTTTCGAGCAAGGGAACCTTTACCTTTACCTAAATGATAAGAACATTTAGTAAAGAGAATCTTGATTCAAATTAAGAAACCTTGTTAAGCGTTTTCCTTTTGAAGAAATAGGACTTCCCAGCACGAAACTTGCTTTCTCTGTATACACTGGCAAAAAGACCTCAATAAGTTAGTCAGCCACTGCGTAGATAAGCAGTCCGGCTAACAAGATTGTCAGTAATCCTTTACTGGTCGGGCCTCTACATTCCACCTCTCTCCTGCCGAGATGAGTGGAGCAGAAGAAGACCTGATAGGGGTGACTACGTTGCAAGACACAGTCCCCACCTCTACGACACCAACCACCTCAGTGCCAACCTTGGGAGAGAACCCGGTGTCTATGGCACCCACACCTTGGGGCCCCGAAGACGAGTTTGGTGGGTTCTATGGAGACCCATTCGGAGGTGCGTACGCCAGTGTGACCACTCGACCTCAGAAGAGAAGTGACTGGGGGAAGCCGCTGGTCAAGACGCACGAGACGTGGTCCCTAATGCCCCGCGCCCCACTCTGGGAGAGCCGATACGAGTGGTCCCTCTATCGGCTAAGCACCGCAATTGGAGGGGATGACACCTGCTCCTACCCAGTGGAGATGGAGGGTGCAACAGAACTCTGAAGCAGAGGAAGAGACCGAAGCTGGAACCGACTCCTCCGCATGGTAGAGGAATCCCTTAAGAGGATCCCGGAGATGATTGCCAAAGGGATCCATGAAGAGCTCGATCAGAGGCAACAAATCCCACTACCAGGCCCGCAGCCTCAACTACCACCTGCCACCCCACTGGTCCCGGTGGGGCCACCCCCTGGAGGAGCTCCTGGCCAACCAGAGGGGCCGCCACTGGCTGGACCGCAGGGTCCTGAGGCCTGGGGTATTCTGCGGGGATGGGGATGCATGTTGCCTAACCCAGCTGAATTGTTGGACGCTATGTTTGACGGGACCCCAGAAAAGCTTTCTTTCTTTTTGGTGCGGGCGGAGAAGTTTGTGGACAACTGGGGCCACCTCTTCCCGAATGAGGAATGCATAGTGGATGCGATTGCATCCCGGCTGCGGGATGCAGCTGCTGACTGGTACGTAATCCTACACCACGAGGATGGCCAAGAACTCTGGGAGGTGGATGCCTTCATGTGGGCTCTGTGGGACCATTATGAGGATTCCAATGCGAGCGAGACTGCCTAAGAATTCCTCCGCACCTTCTGCCAGGGGAAGAAGTCAGTGAGGGAGTACACCAAGGAGTTCCACAGGCACGCTGCAAAAATCTGTGAGTGGCTGGATGGGGTACTAGCCAACACTACCAACTAGGGCTAGATCCTGAGATCCGGGGAACGATCCTGAGGGGGGAAACCTAGGTCCCTCCTAGGATGGATGAAGGAGGCGGCTGACACTGAGAGCCACCTTCGCACCATTCTCATCGATGACGCCGTTACCCTGGGGAAGACTGCCCAGGCCACCGCCATGCCGGGGAAGTTGAAACCCACAGCCTCACCGCCGTGCCAGAAGGACGGAACCCGGGAACAACGGATGAAGCAAGGGCTCTGCCTCCGGTGTGGGGAATCTGGCCATTTCGCCGTGGCATGTCCCAGAGTGGGAGCATCGTCTTCCACCATGAAAGGAGAAAAGAAGAGGATCAACACCCCGACCAAGAAACCAAAGGCTAAACTGAAGGGTGCGAGGGCCCTGCAGGTGAGTCCACTGGAGGAAGAGTCCGAATCCTTGGGAGAGGAACCATTCCAGCTGGCGGGAAACAGGAAGGACCTGCTGTGAACAGCGCTGAGCAGCAGGTCCCTGACTCCCAGGCACTACAACTGGTGAGCAATTACCCTTCCCTCTTCTTTGTGACTGTGACTCTGATCTGCCCTGAACTGAACACCCATGTGAGGGTACGAGGGCTAGTTGACTCGGGGTGTGGGCGAGACTTGATCAACCCCTCTTTAGTAATGGGACTAGGGGCCAAAGTTGTCAAACTGGCCGACCCATTAATTTTCACGCAGATGGATGGGTCCACCATAAAGGACCCCTGCAAATATGAAACTGTTGCACTATGCATGGGGTTGGGTGAGCATTGGGAAATCCGGCCACTCGTAGTGACCCCTGCAGCACAGTTTCCATTGGTGTTAGGCAGCCCTTAGCTCCACGACCACGACCCACACATCCTGTGGGCAGACAGAGTTGTGAAGTTCATTTCCCCTTGCTGTAAAATGCACGCATGGATTGACTCTTGGGAAAAGCCCCTGTTGGTGCAACAGGTGTCGGTCGGGCTAGCAAGTGCGGACTTAAACCACATACCCCAAGAGTACCGAGATTTAGTGGCAGTGTTTGGGGAAGAGGAGGCAGATGAATTACCGCCTCACAGAAACTCTGACTGTGCAATTGAACTGTTACCTGATCAGAAACTGCCCAAAGGGAAATTATATTCAATGAGTCCTGCTGAAAAAGCAGAATTGAGGAGGTTCATTGACAAGCACTCGCCTAGAGGTTTTATTTGCCCTGCCTCCTCCCCCTGTGCGGCCCCAGTGCTGTTCTGGAAAAAGAAAGATGGCAGGCTGCGACTGTGTACTGACTATAGGGGGCTAAATGCAATGTCAGCCACAAATGCTTACCCGCTGCCCCTAATCAAGGATCTCCTGGCTGCAGTAGCTGGGGGCGGAATTTTCTCTAAACTAGATTTACGGGATGCCTACTTCAGGGTGTGCATCAGGGAGGGTGATGAGTACAAGACAGCGTTCAATACTCCTCTGAGTCAATTCGAGTACCTGGTCATGCCGTTCGGACTTCAGGGAGCTCCAGGGGTCTTTATGAACCTTATAAATGAAGTGTTGCATAAGCACCTGTTCAAGGGGGTCCTTGTTTACCTTGATGATATTTTACTGTACTCCCCTGACAAAGAATCTCATGTGAAATTGGTGTGGGAAATCCTACAAACATTACACAAGCACAAACTGTTTGCTAAGCTGTCTAAATGTGAATTTCACTGCTCAGAGATTTTGTTCTTGGGATACCAGATATCCCAATGAGGGATCGAGATGGACTCAGCCAAGGTGCAGTACGTGGTGGGGTGGGAGGTGCCTAAAACATGGAGGCAATTACAGGCATTCCTCGGATTCGCCAATTTCTATAGATCATTCTTGGTGAACTTTGAACAGGTATCCCTCCCCCTCACCGACCTTCTCAAAACGAAGGGGAAGGGAGCAGACAGTTCTCACCCTGGGGCTAAACTCGACTGGACCCCAGAATGTCAGTATGCTTTCAAGCAGCTTAAGGCACTTTTCATATCTGAACCGGTGTTAGCACACCCAAACGAACTGAGAGAATTCATAGTCCAAGTTGATGCCTCAGACATGGCCATGGGTGGCACCATTTTGCAAGAGGGGGAGGATGGGAAACTCCACCCGCTAGCCTATGTCTCAAAAAAAATTAACGAGATGGAATGGAACTGGTAAGTTTGGGATAAAGAAGCAGGGGCGATTAAATTGGCCCTATCCACTTGGCGCCACTGGTTGGAGAGGGCAAGGGTCCCGTTCGAGGTCTGGACTGATCACAAAATCTCGAGCTCCTCCAAACTCCGAGGAATCCTAATGCCAAACAACTTCGGTGGGTGGACTTCTTTTTGAAGTTTAACTTCACCCTCCATCGTTTCCCAGGAAAGGCAAACTCACTAGCTGATGCATTGTCCCACCTCCCACAACAAGATAGCAAACGGGAAGAAGTTTGAGACTCTATGTTCACACCCACCCAACTTGGAGGGGTGATCATGACATGTAGTCAAATCAAAACCCCACCCCCTCCCCCGAGCAATCTTGGGATGCCAGGTTTGCCTCCACCCTGTCAGACACTGACCGCCTAGAACTGGAAAAGGGGGGGGGTGGAAAAGAAAGAAAATGGCTGATGGTATAAGGGGGACAAATTGTTTGTGCCCGGGACATTGCGAGGGGAAATCATGGGTGCCGCCCATGGAACCAAATTGGCAGTGCATCTGGGATTTGTTAAATCATTGCAACTTCTACAAAGACAGTTTTGGTGGCCAGGTATGAGGAAAGATTTGTCTCTTTTCGTCCAGTCCTGCCAAGTCTGCCTCATGAGTAAGCCCCAACTGGGGAAGCCCCCTGGATGTCTTCAGCCGCTCCTGACACCCTCCCGGCCTTGGGAGGTCATTTCCATGGATTTTATCACAGATCTTCCCCCCAGCAAAGGAAAAACTGTGATTTGGGTGGTGGTAGACTTATTTTCTAAGCAGGCTCATTTTGTGCCTTTCAAGACTATCCCCTCCGCTAAGGGGCTGGCCAAGGCATTCCTCCACCACGTTTTCAGATTACACACGTTGCCCTGGAAGGTGGTCTCCAACAGAGGGTCGCAATTTATTTTGCATTTTTTGGGGGAACTAATGTAGCTGTTGGGGGTGGAACGGGGGTTGAGCAGTGCATACCACCCTGAGACTGATGGTCAAACTGAATGGGTTAACCAGACCCTGGAACAATATCTGAGATGTTTTACTAATTTCCAACAAGATGATTGGGAAACGTTGTTGCCCCTAGCTGAATTTTGCTACAATAACTCATGTCATTCTTCCACGGGGGTTTCGCCTTACATGGCGGTGCATGGCTACAAAGCCCCCCCTCTTCCGTTTCTCACAAATGGTGATTTGCCAGCAGGGGAGGTGGGTGACTAGTGTAAACGACTGCAAGCGGCTTGGCCTCTCCTCTGTAGAACCTTGGATGAGGCTAAGAAAGCCTATAAGGAACAAGCCAACAAGAAGCAGAATAAAGAGTGGGATCCCAAACCTGGGGACTTTGTGTATGTGTCCACTCAAAATATCAAAGGGCTCCAACCCAGTCGGAAATTGGGTTGGAAGTTTGTGGGGCCTTATGAAATCAAACGCATGATCAATGAGGTGACCGCTGAATTAATTCTGCCAAAGTCTCTGAATGCCATCCATCCTGTGTTTCACCTTAGATTATTACGGCATGACCCTGGGGAAAATGCATGGTGTCCTCACCAAGCAGTACTGCCCCCCTCGTGGTGGTGGGGGGAACCACACTACGAAGTTTCTGAGGTCCTGGACTCTAAAGTCTCTCTCAACAAACTGTACTATTTGATTGAGTGGGTGGATTTCGGTCCGGAACACAGGGAATGGGTCCGAGCCGAGAACATGAACACCCCTCGTCTCCTTCGCAGGTTCCACCATCACTACCCAAACAAGCCAGGGAGGGAGCAATTATCAGGGGGCCAGAATGTCAGGTAACCCTGCCATTGCTGAGGATGGGGGGAGGAGTCATCTTTCACTATTCTGGAATGCGGGAGTAACAGCAAGTCTCCAGGTGCCCTAAATTACTGTGTCTGTTCACCTCCTTATCAACACTCCTGACCTTGGGTCCCAGGCCTCTTTGGCATCAGAGGATATTCAGGTGGAGGGGTTGTTTTCTCTGCTTTGCCGTGCGTGCGAAATATAATCATTGGCTTGTAGGTGGGGGGGGCATTTCAAACGGGCTATAATTGATGCTGTTCTGTATTAACCAGCATCACTGACAAAACACTTGTTCATGCAACTCTATGCTTAGTCTTTAATAAATGCTATCTTCTTATGAAGCCTGGTATTTGACTGACTATCTGGAGAACTTGACAATTTTGGCCCCTTCCCTTTTCAATCCTTTTTTAAATGACTTTGCCCTTTTTCTGTCTTCAGTTGATGGACACAGACCTAGACTTGGCTCTGCGCATATCTCTTTACTGCTGTACGCTGATGACACAGTCTTTTTGTTGTCTACTCATTTGGGGTTAAAGCCTTTACTTGATCGCTGCTATGAATATTGTGCCACCAACTACCTGGAGTTAAATTATGAGAAGTCCAAAGTAGTGGTCTTTTCCAACTCCTGGAAGGTTTATGACTGGAAAACCAATGGTAACTCCTTGGAACACGTCAAGATCTTTAAATAGCTTGGTGTTCATTTTCAATACAACACCTCTTGGGTATGTCATCGAAAAACAGCAATTAATATGGTCGAAGTAAATGCGGCAGCAATTTCCAAATTTTATTTTTCAGGAAGAGGTAACCAGTATATACCTGCTGCTTTAAAAGCCTTTAATGCTAAAATAGGGGCCCAGTTATTATATGGGGTGCCCATTTGGATCAATACAACTGGAAATCTCATAGAAGCGCCTCAGTCCTATTTCCTGAGGAAAATCTTTGGGGTGCCAGTGTGTGTTCCCTATGCAGCTTTATGCCTGGAATGTGGCCAGAACATGTTGATAACTAAAGCGTGGCTAATTACAATTAAGTATCGGCCCCTCTAGTTACATCTATCAGCTTCTACTGGAATCTAATGACTCTAACTCTATATAGAATCCAAAATTAAATCCCTGGATATCACCTTAGATTCCTTACTCCTTACTTCTGAACCTGAGGCTTTTTCAATTATAAGAGCCAATCTACTTCATTCTGTCAAGCAAGGAGCATGGGTGGCGAGGAAGACTTCCAGGCCACAGCACTAGTTAGTCTATCTGTTGCCAGTAGTATTGCTATAAGTTCCTCAGTGTCTTCTCATCGGGTTGTCCCATAGATTTAGTGTTATTTCTCGTATGCATGGGATCGATTGATTTTGTGATTAAGTTAATATGAGTTACCACTTTTTTCCAGAATTCAAGGATCTCAGGGCAGTTCCACCAGTAGTGAAGGTAGGTGCCTATTTGACCACATTTTTTCCATCAGGCTGGGTGGTTGATCTGTGGATACTTATTTCAGCAAACAGAGGGCACACTCTCCCCAAACAGGTGTTTCTACAGACTCAGGAGACTCTGTAGGTCTGCAGAAAAATCCAAAAAGTTTTTTAAAACTCAGGGAGGGTTGATTTTTACAAAATAGACAAATTAAAGACAATATGAGGGTTGTTTTAGATGCAATTGAATATTATGATAAGCACCCCGAAAAAGAAGTTGGTTTTTTATTTTTGGACGCAGAAAAAGCATTTGATAATCTGAATTGGGAATTTATGTTTAAGGTGTTTGAGAAATCCTTGATGGGCGCAGAATTTATAAGAATGATTCAATCAATTTATAAAGAACAAAAAGCTGTGAACGCAGAACCAACAGAAGTGTTCCGGGTAAGAAAAGGTACTAGACAGGGTTGTCCCCTGTCACCATTGTTATTTATCTGGATTTTGGAGATTTTGCTACAAATGGTTAGAGATGATGAAAACATAAAAGGTTTAAATATTGGAGGCTTTTCATTTAAACTAAGAGCATTTGCGGATGATATTATGTTTATTGTGGAAGATCCTGTCAATAATATGCCTAAGGTATTTGAAAAAGTGAAAGAGTTTGGTGATCTCGCAGGGTTTTATGTTAACAAGAATAAATCTAAGATATTGTGTAAAAATATGATTGGTACAAAGCAACAAATGTTACAAAATGTGACAGAATGTGAAGTGGTTAAAAAGGTTAAGTATTTGGGAGTTGAAATTACAATGAAAAATATAGATCTGTTTAAGAATAATTATGAAAAACTGTGGGGTTCGATAAAGAGTGATTTAGAAAAATGGGAAAAACTAAGACTATCTCTTCTTGGAAAAATTGCCATTGTCAAAATGAATGTACTGCCCAGGTTAATGTTTTTGTTTCAGACAATACCAATTGTGAAAGATGGGAAAGTGTTGGTAAAATGGCAAAGAGAAATCTTTAAGTTTATCTGGGCAGGAAAGAAGCCAAGAATTAAAATGAAGATAATGTATGATATTAAAGACAGAGGTGGCTTCCAAGTCCCGAATTTGCGTTTGTATCATGAAGCAGTATGCATGTCTTGGTTATCTGAGTGGGTTAATTTGGAAAATAGAAAACTTTTAGCTCTTGAGGGGCACGATTGCAGATTTGGCTGGCATGCCTATCTTTGGTATGGGAAAAATAAAGTCGATTCTATGTTTAAGCATCATTATGTAAGGAGGACATTGTTTGATGCATGGACCAGGTACAAGGATAAAATCTCGGATGAGAGGCCTCTGTGGATTGTTCCAGCAGCAGCTATACATCTGTTTTCAGAATATAAAGGTAAAGATTGGTTGAAATATCATGAATTGTTGCAAAAAGAAGGGAAAAAATATGTTTTAAAGCCAAATAATGAACTAGAATTTGAGTATGGTTGGCTACAATATTGTCAAATAAGGGACATTTATAAAAAAGATTGTAAAGAGTTTGGTTTTAGAGCTGTGAATGATGATGTTGAAAGTATATGGTTGAAAGGAGAACGGAAAATGATATCAAAGATGTATAAAACCTTGTTGACTGTATATACTTTGGATGAAACTGTTAAAGAACAAATGATAAAGTGGGCCATAAATATGAACAAAGAAATTTCTATGGAATCATGGGAATTTTTGTGGAAAAGATCTTTCAAAATGTCTACCTGTATTAATGTAAAAGAAAACTGTTATAAGATGATGTATAGATGGTACATGACACCAAAAAAGATTGCTAATATTAGTATGGATAAGAACTTGAGTAACAAATGTTGGAAATGTAAAAAAACAGAGGGTTCTTTTTACCATATGTGGTGGTCATGTGATAAAGTGAAAGCATACTGGTCTAATATACATTGTGTGATGCAGAAAATATTAAAAATCCCAATTGAGAGAAAGCCAGAACTTCTTCTCCTTGGTTTGACAATGGAAAAAATTCCACAAGAAAAAAGGACATTGTTATGGTACATGATTACGTCAGGCGAGAATGGCCTTTGCTCAGCAATGGAAAATGGAGAAGGTGCCAGATATACATGACTGGTTGAGAAAATTGTTATTTTTAGCGGAAATGGACAAATTGACAAAGAAATTAAATGGACAAATGGCAGAACAGTACTTAAAAGATTGGGAAGGATTGAAACTGTATCTAGAAACTGAATATAGAATGAAGGGGAAAATATATAACTTGGATACGTATGGATATTGAACGAGAAGTGAAATGAATTTTGAACTGTATGTACTGTTATTTGAAAATATGTTGAAATTGTAGAGGTTTTATATAATTGAAATATGTTACCTGGTTTGTAGATGCATTTAAGTCTAAACTTGATTACCTTATAATTACTTTTGTTTGTTATTAGCAGTGTTGGAAGCCTATTAGGGGGGTGGGGGGATGGGATGGGAATTTTCTTTTCCAAATTGTATTGGTAATGTAATTGGAAATGTTGAGTGTATCCCAATAAAAAACTTTGTTTTAAAAAAAAAAACTCAGGGAGGGTTGAATTCCCCCAATACTTTTTGAAATGGCCACCACAGGGCCTAACTCCAGCCACCACAGGGCCTAACTCAACCCCCCCCCCATCAACAGTGAGAGACAGACTGGCTGATAGCCAGAGAGAGAAACAGAAATAATGAGTGGGGGGAAGAGGGGAGGAAGCAAAGGCAGTACTGGAGCTGAGATTGGGGAGGATTCCTCCTGCAGTATGAATGGCTAAGTAGCAGGGGGACATTGTAAAAGGACATCTGAGCTTCTCACCCCTACCTCTTTTGCTGCAGGCTTCACTATCCTTTTAAAACTTTCTTGGGAGGGTAGGCTTCTAACTGATTCTTCCCCTCCACCAGCCTGAGAAAGTCTGAGTGGCTGAGAATGAGAGAGACACACACACAGATAATGGGTGAGGGAAGAGGGGAGGAAGCAACAGCAGAATTGGAGCTGAGATTGGGGAGGATTCCTCACTGCCACTCACCCATCTTCACTGCTGTTTTTCCTGCAGTATGAATGGCTAAATAGCAGGGGGAAGTTTTAAAAGGACATCTGAGCCTGCAACTGCAAAATCTTGCAAGTGGAAGAGAAAGATCATTCTCACCCCCAATCTCTGTAGCATTGAGCTCTGCTGTGGTTTAAAACCATTCTCTCCAGCTTCTAAGTGCTTCTCCCCCCCACCAGATTGGGCACTGCTTCTTCCCACTGCTTCTCTCTTCTGACTGACTAGAAGACAGAGAAAAGTTATAAAAGGACAGCAGAGTCATCATTAAAGGATGGGTGGGCACAGTGACTGAGAGGTAGAGGGCTGGTGGGAAGAAGGCAGGATTTCCTCCAACCAGTGTCAGTTTGTACACACCACCTTTTAAAATGTTCCTTAGCACCCCTGACAGATAAATAAACTGCCAAGACAGCTGTGGTGCTGTGGGTGAATGTGGACTCATCTCAGGCTGAAGAAGAGTGGAGCCCTGCAAACCACACAATTCTCCATGGCAAGGCGAGAGACTGAACAAGCAAAGGTGCCTCGGGCTGATCCACTGATAAATCAATGGCCATTTAAACAGCTGCTTTTGGCAAGGGCACTCAAAAGGAGAGTGGTACAGAATGCTTGTAGCACCTCAAGACCTGCAGTACCCAGTAAGGCAATCTTTGAACTCTCACTTCACATAAACAAAGCGATTGTAATTCCCAGGCAAATTCCTCTTGGAAGCAAACTTTAGTAAGCTGGCTGACTATGCACAAGGGAACTGAGCAAGGCTAGACAGCTCTCTTTCCAGTGTTCAATTTAAAAAAAAGGAAACAAGGGGGAAACAAGGGAAAAGTGGGCTCCAACTGTCATTCCCTTCTTTTCACAGAAGGCTGTCACAGAGCTACCTCTTCCTTTAAGAGGGTACCACTCAGAACAATTGAAAGAATCTCTGCCTTTTTTGTCAGAAACAACAATCCCTCATCAGTACCATACACAATACAATGCCAAAAGTAGCTCACAAAAGAGGATACCCTGCCAAAATAAGAAAATCCAAAAAGCTAACGAATTGGTTACTGCAAGAAAGACATTTAAACAGTAGCCAACTATACTATTAAAAAACCATTAATAATACACAACATTTTGTTGTGGGTCCCCATTTGTCAAGATATAATTCTCACCATGGCCAGATCTGTGGGTCCTTAAATCTGGAGACTAGAGCTATGAACAAACATATCTTTCAATACACCTGAAAAAAGCCCCAGGTTTGCAGATGCTAGGCAACCACAAGAGTATCTCCATACTTCAAGCCTTGGTTTTTGTTATTAAAAAGGGGGAGCTGTTCAGGGCTTTGAGGGAAAACACTCTGAGGCCAAGCCCAGCAGTAACCACCTTGTGACTTGCTACCACCTGCCTTGCATGACTCACCCAGGTTTGGCTGATGACTACCATTCAACGACAGCCACTCCACAAAAGTCAGTGTTGTGTAGTGGTTACAGTTTCAGACTAGGATCAGGGAAGGGAAACAGGAAATAGTGGGGGGATTAGATGCACTCTGCAAGTCCTTGCTGGACTCACACCAACAAGACTGAAATACCAGGAAATTCAAACAGAAGATTTCTTCGGAATCAGTCACTAGGAATCATAAGGAGAAAGCACCAGAAACAATAATTAAATATAGTGCTTCTGACAATGAAACAAGAATAATCCCAGCTAGGGAATACAGGCAAATAACCGCAGGAGAGAAATACATTATTTCTTAGTAATGATAGGCTGCTATAATATCATGTACAAAGTCAGTGAGTTATAAGCAACACACACATTGAGGAAATATATACTGTAGCTTCCAGTATGGGATGCACTGTAAACTGTTTCTGGACAGTGGTGACATTAGTTAATTTTAGAGTCTGAACTTAATGGACTTATGTGTCCCTCCCCCTTTAGACAGTAATGCGTGCTGCAAATGCAGAGCTACAGCCTGCTTCCCCCCTTCCCTGCCCTGTTGAGCCCATGAGACAGAGCCCTGAATTGCCGCTTGAAGCCCAGCCCTGTCAGAACTACTTCTTTCTGGAGCATACTAGTCAGGATGCTACTTTCCCCAATTTTACAGCATCCATGTCAGGCATAGTTTGAGCAATGTTTCAAGCACAGGAACCATGCAGTGCTGGAATACTCCAGATTGGATGGTCTAGGCATGGAGCGTCCCATATAGTGTTGCCAGGCTGGATTGACCCAGCAGCAGGGAAGGAGGAGGGAGTTTCTGGGAGTGCGAGGAGCACACAACGTAATGATATCATGCAAAAGTGATGTATCATTGACACTACGCTGTGATGCTCTACTATTTTGGGCAAAACTCTATACTTACCATAGAATTTTGTCCAAAAAACAGAGTGTCACCATATTGTTGACCTGCAAGGCTTTTTATGCCTTTCATGAACTGAAATAAAGTATGAACTGTGCACAAGCATGCTTAAAGGAACTGTACAACGTGGTAGCCCCTATCATGCCAGAGGAGACTGTACTCTGAGAGAGAAGGGCACCTTCCTTTCTTCACTTGCTGTTCCAGTGGCTTTCAAAGGCTTCCAGCCCTTTACCTGATGGAAGAAGGAGCAGTTCCATAGTTTGCATACAGCACAAAAAGCCATGCCATGCCAAAGCATGAGGACCAGAAACTCTAGACACCATTAAGAGTTTCCTTCAACACATGCAGACAACCCCCTTCCCCCTTCCAGCACATGCAGAACGGCATGCAGGTCCAGAGACCCTATTCATGGTTGCCTACCAACTAATCACCCACACATCAGCGAGCTGGCTAAAGTTTCTAGCTCTCAATATTGACCACTCCTTAGCCCCCTACCCTATTCCCTTCAGCCAATAGTATGTTTTCTGGGACAGACTACCCAGGAGGTATAACTTGGGGCATGGCCAGCCCCCCACACCCCTGCACAAAAGGGGCAACCTGACCACCCGCTCACCCCTTCTACTCTATGACCCCTATCTAAGCTTTGACCCTCTTATGTCCAGCTTGCTATCCCAATCCCCTGCCTCCCTCTTTAAACTCTAGGTCTGCAGCCTGAGTTCCACATGCTACCTGCTGGTTCAGGCCACGTGTCCCCTTTTTCCATTCTTCCCCTCCATTCTTCCATTGGAATGACTCACACTATGAGGACAGGTAAATATTGCCCACCAACGAATTACCTGCTAATGCAATTGTGCCAGTAGTCTCTCTTTATTTATATCTCTCTCTTTATTTCTTAGACTTGGATAATTGTATGTGTGCATGTGTATTGTTTGTATGTGAAAAGAATCTCCAGTAAAAAGACTTTAATTTCAACCTTATGAAATCTCCATGTCTGTTACTGGTATTTCTGGAAGGGCGGGACCTCTGTATAAACTGGTGTTCGCTCCCACAACTGATTGCTTATTGATAAGAGCTCATATTCCCAATAATATTGTTATTAACTAAGAGCAATTAGGTTAACAATGTGGCATCACCAGCATGATGACATCACTTCCATGTGACATCATTAGATCATGTTCTGGGGTGGGATTTGGGGCAGAGAAGAGGCCCCAAAATTGGGGGATCCCCCTGTTACCCAAAGATAGCTTTATTAAATAAATACCTTTCTTTGCTTTGATTGCAGAATTTGCTACAAAGGAAGAACGAGCAAGAGGCTAGGGTATTGTGTGGATCTGCTATCAGTTTTTACAGAGATAGTTCCCTTTAGACCCTTAGTTTAGGGCAATAACCAGTCCAAACTGTAACAGAAATGGGTTTTATTTAACTAATAATAATAGACTAGATATTTACATTCAGATCAGAGGCTACAAGCATACAAGAAAATATAGAAAGTGGTTAGCAGACAAGATAGAGGGGGCTGGGGGATGTCAGGGCAATACTATACCTATCCTAAAGGAGATAAGTGGACTGACCAGCAAGACCACAGAGGACCTGAGTTGTGCTCAGGGGTGTTAGCTTTGTTTGCGGCCAGCTAAAGTCACACTGGGCATGTGCAAGACTGGGTATATTTATATCCCAAAATGTATCCTGAAGGTATGTTAAAGTGTGGTAGCTAGTTTCACAATGGATTGATGGGATTCCCATTGTGGAATAATAGGGTGATCTGGTGTTTCCCTGGTACCAGACAAAGGAGAAGAAGATCCTTAATGTTTGATAGGATGAAGCTGAATGGATTATCATTCTACAGAAATACAGAGTCAATGTTTACCTTGATGGGTCTGGCATAGGTGAGAGAAATGCAGATATCTTGGACAAACAGATAGGTGTAGAAATGTAAGGATTACCAAGAAGTATTTCCTGAGTTCCAGGGTGTGAAAGGATTTGGGACAGGAAACATACAACATATTCCATACATGACGGAGACACAGTGACCAGTGGCTTATCATCTCTGTCTGCCTGTGTATTTGACAAACAAAAGACCTGGCATCTGGTCAGGAGAAGATGCTTGAGGCAAGAGCTTAGATTTGTCCATCCTTTGTTTTTATGGACTGAGCACAGAAGAGTAGGGGGGATCAAATAGAGGATGTCTGACCATGCAGTTGGCCTGGCACTTGGCCTAAGCTTTCCCAGCTAAAATGTGGTTCTCCTAGCCTCTCAGCAAAAGCCACTATTTAAACCAAGCATGGCTTTATGAGGGCACTGCTTGTGGAGGTTCAGAGGTTGTTTTGGGGGTGTTTCCCTCTTGGGACAAACCAACCCAGGTACTGGGTCTGTGCTGCTGGTTACAACTCACCCCCAACTGGGGAATGGCATCCCTAGCCCCATAAGAAAGTGTATATCCTCTTTAGCCTATATAAATACAAATACAGTTGTTATGTTTGACATATATCTTAATACATTTGACTTATTTATATTTCTTAGTACAAAACACTCTACAGTGAAAAACAACAACAATTTCTGTTGAAATAGTACAAACAATAGATAGAACAAGGGAGAGAGAAAAATGTCCAGTGAAACTTTCCAGATCTATGTAAATAGATCACAAGTTCCCGGATGGGCTCTGTCCCTCATTGCATCCTTAAAGACTCTCTCCACAAGTAAGAAAACTGTTAAGCTTCTCCACATCAGATCTTTCTAAGGGAAACTAGTAGAAGTTTTTACAAAATGGATGTGTAGCTTAATGTTTTTAGTAGGAAAGAAAACCTGCTGTCAAAGTGAAAGCTGCTAACAAATGCCAAGTCATAATTTTTCTAAGAATCCATAAGGATCAAGTGTACTTTCTTCAGAAGGAAGCTCATTATGAAGAAAAAATTACATCCTTACAATGCTACCACATAAACTATTTCTTATTTTTTTCTCAGTTATGAGGGGATTTTTTAAAAGAAGGCAGCTAATAAACAAATTAATCATAAATACGTGAATAAATAATGTATTCAGTGATAGACTTGAACAAACTGATCTACATCTGGTAAGCATTTCCCATGACCATATCATCCAATCACTGGCTCCACTGTGAATTGACAGACTTCGTACTTGCCACTGCTTCTCCTAAGGGAGCAGGAGGTACTGGGTTCTGCTCAGCTTCTTCTAGTAACTTGACAATTCGCACACAGTTTTCCTTCTTTGGTAACCAGAAGACAGGGTACAGTGGTTCAACGAACTTGCATTCAAATTTATGCAGGAGAGTCATGGTATCCAAAGTGATGCCGTAAAAGGAAAGGGTGCCTCTGGAGTAATCCAAATAAACTCCTATCCTGCCAAATCCCTGGGTTTTCAGTGGCATCTCCACATCGCTGTGCCAAGCCGAGAACTCCTTGCCATTCCACTTAAGACACCAGGAGAAGTTATTCCCTGAGATACAGCCATTGCTCTCAGAACCTTTCCGGTCAATGCTCTTGTACGTCATGCCAACGTGAACACCAGCCCCTGAGATCTCAACTTCAAAGTAGTAGCGCCCAATATACAAACTCTTCCCTGATAGAACTTGGCGCCAATTCTGAAATCGCTCTGTGTGATCTAGGTACGGGTGCTCCCATGGTGTGGTGTTGGTGACTTTATGATTGTCATCCAATAGCCTCAAGTACCGATGGGCTGTAACTGGATCAAATGTTAATGGAATGGTATCTAGAGAAGGGGAAAAATAGTTTTTGCTATCAGAAATAGTATTATTTACCAAAAAAGTATCTCAAATTATACATGCAAGGACCAATACTAGACTTTACAATAACAGCTAACTATGAAGATTTTATACATTTTGTTCTGGCTGCAACATACAAAATTTAAGAGAATCTTGATTTTGTTAATGCTTAAAGAAGCTTTAACACTTCACATACCATAAATAAGCTTGTTTGAAGGCAGGTTCATACCAAACCCCCCCATCTGTCTCTTGAATATATACATGATATGGTTAATGGATTTCCCCACCCACTGTTGGGTGAAAATGGAGAAAATCTGATGGAGGACAGAGAGAAAGCAGAAAGGCTTAATGCCTATTTTGTCTCAGCTTTTTTCCTGAAGAAGGGAACAGGATCATCTAGAGATGGTAGTAGGCAAGGCATAGCATCCAGGCTGCTGGTTGACATGGACAGAGAGGTAGTTGAGAAACACTTGGCTGCACTGAAAGAGTACAAATTCCCTGGGCCAGATGGTATGCCCCCTAGAGTGCTCAAAGAACTTTCTAGAGAGCTTGCAGACCCTTTGTCCATAATCTTCCAGACCTGTAGGAGGACAGAAGACATGCCACAAGACTAGAGGAGGGCAGATGTTATCCCAATTTCTGAAAAAGGGAGGATGACCCAGGGAACTATAGGCCAGTCAATCTGACCTTTCTCCCAGGGAAGTTACTGGAACAGATTTTAAAGGGATTGATCTGCGAGCATCTAAAGGACAACTTGGTGATCTGGGGAAGTCAGCATGGATTTCTCTCCAACAAGTCCTGCCAGATCAACTTCATTTCCTTCTTTGATCGAGTGACAAGCTCACTGGATCAAGGGAACGCTGTTGTTTTTTACCTGGATCTCAGTAAGTCTTTTGACAGGGTTCCCCAAGATGCTCTTATGGGTAAACTAGAGGACAATGGACTAGACTCTAGAAAAGTTAGGTGGATAGGGAACTGGTTGGAGAACTACACTCAAAGGGTGATTCCGTACTAGACCTTAAATCCTGGTTCAACTCTGTCCCCAAACTTACATTCTACACTACACTTGAGTTCACCCCTGTAATTATCTCAGGGTATTTTTTATTTTCATGTTACATTGAGGTAACCCTGGTCTCACCCCACACTTGTCCCGGGGTAAACAGATGCTGTTATAACCAGGGATAAATGCAAGGTATTGTGTAGCAAACTGAACTCTGATAAAACCAGAGATGAGATCCAAGTGCGGAAAGGGCCAAAGAGTAGTTGTCAATGGGTTGCCACAGAGCTCAGTTCTGGATCTGGTACTTTTCAATATTTTTATAAGTGATCTGGATGAGGGGCTGGAGGGCCTAGTCATTAAATTTGTAGATGACAACAAACTGGGAGGAGCAGTGAACACATCAGAAGATAAGGATAGAATTCAATGAGATCTGAACACACTGGAAAAGTGGGCGGATGTGAACAAGATGCAATTTAACAAGGCTAAGTGCCGAGTTCTACAGCTGGGTAACAAAAATGAAGAACACGCATCCTGGATGGTGGATACACTTCTGGGTAGCAGTGTGTGTGAACAGGATCTTGGGGTACAGGTGGACTGTAAGTTAAATATGAACAGCCAGTGTGATGCAGTGACAAGAAAGGCTAATGCAACCTTGGGGTGTAGCAACAGAGGCATAACATCCAAATCACAAGATGTCATAGTCCCGCTTCACACAGCATTGATCAGGCTGCACCTGAAGTATCATGTGCAGTTCTGTAGGCCTCACTTCAGAAAGGATGTGGTGCAGAGGAGAGTGACAAGGATGATCGGGGGTCTGAAGACCAAGCCCTATAAGAAAAGGCTGAGGGGCTTTGGAATGTTTAGTCTGGAGAGGAGGAGGCTGAAGGGGGACATGATTGCTCTCTTAAAGTATTTGAAGGGCTGTCACATAGAGGAAGGCAGGGAGCTGTTCCTGTTGGCAGCAGAGGACAGGACTCACAATAATAGGTTTAAACTAAGAGCGAGAAGGTACCAGCTGATTATTATGAAAAAAATATATATGGTTCGAGTTGTTCAACAGTGGAATCAGCTACTTAGGGAGGTGGTGAGTTCCTCCTCAGTGGCAGTCTTTAAGCAACAGCTGGACAGACACTTGTTAGGGATACTCTAGGCTGATCCTGCATTGAGAAGGGGGTTGAACTAGATGGCCTGTATGTCCTGTTCCAACTTTGTGATTCCGTCTGTATTGTCTAGGGTTGGGATAGAGGCAAGATACATTGGCTAGATATGTAAAGCCAATTTCTTTTCCCCAAATATTTCTTTCGTGGTGTTAAATATTTATGTTAAATTAAAATTATATTACAAATAAGAAGTTTATCCCTGGTCTGATTTTTACCATTTTGAAGTTAATATATTTAATTTTCTCAATTCCATAAAGCAATGTTATTCACACTCTTGTTCACAGACAGTCACATTAGCATTTACCATCAATCAAAAAAGCCACATCACTGCTGCACACCCTATATGTAGGGTAGACAACTCCCAGTTCGGATAATTCCTGGAGATTTGAGGAGTAGATCCTGGGGAGGACAGGGGTATAATATCACATCGTTCACCATCCAAAGAAGCCATTTTCTCCAGGGGAATTGATCTCTGGAGATCAGTTGAAATTATTGGAGATCTCCAGGCCCAACCTGAAGATTGGCAACCTTACCTGTGAACAACCCCACTCAGCACACACACAATAATATAAAACTATCAGTATTAAATATATAACTATGACCTTTTGAATTACCACAGTCTGTCTAAGTATGTAGGGATGTTTCTTCCCAGTGCTGAACCTTAGTTAGCCTAAGTGAACTGCAGGCTGTGGAAGATCAGTAGTTCAGCAGTTTGAGACCCAAGAGTGCCGCATGACGGAATGAGCTTCCGTCTCTAGTTCCAGCTCCTGCCAACCTAGCAGTTCGAAAGCAAGAAATTGCAAGTAGATAAATAGGTACCACTTCAGTGGGAAGGTAACAGCATTCTGTGCACCTTGGTGTTTAGTCATGTCGGCCACATGACCATGGAAATGTCTTTGGACAGCGCTGGCTCTTTGGCTTTGAAACAGCAATGAGCACCGCAACCCTAGAGTCGGATTCGACTGGCTTTCAAGCAAGGGAACCTTTTTTACCTAAAAGTGACCTGAAGGTTTTCCCTCTGTGCCTTACCACTTGTTCCTCAGCTTGAGGCCGGGTAGTTCAGGTGAGAGAGTTAAACTGCTATTGTGCCTGAAGGAGAGTAAGCTGGCTATGGAAGAAGGGAGTAAAATCTCTATTACCATTCTGTGGCCAACTTGTTGTTCCTCGACAGCTGCCATGGTATTAGATGCTGGGATGAGAGTGCAGAGGCTGTGGAGAAGGGCAGAGGTTGTTGGAGAGGATGGACCCTTTATAGCCATCTCTGGCTCAGAATTCAGGGAAACTTTCCCATCTACCATTCCCTGCAATGGTTCAAGGAGGCAACCACAAGTCCTACTAGGTAAGGGCCTTGCCTACTTTCCTGGAACATGGGGTTAGTGCCATATTGAGGATTGGTGCTCAAAACTGCCACAAGTAGTATGTCAAACAGCCACATGTGGCTCCTGACTCACTATTAAAGCATACATAGGAAAATATTGCTCCTCCAATATGTCTCATTTAGTTAATCAGCCCTGATGAGTGTTTATTTAAACTGATACCATGTTCCTTACATTTTCTGAATCCCAAAATGTATAGAACTGTCTGCAACTGATTCAGATAAGAGTTCGGAAGTCTCTTAGTTAAGACTTGGCCCTTTAGTTAGAAAGACAGATGATGGCAGCAGTAAAACCTGTTTTTTTCTAGGGGTATGCAAAAAAACACACCAGTATTTTTCAGATTTGGGTTTATTGGACGTGAAAATTTTCATTAAATACCAATTTCCCCAAATACCAGTACCAGTATGGTATTTGTATTCAGGTAAAATGCAAGAATCTCAAATTTGGGGGGTCTGTTATACCCTGTGGGAGGAGGCTAAAGTTAGTTCTTTATTCCCAGTTCCTTATTCATTCCTTATTTGTGACTTATTCATGAATTCAACCTAAAACACTGAGGAGGGTTTGAAAGCTCTGAACCACTTAATAAGGTCTGGAACATCATAGATCATACACCCCAATGTCCAGGGAACTCTCCCCTTCAAGGGGACATATGGTTCTTCCTGGTCCAAGGTCTGGTTCTTGCGCCAGCCACTCTAAAGTGACATGACCCCAGGACAATCACACTAGCAGACGCTGGGGCCAGGCTACAACTAAAAAAATCTTTAGACCACCCCAAGTGACACATCCCCACACTCTGGGGACTGTTCCCTGCAAGGAGACATACAGCACTGCCCTAATATCCAGCCAGTACCTTCATGCCCTTAATTTAAACCCATTATTGTGAGTCTTATCCTCTGCTGCCAACAGGAACAGCTCCCTGCCTTCCTCTAAGTGACAACGCTTCAAATACTTTACGAGAGCAATCATGTCCCCCGTCAACCTCCTCTTCTCCAGACTGACCATTCCCAAGTCCTTGAGCCTTTCCTCACAGGGCTTGGTCTCCAGGCCCCCGATCATCCTTGTTGCTCTCCTCTGCACCTGCAACATTCCATCCACATCCTTTCTGAAGTGAGGCCTCCAGAACTGCACAAGGTGTGGTCTGATCAATGCTGTGTAAAGCGGGACTATGACATCTTGTGATTTGGATGTTATGCCTCTGTTGCTACACCCCAAGGTTGCATTAGCCTTTCTTGTCACTGCATCACACTGGCTGTTCATATTTAACTTACAGTCCACCTGTGCCCCAAGATCTTGTTCACACACACTGCTACCCAGAAGCGTATCCACCATCCAGTATGTGTGTTCTTCGTTTTTGTTTCCCAGATGTAGGACTTGGCACTTATCCTTGTTAAATTGCATCTTGTTCACATCCGCCCACTTTTCCAGTGTGTTCAGATCGCATTGAATTCTATTTTCTGGTGTGTTCGATGTTCCTCCCAGTTTGTTGTCATCTGCAAATTTAATGACTAGGCTCTCCAGCCCCTCATCCAGATCACTTATAAAAATATCGAAAAGTACTGGGCCCAGAACAGAGGATTTCCAGGAAATTACAGGCCAATCAGTCTGACGACAATACCAGGGAAGTTGGTGGAAACCAATATTAAGAAGATAATTAGTAGGCACATTGATGAACAAAAGCTATTCAGGAAAACTCAGCATGGGTTTTATGAGGTAAGTTCTTGTCTCACTTACCTGTTATTGTTCTTTGAGGTGAACAAACATGTGGACAAGTGGGACTGAATAGATGGTGTTTACTTCGACTTCCAGAAAGCTTTTGATGAAGTTCCACATCAAAGGCTCCTAAGTAAGCTCAATAATCATGGGATAAAAGACCAAACTGGCTAATTAATAGGAAACAGAGAGTGAGTATAAATGGGCAATTTTCACAGTGGAGGGTATGGCAAGGCTCAGTACTGGATCCAGTGCTTTTTAACTTGTTCATTAATGATTTGGAGTTGGGAGTAAGCAGTGAAATGGCTAAATTTGTGGATGACACTAACTTGTTCAGGGTAGTGAGAAGCAGGGAGAATTGTGAGGCACTCCAAAGGGATCTGTCAAAGATGGGCGAGTGGGCATCTACATGGCAGATGGGGTTCAATGTGACCAAGTGCAAAGTGATGTACATTGGGGCCAAAAATCTTAACTATAAATATACATTGATGGGGTCCAAACTGGAGGAGACTGACCAAGAGAGAGATCTTGGAGTTGTGGTAGATAACTCACTGAAAATGTCTAGACAGTGTGCAACTGCAACAAAAAAGGCCAATGCTATGCTGGGGCTTATTAGGAAGGGAATTGAGAACAAATCAGAAAGTAACATGATCAGTGGCTGCCCCTGAAGTAGGTGTTGGATTTGCCTGCCCCCCACATCTTCTTGGATGAAGTGGGGGTGTATGAGCCAATTACAGCTCAGCACGGGAGCCCTGGCCAATCAAGGGTGAGCTTGCCAGCCAATTTTGGCAGCAGCCACCCTCCATGCCCAGATTGGCCTACAGCAAGCTCCCCACCCACCCGCCCTCTTTTTGACCTTGTAGGATTAGCTGGTGGCCATTTTCTAGGGCTGAGCAGAAATTTTTGGGGCCTCATCCAGATTGGCCACAAGGGGGGTCTTTTTTCACCTGCTTCACATAGTCTGAGAGGGTGAAGTATAAAAGTAGAGCTGGTTAGGTCCTAACTGGGAGGTAGGAAAAGCATGGGTTGAGGGGATTTTGAGTTGGCAAGCACCCAGAGATATCAGCAATAGAGGGGGTCCTCATACTGGGTGCCTATGGGCTCTGTAGTCAGGGCGACTCAGTTGGCGGCCTCTTTGGGGTGGGAGAGCATATGATGAGCTTTGCAGTCATGGGCTGGAATGTGCCCTCCCCTCTACGCACTGGCTTGTGGGCCGTGACAAGTAATGTCCGGAAGGATTCCAGACTTGGCTTTGAGCTGGGGTGGGTTTGCCCTGTTAGAAGGCTTGCTTTGCAAGCCCAATGCAGGCTGAGCTTTAAGTTGTTGGTGCAGATCTGCTTACATATAATTAAAACTCCCTGGGTGATTTCCCACTAAAGCTGCCTCGGGGTTGCGCCGCCGTTTGCCCCGATACTATTAGTCAATTTCACACCCGAAGCCACGGGGCTGCATTTTGACCCGTGGCTTGCTCGATTCTCCGCAGTTTCGTAATCCTGTGTTTTGAGGATTACGAAACTGCGGGGAAATCGGGTGAAGCCGCGGGTCAGAATGCAGCCCCACGGCTTCAGGTGTGAAATTGACTAATAGTATCGGGGCAAACAGCGGCGCAACCCCGAGGCAGCTGTAGTGGGAAATCACCCCCTGTTTAACCCATAACTTGTGTTGTGTTTCATTTAAGGGGTGGGCGGGCAAAATGCCCCAGTATAACTCGGTAGTGTAACATCATTTGGAATACTGTGTGCAATTCTGGTCACCACACCTCACAAAGGATATTATAGCATTGGAAAAAAAGCAGAAAAGGGCAACTAAAATGATAAAAGAGTTGGAACAGTTTCCCCATGAAGAAAGGTTAAAGCACTTGGGGCTCTTTAGCTTGGAGAAAGGAGGACTGAGGAGTGCCATGATAGAAGTTGCAAGATTATGCATGGGATAGAGGAGGTAGAGAAAGAAGTACTTTTCTCCCTTTCTCACAATACAAGAACTCTTGGGCACTCAATGAAATTGCTGAGCAATCAGGTTAGAACAGATAAATGGAAGTACTTCTTCACCCAAAGAGTGATTAATGCATGGAATTCACAGCCACAGGAGGTGGTGGTGGCTACAAGCATGGATGGCTTCAAGAGATAATTGGATAAACATATGGAGCAGAGGTCCATCAGTGGCTTTTAGCCACAAAGTATAGGTAGAAACTCTCAGTCTGGGATAAGTGATGCTCTGTATTCTTGGTGCTGGGGGGGGAAGAGGGGCAACAGTGGGAGGGCTTCTAGTGTGCTGGCCCCACTGCTGGACCTCCTGATGGTACCAGGTATTTTTGGCCACTATGTGACAGAGTGTTGGACTGGATGGGCCATTGGCCTGATCCAACATTGGCTTCTCTTATGTTCTTATGTTCCCACTGTACATCTCCATCCATTCAGATGAAATGCCATTGACAACTCCTCTTTAACCAGTTCCTTGTCCATCTAACTATTCTACAGTCCAGTCCACATCCTCTAGTTTACCCATCAGAACATCATGGGGAACCCTGTCAAAAGGTTTACTGAAATCCAGGTAAACAACATCAATGTGGCTCAGTTGAAGAGCCCATGCTTTTCATGCAGTAGGTCCCAGACTCCAGCATCCCCAGTTAAAAGCACTGGGTACTTGGTGATGTGAAAGACATCTACCTGAGACCCCGGAGATCCACTGCCAGAGTAGACAATCCTGACCTTGACAGACAGATGGTCTGATTCAGTATAAGGGAACGTCATGTGTAAATAGCTATTATTTGATTATTATTATACCATGTTTTTGTGATTTTTAATCTGGGTGGGGTTTTTTGTTTGGTTTAGTAGTTTTGTATACCACCTTGAGTTCCTTCAGGAAGAAAGATGAGTCAGAAGTTTAAAAATAAAAACTTGCTCACTGTCCCCATATTTTGCAAATGCAAAGCCACCATTTTAAAGATAAAAAACAGAAAGCCTGCAGCATAAGGCAGTCCAGGATGTACATTTAAGGAAGTCACTCCTGCTCTTGGGTTCTGGAGCCGACAGGCGATATTTGGATGGGACAATTGCAGACACCATGGTTTTGATACCAGCATCCTCTGTTAAGGAAAAGTACCATAAGTTAGTTGGTTCTAGAAGCAATGCTGGAAAGCATTACTGAAAGGGATGTGTGGATGTACTCACCATCTTTGGCAAATTCTTGCAGCTTATCATTGTAGGTAGTTTGCAAAAGTTGTAAAAGATGGTCAGTGGAAGTTGAGACAATCTTTCGGATCCCTGACAACTTATCTTTTAAACCAATATACACACTGGGCAATGTATCATCTTCTGTACTCTTTTTGAATTCACAGTATTCCTGTTAACAAATACCCACATATATATATATTTTAGTTTTCAGTTAGCACAGTATTTGGACACTAAAAAGCATTCACCCTGGGATTCAGTTTCCCCATGCATTGATCTGGTGTTTCAAATACCAGTTAATTCCTCAGAGAAGCTTCAAAATGGCCGAATGTATCACAGATCACCACAGTTTAATGTATTTCCAGCATTTTACAATGCTGTAGTTAATGCTGTGTTCTTCTATTTAATCCTCCCCCTTTCTGTCTCTCAGTACTAGCTGCAGCAGAAGTAGGCATGACTTACACAAGCCATTGAAATATACTGGGTTCAGACGTGTAGAGTGATCAGCTCATGGTTAATTGTGATTTCAGCTCAAACTCAAGACAGACAACTGGGTCCAAGGCCTGCTTAAATCCCTGCAACACACCACACCCGAACACACACTGCGCTTATTCGTGTGAGTGGTAGGAGTTCATGCACAAGTACATGTGGCCATTCGTGTGAGCGGTAGGAGCTCGTGCACAAATACATGTGGCCATTCCAATACATAAAACCATCATAGCCTAGCAGTTGCTCACTGGATCCTAGCCAGGCAGAGGGGAGGTACAAGGAGTGGGGGGCCACTGGAACAGGAGAAGATAAAAGGATGGAATTCCATCCCCTACTACAAGTCCTAAATTTATCTAATCTGTTCCAGGGTTCTGACATTTTTATAATCATGAGATTATTCCTAATGACCAGCCATTGGTTTCCATGACCACTTTATTTTAATTTTTCTGGATTTATGCAACTTCATATTAATTTTGTTTTTAGATTACTGGCTTTTAGAGAATGTCTACAGAAGAATGCAATGAAATGAAACATGCCTCATTCATCCTAAACTCAAACATATTAACTATTTGGGGTCAGCACACAGGCTACTTGCAGTATCAGCATCACTTACGGTACCTTTAGAAAGAGGATGTCATTGGTGCGGATGGCCATATTCTCCAACCTGTTCTTACATTCTTCCATGGTCATTCGTTTCTTTTCAAGGTAGATCTTTATACCATTGGCATGATTAACTGCAGCATGTTCCTTTTCTTCTAGAAAAGCCAGCACATAAGAGTGGGCCTTCTTGACTGCTTTCAACAGTTCTTCAAACTGCCCTTCCACCATGGCTTTCACTTCAGATACTGAACTCTGGTGGAACAAAGCCACTATCTTTGTTATTTCAAATCTGCTCAAACATTTTCTCCAGTCCTCTTTTGTGGGCTGCTCCCTGTACCATGATTGAACAAATCACATTAATTTCCTATTTATAATCTTGTCTCTATTCCATGATTGAATAAGTCTCATTTATCTCCCAGTTAATAAAAATGGCAAACACAGGAGTCAGGTGGAAGAAGAAGGAAAAAACAGGACTCAGACTAAACATCCTGCCAAATGCATCCCAACCTTTTTCAAATACAAAGCCCTCATTTCAAGATTTTTAAAAAATCCAAAAAGGCCACATCATAAATCGAACAGCTTAAAATTGCCAAATACGGGAAGTAGAATGCTTGAGGATATATCAGGGCTACAAGATTTATACATGCAGGGAAGTCCCTGAAGAAACAAAAAAAATCACTAGCTGAGTGTGAACAAACACAGCCATTTAGTAACTTACCATCCTGCACTTATCTACTAGTTTAAATCAGTCACCTGTAATATCCTATCAGATCATGAGGAGAATGTTACCACTCCCATGGTTGAGGGAACAACAGCGCCTGCTAGTCTGAGCTTTTTCTTTTTATAATGAAGGGCAAAATAAAAATGTATTAAATAAATAACTGAATAACTCACAACATTTTGTAACAAATTGTTTTATGTAACATTATGCGATACTATGTAGTCTGCAAAATGCTTGGTTTTATATATATGGTTTTGTATGGTATTATATGTATATTTCTCTTTTATTGTAATCTTCTTTTAAGGTATTGTTTTATGCCAATAAAGGCTAACTGAAACTGAACCGAAACTGAATAGCTCTTCAGTTTTCTGTGGTAATACAGACATCCCATTGGTGACCTACTAAATGTATAGATACTTGCTAAATCCTGCTAAATAGAGTTTTGTTTGCTTGCTTGTTTAACTAGACACACAAACTCAAAGAAGACAGTCATTAAATCCTTTCCTCCATTTGATAAGTAATTTCTAGATCACCAAAGACAAATCTTATAGCAATTTTTTTCATATAATACTAATAATTATTATTGGTTGGTCTTCAAGTGCCCCAAGACTCCTTTTTGGTTTTGCTGCAACCAATTCTCCTCACTGGAATGGATTACTACTGGACCAGAATAGATTACCTCATGCCCTTTGCAAAACCAGGTCAGGCCATACAGCTCAAGGACTACTTCGAAGAGATGAGGAGAGCTAAAGTGCTTCTTACATCAAGTAACTGAGGGGAGGGGGATCAGTGCTGGTGTATGTGTTTGAGGGGGTCCTTTGGCAAACCAGCTCAGGGGTACAGCTTGAAAAGGATGAGATGAAAAAAGAAGAGCAGGTGTGCTGCCTGTCTATGGAAAGAGGGGGAGAGAGAAGGAGGAAAAGGAGGAGGAATAGTTTCAATTTGGAAAACTAAAGAGAGGAGCCTGACCAAATGTTATTTAAGGAGGGGCGTTTGAATTCCTAATGCAAACTTTGGAGGTCGATTTGTGGGGGTTATGGCGATGCCAGTCTGGTACTTTTTTTGGTGAGAATTCAAGGGAAAAGAGAGGGCTCTCATGTAAGGAGACCAAATTAACAAGAGAGGATGAGAGGAAAGGAGGGCCCTCCTTTGTGAAGCAGGGATTGAGAACAGAGGTTGTGAGTGCAGATTCTATGCAGGTAAGCTTGGGAGGACTCCTTAGGTTTGCCAGATCCCCCCGGCTACCAGCAGGGGATGGGGGGGTCGAGTTGCCAGATCCCAGTTGGGAAACTCCTGGAGATTTGCTGATGGAGCCTAGGAAGGACAGGGACCTCAGTGGGGTACAATGCCATTGAGCCCACCCTTCAAAGCATCCATTCTCTCCAGGAGAACTGACCTCTGTAGTCCAGAGATGAGCTGTAATTCCAGGGGATCTCCAGATCCCACCAGGAGGCTGGCATTCCTAGGATTCCTCATTATGGCCTATTAAGCAAGGAGGACAGGAATCCCCTCATGAAGAGTGACCACTCTATTCTGCACCTCCCTTTCTGCCTGGAAAACTGCTCCTCATTTAACCATGACTACCTAACTTGCCACTTGTGGCTCAATACACCCTATGGTGAATTGCTCCTTGGTAAACGAGTGTCAACACTGACCCCTCTTCCAGTAACAAGTGAATCAAATATGCCTATACCAGAAATATTGGCAGGGGAGGAAGCAAAGAGGTATTGTACATCGGTGTGAAATAATAAATGGCAAAATACAAGTGGTCTCTGTCCCGGTCCTGGAGTCCCAGGCCGGGCTACGACCCCCCCTCACCGCGGCAGGAATGGAGCACTCACTGGAGTCCCGAAGCAGACCCTCAGGAGGAGCAGGCCAGCTCCGCTCGTCAGCAGAGATCCCAGCCCCACCTCCGACAGCGAGGGGCGTCGACGGGGCTGCGGACAGCCCAGGGAAAGAGGGGAGAACAGGGAGAGCCAGACCCCGCAGACCCTGGGAAGTGTCGGAGAGGAGCGTCGGAGCAGTCACCCCACCCCTGAAGATCTGTGTTGACGGCGGCGGCGGTACGGCCCGAGGGCCGGCAAGGCTGCCTCCGGCTCGGAAGCACTCATGCCCCGGACGCGAGGAGAGCATCCAACCTTATCAAGGGGGGCGGGGCCTAGGGGAGGAGGGAGTCAGAGAGGGACCTGGGTGGTGCTGGGAAGGAGGGGGAAGGATATAAGGTGGCAGGGACGGAGAGGCCGGGGAGGAAGAGCGTGCCAGGGAGTAATACGCCGGGAGCAAGAGAGAAGCAACAGAGGGCGAGGCAGATTACCGGGCACGAGGCAGTGGGACAGGAGGGTGATGTTAACCCCGTCCCCTGTCAATCTGAGGCCTCACTGTCTCCTCCACCCTTGGAGGTCCCCCACTCCCAGCACCACGCCCTCACCCCGGTGGCTGACGCCACGGCCACAGGTGGGGAAGCGCTCCGGGACAAGCTGGAACCTGACACAGTGGTGGAGAAAGCACCAGACCTGCTAGGTAGGCTGCGTTCCTGCCTACCAGCCCCCACCGGCTGGCTGCTCCCCTGGGGCAAGAGCCAGACGTGTCCCGGAGGACCCCACAGATACGGGCGATGCCTCCGACAACTCAGACGAGTCAGACAGCAGCCAGGACTCGGTGAAGGCCCGACCATCACCCCCGGACTTGACTGCAGGTGCTATGGATTTCACGCAGTTTGGGCAGTGGTTGACCGAGCACCAGAGCCAACTCCTGCGGGATATGGCCCAGCAGCAACACGCGGCCCAGGCAACCTTAGTGCGGGAGTTGCAGCAAGCGGTACTCACCCGGCCAGCCCAGGGGGGAGCTGAAGGCGGCAGCGGACTTCAACGGGGACCATGGCCGTTGCTCACCAAGTTGGGACCCGATGACGAGATTGAAGCCTATCTAGAGGCCTTCGAAAGAGCTGCGGAAGTCGCTCAGTGGCCAAGGGACCAGTGGGCTTACATCTTGGGCCCGTACCTTATGGGGGAGGCTCAGGCAGCCGTGAAGGCATTGGAACAGAATGATGCTGGCGACTATGAGAAAGTAAAGGCTGCCATACTCGACCGTTTGGAAGTTATGACAGAGTCACACCGTCGGCGGTTCTGGTCCTTTCGAATCCAAGGTCCGGTTCATCCTAGAACGGTGATAGCCACCCTGAAGGACGCGGCCACTCGTTGGCTCCAACCATCCACCGAGGACGGCAAGCAGGTGGTGGAACTGATAGTAATCGAGCAGCTCCTTCAAATCGTACCCGCCCGCACGAGCCACTGGCTTGCATGCTGGAAACCAGGCAAGCTCTGGGAAGCACAAGAACTCTGGGAGAACTTTCAGGTGGCCAAGGGTCGAGAAAGTGGGTTGAAAGAGGAGGGCTTCAGGGCTGGGCGCAGGGCTCTCCTGTCCAGCAAGCAGTCATCGAGCCCAGCATCACCCTGACCGGGGAGGGCTCGCTCCACCTTCGGCCGGGGGGGAGCTGGGGGAGGCTCTAATGCTCCTCCATGGCCACTACCACCCTTGCCAGGGTGCCCCCCTGTTGGGTGGGGTGAAACGGGGGGTCCGTCTCCCCCACCGGGTGGACGAACCCCAGGCGGGCTGGGCCCTTGTTACACATGCGGCCAGTGGGGGCACCTTAAAAGGGAGTGCCCACTCATGGAGTGTGACCTCAGCCACGAACGCACCCTACAGACCTCAGCTGTGGGAAGGTGGCCCCCCGCCTGGCTGCTCCCGGTGATGCTGGGAAACCAGGACTTACAGGCATTAGTCGACAGTGGGAGCTCCTTGTCTCTAGTGCGGTCGCACCTCCTACCCCTGGGCCTGCCGGTCCTCCGGACCGCCATGGTTGTCTGCTTCCACGGGCACGAGGAGCGGTGCCCCGTGGTCGTAGCCCCACTGACATACCTAGGGCACAAGTGGGAAGTGCCGTTGGCCTGCGTTGCCCAGCTGCCCTTCCCCGTCCTGCTGGGACGGGATGCTCCGCGATTCAGCGAGACCCTGGCTGCCGCTCAACCTCCTGACAAAGGTGTAAGGGCTGAAGTACAGCGGGAATGAGGATTGGTTGCTCCGGCAGATGAGGCAGCAGGCCCAGGAGGAGCCGAGGAGGATCTTGAAGAGACATGTGACGGTTGGGCCCACGACCCTCAGTTCATCCAGGAACAAGGTCAGGATGAAGCATTGGATGGGCTGCGGAGACGCACGGCAGTGCGGGACGGGCAGGTAATCGAACCTCGGCTGAGTGGGCGTCTCCCCCACATTGTCCAAGAAGGGGGTGTGTGGTATAGGGAGGTGAAAGGGCGCATGGGGCCTTACAGACAGCATTTAGTTCCCCATGGGTATTTACCTGCGGTCCTGTGGGTGGCCCACGATCACCCCTGGGCTGGCCATCAAGGGGTGAAGAGTACGTTGGCCTGGGTGCTGTCCCGTTTCTTTTGGCCGGCAGTCACCCGCGATGTCAAAGCATACTGCAGGTCATGTGATGTTTGCCAGCGGATGAACGTGCGGGCCGAGCCAAAAGCACCTCTCTCACCGCTACCGATACCTGGCACACCCTTTGAGCGGGTGGCCATGGACTTTGTTGGGCCCCTACCACATACCCCCCGGGGCGCCCGCTATCTTTTGGTAATCATGGACTACACCACACGCTTCCCAGAGGCCATCCCCCTCCCTAGCCTAAAGAGCGCGGGGGTGGCGTGGGCCCTCATGAGGTACTTCTCGATGGTAGGGTTGCCGCGGGAGATTTTAACCGACAGGGACTCCCCGTTTACCGTCCAGCTCATGGGGCAAGTCTGTCAGCAGACTTTCATGGCTGTCCACCCCCCCCAGACAGATGGCCTTGTAGAATGACTAAACCAAACGATAAAAAAACATGCTACGCAAGGTGGCATATGAGCGCCCCACTGCCTGGGATCTCTATGTCGACCCCATCCTGTTCGCGTTGCGGGAGACACCTCAATCCTCGACCGGGTTCTCGCCGTTTGAACTCCTTTATGGGCGACATCCCTGGGGAATCCTCAAAGCGATGGACGGCTGCCGCCCCAACGCAGCGAACGAAAGGGAGCAAGATCCCTGCGAATACATCAAGAGACTGAATGAACGCCTGGAGGTGGTCCGCCAAATTGCCGCTAGCAACTTGGGACGGGCCCAAGAGGTGCAGAAGCAGAGATATGACGTCGGGACAAGGATGCGCTCCTTCGGCGTAGGGGACCGGGTGCTCGTGTCCCACTCCATAATGGACCCCAGGCGAGGTGACCCCTGGCAGAGCCCATTCCCTGTGTTACGGGTCTTGGGGCCATTCACCTACGAGATCGGCTACGGGCCCCGTCAATGGAAAACGGTGCACGTCAATGACCTCAAGCGTTGGCGGGAACGCAGCACCGCCTCGGACGAGACCCAGTTGGCCGCGGCCCCCGGAGAACTGGCCGAGGTCTTTCTGTCCTGGCAGGACCCGCTGAAGGGGAATCCAGTTCTGGACGACGGATTGTTGGAGGCCCAGAAGCATGACCTAGGCCAGGTGTTATGGGACTGTCCGGGGGCATTCTCCACCCTGCCGGGGTATACCCACTTGGCCGTCCACCACATCACCACCCCCTTGGGCCAGGTGACCCGGGCTCCCTGGCGGCCGGTACCCCCGAAGTTACAAGGGGTCATCTGTCATGAGGTGGAAACTATGCTGCAACTTGACGTCATTGAACCGTCGCAGAGTGCCTGGCGAAGCCCAGTCGTACTGGTACCGAAGCTGGATGGCAGCATCCGTTTTTGCGTTGACTACCGAGAAGTTAATAAGTTGGCTCAGTTCGACGCTTACCCTATGCCCAGGGCAGACTTGTTGATTGACCAGCTCGGAACCGTCCATTACTTGTCCACGTTAGATCTAACGAAGGGCTACTGGCAGGTGCCGGTACACCCTCAGGACCGAGCCAAGACAGCATTTGCAACCCCCGATGGCCTCTGCCAATTTAAGAGGATGCCCTTCAGTCTTCACGGGGCCGCGGCCACTTTTCAGCGGCTGGTTGACTGAGCGCTAGCTCACTGCCGAGGCTTTGCCCAGGTGTACCTTGATGAAGGGGGAAGGATAGGGAGCTGCAGTGGCTCAGGTGGTTAAGACGCTGAACTGCAGGCTGTGGAAGGTCAGTAGTTCAGCAGTTCGAGACCCGGGTGCCGCATGACAGGGTGAGCTCCCGTCTCTAGTTCCAGCTCCTGCCAACCTAGCAGTTCGAAAGCAAGAAATTGCAAGTAGATAAATAGGTACCACTTTGGTGGGAAGGTAACAGTGTTCCGTGCGCCTTGGTGTTTAGTCATGCTGGCCACATGACCACGGAAATGTCTTCGGACAGCGCTGGCTCTTCGGCTTTGAAACGGAGATGAGCACCGCAACCCTAGAGTCGGATTCGACTGGCTTTCGAGCAAGGGAACCTTTACCTTGATGACATCATCGTCTGTAGCCCCAACTGGGACACACATCTCTCCCACCTCCGGCAGGTGTTACAGGCCCTGCAGAGCGCCGGGCTAACGGCCAACCCTGCAAAGAGCCGCCTGGGCTTCCAGGAGCTTAAATATCTGGGGTACCAGGTAGGGAAGGGGGTCATACAACCCTTACCCAACAAGGTGCTCACACTCGAACACCATCCGTGGCCCCGCACGAAGCGGCAACTTCGCCGTTTCTTAGGGTTTGTCGGGTACTATAGCCGATTTATCCCCAACTTCGCCTCCCAGGCATCCCCACTCATGGATGCGCTACAGAAATCCCGACCTAACCAGTTAGCCTGGGGCCCGGTGGAGGAAGCCGCCTTCGAAGCCTTGCGGACCAGCCTCTCACGGGGGCCCGTACTACGGAATCCCAACTTTGCTAAGTCCTTCACACTCTACACGGATGCATCCGGGACAGGCCTGGGGGCGATGTTGGCCCAGGGGGAGGGGAAAGCTGAACGCCCCATCCTCTTCATCAGCTGGAAGCTCCAGCCGCCCGAGTGCAAGTATTCTACCGTGGAGAAAAGAGGCGTTGGCAGTGAAGTGGGCGGTAGGGGCCCTACAGTACTACTTAGTGAATAACCCGTTCCAGCTTGTGGTAGATCACGCCCCCCTGTTGTGGATGTCACGAATGAAAGACTCCAATCCCAGGATCCTCCGCTGGTACTTAGCTTTGTCACCATTCTGTTTCTCAGTCAGCCACCAGGCGGGACACGATCATCACGTGGCCGATTACCTGTCAAGAATCTTTGAGGAGGAACCGGGAGCTGCAGACTCGAGGGAGGGGGTGTGTCCCAGTCCTGGAGTCCCGGGCCAGGCTACGCCCCCCCCCCATGCCAGAAATGGAGCACTCACCGGAGTCCCGAAGCAGACCCTCGGGAGGAGCAGCCAGCTCTGCTCGTCAGCAGAGATCCCAGCCCCACCTCAGGCAGCGAGGGACATCAACAGGGCTGCGGGCAGCCCAGGGAAAGAGGGGAGAACAGGGAGAGCCAGACCCCGCAACCGCAGCCCCTGGGAAGTGGTGGAGAGGAGTGGTGGAGCAGTCACCCCGCCCCTGAAGATCTGCGTTGGCGGCGGTGGCGGCACGGCCCAAGGGCCGGCAAGGCCGCTGCCGGCTCGGAAGCACTCACACCCCGGATGCGAGGAGAGCATCCAACCTTATCAAGGGGGGCGGGGCCTAGGGGAGGGGGGAGTCAGAGAGGGACCTGGGTCGTGCTGGGAAGGAGGGGGAAGGATATAAGATGGTGGGGATGGAGAGGCCGGGGAGGAAGAGCGTGCCAGGGAGTAATACGCCGGGAGCAAGAGAGAAGCAACAGAGGGTGAGGCAGATTACCGGGCACGAGGCAGTGGGACAGGAGGGGTGACGTTAACCCCGTCCCCTGTCAATCTGAGGCCTCACTGTCTCCTCCACCCTTGGAGGTCCCCCACTCCCAGCACCATGCCCTCACCCCGGCAGCTGACGCCACGGACACAGGTGGGGAAGCGCTCGGGGACAAGCAGGAACCTGACAGTCTCATAGGTTAATTTATAGTTGTCTCAGTTTAAAGATGTCTTTGAAATTATTGGGGAAGTACTGGAGCTTGAGGGGGGAAAAAATCTTCTGTCTGAGTGACTGCCTGTAGGTCCACCCAAGGCGCATGTGTGGACACACACACACATGCCCCAGAGATTACAGTTCCGAAATCAGACCAGACAGCTGGTTTATCAAGGGGTTACATGGAGAACTGGACACTATAAACTATAATTTGATTAATGGTACTAGTGCATATGGCAGAGTATTGTACTGCCATAATTTACGGTGTGGTGCAAAAGTAAGAGAATGGCTGCTGGAGAGAAAAGGCAGAAGGGACAGTGAAAATAGGCAATGAATGCCAGAGGTAAAGAACATCACATTCCACTTCAGAGATCTAGCAGCTGTCCAGCTCCTGACCAGACAAGCCTGTCATATAAAAATCTGACACAACAGGTCAGTGGGAGAATATCTGTCTCTGGTGTCCTCAGGTAAAACATTAGGCACTCTGGATATCAGATCAAAGGCATTTGTGACAGGTAGCAAGGTTCTAAATGTCTTTGTGGACGCAGATGCCCCCTTCACTACACACACATACACATATAAACCTTTATTGGCATAACACAGTAGCAGTAGAGAAGGCAATGGAACAAATAGACTATTAGAACAAATTAATAGGTCATAACTAACTACACCAAGTTACACCAACAAGGGGTCATTTTTAAACTTCTCAGAAGTAGTGAGCACAGTTAAAAAAGAAAAAATATATATATATATAACAATCCAATTGAACACAAGGGAAATTAAGACTGGTATGCCCTTACCCTTAGCTTCCAAACATAGGCTAAGAATTCAGCAACAGACAGAGTAATTGCCGAGGACTTATCAGACAATAAAATTTTGAGATTGTCGTCAGTCGGATTCCTTGTGGGAGGTAAATGCGGGCTGATCAAATAGCTGCACATGGTAGAGTATTGGGGACAGCGCAGAAGGATATGAGCAACTGAATCAGGTTCACCATAGAGGCAATTGCAGGTTCTATCCCTATAGGGGATACCCCTATATCTGCCTGAAACAACAGCCAAAGGAAAGAGATTAAATCTCGCAAGCATAAAGACCCGCCGATAGAGTGGAGTTGTTAGATTGGAGAGGTACAGAGCCATAGAAGCTTGGGGGGGGAGGTCAAGGCAGCGTGGGGAACAAACTCCAGAACTGCCAGCATTAATTATTTGGGCTTCCATATCCCAAATCCTCCTCCGCACTATCTGCAAAATAGCTGTTTTGCCACAATTGTACAGAGAGTCCAAATCAATTCCCATAGTTTTGATTTTATGCACTATGGCTTGTGACCAGGTAGAGATATATGGGTCTGCAAGAAGTTGAACAATAAGGCTGTTGGAAGGGGAACTAAAATGCAGATGCAACCAGTATTTGATAGTGGTGATCCACACCCGAGATTCAATAAGATGAAAACCTAGCTCCGCACAGAGGGAAAAATAGGAGACAGAGTTAGGTAAACCTAGAATCCTATGGAAGAAGGTAGAACTTACTAGTTCTACTCTTTTATTAAAGTTCTGAATCCATACAGGTACCCCGTACAATAGGCGGGAGATAACAGATGCCTGAAAAATCTGAAGGGCTGCCGGCACAAATTGATTACCTTTTAAATAAAAAAAACAGCTTAAAGCTGCAGTCTTATTCCTGGCTAGACTAAGGGCATGATCTCTATGGGGACACCAACTTAGGTTGTAATGAAACAAGACTCCTAAGTATCTAAATGATTTGACCTGTTCTAATTATTTTCTCTCTATTCTCCACTGTTTACACTTCCAGGCTTTGGAGAAAACCAATATTTTTGTTTTATCAAAATTAATAGAGAGTTCTGGCTGCAATAAGAGTTGAACTCTAGTAGAAGGTGCAGAAGTCCAATCCTAGTAAAAGAAAGAATGACCGCATCATCTGCATAGAGTAAGATGGGAACTGCAGAGGAGTTCAGTTTAGGGGAATGGCCATCAATCCTAGCTAGGCACAGTGGCAGGTCAGAAATGAAAAGGTTAAAGAGGGAAGGGGCAAGTACACATCCTTGCTTAACCCCCTTAGTTACAGGAATTTTCTGAGTAAGGGACCCTCTCTTATCAAATCGAATCTGGCAGAAGTTAGCTGAATGTAATTTACGAATCAAAAAAACAAAAGGCGTTGATCCAAACCCAAGTTATAAAAGTTTATCCCACAATAAGGATCTATTAATTGAATCAAAGGCTTTTCGTGAATCAATAAAAGCTGAGTATAGCTTACCACCTAAGTGGTGGGAATACTTTTCGGCTAGAAAAGCTAAGGTAGTACAATGGTCTAAGGTGGAATGATTAGCCATAAAACCAATTTGCTCTCTTCCTGGAAGATCATGATCGACCATCCATTGAGATAATTTTTTGAGAAGGTGTTTGGCATAAAGCTTCCCTAAAATGGAGAGCAAGCTAATAGGTCTGTAATTATCTATGCTATTAGGGTCACCTTTTTTGAAGAGGGGAACTATTATAGAGTTCAACCAGGAGTCAGGTAAGACACCATACTTGTCGATCAGAGTGAAAAGATGAGCTAAAGAATGCGACCACCAGTCAATATTGTCCTTTAAAATCTCGGCTGGGATTCCGTCTACGCCTGGAGCCTTGTTTGATTTGAGAGAAATAATAAGATCAGTTATTTCTTCATGTGAGACTGGAGGCCAGTTGGGAATGTCCAATGGCATTGAGCTAGAATTAATCAAAGGTGACAAAGAGGGCTCATTGAATAAGTAATTATAGTAGGAGTACCATCTGGTTGCAGGTATAATGCAGGCAGAATTGGCTCCAGTTGGACAGTTAAGTCTACCTACCAGTGACCAGAAAGCTTTACCATCACTAGTTTGAACAGCATTAAAAAGTTGGGACCATTTCTTGGTGTAGAAAGAGTGGTTTTTTTGAGCCAATAATAAACGGCATTCTCTTTTAAGTTTGTAATATAAGGAGGGGATCCATGGGAGGCAACCCATCTGAAACTGTCGAAAGAGCAGACGTAATTTACTTTTAATGAGCCAACATTCAGCATCGAACCAAGCATTAAGGGAGTCGTTCTGGGTTTTGGGTTCAATTAATTTAGCATAGGAAGAGAGATTATCAATCATAGAGTTATAAACTATTAGTGCATCTTCCAAAGAGCTAGCATTAGTAAGATTGCGCTTTAGTTCAGAGCCCTGCAAGCTAAGCATCCAAGAGCGAATCTGAGCCAAGGAGGATGCAGAGCAGCTTATTTTTTTATGTTGGAGTAAATTAGGTTCGGAATTACAGGGAGGGCACTGGTTATCTGTAATACAGCCAGTTTGAAAGGACAATAAAATGGGAAGGTGATCGCTTTCGGTCCGGGAACCGACTGAAAAGTCAATAATAGAGTCTCTCAGGTCCATGGAGGATACTGCATAATCCACGACACTGTATCCCCTGGGGGAAATAAAGGTATAATTACCAGAGGAATCATACTGAAAGGAGCCATTAAGTATAGAAAGGTTGTTTTGGGTACATAGGTCTATCAGCCAGTGACCGGCCTGGTTGACAACTGAGTCTCTGGACTGCCTAGGTAAAAGAAAAGGGAAGGGGGTTTGATCGTCCCCATCCCAATGGAAAATATCACCAAGCTGTTTATTATTGCGACCAAGTCTAGCATTAAAATCCCCCACTGCCAAAAAAGCGGCCTCAGGGTATTTATTAAAAAGAATAGTAAGGTAATCTTTCAATGAATTCCATTGGGCTTTAGAGGAATTATTATCACAACAAGGGGGCATATAAACATTAACTATAAGCAACTGGAGGTCCCTGAGATGGAGAAGAAATGCCTGAGCAAGGGAGGGACATGGGTCCAATTGCAAAATAGACAGTTTGGAAGCATTATTAAACAACCCACAGAGCCCGGCCATATGGTGTCCCTTCCGATTTGATCTCACAGCGGGAAGAGAGTAAGAAGTAAATCCATTAACCAAAATGTTACTAGGGGACCAAGTTTCTTGAAAAAAAATCATGTCAAAAGGTAATAAAAAATTCATTAAATCAGAATCCCCCCATTTATTAGCCCACCCAGCAATGTTCCAAGAGATGAGGCGAAGGATCCATCTCTGGGAATTTCTCAGGTTCCTACTACTAGCAGATAGTCAGTCCACTTCAGAAATTGAGTTCAGAAATGGAATATTATCAGGGTAGACACAACCATTTGCTGTGACTTGGGGCATAGGATACGATGAAATAACCTTTGGGGATTTCCAGCCAGGCAGCTCATTCGAATCTTTTAGTACAAGGTCTTCCACTGTTTCGATTGGGGGAACTTCAGGACTGGACAATTGATCCCAGCTTTGGAGAGTAATAATATCTTCACACTCCCTCTGGGGAGTTTGGTTAGGTAATGTAGAAGTCGATGGATCCTTAAGTGAGTCTGCTATAGCAGCCGTATGGGAGACGTTTCTACAGCACTTGGGGTTGTTAGATAAATGCGACTCAGAATCTTTGATCTCTTGTAATCTGTGGCTTATAAAAGTTAACCTATCAATAATGGACTGCTGTACATCATCAGAGAGGTTTCCAAAAGAGGAGAGAATGTCTTCTTCCAAGTTCTTCGTTAAGGGATCTGAGGCCAGAAAACTATTAAAGTCCAAAACCAATGGGTTGTCCTGGCTACTGGTCTGTGCGGAAAGAGGTTTGGGGTCAGTAGAAGTATTTGAAACGTAGGCACTCGATTCCTCCCAAGAAATTAAGTTAGATTGCATAGTCTCAATGTCCATGGGAGCATCAGATTGGGAGGAAAAGGCGGTCACTGACTTGGCCCGGCTCTTACTGCATAAGGGAGTAACCATAGAATTGTGAAACACACGAGTGGTAAAAATTCCCATTTTGCAGAGATCCAATTTCCTCTTAAGAAGCAGAGTTGGAAGTTTATGCGATGTAAAGGAAAGAATAATTCTTTGGAACTAGTGTTGAGCGTTGAGGGCTTCAACTTCATGAAGGTCAATCTCTGAATATTTAAGTTTGAGTATAGCAGAGAGATGCCTCTTAGCATGGGGAACACTTAGCCAGCTTGGTACAAAGCAATATCTCCCTTGGATTGTTAAAGCAATTTTCCTTGGTTGGTAAACAAGTTGAAATGAGTTTTTATTTGAGGCTTTGTGGATGCCCACACTGCCTGCAAAGCATTCACTGTGAACATGTGTATTGCCATGCTGGCAGGTAGCAGTCTCTGGAGATTTAATTTGACCGTGATGGTCACAGGTAGATAGCTTAGCCACCGCAGCAGTTAGCAATTTAGTTTGAGCTTTTAAGTCTTGAATGCTGCCAAACAGACAATCTACAGTTCTTGCAATTAGAGGTAGTAGAGAGTTCGTTGAAGGTAATCCATTCATCTCTGGGGTGGAATCTGTATCCATTGGCCTGATTCGTTCCTCCAGGTCACGCTCCTCAGATAAAGCATGTGCATCCTCCTCATCATCTCCACAGCTGAGCTCAAGTGGAGAGAAACGGTTTGATGTCTCCACTGCAAAAGTAGGTGTGTCGTTCTTATTTGAGTTATTGTCAACACCCTCCGAGCCACAGAAGAAATCACAAATTTTAAACTGTTTTGAAGCTGGCAATAAGCAGTTTTCCTCTCGTCCTCTCCAGACGGCATGGCATAGGCCACTTAAGGTGGAGCTTACCCCAATTAATAAAAGTCCTGAGTAGGAAAAGTGAGGGGCTTCCTCAGAAACAGTTAACTGGTTCCGATATAAACACTCAGCCTCTGCTTCCCTCCTTAACAAACGGGAGTTATTTATCCTCCTGGAGGAGGGAGAGTCAGTTGCATTCTTCAGAGGCTGACTGAGAGAAAGTTAAAAAGCATGATAAAACTAGACGTTAAACAGGAAGCTTAACCCGACAAAAAAAAAACTTTAAAAAAATATTTTCAATCCTTGGCTCAGCTATATACAGCTCATTAAAACACACACAGTTTATAAGAAAGCTAATAGCTGAGCACAATTAACTTGCAGAAGATAAAAACTTTAAAAACCTTTCCAAAAAGCCGGGAGCTTATCTCTGAGCGTCCTTCAGGTAGCTGGGCGGAACCCTGTTACCTTTTAGTCTGTAGTTACTCCCCCCTTCACTAAGAATGGAGAATATTTCACATTCCTTAGAACACTGCCAAAAAGTTTCTCTGACACAATAAACTTTCCAAGAAGTGAAAATGAATTGCATTAGTCAATATTATTGTAATGAAGATTGTTATACTCTATGAGAAGTCTATCATATCAAGTAAAAACATACCTCAGAAGTGCATCTGCCAAATGATATTAAACTGTTTCCACAACAAATGATTGAACCTACTCCACACCCCATTTTCAAGCTTTGATACTAGCAAGTACTCTCATTTTGGAAGAAGTATGCCTGAGATGGCAAAGGTATTCACTCAAAAATTCTTAGAAGATTTCCCCTGCCTGGGAGTGTGATGAGCCACAACATTGGGGGACAGAGCAAAGGTTTACAAACTTGGCGGGGAGTAAATAACAACACTTGTTAACTTGCAGATTGTGGCCTTACCTTACTGGGTCACATCTGTGGTGCCAAGGCCATTTTGAAAAGGAAATTGAGAGCAAGAGGAAGGAGAATAGGAAAAGTGGGTGGACGGAAAGGAGATCTGTAATTAATTGCTGAGACAAAATCTTTTGGCTATTTTTTTCTATTCAGAAAAGAGCACATATCCTTTTGTAAGAGCCCAATAATTAACAGAGGTCCAGAGAAAAATACTCTGCCAAAGGGAAAGCTTATGCCAATAGAAAACTACAAGTGGAGACCTGCAAGAAACTTGCAGGGTAGTTATCCCATTCCTCACACCTTTGCTTCCTCCCCTCTTTGGTGTAGTGGTTATGTGCGCGGACTCTAACCTGCGAGAACCGGGTTTGATTCCCCACTCCTCCACTTGCACCTGCTGGATGACCTTGGGCAAGCCATAGTTCTGGCACAGCTGTTCTTGAAAAAAGAACAGTTTCTGTCAGAGGTCTCTCAGCCCCACCTACCTCACAGGGTGTCTGTTGTGGGAAGGGGATGGGAAAGGAGTTTGTAAGCTGCTCTGAGACTTCTTTGGATAGTGGAGAGGTATAAATCCAATCTCTTCTTCTACTTCTTCTTCTCTCCCGCTCCCTCTCTCTCACACTCTTTTGCCTTTCTGCCCCCCGTTTTCTTACTCCATGCATGTTACTTCCTCTCTCTTTCTGACCCATCATTATTCTCTTTGTTTTTCTGCCTACCCACCTCATTACTCTTTCTCTCTCTTTCTGCCCCCCCACCCCATCGCTTTCTCTTTCTGCCCCCATCACTCTCCCAGCCTCCTGTCCGCTTCCTCCCCCACCCTGCACAGCAGCAGCAGCAGCGGTGGTGGTGATACTCCCAGCCACCCACCTGCTTCCTCTCCCCCACGGCAGCAGTGGAAGCACTCTAGGAATCACAATAGATCTCCCAGCTACACTCTGGGAATCACAACAGATCTCTCACTCTTTCTCCCATCTGCCCCCTTTTCTTATTATCTCTCTCTCCTCCGTGCATGTTACTTCCTCTATCTTTCTGACCCATCATCATTCTCTTTGCTTTTCTGCCTCCCCACCTCATCACTCTTTCTCCTTCTTTCTGTCCCCCACTCCAGTACTCTCTCTTTTTGCCCCCATCACTCTCTCAGCCTCCTGCCTGCTTCCTGTCCCACCACAGCAGCAGTGGTAGCTCTCCAGGAATCACAATGGATCTCCCAGCTACAGAGATCAATTCAGTTTAGGGCTGCCAGCTCCAGGTTGGGAAATACCTGGAGATTTGGGGGTGGAGCCCTGGGACAATGAGGCTTGGGAAGGCAAGCAGCCTCAGCAGGGTATAATGCTATAGACTCAACCCTCCAAAGCAGCCATTTTATCCAGGAGAACTTGTCTCTGTCACCTGGACAAAAGTTGTAATTCTGGGTGATCTCCAGCCCTCACCTGGAGGCTGGCAATGGTAGTTCTCGTGGAGGAAATGGCTGGTTTAGAGGGCATTATACCTGTGTGAAGTTCCTCCCCTCCTCAAACCCCACCATCGCCAGGCTCCACCCCTCAAATGTCCAGGAATTTCCCAACCTGGATTTGGCAAGCCTATTTCCTTCCCACCCAACTGCCCATCTACCTTTATCTGCCTCTCTGTCTTCAGTTTTCCATCTCCACCCCCTCCCCCACAGCCTCTACCTAGGAAAATCATAGTCTTGCTCCACAGTGGGGACCAAAGCAGCTTTATTCTCTCCTCCTTTTTATCTGCACAACAACCCTATGAAGTTGGTTAGGCTGAAAGTATGTGACTGGTCCAAAATCACCCAGTCAGCTTCCACCACAAGATGGGGATCTGAACTTTGGTCTTACAGACCCTACTTTGAAGCTCTAACTGCTGCACCACACTGTCTTTCACAGGGTGGCTGCTGATGAACAGTAGCAAGCAGCTGGGCCTACTTGAGTCATGTAAATCAGGTGTTATCAAGAAACCCAGAGGGTGCTGCCTAGGGATGCCAGCCTCCAGGTGGGACCTGAGGATCCCCTGGAATTACTGCTCATCTCCAGATTACAGAGATAACCTCCCATGGAGAAAATGGATGCTTTGGAGGATGGACTCTATGGCATTGTACCTCACTGATGTCCTTGTCCTCCCCAGCGTCCACCCCACCAAATCTCCAGGAGTTTCCTAGCCTTGATTTGGCAGCCTCCCTCACATCCCCTGCCAGTGGCCAGGGCGTGGGACACCTGTCAACCCTAGACTGCTGCCAGGCCTAGGGTTGCCAACCTCCAAGTGGGACCTGTAAACCTGCATCAGAATTACAACTGAACTCTGAACAGCAGAGATCTGGCTCCCTGGAGAAAATGGCTGCTTTGGAGACTGGACTCTGTGGCATTATACCCAGTCATGGCCTCTCCTTTCCCCAAACCCAGCCCTCTTTAGAGTCCACCACAAAACCTCTAGGAATTCCCCAGACTGGCACTGGCAACCCTTGTCAGGCCTGGCTTCAAGGCTCCCTCCCTGAAAGGCCAAAATAGGCCTGGAAAGGGCCCTTCCCACTCCCCCTGCCTTTTACTGACAGAGCCAGTTAGAAGCCTCCCCCCCCAATGTTCTAATCTCTCACCATTGATGCCTAATGTAGATCCCTGCAGAGGCCATTTCAGAAGGTACTGGGGGAATTTAACCATCCCTGAAGGTGGGTTTTGTTTTGTTTTTTACTTTTTTGCATTTTTCTCCAGAACCAGGGAGTCCCCTGAGTTTGTAGAAAAAGCTGTGGGGCAGAGTGAGCCCTCTGTTGGTGGAAATAAGTATCCACACAGAGAACAGAGTTTGGGAAATAGTATATAGATATGAAAGGGTTTGTGGTTTTTTACATAGGGTTCAACAGAGTGACCTTAATGCAATCATCACTGGCAAGTGAGTCAGTGATCTAGTTACACATTCTTACCACAATGGACTCGGAGTTCTTTTGCAGTTTGACAATTGCATTTTCAGCTGATTTTAGTTTCCTGTCATATTCTGCTTGGATCTGAAGAAGTTCATACTGCAAATGAGATAAATCAGAGGATAATGACAAAACTATATTTTCCATTTTGTTAGATGAACACTCAGATTGGAAACTACCTAAAATTTTGTTTAACTGAACAATTTTCTTGTAATGCATCTTGTAATGCAATCATACAGAACCTATTGGTTCATTATTTTAGTCTGTTCCTCTGATATTTAAATAGCTACTAACTTTTGGGAAAATTACACACAAAAATACAGGCGGAAAACTTCTTTCAAATGCCCATTCCAGTATGTCATTTATCTCTACAACTCTGCAAATTTATATTAGACAGGTACCGATTATAGTCAATAGTAACCATATTCTGCTGACCTCTTTTGTAAATCCCCTCTTCCAGTGTCCAACAACCCCCCTTCTTTAAACAGGGAAAACTTCACCAGCCTGGACACAGAAGGGATTAACTGTAGCTAGATTTCACTTTTCAAGAAAGGTATACAGCAGGCTACCAACAAAAGTTAGTTGAAGTCACTAGGTGCTGTAACTGAATCCTGGATGTCCTTCTATAGCAACAAGTCTCATAGCACCCCAAGCAGCAAACCTGATATTTTATAGCAAGTTTAGTTAATTGCTAACAGTATGTTTCTTCATTGTTCAACACAATTGTCAGCCAACATTACCTCAGTTTTGACAAGACTGATTCTGTTTATTGATTTTCATCCATCCCATTAAAACTATCTGACAAAAAAATCAGAAGGGACCAAGGGAGCATCTTCAAGAACAGTCTCACTAGTGCCTCTTCCAAATAAGCCTGGATGGCAATCATCTCCCATGAAACATCATAACACCACCTCTCCAATCCCACCAGTCATACCCCTTAGGAATGCTGAAATAAACTGAAATGGGCAAGGCTAAGCAGGGTCGTGGTAGGCCACACTCTCCAAGAGACTTTTCCACATTGTCAGACTGCAATAACTGAAATTCATCCAAACAATTGACTTTGTTTGAACAGCATTCTGTCATTGATCTGTCAAAACCCTGGAATCAGAGCTGAAAGGGATAGAAGCAACTACATCTGCAAAAATCCCATGCAAATAAGTCTCAGAGAGCCCTGGAAAGCAAAAATCTCTCTTCACTCTGAGGTGTAGCTTTCAGACTCACTGTTCTGGCTACCAGAAAGGAAACAGCCAACAGGAACAGAGATACTAATAGAATCTGGAGCACAGTCTGTTGTAAGGCCTTTCTTTGCTTTTGCTCTGTATTGTAACTATCACCTTGCCTGTAACTAGGATTGCCAAGTGAGGCTGACAAGCAGGCTGAGGACTTACCAGGAGGCTCTGGGAGTGGAAAGAGTGGCACTGGGAGAGGGACCTCTGAAGCAAATTCTGAGTGAGCTGTCATTGCATTTAAAGGGAAATCATGGAGGATGGAGGCACCTTCTTTTGGGGCTCATAGAATTGGACCCCTTGGTCCAAACTTTTTGAAACTTGGGAGGTGGGGTTTTTTGGGGTTTTTTTTTTTTTTGGGGGAGAGGCACCAGCAGCTATGCTGAAAATTTGGTGCCTCTAACCCAAAAAACAGGGGGCCCTAGAATTCCAGATACCCACAGATTGATTCTCCCTTATACTTTATGGGGACCAGTCTCCATAGGGTATAGTGGAGTGACCAGCAAGTATTCCCACCCCTCCATGCTTTCTGATAGTCCTGAAGCAGAGGGAGAGGCTCCAACTAGGGACTGGCAACCCTTCCTGTAACACCTAAGTCAGGAGTCCCCAGCCTTTTTCCTTTTGCAGGAATCTTTGGAATTCTGACACAGGGTGGTGGGTGCAGTCACCAAATGGCTGCCACAAAATGTAGAACCAAGCACAAAATGACTGTCTCAGGAGGTAAGACCAACCACAAAATGTCAGGGAGTAATAATATGCATAACTCTGATGGCAGGTGTTCAGCATTTCGGGCAGAAGCTTTGTTTAACAGGATGCCTTTTTAAAATTTTAAAATGTTGATTTAAAATATTTTCTTGCATGCATACAAAATAGTGATCCAGCAAAGAAACCCTCATCTGGCAGTATATGTCTTCATTTTGCAGGCATCTAATACGTTTAGCTTCTTCTAGCTATCACTTTACATAGCTCTTCTCTCATGAGCCTAGACATTTTTAACTAGCACTACTACTTGTAATGACAGTTGGTGCTGAAGGGCTTGTGAGAGCTCCTTACATGTGTGTACAGTAAGAAAGAGATTCTGGCCAGATTTTGATAGGAACATAAATGATTTTTGAAAAGTAAACAAACTTTGATGCAGTGATGTTATAATCAAATTCTATCTGAACTATAAAAATACATTAAAACTGGGAAGATCTGTTGACTTAAAAGGAAGTTCCAGTTAGATATATTAAGGATTTTATCCTGGCAGCCCTGTCATGTTTAGTCAGAATGAAGTCCCACTGTGTTTTTAGAATAACATTCCACTATTTGTACAGGTAAAATACTTTATATAAAGCCACTGACTGCATTATACCATAAAAAACTTTAAAAGGCTCACCTGGCCCCACTCACTTTCTAAAAACACTTTCCAGGTACCAAGAAAGGTCCTAGCAGGTGCCATGGCACCCATGAGTGCCACATTTAAGAAACACTGTTTTGAAAATGGTGGAATGAGCTCCCACAAGAGATCAGGGCCCCGCGGGGCCCTCTGCAGTTCTGCAGGGGCTGCAAGACGGAGCTCTCCCACCAGGCTTTTAACTAGGGCAGCAGGCATCCCCCTCTCTTGGCCTCTCCTCAGCAAATCAGTTTATGTACCATCATTGATAGACCCCAATTCATAATAGATTGCACCTTTGAAATTTGACTTTATCTGTATAATAGGATTATTATTGTATTTTATTGGAGTTTTAAGTGTTTTTGTGTCTGTGTGCATATATATGCCTCAGCCATTGGCCCATCAGCCGCCACTCAAGAGTATTCGCATGCCATTGGCCGGGTGCTGGGTCTGCTCCTCTTCCCCACCCACTCCCCCTGGCAGACAGCTCTCTCTCCTGAGGAAGACAGTTCTCTTGACTCCTGTGAGGGACTGTCCCCTCAGTGGCTGTTGGTAGGCAGCCAAGCTTGGTTCTGTGAGTAAAAAAACAAAGGACTTTCAGCATAACCCCTCCCCCACCCATAACCCCTTCCCCAACGGCCACATTCCTGTCAGAATAAATGGAAAAAGGCTCTTTCTCCTGCTTAGCTTCAGCATGGCTGGCTGGCTGGCTAATGAGGTGGGCCAGTGACCATCAGACCATTTTCTTCAACTCCCCGCTGTGCGGCTGACTTTCCCTAGGGCTGCCAATCTCCAGGTGAGACCTGGAGACCTCCCACTGTTACAATTGACCTCCAGATGACAGAGATCAGTTCCCCGGGAGAAAATGGTTTCTTTGGAGGGTAGACTCTATGGCATTATACCCTGCTGAGTCCTTCCACACACACCCCAAATGCTCCCCTCCACAGGATCCACCCCCCCAAATCACCAGGTATTTCCCTAATCAAAATTGGCACCTGTACTTTCTCCTCTGTCACACCTTTCCACACCTATGTTGGCCTTTGGGAGAAAACTCATTGGGCCCAGTCCTCATCAGGTTGCCAACTCCAGGTGGGCAATTCCTGGAGATTTGAGGGATGGAACCTGGAGAGAGTGAGGTTTGAGGAGGGTTGGCATCTCAGACAGGTATGATGCCATAGACTCCACCCTCCAATCCAGCCATTCCCTGATGGGGAACCATTGTTGCCAATCTCCAGGTGGGGGCTGGAGATCATTCAAAATTACAACTGCTCTCTAGGAGGGAGGGGGAGGAGATGGAAAACTAAAGGTAGGTTGATGGTTGGCTGGGAGGGAGATAGGGTTGTCAACTCCAGGTTGGGAAATTCCTGGAGATTTGAGGGGTCGAACCTGGAGAGGGTGAGTGTTAAGGAGGGGTGGGACCTCAGACAGGTACAATGCCATAGACTTCACCCTCCAAACCAGCCACTCCCTCCTGGGGAACCACTGTTACCAATCTCGGGGGTGGGCTGGAGATCACTCAATATTACTAATGCTCTTCAGGTAGCAAACATCACTTCCTCTGGAGAAAATGGTGGACTCTGTCATTATACCCTGCTGAGATTGCCACAGCAAATTGTCACTGAGTGCCCAAAGCCGGGGCACTCTCCCAGAGCTTCTTTCTAGAGCCCGTTGTATTTATTTCCACAATGGGCCTTATTCCTAGTATACACACACACACACACACATTTGTACATATATATATATATATATATATATTCATGTGATGTAAGCCATCCTGAGCCTGCTATGCAGGGAGGGTAGGATATAAATTTAATAAATAAAAAAATGAGATTTTCTCTGCCTGAGCACCCTCTTTGAATCTGAGACTAGAGTCTAGCTAGTCCAGCTTCTGAAAGTAAGACACATTCCTAGACTGACATGAGTAGAGGAGAATAGTTTATATGTTTGTTGGTCTGAACTGGTTAGTTTGATTTGGTTGTTTACATGACAATGGTGGGCAAACATCCATATACCATTATGTTGGCCCCATCCAATTCCCTCCCTCAGAGACAAGATTTTCCCTCCATTTTTCTTTTCCTGTCTGACTGAGCAGCTCTAGTAATGTGTTTTCTTCTTTCCTGAAGAATTCTGGCTGTCCTACTCTGTCACAGTATAATATTTTGGCTGCTTGCTCAGCCCAGGAACTTGAGAGAAAGATCAGGAGCCCACTTTAACTTAAACAGCATAAGTGACACTCAAGGAATTTTGAAATTAAATATATATATAATCTTATAAACCTCGATCATGTCACCTCTCAGCCGTCGTTTCTCCAAGCTAAAGAGCCCCAAGCGTTTTAACCTTTCTTCATAGGGAAAGTGTTCCAACCCTTTTATCACTCTAGTTGCTCTTCTCTGCACTTTTTCCAATGCTATAATATCCTTTTTGAGACCAGAACTGTACACAGTATTCCAAATGAGGTCACACCAATGATTTATACAGGGGCATTATGATACTGGCTGATTTGTTTTCAGTTCCCTTCCTAATAATCCCCAGCATAGCGTTGGCCTTCTTTATTGCAGTTACACACTGTCTAGACATTTTCATTGAGTTATCTACTACGACTCCAAGATCTCTCTCAAAGAATATTTCCATCATTAAATTATGATCACAGACTTCAAAAGACCATGGCCCCTCTTATGCGCTTGCCACCCCCCTCAGATATTTGGAACCCTATCTCTTCGACAATTATTAAACCATTAAGTTCATTTCTTCTTCTTTGTAGTCAGTTGTCTTGTCTTTCTTCCTCTATAGATCTCAATGCTTTTTGTTGTTGTTGTTGTTGGCTAGTCCGTTATGTCCGTTTTCCAGCTGTTACATGCTTGTCTAAAGTCAAAAGAGTCCTTGCTTCTTTTGTGCCGCATCTCCGTTATTCTTTCAATGCATGCTGAAGACCAGCAGAGGGCATATAGCTTCCACTGAACCAAACAGGAAGAGTCGATAATTCTTTCAGAGTCACATGATATAGTCCAGCTAGGTCACATGATCTATCAGCTGATCAACCTCTTCCTGAAGAAAGAATGGGTCCTGCTTCCTCCTGCGCCATAATCGCCATCTTTGAAGGGTGTTTACATTTGCCAGTGAAATGCCAGAGTCCCAAAGTCTGTTAAAATGCTTTTAAAATTCTGGAAAACTCTCTATTGTAGTCCATTATCTCTATTTGCTCAGTCTCCCCCACCATAGTTCCACTTCTTTAAATCATTTGGGGGGGGAGGGGAGGGAGACTTTGCATTAAAGAATTTGATGTCGTTTCAACTTTAAAAACTCACTCATCAGTCTTCAAGACAATCCATCAAGGTCTCCCTGGGATCTCACTACGCAGATTTAAATTGCTGCACTTCCAAACGCTTGACCAGGTGGTCACTTTGAATCCAATTCTGGGAATCAGGGCATTGAAAAAAGTGCAGAAAAGGGCAACTAGAATGATAAAAGGGTTGGAACACTTTCCCTATGAAGAAAGGTTAAAACGCTTGAGAGAAACAACGGCCGAGGGGTGACATGATCGAGGTTTATAAGATTATGCATGGGATACAGCAGGTTGAGAAAGAAGTGTCTTTCTCACAATACACGAACTCATGGACACTCAATGAAATTGCTGAACAGTCAGGTTAGAACAGATAAAAGGAAGTACTTCTTCACCCAAAGAGTGATTAACACATGGAATTCACTGCCTCAGGAGGTGGTGGCAGCTACAAGCATGGGCAGCTTCAAGAGGAAATTAGATAAACATATGGAGCAGAAGTCCATCAGTGGCTTTTAGCCACAAGGTATAGATAGGAACTCTCAGTCTGGAGCAGGTGATGCACTCTATTCTTGGTGCTGGGGGGGCAGCAGTGGGAGGGCTTCTAGTGTCCTGGCCCCACTGCTGGACCTCCTGATGGCACCTGGTATTTTTGGCCACTGTGTGACAGAGTGTTGGACTACATGGGCCATTGGCCTGATTCAGCATTGGCTTCTTTAATGTTCTTATGTTCTATGGGTATGTTGTAGGGCTATCTTTCAGCTACACTCCTGCAGAGTGCAGGGGGTTGGACTAGATGACGTGCAAGGTCCCTTCCAGCTCTAACATTCTTTGATTCTATGATATAAAAAACTCTTTGAACAGCTGAGATGGACAAATTGACTTTAATTTTGAGAGAACAAGAAGAAGGAAGTTTCTACAATACATGGTCAAGATTTTATAAATGGTTGGAAAACTATTACTAATAAACAATATAGACATATGAACTTTTTAGGAGATTTCATTTCCATATTAATATGCAAAACACTTATGCAAAACTATTTGGTGATAATAATTGTATTAAATATTGCAGGAGGTGACAGCTAGATGATATAGATAAGTATATGTAACGCCCATTTAATGTCTATGTGTTATGTCTGTTTTTGTTTATTATGGTATTGTATTATTGTATTAATATTGTATTGTAATAATATTATATTTATGTATTTATTTTTATTGTATTTTAACCTGTTGTACGCCACCTTGAGCCTTCCTATGCAGGCAAGGCAGGATATAAATTGAAATTAATAAATAATAAATAAATAATATTGTTCATTGAAAAAAATAAAAAAATACTGCTGTGAGATAGCCCTTTAAATAAAAACCAGAAGAATGTTTGCAGGGATTGGGTATAGAAACTAGACAGCACTGGTTCTTTAAAAAAAACATGTTATCGTGAAGTGCAAGTATTTGTACTGAACTATCCACCAAGGGGGCCCAGTTTATCCAAATGCCTTGAGATGTTCTCTCTACATTCCATAGTTCTTGGCTACCTGTACCACCCTCTATTAAAATCTTCCTATTTTGTTATTATTTTTCCCTAAAACTTCAAAGTTCCTGCTTCATTTCAGATTTTCAGGAGTCTCCCAATGTTCAGTAATTTGGTAGATTTGATCTTGAATGAGTAATTCATACTCAAACAATGGTCATGGGACAATGTAATAAGAAACAGAAACAGGAAGTCTTCTGGCACCATAGACAGTGCAGACCCACTCTGAGTGGCAGCTAAAGAACCACAGATGTAGGTATGCTTTGGTGACCCCATAGACTGAGAACAAATCCTCCTTCAGGATATAATAAGGGCCATTCAGGCTGCAATCACACTGGAGGCTCAATGCGATCTGGTGGCACTTCTATTTGAGGCAGTTTAAATTGTCATGGGAAGTTTTGATCAGACATCCCACCCTGAACTAGCATTACTTCATGCTCGCCCCATGGTCAATCGTTGAGATTGTTGCGGCATCCTTTTTTTTTAATTTTTAGCCATGCGCATAAGCATGTATCTGAAGCTCTGGCTCCTTCTTGACAGCTCCACAATCACTCTGCAAAGTACTCTGGGACTAAGAACAGGCCTGCAGCACAGTGAGACAAGGCTCTCTTGTTCCCCCAGCACTTTTTCTAATGCTGAAATGTCCATGCCCTCCCACTGCCGTATTGGCACTTGAAAAGGTATGGGGGAGGGGGGGCAAGGGTGCCTTGTCCTGCTCTGCCATGGACCAATCCAGGATCATGCCCTCATTGCATTTTTTAATTGCCCATTTTAAGATTGAAAATGGCAGCAGTGCCCTCATGGCAGACAGAAGGATGCTGTGACATCTATTTTGGCCCTCAGCAGTCACACAATTTGCTTGATAATACAGCAAAATCGACAGTTGCTGTGACCTTTAAGGGCTATGTAGGGTTGGGAAATACTTGGAGAAATTGGGAGTGAAACCTGGGGAGGGCAGAGTTTGGGGAGGGGTGGGAACTCAGCTGGGTACAATGCCATAGAATGCATCCTCCAAGTAGCCATTTTCTTCAGGGAATGATATCTGTAGTCTGGAGATCAGTTGTAATACCAGGAGATCTCCAGGCCCCACCTGCAGGTTGGTAACCCTATGTGTGTGAATAACTCTAGGTATGTGAAAATAATTAACATGCTGAATATACTGTTTAATAAAAGAAAGCAGGCAAGCCTTAGTCAGGTCTGCCATTTTTCTGTTGTATAAAAGGGGACACATCCTTCTTCTAAGAGGATAATATCTCAGTCACATAAACATTTTCAGAACAAGCACTGTATTTGAAATGTAATCTAGCAGGAATCGCTGTGCTTCTTTCTGCCTTTCAGCCCACAAAGATGACATGCACACAAAGAGTATGAGTGAAATCAAGAGCATTTTTTTTTAGCAACATGCCATAACACACCCTTTGTATCAACAACAAGTTAAATCAAATAAATCATTTACCTCTTTTTCTTTCCTGCCTACAGCATATGTCACAACCTTGTGACCTTGGTGTCCATCAGCAAGGCACTCCTCACAAACACATGCAAGGTCATTGTGGCAGAACCAACTAAGGGGATTCTTGTGGGCCTCACAGCTCTGCATGTCAATGTCCCTCAGTGGGTCCCTGAGCTTATGGGTCTGCAGTCTGGCATTCTCCAAGTGTGGGCGCAAATGATCCTGGCAGTAATTGACCATGCAGGTCAAGCAAGACTTCACTGCCTGGCTCTTGTCACCCAAGCAGAAATCGCAAAGAACCTCTTCTTTAGCTGCTGTGCCCCCTTCACTCACCAAGCCAGAGAGGCCTGGTGGCTCTTCCTCAGATCCATTTACAGTCAGATTGCTTGAGAAGTTGGTTCCACTGCAAGAGGTATCTTTAATTTCAGGTTCTAACAGAGGTTCCACTTCATTTTTCAATTCTGCACCTTCACATTCTTCACAAATCAGTTCTCCATTTGCCACAGGAATTGAGTCTTTAAGGGCCAGTTTTTCAGACAGTATTTCCAGAGTGCTTGATTCAGGGTTAGCCATTTTGTAAGATTTCCTGTAGACAGAGCTTTTTCGACAACAATCACAGCTGCTTTCTAAGTTGTTTTCACTGCAACTGCTGCACACAGCCCAGAAATGAAAGAAGTTACACCTATGTTCCTGAGCGCCTCAGGATATTAACTCTTTCTTTACTCCTATCAGAAGTATGACTAAAGTGAGCTAAGCCATGTTTCTGAAAAGAGGAAGGATAGGGTTTGCGTCCCAGTGATGTAAGCAACCAGCTTGTTTGGCCAGTTCATGTTGAAAAAGCTCAGATAACCACCACTCCTCACATTATTTCTCTTCTTTCAGAAAGGAAGAAGGAAGGCCTAATCATTGCCCTTTTCCCTAGAAGCTTCTCAGGAAATACCTGTAGCTATTACTCATTCCATCACCAAGATTTTACAAGCTAATTCCTGCTTTTGTGAAATAGGAGCTGGGCTCAAAGAGTAATGAAAAAAGCCAGGCAATATTGCAAGAATGTAAATATGTCCCACCTTTCTCTAAATTGTGTTTAGCTAGTCAAATATCGCAAATAGACAAGGACAAGCGGAGACACAAAAGAAACTTGCAGGATGGTTATCCCATTCCTTTGCTTCCTCCCCTCTCCCCCTACCTCTCTCACACTCTTTCTCTCTCTTTCTGCCCCCATCACTCCCCCAGCTTCCTGCCTATTTCTTCCCCCACCCCACACAGCAACAGCAGCAGTGGTGGCAGTGCTCCAAGCCACCTACCTGCTTCCTCTCCTCCCACAGCAGCAGTGGTAGCTCTCCAGGAATCACAACGGATCTCCCAGTTACAGAGATCAATTCAGTTTAGGGATGCCAGCTCCAGGTTGGGAAATACCTGGAGATTTGGGGGTCAAGCCCTGGGACAGTGAGGCTTGGGAAGGCAAGCAGCCTCAGCAGGATATAATGCCATAGACTCAACCCTCCAAAACAGCCGTTTTATCCAGGGGAACTCATCTCTGTCACCTGGACAACAGTTGTAATCTCCAGCCCTCACCTGGAGGCTGGCAATGGTAGTTCTCGTGGAGGAAATGGCCAGTTTAGAGGGTGGACTCTATGGCATTATACTGGTGTGAAGTTCCTCCCCTCCTCACCCCCCCCCTTGCCAGGTTCCACCCCTCAAATGTCCAGAAATTTCCCAATCTGGATTTGGCAAGCCTACCTTTATTTGCCTCTCTGTCTTCAGCTTTCCATCTCCACCCCCTCCCCCACAGCCTCTACCTAGGAAAATCATAGTCTTTCTCCACAGTGGGGACCAAAGCAGCTTACTTTATTCTTTCCTCCTTTTTATCTGCATAACAACCCTGTGAGGTTGGTTAGGCTGAAAGTATGTGACTGGTCCGAAATCACATTTGAACCTGGGTCTTACAGACCCTACTTTGAAGCTCTTACTGCTGCACCACAGTGTCTTTCATAGGGTGGCTGCTGCTGAGTCATGTAAATCAGGTGGTATCAAATCACCCAGAGGGTGCTGCCTAGGAATGCCAGCCTCCAAGTGGGACCTGGGGATCCCCTGGAATTACTGCTCATCTCCAGACTACAGAGATAACTTCCCATGGAGAAAATGGCTGCTTTGGAGGGTAGACTTTCTATTGGATCTCTAGAAATTAGCATGCATAACCGTAGTGTATCCAGCTCAAAATATGTGCTCCAGCCAGCCATGTGCTCAAACCGGTTTCAGCAGGTCTGACATGTGGCCAGGTGAAGTGCTTGAGCTTCACTTCAGAGAACAATGGACAGTAGGTTCCTAGCTCCCTCCCAATCGGGGAGCAGGAACCCTAGGAGATAACTCAATCAATGTAAATAAACCAATCACAGGGTGTTGTGTGTGATGGGGTGTGGGTTCCTTTGGGAATAAAAGCCAGGCTGCGAGCCGGCTTCACTTGTCTTGTTCTTCAGCTAATAAAGCATGTGAGAGCTGAAATCACGCGTCAGTCTCAGTACTTTTCACTGGCGACGAGGATGGGGTACTAATGCCCTCCATGAACAACGACCACGAGGATGAGCATCGCATCAAGGACTGCACTCACCACACCGCTCCTGAGCATCACATCACTGACCCTGAGAGCAGCACCGCACCGCTCACTGCAACCACAGCTGTTCCTGAGCAATGCACCGCTGACCCTGAGAGCAGCACAGCCCATTCACCGCTTTGACGACCGCCACCACTTTTGCAACCGCCCCAGCAGCCACCCCCATGTGGAACGATGGCGATTCCCCAAGGTAACATCCAGGCCTTCAATACCTCCCGGCCTCAGCAATGGGACACCTGGCTAGAGACTTGGAAAACCACTTTGCCTACCACGATGCTGTGGAAGCCGGGAAAAAGAAGTCCTTGTTCCTCAGCTCCTGTGGCATGGACACCTTCCTTCTCCTGAAGGATCTCATCAACCCAAAGACAACCAAAGATGAGACCTACACGGTATTGGTGAAGGCCCTCTCTGATCACTTTTCACCTAAGCCTACCAATCACAGGGTGTTGTGTGTGTTGGGGTGTCGGTTCCTTTGGGAATAAAAGCCGGCCTGCTTCACTTGTCTTGTTCTCCAACTAATAAAGTATGTGAGAACTGAAATCACGCGTCAGTCTCAGTACTTTTCAATAACAAATAGGAAATGCTTTCATGACTGTCAGGGTTCTCCCCCCATACACATTCTGGCCCCACCACCAGTCACCATGGTCTCCCACTTAATTGCCCCTTTTGGATCCTCACTTCAGGCCTTCTCTCCTCAGCATCCAGTGGTCTCAGATATGGGTCAGGGGAAGAGGTTACATCACCACCTTCCACTTGCACTACTGGGCTCCAACCACATCTCTCTCTTGGGCATGTAACAATCTGAGCTCCCAGCCTTCCCCCCCCCTCAGCCATCTGTTTGTGTACCTTATATCCCTTGCCCCATTCCCCACCTCCTTCCTCCAACTCCTCCCCTCATGGCCCCACCCCTCTTCTTAAAGCCAACATCATCCTGGGCAGTTCAGCCAACGTGTTGTCATGCTATCTTGCAGGGAGGCTGTGGGTGCTTCCTCCTGGAACCCGGCTGCTTCCTCCCCTCCCAATACGCCACCAGTTGCCATTTGGGGGAGACTCAGGTGGCCACAGGAGCATGACCGAGCATGGGCAATCTGGCTGGCAGCCATCCAGGAGACAGTGGCCACCCCATTAGGCCCACCAGAGGCCTTGGGGTTTTCTCTCACTGTGCTCACTTGGGTGACCTCTGTGGCTGGTGGCCCCCTTGTCTCTTCATCCTGTGGTCCTGGCACATCATCAGCGCAGGTAAGTGCTGGATTCCTGAGGCCTAGGTAGTGGTTGGGGCTTGGGTTGCCATCTTGGGGTGTGGGGGCTTGGGCCCCGGCAGGAGCGGCAGCACTGCTGACCACCAGGACAATGACAAACAGGAAGAGAACTCACAAATATCCCAACAGATTGTCAGAGAAGAGGCGAAGAAATAGAGAGGGAGGGACATTGACAGACAAGGGGAAAGGAAAGAAAAAGGGGGTGTCAGAAAAGGGGAGGGGGAGAAATAGAGAGGGGGTGGGTTGACAGAAAAGGCAAGTAGAAGATTGATGGAGAAGGGGTGGAGGCAAAAGAGGGGGGAAGATTGACAGATGAGGTGAGGGGGAAGAAAGAGAGGGAAAGAGGAAATAATGTGGGCAGGAGACTTTGAGGGTCCCCCACCATGCAAGTGGCTTGGCCCAGTGGCCAGCACCACACAACTGGGCCTTAGTTTTCCTAAGTAGAGGCTGCGGTGGGGGGGGGGAGCTGAAGACACAAATGCACAGACAAATGTAGGTTAGCTGTTGGGTGGGTAGGACAGAAGGAAGCAGGAAAAGGGGAGAGTGTGGGTTCTTTCAGGAAAGGTAAAGAGGAAATAGTGAGGGTGGGAAGTGAAATGCCTTCTGGAAGTCCTTGAGGGTTCTCATCTGTATGTTCTAATAGCCAAGATGGCCAGATCTGAGGATATTTAAATCTAGTTATTGGACTGTGAACTGACAAGACGGATACCCCAGGTTTGTAGAAAAATCTGAAACCTAAAGAAATACATTTTGAGGCAAGGGGAGGAACCTGCCAGTAAAAGGCAGAGGGAGGGGCAGGTTCCTTTCCAGAGCTGTTTTAGGTTCCTTTCCAGAGCTGTTTTAACTTTTGAAGGAGGACTCGTTAGGGCCAGGCATAAGCCTGTCTGCAACCCCTGGGTAACTTGATACCACCTGTCTTGTACAACTTACCTAGGCCTGGCTTCTTGCTACTGTTCAACAGCAGCCACCTTATGAAAGTCAGTGTGGTGTAGCAAGTAGAGCTTCAGAGTAGGGTCTGAGACACCCAGGGTGAAAGCACCAGTCTGTCATGGAAGCTCACTAAGTGATGTTGTGCCAGTCACATACTTTCAGTCTAACCTACCTCAAAGAGTTGTTGTGAGGATAAAAAGAAGAGGAGAAAGGCGGGTAAAGTAAATGAATAAATAAATGAAGTAAATGAATAATAAACACAGGGCTTTTTTGGTAGAAAAAGCCAAGGAGGAACTCATTAGCATAACAAGCCACACCCATCAGCAGAAACTCATTAGCATATTAGGCCACACCCCCATGTTACCAGAAGTGTGACCATCCAGCCACACCCACCTTTTGCTTCTTATTCTGTTTACCTTGTTTGTTGTCAAAACCCAGGGCTTTTTCTGGAGCAGGAACTCCTTTGCATGTTAGGCCACACACCCCTAATATAGCCAGTCCTGATGAGTTTCTGTGTGGCCTGTTAGCTAATGAGTTCCTGCTGGGCGTGGCCAACATGGGAGCCAGCCGGAACTCCCTTCCTGTGCGTTCCTGCCCCAAAATAGCCCTGAATAAACACATGTGCAGGCCAGCCATCAGAAGATTTTTAGCTAGCCTAGTAACAAGAACAGGAGGGTCCCCTCCCAATTGGAGTTGTTTGAATCATTTACCCGCCTAACAGTCATGTGCTCCAGGGAGAGGCCCCTCTCCCTTTCTCAGTTCTTCTTGGCCATCACTATGAGCCAAACAAATACAGAATCTAGGAGCTTGCCGCAGGGTAGGAGGGAGGGATGTATGCCTGCACAGACACAACTAGATGAACAGTTACAGTTAAGTGCAACACTCTTTTCATTGTCATTGTTCTGTGTAGTCCCACATGGGAGATTAGCAAACTGGCTTACTGGATGGTGGGGTGAGCAATTCACTGCAAGATTGAATGTACAACTGCTGTCCCCAATGACATCTCCCTTCTTGTATTAACGTCCACAGAATACTGTTTAACAAAAGTGTCTGCAGAGGACTACGTTGCTGCCCTACAAATGTCAGGGAACAGAATGCCTCATCAGAAGGCAGTGGATGTTGTTTGAGCCCTCATGGAGCCTGCCTGTATATGTAAAGGACACTGCACCATGCCAGCTCGTAGGTTCTCTTGACAAGTAGAGACACCGACTGAGCGGATGCAGCTTTCCCTTCAAGGGATCAGCAAAGCAGAGAAACAACTGTAGAACCTTTCTGAATTCACTTGTTCTCTTTAAATAAAATAGGGCACATTTTACATCTAATGTGTGTAGCTGTCTTTCAGCTGCAGATGATGGGAATAGGAAAAAAGTAAGAAGTGAAATGTCCTGGCTTAAGTGGAATCTAGAAACCACTTTTGGTAAAAAGCAAACACTGGGTTTTAAAACCACTTTTTGCTCATGAAACTTTATAAAAAGGTAGTCAGCCCTAAGGGCTATAATTTCTCTCCTGGTAGATATAATAGCAACTAGGAAGGACACCTTCAAGGAAAGGTTATCAAGGGGTCAGGGAGCTAAAGGCTCAAAGAAAGATTGCATTAAATGGGTTAGTACTAGGGACAGGGACCACCGAGGTACAATGGGTGTCATCCTAGGAGGGTACAGATTGTTGAGGCCCTTGAGAAAACTCTTTGACACCACATGTGAGAAGACATACTTCCCTTCTATCAGAGCATAAAAGGCAGAGATTGCTGCTAAGTGGACTTTAACAGAAGATACTGATAAACCTGATATTTTAATGATTGTAAATATTCAAAAACAGTAACAGGGAGTTAGTAGGGGTGAATTCTTTGTCCTCCATCCAAAGGGTGAAATGCTTCCATTTATAAGAATACTAAAGCCTAGTTGAAGGTCTGCAAGCATTGAGAAGAACTATCCTCACTGGCTCAGACAAGGTTTGTTCTCTGGACTTAGCAACCAGGTCGTCAGGTGCAACTTCTCCACCTCTGGGTGGGAAGTACCCTGTACACTAAATAGGTCTGGAACCTGAGGCAGATGGATAAATATGCCCCTTGAATTCAGTAGTAGGACTTGAAATCAAATCTGTCTCAGCCAGAAGGGGGTGATTAAGATACAGTGGGGATTGTCTCTGACTAATTTGGCCACTACTCTGCCTATCAACAGGATGGAAGGGAAGACATAAAATAAGGCCTGATTCCAAATTAGTTGGAAGGTATCCCCTTGGGAGAGTAGATCTAGACCCACTGTTGAACAAAAGAGGGGGCCTTGGTATTGAGCCTTATGGTAAACAGATCCAGCATCAGGAAGCCCCACTGTGCAAAGATGGAGGAGATATAATCCTGCTGAATGGACCATTCATGTATGGGTTCTCCTAATTTGCTAAGTAAGTCTGCTGTGATATTTTCCAAACCAGCTTGAAGGGATGTTTAGTTCATAACTGCCCATTCCCAAATGGCAGTGCCCTTGTGGCATAAAGAGAGGGAAGCTGTCCCCCCTCTGCTTGTTGTTATAAAATATGGCTGTGGTGTTGTCTGTCTGAATTTGTACCACCTTCCCACAAAGAAGATCTGCAATGGAGTTAAGGGCAAAACGAATAGCTCTAAATTCCAAGAGGTTAATATGAAGGCCTCTCTCAGCCTCAGACCATGTGTTTCTAACACGTTTCCTCACAATGAGCACCCCAGCCTGAAAGGGAGGCATCTTTTGTTACTATGACTTGTGGGGAAAAGAACCCAAATGGAACACCGGGTAGCAGGTTAGAATCAATTGTCCACTGTTGTAAATCCCTTATCACCCCCATTGGAATGGAGAAATTTTGGTTCTGAGAATTAACAGCATGATTAAAAACCTGTATAAACCAGTTTGTAGAAGCCATATCCTTTTAAATATTTTTTTATTTTTCCAAGACAAACATATAATTGGGATACAATAATTCATATTGGCCTTTTCTTTATTTGTGTACCTCATACAGTAATTAAATGTGTCCCATTTTTCACCCATCAGTTGATTATATAGAGTTTGCAATTACATGAATATACATTTTCTTATTTTCTACTATTATGAACTTTCCCTAAGCATGCTATTAATTTTTTGAGTTATATTGTAAATTGTATAATTCTATATTCTGAATAGAAGTATATTAGGATCTTACTCCATCAAAAAATCTGGGATTCCCTCAATATATAAGCAGAAAGGGCCCGGGTAGCCCGGGCCCGCCATTTGCGGGGACGGGCGGGGACAAAGAGGCCGGCCGGAAGGGGGAAGGGGGGCTGGGGGGCGCGGCGGGGAAAGACGCGCCTCCTCCCCCCTTTCCCTAGCCAATGGGGGTCAGCAGGGCGGTCGGGGAGGGGGCGGCGTTAAAAGCCGCAGGGAAGCCGCTCCCCCTCCCCACTCGACCACGAGGCGAGCCCTCTTGACCGGCCTAAGGTAGGGACAGGAGGGATAAGGGCAGGCCTGCTTGGAGCGGTGGGGGGGTAGTGGGATGCGGCCCGCCTCCCCCCCAGCGGGTCCGGCCGAACCGGGACGGCCACAGCGGCACCGAGCCAGGCCCTTGGGCTCCTTCGGCGGCTGGGGGGGGGGGGAAGGAGCGGCCTACTGCCTCCCGCCCGCGCCCGCCGCCCCCCGCCAGCTCGTCACACCGGCGTGCTCCTCCGGGCCGGCCTGGCGAAGGCGCTGGGGAGCGCGGCGAGGGCCCTCGCGGGCCCGTAGCAAGGCCCTCGCCCGCGGGCCCGCGGCAGGGCATCCCGGCAGACCCAGGCCGGGCGGGGCCCAGCCGGCCTGCAGCGCGTCCGCAACAGCCGCCTCGGGGGGTGGGGGGGCGCTGCGGCCCACCGCCTCCCCGACCCACCAGCCGCGCTACCGCGCTCCTCTGGGCCAGCCGGCGACGGGGGCTCCGGAAGCGCATCAGGGGGCTCCGGCGGGCCCGCGGCGAGGCTGCCCGTCCCGGCGGGGCCCAGCCGGCCCGCGGCGGGTCTGCCCCGGTGCTCGGAGGGCAGGGGGGGAGGTGCGGCCTACCACCACCACCCCCGGCCGCCCGCCACGCCGCCGCGCTCCTGGGGGGCCAGCCAGGGGCGAAGGCCGCAGGAGCGCGGGGGGGTCTCCGGCGGCCGCGGTGAGGCTCCTCGTCCCCGCGGCCCGCACGGGGGCTCCCGGGCGGACCCTGGCCGGCGAGGCCCAGCGGTCCGCAGCGGGTCCGTGCAGGCCGCCTTGGTGGTTGGGGGGCGGGGGGCGATGTGGCCCACCGCCTCCCCGGCCGGCCCGCCACGCTAGCACGCTCCCGGGGCCAGCCGGGGGACGAGGGACGGGTGCGCGTTGGGGGGGGCTCCGGCAGGCCCGCAGCGAGGCTTCCCATCCCACGGGCCCGCAGCGGGGCTCCTAGGGGGACCGTGGCTGGCAGGGCCAAGCTGGCCTGCGGTGGGCCTGCCTCGGGGGGGGAGACGCGGCCTACCCCCCCCGCCGCCCGCCTTGCCAGCACATGCGAATTTAAGAAGAGGAGATTGGATTTAAACCTCGCCCTTCTTTCAGAGTCTTAGAGGGGCTTGCAATCTCCTTTCCCTTCTCCTCCCCACAATATACACCCTGTGAGGTAGGTGGGGCTGAGAGAGCTCCTTCGGGGACTGCTTTTGAGAGAGCAGTTCTGAGAGAACTTGTGAATGAACCAAGGGCACACCAGCGGCTGCATGTGCACGAGTGGGGAGTCATGCCCGGTTCTCCCAGATTAGAGTGTTTGCTTTTAGTCATTACACCAAATTTTGAGTCAAGATACAAATTAAGAAAAGGAAACCTGCCCCATTCTCGGGGGTGGGGAACGCGGCCTACTGCCACCCTGGCCTGCCCACCACCTTGTGTGCCCCCTTGGGGCCAGCCCGGGGCGATCGATCCCAGAGCGCATGGGTGGGGGGCCTACCGCAACAAGGCTCCTCCTCCAGCGGGCCCTCAGCGAGGCTCCCCAACGGACCCTGGCAGGGTGGGGCCTAGCTGGCCCAAGGTGCCACGCACCAGCCTCCCATGGCATTCCGGGGTGGGGGGAAACGGCCTCCCGACCTGCCCGCCAGGCCAGCGGTTTTCTGGAGCTGGCCAGGGGAAGGGCTCCGGGAGCGTTCAGTCTTCCACACGTAGTGAGCCAGGCCGCCAGCCCCCCCCCGAGACAGCAGCGAGCTGGGGGGCCGTCAACGCTACGAGAGCAGAGTACTTTTGATGGCCTCCTTCCTGTCACCATTTAGCACGTAGTTAGGTAGGTAACTTAGTTAGGAGCTGCGGTGGCTCAAGTGGTTAAGACTCTGAACTGCAGGCTGTGGAAGGTCAGTAGTTCAGCAGTTCGAGACCCGGGTGCCGCATGACGGGTGAGCTCCTGTCTCTAGTTCCAGCTCCTGCCAACCTAGCAGTTCGAAAGCAGAAATTGCAAGTAGATAAATAGGTACCACTTCGGTGGAAGGTAACAGCGTTCCGTGCACCTTGGTGTTTAGTCATGCCGGCCACATGACCACGGAAACGTCTTCGGACAGCGCTGGCTCTTCGGCTTTGAAACGGAGATGAGCACCGCAACCTAGAGTCGGATTCGACTGGCTTTCGAGCAAGGGAACCTTTACCTTTACCTTTACCTAGGTAGGTAAGGTCAAGGGTTAGGCAGTTAGGCAGTTATTAGTCAGGTAGGACAGGATCTCTCAGTCAGTGTCCAGTGCGGCTACCTCCCCGTCGGCGCTCTCCTGCCACTAGCACAAAAACACTTGCTCGATCGGTGGCAGGTTTCAGGGGACGGGGGGCTTAACTTGTCGTGTTTTGCTGTCCTGAGCAGGTATGAAGCCCCCGACGCGCAGCACCCGGCGCACGGGTGCAGTTGCTGGGGGAACACCCCGGTCATCGCCCAAAGGGCAAGTGCGGCCTGCGGCAGACAACACACCAGTGGGAGTGGCGGCGAAGAGGAAGGCAGTGCCGCGCGGCACAGAGGGGTCGGACGGCGTTTCAGAGCTGGCCGATACCATGCGGGGCCTCCAGCAGGCTTTCAATCAACTTTCTGAGAAGGTGGCCAAGATGAGCCAGGATTCGGTGGCCAAACGAGCCCGGAAAGCCACGTCCAACGGGGGCTCAGCCCAGCAGCGCGGGGGGGCTTCTACCGGCGCGGCCAGTCGGCGGGGTTCCCGGCCTGCTGCGCAATCCACGGACAGGAGACGGGAGCGGGGTAGCTCAGGCTCCTCCGCGCGTTCCCACGATGAAGCAGAGGGCGAGGCCTCCTCAGGTGAGGGTTCCATTGCGGGGCGGAGCGGGCAGCCTCCAAGCGATTACTGGGCAGCAGCAGCCCACAAGCCGGGGCTGCCTGCATGGGCTATACACCGCAGGGCGCTGGCGACGCAGGCAGGACAGGATCCTGGGGTGGTCTGGGGTGACGTCGATGTCACTGATCCTTCGGCCATCCTCTCCACATACTCGAACGGGGAGGAGCCGCCAGGGCTTCATTTATCTGATGAACTGAGGGATAGCATTCTGGATGGGTATTACGTTAATGTCTTTACCCTGCTCCAAAAAGGGGGCCGAGGCCCGCACGCTAGAATCGGACAAGAAAGAGAAGAAGGAGAAGACCGTGGAAGCTGACCGCACCTTCCTCAACTGGGTTTCTGGTTATCTGGTGTATGCGGGGGTAGTCGCTGCCGCGTACCCTGAGAGGGGCTGGCACCTGCTCAACCACATGAGCAACGTGGTCGAGGCCAGGGTTTTGGCAGGCGAGGGACCGGCTATTGATTATGACGAGACCTGCCGTAAATTGGCCTCACGCAATGACAGGGCTCGGTGGGACCTGCTACAGGATAAGGTCTGGCTCAGGTTGGTTGGCCCGTGCATTAAAGGGAAGGAGGAAGGGAAGAAGGAGCGCTTGGCCGTGCGCAAGGACCGGTTGCGCGGGGTCTGCTGGGAATACAATCAAGGCCGGTGTCGCCGGGCTCGGTGCAAGTTCCACCATAGTTGCGAGGCGTGCGGGGGGGGCATGGGCGGGTGTATTGCCCACGATCCACCAGTGCCCAGCAGCCCTTTCGGAGTGGAAAACCCTTCTCCGGTGGTGCCAACACGAAAGGGGGAGGGGGTCGTCCGGCACCACCTCCGCTTCCAGACGCTAGTGCCCCGCAGGACTGGTGGTCCTTGGCGGCCACCCCGGTTAGGGTGGACACTCTGAGACCACTCTTGGCGCGATACCCCTCGCGCCCAGCCGGAAAATATATCTTGGATGGTTTTACGAGGGGGTTTCCCATTCCTGCCTGCGGCCCGCGCATCGCAACCGATTCCAACAACCTGAAATCAGCCAGGGAGATGCCTGAGGTGGTTGCCGCGAAACTGCAAAAAGAATTGGCGGCAGGGCGCATCGCGGGCCCATTCAGCGCACCCCCTATTGACAACCTGCGAGTCTCCCCCTTGGGGGTGGTGCCAAAGAAAACACCAGGCGAGTATCGCCTGATCCAGCATCTCTCGTACCTGAAGGGATCTTCGGTGAATTACAGTATCCCCCCCGAGCTCTGCTCAGTCAAATACGCTTCCTTTGATCACGCGGTTGGGCTAGTCAGGGCTTGTGGGCGGGGGGCACTCATGGCCAAGTGTGATATTCAGTCAGCATTCCGACTGCTCCTGGTAAGCCCCGACTCCTTTTCATTACTGGGTTTTAAGTTCCAAGGGGCATGGTATGTTGACAAGGCCATGCCTATGGGTTGCGCAGTGGCCTGTGCAGCATTTGAGACATTCAGTACCTTTCTCGAGGGGGCAGCGAAGTCGAGGACTGGGTCCACGGGGATTACTCATTATTTGGATGACTTCTTTTTCGTCGGCCCGGGGGACGACGAGACTTGTGCCGGGTCCCTACGGGCATTTCAGGAGCTTGCCGAAGAGTTTGGTGTCCCATTGGCGGCGGACAAGACCGAAGGGCTGGCGACTAGTCTAACCTACCTGGGTATCCAATTAGACTCTGTAGCTGGGGCATCCAGGTTGCCGGAGGACAAACTCTTGGCCCTCCGGGCTCTCCTTTCTTTGGTTAGGGTTCGGCCGAAGTGCACATTGAAGGAACTGCAGTCACTGGTGGGACACTTGAACTTTGCTTGCCGGGTTGTTTTGCCCGGCAGGGCTTTCTGCGCGAGGCTGGCCAGAGCGACGGCCGGGGTCAGGGCACCTCATCACCGGGTGCGGGTGACCAAGGGAATGAAGGAGGATTTAGGAGTGTGGCTCCGGTTCCTGGCGGGATACAATGGGGTTACCATTTGGCAGCACCCGATGGACTTGCAGGATTCCATCCAGATCCATTCTGATGCAGCCGGCAGCGCGGGGTTCGGTGTTTACTACAACGGGAAGTGGTGCGCACAGCCCTGGCCCAAGGAATGGGAGGGTACCGCAGTGCTTAAAGACCTCACCTTCTTGGAGCTTTTCCCAATACTGGTGGCAGTGATCATTTGGAAAGATTGCTTTAGGGACAAACGGGTGCGCTTCTGGTGCGACAACCAGGCGGTTGTGCGGGTGGTGAACAAGCAAACTTCAAAGTCTGACCGGGTGATGCGGTTGGTTCGCCGCCTGGTTTTGGCCTGCCTGGCCGATAACATTACTTTTTCTGCACGGCATGTGCCAGGCGTGGATAATAGCATAGCGGACGCTTTGTCTCGCCAACAGGAGGAACGCTTCCGGATCCTGGCGCCAGGAGCCAACCGCGTTTCAGACCCCTTTCCGGAGGAGCTGTGGGAACTTGGGAAGGTACAATAAGGCGGGACATCTACGGGTCCCTTGCCCCCTCCACTCTGGCCATGTATACCAAGGCTATAGATGCCTTTTTTGACTTTACCGTGGGGTGCGGGGGTCCGCAGACCTTGCCGGTGGAGGGGGACTGGGTACTTCGCTACATGGCATGCCTTCAAGACAGCGGGTTCTCTCACAGCACCATCAGGGGTCGCATGGCTGCCATCACATTTTTTAGCAAGGCCGAGGGATTTGAGGACCCATGCCACTCATTCCAAGCTCGTAGAGCGGTCAAGGGCTGGCGGAGGCAAGCCACACGGCCCCCAGATAGTAGACGGCCCGTAACCTTTGAGTTGTTGGGGGGGATGTTGCGGGAGCTACCAGCGCTGTGTTGGTCCCAGTATGAGGCTGCACTCTTCAAGACCGCATTCGTCTTGGCCTTTTTTGGGGCCTTGAGGGTAGGGGAACTGATAGCGAGCTCCAGAATTTCCTTCACCAACACGCCCTTGGGGGTACGGGATGTCTCCTTCAGGCCAAAGGGGATGTCTTTGTATATTCGGAGGTCAAAGACGGATCAGCAGGGGAAAGGGGTGCGCCTCCATCTGGGGCCACTACCGGGCGGCCCGTGTCCAGTGCAGATCACCCAAGCCTTTTTAGCAATGAGACCGAAGGGAGTTGGTCCGCTGCTTATCCATAGAGACGGGGCCCCATTGACAAGATATCAGTTCACAGGGGTTTTCAGGTCGGCACTGGGGGCCTTGGGCTTACCAGGCAAGGAATTTGGGCCTCACTCCTTCAGGATCGGGGCAGCCACCACGGCCGCTGGTATCGGCCTGCCGGAGGCGCGCATACGGGCCATTGGCCGTTGGCGATCCACAGCCTTTAGGGCTTACATCAGGCCACAGCTGGAGTCCATCTCTCTGATTCCTCAGTTCCAGGACGAGGGTACAGGACAGTATGGATTTTTGGGCACAGCATCGTCCATTGGGCAGGTTTGTATGCATCCTCGTCGGGCTGGGGAAAGGACTTGGGCTTGGGAGGTGCAGCGCGCATTACATGGATGGCACAGCGTGGCATGCGGTGGAGGTCCCTGTTGCCATGGTTGAGGCGCGTCCGGGCGAGGCGCCACCCTCCCGATGCACTGCTGCTGCAGCTTGGGGAAAACGACTTGACAGAGTGCCCTGGGGTGGCCCTCGAGCACCAGGTTCTGGCCGACCTGACCTCAGTGCGCGAGATCCTGCCCGGCACTGTCCTCTTCTGGTCGGATTGGCTGGAACGGAGGTCATGGCGGGGTGCGAATCAGCCCAAGAAGGTGGAAGTGGCGAGACGGAAAGTGTCCGGCAGGTTGGGCCGGGCAGTCGAGTCGGCAGGCGGTATCTGGATTCGCCACCCAGACATCTCCCACAAGATGGAGGCCCTGTACTGAGCGGATGGCGTGCACCTATCGGCCTGGGGTATGGACATCTGGTTGCACGGAGTCTGTCATTGCCTGCTTGCCTGGCTACAGCTGTAAGGGCGTTGGCAGGAACAGGACTAAAGGGGGCGTCCTGTTCTTGTGGCGGTAACAGCATGGGGCCGGATCCGTTGGCGGAATTCGGCCTGCGTGCCAATTTCGGAGTTGGGGACCCCTTAAAGGGTCTTGGCGTGAGGGCGGAACGGAGCTGGCTAGCTCAAGGAATAACAGTGCTTACCCTCACAGCCAGAGGGCAGGGGAGTTCACATAGGGGCAAGCGTCCACATGAACTCCGATAACCTGCCCTCCCGCCTTCTCTACCCATGCCGGCTGGCTGGGTAACGGTTAACTCGGCTGGCACGCTGGCCAGCCGATAGGTCGGATCCGGTGGACCCATGCTGTGCCAATGCTCTACAGCTGTAACCAATAAAAGTTGTGGCCAAATTTATCCACTTAATTTCCAAAGGAAACTGTTTGTATGAGTTCATTTTGAAGTTAGCGCGGGGGCGTGGGTACAATGCGGGCCGACCTCGGCGTCCCAAGTAGGACCTGGAACCGCAAGTGATAGTTTAAAGAAATTACACACAGATACAATTTGTCAGGTAAAATATTCTTTGAAAGACCTGTCAGAGACCCTAACTTAGTCAGCCAAACACCAGGTCTTGTTCATTGAAGCAAGAATAGCATTTTATTATAGAGCTGCAATAGTAGGTTACTGGAGCAGATACATTGTTCAGAATAACGTGGTTACAAAAAGCAAGCAGTTATACCAGAAAGGGGGTGAATGGGGACCCCCCCTTCCACCAATGAGTGCCTAGTATGCGAATGAGAACTGAAAGTTACTATACTAATGAAGTTCCCACCGCCCCCATTGTTCCCAGCCAAGCTGTAGCTTTGAAAGCGATAGGAAGCTCACAGCCTGTCTCCACCAAGGTCAGGGTGTTAAGTCTATCAGAGATAGAGCCTGCAGAGCTCGCCCTCCGCATTCCATTCGAACACTCCAGGTGCATAAATCAACACCCCACGATCCCAACCTCCCGCCCTACACACCACAATGCAACACAAGGCCCATCCTCCCACCCTACTCCATCCATCATGGCAGGACTACCTGACAGGCCATTTAACTAAGAAAATACCTGTTTTTAAAGGAGTTAAACAGGGGTGTGTTTTGGCTCCATATCTTTTTAATCTATTCTTAAATGATTTACTTCATTTTTAAAAATCTATTAATGAGCATCCGCCCAAGCTAAATGAACTCCCAGTTCCACTATTATTGTATGCCGATGATACAATCATTCTTTCCCACATAAAAGTGGGATTACAGAGATATTTGAAAGCCTTGGATAACTACTGTCATCTAAATTCACTCTCTATAAACTATTCTAAATTGAAGGTTGTAGTTTTCTCTAAAAGTTGGCACCCACAAAAATGGTATATTGGTAACCAAGAAATTGAACACACTAAGTGTTATAAATATCTTGGCTTAACATTCAACTACAATCTCAAATGGGTAGTTCATCATAACAGAATAGTTAATACAGCTAATTTCTCTTCCTCTCAAATTAAACATTTCTACTACCATAAAGGTAATCAATATTTCCCTGCAGCAATCAAAATCTTCCAGGCTAAAACTCTATCTCCAATACTCTATGGCATTCCTGTGTGGATTAATGACTTGAATCAGAAAACAAAAAATATTCAGGCCATATTCTTGCATCAGCTTCTTGGAGTGCCTAAATGTGTACCTTATACTGCAATTTGTGCGTATTAGGTTTGCATCTAATAGAAACCAAAGCATGGATCCTAACTTTTATATATTGGCTTTGAAATTATTATAGGGCAGAATCGGATAGCTTGCTTAGCTATCTTTAAAAAGACGTTCATAATGCTGTGTGGTTGGGCAGGATTATAGATAAGCTTAAAAACATAGGAATTGCAATGACAGACCAATGGAAGACAAATCCTATAATTTTAGACTAATTAAACAGAGGCTCCTTGATTTAGAACTTACTAAGTTATGTCCGGTTCAATATTATATATGTTCACCTGTGGTGCTTGATCTTGCTCAAACCATTGGGAAAATGGCCAACTATTTATGTGATCTTGAAAGCCCCCAACAAAGGAGAGCTTTTATGTTGGCTAGGATGAATTCCTTTCCTTCAACCATTGTTTACAGTAGATTCCTCCAAATTCCATATAGTGAGTCTGTCCTTGTGGGGCAAATATTTCAGATTCCATCCGACATATATTGCTGGATATATTCTAATCCTCGGAGGGAACTGTTTGGTAATCTGTCTCTCCTTCCCTTTAATCTGGTAAATGGGATTGACTATCATCACTTATTAAAAGATAATGAAATAGGAATTACAAGGGATGTTAGTAAATTCCTGGAGAAGTCTATTAAAATTTATGAGGGGCATGCCTCACCATGAACTTTATATATATTTGTTCTTAATCTTGAACTGTATATTCACTTGTTCCTATTTTGTACTATATCTGAGTATGCCAATAAAAAGTATGGCTGACATGTAAGTGACAGAGTTCTAAGATGGAGGGAATTCCCTCATACTTTCTCCAGAATTTTTATAGACAACAACCTTTTCTTTTCTGGTTCCTCCTCTTAAGTTTTAAAGTCTTAACTCTGTGTCTTTTTTCTTTATAAGTGTAAACATTGTCATCTGGAAACATCCATGTATATTCCCTTTTGGTAGTAGCTTGTAGTTCCATAAACGTTTTTTTCTTGTCTCTGAGATGGTAAGGAAGTAAGTGTTTTGGAAGTTTCATCAGTCATAGCTCTTTTTGTAGAAGTTGTATTTCTCTTTGTAGGCATGCATTCTTTTTTGTAAGTCCAGTAGTCTTGCTTGCAGGTTTCCTCTGTGTTTCAAGACAGTCTAAGCTATTTTCCTCCTCTTTCCAGGCAGTTTCTCTCTTAGTTTTAAATTGTTGTGTCCATATTTCGATTTCTGTCTGTACTGAATGACAGGTTTCTTGAACTGCATCTTTTATGGCAACAACAAGTGTATTTTGGAGCATATTCACAAAATCATTCAAAAAAGCCTGAGTAGTTTTATTGTCCATAGTACAACTGACAATAAAGCTTCTGAGGACATCTGCAGTCTATCTTGAGAAATCATTTTTCAAAGTTGTATTAAAACAAAACAGTCTCTATAAATGTTTTCCCAAGCCAGGTTTTACAGAGATAAAAGTTTTGGAGAGTATATGTCAGCAACTATTATGTTCTAGACACAGCTAAAGCTTATCAGTGTGTTTACATTCCAGAGCAATAGAGTAATAAGGGAGTAGAATTTTACAGTTTCAGTAAAGGTAAACATATAATGTTATGAGAACTAGATACATAAAGAAAATTTCAGAATAAGGCCTAATAAAATATCAGCCTTTATAGTTCAAATATTAAATTATAGCAAATCCCAAAATTCAATATTTATTTCAAAGTCTTCGTACAGAGGACAGGAATATTTGGCTATCATTAAAGTTCAGAGTTGTAAAAAAGGCGATAAATCTTGAAGGTATCAATTAGACAGGGTGCTCTCTTGTTTTCTTCATCTAGTAGGTTATTTATATAGTTAGTTTTAATTCCTTTTCATAACCGCAGTGAAGGTAAGAGGGGGTGGAAAAAATCTTCACCCCTCCCTTCCAATCTTTTTAATCTTTGAAATGGCTGATGTTATATAGTAGAATTTCAGATAAAGTTGCTTTAAGAAGTACTCACGGTGATATGCTTCATCGGTGTTGTGGATGAAGTACAAACTTTTAAGTCCCTTTTAATGGGTAGCATCAGCTAGGCATTCATGATGTCATGAGTGTTATTCTCATTTCTTGCTAGGGAAAATCCATGGACTTCCACTCACCTGTCACCACAGGATTGTTTCACCCCCCTCCAGGGAGTTCAATGGAGCTCGGGGCCCCCTGAGTCTCCTCTAAAGATAACAAGAAGTCGGCAGTGCCTGGGAGCAAATCCCAGTTCCGTCTGTCTTGCAGTGCTCCAAACTTGAATCTCCGTAGAAGCCGCATCCTGAGATGGGCAAAGGGAATCACAAAGGTGGTTGAGGTCATTAGGCCCAAGAGTCCCTGAATAGTAATAGCCCTGTGAAACTGATATGAGATAAACTGGTGTCAGGTAACCCTGCCATTGCTGCGAGTTGCGGGGGGGAAGCCATCAGACATCTTTCACTGTTTTCGAATGCGGGAGGAATTGGAGGCTTCGGTCTCACTGATTTAAGAGCATCTGTTCTGTTTCTTATCAATTCGCCTGACCTTGGGTCTCATGCCGCCCTGGCATGGGGAATGTACTGGTCTTGGGTGTTTGCTTTTACAGCTTAGCGCGCGCATGAAATGTATTCATTGGCTTGTAGGTGGGGGGGTAGTTTGAATGGGCTATAACGGCTATTGCTTTGTATTATCTGGCATCACTGACAAAGAACTGGTTCATGGAGCTCTAAGACTGGTCTTTAATAAATACTATCTTCCAATGAAGCCTGGTGTTTGACTGACTATCTGGAGAACTTGACAGATTGTCAGTGATCTTTTGATTTGGGTCCCTCACCATTCACACCTCTCTCCTACAATGAGATGAGTGATGAAGAGGACCAAGTGGTCGCAAGACATGGTCCCCACCTCGAAGGTACCAAACACCATGGTGCCAACCATGACGACAGTGCCGGTGATGACTTCACCGAAACCATGGGACCCCCGAGGATTTCGAGGGTGCTTACTTTGATTCGTTTGGGGGGGCATATGTGAGTGTGAATACATGCCCTCAGAAAATATGGGAATGGGAAAAACCACTTGCAGAGACTTTTGGAACGTGGTCGCTAACCCCCCGTGGGCCTCACTGAGAAAGCCACTACAAACGGTCCCTCTACTGCCTGAGCATGGCGACTGGAGTGGAAGGGCCACAGATCCACATGGTGAAGCCGGAGGAAGCAGTGGAACCCTGAAACGAATAGTGGGACTGCAGTCAAGAACGCCGTGTGAGACTGGTGGAGGAGTCCCTCCAGAAGATCCCGGAGATGATCGTGGAGGGAATCCAATGGGAGCTTGATCAGCGGCTGCCACAGCAACCTCCAGCCCTGCCAGCTGTCCCAGCAGTCCCCGCAGGGCCACCCCCTAGGCTGCCCCCAGGCCAGCCAGCAGTGCCGCAGCTGGGGGGACCTCCAGGCCTTGCGCCGTGGGGTGTCCTGAGGGGATGGGGTCAGATGCTTCTGAATCCAGCTGAATTACTAGATGCTATGTTTGATGGGACCCCCGAGAAACTCTCCTTTTCCCTGGTGCGGGCGGAAAAATTCGTAGACAACTGGGGCCACCTATTCCCAAATGAAGAGCGCATCATTGATGTGATAGCCTCCAGGTTACAGGACGCGGCCACGGATTGGTATGTAACCTTGCATCATGAAGACAGTCAGGAACTCCATGAGGTGGATGCCTTCATGTGGGTCCTATGGGTTCACTATGAGGACTCAAATGCGAGTTAAATGGCCCAGGCATTCCTGCACACCTTCCGGCAAGGGAAGAAATCGGTACGGGAGCACACCGAGGAGTTCCGCAGGCACGCTGCGAAAATCAGAGAATGGCCAGATGGGGTGCTAGCCCAGCATTACCGGTTGGGGTTAGACCCGGAGATCCATGGAACGATCCTCCGTGGGGGAAAACCCAGGTCCTTACTGGCCTGGATGAAAGAAGTGGCAGACACCGAGAGCCAGCTCTGCACTATCCGCATCGATGATGCAGTTACCCTGAGTAAAGCCGCCTCAACCCCTTCCACCCTGGGAAAAGCTAAAGCAGCGGCCCCTCCACCATGACCGAAGGACGGGACCCAGGAACAATGGATGAAGCAAGGCCTATGCCTCAGATGTGGAGAATTGGGCCACTTCACCGCTGCGTATCCAGGATCAGGTCCCCCAGCCCCTGTGCCGAAAGGTGAGAGGAAGAGGATCGACACCCCTTCAAAGAAGCTGACTGTAAAACTGAAAGGACCACGAGCCCTACAAGCTAGCCCGATCAATGAGGACACCGAGTCCTCCAGAGAGGAACCGTTCCAGCTGGTGGGAAACAGGGAGGACCTGCTGTAAACAGCTCTGAGCAGCAGGTCCCCGACCCCGAGGCGCTACGACTGGTGAGCAATTACCCTTCCCTCTTCTTTGTGACTGTAACTCTCATCTGCCCCAAACTCAACACCCATGTTAGAGTAAGGGGCCTAATTGATTTGGGGTGTGGGAGAGACTTGATCAACCCTTCTTTGGTAATGGGGCTAGGGGTGAAGGTAGTAAAATTACTGGACCTGCTGATTTTCACTCAGATGGACGGGTCCACCATGAAAGACCCCTGCAAATACAAGACTGTGCCATTGCGCATGGGGGCGGGACCATCCTGACTGTTCCCTGGAAGGACACATACTGAAGCTGAAGCTCAAATACTTTGGCCACCAAATAAGAAGGGAGCACTCACTGGAAACAACCCAGATTCTGGGAAAGATTGAAGGTAAAAGAAGAAGGGGACAGCAAAGGATGAGATGGTTAGGCAGTGCTATCAATGCAATGATGGTAGTGGCAAAAGCAGGCCCAGCAGGAAGTGAGCTGGCCATGGGGGATGCCCAACCAACATGGCCCCTGGACTGGAGTGGCCTTCTTTCCTGCCAGTGCCACCTCCCTCACTCGTGCCCTGGGCTTCTGGAGTACACTCAGCTGCTGTACTGCTGAAGTGGCCTGCATCCATGTTCCTGCCACTGGGTGGCTCACTGCAGCTGTCTCCTCTTCCTTGCTGCCAACCACCTCACCTGGCTGCCCCTTCTCCACCAGCAGCTTCTCCTCCACTGGCCTCTTTTCCTCCACCACCATGGGTTGGGTGTCTGCCGTGGCTGGTCTGCTGGGCCCAGTTTTGCAAAGGACACCCAACCCATGTGGTCTTGGTCTGGTGTGGCCCCCTTCCCCTTCGCATTCCTGGGATCCAAGATCACTGCAGATGGTGACTGCAGCCATGAAATTAAAAGACTCCTGCTCCTTGGGAGGAAAGCTATGGCAAATCCAGACAGCATAATAAAAAGTAGAGACATCACCCTGCCAACAAAAGTCCATATGGTCAAAGCAATGGTATTCCCAATAGTAATATATGGCTGTGAGAGTTGGACCATAAGGAAGGCCGAGCACCAAAGAATAGATCTTTTCAAATTATGGTCCTGGAGAAGACTCTTGAGACTTCCTTGGACTGCAAGGAGATCAAATCAGTCAGTTTTCTTCCCAGGCTCTAACAAGTCTCATACCAGCTGAAACCACTTCTTATCAAAGTCACATGCTTCTGCATTATCTGTATCTCTAGGGAAAGGATTCTACCAGGCCTTACAGCTTGAACCAAACTTTTACTCTTAAAGCTGCAAGCATTTGGAAATGACTTTTCGTGACAGACATTCTGTGGTTGGTCCTACCTCCTGTGGCAGCCATTTTGTGATTGGCTCCACCTCCTGCAGCTGCCATTTTGTGATTGGGCCCACCACCCTGTGTCAGAATTCCAGAAGTGCCCAAAGGCTCAAAAAAGTTGGGGAGCCCTGAGTTATGCTATGACAAATGCTCTAGCAATAATCAAAATGGTTAGAACAGCATACCCTGATGATTTCTTTCGGAGCCTCCAAGCTCATAAAAACCTGATTCAAAATATTGGCAAGTTTCCAGGAAAAAAAGACAAACTTCACATTTTTGATACTGTTTGGCCAGTAGTTCTTCTACTCAGACATGTTCCCTTCCATATCAGAAAATTAGTTGAAGAATGCATCTGGAACAACTTGACATCATTGAGTATGTAGAAGGCCCCCACCTTTTGGGTTTCTCCAACAGTGTGTGTGTGCTGTCAAGTCATTTATGGTGGCCCTATGAATTAATGACCTCCAAAACATCATATCATTAACATCCTTGCTCAGGTCTTGCAAACTGAGGGCTGTGGCTTCCTTAATTGTGTCAATCCATTTGATGTTGGTTATTCCTGTGGTTATGCCACTTTATAAAGCATTTCTAAAGACTCTGAAATATGACTGCAAAGCTGGACTGTGAAACAGGTCAGTTAAGGACATGGACTAAACAGTAGCCGTGAGACAGTGCCATTCTACTGGACTGGAGGCATGTGCCCATCCACGGGAAACCATGCACTGAAGCAATGTGCCAAGCCAGATGTGGATTCATGGACTACTAGATGCATCTCACTCCTGCACCTCTGCAACCATATGCCAGGAGGCAAACCAGCCACCCTGACTCTTCAACACATGAAACCAACAGCCAGTCACTAAGAGAAGCCATGCTCTGCTAAGAAAACCAGGACATTCCTGCACAGATGCCATGAAAAGCTCTCTTTTCCATCACACAGGCATCTCCCTCTTTACATATGAACACCACCCGATGAAGCATGTACTCCTCTTCAGCCTAAACAAAAGGATCTATTCCATGATGGCATTGACGAGCAGTCACATCCTCCAGCCTCCCATCCAGACAACACAGCTGTTAAACATTGGATTGTTAAAACCAACTACCAGCAATGGGTCCAGGACATTACTCTTCTTTTCTATCCTTTGTCTCCATCCTTCCCCCTGAGAGGTGTCAATAAGTGCCCAACCATTATTTCAATTGCCCAACGATTAATCCCTTTTTCCTACCCATTAACAGTTTAATGTTCCTGGGGACTATAAAAAGGTATAAAAAGAGAGCATCCAGCCATTGCTCTCTCTCTGACTTCTACCTCCTTAACCCCACCCTATCTTGCTGGTTCCATTCTTAGCACTGTTTGGAGTCTTCCACATGTGTTGCTGGTCAACTCATGACCCCTTTCCATAGTTTATCACTTTTTTGCTTCAGAGTCAACTTGTCTCATCAGACAGGTAACATATCACCCAACCAACAATATATCCTGCTAATGCAACAGTCTCTGTACTTTTCTATTTGAGTTCCTAGATCTGTATTGTTTGTGTGTATGCTTGATTTTATACTGTATGTGTGTGTGAATCATTAATAAAGAAATCACTGCTTTAGGCATCTGGCATCCATGTCTGTTTCTGGACTCTGGGTAAACTAACTCCCATAGACATAGGTTATTGATCCCATAGTTTAAAACCAACCATAGCTTTTTGGGATCCACACAGTCAAAAGGTTTGCTGTAATCTATGAAACAATAGTACTGGTCCAAAAACCTAAGCAACCAGACAAAATATGAATTTGTGTGAATATGTGCCTATCAGGCTGTCAAATGAGAGAGACATTACACCCACTGTTGTTCACATCACTGCAGATCTGAATGGTGCACAAGTCTTCTTGAAACTTGACCTCAATGCTGGTGGTTACCATTAGCTAGTGCTTCAACCTGAGTCCAAATATGTCACATCTTTTTCAATATATGTGGGATTTCCCACTACAAGCATCTCAATTTTAGAATCTCTTCAGGTGCAGAAGTATTTCAGAATGCCATCCATTAGGTTTTGACTAACCCCGTAATTCTTTAATTGGGAGTTGGCAGCCACTCACACAAGAATAACAGAAATGAAGATAACACTGCACTGTAACCAATCTCTCTTTATATATAATCCTCTTTTTCTGTGACTCTTTTCTGAATGTTCCACACACTCCCACAGCCTTTCACTCCCTAACCTGTCACTCCGACGGTGTGCCAATGGTGGCATGCCTGGAATCCCGCCCACCCACCTACAGAGGCAGCACCCACCGTCTTGTGCTCAGTCTGCTCAGAGCCGATGGAAGGGACAGACAGGACTCTCCACCACGGGGCGGGGGATAGCCGGGGCCTCCTTCCCTCTGCTTCACATGCAGCATCAGGGGTGGGGGTGGGGTGGGGAGCAGTGTTCCCTCTAAGCTGAGTTAGTGTGAGCTAGCTCACAGTTTTTTAGCCTCCGGCTCACACATTTTTTACTTGGCTCAGGAAAGATGGCTCTAGAGCAAACTAATTTATGCAGTAGCCAAATCACTTGCTCACAACTTTAATGCCAGTAGCTCACAAAGTAGAATTTTTGCTCACAAGACTCCACAGCTTAGAGGGAACATTGGAGGGGAGTCCTCGCTTTGGTCCTCTCCCACCACCTCCCCATCCCTAATGTGCCCCATACATGAAGCGAGGACCCAGAGAGCAGTGGCCGGTTCCCCCCTCATGCTACTGCCACCCCTATCGGCTCACCTCTCATCCCTGGCTCTGGCCACTCAAACTGGCTCCACCTTACATGCCAGCTCCATTGCCCATCTTGCTGAGAGGCAGAGAGGCTGAGAGGCAGAGTGGGGCGGGGGGGGCAGAAAATCCACACAGCCAGAGTCAGGGGGGACTGCTGAGGTGGCAGAGAGGGGACAGGCAGCCTCTGCACTGCCCAATCCAGAGTCAGCTCTGCCGCTTGATGCAAGCAGTGGTCATGGGAAAGAAAAGGATGAGGGGAAGAGGAGGGGTGGTGGCGACATGACTGCAGCTGGGGGGAGGGTGTGGTGGTGGTGCTGATGTGGGAGGATGGAGGGATGGAGCTGGTCACTCCCTGGGATGATAGGGCCACCCTGGCAGAGAGAGGAGATGACATGAGTGAGTGGGAAGTTGGGTGGGCAGGCTCCAGGGGGCTCCAGGAATGTCAACACAGCCTTACTTTCAAGTATGCATGCATAGGATCAGGTGCAGGTTGCTAATTGAGATTCCAGCCTACTGATATTTCTGTACCATCATGGACATGAGAAATTACCTCCCAGAAAGATTTGGCCGCAGCCTAAGACTGGGCAGAAACTAATGTATTCCTGGTTGTGATTGTTTCAATGCATGTACTGTTTGGATGTATGCAGTTTGGGGGATGGCATTTTTGTTTGTGTGTGTGGTAACCTCTGGCATCTCATACTGGGCCATGGCAATAGCAGTTCGCCATGATGGCGGCACAAGTTTCAAGGCAATGAAGGGACTGCTTGAACCAAGCACACTTCCATGACTTCTGTCCAGTGGGCAGATAGTCATATGTTGCACTCAGTACAGCAGACCGACCGTCCCGCCCAGAGCGAGGCCTGGCCTCCTGCTCATGGCGGCATCTGTCTGGCCATGGCGCTCGGGGAGGCACTGCTGCAGGCCACATCACTCTCCCAGGCCCTCTTTCTAGAGCTCATTGCATTTTTTTCCGCAACAGGCCTTATTACTAGCCGTTGTATAAATAAACAATAATGAAACTAAATAAATAGTTGAATTATATTAAAATTGTGTGCTATTTATATTAGTGAGTGAGCTTACTAAATATAAATATTCTAAACATAAATCTTACATTAATACAAATAAGCCCAATAGTTATTACAAATCCGTTATTACAATTATATTCAGAAAAAAATATGGTAACACAATGAAGTCAATACAGACAACTGTGAAGAAACAACATTGTAATCATCTATCCACTAAAGTCCATTTCCAAATAAACAAAGCCATAAATAAGGCTAATAAACTGAACAGAAGATAGGGCTGGATAAGCTGAGTTGAAAGATGAGTCTGACAAGAAGCCTATGTCTGCTCCGTTTCCATCAGTCTTCATCAGAAAATCTCACTATCAACAGAAAGACAATCTCCTCAGAGCTTGGAACTCAAAGTAAATCTTTTGTATGCCAGCCAATCCAGTTGTTTACCTCCCTACTCAAGTTTCCCTGAAAGATAACTTTTGACACGTCTGGCTGTTGTGCCATTCAAAAAGGATATCTTATAATCTTTCAAAGTTAAAAAAATGGTTTTAAAAAGTGATAGGAGGCTGGAGGTCTCATTTTCCAGCACCTCAGTATATGTCTAACAATGTTTTTTTAAAATAAATAAATAAACTTTTTATTTATTTAATAAATAGAGGCTGAAAGAACTAGGCTAGTAAGAGAGTTCCCCCCACTCCCACCCCCACCCCCATGAGTATTGGCATTCAGTGGGGCCATAATAGATTTGAGCTGCACTGTTTTGGTATTAAAAGTAAAATGTGGATTTTATCTTAGTCTGAAAAGGCTTCTATAATTAAGTACCTCTTTCAATTCCATAGTAAAATAGCAGAAAGCTGCATCTTCCTTAATAGAAAAAAAAATATAGCATAATGTCCCAATGTACTTTCACTTTACAAATGAAAATGGGGACCAGTACCTGGATAAATGTTTCAATCACACATTCATTTGTGTGTGTGTGTGTGTGTGTGTGTGTGTGAGAAGTGCTGTGAAGTTGCAGGTGACTTATGGTGATCCCAGCAAGGGGCTTACAAGGCAAGTGAGAAGCAGAGAGTATCCTTTCCAAGTACCGACCCTGCTGAGCTTTCAAGATCTGATGAGATTGGGCTATATCATGCTGCCTTCCCTTCCACATTCAACTGTACATGTGTTCAGTTTAATTTGAGAATTATTCAATGCATATATAAACAAAAATCTAGTGTACTGGAGAATTTTCATCTGCCCTGGAAGCTCTACTCTGCAATTCTGTTGGAATGAGCAATCCTTGCTCAGTGGTGAAAGGAACTATACACATGCTTTTTACAATTGTCTGGAGCACACTGAATGTCACTTTGTGTGTGGTGAAAGATGCAAATCCCCAGTTGGGCATGGGCAAGAACCTAAGCTGCACAAACATGTCAGATGTCTCCAAGGAGCCTAATGCTCTTTGAGAATTGATCCTCACATTGGCAAGTGTGCAAGTTTTGTTTGCAGTGCTTTTTGCAAACAAGCCACTAGGTGTCACTCAAATGATAAATAAAGGAAATAGGAACTTTTATTCTTCTTGGATGTGTTAATTAGACCCCTGGAAGAAGATAACTTCTGATAAAGAAGCCAAACTAAACCTTTTGAAGATACTCCTGAAAATACCTTTATATACACATGTACTCTGTTAGAAACAGCTTTGAAAAGCTTTGTCTTTTTCATTGCTTAGCTTTTGGGTGTCCCTTCATTTTTCAAAATCTTTTTTTAAAACCCCGGTACAAATGCCTGCCACAAATGTCTATGTCATGCAACTGACAATATGGGCTCTATCCCATAAAAGTTTATGCCATAATGTATTCGTTAGCCTTTAAGTCTGCCACCACATTCCTTGTTTGTTATCATATCTCAGTGGATTACATCAGAGGTGTCGAACTCATTTGTTATGAGGGCTGGATCTGTCATAAATGCCACATTGTCGGGCTGGGCCATGTGTGCCATAAAATGCAGCTGATCATGAAGCTCAAGACACTGCAAACTCCTGGACTGAATTGAGACCTAGGTTTCTTCTCTCAGTACCAATGCCTGCTATTGTCATTTGGCGAATGAAATCACTTCACTCTCCAAGATATAAGGACACATGGACTCACATTCCAGCTGTATCTGAAGAAGTGAGCAGTGATCCATGAAAAATCATGCCCTGTGACAAATTTTGTTAGTCATTAAGGTGCTGCTGTATTCTTGCTCCCTTTCACTAATAAGGAATGCAAGCTGTGCTGTTAGGTTCCCCCCAATTTGTTAGAAATAGAAAGGGGAATCTCTCCAAGTGCCATGAGACTCCCTCCCCCTCTCTCTGGTGTGCTGTCTCTGGCTCTTTTCCCCTTCCCCTCCTCTGAAGAAGAAGTGTACTTGCCCACAAAAGCTTATACCTGGAATAAAATGTTTTTGGTCTTAAACACAGGACACTCTCTCTCTCTCTCTCTCTCCTCCCCCCCCCGTGCCAGTCCAGGGAAGGCTTTCTTTCTCTCCTCTAAAGCACAAAATAGGAGAGACTGGGGGAAAGGAACTGAGATGTTAGAGGCAGGAAGCAGCACAGAGTCAGTTGCTCTCGGGCCAGATTGCAGCCTTGCAAGGGCTGGATCTGGCCTGCGGGCCATATGTTTGACACCCCTGGACTACATAGTTAGATCTCTAAAAGTAATAAGATCTAAAGCTACAAGAATGTAAGTTTCACTTACACTTGCCGGGCTTAACCCAACTAATACTTGCTACTTCCTGCACACTGCTGCAAAAAGCTTGGAGAAAGGGGTGGATAAAATTTTCCTCTAGAACTTGCTACACCACTAGGGTTGCCAGCTCTAGGCTGGGAAATACTTGAAGATTTTTGGGGTGGAGCCTGAGGAAGGTGAATTTAGGGAAGGGACAGGACTTCAGTTCAGTATAATGCCATAGAGTCCACTTTCCAAAGGGGTAATTTTCTCCAGGTGAACTGATCTCTGTTACCTGGAGATCAGTTATAATCCCAGGAGATCTCCGGCTACCACCTGGAGGTTTGCAATCCTACCCGCCACACACAAAACACCTCTGCCTTCCAAACAACTGCCTCTTATCCTTTGTCTGGTACACTACTACTACATTTATATGGCATGATAAGAACTTTGGACAGCTCTGACTATCATTCATTGCCAAAACTGAGTTATATGAAAGCACACTAAAAACAGATGTCCTTGTAAAATAACCTGGTTAACACTTTGGGCAATGATATTATGCAGTGCATTCCATGTTTATCGTAGTAGATTTGTTCTTTATCTTAGTGATCCCTCCCTTCTGCTGAACAACCATGTTTCCCCCCACCCCAAGTTTTTGTACCTAGAGAAGTAACAAATATACTAATCAAAGATTTGTCTTTCTTTTGGGTTAAGTTTCTTAGGGGAAAGTATGTGTTGGGGGAGTCCCCTGAAATATGTCATAGCTGTGATACTTACTAACCAACCCCCTTCCTCTCTTGCCTCTTTGGTATCTGCTTTCCTTTCCTTTTTTCCCTTGATAAAATTGTCTTCTCTGCACAGTGACCTCTGAGGATGCAGCTTGAACAGGATAAACAGGAAAAGCCACTACCCCCTCCACCTGTCTCTCCATTGACATAGTTTCGGTCTAGTTTTTGGTGTCAAAGAAGTTATTCATCTCACCATCAATTTGCTGGGCCTGTGTGAGGGGCAGTTTGGAGGAGGATGAGGACCCTTCAGGAAGGATGGCCTCCAAATTTTTGAGGCCTTCATGTAAAACAAGCCTTCTCTTTGTGCATGTTTTTCTTCTTCTTCTTTTTTTAAGAGTGTGTGTACACTTCCTGTCAGACAATACACATTCTTGCCAGGCTGTACAAAAGAGCACCAGTAGAAGGCAAAGTGATCCAATGACAAATTCCACATTTGAATTGATATGTAAATGGCAAAAGGAATTCATGTTCTCTCAGAGTCTCAATGGGAGCCATGCTGCATATCTCAGTCTGGGAACACAGCCAAATCAGTAGAAGGGAGTATAAACGCTATGTAGCCCTAAACTGCTCTAAAATAGAAAGTTTATTAACAATACTAGGCTATCAAATGTCTTAAAGACAATAAATTTAACAATCAGTGTTACAACATAAACAAAACCCAGCTCATAACTTTGAACTACTCATAAAAAGAGCCATGTAGTACAAATCAATGTATAAACAATTGCAGGGACATTGTGAATGTTTGTTGTATCAGACAATGTATCATATCACAAAAAGGGCAGTTTCACATGATTATCATGGACCCAAAAAAGGTTCACAGTCTGGTGTATAACAATCCACATAAATGGGCTCCCAACTAGATAATATTAACAAAGGTGATAACTCAAATATAACCACTGAGGCTTTTATTTTTGTTGTTGTTGTTAGGTCCATGATAATCATGTGAAATTGTCCTTTTTGTGATATGACTGATACAACACACACTTGAGTTTTTGCTATTGTATAATTTATTGTTGATATTATAATTACTTATATACGCCATAGTTTCTATTAATGTTTCTGTTCATTAGGATTGAAAAAGATCTCAAAACAAGGTCACATCTGGAATCCTTGTCTCATGACAAATGTGTATTATTGATTTCATGGCTGTATACAGAGTCTGGAGCTGCATTACTCACGAAGATATTCACAACGTCCCTGCAATTGTTCATACATTGATTTGTACTACATGGCTCCTTTTGTGGGTAGTTCAAAGTTATAAGCCGAGTTTCATTTACGATTTTTTGCTGTATGTTTATGTTGTAACATTGATTGTTAAATTTATTGTCTTTAAGACATTTGATAGTATAGTATTGTTAATAAAGTTTCTATTTTAGAGCAGTTTAGGGCTACATAGCATTTATACTCCCTTCTACTGCACATCTCAGTCCAGCTGCAAACAAGGGAATCAATTAGCCACACCACTAACTGCCAAGGTACCAGAAAACAAACATGTAAGGAATGACAACAAAACATCCTGCTCAGCTACAGTTAGGGGACATTAAATCAAGCTAGTTCAGGCTAGACCACTTTGTGAAGTTTAGTAATTCTAGAAAGTACCCTCCATGTAAGGTATACAAGCTGAGGAATTATTTGAAGTGGTGAAGAATAGCTGGAAGCACTCTAGGATTGTGATGATGTAAATATCAAGCACAAAACATGGTATATTAAGAGATTAAGCATCAACACTATCCCTGCAGATTATTTCACTATTTTGAAAGGAGAGAAGAATCTGATCAGGTCTGTGGGTTTCTAGAAAGAGCATATACTCATTGCTCTTCTTTTTGCTGTTTAGGATTGAAGGTTTTGATTATTTTTTTTACTTTATTTATAAAGATCTAAAACTCCTTACATCATTCTCCTCTCCTCCATTTTCTCCTCTCAAACCTGTGAAATAGGTTGGGCTGAGAGTGAGTGACTGACCCAAGGTCACCCCGTGAGCTTCCACAGCAGAGTAGGGATTAAAACCTGGATCTCCCAGATCCAAAGCCCTAACCACTGTATCATGCTATCATGAGGATTCTCAGGATAAGAACTCTCCTTGCCTCTATGTTCTGCCCTTGTGGGTTACTCATACTTCTTCCAGTCAGAAATACTAATTCACCCCTCTATTAAGATTGCAGTTCAATCACAAATTACAATCTGCATCCTCAAACATAAAAAATAAAAGTCTGTTTGGGTTTTGAAACTACATGTAACAGGATCGTAAATATTTTGTGCATACACTGTCTCACAATGCTTTCTCCATCCTTAGTTTGCCATCTTTGTGGAAGCAAATTACTTGTCTGCCATAAACTCCCAAAAGAAAATAATCTGAGGCTGCATTCAGACTGGCAGTTTGGCCTGATATAGCTGCATTCCCCTTATGGATTAAACCAGTAGGGTCACACAGCCACATCTGTCAGCCATTCCTCAGTTGTATGCATCCTGTCATATGACAAGTTGCAAACAGAGTAAATAGACATCACATAACAGGTGGTTTTTTGATTCCCTGCACATTCATCATGCATGGTCAGATGTCTGAATGAGGGGGAGCACATGCAGAATGGATTTACAGTCTGAACCTGCAGATCTATTTCTGCCACTGTTTTTTTGTGCGCACACCCACCTGCATTTCTTTAAAAAATAGACCAGGCAGCATGCTCCATGGCTGAGGCACTGCAGTAATGTGGATGCATGCCCATGGGACAGCTGCATGGGTGACCCGCAGAAGGGTGTGCTGTCTGGTTGGTATGCCCCGCAATACTTCAAAGCACTACAACTAGAGGCGGCACCATATCGTTTCCAGCTGCCAGTCTGTCTGCAGCCTGAGTCACAAAAAATTACAAAGGTTCTTTCCTTGATTTGGGAGGGGGACTGCATGCCTTGCCCAATGTTCTAGCCTTGCTCATTTTGCCTACTTAGTGAGAATACTTGTATGGCTTGCAAAATATTTATATGTTCTTGCACTGTCACCTGGGAACTGTAGTTTGATCCAGTAGTTTCTAAACATGCAACAGCATAATGAATGCCACCCATTCTGTGCATGAGAAAGAGTCTATATACCAGGAGTGAGACAATGACCAGGAGTTAGACATAATCCACACAAAAGGCCATAACTGGTGAAATTTAATTTACTTAGTTATTTCATTTATACCCCAATATGGACTCACAGGGGCTTATATTATGCTCCTATCTTCATTTCACTCTCACCATAGCCCTGAGAGGTAGGTTAAGGTGAGAGTGTGCGATTGGTTCAAGGTCACCCGGAAACCTTGCATGGCAGAGTGGGGGGTTCAAACTTGGGCCTACCAATTCCAGCTCTTAGTCCTATGCTCTAAACACCACATAGGGTTGCCAGGTCCCTTGGACCTGGCTTCAGGGGATGGGGGTGAACTTACCAGGAGTGAGGAGGAATGCTGAAAAGAAATGTGATATGCCTATGTGACCCGGAAGTGACATAGGCACGTTGGGGATGTGGGGGGGCAACGCTCAGGTTTTGCGGCAAAACTCTTGTCAGGTCCCCAATCAAGTCACTCTCCACACACATTTTTGGCAGTGAAATCTTTTATTGGAGATATGAGAAGCTGTGGGCTCAGAACCTTTGTTAGGACTGAAGTCCAAAGGTGGGAAAAGGTAAAACCCCCAAAATCCATTCATTCACACATCATGCATTTCTATAGCAACTCAGACAGATATATGGCCACCCTATCTAAGCGTGGCATGGAAATCTTCAAGGACAATCTCATGAGAAACTGTCTTAGGGTGCACTTAAAGATGTTACAAGCAATACTCCCTAACTCTCTAACAACACCCCCCACCCCAAAAAATGTAACATGGCAAGTGAGGGCAAAGATACAGTGATAAGGTGCAGAAAGGCTAACAGCAAAACTAAGGATTAATTAATAAGGCTAATAAGAAGAACATGGATGCCAGAGCTTGACAGCTCTATGGTAAAACAGAGCATCACCTCCCCAACATCACCGACATGCCTACATCACTTCTGAGTCATGTAGGCATGTCATGCTTATTTCTGGCTTTTTGCCTGTTTGGAGGTGGAGAGGAGCACCCAAAACCAGGGGACCCCTGCCTGCACCGGGGGCTTTGGCATCCCTACCACCACACCGGCTTTCAGTGTTCTTATCAACCTGTGGTACTCCTGCAAGGGATTCACACCTATTGCTTGAAGCACTTTTTTCTCAGCCTCTCTCTGCTACTAGAGGTGAGCTGGCCATGGTGGAAAAGTTCTTAAAGCCACAAGATAAAACTGGGGAGGAAAGGTTTTAGCACTCATGTGCTCTTTTTCATGTTAACACCGGATTCCAATGTCAGCCAGGCACCTGTATTGCCAGTTTCTGGTGATCTCCAGGCTTGATGGCATGATCTCAAGGACCAATGGTCTGTTATCCAAAAGACTCTGGATAAGGCCAAAGTGGATTACAAAACCCAAGCTGACAAAGGGCGGGACCCCTAATGAGATTTACAACCTGGGGACTCAGTGTATCTGTCTACTAAGAACTTGAAGGGTCTGTAGCCCAGGAGGAAACTGGGCTGGAAATATATTGGCCCATTCAAAGTGGTGCGTAAGATAAATGACGTGGCTGTTGAACTGAGCTTGCCAAAAACTCTTAAATATGTACATCCTGTATTTCATTTCAGCCTTCTAAAAAGGACCCGGGACCGAACAAGTGGAGGCCTTGACAACCAGCCCCTTCACCTCTGATAGTGAATGATGAACCACACCAAGAAGTAGAAGAAATTTTGGACTCTAAATTTAAGCCTGGGCGTCTTTACTATCTATCTAATCAAGTGGAAGGAGTTTGACCCTTCCCATAATGAGTGGGTGCGGGAAGACCATGTTAATGCCCCTAAAATTGTGCATGTGTTTCATAAAAAGTATCCCACTAAACCTGGTGGATGAGCTCTTGGGGGGGGGGGGGCAGAATGTCAGCCAGACCTCTGTATCACCCTGGCTGCCCTGTGAGTGTGTGTGGGGGGATGACTATGTAATTCTTACTTTCGTTTCTGCCGAATGTCTCTTGTTTTAGTTATATCTCTCCCTGTAAGCTGAGCCGTATAACCTTGAGTGCCTGGTGTCTTCTTTCTCTTGGGAAAGCTGGCCCATTAGCTTGGCAGGTTCCTACCTGTCATCTGATTGGCCCTGAGCCATTTTGGTCCCCCTTGAATTTTGTATATCTGTTAGCTTCATGTGCTTTATCCTCAGTTCTAACACAAAACCTGGATGCAATAAAGATCTCAATGAATTGTACTTCTTCTGAATGACTATTGTTGGGAACTGATTGACCCAGGAGTCTGACATAAATTCACAGATATATGCAGCATATGTGATTTGGACAGACATGTAATGTAACCAACAACTTGAGGCTGCTCATTATATTTGATTTGGCCTTCTGTGCAGAACCCAGAAGTGGGCCAGTAATTAGGGTTGCCACATCCCTCCTGGCATCTGGCAAGGGATGGTGGGGGGAGCTTACCAGGAGAAAGAGGAAGGCCCAGGACACATCACTGGCAACACAGAGAAAGTGATGTCATCACACCGTGATATCACTGCAATGCTCTGGTATTTGGGCAAGAACTGTATGGTAAAAATGGCTGCTACCAATGTTCCCTCTAAGCTGTGGAGTCTTGTGAGCCAAAACTCTACTTCGTGAGCTACTGCCATTAAAGGTGTGAGCAATCAGTCTGGCTACTGCATACAGTAGTTTGGCCTGGAGCCATCCTTCCGGAGTCAAGACAAAAATGTGTGAGTTGGAGGCTACAAAACTATGAGCTAGCTCACAGTAACTCAGCTTAGAGGGAACACTGGCTGCTACCATAGAATTTTTGCCCAAATACCAGTGTGTCACCCAGTTATCCCTGGTGTGATGGCATTATTTCCTGTGTGACACCACCAATGTGGCCTGGGCCTTCCTTTTTCTTCCACCGTGGGGTTGACAACCCTATCAGAAATACAGGCATTCTTAAAGACTTGTCACATTTGTTCTTAAACAAGGACATCTCTATGCTTTTTTCTACTTCACCTGTTTTGAAACCTGGCCCCATACCTCTCCCCCTCACGCACACCCCTGGATATATCCTCTTGGTCATGTTTTTCATTTAGCAAGCCTGCTGTTCCACAAGAACAGACTCGACAGAAATCCCCCAATAGCCTTTTCCTTTATTTAAGGGGTAATAAATTAGCACTTTTTGTTCCTGATAAATGTCCTACAATGGTGAGAAAGGCAGACTTTTTCTTCTCCCAGAGCCTTGAGTCTGCCTTTTGATCAGATGCAGGTCCTCTTTGGAAATACTTAGTCTTCTCTCTCCTCCCCCCACCTCACCTGAAACCACATCTGTCACCACTTACCAGCATGCTGATTCTCAGTATCTCTCATCATCACTTCATTAGTGTCAGCAGCCAGTGCACATATTAAATTCTCTTTAGCCCTACCCAGCCCTGAAGCCAAAAGGCAGGAGGGCAAATTACAACAAGATGAAAATGGACTGTCTTTCCTGCTGAGCAGGTTACGGTTGTTCAGTGTATGTGTGCTTGTTTCTTAGCACTGGTATGTTGGTGGCAGAGCCCTCCCTAGACACCTGTAGAGAGAATAGGGGGACAAGGTATTTGCCTGTGGAATTAGTAGGCTGACAGGTGTGGAGCAGCAGCAGATGAACAGCTTCTAACAAACTGGAGTGACGGCTTCAGTGCTGAGGGGACTCAGCCCCCCGATATCAACCAAACTGTACATTATAAGACACCCCACAAGTCTACCTATTCAAAAAGGGGAGGATTTTTCTTAAGCAAACATGGCACACATGGATGAAAAGAACTAGAACTAGTTTTTGGTACTTTTCTTCCAGCACAGATAACTTCTGGTATCAGGGAAGTGGGCCAGAAGAAAAAGAATGTAAGGCACATTATGTGTGTATATAAAGTACCATCAAGTTGTACCTGACTTATGGCAATCCCATGTTTTCAAGGCCAGGGACAAACAGAGGTGGTTTGCTATTTCCTGCCCCTGCATGGCAACCCTTGCTTTCCTTGGTGGTCTCCCATCCAACTACTAATCTGGTGTGACCCTGTTTAGCTTTCAAGATCTAAAAAAATCAGGCCTGCCTGTGCCATTGAGGCCAAGGTAAAACAAAATATAGTGTCATACAGCAAGATTGCTCCCCTTGCCTGTGTGCTTCATTTTTGCTTTTAAAAGGGAGTCCCACCCCCACCACTTTCAACATGAAAGGATGGACACATTTGAAGTCCCCCATCACATGGACTTTGGCCTTACACAGGCAGAACCTTATCTCCTTTTTTGACAGAGTTACTAAAATGGTTGACTCTGGCAATGCTGTGGATAGAGTGTATCTAAATTTCAGTAACTCATTTGACAAAGTTTCTCATGATATCCTTGAGGATAAGCTGGTTAAGTGTGGGCTGGATGATGCAACCATTGGATGGATTCATGGTTGGTTGAAAAATTGTACCCAACGAGTGCTGTAAATGGCTCTGCGTTTACGTGAGGTCTCGATTGGAGTGCCACAGGGCTTGGCCCTGGGCCCAGTGTTGTTCAATGTTTTTATAAATTACCTGGATGAAGACATAGAGGGGATGCTTATCAAATTTGAAGATGACACAAAGCTGGGTGGGATTGCTAATTCTGAAGAAGACAGAGTCAGGATTCAAAATGATCTAGATAGGCTGGAACAGTGGACTGAGACAAATAAAATGAAATTCAATAGAGATAAGTGCAAACTCCTACACTTAGGTACAAAAAAATCAAAGGCACTGATATAGAATGGGAGGGACTTGGCTTGACAGCAGCACATGTGAAAGTGATCTAGGTGTTATGGTTGATCACAAGCTAAACATGAGCCTGCAGTGTGATGTGGCTGTGAAGAAAGCTAATGCAATCTTAGGATGCATTAACCGAAGCATTGTGTCCAGATCATGGGACGTCGTAGTTTTGCTCTATTCTGCTAGGGTCAGGCCTCACCTGGAGTACTGTGTCCAGTTTGGGGCACCACATTTTAGGAAGGATGTTGACAAGCTCAAGCGTGTCCAGAAGAGGGCGACCAGGATGGTGAGAGGGTTGGAATCCAAGTCTTATGAGGAAAGGCTGAAAGAGTTGGGTATGTTTAGCCTGGGAAAGAGAAGGCTTAGAGGGGACATGATTGCAGTCTTCAAGTATTTGAAGGGCTGTCATGTAGAAGTTGGAGCAGATTTATTCTCTCTTGCTCTGGATTGTAAAACTAGATCTAATGAGTGGAAATTACAAGGGAGTCGATACGGCTAGATATCAAGATAAACTTCCTAACTGTAAGAGTGGTTGAGCAGTGGAACAGACTGCCTTGGGAGGTGGTGGATGCTCCGCTGGACGTTTTCAAGAGGAGACTGGATGACCATCTTTTGGGTATGTTGTAGGTATGTAGGGCTATCTTTCAGCTGTGCTCCTGCAGAGTGCAGGGGATTGGACTAGATGACCTATGACTCTATGAGAAGAGCCATTTCCCCTTAGTTCTAGGGATCATGCTGAGGGAATTTATCTCTGCAAACATTTTAGAAACTTCTCTGCCCTCGTTGGCAATTCTCTACCTATAGACTAAGGGCTTCAGTAGATGTATGGCAAGGGAAAAATCAAGCGTGGCATGTGTGTGATGCAGCAGGGCTTGACACAGAATATGCTGAGCTTCTCTACCTACTGCATAATGATTCAAGGAGCCAGAAGATGGGTGGATTCCATCTCATAAATGAATGAAGACAACCACCACAGGCAAAATTCCCAGTATCAACCACTTGGAGTTCTTCTGTAGCATTTCTGCTGGAGGGAGGGAAACACTTGTGAGATCTGGTTCACAAATACAGAAGAGGTGACAGTCAACTACATCACTTCAGCCTGCAGGTGGTTATCTCCTTTGACTGTTCCTTTGTGGTAAAAAATCATTGCAAATGAAAAATTAGCACAGCAGGGAGAAAGATTCTCCCCTCTATCCCTTTCCTTGTTTGTTGGATTAGATTTTTATTTGTAGCAAGTTCTTAACACAGGAGATAAATATGAACTTTTACTTGAATCCTCAAGTGGTACAGTCAATTCTGCCACCAGAAGTCTCTGCCAAGTCAGTTTCCTACATGTGGCAGCAAAGCCCACGTTCATACCAAAAAGTCTTAGAACATTCACACACTCACATCCTATCATTTATCACAGGTGAAGTGTCAAAGAGGAAACTTTGGCTTGCAAGGTTAATTAAAGTAAAATGAAGCCAGAATTTCCTACACAGCAAGGAATACTCACCACTGAGAAACCATGGGTCTTTTCATGCTTGAACATCTCTCCTTATATGTAATTCTGTTTTCAAGTGGCAATGTTCCATGTGCTCCCAATGGCTGTGCAATGCACTACCTCAGCCATTGGCCCGTCAGCCGCCACTCAAGAGTACTTGCGAGCCATTGGCCGGGAGCTGACTCTGCTCCTCTTCCCCGCCCACTCCCCTTTCAGCCAGTGTGCCTTGTCAGAATTACTGGCAAATGGCTCTCTTGACAAAGACGCTTCTCCTGCTTGCCTCCTTTGTGGGACTAACTTTTCCCTCAGTGGCTGTTGGTAGGTGTAACGAAATGGCAGTTAGTTGTGTTTGTAAGATGGCTGCTGTCTGTGTAGTTGTTTGTTTAAAATGTTCCCCCATAAGGTTTAATTGAGCTGTAGCTCCAGAGAGGGGCCTGCAGGGGAATCACTCACTGGGTTGAATGGGGCTTCCTCATCTGCTGGCCTACAGTTCCCAGCTGCCCCAAGGCCAAAAAGTGTGGGAAAAGAGAGACTGTCCCAAGGGGCAGGGCAGCATCAATATAGACTCCAGTCTATCCAGGGAGGAGGCAGTCTTCGTTCTACAGGAGGTTAGGAAACGCTTCTGCTGCCTGTGCTGATGAGGCTGTCCAGGACACAAGCCACAGACATGGGGGAACCCTGGGAGGCAGCAGAAATTCAGCCACTCCACAGTCAGCTGGGCTGGGGAATGAATGGACGTTTCCCTGCTCTCTTGGGCTTGGGCTGAAGCAGAGCCAGAGGCCAGTGTAAGGAGAGATCCTATCCTGAGCCCACAACCTCTGGAGGTAGAGAGTATTCTGTGTAGGAAAAGAGGATTGCGTTTAACCCCTGTTGGTTCATAGTGTGTGCTTACTCCTACAGTTCTGCCTTATTCATTTAGTATGTGTGTGTTCCAAAATTTTGTAAAGAGTTAAATAAATTCTTTTATTTGGGCTACTAATCTGTGTTGTGCTCTGACCACATAGTCTCCCCCGCTCTCCACAATAGCAAAGGGACGGGGTAGCCCAAGGAAGCAAGGAAAGGCCAGACCCTTGGGTTGCCAACTTTCCAGGGCTCCCCCAAAGATTGGGGATTCCATCTCCAAATAGGGAGATTCGGACAGAGGGGTCTCACTGTCCCTCTAAAAAGGCAGTGACAATTCAGTGAGTGGTGGCAGCAAACTTAAGGAGTGAGATACACCCACGGGAAGAGGGTGGGAGGCGAACAGCTTAGTTGTAAGCTGGAGCCCATTTCACCATGGTAGACAACCAAGCTTGGTTCAGACAAAGGAAGGAAACCTTTCACAGGCCTTTGTAAGGAACTCATTGGGGCCAGTCCTGACTAGGGTTGCCAGCTCCAGGTATGGAGATTCTTGGAGATTTTCTGGTAGAATCTATGGAAGCTGGGCTTTTTGGGAGGGGAGAGGCCTCAGCTGAACAGAATGCCATAAAGCCCACCTTCCAAAGCAGTTATTTTCTTGGGGGGGGGCAGAGATCTGTTGTCTAGAGTTCAGTTGTGATACCTGGTGATCTTCAGGCTCCACCTGGAGGTCGGCTGCCCTAGGTGTAGCAGTTAGTGCTTCAGAGCAGGGTCTACTAGATCCAGGTTCTTGCTGTAGAAGCTGAGTGGGTGATTTTGGACCAGTCACAGACTTTCAGCCTAACCTACCTCACAGGGTTGTTGTACGAGTCAAAAGGGGGAGAGGAGAATGATGTAAGCTGCTTTGGTCCCCATTGCAACAAAAGACTACTTTTCCTTTTGGGAAACCATTGTTGCCAATCTCCAGGTGAGGACCGGAGATCGCTCAGAATTACAACTGCTCTCCAGATGGCAGAGATCAGTTCCCCTGGAGGAAATGGTGGACTATGTGGCAGTCAGGGCTTCAGAGTATGGAAAATGGTGGACTCTGTGGCAGTCAGGGCTTCAGAGCATGGGAGAGGCTGCAGGTGTGTGTGTGTGGGAGAAATGGAAAGCTGAAGAGAGACAGGGAAATAAAGATAGGTTGATGGTTGTATGGGAAGAAGATAGGGTTGCCAACTCCAGGTGGGAAATTCCTGGAGATTTGAGGGGTGGAACCTGGAGAGGGTGAGGTTTGAGGAGGGGTGGGACCTCAGACAGGTACTATGCCATAGACTCCATCCTCACAACCAGCCATTCCCTCCTGGGAAACCAATGTTGCCAATCTGGAGTTTGGGAGTGCTCCTGGATGCTGCCTTAACAATGGAGGCCCAGGTAGCTGCCACTGCCAAGGCAGCCTTTTACCATCTATGGCTGATTAGGCAGTTGGTTCCCTTCCTCGAATGCAATGATCCGGCAACAGTGATTCATGCTATGGTCACCTCGAGATTAGACTACTGTAATGCTCTCTGCATGGGGCTGCCCTGTCTCAAATCCGGAAGCTGCAGCTAGTGCAAAATGAGGCAGCCAGGCTGCTGATGGGCCTCTCTATATGAGACCACATCCAGCCTGTGTTGAAGGCATTGCACTGGCTGCCAATAGCTTACTAGATTCATTTCAAGGTGCTGTTTTTGACCTTTAAAGCCGTATATGGTCGGCAGCCTGTTTACCTGAGGGACCGCCTTTCCCCATATGTTCCCCAGAGAGCACGGAGGTCAGGGGCGCAAAATCGCCTGACTCTCCCTGGCCTGAAAGATGCCAGGTTGGCCATTACTAGAGCCAGGGTCATTTCAGTGGTGGCTCCACACTGGTGGAATGAGCTGCCAGAGGACATCAGGGACCTGTGGGACCTTTTACAGTTCTGCAGGGCCTGTAAAATGAAGCTTTTCCACCAGGTGTTCGATTAGGAGCCGCCACTGATGAATGTGTCACCAGAACATCTCATGGCCCTATGATACACCGCTGGATATTGCCTTCCACCATTGCCTCTACCATTTGCCTTCCACCATTGGAGTGTATACTGAATGCCACCATCACCTGTACTGTCTTTATTGCACTTTAGGATGTTTATGTGAATTTTATTGTATTTATTGTTTTATTGCATTTTAATGTCTGTATGCCGCCTTGAGCCATTTTTTCCGGCAAGGCAAGATACAAATTGAAATAAATAAATTTCCAGGTGAGGGGTGGAGTTCACTCAGAATTACAACTGATCTTTGGGAGGGGGAGAGATGGAAAGCTGAAATCAGAGGGGCAGATAATGGCAGGTTGATGCTTGGCTGGGAAGGAGATAGGGTTGCCAACTCCACATTGGGAAGTTCCTGGAGATTTGAGGGGTGGAGCCTGGAGACAGCGAGGTTTGAGGAGGGGTGGGACCTCAGACAGGTACAATGCCATAGACTCCAGCCTCCAAACCAGCCATTTCCTCCTGCATAATAATTGTTGCTAATCTCCAGGGGAGGGGTGAAGATAACTCAGAATTACAACTGATCTCCTGGAGGGAGGGCAGAAGTCAGCTGCAGTCAGAGGGGCAGATAACAGTAGGTTGATGGTTAGCTGGGAAGGGAATGGGCTTGCCAACTCCAGGCTGGGAAATTCCTGGGGATTTCAGGGGTGGAGCCTGGAGAGGGTGAGTTTTGAGGAGGTTGCCACAGCAAATTAACACTGAGTGCCCATGGCCTTGGCACTCTCCTAGAGCCTCTTTCTAGAGCTCGTTGTAGTTATTTTCACAATGGGCCTTATTTCTAGTTCATTATATTCCACAACCTACACTTCCAACAACCAACAGTCACCTTTAAACCCCATGTTAGCTACCCAGGGCTTTCAAAATAATGTCAGAGCAAGATTTGAGTCCAGTAGCACCTTAAGAACAAACAAGTTTTTCAGGATATAAGTGAAGGGAACTTTGAGTCTTGAAAGCTTATACCCTGGAAACCTTGTTGGTCTTTAAGGTGCTACTGAACTTGAATCTAGCTGTTCTACTGCAGACCAACATGAATACCTACCTGAAACAAAATAATACTCCCTACAAAACAATACTCCCTACAGTTTAAAAATAACCTACAGGAAATAGTCATAGGTACTCCATCCAGCATATTTCACATCATTGACCCTGATATACAAACAAGAACTTGTGCTTTAGGCACTTTCAAATCCTCCTTGAGGTTAATGCTGAGGTACTTTGGAAGTCTTTGAGACCTGCTAGTGGAAAAGCCATTACATCTGCTCTCAAAGCTTCTCTTGACATTTCTCCTTGCTGGAGTGCATGAAGAAGTGGCAAAGGTTTCAGTTGTGCCCTGTTGATACACCCTGACTTTGTCTGAATGTTTGCCTTGTCATCTGGACATATTGCTTTCATTCACACCTCCACATATCATTACTTAAGTCTAAACTCTCTCCAAGGGTCAGATGTGACATAATGGTGGCAGTTGTGTGGTGCTAAAACATACAACTGTGCATGGAAAGAGAAGGCAAGTTATTAGAATGTGATTCTGACAAATGAAATAGTGAATGGAGGAAGAACTCTGACATGCCTGTGGCTTACCTGCCTCCAGTTTCTGACCCTGAAGTTTTTTCTTCAGACTTTGGCCTCTGTTCTTCTCTGGGCCTTCTAGAGCATCTGGCCAGCTTACCTGAGCCCTCACTTTCTGTTTCTTTGTGATTAGGGCAGTTCTATGTTTAAACACATGGACTGTGAAAAGTACTGAGGCCAGAGACTCAGCATAGTGAATCAGCTCTTGTTTATTGGATTACATCAGGAACGGAGAACAAACTGGCCCGTCAGTGACTGGCTTATATGCGTGCCCCACACCACACATCACTTGTGATTGGCCTTATTTACATGTCAAGAATTCAATAGGTCACTTTTCAGATCCAGGCAAGCCCATAGGTGCGCCTTCAGATCCAAAGGGGCTATTGTCTTAGGAACGAAGGTCTGAGGTTTGTCGGACCGCATGGTCAGGCCACCGCTGTGGCAGCCATCTTCTTACAGCTAATACATAACACCCCTCCCCCCATAGTTCAGGCATTACCGCAAACATAGTCCTTCAAGTACTCGGGACACCGCCGCTCCTGAGTCGACCTGCGCAGCTCCAGGAGAGGACAGTCGGGGGTGTGCTGGGCTGGCTCTAGTTGTACCAGTGGCTCTGGGGTCATCACCAGCGGAGTATTGTCTGAGTGGTCTGGTGTGGGAGGCGCCCCGGTGAGAGGAACGTGTCAGTTTGCTGCTTGGCACATTGACTTCTAGCTCGGTCTCTACATCCCCTGGTTCTTCTAAGGGCAGTAGCCAGCGGCGGAGCTGGTCCACATGTCTATGCAGTAGCTGGCCATCTTCCATTGAGACCTCATATGAAAGAGGTCCTGTCACTTGGACCACTCATGCGGGGATCCAGGGTGGCCCACATGCATAATTGCGAGCATACACAGGGTCCTCAGGGAAGACCCCAGGGCATCGAACCAGGCGAGACCCAGTAGGCTGTTGAGAGGGGCCTGTACCACGACCAGTTCTAAGAGACCATCAAAAGCCCTATATTTCACTTAGAATTGGCCCACCCCCTTAACCGCTACAAGGTTCCTCTGAAAGTCCCTTAACCTGAGGCCGGTAGCCTCCAGCAGGGGCCCCCCATTTGGGCATAGCTTCCTGAGAGTTTCCTCTGAGATAATGGAAAAGGACGATCCCATATCCAGCTCCATTTCACAGGGGGTGCCCTCTATCAATACAGTCACAGTCAGTTTGTGGGTGGACCCCTGGGGCAAATAGTGTACCTGGTTTTGGTGAATCATGGTGAAACTGCAGTCCACAGTCCCTTGGTGCGTGGAGATGCCCCTGGAGTTCCATGAACGGCAGGCTTGGGCGATGTGCCCCTGCTTCCCACACTCTCGGCAAACAGCCTCTCGGAACCAGCAGGTTTTTCTCTTGTGAGGATCCCCGCAGCTGGTGCAAAGTGCAGACCCGGGTTACTTGGTGATGCTCCTCGAAGAGGGGCAGATGGCTGACGAGTGGCTATGGTGCATGCCGGGCAGTGTGTGATGTTTCATCTGCTGGGATTCCTCATCTGAGATGTCGGATCCTGACGCTGGCCTGGTCTGGTGGGCAGAATGGGCCTGTCGGTCTCTTTGTGATTTCTTGAAGGTGGTCACTGTTTGGAGTGCAGTGTCCAGTTTGAGGTCGGCCTGGGTGGTGAGTTTCCGCCGTAACTTCGGATCGCTGACTCCCCATAGGAACTGGGTCAGCAGGGTGTCCTTGAGGGAGGGGAACTCACTTTCGCTGGCGAGGCGGTGTAGGTCGGCAAGGAATTTCGAGGTCGATTCTCCGGGTTTCTGTAGTAGGCCGATGAAATCCATCTGGACTGCCCACTTCGAGGGTTTCAGGGCGTAATAGTCGGTCAGGGCAGTGATCAACTCAACATAGGTTGTCGTTTCCAGCATCTTTGGCACAACAAGGTTCTGTGCCAGCCAGATGGTGGTGACACCGCATGTGCTCAGCAGCCACGACTTCTTGAGTTCAGCATCGGTTTCTCCCTGAATGTTCAAGAAGTGTTTCAACTGGGCGACCCAGCCCCTCAGTACTCGGGATGGGTAGGGTCAAATGTCAAGAGGTGTTGTCCCGGAGCAGAAGCCATGACTCGTCGCAGTAGCGGCTGTGCAGGGGCTGGTTGCGATGATGCGGTGGCTGTGGTCTGTGGTTCACCAGTGGGAGCAGTGCGAGGCGGGGAGTTCTTGGCCTCCGTGGTGGTCACCGGTGCAGTGCTCGTGGTTGCGGTGGAGTCAGGCTTGCTCACGGGATCCCATCTTCATCGCCAGTGAAAAGTACTGAGGCCAGAGACTCAGAATAGTGAATCAGCTCTTGTTTATTAGATTACATCAGGAAAGGAGAACAAACTGGCCGGTCAGTGACAACCTCCTCAAAACTCACCCCACACCCCACACACATCTATCACCCGTGATTGGCCTTATTTACAAGTCAACAATTCAACAGGTCTCTTTTCAGATCCGGGTGAGTCCATAGGTGCGCCTTCAGATCCGAAGGGGCTATTGTATTAGGAACGAAGGTCTGAGGTTTGTCAGACTGCATGGTCAGGCTGCTGCTGTGGCGGCCATCTTATTACAGCTAATACATAACAGACTGTCTCTCTCTCTCATCTCTCACTTTTTAGAGAAATGAAATAGCCACTGAGAATCTGGAAATTCCACACAAATGTCACAAGGGCAGCATCTCTGAAAGCTGTGACTGCAATAGTAAATAGACTGCATATAGGCATGTTTGAGTGCCACACTAGTAAATTCCACATTACATCAATGCCACAGCCATGTTCACTATGCACATGATCCTGATTGCATGGGAATCACTTGAACAAGCTGGTGCTTGATAACTTTTCTGCTACCACCATGACATTAAATGTCAATTGCCATATTCAGTTGTTTCTCAAGAAATACACTAGCCCCAAAAGGGATTCTTGAACAGTCACTGGTTTGGTTCACATCCAGTTCTCCAATCACAAAGAGGACACCAATTTTTTTGACAAACTGTTCATCAGTTCATCAACCCTTTCATGGTCATTCAGCAGGTTGCTTCACCATACTCCTTCCTAACAGTACTGTATAGCACTAATCTGCTTTTCACACATGTGCTTACTCATAAACACAACTGAGTTCTACTTTTTGCTCCCCTTGCTGCATCACTGTTCAGTTGCAAATCATATAAATAAGCAATAAGTAACCACTATGTTTTTAAACAATCTAGCATTTGATATTTATCTAAGTACTCCTTAGCAATGTTAAAGGCAGCCATAATGTTCGTATCAGCAATGTTTTTGTACATGCACAGTTTTGAAAACAGCCAATGCAAACCTGTTTTTGGCAGCCATTTGAGCCATTCATTGCTGATCCAAAGAGACCCAGCAACTGCCCCGTAACTAGGTAATTTTTGGTGGGGAGGGCCACTGGGGGCATGACATCACAAAAATAAATAAATAATAAATAAAATAAAAATAGGAGAGTGCTCTCCTAGTCTCACCAAGGGCACTCAAGCTGCAGTCCTTCCCAAGGTTGGTGGCTTCCTCAGGGTCAGCAAGTGCTTTGCACAGGATTCTCAAGGCTTCATGGGAAACATGTCCAAGCACATGACAGTCTTGGCTCCCCATGCACAAACTAGAAGAGGTCAAAAAGGGAGCCTCACCCCAGCTGATCCCTCCACTTAACAGAGGCCTTCAGAGCCAGCATCAGCAGTGGAAAGGCCCAAGCTGAGCATGATGGGAGAGGAGCCAGCAGGGTGAGCCACTCTCCATGCAATTGAGGGCAAGGCAGGCCAGCCAGCTCTCTCCTCAGCCTCTCTGCATACAGCCTGCTTCCAGGAGGGATTGGGAGGGGGTGGGGGTGGGCGGACTGGGAGAGGGGCATGTGGGAATCAGTTGTGGGGCACACAGGAATTTGGGAGGGGTGGCAGCTATGGCTAAGTAATCAGTTAATGTGTGATTGTCACAATCAAACAAAGTAAATTCAAATGTACCCCTAAGCACTAGCTGCTGCAGGAACATGTAACATAGATGTAAATCATCTGCAAGTGACAAAGTAGAACCATGTGGATTCTTGCCCTAATCTTAATGCTCCAGGGTATGTAATAAAATTGCACCACCTGGCACTCCTGATTTCCCCCCATCCACCCACCCATTTTAATAGTGCTGGCTGTTTCCCATGGGAACAGCTGTATGACTATTTATTTTGAATGCAATAAAAGCATATGAAAAGAAGAAAATCCGGGGGAATGGAAAACAGAATAAATATATAACCCTCCGACTTATTCAGTCCTTTGTTTAACTGTAATAATGTGTAATTTAGCAAGGAACCAGAGCTTTACTTCCTTCACCCCTCTTTGCTTTCAGCTTAAAACATGAACTGAAATTTGACCAAGTGTTTAACTATAACTACTGTGTCTGCAGTGGATTTTTCCTCTCTCCCAATGACCTGGTCTGAGACAAGTTTATTAGACAAATAGGTCAAAGTTGACCACTGGACTTAGGTGATTCAACTTAATGGCAGGATGAAATTAAGACTTTAATTATAACACATACTCAGCTTGAACTGAAGCCTATAGTTCCACATAAAAGCTTTAGGTTGCATCTCTTCTTGTTCTAAACACAGAGATGCTTAATCTTAAATGACTAAAATAAGAGATCAAAAGAACCTTAGAAACTTCCATTTGTGGGCAAGGTTATAAGCAACTGCCTCTAATATGGAACAATTACATCAACAGATAATTTTTTATGAATTAAACTGGACTAACTTGAATAGGCCAGATGCATCCATCCAATTTTTTCCACAGATCACACAGATGAGATTCTTAATAGCCTTTGCCAAACAAGGTGGCTAAAATGTACCAAAAACAAAGCAAAACCTTCTTAAATACGAAGTTGTGATTTGACTGTTAGTATCATATGATGGGGTCATCTTATGAAGTCAGAATTCATCTTTTTGTGAAGCTGAAGCAACAGAGAGGACAGATGTCATATACATATTTGACTAAAACTACTAACAACTGTTTTATAGGTGAATCTGTCACCACCTCTAGTGTATAGTAAAACTGTATATGCCACACACAAATCATTGCATTCTGTGATCAAACACACCCTGTGTACATGGGTTGTGTACATGTTTTGGGGAGCTGTGGCCAAACATGGTTTCCCAGTGCACATACTCCCAACATGTATACATGCTTGTGCTTGGTGCATATGATGATGTACATGAAATGTGCATATTGTTTTACTGCATTGAAGATACAGTTACAGTACATGAAAGATCATCACAAATGAAGCAATAACTTCATCCCCCTTAATACTACCCCAAAGGATAATATTGTGTCATGTCTGGATGGCTCATGCTAGCCTGAAGTTATTCTCAGAAGCTAAGCAGGGTCAGCTCTGGTAAGTATGTGAATGGGAAATCACCAAAAAACCCAGGATTGCTACATAGAGGCAGGCAATGGCAAACCACTTCTGTTAGCTTTGAAAACCCTACACGGATCACCATAAGTTGAGTGTGACTTGATGGCACTTTCCACCACCACCACTACCATCAAAATAGATTCCAGAGAAAAGAAGATGTGAGAATTTTCTGATCTGATTTCCCCAAATATGTTAAGGATAATAGGCAGAAGTACAGTCTTTTTTCCAAAATAGTAAAAAAAGGTAGATGTTACATTCTTCACAGGGTTCTGTGTCCCAGCTACATTTTCACACCAGTTCCTATGCTCATGCTTATTTTGCTGGCAACATTTTCTTCAGTCTGGATGGAAAGGGTACGATTTTGTGTTCTTTTGGCTGCAGGGCACAAGAAGCTTGGGAAAATGAAATCAAGAGAAGCAGCTGGCAACAACCAACATTCTTGTGTGGAAGCTTTACTAATACCATACAAATATGGAAATAGCTAAGTGCTCCCAATTTATGTCAGTGGAGTAAACCAAGCATACTAAGTACAGGCCCATATGTATTAAATTAATCTGCATGTTTTGTTACGATTAACTCCATTTTCTGTCTGCATGAACCTGCAAGCATCCATAGACAATATGCATTTATATGCAATATGCTAAGCATTAAAATCATGCCATCTTCCTGCTGTTATGTGCCTCTTTGTGCTCACTCGGTCTCCCCCTCATATTATGTACTACACCGCATAATACATAAAGTGATAACATTGGTCCACCTGTCAATGATGTGAGGTGAGTGCAAGAGAATGCCCAACACGAAATGACGTCACATCACATAGGATATGGTATTACACATAACAAGGAAAAGTAGGCAAACAGACAACAAAGTGGCAAAAGTTTCATATCTCTTGGAACATCTAGATTTTCCCATAATCATGGTCTACATAAAGGCCGAGGACAGACTGGCAATTTGCCGCGGGATGGGACCCGGGCTGACAACGACTCAATATCGGATTAAATGGAATGTTCACACAGGCACATCTGCCTGGCGTCCCCCACCCGTAGCCTACCGGTGCTCTCGCGCTTCACTGCCAGATTAAAAAAACACCTGATAAAAGCCGACACAAATCTTGAAAGCCTGTGTTTGTCGCGCGTTTCTCCGCTTCCGGGGAGTCTGAACGCGCAGCCGAAAAGCCGGGAGCAACCCGCATTGGGCATGAGGCAGCAGCGGTGTGATTGGCTGCGCTCCGCTCCACTGCCCAATGCGGTGCCGGCGTTGCAGGGCAAAAAAAAAAAAATCGGCAAAATACGCTTATGCGCACATATGCCCACAGCCGAAATAATGGGGAAACAGCGAATATAGCGCGCCTCCGGCGCGGCAGTCTGAACGCTCCCGCGCGCCTCCGTCCAGTATCTTCCGGCAGAGGCCCCCGCTGTGGGGACGGGAAAACCCGGTATCGTTTACTCCGGGTTTTTTTTGCCGCGACTCGATACCGGGGCAAATTGCCAGTCTGTCCTGGGCCAAAGCTCACACATGATTTTCTACACAGAAGTGAGATTCATGCAGGAAAATATCATGTTATAGGTAGCCATCAAGATACAAACAAATAAAATGGGATTAACTGATTGGAGAAGTTACTTCTATTTATCAAATATATTTTTACCCCACCCTCTATCCAAGGAATTCATAGCAGCATATCTAGTTTTATGTATTTCCTAGGTGATCTTCCCCACTCCATTCACCAACCCTGCAGTTCCTTGCGGGTGCCATATTTAATAGTAGTTCAAATAATGAATGACCAGATTAGCCTCCTGCCAAAAGAGCTGCATGAATACTGGATGAAGCTACAGCAAGTGAGATCATTTTTTGTTGGCAAGCTGTAGGCCAAATATTGTTCTCTGTCTTTCTCCCCAGGAGGAACTCAAAGAACCTTATGTCGTTCTCCTATCCTCCATTTCATCCTCACAGAAATCCTGTGAGGTGGATCTGACTGAGAGGGTGTAACTAGCCCAAAGTCAGCCAGAAACCTTCCATGGTAAAGTGGGGATTCAAACCTAGATCACCTTGATCCTAGACTGACATTCTAACCACAGCATCACAAAGGCTCAGCTACATCGAAGAAACTGTTAAACCCCTCTGTTTTGTCAGAGAAGATATTTTTTTCCCACCCACTCTGTGTTGGTGCTACTGATTCCCTTCATATCTGGTCATTAAACTCCCATGACCATCCTGAAACAGATGGGCAATTTTGAGACTCCTGTCTTTATTTGTGGAGGTGTTATGCCTGCCACAGGTAACCTTAGTATCCAATGCAAATTGGGGGGGGGGGTAGGCTGGTGGTAACATGAGCCACAATGTTCTGATTACCTGTGTTTTGAGCACTGCAACTCCCATCATCATTTTGAAGCCAAAATCCAATTTAGAGGTTTCCAGATTTATACTTGTGTGAGTTACAGCTGCCAGAGACAACCACAGCTTTCAATGCAAAAAGCCCAGGGAGGGGTGTTTCTTGAGAGTGCATGGGCCAGGATGCTCCACTTCCTTTGTGTTTGGCACTGCAACCCCCATCTTGATAATCTTGAAGACAATGGCCAATTTTGAGACTCCTAGCTTCAATTTCTGAGGAGTTATGCCACATGCACCTGTTTGGGGCTTTGGCAGCTGGCTTCCAGCTGTGTGGTGACTCCCACTTGCCTTGCAGATGGCAAGTGCCACCCCTTGATAGGCCTTGGCAGAAGATGGCAGCAGGGTAGTGATGCTGGCAGTGATTCTGGTGCCCCATCCTGGACTTTTGCCCAAACATCAGAATCACTAAGACCATCCCTGCCACCTCTCCAGACTCTGTTCAAGGAGGTTTCTAGCAAAACAATAAAACTATACCTACAAGTAAATATAGCAATAAAAATAAGTCAAGACAATAAAACAATACAAAGTCAAGCCAATAAAACACAATCATGAATAATCACTAGAACATAAAAGTAGCATAACATGAACTGAGCAGTCTGAAATGCTATTAATAAAACAGTCCTAAAGCTGATGCACATCACAAAACACCTAAAAAAACCAGCTCTCCTTAAGCCCAGATAAATAGAAAGGTTTTGGCCTGGTGCCTAAAGGAAAATAATGTAGGTGTCAGGCAAGTTTCAAAGGAGAACACATTCTAGGTGATGTACCACCATCAAAAAAGCCAAGTCTCTGGTAACCACCAACATTACTAGGGATGGGCACAAACCAAGAAAATGTGGTTCATGACAGTTTGCGGTTTGTGGCATGCCCAGTTCATGAACCATGAACTGTCATAAACTTCTAAGAGCGAAACAAACTGGTTCATGATTCATGATGAACACTCCCCTGGCATGCTAGATACACCAAACTTGCAGGGGATCTCTGGCTGACTCTCCTCTACCTGACCTCCAAGTTTGGTACAGACTGGATTTATAGGGTCCAAGTTATTTCCCCCCAAAGAAGGTACCCCCATCTTCATAGAATCATAGAATCACAGAGTTGGAAGGGGACTTACAGGCCCTCTTGTCCAACTCCCTGCTCAATGTAGGATCAGCCTAGAACATCCCTGACAAGTGTTTGTCCAGCTGCTGTTTAAAGACTGACCCTAGGCAACTGATTCCACTGTTGCACAACAATTACTGTAAGAAAGTTTTTCCTAATATCCAGCCAGTACCTTCCCGCCCTTAATTTAAACCCATGATTGGGAGTTCTATCCTCTGCTGCCAACAGGAACAGCTCCCTGCCCTCCTCTCAGTGACAGCCCTTCAAATACTTAAAGAGAGCAATCATGTCCCCTCTCAACCTCCTCTTCTTCAAACTAAACATTCCCAAGTCCCTTAGTCTTTCCTCAGAGGGCTTGGTCTCCAGGCCCCCAATCATCCTCATCACTCTCCTCTGCACCCACTCCATTCTGTCCACATTCTTTTTGAAGTGAGGCCTCTAGAACTGCACACAGTACTCCAGGTGCAGCCTGACCAATGCTGTGTACAACGGAACTATGACATTTTGCAATTTGGATATTATGTTGCGATTTGGATATTATGTTGATACACTCCAAGATCACATTAGCCTTTTCTGTCGCTGCATCGCACTGGTTGCTCATATTTAACTTATGGTTCATCAGTACCCCAAGATCTTTTTCACACACATACTGTGTGGTTCCAGTGGAGGGGGGGAAAACAGCAAAAAAAGAAGAAGCAGGGCCAGCAGAACAGAATCAAAGTCCCAGAGAATCTCTACAATAGAAACTGAAGGTGGGGGCAGTTTTGCAAGCCCAGCAGAACCAGTGCAATGTACAGAGTGTCCAGCAATATCAGTGCAATCAGAGACTACCCAGAGGAATCCAGTGTCTAGCAGAACCAGTGCCGCTGTGGAACTGCAAATCCAGCAGGACTGAGGTCAAGCCAGAGAATCTCTGCAGTAGAAAGTGAAGGTGATGGGAGGTCAATTTTATAAGCCCAGTAGAACCAGTGCCACTTGGCGGTGCAAATCCAACAGGACTAAGGTCAAGTCAGATAATCTCTGCAGTAGAAACTGAAGGGAGCGCATTTTTACAAGCCCAGAACAACCAGTGCAATGTACAGAGTGTCCAGCAGTAGCAGTGCAATTAAAGACTGCTCAGTGGAATCCACTGCCATTGTGGCAATGCCAGCTCAACAGGACTGATGTCTAGCACAGAATCATACTTCAAGCAAGGGTGGGGGGAATTGCAAGCCCAGCAGAACCAATGCAATGTACTAGCATCCAGCAGAACCCAGCACCATCATGGCAATGCCTGCTCAACAGGACTGATGTGAAGTACAGAATCACAATCCAAGCAAGGGGGGTTGCAAGCCCAGCACAACCATTTCAGAATGACCAGTAGAACCCAGTGCCACTGTAGCAATGCAAGTAAAAGAGGACTAATGTCAAACCAGAGATTCCCTGAAGTACAAATTGAAGTGGGGAGACTTTTTTCCCAAGCCCAGCAGAACCAGTTTAGTGTACACAGTGCCCAGCAGAACGCAGTCCCGCTATGGCACTGCAAGCTTAAAAGGATTGATCTCAAAGTAGAGTCACAAGAAATCTTAGCAATGGGGGATTACAAGCCCAGCACAACCAGTTACAATGTGCAGAATGCCCAGTAGAACCCAGGGCCACTGGCATTGCAAGCTTAAAAGGACAGAGCACAAATCTCAAAGCACAGAGTCACAAATCCAAGCAAGGGGGTTGGGATTTTGTAAGCTCTGTAAAAGAAAATGGGAAGGGAAAGCAAAGAAACATTGGCAAAGGGAGGGGGGAACCCTCTCTTGAAACTGACATGATTAGTTTGATACTGACAAGAGTGTTTCCAAGTCTGTAGAATCCCACCCCCCTCCCAACATTGCTTTGAAGTTTGGTAAACATTTTGTTCCAGCGGAAACATTTTGTTCCAGTGGAGACAGTCTATCTGGAAATTCAGAAACCGGCACAAACTTCCATGAACTGCTTGAAAGTTCATGTAAAGTTCATGCCAAATGACCTGCCATGAAATTTAGTTCATGAACCATGAACACACCAAAATTCATCATGAACCTTTGTTCATGAGCACGTTCATTCCCATCCTTACACCTTACATGAGCAGGCAGGGGCAGAGAGTAAAGCTTGATAACAGAATCATAACTTCTGGGCTAGATAAGATAGGAGGAGGTGGTCCTTCAAGTATCTCAACTCCAAGTTGTTTAGGACCTTAAAGATAAGAACCAGAACTGGGAATTCTCCCCAGAAACAGGAGGGTGACTAGTGTAGGTCTTTCAGCATATTCTGACAATAACCTGTCTGTTGCATTATGGACCAGATGAAGTTTCCAAACAGTTTTCAAAGACAGCCCCATGTAGAATGCACTACAGTGATCTAACCTGGATGGGATCATAGTGTAGATCACTATGGACAAATCCTGCTTTTTGAGGCATGAACATAGCTAGCACATCATCCAAAACTGACAAAAAGTGCTGTGTCATGGAGGAGACTGGAGCCTCTAACCACAGGCCCGCATCATTCAGCAACACCAAGCTACAAACCTGCTCTTTAAAGGGGAATAAACAGCCCTCTAACATTTCCCTATGTAGGCTAGTTTTGGTTGATGGCTCTACCCTCAGCCTATAGAAATCTTGTACTCAGAATGAGAAAGATGTATTTAATTATGTGTTTCTTTTGGTTCATTCACACAGTGATAAGTGAATATCCTTTAAGGACGTGTTAAGTGCCATACTTTTAACCCAGGAAGATGTGCTGTCAAACCCTGTAAGAATTTCATACTCCACAGTTTAAACTAAAGTTATGATGAAATTAAGAAGCAGGAAGTTCACGAACACAGGGGAAAAGGCAAAAGTTAGCTTGCTTTCAGCTGTATACCTTGTGACACTCCAAGGACAATATATCCTCTTATACCATGAGAAAATCCTGAAAACAACAAATGATTTTTATGAACCCATCCCTTTTGTGGGGGGAGGGACCTGCGCCAATGAAATTGACAAAACTTTCTCCAGTTGTGTCTCATCCTTGAAAGAGGATTGGGTGTGCATTGAGGATGTACATGAAGAAAATGGCCATGTACCAGATGCCTTCATGCCATGAATGCCTTTAGTCACATGCTTGGCAAAAGAGAAGGAATTGGGCAAAGGAGCGGTAACTAAAGGACAAATATTCTCAAATCTGTACAAATCTATGAGGAAAAATGGCAAGTAAAGGTAGAGATAAGAACATAAGAACATAAGAGAAGCCAATGTTGAATCAGGCCAATGGCCCATCTAGTCCAACACTCTGTCACACAGCGGCCAAAATATACCAGGTGCCATCAGGAGGTCCAGCAGTGGGGCCATGACTGGCTCATGAAGTAAAATTCATGTTGAACATAGGTCAGTTTAGGGTCCAGGAAACATTATTCAATGGAGCACATGGACCCTGAACATTCCCTGAACTTCAGGGGCAGTTCAGGTGGTTCAGGTGGTCTGAGAAATGGAAATGTTTCCCAGAAACCCCAGCATCGATGGAACAAACTCCCAGGCAATGGTAGAGGTGGAGTTCTTTCCAGCTTTGGAAATACCAACAGAGACCCTCCAAAGCTTGACAGTCACCACTGGCTGCCAATTACAGAGCTCCCATTAATCTCTATGGGATCTGAAAGCTATATAATGCCGAAACTGAAGTCCAGCCTTCATTTGTTGGGTTTTGCAGTGAGTTGGAGAGGACTGGAATTATAGAGAGATAGGAGGAAGTTGATGAGCTTTGCTGGGCAGGGGATTGCTTTTTGCTTTGTGTGTGTGTGTGTGTGTGTGTGCATGCCACAGCGCCCAGCCCTTCTGCTCATGTTGAGCAGTGCAGCTTCACTCCTGGGTTCCTCTGAAGAGAGCCTGCATATCTACACACACAAACCTCCTTTTGTTGATCAACTCCCTGGGCGGGGTGGGGTGGGGTGTTTGCTGGGCCAGAGCTCTATGTGCCAGTGCAATCCAGCCTGGGGCTTGGTGTTGCTTCTGGTGTGGGTTTCTATCCTCTACCCCCTAACCCTTCTTCTTTTTTTTGGTCAACTCTCTGAGCTGGGGTATGTTTTCTGGGTTAGTGCTCTGTGTGCCACCCAGTCTGGGTCTTGGCTTTGATTCTGCTGCTGGTTTCTGTTCTCTACCCCCACCCCTCCCTCTTTCTTTTTTTGATCTTCTAGCCCTCTGCTGGTGGCTTTGGGTGTTTGTGGGTCAGGGCTCTGATTCTGCACAGTCTCTCTTCTCACGCTGGGTGGTGGGGTGTAGCCAGTGGATGCCTCAGCTGAAAGCTCACATTTATACATCCCGCCACACACCCCACCCCTCCTCTTTTGATCTTCTGACTCTCTGCTGGGGGCTTTTGGTGATTGTGGGTTCAGAGCCATGAGGCTGAGAGCAGGTAGAAGGGCTGGTTGTTGTGGGGGAAAGAAGCCCTCTGTGATGAACTGACCTCCAAAAGCAGGATGCTTAGTGCATGAGATTCAGAGAGCTGGAGATTAGGGATTAATGACTCACTGTGAAACTCAGTTTGATTGACAGGCTGCCATCTGCGTGCACTCCCTTTTCACTTTGATTGGTCAGCACCAGATAAGAAGAGCTTTCAGAAGGCTTTGAAAAAGTGTGCATGCACACAAAAGCTCATACCCTGAATAAACCTTTGTTGGTCTTAAAGGAGCCACTGGACTCAACATTTGTTTTTCAGAAGTCTTTTCAGTCTTGTCAAAGAAGTCAGTCATCATTTGGACTTTGACTTGGCAGTAGCCAGTCAGGAGGCATGTGTGTGTCAGTCTGAGAAAAACAGACAAGTTCACTTGGGAAGTGAAGGGACACAACTCCTTGCCCTTACTGTGTACCAACACATTTGAGGAAAACCAGAACTTAAAGTCTAAGTGTCAGCCTTAGCTGAATTCCATTTATTCACAGTTTCCAGAACTGGGGTTTAGCTTTGACAGAAGAGACTGGACAGTAGGCTGAAACTGCCAGTCAAGCCAAAAGGATTATTGCTTCTAGAAAAATGAGGGTATTTCTTACCCAGTTCTTCAGTGGGCTCAACTCTGAAGGGACCCCTGGCTTGTGTAAAAAGGGAATGGTCTTAGACTCCACAGGAGTCAAAAAAGGAAAGTTGTAATCCCGCAAGGGAAGTATCACAGGGCGGGACCTGCAGAAAGTTATAATTCTATTATTAAAATATGCTACCAAGAGGCTGCTCAGTCAGAGTGGTGAACAGTGTTTTGGCAGGAAAATGTGCCTCACAGTGAAGAAGAAGCAGGGGTCTGTCATACCCTCATTCTCTCATGTACCAGAGGGCCCTGTCCCTGGGAACCAAACACAGGCCTTCCCCACAGAGGATGTCCCCAGCATTTCTTCAGCAGGGGTCTTGGACCCTCCTTCCTCTGCTCCATCCATGTGGCTCTCACAGGATGTGAAAGAGTTTTTCACACTGCCCCAGCAGCAGAAGTAGATTACACTGATTGGAAGGCAGGGCTGGGTTTAGATGAAGAGAGGCCCTAGGCTACTCCACTTGTGAGGCTCCTCCCAATCCCCCATCCTCACGACTAGAAGAAAATGGAAGAGTGTTATAAACAAAATTGAGTGAAGCCAAGGATGATGATGGGTATTTAAAATTCTGCAATTCACAATTTCTCCTCTAAAGGACATAAGATGTTATTGTTAAATACCAGAGTGATTGAAAAAATATATAAATGTTAAAATTAACACTGAAAAACTTTTGCAATAACTGAACTTTGTAAACTTTTTGCCAGATTCGATTTGATAAAAGAGGGTCCCTTACTCAGAAAATTCCTGTAACTAAGGGGGTTAAGCAAGGATGTGTACTTGCCCCTTCCCTCTTTAATCTCTTCATTTCTGACCTTCCACTGTGTCTAGCTAAAATTGATGGCCATTCCTCCAAACTGAACTCTTCTGCAGTTCGCATCTTACTCTATGCAGATGATGCGGTCATTCTCTCTTTTACTAGGATTGGACTTCTGCGCCTTCTGCTAGACTTTAACTCTTATTGCACCCAAAACTCTCTCTCTGATAAAACAAAAATATTGGTTTTCTCCAAAGCCTGGAAGTGTAAACAGTGGAGAACAGAGAGAAAAGAAATAGAACAGGTCAAATCATTCAGATACTTAGGAGTTTTGTTTCATTACAACCTAAGTTGGTGCCCTCATAGAGATCATGCCCTTAGTCTAGCCAGGAATAAGACTGCAGCTTTAATCCGTTTTTTTAATCTAAAAAGTAATCAATTTGTGCCGGCAGCTCTCCAGATTTTTCAGGTGTCTGTTATCTCCCGTCTATTGTATGGAGTACCTATATGGATTCAAAATTTTAATAAAAGAGTAGAACTAATAAGTTCTACCTTCTTTCGCAGGATTCTAGGTTTTCCTAACTCCGTCTCCTATTTTTCCCTCTGTGAGGAGCTAGGTTTTCATCTTATTGAATCTCGGGCATGGATCACCACTATCAAATACTGGTTGCATCTGTACTTTAGTTCCCCTCCCAACAGCCTTATTGTTCAACTTCTTGCAGACCCATATCTCTCTACCTGGTCACAAACCATAGTGCATAAAATCCAAACTATGGGTATTGATTTGGATTCTCTGTACAATTGCAGTGAAACAGCTATTTTGCAGGTGGTACAGAGGAGGATTTGGGATATGGAAGCCCAAATAATTAATGCTGCTAGCTCTGGAGTTTGTACCCCACGCTTCCTTGACCTCTCCTCCCCCCCCCCAGCCTCTATGGCTTTGTACATCTCTAATCTAACAATTCCACTTTATCGGCGGGTTTTTATGCTAGTGAGATTTAATCTCTTTCCTTCGGCTGTTGTTTCAGGCAGATATAGGGGTATTCCCTATAGGGACAGAACCTGCAATTGCCTCTATAGTGAACCTGATTCAGTTGCTCATATCCTTCTACGCTGTCCCCAATACTCTACCATGCACAGCTTTCTGATCAGTCCCCACTTACCTTCCACAAGGAATTCGACTGACAACTATCTCAAAATTCTATTGTCTGATTAGTTCTCGGCAATTACCCTATCTGTTGCTGAATTCTTAGCCTATGTTTGGAAGCTAAGGGTAAGGGTGTACAAGCCTTAATCTCCCTTGTGCTCATTTGGATTGTTATATTTTTTAACTGAGTTCACTATTTCTGAGAAGCCTAAAAAATGATCCCTTGTTGGTGTAACTTGGTGTAACCTGTTATGATCTATTAATTTGTTTCATTAATCTATCCGTTCCATTGCCTTCTTTATTGTTGCTGTGTTATGCCAATAAAGGTCTATGTATGTATGTATGTAAACTTTTTGTGGAATAAGCATTAATTTTTAGGAAAATGAAGTTGTAATGTTATTCTTAAAAAACCTTGAGTTTACAAATTATATTGTCTGGGAAGTGTAAATAATATGATCATGATTACCTGATAATGTGGCACTTTTAGAATCTACTTTATGTTGTCACTAGTGATAAAGCCCGTTGTAGAAGTAATACAACAAGCTCTAGAAAGATGTGATGTGTGAAGAATGCTGGGTTAGGTACATATTACCAGTATGTAGTAGAAAGGCAGAAATGTGGAAGTAAAGTCTCACATACCTGATGTCACACAATAAGTGGTGCTGCGACGGCTGATGAAGCAAGTACCAGTGGGCCAAGGCAAGCAGGGCCAGAGCTGGTCTTGCATTCTCCCAAGCCCCTCCAGAGTGGGGGAAGGTGCCTTGCTTCAGATGGCCAGGCATCGGTATCCCAGCCGGGCATGGGAAAGAAATTCTCAGGAGCAGTGCTGTGACCTGGGTGTTGGGCCTGTGCTGTCTTGGAGGGCTGGCCACAGAGTATCCCAGGCCTCTGTGAGTGAACTCACCTCCTTTTAAGTAAAATTGTGCAGAAATCAGAAAACCACAAAATCATTAAGAGGAAAGAAGGAAGAATGGAAGGTTGGAAAGAAGGAAGGATTGAAGGTAGGAAAGAAGGAAGGGAAAGAGGGAGAATGTGAGAACATAAGGACATAAGAGAAGCAAATGTTGGATCAGGCCAATGGCCCATCTAGTACAACACTCTATCACACAGTGGCCAAAAATACCAGGTGCCATCAGGAGGTCCACCAGTGGGGCCAGGAAGCCCTCCCACTGTTGCCCCCCCCCCAAGAATACAGTAGATCACTTGCCCCAGACTGAGAGTTCCTATCTATACCTTGTGGCTAATAGCCACTGATGGACTTCTGTTCCATATGCTTATCTAATTCCCTCATGAAGCCATCCATGGCTGCCACCACCTCCTGTGGCAGTGAATTCCATATGTTAATCATTCTTTGGGTGAAGAAGTACTTCCTTTTATCTGTTCTAACCAGGAAAAGAAGGCAAAGAGATGGGGAGGAAGAAAGGAAGGATGGAAGGGAAAGAGGGAGGGAAAGAAGGCAAAGAGAAGAGGTGGAAGGAAGGAAGAAAAAGAGGAAGAGCAGGAGGGAGGGACAGAGGGAAATAAGGCAAAGAGATGGGGAGGAAGGAAGAGAAAAGGAGAAGGGAGGACAAAGAGATGGGGAGGAAGGGAGGGGGAGGGAGGGAGGAGAAGAAGACAACTGCCCCCCAAGGCACTGGTGGCGCAGGTAGGCTGCCCGATTCCCCCCAGCAAGGCTCAGCTGCCCCACTGGCGGAATGAGGCCAGTGGTGGCCCTCCCCCCTGAAGAAGGGCCCACAGCCTCCCTTGGCCCTCTCCTTCCCCCCACCAGTCCCCCCAAGCCAGGCCCAGCTGGACCGCCAGCTCAGCAAGGCTGCGGGTGGGCTGTGGAGGCAAGGTGCAGCCCTCTCCCCCCTCCCAAGCCAGGCCTGGCCACCCCACTGCCCCAGTGAAGCCACAGGCAGGCCACGGAGGCCTGGCATGGCCCTCTCCCCCCCGACCCAGGCCCAGCCACCCTACCACCCCAGTGAGGCCACAGGCAGGCCACGGAGACCCGGCACAGCCCTCTCCCCCCTTCCCGAGCCAGGACTGGCCACCCCGTCACCTCAGGGAAGCCCAGCGTGGCCCTCTACCCCCTTCCAAGCCAGGACCAGCCACCCCCAGTCAAGGTGCTGGTGGCCCTGGTTGGCTGCCTGTGGCAAGGCCCACCCAGACCCATCCGGCTTCATGGCCCCTTGGTACCTTTGGTGGCAGAAACACTGGCTGGCAGAACAGGCCTCATCTGCTGAAAGGCTCCGCAGCCGGCAAACAGCTCTCCTGAGGTAAATGGTGTCCTTTCTCCTCCACAGACAAATGGCGTCCTCTCTCCTCAGGTGAGTTCTGAAGGGAATTTTTATATAATAGGTTTTTATTAATTTTCCAAAAACAAAACAACAAACAAAAAAGGAGAGTAGTACTTTGTAATACATTCAGTTTAAGTCTCTCCTATATAACTTAAAATAGAGAATATATCTAATAAGATAATAATATCTGCAACTATGTATCAAACAATATGTAAATGTTTTAATTTAAAAATCATCTAAACATTTTATTATTATTTTCTATTGATAATATCTCTTCAAGGGCTCTTATTCTAAATTTTCATGATTTCCCAACATATTCTTGTCTTTAACAAAGCTATTTCCCTTATAATCATTCTTACACATTTAAATTTTTCATACAAGTCACTTATATCTATCTTTGCTATTAGTAGAAAATAAAAATGGTGTATCCCTCTTTATAATTTGAATTCAGATAATATACTATAATAACTATTACTAAAATTCATTTCACTATTGCCTCTCTCAGTTGAAATCATGGCCCATTCTAATTAATTATACTTTCGTAAAGGGTCTCTAGTCCATTCTTATAGAGAAAAAGGTTGTGATTTCGAAAAGAGATTTTATACATAGTGCTTTTTTTCCTTTCTCTTTGTCTGGTATCTTCTCATCAATAGGATATTGTGTTTGTGACTTTTGCCCTTGTAGACTGCATGGGTTTGCTTTAAGGTTTGCAATATGTAGCCCAAGGTAATATTTAATTGCCTGTTTTCTGTCTTCTTTTCTTTCTGGAATGACTTTTGTTTCAGTGGTTTACTTGTTTCTGTAAATAACGATTTTTTTGATTCTGAAAGCAATGCTTCCATAAAAGGTTTAGCTTCCTTTTTTATTGTACTAGGGTGATTTCCCACTAAACCTTCCGCGGGGTTGCGCCGCCGTTTGCCCCGAGATTTTTAGTCAATTTCACACCTGAAGCCGCGGGGCTGCATTTTGACCCGCGGCTCGCCGATTTCCCCGCAGTTTCGTAATCCTCAAAAAACAGGATTACGAAACTGCGGGGAAATCGGGCAAAGCCGCGGGTCAAAATGCAGCCCCGCGGCTTCGGGTGTGAAATTGACTAAAAATCTCGGGGCAAACGGCGGCGCAACCCCGCAGCAGTTTTAGTGGGAAATCACCCCTAGTCTTTTTGTAGAGCATCTTGTTCTGGCTTAAAGGGGCGTCCTCTTGCTTGTAGTTTTGTTCTGAGTCTGTCAGAGGTTGTTGCAGCAGTTTGTCTGTGTTGCTTGTAGATTTCCTTGGAGTAGTTAAGCTTTTTTGATATAGTTCTGCACAGGTTTCTTTGATTGCTTATTTGATAGAAAGAACAATCATATCCTTAAAGTGATCCCATGAAAGCTGGGTTAGTTTAACATCAGCAAAATTGTCTAGATTTCCCATTTTTAGTTTGTTTTCTGCTTGAGAATCTACTTTATGACCAGTGTTTTTAGTCCCAATACAAGAAAGGATAAGAAGTGATTTTCTCTGCCAAAAGTCTAGAAGCCAAACCACATTGCTAGATAAGTTGCTATAGTATACATATTAACAACCAAGAATCTTTCAACATAAGTCAGATGGTTGTTATTGTCCAATGTCTTCTGAGCCCAGAAGACTTCAGACAGAAGAATGCTGTACTAGGAAGTTCTATTACCATATATGGAAATTCCATTTTAAATTTCTCTTTTCCCCCCTGTATTTTTAATAAAAGTCCAAAGCATTTGTAGTTCCAATAGAAAGTAATAAAATGTTCAGATAAAATTGTTTGTATCCCTTCCCGCTTAGAATTCTTTAAAGAATATCCACAATTTTTGCTAACCATTTGAATTGAGGAGGGGGGGAATCGCTCCTCCTTTTCCTTGCCTTTATGGATATTCAATAGGGATTTAATCCAAAGTCTATAGATTCTTTAGTGTTGCTTTAGTGTTGCTTTTTACAAGTGCTCAAGCTGTCTTCACTGGTGTTGGAGGTGAGGCTTGAGACTCTCTTTGTCAGGAGTTCACAGCTTGTGCAGTCATGGCGAACCATGGCTGCGCTCCTTCATGCTTTCGCTTCAGGATGATCCAGTTCCTGCCAGCTCACTGATGCTTGCGGGGTGCTTGGATCGTGTCCCCTGCTCCAGACCTCTCTCCAGGAGGTCTGGTGGAACTTGGGAGACCCCAAAGTTCCGTGAAAGCAACAAAGAGTCGGGGGAGCTCAGGACCGAGTCTGAGCTCCCACCGCCCTGCTGCACCGCAGCCTGTGTCTCTCCTGAGGGGAATTTTGGTGAGCAGTGCTGCTGTGTTCAGGACACAGGTGTGATGGACTTAAAGATCTGGGACCAGCAGAAAGTAAACATAGAACACTGCTGAGTCACATGACAGAGTGAGGAGGGGGCCATTTAGCTCGGAACCCTCAGTGTTTAGCATTTAACAGACCAAATGTTCCGTTTGGAATTGGCAGTTGAGAAGCTGCAAGGAGCTCGTTGTGAGACAGAGAGCTAACAAGGAGTCTGTCAGTGAACCGAAGAAGTCAGATCTCTGTAGCTCTGTGGAAACAGCCTGTGAACAGTTTATATAAAGAACTGGGGCTTGAGAGCAATCTGCACTGATTCTTCTGGTATACTGAGGTGGTCACAGACACCAAAGACACTGCTCCACAGGGACTTATAAAGTGGTTGAGCAAAGGCTAGAGGGTCTGAAGAGAGGGGTCTGGAAGGCTGGTTAGGGGACCAGTTAGACTCAAACAGCCAACCAAAAGTTAACCACTAAAGGAGTGACTGGATCTGTGTGTTGTGAACTGAAGAAACATCTAGGTACTGAACTGAAAGTAATAAACATACAGCCTAAGTGAACATAAGGAAAAGAGCTAAAGCCTGAAAGGAAACAAACTATCCTCTGTACAACTTCCATCCCCCTGTTGTGTTATTTGTAAATAAAGCCTGTTCAGCTTTAACGTTAGCAAGCTGTGGTGCCTATCTACTTCATTGTAAATACACTTAGCAGTGGTCCTTATCAATATCCCTGACCAAGAAGTAAAACAATTACCCCAAAGAGACTATTATAGATTTGCTTAGAGGACTGGTTAGAAGAAATTAGCAGCAGCTCTGACCAGGCGCCACATGCAGACCCTCACAGTATTGTCAGTATAGAAGGGGTGTGTGTCACCTTCTGATTGGCAGACAGCTTCTTATTGGCAGATGAGGGAGTCAACTAATTTTGGAGTGCATGGAATGTTGCCAGATGAAAATGGGCTAATTATATAGGAGAGATTAAACAGTCAGTTTTAAAATACATATTAAGAAGTAAACTACAACCATCAAATACAGTAAGACTAAGAATGTTTTTTTCCTAGCCTTCCTCATAGCAAAACCATCCAAAACTTCATCAAAATTTGTTTGTCTAAGTTTGTCAGTTTCAATGTTCAGAATGCTCAGTGTGGACAACCTGTCTTGAGACATCCTGGTCCTTAATTCATTTTTAATTCTTTTGAGTCTTGAAAAACTCCTCTCTCTCGAGCAGTTAGTGACCATAAAGCTAAGAAATAGCTGCAAGATTGCTTCCACATTAGGAAAGGCCATCTGAATTTTTTCCTTGAATATAATTTGATAAAGGTCTGTATGAGACAGAGAGTGCTTTCTGTAAGCCTATGGCTTTGTCTCACATACAGGTGAAGGTGCAAAAGTTCATCAGTAAGCTTCAGGTCAATATCTTCTGGGTATGCTTCCGTCAACAGTTCAACTTGCTGAATTTCTTGTTTAGATGCTGTCAGATTAGCAAGAATGGAAAACAATTGTGCAACATGACTGTACACAGTACTTCTTTTTAAATTGGCTTCAAGTGCATCTAATATAGGAATAAAGGATTTATCCTAAACTTCTCTTGCAGAAAGTGCATCTAAGTGCACTTCTGTCATTTCTTTGCTGTTCCTTTACTCTTTGTCTCCTTGTTTTGGCAAGATAGCTTTTGCTTATTTCTCAAGTTCATCAAAGTCTTCTCTAATTTTCCTTTAAAAATCCAAAAGTGAACTGTACAAACTTGCACAAGAACTCAATAACAGGTCTGATTTCTGAAAGGCTTTGCTGACCTTGTGAAAATGACCTAGCACACGGGTCAAAAAATGCAGAATAAACACAAGTTCTAGTTCTTCCATTTTCTGCAAAAGATTATTAGCTTGAAGCCTGGTCTCCCCCTTCCCATTAACGTCAGAGTACAAATAACTGAGGGCATCAGTGATAGCACTGTAACTTTCCTAAACAGCTTATGTGTCTTTTGCATGTGTGTCCCACCTAGTGTCTGACAAATATTTAGGCACTTTAGACTGAGGTGGCAGAAATGATTTTAGAACTGCCCATCTCTTTGTGGAGGATGAAAAGAAGGTATAGATTTCATTGATTATGACAAAACAATTCACTGCATCAGGGCAGCAATCCACAGCTGAATGGCTCACCAGATTTAAAGACTGATCTGCGCATAGAATAAATCTTGCAAATTGTTTTTTTCTGATGATTTTTTTGCTGCATACCATTGTACTTACCAGCCATGTTGGCAGTGTTGTCATAAGACTGCCTGCGGCATTTTCTAAAGCCAAGTTCAAGATCAGTAGTGAAATAGTTGAACACTAAATCAGCCATGCTTTCTCCTGAGTGGTCTTCTAGCTCAAGGAAAGTTAAAAATCTCTCAGTTGGCAAACCATCTTCAGGAGATACATATCTGATAATTAAAGTCAACTGATCAGTATGTGAAATGTCAGGAGTGGAATCTACTGAAAAGCTGAAATATCCAGCCTTTCTCACATCAGCCAGAGTTGCATTCTTAACTTTTTTTTGCCATGACTTGAATCATTTCCTCACATATAGTTTTTGACAAATGTCCATACCAATTGATATGAGCAAGTAAAGATGGATCAAATTTTGCCACTAGTTGTAAAAGACAAAGATAATTTCCATTATTTGGAGATCCAAAGTGTTCATTTTCTCCTCTGAATGGTAAAGCCTTGTTCTACTAGAGTGCATATTACAGCAATAATTCTCTCCATGACATGCTGCCAGTACTGCTGTTCTGCTTTTATTTGTTCCTCTAGCTTGGAAGTTAACATTTGCTCTTGCTTCTTTGTTAGGTAGGCCAACATGGCATTCCTATGCTTCTCTGAGTTTTCATGAGTTTGGATAAGATGGGGGTTTTGCCAGTCATCAAACCCTTCAGTAGCTAAAGCTGTGGAAGTAGATGCAAGGTTTGGAAAGAGTTTACAAACAAAGCAATAAATCTGGCCTTTTGAGGTAGAATCTACAATTCACTCTCGGCTATACGTTTCCCCATTTGCTTTTGCTGAATAAAAAAGAGCTTTTGTACAAAACCTGGACTGCTTTTTGTACACTCGCTTAGAATTTGAAAATGGTCCACAATGATGCAGAACTTGAGAGGAACCCCTCTCTACCAAATAGGATACTTCCTCAAGTGATAAACCAACATCTGTTACAGTAGATCTATGTTTGGCATTATCTTTATCTGCACCTGGAACACCTTGGACTTGGCCTATCTTACCAGGTATGAACTGCAAAATCTGACTATTTAAATTATTTTCTTGTGGCTCTTTAGCCTCTCTCTGTCCAGTAAGTGACTCTTGAATTAGCTCTATATTTTCAGTTTGAGCCAGCATCATGGCTGCTTCCTCATAATCAGCTTGCTGTTCCACATCCTGCTTTGCTGTTTCTCTTTCAGGGAGGTTTTTGCCTGGTTGCATGCTAGTAGTTGGCTCAGGCTGGATAGCTTCACTGCTGGCTCTTGTTGCTTCAATGAGTGGTTGATGCACGAAAGCAGTGATTGGTTTTAACTTCATTACCATAGCATTTTCAAGTCTCTGTCTCTTGTGCTTGCTAGCACCACTTTCAAATCTTTTACTCATGCTCAGTTAGAATCTAAAAATAAAAAGTAAAATTAATCTTCAACTGGATAAACACATGGATCAGAGGTCCATCAGTGGCTGTTGGCACAAGGTATAGATGGTTGCTGATGAAGGGTTACAGAATTCAGTTTTCCACTGTGGTGAAACGGGTGCCCACCCTCAGTCCTGGGAGACTGAGTACCTGGTTTGTGGCTTGCAAGCCCCGCTTTGCCTTCCCACCTCCTTGGTGGGCTTCTGTCACTCTTCAGTAGCTGCCACCACTCACTGACTTCCCTATGCCTTTCTTGAGGGGCAGTGAGACCCCTCTGGCTGACTCCTGGGGTTTGGAGATGAAAACCCCTAACATTGGGTTTCTCCTGGAGGGTTGGCACCTGCACATTTTGGGCTTTTCCCCTCCCAGGACCCTTCTTAAGGCACTGGTAGTGGGCAGTGTGGGGGAGCCTCCATGGTCAGAGCACCAGACTGGGGTTTTAAATAAAGAAAAAAGATTTTATTGACTATTTTCAAGTAACAGGATTTTAAACACAAAAAGGCACTTTAAATCAAACACAGAAAGGAAAACACCACCGGGCACAGATAAAATAAGACAAAACGCAGTTCCTTTGTCCCGGAACTGATCCCTGTACTTATTTTCCCTCGGGATGAGGTTCAGTTACTAGCCTGCAGCCTGGCCTCCTGCCTTCTACAGGTTCTGGATCCCTCCAAGGATCTTTTCTTACTACTGCCTTCCCTGATCCCCAAGGCCTCTTTCTGCCGGTGGGCAATCTGCAGCAAGAGCTTCCTGGCCTCTCTGAGGGTTGCAGGATGACTCCCCCCTCCCAGGCTGGCTGGAGCATTTATATCTTCTGACTCCAGCCCCTGGCTTTCCCGCACTTTTTGGCCATAGAGGCATCTGGAATTTGTAGGCCTATCCTGGAGTTTTGCCCTACTTCCCAGGGTGGGTGGCCATTTTAACACAACTAAACAACCTAAACTAAAGCAAGCAAAAGATGGAGTCTATTCTGCACATCCAAAAAGCCAAATCTATAGCACAACATCATGTTCCAATCTAAACATTTTTAAAAGTTTATAAACTCCCAAAATTGCCAAAAGGATTCAAAATAATTTTCTCCAAGACACATGCAATCAGGAGGCTTGAAAATGATGCAAAAACATAGGTTGATAATTAACTATAAATTCTCATCTAATAATTCCAGACGCAGCAAACACCAGGCTCCCATCCAACAATCAATACTAGCCATTTAAAAGAGCCAACTGCCAAAAAATGTTATATAAAATAAATATGTAAAACTTTGATTAGATTCTGCAATGGCTTTAGAACAATTAATCTACTATTGTTTGGGTTTATTGGCATGACAATTGACACCATCAATATTTCTTTTCATATCCAAGAAGTTCTGAGAAACGGGGTTGCAAGTGCATGCTGCAGGCACTGACAGGGCTCTGTGAAGTGTGAAAGATGGAGTTCCCTGTCTGGGAGGGATGAGGCCAGTGCCAGTCACATGTGCTTGCTCTGTTCAAGCCAAGGAGGAGGGAAGGAATGGAAGGGACTTGGGAGAGCTTGCTTGCCTAGCCTATCTGCCCCAGTAGGCCCCCCAGTCACACTCTCCCACTAATTAAAGTGCAGCATGTACCACTACTGACCTGACCCTTAAGCTGAGGAAGGCTGTGCAGCTGGTTGTTGACTCTGGGCTGCTGGCTCTGGAGTCCTGGAGTCTGTATTCTGAATAGTGGCACCAGGGACCTAGAAGGGGCAGGGCTTGTCAGTCCAACACCTGCACAGTTTCATCAGGGCTGGCCTTAAGGCAATTGGAGAATTTGGCCAAATTGGGCCCCACAGGCCACTCCTAAGGGGACCCCCACATCAGGGCAATCTAGATGGATTTTATTTATATCTCTAAGATTCTGCAGACTTTGGCTGTGAACTGGGGCCCCACAAATTTTTTTCCAGTTGGGCCCCCGAGTTTCAAATTTGGCCTCACTGGCTTGCCCTGAGTCTCATAGTTGCTGGCCCAAGTTGCCCTGCCCTCACATGAAGTCTTGGGTTTGCAATTTTGGGAGAGGGGAGAGTGCCCACTGGGGGGGGCAGGGCTGTAGAGCCCCCCTAGATTTAGAGGGCCTAGGCTTCAACCTACTTAGCCTATACATAAATCTGGCACTGTTGGAAGGGAGGACTCTGATGGCAGTAATTCAGAGGGTGGTGGTGATGGTGAAGCATCCACCCTTCCACATCCCAACTCCATGATGCTCCTGCTGCCATAAGTGTTAGCCCCCCCTTCTGGCACTTCACAATAGACCTCTGGAGCAGCTGGCAACATGGCTACCTCTCCCTTACTGCCCACTGGTGGCAACCATAGGACTTCTCTGTCTGGACTGTGTTGTGGGTCAGCCAGGACTCAGCAAGAGCAAGGAGTTCTCAGGAGAAGAAGAGCCTCTGGAAGTCAGCTCTGAACCAGCAGAAACTGGCAAGCAAGAAGATGAGCTGCATGCTTGTCAGAGTTCACAGCTGACAGCTGATGCAGATCCACCAGCACTTTCCAGCCCCATTCCAACAGAGGAAACCTAGATGGTCATTACCAGCCCTCCAGTTTCACCCACACCCTTTGAGCGCCAGAGACGAAGGCTTGGAATGGAGCTTCAGGAAAGAAGACAAAGTGCACATCTCCTGGCCTGACACCAGCTGCTTGCTTTTTTTTTTAAAATTAATTTTATATTAGACAAGCAGACAAACATAGATACATACAATCCAAGGTTTCATAAAAATCTTTGTTTTGACTTCTATATTACCTCATACAATCACTGTTTAAAGTATTATCTTTCTGAGTCACCATGTATTTTGAAATATATTTTGCATTATAGTTAGACTTGGAATAAGGCCCATTGTGGAAATACATACAACGAGCTCTAGAAAGAGGCTCTGGGTGGTGCCCTGGTCTTGGGCACTCAGCGTCAATTTGCTGTGGTGACCTCAGCAGGGTATAATGACACAGAGCTTACCATTTTCTTCCGGGGAACTGATCTCTGCCATCTGAAGAGCAGTTATAATTCTGAGTGATCTCCAGCCCCCACCTGGAGATTGGCAACAATGGTTCCCCAGGAGGAAATGGCTGGTTTGGAGAGTGGAGTCTATGACATTGTACCTGTCTGAGGTCCCACCCTTCCTCAAACCCCACCCTCTCCAGGCTCCATCCCTCAAATCTCCAGGAATTTCCCAACATGGAATTGGCAACCCTATCACCTTCCCAGCCCACCATCGACCTACCTTTATCTGCTCCTCTGACTTCAGTTTTCCATCTCCACCCCCCCCTCCTGGAGAGCAGTTGAAATTCTAAGGGGCGGGGGGGAGGTGTGGCGATGTTCATTCGGGAGGCTTACTCCTTCAGGGTGCTCCCCCTGCTGGAGATTACGGGCATGGAGTGTGTTGGCCTGGTGCTGGGGACCGAGGAGAGTTTGGCGATCTGGCTGGTGTACCGACCACCTAACGCACCGGCCAGTAGCCTGTGATCCCTGCTAGAGGCCGTATCAGGCTGGGCGTTGGAGAACCCTAGACTTTTGGTCTTGGGGGACTTCAACATCCATGCCAATGACCCAGCATCCAGTCAGACTGTGGACCTGGTGTCATCCATGGTGGCACTGGGACTCACCCAATTCGTATCAACCCCCACACACCAGGCTGGACACACTCTCGATTTGATCTTCGCGAGGGGGATAACAGTGGACTGGATCACTGCAACAGCAGTTCCATGGTTGGACCACTATGCCCTGAAGGCCCATATGAATGTTCCACCCCAACCCTGTTTAGGCAGCGAGCAGATTTTGGCTTGCCTGCAGAGCCAAATGGACCTTGTATGGCTTCAGATGGCTCTGCAGGATCTGATGCCCCCTGGCGGCTCTTTGGATGAGCTTATGGAGGACTGGCATAGCCAACTCTCCACAGCCATTGATGAGATTGCTCCCCAGTGCCCTCTGTGCACTCACTCTAGGCTGGCCCCCTAGTATACTCAGGGGTTGTGGCATATGAAGCGAGAGCTTAGACGGCTAGAGAGATGGTGGCGCCATGCCCACGATGAAGCATCAAGAGCATCCTATAGGACGTTTATGAGATCCTATGAGATGGAAGTCAAGGCTGCGAAGAGAGAGTTCTACGCAGCTACAATTGTGTCTGCGAGCTCCTCACATAGACCCGTAAAAGCACTTTGGCCTGGGACGCAACATCGCCTAGTGATTCCAGGCCCCAGGGAGGCAAGGCTTGCTGTGACAAGGGCCAGGTCCTTCTCAGTGGCGGCTCCTACCTGGTGGAATGAGCTCCCAGAGGAGATCAGGGCCCTGCAGGACCTAGTACAGTTCTGCAGGGCCTGCAAGATGGAGCTCTTCTGCCAGGCTTTTATGTAGGAGCCGCCACTATTACTACCACTACCACCACTACCAACGGTGTCGACAACAAATGGAGTAAGGAGACAGCCCTACAGAAGATCTGGCCACGATACAGCACTGGGTGGGTATCACTGGACTGGACAGTTTAACATCTACTGGACTTTACCTACCTCCATGAAAAACCATCTACCTCAATTGAATGACCATCTTGTTTAAATCTGAGCACTTTATTTGTAATATTTGTTGCTTTTTACTGTTTTACCTTGTAAGCCGCTCTGAGCCCGTTCACAGGGAGGGTGGGGTATAAATACAAAAATAAATAAATAAAAATATGCATATTTTGTTTCTTTTATGAATGAAGCAGCTCACTGAAACGTAAAGATGTTACATAAAAACCCCCAATAAAAACCAATAATCAACCAATCCCAAGCCAAACACTGTCCAAATCAGGCACTCAAATCAAAGTTCAAATTCCTTAAAAAATATCATTAGCTAGGAAAAGTGAAACAACACAGATGCATGTACAGCAGTGTCAGAAGAGCTCAGTCAATAATGCCATGCCTCTGAAATAAAACATTAAATGTTCCTGGAAGTGCCTTATGCAACTCCTCTGACAGGCCATAGGGGTTGCCCTACCCCGAAGGAAGCACTCTCCATCCAGATCTGTGGGTCCTAGGCTGTGAAAGTTTCAAACTTTGACACTCATACCCTTAGAATGACTCTTAGAGTACTGTTTAAGTCACAGAAACAGGGCCAGAAAAAAAGGTGGCAACCTTTCCTTGTGGATGTTAGTGAGGTTTAGTAAGAAGAAAAAGAAGCCATTTTTTCTTTTAATGCATGTTCTAGCCAATATAGCTGTGGAGTTTTTTACAGTCTTTACAGCTACAGGGAGTTCAGAAATGAATATATCTCTCACACTGCTGAAAAATGGCCTAAACTTGCTTCAGTGCCTACCTTTTATTTTACCAGAATTAGCAGCTCCATATTTGGCCAGTAGAGGGGGAGGAAAGAGCAGCCTAAGCAAGTCTGTGCCTAACAAGAATTGTCTCATGATTTGGTTCTCTTTCACTGTACTTCTCCACCTCAGAGCTTTTAAAACTGTGACAGCACAATAATTTTCACGGGTTAAGTTTTGAATTGCATCTACAGTCATTATCTGAGGGTCATATTAGGTGAAACACTGCAAGATCCATGAACAGATCTCCAATGTGTATTGTATGGTTTAATAGCAGCCACAAGAACCTCCAGTTTTTGGATTGGAGCCATGGAAAAGGAAGGTGGGGAGTTAAACTCTTTCTACCCACCCACTCACCCCCCATGCAACTTTCTCGTTCTCAGCCCCCTCCTCACATCTCAACCACAATCCAAATTTGGGCTGCCTTTGTAGATGCTATTTCTCAATAAAAACCAGTGAAGATCTGTTTTCTGATATCTCAGTGTTTCATCCGGTCTGATCTTGATACAGCTAGGGCATGCATCTGGCCATTTCCTTTAAAAAGACCTGGTTTAGAAAGAACCCTAGCCAGATCTGGGATTTGCCTTAGAATTTGGAAGTCAAGGAATGAGCTGGAAAGATGGGCTTGCTACCCACTTTTCACATGTATAAACAGATGGAACAGCATTATGATTTATTTTATCTGAGTCTCAGCAAGAATGGTGAGCAATAAATGAAGTAAATAACTAAACATATTTCAGATATTTATAAGGCCACCTTTCACCCAACAAAGTGAGAGTGCAAGGCAGGTAAAACAATAAATATCAAATAATAAAACAATCAACAATGAACCAAGTAGAACCAATTTATAGAAAACTTGACCATCTCTGGATCTGGCTGAATTGGCCAACTATTGGCAGGTTTCCAACCTGCCCTACCTGGGCAAATTAATAGAGAAGGCAGTGGTGACTTTTGGATGACACTTCCATCTTAGACCCCTTCCAGTCTTGTTTTTGCCCTGGACACGGGACAGAGATGGCGCTGGTCATCCTCACGGATGACCTCTGGAGGCATCTGGATCAGGGCGGATAAGCAGTACTGATGTTGTTGGATCTGTTGGCTGTGTTCAACATGGTCGACCATCAGCTACTGACCCACCACCTCAATGACATAGGATTTCAGGGGTTTGCCTTGCAATGGCTCGCTTCCTTTCTCCAAGGTCGGGGACAAAGGGTGGCATTAGGGGAACAGCAGTCCAGGACACACCCACTGGATTGTAGAGTGCCTCAAGGGGCAGTGTTTTCCCTGATGCTATTCAACATCTATATGCGCCCCCTTGCCCAGATTGCCTGGAGGCATGGACTGGGATGTCAACAATACGGTGATGACATCCAGCTCTATCTTATGTTGGGCAGCAGGTCCGACTCTGGACCAGATGATCTGGACTGGGCATTACAAGCCATGGCTGGTTGGCTTAGACTGAGCCAGCTGAAACTGAATCCAACGAAGATGGAGGTCTTGTGCCTGAGTCGGAGTGGGCCAGGGGTAGGGATCCCACTCCCAACCTTCAATGGAGCACCGTTGGTGCCAGCACTGGAGGTGAGGAGCTTGGGAGTGCTCTTGGACACCTCCTTAACAATGGAGGCCCAGGTAGCAGCCACTGCCAGGTCGGCCTTTTACCATCTTCAGCTGATTAGGCAGCTGGTTCCCTTCCTTGACTGCAATGACCTGGCAACAGTGATCCATGCGATGGTCACCTTAAGATTAGACTACTGTAACACTCTCTACATGGGGCTGCCATTGTTGCAAATTCAGAGGCTGCAGCTAGTGCAGAATGCCACGGCCAGGATTTTGATGGGCCTTCCCAGGTGGGAGCACATCCAGCCTGTGCTGAAGACTGCCAATAGCATACCGAATTCGCTTCAAGGTTCTGGCTCTTACCTTTAAAGCCCTATATGGGCAGGGTCCGACATACCTGAGGGACCGCCTTTCCCCATATGTACCCCAGAGAGCACTATGGTCAGGGTCTCAAAATTGACTGACCCTCCCAGGCCCCAAGGATGCCAGGTTCAGTATTACCAGGTCCAGGGCTTTCTCAGTGGTGGCCCCATCCTGGTGGAATGAGTTCCACAGGGCCTGCAAGATGGAGCTCTTCCGCCAGGCTTTCAGCTAGGGAGCCACCACCACTATAGAGCCCTGGCCCTTGGTTTCTGACATCTAGCCAGGCTGTGCCGCAGGAAGATCTTGAGCAGAATGACTCCTAGACTTTTGGAGGTATACTTTGAAATAAGCCATCTTGAACAACTAATTAACCATCTTCAGCTCTTTATGAAATTGTATTAGTTATAATGGAATTGTTTTTACATGATTCTATGTTGTTTAAATTGTATTTATGCATTGATTGTGAGCCGCCCTGAGCCTGCATCGCAGGGAGGGTGGGGTACAAATGGTATAAATAAATAAATAAATTATTTTGTCTCTAGTTTCACTTTGGAGAAATTTTGCAGATGAGATTTTTAAAATGTAGTTGGCAGCGCACCTATATACTAGAAAGCACTAATTTCATGAATTGCATCTTGAGCTTCTTTGGAAGAAGGGCATGATAAAAATGGCCAGGATAGTTAGATGGATGCAATGAATTTCACTGCCTTTCCAACAGCATGGGAGCTGCTTTACCAACTATCTTCTGCTCTGCAAAATACTCCACAAACACACAGTCGCTTTGGGGCTAGAAAAGAGCAGAAATTCGTTTCCAACCAAAATCTGTTAAGCTGCCCCAAAGTTCCTGTAGTGCCAAAACAGCATGACTAAGTGAGGTCAATAACGATTAATCATCACAATGGCACATTTTTGTCTCCTGCATCTGTTTTATTCATTGCTGTGACTCAGCAGCGGAGACATAAGAGCAGCTGAGGGTGGTGAATACAAAATGCCAATGATCTTCAGCAAGCTGGAAGAAGGATTAATTTTGGCAATAGAATGGCTGGCTTCTGAGCTTCATGTGAGCATAAAGAGGACAACTGGACAGGAAATTGTCTATAGTTATGAATGGGAAATGCATAAACTCCTTTCCATTTCGAAAGAACTTGCCAAAACATTTTACAATGTAAAGTTTACCTGATTGCTTGGACATGAGATGGTCTTTATGTGAGTTTGTTCCCTGGGAATTGTTGCACAAAGTGGCTTCCTGAAGCACAGCCTATTTGTTCCCTTGAATGATACTTTTATATGGCAATAGATTCAGGTGGGTAGCCATGTTGGTTTGAAGCAACAGAACAAAGTTTGAGTCCAGTGGCACCTTTAATTCCAACAAAGTTTAATTCTGTGTATAAGCTTTCATGTGCATGCACACTTCATCAGATACATTGAAACAGTTTTCCTCAAGCCGTAGATATAGGTGGAGGAGGGTAGTTGCCAGGAAGGGCTAATTAGAGTCAAGATGCATAAGTAACTGAGCAATAAGTATAGCTGAGATTGGATTAAAGCAGTTGTTAAGACCTGCATATCAATGAGACTGAAAGTTAATAACAGATGTGAGAACAAAGGCTGTGGTCACTTAACAACTGCTTTAATCCAATCATGGCTATACTTATTGCCCAGTTACTTATGCATCTTTAACTAGCCCTTCCTGGCAACTACTCCCCCTCTACCTATATGTAAGGCTTGAGGAAAACTGTTTCACTGCATCTGATGAAGTGTGCATGTGTATGAAAGCTTTTACATAGAATTAAACTTTGTTGGCCTTAAAGGTGCCACTGGATTCAAACTTTGCACTTTTATATGGCTTTTTTTAAATGGTTGACCCTCATGTCTGCAACTAGTTTATTGGTGTTTTCTTTTTAAATATGTGCCTGACACATTATGCCCTAGCCATAAACTCTTTGAATTACCACAACAATGACTTGAATTATATGTCCCATTTTGCTGCCACATACTTGAATCCTGGGTAATTTTGGGCTATTATCTAGTGTACCAAAGCAGACAGAACCAGTTGATGGAAGCCAGAAGATGCAAAAGGGATTCTATGCCCCCTTTTATCAATATGGACAAATATGCAAACCTACTGAAATGTCATGTTCTGTTCATGTTGCCACACTACACAAAAATGAGACCCAAAAGACTGAGCAGGCCTTAAGATCTAAAGTACACAGATGGCATCCTAAGTATGCTTTTAAGCCTCATGCATATCAGAGGATTGTTTGCATGCTCAGCCTCTTGGCACATGCACAGCAGAATATACACAATGGTGGAAGATCCATAGAAAGCCTCTGAAAATGACTGCTCTTCATAGTAGAGGAAAATCAAAATTCCATCATTGCAGGTTGCATAGAGCTGACCAGAGCTCTCTTTGTAGCAGGAACTCCTTTGCATATTAGGTGACACATCCATAATGTAGCCAAACCTCCAAAAGCTTACAGAGCTCTTCTTACAGGGGCTACTGTAAGCTCTTGGAGGATTGGCTACATTAGGGGTGTGTCTCCTGCAAAGGAGTTCCTGCTACAATAAGGGCCCTGGAGATGACTCAAGTCAAGCTGGTCTTGATGGAGAGAGGGTCTTCTCCAGGCTGAAGAAAGCCAGTATTTGCTACCACATGAAGGTCTTCGGGATAGGGTAGAGAGGCAAGAGAGCTCTATTTGCAGCCATGGCCACCCAGCGTGGCTTGCTGGTGGTGGGAGGGGGCTGACTTGCCCTCATGGAAGGAGGGGAAGGCGGACACAAAGCATCAAGATGTGGATGTGGGAGCGGGGCTCGCCATATAGGCCAGGCGCCTCCCCTTGCCCGGCAGACTGTGCTCAAAGTCAACACACTCAGAGCATCCAGGGACTGAAGGCCAAAGCCTCGGTCTCTAGGCCCTGGGTGGTCCAAGTGGTAGTGGCAGCTCTGCAGCAGAGGCCCAGCAGCAGGGTAGCTTGGCAGAAGCGGCGAGGTGGCCCAATGGAGGTGGCCTGGAGGAGGAGGAGGGGCCCAGCAGCAGAGGCCCAGTGGCAGAGGTAGCCCAGCAGGGGCAGCCCAGCAGCAGAGCCAGTTCAGCAGTGGAGCAGCCTGGTGGCAACAACCAACCACCAAATGACTGATGACATTGGGGATTGCCCCACAGTTCCCAAGGCACCACGTGGTTATAGCTGCACCAGGAGCCATTGGTGGGGCACGGCAGCAGCAGGGCAGTATCATGGCCTGTTGGCCTGGTTATTGGGTTGGAGGATTGAGCCCAGTGATGGAAGCTTCAGGCAGAGGGCAGACAGGGAGGCATTAGGACTATCCCACATTTGCATTGATGGTCCCCCCCCCCCTTTTCTGAAAACATACTTCTTTGGCTTTTGGCTTACACACACCCCAACCCCACATTAAGTCTTGCTATATAGGGGTGGATTGTTTAAGGGTGGAATTAGCGGGTCTTGGGTGCTAGAGGAGCCTGTTGGTAGACTGATTGGGGCATTGTTGGGTGTGCTCATGCCCCCTATCCCCATTTGTCTTCACATACAAACACACCAGTTTGCCCACTTTCTGAATTTGAGCTTTAAGGATGACCCCCCAAAAAAGGGCAAGGTCCTTCAAAAGGAAAGCAGCCAGCCCCCAAGCAGGCTTAGGTCTCATCAGATGATGAGGATGAAGACCCAGTCAACAAAGGTATTTTGGATAGGCTGGCCACCATTGAACCCCCAACCTAAAGAGTTAAGCATACTAGATTTTCAGTCACCAAGGCTTTTCAGGTGCAGGTTTTAACCCATTTGTCTATTATTGAAGGCAGATGCAGTGGCTTGGAGTCAGGGACAGCATGGGGCTTCTGACAGTGGCAAGCCTGGGTGAGGCAGCAAACAGAAGGGATCACAGTGGGTTGTCCCCTATGTGGGTCTGACACAGATGGAAGGTAAGACTGTGCCACCACACATGGATTGGCAGTCCTGACTGTGGGGACACAGGGGACAGACTACAGGTGCTTCCTCATGGTCTGCCTCAGGTAATCCCCACACTACACAGGCAGCCATGCCCCTGCCAGCATGGCTGTGGGTTATGAGTCATGTCCCACCACAATAAGGGTAGGGTTCTTCGATGGCTATGCCTCAACAGCAGTACTTAATCCATTGGTCTGGATGGGGTCATCCTGGTCCCTGGAGCACACCATACGAAATGGTGCCTGCTAATGTGTTGCCCTTTGGAGATGTGCCAATGCCACTGGGAGATCACCTTACCACATCTACTAGGGATAAGATTTTGAGGGGTGAATATGTGGATGTGTTTTCTTTGTTGTACTGGGTGTTAGAGAAAAAGGATAATGATGACCATGATAAAGAACAGTTGTAATGCTGCAAGATGGATAGGAACTGGGCAAATTGGTACCTGGGGTTCCTGATATATGCAGGTGTAGTGGTCCAGGCACAGCCTTGGAGGGTGTCATCCATGTTGCAATACATGGATATAATCCATAAGGGGTTTACAGACTTTTCAGGGTCTGCATGGATGGAGTATGATGAGGCCTTACACATGTGGGCAGCTATGAACCTCGCACTGCAATGAGACCAAATACACCCAGACTGTGAGAGTTGTTCAGGGAGGCAGATGGGGGGGGGGCAGAATTGGCCAAATGTGATATCAAGTTGGCCTTCCATTTGCTCCCAATTCACCCAGATGACTTTGAGCTTCTTGGTTTTTCATTTTCAGGGCGGTTCTATATTGAAAGGGCACTTCCCATGGGATGCTCAGTGTCGTGGTCAGCTTTTGAGTGGTTTAGTTCCTTTTTGGAATGGACATTGAGAGTGCACACAGGCCTGCATAGCACCGCTCATTATTTGAATGATTTTTTAAAATAATTTTTAGCTTTCCACAAAAAAAGCATTTTACAGCTTCTCTTACAAGTTATCACGGTACCGAGATTCTTCCATTATTTTCAATTTTATATATGGGCATATTTTGCCCTCTTGTAAGCCGCCCTGAGACTGTTTGCGGGGTATGGCGGGGTATAAATACAAAAATAAATAAAAATAAATTTTATGAAATTACAGCAATTTAGAAATTCATCACTATGCGGTTATTTTGATCCATCTATAAACTCTCAACCATAAGTTCTCAAATACCTCCTCATTTTTACCTTGTACCATAAGAGTTAACTTTTCCATTTCAGCCACTTCTAACAATTTATATATAAATTCTTCCCTTGAAGGAATTTTTTCCATTTTCCATTGTTTAGCAAATAATATTCTTGCTGTTGTTACAACATGCAAAATAATGTAGACATCTAGCTGTTTATAAATATTAGGAATTATATTTAACAAAAATATATCTGGCTTTAAAGGTATATTTGTGTCTATTATCTCTTTAATCCAGAATCAGTATTTTTTGGTTTTAGCACATAGCCACCACATATGGAAATATGTCCCCATGTTTCATTTACATTTCCAGCAATTACTTGACAGGTTTTTATAGCATTTACTTAGCCTATCTGGGGACATATGCCACCTGTAGAACATTTTGTATACATTCTCTTTATAAGAGGTGGCTCTAATAAGTTTTATGTTTTCTTTCCATATCTTCAACCACTAATCTAATTCTATATTATATCCGAGGTTCTGTGCCCAAGTTATCATTGATAGTTTGACCTATCCATCTTGCATTTGCATTTCTAACAAAAAATATATAGTTTCTTAATAAGTTTTTCCTCATTGTACAGCCATATTTTATCTAATTCTATAAGTTTTCCATAGAAACCAGTTCGCTTATCTTTTGTATATCTTGAGTCTAATTGTATTCTTTCCCACCATGTTAAATTTATATCTTGTTTTTGTAGCAGCTCTGTTGTTTTTAATTAGCTATTGTTATCTAGTAAATCTTCATACTCCACATCAGATTTTTATTAAGTAGTGTAGGTCTTACAAAGGCTTCAAAAGGAGAGACCCATTTAGGTGTTTTTAAATAATATACCTTTTTTATCTCTTCCCATGTTTTCATCAATGAGTCTCTAAGGATATGCTGTTTAAAATATTTATGAATACTAGTTTTATTATACCATAGGCAAGTGTGCCATCCCATTAGTGAATCATGTCCTTCTATTTTTAACAGTCTTATACCTTCTAAAGTTATCCATTCTTTTATCCAAACCATAGATGTTGCTTTATAATACAAAGACCAATCTGCTAAAGCTAACCCTCCTTTTTCCTTTCTATCCTGCAAAAATTTCAACTTTATTCTAGCTCTCTTTCTTTGCCAAATTAATTATCATCTTATTTATGTCTTTAAAATATTGCTGATTTTTCAAAATTGGAATTGTTTGGAAAAGGAATATAAGACACGGTAGTATGTTCATTTTAATAGTAGCTATTCTTCCTAGAAATGATATTAGTAAATCCTTCCTTTTTTCCAGATCTTTCTTAATCTCTACTAACAATTTCTTATAATTGTCTTCAAACAATGAGCTACATCTATTAGACAAAATTATTCCTAAATATTTAACTTTCTTGCAGACTTCAATGCCTGAAATTTCTTGTAATTGCTGTACCTGTTTTATGTTATAATTTTTTGTCAGTATTTTTGTTTTTGTAATATTGATTTTTAGACCTGCTACTCTTCCAAATTCTTGTAATAGATTTATAAGATGCATAATAGAGGTTTGTAGTTCATCCAAGATAAACACTAGGTTATCAGCAAAACCTTGTACTTTAAATTCTTCTCCTCTTACTTTAAGACCTTTGATCTGTTTATTTTCTTTAACCAAATCATTTAGTGTTTCTAATGCAAAAATAAAAAAGTAAAGGGGAAAATGGACAACCTTGCCTAGTGCTTTTTTGTATCTTAATATTTTGGGTTAGGTCTCCATTTACCTGCACTCTGGCTTGTAGTTTATCATATATTACCCTAACCATAATATAGACGTTTTCCGCACAATCCCAAGTATTTAGCTTTTCTAGGAGAAAATTCCAAGTGATGTTATCAAACACTTTTTCTGCATCTAAGAAGACCAATGCCATTTGACTCCCTGGATGTGCCTCATAATATTCCAATACATTCAACATAATCCTTAGATTACTTCTTGGTGGATTGTTTGTGAAAGGACTCTTTTTAATCTTGAAGCCAATATTGAGGCATAAATCTTGTAATCAACATTTAATAATGATATTGGTTGATAATTTTTAATTTCTTTCTTGTCTATATCTTGTTTAGGATTTAAAGTAATTAAAGCCTCATTCCATGAACGGACTCTAATCTGGGAGAACTGGGGTTGATTCCCCACTCCTCCACTTATACTTGCTGATGTGGCCTTGGGTCAGTCACAAGGTCTGGCACAGCTGTTCCTGAAAGAGCACTTTGTGTTAGAGTTCTCTCAGCCCCACCTACCTCATAGGGTGTCTGTTGTGAGGAGGGGAAGGGAAAGGAGTTTGTAAGCCGCTGTGAGACTCCAAGTGAAGGGCGGGGTATAAATCCAATCTTTCTCTTCTCTCTTCATTTCTTAATGTCTTTATATATATTTTTTTCCTTTCCTTTTCGTAATTTATACGCTAACCATCTCATTGGTTTATTAGTGTTTTCAAAGTGGTATTGTTTTGTATATTCAATTTGTCTTGCAATTTCATGAGTTAAAAGACAGTTCAGTTGGTGTTGTAAATTTTTAATTTTAATTCTTCATTGTTCAGTGTATGTTTCTTTCTTCTTCATCTTCTCCTCTTCTATTTTAATTTGTTCTCCAATCTGAGTAAATTTTAATTTCCTTTTTTTTCTCATCCATGAATGCTGACAAATAAACCAGCCTCTTGCAAAGGCCTTAAACGCGTCCCATATTATGTCTGTAGAAATATTGGGTTGTATATTTTGTTTAAAAAATTCTTGGAACTCTACTTTAGATTCTGTTACAAATTTCCTATTTTTGAGCAGGCATGTATTCATAGACCATCTACTTTTCCCCCATGTATTTTGTAATGTTAACATTAAAGGGTCATGGTCTGTGAATGTTGCTGGTAAAAATATTCACTTCCAGTAAATCATTTAACATGGTTGTTGAAATCCAGGCCATATCTAATCTCGACCAGGATTTATGTCTCGCCGAGAAAAAAGTAAAATCCTTTTTATCAATGTTCCTATGTCCTCCAGGAATCTACTAAATTAAAGTCTTCCGACATCTGTAAAAAAGTTTTCGGTTGCTTGTTTCCCCGTTTCTGTTCCTCTAAATGTTTTTTTCCCCCCTATCTAGTGTTCTATCAAAGACTGCGTTAAAATCTCCTATTATACAGATGTCTTGACTTACTTGTTTTGCTACAATCTCTCGCATTAGTTTACAAAAATTTTCTTGGCTTTGGTTTGGTGCATAGATATTTACAAGTAAAGTTTGTTTGGCTTGTCTTTCTATTTGTGTTATTAAAATTCTACCATCACCTGAGCTATATATCAATTCCAGATGAAGATATTCCTTACTATAAATTACTACACCTCTTTTTTGTGTGTGTTTATCTGCTGCTACAAACGTTTCCCTAAATTTCTTAACTTCTAATAATTTTTGGTCCTTTTCCCTTATACGTAAGGAGCTGCGGTGGCTCAAGTGGTTAAGACGCTGAACTGCAGGCTGTGGAAGGTCAGTAGTTCAGCAGTTTGAGACCCAGGAGTGCCGCATGATGGAGTGAGCTCCCATCTCTAGTTCCAGCTCCTGCCAACCTAGCAGTTCGAAAGCAAGAAATTGCAAGTAGATAAATAGGTGCCACTTCGGTGGGAAGGTAACAGCGTTCCGTGCGCCTTGGTGTTTAGTCATGCCGGCCACATGACCACGGAAACGTCTTTGGACAGCGCTGGCTCTTCGGCTTGGAAACGGAGATGAGCACCGCAACCCTAGAGTCGGATTCGACTGGCTTTCGAGCAAGGGAACCTTTACCTTTACCTCCCTTATACGTGTCTCTTGCAAGCATACCACATCTATATGCATCTTCTTAATTTGATGGAACATTTGCTTTCTCTTTTGTGGAGCATTTAGACCATTTACATTTATTATAAGTATTTTAATTTTCTGTCTATCCATCTTTCATATCTTTTGGGGTTCCCGCCTTGTTCCTCTGTTGTTGTCTTGTAACTATTTGTGATGGGAAAAACTTTCCTCTTTCTTTTGCTTTTTCCCCTTATTGTTTCAATTCTGTTGTATTTGAGGCACCTTGTTCTTGAACATCTTCATCCGTCTGATTCCTTTTCCTGTAATCCCAGATCTTTCCCATACCTATCTAGGAAGTCTTCAAGTTTAAATAATGAATTAATTTTTTGCCTCTTATATATGTCAAGTTCATTCTATAAACAACATCAGTCTTTTGAGAGATTTCTTTGTTGGATTCTGTTCCCATATATTCTGTTAAGGCTTGTATCATGTCTTCTTTTATATTCTCATCCTTCTTTCCTGGTATGTTTTGGAATCTTAGGGTATACGCAGCTTTTATCTTTTCCAGTTTTATTAATGTGTCCTCTATTGGATCTTGTTTCTCTTTTATAGCCTGTAGTTGCTAGTCTATTTCTTCAAGTTTAATTCTCATCTTATTAGCCGTCACCGAACAAGTTGAAATCTCTTGTTTGTTCTCTAAAATCTGTTTTTGAAATTCCTTCGTTTGTATAGACAATTGGTTTGCAAGAGCATCTAATTGTATTTGTATTGGTTCTATAACTTTAGTGAATGCTGCTTCAACAGCTGAGTTCACTGCTAATGTAACAGAGTCTTGTATCAAATTCTGTAAATCTTTTATGTTCATTTGGGCTAAATTTGTTGGCAAGGATGGAATAGATGTCCTTCTGGCTCCACATGCTTTATCCATTTGTATCTATATGTGTGTGTGTGTGTGTGTGTGTGTGTATATATTTCTTAAGTTCATCTATCTAAAGTTCTAAAGGTTTTCTTTTTATTTCTTCTTTTTTAATGTAATTTTTTTTAGGTTTGCTTATTTCCTTTATCTACTAGATCTACTAGATCTATAAATTTCTTATCTCTATCCTATTCTAAAGTATCCTTTCTAACTCTACAACACCTCTAAACATTCCACTGACCTATCTTAACCTATTTAATCTATCTAACCATTCATCTTAAATTCTAGCCTAATTTTCTAACAATATTATATGGCAAGAGAATACATAAACAGATTATTTCAATCTTTTGTCCTCATATTTTTATTCTCTTCTTTCTTCTATCTTATTTTCTTCTTATAGGTTTTTCTGTTTTACACCTTGGCTCATAAGTTTGTCATGTAGGCAAGAAACAACTAAGAATAAATCCAGTACCTCTCAGTAATTCAGTTTGCTTTAAATAGGGTGTGGTACTAACATCAGTTCCAGTGAAATGCTATGAAAGCTGTAACTCACAGGCAACTCATTATGGTTCCCAACGAGTCCACCCTAGCCCCAATCACTGCCTCTATTTCAGATGTATAGAATATTTTCCAGGCTGGAAGGTATTTAAGGTGGGGGGAATACAAGTAAAAGTTCCACCTGGGGTAGCCTGAATGTCTTTCCCCCACCGCTTATCTTCTAGGGAGAGAGCACCAGTCCTCCCTTCTTTAGTGTTCAAGGCTCCCCATTCTGATTTAAAGGGCAGTCCCATTTCCTTCTTCTACACCAAAAAAGGAAGATCAAAATAATATAAGGAAAAAAGAGTTGTTGTTAATATGCTCATGGTGTTTCTGAGCTAATTCCAGCTCTCACAGGTTCATTGGGCTCGACTAGGACACAGAGGAAAATGCTGGGTGTCTGTCCTCCACTTCCTGCTTCAGAGCAATTCCTGGGTTCACGTGTGAGCCGCCGCTCACCTCCGCTGCCTGGAACAAGCTCCCTGCTGCAAGCTCTATCTCCAGGAGAGCTTGTTGGGGCTCAAGGTAGACTAGAACCCCTGGAGGGTGAGGAAGCTCAGTGGCTCAGTAGGGAGCATTCCTGCCATCATCTGCCGCCATCGAGTCCAGAACCGGAAGCTGACATTTGAATGATTTTTTTTTGTTCAAAACTGCAGGCAGGTTTCACACAGTTAACTGAGGAGTTGGGTTCCTCTAGCCCATGAGAAGACGGAAGGTCCCAGTGTGGTTTTGACTTTCCTTGAGGTGGAAACTGATACTCTTCAGCAAGTGTCTAGGCTACCACAGAATAAGTTTGTCAAGCCCCAGGAGTTGATTGCAGAGGTGAGCTGTAAATCTAAATTCTCCCAGCAGGAGCTTCAACAGCTTGTCAGGCATCTCAATTTTGCCTGCAAAGTGAAGGCACCAAGGTGGGCATTAATTTGACAAGCTGTGTGTGGCCATGATGGGCCTCAGGCAGCCTCACCACAGGACTAGGGTTACCAGGGGTAATAGTGTGGACCTGCAGATATGGAAGGAATTTCTGCAGTCCTACAATGGCATGTCCTTTTGCAGGGATGACCTCAAGTTGCAAGTGGAATTGCAAATTGCTTCTGATACCGCAGGCTCCTCAGGTTTTGGTGTCTATTTTTAAGGACACTGGTGTACTGAGGACTGGCCAGAAGATTGGATCCAGGCAGATTGGATCATGGACCTGATGTTTCTGGAGTTTTTTCCCATTCTGGTTGTGGTTTGGATTTGAGTGGAGGACCTGGCCAACCAAACTGTGCAATTTTAGCGTGATAATTTGGCCACAGTGCAGGTAATGAATTTACTCACATCCAGGTCCCCAAGGGTCATGGTGCTGGTCCAGGCCTTCATCCTTCAGTGCCTCCAGTACAACATACATTTTTGGGCTTGGCATGTTTTGGGGGTCAGTAATATAGTCACTGACTCTCTGCCTCGAAAACAGGTGGAGAGATTCTGTCAGCTGGCTCCGAGTGCAGATTTCTGCCTCTTAAGGATTCCAGTGGACCTGTGGGGGATTGGGCTGAGGCTGAAAGGGCAATGAGCAAGAGGCCAGGCCAGCAATTTGTAGCACTTAGAAGGCTAGCAAGGCTTCATCAGGTGTGGCCCATTCCTGTCTCCCATCTGATTCAATTCTGCATAGGTTTGAAAGGTAAGGGTATGTCAGTTCTTCTATCTTATTTTCTTCTTATAGGTTTTTCTGTTTCTACACCTTGTCTCATAAGTTTGTCAAGTTTGTCGATCAGAGTTAAGCTTTCAGCTCTTTCTTTTGCAAGCAAAGCTGGTGGTTGGAAGGATGATACAGGTGATTTCTGAATTCAAAAGATGCTTGATGGCTGGGCTAGGGAGAATGGCATGCCACAGGATCAAGGGAAACCCCTTTCCTCCTCTATTCTGTGAGGATTAAAGGCCCAATGAGCCTCTCTCTTCACAGACAACTATGAGGCCTCTCTTTTCCATGAGGCTTCTTTGGTACCCTTTTTTGAGGTTCTCACAGTTAGCGAGCTGGTAGCCAGCTCACATTGGGATGTGTCCTGTCATGCCCTGTTATTGCAGGATGTCCAGGCTGGGGGAAATGGAGTGTGACTTCAGGTTAGATGCTTGGGTTTGTTTTTGACACACCCAGATATATGGGTTGATATTTCTAACCTGTATAGGGCAGATGGGGTGCACTTAAATGACATAGGCAATGATATTTTTCTTGAGTGTTGTGGGCAGCCTTGGGGCTGTCTGGGGGGAACTGAAATCCAGAGCAGAGGCTTGGCCTTGACCATGGTGGTGTAGTGTGGGTAGGAAAGTAGAAATGGTGAGCACCACAGCATTTTCCTGTTTGAAATAAAGGGACTACCAGGAAAAGTCTTCTGGCCTTGCAGCTCAGGGCTGGGAATGGCTGGTCTTCCTTTGGAGCACCCAGGGTTTTGGTCGATCCTTGCAGGCCATGTAGCTTGGGGGTGGCAGACAGGCTACCAACTTGCCAGGCCACTGACTGAGAGCCAAATGGATGGATCAAAATCAGGGCAGGTATCTCACCCAACTGAGGGCAGAAGGTGATAATGTATTGATATCTGCCCTGCTCTTCCTGCAATAGGAGGTATCCCCTTGCTTATTTTCCTTGTTAAATCCATACCTATGTCCATATTTTCATTCCGACTGTGGGGGCAATCCAGATTCTCATCCTGGAGCCTCACCATTGCAAGGATTAACTATCCACCCATTGATTGGATCAATATGTGTTCAAGTCAGGAAAAAGAGATTGAGTTTCTAGACACTCTCAAGGACTGTGCTATGGAACAGATTGCTATCAGGAGAGAGGCAATCCTGATTTGGTCCTAAGTAACGCCCAAGACCTGGTGAGAGATGTAAAATGATTGCACCGCATGGGAACAGTGACCATAATGTTATTGAGTTCAACATTTGTATAAATAGGGAGTTGCTCAAACAGACTGACACAACCACTTTTTACTTTAAAAGGGGTAACTTCTCTGATATGAGGGGACATGTGAGGAGGAAACTGAAAGGAAAAGTAGAAAGGGTCCAAATCTTTGGGTAAGCTTGGAGACTATTTAAAACTACAATCCTAGAAGCTCCAAAAAAATATATACCACAGGTTAGGAAAGGCACAAATAGGTATAGAAAAAAGCCTGCATGGTTAACAAACAAAGTAATGGAAGCTGTAAAAGGTAAGAAGGATCCCTTTAAGCAGTAGAAAGCTAGTCTCAATGAGGTTGATAAAAGGGAAGGCAGGCTGTGGCAAATAAAATGCAAGTCTGTGATCAGGCAGGCAAAAAGGGAATATGAGGAGCATATAGCAAAAAATATAAAGACCAACAATCAAACTTTCTTCAAATACATGAGAAGCGGGAAATGAGCCAGAGAGGCAGTGGGGCCCTTGGATGACCAAGGGGTAAAAGGAGTACTAAAGGATGATAGGGAAATGGCTGAGAAGCTGAATGCATTTTTTGCCTTTGTCTTCACTGTGGAGGATGAGAAGTGCTTGCCCACTCCAGAACCGCTGATTTTGGGAGGGGTGTTGAAAGACCTGAGTCAAATTGAGGTGATGAGAGAGGAGGTCCTACAACTTAAAAACTGATAAATCACCACCAATGTGAACTTGTGGACCTCCTGACAAAAATATGTAATCTTTCTTTAAAATCTGCCCATTCCTGAGGACCTGAAGGTAGCTAATGTCACTCCCATCTTTAGACAGGGAGTGATGTCTGACGTCAATACCTGGTAAGTTGGTGGAAACTGTTATTAAGGAAAGAATTAGAAGGCACATTGATGAACAAAAACTATTGAGGCAGACTCAACATGGGTTCTGTAAGGGAAGATCTTGTCTCACTAAACTGTTAGTGTTTTTTGAGGGAGTGAACAAACATGTGGACAAGGGGGACCCAATAGATGTTGTTTACCTTGACTTCCAGAAAGCTTTTGATAAAGTTCCTCATCAAAGGCTCCTAAGTAAGCTCAATAGTCATGGGATAAAAGGACAAGTCCCCTTGTGGATCAAAAACTGGCTAATTAATAGGAAACAAAGAATGAGTATAAATGGGCAATTTTCTCAGTGGAGGGTGGTAAGCAATGGGGTACCACAAGGATCAGTATTGGGTCTTTTTAACTTGTTTATTAATTATTTGGAGTTGGGAGTAAGCAGTGAAGTGGCTAAATTTGCAGATGACACAAATTTGTTCAGGGTGGTGAAAAGTAGGGAGGATTGTGAGGCACTCCAAAGGGATCTGTCGAGGATGGGCAAGTGGGCATCAACGTGGCAAATGGGGTTCAATGTGGCCAAGTGCAAAGTGATTGGAGCCAAAAATCCTAACTATAATACACATTGATGGGGTCCGAACTGGCAGAGACTGACCAAGAGAGAGATCTTGGAGTCATAGTAGATAACTCAATGAAAATGTTGGGACAGTGTGCAACTGCAATAAAAAAGGCCAACACTATGCTGGGGATTATTAGGAAGGGAATTGAAAACAAATCAGCCAGTATCATCATGCCCCTGTATAAATCAATGGTGCAACCTCATTTGGAGTACTATGTACAGTTCTGGTCACCACACCTCAAAAAGGATATTATAGCATTGGAAAAAGTGCAGAAAAGGGCAACTAGAATGATAAAAGGGTTGGAACACTTTCCCTATGAAGAAAGGTTGAAGCGCTTGGGGCTCTTTAGCTTGGAGAAACGACGGCTGAGGGGTGACATGATCGAGGTTTATAAGATTATGCATGGGATAGAGCAGGTTGAGAAAGAAGTACTTTTCTCCCTTTCTCACAATACAAGAACTCGTGGGCAACTCAATGAAAGTGCTGAGCAGTCAGGTTAGAACACATAAAAGGAAGCATTTCTTCACCCAAAGAGTGATTAACACATGGAATTCACTGCCACAGGAGGTGGTGGCGGCTATAAGCATGGACAGCTTCAAGAGGGAATTAGATAAGCATATGGAGCAGAAGTCCACCAGTGGCTATTAGCCACAAGGTATAGATCGGAACTCTCAGTGTGGGGCGAATGATGCACTGTTATTCTTGGTTCCTGGGGGGGGCAACAATGGGAGGGCTTCTAGTGTCCTGGCCCCACTGCTGGACTTCCTGATGGCATCTGGTATTTTTGGCCACTGTGTGACAGAGTTTTGAACTAGATGGGCCATTGGCCTGATCCAACATTGGCTTCTCTTATGTTCTGATGAAGAAGACTAGAGAAGAAAGGTACCAGAATATCCAATTCATAGGCTGCTCGATCCCCATCTCAGACTAGACAGGCATATGGCTGGTGTAGACTGACAAACCATTGACGTCAGTGAAATTACCTGCATGCTAGTAATCGAGAAGAGAATATGCTCACAGATAAGGCTGACAGGATTGTGCTATACCACACCCTTCTGAAATAACTATTGTTCTGCCAAATTTTAGCTCAATAAGCTCTAAACAATTTGTTCTTCTAGTTCTAATAAGTTTGTGGAAGAAATCTGAGCAGAATACAAGTGTTCTCAGCAGTATGCTCCCTCTTAAAACAGATGGCACTGTGTCAGTAGGCAACTGGGAACTCAAACCAGGGATTCTAGAAGCCATAAGGAAGTACTTTGCCTGTTCCGCTATGATAGCAATTTGGCAAAAAGAAAAGAAGGCTAGATACCAACCATGCTGGCAACCAGCAGAAGTACAGTTGCCAGATCCAATCTTCTCCCTGGAGCAAGGATTAGGGAGTGTTCCACTTTTCCATATCATTTAAAGAGAAACTTCCCTTTAATGGTGTGTGTGGGGGAAGCAAGGGCCAAGCACTCCTGCCTGGCAAGAGGCAAAATTGCCTCTTGCTAGGCAGGATCCTACAGCCCCCACTTGGGAAAAACAGGTGCCCAGCTCTTCTGTGCCATGCAAGACAGGAGCTGACAGCCCCCACTCTGGAAGGTTGGACATGTGGGCCGGTCCCTGCCGGCAGTGAGCACTTAAAGGGGTCCCTTTATGTGCTCACAGCCCATGGGCCCATTCTCCAAGTGGCATTGCTGCTTGGAGATCGGGCACATAGGGCCTTTGTGTGAGCACTTAAAGGGGTCCCTTTAAGTGCTTGCAGCTGGCAACCCCACGGGCCTGATCTCCAAGTAATAATGCCGCTTGGAATTCAGGCACGCTGCTGGCATCTTCCCCTCTCCCTCCCCTCTCTTAAGAGAGAAGGGAGAGGGGTGGTGGTAGGCAGGGGTCATTTCATAGAAAAAGAGCTGCAGAAGCTCATTAGCATATGGTAAGTTAATGAGCTGTTAGGCTATTAGCATGTGCCACACCCCCTGACATCACCGGAAGTGATGTCAGAAGGGGAAGCAAAAGGGGGGGAAGCATCTTCAAAAGCCTCCCCTTCCCTTCCCAGCCAGCCTGCCAAGGTGGGGGAGGAGTGAAGAGAGAAGGGGTTTAAAGTTTAAACTTCTTCTCACTAGAGTCGGGATGCAGGAGGACAGAGGGAAAGAAAGAGAAGGAAAGAAGGAAGAAAAGAAAGAAAGAAGGGACAAAGGAGGGAAAGAGGAAAAGGAGAGAAGGAAAGGGGGAAAGAAAGGGAGAAGGAAAGGAGGGGAAGAGGGAAAGAAAGAAAGAAAGAAAGAAAGAAAGAAAGAAAGAAAGAAAGAAAGAAAGAAAGGAAGGAAGGAAGGAAGGAAGAAAGAAAGAAAGAAAGAGAGGCAAAGAGAAGGAGAGAGCTCAGGGGAGGCTCTCCCACCCCAGCAAGGCCCCTGCCAGACCGCACACTTACCGCGATCGGAGAGCTTTCACTGGCGGGGGCTCTTCGAGCATTTCCATCGAGGCTGCAGCCACTTCCGCGCGGGCCAGGCACCCCGACTGGGGGCGGAGCTTGCCACCACTGCCATTTGTGGTGGCTCCTGAGCTGCCGGAGCAGAGCTCTGGCAGGCTCCCGGCCCCAAAAGACCCCTGGCTGTGGGTGTTTGGGCTTGGGGGCAGGGCTTCCCCCACTCGCCAACTGGCTGGTGGTGGGTGGAACCCCCCCAAAACAGATAATCCCTGCCAGACCAGGAGGTCTGGCAGCCCTAAGCAGAAGGCACACACTGCAGCTCCGTGGCTCAGGAACTGTTAGGTGGCAAAAGACCAAGAGGACCTTACTGTAACAGGCAATTTCTGTCAACTGAGGGAATCCACAGTCTCCTATGATTTTGGGGAAACCAGGTTTATTTTTAACTATAAAGCTTCCCCTCAGTTACTAGATAATCTAAAGGTAGTGAGTGTCTAGGCTTTGGGTTTGCTGCTGTGAGGTAAGTTTTGTGGTGCAATGGTGCACAAGTAGAACATGTAGGTCATTCAGGCAGGAATTATATACTCAGAACAAAGAAGATTCATTTATTTACAGGTAGGTTTCCAGGAACAGATCAGCTGCACAGGTCTTCAGACAGACAAAAGAAAAACTTGGCTGAAGCACATTAAGTTAGAGAGTAGTTTCAGTTTTCCTTAGTACTTTCCAGCACAAACAGGCTTTAACTGATTAGCCACTAGGTTGGATCCTAACAAACACACAGGATTCTGCTCACGCCAGCCTGCTGTCTCCCAAGAGTCAGACTAAATGGCATAAAGTCCGCTTATTGCCAGAGACAAGTCTAACAACTGGGGACTCTACTCTGTCAGAAGTGCAGCCAAACCTCTCTAGACCTGCAGCTACAGTGGGGCATTTCGGGGCCTGGCCCCTTGACTTCCTGGGAAGGCCCTGCAACTTCCCCTCCTGCCAGCAGCCCTGGTGGGCTGTGGGCAATGCTCCCTCTAAGCTGTGGAGTTTTATGAGCAAAAATTCTACTTTGTGAGCTACTGGCATTAAAGTTGTGAGTAAGCGATTTGGCTATTGCATAAATTAGTTTGCTCTGGAGCCATACTTCCTGAGCAAAGACAAAAATGTGTCAGCTGGAGGCTAAAAAACTGTAAGCTAGCTCACACTAACTCAGCTTAGAGGGAACACTAGCTGTGGGCCCTGGCGGTATGAGGCAACCGCAGAAAAAAGCGGCATGCGGCAGCCAGGTGGGTGGAATCTAAACAAAAACACTACATAATCCTTGAAATGGACATATTTGTATGCTGTGGCTGCAGTCAGTGAATTCTTGGAGCAGGCTTGTTTTTGTTGATTTTGCATTTAGATTATCCCAGGTTTGGGGGACTTGGAGGGTTGTGGAGGCAGGAGGGAGAGGGCACTTCCTGCTGCCCTCCCTCCTTTCTGCTGAGCTCATTTCCATATTTGCGCCTCCCACAGCTGTGAAGGGGGGAATCTTTGTAGGGACTTTGCAGCATTCCAATACGTCCTTGTGCTTGTCTCCATCTCCAGGGAAAAGTAAGCAATCCATTGATCGCTCCACTGCCAGTGCTCAAAGGGGCAGGCAGGGGGAGAGATATTTGTTGATCTTGGCATCTCATGAGTTGCTGGGGATGGGGAGGAGGAGAAACCAAAACTAGGCTGGCACAAGGAAAATCTGCCTCCTCTGCCTGGCAGGATTTCCCGGTGTGCTCTTTTTGCCTCTGTTTTTTCACCTTGCCCCTCTCTCTCCCCCGCCCCATTTCGCCTTCCCAGAGTGCAAATCAAAAAAGACAAATCAGCATTTTTCTCTCTCTCAATAAAAAAAAGAACCTCTGGTGCCCCTTGAGAGGAGGGTTGCTGAACTCGGGCTCCTTGCAAAGAAGTGGATGTCCCTTTGAGGCAAGGTGGGGCCGGCGGGTGCAAGGAGGTAGAAAGATTTTTTTTTCAATCCTAGATGGCTCCCCCACTCCCACTCCCACCACCTTGGGCAACCTTGGCTGCTGCAAACCAAGGGCAAATCCCCCCTCTCTTTGAAATCAGCTTGAAATTCACCCACCTCTACAATATGGGAAATAATCCTGCTCCATTTGGCAAGCATGAGTTTATTTTAATTTAATTTTATCATTGTCCCCTGACTTATTTAAAGGCCCCCCCAAATCAAAAAATCCTGGCTACAGGCCTGAACCTCTCTGCCACACTACCAAGCAGAGTTACCCTTTACTCTGTCTGCTCTTTTCCGGAGCCAGACCCGAAGACTCACAGCTTGCCTACCTGAAACATGAATCTTACAGGGTGCCATTCAAAGTCTCATCAGCTTGCTGTTCTGCAATTAGCACAATAGGTGGTGTATTCTCCTCCACCAGACAGTGTGGTTCCCTAGGCAATGTTAGCTCTTGGGCTGCTGTGTTGCAATTTCCCTCTCCTGAGGAGTTCTCTCTGGCTGCAGGCCTAGCTTCTGACATTATTCAGTATTTTATGTTCAGTATTTTTTGTCGCCACATTGACCTTCTTGACATGTCTTGTCAAATCATTGCCAATCAGAACTGATGATGGGATTTCCCCACACAACTGCACCTCCTTGTCTCCTGACCAGTTTTTGTATGTGAGCCCCTCTCAATCCTTTGTAGCCATTTCCTTTCCAAGTAAATACTGCTTAGGCCCCACTAGTTCTGGCTTTATTTTGGTCACTTAACTCCTGGATCTCTCCAGCCAACAACTTAGGTATTGTTCACTTCAACTGGTTCCATATATTCATTTGTAATCCCTTCAGGCACCTTCCACACACTACATACATGAGAGGTTCCTACTTCAGAGGGAATTGCTGTTTCTGTCCCTTAGATGTTTTGAAGTGCCTCTGCTTGCATAACCACATTTAGTTGCCCCACATTTTCCTTTACTAGTTTGGAACATTTGCATTTTATGTGACCAATCTCTCTATAGTTACAACACCTCAGTTCCTCAATTTATATCCTAGTCTGGGGAGTCTGGTTTGCGGGGTTGGTTTTCTAGATTATTTTTTTTCCTGAGAGAGCCAGGCTCATTTCTATTGATTCCCTGAGGTAAAATATGGTCCCTCCAAATCCTCCACAAGGGAGTTTTGTCCCATACAATCCATTGATACTTTCGGGGTATGACCATGTAAAACTGTTCCAGCAGTATTAAATTCATTACTTGATCTCTAATTTTGCCACTGCCAACCAACGATTTAACAGTCTGTCTAAATGACACGCCAACTGACAATAGTTTTCATCTGATTTTTTTTTTGAAGTTCTCTAAATTATTTTCTGTTTCGTTCAGCAGTTAATATATATCTCTGTCTCACCTTTCTTTGAACAGACCATAGTCTAAGGACTCTTAATTCCTCATTTCACAGTAGATGTCATTTAACCCCCCTCCATCGCATATTTGTGCGAAGATATAAATAATCCTTTCATAGTCAGCCTCTTGAAAATCTTTACAAGCCCTTTCAAAGCTAACAAAAAACACCTCCTTCAATATTGTCTCCTTTTTGAAATTTTGGAAATGTCTTTTGATCAATGTAGTAGGTTTTACTACTTAATTTAGTATTTCCCAACTCAGCCCTTAATTGTAATTTTTCCATTTTTAATTTATTTAATTAATCTCATGTTGCCTTTGGGTTTCTCTCTCTTTTAATTCCATTTCCCTTTGGGCTTCTGTCTCTTTTAATTTCAGTGTCTCTGGTTCTTTCTCTTTTGCTAATTTAGCCATTTCGATTTCCTGCCTTATTTTCCAGATCTCTACTTGGTCAGTATTCACAAATTCTACCACATCTATTGCTGTCCCCTGTGGCCACTTACTTAGCTTCAATCCTCTCAAGTGCTTTTAATCAAGAGACATTCTGAGCCTTTTTACTAAGCAATTGGTTCCTGGATCATCCCACAGATATTGATTCTGAAACATTGGAACCAGGGCTCCTCCCCATGCCTCCATGAAGTTTGAAGGAAATTTCTCAGACCCCTGTGGATGAGAGGACTCAAGCTTCTGCTCTCCAATGTAGGAGAAGACATGTGTTGATAATTGGGGATTCCCTACTGAGAGGGTTAGAAGCTAGTGTTCCCTCTAAGCTGAGTTAGTGTGAGTTAGTTCACAGTTTTTTAGCCTCTGGCTCACACATTTTTGTCTAAGCTCAGGAAGGACGGTTCCAGAGCAAACTAATTTATGCAGTAGCCAAATTGCTCACTCACAACTTTAATGCCAGTAGCTCACAAAGTAGAATATTTGTTCACAAGACTCCATGGCTTAGAGGGAGCACTTGTAAGCTAAAGTATGCCAACCGGACTTGTTGTCTCAAGAAGTAGGCTGTCTACTGGGTTCACACATCCAGGATGTGACAGAAGGGGTAGAAAGACTAATCAAACCCATGGATTATTATCCCTGCTTGCTCATCCATGTGGGACCAAATGATACTGCCTGGCATAGCCCAGAACATATTAAAATAGGCTATGTGACTCTGGGTAAAAAGGTGAAGGAATTGGGAGCGCAGGTTGTATTTTCATTAGTCAAAGGCTGTGGCTTAGGAAGGGAAAATGTATTTTCTTCTTCCTGTCAAAGGCCATGGCTTAGGAAGGGAAAGAAGTATACTGCAAATAAATGGCTGATTACATAGATGGTGTCATCAGGAAAGGTTTGGATTTTTGGACCATGGCTTATGCTTTCAGGATGAAGCTCTTCTATCAGAAGATGGTTTGCACCTCACAAGAGTAGGAAAAAATGTGTTTGGTATGAGCCTTGCAAACCTAGTAAGGAGGGCTTTAAACTAAATCCTATGGGGGAGTGGCACATATGCTAGGTAACATTAACTCAGATGTAAGTATAGAAAAGGAAACCTCAGGGTGCCTAAAACATGGATTCTGATGTCTCTACACTAATACACAGAGTATGGGAAACAAGCAGGAGGAAACTGGAAGTCCTAATACAGAAAGGGGACTATGACCTAATAGGCATTACTGAAACTTGGTGGGATGACACTCACAATTGGAATATTAGGATTGAGGGGTACAGCTCATTTAAAAGGGGCAGACAAATAACGAAGGTGGAGGAGTAGCATTATATGTAAAGGAGGTGAGAAAATATGTGAAACTGAGCATGGAAATCCAGTTGAGAGTCTCTGAATAAAAATAAAAGGAGTAAGAAATAATAGTGATATTATGGTGGGGGTCTGCTATAGACCACCGAGCCAAGCTGGATGAGACACTTCTAGAACAGATTACAGGGTTATCGAAGAGAGGGGACACGGTGGTCATGGGGTATTTCAATTACCCAGAGATCTGTGCTAATAACGAGAGGTCAAAAAAATTCCTGAGTTGTCTTGCTGACAGCTTCATTTCCCAGAAAGTGGAGAGGGAAACAAGGGGCTCTGCTATCTTGGACTTGATTCTTACCAACAGGGAAAAACTGGATGACGAGGTGAAAGTAGTGGGCACTCTAGGTAGTAATGATCATGTAATTTTGGAATTTCCAGTCTTGGGGAAGGTAAACGCTGTACGTAGACATATAGGTTGGACTTCAGGAAAGCAAATTTTAAGAAACTTAAAATTATGTTGCGTAGAATCCCATGGTCAGAAATGCTTAAGGAGAAAGGAGTTCAGGAGGGATGACAGTTTCTTAAAAACCAATTAGCGCAGGCACAATCACTATCAATTCCTGTGAGTAGGAAAAATGGAGAAGCCTAAAGAAGCCAAGGTGGTTCCATAAACAGTTTTCTAAAGACTTTATAAATAAAAAAGGCTCATTTAGAAAGTGGAAGGAGGGCCTTATAACCAAGGATGAATATAAACAAATAACCATTGCTTGTAAAGAGAGAGTTAGGAAAGCTAAAGCTCAGTATGAGCTTAGGCTACCAAGAGATACTAAAAATAGCAAAAAGGGATTCTTTTCTTATGTTCAAAGTAAGAAAAAGAGCAAGGACATGGTAGGCCCACTGTGAGGTCAGTAAATTGTAACAGGTGATGAAGTGAGGGCAGAACTGCTCAATTCATACTTTTTTTCGGTCTTCTCTTGTGAGGGAAACAGTGCTCAATATGGCAAAAATAGAACACATGATGAGGGAAGGGAGTTGTGGCCTAGGATTGGCATGGGGTAGTACATAAACGCCTAGTTTCTTTAAATGAAACTAAGTCCTCAGGGCCAGATGAACTGCATCCAAGAACTCACAGATGTAATTTCTGAGCTTCTGTCCATTATTTTTTAGAATTCTTGGAGAACAAGTGAGATGACAGAAGACTGGAGGTTGAAGTTGTTGCAAACTTCAAGAGGGGAAAAAGGAGGATTCGGGTAACTACCGACCCATCAGATTGACATCTATACCTGGAAAAGTTTTAGAACTGTCATTCCTTGAGCACTTAGAAAGGATGGCTGTGATTACTAAGAGCCAGCATGGGTTTCTCAAGAACACGTCATGTCAGACTAACCTTATCTCTCACCCCCGCCCGAAAGTTACTCCCTTGCCGAATCAGGGGGATGCTGTAGACATAGTTTATCTTGATTTCAATAAGGCTTTTGGTAAGGTTCCACATAATATTCTTGTTGGCACACTGGAAAAATGTGGTTTTAATCCTATGACTGTTAGGTGGATTTGTAACTGGTTGACAGATTGCACCCAAAGACTGCTTCTTAATGGTTCCTCATCCTCTTAGAGAGGAGTGACAAGTGGAGTGCCTCAAGGATCTGTCCTGGGACCTGTTTTGTTCAACATCTTTATAAATGGATGAAGGAATAGAGGGAATGTTTATTAAATTTGCAGAGGATACTAAATTGGGAGGGATAGCAAATACGGTAGAAGACAGAGTCAGGATACAGGATGATCTTGACAGGCTGCAAAACTGGGCTAAAACAAATAAAATGAATTTCAGTGGGGATAAATGTAAAGTTCTGCATTTAGGTAAGCGAAATCAAATGCATAATTTTAGGATGGGGGAGACTTGTCTTAGCAGTTGTATGTGCAAAAAGGATCTAGGGGTTTTAGCACACCATACACTGAGCATGAGTCAGCAGTGTGATGCTGTAGGTGAAAAGTCAAATCCAATTTTGTGCTATATCAACAGAAGTATAGTGTCCAGATCATGCAAGGTGATGGTATTGATTTACTTTGCTCTGGTTAGACCTCACTTAAAATATTACATTCAGTTTTGGGGACCATAATTTAAGAAGGATATAGACAAGCTGAAACATGTCCAGAGGAGGGCAACAAAGATGGTGAGGGGTCTGGAGACCAAGTCCTGTGAGGAAAGGTTGAAGGAGCTGGGTATATTTAGCCTGAAGAGGAGATGACTGAGAAATGATATGATAACCATCTTCAAGTACTTGAAGGGAGGTGGTGGGCTCTCTTTCTTTGGAGGTTCTCAAACAGAGGCTAGATGGCCATCTGACAGCAATGCTGATTTTGTGAATTTAGGCAGATCATGAGGCAGGGCAGGAAGGGTTGCATCATTGCTTAGTTCTTGTGGCCCTTTCTTACATGCCCAGGGAAACGCTAATCACCACTTTGGGGCCAGGAAGCAATTTTTCTCCAGGCCAGTTTGGCAGGAGATCCCAGAGGGTTTTTTTTGTCATCTCTTGGGCATGGAACAGCAGTCACTGGAGATATTTATGAATTTCCTGCGTTGTGCAGGGGATTGGACAAGATGACCCTGGAGGTCCCTTGCAACTCTATGATTCTGTGATTCTATTTCCAGTCACCTGCGGGCAGTGCGCCATGTTTGTCTTCCTCCCTGAAGACAAGACAGGTTTGGAGCCTGGAGGAAATGATTACTACTCTCGATGAGATCAAGGAAGGGGAGGAACTGTTTAACAGAAGCCTTGATGTCCTGCATAGGGAAGAAGAGACCAGTCAAAGGGACAACAGTGTGGTTGACTGTCCTGACAAGACTCCTTAGAGCGCTACAGCACAGCCCAAAAGCATCGAGCAAGATGGCACTCAGTGCCATTAGAACTAAGGAATTGATTCCAGACCCTTGCGTTGGAGGCACATATGAAAACACTGCCAGTGAAAGTATCACTAACATAAGGAAGACAGAAAGAGGACGACAGGGAGATACAAAGAAATGGTGCTGGAAAGAAAACAAGATGGTGTTGATCATAGGTGACTCCCTGGTGAGGGCTATGGAATGTCACGTATCCAGGCCTAACCCCCCGGCCTGAGAGTTGTGCTGCTTTGCAGGAGCGAAAATTAAAGATATTACAGACAGTACCCCTAAATTCATCAGACCTCCAGAGCATTACCCAATTGTGATGGTCCATGTTGGAACCAACAACATGGACAAGAACAACATCTATAGCATTAAGGCTGACTATGAAGCTCTCAGGGGGAAGCTGAAGGGAATGGGGGTACAGGTGGTGTTCAATCTTTCCTGTTATAGGAAGGGGAATACAACAGGATAATGGAAGTGAACCACTGGCTGCATTGGTTATGCCGGCAGGAGCAATTTGGATTCTGGAACCATGGGCTAGGTTTTCTGGATGACAACCTACTATTATGTGATTGACTTTACCTGTCAAGGTCAAGGAAGAATGTGTTTGGTGGAAACCTGGGGAGATTTATCAAAAGGGCTTTAAACTGACATCACAAGGGGAAAGAGACAATCAACATAGGGATTTAAATAAAGGAGAGCAAACAACAGAGGCCCATCTGGGATGTCTGGGTCTAATGCAGCCAAAGGTGGAGGGCTTCAGGTGTCTATGTACCAATGCCCAAATCTTGGACAATAAGAAGGAAGAGCTGGAGATTCTAATGTAGACAAAGGGATATGATTTAGTAGGCATTACAGAGACTTGGTGGGATGATTCCCAGGACTGGAATGTAATAGTGGATGGATAGGAATTATTCAAGAAAAACCAAAACAGTCAAAGGGGAGGTGGAGTGGCACTGTATGTGAGAACGGGGTTTGTTTGTCAGGAAATAATGCAGAAGAAGGGTGACAGCCTAGTGGAAAGTATCTGGGTGAGGATAAGGGAAGGAAGGACACACAGTATTGTGGCTGGAGTCTGCTACAGACCTCCTGACCAGGGCAAAGAGGTGGATGCTGCCCTCCTTGAACAGCTTAACAGGGTATCCAAACAATATGACCTGGTAGTTATGGGAGACTTCAACTTCCCTGATGTGTGCTGGGAGACAAACTTGGCAAAGCATCCACAGTCACACATGTCCCTGACCTGTCTGGCCAACAACTTCCTTCATCAAATGATGGAGGAAATTATGAGAGGCTCGGCCTTACTCAGCTTAATATTGACCAACAAGCAAGAGATGGTAGATGGAGTGAAGGTGGTGGGGAAGTAGCCACACATGTATGTTAAATTTCAATAAGGCAGATTTTAATAAACTTAGGGGCATGAGGAGAACGATTCCATGGGCAAGACTGCTGGAAGGGAAGGGAGCAAGTGAAGGGTTGTTGTTGTTTAGTCACACAGTCAAGTCCGACTCCTTGTGACCCTATGGACCACATCATGCCAGGCCCTCCTGTCTTCTGTCATGTTCATTGCCTCTATAACACTGTCTAACCATCTCATCCTTTGCCGTCCCCCTCTTCTTTGACCTTCAGTCTTTCTTACCATCAGGGTCTTCTCCAGTGAGTGCTCCCTTCTCATTTGGTGGCCAAAGTATTTGAGCTTCAGTATCTGGCCTTCCAGGGAACAGTCAGGGTTGACTTCTTTTAGAATTGACTGATTTGATCTCCTTGCAGTCCAAGGGACTTTTTTTATAATTTAACTGTCTCTAGGGACAGAATTTTATTAAATTTTACGGAAAACATTACACAACATTACAAACAAAAAACAATAAAAACACATACATAAAACACAAAAAAGAGGGTAACAAAGCCTCATAATTAGCGCCTTAACTATGCCTAACCCCCCCCCAGATTTGTTAGTTTTATAATAAGTGAGTATATCTCATTTCATTCACTTCTCTATTATAGGGTTATCTAAGTATATTTTGTCTAATAAATTGCCGTTCCATCATATTTGCCTACACATAAGCATTATACCAATTATAAAATTGTAACCATGTATTCTGAAATACAGAGTCCGAGAGACCTTTCATCAATAAAATCAATTTGTCAATTTCAGCTGCTTCTAGAACTTTATTAAGATACTAGGAATAAGGCCCGTTGTGGAAATAAATACAACGGGCTCTAGAAAGAGGCTCTGGGAGAGTGCCCCAGCTTTGGGCACTCAGTGACAATTTGCTGTGGCAATCTCAGCAGGGTATAATGACAGAGTCCACCATTTTCTCCAGAGGATCTGATCTTTGCTACCTGAAGAGCAGTAGTAATTTTGAGTGATCTCCAGCCCACCCCCAAGATTGGTAACAGTGGTTCCCCAGGAGGGAGTGGCTGGTTTGGAGGGTGGAGTCTATGGCATTGTACCTGTCTGAGGTCCCACCCCTCCTCAGCACTCACCTTCTCCAGGTTCGACCCCTCAAATCTCCAGGAATTTCCCAACCTGGAGTTGACAACCCTATCTCCCTCCCAGCCAACCATCAACCTACCTTTAGTTTTCCATCTCCTCCCCCTCCCTCCTAGAGAGCAGTTGTAATTTTGAGTGATCTCCAGCCCCCACCTGGAGATTGGCAACAATGGTTCCCCATCAGGGAATGGCTGGATTGGAGGGTGGAGCCTATGGCATCATACCTGTCTGAGGTGCCACCCCTCCTCAAACCTCACCCTCTCCAGGCTCCATCCCTCAAATCTCCAGGAATTGCCCACCTGGAGTTGGCAACCTGAACAGGACTGGGCCCAATGAGTTTTCCCCCAAAGGCCAACATAGGTGTGGAAAGGGCCTTTTACTGACAGAGGAGAAAGTACAGGTGCCAACTCTGATTAGGGAAATACCTGGAGATTTGGGGGGTGGATCCTGTGGAGGGCAGCATTTGGGGTGTGTGTGGAAGGACTCAGCAGGGTATATTTCCATAGAGTCTACCCTCCACAGCAACCATTTTCTCCCGGGGAACTGATCCCTGTCATCTGGAGGTCAATTGTAACAGTGGGAGATCTCCAGGTCCCACCTGGAGGTTGGCAACCCTAGGGGAAAGTCAGCCACACAGCGGGGAGTTGAAGAAAATGGTCTGATGGTCACTGGCCCACCTCGTTAGCCAGCCATGCTGAAGCTAAGCAGGAGAAAGAGCCTTTTTCCATTTATTCTGACAGGAAAGTGGCCGTTGGGGAGGGGGTTATGGGGGCGGTTAAGCTGAAAGTCCTTTGTTTTCTTACTCACAGAACCAAGCTTGGCTGCCTACCAACAGCCACTGAGGGGACAGTCCCTCACAGGAGTCAAGAGAACTATCTTCCTCAGGAGACAGAGCTGTCTGCTAGGGGGAGTGGGTGGGGAAAAGGAGCAGACCCAGCACCCGGCCAATGGCACGCGAGTACTCTTGAGTGGCGGCTGATGGGCCAATGGCTGAGGGAGGGCATTTTACAGCCAATGGGAGCACATGGAATCTTGTGAAACCAAAAGATAAATATATTATAAGGAGAGATTCGTGCTTGGTGGGTATCTCAGACGTCTTCCAGTATTTGGCATACGCAATTCTTGCTGCTGTGGTTAGATATACAACCAGGTAATGATTATCTTTATTAAAGTCTCTCGATAAAATATTCAGTAATAGTACCTCTGGTGTGAATGGTATGACCGCACCTAACACCTCTTGAATCACTTAGTGAATCCATATCCAGTACTTTTTAGTTATTTCACAATGCCACTACATATGGTAAAACAAGCCCACCTTGTTTTCACATTTCCAACACTTATTTGAACATTTACTATTGTATTTCACTAATCTCTCTGGAATTACATACCATCTATAAAACATTTTATATACATTTTCTTTGTAAGCTGTACCTTTTGTAATTTTTACATTTTTCTTCCAAATTTGATCCCATTGCTCTAAATCTATATTGTGACCTATATTTCTCATCAAGTAAAAGCATATATATTCTTTTTATAAGTTTTTGGTCAGTAGATGTCATTATCTTCTCAGAAGCCTATTTTCTTATCTTTAGAGTATCTGGATTCTATTTGAGCTTTTTGCCCCACGATAAATCCTCCAATGGTTTCAACTCATTCTTCGAATTCAAAATGTCCTGATATCTTTTTGGTATCTCTTCCTCATAAATATTTGGTAACGTAAAAGCCTCCAAAGGGGCAATTAGTTTTGAATTCTTTGTATAAAATTACTTATATGTAGTTTCCCAAACCTTCAATAGGGAGGCCTGATGCCAATGTTGTTTGAAACATTTATGCATAGACATCTTCCCATACCATACAAATGTGTGCCATCCCATCATTAAATCATTGCCTTCTAGTTTTAAAGTTCTTTTTTCTTCTAGAATAATCCAATCCCTAATCCAAGCTAATGCTGTAGCTCTATAGTACGAAGTCCAGTTTGGAAATCCGAAGCCTCCTCTTTGCTTCAGTCTTATTCTAGGGTGCTTCCCTTGACAAATAAATTTTGAAACTAGCTGATCCAACTCTTTAAACATTTTTTGATTTTTCAGGATAAGCATTATCTGAAATAAGAATATCCATCTGGGAAGAACATTCATTTTAATTAGTGCTATTCGTCCCATTAGCGGTATCTGTAAGTTTTTCCATTTTTCTAAATCTTGTTTAGTTGTCTTCAAGAGTTCTTTATAATTGTTTTCTTGTAGGGCACTGCATTTATTTGTCATCATAATTCCCAAATATTTTATTTTTTCTTGTATCTGAAAGCCTGAAGTTTCTTGTAATTTTACCTTCTGGTTTTTTTTTTATATATATATATATATATATATATATATATATATATATATATATATATATATATATATATATATATATATAAAACTCTCCTAAAGAGGAGAGAATTTTATTCTTTTTATGAGAAAAGGGTAGGGTAGACAGCTGGAGAAAGAAAAAGGATGGAGTGAAATTTTTCTGTTAATAAGGGTTAGTTTTAGTTAGTACTGTTTTTAGTATCCATCGTGGTTAGAAGATCTTCTTTTTAACAATCCAAAGTCCAGAATAATTCTGTTAATGAAGTTAGTAAAGTCCATTGGGGTTAGTTATTAAACAGCTCCTTCCAGATGTTACACGAACAATCACAGCTCCAGTTCTTAAGTCTCTTCAACTAAAAGTTGCGTCCTCTTCATCTTGATGACTCCCGCTCCGTCACCTCTTTCCCCTGGGCTGCTGTCTTCATCGCTGCTTGCATTAATCCAAGGTTTGAGTGCTGCTTCCTCCATGCTGGCGTGTCTCTTCAGCAGTTTTGTTGCTTTGCAGATGGATTCCATCTTCTCTCGCTTCTCTTTTTCCTTATATTTCCGACCAGCAATTTTTACGGGCTCCATACTCACTACAGATGAAATTAGATCTCTGAATTGCCTGCTCGGCTCAGCAACCCCTTCTCCTGGCAGATTATTTTCCTTTATAAAAGCGGAGAAGGCTTTGAGAGCCATATCCGCCTCTTCTTTTGATTCATTCGCTTCACTGCCAGTTAGGGGTGCCAAGTCATTCACCAAGGTAAAATTGAGATCTTCTTTCTCTTCTTCTTTCTCGCCCAAAAAGATTAGCGTCAGATTAGCCTTCCTTGTTGTTTCCGAGATTTGCTTTTGCCGACTGATGAGAGCACTTTCCACTTTAAGTAAAGTTTCATTGATTTTCTGCATTTGCTCCAGCAGGGGCCACAGTAACTCATTTTCCTGTTGATTGACAGCAAGCTCTGGGGGGGGTTACCCGGACCGGAAGTCCCTCCCCTCTTCTCTTCCGGTTTTTGCAGGACCATTTTCAGCATCGACATTTTCTTTTTTGTTTACTTTTTTCAAAGTTCGTGCCGCATCCCCCAAGGAGCTAACAATGTTGTGATTGCCTGCAAAGCCCCAACGGTGCCTTCACCAACACTTTTTTTTCTCTTTAACCCCCTCTTCGCGTTCCCTTTATGAATCTCTCTTCTCAAAAGGGGCGGGGACTCCTCCCTCCTCCCTTACGCTTATACGCTTGCGGGGGGGTTAATCTCGCTTCAAACTAGATCTTCAACTCACGATTCGATGCAATTCTTCTTTTTATTTTAATTCATGCCGCTTTCTTCACTCCTGGAAGTCGGTGGCGCTGCTAAGTCCCATTACGGGCACGACGCAGCGGGGCCGATTGGGGCGGGGAGAAAGCCTCAATTTCTCGGCTGTCTGCCGGCAAAGAGGCTACTCCCCAAGCGCCCCCGGTTCGGAGCCTTTGCCTAAGGCTCACTAGGGTCCTGCATACATGCAAAGACCCCCCCAAACTGCGCGTGGGCTAACCACCTCCGGGAGCGTCCCGAAAGGTGGCCGCCATTCGCAGCGCCGAAACCGAAAGTCCATTTTACCTTCTGTTTTGAGTCAATATTCTTAGTCAAAATCTTTGTTTTATTAATATTTACTCTCAAACCTGCTACTTGACCCTAGTCTTGAAGTTCCTCCTTCAGTTTAAGTACCGAGGAAAGTGGGTTCTCTAAAATAAACACTAGATCATCTGCAAATGCCAATAATTTGTACTCTTCTCCTCTCACCTTAAGTCCAGTGATCTGATTTTCATTTCTAATTGAATCATTAAGTATTTCCAAAACAAAAATGAATAAAAGTGGTGAAAGAGGACAACCTTGTCTCCTTCCTTTTTGGATTTCAAAATTTTGGGTCTGGTCCCCATTAATCATGATGGTCGTATTTTGTTTGGTATAAATGGCTTGAATCATTTTGACAAACTCCACTTCCGCTTCTGCCATTTTTAGAGCTTCCAACACAAACGACCAATTAACATTGTCAAAAGGCTTCTCTGCGTCTAAAAAGATTAATGCCAGTTGCTTTTCTGGATGTACTTCATAATATTCAATAACCTCTATGATGCACCTTAGATTATTCTTTATTTGTCTTTTAGGTAAGAATCCTGCTTGATCTTTATGAATTGTTTTTGACAATTTTTTTTTAAATCTATCAGCTACTATCAAAGCAAAAATTTTATAATCCACATTTAATAATGAAATTGGTCTATAATTCTTAATTCCTTTTTCATCAGAATTTTGTTTGTGTATTAACTAGGGACGGTTCCCCGAGGCACTCAAGGAAGCGATGGTCCGCCCTCTCTTGAAAAAAACAACTATGGACCCAGCGGAATTGGCCAGCTATCGGCCGGTGTCCAACTTGCCCTATTTGGGCAAACTGATCGAGAGAGCAGTGGCGACTCAGCTACTGGGCTTTCTGGATGACGCTTCCGTCCTCGATCCATTCCAGTCCGGCTTTCGCCCGGGGTATGGGATGGAGGCAGTACTGGTTGCCCTAACTGACGACCTCTGGAGGCACCTGGATCGAGGTGGTGTGGCGGCACTGTTGTTGTTAGATCTGTCGGCTGCATTTGATACAGTCGACCACCAGTTGCTGATCCACCGCCTCGCCGACGTGGGGATTCAGGGGCTTGCCCTTCAGTGGTTTGCCTCTTTCCTCCAAGGTTGGGGACAGAGGGTGGTTTTAGGGGGCAGCAGTCCCGGAGGCACTCGCTGGAATGCGGGGTGCCTCAGGGGGCGGTGCTCTCCCCGATGCTGTTTAACATCTACATGTGCCCCCTCGCCCAGATTTCCCGGAGGTATGGGCTGGGTTGTCACCAATATGCGGATGACACCCAGCTCTATCTGATGTTGGGCGGCCGGTCTGAATCTGACCCCGAAGATCTCCACCGGGCCTTGCAGGCTGTGGCCGGGTGGCTCAGGTTGAGCCGATTGAAGCTAAACCCTGCGAAGACGGAAGTCCTGGGCTGGGGCTCCCACTTCCAACCTTCGATGGGGCGCCGTTGGTGCCAGCGCCGGAGGTTAGGAGTTTGGGAGTGCTCCTGGACCCTGCGCTAACTATGGGGGCCCAGGTGGCAGCCACTGCCAAATCGGCTTTTTACCATCTTCGCCTGATTCGGCAGCTGGTCCCGTTCCTCGACCGCGAGGACCTGGCCACGGTGATCCACGCAATGGTCACCTCAAGGCTAGACCACTGTAACGCCCTCTACATGGGGCTGCCTTTGGGGCAAATCCGGAGGCTGCAGCTAGTGCAGAATGCTGCAGCCAGGCTGTTGGCGGGCATTCCCAGGCGGGAGCACATCCGGCCTGTGCTGAAAGCGCTGCACTGGCTGCCTATAGCATACCGGATTCGCTTCAAAGTGCTGGTGCTTACCTTTAAAGCCCTATATGGCCTGGGTCCGGCATACCTGAGGGACCGCCTTTCCCTGTATATGCCCCAAAGAGCACTGCAGTCCGAGTTCCAACATCGCCTGGCGGTCCCTGGCCCTAAGGAGGCCAGGTTGGTGGCCACGAGGGCTAGGTCCTTTTCAGTGGCGGCTCCTACCTGGTGGAATGAGCTCCCGGAGGAGATCAGGGCCCTGCAGGACCTCTCACAGTTCCGCAGGGCCTGCAAGACGGAGCTCTTCCGCCAGGCCTTTGAGTAGGAGCCGCCACTCCATTCCCCTCTGCCAATGTGACTATCTTATGTGGTGGAGGGAGGGGACAGCCGAGGGAGATCTAGCTGTACCCGCTGTGATCAACATCGCTGCGACCAACATTGTCGGGACTAACACCGCCATTGGATTGAGGTTGTGATGAACTGTCGAGCACTTTAGGATGGTTACCTTTTTAGTATGCTATCTGTTAATTGTTTTTATGGTTTTAAGTTGTTTTGTCTTGGCACATGGTTGCCCCTATGTAAGCCGCCCTGAGCCCGTTCGCGGGGAGGGCAGGGTAAAAATGTAATAAATAAATAAATAAATAAATAAAATTATTGCTTCTTTCCATGAGTCCGGAATTTCCTCCTTCTCCACAATATTGTTGCAAATCTCTTTTAAATGAGGCAGCAGTTTATCTCCAAATACCAAGTAAAATTCTATTGGAAGACCATCCGGCCCTGGTGCTTTGCCTTTGTTTTGCCATTGCAACACCTCTACCGACTCCATCATCGTTATTGGTTGGTTAAGTATTTTTCTTTGATCCTTTGTAAATTTCTTCAGCTGATGTGTTTCTAAATAGCCCTTTATTTGTTCTATATTTACTTCTTTTTTCCTATATAAGTCCTTGTAAAAATTTTCCACTATGATTTTCATCTGTTGAAGTTTATTTGTTTCCGTTCCATCTTGCTTGTTTAGAATTTTTATATAGGATTTCTCTTTTTGATGTCAGATTTTATAAGCAAGCCACCTTGTTGGTTTGTTGGCGTTCTCAAAAAAGTTTTGCTTAGCAAATGCCTTTTTCTTGGCTAGCTCATGTGTGAGTACACACTTCATCTTGTGTTGTAAAAGCTTAAGTTTAGATTTCACATCTGGAGCATTTGAGTTCACCATCATTTTCTCTTCTTGGGTCTGAATTCCTTCCTTGAGCTTAATATATTCTTGTCTCCTGTGTCTATTTACTCAAGCAGATTCTCTTATCAATTGCCCTTTGGCAAATGCCTTAAAAGGATTCCATGCTACTTTTATGGGCATGTTAGGTTGAGTATTTTCTTTAAAAAAGAACTGAAAATCTTCTTCCATTTTCTTAACAAATTTGTCATTTTTCAACAAGGATGTATTCATTTTACTTTTAGGTCTCATTTCTTGCAATTCCAAAGTAATAGGTTTATGATCAGCATATGTTCCAGCTTCAATTTCTGCTTCCAATAAGTCTTTAATAGCCGTACTTGAGATCCAACACATATCCAGTCTAGACCACGAGTCGTGTCTACCTGAGAAATATGTATATTGTTGTTTATTAGGCTTCCTTACTCTCCAAGCATCTACTAATTTCAATTCTTCCATAAGTTGACACAAAATGGGTGGGAATTCATTGCCTCCTCTCTTTTTCTCCCGGATGCTTGTTTTCCTGTCTTCCTTTTTATCAAAGACTGTAGTATAGTCACCTATAATACAAATCTCTTGAAAGTCCTGTTGCGTAACCAAACTTTGTAATCTTCTACAGAATTTTTCTTAATATTGATTGGGGGCATAGATATTCATAATGAGCATTCTTTTCATTTGTCTTTGAATTGCAGCCAATAAAATTCTTCCATCCAGGGGACTCTCAAGAGTCTTCTCCAGCACCATAATTCAAAAAAATCTATTCTTTGGCTCTCAGCCTTTCTTATAGTCCAACTCTCGCAGCCATATATTACTACTGGGAATACCATTGCTTTGACCATACGGACTTTTGTTGGCAGGGTGATGTCTCTACTTTTTAATATGCTGTCTAGGTTTGTCATCACTTTCTTCCCAAGGGGCAAGCATCTTTTAATTTCATGGCTGCAGTCACCATCTGCAGTGATCTTGGCTCCCAGGAATGTGAAGTCTGTCACTGCTTCCACAACTTTGCCTTCTATTTGCCAAGGAGTGATGGGGCCGGATGCCATGATCTTTGTTTTTTTTATGTTGACTTTCAAGCCAACCTTTGCACTCTCCCTTTTATCATCAGCAAGAGGCTCTTTAGGTTCTCTTCACTTTCTGCCATTACAGTGGTATCATCTGCATATCTGAGGTTGTTGATGTTTTTCCCAGCAATCTTAACAAGAGCTCTTGCAAGCTCAAGCCATAGCTATTCCAACAAGAAAGAAACATGGCAGGGGATTGAAGAAGCCAATGTGGATGAACAGAGAACTGTGTGAAGCTTAGGGGGAAAAGGAAATGTTCAAGACATGGAAGCAAGGACATATCTCTAAAGAAGAATATCTGAGGGTTGCTAGGCACTGCAGGTCAGCCATCAGAGAGGCCAAAGCTCACAGTAAACAACAGAGCTAAAGCTGGCCAGGGAGGCTCACCACAACAAGAAAATCTTCTTTAGATATATGAGAAGCAAACACAAGATAAACTAGGTAATGGGCTCACTGTTGAGTGAAAATGTAGAACCCCTGACAGACGACAGAGAGAAAGCAGAAAGGCTTAATGCCTATTTTGCTTCAGTTTTTTCCTTGAAGAAGAGAACAGGCTCATCTAGAGATGGTAGCAGACAAGGCACGGCATTCGGGCTGCTGGTTGACATGGACAGAGAAGTAGTAGAGAAGCACCTGGCTGCACTGAAAGAGTACAAATCCCCTCGGCCAGATGTTATGCACCATGAACTTTCTAGACAGCTTGCAGGAACTTTCTCCATCATCTTCCAGACCTCTTGGAGGATGAGATATGTGCCACAGGACTGGAGGAGGGCAGATGTTATCCCAATTTTCAGAAAAGGGAGGAAGGATGACCCATGAAACTACAGGCCAGTCAGTCTGACCTCTGTCCCAGGGAAGAAACTGGAGCAGATTTTAAAGGGCTCAATCTGTGAGCATCTAAAGGACAACTTGATGATCTGGGGTTGTCAGCACAGATTTGTCCCCAGCAGGTCCTGCCAGACCAACCTCCTTTCCTTCTTTGATGGAGTAACAAGCTTACTGGATTAAGTAAATGTTGTTGATGTTGTTTACCTGGATGTTCTGATGGGTAAACTAGAGGACTGTGGACAGGACTCTAGGATAGTTTGGTGGATAGGGAACTGGTTGGAGAACTGCACTCAGAGAATAGTTGTCAATGGCATTTCATCTGGTACCAGAGGGCTCAGTTCTGGGCCTGGTACTTTTCAAAAAAATTATAAATGATCTCGATGAGGGTGTAGATTTGCAGATGATACCAAACTGGGAGGAGCAGTGAACACAACAGAAGATATAGATAGAATTCCATGAGATATGAACTCACTGGAACACGGAGGAAAAGTGGGTGAATGTGAGCAAGATGGAATTTATCAAGGATAAATGCTGGGTTCCACATCTGGGTTCTACATCTGGGTAAAAAAAATGGAGAGCATGCATATTGGATGGGGGATACCCTTTTGGGTAGCAGTGTGCATGAACAAGACCTTGGGTGAGGGTGGATTGTAAGTTAAATATGAGCAGCCAGTGGTGGGTTTTTTATATATATATATAAGTATTTTATTGGTTTTGCAGTACTATGGGGAGAGGGTACTAAATCCCTACCTCTAAATTCTACAGGAAATGGGAAAGGGAAACTAATACATCACAAACTACTGGAGTGGGGAAGGGAAACTAAAACCCTACCTCTAAGCATACTAATGGATATAGGGGAGGGTAGACTAACAGGGTGACATGATCTGGTTACATAGGTATATATCCTTGTCACCTAGTAGTACAGAGAGGTTGTTGCTTATAAAAATTTAAGAAAGAGTAATAAAAAATGCATTAGCTAACTGGTTGGCAAAAACTGCATTATCAACCGTTACCTTGGTTTTAGAGTCTTTTCTTCATGCATTTCTATTTTCCTCAGGGTTTGGGAGCGGCTGTTCCATTCTCTGATTCTGAAGTGTCTGAAGAACTATAAAGTTTGGGGCTATCACTTGATGAATCCTGTGAGTAGGATTCTTCATATTCTTCTTCTTCCTCCTCCTCATCAGTTTTGGATTTCTTGTCTTTTTTGCCTTGTGTTGGATTAAAGTATTGGTCCACAAACTTTTTTGCCTTAGGAACAGTGTCGATGTTAATTTTTTTATCTTCATATTTAAAACTCAGTCCTTCAGGAAATAACCATCTGTAAGGCACTCCTTTTTTCTGTAGAGAGAGAGTAAGTTCCCTGTAGAGCCTCCTCTGCTTCCTGACTTCAAAGGGGATATCCTTCAAGATCTTTATCTCTTCATTCTTGATTTTTAAAGGTTTCCCCTGTGTAGATTTCAGTATCAGGTCTCTGGTAGACCGTCTCATGAATTTACATACATATTTCTCCCGGGAGTTTATTTTTTATATATATATATATAAAATCTGGATAAGTCCTGTAAGCTCAGTCCATCTCCTTCAGTAGTTCTTCCTGTTTATAATCCATTAATGGAGCAAGAGCCTCTGCTAGAAGAGCCTTTAAATCTTCGTTCTTTTCCTCTGGTATCCCTTGGGAACGTAGAATGTACATGGAACTTTCCAGCTAGAGCTGTGTTAGTTGTGTTTTGTTGGAGGATCTTTCTTTCTCTGCTTCGTCCGCTCTTTTGTTGATACTCTCCGTCTGTTTTTCCATCTTTTTTAACGTCTTTTCAGTTACTGAGGTTCTTTTGTCCATTTGAGTCAATTGTTTTTGCAAATTGTCCATTTTAGCATTGAGATTAGTCATCTGTTCCATTAGGGGGCTCAGTGCATTTGTCAGCAGTGTAGACATGTCTGGTACTACTTCCTGGTTCTGGGAGGGAGTCGTTGGTAGGCTATTTCCGGCCGACATTTTTTTCTCCAGTTCTGCCTTCTGTCCTCTCCCAGCCATAATATCAAAAAGAAGTACGTTTCCCAAAACAAAGTAAAAGTTAGCTGAATTTAATCTGCTTTACGTTCTTATGCAGCTTTTGATTTCACTAGTAATCTGATGCGTTTAGTTTAACACAAAGTTCTTTAAAACCGCCTTGCTTTAAGTGGGGTGTGTGAAGTCTTGAGTTTTCTCCCTCCCCTGTCACTTTGCACTTAGGCACTTCTAATTGCTACCAAGGTTCTCATAGATGCTTTAAATCTCCTGAGCATTGCTTAACTCATACTTTGAAGGCTTGGAAGTCTTTTAGAAGCATTTCAAAACTTTTTACCATGTCCGTTTGTCCGGCAGCTGTCTCTCAGCGCCATACTGGCTCTGCGGTGACGGGACCTTTCGGAGAAGAAGGTGAGCCTCAGTTCCTTGGCTGTCGCCTTGGAAGAGGCTCTCCTCGGCTCCCCAGACTGAGGATCTCCTACAGAGATCCTGGGAGGGTCCGGGACGATCTCGGACCCTTCCCGTCAGCCGAGACTCAGCTCCCCCACATTGAAGTGAGATGGGGTGCAGCCAAGGGGTGAAATGCTTAAACCAGAAGTTTTCATGAGCAACCAGTGTTGATGTAGTGGTTAAGAGCCAGTTTGGTGTAGTGGTTAAGTGTGTGGACTCTAATCTGGGAGAACCGGGTTTGATTCCCCACTCATTCACTTGCACCTGGCTGGATGACCTTGGGCAAGCCGTCGTTCTAATAAGAGCTGTTCTTGAAAAAGAGCAGTTTCTGTCAAGAGCTCTGTCAGCCCCACATACCTCACAGGGTGTCTGTTGTGGGGAGGGGAAGGGAAAGGAGTTTGTAAGCCGCTCTGAGTCACCTTTGGGTAGTGAAGGGCAGGGTATACATCCAATCTCTTCTTCTTCTTGATGCAGCTACAAAAAAGGCTAATGCGATCTTGGGATGTATCAACAGAGACATAATATCCAAATCACAAGACATGATAGTCCCGCTGTACAATGCATTTGTCAGGCCACACCTGGAGTATTGTGTGCAGTTCTGGAGGCCTCGCTTGGAAAAGGATATGGAAAAAATGGAGCGGGTGCAGAGGAGAGTGATAAGGATGATCGGGGGCAAGCACTATTAGGAAAGGCTGAGGGACTGGAGAAGAGGAGGTTGGGGGGGAATGATTGCTCTCTTTAAGTATTTGAAGGGCTATCACTTAGAGGAGGGCAGCGAACTGTTCCTGTTGGCAGCAGAGGATAGGACTTGCAATCATGGGTTTAAATTAAGGGTGGGAAGGTACTGCCTGGATATTAGGGAAAACTTCTTTATAGTAAGAGTTGTTCAACAGCGCAATCAGCTTCTTAGGGAGTTGGTGAGCTCCCCCTCACTGGCAGTCTTTAAGCAGTGGCTGGACAAATACTTTTCAGGGATGCTCTAGGCTTATCCTGCATTGAGCAGGGGGTTGAACTAGATGGCCTGTATGACCCCTTCCAACTCCTTGATTCTATGATTCTAGGTCTCCAGGTAGACAATGGAGAAACCTGGCTGAGGCACATTAATTTAGAGAGTGTTTTGAATTTCCCTTAATACTTTCCAGCATGAACAGGCTTTTTTATTAGCTATCAAGTTGGCTCCTAACATACACGCAGGATTCCACTCCCACCAGCCTTCTGTTTCCCAAGAATCAGACTAAATGGCACAAGGTCTGCTCATTGCAAGAAACAGGCCTAAGAATTGGGTACTCTGTTCTCTCTTAGACGTAGAGCCAAAACCACTCTACTACACTACCAAGCAGAGTTACCCTTCACTCTGTCTACTCTTTTCTTGAGCCAGATGTGAGGACTGCTTTCTCCCTGGGACAGAACTCCTCCAACTTTCCTCCCCGCTTCTCAAAGGTGATTAGATGCTGGGTTAGCATTCCCATAAGCACAAGTGAGTGGCTGTTTTCCCCTTCAGGGGCAGGACAGCCTTCTGTCCATCACACTTACTTATCCCTGAAAACCCTAAGGTTCTTTCTTGGATCTTCAGTTTGAGCAGCTTGTTCCCTGAGTAAAGATGGACCTGCTATTGATTCTTCCAGCTGTCTCAAAGGCTGTTCTACTCCAATAGTGACTAAAACTGGATAACAGGACTCCTTCGAGCCATAAGGAAGATGTTCAACTTGTGGGTACTGTACCATCATATGGGGAAGTTATCATCCCCACAGTGTGTGTGTTTGTGTAAAAACACTGTTTACTGTCTGCCCCAAGACTTTGGGAATAAGCAACTATATTCCTATGAGAATGCTCCACCAAACATCCACCAAACTTTGGATATTCACTGTAACACATATGAATGTACATAAATTCTGAGTCTCCCTTTGCATGTAACTTTCCCTTACTCTTTCAATATTCATTTGAAGTGAACTTCATACACAATCGGTTACGGCCCTGCGATGCAAACTGAAGTTATGGGAATGTAACTATTTACACCAGAATAATGATGCAAGGGGAAGGATCAGGACTACCCCCATGGCACACCATAATTTATTGCCATTTAAAGAGCTAGATATGCCCCCAATCACTGTTCTTCTGTGTCATATATAGTCAGGAAGATACTTCTTTGGATTTCTGTAATCTTTTATTAAACATACACCGCAGACATACAGAGAAACACTAACAATACTAAACACAAACATAAAATGGGAGCATCCTTTCATACTTTGAGTAAAGAATTTGTTGTCCATACATCTCAAATCATAAAACTTATCTCCACGCCATATGATACTGTCCATATTTTGCACAATATTTAATATAATGTTCTTATTAACCTCTGTTTTGATTAATACATGTTTCAGTACTTCAGTGCTTCAAACCAGTGATAAAGTCTTGACCATGTTTCTTCAAATTTGTCCTCTCTGTGTCCTTTCAACATTAAAGTTAATTTGTCCATTTCAGCAACTTCCAGTAATTTGTTTATTAGTTCTTCTTTTGTTGGTGTCTCCTCTCATCTCCAATAACTTGCATACAGTATTCTAGCAGCCATAACTATGTCTAGAATGAGATAAGAGTCCTGTTTTTTTGGATAAAATTAGGTATCTTTTCTGGTGTTATATACCATCTGTAAAACATTTTATAAATATATTCTTTATACAATACTGCTTTAGTAATTTTTATATTTGTTTTCCATTTCTTGGACCATTGATCTAGATCAATATTATGTCCTAGATTTTGTGCCCATTTAACCATAGAGCCTTTTACCCCTTCATCCTGTGTTTTGGTTTCTAACATTATTGTATACAATTTCTTTATCAGTTTATCATCTGCATACAGCAATATTTTATCTATTTCATTTATCTTTTTGTAAAAACTTTCTTGTTTGTCTTTAACATAGATTCTAATTTTACTCTTTCCCACCAATTCAAGTCTATATCCTGAGTTTTTTAAGGTTCTCTGTTGTTTTAAGTACATTTTTACTATCCAACAGGTCTTTGTATCTATGAAGTAAAGTTGTTTTAAAAAGGTTTGGATTTGTAAAAGCTTCAAATGGTGAGACCCATTTTGGTATCTTAGCATAATAAAGTCTTTTCATTTCTTCCCAAACTTTCAAAATTGCTCTTCTAAGAATATATTGTTTAAAGTATTTATGTGTTTTGTCTTTGTCATACCATACATTGGGAGGGCTTCTAGTGTCCTGGCCCCACTGCTGGGCTGCCTGATTGCACCCGGTATTTTTGGCCACTGTGTGACAGAATGTTGGACTAGATGGGCCATTGGCCTGATTCAACATTGGCTTCTCTCATTTTCTTATGTTCTTATGTACAAAAGCATGCCAGCCCAGTAGTAAGTCATGTCCTCTAAATTTAAAAGTCTTTATATTTTCCAAAATAATTCATTCTCATAACCAAGTCAATGCATTATCAACCTCTTATTTTGCCATATGAATTGTGTTATCGGTTTATTTAGGTCTTTGAAATATTTTTGGGTTTGGATTGGAACTGTTTGAAATAAGAAGATTAATCTTGGTAAAATATGCATTTTTATTGTGGCTATTCTTCCCATCAAAGGTAGTTGTAAGTCTTTCCATTTCTCAAGATCCTTTTTAATTTCCATTAAAAGTTTTATATAATTATCCTGTATCACAAGCACCACCCTGTCCCAGGACATTGCCGTGAGGTAGCTGTGGCGTCGCCGCCTTTCTATATATGTAATGGCACTGTATTCAATTTATGATCTTATGAGGTGACTGATCAGTCCTAATTCCTCTCTCTGAGGGCTGATCAGTTCACCCTTAACAGTAGTCTCTTCAGGGTTTCCTTTAACTTCTGGATATGTGGAGGACAACTGCCCAGTATTATGCTTCCCCACAGAGTTAGGCACCAGGGCTTATAAATGTCACACAGCACAGATCTTTATTATACAGAAAACTCCAACAGGGGGATGGGATATATTTACACAGGATACTTTGTAGTGTAAACACTTCACTTTTCCTTTCATAAATTGTAGGCTTATCACTCTCAGTTTGACTCAGATGTTTTTTTAATAGTTTTTTATTATTATTATTATTTATTAAGTTTAGTGTTACAATTTAAGATGGCTGCAACAGTAACAAAATATGCTTTGATGTAACCAATTTTAAAACCAAAACAGCACAACGAGAGGAAAAGTAACATGGCAATTACGTCCCTGACAGAACCACGTAAAAAATATAATCGATACTCATAAACTGACCAACAGTAACTTCTATGAAGATACAGTCTCTTAAGCAATTTTACATTCAAATACCTTTGACCTGACAAGACAATAAAAAATATTTATAAAGCCTCAACAAAATAGGAGAAGCTTGAATTTGGCAGCCTTAATAGCCTCCCATTCAAAACATTCTAATTCTATATTTTCTACCAAAGGATACCAAATGCTTAGCGGATTATAAAACAGTTGTTCATTGTGGGAGGAATCTTTATAAACTGAAAAAAACATCTAACATAAACAGATCCCAAACTTTATGTACCCATTGTAATACAGTAGGAATTGTTTTGTCTTTCCAGAATCCAGCTACAAGAATTTTTTCTGCTGTAAGTAGCATTCCTAGTAATTTTCTCCTTTTTGTAGGTGGACTGTTTGCAGGCCAAAGTCCCAAGAGAATAAGTCATAATTTGTAAGTCATAATTTGTCAGTTTACCTATACATTGTACTATCTGAATCCAAAATCCTTGAATTAGTTTACAGGACCACCAGTTGTGAATATAAGTAGCACGTTCCCCACAATTTTTCCAACAAAAAGAGGTTAAACCTGGAATTATGTGGGCTAATTTAACCGGAGTCATATACCATCTTAATATAACTTTTAAGTTTGCCTCTAGAGCATATACTGATTTGGACATCTTATTTTGAGCCTGCCAAATGTCTTCCCACTGATCTTCTGTAATCACGCAATTTAAATCTGTAGCCCAAGCTTTTTGGTAAGTTAACACTTCAAGTTTTTGACCTATCAACAGAATTTTATAAATTTTAGATATTAAACTACGTTTTTGGTATAGTTTATATAATAGCTGTTCAAGATCATTGAGAGGTTTTTGTATTGAAGATTGATAAGCAGAATTTTCTATAAGATGTCTAAACTGAAAATATTCATAGCAATGAATATTTATTTTATATATTCTTTCATGGTTTTGTTTGGTCATAAGTTTACCTTTAGGAACACAATCAATAATTCTGCTGATATTTGTCTTTTTCCATAGGGCAAACGCCTGCTTGGCCTGTGCCAGAGGGAACCAAGATTGATTTAAGAAGCAGGTGAGTTGTGGAAAAGATTGAATAATTTTAGGTTTTACTTTATACCATATTTTAAGTATAGATTTTAAATAGGATGAGTCAACTTTATCAAAAGCCTGTGAAGCTTTATCTGACCATAACAATTCTTGAAACTTATGGCATTGACTTATGGCATTTCTATCCATATACTTTGTAGTATAAACACTTCACTTTGCCTTTTCATAAATTGTAGGCTTATCACTCTCAGTTTGACTCAGATGTTTTTTGGTTCACAAAACCCTTCTCTGACTCCACTCTCCAGAACCTGTTTGGTGGTTAACCTTTGAGCTTTAACTGCCTGGCCTCCTGAGTCTACTGGTTCGACAAAACCCAGCTCTCCAGACTCCTCGAGACCCTTGCCCTTCCTTAGCCACCTTAAGTTCATATGGAGCAGGGTATTTGTGGTTTGTGACCCCTGAGGTCTTGTACTTTTCACTCTCTCACCACTCTCCTCTTTATGTTAGAGTATACCAGAGCAGAGTGCTTTTCAGCCACAGTTTCCCCCTTAAACTGCTCTCAGACTGATTCCACTGAGCTCATAGGCTGTGGCCTCTCAAAGCTCTCTCAGTAGCTCTCACTGTGTGTTAACTCTCTGTCACCAATTTACGAACTCACTGACTCTCCCAACGGTCAGCTCTCAACTGTCATTTCTGTACCGTTATCTGTCACTCATCTTCCTGAGAGTTCCAAGCCACCTGGCCTCCATCTCTCTCAGTGTCATGTGACTCAGCAGTGGCTGGGTTTACCTTGCTGCTGTCCACAAACCTCTAAATCCATCACATGTCCCTACCTCTGAAAACATTGTGTAAGGTGAAAGGTCTCAGCCTTTTGCTGAGCAATGGGTACATGTGAGGTACTCTTACTTAGTTGCAACTGTTATAACCTTAACCATATTGTTATAACATCATCTATACACACATCAATAAAGAAATTCAGCATTTATAAAATACAAAACATTTTTTTTCATTTTGTTCTTGTTTGCTTAGGTGTTCACTACCATTTTGCATAAACAGTCTGTACTATTACATTGTTCTTGATAGTGCGTCATCAATCACATTTTGCTTCCCAGGCACATGCTGTATGTCAAAATTGTAGTCCTGGAGCTGTAAACTCCACCTTATAAGTTTACTGTTGGTACTTTTTACCTGGTTTAGCCACCTTAGTGGAGAGTGGTCAGTACACAATATAAACTTTCTCCCCCATAGGTATGGTTTCAGTTTCCCTATGGCCCATACAATGGCTAAGCACTCCCTCTCAATCACTGAGAGATGCTGTTCTCTCTCTAAGAGTTTCCTGCTTAAATAAAGGATGGGATGATGTTGTCCCTCCTCTCCTCTCTGACTCAACATTGCACCTAGGCCGATGTTAGAGGCGTCAGTGAATAGTGTGAACTCTTTACTAAGGTCAGGAGAGCTCAATACTGGCTCGGTTGTCAATACCACTTTTAGGTGTTCAAATGCTGTTTGGCATGCCTCAGACCACATCACTACATCAGGATGTTTCTTCTTAGTGCACTCACATAAGGGTGCTGCAATGGTGCTAGATTTGGGGATAAATCTCTGGTAGTATCCTATGACCCCGAGAAATGCTCTTACTTGCTTTTTGTTTTGAGGTCTGGGCCATGCTTGGATAACTTGAACCTTTCCCCAGTCTGCCTTAATCTTGCCTCCACCCAACACATGCCCCAAATACTTCACTTCTAGCATGGCCAGTTGACACTTGGCAGCTTTGATGGTGAGACCTGCATCCTTGATCCGCTGGAAAACAATAGCTAGGTGCTGTAAGTGCTCTTTCCAGGTGTTGCTGTAAATGGCAATATCATCAATGTATGCCAAAGCAAATTCTTTAAGACCAGTTAACATTCTGCCTATTAATCTCTGGAACGTGGTGGGTGCGTTCCTTAACCCAAACGGGAGTACTGTGAACTCAAAAAGACCCTCCTTAGTTACAAATGCAGTTTTAGATTGGTCGATGAGGTCCATTGCCACCTGCCAATAACCTTTTGTTAGGTCTAGTGTGGAGATATAATTGGCAGCCCCAATAGTCTCTATTAATTCATCCACCCATGGCATGGGGTATACATCTGGTACAGTTACCTTATTCAGTCTTCTATAATCAACACAAAACCCTATGGTGTTATCAGGTTTTGGAACTACTACCACCGGCAAGGCCCAGGGACTTACAGAAGGTACAATAAGTCCCGAACTTAACATTTCTTTGACCTCCCTTTGTACATATGTGGCATTCGGGCCTGTTACTCTATAAGGTGGCAGTGCCACAGGCCTCGAATCCCCAGTATTTATTTGGTGGTGAGCTAAGTTGGTTTTCCCCGGCAAGTTGGAGAAAATCTGTTGGTACCTGGACAGAATGGTTTGTATCTGCCCTCTTTGCTCTCTGGTAAGAGAAGGGGCGAACTGAACTTCATTAAGGGTCACTTCCTGGGATATTTTCCCCCAATCCGACAATTCAGTTCCCTTACTCTTTTCCCCCTTTGTCAACAGTACCAAGGTACTGCTATCATAGTACAGTTTCAACATATTGACATGAAACATTTTACAGTGTTCACCATCGTCACTCATCGTTACCAAATAGTTCACATTGGAGACCTTATGGGTGATGGTATAAGGTCCCTCCCAGGCCACATCCAGTTTGTTCTTCCTCCTGGTTTTCAAAATGAGAACTCAGTCCCAGGGTTAAATGCTCTATCTCTGGCCTTTCCGTTGTACCAAAGTTTCTGCCATTGCTGGGCTCATGCCATGTTGTCTGCAGCAGCTGCCCTCACCTCCTGCAGCTGTTGTTGCAGTTCTTGTAGATAGTTGATGACCTCTGTCTCCTGGATGTCCTCGTGCCCAAACCATGCCTCCTTCAGAACATCAAGGGGTCCTCTGGCTTGCCTCCCATATAGGAGCTTGAATGAGCTGAACCCAGAACTCTCTTGGGGTACCTCCCTGTATCCAAAGAGAAGATGTTGTAAGGGCTGGTCCCAGTCATTGGGGTGCTTGTAAGTATAAGTCTTTAGCATGTGATTCAAGGTCCCACTGAATCTTTCATTCAATCCATTGGATTGAGGATGGTACGCTGTTGTGGTGATGTGTCGGATCCCACAGGCTCTCATCAGCTCTTGCATTATATTGGACATAAAGGTTGTGCCCAAATCCGTCACCATTTCCTTTGGGAAACCAAGCCATGCAAACACATTCAGAAGTGCCTCAGCCACGGTCTTGGCCTCAATGTCTCTGAGAGGCACTGCTTCTGGGAACTTGGTGGCATAGTCCACGATGGTAAGGATATATTTGTTTCCTCTCTGGGTGACTCTCAAGACAGGCCCCGCAATATCCACGCCTATCTTGTTGAATGCCTCGGAGACTATAGGGACTGTCCTCTTGACTTATCCAGGCCTTTTCCCACCATTTGGCAGGCCTCACATGACTTGCAAAAAGCCCTTATGTCTTTACCCATATTGGGCCAAAAGAACCTCTCCTGCATTCTGTCCCTTGTTTTATTTATACCTAGATGAGAGGCCATTGGTGTTTCATGGGCTAATGTCAAGACTTGCATTCAGTATCTTCTGGGAAGGACCAGCTGTTTCTTCCTCTCCCAGAGCACACTATGCTTCCTTTTCATAGCCACTCTATATAATTTCTGATTAAGGATTTTAAACTGGCAGGGATTTTCTATGGTGATTTCTTGATCACTTACTTTTGCTCTCTTCCACAGATCCTTTAGGTTGCCATCTTGTTGCTGCTCACTCAGGAACTTAGCTGCATGGACGCTTGGCAACAAAGTCTCCTCTTCCTCCTGCTCCAGCCCAGCCTGGTCACATGGTTGTGCTGGCATGCTTCTTGTAACAATTTTCACTGAGGTATCTTGCTGCTGATTTAACTGAGATGCCAGGGGGATTTTAATGTCACTGAGAGCTCCCATAATCCATTTGCCTTGGAATTCTCTGTACTTGACTGGAACCTCAGCGAGGGTCACTTTAAATGCAGGGCCTCTAATGTCTTTGATAGTATAGGACTTGCCTGGCAAATACTGGTATTCTTACAAAATTCTGGCTGGATCAGAGAAACTTGTGCTCCAGTATCCCTGTAAGTTTTTATTTTCTGCTCATTGATTGTCACAGTCTCTAGGTAGTCCTCACTCCATGCCTCCTGCACTCGCCATACTTGCAAAACACTAGTAGGTTTTTCTAGGAGGGTGTTTTCTGTATACGAAGGGGTTTCAACAGACTCAGCCTCAAGGTTTAAATGCTTTACTATTTTTACAGTTTTTTGTGGTAAGATTCTCTTCCCTTTGTCTACATTAGTACAGGATCTTTGATAATGTCCTTTCTCTCCATATTGGTAACAGATCACCTCTCCCCTTCTATATTGAGGCGGACTATCCTGCCTTGTAGGGTTGGTGTTAGTTCACCCAAACTTCTCTGAAGGTTCCCAAACTCTGGGTTTCTTCATTGGAGCAGCCCACATGGACTTGCCTAAGTCTCCCTCATCCAAAACAATAGCAGCTTCTTCTACAGTCTTTAACTTTTTATCTCTTAAAATCCATCTATATTGAGATGGGACTTGGCTATAAAACTGTTCTAACCTTATGAGATTTTTCATATCTTATACTGTGGTAACTTTGCTTCCTTCAATCCACCTGTTAAGGGCTCTATCTAAATGACACTCTAACTGAGAATATGTTTCTCCAGGCTTTCTTTTGATTTCTCTGAATGTTTTTCTGCTCTGTTCAGCAGTATAGCCATATCTGACTCTGACTCTCTCTTTGAATAGCTGGTAATTGGAGGTCTCTTCATCTCTTACTTCAGAATAGATTTCACTTAACCCCCCACAAATTTGTGGTCTTAAATAAATCACCCTGTCCTCATCAGCTATTTTTAAATCTTGACAGGTCCTCTCAAAACTGAACAGAAAAGCTTCTATATCATCACCTTTCTGATATCTTGGGAAATTCTTTTGCTCCACTGAGGGGTGGTGTTCATGTCTGTTGTCAGTTTGAATCTCTGCCTTTAACTGCAGTTCATGGAGTTTCAAATTATATATTCTTTCCTCATGTTCCCTTTCTGCCTCTCTCTGTCTTTCTCTGTCCTCTAGTCTAAATTTTTCAAGCTCTCTTTCTTCTGACATTTTAAGTCTCTCAAGTTCTCTTTCTTTTTGTTTTTCCTCTGCCTCTCTCTGTTTCTCCTTTTTTTCTCTTTCTGCCTAAAGTCTAGCCATTTGAATTTCTTTCTCTGCTTCAATTCTGGCTAGCTCCAATCGTAGCTTCATTGCCTCAATATTTGGATTAGGGTTTTCCTCAGAAACCCCTCCCTGTATTTGCCCATCACCAATGGCTTTAGCTATTTTCTGTGGGGGTGCCATTTCTGACAGGAATTTTCTTTCAAACTTTCACACTTTTTATACAGCAATGTCCTCTCACTTGTTGTGTGCCTGAATATCACTTATTTTGGGGGTTTTATTCGAAATCCCAACACTAGCACCAATTTATCACAAGCACCGCCCTGTCCCAGGATGTTGCCGTGAGGTAGCTGTGGCGTCGCTGCCTTTCTATATATGGAATGGCACTGTATTCAGTTTATGATCTTATGAGGTGACTGATCAGTCCTAATTCCTCTCTCTAAGGGCTGATCAGCTCACCCTCTTTGGGGTTTCCTTTAACTTCTGGAATTGTGGAGGACAACTGCCCAGTATTATTCTTCCCCACAGAGTAAGGCATCAGGGCTTATAAATGTCACACAGCACAGATCTTTAATATACAGAAAACTCCAACAGGGGGATGGGATATATTTACACAGGATACTTTGTAGTATAAACACTTCACTTTGCCTTTTCATAAATTGTAGGCTTATCACTCTCAGTTTGACTCAGATGTTCTTTGGTTCACAAAACCTTTCTCTGACTCCACTCTCCAGAACCTGTTTGGTGGTTAGCCTTTGGGCTTTAACTGCCTGGCTTCCTGAGTCTACTGATTCGACAAAACCCAGCTCTCCAGACTCCTCGAGACCCTTGCCCTTCCTTAGCCACCTTAAGTTCATATGGAGCAGGGTATTTGTGGTTTGTGACCCCTGAGGTCTTGTACTTTTCACTCTTTCGCCACTCTCCTCTTTATGTTAGAGTATACCAGAGCAGAGTGCTTTTCAGCCACAGTTTCCCCCTTAAACTTCTCTCATTCCACTGAGCTCATAGGCTGTTGCCTCTCAAAGCTCTCTCAGTAACTCTCACTGTGTGTTAACTCTCTGTCAACAAGTTATGAACTCACTGACTCTCCCAACAGTCAGCTCTCAACTGACATTTCTGTACAGTTATCTGTCACTCATCTTCCTGAGAGTTCCAAGCTACCTGGCCTCCACCTCTCTCAGTGTCATGTGACTCAGCAGCAGCTGGGTTTACCTTACTGCTGTCCATAAACCTCTAATTCTGTCACATCCTGTAATAAAGATCTACATCTGTTTGTTAAATTTATTCCTAGATACTTGACTTTTTTCTGTACTTCAATCCCCGAGATTTCTTGCAGCTTATATGTTTGTTCTTTTGTCATGTTTTTCATTAAAATCTTTGTTTTATTAAAGTTAATTTTCAGACCGGCTACTTGACCATAATTTTGTAAGGTTTCCAAAAGCTGTATCACTGAATCTAATGGATTTTCCAAAATAAAAACCAGATCATCTGCAAAAGCTTGTAATTTAAACTCTTCACCTCTTATTTTCAATCCCTTAATCTTTGTATCTTCTCTGATCATATTGTTCAGTGTTTCAAGTATAAAAATAAAAAGTAATGGGGAAAGTGGGCATCCTTGTCTAGTTCCTTTTTGTATCTCAATATTTTGTGATAAATCCCCATTAACCAATATCTTAGCTTGTTGTTTGGTATAAATGGCTTTTACCATCATCTAAAATTGTTCTTCACATTGCCATGCTAACAATTATTCTAACATAAAGTTCCAGCTGACATTATCAAATGCTTTTTCCACATCTAAAAAAACCAATGTCATCTGTTTCTCTGGATGAGCTTCAAAATACTCTACATTTAACTTTTGAAAAAACTTATGAAAAAACACAACCTAAAAACAGTATTCAGACCCACCAGAAAAATACAAGAGATGCTACGATTGGCAAAAGACAGAAGAGACCTCCTCATTTCTGCAGGAGTATACCACATACCATGCAGTTGTGGACTAGTTTAGATTGGGACCACACAGCATAGCATTCAAACAAGAATGAAAGAACATGAAGGATACTGCAGACTTGGCCAACTTGAAAAATCAGCAGTGGCTGAATATAGCCTAACCCAAACAGGACACAGCATTTGGTTCCAAGACACTGAAAGACTGGACAACACTTCCAATTACCATGTCAGATTACACAGGGAAGCCATTGAAATTCATAAATATAAACACAATTTCAATAGGAAAGAAGAGAGTTTAAAAATAAATAGGGCATGGTTTCCTGTCCTGAAAAACACAAAATACTCTACAGCTGACAATAGCACTACAGATAAGATTAGAGTTTCATTAGTCATTCTACACACAAAGGAACCTCCTCAAGAAACAGGAAACCTCCTCAGGAAACAATCCATAGACAAAAGAACCTCCTCAGGAAAGCTTCTCCATTAGCATGTTCATAGCCTGGAGAACTACTACAAGATAATGACTCAGCCCTACCCCACCTTCCAAGGTAGATATAAATTACCTGCCTACCATTTTTCTGCTCATCTTGACACAGAGAGTACTCCATCTTTCTGTGTTATATCTCTGAAGATGCCAGTCACAGCTACTGGCAAAACATCAGGTCCTACAATGCTAGAGTTTCCAATTTTGGCGTGATGAGTTCGCCAGCAGGCAGAGGAGCTCCTCTGCTAACCTGTGATTTTCAGGGCTTTTTGGAGGATTTGCAAGAGGGGTTTTTTCCCTGCCCTTGTCCCTGTGTTCCCCCCGGAGAGGGATACATGCAAGGAGAACTGGGTGGAAGCTACTGCTAGTGGCAGCAGGCAGTAAGTAACCTCCTATCCCCAACGCCCAAGCCTGAAATACACTTCATTTTCCAAAGCTAGGTTTGAGCTGCTGGGAAGGGATTCCATCTAACATCAATCAACAAAGATAAAACTCAGACTGCAAACTTCAATTGTAACTTCACCTACGAATATCTTCTGTGCAGTTTTTCCAGCACAACTCCTTTAAGAACTTTTACTAGACTGATGACGCTACTGCAGGCTTGGAGCCGAAGACAAGTGGCTGGGAAGAGGCTGGTGTTCTTATGTCTAGCTACATTTCCTGTTTCTCTTGGTTTACCGTAATCACTATAAAACCGCTGACTGGAGTTTTCTTTACTACTTCTTTACTCAACTCAAGGCTGGAAACTTGCGTTCTAAGCCGAATATACGGAGCTATATGGTTTGCTCTTTTCATCTATCAGTCCAAAAACTACTTTGTAGGTTCTTAATATGCATAAGACCTTGCCAATTGAAGGCTTCATAAGGACCTCAAGGCTGTGCCTTAATATACTAGACAGCAGATGTCCTATGCTTCATGGAGCTTAGTGTGGTTTGAAGGTAATAGAAGACTGAGATAAGGGAACCTGGAAGTAATTGGAGGGAAGGTGTTATAGTTGCCTTCTAAATGCCTATGCTCAGTCTGCTTTACCTACACTCAGATGAAATTTGTAACTCCTACATTGCCTACCTGTAATTCCTATGTTGTTGATGTTTTTTTGTTTGTGCTTTTTCTGTGTCCTCTTTGTATTAGCACTGGGCTTATGCCTGCAAGGTAGATCTAATGGCTGACTGTTATTGATAAGTAGTTAGCTTTTCTCTGTATAGGAGATTGTAGGAGATTAACCAGAGGTGGGAAAGCACACGTGTTTGGTGTTTGGTGTAAATCAAGAATAGTCTCCCCTCTAAAGCAAGTTAGACTATCAGCCAAAATAGCTAGTGGGGCCAGGGAACTCTCCCTAACTTCTTTGGGACAATCAAATATAGTTCAAATAAATTTGAAAGAGCTAAATACCCTAATTCCGGAGGCTGTAGCAACAGCAGTAAATCAGGCGGTAGAGGCAGCTGTGGCAGCAGTTATACCCTCTGCGTTAAGCTCAGGTTTAGAATCTGCATTACCAGCTGCAGTAGAAAAAGCCCTTGAACCTATTCATTTGAAAAATGATAACCTTCCTGAGCAGTTTAACTCCCGAACAGAAGAGATTAAAAAACAGACAATGGAAAACAAACAGGAGAACAAACAGGAAACAAACAGGAAGACACAGCAGGTTCCTTAGAAAAGAGAACTGAAGACAACAAGGGGAAAATTAACTCCCTAGAAGAGACAGTGATTAAATTAGAAATAGAGAGAGCCTCGTCCACTCTAAGGTTTCAAAATCTGCCTGAACAAGAAGATGAAGCTCTTATACAGAAAATGGCCCAAATAATTTTGGATTATATTGAGGAGGTAGGTATCAATGCTGTCCACAGTGACATTGAGTTGGCATCTCTCATGAATTCTACTTTTGCATGGAAACATAAAATTTCCAGAGAAGTACATGTCAGGTTTTTTTTTAAAAAAAAACAACAAACAGGTCCATGAACCAGTGTTGAAAGCAGCATCCCAAAAACCCTTATTTTTTCTCAAAAAAAAAAATTAAAATACTGCAGGGCCTTTTTTTGTGCCACTAACCATATTTTACACCTTCTATTAAGAACAAGAAATCAGTCATCCTGTCTCTCTCAAACACAAACCTTTTTGCTTTTGTTTATGTACCCTGTCACAGCAATACAATGGCCTTTCCCAAGCCAAGTGATAACAAAGCAAGAAAACCTTATCAAAATATTTACATTGCTAAGGGTACAGTTTGTATTTTGTGGTTACTATCTGTGGAGACCAAAAAACCCCATAATACCCAGGAAATGATGTTTTAGAAGTGCTGTCTTCCTTCTTCTTTCTGGTGAAATTTAAACATCTCCATTTATAATCCACATATTAAAAATGGGCATCTTTGTAATCCAATGGAAATTCTTCACTAGACCAGAAATCCAGATATTCCACAAAAAGGAAAAAAAAACCACTTATAGATCCAATATGCCAAAAAAGGTTTAAAATTGTAATCCACACAGGCAGCCCTAAATGTTGATACAATTCAATGGAAAAAACCCTGTAATCCACTTCAGGCAAAGGGGAAAAAAGAGGACCAAAGAAGTAAAAATATTTAATAGTCCATACCAACAACCCCAACTACTTGATGCCAACTACTCCAAACTTCCAAGCCACTGAAGGAAAATAGAGAGATTTCTTCCTCTTCTTTAAGTTTCAAAGTACACTTTTAAAGTTTAATAAAGTCTCTCATCTGCAATCTGTTCAACAATTATGCTCTCCTTTACAAGTCTTGTCAGGATAAAGTTCATTAGCACTTCCGAATAAAAGCCAAAAATAAACAGAAGTCCACCCAGGCAAAAAAAGAAACAGGAAAGCAAAAATACATGCTAGTCCATGCCAACCAAGAAGAAAAAAGAATAGATAGGATCTTTTAAAATTGTTTACCAATATACAAAACCAGGCTACGGTCTAAATTTTATTTTGTTATATTCCAGGAGTTTTAGTTTTGTATCAAACCAAGTCTCTATAGCCCCAAGGCTTTTAGCCACTCTGTTCAAATTCTTCCAAGCCGCTGTAGGGAAAAGGGGGGGGGAATCTCCACCTCTCCCTTTACTTTCAGTTTGTATTTAAAGCTTAAAAGAGCTTCAAATCTACTGTTGATTTCTCAAATGTTGCATTCTCCTTTACTTACAATGCGAAAATTGCTCCAAGATGTGCAGATTTTCAGGTCTGGATGCATTGAAGGGTCTCCCAGACATCCCAGTGATCATGGTCAAGCTCTAATGACTCCCATTAGAGGATTCAACGGTCTCCTGCATTGGGGCAATCTGGGCTCTGCTCACCTGCCACCACACATGAGAGTGCCCAGTTCAAGCCTCCTGCTTGAACCCCCCTTCAGAAAGGCTCAATGAGGTCTGGATGATCCCAGACCTCCCTATAGAGACCGGAGATTTGGCTGCTTCCCAGGAGACATTCCCATGTATGTATGGTGGAAATAATTTATAATACCTGTTCTGGATTATCATATCTCTTCCTGTTATATATTGTTGGACAACAAAATGGCTCATAGCTATCTTATCATTGTTGAATTTGTAATTTTTATTATGAAATGTAAAACTATTGCTTAATTTTTGAGCTTCAATTGCTATAGTATCAGTGTTCTCATTGTTGCCAAACAACAACTCTGTGAAGTTTAAAAGCTTATACCCTTTGTTTAACCAATTTTAGTCCAGTAAAGGGGATGCCTTGCCATGAATTGGGCTGGGTCTCCCTATCATTTACATGTGGATACTTCAAGACATATGCATATTGTTCACACTGCGTACATCTTTGCTGCAGAAAATAATGTATTGCCCACAGCAATCAGAGTGTAGAATGGCCCTTAAGCTCTTTGAGAACTTGGAAGTAGTTTGCATTTGTCATGTTAGGGATGGGCATGAACTGGAAGAATATGGTTCATTTCGGTTTGTGGTGAACTTTTAGATGCCAAATAAACTGGTTTAATTTGTGAGGTTTGTGATGTGGTAGAATGGGCCCCCAGTGTGCGAGAGACACCAGACTTGCAGGGGATCTCCATCTGACTCTCCTCTATCTGCCCTCCAGCTTTGGTGAGGCTTGTATTTACAGGATCTGAATTATGCCCCCTCAAAGGTGCCTCCAAGAAAATGCTTTCTGGGAAAATGGTTCAGGAGGTTCAGGAGGTTCAGGAATGTATAGAACAAACCCTGGGCAAGCTGGAAACATGACACTCACAGGAGACCTCCCCTTGATGCTCCTCTATGTGCCCTCCAAGTTATGTGAAGATTAGACATACAGAGTCTGAGTTATGCCCACCCCCAAAAAAACAAGATGCCTCCCAGAAAGTGCTTTTGGGGAAATGTCAGGCATGAGTTCAAAATGTATAGAATCAACCCCATGCAAGCTGCACACACTGAACACACAGACTGGAGAATTCCAGGGGGTGCATTGTTTTGAAGTTTGGTAAACATTTTGATCAAGTGGAGACAGTCTGTCTGGAAATGTATCCATTCATGAACCCCCAAATTTCGTGAAAAGTTCATGCTGGTTGACTTGCCATGAACTTCAATTTGCAAACCATAAAATTGACAAAATTTGTCACAAAAGTTCATAAACAGGCTCGTGCCCATCCCTAAGTACAACTGGATCTGTTTCCACATACATTGGGAATGCCCTTAAACGGTACAACTGGATCTGTTTCCACATACATTGGGAATGCCCTTAAACGGCAACCTTGTAATGCAAAGGCAATTCTTTGGTGCTGTGCTCCATGGGTGAGGAAGCATCTTCTTTAGAGAACAATTACATTTCCTCTGCTTTCCATCTTAAAACAGAAGTTTTGGGGAAAGCTGAAGGAATGGCAGTAAATAGAAGGCATCTGTGCATTCCCTTCTTCACCAATGTGAGAAAAATCAAACTGGAAGAAACCCCTGCCCTTCTAGTCTTCCCTGTGCCTCCTGGAATGGAAATGGGAAATCTAGAGAACACATTAGAAAGAGGACCTTTGGACTTAATATAGCATAGGTTTCAGAGAGGCCTTCAAACCAAAAAAGAAATACCAGTATAGGTTATATTTAATAAACAGATGGATTATCCTATCAGTAATAACAATGTCACATGGATATACACCACTGGTATTCTTTTACACTGCTATTTGGTCATGCATGCAGGACCCAAGCATATTCACCAGCATCGACAGCCACACTGAATCCTAGTGTTTATGGCAGAAGCATCAGCATAGCATCTGACAGATGTTACACTAGTAGATGGAAGTATTCATATAAAGCCTACTGGGAACACAGCTATGTAGTAACAATCCCAGTGGTATAATTCGAACATGTCACTCCCAAGGGAGTTGAGCAGATGGAGGTGATGTTTGCACGGGAATACTTGGAGTAGCTAAAACACTATACAACCTGGCAAAGTGCCTTCCAACAAAGGAAGGGATTTGTTTGACAGGGTAGTTGCCAAAGTCCATGGGATTTACAGCTGGGGACTGGATGGCAGGAAATGGCAGGGCTGACAAAAAACATTCCAATAATCCCTCAGTTTCAAGCCTCCCAGGGCTAGATGGCCTATTTAATAGCCTTGCTATGCTCTCTCTGCTTTTCACATCTTATTTATATGGAATTGAGAGGCAGCTATTATGTGTGCATTATAAAGAAGGGACTTGACTCTTCTGATAAGAATTGGCATAGTTCTCACACATAGCTGGCAAGCCCCAAGCCTCATGCAATATAGGTGTTATTACTGAGGTGAAGTAGGCTCTGTGTACATTGACTTGGAAGTAAGTCCTATGGAGTTCCCTTGGCTTCCTGCCAAGTAAATAGCATAGGATTTCAGCCTAGAAATCAAGAAATAGTTACTAGCTCTAAGAATTACTTTTGAATTAAAAGGCATGGGTGGTTTTTATGAAATATTATTGTCATTGCAGACACTAGATTACATGGTCTTTCCAATTATGTACCCTTACTAGCCTGATACCCATGCTTCGCTATGCTATTTAAGTTCTGTAAATCCAGTTATAACACTGATGATGTGAAATTTGAAATGTGAAATTTCTTGTAGGAATTCTAATGGAGAAGATTGCAGTGTAAGAAATGAAGTGAGACATATGTACTTTTTTTTTCTCTGCTGAAGGGCCTCTCTCTAGACCACATTGGTGGTTCTGCCCTCAGGTGTTAGGATCACGAGGCTGCTTGATGAGCTCACTCTGGAGAAGGCCACATAGAAATGCCCATTTAAGAAGCAGTTGTCTGTTAAGTCAACTCCTGCCACCTTTCATGGAAGTGATGACCTCTCTACTTGTGTTCCTGGATTGTTTTGCTCATATGGAGACTGTGTTGTTCTGAGCACCTCAGGGGGATCTCACTGTACTTGGCCTATGCAGCTCAGTGCCTCGCAGAAGTACTATGTGCAAATGTCTTTGCCACATTCCTAAGTTGTAGTGTTGGTGTATCTGGCTCGATATTTGCCAGGAGCTTTTTTTGGGCAGTAAGAGGTGGGAGGTGTGAGGGGTAGTTGGTGTGAGGGAGTTGTGCTGTGATGGACATTATTTCAGGTTCATGAGGGAGGCATGCATCAAAATGGCTCCTAGAAATGTCCTTCGCTATCTCCCCATAAACATTCATACCCTGGCCCTGCTCCTACACCTGAGACACCGGCCTGTCTGGTGTTGGAGGGATTGTATTTAAAGGCATTGGGAAGGCTGGGCCAGCAGCAGTGCTAAGGCAATCCTGCTGAGCAAACCTTCCTGGTGGCTATATGCATTCCACCTTCTCTCCTACACCTGACAGGCAGCTGATTGTCCAGTGTAGGATGGGGAGGGGAGAGGAGTATTAGAAGCCACTGTAGAGGCAGGACTGGCAAGATCACTAAGGCATTACTGCTGGGGCAGGCTCCCTCATGGCTTTAAGCACCCTGCAACCATTGCTGCACCTGACAGACCACCACCTGTTAGGTGTAGGAGGTGGGGGAGTGTGTTGGAAGCTATCAGAGAGGCTGGGCCAGCAGCATCACTAAGGTGATCCTGCTGGGGTGGTGTCCCTGTTGGATTAAAGTATCCTGGTCCTGCTCCTACACCTGACAGACACCAGCCTGTCTGGTGAGGGGGAGTTGTATTTAAAGGTATCAGGGAGGCTGGGCCAACAGCAGTGCTAAGACAGTCCTGCTGAACAAACATCCCCGGTGGCTGTAAGCATCCCACCGCCTCTCCTACACCTGACAGGCAGCTGGCAGGATCACTAAGGTGTTATGGCTGGGGCAGGCTCCCTCATGGCTTTACGCACCCTGCAACCACTGCTGCACCTGGCAGACAACGCCTGTTAGGTGTAGGAGGTGTGGGGAGTGTGTTGGAAGCCATGAGAGAGGCTGGGCCAGCAGCTTTGCTTCCCCTCATAGGTGGTTGTTGGCCATTCCTGATTTCCTCAACTGTCATGAGCTTGAGGACTCCCCTTTAACTGTTTTTTTTTACCTCAGAACACTGAGCTCTGCAGCTGACCAATCAGAGAGTGGGGGGGTGCAGGGAGGCAGCTGCCTGGCAGCCACATAGGAATCAATGGGGGAGCACATTTTACCCCTTTTTGACCCACTTAGGGGTTGAATTTCTAAAAATCCCTTCTTAGTGAGCACCTAAGCCATGGTAGGAGCACTCTGCCTGAATTTGGTTTCTCTAGGTCCAGCGGTTTGGCCTGGGCATTGGTTTTACACTGAGGGGACTTTCTTTTATATATATACTAGGAATAAGGCCCGTTGTGGAAATAAATACAATGGGCTCTAGAAAGAGGCTCTGGGAGAGTGCCCCGGCTTTGGGCACTCAGTGACAATTTGCTGTGGCAATCTCAGCAGGGTATAATGACAGAGTCCACCATTTTCTCCAGAGGAACTGATCTTTGCTACCTGAAGAGCAGTAGTAGTTTTGAGTGATCTCCAGCCCACCCCCAAGATTCGTAACAGTGGTTCCCCAGGAGGGAGTGGCTGGTTTGGAGGGTGGAGTCTATGGCATTGTACCTGTCTGAGGTCCCACCCCTCCTCAACACTCACCTTCTCTAGGTTCGACCCCTCAAATCTCCAGAAATTTCCCAACCTGGAGTTGATAACACTATCTCCCTCCCAGCCAACCATCAACCTACCTTTAGTTTTCCATCTCCTCCCCCCTCCCTCCTAGAGAGCAGTTGTAATTTTGAGTGATCTCCAGCCCCCACCTGGAGATTGGCAACAATGGTTCCCCATCAGGGAATGGCTGGATTGGAGGGTGGAGTCTATGGCATCGTACCTGTCTGAGGTGCCACCCCTCTTCAAATCTCACCCTCTCCAGCCTCTATCCCTCATATCTCCAGGAATTGCCCACCTGGAGTTGGCAACCTGATCAGGACTGGGCCCAATGAGTTTTCTCCCAAAGGCCAATATAGGTGTGGAAAGGGCCTTTTACTGATGGAGGAGAAAGTACAGGTGCCAACTCTGATTAGGGAAATATCTAGAGATTTGGGGTGTGGATTCTGTGGAGGGCAGCATTTGGGGTGTGTGTGGAAGGACTCAGCAGGGTATAATGCCATAGAGTCTACCCTCCAAAGCAACCATTTTCTCCCGGGGAACTGATCTCTGTCATCTGAAGGTCAATTGTAACAGTGGGAGATCTCCAGGTCCCACCTGGAGATTGGCAACCCTAGGGGAAAGTCAGCCACACAGTGGGGAGTTGAAGAAAATGTTTTGATGGTCGCTGGCCCACCTCGTTAGCCAGCCAGCCATGCTGAAGCTAAGCAGGAGAAAGAGCCTTTTTCCATTTATTCTGACAGGAAAGGGGGAGGGGGTTATGGGCGGGGGAGGGGGTTATGCTGAAAGTCCTTTGTTTTTTTACTCACAGAACCAAGCTTGGTTGCCTACCAACAGCCACTGAGGGGACAATCCCTCACAGGAGTCAAGACAACTGTCTTCTTCAGGAGAGAGAGCCTTCTGCCAGGGAGAGTGGGTGGGGAAGAGGAGCAGACTCAGCACCCGGCCAATGGCACGCGAGTACTCTTGGGCCAATGGCTGATGGGCCAATGGCTGAGGAAGGGCATTTTATAGCCAATGGGAGCGCATGGAATCTTACGAAACCAAAAGATAATTATTATAAGGAGAGATAGATATATAGATATGATCCCTACTTCCCTGAGCCATGACAAGACAAATGGACAGCACTTGAGGGTTTGGCTTCCTCTCAATAAGTGAGCATCAGCATCTTGAAGTGCATTTATTTACAGATATAGATGCAAGGCAATACACTGAGGCAAACAGGCACTCCTACAAACAACAACAGATCCTTCAAAGAGTTAACTGGGCAACCATCCAGGGCTGAACACCCAGTGTCAATTCATTCTGTCTAGACACTCTTGGTGCTTGTCTCTTCCATGTACACCCGTTATATCTTCCCCCTCCCCTCAGCTTGAAAAGTGGCACCTTCCTTAAGCTCTGATGGCTATATCATTTAAAAACACCAAGATTCCCTATCTCTTTCCTAGCCGTTAATTGTCATTGATGAAAGGTCAACCCACCATCCCAGACTATTAAACTAACAAAGGAATACTCAGCCAGCAGCCATAACAATATGATTGCTTCCCTTCCAGTGTATCTGCAGAATATAAGAGCAGCTGCAGTGTGTCTAAGGTCACTCTGACCTAGAGAAAAGGAGTGTGCAAAGGCAAGTGAGCTTCTGTACTTCTTCATCTACTAGGAGGATTGAATCAATTAAGAAAAATATGGTTGCACTTACCTGTAACTGATGTTCATCGAGTGTCTTCTGTGCTGGCACACATGGGAGCTGCCTATAGGCAGGCCTGCCGTGGGAGAACTTTCCAAGAGCTTCTATAAAGAGTATTCACTCCCCCTACCCTCATGGAGGAGATTAGTGAAGCCTTTTTCCTGCCCATTTGGTCACGTGATGAGCGGAGGTGGAGGCACCTTTCCCTCAGTCCTAACCTGCCACCATGGGAAAGCTATAGTCGTCCACAGCGGGGAAGGAAGGAGGGATGTGTGCCAGCACAGAAGACACTCGATGAACATCAGTTACAGGTAAGTGCAACCATGTTTTCTTTGTTGTGTCTTCTGTGCAGTCCCACATGGGAGAATAGTGAGCTATAGTGAAAAATGGAGGCGGGTGTGGACAAAACCAAAGCACAGTTTACTTGAACATGGAATGTAATACTGCTTTACCCACTACAGCATCGCTCCGGGAATCAATGTCAACCAAATAATGCTTGATGAACGTCATAGAGGAAGACCAGGTGGCTGTCCTGCAGATCTCGTCTACAGTCACCGCTGCGGAGAAGCAGCTGAAGAGGCCTGGGCCCTTGTCGAGTGAGCACGGACTGGAAAGGGGCAGTCTAAACTCGCATATGTGTAGCAAATGTGAATGGTTGAAGTAATCCATTTAGAAATGGATTGAGGATTAACACCTTGACCTTTTTTGGAACCAGAGAAAGCCACAAACAATTGACTCGTATGGCGAAATGAGGTTGTACGGTGTAAATAAAACAGCAAAGCCTCCTAACGTCTAACGTATGCAAGTCCCTTTCAGGTGCAGAGGAGGGATTAGGAAAAAAACACACGCAGGACAACGCCTTGAGATAAATGAAACATAGCAGTTTCTAATCAATCCCGAGATGAAAGGCCGAAATGGTGGCAAAGTGAACCTTAATAGATGAGGTAGAAAGATCCTCGTCTACCAAAGTCAAAGGGTAATCCAACACTTCCATCAGGGGACAAGATTCGGGTTCTACTTTGCGTTCCTGTGCCTAAATTGTGAACCTCCACCACTTGGCCCTGTAGGACTTTCAGGTGGAGGGTTTTCAAGAAGCTAATAAGATCTCAGCCATTTGATCAGAACAGTTTGTTACCATGAACCAAACCATGCGGTTAGGTGCAGTTGTGGGGCCTGAGGGCAGCATGTTTGGTCTATGACCAGCAAGTCTCGGACTCGTGGCAGAGGTCTCATTCTGCCTCGTGAGAGAGACTGAAGGACCAGAAACCACAGTCTGCGGGGCCAGAATGGTGCTATGAGAATGGCCGTGGTCCCGTCGTATCACATATTTGCCAACACCCTCAGTAAGAGCGGAAAGGGCAGAAAAGTGTAAAAGAGGATGCCCGACCATCTCAGAAGGAAGGCATCTCCCAAGTAACCCCTTTGCACAAAATAGGTCACAATGGTAGTTAGCACTGGATGCAAAAAAATCAATGGCTGGGTAACCCCAAGTATTGATATGTAAAGTGGACTCGTATTGTGACCATCGACCACTGACCTGTGGAGTGCCACAATGCGCCCCCCCAGCCCTCTAGAGATGCGTCCATAAAGATGTGTATGTCCAGGACGGTGTACGCCAGTGGAAACCCTTGTATGAGATTGGATTTTTCTGTCCACCATTCCAGGGGACGAAGGATTGGGCGAGGGATTGATAAACATAACCAATGGGGATGTAAACCCATAGTGAAGTTTCTCAAGAACTAGTTCTGCAAGTGTCGCCTGCGTAAACGTGCATAGTGCACAGTAAAGGTAGTAGAAGCCATGAGACCTAGCAGTTTTTGAATTGAGCGTGCTTTTGATGTCTGCAGTGTAGAAATTGATGTGAAAATATGCATCTTGGAGGTCAGGGACGGCAAACCAATTTCCTGGTTCAATAGACCAGTATACCTCCTCCAAGGAAAGCATACGAAAACACCTTTAAGTAACAAGGTCTGTAATGAAACTCTAAAGCATAATCAAACTTTATTATATCCAGAACCCAACTAACAGAACAAATTACAGACCAACGGTGGTAAAAAGGAATGAGACATGCCCTGAAGAAGGGGGGAAGCCTTCATTGCGAAAGTCTAGATTTAGCGGAACCATTCCTTGGGGAACGGGAGTTCCCACCTCGTGGTCTAGGCTGCTGGCATCGTGGCATGAAGGAAGACTGGAAGTTGCCCCTGAAGGACTGAGGGGAATCAGACTGAAAACGGTATTCCCTCCCTGTACCCGACTGGTGGTAGTGACAAGGAAAGTACCTTGGTTTCTGAACAGGTGGCTGTTGGGAACTCAGGCCCAAGGACTTAGCCGTAAACCTTGTCTTCCTGACCTTCTCCAGAACGTCATCGGTCTGATCGCTAAATAGTAATTTACGTTCAAAGGGCAGATCCTCAACTCGGGCCCTAATGTCTAAAGGCAAAGCTGAGGTGCGGAGCCAGGAGTGCCTACGCAACACCACGGCCAAAGCTATAACCTTGCTTGCTGCATCCGCAGCCTGCCTAGCGGCGTTCAATTCTTGTTTAGCCAGGTGAGTGCCCTCTGCCTGTATCAAATTGGCATGTTCCCTTTTTGTCTCAGGAAGATCTTTAAGGTATGGTGCCATCTGCTCCCATAAAAGGACCTGATACCTGGCCATGATGGCCTTGAAATTAGCCACTCTCAGTGTCAAAGCCCCAGAGGAATATATTTTGCGACCTAAGATATCCAATTTTCTACCCTCTATCTAATGGAGAGGAACGGGGGGGGCCCTTTTTGTTTGGATGGGATAACTTCAGCAACTATGGAGTTGGGCTGGGGATGGTGATACAAAAAATAAGCATCCTCCTCCCTGATTTTATATAAATTTTCTATCCTTCCAGTGGAAGCAGTATTGGACACCGGATGTGCCCAAGCATTACGGGTGATCTCTTTAATACCCTTCACCAAGGGAATCGCGACTGGACCAGTATCTGATGCATATAAAATGTCCATGACTGGATCGTCTTCCAGAGGTTTGGGTGTGACATAATCAATTTTCAGAGCCTTGACCATGCAAAGTAATTGTTCAGAGTAGACACGTAAGTCTTCGGTCGGAGACACTGGAGCAGGATCACCAACAGCATCAGTCGGGGAAGGCAGAGATGTACGGTTCAAATCAGCATCGGAGACATCATCGGCTCCATCCTGCAAGTGAAGAGGATCAGATGATGACTAGATATTTTTCGGATCTGGGGACTGTCGGCGAGGCTTTGAAGATGACTTATATTCAGCAACCAAACGTCGTGAAGAGCGACTCACACTGCAACTAGTGTGGTGTGAAGATGAACGAGTGCCATACCAGGGAGGAAAGAACCATGGAGGCATATGCTCCCAACCAGGTGGGCAATCCCACGGAGGGGCTCTCCACCCTTTAGAACTGGAGGAGCGAGATGTTTCAGATGGAGGAGAATCTGTCACGCTCAGAATCTCGACGTCGTCTTTCGACGTCGAAGGAGCCGGTGAGGTGCATCGATGTCAAGTGGACCCTTCCAGACTGGATGATGGGACTCGACGTTGATGAGAGCCCGGGCTATGACATTGAGTAGATCGGGAGCGTCTAGACGTCGAAGGCTTGCGTGGCAATGACGACATGATGTTCGACGTCATGGTTTCTTCGACGTCAAGGGACGGATGTTCAGTAGCTGACGGCCGCGCCGAGACTGACGGCGGAGATGGCATCCACATAATAGCCAGCGCTAAGGTCGAGTTAGAATGACATTTCTTGTCGGTTTTAGCCCATTTCAAAGGTGGCTGAGCAGAAGCCGACCTAGTATGGGGCGTCCCTGCCGGTTTTGAAGCTGGCTTATGGGAGACTTTTGTGCCCTTAGTAGAACTCTTCCCCTGGATAGAAGGGGAGGAAGCAGAGGCCGGGGTTGAAAGCGCTTGTTCCCAAAGTGCAGCTTTTAGCTTCAGGGCTCTGTCTTGCTTCGTCCTGGGCGTTAAATTGCTACAGATCTCACAAAAAGCTGTATCATGGGCCTCACCCAAACATAGAAGGCACTTCAGATGGTTGTCTGTTGAAGCCATTTTCATGCCACATGCTTGGAACTTCTTAAACAAGGTCATCTTAATATAAAGACAGGAACCCCTGAAGAGAATCAACTTTCTATTTTGAAAATTAAACCCTGAGGTAAGAAGAGAAGCTCAAGGTCTGTCCTTTCCTCATGGCAGCAGAAAAAGGACTGAGGGAAAGGTGCCTCCCCCTCCGCTCATCACGTGACCAAATGGGCGGGAAAAAGGCTTCACTAATCTCCTCCATGAGGGGAGGGGGAGTGAATACTCTTTATAGAAGCTCTTGGAAAGTTCTCCCGTGGCAGGCCTGCCTACAGGCAGCTCCCATGTGGGACTGCACAGAAGACACGACATTGAACGTATAGTTCCATCATAAAGTGGAAGGCGTCAGAATCAGCAAATGGAACAGTCATGCAATAGCTTTGATTGTGGACAACCAAATATCACAAAACAGCATTCTTCAGAACTCCTTATTAGGGTGGACATTCAGGACAAAAAAGGAGGGGTAGATGGATGGAAAAATAAGTTGTTTCAGGGCATTGTAGAAAGCCCCAAGTGTGCAGATTTTCAAATGCAATGCAGGATGTATTGTAGACTTAGTACAGAGAACCAGTTTGATATAGTGGTTAAGAGAAGCAGACTCTAATCTGGAGGACTGGGTTTGATTCCCCACTCCTCCTCATGAAGCCAGCTGGGTGACCTTGGGTCAGTCACAGTTCTCTCTTTCTTTTTTAACCTCTCTTTATTTCAACAGGCTTTCACACATATAATCTTCCCACTACCGTGATACAAGATTTTTTTTTTCCCCACCCCACCCCCCCCTCCCCTCAGTCCCTCCCCCTGCTCTTCTTTCTTCATTGCTTCAGCCACGGGCACAGAATCCGAAGTTTCCAATAGGCATCCTTCATGGCTTCGTCCTCCTTGATGTAATCGAAATACGATGACCATTTCTTGCTTGTTTGCGTCCTCTTTTCCTCCCAGGTGTTCTCTTCCGTTGTCAGGGTCACTATATCTGATTGAATATATTCAAACAGATAGTTATTCCAATTCTCCATTGTCCACTTATTCTTGTCTTTCCATCCTAATGCTATGACTGCCTTTCCAGCTAGTATCATTGCCTTAACTACCTCTTGATATGTGCTTTCTATTCTCTCGATCTTTAAGGTTCCTAATGTCATTAAGTTGACATCTATAGGTATTGATACACCTGTCCTTTCCTTTATTCTGGCTAAAATTTCCTTCCAAAACTCCTGGACTTTGGCACATTCCCACCACATGTGTGAGTACCACCCTTTAGCTTGATTGCAGTGCCAGCAGTTCGAACTCATCCCCGATATCATATTGGCTAGCTGGGCTGGCGTCCGGTACCATTTGGTGAAGTACTTCAGCTCCATTTCTCTAAATTTATCAAACTTGATCTTTTTGACCCCCACCATTAATTTTTTTAAGGTTGTTTCTGAGGTTAGTCCCTCTCTAGCCCATCTCGCTTGAGTGCTTTTAATTACTGACTCCTCATTAGTTATCATTATTTTATATATCTTACCCGCTAGACCCTTACTTGTCTTCCTCTTTTCTTTGTACAAGATTTCTGCGACTTCTTCTGAGTCCCCCTCCCTCTTTTGCCTCTCCTTTTTTATTGCATTATATAGACCGGTCGCCTTCAACCAGTACTGTTTCCTTACTGTCTCAATTATTGTTTGTAGTGGCTTAAGCCGGCCTCCTTCCCCATACATATCTCTTATTCTAGCAAACCCTTTTTCTTGGAGTAGTTTCCACCAATGGGGGTCGTCAGATTCCCCATATACACTTTCCACTGGTGCCCACTCAGAGAGCTTGCTCAACCAGATTGGTTGCCATTTCTCCCATATTTTCAACGCTGTTCTCCTAGGTCCCACCGCTCTGCCGTATTCCTTCTTCACATTTCTTGTAAATATACCCAGCCTCCCAGCTCCTTCATTTAATTCATTTTCCAATCTAACCCATTTCTACTCTATATCTTCTCCTATCTCTATCATTGACTTGACGTTAAAAGCTTCGTAATAGTCTGTTAGATTGGGTACACCCCACCCCAATACATTTTGCGGGTTATAAATGAATTTCTTTTGCATTCTGGGCTTTTTACTTCCAAAGATCCATTCCCTAATTATTCCATTCCATTTTTCTAACTGTTGTATACTTAATTCTACTGGGAGTGTTTGGAATAGATACATCATCTTAGAAATTAGGAACATCTTTACGGCTCTTATTTTGTTTGAGATGCTCAAATTTTTATTTGCCCATCTTTTCATGTCCTTACAGATCTTCTTCCAGACCATTTTGAAGTTCCCTTCCCCTGTTTTTTTCCAATTCTTCCTGATTTCGATCCCCAAATATTTTATTGACTTAGCTCCTGGGCCCATTTTTGTCATCTTTGCAATTTCTCTTCTCTCTGCTTTACTGACATTGAAGTACATAATTTCGGATTTGTCCATATTCACTCTTAGCCCTGAATATGCTTCAAAATCCTCCAATATAGTCCTTATTTCTCTAATCCCCTCTTTCGGGTTTAGCAGCGCAATCATTATATCATCTGCAAACAAATTGATCTTTAATTCCTCACTCCCAATATGGTATCCATCTATTCTGCCGCTATTTCTTATTCTTTCTGCTAGGACCTCAATTCCCATAATCAATATGTATGGGGAGAGGGGGCATCCTTGCCTTACTCCTCTCTGTATGCTAAACTCCCTTGAATGCCCTCCGTTAACCCTTACCACTGCTTTCCCTCCCTTATATACTTCTTGTATGGCACCCTTAAATTTTTCACCTATCCCATATTCATCCATTATTTTCCATATATATTCGTGAGAGAGCGTGTCGAAGGCCTTATATATATCCAACTTAAGGAGGGCAAACCTTTTTTTTTGGCCATGTTCTATTATGTTGAGAATGTTCCTAATTGGATGGCTTATGTTCCTTCCTCTCACAAAGCCATATTGATCCCCTTTGACTATCACCTCCTTTAGTCTATTTGCTAAAATTTTAAGAAAGATCTTATAGTCCTGATTAAGTAGACTAATCGGTCTGTATGAGCCGACCATTTCTGGATCCTTTTGAGGTTTGGGGATGACCACTATTTCTGCTTTCCTCCATGACTCTGGGGCTTGTTCTCCTTTCAATATCGCGTTAAACGTTATCTGGAGTTCTGGTGCTAAGACTTCTACCAGTTCTTTATAGAATTCTGCAGTAAACCCATCTAGTCCTGGGGATTTCCCTTTTTTAATTTCTTAATTACCTCTTCTATTTCCTGTACTGTTATCTCCTTCCCTAGCTTCTGTCTGTCCTCTAATGTTATTGTGAGCTGTATTCTTTCTTCAAATTTTGTCGTTTCTTTCTCTTTATATAAGTCCTGATAAAATCTTGCAAAGGCCTCCCTAATCTCCCTTGAACCTTGCGTTACTGTGGAGCCTTCTCTTATGCACTTCACACTTTGTTTTTCTTTCCTAGCCCGTAGGTACTTTACCAATCTTTGGACTGACTTTATACTATTCCTCCGAAATTCATTTTTAATTAATGTCTCTTTTTTCCACAGAGTTATTGCATCTAACTGGTCCAAATCTCTTCTCAGTTCTCTAATTTGGGTCTGCCTTTGGGGGTTATAGCCTCTCGCTTGTTGTTGCTGGAGCACTCTCAACTCCTGAATCTTTTTTTGTCTATTTTGGTGCCACTCTTTTTTAATATTGATCTCCTTCCCAATACAAACTCCTCTAATCACTGCCTTCGCCGCATCCCACAAGGTATTACTAGTTACAGAATGCCTATTTTCTTTAAAGTATAGTTTGATTTGCTTCCTTATGTATTCCTTATCCTCTTTTTTTGCTATAACTAAGTTATTGTATCTCCAAGGTCTCTTGGTCCATTCTGTGCTCAAGTCCACCTCCAGGGTTATAGGGGCATGGTCTGAGATCCAGATTGGATGAGTTCGGACCCCTTTAACTGAGAGTGTTCTAGTTTCCTTAATTAACACAAAGTCTATACAAGAGTAGGTTCTATGCCTGTTAGAAAAGAAGGTGGGAGTAGATTTTTGACCACTAAGCTCATATACTTCCTTTAATCCCCATTTCTTTGTCAGATTTTTGCTATGCTTTGTGATGTCCATATTAAAGTCACCAGTTACTATTAGCTCTCCCTGCAAGAAGTTTTGGGTCTTTAGTATTACTTTGTTTAGGAACTTCTTTTGTCCTCTATTGGGTGCATATAAATTAAGGATTGTAAGATACGTATTGTTTATTTTGCCCTTCACTACTGCATACCTGCCTTCCTTGTCTGTCAGTTTGTCTATTACCTCTATGTTCAAATTTTTATTTGCTAATATTGCCACTCCTCTAGCCTTGTTGGTCCCTCTGGACTCACTCAAAGTCACCCACCCCAGGTTGTTAAACAGTGGCTTAGGGTCCCTTTTAGCTTTATGTGTTTCCTGTATGCATATTACATTGATACCCTCGTCTCTTGCCATCTTAGCTAGCCTATATCGTTTGAGATTTGAGGATAAGCCATTTACCTTCAATGAGAGTAGTCTGATAGGTCTAGCCATATTCTTTGGAACATTTCATGCCCCTCCCCCGCTGCTGAAGCATGTTGCCTATTCCCCTATTATTCCTCCATTCCCCTTCCCCCTTCCCTTGTGTGAGAGAAATTCTTCTGGGGTTCCCCACCCCTTCTCTTCACATTCCAGAGATCCTGCATCCCCCTCCTCTCCCCGCACATTTCCCTTAAACCTTTATTCAATGTTAGGCCCAGCTTTAAATGTATACTTCCCTTTAATTGCTAGCTCCTCGGGAGTTGGCTCTTTGCCGCTTGGATCCATGTGGCCTTGAGTCCTCCCTCTCGGCGTCTGAGTCACTGCCTTCGTCCATTCCACCTTCCTCACAGTTGCTGGAGTCCACTCCCAGTTCATCAAGCATCCTGACCGCCTCCATTGGATTCCTGGCTCTGTATCTCTTGCCTTCTCGAAATACAATCAAAGTTGTTGGGTACCCCCACGTAAAGTTTATACCTTCCTTAAACAGCTTTTGTGCGTAGGGTTTCAGCTGCCTCTTTTCCTGGAGCGTGCTTGGGCTGAAGTCATGGCTGACGTATGCTTTCTTGCCTCTAAAGTTCAGGTCTTTAGTCTTCCTAAGCGTTCTAAAAACCTCATCCTTTAATTTTTCTCTGGCAAATGCTATTATCACTTGTCTTGGCTCTCCTCCCCTCTGTTTCCTAAAGAGCCTGTGTGCCCGTTCTACCTCTACCTCGTTCACGCTAGCGCCATTTTGTTTGAACCACCGGCATAGTTCAGATTCTAATTGTTTTGGGAGTATTTCCTCACTGATACCCAATATTATCATATTCCTCCTTCGCTGCCGGTCTGACTGCCTTGCTAAATTTTTCTCCAATTCCTTAATTTTTTCTTCATTAGCATCAGCTTTCTTCTTTGCTCCCTCAGCAATTTCTCTCACTATGCCTATCTCCTGTGCTATCTGCGTGGTGTCTTTTTTCACCGCTTCTATATCTCCAGAGATTTGTTTTTGGAATGCTGCTATCTGCTCTGATAGTTCCTTAATGCTCCGGGCCATAGTCGCTCTGTTTACAGCTTCTGGCTGCTACCTTGTATTCCTAATAGTTTTGATTTGTAACTCTGGAGGCGTGCCTGGTTACCTTATCTCCAATTTGTTTTCTTTTTCTCCTATGTTTCCTCCTCCTAATCCTGACCTCGTTAGGAGCTTCTTCCTCTTCCTCCCGAGTAATTAATTACCTTTTTGTGTCCTTCTAGGCCATAAATCTTTTTAGTTTAGCGGAGAGAGTCTGAGGCACGGCTTCTGTTGCTAGTGCATGCGTGGATCTCCCAGTCACAGTTCTCTCAAAGCTGTTCTCTCAAGATCAGTTCTTTCAGAGTTCTCTCAGCCCTACCTACCTCACAGCGTGTCTGTTGTGGGGAGAGGAAGGGAAGGTGATTGTAATCTGCTCTGAGACTCCGAATGAAGGGCAGGGTGTAAACTCTTCTCCTCCTCCTCCTCCTTTTAGATTAGGGCTCTGGTCACACTGCAAATGACATGCACTTTGTTCCCAGTTTATTTAAATCGGGAATATTTTTATTTGCATTGGGCTGTCTACATGCAGCCAGCCCCTCTTTCCCAGCACCCGCTTGCCTGCTGCTGCGACGTCCTTCCAGGCGATCCTGCTGGCCATGGGGCAGCTCGGGCGGCTGCAGCTCCTGTCAACACTTTGGGGGGGGTGCTGCCGCTGCCGCCATTGCCCCACGAAAATAGGCTCTGCCATCTCCGCCGTCTCCACCATCCTCCTTGCCGGCCCCATCCAGGCTGCCGGAGCCCCCACCTCTCGTTCCCGCCTCCAGGGCCGTCTTTGTGCGTTGTTTTTTTTAAAGCTTCTGGTTTGAGCGCTTGACTAAACATGTGCTTAATAAATCCATTATTAAACGTTAAATGGATTTATTAAGCACATGTTTGCTCAAGCGCTCAAACTGGAAGCTTAAAAAAAAAAAAAAAGCACAAAGAGCGTTCAGACGGCCCTAATTGCAATCCTTGCGAGAGATGGGCTGTCAACATAGGCGAAATCGCGCAATCAAAGCGGAAGTGCCAGGAAAACACTAGATTTTCCAGGGGTCAGGAAAACCCGGAAGCATTGAGCGAGTAAGCCTGCTTCGGGGCAGGAGGCAGATTGTCACGTGTGAACGTGAAACTGACATGCGCAAGGAAACAGCAGTGAATCCCGATCAAAACGGCAGTGTGACCGGACCCTAGAAGGTGCTGGATGCAAAACAGGTTTTCAAGTTGCACCAATGACTGCTAGGACAAAAAGAGAGAGCATGCCCAAAGTGGCATTCTCAGGTCCCAATCAGACGGGTCTTTAGATTCACACCAGGCACAAGTGCCTGGTGGATTTAAAGATAATGACCAGACAGCAACATCTGGGAAACGTGCCTCTTCCGTAACTATCCTGTTTTGCCATGCTTTGGATCTGTACTTAAAAGATACTGGTTAAAATCTGGAGTTTTTGCTTCCCAACAGGCCAATTGCGAACTTTCCCCTGTTTGATCGTTCCAGTGCACAATCCTTCCATCAGGGTGGTCTGATGTCAGACCATCCTTAACGGGTGCCATTTTAAAAAAATCTCTACCCAATATGTGCTTAAACGCATATACAGACATGGGCTGCAGAGCCCTGCTGAAGCACAACAGACACTGTAATGTTTATGACTGGCCCTTGAACTTAAGGAAGATTGGCAAATGCAATCAGAGCTGGAGGGAGGATAAGGTGGGTTTTTCCACATGCAAAGGAGTCCCTCAATGGCAGGGGGAATGGCTGGGACTTGCTCCATCCAGCCCAGAACATGTGCATCAGAACAGAAACTGAAAGAAGAATTTTGTTGTGCTTGGGTTGTCCTGTTGATCGGTGCATCAGGAGAGAAGGGGAGCTCTAATCCACTTTCCCCCCAAAAAAACAGAAGCTTATTTTCCCTGACACCAAGCCAACAGCTGAGGATCAAGCATCTTGAGAAACCAATTGAGGTAGGTTTTGGTTATGTTAATCTCACAACTTGGTGTGGGTGAAGAGGGTTGGGTTTTTTTGGGGGGGGAACCTCTATAGACTATGCCCAGTCCTGACTATGCCCATTCCCCATAACCCTATAGCCATATCCCCATAACCATACCCAAATGAGCCCATAAACATAAGAACATAAGAGAAGCCAATGTTGAATCAGGCCAATGGCCCATCTAGTCCAACACTCTGTCACACAGCGGCCAAAATATACCAGGTGCCATCAGGAGTTCCAGCAGTGGCGCCAGGGCACCAGAAGCCCTCCCACTGCTGCCCCCTCCAGCACCAAGAATAGAGTGCATCACCTGCCCCAGACTGAGAGTTCCCATCTATACCCTGTGGCTAATAGCCACTGGTGGACTTCTGCTCCATATGTTTATTTAATTTCCTCTTGAAACTGTCCATGCTTGCAGCTGCCACGACCTCCTGTGGCAGTGAATTCCATATGTTAATCACTCTTTGGGTGAAGAAGTATTTCCTTTTATCTGTTCTAACCCGACTGCTCAGCAATTTCATAGAGTGCCCACGTATTGTGAGAAAGGGAGAAAAGTACTTCTTTCTCAACCTGCTCAATCCCATTCATAATCTTATAAACCTCGATCATGTCACCTCTCAGCCGTCGTTTCTCCAAGCTAAAGAGCCCCAAGCATTTTAACCTTTCTTCATAGGGAAGGTGTTCCAACCCTTTTATCATTCTAGTTGCCCTTCTCTGCACTTTTTCCAATGCTATAATATCCTTTTTGAGATGTGGTGACCAGAACTGTACACAGTATTCCAAATGAGGTCGCACCAATGATTTATACAGGGGCATGATGATACTGGCTGATTTGTTATCAATTCCCTTCCTAATAATCCCCACCATAGTGTTGGCCTACTTTATTGCAGCTACACACTGTCTAGACATTTTCATCGAGTTATCTACTACGACTCCAAGATCTCTCTTTTGGTCCGTCTCTGCCAGTTCAGACCCCATCAACGTGTATTTATATTTAGGATTTTTGGCTCCAATGTGCATCACTTTGCACTTGGCCACATTGAACCCCATTTGCCACGTTGACGCCCACTCACCCATCCTCAACAGATCCCTTTGGAGTGCCTCACACTCCTCCCTGGTTTTCACCACCCTGAACAACTTCGTGTCATCTGCAAATTTAGCCACATCACTGCTTACTCCCAATTCCAAATCGTTAATAAACAAGTTAAAAAGCATTGGACCGAGTACTGATCCCTGTGGTACCCCACTGCTTACCACCCTCCACTGAGAAAGTTTCCCTTTTATACTCACTCTCTGTTTCCTATTTATAAGCCAGTTTTTGATCCACAAGAGGACTTGTCCTTTTATCCCATGACTATTGAGCTTACTTAGGAGCCTTTGATGAGGAACTGTATCAAAAGCTTTCCGGAAGTCAAGGTAAATAATATCTATTGGGTCCCCCTTGTCCACATGTTTGTTCACTCCCTCAAAAAACACTAACAGGTTAGTGAGACAAGATCTTCCCTTACAGAACCCATGCTGAGTCTGCCTCAATAGTTTTTGTTCATCAATGTGCCTACTAATTCTTTCCTTAATAACAGTTTCCACCAACTTACCCGGTATCGATGTCAGACTGACTGGCCTGTAATTTCCCGGATCTCCCCTGGAGCCCTTTTTAAAGATGGGAATGACATTAGCTACCTTCCAGTCCTCAGGAATGGAGGCAGATTTTAAAGAAAGATTACATATTTTTGTCAGGAGATCCACAAGTTCACATTTGAGTTCTTTCAGAACTCTCGGATGAATGCCATCCGGGCCTGGTGATTTATTAGTTTTTAAATTGTCCATCAGTCGGAGGACTTCCTCTCTTGTCACCGCAATCTGATTCAGGTCTTTCAAACCCCCTCCCGAAATCGGTGGTTCTGGAGTGGGCAAACACTTCTCCTCTTCCACAGTGAAGACAGAGGCAAAAAATGCATTCAGCTTCTCAGCCATTTCCCTATCATCCTTCACTACTCCTTTTACCCCTTGGTCATCCAAGGGCCCCACTGCCTCCCTGGCTGGCTTCCTACTTCTAATGTATTTGAAGAAAGTTTTATTGTTGGTCTTTATGTTTTTGCGATATGCTCCTCATATTCCCTTTTTGCTTGCCTGATCACAGACTTGCATTTTATTTGCCATAGTCTGTGTTCCCTTTTATCAACCTCACTAAGACTAGCTTTCCACCGCTTAAAGGAATCCTTCTTACCTTTTACAGCTTCCATTACTTTATTTGTTAACCATGCAGGCTTTTTTCTATACCTATTTGTACCTTTCCTAACCTGCGGTATATATTTTTTCTGAGCTTCTAGGATTGTCTTTTTAAATAGTCTCCAAGCTTCCCCAATGGTTTTGACCTTCTCCACTCTTCCTTTCAATTTCTTCCTCACATGTCCCCTCATACCAGAGAAGTTATCCCTTTTAAAGTTAAAAGTGGTCGCGTCAGTCTTTTTGGGCAACTTCCTATCTGTACAAATGTTAAACTCAATGACATTATGGTCACTGTTCCCAAGTGGTGCAATCACTTTTACATCTCTCACCAGGTCTTGGGTGTTACTTAGGACCAAATCCAGGATCGCCTCTCCCCTGGTAGGATCTGTGACCATCTGTTCCACAGCACAGTCATTGAGAGTGTCTAAGAACGCAATCTCTTTTTCCCGACTAGAACTCATATTGACCCAATCAATGTGTGGGTAGTTAAAGTCGCCTATTACAACACAGTTATTTCGTCTAGCCGCTATCTTTAATTCATTCATCATTTTATAATCCTCCTCTATCTTTTGATCTGGTGGGCGATAACAAACTCCCACTGTTAAGCCTCCTTTTGGACCCACTATTTCAACCCATAGCATTTCCAGAAGCAAATCCAATTCTCTTACCCTCTCAATATTACTGGACGGTATACCCTCTCTGACATACAGAGCCACCCCACCTCCAACCCTTCCCCCCCTATCCTTCCGATATAATTTATAACCAGGAATCACCGTATCCCACTGATTTTCCTCATCCCACCAAGTTTCTGAAATACCCACAATGTCTATTTCCCCCCAACACCAAGCATTCCAACTCCCTGATTTTACCTCGGAGACTTCTAGCATTTGTGTATAAACACTTATAGTTTCCCAGGTTTGTTAAGCCCACAGCCTTCCTCTTGCTGCCTCGAGACCTTGCCAGGCAGTTCCTATCATTAGCCACAGTCTCAGTGGACAATTGTAATCTATTTCCTTGTACAAAAGTAATAGCTACCCCTTCATCTCTTTGAGATGAGCCATCCCGAACCAGAGACTTTTCATCTCCTGTCGGCTTTCCCCCATTATTCAGTTTTAAAACTGCTCTGCCACCTTTTTGATTTTGAGCGCCGGCAGCCTCGTTCCTTCTCGGGTCAAGTGGAGACCGTCCCTTTTGTACAGCTCCCTCTTGTCCCAAAAAGAATCCCAGTGCCTAACAAACTTGAACCCTTCCCCCCTACACCACCGTCTCATCCACGCAACATTCCCCATAAGTCTTTTTGCCAAGAATATTTGCATGTAGGACACAGTGCAGGTTCCTGTTATTATTAGTGTTATCACAGTGTCTAGAGATTGCATGGGCTTCATAGGCTGTGTTGAATTCATCATGCAGTGATACAAATATACAACCATTGCAAAGGATACAACAACATTTTATTTATAAAATGAAAATATCAGAAATAATAATAACCCCCAAATTTAACCCTGGTGCCCACCCACCCTTACACACCACAAGGGGAAAAAAGGTATCCCACAATGGAAACTAGCTGCCTGCATTGTCCTCAGGCGACTATTTTTTTGGTGACCATTCCTCCTCCACTCTCCCCCCTTCCTCCTCAGACTCTGCTTCCACTTGCTGTTGTACTTCCTCTTCCTCCTCTTCCTCCTCCACCCCTCCACCTTCACAATGCTGCTACTCCACTGCCCAGTCCAGCTTCATCTGGACCAGCATCTCCCTCAGCCTTCTCATCCCTTCCCGGATGATGGTGAGGCAGTAGTGGTGTCAATCCACTGTCAAGAGAGTATGGATGAGAAATCATTTAGGTATAAGGACCTAAGTCTCAGGATTTTTTCTTCCCCGCAGGTGGCCATGAATCAGGGGTGAGGACTGCATTGTCACTACTTGTGACTGGGTCATCCCATCTCTGCTGCACTCTTCCAGGGGGAACAGTGGACAGGAGAGGGGGGAACACCCAAGTGACCTATGGTCCACCCCAGCAACAGCCCCCGGCATGTCCCAGAACTCCACACAGTGGTTGCTGGTCCTGTGACGTGTCCACCCATGGCCAGAAGCTACCAACCAAGAGGGTACCTTAAACCGGCAGCATGCAGGGGGAAACCTGCCGCCAGTCCGGGACCAGCGGAGGAGATGGCGAAGGTTGCCTGAGCAAAGGAGCTGCCAGGACCCGGCCCCTACTGGATGGGTACATTGTGGATGACAGTGCTGCATGCACTTGCCCTGCCGTCAGAGGAGCCACCAGGACAAGACCAGTCCCACAGCTAAGATTGATGGGGGAAGAGGGGGCAGCGAGGACGTACCCCTTCATGAGAGCAAGCACCCCAAGCCAAGGGTATGGGAGCAACACCAGAGAAGGCCAAGGTGAGCCTGAGGCAGAAAGACAGAGGATTGGCCAACTTAGGTCCCAAGCCAGAGGCCTGGGACCCCTTCCAGCAGCAGAGAGAAGTGATGGCTCCACAGCGAGCATCTAAGAGTATGCTGAGTATATTAGCCAGTCAGAGTGGCGTTTGGAATCTGAAAGACTGTTTGTAGCACTAAGCTTTGCCAGTTATATTTAAAAGTTCCTTTCTTCAGCAACTGTTCAAAATAACCAGACACCTATTTTGTTATCTGTTACATAAATCTATTTTTGTTTAAACTTATCCCAGAGATCAGTACAGTACTTCCTCAGGGCCACATAGTGCCCAGACCCTAGGTCGTTCAACCATCTGAGAGAGAGAGATGGAATTTTAAATTCCTGGTGGCAGGAGAAATCTACCAAGTTTAGGTGCACAAAGCATGTTTAAAGGTAAAACCATTTCCCTTATAAGCAGGCACGTCACAACCTGTATTTATACCTTGGGTTTTTCTTGGATGTGGGAGAGTGGGTGGAGTGCCAGGGACGATTGTTACCCAGCATCATTAAACGTTCAGTGCTGTCACATCAATTTTGAAGTGGTCTCACATGAACTAACCACCATTCTAACGGTCTACATGTCCATCAGTCAGCAAGAGGCACACCCAACGCATGTCACATGACTGTGGTCAGGTGTGGTAATATGGTGAGCCACCTTGAAAACATGGATGGTTTGGGGGGCACGGCTAACATGGGCTCTTTGTTCTCAGGTGTTACCATTGGTTTTTAGGGACCGGAAGCCCTTCTCCAGGACCTCCACCCGATGCATGACCCCAGGCAAGTCGGTCACCAATGCCTGCTTGCTGGTCCCTGGTCAGGATCCTGGTAATAAAAGAGGTCATGGTCATCATGGTTTGGATACCCTGCCCTGTGGTTCCAGTAACTATTCTCTCAGCACTCACCATTCTCCCATTCTGGAGCGGAGCTTATCACCACTGGGATGGGTAGGCCTCCCTGGGCTGCTGCCGGTGCAACATCATGGCACCCTAAGTGTTAAAATAAAGAGGTTTCAGTCAGTTTCCATGTGTGTGCCTTCAGGCATTGAATTTACCCAACCACCACATCTGTCAGATCTGCCCTCCCATGTGCTGGATGCTTTCCATGGACATAGCACTGAGGGTTGGTTTGTTTCTGAGCTCTGTCTCCCAGGTTTGAAACTCAAAGTATCACCTCCTACTGTCATTGACTCTCATCCATGTACATGACAGCAACCGGTCCCCCTGGGGATCATGCTCCATCGAGGGGGAATGCAGTCAGCCCCGGGAGCCCACGTCTACAGCTATTCGCTTTAATTTGTGGCTGTCAATAAGGTTTCCGCCAGTGAAATCCCACACATTCTGCTGTGTGGTAAGAGTTTCTTCATGTCTAGGGAGCATCCACAATGCCTGGATTGCTGATGTTGCACATGGTGCTCCACTCTTTGAACTGCTGGAACTGATTTGGTTATTCACGGCATTCCACATGGAATGTCAGTTGCCTCAAGAGTTACATGACATGCCAGGTGCCAATACAGAAAATGAATTCATAAGTGACCTCACCTCTTCCCCCTTCTTCCTCTACGTGGGGTGCTGCCTCTGGGATGCTGACATTCTCAGCTGCTTTGGTGAAGGAGTGGGGGGGAAAGGTGGTCACTTGGTGCAGAAACAACAACATGAGGATGGAAAGGATGGTATGTGGGTAAATGACAATGTCCACTGCAAGCTGGACCTGTCAATGCCACTTTCTTTCCAGAGTGCCATGCGCCACACATGCGCCACACACCATGGGCCACACTGAAACTCGAGGGCCTCACCAGTTTCCAGGCCACTGTGCAAGGAGCAACTCGGAAAGGGCTGGAGTTGAGGAGCTCAGGGGCTGAGGGAGGGGGAATCTAATGTTGAAAACAGAGCCCCTCATCGTAGCACAATGCTGCCCCCCTGGGACTGGCTGGGGATGCTGGTCTGATTTGCCTGGCCTCTGCAAGCACTGTGCTCCTCCTTTTGGGGTGCAGTGTTCCTGTGTAATGAGATGACAGTGTTCCCTAGGGACAATGAAGACATTTTTTCACATTGCTGGGGGCAGTGAGGTTTTATAACATGCACTAACATAAGGGGCGTCTCTCCTGCTATCCAGGTCTATATCCCTGGTCCCAGAGGCACCTCAGAAGGTTGAACTGGGGGGGGGAGGGCGAGAATCTCTTGGAGGGATGCCCTGCCAGTCCTCCAGGGCATCATAAAATGAGGTCTTTTCTCTCTTCAACTTGGCCCTACACTGGTCTGCAGACCTTCTATACCCCATCCCCTGCAACACCTCTGCCACTTGTTCAAAGACCGAGATGGTCTCCATATGGGTAGAGGGCATGACCCTCTCACCCACCTCTAGGTCAGCTCCGCTTCCTCATCGAGCCAGTACATGCCCTTGCGTGCTTCTTCCATTGCTGCTTCTGCTGTCAGTGTGAGCAGGTTCAGTATGTGCATGGTCAGTCCAGAGTGTCTACAGCCAAGCGTATAATGATCCTGTGTTTGAGCGGCAAATTCATTGATGCAGGTGTGCACTATAACGCTTCTCCATGCATGTACTTCTGCTCCATAACCAGGCCGAATTGGTGGTGGGGGCAGCCTATGAGTGCATTATTGTCATTTCCACAGTCCTTGGGTTGAGACAAACAAAATACAATTGGAAGGCAGGGATGAAGTGCAGTGAATGCCCCTTTTTGGAAACATCAGTGCAAGCTGGGGTGTGTGTGTGTGTGTGTGCGTAGCACTGTTATTTCCCCAGGGTTAAGGCAATAAGAGAAGAGAGTATTGCAAGGCAAGGGAAAAGCACTGTAAAGGGCACTTTTGGGAAACATCAAGGGTTTAGAGTCCCCGTTGATGTCTCTGCTGTGCACTTGTGCGCATGCATACCTATGTGCATAATCATATTCCGTGGATGGCAATTGTGGTGTGGGCTCTCTGCGTTGGGAGAAATTCGGGGACTGATCTCCATGCATGTCTGTACTATGTAAACAAGTTTCCTGGAAAGCAGATAACCAAAAGTAGTCCCAGTGTGGTGATCCAAGTCAGTCGCTTTGGGATCACAGGACTACCTTCGCAAGAGGACTGGTGAAATGGCGGGTGTCCGAGGTCCCTCCTGGTGCTACGAAGACATCCTGGATCTGCTAGTGATATAGGGGGAACAGAAGGTACAGGAGTCACTAAAAGAAAGTCATTGTAACAGAGATCTATTATCAGATTGCAAAGGGTATGCAAAGGGACACAGGCATACTGCAAAGGAATGCAGAACCAAGAACCAGAGCCTGTGCCTGGAGTACAAGCATGTGCTGGCCCACAACAGCAAAAGCGGGAACAACAGAATCACTTGCCCCTTCTACAAGGAGCTCAGAGCCATCCTGAAGGACGACCCAACTGTCAAGGGAAGGAGGATGAGCCAGAGTCTGCGCCGTGAGTTTGCAGGAAGGACCACAGAGGCAAGCACCATGGCCCAGGCCATCACTGAGGGCACCCTTGATCTTTTACCCTTGGATGACGAGACCATAGCTGACAGAGCGCTGAGAGAAGGTGATGTCCCAGGTAGATGGGAGGGAGGGGATAGTGGTAGGTGGGAGAGAGGGGAGGGGTTATGGGGGACCAAAAAACATCACGGCAGGGCCCTCCTCATGCCATGCCACACCACGCCACACCATAATATTTGTCTTTCTTAAGGAACTAAAATGTACTTTGGGGCACTAGTGAGTGTGACAAACTGTCTAGGCCCAGGCCCATCCTGCACCATGTGTACAGTTGGTGGAGTGTGAATCATTTCACTTTAGACAGACTTGCAGAACTAAGTTCAGAGTAGAATATATGGGTTTATGAATGTCTCCCCCCTTTCTGAATGTGAGCACAATGTGCCATGACTGCAGCAGCATGGCAAGATGCAGTGAAGACATGACACCATCACTCCATGTTTGGAGGCCTCATACAGATAATTTGGTGTTGAGTGTGTGAGCGTCACCATGCACAAGCCAAAATCACTCTGCCATAAGTCAACAATTCCCATAACATTGTTGTTCCTCGCATTTGGGGTGGGCCAGAGATTCCACACGGGGGTTTACCATACAATATGCAACACCCTAGAGTTCTCAAGCAACTCTGCATGACCATAGTGTTCTCTATGGTCATGCATTCCCACTGTGCCTTGGATGGAAGATGCCCGCTGCCTGCATGCTGTGATGATGTCACTCCTCTTGTTAACAGCATTATGTGCGATCATTGGACAAACTGTGTGTGGTTCCCACAACCTAGCACTGGGAGTTAAGTAGCTACCTGTCTTTCATTTCCCAAGGGGATTCTCGTGCAGAGCTGGACAACCAGAGAGAACCAGGCAGACAGGAGAAAATTGATTCTGACGAGACTCAGTTGGATTTGGAGGAAGAACCTGGTGGGTGATGCTTCCAGGACCAGGGCCACTGTATGCCAGAATGCTGCAAGGGGATAGTGTCAGGGACCCAAATGAAGTGGCGTGACAGACCCACCATTAATGCAAGTACATGATTGTAATGCGTTGACCAAACTGATTCTTCTTCTTCCACTGTTGGCAAGTGTGGAAACCACGCCAGCCTCACCTGGCAGTGCTCCATTAATTAATGATGAGTGTGATCCGGACAGTGAGTACATCACAATCTTAAATCAACAATTGCAATTGCTGACACTATCCTAAGGGGGGCAAAAATGCTACCATATGTTCCTGCTTTCTTTGGAGGCACCATGCATTCGATTCTATGTGGGTTGGCATCAAACATTCTCCTTTCTCACCACACATGCAGAGTGGTCCACAAGCCACCTCAAAGTACATCATTCACCTGGATGCAGAGATCTTGGAAAGACCATTTTCCATCATCAGCCGTGTCTGTTGATGATCTGTGGGATCCAATGGCAGGGCCACGCATAATGTTAAAAGTATGTCCACGGGCCTTTCCAATGCAAAACATGGTCCATCCCAGTCTACCGTCAAGGTGACCTGTCATAGTCCCTTCCTTTCTCCCTCTAGAGTTCGCTCCCTGGCTCTCTGGACACAGAAATCACTGACCAAGACAGTGGGTTCCTCAAGTTTAACTGAGATAGACCCCTCACACAACCTTCCACCTGTCGATGAGTCCTTTCAAACTCACTTCTGGTCTTCAGTGCACCTGGGAGAGAGTATTGGTTGGCTGGGAGAGATCCATGAACTAAAAAGGAAATTCATACAGGATACAGGCACAACACTGAATGGTTCATGTGCACAGTATACAATGTAACATGTCTGTGTCACCAAATATGTGAAAAAATGAAAAGGGCCCAAACATGCCTCATGTAAATATTACAGAACCATATAGGCTGATATCGCTATACTGTTCAATGGTACAAGGCTTCCAATCAGGGTCTGCCACACCTGCCTTATAGCGGTGGAAGTTGGGTGGGTGATTTCTACATGGTCACAGAATTTCAGATTAGGCTCCCCTGCAGGGTTGTTTGGCGAGACTGGCTGGGGACAGGATAGTGATATGGGTCGCTTTAGGACCCACTTCAGAGAGAAGCCACATTTCTGCCTGAACAGAGATTGTCACCAATCTCCATGGTGATGGGTGAAGATCACTCAGAGTAATAACTGCTCTCCAGATGGCAGAGATCAGCCAGATCTGAGGAGTGATACCAGGAGAGGGTTATGTTTAAGGAAGTCAGGGGCCTCGGACAGGTGCAATCCCATGGTCTCCCCACAAGCCTTTTTCTCTTAGGGCTCCACTGTCACCAATTTCTGGATGAGGAATGGAGATTAGGGGTGTGCAAGAAAAAAAATTCGGCCCAATTTGTTTTGGCCAAATCAGGCCAAATTTGATTCAGCCCCTGAATGACCCCCAAATGCCACTTTCAGCAATCCAAGTGGATTCGGAGGTCATTCGGGGCCCAGAATCACTTTCAGGTTGGGGGGGTGGGCAAGCCAAGGGAAGGCCTCCAACCACCAGAGACCCATTTTCAGAACTCTTAGGGACATAACTGTGATGCATTCGTGTTTGCTTTTTTTCTCTGTCCCTCACAGGCATTCCACCTAGAGCCACCATGGCTGATCTATCACCTGCTTCCTGTATGGCTCTCAAAAAAGCATAGCGGAAGTGTGTCTCAGCACTGAACAGGATGGGAGACCTGATGATGTGGCAGTCCTCCAGAAATCACAGGACCATGATGGATCGCAGGGAGAGGCAACATGCTGAATTCTTGGAGGAGATGTGCACAGGTAGGGCCGAGGACGGGGTTCAAACCCAGGCCATTTGTTCCCTCTTCCATGAAACCATGGCAGCCATTGTGGGACTAGCCATGTCAATGATGCGTGCCCAGGAGGGAATTCAGACACCACCTCCACAGTCACAAGGTGAAAAAAAAACACCCGACCTGGCCACTGGAGTCATTATCTCCGCAGACCTGATTGATGCCTCCGAGTTGGAAACAGGAGGTGGGATGGAGCTGCATGCCCTACTGAACATGGGTGAACCCCAGTGAGAACAGGTGGCCTCGCTGACTATGCCCATCCATCCGGGGCCAGTGACAGTGCCATCATCCCCGGCAATACACCTCAAATGCATAAAGAAAAAAAAAGGTGTACTCCCCAGGCGACTAGTGTCTGTAGAGTCTCTAACAGCGAAGACATGGCCCTTATGGTGTCATGCACATCCGGCCCATGCCACATTTGGCCAAATAAGAGCACAGTTTAATTTCTGTTTCCAGGTTTAGTCTCACCCAGAGAAGTTTTCCCACAACGCACTCTAGGTTTGTGATGCATGATGTTAACCATATCTTGGTGCATGTTTTTGATCACTGTGGCATTAATAAAGGTTTTGTTATGAGAAGATTTTATTGTCAAGCCATGGCTTCACAATGCAGAACTGCATCAGGATTCAAGACCAATCACATTTGACAAATTCACATCCCCCACCAGGGTCCTTCAAAATGCCTCCCCAGTCCGAGCCATCATCCTCTGTCCTCCTAGGAGCCTTGCCCTGCTTCTGCTTCTTCCTGGTAATTCATGGTGAGACGCACATGCAGACCTGCCAAATCCCACACGAGCTGTACCCATTCCTTGAGTCATCGTGTGAACTATAGGGGAACAAGGGTACAACTCACACACTTTTCAAACACTGCATCCAAATGACTTTGGGTAGCTGTGTTTTCAACCATGAATTCTGGGGATCCCCATGACCCACAGAAGTTAAACAGGGCACAGGCAGTTTGTGTGGCATACCATCATTTACACAACACGTTGTTCACTCACCTACCTAGCATTGCACATGTGTGCTGTTCCCTGTAAGGTGAACGGTGGGAGCCACTGATGGACATGATCGCAGTGGTTGGTTGGGGTGAGGGAAGCACATTTCAATGGCCATTGGACCATTGACTGTTGGCCTCTCTGCCCTTTCGCAAGGCACATGATGAATGATTAAATGTGTCACGTGGTGGCATGGGCCTAGGCAGTGCAGCTAACCTGATCTCGGGCTTTCATTGGAATGGTAACAAAAACACTTTGGTTTTCTAATGAAGGGGGGGTCAGAGTCCCCCCTAGTTGGCCAATGGTCTAAGGTTCTCCAAATGTGCCCCTTAGCCTGCATACAGTCTCTCTTTTGGTGGCTTGCCATTACAGCCACTGGAAGAACAGGTTTTCAGAGAAAGAGGTGGAGAGGATAAGTGTTGACCGTTGATCAGTGGCCTCAATAACATCATGCGTGGGGTGTTCGGAAAAAAAACACAACGGGACTCCATAGCTCAAGGAGATCCACTGTCTTAAATCCACAGCGCCACCCACATCACAAAGACATTCGCTTAATGTTTTTTTCTTCAGACACTAAACATTGCATGGTGCAAGGATGCAGTATTGGCTTCCACATCCAGACCCCCACCACCACCCAAACACACAAGAACATGACTGAAAGCCACTTTTTAAAAATGCAACCCTTCCTTAAGAAACTTTCTAGCCCCCCCCTTCTCATAAGGCATTCAGCACGTGGTCCTCTTCTCCTCCAGCTGTCCCTTCCTCCTTGTTGCCACAAGCATTTCAAGAGCAGAAATCATGGAGGGCACTCACCAATGCTTCCTCTAAGCTGTGGAGTGGTCTGAGCAGAAAATCTACTTTGTGTGCTACTGGCATTAAAGCTGTGAGAGGGCAATTTGGCTACTGCATAAATTGGTTTGATCTGGAGCCATCCTTCCAGAACTATGGAAAAAATGTGTGAGCTAGAGGCCAAAAAACTATGAGCTAGCTCACAGTAACTCAGCCTCAAGTGAACACTGGCACTCACTCTGCGGAGGAAACCCATCCCATCTCTCCAAAGCCTCAAAGAAGCTCCCCTTCTCCCTTTTAAATTTGGCCCTGTATTGATCCGTGGTCCTCTAGAACACAATATTGCCTCAGACACAGCTAGAAAGAGGCTGAGGGTCTCCACACTGGTGCTTGGCATGAGTCTCTCACCCCCCTCTTTCTCATGTAGAAGTTTGATCATCAGCTCAACCTCCTCATCCAACAAGACCCATTGCTCCCCATGGTACCCAGCCCTGGGCACCTATGCGTATGTGTGGGTATCCGGACTGGAGTTTCAAGGACAAGCTCTTCCCCTGACCAGCAAGCAGTTTGCTCATGATTACACCTTTTTCTTTTCTCTATGGAGGGAGGTTCTAAATTGTTTCCACCAATGGGATCGGTGTGTGGTATTGGGGAAATGTTGCGAAGAAGTCTTGGGTGGGGGTGTCCAGTGCCATCGTCTCCTGTTTCCTGGTAAGCCTGCTGTATGCCAACTTCAATGTTCGGCCTGGAGATCTGTCAAAGTTGTACAACACAGTGTGTACAAGCACAGCACTGCTCCAAAACAGGTCTTGTTGATTTGTGTGTATGGCCATCTCATACCGGTACATACCACCCTCCCTGCATCCACCCAAAGTGTCCATCAGCATCATGAGCTGGTCATGGCATCCAGCATCAAGTGCAAGCCCTGGCCAAAGCCGTCTGACGCATCCACTTAATTGGTGCTCATGACATGGCATGTCCTTAAAAGCACAGAAGCATGGACATACAGACAGGCATATAGGTAATGACAACACATGCTTTTCACATGTAATGGAGTTCTTGGACATGGGGTGTTGGGGCATGGGTGCAGCCAGTCGAGCCTCGATGAAGCCATGCATCGCTAGGTGTGACTTTGCTGTCTGTTACTGACCTGTTTTGTGCAAGGTCATACAGTGTTTCATCCCTCATAACAACCATCCAGTACCACACACCTTGAAAATGATGGAAAGTGCCCACACACAGTTGACTGGCTCCCATCAAATGACACATTTGGGGTTTTTTGTTCTTTCTGTCAGGGCCCACTGGTAATCCCCCTACTGTACATCCACACCAATGTAGACGTTCTTTTCCCTGGATATTCCTTCTAACCTGCATGGCCTCCACGTGTGTTGCCATGTACTTTGGTCTCCTCCCCATGTTTAAAAAAGATGTGAGCAGGGCATGCAGTGGTGCAAAACACTACCTTCCCACAGCCCTCAGATGGTTGCACACTCCCCAAAATACAGTGATCCCTCACCAGGATGCTGCAGCAACTCATAAATCAGTTAAAGTGGAGTTGAAGCACCACCAAAAGCTATACACGGGACACATGATGTGTTGAACCAATGTGTGTGTCTACAGTATTTCATGAGGTCAGAACAAATCAACTTTTACTTTTTAAAACAGAACTGATAGTTGTAAAAGAGAGAGCATCAGGGACGGGTTTAGAGTAATAGTGCGAGCATCATTTAAGAAAACTTACATATACCCCACCACCAATCACCAAATAGAAGACAGCCTAGGAATCATCATGTTGTTTTTGAGTTATCTCTGGCAGCGGTACAGCCAAACGCATAGGGCTTCGTGCACGGCCCTCCCTGCATTCTGCTGCCTCTCATTTACAGCACCCAAGCATCCGGTGCCCATGGAAGAGGTGCTGAGTGTCTCTCTCCAGGATCACACTTGATTGTATGCCCACGTTCCTCACAGATATTATGTAAAATGGTGCAGACACAGATCACACAGTTTATGTTCTTCTCCCTTATCAGAAGAGTGATGCCCAAGCATTGCCAGCTAGCCTTCAAATGCCCGAAAGCATGCTCCATCATATTACGCACACAACTATGTACGTGATTGAAGTGTGCCTGCTAGCGATTGAGTGCTCCAGTATAAGGAGTGACAAGCCAGCAGCGCGTTGGGTAGGCAGCATCAGCTAGAATTAGAGGATGGATTTGTACATCCTCAATGGTCACTGTTGGGTTTCCTGGAACCCAGACTCCAGCATCCATTGTGTCAATTATGTTGGAGCAACGGAGAACATGGGCATCATGGGCTCTGTCCATGCTTCCCATGGCCACATCGACAAAGCATCCGTGGTTGTCCACAGTGCCCTGCAGGAGTATGGAGCTGTAGTCCTTTCTGTTTATGAAAGCCCCTGATTGACCAGCAGGAGCCCTCACAGCAATGTGGCATCTATCCATGGCCCCCATGCAATGGGAAATCCTGAGAGAGAATCCTTTCATCACCTGCAGAGAAAGAGAAATGCACAACACTATGATAATGTCTTAGGCATACACGTAAAGGCATTTTCACACATAAACAGAGGCCTTCAGTGCTCAGCAATAAGCATGTATAACTGCATTCTGAGACAACTCTCTTAGATGGAGTCGTGCTGTATGTGTTGGGTGCCCTGCCATGGGTTAATTGGCTGATGTATGTATGTGAAGGAATGTGCTTTGCCTTGCAGCTGTAATGTCTCTGCAGCCTCCCTTATCTTCACCTGACTTTGACTGCTTAGTCTGCTAGGCCCAAAGCTCCCCAATCTCCCGCGTGCCTCTGAACCATTATATGCCTTCCTGCCATTTTTCCTGTTTGCCCATTGGTTCCCAGGTTTCAGAGGGGTCTGTATGAACCCCCTATAATTGCAATAGCCATTTTGTATCTTTCATTCCTGACACTAACATTATCAACTGCTTCACTTGGCTCTGATCAAAATAAAGCTTTGCCTGTTTAAGGACCTGCTATTGAACTGAGTTATTGGAGTGCCTGACAAAGTGTCAGGAATCATCTACTCCCTCAACCCGTATCATCTCCAAGATGAGCGGTGAAGAAGAGGAGAATTTGATTAGAATGGAACCTGATACCCCGGTAACCACTACCCCAGTTACCAGCACCCTGGTTACCATGACGGTGCCGGTGATGACTGCTCCATAACCCCTTTTGTATCAGCTGAGACCTGTGTCCTTTGGACTGAGTTCAGATGCAGCTGAGGAGCAAGGGGGGTTTGATTGGGCCACTCTCAGAGCAGGGCCACAGGAGACATGGTCGCTGATGTTCGGTCCCTTGTGGGGAAGCTGCTACGAATACCAGCCACCCCATGAGATGGGAATGAGGCCCAAGAGAAGAGAGGAGCTGACGGGTTGGGAGGAATACCTCACCCACATTGAGAGAGCTCAAGAATGGATGCTCCGGGTGGTGGAAGAATCCTTGATGTGCATCCCAGACACTGTGGCTCAGCTGGTGCAAGCAGAGCTACGGTTACAGCTGCCGCAGCAGCCACCTGCTCAGCAACCACCCGCTCAGCTGCTGCCACCTCCGAGAGACCAACTAGTGCCAGTCCTAGTGCCCGTGGAACCCATTCCAGGCCCCAGGCCACCAGAAATTCTACCCAAACAGCTACTGGATGCCAAATTTGATAGTACCCCTGAGATGCTGGGCTTCTTCATAGTCCAGGTGGAGAAATTCATCCAAACGTGGGGCCATCTCTTTCCTACAGAGGCTAGGTGGGTCGACTACATTGCAGTGCAACTGAGAGGAGGGGTGGCTGACTGGTATGTGAGTCTGCATAAAGCCCGTGGCCTGGAACTACGAGAAGTAGCTGCATTTATGTGGGCTCTCCGGGCGAAGTATGAAGACCCCTTGAGAGCGAGCGCACGCAGAACCACCTCTTCACCCTGAAGCAAGGCCGACGCACAGTCCACAAGCACACTGAGGAATGTGAAAGGTACGTGACAAAAGTGTGGGGCTGGCCCGATGGGGTGCTGGCTGAACAGTATCAGGTGGGCCTGCACCCACAAATTCAGGAGACAATCCTGAGGAATGTGTGGCCCTTCTAGTTCAACACTTGGGTGTGGGAGGCAGCAGATGCTGAGGCTCAACCACAGATGATCAAGATTGATGGCCTGGCCTAGATTCTATGACCCGGGTTCACAGGGTTGAAACCTAAGGCCCTGAAGCCGAAAGATAGCACCAGAGAGGCTTATGCCTCCACTGTGGGGAAGCTGGGCATTTTGCCACAGAATGTTCCGAGACCATAGGGATGCCTACTCCAGCAAAGCCCCAGAGGAAGAAGAAGCTGGATCTACAGCCAAAGAAGGGGACTGTGAAAGTCAAGGTGCAATGAGCCCTTCAGTTCGGGGTGAACAAGGAACCTTCCAGCTCAGCCAGCAGTGAGGATGACAGGCCAGCGGGAAATGGCCAGGACCTGCTGTAAATGGCGCTGAGCAGCAGGTCCAACAAACCCCCATGCCTCACATGGTGAGCAGTTATCTTCCCCTTTTTTTGTTACCATGACTGTGATGAACCCGGAACTGGGCACGCATGTCCGAGTCCAAGCCCTTATTGACTCAGGATGTGCAAGAGACGTAATAAACCCTTCTTTAGTAACAGGGTTGGGGGGTGGCAGTGGAAAAACTACCAGTCCCTATTGTGTTTATTCAAATGGATGGCTCCTCTATGAGGGAGCCATGTAAATACCAGACTGTCCCACTGCGTATGGAAGCCGGAGCTCACTGGGAACATCACCCTTTTTTCATTACACCAGCAGTGTGGTTCCCTCTGGTACTGGGGAGTCCATGGTTACATGATCATGACCCCTACATTTTGTGGGATGAAGAGTGGGTGCAGTTCATCTCCCCCAAATGCCAAAGCCATGGATGGGACACCAACAGGGGGTCTCCCCTCTGGACAAGCCAGTGCGGGCGTCCCTAGCAGCAGAAGAGCTGCAGGCCATTCCCCCCTACTGGGACGTGGCCAAAGTATTTGAGGAGGAGGAAGCTGATGAATTACCTCCTCACCGTAATACCGATTGTACTATCGAGCTCTTGCCGGGCCATAAGCTACCGAAGGGGAAACTGTATGCAATGAGTCCAATGGAAAAAGGAGAACTACGTAGGTTCATTGATAAAAACCTAGCCCGGGGTTTCATACGTCCCGCCTCCTCCCCCTTTGCAGCTCCGGTGTTGTTCTGGAAAAAGAAGGATGGGGGATTGCGCTTGTGTACAGACTACAGGGGGCTCAATGGGGTCTCATCTATGAACGCCTTCCCCTCCACCCCTCATAAAGGACTTCATGGCTGAAGCGGTGACGAGGAAAATATTTTCCAAGCTGTATCTGAGGGATGCTTACTTTCGGGTGCACATAAGGGAGGGGGATGAATGTAAGAACTGGTGTGTATTTGCACCTTCAGGTGACCAAGAGGGATAGTGTACTTTGGAGAACACAGACATAATTTGGTGGGCTTGCCAATGGGAATGCACATGATTCAGTTGTGCAAGTGGCAACTTGCCACACATGCATCTGCAGGACTTAGGGATGCCAATTCCCCTGGAATTGTGGCTCATTTCCAGAATACAGAGACTAATGCCCTTTGAGAAATCAGATGCTTTGGAGGGTGGGCTGTGTGGCATTGTACCACAGTGAGGACCCTGTCCTTCCCAGATCTCCAGGGGTTCCCAAACCAAATCTGGCAATCCTTTGCAACCCATCCCTTGCTGGGGTCCAAGTGGGACTTGACAACCCTGACTGAATGTGGAAAATGTGGACTTTGAGGCACTTAACAAGTTTTATGTTTAGGGCATGAGTTCATGTTGTGTTTTGTCCAGGAATTCCTTTTCTATAATCTATAACTAGCAGCCACCCACTGTTATTAGGCAACCCTGATTTCTAGTGGAGAAAAATGGAAGAACAAATTGCTTCTTATCCCCTTTATCAAACTTCGTTGTTTGGTGCTGGAAGCTCTAGGTGGACATAGCATCATCTATTCCCTCTACTCATCCCTGTGAAAATTCAGCATGAGGAGGGATCCATCACTCAAAAATGTATTGTGAATGCATATGTTAAGTGGTCAACCACATGTAGAGTTTCAACCCTTCATCTAGCGTCATTTTTCTTTCAGTGCCCATCCCAGGAAGGAAAACATCTCAGGGGTGACCTCTAGCTATACAAATGATAGCCAACTCTTCCTCTTTAGGGTTTCCTGTTCCAGGTTGGGGAATACCTGGATATTTGGGGAGTTGAGCCTGAGGTTGGGGAAGGGGAAGAATTTCACTGGGCTATAGTGCCATAGCATCCACCTGCCCATGCAGCCATTTTTTTCTCCAGGTAAACTGATCGCTGTCACCACATAGACAGATATGTCATCTGAGGTCACCTGCTCTGTGCATGTGCATGATCCACACTCACCTGAGCAGTTGGTCCTGGACAAATCATGCTGCTAAGCAGTTCAATCTCCATGGCAAGACACACCTCAATGACGATCTCTGCGGCAGTAGACCTTGCAAGTCCAAACTGGAGGCCAACCAACTGGTAGCTCAAGGTGTTGGTGAGCCACCAGACTGCTATAGTGACACCCTCATCAACAGGAATGGGATGATGCATGTTTGTGTCATGATGCTCCAAGTGGGGCCACAGGACATCAACCAGCCACAACAATGTTGCCCCGGTCATCCAGAAGTTTTCAAACCACTGCTTATCCTACCAGATCAACGTGACATAGGTGTTCCACCACTGGGCGGGACATGGTTAGACCCACCACCATCATGGGGTAGCCTTCTGTGCCAGGTTAGTGTCAGGGCAGGACCCCAAGGTGCAACACTAATGAGCACAAGTCCAGGAACAGTCCAAGGTTAAAGCCGAGTAAATCAGGTAGCACGGTTCAAACAGGTTTTAAATCACAGTCCATAAGTAGGGTCAGACATACCAGAGAGTCAAGTCCATAAATCACAACGATGCCAGAGGAATCAGAGAGAAACGCAGGGTCCACGAAGCCAAGGGTCAAAAGCCGGTAAGAGTTTCACAAGGGTTGAGGCCGAGATACAAAGATTCAGGTCCTGACAATGACGTTGCTAGCACAAGTGTGCTCATGGCCAGAGGCTTTCCTAAATAGTGCTCTGGCTCTGTAGCCCATGAGCACCTGTGAGCAAGGTCCTGACTGCTGCTAATACTCAGGGCTCAAGGTTCTTTGCCCTCTGGAGCATGACTCTTTTCTTCGGCTGGCCAGGTCTTGACGCCGACGATCCCTTAGCCGGTGCACAGGTGGGGGAGAGGCAGGTGGTGAAGTGCTTGCTTCAGGCACCGCTCCAGGTGCAAAGCGTCCCACAGTTGGCTCAGGCTGCTGTGTATCCTCCACAGCACTTACATCAGTTGCAGGTCCTGGTGCCTCTTCAGCCCTTAAAGGTACCGAAGCCTCCCTGTTTTGGCTGTCAGGGGCTGGTTCAGGGGCTGAGTCAAGGACAGGCATGACACTATCCCCCCCTCAGAACCCCCCCATCTGAAGGGCCGGGTTTGTTGGGGTAGGCGTCATGGAACTGCTGCACGAGGTCCGGGGCATGCAGGTTCGAAGCAGGCTCCCAGGAGCGATCGTCGGGGCCGTAGCCCTTCCAGTCGATGAGGTATTGCAGGGTGCCCCTGTGCACCCGGGAATCAAGGACCTGCTGGACCTCATACTCTTCCTCATCGTCCACCAAGATCGGTGGTGGCGGTGCAGCGGCCGTATCCCGGTTGGGATCCAGAGGGGCTGCCAACTGGAGGAGGGAGCGATGGAATACGGGGTGGATCCGGAGGTGGTTGGGCAGGAGCAGATGAAAGGCAACAGGGTTGACTTGGGCGACCACCTTGTAGGGGCCGATGAATCGTGCGCCTAATTTATGGGAACGACCAGGAGTCCGAAGGTAACGAGTGGACAGCCACACAAGGTTGCCCACTTTGAGGGGCGGCCCCTCCCAACGGTGTCGATCAGCGGCCAGTTTGTAGGCATCCTTGGCATGCTGTAATTGGTCCCGAAGCAGGGCGTGGAGGGCGTGTAGTTCTTGGAGCCGGTCATCTGCGGCGGGAACGTCCGACAAGGGGCCGAGGGGTGCAAAGAAGCGGGGGTGGTAGCCATAGTTGGCCGTAAAGGGTGTGGTTCGGGTTGACGTATGCACCGCGTTGTTATAGGCGAACTCAGCTAATGGCAGCAAGGAATACCAATTATCCTGCTGGTAATTGGTGTAACAGCACAGGTATTGCTCTAGCGTAGCGTTGGTTCTCTCGGTTTGTCCGTCGGTTTGAGGGTGGTAAGCCGAGGACAGATGGACTTCAGTTCCTAAACCCCGCTGCAGAGCCTGCCAGAACCGAGAAGAGAACTGTGGGCCCCGATCTGAGATGATACACGTTGGAGTCCTGTGCAGGCGAAAGACGTGGTGCAGGTATAACTGGGCCGTTTCAGGTCCGGTCGGGACTTTGACGCATGGGATGAAATGGGCCATCTTTGTGAATAAGTCTACAACCACGAAGATGCAGGTGTGCCCTTGGGAGTGAGGGAGGTCGACAATAAAATCCATCGATATGACCTCCCAAGGGCCCGATGGAACAGGTAAGGGATGAAGGAGGCCCGGGGGCTTGGCAGACACGTCTTTGGCACAGCGGCAGACATCACATGTGCTGACATACCGATCACTGTCAGCCTGCACTCGGGGCCACCAAAAGTCCCGAGTGAGAAGGTGAGTTGTTTTGTGACGCCCAAAGTGCCCAGCTGGGAGGGCATCATGGGCAAGGTGCAAGACTCGGGCGCGGAGTGGCCCTGGAGGGATGTAGAGCCGGTCCCGATGGAAGAGTAAGCCATCGCGGGAGGTCAGGTTTCCGGAGGCACCTTGCTGCAGTTCTTGGACGCGTTTTTGTGCCCAGGGATCCGTAGCCTGTCTTGCTTGGATGTCCTCAGAGAAGGACGGCCGTTCCATGGTAGCGGCAAATACCGCTGGCTGCAGGATGGTAGCTTCTGGGGCTTCTTTGGCTAGTGTGGGTGTGTATTCTGGTTTCCGAGATAAGGCATCTGCCTTTTGGTTCTGGGAGTGAGGGATGTATGAAATCTTGAAGTCAAAACGGGAAAAGAAGAGAGACCAGCGGATTTGGCGCTGGTTTAACCGACAGGTTGCCTGGAGGTGCTCTAGGTTCCTATGGTCCGTGAGCACTTGGACTGGATGTCGGGTCCCTTCGAGGTGGTGGCACCAAACCTCGAAGGCGGTCTTGATGGCCAGCAACTCCCTCTCCCAGATCGTATAGTTCCGTTCGGCTGGGGAGAGTTGCCTGGAATAGTACGCACAGGATTGTAGCAGTTGGGTGGGGTCATCTCGCTGGGAGAGCACGGCCCCTAAGGCGACACTAGAGGCGTCGGATTCCACAGTAAAGGGGAGTTGAGGATCAGGAGAGTGGAGGAGTGGTCCAGAAGTAAAGCGCTGTTTCAGCGTGGCGAAGGCTTGTTCGGCTTCAGAGGTCCACTGAAAGGGTTCTTTGGGCCGGAGGAGGCGAGTCAGGGGTGATGTCAGGTCGGCGTAGGATGGGATGAATTGGTGATAGTAGTTCGTGAAGCCCAGGAGGCGCTGGACGTCTTTACGGGTCTGCGGAGCTTGCCATTGGAGAATGGCTTCCACCTTCTTGGGGTCCATCGCGATTCCTTGGGGTGAGACGATATGGCCCAGGAATTCGACCGCTTTCAGGTGAAAAGCACATTTTTCCAGTTTGGCGTAAAGCCTATGGATGCGGAGTCGCTGGAGCACTTGCCGTACATGCTCGATGTGTTGTGGCACGGAGGTTCAGTAGACCAGGATGTCATCCAGGTAAATGATCACGAACCGGTCCAGCGGATCTCAGAACACGTCATTAATAAAACGTTGAAAGACCGCGGGGGCATTGGTCAACCCGAAAGGCATGACCAAGTGTTCATATTGCCCGTAGCGGGTGCCGAAGGCCGTCTTCCATTCATCCCCGGCCTTGATACGGACCAAGTTGTACGCTCCTCGGAGATCCAGCTTGGTGTAAAGCTGGGCCCCGCGGAGGCGGTCCAGGAGTTCGGGGATCAACGGCAGGGGGCAGCGGTCCCGGATGGTAATCTTGTTCAGCGCCCGATAATCATTACAGAGCCGAAGGTCTCCTGTTTTTTTTTTTTTTAACAAAGAGAACCGGAGACGACAGGGGAGAGGTGGATGGTCAAATAAAGCCACGGGCCAAGTTTTTATCAAGATAGTCCCGGAGTGCGGCCAGCTCCGGTTCTGCCATGGGGTACAGGCGACCCATGGGCAAGGGAGCATCGGGTATCAGGTTGATGGCGCAATCGTATGGCCTGTGCGGGGGTAACTGGTCTGCCTCTTTTTCATCGAACACGTCCGCAAACGAGTGGTATGGTGGGGGTAAAGTCATAGCTGCTCCAAGCAGCAATGCGGATGAAACAGGATCAGGTGGGAGAGCCGAAGGAGAAGGGTCGGGGGCGCTGTTCGGGGGAGCTGGCGGCTGGGTGCCTGGTGAGAACTGAAGGTCCTGGTGAGCCCAATTGATTTGGGGGTTGTGGGTTCGGAGCCAGGATAGTTCAAGGACAACGGGAAACCGAGGCATCCGCACCAGGTCGAAAATCAGTCGTTCTTGGTGTTGGTGGACCCGCAAGACGAGGGGTTGGGTCTCGTGCACCACAGGTCCGGAACGAAGCATGCGGCCATCAATGGCTTCCACTAATGTTGGATGTTTTTTGTCCCGGAGGGGGATGCCATTTTCTTTGGCGAAGAGGTTGTCCATGAAACAACAGGCGGCCCCCAAATCCAGCATGGCGTGGATGAACAGCCATCTGCCATCCGGGAGCAGCAGTCGCACTGGCAACAGGAAGGGTGTCTGTGGTGGATAGGAGGAGCTGGAGGACCCTAGGACAGGCCCCAAGCAGGAGGGTCCCTTCAAGCCTGGGGCTGCCCTTTTGCTGGTGGGGCGAGAGCTTGCGGGCGCCTCTGTTTCACAGGGCATCTGGAGGACAAATGCCCCGCCCCTCCACAATAGAGGCATAAGTTCTGGGCACACCTTCGTGCCTTTTCTTCAGGAGTGAGATGTGGTTGGGCGACTCCTAGCTGCATGGGTTCGACAGCAGGAGAAGACAGGGAGGGACCTGGAGAAGCGGCCCGGGGAAACTTGTGGGGTTTGCCAGGCAGGGTGATGCTGCGCATTTTGCTCTGGTGACGGCTCTGCAGCCGGCCATCAATGCAGAGGCACAGATGGATGAGTTGTTGCAGGGTCTGTGGGCGGTCACTGCGAGCTAGTTCATCCAGGATCTCATCAGACAGCCCTTCCGTGTATTGGTCCATAAGGGCTGCCTCGTTCCACGCCAAGTCTTGGGCTGTGAGCTGGAAGTCAGTGGTGTATTGTGCCACTGATGCCGTGCCTTGTTTGAGAGCCTGAATCTTGCGGTTGGCAGTCTCGGTTTTTACAGGGTTGGCATAGGCTGCAGAGAAGTAAGCTTTGAAGCTGGTGTAGTTTGATAATAAAGGGGAAGCTCCCACTAGCAAGGGAGTTGCCCATTTGGCAGCTTGCCCTTTAAGCAGGCTTAATACAAAACAGACCTTGGTTTTGTCTGAAGGAAAGTCCCGGTCAGGAGGATTCAGGGGGCAGCGTGGGGGAGGCACAGCAGCAGCTGTGATAGCAGCAGCATTGGCAGCAGTCTGCTGTTGGAGCGTGAGCACAGCTTGAGTTAATTGCTGCACTTGGTCCAGAACACCTACAAGCGAGTCTGCTCCTTCTGTTGCACCATCCATCATGCTACAGACGGGTAAATGTGTGGGGTTGTGTGTGGGTGCTAGCAATCTGTCAGGGCAGGATCCCAAGGTGTGACACTAATGAGCACAAGTCCAGGAACAGTCCAAGGTTAAAGCCGAGTAAATCAGGTAGCACGGTTCAAACAGGTTTTAAATCACAGTCCATAAGTAGGGTCAGACATACCAGAGAGTCAAGTCCATAAATCACAACGATGCCAGAGGAGTCAGAGAGAAACGCAGGGTCCACGAAGCCAAGGGTCAAAAGCCGGTAAGAGTTTCACAAGGGTTGAGGCCGAGATACAAAGATTCAGGTCCTGACAACGACGTTGCTAGCACAAGTGTGCTCATGGCCAGAGGCTTTCCTAAATAGTGCTCTGGCTCTGTAGCCCATGAGCACCTGTGAGCAAGGTCCTGACTGCTGCTAATACTCAGGGCTCAAGGTTCTTTGCCCTCTGGAGCATGACTCTTTTCTTCAGCTGGCCAGGTCTTGACGCTGATGATCCCTTAGCCGGTGCACAGGTGGGGGAGAGGCAGGTGGTGAAGTGCTTGCTTCAGGCACCGCTCCAGGTGCAAAGCGTCCCACAGTTGGCTCAGGCTGCTGTGTATCCTCCACAGCACTTACATCAGTTGCAGGTCCTGGTGCCTCTTCAGCCCTTAAAGGTACCGAAGCCTCCCTGTTTGGGCTGTCAGGGGCTGGTTCAGGGGCTGAGTCAAGGACAGGCATGACAGTTAGGAAGCTTGTGAACATACGTGATTGCTCCATTATCATTCGTCTTGAACGAGCACCATGGATGGCCATGTGCTGGATCATGTTGGCAGCATGCCTACAGCGAGTAACGGCCATCCTATGGTGATGATGCCTCAGTAGCAGGAGGCACATGTTCATATACATCATTAGGACAGCCATAAGCACACTGACGCTCTCCATGGCTGGTCAGTACAAAGGACGGTGGATGAGCAAGTAGTCTAAAAGTGAGTTGAGACTACTTAGCAGGGGCAGTCTGTAAAAGAGCCAATGAGATCATATATCCTGTTGTAGGGATTTCAGCTATGTGTCCCTCATGTGGTGCTCTAAGCATTCGATTCTGCACATGCATGGACAGGGCTCTTTTTGTAGCAGGAACTCCTTTGCATATTAGGTGACACACCCTTAATGTAGCCAATCCTCCAAGAGCTTACAGAGCTCTTCTTACAGGGGCTCCTGTAAGCTTTTGGAGGATTGGCTACATTAGAGGTGTGTCACCTAATATGCAAAGGAGTTCCTGCTACAAAAAGAGCCCTGTGCATGGATAAACAAGGACATGATGTCACGCTTATTTGCATGTACAAACTTTTTTTTTAAAAAAAAAGAACTCCTTCAGTGGATGCTGTCTAGACAATCCACAGCAGAGGCAGCATGCAGTAAGATGATTCACTGGGAGGGATGTCTGGTCGTGCAATGATGGATTAAAAAGATTGTGATTAAAAAGCCTGCATGGTTAACAAACAAAGTAATGGAAGCTGTAAAAGGTAAGAAGGATTCCTTTAAGCTGTGGAAAGCTAGTCTCAGTGAGGTTGATAAAAGGGAACACAGCCTGTGGCAAACAAAATGCAAGTCTGTGATCAGGCAGGCAAAAAGGGAATATGAGGAGCATATTGCAAAAAACATAAAGACCAACAATAAAACTTCCTTCAAATACATTAGAAGCAGGAAACCAGCCAGGGAGGCGGTGGAGCCCTTGGATGACCAAGGGGTAAAAGGATTACTGAAGGATGACAGGGAAATGGCTGAGAAGTTGAATGTATTTTTTGCCTCTGTCTTTACTGTGGAGCTGCGGTGCTCAAGTGGTTAAGACGCTGAACTGCAGGCTGTGGAAGGTCAGTAGTCCAGCAGTTCGAGACCCGAGACTGCCGCATGACGGAGTGAGCTTCCGTCTCTAGTTCCAGCTCCTGCCAACCTAGCAGTTCGAAAGCAAGAAATTGCAAGTAGATAAATAGGTACCACTTCGGTGGGAAGGTAACAGCATTCCGTGCACCTTGGTGTTTAGTCATGCCGGCCACATGACCACGGAAACGTCTTCGGACAGCGCTGGCTCTTCGGCTTTGAAACGGAGATGAGCACTGCAACCCTAGAGTCGGATTCGACTGGCTTTCGAGCAAGGGAACCTTTACCTTTACCTTTACTGTGGAGGATGAGAAGTGCTTGCCCATTCCAGAACCGCTGATTTCCAGATGGGTGTTGAAAGATCTGAGGTGACGAGAGAGGAGGTCCTACAACTGATAGACAACTTAAAAACTGATAAATCAGCAGGCCCGGATGGCATACATCCGAGAGTTCTGAAAGAACTCAAATGTGAACTTGTGGATCTCCTGACAAAAATATGTAATCTTTCATTAAAATCTGCCTCTATTCCTGAGGACTGGAAGGTAGCTAATGTCACTCCCATCTTTAAAAAGGGTTCCAGAGGAGATCCAGGAAATTACAGGCCAGTCAGCCTGACATTGATACCGGGTAAGTTGTTGGAAACTGTTATTAAGGAAAGAATTAGTAGGCACATTGATGAACAAAAACTATTGAGGCAGACTCAGCATAGGTTCTGTAAGGGAAGATCTTGTCTCACTAACCTGTTAGTATTCTTTGAGGGGGTGGACAAACATGTGGACAAAGGGGACTCAATAGATATTGTTTACCTTGACTTCCAGAAAGCTTTTGATAAAGTTCCTCATCAAAGGCTCCTAAGCAAGCTCAAAAATCATGGGATAAAAGGACAAGTCCTTTTGTGCATCAAAATCTGGCTAATTAATAGGAAACAGAGAGTGAGTATAACTGGAAAATTTTCTCAGTGGAGGGTGGTAAGCAGTGGGGTACCACAGGGATCAGTACTCAGTCTGATGCTTTTTAACTGGTTCATTAATGATTTGGAGTTGGGAGTAAGCAGTGAAGTGGCTAAATTTGCAGATGATATGAAGTTGTTCAGGGTGGTCAAAACCAGGGAGGATTGTGAGGCACTCCAAAGGGATCTGTTGAGAATGGGCGAGTGGGTGTTAACATGACAAATGGGGTTCAGTGTGGCCAAGTGCAAGGTGATGCACATTGGAGCCAAAAATCCTAACTATAAATAAACATTGATGGGGTCTGAACTGGCAGAGACTGACCAAGAGAGAGATCTGGGAGTCATAGTAGATAACTCACTGAAAATGTCGAGACAGTGTGCAACTGCAATAAAAAAGGCCAATGCTATGCTGGGGGTTATTAAGAAGGGTATTGAAAACAGATCAGCCAATATCATAATGCCCCTATATAAAGCAATGGTATGACCTCATTTGGAGTACTGTGTACAGTTCTGGTCATCACACCTTAAAAAGGATATTATAGCTTTGGAAAAAGTGCAGAAAAGGGCAACTAGAATGATAAAAGGAGGAAAGGTTGAGACCCTTGGGGCTGTTTAGCTTGGAGAAATGATGGCCGAGGGGTGACATGATTGAGGTTTATAAGATTATGCATGGGATAGAGCAGGTAGAGAAAGAAGTACTTTTCTCCCTTTCTCACAATACAAGAACTTGTGGGCACTCAATGAAATTGCTGAGTGGTCAGGTTAGAACAGATAAAAGGAAGTACTAATTCACCCAAAGAGTGATTAACACTTGGAATTCATTGCCACAGGAGGTGGTGGTGGCTACAAGCATGGATGGCTTCAAGAGGGAATTAGGTAAGCATATGAAGCAGAGGTCCATCAGTGACTATTAGCCACAAGGTATAGATAGGGACTCTGGGGCAAGTGATGTTCTGTATTCTTGGTGCTTGGAGGGGGTCAACAGTGGGAGGGCCTCTAGTGTCCTGGCCCCACTGGTGGACCTCCTGATGGCACCTGGTATTTTTGGTCACTGTGTAACAGAGTGTTGGACTGGATGGGCCATTGGCCTGATCCAACATTGGGTTCTCTTATGTTCTTATGTTCTTACTGGGATCAAATTAGAGCCGGGCTAATGGTGGGATTAGCTGCCCGTCTGAATGCACCCTCTATGAATATAAAAGGCAATCAAATGGGTCTCTTTGCTTTAATAGCAACTAACTGCACATAGGTCTACAGAGGTCCAGTAGATACTGGCTATAGCTACAAGAAAACTGTTTAGATTGCAGGCATCAGCTAGTGCTTGCTACAGCAGCTGGCTGTGTCAAGCATTGCTGGGAGACTAGGTAGAGACTTGTGGGAACTGATAATTGCTGCTGTGACAGCACATTCATAAGGTTTGCTGTGGGCACGGGTGCTGTGGAGGTCAGCCAGGGACTTTGGAGAGTTCCTACAGAGAAACATTAATGGTTTCAAAAAGAGAATTGTCTGCAAAACTGCTTAAATTAAAGAGTACTACACTGAGCTGCTGGACTATTGGTACGCATTCTGTTTATAGCAAAGAAAAGGAAGACTTGTACCAAATACATAGAATCACTCCTTTGATATTCCTGTTAATTACTCCAGATTCACACAGTAGTTCTGTACTTACAATCACTAACCTGAATGGGAATGCTCTCTTCACTTATAAGCATACATTGCACATCAGAGGAATTCAACATCATAATTGTGAAAAAGTAGTTAGTAAGAAATTGATTACATGATGGAATCTTGAGTAAGTGCTCCTCAAATAATAATTAAAGGGCCAGAGCCAACTGCTCCAACAAACCACTACTGACAGGAAAGGGAGAGGGAAATTTGAAGGTGCCAGCTGCAGAACTACCAATGTGAAACTGACTGCTGGGGAAAGGAAACTAGACTGAGGACTATGTGTCTTACATACCTGGACAATTAGGCTGGATCCACAAAAACAGCAGTACAGAAAAGAAGCCACTGCTTAGTGAGAGAACACAAGCTTTGTATGCAGAAGATCCCAGTGAACCAATGTCCCTGACATTCCTGGTTAAAGGATTTCAGGTAAGACCTACCTCACTTGAGACCCTGGACAACCACTGCCATTCAGAGTAAAGTTAGATGGACCAATAGTCCATTCATATAAAGCAGTTTCATAGCTTCAACAGAAGTCTAGTTTCCATGCAGACTACCTAAATCTATGGGGGATGGGGAATAAAGCTGTAGAACTGCTGGGTAGATTGTATTAAAAAGATGTTGGTCCCTGTTCTTGTCTTCAGGGTTGAGAAATGTCACAGAAAGTTAGGCTTTCCTTCCTGCCCTATTTCTTGTTTTGCTCAGAGGCGTGGGTTGATCCCTCTCCATTGTTACATCCTTCCATTCCTCACACTGCCTATTACCCACCACAAAGAGCTGCTGCCCAGTACATTAGATCACAGTGAATCATAGGCTGATCTCTGCTTTCTGGAGTGTTCAGTTTCTAATTTTATGGCTGCCTTATTGAATCCAGATGTCTCTGAAATGCAGCCATCTAGCAAAGCAACCCAACCCACATGAAGAGGAACTAAGGGCTACAGCCAGAGTTGGTGTCTGCTAACATTTCACAAACTAAATCCTGGGTAGGGGAGGCAGAGATTTGCATCTCCTTGCCTTTGGCCATCCTAGTCATAGCTAAGCTTCCTCCCTCCACCCTACATAAATGGAAACATCTATGCCAGTGAATAACCTAGAAAATATTTGGTGTTCATCCCTGAGTCTGTGATTGGTCCTTGATTGAGATGCAACTGCAACAACACATATTGCACCCAATTTTGGTACACAAGTTTAAGGGATGCAAATCTTTGAAGGAATCCTCAGGAAGCCAGTTGTAGCATTATGGAATTCTTGAGCTAGGTTTTCAGCCCAGCAGCTTTATTTTATTTTTAAAAGCGTTTGACCCACCTTTCTCACCAAAGACACCTAAACCAGTTTATAGAACTCCTAAATTAGCAATAAATAATATTGTCTTCATGCTCACCAAGGCCTACGGTCCTGAGAGCTACTTAACAGTCTCCCTGACTGACCTGTTCTTGACATTGGTGCTGGAATTCCCCAGACTATTTGTCTTGGGAGATTTCAACATCCAAGAGACACAGAGCTGTACGGAGCAGCTCACAATTTCATGGTTTCCATGACAACCACTGGGCTGTCAGTTTACACCAAGCCCAACACATATAGAAAGACCTGGATTTGGTGCTTTGGGCAGGTTAAGATAATGATGATCTGGAGGTGGGAAGTTCTCTGTGACTCCACTACAATACACAATTCACTATCTGATCATCTTTAGGCTCAAGATAGCATGAAACCCCTACAAGTATGCTAGATCATTAGATGATGATCCTGGGGATCGAAGGATTTACATAGTTTCCAGATGATTCTGAAGGGTTTTTCATCTTGTATGACTGTCAAGCATGCCCCAGTCATCTGGAATTGGGAAGACTTGCAAGCAATGGATGTGAGTTATCCTAAGCACCAACTCCCACATGCTAAAGGTCATCAAGCAGTGTGATTCTTAACAGAACTAGGCACTAGCTCTGACCACTTTGTTGTGTTTTTTTTAAGAAAATTTATTATTGGATATGAAATAAGATATTCCATCATTTGTTTACAGTTCTCATCATATCCTTTTCACATTCAAATTTACTCCCCTCCCCTTCGGCTTCCCACGATGTTCCGCCCCCGTTAACATTCCACCCAATATTTTCATATATATTTCATATATGTTCTCCATATACAAATCTTAAATTTCGATATCTAACTTTTTAGTTTTATCAATTAGGTAACTTATCAGATACAATCTATCTCTCATTAATAGCTATCAAAACACAACAATCTGTTTTTAACGTCCCAATTAAGCTCTAAATATTCTTTAAAGTCTTTCCAGTCAGTTATAAATTCTTCGTCTTCTGCTCCATGAAGTTTTCTTGTTAATTTGTCCATTTCAGCCATAAAAATCATTTTTTTAATCCAGTCCCACTTATCAGGTACCTGCTCTTGTTTCCAAAACTGAGCGTAGGTCATTCTTGCCGTCGATATGAGATACCATAACAGAGTTCTTTTTGTCATTTTAACCTCTTCTAACTTTAGTCCTAAAAGCAACATTTCTGGTTCTTTTTTCAACATCCATTTAAGAATTTTCTGAATTTCGGTATGAATCTCTGTCCAAAAAGTATTTGCCTTTTCACACGTCCACCACACATGGTAAAACGAGCCCTCTTTCTTTTTACATTTCCAACATTTGTTAGACATATTCTCATTTATATTAGCAATTTTTTTTGGTGTCATATACCATCTATACATCATTTTGTAACAGTTTTCTTTGACATTAATACATGTTGATATTTTAATCGACTTTTTCCACAAACATTCCCAAGATGACATTTCTATATCTCTATTTACATTTATAGCCCATTTCACTATCTGCTCTTTTACACTCTCATCTTCAGTATACCATTTTAACAAGATTTTATAAATTTTGGAAATCATTTTTTTACCTTTTTCACTCCAGATCTTTTCAATTTCATTACTTTCTTTTCTAAAACCGTATCTCATTTTATCAGTCTTAAATAGGTCATAGATCTGTCTATAATTTAACCAATCATACTCAAAACCCAAATCTTCTCTAGCTCTCATCGCGAAACTTTTTCCCTCAATTTTCAGAATGTCTCTGTAAGGTAACCAGTCCTTCCCTTTGTGCCTTGAAAGTGGTTTTATTACTTCCGCAGGTACAATCCACATTGGTCTTGCTTCAAAGAAGAATCTCTTATATCTCATCCAAGTCGTAAATAGTGCTCTTCTTATGAAGTGGTGCTTAAAAAGGTTGTCTACTTTGGATTTCTCGTACCATAAGTAAGCATGCCAACCATATCTTCGATCATGTCCTTCTAATGCCAACAATTGTCTATTCTCCAAATTAATCCACTGCTCCAACCAAGTTAGGCACACCGCGTCATGGTATAATCTAAAATTAGGAAGCTGCAGGACTCCTCTTTCTTTCGCATCACAAAGTATTTTCATTTTAATCCTGGGCTTCCTTCCCGCCCATACAAATTTGGAAATCTCTTTCTGCCATAAGTTCAGCACTTTACAGTCTTTTACAATTGGAATCGTCTGAAATAAGAATAACAAACGAGGTAATATATTCATTTTGACTACCGATATTCTACCCAGTAAAGATAAATTCAAAGTGTTCCATTTCTTGACATCTTGCTGGATTTTACTCCAAAACTTTTCGTAGTTATTCTTATATAAGTCTATGTTCTTTGCTGTTACTTCTATTCCCAAATATTTAACTTTTTTCACCACTTCACATTGAGTCTTTTCTTGTAACTCCAACTGTTTTTCTTTTCTTAGGTTTTTACAGAGTATTTTTGTTTTGTTCTTATTAACATAAAATCCCACCAAATCCCCGAATTCTTTAATTCTTTCAATCAATAATGGTACATTCCTTAACGGTTCTTCAATTATAAACATCACATCGTCAGCAAAAGCCCTGTATTTATATTCAAAGTTTCCAATTGTAAGTCCTTTTATGTCATTGTCATCTTTTACTTTATTCAGCATCACTTCTAGGATCCAAATAAATAGCTGAGGGGATAACGGACATCCTTGTCTTGTACCTTTCTGTACTCTAAAATACTCCGTCAGCTCCTTATTCACATTCAGCGATGCCTTTTGTTCACAGTATACCGCCCTAATCATATTTGAAAAGGGCTGTCCAATGTCTATTTTATCCAAAAATTGAAACATAAACTCCCAATTTAAATTGTCAAAGGCTTTCTCGGCATCCAAAAATAAAAAAGCCACATCTTTTTCGGGATGTTTGTCATAGTACTCAATTGCATCAATCACAATCCTTAAGTTGTCTCTAATTTGTCTATTTGGTAGAAAACCGGCTTGTTCTTCTTTAATAGCATTCTTTAAGTAAACTTGTAATCTTTCTGAAATAACTTTGGCAAATAATTTATAATCATTATTAAGTAGCGAAATTGGTCTGTAATTTTTCACATCTGTTGGATCTTGTCCCTCCTTAGGGATAAGAAATATGTTGGCTTCTTTCCAAGACTCTGGTATTAGTTTAGTTCTCTGGATTTTGTTAATTAAAAGTTCCAAAATCGGGGTTAGCTCCTCCTTTAATTTTTTATAAAATTTCACTGTAAATCCATCTGGTCCTGGAGCTTTCCCCAATTTGGCCTCTTCTATTGCATTATATATCTCTTGTTTCTGTATTGAACCATTAAGCATATCTTTAATATCACTGTCCATCTCGGGTAAAGTTACCTTATCCAAATACTTTTTAATCTTTGTTGGATCAATCTTCTTATTTTGGAATAATTTAGCATAATATTTGAAAAAAGCTCTTTTAATTCCATTCATATCGACAATTTCTTTACTCTCCTCAATTATCTTGGTTATTGTCCTTCTCTCCCTCCTATTTTTTAGTTGCCAAGCTAAATATTTTCCTGGTTTATTTGCACCTTCAAAGGATTTTTGTTGCAACTTCTTAAGATTCCAGTAGAGTTCTCTATTTAACACTACTTTAAACTGTTCTTGCAGGATTTGTATTTCTTTGAGAAGCTTTTTTCCCCCAGGTCTTCTTTTCAACTCGTTTTCTTTTTGATGTATTTTGTCCTGTATTTCTTGCTGCTGCTTCAAATTATTTTTCTTGTCCGCTGCATTCATTGAGATCAAAACTCCTCGCATGACCGATTTATACGCATCCCACACTGTCTGTATATTGACCTCATGATTCAAATTCATTTGGAAAAAAAATTGTGTTTCTTTCCGCAGAGTCTCCACTAGTTTCGTCTTGTCTAGTAAGTCTTCATTAATTCTCCATTTATATTGCTTTATCTTTTCTTTTAATATCCAAATTAATGGGTTATGGTCTGAACTGGTCTTTGGCAATATTTCTACTTTCCGAGTTTTTAATGCCATTTCATTCGACATCCAAATCATATCTATTCTTGAAAAGGATTTATGTCTATTCAAATAAAAAGTGAAGTCTTTAATTTTTGGATTCCATTTTCTCCATACATCTTCCAACTTTTCCTGCTCAATACGTTTGAAAAAAGTTTGGGGTAACTTTCCAATCTTTTCAACACTTTTAGTTGACTATCTATCCAATTTATTATCGACAGTACCATTAAAGTCGCCAGCAACAATTATCTGTTCATAATGCACTCGGTCCAATTCACTCAGCAAATCCTTAAAGAAATTCTCTTTAGCTCCGTTAGGAGCGTACAAATTCACAACCAATGTCTTTTTTTGTAGCATATTGATCTCAACAGCCACATATCTTCCTTCTTTGTCTGTAAAAACTTGTTTCGGCTCCAACTTTTTATTTACATAAGTCACCACACGTTTATTTTTTTTCCCTGCCAAAGAATAAAATTCGTCTCCCAGTTTTTTTGTTTATCAAATATTTATTGTCCCAATTTCTTATATGTGTTTCTTGCAAACAGATAATATTAGAGTTTTGCTTTTGTAACCAATGATTCACTACTTTTCTTTTGTTAGGTGAATTAAGTCCATTTACATTCCATGATAATAATTTGTAATCCATCATTGAGGCTTTTTAAATATCTCCAAATTCTTCAATATTTTCGGCTTTGAACCTGTACATATCCCCTGGTGTTTTTATCACATGTCTTTTTGAGTTGTACGTGAAGGACAGTCCTTGTGGTATTTCCCATCTGAATCTGATGTTCAATTGCTTCAACTTATCCACCAGCTTCTTGTACTTCTTTCTGTCCAGCAAAATAGATCTTGGGAGTTCTTTCATTATCATTATCTTTTTACCATCAATTTCCAATGACTGAGAGAACTGCTTCTTAAATACGTCCTCTTTCATTTTCTTTGTCACAAATTGAACAATGACATCTCTCGATAAATTTTTCCTTTGAGCATAAGCAGAATTCACCCTGTATATAAGATCAAAATTGTAATCCAACTCCCCTTTGTCTTCTCCCATGTATTCAGTCAACATTTCCATCACTTCAGTATGTATATCTTCACCCATTTTTTCCTCAATGCCTCTCAATCTCAACTGGTTTGACATTGCTTTGTATTCCACAACTGCCTCAAGGTTCCGATTACTCTGTCCATTCACTTCAATTTTTTTTCCCAGATCTTGTGTCTTTTGCTCTATTTCCGTTGATTTAGTCACCAAAGCTTTAACTTGACTACTTGTACTTTCCACTTCTTTTTAAATTCCGCCACTTCTGCAAGTACTAATTCTCTCAAGGCCGCCACATTTTTCTCCTGAACTTCTTCAAGATGTTCCAGCTGTTTTTCCATCTTCTCATCAAATTGTTTATCCAATTGCTTGATCATAGTCTGAATTGCTTCTAACATACATTTCTCCATCTGGTCTATTGCTGTCTGCCATTCTTTCTTGTCTTTACCAGCCATGCCTGGGCTCGCAGCTGACGCCGCTCTTTGCTGAAATTTAGGTTCCGTTGTGGAAATTTATCAATACTGCTCAATCAGTTTCACACTTTCCGCTCGATTCCTCCTTTTTTCGCTGTTCTTGACAATTTTTTTCCCCTTAAAAACACTTTTCAAAGTTTAGTCCTCCACAAAATGGTGGGCGCAATTTCTCTATGATTTTCTTGGCTAGAGTAGGTTTATTTTACACTTCCTTTTTCCGGTCCCCCTTTTAAACTGTCCTACCGGATACACTTCCGGTCCACTTCAATCTCAGTCCCACTGAATACACTTCCAGTCACTCCAAATTCCGTCCTCCAACACAGTCTCTAGCCAGTTTTCGTTTCCAGCCGGACACAATTAACTGTTACACCTCAGTCTCGCGATCTTCCCTGTTACTTTCAGTCCCACTTATCTCCGCCTCAACCGCAGGAATGTTCAACAAAGTTAGTTTTATTGGGTTTTTTTGCACTTTAAACGGCTCTTCGACTTTTATCAGTGGATCAGCTCAACAGTTTAAAGTCTTATGCGCTTAACCGCCTTGTTCAAATTTCGCTAGATCTTCTCCCGGGTAAGCAAATCTTTACAGTTACCTTAGTTGTTTATCTTGGGACTTCGCATTGTTTCTTTGTACTTCCGCTGTTAAACCATTTCTCAAGAGATCGGGAAATGGCAAATTTAAGATGATTTTTCAGCTCGGCTAGCTTCTGTAGTGCTGGATTGCAAAAGCCCGCTCCTGAGAGGAGATCAAGGCATAAACAAGCCCCCTCCGGGACTTTGCGGATGCTGATCTCGACTCTCACTTGGACCTCGATGCTTGCTGGGCGACCCCCTGCCTGGGGGTTGCTGCGTTGGACAGAAAAACTGCCCAAACTGTCATAAGAAGCTGCCGTTCACTCAGCACGATTGCAGAGTGCGTCAGTTTGCCATTTTACTCCGACCGGAAGCTGAGCTCTGACCACTTTGTGATCAACATCACTCATATCCAGTATGACTTATCTACAGAAATGCTGAATGTTCTTGAGGCTTCCATTAATCAGGTTTCTACAATCCCTTTTCAGCTGATACAACCTCAGAATGTGATGAGAATACCCGGAGCAAGAAGAGGACTGTGTTCATTGATCACAAATATCATCAATACATCACTTCCTTGATATATTAAAGGAAGTTTAGGCCTTTACTGGGGAAAAAAACAACTTTGAATCCTGGTGAACTAAATGACTACAGAACTTTCTGAGCAAAGTATTGGAGAATGGGGTGAACCTGCAGTTCCAAGCATTTTTAAAGGGAAATGATTATGTTACTTTATAAGAACACTAGGAGTAAGGCCCGTTGTGGAAATAAATACAACGGCCTCTAGAAAGAGGGTCTGGGAGGCAAATGGTGGTCGCTCTCTTGGGACGCTCCCGGAGGGGCCTTGCCCATGCACAGTTGGGGGGGACTCCACATAAGCGGAGACCCTAGTGAGCCTTAGGTAAAGGCTCCGGACCAGGGGGCGCACCGGGGAGTAGCCACTTTACCGACCCGACGGTCGGAAAATTGAGGCTTTCCCCATGCCCCAGAGGCCCTGCCGTGTTGTGCCCTGATGGGACTTAGCAATGCCACCGGCTACTCGGAGTGATGAAGTGAAGAAATGATAGAAAAAGAAAATAACTGGCGACAAACTGTGAGTTGATGATCAAAAGCATAGAAATGGATTTAAACGCACTCCCCCCCTACGGAAGAATTGCAAGGGAGGAGGGTGGAAACCCCCCCCCTTAAGAGAACAGGACTGTTTTAAAGGGGAGAAGAAGGGGGGGAGGAAAAACTTGGGAAAATAAAGTTACCTTTTGGGGAATTGCTTATAGCAAAGAAGAGGGAATCTTCCCTGAATTGCGTGGCATGAACTTTAAAAAAGTAAACAATAAAACAAAGATGTCGGGGCAAAAGAAGTTCCCAGACAAGCCAATGAAGAAGCTGGGAGGAACCTCGGGTTCTGGTTCCCACCTCCTGGAGCCGGCTGCCACTCAACAAGAAAGTGAGTTGCTGTGCCCTCTGCTGGATCAAATGCAGAAAATCAGTCAAACATTGTCTAACATGGAAAGTGCTCTTAGTAATCAACAGAAACAATTGACAGATACAGCTAAGAAGATGGAGAAGATTGCAAAGAAATGTCTGGTCTCAACAGAAGATACACAAAAAATCAAGAAGAAGGTCAATAAAATGGAGAAACATCAAGAAGTACAAGACAAAAATTACTGATGTTACAGATGGAGAAATTAAATTTAACCGATTTCAGGGCATAAAGGAGGAAGAAAAGGAGGATCTCAGAAGTACTTTGGTGAATGCTTTGGCACCACTGATTGGCAATGAAGTGGAAAAAATAAGCGAAGAGATGGATTTGGCTTATAGAGCCTATTCCAATTTTACAAAGAAAAATAATTTGCCAGCGGAAGTGGTTGTTAAATTTACTGAGCAACATACTAGAGATCAAATATTAAGAGCGACATCATCAACGCCCTTGAAGATTGGAGAGCAAAATATAAGGATTTTAAAAGATGTACCATTTGAAATTCGTATGAAGCGGAAGGCATATAAAGGACTGACCATATTCTTGCAAAATCATCAAATTAATTACAGGTGGTTGATCCCAGAAGGACTGGTCTTTAAATTTAAAAATAAGAGGGAGAAGATTGACTCCATCTTCAAAGCCCAAGACTTTTTGAAGAGGCACGCCAGCTCAGAGGAAGAAGCAGAACTCGCAGTATGGATGGTGCTGAGCGACGATGAGGACAGCAGCTCAGAAGGAGGAGATAAAGAACCAGAAGATGGAGGAGCAGCAAAGGGTCCTTCTTACAACTTGAGAGATGTAAAAGGGAGAAAACCAAGAGCATGAAGATTGATTCGGAAAACGCATTAAAAGACTATACTAATACTAACCCAAAAGGACATTATTAACATTTATTTTTTACAGTTTAATGAAAGACGATCGATCAAACACAGAAGAAGCCAAAGAACTTACATATACTAATGAAAGTTTAATATACTAATATTACTATCACTCACCACTGTTCTTAATCCATCTATATACCCTCCCCTTTTCTTGATATAAAAGCAATAAAATTCTCTCATCTTTAGGAGAGTTATATTCATAGAAAGAGGCTCTGGGAGAGTGCCCTGGCTTTGGGCACACAGTGTGAATTTGCTGTGGTGACCTCAGCAGGGTATAATGACACAAAGTCCACCATTTTATTCAGAGGAACTAATCTCTGCTACCTGAAGAGCAGTTGTAGTTTTGAGTGATCTCCAGCCCTCACCTGGAGATTGGCAACAATTGTTACCCAGGAGGAAATGGCTGGTTTGGAGGGTGGAGTCTATGGCATTCTACCTGTCTGAGGTCCAACCCCTGCTCAAACCCCACCCTCTCCAGGTTCCAGGAATTTCCCAACCTGGAGTTGGCAACCCCATCTCCTTCCCAGCTAACCATCAACCTACTGTTATCTGCCCCTCTGACTTCTGCCCTCTCTCCTGCACAGCAGTTGTAATTCTGAGTGACCTCGAGCCCTCACCTGGAGATTGGCAACAATGGTTCCCCATGAGGGACCGGCTAGTTTGGAGGGTGGAGTCTATGGCATTGTACCTGTCTGAGACCCCACCCCTCCTCAAACCTCACCATCTCCAGGCTTTACCTCTCAAATTTCCAGAAATTTTGCAACCTGGAGTTGGCAACCCTATCTCCCTCCCAGCCAATTATCAACCTACCGTTAACTGCCCCCTGACTTTCCATCTCCTCCCCTCTCCCTCCTGGAGAGCAGTTGTAATTCTGATTGATCCCCAGCCCCCACCTGGAGATTGGCAACAATGGTTCCCCAGGATGGAATGGCTAGTTTGATGGGTGGATTCTATGGCATTGCACCCACTTCAGGCTCCATCCCTCAAATCTCCAGGAATTTCCCATCCGGAGTTGGCAACCTTATCAAGACTGGACCCAATGAGTTTTCTCTCAAAGCCAAAACAGGTGACAGGACCAAGCTTGGTTGCCTACCAACAGGCACTGAGGGGAAAGTAGGGTTACCAGCTCTAAGTAGGGAAATACCTGGAGACTTGGAGAGTGGATCCTGTGGAAGGCAGCATTGGGGGAGGGGGGGACTCAGCAGGGTATAATGCCATAGGGTCTACCCTCCAAAGCAGCCATTTTCTCTAGCGGAACTGATCTCAGTCATCTGGAGATCAATTGTGACACAGGAGATCTCCAGGTCCCACCTGGAGATTGGCAACCCTAGGGGAAAGACAGCTGCACAGCAGGGGGTGGAAGAGAATGGTTTGATGGCCACTGGGCCAAGATTGGCAACAATAGTTCCCCAGGAGAAAATGGCTGGTTTGAAGGGTGGAGTCTATGGCACTGTACCTGTCTGAGGTCCCACCCCTCCTCAAACCTCACCCTCTCTGGGCTCCACCCCTCAAATCTCCAGGAATTTCCATACCTATAGTTGGCAACTTTATCTCATCCCCTCTCAGCAGCCTCTTCCTAGGCAAGATTCTGTCTTTCTCATTAGCGGGGAGCAAAGCAGTTTACTTAATTCTTTTCGGCTTTATGATCTGTACAGCAACCCTGTAAGGCAGGTTAGGCAGAAAGTCTCCGGCTGGTCCAAAATCACCCAGGCAGTTTCCATAGGGATGCTCCTGCAGAACAGGAGCAAGCAGCCAGGCCTAGGGTTGCCATTGCCAACAAAGACAAATTGATGCAAAAGAGGATGGAAAAGTCTCCATATCTCTATTTTGTCTTCATTTGGTTTTGATGCCAGTAGAGTGAGAAACTGACAGAGGCTCTGGGTGGGTGTCCCATGGTAAATGCACCAAACAATTCCTAAAGATTTTCCACTGTGTTGATAAATCATTTTCTACACTCACAGCGTCCCCTGCCAGAATTAGTACCAGAGCTTTTTTTGCCTTGTGGTATTCTGCTTGTAGTGTGACCTGTCTTTTTTGTGGTGTGGCATGGTTGTGTTATTGGGTTTGTTTCTTTTGAAAGGGAAGTGTTGTGAGTGAGGACATATTTCACCTCAGAATACAACAGGTTGCACAAATAACTGACAATTCTTGCGGGGGGGGAGTTTGAGGTGCGAAATGGAGTGAAGTCCAATCAGCTTCCATATGCAAAAGAGCTTGAAATGCTGGCCCAATCAGAGAAGAGTGGCCTAGGTTGTAGTGGGTGGGAGAGAACTCAGGCAACGCAGCTAGTGGATAGGGACAGATTCTGAGCGACATACCAGGGAGTGAACTGATTTTGCCAAGCATAGAATCTTGCCAGACCACTACCCTTTTATATAATAGGACAGGATAAGAGAAGCCAATGGCTCATCCAGTCCAACACTCTGTCATACAGTGGCCAAAAATACCAGGTGCCATCAGGAGGTCCACCAGTGGGGTCAGGACACTAGAAGTCCTCCCACTGTTGCCCCCCCCAAAACACAAAGTGTTGTGTCCGCTGACCACTACAGGCCGTCAGTGAAAGAGCATGAGCTTGAGTCCCCAAGAACAATGGGATTGGGGCTCCTGGCTTCAGTTTAGGGGAACCAATAGGAACAGCGGTGGGAATTCAAACCCGCCAATGGCACCAGGGGGTGTTCCACTTCGTGTGTATATAGTTGGCCACCTGGCCAGGTAACTTTGTCTCGTGTTGTATAATAGCGAACCATGCTGATCACTACATCGTTGTCCGTGGTTTCATTATGCGTCTAACCCACTATACAACAATGGTGACGAAAGTGGGATCCTGTTGAGCGCTCCAGCCGGGCTGTCGGACAACACTACTGAAGACTTGCTCCACCGCTCCATATGCTCCATCCATGAGCACCGCCGAGGGTGAATCCAGAGCCATGTCGCAGCCGCCGACTAGCACAATGGCCATTGCTCCAGGATCCGGGCTGCTGCCACCATTCGACGCCTCCCAGCCCCAGCGATGGGGAGCCTGGGTTACGGGTCTGCGGCAAGCCTTCGTGTTCTACCATATCACAGATGAAGATCGAAAGAGAGGCCTGCTGCTCTGCTCTTGTGGTCCCATGATCGTAGAACTAGCCCAGTACCTTCTATCTCTAAAGAAGGTGGAGGAATGCACAGTCAACGAGATTGTCCAGGCTGTGCAAAACCACTTCTCCCCGAAGCCATCGGAGATGACCTGCCACGTGGTCTTCCAGCATCAGGACCAGCAGGGCAAGGAGACGGCTGTGGAGTTCCTTGCGGAGCTCTGCCGCCTGACGGCCGACTGCACCTTTGGGGCGCATCTGGACATGGCTCTCCGTGACCGATTCGTCGTGGACCTCAAGGAAGAAAAACTCCGACGTCGGATAATGGAGGGGGAGAAGGTGACCATCGCCTCAGCCTTAGCCACTGCCACAGCGTGGGAGAGGTCCCACCCAGCCGCCACCGTGACACACCACGTGGCCTTCTACGGTACCAGCAACTCCGAAGACCCCGAGGTACACCGCACGCTTGCCCAGCACTGCCTGCCAGCTCCGCCCGCCAGCTCCGCATGCAAGCAAGCCGGCTCGACGGCGCAGGAGTGTGCCAGCTGCGGTGGTCAGCACGAGCAGATATCATGTCAGTTCAGGGACGCCACATTTTGGGACTGCGGTCGCACAGGCCACTTCACGAGGGTTTGCCGCTCCAAGACATCCCGCGCAGCGCAAAAGCCACCCCGCTGCAGGACAGAGGCGCACTTCGCGGACTGTGCAACCCCAGAAGAGGACCTCTATCTCCTGACCAATGCCCCGGCAGCCCAGGCACAGGTATTGAAACTCCCCAGTCAGGCCACTACCCCTAAAATATACGTCCGGGTCAAAGTAGAGGGGGTCCCCTTACAAATGGAGCTTGATTCGGGCTCCACCTGCTCCATCATTTCGGAGGCCACTTTAAAATAGATTTGCCCTAAGGGGGGCCCCTGCTTGCGACCATCACCCGTGATGCTCATGGACTTTCAAAGAAACCGTGTGCCAGTGAAGGGGGTTGGGAGTTTCAGGGTGCAGTACCGTGGCTTCAAGGGCTACTTGGACCTGCTAGTAGTCGAGGGTGACCTAGTCAGCCTCCTGGGAAGGGTCTGGTTTGAACCCCTGGGAATTGCAATCGAGGGGGTCCAGCAATGTGCAGCCCGTGACTTCCAGGAGGTGTGCTGTGAGTTTCCATACGTCTTCGATGGGTCTCTGGGCTGGTACACGGGCCCCCTGGTCTCGCTTCAGCTCGACCCCACGGTGGCCCCTATCCGCATGCGGGCCAGGACAGTTCTGTTTGCCCTAAAACCCAAGATTGACATGGAACTGGACCACCTGGTGGCCCAGGGGGTCCTGGAACCAGTCTCCCACGTGGCGTGGGAGACCCTGATCATAACCCCAATTAAGCCTAATGGGGATGTCTGCATCTGCGTGGATTATAAATGCACGATCAACCGGGTATTGCAGGGCCATTCCTACCCGGTTCCGGTGGTGAGCCACGTTCTGGCCACCTTGGCGGGGGCCAAGATCTTTGGCAAATTAGATCTGGTCCAAGCTTACCAGCAACTGCCAGTAGACAGGCCGACCGCAGAGGCCCAAACCATTGTAACCCACCGGGGGGCCTTCAGGGTCAATCGCCTGCAATTCGGGGTGAGCGTGGCACCCGGGATATTCCAGCAACTGATGGACTCTCTCCTCAAAGGGATTCCCGGCATCACACCATTCTTTGATGATGTGATGGTTGCCGCTGCCACACCAGACGAGTTTGCCACCCGCCTCTGCATGGTCCTCAGCCGTTTCTGGGATGCCGGTCTCAAAGTCAAGCGTGAAAAGTGCCAGCTCGGGGTGTCATCCATGGACTTCTTGGGCTTCACAGTGGACGCGGACAGCCTCCACGCAACCCAGGACAAGGTTAAGGCCATTGTGGAAGCTCGACCTCTAAAGCCGAGCTCCAGGCTTTTCTTGGACTTTTAAATTTCTATCACGCCTTCCTCCCCCACAAGGCAGCACTAACTGAACCCCTGCACTGGCTACTTGACAAGAAGGTGCCCTGGGTCTGGGGGCCGCGCCAGGCCACTGCATTCCGGGCCGTCAAGGCCCTCCTCATCTCAAACTCGGTCCTGTCCCACTTCGACGAGTCCCTGCCCGTGGTCCTGGCTTGTGACGCAGGGTGGGAGCTGTGCTGGCACACCGTCTCCCGGACGGCCAGGAGGTCCCGGTCGCGTACTACTTGCAGACCCTATCTGCAACCAGATAGACCGCGAGGGACTGGCAGTCGTGGCCAGGGTGAAGAAGTTGGAAGACTTCATCTACAGTCGTCCCTTCACCATCGCCATGGACCACCGCCCACTGCTTGGCCTCTTCACGGCGGATTGCCGGACGCCACAGGTACTCTCCCCTCGAGTTTTGCAGTGGTCCATCTTCTTAGTGGGCTACAATTACACACTGCAGCACCAGCCGGGCAAGGCGATGGGCCACGTGGACGCGCTGAGCCGCCTCCCTCTGCCAGATGAAGGGGAGGACCCGGCCCTGGCTCATCACGTCCTCTAGATGGAGAGTCTTCTGGACGCCCCCCTCCAGGCCACGGACGTCGCCCACTGCTCAGCCCATGACCCCATCCTCTCCCAGGTTCTCGGCTGGGTGGTGAGGGGGTGGCCTGCGGCCCCAGCGGGCCCAGAATTCAGTGCGTTCACAACGCGGCGCGAGGAACTATCAGCGCACAAGGGCTGCCTGCTGTGGGGGGCCCGGTTGTAGTCCCCAGTGTGCTCCAGCACCAGGTCCTGCAGGGTCTGCACGAGGTGCACCCTGGCATCATGCGGATGAAGGCCCTCGCCCGGAGCTACGTCTGGTGGCCGGGCATGGACGGGGAAATAGAGGCCTGGGTAAAGCATTGCCAGATCTGCCAAGAGGTCTGGCCGAGCCCACCAAGCGTGCCTATGCAGTCATGGGAATTGACAAGGACCCCGTGGTCCCGGCTTCACATTGACTTTGCCAGCCCCTTCCACGGACTGACGTTCCTAGTAACCGTGGACTCGTACTAGAAGTGGCTGGAGGTGAGTCCTGTCTCCACCACCTCTGCGAGAGCTACCATCTGGGCCCTCAGGAAAAACTTTGTCATGCACGGGTTGCCGGAAACGATCGTCTCGGACAACGGCCCAGCGTTCATGTCCGAGGAGTTCCAGCAGTTCCTGAGGGACAACCTAATCCGGCACATCAGGTTGGCACCTTTCCACCTCGCAATGAATGGCCAGGCTGAACAGATGGTTCGTACGGCAAAGGAGGCGCTGAGCCACCTGATGGAAGGGGACTAGGAGTCTCGCATCGCACGATTCCTTCTGACAAACCAGACTACACCCAACCCAGTGAGCGGCCACTGCCCTGCAGAGCTCCTAATGGGCTGGAGACCCGTGATCCTACTTGACCGCCTGCACCCCAACAGGGCACCTGAGGCACGCAATAGATCAGAGCAACGGGAGGCACCATGGGGGTTCTTTCTGGAGGACCCGGTGTTTGCACATAATTATGGCAAGGGCCCTGAATGGGTTGTGGCCAGGGTCATCTGCGTCAACGGGCCGGTCTCCTACAAGGTGACGACGGACTGCGGCCAGATCCTGCAGCGCCACGTGGATCAGTTGAGGTGGCGCCTGCTTCCAGAAGAAGGTGAGCTTCCAACTCATGAGGGAGGGCGCGAAACCCCGGGAGCAGAGGTGAGCCATGGCTGGGAATGGGATCCCAGGGACCCCAAGCAACGCACCAGCCCCAACTTGGGAGGGACAGCCAGAGGAGCGGCAGCCGACATCTCCCACACCAGAGCTGAAAGAAGCAGCGCAAGCTCCCCCCGTGCAGCCTCAACTCGCCGGGGCCGAAGTCCCAACCCCAGCACCACGGCGGTCCACTAGGGAACGCCGCGCCCCAGCCTACCTGAAGGACTATGTCTCCTAGGGATGGTCCGAACTATGGGGGGAAGGGTGTTGTGTCTGCTGACCATTACAGGCCGTCAGCGAAAGAGCCTGAGCTTGAGTCCCCAAGAACAATGGGACTGGGGCTCCTGGCTCCGGCTTAGGGGAACCAATGGGAACGGCGGCAGGAATTCAAACCCGCCAGTGGCACCAGGGGGTGTTCCCCTTCGCATGCATATAGTTGGCCATCTGGCCAGGTAACTTTGTCTCGTGTTGTATAATAGCAAACCATGCTAATCACTACATCATTGGCCGTGGTTTCATTATGCATCTAACCCACTATACCACACAAAGAATATGGAACATCACTTGCGCCAGAGCAAGAGTTCTTATCTATACCTTGTGGCTAGTAGCCACTGATGGATCTCTGCTCCATCCATGCTTGTAGCCACTGCCACCTCCTGTGGCAGTGAATTCCATGTGTTAACCACTCTTTGGGTGAAGAAGTACTTCCATTTATCCATTCTAACCTGACTGCTCAGCAATTTCATTGAGTGCCCATAAGTTCTTGTATTTTGAGAAAGGGAGAAGTACTTCTTTCTCTGCCTCCTCTGTCCCATGCATAATCTTGTAAACCTCAGTCATGTCACCCCTCAGTCATCATTTCATCCCCAGTCATTGTTCCTCCAAGCTAAAGAGGCCCAAGTGCTTTAACCTTTCTTCATAGGGAAAGTGTTCCAACCCTTTTATCATTTTATCATTTTAGTTGCCTTTTCCAATGCTATAGTATCCTTTTTGAGGTGTGGTGACCAGAGTTGCACATAGTATTCCAAATGACGTCACACTATCAATTTATACAGGGACATTATGATACTGGCTCTTTTGTTCTCAATTCCCTGCCAAATAATCTCCAGCATAGTGTTGGCCTTTTTTATTGCAGTTGCAATCCTTTTATCATTCTAGTTGCCCTTTTCTGCACTTTTTCCAATGCTATGATATCCTTTTTGAGGTGTGGTGACCAGAACTGTACACGGTACTCCAAATGAGGTCACACCATTGATTTATACAGGGGCATGATGATACTGGCTGATTTGTTTTCTTTCTTTCTTTCTTTTACTTTATTGTGTTTTCAGAAAAAAAACCCATCACAAACAAAGCAACCACACCACACAACCAATCACAACAAAAACAATACAGTGGGAACCCCCCCTTCTTTCTTTTGATTTACAAACATCAAGTACAAACCAAAGATTGAACTAAATCTTTCTAACCAATCGTATACACGTGTCAGCTGTTTATAAGCATGCACCTCAAAATATTCTAGAACATTTAAGATAGTCCTTAAATTTTGTCGCGATTGCCTACAAGGTAGAAAGCCAGATTGATCTTGATGTATCAAGTGCATTAATACCTTTTTAAATCTCGTAGCTAAAATAGAGGCAAAGATTTTGTAGTCTACATTTAGTATTGAAATTGGATGATAATTTTTAATTTCTTTTTCGTCAGAATCATGTTTATGGATAAGTGAGATTAATGCTGCGTTCCATGAGTCCGGTAAAAAAAATTTCCCTGTGATATTATGTATGGTCTGTTTAAATGGTAGCAATATTTCTTCTGCAAAGGCTTGGTAGAATTCTGCAGTTAAACCATCTGGCCCCAGGGTTTTATTTTTCTTTTGTTTTTTAATAGCCTCAACAATCTCAAAAGCAGTAATAGGTGCATTTAATATCTTTCTCTGTGTATCCTTTAATTTTTTTAATATTTGGGTTATCTTTAAAATAACTCACAATTTGTTCTTGCTCAACCTTTTGTTTTCTGTATAAAGTTTCATAGAATTTTCGACCAATTTCCTTTAAGTCATCTGAATTATTTTTCTCTACTCTGTATTCATTTTTTAAGATTTTAATATATCTTTCCCTCCCTCTTGTCGTAATCTATATGCCAGCCAACGTGTGGGCTTATTCGCATTCTCAATAAAGTTCTACTTAGCATAGAGGATCTTTTTCTCAGTTTTTTGATTGAGCAGGCAATTCATCTGGTGTTGTAAGTTCTGGATTTTGGCTTTCAGTTTTTCTGAAGCAGTCACTTTTTTCAGTTTGTCTTCACATTATTTTATCTGATCTTTAAGTTGAGAAAAATTTTGGTTTTCCCACTTTTTTCTCTTAATACTTTGCCGAATGATAATTCCCCTTGCATATGCTTTAAAAGTATCCCACACAATATCTATTTGTGTCCCTACTTGGATATTAATTTGAAAAAATTCCTTTAAATCCCTAGACATTTCTGACATGAAATTTTTATCTCTTAACAAAGCTGCATTCATCTTCCATCGCCTTCTCTTAGAAGCATCTGAGACTGTTATTGTCACAGGATTGTGGTCTGCAAACATCACCAGTAAGATCTCTGCTTCCTGTAAGTCACTTAACAAAGATGTGGACATCCAAACCATGTCAATTCTTGACCATGTCTTATGTCAACCTGAATAAAAGTTAAAATCCCATTTACTGGGATTTTTAGTTCTCCATGCATCTAACAGGTTCAATTTGTCTGCCATGCTTAAAAATGCATGTGGTAGTTCACATCCTTTTACCTGATGTTGGGTTCCTTTGCTCCTATCTAATACCTGATCAAATACAGCATTGTAATCTCCAAACATAGCTATTTCGTCAAAGGTTTATTGGGTTATTATATTTCTCAACTCCTCAAAAAAATTATCATGGCCCTTATTTGGTGCATAGATGTTTGCAATTAGTAAAGATCATGCACCCCTCTGAATTTTAACTATGAGAATCCATCCATCCACAGAGTCAAAAAACAACTCTGGATGTAAAGACTCATTAATATAGGTTACTAAACAGTTTTTTCCCCTTAAGGTTGTCTGCTGAGATAAACATCATTCCAAGTTTTTTTATTTTCCAAGTATTTTTTTCCAAAGACATAATATGGGTTTTCTGCAAACAAATAATATCTAAATTCACCTTTTTAATTTGGTGGAAGATCCGTTTTCTTTTTTGTGGCCCATTAAGACCATTAACATTGATAGATATTGCGTTTAACTTATTATACACCTCTCATTGCATCTTGTGTGGAATCAGTTCTTGTACGATGTTGAAATCTAGTGCGCACCTGTAGAGGGATTGCCTTTCTCCTTGGGTATCCCATTTTTTCCTTGGGCTTAGTTACTATTTCTCTTTCAGTGCTTCCTGCTTCTTCCTCTCCTTCCTCTTCTTCTTCTGATTTGCTTTCAACAGTCTCCTGGATATTTAAGTCCTCACCATGTTTCCTGATGAATTCCTCCAGTTTAAAAATTAATTCCTCCAGTTTAAAAATTGAGTTCATTTTTGGTCACCTTGCCTTGTACGTTAAAAGGACACTTCTGGTAAAATCCATCTATAAGTAATTCCGCTTTCTTTTGTTCCAACCCTTTTATCATTCTAGTTGCCTTTTCTGCACTTTTTCCAATGCTGTAACACATTACTCCAAATGAGGTCACATGATTGATTTATACAGGGGCATTATGATACTGGCTGATTTGTTTTCAATTCCCTTCCTAATAATCCCCACCATAGTGTTGGCCTTTTTTATTGCAGTTGCACACTGTCTAGAAATTTTCAGTGAGTTATCTACTATGACTCCAAGGTCTCTCTCTTGGTCAGTCTCTGCCAGTTCTGACCCCATTAATTTTTATTTATAATTAGGATTTTTGGCACCAATGTGCATCACTTTGCACTTGGTCACACTGAACCTCATTTGCCACATTGACACCCACTTGCCCATCCTCAACAGATCCCTTTGGAGTGCCTTGCAATCCTCCCTGGTTTTCACCACCCTGAACAACTTCATGTCATCTGCAAATTTAGCCACTTCACTGCTTACTCCCAACTCCAAATCATTAATGAACAAGTTAAAAAGCATTGGACCCAGTACTGAGCCCTGCAATACCCCACTGCTTACCACCCTCCATTGTGAAAATTGCCCATTTATACCCACTCTCTGTTTCCTATTAATTAGCCAGTTTTTGATCCACAAGAGGACTTGTCTTTTTATCCCATGACTATTGAGCTTGCTTAGAAGCCTTTGATGAGGAACTTTATCAAAAGCTTTCTGGAAGTCAAGGTAAACAATATCTATTGAGTCCCCCTTGTCCACATATTTGTCCACCCCCTCAAAGAACACTAACAGGTTAGTGAGACAAGATCTTCCCTTACAGAACCGATGCTGAATCTGCCTCAATAGTTTTTATTCATCAATGTGCCTACTAATTCTCTCCTTAAAAACAGTTTCCACCAACTTACCCGGTATTGATGTCAGACTGACTGGCTTGTAATTTTCCGGATCTCCTCTGGAACACTTTTTAAAGGTGGGGGTGACATTAGCTACCTTCCAGTCCTTAGGAATGGAGGCAGATTTTTTTTAAGGATAAATTTTTATTGAGTTTTTACAATACACAAAGATGAGGAAGGGGGAGGGGCAGGAGAAAAAACAAAAGTAATGATTTTCTGATTGTAATTTTCCTCTACTTGTTATTTCAAATTGTACACAGATAAACTTCAAGATCTAAAATTTCATAGAATCTTCTTAACATTATAATATTTAAAAGTTCATATCTTTATATTTCTCTCTTATCCAATTATAAAATGGAGTCCATAGTCCAACAAAGTCTTCTTCCATTTGTCCTTTTAATATCAAGGTCAATTTATCTATTTCCATACTTTCTGTAATCTTTGCTGTTAGATCATGTTCAGAAGGTGTTGATGGAAATTTCCAATAAGGTGCAAATAAATTTCTAGCTGCAGTTACTACATGAATTATAAAATATCTTTGATTTTTGTCAAAATGCTCTGGTATACAATTAAATAAGAACAATTCTGGTTGAAAAGATACTGAAATCTGTAAAACTGTCTGTATAAGAGTATGTACCATAACCAATACTCCCCCTAAGCTGTAGAGTCTTGTGAGTAAAAATTCTATTTTGTGAGCTACTGGCATTAAAGTTCTGAGTGAGCTATTTGGCTACTGCATAAATTAGTTTGCTCTGGAGCCATCATTTCTGAGATAAGACAAAAATGTGTGAGCCGGAGGCTAAGAAACTGTGAACTAGCTCACATTAACTCAGCTTAGAGGGAACACTGCCCATAACCCAAAACTTAAACACTATATCACATGTCCACCACATATGATAAAACATACCCACATGTTTTTTACACGTCCAACAATTATTTGAAATATTTTTATACATTTTAGCTAGTCTGCCTGGTGTTAAATACCATATATAAAACATCTTACACAGATTAAAGCCCACCTATTTGGCTATTTTCACAGGAATGGAGGCAGATTAATGAAAGATTACATATTTTTGTCAGGAGATTCACAAGTTCACATTTGAGTTCTTTCAGAACTCTTGGATATATGCCATCCAGGCCTGGTGATTTATCAGTTTTTAAGTTGTCTATCAGTCATAGGACCTCTCTTATCACCTCAATCTGACTCAGGTCTTTCAACACCCCTCCCAAAATCAGTGGTTCTGGAGTGGGCAAGCACTTCTCATCTTCCACAGTGAAGACAGAGGCAAAAAATGCATCCAGCTTCTCAGCCATTTCCCTATCATCCTTCAGTAACCCTTTTACCCCTTGGTCATCCAAGGGCCCCACTGCCTCCCTGGCTGATTTCCTGCTTCTCATGTATTTGAAGAAAGTTTTATTGTTGGTCTTTTTGTTTTTCGCTATATTCTCCTCATATTCCCTTTTTGCCTGCCTGATCACAGACTTGCATTTTATTTGCCACAGCCTGTGTTCCCTTTGATCAACCTCACTGCGACTGGCTTTCCACTCCTTAAAGGAATCCTTCTTACCTTTTACAGTTTCCATTACTTTGTTTGTTAACCATGCAGGCCTTTTTCTATACCTATTTGTGCCTTTCCTAACCTGAGGTACATATTTTAACTGAACTTCTAGGATTGTAGTTTTAAATAGTCTCCAAGCTGAGTGCTAAGGGCATGGACTCATTTGACTGTCTTTTTTTGGAGTCATTCAATCAATTGGTCTTTGGGGAAGTCAGACAGCCAGTCAGTCAGCTTCTGACAGAGTTGGTTGGAGTTAGTGAGTCTGGTGTAATGGTTTGGTGTAGTGGTTAAGAGCGGCTGACTCTAAACTGGAGAACTGGGTTTGATTCCTCACTCCCCTGCATACAGCCAGCTGGGTGACCTTGGGTCAGTCACAGTTCTCTCAGAGCTGTTCTGTCAAGAGCAGTGCTCTCAGAGCTCTCTCAGCCCCACCTACCTCATAGAGTATCTGTTCTGGGGATAGGAAGGGAAGGAGATTGTAAGCCACTCTGAGACTCCAAGTGAAGGGCAGGTTATAAATCCAACTCTTCTTTCTTCTGACAGAGTCAGTCAGATAGGTTCACTTCTGGAGTGATGGAAAACAACTCCTGGCCTTTACTGTTTTATATCAAATCTGAGGAAGAATTCAGTATCAGAACTGAATGTCTGTGAGTCAGATTAAGCTGAAGTCCATTTTACACAGACATTAGAACTGGTATTGAGATATTTTCAAGGGCTATTGCGTAGAATGCTGAAACTCCCATTCAGGCCAAAAGAAAAGGATCTCATTACCCCTCTGCATATCTCACCTGCCTGACAGTGGGGAAGTGCCAGGGGTCCATCATACCAGGGGTGTGTTTTTCCAACTTAGGTCGGTTTGCCACCTTTGACCTTTTCTGGAAAAGGTGGACTTGGAGCCACAGTCACATGTACTTTGGTAACATCCAGTTGGATTTCTATAAATAATATTATACCAACAGGCTATAAACAGCTATTTCCACCAAGGTACCAAACATTTCTGTTAACACCCTGAAAGGCCTGCTGAAGAAAATCTTTCTTCTGACTCCTTCGAAATGTCAAGTAATCTGAGGCAAAACAAATAGACTCAGGTAGAGTTCCACAACATTGAAACTGCCACTGAGAACATCTGATGTTGGGCAATGGCAGTCTGCATCATCCCGCAGCAGGAAATGACTAGAATGCCTTACTGAGAGAAATATAGGGGGCTCACAATTTACACAGAGTAAAGGGGGTGGTGTGGACATTGGGGTCTCTGCTCAGATTTTTTGCCAATGTCAAGGTAAGAACCAATTTCAGCTATCCCTGCCAAGATGTTCCTCCATAGCCTTCTTTTAAAACCTACAGAAAAGCACATTTCAAATTTTCCCTGGGCAACCTGTTAATTTCCTTTGCTGTTACTGCAGTTGCCAGCAGTCAGAGATTCTTTTAGTCACATCCACACAAATAAAGTTTTGAAAACTAGTTTGTATCCTTTTGTCTGAATCCAGTTCCCAAAGTTCCGGACGTGAGCAGTGTAAAACCTTGGGGCTCTATGAAAGGTTCCAAGCTCCCTACCATGTTTGTAAGTCTGACCAAACTGAGATGGTTGTTGCAAAGGCAGGAAACATAAGATGGGTAGCAATAAACACAAGTTACCCCTTTGTGCCCCTTCGTATATCTTTTTTTTAAAAAATAATTTTATTAAGAAATTTTAAACTGAACGATAAAAACTAAGCACAGGTATTCTTTAAAAAGGAAATAGACATACTAAGGCTGAGTTCAGACTGGCAGTTTGAAGTGCGAGAGAGTTGTGGCAAAAAGACCTAAAACAATTGTTCCCAGGTTTTCCCGGTCACACTGCACCGACTGAGGCGGGAGCATACCGGGGAGGACATGCAAGGGAGCGTTCGCACTGTGGCCCACCCCTGGCAGAGGTGTGGCTTTAAGCAGCTTTTTGTGATGTAATCTGATGATGTGCACTTATGTGCTCATGCGCATAAGCGCTCATATACATAAGAGCCTTCCTACCGGATCAGCTTGTTTGTGTTTACACTTCTGGGAAGCGGGATGAATGCACTCTCCAGGGTTTGCTACCACTTTCACCTGGTATCTTTTAAACTCAGGAGGGAAGCATTACAAAATGGGTTGAGTATGGCTGGGGAATGCCTGACAGATGTGCCTGTGTGAACCAGCCCTTTAATCCATCTCTGAAATCTGCCTATCTCGGGCCAAACTGCCAGTATGAACTTGGCCCAAGTTAAAGAAAACAAAGTAATACAGAAATACAGAAAGAAAAATAGATGAGAAAAATATATATAAAGAACTAGGAATAAGGCCCGTTGTGGAAATACAACAGGCTCTAGAAAGAGGCTTTGGGAGAGTGCCCTGGCTTTGTGCACTCAGTGACAATTTCCTGTGGCAATCTCAGCAGGGTATAATGGCAGAGTCCACCATTTTCTCCAGAGGTACTGATCTTTGCTACCTGAAGAGCAGTAGTAATTTTGAGTGATCTCCAGCCCACCCCCAAGATTGGTAACAGTGGTTCACCAGAAGGGAGTGGCTGGTTTGGAGGGTGGAGTCTATGGCATTGTACCTGTCTGAGGTCCCACCCCTCCTCAACAATCATCCTCTCCAGGTTCGACCCCTCAAATCTCCAGGAATTTCCCAACCTGGAGTTGACAACCCTATCTCCCTCCCAGCCAACCAACCATCAACCTACCTTTAGTTTTCCATCTCCTCCCCCTCCCTCCTAGAGAGCAGTTGTAATTTTGAGTGATCTCCAGCCCCCACCTGGAGATTGGCAACAATGGTTCCCCATCAGGGAATGGCTGGATTGGAGAGTGGAGTCTATGGCATCGTACCTGTCTGAGGTGCCACCCCTCCTCAAACCTCACCCTCTCCAGGCTCCATCCCTCAAATCTCCAGGAATTGTCCACCTGGAGTTGGCAATCTGATCAGGACTGGGCCCAATGAGTTTTCTCTCAAAGGCCAACGTAAGTGTGGAAAGGACCTTTTACTGACAGAGGAGAAAGTACAGGTGCCAGCTCTGATTAGGGAAATACCTGGAGATTTGGGGGGGTGGATCCTGTAGAGGGCAGCATTTAGGGTTTGTGTGGAAGGACTCAGCAGGGTATAAAGCCATAGAGTCTACCCTCCACAGCAACCATTTTCTCCTGGGGAACTGATCTCTGTCATCCGGAGGTCAATTGTAACAGTGGGAGATCTCCAGGTCCCACCTGGAGATTGGCAACCATAGGGGAAAGTCAGCCACACAGCAAGGAGTTGAAGAAAATGGTTTGATGGTCGCTGGCCCACCTCGTTAGCCAGCCAGCCATGCTGAAGCTAAGCAGGAGAAAGAGCCTTTTTCCTTTTATTCTGACAGGAAAGTGGCCATTGGGGAGGGGGTTATGCTGAAAGTCCTTTGTTTTTTTACTCACAGAACCAAGCTTGGCTGCCTACCAACAGCCACTGAAGGGACAGTCCCTCACAGGAGTCAAGAGAACTGTCTTTCTCAGGAGAGAGAGCTGGTCTGCCGGTAAATCTGTCTGAAGGGGGAGTGGGTGGGGAAGAGGAGCAGACCCAGCACCTGGCCAATGGCACGCAAATACTCTTGAGTGGCAGCTGATGGGCCAATGGCTGAGGGAGGGCATTTTACAGCCAATGGGAGCGCATGGAATCTTGCGAAACCAAAAGATAATTATTTATAAGAAGAGATACCTTTGTATATCAAGGAAAGGAGCTGGGGAGGCAGGTAAGTTCTAGGCATGTTTTTTGTCTTTAGGAATGAAACCAAAATAGTCTACTAGATACAAAAAGAGCAGAGACAGGCTGTGAGGTTTTTTAAAAATGTCTCTTGCCATGAACTATTCTCTACCAGATGAAGAACAATCTTGGATGTCAGTTTATTGATTATAACAGGTGTCGGAATGAGCCAGACAGAGAGGTGCAAGGGTCAGAGGATGAAAGAACAATGGCATGAAGTGTGGAGAAAAGAAAAGGCTCTACTTCTCTTTTCTATCAACTGAGCTATCTTGGGTTTCCCCAGTCAAATTTCTCCTGGGGAAGGTGGGGGGGGAAAACTAATTACTACATTTCTTCCATTTCCCATGGCTTACTCATTTGCTGTGGTTCTATCACAGCAGAGACTTTCAAAGAGTTGCTTAAAAATTCCGGGCCTCAGAGACGGGATTTTTCAGTTTGTAGGTCATTTTGAGTTTACTGTACTGAGGCCAGAAAGATGGTTCAGATTCTACTTGTGCTGAGGAAAGAGGATATTAAGACCACAGCAGGTTGAATGTATGCAGGGTGGTTTGTTTAATTTTTAGAATGCATAACTACGGTAGAGTAAGTACTGTAATTATATTTGCCAATAACTAAAAATCCAAGTGATATATAATGCAATTCTAAAGACACCTTTATGACAGTAAGCTCCTTTGAATAAATCTGAGTCAGATTCTGACTAGAGTGGCTTAGAATGGCACTGATATTTATGCTGTGGTGCTAAAAGTACCATTTCTGGGAATTGTGACACAGTGTAGTTCCTATGAATGATTATCTTCTACTTTTTTAAAAAAAATTAAGGTTTTTATTTTATTTTATTTTATCATAGTTCAACAACAACAACATAGTCCATTTACAGCAAAACATGTCTTTGATATTAGTGCTTAAGTACACATTCCGAAAAATCAAATACCCATAAGAAATGATGATGTCACACAACAGTGTTTATACCAGACACATTTCTTCTATATATATAATAGTTTTCTGGGGTGGCACTTTGCAGCTCTCCCATTGGCTGTGCAATGTGCTCCCTCAGCCATTGGCCCATCAGCTGCCACTCAAGAGTACTTACATGCCATTGGCTGTGTGCTGGGTTTGCTCCTCTTCCCTGCCCACTTCCTCTTCAGCCACTGTGCCCTGTCAGAATTACTGGCAAATGGCTTTCTCTCTTGACGAAGAGGCTTCTCCTGCTTGCCTCCTATGTAGGACTAACTTTTCCCTCAGTGGCTGTTGGTAGGTGTAATGAAATGGCAGTTACCTGTGTTTATAAGATGGCTGCCACGTGTTTTTGTGTGTAAAATGTTCCCCCATAAGGTTTAATTTAGCTGTAGTTCCAGAGAGGGGGCTGCAGGGGTATCACTCACTGCATTGAATGGGGCTTCCTTATCTACTGGCCTACAGTTCCCAGCTGCCCCAAGGCCAAAAAGTGTGGGAAAAGAGGGACTGTCCCAAGGGGCAGGGCAGCATCAATATAGAATCCAGCCCATCCAGGGAGGAGGCAGTCTTCCTCCTACAGGAGGTTAAGAAATGCTCCTGCTGCCTGTGCTGATGTGGCTGTCCAGGCCACAAGCCACAGATGTGGGGGAACCCTGGGAGGCAGCAGAAATTCAGTCACTCCACAGTCGGCTGGGCTGGGGAATGAATGGAAGTTTCCCTGCTCTCTTGGGCAAGAGAGAGAGGCTGAAGCAGAGCCAGAAGCTGGTCCAAGGAGAGATCCTATTCTGAGCCCACAACTGAGCCCACAACCTCCAGAGGTAGAGAGTATTGTGAGTATGGAAAGAGGATTGCGTTTAATCCCTGTTGATTTATGCCTTGTTGGTTCATAGTATGTGCTTACTCCTACAGTTCTGCCTTATTCATTAATGTGTGTATGCTCCATAATTGTGTAAATAGTTAAATATATTCTTTTATTTGGGCTACTAATCTGTGTTGTGCTCTGACCACATAGTCTCCCCTACTCTGCACAATAACAAAGGGAGGGGATAGCCCAAGGAAGCAAGGAAAGGCCAGACCCTTGGGTTGCCAACTTTCCAGGGGTCCCCCAAAGATTGGGGATTCCATCTCCAAATGGGGAGATTTGGCCAGAGGGGTCTCACTGTCCCTTTAAAAAGGCAGTGACAATTCTGTGAGTGGCGGCAGCAAACTTAAGGAGTAAGATACGCCCATGGGAAGAGGGTGGGAAGCAAACAGCTGAGTTGTAAACTGGAGCCCATTTCACCACAGAAGGCAACCAAGCTTGGTTCAGGCAAAGGAAGGAAACCCTTTGCTGCCCTTTGTGAGGAACTCATTGGGGGCAGTCCTGACAAGGGTTGCCAGCTCCAGGTAGGGAGATTCCTGGGGATTTTCTGGTAGAGTCTATAGAAGCTAGGATTTGGGGAGGTGAGAGGTCTCAGCTGAACAGAATGCCATAAAGTCCACCTTCCAGAGCAGTTATTTTCTCTGCGGGGGGAGATCTGTTGTCTGGAGTTCAATTGTGATACCTGGTGATCTTCAGGTTCCACCTGGAGGATGACTAACCTAGGCATAACAGTCAGTGCTTCAGAGTAGGGTCTGCTAGATCCAAGTTCTTGTTGTAGAAGCTGAGTGGGTGATTTTGGCCCAGTCACAGACTTTCAGCCTAACCTACCTCACAGGATTGTTGTGCAAGTCAAAAGGGGAAGAGGAGAATGATGTAAGTGTCAGAGTAGTGGAAGCGCGAATAATAATGTAGTCCACAATAGGCTAGTGCTGAACTATATACAGTGGTTTTATTTACAATAATATACATACAGTCCAGGGTAGCACTTGTAGATTCCAATTCTTCTGGCAGACTAACAAAGTGCTTCTCAAGGAATCCCATTCATAAGAGTGATGAATTACATACAGAGTGCACAGAATATATACCATGAAGCACCAATCACATTGAAGTGCTGACTCACTGTGATTCCTGTGAGTATGATGCAACTTTGACCTGTCACATGACATTACTTCTGTCACCTTCAGATCAAGATGATCTAGTTGACACACATCACCTGGCTGTCATCTTGCCTGCAATACATAACAGTATGCTGACAGTAAGCTGCTTTGGTTCCCATTGCAGAGAAAGACTATTTTTCCTCCTGGGGAACCATTGCTGCCAATCTCCAGGTGAGGAGTGGAGATCACTCAGAATTACAACTGATCTCCAGGAGGGAGGGCAGAAGTCAGCTGCAGTCAGAAAGGCAAATAATGGTAGGTTGATGGTTAGCTGGGAAGGGGCTGGGGTTGCTAACTCCAGGTTGGGAAATTCCTAAGGATTTCAGGGGTGGAGCCTGGAGAGGGTGGGGTTTGAGGAGGTCACCACAGCAAATTGATGCTGAGTGCCCAAGGCCTTGGCACTCTCCCAGAGCCTCTTTCTAGAGCTCATTGTATTTATTTCCACAATGGGCCTTATTCCTAGTATTATATATTACAATAGCATTAAAGTTTTTTTTCTGGAACTAAGTTAAGCGGCGATAAATAATCCAATATGATATACCACACTTCTATAAAGTCAGTTTAAGGTGGGTTTAACTCAATTTGGTCCAATTTGGTCCAAATTGGTCCAAACTGACCAATTTGATATGTAACTTTTTCCATTATGTAAATTTGCCATATCTTCTGATACCATAAAGTGTGGATTGGTGGATCTGAACATTTCCAGGTAGTAGCTATAGCAGATTTTACTGCCACTGAAAGAATGGCAATCAGTTTTTTTCCTAACCTGCAGGATTGAGGCATCTGGCCAATACCTCAGGAGAACAGGGCACTACATATCCTGTTGTAAATATTTCATCTAACACTGCCTGCCAGAACTCTTGATTTTCTCATATTGCCACCAACAGTGTGCATAGGTCCCTATCTGTCCACATTTTTTCCAACAAAGTGGAGAATATGCCACAAAGATATGCAAGTGGTTTTTTTGGTGTTAAATACCAATGTGTCAGAATTTTGAACATTTGAAGTCTCACACTTTGAGTCTGCAATGAAAATGTATGCGATCTCCAGACCTGTAACCAGATACTACCTGATAATGTCAAATCACAATCATGTTGCCACAATTTCTGATATGACAAAGAACTTTTAGTTCCTATTTTGGGTATAGTATGATAGATTTTAGAGACCAGGTTGCGATTATTATTCACACAGTTCTGAAGAATGATTTAGAATTCAGTTAGTGGAGTTGACAGTATATTACCAATATTTAAGCTGTCACAAAGGCTGTTTAGCTCTAAATAAAGAAACCATGGTATCTTCTTCTCAAGTTTATCTTTCAGCTTAACTTTCTCAAGAATGCCATGTTTAGATGTAATGTCAACTATTCTAGTAATTGACACAGAGAGTACTCAATCTTTTTGTGTTATACCTCTGAGTATGCCAGTCACAGCTGCTGGAGAAACATCAGGTACTACAATGCCAATACCACGGCCATATAGCTTGGAATATCTGTTGTTGTTGTTCAGTCGCACAATCGAGTCCGACTCTTCGCGACCCCATGGACCAGATTACGCCAGGCCCTCCTGTCTTCCGCTGTCCGCTGAAGTTTGCTCAATTTCATGTTTGTTGCATCGATGACACTGTCTAACCATCTCATCCTTTGCCGTCCCCTTCTTCTTTGACCTTCAATCTTTCCCAGCATCAGGGTCTTCTCCAGTGAATGCGCCCTTCTCATTTGGTGGCCAAAGTATTTGAGCTTCAGCTTCAGGATCTGGCCTTCCAGGGAACAGTCAGGGTTGATTTCTTTTAGGATTATTCTTTAGGATTATTCTTTAGGAATATCTACAACAACTAATACTCTAGTAATGTTGGAGTTCCCCCATGACTCAAAGAATGCACTATTCTGTCCCTGTGGAAATCACTCCTGATTAAAAAATGAGGTGAAGTGCAATCTGGGTAGGAGCAGTTTTTTCCTCCTAACATCCCAAACACTTAGAATGGAGGTTAGGAATTGATTCTTATTGGTAAGTTCAGGTCTTGATTGCTTCTTGTTCCAGACTGCATGTATTACAGATCTGGGATAAGTATATTCCGATTGGATTATGATCCAGTCCAGTGGATTCTCCATTCTCAACATTTCTATGACATTAGATAATGTGATGGAATCATAGTAGATTTTCAAGTTAGGGAAGGCCATTCCTCCCTGGTTTGTTGGTCTGCACAAGGTGTTAAGGGCTATGCACGATTTTTTATTATCCCACATGAAATTATCTAAAGCCTTTTGCCAATATCTTCTACTTTTGAATTAAGTTTGAGTCCAATGGTACTTTTAACACCAACAAAGTTTAATTCTGGATATCTGATAAACTGTGCATGCACATGAAAGGTTATACCCGGAATGAAACTTTGTTCATCTTAAAGATGCCACTGGACTCAAACTTTGTTATATTACTTCAGATTAACATGGCTACCCATCTGACTCTATTGCTTTTGAGTTTTGCATAGAAAGATCATCAAGTGTACTTCTTGCATTTCATGGCCTTTACCAGTATTTACACACACACACCTTTATATTCATGTGTACTGCAGGATTGCAAAACAGTCTGGAGAAAAATGTCCTGTCCCTTTAACAGAGGCTTAATGTTGGCCTCTATTAAATGGGCAATTAAAGCTTTTCATGGCATGGATGTAAATAACATCCCATTAAACCTCTATTACAGCTACAAGACATTTTTCTGCTGGCCAGCTGGCAATCGTGGTAAAGTTCAAAGTAATCAGCAGTAGATGCATCTAATTTGCATTTAAAATTGAAGCTTCGGTGAAGAAAAGTCAAAGAAGGGAAGGCCAAAAAGTGAATATAAAAGTATTTTATGCAAGTTGGTTTGCATGCCTCCATAAGTTATGTGACCAATAATTATAAGGGGAGGGGAGATGAGCCTGAATACCTAAGAAGGCTTCAAATTAGAGGAGTATATAGGCTGCTTGGGAATTACTTTTAACTATGAGACTGTTGTCTTCAGGTTTGGTCATCACACAAGCACAGAGGAGTTCTCCACAACTGACCAGGTGATCTACTTCTTCAATGGATGGAGAAAATAGACAAGAGCAACAATGGGAAGGTCAGCTCTGCCTGCATGAAGCAGTGCCCCTTATGCCATTGGGTGTGTTATTGGGATATTTGGTTATATAGCAGAGTTTGAACAATCATAGAAGCATGATATTGAGTGCAGTAAATAAATCTCCCAAGAAGTAAATTGCAAATGTAAAACTTTCATTCGTTCAAGCAGATCCAGTTCACATTCAGGTTGCAGTTGAAAGAAGAGAGAGAAGACTAATCTAAAGCAAGGCTGGCTCACTCGCCTAGGGCACACCAGCCCGCAGGAGTGCCAAACTGTGCTCCGCCCCCCTGTGAAAAGCCCCCCACCACTGCTGCTGCCACCTCCCCACCACCACTGCCAGTGAAGAGCACCCCAGCAGGGCACAGGAGGTGGCAGCAGAACTTGCCTGGGGGGGAGAGGAGGCAGGGGTGGTAGTTGCCACCACCAGCAAAGAGCACCCTGGTGGGGCTCAGGAGGTGGCGGCGGAGCTTGCCCACCCTCCCCTTCCCCCCTTGGGGGGGAGAGGAGGCGGGGCAGCGACCAGCACCATCAGCGAAGAGCAACCCGGCAGGGCACAGGAGGCTGCGGTGGAGCTTGTCCACCCTCACCCTCCCCCCTCTCCAGGCCCCACCGGGAGGGCACAGAACCACCCTGAGCCAGCCCTGATCTAAAGAGTAGTTTCCCTATCACAAGTGGCAAGCTAAATCCAGCATCATATGTATGGAAGTATGAGGGCACTGTTTCTACAGGGGAAAAATGGAGACCCATGTGAAGAATGAGGGAGAAAAAAAGACACACAGAAAGAGGAACAGTCAGAGGGCAGCCCACAGGTTAAGACAAAGAGAGTAAAATCGCATTTAAGGAGATAACACATACACACTTAGAGTGATGCACAATGTGGAGTGTTGGGGGCAAAAATTCTACTTCATGAGCCAAAAGAGCTACTAACATTACAGTTGTGAGTAAGCCTACAGTTGACTATCGTATAAATTAGTTTTTTAGAAGATTATTACCATAACCTTATAAAAATCTCAGAATAAATTCTTTTAAACTATATTTTAAGAATGATTTAGACATTATAAGTGAAAACATAATCAAGTCAAATTTCATTACAGAAAATGTTTCAATTTAGATATCTGAAGAAGTGTGCATGCACATGAAAACTTATACCCAGAATTAAACATTGTTGGTCTTAAAGGTGCCACTGAACTCAAACTTTGTCCCAATGCAGAACATGACATGTATTACATATGTCATGATTTAATACGCTTTGTTCAGACCACAGTTTTTTTTTCAAATGTCTGCAACCCTAGTCCTATCATGTTTCTTATTAAGATGCATCATCCCATTGATTGCATTGATGTACACCATGTAATCTACCTTGAGCTGTAGTGAGATAGGTGGACTATAAATAAGATAAAATAAAAGGTGGCAGATTCCTGCCAGACAACAAGTGACAGCATTAAGGAGTTGGGTAGGGTACAAAGAAAAGAGACCTCCTGGGCTCCAGCCAGCTGAAGTGACTCCTGCGCCAGCATGGATTGTGCCCCAATAAATACCAGTGCCCCAACACATTTCAAACTTGAACAGGATCTTAAATGGGGGAGGGGAAAGAAAGGGACTGACCATCTTCTTCTCTGGGCTGATAATGGCGGTGGGGGATACTTTGGTCCCAGAAGACTGTGTTTTGGGCATTCTTAACATGGATTCCTTCTGATTGTGCCATTCCCACAAGCACCAAGGCATGGAGAAGGCTCAAAGCAACCCAAATGCCAGTGACTTCCTTGAGGGCCTGTATTTACCAACTAATCTGATCTGGAGGGCTCTGCAACTCACCCACCTACCCAGGCTGAAACCTCTTCCCACTTGGCCGCAATTTCCTCCCATCCAGGAAAGGAAGAGAGAATGAGACAGATGTGGCAGATTTTGGTATTGACTGTGAACATTTCTGCCCTGCCTGCCTCTGTGCTCATCTTTTCTGGCCAGGCCATGGGGAAACAATAGAGAGGAAGGTGTATATCAAAGGGAGACAGGTTTAAAGCCCCCTCCTTGTGACAGATGAGGGTCTGCCAAAAGAAAGGGGGGGTGGAAAGCAAGCCAGTTACTGGCTCTAAGGAGGCAGATTAACATCACAAGCATAGCGAGGTGCCTCTTCTTCTCCCACCCCCTCTTCTTTGGAGGGCCTTCTCACAATATTTAATTATTTGTTCGATTTTAACCACCCTCCACTGCCAAAGCAGGCCTCAGGGCTGTTTACAACATAATAATACATAGTACAGGAATAAAATTTAAAATTAATAAAAATACAATAAATGGCTTAAAAAGATGTTGTTAAAATTTCAACAGTGCCACTGCCTCACGGGGAGAAGGGGTGGGAGTGCCAGAAGGATGCAACCGTCACTGTCCTCAACCAAATACCTGGCAGAACATCTCTGCCTTACAGGCCCTGCAGAACTGTAACAGGTCCTGCAGGGCATGGATGTTATTTGGCAGAGAGTTCCACTAGGTTGGAGCCAGGGCAGAAAATATTCTCTGATCGAGGACAGCCAGACATCCCTTGGACTGGGGACCACCAGTAGATTTTGATCTACCTAGTGCAATGCTCTCCTGGGGGTATATCGGGAGATGCGGTCCTGAAGATATGTCATTCCCAGACTGTTAAGGGCCTTGAAGGTCAGCACCAGGACCTTGAACCTGATCCGGTACTCCACCAGAAGCCAATGCAGCTCGTGCAACAACAGATGAATATGTGCTATGTGCAGAGTCCTGGTAAGGACCCACACTGCTACATTATGTATCAGCTGGAGTCTCTGGGTCAGTCTCAAGGGCAGGCCTGCATAGCGTGAGTTACAGTAGTCTAATCTGGAGGTGACCATTGCATGGCTAGGTTTGGATGAGACAGGTAGGGGGGCAGTTGCCTGACCTGGCACAGTTGAAAAAAATGCCAGTCTGGCAACATTTGTGACCTGGGCCTCCATATTTTTGGAGGCGTCCAGGATCACACCCAAGCTCCTGACAGTTTATGCTGGTCTTAAAGGCACACCATCAAGGGAGTGGGTATCCCAAACCTAAGTCTCCATGCCCCAGCCACAGAACCTCCATCTTAGAAGGATTCAGTCTCAGCCAGCTCTATTTCAACAATTCCACTACAGCCTCTAGCTCCTCAGCCAGATTTGCTGGAGCAGAATCGGGCCGCCTGCCCATCAACAGATAAAGCTGGGTGGACTTCTGGGTTGTGGTGTGACAAGATGGTCAGTATCAGGACTCGGTTCCAAACTGCTGCTGGCTTATCAATCTTTTTAGAGGAGTTTGGGGGGGCCCAAACTCCAGTGAGCTCTCTGCAGGAGGGCACTTTGGCAGGGGACTTGATCCAGGCTCCCTGCAAGTGGCAGCGAGGGGTGGTAGCCCTGGATTATCCCAAGTGAAGACTGCTGCAGAGCATTCCTTGGCAGCCAGGAACATGAAGTCATAGTTGCCCAGCCAAGAGGGACCCTATAAACTCTACTTAAGCCATCTAAGAAGCTCACTGTGAGTAATTGTTAAAGCAACAACAACAGAGAATCCCCTTCTAATTAGCCCTTTTAACTTTAAAGAGACAAAGGTAGAGGAAAAGGAGGTTCCCCCCCTCCTCCAAGCAGCTGGGAAAAGTGCAGACAACAAGATTTAAAACATTCAGAGGGCTAACTTCATCTACAAGTCTGTGAACAGTAGTCCTGAACCAAAAATGGATTATAACTAATTTTTCCTCTTTATTTTTGGATAACTTTGGGAAATTTGACTATTGATTTCGTATAACATTGAAAATTGATTTGCCTTATTTGCCACGGAACTATAAAATAAAATATTTGGATTTAAATGCTGAGAAAAAACACTAATATAGCATGATTGCAATTGATTTTACTACAATATAAAGATTATAGAAACTAAACCTTTTTGGAATTGTTTTTCTTTTCTTTTTAAAAGAAGAAGCAAGAGGGATCAAGTGCAGCCATTCTCTCTCTCTCTCTCTCTCTCTCTCTCTCTCTCTCTCTCTCTCTCTCTCTCTCTCTCTCTCTCTCTCTCTCTCTTTCTTTCTTTCTTTTGGAACTTGATTTAAAAAAGTGTTTTGTTCCTATAACATGCATTGACTCGGTTTGTTGATAGAGGTTCACTGTGTTCTGTTAATTTTGTAAACAATTGATAAGTTTGCTGGTGCCTAACTGTTTGAGACTTGTGTATCTTTAATGTGTCCACAGTAGGTTGGTTTGGAAAATACTTGTGGTGGCATGATTGTAAAAGCTTATTGAAAAATACCCTAGAGATTTTTTTTTCTATTTTAAATACTGTGTATAAAGATGGCAAGTACCAATAAACCTTTAAAAGTATCAGGGTCTAGTTCACCAGGACTAATAAAGTCTATAGTTTCCAATTTATCACAGGTTGCGTTAAAAGACCTCTAATCAGTGATCCAAGAGACGGTTATATCTGCTGTAAAAACTGCTGTTAAAGAAGCAGTTGATCCCATTCAAGATACAATGAATAAGATGACACAACAGCTCACAAACAAAATAGAAGAACTACAGACACAAATGAAAGACACCAAACAGGAGATCCAGATTTGGAACAGAACAACTTCTAAGTTGGAAGACAAAGCTGAGGAAACAGACATAAAATTTCAAACAATGGAGACTGGACAGACTTCTATTGAAGCTGACCTTATGAACTTGGAATTGGATAAGGCAGCATATATATTAAGATTCCAAAATATCCCAGAGGAGAAAGATGAGAACACAAAGAAGATGATGGCCCAAACACTGGCAAAATACATTAACACAGAGGAGACAGAGGAAGTGTTAGAGGAGATTGATACTGCATTCAGAATGAATTTGGCATATGCGAGAAGAAACCAACTTTTTAGAGAAATACATGTGAAATTCCACAAGAGAACCACCAGAGATGAAATATTAAAAGCAACAAATGAAACTTCTCTACATATTGAAGACATGGAAATAAAGATTTTAAAAGACATTCCATGGAGAGTGAGAGAAAAAAAGGAAAGAATATATGGAACTCACAGCCATATTGAGAAGAAATGAAATCTCCTATAGATGGCTACTTCCAGAAGGTATATTATTCACTTACAAAGATAAAAAGTATAGAATCAATTCAACTTTTAAGGCAGAAGACTTTCTCAAGACCCATGAGAAAGATCTGAAAACTGAAGATGTCAATCCATATAATACTGAAGTGGAAGACCAGGATTTACTAGGACCTACAGGAACAACTTCAGAAGCAACCAGAAAAACAGCACCAAGAAGAAAAGCAATCAGGATTGCAACATCTCAAATAGTCACTAGGAGACAGAGAAGGAACAACAAAGTCATGGAACCATAGACACAACCACAAGATGGATAGAAGAAAAATAAATATAATTTCAATAAATGTGAATGGACTGAATGCTCCTCATAAAAGGAGATGGATATTTCAGCAATTGAAAAGAATGCAATAAGACATTATTTGTCTTCAAGAGGCCCACATAAGAAATGCAGAAATATTTTGAAATCAAGAAATTTGGGAAACTTTTTATTTCCTCAGATAAAGAAAAGAAGAAAAGACTAGCGACCTATGTGAAAGAACTCCTACAACCGGAACTTATATATAGTTCAGAAAATGGCAGAATCCTGATGGTCCAAATACAAAAGCAAGCTAAAGTGACTTTGATATTAAATATATATGCACCTAATCAACACCAGGAAATTTTTTATAGATTGTTGCAAGATCTTATCTCAAAACAAAACTTCGATGAAATATGTGTGATTGGAGATTACAATGCTGTCTTTGATAGGCTTTCAGATAGAAAAACAATAACAGGAAAACAAAAATAAGGTAATGAACCTCCTGTACATTCCTACAACTTGCAGAAGAATACAACCTTGTGGACTCTTGGAAAGTCAGAAATCCAAAGAAAAAAGTCTACACCTTTTACTCATCAAGACATAAATCATGATCAAGAATTGATATGTGCTGGACATAAACAGCAATGATAAATGATATAATAGAAGTAGAGATTTTACCAACAACTTTTGCAGACCACAATCCAATTATGCTCACATTACAAGACATTCCAAAGAAAAACAGATGGACTCTGAATACCTTTATTTTGAAAAATGAAAAATTTGTAAGGGAATCTAAAAAAGAATTCCAACTGTTCTTTGAACAAAATATTCAACCAGAGATCTCTATTAGAACTGTTTGGGACACATTTAAGGCCTATGCCAGAGGTTGGATGATCAAAGAAACTGCATACATTAGAAAAATGTTAGAGAAATTTATGCAAATTAAGAGACAAATTCAAAAACAGGAAGAAAAGCTGAAACAAGACCCTTCAATGGAGCAGATAAAAGGGAAGATAAAGCTTTACAACATCAAATGAACTGTTCCTTAAGACAAGAAATAGCAAAAAAATGTATGCAATACAAAACTACTTTGAATATGCCAATAAACCAACTAGATGGCTAGCGTACAAATTATGGGAAAAAAAGATAAAAGATTCATAAAGACACTCAGAGATGATAAAGGAATGGGGGGAAACCTCCCTACAGATTTGAAAAAAAAAGATTGAATTATTTTATGAGAAGCTATACCAGAATAGAGAAGCTACACAAGAACAAATTAAAGAATTTATAGGAAAACAGAATGATAAAAAATTACAGATGCACAAAAGAAAATATTAAATGATCCGATATCCCTCGCTAAAGTTACAGAAATGTTGAAAAAAACAAAAAAAGCAAAATCTCCTGGTCCTGATGGCTTTTCTGCAGAATTCTACCATGTCTTTGAAGATGAACTGACATTACCATTAAAACCTGTAATTCAAAACATCTTAATTGAAGGGAAAATACCAGAGACTTTGAATGAAGCCTTGATAACATTGATACACAAGCAAAACTCTGATGAGAAAGAAATTAAAAATTATAGGTCAATTTCACTTGGGAAGAAAATGACAAGTAGATTTGTTAAGCCAAGTGCACCATCCCCAAGCAATGTTAAGACCCAGCCCACCCTGCCTGAGAGGAATCCCCCCCCCCGATCATTCTCACTGGTTGGCAAAGAGAAGCATGCTATGCTGGCTAATTCCTGAACAGACCCTTGTCCCTACAAACCCACTGCTGTAAAGGAATGCACGATGCCGCTGCTTAGCATTGGATCCCTGACGCTGTTAGTGGAGGGAGCAGCATGATGCTGTCTGATCCTGAATAAGCCAAAGCCCCATAAATTACTGAGGAAACTTCCTGGGGATTGGCTGCTCTAGAGGACTTATAACACAGGCAAGAAAGGAGAAAAGAAAAGAAAAATTGAAGCTGCCTTAGACTGAATCAGAAACTTGGTCCATCAGGCAACATTCTCCCCTCAGACTAGCAACAGTTCCCTAGGTCCCTGGCTGAGATCCCTTTGTTAGAGAGGATGTGCTAAGCTGCTGACCTTGCACTCCTTGAGCCCCCTCCCCACCCTGGCTGAGACCTGCTGAATACCCCCATGGAGGGCCCCTTTCCCACAGAAGTAATGGCGCCTCAGCAGTAAAGGCCAGCAGTCCCCGAGCAGGTGGGCCATGGGGGGGCACACAAAATGCCTAAATGGAATGGGGCATGTGGCCAGGCACCCCCAGATGAGTGCTGGGATGGCTAAGGCAGAGAGCAAGCAGGCACATCCACCGTCATCTGCTCCATAATGCCTGGCAGCCTACCGTAGGCAAGCCTCACACAAGGCAGTGGAGGGAGGGGAAATGGACACCGGTGCCTGAATGGATGGGGAGGTGAGCGAGCAGGCACAGCCACTTCTGACTGTTCCCATGCTGTCTGGCGGCCTCCCTGGGAAAGCCTCACATGAGGCTGAGGGGGACAAACACCAGTGCATAGATAGACGGGGAGGGGAGCAAGCCAGCGCCGCTGCCATGTGGTCCCGCACAGGGCAAGCCTCGCACAAGGATGGGGGGGGCAACAGGCGCCAGCACCCAACAGTGCCTGCTCTGCCAGCAGCACAAGGAGGAGCGCCCTCGCTTGCTGTGTGAGGCCCTGGCAATCTCACCTTCCTGGCAGCCTCCCAGAGCAGTGGGGCAGGGGCGCCGGCAGCTGGAAAGCCACGTGGCAGCTGCAGCCTGTGTGCCCATGCAGCAAGTGGGCTCTGGAATGTGGACCCGATGCTGAAGACCTCCAGCCACTCCACCCACCCGGCGGCCTCCCTGGCCAGTAGGGCAGAGGTACCGGCAGTCAGAAGGACACGGTCGAGGCCTGTGGGCCACATGTAGTGGCCCAAAGTCCCTGGGGAAGCTGCAGCCTGAGGAGAGGCCAGGAGGGCCCTGGAACGAGGATCCACCGAGGGATGCCCCCAGTAAATGAAGCTGTGGCGCAGGGGAAGCTGGCCAGGTGGTACAACTGACCCTTCCCCCCTTTTGGAGTAAATCCACCGTCACTCCATTCCCCTGGGTCCCTCCAACCTTGTCCTCCTCTGTAACGATGCTCACTCCAGTCCTTGGGTCTGCTCAGGAGTTTGGCTGCTGCTGCCGCCGCCACCAGTAGAACTCCACGTGGCTGGTCCTCACCCAGGCGTGCAGCTCCATCCTACTTTGAGCTTGCGCTGGGCCAATCTGAGCATGGAGGGCGGCTGCTGCCAAACCTGGCCAGTGAGCTCATCCTTGGTTGGCCAGCACTCCCGTGCTGAGCCATGATTGGCTCGCCCCCCCTGTGCTTCATCCAAGAAGATGGTGGGGGGTAGGCAAATGCCACTGCCTGCTCCATGTGCAGGCACCATTCTTTGAACTGCAGTTCACAAACCATGAACTGGCCAAAATTTGTCATGAACAAAGGTCTGTGAGCTGGTTTATGCCAATCCCTAGTAACCAGGTTCCTCCTGGTAACCAGCAGGTGATGGGAGTACTAACCAGGAGAAAGAGGAAAGCCCAGGCCACATCACTGGTGTCACACCCAAAGTAACATCATCATGCTGTGACAATGCTGCAATACTCTGGTATTTGGGGAAAAGCTCTACGGTAAAAACTACTTCTACCATGGAGTTTTTGTCCAAATACCAGAGTGTCACCCAGATGTCGCTGGTGTGATGATGTCACTTCCTGTCCAGTGCTGGCTATATGGCCTTGGACTTCCTCTTTCTACTGGTAAATCCCTCCATCAGCAAATTGTGGGGCATGGCCTGCTGGCTAGGGATCTGGAAATGTGACCTCAAAACAATCTTTGGACCACTATAAATAATGCATCCCCATAGTACTGAGACTGCCCTCTACAAGAAGACATACAGTGGTGCCCAGTCCAAACACTGGTTCTGGCACCATGAGCTTCTATTTGGATTGCCACCCAGAAGCATGTATCACATAAAAGATTTGAATAAGGAACTGGAATGGCTGCATGCCCTATGTTTGCCAAAATGAGACTTGGACCATCACATATCATAAACCACTACATTCAGGGGACTCTGTCCTCCAAGGGGAACTACATTGCCTCCTGGCCCAAAGGAAAAATGTTTGTCTAACTGGTTGGTCTTCATTGGAATCTGTCTGACAGATTGACCATTAGGGTTGCTGGGTCCCCACAAACCACCAGCAGGGGATAGGGGAGTAGGCTTACCAGATCCAGGTTGGGAAACTCCTGGAGATTTGGGGATGGAGCCTGGGGAGAGCAGGGACCTCAATGGGGTATATAGAGTCCACCCTTCAAAGCATCCATTTTCTCCAGGGGAACTGTTGTCTGGAGATGAGCTGTAATTTCAGGAGATCTTCAGGTCGTACCTGGAGGCTGACATCACTACTGACCATTCATGACTGTCCAGATCTAGAACAATTTGCATGTGCCCATCCTCACACAGCCCCATGGGAGCTGTGATTTCTTGTCCCCACACCTCATTTCAATAAATAACTTTTAAAATGTTTGTACTATTAAAAAAATAGCAGAGGGATGCCTTGTGCACAGTACCCACACTGAGTTCACCTACTGTGAAGGAACAAAGCCATCTGGCTCAGTGCCAGTAGCATGTCTGCCATGCAGTTCTCAGCCCTCAAAAATAAAATATGACAAATAAAAACAGATGCAGAAAACAAAAGCCAATCAAAGGAGGGCCTGAAAAAATCAGAATGTTTGCATTTGGTTCTGGCAGTCTCTAGCATGAACCTGCTGAATCATTGTGATGTTTGGCTTGATTCTGCATTGCAATAATGTTCCATTGTCTTTAAAAGTAATAAAAAGCAATTTAAGGACTTTGCATCTGTTCTAATAATTCTCTGATGTGAAAGCTGCACACAATCTGCTAATGCTCAGAGGAATGAAGACATGATTTTTGCAGATGGACGTCTCAGTGCCAAGAGTGACCATGATGTGAAATCAGAGCAACTGCCTCATAATGGCTCCCTCTTTAAAATCAAAGTTTTCACCACAGCTGAAACTATAGCAACTGCTGCTCAAAAGAAAAAAAAAAAGAGCCCTGGAGTTAAAAGGCAGCAGTCTTGCACACATTTATGGACACATGTGCCTCATAGTTTTCAATGCAGCTAAAGCAGCCATGATCCATTTGGACCATGCCAAATGCAGTGCACAGACCAAATCTGGGGGCTCATCAGGAACTAAATAAGCTTCTTGTTTTTTCTTCGTACTCCAAAAATGGTGATTGTCAAGTACCTAGCATGTCCCAATATATGGCCAGTGACAGTTACAACTTGTATAAGCCTTTACTTGAGTTCACCAAGTGCAAAGGTGTAGCCTTAATATTCATTTAACAGTTTCAGTGCTAATTACCATAGTGCATCTTCAAATGGCCATTTTGAGATAATATTTGATCTCCCTGTCCAAAGCACTGAAAGACAACAATGTCTGCCAATCTCCAGGTGGGGCCTGGAGATCCTCCCGAATTACAATAGATCTCCAGACTACAGAAGGTGCAGTCAGATGGTGTGCTCATTGTGTTGTGTCCATGTTTCTAATTTGATCTGGATTCTTTTGTTCCACAGTCGTTCGATCAGACATCCCACTCCTCACCTGCTTCACCATGTGCTCAGCCCATGGGTGACCATCCAGACCATTGCTGCACAGTAGCTGCAGAGCCAGTGTAAGGGCAGTGTTTTTTTAATCCTCATTGCTAATGCATGCTCATAAATTCTTATTCAGGGCACTGGGCAGAATTTTTAAAAAATCATTTTCAGGGCAAACTCATAAACATGTACTCGAAGCAGGCTTCCGGCCGGAGTTAAAATGGCGAATTGACGCACTTTGCGATTTGGGCAAGGTGAACAGCGGTATCTGACGACAGTCTGGGCTTTACCTGGCCCAGCGCAGCACTCCCCAGGTGGGGGAGTGGCAAGCAAGCAGCCAAGCCTGAGAGGGAGTTGAGATCGGTGTGGATAAGCTTCGGAGGAAGCTTGTTTACACCTTGATCTCCTTCCGCGAAGAGGGCAGTTGCAAGTCAGCTCTACAGATACCAGCTGGGCTGAGAATTCAGCATAAATCCGTCATCTACCGACCTCTTTAACATCAAGATTAACATCGTTTACAGAAGAAGCACTGCGAAACCCCGAGATTACAAGTAAGGTAACAATTGAACATTTGCTTACCGGTTTGAAGAAGAAGGCAAAATCTAAACGTACGGATAAGCGTAAAAAGCTTTAAAGAACTAATCTGCTTGATTTAAAAGTAAAAAGAAAGCTTTCCTTCAGAGAAAACGGCGGAAAAGTGACTTTGTTTTGCATTCCTGTGGTCAGCTAAGACTAAACTTTGCGTAGCAGAAACGAAACTGACTGTGATTCTATGGTACAGGAAGTAGGCTAGAGTGGATGTTTTTGAAGTTGCTTTGCCGGATGTAGATGGACGTTTTAGAGTGTAACACCGGAAGTTGGATTACAGTGATGGACAGCTAAACAGGAAGTTTCGAAGAAGCCTACTCTAGCCAGAAAACCATAGAGAAATTGCGCCCGCCATTTTGAGGAGGACTAAATTTTAAAAAGTTATTTTTGAACTGGAAAAGTACTGGAAAAAGTTATAAAGGTGGCGATTGGACTTTAAGATTGATAATATAAGGACTGATTAGTTTTGAATTTGCCTCCAAGACGGATTTGAGACCAAGACCAAGGGCTGCCTCATCACCAAGTCCAAGAATGACCGCAAAAGAAAAAAAAGAATGGCAGGCTGCCATGGAGGCGATGGAGAAAAGGATGACAGAAGTGGTGCAGACTTTGGGAAAGCAAATAGAATCACAGTTGCAACAACAGCTACAAATACAACTGGAGCAAATAGAGCAAGTGCAAGTTCAAGTACAGAAAAAAATATGGAAGAGTTGAAAGAACTGGTACTAACAGAAGTGGCAGGGATAAAAAAAGATACGGAAGAAGTTAAAAAAGAGGTTCAAAGTCTGGTGACAAAATCAGAAGAAATGGATCAGAAAGTTAAAAGATCCCTACAAGAAAATACAAGACTGGAGTCCATAATGGAATATAGAGCTACTCAGAACCATTTGAGATTGAGAGGAATTGAAGAGGAGGAAGATCAGGATATTCGGGCCTTAGTAATTAATACTCTGACAACTTATATAGGGGAAGATCAAGGAGATTTGGAGTCAGACTTTGACCTAATCTACAGAGTAAACTCAGCTTATGCCAAGAGAAAGAAATTACCCAGAGATGTGATTGTTCAATTTGTGACTACAAAAATGAAAGAAGACATTTTCAAGAAGCAGTTTACAAAACCGTTGGAAATTAATGGAAAGAAAATAATAATTTTAAGAGAAATTCCGAGAATGATTTTACAAGACAGAAAGAAATTTAAGAAATTAATAGACAGGTTAAGAGAATTGAGCATCAGGTTTAGATGGGAGATTCCACATGGATTATCATTTTCATACAACTCAGTGAGAGTTACAATTAAAACAGAAGGAGATATGCTCAGATTCAAAGAGAGCAATTTTGATGATTTTAAAGACATTTAATCCAAAACAATGATGGATTACAAATTTTTATCTTGGAATGTAAATGGACTAAATTCACCAAACAAAAGAAGATTAGTGAATCATTGGCTACAGAAACAAAAATGTAACATAATTTGTTTGCAAGAAACACATATTAGAAAACAAGATAATAAATATCTGATTAATAAAAAATTGGGAGAAGAATTTCATTCATCAGCAATTAATAAGAAAAAAGGAACAGTGATATATATTTCTAAAGATTTGGAACCTAAACAAATCTTCTCAGATAAGGAAGGAAGATACGTTGGCGTGGAAATAATGATGTACAGAAAAAGGACATTGCTTGTAAACATATATGCACCCAATGGTGCAAAAGAGACTTTTTTCAATGATTTGACAAGAGAGTTGGACTGTCTAAACTATGATCAAATTGTCTTTGCAGGAGATTTCAATGGCACGGTCAACAACGTATTGGACAGAAAGTCTAATGCAATCGGAGAGGCGGTTGGAAAACTGCCAAAAAAATTTTCCAGCTGATGAAGCAAGAGAAACTAGAAGATGTTTGGAGGAAGTGGAACCCTAAGACAAAGGATTATACATTTTACTCCAACAGGCATAGTTCCTTTTCTAGAATTGATATGATTTGGATGTCAGAGGAGATAGCGCTAAAAACTCATAAAATTGAAATTTTACCGAAAAATAACTCAGATCATAATCCTTTACTTTGGACATCTAAAGAAAAATCAAAACAACTATACTGGAGAATCAATGAGGACTTATTGGACCAAAAATTGATTAATGAGACTTTAAAGAAAGAAACGAAAAATATTTTTGAAATGAGTTTGGACAAAGGTACTGATATACAGGTTGTATGGGATACATACAAAGTGGTAATGAGAGGTTTGCTTATCTCTCTGAACTCTAAAGATAAAAAGCAAAGGATGCAACAACAAAATGACCTTCATGAAAAAATTCGACAAAAGGAAAAGGAACTGAAGAAAAGACCAGGGAAGAAAAAAATTATTAAAGAGATCCACTTTCTACAGGATCAACTGAATATTCTACTAAATAGAGAATTATATTGGAATTTGAAGAAATTACAGCAAAAAGCATTTGAGGGTGCAAATAAACCAGGAAAATTTTTAGCGTGGCAATTGAAAAATAGAAAAGAAAGGAATTTTATAAGCAAGATTATTGAAGATGGGAAAGATGTAGTAGATCTGAAAAGCATAAAAAGAGCTTTTTTCAAATACTACACCAAATTGTTTAAAAAGAAAGGAATTGACCAACAGAAAATTAAGCGATATTTGGAGAATATTGAAGTACCAGAGCTGGGACAACAAATGAAAGAATTATTAAATGGACTAGTAACAAAAGAAGAAGTAACAAGGGCGATAGAAGACGCAAAGTTGGGAAAAGCTCCAGGTCCAGACAGCTTTACAGCAAAATTTTATAAGAAATTTAAGGAGGAGCTAACCCCTATTTTAGTGCTTCTATCAAACGAGATAAGAAGGACTAAACGGATCCCAGATTCATGGAAAGAAGCAAATATCTCACTTATACCTAAAGAAGGTTTGGACTTAACTAACATAAAGAATTATAGACCAATATCGCTACTAAATAATGACTACAAAATATTTGCAAAAATAATCTCAGAAAGGTTGAAAAAATATTTGAAAGATGTTATAGCGGAAGAACAAGCTGGTTTTCTACCAAATAGACAAATTAGAGACAATCTGAGAGTGGTGATTGATGCTATTGAATACTATGATAAACATCCAGAAAAAGAAGTTGGATTCCTCTTTTTAGATGCGGAAAAAGCTTTTGACAATTTAAATTGAGAGTTCATGTTGCAAGTAATTGAAAAAATGGATATAGGACAGTCCTTTTTAAATATGATTGTGGCAATATATTCAGAACAGAAAGCAGCTTTGAACATAAACAAAGAAAGAACAGACTTTTTCCAAGTTCAAAAGGGAACACGACAAGGCTGCCCGTTATCTCCGTTACTGTTTATCTGGATATTGGAAATATTATTGATAGAGATAAGAAAAGACAATGGCATTGAAGGACTTAAAGTAAAAGGCTTTGTGCATAAATATAGAGCTTTTGCAGATGATGTAATGTTTATGATTCAAGATCCAATTGAGAATATACCACAATTGATGGAAAAAATTGAAGAATTTGGAACAGTTGCGGGATTTTATGTCAATAAAAGCAAAACGAAAGTGATGTGTAAAAATATGACGAAGCAGAGACAAATGGAACTTCAGGAGAAAATCCAATGTGAAGTAGTTACAAAGACCAAATATTTAGGAATTGAATTGACTATGAAAAATATTGATTTGTTTAAAAATAATTATGAAAAGGTTTGGCACAAGATCCAGCAAGATATGAAGAAATGGGATACCTTGAATCTATCATTATTGGGAAGAATTGCAACTGTAAAAATGAATGTTTTGCCGCGTTTGATGTTTTTATTTCAGACTATTCCAATATTAAAACAAAGGAAAATACTGGATACGTGGCAGAAAGAACTATCGAAGTTTGTATGGGCAGGAAGAAAGCCAAGGATTAAAATGAAAATTTTATGTGACGCAAAGGAAAGAGGAGGACTACAATTACCAAACCTAAAACTGTATTATGATGCCGTCTGCTTAACATGGCTGGAGCAGTGGATTAACCTTGAGAATAAAAAGTTATTGGCTTTAGAAGGTCATGACAATAAGTTTGGATGGCATGCATATTTATGGTATGGAAAAGTGAAAATGGATAAGTTTTTCAAACACCACTTCATAAGACGATCATTGTTCGAGACTTGGATGAGATATAGAAAATTCTTCGCGGAAGAAAGACCACTTTGGATAGTACCAACAGAAGTGATTAATCCATATTCAAGAAACCAGGGTTTAGATTGGTTACCCTACAAAAGTCTCTTAAAATTGGAAGGGAAAAACTTTGTACTAAAAGATAGAATTGATGTTGAATTTGAATATGATTGGTTGAAGTATAGACAGATTTATGATTTATTTAAAACAGACAAAAGAGAACATGGTTTTAGAGAAAATTATACTGAAATTGAAACTGTATGGATTGAAAAGGGTAAAAAAATGATTTCAAAACTGTATAAGGTTTTATTGAAATGGTATACTGAGGATGAAATAGTAAAAGAGCAAATGATAAAGAGGGCAGTAAATATTAATAACGAGATACTTATGACATCTTGGGAATATTTGTGGAAAAAGTCAATGAAAATTTCAACTTGTGTAAATGTTAAAGAGAACTGTTATAAAATGATGTATAGATGGTATATGACGCCCAAAAAAATTGCTATTATAAATGAAAGTATGTCTAACAAATGTTGGAAATGTAAGAAAAATGAAGGGTCTTTTTACCATATGTGGTGGACATATGATAAAGCAGTATGTTATTGGACTAAGATCCACAATGAGATACAAAAAATTCTGAAATGTACTTTTAAGAAAGACCCACAGATGTTATTGCTAGGTCTTAAAATGGAAGAAGTAAATGTAACCAAGAGAACATTATTATGGTACTTGATTATAGCAGCTAGATTGACTTTTGCTCAATGTTGGAAACAAGATAAGATACCTGAAACATGGGAATGGATTAAAAAGACTTTGTTTATGGCAGAAATGGACAAAATAACAAGAAAACTAAACAACGAAGAAGACGAAACCTTCTTCGAAGATTGGAAAGACTTTCAAGAATACTTGTTGAAAAATTGGGATGTCAAACGTGGTTTGATTTGTTTTGACAGCTATTGAGGAGAAATTGAAAGAGATTTAGACCTTTGAATTGTTACCATTAGTAAAAGAAAATAAGTTTAGTAGTAAATGTAACTAAATAGAGAGTCATTATGGGGTTGAAGCATTGCGGGAAGCCTTGTTTGGGGGGAGAGGGTGAAAGAAAATGGATATGTATTGGTTTGTTTAAATTGTATGAACATGAAAATATATCCAATAATAAAATGTATTTACCAAAAAAACAAAAAACAAAACATGTACTCGAAGCACCATTCCTTTTTGTCAGCCTAGTGATCCCTCTGCCAAGTACTGTACTCTAATTGGTTCTTTATACAACTAAATTTCTCTGCTAGAAATTTATTTATTTGTTCGTTTATTCGTTCAATTTATACCCTGCCCTCCCCGCCAAGACAGGCTTAGGGCAGCTTACATAAAAATCCATGTATAAATACAATTAAAACAATTCATAAAAACAATCATAAACAATTCATTTATCAATTATCCTAAAGTGCTGGAATGGTGATCTAATAAAGTGCAAGAACAGAAGGTTTCAAATTGACAGTACTACTTAAGGTGACAGCAGTCACTTTAAGTACTACTTAAAGTGACAGAAATCACTCCCTTTCCCACTTAGACAATTAATATATATACCAGGTTGGTAAGCATCAGAAAAATGGACCCTCTGGATCCTCAGGAGAATCCTTTGGGACTTCTCATGTTCACCTTTCAACTTTGCTTGATGCTCCTGCAGCCCTTATGGGGATGTGGCACCCATAGTCTGAACCAGGAGGACTATTCTCATTCAATGCCACCTGAATTGCCAGAGACGGCAATTCCATATTTCATGGCTAGGTGTTCCCTTGCTAGGGCACACTTCATCCAGCTGGCATAGGAGGGACCCCCATGTTGCTGGTGGTGGGTGTACCTTCACTCCACATAGTGGTGGCACACCTTCATAATGAGAGTTTGGGAGGATGAACAGTGGCTGGAAAACTTCCAAATGACCAGAGCCACCTTTTCCTGGTCCTGGTGGACTTATTGTGGCTAAGGCTTGATTGGTAAGGGGCCTTGATGAGGGATCCCAACCCAGTCAAGGAACATATGGTGATTGTTGTTTGATGACTGGTCAACACTACAAGCTATAGAGTTTTCAGCAATCTTTTTGGAATAGTGAGGTCTACCATTGCTGGCATCATTGCAGAAATTTGTCTGGCAATGGAGCTGGAGCTGTTCAGTCAAACTGTTTATCTTGGACCACTGGGAAGGATGAGCATGTTGTCAAATGATTAAGTGCAGTGTTGTGTCCTAATGCTATCTCTTCTTTCAGAAACAGCTTGAGGAAGCTGCATTCTGTGGTTCTGAGGACAGAAACGGAAATACTTGCCAATGTTTGCATGGGGGAGTGCAATGCATTGCTTACTTATTGCATAGGATGCTCTAAGCACTCATCCTTTTACATTTCTGTCTACCAGGTAATGAATGGCTTTGCCACTTTGGGGTTACCCCACTGTGTTGGTGCCATGGATGGGTGCCACATTCCCATAAGGGCCCCAATCCAGCAGGCAAAGGAATGCATCAACAAGAAGGGTTTCTGCTCCATGCTGCTGGCAAGAACCATGATGGCCATGTATTCCAGTGCTCTCCAATTTGTAAAGCCATAGATGTGGGAGTCTATATGCCCAGTAACCCAACACTGACAATTGAGGACATCCAGGTACCACCACTTGTAATTGTGGATGCAGCCCTTCCTCTAAGAAGGTGGCTTATATCTCCATGCACTGGGGCCCTGGACTGGGAGCAAGTCACCTTCAACTGGATTCATAGCCTGGTGAGAAATGCAGTAGAGTGTGCCTTCGGCAGCCTGAATGCACAGTGGTGTTGACTTGGATCAAAATTGCCTATGCAAGAGGAGAACCTCGTGCCTGTAATATCAGCATGTGCAATTTTACACAATATTTGTGAGGAGAGGGGACCACCACTGCTGTTCCAGAGCACTTTGAACCACCTAGGCGAACAGATGAAAGGCACCTGAAAGAGGGGAAGGCTGTGCACTCTGCACTAAATAGATGGCTGCTTTGGCAATGTAGGTGCTGAATGGTTGTTTTCCAGAATGGCACATCTTTCCACAGCCACCACCAGCTCTGCTCGTGCACTTTGATTGTTTCTCCTTTTTTTGCCTGTTTAAATGAAAACAAAATCTGTTCTGTGTTCCCTCCTGTGCATTTGCATTCCATTACAAGCACTGTTCAATTTTCTGGTTGATGTATTCCACTGTTATGCAACCAGAGTTTGGCTCCAAAGAACCATAGGAACTAGGATCCTGAGCCTCCTAGTTAGCACCTATGGGAACTGTGGTGGGAAGTTTAAACCCTCCAATGGGACCTCTGGGTGTGCCTCAGGGACTGTATATTGTTGGCTGTTTCAGCCGGTTGTTTGTGTTGTGTTGTGTACCAGTAAACTATGAGCTGTTAATCACGTAGCTGTCTTCTCTATGTGTCTTTTCTACATGTCGAACCCAGTACACAACAATGGCAATGAGGATGGGATCCCGCTGAGCTGACTGGGCTACTGGGGCATCAGAGGAAGGCCAGGAACTGCCGCTGCTTCAACCGATGAGCACCGAGAGCGTGCAAGCCACTTCCCCACCACAACCACACAGCATAATGGCAGTCACTCTGGGATCAGGACTGGTCACTCCGTTCAAACCTACCCGGCCACATCACTGGGAAGCCTAGGTCGAGGGACTCAAGTCCATCTTGATATTTTACGAGGCCACCTATGCCCATCTCCTGTGATGCTGACAGACTTTCAGAGGAACTGCGTTCCTGTTCGGGGTGTGGGGAGTTTCTGGGTCCAGTACCAGGGGTTTGATGACTACTTGGACTTAAAATTGTAGTCAAGGGAAACCTGGTTAGTCTATTGGGCTGTGAGTGGTTTGCCCCTTTGGGAATTTCAATTGAAGGAGTTCAGCTCTGCACTCCGCAGGACTTCAGTGAGGTATGCAGGGAGTTCCCGGCTGTCTTCGACAGGACTCTAGGTTGCTACATGGGTCCCTCTGTGTCACGGCAGCTCAACCCACACATGGCCCCCATCCACATGCATTACAGGAAGGTCCCATTTGCGCTGAAGCCAAAAATAGACACGGAACTGGACCGTCTCATAGACCAAGGGGTCCTGGAACCGGTCTCCAATGCGGCATGGGAAACACCCATAGTCACCCCCATGAAACCAAATGGGGATGTCCACATCTGCATGGACTATAAGTGCACATTAAATAAGGCTCTTCAGGACCACGCATATCTGGTCCCGGTAGTGAGCCACATGCTAGCCACTTTGGCAGGGGTGAAGATCTTTGGCAAACTCCATCTCACCCAGGCTTACCAACAGCTCCTGGTTGACGAGGCAACCACAGCTGCACAAACAATTGTGACACATACGGAGGCTTTTAAAGTAAAGAGACTGCAGTTTGGGGTAAGCATGGCCCCAGGGCTCTTTCAACATCTGATGGACTTGTTCTTGAAAGGGATCCCGGGTGTCACGTCATTCTTCGAGGATATGTTGATCACCGCGGCAACGCCAGATGGGTTCGCCTCCAGACTGCGCACTGTCCTCCGCCACTTCCATGAGGCCGGGCTAAAAATAAAGTGGGAGAAGTGCCTGTTGGGAGTTCCATCTGTTGATTTCCTGGGCTTCATGGTCGACGCAGACAGCCTCCACACGGCTAGGGACAAGGTGAAGGCCATTATCGAGGCTCCCCGCCCAAATCCAAGGCAGAACTCCAGGCATACCTGGGGCTCTTGAACTTTTATCATACCTTCCTCCCCCACAAGGTGGCGGTAGCTGAGCCCTTACATCACCTCCTGGATAAACAAGCCCCTTGGTCTTGGGGCCCCCCAGACCACTGCCTTCAAAGGAGTCAAGGTGCTGTTGGTCTCAAACAAAATCCTGGCACATTTTGTTGAGTTTTTACCGGTGGTTCTTGCTTGCAATGCTTCCCCCTATCGTGTGGGTGCAGTGTTGGCCCACCGATTCCCAGACGGGCAGGAGGTGTCCATCGCATACTACTCCTGGACGCTATCAGTGACGGAGCAGAACTATGCCCAGATTGACCATGAGGGCCTGGCGATCGTGGTGGGTGTCAAGAAGTTCCATGATTTCGTCTACAGCCGGCACTTCACCATCGCCACAGACCATCACCCTCTTCTCGGCCTCTTCATTGCAGACCGGCACACACCACAGGTCCTCTCCCCACAGGTCCTCCGGTGGTCCATATTTTGGTCCGGCTACAACTACACCCTCGAGCACTGCCCTGTGAAGGCTATGGGTCACACTGACTCCCTGAGCCGCCTGCCCCTGCCATCCATCGATGCTGATCCAGCTCCTGTGCACCATGTCCTCCAGGTTGAGGACCTCCTTGACTCTCCCCTCTGGGCTGGGGACATCACCCGCTGCTTGGCCAGGGACCCCGTCATCTCCCGGGTTCTCAGATGGGTGTTGAGGGGGTGGCCCATGGCCACAGTGGGCCCTGAGTTCACAGCTTTTGCAGCTTGCTGGGATGAGCTGTCCATCCACAAGTGATGCCTACTGTGGGGGGACTGGGTGGTAGTCCCCAGCGCCCTATGTCACCAAGTCCCGACGGCCCTGCACAAAACTCATCCCAGGATTGTCCACATGAAGGCTCTGGCCAGGAGCTATGTATGGTGGCCAGGGATCAACGTGGAAGTGGAGGATTGGGTAAAGTGCTGTCAAATGTGCCAAGCCGTCCAGCCGAATCAGCCAAGTGCATCCATTCAAGCCTAGGAATCTACCCGTACGCCGTGGTCCAGGCTCCACATAGATTTCGCCAGGCCATTCCACAGACTGCTGTTCCTGGTCACAGTGGACTTTCTGGAGCACACTGTACATCCGGAACTATGGCAAGGGCTCCCTATGGCTAGCTGGCCGAATCATCCGCCCAACAGGTCCCATGTCCTACGAGGTTCCACAGAAGATGGCCTGGTCCTGCAGAGACATGTTGACAAGCTAAGACACTGCTTGCTCCCAGCTTCGGAGAATGCCCCCTCTCTGGGTAACATTGGCGCAGACCTGCTGGACAGCCCCGACCAAGAAAATACCGATGGAGGTTTTGCGGAACAGGCTCCCTCCCCCATGACCCAACCTGAAAAAAGGACGCCTGCCTCTGTCTCGGTGCCGGAAGAGGCCCCTCCACCACCGCAGCCAAGCATTCCAGTGAATTCGCCAGCCAGGGCTTCTGACGCCCTGGTTCCTACCCCGAGGCATTCCATGCAGGAGCACCGGCCCCCAGCCTATCTCAAAGACTATGTCATCTAGGCAGGGCTCGAACTACAGGGGGAGGGGAGTTATGTCCGCTGACTGCCACAAGGTGCCAGCGATATGCAACCAGAGCTTGGCTCCAAAGACTAGGGATTAGGATCTTGAGTCTCCTAGTTAGCACCTATAGGAACTGTGACAGGAAGTTTAAACCCTCCAATGGGACCTGTGGGTGTGTCTCGGGGACTGTATATAGTTGGCCATTTTGGCCGGTTGTTTATGTTGTGTTGTGTACCAGTAAACTATGAGCTGTTAATCACGTAGCGTCTGTCTTCTCTATGCGTCGAACCCAGTACACAACATAATGTTTATTACAGATAGAACAAATTCTGAGTCCAGTGGCACCTTTAAGAGCAACAAAAGTTATGGTGTCTCCCCTGCACATATTTTGATTGATTGATTGAATTGATTGATTGAAAGTGCATGCACACTTTCACATACATCTGTTTCAGATATAACTGAGGAAGTGTGTGTGCACATAAGACTCAAAATTTGCCACTGGACTCAAAATTTATCCTGCTGTTTCAGGCCAACATGGCTGCCCACCCGGATTTCTTACAGATAGATGACTTTTCCAATGAACTAAACCATTCAGAACATTTATTAAAGGCTGCATGAAGCTTATCTTTCAATGCAGAACCATACCCTCTAGGAATGCACACCTCTCATGGGGGGACTGGGGATCTCCCTGAATTACAGCTCCTCATCAGACCATGGAGATCAGTTCATTGTGCTTGCTGAGTTCCCCAGTCTCCTCTAGATCAGTCAACAAATCTCCAGTAATTATCCCAACTGGGATCTATCAACCTGATCCACTGCTATTGGCTTGGGAGGGGGAGCTTGCAAGCCAACTTCCTTCCCCTTAACCTCTGAAGGCCTTTGACATCAAACTCTTTCACTTTTAGCTGCCTTACTTCCTGTGTGCCTAATCATCCGTGTGCCTAATCAGGCATGTGCACAAGTGTTCTGCTCAGGGCACGTGCAGAAAATGGAGTTACCAAGGAATGGTGTGTATTGGATAGATAAAGAGGTAGAACTCCTGCTGAAACTCCTCTACAATAAAGGGGCTGAGGACAGGGTCATGTCCAACACTGATATGGAGACCCTGTCAGTTTTTAAGGCTGTCACTGACAGCCTAACAGAGATTTTAGATGGAAATCTCAAATCTCAGGTGAGCCTGTGCTCTGCTTTGCCCAGTGTAGCTATGGGAAAGGTTCCCCCTCCTCCCCAAAAAGCTCAGTGACATTCCAAGCTTCTTGCTTGTCTGTGTCTTACCCCAATGACCTTTTTGTGGTTTTGACCACCTCTGGCTCATTTTGCTATGCTAGTTCATTGATGGACACCAGTCCAGAGTGGAACAATGAATGGGCTGGAAATATCTGAGCTTCCCATGCTAACCCAATCTAGTCTCTCCATTATGATTTCTATTGAGATTTTAAAAAATGACCTGATGGAAGATTCATTCTCAGATTCCCATTTAGTTTGCTGTGTAGTATGACTTCAAAACACACATGCCAGAGAAGAGAGTGTAGTTTATGACACCAATGGGGAGGGGAGGAGGAATGGATTGACTTTGGAGGTTTTTAAACAGAGGATAGATGGCCATCTGAAAGCAATGCTGATTCTGTGAACTTAGGCAGATCATGAGAGGGAGGGCAGGAAGGGGGTTGCATCAGTGCTTAATTCTTGTGGCCCTTTCTTACATGCCCAGGGAAATGGTGATTGCCACTTTGGGATCAGGAACCAATTTTTCTCCAGGCCAGTTTGGCCAGGGATCCTAGAGGTTCTCTATGATTCTATGGCTACAAGGGCTGTGGTCAGGGAAGGGCTGTGGCTCAGCAGTGGAGCCTCCCTATGGTATGTAAAGTGTAATGGACTCAGTCCCCATCATCTCCTGTTTTCTTAACAAAATGAATGATGGGTGCCAAGAATTTACTCCAGATTTGAGTTTTCCCTGTCTTTCTCCTTAAATTTTCTCAGATGCTGCAACTAAAAAGAATAAAAACATTTTAATTGGGATCACTTGGTACATATTAGCAGTTCACACAGGCAAGGTTACATACCCTGTCAATCAGTCTCTGTCAATTGGAGGCATCCACTTAGAACACACGTCTGGCTGCATTACAGTGTAAATTTTTGGATTTAGATGGACCTCTGTTTTCTTTGACAACTCTGTAAAGTACTGGGTTTCGGGCCTCATGACTCGGACGACGACATAAGAGAAGACGCGTTTATTCGTACTTCACATAAGACAAGAACACACAGTAACGGCCGGAGGCCAACTATATACAGTTGGGGGGGACGGCCCTATATTCCTATTGGCGGGTTTGAATCGCCCGCCAATGCTGCCATTGGTTCACTACTGGCGAGCTCAGGAACCTAGTCCCTATTGTTCTCAGAGAGCGAAGCTTGGCTGTATTCCGCCAGCTCTGCCTTCTGATCCCAGGACACAACACCCCTCCCCCCATAGTTCGTCTCCTATCAGGTGACGTAGTCCTTTAAGTATGCTGGTGGCCTCCTTTCTCTTAGCGAACGTCGGGGGGCCGGTACCGGACTGGCGGGACCCCTATCGGGTGGTCCGCCAGCACAAGGAGCTTGGACCTCTGGTAGTAGCCGAGGCGGTGACGGTGGCGGCTGTAACGGCGGCGGCCGCGGCGGCGGCGGTTCAGCTGTCACCGGGGCCCCCTCCGGATTCCGTGGACTTTCTGGCGCTGGCTCCGCTGTCGGTGCTTGCGGTCGATCGGATGATGGGGCGGCGGCGGCATTTCCCGGTAACTGGATCTCTGTGTCGGGGTCTTGCCGCCTCCAGAGCTGGTCGACGTGTTTACGGAGGACCCGGTCCCCATCGGTTAGGACTTCGTATGACACCGGCCCGGTGGGTTTTAGGATGCGCCCTGCCACCCACTGCGGCCCCGCCCCGTAGTTCCGGAAGTAGACAGGGTCTCCCGGTAGGAAGCTTCGGGGCGCCTCCCGGTTCTCGACCAGCTTTCTCTCGGGGGCTCGGTCCGGGTGGAGTCTGTCTAATAAAGTGGTAGGGCGGCGGCCCATTAATAGTTCTGCGGGGCAATGCCCGGAGATGGGGTTTGGGGTGGTGCGGTATGTGAGAAGGAAGTGGGCCAGCCGGAACTCCCAGTCCCCCTCCGTTATGCGGCTCAGTGCCTCTTTGGCGGTGCGTACCGTCCTCTCCGCCTGTCCATTGGTTGCCGGGTGGAAGGGCGCTGATCGTATGTGCCTGATGAGGTTCCTTTCGAGGAACGCTTGAAACTCAGCAGATGTGAACGCTGCCCCGTTGTCCGACACGATTGTGTCGGGTAACCCGTGCGTCGCGAATATTTTCCGCAGGGCCCTTATTGCCGCTTTGGCAGAGGTGGTAGACACTGGGCTTATTTCCACCCATTTCGAGTAGGAGTCTACCGTCACCATGAACTGGAGCCCCTGAAACGGCCCCGCAAAGTCTATGTGTAGGCGTGACCACGGCTTGTGGGTAGACTCCCAGCTTTGGGTTGGCGCTCTCGGGGGATTGGGGCGGACTTCCTGACACCGTGTGCACCCTCGGACCCAGGTTTCAATTTCGGCGTCCATCCCGGGCCACCACACGTAGCTCCTTGCCAGAGCTTTCATTCGTACAATACCGGGGTGGGCCTCATGTAGCGTTTCTAGAACCCCTTGTCTCATGGGCCCCGGGATGACCACCCTGTCCCCCCATAACAAGCACCCTTTTAAAGCGGATAGCTCTTCCCGCCTGGCTTTGTATGCCGTGAACTCTGGCCCTGTCTGTTCCGCTGGCCATCCCCTCACCACCCAGTTTAGGACCCGGGAGAGAATGGGATCTCGGGACGTGCGGGCGGCCACGTCTGTAGCCTGAAGGGGGGGGTTAGGCAGCTCCTCCATTAACAATACTGCGGGAGCCGGGGCCGGATCTTCCCCTGTATGCGGCAGCGGCAGGCGGCTCAAGGCATCAGCATGACCCAGCGCCTTGCCCGGCCGATGCTCCAGCTGGTACTGGTAGCCCGCCAAAAACAAGGACCAGCGCAACACCCGGGGCGAAAGTACCTGCGGCGTCTGTTTGTCCGCCGCAAACAGTCCCAAGAGCGGCTTATGATCTGTTACGAGCGTGAAGGGCCGCCCGTACACAAAGTTGTGAAACTTTTTTACCCCCGCCACCAGTGCCAAGCCCTCCCGGTCGATTTGAGCATAGTTCCGCTCCGCGGGGGACAGCGTGCGGGAGTAGTAAGCCACCGGGACTTCCCTCCCATCCGGTAGCTTATGGGCCAAGACTGCCCCGACCCCGTACGGTGATGCGTCGCACGCAAGGATTACCGGGAGCTTTTCATCAAAGTGGGCGAGCACCGCGTTTGAAATCAATAGTACTTTAACCCCCCGAAACGCCGCCGCCTCCCTCGCTCCCCATGCCCAAGGTGTCGCCTTATCCAGCAGCCTGTGCAGGGGTTCGGCCACGGCGGCCTTGTGGGGAAGAAAGGCGTGGTAAAAGTTCAGGAGGCCTAAGAACGCCTGGAGCTCGGCCTTGGACTTCGGGGCGGGGGCCTCCACGATGGCCTTCACCTTGTCCCTCGCCGGATGCAGGCCTGTTGCGTCCACCCGGTATCCCAAGAACTCCACCTCCGGCACCCCGAGGAGGCACTTTTCCCGCTTCACTTTCAGCCCCGCGGCTTGGAAGCGTTCCAGTACAGTTCGGAGGCGGGCGGCGAAGCTTTCCGGGGTGGTCGCGGCGATGAGGACGTCGTCGAAGAACGGCGTCACCCCAGGGATCCCTTTCAACAAATCGTCTATTAGATTTTGGAATATCCCTGGGGCCACACTGACCCCGAACTGCAGCCGCTTCACCCGGAAGGCCCCCCGGTGTGTCACTATTGTTTGTGCCTCGGCCGTGGCCTCATCTACCGGGAGTTGCTGGTACGCCTGCGCGAGATCCAGCTTCCCAAATATGCGCGCCCCCGCCAGTGTGGCTAAGACATGGCTGACCATGGGTACGGGGTATGCGTGCGCCTGAAGTGCCTGGTTAATGGTGCACTTATAATCCGCGCAGATGCGGATGTCCCCGTTTGGCTTGACGGGTGTCACAATCGGGGTCTCCCATCGGGCGTTCGGGACGGGCTCTAGGACTCCCTGGCCCACTAACCGGTCCAGTTCGGCCTCTATTTTCGGGCGGAGGGCCAGGGGCACGGTGCGGAAGCGCCGACGGACGGGCGTCACGGTGGGGTCTAAGTGAAGCGACACCGGGGGCCCTTTGTAACACCCCAGTTTCCCGTCAAAGACCTCCGGGAATTCATTGCACACCGCCCCCCAGTCCCGCACCCCGCACTTATTCACTCCCCCAATCGTAATGCCTAGGGCTTCGAACCACGCCCACCCCAGGAGACTCACGAGATTTCCCTCTACCACCACCAAGTCCAAGTTTCCCTCAAAATCTCTGTACTGCACTCGGAAAGTGCCGACTCCCCAGATGGGGACAGGGTTCTTTTGAAAGTCCACCAAGCTTAGTGGCGATGGATGCAGAGGGGGTCCCCCTAATGGGCAAAGTCTTTTTAAAGTGTCTAGGGAAATGATGGACGCCGCCGATCCCGAGTCCACTTCCATGCAACAGGGGGACCCCTCGATCCGCACGGTTACTTGGATCTTCGGGGCAGAGGAGAGGTTGGGGTTGGGGAGGCGAAGTACCTGCAGCGGCTGGTCGGTGAGGTGGTACAACTCGGCGACCTCTTCCGTCGTCTCGTGGGCAGTTGACGATGCGCGGTGCGGTGGAACCGACGATCTCGCATTTCTGGGGCCCTTGGACCGGCAGACCCGTGCGAGGTGTCCCTGCTTTCCGCACCCGTGACAAACGGCATCCCGGAACTTGCAGGATTTCCTTCCGTGGCCTTCCCTGCAGCTGGCACAGACGGTCCGGTTGCCGGAAGACTTGGTGGGCTCTCTGTTGGCCTGCAGGAACGGCGCCGGCCGGCGTTGTTGAAGTCTGAGGGCGAAGACCTCTTCCGTATCGGCATACCCAGGGCTTGGACTCCTTCCGACCACATGGGCGGCCGCGACCGGGCGATCCCCTTCCGCGGCCTCGTGGGCTGTTGCAGCGTCTAGGGCCTCGTCTAAGGAGAGCCTCCGGTGTCCCACCAACTTGCGCCGCAGCTTGGAGTCCGCCAGGCCCCACACGAACTGCGTCAGCAGGTTGTCCTCCACCTTCGGGAATCCGCAGTCCACCGCGAGCGCCCTTAGCGCGGCCAGGAAGTTGGCAATGGATTCCCCTTGGGCCTGGACTCGCCTCTGGAAATCCATCCTCTTGGCCAAGAAGGTCGGTCGGGGGCTGAAGTAGGCATTGAGGACATCCAGGATGTCCCCAAACGAGCTCTCCAAGGCCGTGCGGGGCACCAAGAGGCTCTTGGCGAGGCGGACGGTTTGGGTGCCGCAGGCGTTCAGGAGGATCGCTCGTTTCTGGTCGGGGTGGCGGATTTCGTTGAGCTCCAAGTAGCTGATGAGCTGGTCGACCCATGCGTCCCAGGTTTCTGGCTGCGACAGGTCGAAGTGCTCCAGTGTTACATGGGAAGCGGCCATGGTTCTGTCTTGAACGGCGTGCGCCGGGACGAGCGGTGCGGTGCTGCTCTCGGGGTCAGCGATGCGATGCTCGGCGAGCGGTGCGGTGCTGCTCTCGGGGTCAGCGATGCGGCGCTCGGCAGTGTCCTTTTCGTCGCTCATGGAGTCACGGAAGGCGTTGAAATCCCACCTTCGTCGCCACTGTAAAGTACTGGGTTTCGGGCCTCATGACTCGGACGACGACATAAGAGAAGACACGTTTATTCGTACTTCACATAAGACAAGAACACACAGTAACAGCCGGAGGCTAACTATATACAGTTAGGGGGACGGCCCTATATTCCTATTGGCGGGTTTGAATCGCCCGCCAATGCTGCCATTGGTTCACTACTGGCGAGCTCAGGAACCTAGTCCCTATTGTTCTCAGAGAGCGAAGCTTGGCTGTATTCCGCCAGCTCTGCCTTCTGATCCCAGGACACAACAAACTCAAACCAGCCACTTCACAAGTGTTGGTGTATAGGCCACACCTCCACCACAGGAGAGTGGACAAGGTACATTTAAATTTGTTTTGACATGTAGATTGGGAGTTGCAATGTCCAGCCTCTAATGAACAGATAATGCAGTTGTGTTTGGGCAGAGATATACTAAAAGGAGAGGAAACCTCAGTGAGCTCCCCTGACATCTCAGCAAGCTTTGAGATTTCTTTGACCATTTGGCCAACATGTACACTGCCTCAGAACTGCTATTCTGGCCTGACTGAGGCCCAATCTGCATCTAGCATTTGCTCCTCTGTCTTACCAAATCCACACTGGAACAGAAATTCCCATCTACATTGCATGCCACTTTCACTTTGATTGAGTATCGCATTTTATGGCAGTGTCCAGACTGCATGCTGCTTTCACTTTGTTTGATCTCTGCTTTTATGGTGGCTATTTGCATAGATTTATGGCTGTTTTATGGCCATTTGGGGGGGGGTGACTCTGCAGTCAGCACAGTGTTGGCCTGGGATAGTAGAATGTGGTTTTGAACTGCATTCTTTTCTGTTCCAGTGTGGGTTTGGTAAAAATGCTAAATGCAGATTGGCCCTGAAACTCCTTCTTTCTTGATCTGAATTGGAGTTTACCAATACCCCAAACCATATGAGATCCCTGGACAAGGAAATTCATACCCAGCATCACAATCACAATGGTGGCAATCAACAAAAGAGACCATTATGGTGATGCATGCAGTTAGTTGCCATTGCTGGTGTGTACCTATGGAACTCTAGGCAAGTTTATGATAACTAAAATCTTGCTTTTCCATAACTACTCACCTGAACACCCACAGGAGAGGAGAGTTACTTGGCAGATGAGAGTGGGTCCACAGAACATAGTTCTACCGGTGAGTCCACAGACTTTGTTAACAGCAGTCAGAACCTACTATTATCTGGAATAACAGTGCACTAAAAAAAGTTTAATCTTTTATGACCAGGAGGAAGAGAACAACCCACATGTAGTCCAGGTATTCAGCCTGAGAAAAGGTCCTCATAGACCAGTGTGGAGGACCAGTTACAGCACATGAGAGCAGTGTTCCCTCTAAGCTGAGTTAATGTGAGCTAGCTCACAGTTTTTTTAGCCTCTGGCTCGCACATTTTTTTCTTAGCTCAGGAAGAATGGCTCAAGAGCAAACTAATTTATGCAGTAGACAAATTGCTTGCTCACAAATTTAATGCCAGTAGCTCACAAGGTAGAATTTTTGCTCACAAGACTCCACAGCTTAAAGGGAGCATTGCATGAGAGCACATTTGAACCAAATACAGGAGATATGTAAGCTGCCTCGTCCACTGTTACCTGCCTCGTAATGCATGTCTCTGCCAAAGAGGTGGTTCCAAATATCTAGACAGTTGAACATGACCACTGGACAAACAGTGGGTCTGCTGGTCTTAGATATGCAATCCTGGTATCTGAATAGTTGTGTTGTCCCCTGCACTCACAGGAATTTCCCCTTAGGAGGTCTATGTGAGGCTGATAAACAACTGATAACAAGAACAAGTCAGGCTTAGTCATCATCATGAGTCATGGTGTGGCAATGTTGTTAATATTGGTAATGGTCACTGCCATGTTGCCTTCACTGTCAATAATATGCAGGGTTTTTTCAATGCAGTGGGTAGACACACCTATCGAAGGAACTTCATAGATAAAGGAGGACTAAGACTCAGAAGGAAGTTTTCAACTGGATGACCGCAATAAGGAACAGGAGTGGGAGTGTTATGTATTGTACTGTGAATCTTGCCTATGTCTTGCAATGTTAAGCTTCGAACTAAATGTGGCTCCTTCATATGTTGCATATAAATCTCCAGCGTCTTCGTGATGTGCAGACCCCAGGGTTTGTGTTTGAGACAGCGACAAGGCATCCGACTGTCATCAGATCGACTCCTGCTGCTGCCCATCAATGGTCCTGGCCACCGGAGGCAAGCCCAGCAAGAAGATCCATGTGATGGTACATCTTGACGGTGTTCCCTGCATCATGGAGGTGGACTCCGGATCGTCCATCACCATCATCTCCACTGAGACGTGGCAGCGCTTGTTTCTGAGACGAAGCCACTGCCGTCTATCACCAGTGTCAACCCGCCTGACCGACTTCCAAGGACGACACATTCTGTTGGCAGGAAAGGAGACGTTCCGGGTTCAGTTCAAGGATCGGAAGGCTGAGCTGTTCCTCCTGGTTGCAGAGAGAGAGAGGGTCAGTTTGTTGGGCCTCGATTGTTTTGAGGCACTGGGTATCGCTATTACAGGTGTCAACCAAATTTGTGAAAATAAACGAAACTCATTGTATAGCGAGTTTCCTGAGGTTTTGGGGAAAGGGCTGGTAAATACACTGGTCCTCCGGTGTCTTTCGGTCTAGATCCTTCAGTACGGCCGATCTGACTGAAGTATCGTAAGGTGCCTCTCGCCTTGAAGGCAAAAATAGAGGCAGAGTTGGACAAGTTGGTTGAACAAGGAATCTGAGAGCCTGTTCCCTATGGTCGTTGGGAAACCCCCATCGTAATGCCAGTTAAGGCTGACGGGTCGGTACGCATATGTGCTGACTATAAGTGTACCGTGAATAGAGCTCTACGGCGGCACTCGTACCCGGTGCCAGTCATCAGCCATGTCCTGGCATCGCTTGGGGGCAGTAAAGTCTTTGCTAAGTTGGACCTGGCACAGGCTTACCAACAATAGCCTGTGGGCGACGCCACTGCGGACGCGCAGACCATCGTGACCCACAAAGGGGCTTTCTGAGTTAAGCATCAACAATTTGGGGTGAATGTAGCCCCCGGTATCTTTCAGGGGTTGGTGGAGGGGCTCCTGCGTGAGCTACCTGGTGTTGTACCCTATTTTGACGATGTTCTTAGAGCAGGTACAGATCAAAGCAAATTAATGGCTCGATTGCGAACACTGCTCAATCATTTCAAGGAAGCTGGTTTACATGTAAAAAGATCGAAATGTGTTGTAGGGGTACAGCAGGTTGAATTTTTAGGCTTTTTCATTGATGCAATGGAGGTGCACCCCATGCCGGATAAGGTCGCTGCCATCAAAAATGCTCCCCCACCAACATCTAAAAAAGAGCTACAATCATTCCTTGGTATTCTGAACTTTTATCACACTTTTCTTCCATACAAGGCATCTGTAGCGGAACCTCTGCATGCTCTGCTACACAAGAATGCCAAGTGGGAATGGGTGGAGCATCAAAGGTGAGCGTTTGAGGCAGTAGAAGACCTGTTGTCATCAGACATTGTGCTTACTCATTTTGATGAGGAAAAACTATTAATATTGGCTGCCGACACTTCCCCTTATGGGGTGGGCGCAGTGCTCAGCCACCTGATGCCAGACGGTACAGAGGCGCCAATCGTGTTTTATTCCAGATCCCTCACAAGTGCTGAGAGAAATTACGCTCAAATTGACAAGGAGGGCCTCGGCCTGATCGCGGGCATCAAAAAGTTTCATGACTTTGTTTACGGGTGACGGTTCCTCCTTGTCATGGACCACAAACCTCTCTTGGGCATTTTCTCCCCTGACCGACAGACGCCAAACATCCTCTTGCCAAGGATGTTACAGTGGGCAGTATTCCTGTCTGCCTATGACTATGAACTTGAGCATAGGACAGGGAATGCCATCGGGCATGCGGACGCCCTCAGCCACTGCCCTGTACCACCCATGGACTTGGATGTTCATGAGGACTTGGACATTCTGGCTCTGGATGAGCTTCCTGAGGCTCCGGTTACCTCCTCGGGTGTTGCTGCTGCAACAGCAAAGGACACTGTTCTTGCCTGTGTCCTTAATTGGGCATGGAGGGGGTGGCCGGCAGGAAAACTCATGCCGGAATTTAAACCGTTCCATTCCCGCCAGAATGAACTATCCGTTTCAAAGGGCTGTTTGCTTTGGGGGAGTCGGGTGGTGATTCCCGCCAAATAATTGAGAGATTAACACCTTTGCATGCGGACCATCCCGGTATGGTCCACATGAAAGCCCTCGCAAGAGGGTATGTTTGGTGGCCCAAACTGGACGAGGATATCGAATTGTGGGTCAAACAATGCATGGTATGCCAGCAATCTCATCCAGAACCACCTCAAGCACCCACTCAACCCTGGGAAAAGGCGCGGAGGCCGTGGTCCCGCCTCCATGTCAATCTGGCCGGTCCCTACCAGGGAGAAATGTTTCTTATTTGCGTAGACTCTTACTCCAAGTGGTTGGAGGTGGTTAATTTGAGGTTGACAGGGTCCGGGGCTGTGATCAATGCCCTCAGAAAGCTTTTTGCAATGCACGGGCTGCTGGACTGTTTGGTCTTGGACAACGGGCCACAGTTTGTGTCCACAGAGTTTGAAGGGTTCTTGCGGGACAACCTCATTCGCCATGTGACTTCTGCCCTGTTCCATCCGGCCACCAACGGCCAGGACGAACGGATGGTTCGAACGGCAAAGGAGTCACTTGGGTGCCTGATGTGCGGGGACTGGGGCCAGAAGATCGCCTCTTTTCTTCTGCGCCAGCACATCACGCCTTGCTCTGCGACTGGGAGGAGCCCAGCAGAGTTCTTAATGGGCCGAAAGTTGGCTTCACTGCTTGACCGCTTGCACCCAGACCTTGACCAATCTAGGCAGCGGTCAGAGACCCCGGTCCAGAGGAGAGTTTTCTCTGAGGGGGACAGAGTGTTTGCCCACAACTATGCGGAGGGTCATCAGTGGCTACCGGCCATAGTCACCAAGGTTGCAGGGTCCAGGTCGTATGTGGTTTGGCTACCCAATGTTCAGGAGATACGCCGCCACATAGACCAGCTCAGGAAGCGGTGGGCTGACTCAAGCGATGAGTCACAGCCCGACCCTGAGCTGGTTCCCATCAGGCAGGAGGGGCCTCCTGGAGAGGAGGTGAGTGCTCCCGATGGGGATTCGGAGTTTGGGCAGACCCCAGCTCCAGGACCTGAGACCCCTGTCCCTGTTCCTCCAGTTTCTCCTGCGAGAGAGGTTCCCGAAGTGTGTGCTGCTCCACCTACATCGGAGCAGAGACCGCTGCGCCGGTCGCAAAGAAGCCATTGTGCCCCTGCCTACCTAAAAGACTTCATTTGGCAAGGTAATGCGCCATCTTAGGGGGGAGGAGTTGTTATGTATTGTACTGTGAATCTTGCCTATGTCTTGCAATGTTAAGCTTTGAACTGAATGTGGCTCCTTCATATGTCGCATTACCATTGGCTAGTTTCTGAGAAACTTCTGTAAATACCCAATCACTATGTGATAATGTATCTAAGAGGGAACGGTCCTGATTGGCCTTTATCCCTGCATTGTTATTGGTTCTTATCTGACAATGGGTGTGGCTTTGAAAGCCTGGGACAGTTTAAAAAGGGAGCTGTGCTCCACTTGTTTGTTGGCGTTCTGAGTTGGAGTTTGCTGTTACAAATAAAGCTGAAATCATTTGCTGAAATCAGATCGTTGTTGAGTTTTCCATACTTAACAGGGAGGAAGAAGGAGGAGGTGAAGATGATGAAGGGAATGTGGGAGACTAATTGCACTGCTTTCTGCTTTTTGATGACTCCAGGTTGGTTGTTGGGGAGGGTGTTTGATGGAACATTGCTATTTTTGTAGTAAAGTTTTAAAGTTTTAAATTGAAAAGTCCACTGTTTTGAAATGCTCTAGTATCAACCAGTTAGTGGATGTATGCCCCGCAAACAGTGCAAGACAGACAGTAACCAAAATGGCACATCATACATGATTGTCTAATACTATGGAATGTTGAATCCTATTGGCGGTTGTTGGGGTAGGCATGTCTGTGGTGCACCAGTTTCTTGCCGTCATAATCATTGTCACCCATCACTGAATTGCACAGATGTCTTTGTTGCATAACAGCAATATCATCCAGCACAAAAATGAACACATTTAACAATTCAATACCATTTTTCATATACCAGTCCAAAAACCAGACCCATTAACTGTGAGGTCATAATGTGAAACAAACTATGTGCAAAAACATCTGTGTTCTCCAAACAAACCAGTGTGAGAAAAAACTCAACACAGGGCTGGCTCACCAGCTAGGCAAACTAGGCATTCACCTAGATCACGGGCCCTGGATTGGGGTGGCAAACTGCCACCCTCACCCCTGCAGGGGCAGAGCAGCGGGTCCCGCTGTGGGCTTGGCAGGTCCCAGCCGAAGGGACTTGGTGCTAGAGCCAGCAGGAACAGCAGCAGCAGCAGTGAGATGTGTGGCCTGCAGCGCCCTTCCCGCCTGGCCAGGCCATTGGTGCTGCTCCTGCCACCGCTGCTTGAGGGGAGGGCCTTTCCAGCCTTGTGCTCCTCCTTGCCCTCCTCCAGCTACTCACAGGCAGGGGGCGGCCGAGACAGGGCGGGTGGCGGCAGAGCAGAATGAGCAGTGGTGGCAGCAGCAGCACCAGCATATGGGCCAGCCCACCCAGCAGGAGCCACGTGGCCACCCGGCCACCGCCCAACAGCAGCAGCACCCCAATGGCATTACTTCCTTGGCCTGAGATGATCCTGGTGAGCCTATAGTGTCAACAAGGGAAAATTAGGGTTATTCCCAGTAGTTTGTGGAAAGTGGGTTGAGGAATCAAGTGAACAAACACAATAACAAAGAAACAACTACAAGCACACCCTTTTGTTGTGCTGGTTACCCACTGAGTGCTAAGGTGCCCAAAGCATCTGTGAGGCATGTCCACCTGGTAGTTATGCCTCCTCCACTGTTGTCTCATTCATGTTTTCTTCAACTGGCTCTGATTGCCATGGGCTCCATCTAAAGGAAGGGGAAAGAGATGCATATAGTTCAGAACAATACTTATAGACTATGGGTCTGGACTGATCCAGTATTCACCCAACATCTCAATCGCTGCACCAAAAAATTGCTTTCTGACCCCAAAGTGATGACCAGCATTTCCCTGGGCATGTAAGAACTAAGTCCTTCTACCCTCCCTCTCATGATCTGCCTAAGTTCACAGAATCAGCATTGTCAGTTGGCCATTTACCTCCTGTTTAAAAACCTTCAAAGAAACATCCACACATTGATGTGGCAAGTGAGAAGTGATTGAGAAAATGTTGAAAGTCATGAAGGAAAATTATGAGATGAACAGCCAATTGGAAATGTGAAGGATCTTGGAAACCTATGGGAACATGTGCTCTATTGAGAGGGCTACCTTGCTATGTGGAAGTTCAGGGATATAAATATAAAAAAATAAATGCAGTTGGGAAACATGTGTGATGAGACCAACAACAAGGGATGAATGATGAGAGAAACTACATCTCGTGCTGGTGATCAGTGTGTGTGGTGGGCCAAGTGTTTCACCCCACACTTGAAATTCCTGGGGAGATGGGATGCCTGGCTGCACAAGGTCAGCTTTCTGGTTGGAGGTGATAATAGCACTTGGTACAGCCTGTGACTAGTCCCACCTATGCCACCTTCTCATGAAGAATAGCCCTTCCTCTCTCCCCTACTCACCACCCCTCAGGATATCTGGCAAGATTGCTCCAGCCCCATCTTCATAGAGCTTTTATGCTAGCTCGGTTTGATGTCCTCCCCTCAGCTGTTTTATCAGGTAGGTTCAAGAAAATTCCCTATAAAGATAGATTGTGCCCATGCAGGATGGGGGAAATTGAATCTATTGGACATGTGCTTTTGTACTGTAAATTCCACTATGACAGCCATGCGGTTTACATTGAACCTGTGATGGACCCCCCTTTGGGCCAATCTGATGAGTATAAAATCATTTCCTTATTGTCTTCGCATAATATAAAAATTCTTGAACCTGTAGCAATTTTTTTTCTATGAGGTATCTAGGAGGAGAGGCTCATACTAAGGCAATTTGGAATGTGTTAACCCCCCCCGGGTCATCTTGAGGCTTTATGCTGCATGCTGTATTTTATCTCTTATGCCAATAAAGGTATTGTATTTGTATTTGTACTCACCACCCCACAGCATCATGGAAAGAGCCTCCCTGGACATCAGTCAATTTGGGTTTAGCACTGGTACCCCAATATTTGTGGCAATGCCATCCATGGAACCCTGAAGCCCCGGAATTCCCATCTAGATCAGAGGGTGAGGTGCAAGGTCCCCAAGTGAACATGGTGAGGGGTAGAGGGAAGGGAGTTTGAGTGATCTTGGGGAAACATACATCCATACCTACCAGATAAGCCACTTGTGCCCAGCTCTGCCTCTTTGTCCTCTTGGACAGTCTCCAGCTCAACATCAAACAGCTCCTCCAACCCCTTGGTGGGGGGAAATTCCTTTCTCCCATGTTGATGGCCACAATCTGTGTTCAGGAGCTGCTGGCAACTGTCCTCAGCCACATGTCTGCATCATTGCCCATGAGCCCATCCAGCTCCTTGTAGAAAGGGCAGGCAGCCCTGTTATTCCCTGACTTGGAGTTGTGAGCCAGGGTTCTTTTGTATTCCAGCCTCAGAACTTTCCCCTTTGTGCAGCACTTAGTGGCTGAGTGTTCGTGCCCACATTCAGCCATGCCCCTAGCCAGGGGTCATTTCCTGCTGGAGCACACCAGAGCGATGCTCCGGCAGTAACAAGCCCAAGCCCCACCCCCTCCTGAGGGGGGAGAATTAAATGCCTGGCTTCCCTGTGCAATCTTCACGCAGGGAAGCCAGGCATGTCTGCTGGGCTCCCCTTCCTGTGTCCAGCCAGGCCAGGCTGGCTGGATACAGGGAGAGAAGCCGGGCAGATATACCCTCCTTTCCCCCTGAGCCACTCCGCTTTTGTGGAGAGACCGGGTGGAAGGGATTTAAAAGCCTGGCTTCGCTGCATGACCTTCTCATCATGGGGCACTCAGAGAAGATCAGGCAGGGAAGCCAGCCATGTCTGTTGGGCTCCCCTTCCTGTCTCCAGGGAAGCTGGGCAGATATGTCCTCCTTTCCCCCTGAGCCACTCCACTTTTGCGGAGAGACTGGGTGGGCGGATTTAAAAGCCTGGCTTCCCTGCGTGACCTTCTAGCCATGGGGCAGGTCACACAGGGAATCCAGGCATGTCTGCTGGGCTCCTCTTCCTGTCTCCAGCCAGCCCAAACTGGCTGGAGACAGGAAGGGAAGCCAGGTAGATATGTCGTCCTTTCCTCTGAGCTGCTCCACTTTTGCGGAGAGACTGGAGGGGCAGATTTAAATACATGGCTTCCCTTCATTATTTTCTAGCCATGGGGCACTCAGAGCAGGTAGCGCAGGGAAGCCAGGCATGTCTGCTGGGCTCCCCTTTCTGTCTCCAGCCAGCCCAAGCTAGCTGGAAACAGGAAGGGAAGCTGGGCAGAAATGCCCTCCTTTCCCCCTGAGCCTCCTTTTCCCCTGCCAGGCACCTGGAGAAGATTGAGCAGGGAAGGCAGGCATGTCTCCCTGCCTCCTCTTCCTTCTCCAGCCAGCCTACCGCAGTTCATAATTTATACTGGAGGAAGTCCATCTCTCCTCCCCCCTGCTTTCAGTTGGTTTTATTTATTTATTTATTTTATTATATTTCTTTCCATTTCTTTGCTCCCTTTATTTTCCTTTCCCCCATTTCTTTTCTTTTCCTTCCTTTCTTCCATTTCTTTCTATCCCTTTCTTTCCATTTTTTCTTTTCCCTCCCTCCCTCTTTTCCTTCCTCTCTTCCTTCCTCCCTCCCTCCCTTCCTTCCTTCCTTCCTTCCTTCCTTCCTTCCTTCCTTCCTTCCTTCCTTCCTTCCTTCCTTCCTTCCCCCCTCTCTTTCAGCTAATGAGTTAGGCTGTAACCAGCTTAAATAAAGGTTAACAGTCAATAAACACAAAATGGGCCGAACAAAGCTGGAGTCCAGTGGCACCTTTAAGACCAACAGAGTTTAATTCTGGGTCTAACCTTTCATGTGAATAAACTTTGTTGGTCTTAAAGGTGCCATTGAACTCAAACTTTGTTCTGTTGCACTGGAACAGATATTCTTAAGTACCACTGCTAATGAAACATTGAGCTGCTATCCTACCTTAAACATGTGTGGACAGGAGGTGTTGGGTCTACCCTAATAATTTGTTCAAGTAACTTTGTGAAGTCTTTTATACAGTGTAACTCTATTGCCTGTGTAGAAGAGCCCTCTTGAATAATTCTGGTTTGCATAGATTCAGGTGGGTAGCTGTGTTGGTCTGAAGCAATAGAACAAAGTTTGTGTCCAGTGGCACCTTTAAGACCAACAAAGTTTAATTCTGGGTATAAGCTTTCGTGTTCATGCACGCATTTTCAGATACATTGAAACAGAATCATCAACCATTACATGTAGGTAGCAAGTGAGGAGGATGTTGCCCATATCGGTAGACTTCTGCAAATGTGGGAACTGTAGCCTCTGTTCATAACTGGGTCACTGGTCACTTCTTCAGCCATGAAGTATCTGTAGAAGAGAGCAGTGGCTCACAAAAGCTGATCCCCTGCCACAAATTTTCTTTGTGCTTTTGTGCTTTTGAAGCAGTTTTTCTCCAGGTAGGCTCACCAGCTCTGAGTTGGGAAATACCTGGAGATTTTTGGGGTGGAGTCTGAGTGGTGGGTGTTGCCTTCTGACACACTTCTGGTGATGTCAGGGTGTGTGGCATATGCAAATAAATTATGCTGCTGAGTTATGCTAATGAGCTCCTGCACCTCTTTTTCTACAAAATGACCACGGCCCCTAGCTATCTCCTCAAATAGGTCTATATTTCTATGGAACTGCCTTAAAGCTTTCTATACCTTTTTCTTCCTCCACAGTGTGCGTAAATCCAAGTTTTCATCTCTCCTCCATGAAACACCACTAATGGCAGCCATTCTCTAGTTTTGAAGTTTTCCCACTTGATGGGTTCCATGACATGGTTTGGAGTATAGTTCTGGTGGCAGAATAATGGCACTCGTTATGGAAACTTTAATAGGGACTATTTCCACCACTGTTCCACCCCAAAAAACAGGAGAGAGGGTTTTTTGGGAGGGAGTTTTCCACTCAAAGAAAATGCCTCTGTGGCCTCCCAATCCTGAAGGACATTCTGGGAGCCAAAGCAAATCAGCAGTGATGTGGAGGCCTGGGGACAGTTGTCTCCTTATGTGCACCTTGCTAACTACCTTTTTAAAAAGTTGCCAAAACAGAATAGCATGAAATGGCTTGACTTTGCAAGCGAGTGGTCAGACATGCATAAATGCACACTGAAACCAGCAAGATCCATCAAGACTGGACTTTTCTCTGGAGTTGGGAAAGTTGGAGGTGAGAACAAGGGTCTGATGACTGGGGAACTGGATAAGATGTCACTGTCTGAATAAGCATTTTAAATCTGGAGGAGAGAAGCAATGATATTGGATCAAAAAGTCCATCTGACCTCAGCTAGAGATCAATTCCCCTGGAGAAAATGGCAGCTTCAGAGAATGGACTGTATGGAATTATACAACAGTGAGGTCACTCCCTTCCCCAAACCCCACCCTCACCAAACTACACTCCTAAATCTCCAGGAATTTCCCAAGCTGGATTTGGCTACCCTAAAAACAATGTTTGCTATTTAATTTCACTGATGAAAATATTATTCCAGTTTTACCCTGCCTCAAATGACAACTTTGTACTTTTCAGCACTGTATGGGTAGAATCTTATGGGAGAAAGCACAACTCTAGGTCAATAGACTTACTTGTAAGCAAACAGGCATAGGATTGCATATCTTTTAAAACTTTAAAATATAAATAATATGGATTTAAAATTTAAAAGTCAAAAACAGCTATCTCATGACAGTGCTGATTTTGTAGACGGAAGAATAATTTATTTTTTTCCCTTCTCCTTTTGGTTTTGTTGCTATTAATATATTATTTATTTTATTTTAATTTACTTTATTTATACTCTACCTTTCTCCCTAAGCAGCTTACATCATTCTCCTCTCTTCCATTTTATCCTCACAAGAACCCTGTGAGTCAGATTAGGCTGACAGTGTGTGGCTGGCCCAAGGTCACCCAGCAAACTTACATAGCAGAGTGGTAATTCAAACCTGAATATGAATGGCTGATATTTTAAAGAACTTTTATACTTGATACAAATTGAAAATCAATAACGTCAAAATCTAAAATTGTCCACTACTGAAAGCAATGTGTAAAGTTGAAATGTAAGGTAGGTTGAAGCTGAAACTTAGTTTTAATCCAATTATATTATGAATTCAGAAACACCATCACATTTGAGCTTTCAATCAGGTGTTCATTATTTATATTTGATGTTGATGTCATTTCTAGAATTAATGCAGTGGCCCCGTGTGAAGTAAGGGAAAGTATTTTATGGCTTTCCAAATGCCATATATGAGAATAAATAGAAAATACAACACTTTTTGAAGGCACATTGATATTACACGTGCTACGAGCAACAATACACACACCTCACACACACACACACACTAACCCTGGAACCTTCGTGGCTACCCCATCTCTTTTACAGCAGGAGATACAAAGTGTTCTTTCTGATATCAGTAATGTTTACCTCCTGAAATATATTTAACATCAATTGTGTACAGCAAAGCAGAAATAACTGTACCTCTAGCACCACCACCAAGATTTGGGAAGACTACAGGTATGGCACAAACCTAAGCATTGTTGCATTCTTTGAAGCTTGTTGACTGCAATGGATTTAGAAGGGTGTAATTTTGCTTTGGACCACAGTATTAGGCTTGGTCCAGAGGTAATTTCCACTGACAGATTTCTGCCCACAGAGCATGAATGTCTAGCCTTCCCCCTCCCAATGCAGCCCAAAATGCCCAGTGAAATGCTGCTTTGGGGGACTCCCAGGACCACCATGAGGGGAAGTGGAAGTCTGCAGAGGGAGGGGAAGGGGCTACCACTTTCGCCCACCCCAGCTCCTGTTTACTCCAGCTGCTCCTGGGATAAAAAAGGTGCAAGTGATGGTATGACATCACTTATAAGGGAAAGCCAAAAGTGGCATCATGCTAATGGTGCCCACCCACAGGACTCTTGCTGTCAGAGAGGGTAATTGGCAACCCTAGGGGGAGTTGGCAAAAATTGCTACCCCTTCCATCTGCAGAAGAAGTTCTCTGTAGGATCCAAGCTATAGAATACAATTGTGTCAGACTCTTGGAGAAATCAGTTCCCAACAACAGTCATTCAGAAGAACAAAAAAGTTTATTGAGACATTGATAGGATCCAGCCTGTACATAGGCTCTGTTAGAACTGAAAATGGAGGTGCGAAAGCAATAGATATACAAAGTTCCAACAGGGACCCTAAAAGGTTACAAGCCAATCACCCACAGGTATTCCACCTGCCGAAACCAATGGCTCTGTGTTCCCACCTTGGTGGCATCCCCCCACAAGGCCTGTCAGAGGTCTCAAGGGGTTGTAATGTACCAGGCGGTTTTCCCAATCTCTTCTTCCTCATTAAGCATATTTGACAGGAGCTTACATATCGGGAAATATCCACTCTCATGCGGATATTGTCTCTGAAGGAGGTGCAGGGTCTTCAGGTACCCGAAGTGCCCGCCAGTTTATTTTCATGCCTGCAAACCAGGATCTCCCCCCTCAGCACTTTGGGCACGAATAGTCTCTCTCCTCAGTACCAACACCCATTGTCTCATTGCACTACTGAGCCATCGTTTTGGATGTCCCCCCTGTCCTCATCAGAAAAAGCCATCTTGAATCGGTATCCTGTTTGGCTTGGCTGCGCATAACTACAGCACTGCCCAGCTGGGTAGGTGTGAACATCATGTCCACTATCTCCTCCCATTGGCTTGCATGTTGAGGAAGGCAGGACAACATGTCAGCCAAGAAGTTGGACTTTCCAGGGAGGTATTGGAGAGTGAAATGAAACTTAGAGAAGAACTCCGGCCCCCTGAGGTGTTTAGCACTCAACAGTCTGGGTGTGCACAGGGCTTCTAAATTTTTATGGATGGTCCATACTTCAAACAGCACACTGCCCCCCTCCAACCAATGTCTCCAAGTGGTGAGGGTGAGCTTGATGGCAGCCACCTCTTTGTCCCAAAGTGCCCAGTTTCTCTCAGCAGAGAAGAATTTTTTGGGCACATAAGCTAACGGGTGTAATTTCCCATCCTCCCCCTTTCCAGGATGCCCCCCATGGCCACACCCAAGGGCTATGAAAGGCTTTGTTTCATCGGGTTGATGTAAGATGGATTCAGAGGTGAACAGTTCTTTAAGTTTATCGAATGCCTGCTGGCATTCTGGGATCCAGTCTAGCTTGGCACTCAGTTTAATGCCCTTCAGACCCTTCCCTTTAGTTTTCAGTAAGTCTGTAAGGGGTAAGGCTTCCTGAGCAAAATTGAGGATGAACTCCCGGTAGAAGTTGGTGAGCCTGAGAAAAGATTGTAGCTGGCACCAGGTTCGAGGGGGCTCCCAGCCCAACACATCTCGCATCTTATTGGGGTCCATTCCCAGCCCCTTCCCCAAAATCTGGTACCCCAGGAAGTCCAATTCATCTTTATGGAACTTGCATTTCGAGAGTTTGGCAAATAGCCAGTGGTTGTACAGAGTCTCTAGCATGTCCCTCACTAAAGCCACATGCGATTCCTTATCTTGTGAATAGATCAGGATATCAACAAGATAAACCAGGACCCCTTTGTACAAATGCTCATGCAACACTTCAGTGTTTAAGTTCATGAAAAACCCCAGGTCCCCTGCCAAACCAAAAGGCATCACCAGGTATTCAATTTGGCCCAGCGGGGTATTGAAAGCTATCTTGTGCTCATCCCCCTCCTAGATGGACACCCAAAAATGAACATCTCTCAAGTTCAGTTTCATGAATATGTGCACAGTCTGGTATTTGCAGGCTTCTTTCATAGGGGACCCATCCACCTGGGTGAACACTAGGGGCTCCAGGAGTATGTGAATGGGGGCTCCCAACCTGGTGACTAAAGCAGGACTAATCAACTCCTGGGCACACCCTGAGTCAATTAAGGCCTGCACCTGAATCTGGGTACCTAGTTTAGGGTTTACTACAGTCACAGTCACATAAAACAAAGGGGGGAGGTTCTCACCCAGCTTGGCAACTTGGATTTGAGTACATAAAATCTGCATATAAAATATATGGAATGAGAAGGTTACATTCTATCCTTTGTAACTTATTTATTTATTTATTATTTAGATTTATAGATCACCCAATCCCTGAGTTCACAGGGCTCTGAGCAATGAACAACAATAAGAAAATAATCATAATAATATTAAATTATAATATAAATTAACCTTAAAATACTCAGTACATTCAAAACAACCCCTGATGGTGCATGATTATCTTCAGCTCGTTCTAGACTGTGTTGCCTTGAGGGAAGGGGAAGGAGGGGATGACAGAAAAGAGATGGAGGAGAGAAAAAAGGGTGGGGTGCCAACCAGATAAAACCTGTTGCTATCCTCAGCCAAAAGCCTGGGAGAACATCTCTGCCTTACAGGCCCTGCAGAATTGCATTAAGTCCTGATGTCATATGGTAGAGAGTTTCACCAGGTCAGAGGATAGTCTTTGGGGCCAGGGATCACAGTAGATTGTTTCCAGCAGAGCATAATGCTCTTCTGGGGACATAACAAAGGAGGCAGTTATGAAGATACACAGGTTCCAGGCCACTCATGATCTTGAATGTCATTACCAAAACCTTGAACCTGACTCGGTACTCCACTGTGTAGGAGAAGAGGGAAATGAATGTGATTTCTGAATGTCGGGTCTGACATTTCCTCTGACATATTTACATATTGACAGCTGTCACTGTGCCTTCAAAAGTTTAATTATAATAGATCCAGATCTTGATATGTAACCTAGGGTGTGTTCAGACGGATCTTTTGATCTGCCATAGGAACGACTCCCTTGCACGACCAGACAGAAACATCTGGGAAATATTCCGGTCCCATAGGCATCCCGTTCTGCTGCGCTGATTTAAAAAGTAGCAGTTTCAATGTAGGGTTTTCGCTTACCCACGCAACAACTGCAGACTTTCTTCCGTCTGGTCACTCCATTAGCGCGCGATGCTCCCGTCAGCTCGGTCTGACGTCAGACCGAGCCGACGGGGGCGCGATTTTTAAAAAATTGAAACCCCATGTGCGCTTTAACGAGGAAACGCATTCAGCGATAAGCGCTACGAGGAATGTAATATTCATGCTTATTTCTTTTAGGGACAAGATGTTACCGCGATGGGAGATGGTGGGGGGAAGGACTGTTCTAACTTGCAAAATAGTCCCTCCATTGATCATGATGGCAATGGCAAGGGGAGGACCGGGACTTTGCTGAAAACCCTCCGCGATCGCCTCAGTTCTCCAAGGAGGCGCAGCCTTGCCTATGCGAATGTACAAAACTTTTTTTAAAAAAATCCTCGGTGGATGCCGTGTAGACAAATCACGGTGGGAACAACACGTGGTGAGGCTATTTCATGGGGGGGCGTCTGGTCGTGCTAGGCTGGATTAAAAAAATCGGGATAAAACTTTAGGAGGGCTCATGGCGCGATTGACTGGCCGTCTGAACGCAGCCCTAGAAGCTTAGAGAAGCTTATAGTAGAATATATTTTATAACTGTATCTTTTGGATATAAAGTTATATATATGTAAAGGAAAAGCATTATTAGAGGCCTCTGGGGATAGAATTAGGATGCAATAAGAATGGAATGTGTATTTAAGAAATTGCAAGAATGTCAAGAGCAAGGCTGAATGTGAATCACAACCCTTATCACCTAGCTCCCCAGAAACAAGGGAAAGAGGGACTAGCTTCACTAAGGTCAGAAAGGTTCTCAGTGTTCCTTAATGTTCCCATTGCTCTGAAGATTAGATAAGAAAATGTAATCACTGACAATACATGAGAGAGCAATAGTAAGGTTTAAAGTCAAATGATGCTTGTATGATGTTAACTGCTTGGTACCAATAAGAGATTCTTTAATGTGTAAATTATATGTGATGTCATTTGGGGTATAAGACCTTCTGCCCTTCCTAGTTATGGCAGAATAAAGTTTTGGAATTGCTGAGATGCTAAGGCATTTAGCCCTGTATTCCCTGTTTTCAATGAATTAAACAGATATTTACCTAACCTGTTGGACTCCAACTCTGTGTTTCCTATTCAGCATGGGAGCACACAGGCACAGATTTGTGCATCAACTGGGAACCAGTGTAGCTGGTACAGCACAGGTTGAATGTGTGCCATCTGTGGTGTTCCCACCAGAACTTGCACTGCTGCATTCTGGATCAGTTGGCACTTCTGAGTCAGCTTCAAGTGCAGGCCAGCATAAAGTGAGTTACAGTAGTCTAGCCTGGAGGTGACTATTGCATAGATAACTGTGGCTAGGTCTGGGTTCAACAAGTAAGGGGCTAGTTGCCGTGCTTGATGTAGATGAAAATATGCTAGCTTGCAACATTCATAACCTGGGCCTTGACAGTTTGCACCAGTACCTGAAGCTCCCCCCAGCCACAGAATCTCCATCTTTGTTGAAAATATGCTAGCTTGGCAATATTCATGACCTGAGCCTCGACAGTTTGCACCAGTACCAGTGGTGCTCCGTCCGAAGCAAGGAGTTTTTGCCACAGCCCTGAAGCTCCCCCCCAGCCACAGAACCTCCATCTTTGTTGGATTCAGTCTCAGCTGGCTCTTTTGTATTAAAAGAGATTATGTGGCTCTGGGTAAAAAGGTGAAGGACCTGGGAGTGCAAGTACTATTTTCATCAGGTCTTCCTGTGGAAGACCATGGGTTAGGAAGGAAAAGAAGAATACTGCAAATACAGGACTGGCTACATAGATGGTGTCATCAGGGAAAAATTGGATTTTTGGACCATGGCTTATGCTTTCAAGATGAAGCTCTTCTATTGGGGGATCATTTGCACCTCACGAAGGTAGGAAAAAATGTGTTTAGTAAGAGGCTTGCAACCCTAATAAGGAGGGCTCTAAACTAAATCATATGGAGGAGTGAGACAAAAATTTAAAGCCTAGTATGATGCCAATAACTGGAGATAAGAATGCTAAAGCTTTCTGGGGAGTGGCACATATGCTAGGTAACATTAACTCACAGATAAGTACAGAAATGAAAACCTCAGGGTGAATAAAACATGGATTTTGATGTCTCTATAAGCCTACTATAAGCGGAGGGGGGAGGGGACGCCCTTTCTACCGACGCTTAAGCTAATGCGAGAGCATGATTGGAGGAACTGATCGAATTGCAGCGATGGACTGTAGTGGAGAGTTTTTACAAAAGAAAACTGAGCGTTTAAACAGACCTTAGAGACTCTGGCATTCTTTCTTGGCTAATCTAAACATTCCCAAAAGATGGCGACGAAAGGCAAAGAGGGAGGTGGGACCAATGCTTTCTTCAGGAAGGAGAACAGTGGAAAGCCAGGTCATGTGACCTAACCATAGACTCTGTCTTTAAAGTAAATCGTGGGCCCCTGGTGGCTAAAGCTGAGTAGCGACCCGGATCTGTACTAAAAGCGGCTAAACTTTTACAGGAACGGTATTTGGTGTGCATTTTTTACCATAGTGACTTATGGATGGTAAGGAGATTCTAAAGTTTAGGGTTTTTTTGTGGTTGGACTGGCAAGCAGATCATGAAGTGTTTTGTTGGTTTTTTTGAGTAAAGGGTTCACTACCCCAGCTTCACAAGATCTAAGAGAAAGGCTGGATTCTTGCTAAGAGAAAGGCTGGATTCTCCAATGAGCGTGCTTTTAATGCAACAAAAGGAAGACCTCTTATGATTCAAGACATTTAAGAAACCGAAGATGTCCCTGGAAAAAGGAACTTGGTTTACATCATGAATGGACAGATCTGGATTTACAAAAGCTAAATGGAAAAAGAAGATACATCTAAGACAGAGGAAGATAAATTGTTATAATGTTCTTGCTGAAGGAACATTGGTTTTAAAATTTTGCCTATGGGGGGGAGCAAAGCGTAAAAGCGTAAACGGAGAGGTCAACTTTTCTTAAGTGCTGTGTTTATGTGTGTTTTAGCTTTGGGATTACTTTTGTCTAGTCTGATAAGCAGGTTTTGTCAACAGAAGTGATGATTGGCAGGCACTCTTCATGTCTATAAATATTTTAATAAACATGTAACCCATGAATCAAGTGCTCTCATCTGTGCAGATGAAGAATAAATACGATGCATAGGTGACTCAACAGAGATGTTTAATTTTAATTATTTGAATTTTTGCTTGAGAGAAAGACTATCAAAATCTGATTCAGACACTAATATGCAGATAAATGGATCTCTGCTAAGGATGATGGAGAAAGAGGATAATGCTTCACCTGTCAGATGATATTTGTCAGACATGTTACTTCAAGACAATGCTCTGGATTAGGGATGTGCATTCAGTTTGGCTGAACCAAATACATGGCCAAATGCTCCTGATTCAGCCCTATTCAGCTCGGCCACTGGCCAAATCAGATTCTCTGATCTGATCAGATGGCCGAATAGAGACCACCGAATACTTGCCAAATTATTCAGCAAATATTCGGCAGGTATTTGGATGGCCGAATAATGGCCAGGGAAAGGCAGGAAGGGGGTTAGTGAAAGTTTACTTGCCTGCTTCTTCCCTGGGTCCAGGGAGGAGGGGAAGGGGAGGAGGCCAGTTTCAGCCTATCACTGCCACGCATTTGCAACTTGCAAATGCATATGCAGCCTTCACAAGGTTGGTGTTGCTTAGCACATCACCTTCTTTGCTTGAGAGGGAGGAAGGAGACTTGCAACACTACCAATAGGGGTGAGTTGCATCCTCTTTGGGCCAATCACAGGACAGTGTCATTTTTTAAAACTGTCCTGTGCTTGGGCAGAGAGAATATAAGGAGTCCTGCCTAGTGGCTAGACTCCATTGCTGTTTCTGCATTCCTGGTGGGTGGGTGGCTGCCTGGCTGAGAGATTGTGCTGCACTGGCCTTTGGCTTCAGCTGCTGGCTGCTCTCTGTGCCTGGGCTGCTGCCCTCTTCCTGGACTGCTGCTGGACTCCCTGGACTCCTGGACACCAGAAGACATCCCCAGGTTTGATTCAAATGGGCTCTCTTTAATTGTTAAAGGGCTTTTCTTTTTCCCCCCTCTATTTTTAAGGTTCTTTTTCCTTCTTTGGGTTAGGTGGATTGGTCTGGGTTGGTGGGTTGAGTTCTGTGAGTTCTCTGGGGTGGGCGTGGGGGGGTTGGGATATAGTTTTTAAAGTTTCTTTTTAACAGTTTAAAAGTTGTGCTGTTTGTTGTTGTTTGGGTCCGGGGCCTGGATTTTGCCTTGGTTCCCCTCCGGTTTGGTCGGGGTAGGGTTTTCTTTTCCCCCTCTCTTTAAAAGTTTAAAGTTTTTTTTCTTCTCTTTAAAAGTTTACAGGTATATAAGTTTCAAAGTTTTACTGTTTCTTGTCTTGTTGCTTGAGTGGGAGCTGGTGTGTGTGGGGTATTGCCTTGAGTTTTTCCCCCTATTTGGTGGGGTTAGGGGGCTGTGGGTTTAAAAGTTTTACTGCCTGGTTTTTGGTCTGTTTGGTGAGCTGTTGTTGGTGCCCTGGTTTTCTTAGTAGTTCCTGTTCAGTATAGAGATAGTTTGTTTTGATATCTTTCTGGTTCTATAGATTCCTTCTTGACAGACAGACAGACAGATGATAGATAGATGATAGATAGATGATAGATAGATAGATAGATAGATAGATAGATAGATAGATAGATAGATAGATAGATAGATAGTGCTGGAGGTGCATTTTTGGTGGTTCTTATTCCAATTTCCTGTTTAATAGATATTTAGTGTGTTTACCTTCTGGGGTAATAGATTCCTGTTTGTTTGTTTGTTTGTCTGTCAGATTAGATAGAGGACAGATGACAGACAGACAGATAGATAAAGGATTTTCTTCTGGTTGCTGGGGGGTGCTTCTGGTGGTGGTAAGGTCAGGTGCTTTGCTCTCTTGGCAGCTGACAGTGGCACTAAGTTCAGTTGTTTAGTTCAGTTGTGTGACATTGGTTTAGGATTTTTGTTGGTTTAAAAAGGGTTTTCTGGGCTTGGTGGGTGGGTGGGTGTTTCTGGTTCATTAGGGCCATTGATTTAAATAGGTGAGTCTAATAAGGCTTTGTTCAGGAATTCTTTTATTTTAAAACTATAAGTAATCCACTGTAGGGCTCTAGTTCATATATACACATAAGTAGGCCAGAACAGGATACTATTAAAAGAGGTGAGGAGAGGTTTCCTTAAAAGCAGTGCTTAAGTAGCCATAACTACTTACAGAAAACAGTGTTCTGTGCACCTGACCTTCATTGCTTAGGTTGACTCTAGGTTTTTAGTTAATCTCACACAGACACCTGCATTTCCTTCCCAGGAAATCAGGTTTGTCCTAGTAGATTAGCCAGAAGTTTTTAAAAAGAGACCCTAGCACTTCTAAAAAGGTTTGTTTCCCTCTCTAGGATAGCTTTATAAAACCTTCAGCTAGGGAGAAGCAGGATCACCAAGTTTTAAACCAGTCCAGTACCAAAAGAAAAAAAAACCTGAGGAAAGGATTGCTTAGGGTCCTTTGAGAATCAAAATAGATATTTGGGAGGAGGGTTCTTAAAAAGGTGTCAGGCTCTGTCAAGTTCAGGTGTCAGTGCAGTTGGTTACTTAGGTGCCTAAACACCCTACCTACCTACAGTCAGATTAGTCAGAGTTTGGTCTAGAGTCACACAATGAGTGTCAGGGAAGGAACACAGAGGAGCCTTGGGGGCAAGGCAAAGCAGAAGACCAGAGGGGTGAAGGGGAGGGGGAGGGGGAGGGGAAGGACTGCATTTCCCCCCCACTCCTCAGCACAGGACCACTCCACAGCCTCCTGGCACCACTCCAAGCTCTGGCCAGAGTGGTGCTGCAAAGAAGCCATGAGTGGCTCTCTTCCCAGAGGAGGCTTCTAGATTGGTCCAAGCAGAGGTGCCTGAAGGTGCTGGCACTAGGCAGGGGTCTGCTGCTCAGGCAGCCCCTCTCAAGACATTGCTGCTGAGACTTAGTGGCAGGAGGAGGGGCAGCAAGAGCTGTCTGTGGGGTTGATCTCTGGGGGTGGTGCATCACCAGAGATCACCCCACAAACTCAGCTATGGAGAGTGGAGGAGGAGCTGGGTGGCCACCACCAGCCCACTGCTCTGGTCCCTCTAGGCTCCAGCAGGTCTTCTGGGGAGGGACAAGAGGGCAGGCTAGAGGGGGTGGAGGAGGAAGAGATGGAGGAGACGCACCCCGGAGTGTTCCCATCTCAACCATACTTTCAAATCTCCAGGGCCGGATGGCTTGCATCCCAGGGGGCTAAAAAAAAATTGCAGATGTTATTTCACAGCCTCTGGCTCTAATCTTTGAGATGTCCTGGAGAAGGTGTTGTGCTGGAAGACTGGAGAAGAGCGAATGTTGTCCCGATCTTCAAGAAGGGGGAAAAGACGGACCTGGGAAATTACAGGCCTGTCAGTTTGACATCAATACCTAGAAAAATTCTAGAGCAGATTATCAAACGCTCTGTCTGTGAGCACCTTGAATGGAATGAGTTAATTGGTAGTAGCCAGCATGGGTTTATCAAGAATAAGTCATGCCAGACCAACCTTATCTCCTCTTTTGACAGAGTTACTAAAATGGTTGACTCTGGCAATGCTGTGGATAGAGTGTATCTAGATTTCAGTAAAGCATTTGACAAAGTTTCGCATGATCTCCTTGAGGATAAGCTGGTTAAGTGTGGGCTGGATGGTGCAACTGTTGGATAGATTAATGGTTGGTTGAAAAATCGTACCCAGCAAGATAGAAGCCTGGGATTTCTGGTCATGGCACGACCTGATCGCTGGTGACCAGAGAAGCCTCTCTGCAACCAATGACTTCTCTGATGTTTGGGGGAGGGTTGGAGTGGGTATTTCCCCCGGTGAACTCCCCGAGTGGGGTTCACGCAAGGAGTGGTGGAGGGAACCCAAAGCTAGTGGCGACCGGTAGTGGCAACCCCCCCTTTTTCTCCCGTGCCCATACCTGAGAAACAATCCATTTTTTGGAGCCTCGTCGGAGCCACCAGAGTAGGATCCTTACTGCAGTAAGCTGGACCGCTTCTATTGTCAACCGTATTTCATATTTCATACTGATTTTCTGCGAAGACTTTTTGCTAGTTTTGCTTTAAGCCCATCAATGAGACCTTTGAGACACCAAGCGCAAGGGCGGATTGATCTGACAAGCGGCTGGGAAAGTGAGAGCACTCTGGCATCTGATTACACTACCATATTCACTCGAAGTGCCGTGCAAGTGGTTTTTCTTCTTTGTGGGCTTGAATGTAATTTTGGCACTAGGACTTGCAGTGCCCTTTATTCTGTGTCCCTAAAGTGGCAGATTCTTCAGGATTAATTTGGCAATGGACAATATTGCTTCTACTGATTTTTGGCCAGGGACTATAAAGGAAGAATTGGGGATATAATTAACTTTTCAAAGTTGCTGATAAAAGACTGAGCAAAGAGAGTAAAAGAGAGCAGCTGCTGTTGTGGAACATTTTGCATCTCCTAATCTTCAGTGAGACTGAGTTCATGCTGTTTTCAGAACTGTTTATATTTTTACTAGTTCTTGTGTACTAATTGTCTGTTAATGCCTATATTTGTTTTTTCTGTTTTTCTGTTTGCTTTATCGCTGAAGAAGAGGTTGTGGGGGAAGTATTGGCTGTGTTAATAAATACAGAAGTAGATTGAAGTAGTGGTAGACAGAAGTAGATAGAAGTAACTTAAATATAAAGATATATTTGATCATGGCAAGTGGAGCTAGGAAACTTTCCCTCACCTCCCCCGGTCAGGCAACTGTGGTTCATATCGAATAAGAATTTAACAGTCTTATCCAAGAGGCGGTGACAACAGCAGTGAATCAGGGGGTAGAGGCAGCTGTTGCCTCAGCTATTCCACCTGCAATGAATTCCACTCTAGAATCTGCCCTACCTTAGTGGTTGAAAAAGCATTTGAGCCAATACATTTAAAAATTGACACTCTAACGCAACAATTTAAGGCATAGACAGAAGAGATTAAAAATTATCTCTAGAAAATAAGCATGACTTTGATATCTTTTTAAATTCTTTTTTATTTTATTGCTTGTTTAGTTTGTAACATTGAATATTTGTAGCTATATACAATTTCACCCCTTCCCTCCCTCCCTCCCTCCCTCCCTTTTATTTTTAGTCTTTTCACCCTAGCCATGGGCACAAAGTCTTAATCTTCCACTGAATGTCTGCTTTCTTTCAGTATCCATTCTAGGTAGGTCTTCCATCTGGTCTTGATTTCCGTGGATTTTTCTTCCCATGTTGTTCCCTTGTTGATTGACGCCATGATATCTGACTGTATATAGTCAAACAAATAGTTGTGCCAGATTTCTATTGTCCATTTACTTTTGTCTTTCCACCCCAGAGCTATAACCGCCTTTCCTTCCAGTATCATAGCCTTAACTAGATTTTGAGTAGTCCCATCCAATAACGGGCTTCCTATTGTACTTAACATCATTAGATTAAGGTCTATAGTTAGTGTTATATTGCATACTTTACTAATTATTTCAATAATTTCCCTCCAGAAGGTCTTTGCTTCTGCATTCCCACCACATGTGTGCATACCAACCTTTAGAATGTTTACAATGCCAGCACAGCGAACTCAATCCTGGAATCATATTAGCTAGCTGTGCTGGTGTCTTATACCATTTTGTAAGAAATTTATATTCAAGTTCTTTAAATCTAGTTACTTTGATATCTTCTATTCCTTTCATAATTTTTTCAACCATCCTCTCTGTTATCTGACCTTCATGGCACCGTCTCTTTTGTAAGTATTCTGTTATTTTATCTTTATTTGTTAACATCTTTCTATATATTTTTCCTACCAGTCCCTTTTTCTGCTTGGTCATTTCTTTGTATATTACTTCCATTGGTGCATCTGTTCAGAGGTCTTCCTTTTCGCTGATAATTTTAACTGTCTTATATAGCTCTGCTATTTTTAACCAATATTGTTTTCCTATCTCTTCTGTTATTTCCTGCAAGGGTTTTAGATTTCCACCACTCTGTAATAACCTTTAATTTTTAGCATTTCCCACCATTTAATTTCTTGCACTTCATTTTTGATAGTTTCGAGGGGTGCCCATCTTGAGACTTTTCCTAGCCAGTAGGGTTGCCATTTCTTTCAGATTTCTAATGATGCTCTTCTAGGGCCTGTTGTTAGTTTTAAGTCTTTTGTCGTTACTTTAGAAAAGATGCCAAATCTGCCTATATTACTATTGATTTCATTCTCCAAATTAACCCACTTCTGTGCCTTTTCCTCACCTATTTCTAATAATGGTTTTAGCTGAAAAGCTTCATAGTAATTGTTTAGGTCCAGGGCTCCCCATCCTAATTCTGATTTATGACTATATATTATTCTCTTACGAAACCTACATTTTTTTCTGTTAAATATCCACTCTTTTAATACTCTGTTCCATTGTTCAATTTTTTTTTATTGCTCCCAGTGGCAACGTTTGAAATAGGTACGTTAACTTTGGTACCCAGAACATTTTAATACTTCTTATTCTAGATGATATCCCTAGTATTTTATATTTCCATCTTTTCATGTCCATCTCTCTTTTTTCCATATTTTTTCATAATTATCCTTTATCATTTTGTCAATATTTTTTTGCAGAACTATGCCTAAGTATTTAAATTTCTTAACAACGAGTCCTATGTTCATGTTCCTATTTATCTCCTGCCTTTCTTCTCTATTTACATTAAGATATATGATTTCTGATTTTGCCATGTTAACTCCTAGCCCTGAACATTGCCCCCCCAGTTGGAATAATGAGACAGACAACAGATTGGAATTAAACAAGGGCCACTTTATTAACTATTTAACAGAACATTGCAGCAATAACAACTAAGCAAACATGGAACAGGCAAGGCAGGCGTCACTTCCCTGACCAACCTCCTTGCCCTTAAAGGGTGGGTCACCCAGCTCCAGCCATGAGCCATTTACTCTCTGGCTCGTGACTAGCAGCCCAGCAACTGGTTGCCTTCTAGGAGCGCCTACCCCTGAAGCCTTTCAACTTGCAGGGAGGAGCCTGCCATAAAAGGTTCCCAGTGGAGGTGATCACCATTCCCCACCCTGGACCCTGAAATCTGAAGGCAGTTCCTGATGACCACCTGTTCCCTAACGGGATATGCTGACAGGTGCTCACCAGTTCCGTTTCTTGCTTGCATAAACCTGCCAAGTGACCAGACTAATTAAGTGCTCCCACAATAATTCCCTTAAAACCACTGGCCTCAGTGCAAGGTAGGCGAAAACACCACTACCACATCCGCCAATATGGGTAGAAGTGAAAAATTCCTACCTGGCCCCTTCAAAATGACGACCAGCCAAAGCCTGCACTGATAACAGGGTGGGAGGGTGGGCGAGCACGCGGATCAACTGACAAAGGGCGGGAGCGGAGCCTGGCCCTTTAAAGCAGCCGGCTCCACCCCCTGCCGCGTCGGGATGCATAGCGTCCCAGCCGTTGCCGTCTCCATTCCTTGCAGCGGCAAATGAGCCCCCGCCCACCAGCGGCGTTGCCGGGCGGGCGGGAGCTCCGTTGCCCCCAGTCGGAATAATGAGACAGACAACAGATTGGAATTAAACAAGGGCCACTTTATTAACTATTTAACAGAACATTGCAGCAATAACAACTAAGCAAGCATGGAACAGGCAAGGCAGGCGTCACTTCCCTGACCAACCTCCTTGCCCTTAAAGGGCGGGTCACCCAGCTCCAGCCGTGAGCCATTTACTCTCTGGCTCGTGACCAGCAGCCCAGCAACTGGTTGCCTTCTAGGAGCGCCTACCCCTGAAGCCTTTCAACTTGCAGGGAGGAGCCTGCCATAAAAGGTTCCCAGTGGAGGTGATCACCATTCCCCACCCTGGACCCTGAAATCCGAAGGCAGTTCCTGATGACCGCCTGTTCCCTAACGGGATATGCTGACAGGTGCTCACCAGTTCCGTTTCTTGCTTGCATAAACCTGCCAAGTGACCAGACTAATTAAGTGCTCCCACAATAATTCCCTTAAAACCACTGGCCTCAGTGCAAGGTAGGCGAAAACACCACTACCACATCCGCCAATATGGGTAGAAGTGAAAAATTCCTACCTGGCCCCTTCAAAATGACGACCAGCCAAAGCCTGCACTGATAACAGGGTGGGAGGGTGGGCGAGCACGCGGATCAACTGACAAAGGGCGGGAGCGGAGCCTGGCCCTTTAAAGCAGCCGGCTCCACCCCCTGCCGCGTCGGGATGCATAGCGTCCCAGCCGTTGCCGTCTCCATTCCTTGCAGCGGCAAATGAGCCCCCGCCCACCAGCGGCGTTGCCGGGCGGGCGGGAGCTCCGTTGCCCCCCAGTCGGAATAATGAGACAGACAACAGATTGGAATTAAACAAGGGCCACTTTATTAACTATTTAACAGAACATTGCAGCAATAACAACTAAGCAAGCATGGAACAGGCAAGGCAGGCGTCACTTCCCTGACCAACCCCCTTGCCCTTAAAGGGCGGGTCACCCAGCTCCAGCCGTGAGCCATTTACTCTCTGGCTCGTGACCAGCAGCCCAGCAACTGGTTGCCTTCTAGGAGCGCCTACCCCTGAAGCCTTTCAACTTGCAGGGAGGAGCCTGCCATAAAGGTTCCCAGTGGAGGTGATCACCATTCCCCACCCTGGACCCTGAAATCCGAAGGCAGTTCCTGATGACCGCCTGTTCCCTAATGGGATATGCTGAAAGGTGCTCACCAGTTCCGTTTCTTGCTTGCATAAACCTGCCATAGCCAAGGTCAAGCCTCTGCTTTGGCCTTTGCTCCCCACTCAGCACCCTAATGCCGACCTAATTCCTTGCTGCAAGTCCTGTAAAAAGATCCCATTGCCCTTGTCAGACAAATGCACCCCGTCATCCCTATACAGGTCTGGGAACACGACCTGTATATCAGGGTGTGGCAAAAACATCCCCAAACCAGCATCCATGGCCTTTTTCAGCTGCCTATTTACTTTGCGTCGGGCGCGGCCAATACACCTGGGGTCCTCCAAGTTCCGCCACACTTGGCGGGGCAGTATGGCTGACCATACCATCTTTACGCTGGGCCACCGTGCTTTTATCCTCGCAAGGTCTGCCTCAGCCAGCAACACAAGGGCCTTGCCCTTCAATAGACCCAAGTCATTTCCCCCCCAGGTGTATTACCAGTACGTGAGGAGGGGGCCCTCCCCTCTCATGAAATAGTAGGGGAAGAAAAAAGATGGCGCCGGGCTCGTCGACGATGGGAGTGTGTTAATCACGCTCCAGCGTCCTTTGACTTTCATAGACTGTTTTAACGTCTCAAATTCTTCGGGAGAAGAAGAATTTGGCAGGGGGCTTTTTGGCACAAGCCCGAAGGGGTGGCGACCCTGGAGTTTGATGCTGACTGCCCTGAAGCAAGAAAGTCAATAGAACAAACGGGAGCCGCGACGGGACTTCAGAATCGCGTCGGGCACAAGAGGAGCAGCGGAAGACCGAAAGAGTCGAAAGGAGAATTAAAATACGTTTATAAGCTAAGTACCTTAAGAAATAAGAAGGGCAGGGAGGGAGAAGTATTTGTAGCCGAGAAGGGAAAGGTCCCACATAGTAAGGCACAGTAATAAATAAAAGCGGCTAGGGAAACGTACCAGTTGCAGTGAGAAGGCGCAGGGCTTAAGTATCTGCGCGGGGCTGAACGGACGGGGACAGAATTGGGTAACAAGCGGAAGGAAATTGTGGCTGCAAAAGGTTTGTGTTTGTTTGTTTTTCTCTCCTCTTATTAGTTGTGGCAGTCAATTGGCTACATACCCCTTTAAGAAGGCCGTCGGATCGGAGTCGGAGAGAGCTGACATTGCAGAGTGGACGAGGAGAGAGAGGAGGAGGCTAGCTGCGCTGGGACGTGGAGTGCGACGGACGAGACGACGGGGAAGAGCGACGGGAGGATCGTGCAGACGGGAGGGGCCAGGAAGACGAGGAAAAGGAGACAGACATAACTGCATCGGAAGAACAGATTGCAGCGCAGTGGGAAGAGACACATAGTAGAAGAGACTTTAGTAGGATATTAGGATTAAAGAAAGAACTGGAGATTTGTAGAAGCACCCAAATATAGCGATTGAAGTGTTTGTTGAACAGCTGGCCCAAAGGGTTTTATAGATAGTTAGCCGTGTTCCGGAAGAAATTTAATTAATTAATTGGTTTAATTAACTGATTGATTTAATTAATTAATTAGTTTAATTAATTGACTGATTTATTTGATATTGAAAAGGAAATAAATTTATGGCTAGTAGGAAGCCATCACTATCCTCGCCAGGGCAAATAGTAGGAGTGGGACAATTTAAGACAGCAGTTATGACCACCCCACAAATATCAACGAAAGAACTGAATAAGTTGATTCACAAAAGTGTGACACAGGCCGTTTCTCAGGCAGTTAAAGCCACTGTAGAACATACGTTGCCTGCATTGATTAAAAGAGAAATTGAGCCGATAAGAATAAAAATGGAGGAGCTAACAACACAAATTAAAAATGAGACTGAAGAAATAAAAAAGCAAATAAAAGATAATAGACTTGAAATTACAAAAATGGTAACCAATCAGGGAAAATTAAAAGGAAAAGTCCGTGATCTTGATTTAGATGTACAGGAAATTAAAAGTAAGAGCGAGAGAATGGAGGAAACGCTCATAAATTTAGAAATGGACAAGGCTGCATTAATCTTAAGATGCCAAAATATTCCAGAGACATTGAATAAGAATCTTAAGGAAGATCTAGTGAACAATTTGGCGGAACAGTTGAACATAGGAACGAAAGAAGAACTAATGGAAGGAATTGAGGCAACTTATAGAAGAAATTCGGCATACGCAAAAAAATATAAGAAGCCGAGGGAAGTACATGTTAAGTTTTATAAAAGAGAGATGAGAGAAAGAATTTTGAGAGCATCAAATGAAACCAAGGTAACTATACAAGGAGAAGAAATATTATTTCTAAAAGAGGTGCCTTGGAGAGTCAGGGAAAGAAGGATGGCATATACAACCCTAACAAATCTCTTGAAAAGTAATGGAATAATGTTTAGATGGTTGATCCCTGAAGGAGTGTTCTTTACATACAGCGGCCAAAGACACAGAATTGATTCTATGTTCAAGGCAAAATTTTTTCTAGAAAAATTTGGAGAAGAATTAGGGTGGCAAAAAGAAGAAGAAGAACAAGAAGAGGAAGGTGAAAAAGAGGAAGAAACGGAAGAAGAAGAGGAAGAAACGGAAGAAGAGAAAAGCAAACACGAGATCCAGAAAGATAAAGGGAATACAATAAGAAGAAGTAAGCAGAAACCGAATAAAACAACATATCAAATTTTAACTAGGTTCAAATACAAAAACAGAGGGAAAAAACATTAAATAGCAAGATGTTACCCATTAAAAAACTTAGAATAATATCTATAAACATAAATGGCTTAAATAGTCCGCAAAAAAGACGAAAAACGTTCCATCAATTACAAAAAATGAAAATTGACATAGTATGTTTACAGGAAACGCATATTAAAAGGGAAAATGCGAAATATTTAGAATGTAAAAAGTTAGGTAAGGAATTTGTGGCCTCGGCAAAGGAAAAAAAACGAGGAGTGGTGATATATGTGAAAGAAACATTAAACCCAGAGATGATATATAGTTCAGAAGATGGGAGGATAGTGGCAATAACATTGGTAAGAAATGGAAAAAAATGTTATTAATAAACATTTATGCCCCTAATCAAAGTTATAACCAAAAAATATTTTTTCAGGAATTACAAATAGTTCTAAACTCAATAGAGACAGATAATATATGCATTGTGGGGGATTATAATTCTGTGGTTGATCCGCAGATGGATAGAAAGACAAATAGGAAAAGGCGAAAAAATGGAAATATTATACCAAATTCCTTTTTACAAATAGTGGAAGAATATAGCTTAATGGATACCTGGAGGGTTAGAAACATAGGGAAAAAAGACTTTACCCATTACTCGACCAGACATGGTTCCTGGTCCAGGATAGACATGGTTTGGATGTCTACCAATTTATTGAGAGAAGCAATGGAATGTGAAATACTGCCGAATACTTTTGCCGACCATAGTCCTGTTTTATTAGTGTTAAAAGAGGGTAATAAAAATAATAGGTACTTCTTGAATCTAAAATTACTAAGAGACCAGAAATTTATTGAGAAATGTAAGAAGGAAATTTTAGAATTCTTTCAGATAAACTGTAATACGGAAACACCGTTGGAAATAGTTTGGGATACTTTTAAAGCTTATATAAGAGGCATTTTTACTAGTCAAAGTATATGGACAGCTAAGATGGGAAGATTAAAATATGAGCAAACTCTTAAACAAATTAGTGTACAAGAAAGTAATATGAAGAAGGGAAGGGATATGGAAACAGCGAAAAATAAATTAACACTGTTACACCATAAGTTGAATTTAATGTTAAACTATGAGTTGGAAAAAAAATTAGAGTTTACCAGACAGTATTATTTTGAGAATGTAAATAAGCCCAATAGGTGGCTGGCATATAAAGTGAGAAAAGAAAGGGAAAAACGTATGATTTTGCGGTTAAAAGATGATAAAGGTGAAATCAAAAGTAATATTCAGGATTTGAAAGGTATAGTAGAAAAGTTTTATAAAAATTTGTATCAACGGGAAGAACAAGAGAGGGAGTTAATTATAAAATATTTGGAAGATAACGGGAATAAATTTAGCACACAACAAAGAAAAATTTTAAATGATCCAATAACAATGTGCGAAGTAGTAGAAGCGATTAAAAGACAGAAAAAAAAGAAAACACCAGGTCCGGATGGTATTCCAGCGGAATTCTATCAAACTTTTGAAGAGCAAATTTGTATCCCATTTAAAGAGGTAATCCAACGAGTAGGTAATCAGGGGAAAAGTCCAGAATCATGGAACCATGCAATAATTACGTTGATTCCTAAACCTAATTCAGATCAAGACGATATTAAGAATTATAGACCTATATCCTTATTAAATGCGGATTATAAAATATACGCAAGTATCTTGGCAGATAGGTTAAAAAAGTATTATCACAAATTATACATCAAGATCAGATGGGGTTTTTACCTAGAAGACAAATGAAAAATAATTTGAGGATAATAATGGACGTGTTAGAGTATTATGAGGAACACTCAGAGAAAGAGCTAATGTTAATGTTCCTCGACGCAGAAAAGGCGTTTGATAATTTGTCTTGGGATTTTTTATTGGAAAAGTTGAAGAATGCTGACTGTGGACCACAATTTCTTACCATGGTTAATGCTATATATAAGGTTAACTTTGCAAAAGTAGTTATTAACGGAGATACAACAAACAATATAGAAATCCAGAAAGGCTCTAGGCAGGGTTGCCCGCTTTCGCCGTTGCTGTTTATTTTTGCACTGGAATCCTTAAATAATGCAATTAGGGGAAACCCACTAATACGTGGTTTAAAAATAAGAGGGGAAGAATACAAGTTATTAGCGTTTGCGGATGATCTTGTATTTATAATGGAGGACCCGGAGGTATCAATTAAATATTTGATGGAATCTATTAAAAAATATGGAACAGTGGCGGGACTTAAGATAAATTATAAAAAATCCAAAATACTTCCGAAAAATTGTTCACAGAATTTGTTACAGAAGATAAAAGAAAGTAACCCGATGGAAATAGTAAAGAAAGTAAAGTATTTGGGAATTAATTTCACCAATAAGTGTAGCTCATTGATAGAAGATAATTATAATGTGTTATTGGAGGAAATTAGAAAAGATTTGCAGAAATGGAAGAAGATACCTCTTTCTTTTATGGGTAGAATTGCACTGGTTAAAATGAATATTTTGCCCAGATTTCTATTTTTAGCACAGAGTATCCCGATTTTGAAAAACCAGAAATATTTTGAAGACCTAAGTAAAATCACAAGACAATTTATATGGTTGCATAAAAGACCTAGAATAAAATGGAAAGTTCTGCAGGACAAAAAAGAAAGGGGGGAATGAATGTACCCAATTGGTTTATATACTACCAAGCGGCCGCCCTGGTTTGGATAAGAGAATGGCTAACGTTGGATAATGATAGGTTACTAAAATTAGAAGGCCATGATTTGTATATGGGATGGCACGCATATATTTGGTATGGCAAAGATAAAGTCCATTCAAATTTTGGTAGACATTTGTTAAGAGGTGCACTAAATAAAATATGGTCTAACATAAAAGAAAGGTGGTATAGGCAAACTCCAAGATGGGTCTCTCCCCTCGAAGCATTTATAGCGCCATCATTGTTAACTATGAATAAGAAGGAAAGTTATCAAACTTTGTTAAGTAAAAATAATAAATTGAAATCTGAGGAAAAATTAGCAAGGGAAAATAACTTAACTTGGTGGGAACAGGTAATGTTGCGTGATAGGTTTCAAAAAGATGTATCAAAAGGGTTTGAAGATCAAAACAATCTTGATAAGATTTGGCTCTCGTCAAATGATAAATTAATACAGAAATTATATGGTTTTCTGTTGGATGATTATGAGCAGGATGAGATAATTAAATCAACTATGGTATCTTGGATGAAAGACCTAGGCGAAAATGTAGATATTGAGCAGTGGAATAAGATTTGGAAATCAGCTAGGTATATGAGAGCTATTACGTATAAAGAAAATGTATATAAAATGTTCCATAGGTGGTATTGGTCCCCGGATAAATTAGCTAGATGTTATCCTGGATATTCCAGTCAATGCTGGAAGTGTAAAGCTAATGTTGGGACCTTTTACCACCTGTGGTGGAAGTGTGATAAGATACAAAATTATTGGAGAATGGTGAGGAGAATGATTCAAGAGATATTGGAGAAAAATGTTGCATTGAAACCTGAAATATTTTTGTTAAACATGTTACCGAATGGATATAATCAACAGGAAGTGTATTTGTTAACATATATAATAACAGCCGCTCGCTTATTATTGGCAAAGAATTGGAAGATTGATAAAATACCCTCAACAGAAGAACTAATAACAAAACTGCTTGAGTTAGCACAATTAGATGATTTGAGCTTGATGTTACAAAGTAAACATGAAAAGGTACATAATGAAAGATGGTTAAAGGTGTATAAGTGGCTAGATAAAATATGAGATGTATAAGACTCTAGTGTATAAGAAAGTTGTATTTGTAATTGAAATGGAATGTAATGATGAGAAAATGAAATAAAAAGAGTATATAAAAAAAAAAAAAAAGAAATAGTAGGGGACGAAGAGCAGGCCATCGCATGCCCCTCTTTCCCAACCACTCTACTGTCGCCCATTCACTAAGGCCAAGCTGAGGGCCACTGGATGTCCTCTTGGCCTGATGAGCCGCCCAGAAGACCATGCTGTGGCCGCAGATGGTAACCCTTTGTTTCGCTCCACAGCCTGCAGCATCTGTAAGAAGAACATTATTAATGAATCATCCGAGCATATGGGACATTTATAACACACATCTTTGCATGTAACCTTTATAACGGCATGACCGCCAGCGACCTATTTGTTGAATGTCATCACCCATATACCCCATAGCTGCCACAGTTGAAGCGGCCCCTATCTGAAAAGAGTGTGTTCCAAAGCGAACCCCAGCCAATCCCAAACGCTCTAAAGCCTTCTGTGTCAGACTCCAAAACTGAAACTTAGTGAGGGGGGTGCCATCCTTATGCCAAAATAGGTAGCCCCGACCCTCACCTCTCAATGCAAGGTAATGGCTCAAAGCCTCAACTGGGCATAACTCCACTTCCGAACAGCGTTCAAGCTCCGTAACCTTCCCTCTGCCATGCTGGTCAGTCTTAGACCGACATAGCCTAATCACAACTTTGGATTCTGACACAGAGACGTCCCACCGCTCAAGAGCCAGGTCAGATGCATCCTGCCATGAGCTTGCCACCAGCTCGCTAATCCGCAGCGCCCCCAAAAAGGCGACCAGCAATGCTGCATGAAAAAGGGGCAGTGTCATAGCCGTCAGCACACAACGTGCGCCACTGCGACTGAAGCCCCCGCAATATCGCTGGGGTGAAAGGTTCTCTGCTATCAGCTGTGACCCCACTTTCCCTGGACCAGCCCTCCAGCATCTTCCGTATACGGAAGTCACCAGTCCTATCCACGTACCCTGAAGCCTTGCTGGCATATGCCAGCGAAAACAACTTGGCCCTGATGGTACGGGATTACAAGCCCTGGCCCCTCAACATCACACAGAATTGATTAAATGAGGGACAGGTATGGGCCACACCTGCTGCAAGCCTGCACCTTCCCTGAAGGACAGGAATTGCTTACCCGCCCTCATGTAAGCTCTGCGTGTGGAGGGGGCAAGAGCCAGGCTCATAGCCCTGTCGGCCTCAGCCCGCCAATCTGCCACACTTCGGCTGGCAAAAGCATCTGGAGCCAGCTGACGGAATCTCTCCATCTGTTTTCGAGAGAGAGAGCATCAGCGACCCCGTTATTAACTCCCAGCACATGTCTAGCCCTAAACATTATATTGTGGTGTAAACACTGCAGAGTGAAGGCCCTGACCAGAGCCATGACCCTGGGGGACTTGGACGTCAAGGAGTTGATTACATGTACCGAGGCCATGTTGTCGCACCAGAAGTGGACGGTGTGGTTGGCAAAGTCCCCAGCCCAAATCCACACTGCTGTGACAATCGGGAAAAATTCCAGGCAGGTGAGGTCAGTAACCCACCCTGCCTGAAACCACTCCTCAGGTCAGTCCCCAGCACACCAATGTCCTCGGAAATATACCCCAAAGCTGGAGGAACCTGCCGCATCAGATGCAACCTGCAGCTCTGCTTCGACTAAGAGGTCCTCCCGCCAAAAGGACACCCCATTGTATGACTCCAAAAATTGCTTCCATACAAGGAGGTCATCCCTGATCCCCTTAGTGACCTGAGTTCTATGATGGAAAAGCCATAGACCCCTCATAGACACACAAAGTCTCCTAATGAAAGCCCTACCAGGCACCACAACGTTGCATGCAAAGTTGAGGTGACCTACCTACTGCTGCAGCTCCAAAAGGGTTATTTTATTCTTCCTCCTAGCTGTGTCCATTAATACCTGCAGCGTAGTTAATTTATCCTTAGGCAATCTGCAGCACTGTCCCACCGTGTCAATCTCCATTCCCAGGAAAGTCAAGAGAAGGGATGGGTCTTCAGTTTTTTCTTGAGCAAGAGGAACTCCCAGCTCCCTTGCCAGATTAATGAAGCTGGACAGCAAAAATGCACATTGACCCATACCCCTCCTTCCTGCCAATAAGAAATCATCAAGGTAATGGGCAGTACTGCAGAGCCCCATCCTGTACCGCAAGGCCCATTCCAGAAAGGAACTGAACCTCTCAAAAGCAGCACAGGATACTGAGCACCCCATAGGAAGAGCCCTATCCATGTAGAACTTGCCCTCAAAGACAAATCCCAGGAGCTCAAAGTCATCTGGCTGGACAGGAAGGAGACGGAAAGCTGACTCAATATCACATTTTGCCAGTTCTGCTCCCTGTCCACAGCTGTGCACCACCCTCAAGTCCTGATCAAAAGAGGTGTACCTGACAGAACAGAACTCCTCAGGTATCACGTCATTCACTGATCCCCCCCGTGGGTAGGACAAGTGGTGAATGAGGCAATATTCTCCAGGTACCTTCTTCGGCACAACTCCCAGAGGGGAAACCCTCAAATTACCAACTGGGGGGAACGAAAAAGGACCCAGGACTCTGCCCTCCACAAATTCCTTGGCAATTTTTTGCCTAACTGTTTGCTCCATACCGTGCACTGATTTCAAATTAGGAGCCATGTATGGAGTCCGAACACCCTGGAAAGGTATCCTAAAACCTAACCTAAAACCATCCAACAGGTAAACACGATCTCGCTGATTCGGGTAATCCCGCAACCAACGCGCTAAAACTTCCAACTTTACTGGACTAGGTCCCTTTGTCAGGAGGGGGGTTGTAGCCCCCACCACCTCCGGGGCGCTTACCACCTATACCTCCACCCCGACCCTTAGGTTTGGGGCAAGTGGAGAAGGAATGAGGCCCGGCACACAATGGACACTCATGCCGGAATGAACATGACTTCCGCCCACATGTCCCATGGGAGGTGAACTCCCAGCAAAGCGGGCGTCGCTAAACTGCCCGCCCCGCCTAGGCGCGAATGCCTGATTGGGCTTGTGGCTTACGCACAGAATGACCACTGTGTGTCCTCTCACTCCCAGGTGTCCTAATCATGGACATTATCTGCAACCATAGGTCCGGGTGTATCCGGTCCTATCACATGGCCGTATTCATGGCCGCCCGCATACGGAATTCTTCATCGTACTGTGACTAAGCCGGGCTCGGAAAGTCCGTGAAAGCCTTATAAATAATATCCATATATTGGAGCAGAGCTACTGCTCTCCATGGGTGATGCCAGACAATAACTGTTGCATAAATCAAAAACCCTGGGTACCAGTTTGCCCAGGTCCTGTCCGCTACTCGCCTTTTCAGGCGTTCTTTCTCACGGTCGTCTAGGTCCTCCCTATCCTTTTTCTCCAGCTCCCTATATAATAAAGTGAATACATCTATGTATTCACCCTTCAGGATCTTTTCTTTAGTGGCGGTAGAAAGATGGTCCCCAAGGGGCAGTGAGGAATCACCCGATGGCATGGCACCGGCTGAAACTGTATCGTATGATACAGCCCCCGCATTTGTAAACCCTGGTCCTTGCAATGGATAGCCCCATCCAGGCCATCCCCCGGGGGGGCGGTGGATACCCACAGCCCCAACCCACATAATGTTGACCACTGATTGGCGCTGACTGCGACACAGGCCCAGGAGCACCCTGAGGGCTTGGGCCCCATGGCCAATACAAACTATTCCTTTCACCATGTGCCTCCTTACCATCCTTCTTTGGCTCCTTATACACCTCAACTTGCAGTTCCATAGAGTCCTGCCCCTGTTGACCCGAAGTTGATGCATCACCACCCACAGGGGACACCTGTCTGTCTTCCAAAAAGGCCAGACGCGCCAGCACCTGCTCTTGAAAAGAAGTGTTAGAATCTCCTACTACACGCTTCTTCCCCCCCTTTGTCGGAGGAGCACCCCGCTCTCTCTCCAGAGCCTCCCACCTCTGCAAAATGGCCACATTTACATGGTCCTCCTCCTCATCACTGGAAGGGAGCACAGGCTCAGGCTGTAAGGGGGGCCACTTAGGCACAGGCTGCTTCCCCTTGGCCCTGCCTTGACCTTTCTTAGGAGCCATAACCAAGTTTAATACCCCAACCTTCTAAATGTATACCTCAATAGGTGAGACTAAAGTGAATAGGCTCCAGAAGGCAAGGGTACCTAGCTATACTTATATAAAATGGTCACCGTCAAATATGTCACCACAGAATGTCTGTCAAATGAGACAATCTTAAAATGTCCACCCCTGACTACCCTATCAAGATGGCCACCAGAAGAACCCTCCTAAGATGGCTACCCTGATGCAATGCCCTCTTAAGATGGCCACCCTGTGATAGTGCCCTCCTAAGATGGCCACTGTGTGACTGCCTCCACTCAAAAGTTAAAGAAGACAGAAAATGGCCGCCAACCAGAGACACCTCAAATGGCCACCGATATACGGGAGGGGGGCAGAAAAATTCCCCAAATTGGCCACCCATTTACTAAGGGGGGGGGCAAGTACAAACTAGTACAGCTAATGGCTAAGGAAGTGGCTAAGGGCAGCCTCAGCACCTGCCGCCACCTAAGGTGTGTGGGGGGGGAAGCCCACTCCCTGTCTCTCTCTCACTCTTGTTACAATATCTTAAAAGCAAAAAAAAAATCACAGGAGCCACTGCGAGCCACCCCGCTGCCGCAGGGCTCAGCTGCTAGCTGAAATCTGCTGCCCAGACCAATCACGGCTGTTCCCCAGCCGCCTCTGCTGAAAGGAACAAAACCGCGATCGGTTCAATGCCGCACAGATCAAGTGGCCAGTGTTGCCACCGCCTAATCAATGGCCTGCCTGAGGTCAGTCCGAACTCGGCTGCCTCCTCTGCCCCAGGCCACAAGAAGGCTGGCTGCAACTCTCTTCAGCGTGCTTTGCTCTTATGCCGAGCATGTGGATCAACTGACAAAGGGCGGGAGCAGAGCCTGGCCCTTTAAAGCAGCCGGCTCTGCCCCCTGCTGCGTCGGGACACATAGCGTCCCAGCTGTTGCCGTCTCCATTCCTTGGAGCAGCAAATGAGCCCCCGCCCACCAGCGGCATTGCCGGGTGGGCGGGAGCTCCGCTTTTCAAAGTCTCTAGGATAATCTTAACCTCTTTAACTCCTTCCTTAGGGTTTGTCATGATTACTATGATATCATCAGAAAATAAACTGAGCTTCATTTCTTCATTGCCTATCTTATAACCTTCTATTCTTCCCGAATTTCTAATCTGTTCCGCTAATTGTTCTATTGCTATTATGAATATAAGTGGAGATAATGGGCATCCTTGTCTTACTCCTCCTTGTATGGGAAATGCTTGTGAGTGTTCATTGTTTACTCTTACTTTTGCAATCCCTCCTTTATATATCTCCTGAATTGCCTGTAAGAATCCTTTCCCTATCCCTATTTTCTTCATTATTTGCCATAAATATTAATGTGAAAGAGTGTCAAAGGCTTTATACACATCCGATTTTAGTAGTCCTATTTTCTTTTGTTGACCATGGTATAAGACATTTAGAATGTTTCTAATGGGGTGTGCTATATTTCTACCTTTAATGAACCCATATTGATCCCCTTTTATGATTGTCAGAATGACTTTCTTTAGTCTATTTGCCAGTATTTTGGCAAAGATCTTGTAATCTTGGTTTAGGAGGCTTATAGGTCTGTACGAACCTACTTCTTCTGGATCCTTCTGAGGTTTTAGAATCAATATTATTTCTGTTTCCCTCCATGTGTCAGGGACCTTCTTCCCTTTCAAAACTTCATTAAATACTACCAGCAATTCGGGTGTTATAGCCTCTATCATTTCTTTGTAGAATTCGCCTGTAAAACCATCTGGCCCTGGCGATTTGCCTTTTTAAATTTCTTTTATTACGTCTCTTATTTCCTGAATGGTAATCTCGCCCTCTAGTACTTCTTTCCCTTCTTTCTCCAGGGGTAGACTAGTTGTCTCCTGAAACTCTAATGTGGTCTTTTATATAAGAAAATACAAATTTATATATTTGTATAGAAATTCTCAAAAGCCTTAATGATTTCCTTGGGACTTTGTGTTGTGTTATTATTGATTTTTATACTTCTAACCATCTGTTTTGCTTTTTTGATCTTCAGATAGTTTGCCAATCATTTCGCTGTCTTGATGCTATTCCTCTGGAAGTCTTTCCTTACCAAAATTTCCTTTTTCCAAATTGTTGCTATGTCTAATGCTTCCAGTTGTTTTTGAATCTCTTTAATTTTGCTGAGGAAAATAGGGCTATAATTTTCCATTTGTTCCCTTTGTAACTTCTCTAATTCCTGGAGTTTGATTTGTCTTTTTTTATACCATTCTCTTTTTATGCTCTTTTCTTTCTTTATACAGTGGTCCCTTATTACCGCTTTAGCGGTATCCCATAGTATGTTAGTGGGCACCGCTCCTCTATTTTCCTTGAAATATAGTTTTATCTGTGTTGTCATATATTTCCTGTCTTCTTCTTTTGCCATTATTAAGTTATTGTATCTCCAGGGTCTATTTGTTGTGGGTAGTTTTAATTCCAGTTCAATTCTTATGGGAGCGTGGTCAGATATCCATATTGGAAAGGTTGTAATCTCTTTTATAGACATATTATTTTTTTCCCAGGATTATATAATCTATGCATGATGCCATTTTGTGCCTACTGGATATATGTGTAAGTCTAGGTCTTGTGCCTGTAAACTCATGCGCTTCTTTCAGGCCCCATTCTCCTAACAATGCTTTTATTCTTTGTTATGTCAATATTTAGGTCCCCTGCTACAATCCACAGCTCTTATTAGAGTCACTGGAAGATAGTGAGAGTAATGGCCAAGACTATAAAAGAACTTTCAGAGCAACTGGTCTTTAAGAGTTCTTTCACTGAATGTAAACAGTTTAACATCAAACCTCAAGAGATACAGATTAACTAAATTGGCTAGAGAACAAAAGATAGATTTGATGTGTCTACAGGAGACACACACACACACAAAAGATAGAAAATCATTAATAAAAGATCCAAAGTGGAATTAAAACTACCCACAACAAATAGACCCTGGAGATACAATAACTTAATAATGGCAAAAGAAGAAGACAGGAAATATATGACAACACAGATAAAACTATATTTCAAGGAAAATAGAGGATATCGAAAAGTTAACAGATAAGGAGGGCAGATATTTATTAGTTAAGTTTAAACTGGAAGGCAAATTATGGTAAGGAATGACTTCCAGAGGAATAGCACCTTCTTTTAGTTATCCTTGAAGGTGGACTAATAACATTCTTTTTGAGCTTTTAAGATTATAATTCTAAGGAGAGGTCGGGCAGGCTGCTGACTTTCTCAGTGCATGCATACAACTCCAACACTTGATATCTTAATAAATACTTCAGGAAATCTAGAAAATAAAATAGAAGCCAATGAACAAAAAGTTAGTTCATTGGAGGAGACAGTGACATGTGAAAGGGATCTAGGTGTTCTGGTTGATCACAAGCTCAACATGAGCCTGCTGGGCAATGTGGCTATGAAGAAAGCTAATGCAATCTTAGGATGCATTAACAGAAGCATTGTGTCCAGATCACGGGAGGTGGTAGTTCTACTCTATTCTGCTATGGTCAGGCCAAACCTGGAGTACTGTGTCCAGTTTTGGGCCCCACACTTTAGGAAGGATGTTGACAAGCTTGAGTGTGTCCAGAAGAGGGCAACCAGGATGGTGAGAGGGTTGGAATCCACGTCTTATGAGGAAAGGCTGAAAGAGTTGGGTATGTTTAGCCTGGGAAAGAGAAGACTTAGAGGGGACATGATTGCAGTCTTCAAGTATTTGAAGAGCTATCATGTAAAAGATGGAGCAGATCTATTCTCTCTTGCTCCAGATTGCAAGACTAGATCTAATGGGTGGAAATTACGAGGGAGTCGATATCGGCTAGATATCAGGAGAAACTTCCTAACTGTAAGAGTGGTTGAGCAGTGGAACAGTCTGCCTCGGGAGGTAGTAGATGCTCCTTCCCTGGACGTTTTCAAGTGGAGGCTGGATGACCATCTTTTGGGTATGTTGTAGGTATGTAGGGCTACCTTTTGGCTATGCTCCTGCAGAATGCAGGGGGTTGGACTAGATGACCTGCAAGGTCCCTTCCAACTCTAACATTCTATGATTCTATGATTCTATAATCTCCTCCCAGGCAGCCCCCTCCTTGTGTCCCCCCAAGACACGGTGTGTCTGCCCCAAGCTTCTCACAGGAAGAGGCTAAAGTGGTAATCGAAGCTGCTGGTCAGCATGGGTTCCACTACACTTCTGACATCTGGAAGTACTTCTGGCTCTTGGAAGAGCCACAGTATGCACAGTGCCAGCTGTGTAGGGCCCAGGATCAGCTATGGAAAGGACCCACACCATTTCATGCCTGCTGGGATGCAGAACCACCAGAGGAAGAACCACTAAGTGGAGCTTCTTTGGGGGGAGAGACTTGCTGCTGCTGGGGTGCCCAAATGGCCACCAGCAGCAGCCAGCCAGGAGGTGAGTTGTGCAGCAACTACCTCCAGTGCTCTCCCACACAGTTCTGTGGCTAGGGAGGGACGCCAGGCATCTCTCACTGAGATGTTTGGTGAGGGTGGCACTAGAGTGCTGGGGGGGAGGAAGCATGCTAGCAGGATGATCACTTGCTGCATTGCCAAGCTCATCATCCTAGAAGGGTTCCCCTTCAAGGTGGCCGAGAGTCCTTCATTGCTGAGGATGTACAGGTTTCTTGCTCCCTGGTACATGGCTCCTTCTTGCACCATGGTGAACAGGACTGTGGTGCCCTCGCTTTACAGGGCTGCCAGGGACTTCATGAAGGAACAGTTGTCCCGTGCTGCAGGGAGGGCTATTCACTTCACGTCAGACCTCTGGACCTCTGAACAGGGGCATGAGGCATATCTCTCACTGACTGCCCACTGGTGGCAACCCAGTGATGTTGTGAGTGGGGGGTGGGAAGTAGCTGACAGGCAGGGACAGGACCCCCAGGCCAGCTACCGCAAGGCTCTGCTGCATGCCGAACCAATTGACATGCTGTACATGGGGGCCAACATCGGAGCCATTATCAGTAGGCAAGTAGAGGAGTGGGTAGGCAGTGATGCCCACATGGGTTTCATGGTGACAGATAGTGGCTCCAACATGAAGGCATCAGTCGCAGCAGCAGGCAGCATTCCCTGCACGGCCCACCTACTCCACCTCGTGGTGGCCATACTGGCATCTCCTCCTGAAATGCCAGCACATTGTGGGCCACTTCTCATGCAGCAATTAGGAGGCTTATCTGCTGCATGAGAAACAGACACTGTTGGGCATGCCAGAGCACTGCCTATTCAATGATGTCAGCACCCACTGGAACTCCACCTGTGCCATGCTGGAGCACTTGGTGGAGGTGAAGAGAGCCCTGACTGCTCTGATCTTAGAGACCATGGTCATTCGGGAAGGGAGCCGACTCACCCAGGAGGAGTGGGTGATAGTCTCTCAGACTGTGGAGGTTCTTGCACCCTTCAAGATCCACACAGACATTGTAATATAGATCTAATTATAACATTTATTTCCTTTTGATTATTCATATTTTTCTGGTTCTATAGGGGTTTTTCCCTAAGCAAGATTTCCTTAGGATGTAATACAGGCCTATTAAGTAGTAGGCCTTTCTCTTCTAGGTTGGGTTAATTTTTCTAGCTGATGCTAGCAGACAAGAAAGATAGATATAAAGTTCATGGTTTTTAATTGTTTAGCTTACAATTTTGCAGTGTCTGGTTCAAAAAGGATTTTTAGCTCCATATCTGAGAAAAACACCTTTGTTTGGGTGCATAGAAACCTTGCTCGATAGTATTTATGTTAGATTATGTAAACAATTGACACTGTTGCATAGACACACCTTTCTTTATATTTGACCAATAGGGAATTTTTATTCAGATGATGTTTAATTTTTGTAAACAATTATGCTTTTTGAATATTATTTTCATGATGATGCCAGAGAAAGAGGAGCATTGTGGCTTGCTTCCTCTGCTGGGCCTGCCTTGGCCTGCATAGGCTGAGCATTTTGGGGACTTTGTGGGACACAGTGGCAATGACTCCCGATTTGAGAGGCAGTTGGAAGGGGCAGCACATGACCACTATGATATTGGCAGGCTCGTCCCTGGGCCCCTTTTCCCTTTCTTGTCTGCATGGTTGGTGTCAGCCTGGGTGGGGGCAGGTTGCATTGGCTGTGGCTGGGCCTTTCCTTGAAGCCTTTAGCTTAATGGCCCCATTTCCTTCTTCCTTGCATGGTTGGCCAGGGTGGTAACAGGTTCCCTTAGCCCTGGTTGTGGCTGGGCCTTCTGCCTTGCCTTCTCAATCTTTAGGCATATTAGCAGACCCAAGGGGGGGGGTCCCTTAACTTAATGGCTCTCTTCACATGGCCTGGGGCATGCTGAGGTGATCAGCCCATGAATACCAGCCATAGGGCTGGATGCACCTGCAGGCTTCATTGAACAGTGGGGCCCTTGGGGGTTTGGAGGGCCTAAGCACCTTTGGAATTGCCAATCAGGTCTGGGCCTGTAGGCATGTCTGGTCTATTGGTGGCTCATATTGGCAGCCATTTTGTAAAGTATGTCAGCCATCTTAAACATTTCCTGAGCAGCCATTTGATGTGACTGGCATTTATTCTTCACTAGGATGGCTCCTAAGAATACCTCTGGACCATCCAAAGGAAAGCAGCCAATGTCAGAGGCCCCTCCTAAGCACCTAACCCCTACCCTGTCCTCATCTAAGTATGAAAAGGAAAACATGGTCCAGGAGGCTATTTTTAGGAGTCGGGGAGCTCTCAAAAAGGCCTCTGGCTTTACCCTCTTGACCTACCACCTGGCTGGGGAGATAGGGGGAGGAAGCAGATCAGGCTGGTATCCAAGACTAGGTTTCAGGCTGACGTATCAACCAGATTATCTATCCTAGAGGACAATTCTTCCACTCCTCCTGGGAATGGGGGCAAAAATGGTGTGTCTTCAGATGTGATTGATAATGGTCCTCGTGAGTCATCTTCTCAGGATCAGAAAACTGGGCCAGAATTGGTGGCTGTTGAGGATGATGCACAGAGCCTGGCAGGTCAGTCTGCACATGCACAACACCTGGGAATGGTTTGGTCTACCAGAAGTGGGCCAGGTTATTTCAGAGCTGTTATCTCAAGAGCAGTTTTCAAGAGAGACCTCTCAGCCCCACTACCTTACAGGGTATCTTTTGTGGAGAGGGGAAGGGAAAGGAGATTGTAAGTGTAAAGTACTGGGTTTCGGGCCTCATGACTCAGACGACGACATAAGAGAAGACGCGTTTATTCGTACTTCACACAAGACAAGAACAAACAGTAACAGCCGGAGGCCAACTATATACAGTTAGGGGGGGACGGCCCCATACTCCTATTGGCGGGTTTGAATCGCCCGCCAATGCTGCCATTGGTTCTCTACTGGCAAGCTCAGGAACCTAGTCCCTATTGTTCTCAGAGGGCGAAGCTTGGCTGTATTTTGCCAGCTCTGCCTTCTGATCCCAGGACACAACAACCCTCCCCCCATAGTTCATCTCCTATCAGGTGACGTAGTCTTTTAAGTATGCTGGTGCCCTCCGTTCCCTTAGTGATCGTCGGGGGGCCGGTACTGGACTGGCGGGGCCCCCATCGGGTGGTCCTCCCGCACAAGGAGCTTGGATCTCCGGTAGTAGCTGAGGTGGTGACGGTGGCGGCTGTAACGGCGGCGGCAGCGGCGGCGGCGGTTCAGCTGTCTCCGGGACCCCCTCCAGATTCCGTGGTCTTTCAGGCGCTGGCTCCGCTGGTGGTGCCTGCAGCCGATCGGATGCTGGGGCGGCCGCGGCGTTTCCCGGTAACGGGGCCTGGATTCCTGTGTCGGGGTCTTGCCGCCTCCGGAGCTGGTCCATGTGTTTCCGGAGGACCCGGTCCCCATCTGCTAGGACCTCGTATGACACTGGCCTGGTGGGTTTTAGGATGCGCCCGGCCACCCACTGAGGCCCCGCCCCGTAATTCCGGAAGTAGACAGGTTCCACCGGGAGGAAGCTTCGGGCGCCTCCCGGGTCTCGACCAGCTTTCTCTCTGGGGCTCGGTCCGGGTGGAGCCTGTCTAACAAAGTCGTGGGGCGGCGGCCCATCAATAGTTCTGCGGGGCAATGCCCGGAGATGGGGTTTGGGGTGGTGCGGTGTGTTAGGAGGAAGCGGGCTAGCCGGAACTCCCAATCTCCCTCCGTTATGCGGCTCAGGGCTTCTTTGGCGGTGCGTACCGTTCTCTCCGCCTGTCCATTAGTTGCCGGGTGGAAGGGCGCTGATTGTATGTGCCTGATTAGGTTCCTTGCGAGGAACGCTTGAAACTCAGCAGATGTGAACGCTGCCCTGTTGTCCGACACGATTGTGTCTGGCAACCCGTGCGTAGCGAATATTTTCCGCAGGGCCCTTATTGCCGCTTTGGCAGAGGTGGTAGACACTGGGCTTATTTCCACCCACTTCGAGTAGGAGTCTACCGTCACCATGAACTGGAGCCCCTGAAACGGCCCGGCAAAATCTATGTGTAGGCGTGACCACGGCTTGTGGGTAGACTCCCAGCTTTGGGTTGGCGCTCTCGGGGGATTGGGGTGGACTTCCTGACACCGTGTGCACCCTCGGACCCAGGTTTCAATTTCTGCATCCATCCCGGGCCACCACACGTAGCTCCTTGCCAGAGCTTTCATTCGTACAATGCCGGGGTGAGCCTCGTGCAGCGTTTCTAGAACCCCTTGTCTCATGGGCCCCGGGATGACCACCCTGTCCCCCCATAGTAAGCACCCTTTCAAGGCGGATAACTCTTCCCTCCTGGCTTTGTATGCCGTGAACTCTGGCCCTGTCTGTTCCGCTGGCCATCCCCTCACCACCCAGTTTAGGACCCGGGAGAGAATGGGATCTCGGGACGTGCGGGCGGCCACGTCTGCAGCCTGAAGGGGGGGGTTTGGCAGCTCCTCCATTAACAATACTGCGGGAGCCGGGGCCAGATCTTCCCCTGTATGCGGTAGCGGCAGGCAGCTCAAGGCATCGGCATGACCCAGCGCCTTGCCCGGCCGATGCTCCAACTGGTACTGGTAGCCCGCTAAAAACAAGGACCAGCGCAACACCCGGGGCGACAGTACCTGCGGCGTTTGTTTGTCTGCCGCAAACAGTCCCAAGAGCGGCTTATGATCGGTTACGAGCGTGAAGGGCCACCCGTACACAAAGTTGTGAAACTTTTTAACCCCCGCCACCAGTGCCAAGCCCTCCCGGTCGATTTGTGCATAATTCCGCTCCGCGAGGGACAGCGTGCGGGAGTAGTAAGCCACCGGGACTTCCCTCCCATCCAGTAGCTTGTGGGCCAAGACCGCCCCGACCCCATACGGTGATGCGTCGCACGCAAGGATTACCGGGAGCTTTTCATCAAAGTGGGCGAGTACCACGTTAGAAATCAAGAGTACTTTAACCCCCGAAACGCCGCCTCCTCCCTCGCTCCCCATGCCCAAGGTGTCACCTTATCCAGCAGCCTGTGCAGGGGTTCGGCCACGGCGGCTTTGTGAGGGAGAAAGGCGTGGTAAAAGTTCAGGAGGCCTAAAAACGCCTGGAGCTCTGCTTTGGACTTCGGGGCGGGGGCCTCCACGATGGCCTTCACCTTGTCCCTCGCCGGATGCAGGCCTGTTGCGTCTACCCGGTACCCCAAGAACTCCACCTCCGGCACCCCGAGGAGGCACTTTTCCCGCTTCACTTTCAGCCCCGCGGCTTGGAAGCGTCCCAGTACAGTTCGGAGGCGGGCGGCGAAGCTTTCAGGGGTGGTCGCGGCGATGAGGACGTCGTCGAAGAACGGCGTCACTCCAGGGATCCCTTTTAACAAATCGTCTATGAGATTTTGGAAGATCCCTGGGGCCACACTGACCCTGAACTGCAGCCGCTTCACCCGGAAGGCCCCCCGGTGGGTCACTATGGTTTGCGCCTTGGCAGTGGCCTCATCTACCGGGAGTTGCTGGTACGCCTGCACGAGATCCAGCTTTCCAAATATGCGCGCCCCCGCCAGTGTGGCTAAGACGTGGCTGACCACGGGTACGGGGTATGCATGCGCCTGAGGTGCCTGGTTAATGGTGCACTTATAATCCGCACAGATGCGGATTTCCCCGTTTGGCTTGATGGGTGTCACAATCGGGGTCTCCCATCGAGCGTTCGGGACGGGCTCTAGGACTCCCTGGGCCACTAACCAGTCCAGTTCGGCCTCTATTTTAGGGCGGAGGGCCAGGGGCACGGTGCGGAAGCGCCGTTGGACGGGCGTCACTGTGGGGTCTAAGTGGAGCGACACCGGGGGCCCTTTATAACACCCCAGTTTCCCGTCAAAGACCTCATGGAATTCCTTGCACACCGCCCCCAGTCCCGCATCCCGCACTTATTCACTCCCCCAATCGTTATGCCTAGGGCCTCGAACCACGCCCGCCCCAGGAGACTCATGAGATTTCCCTCCACCACCACCAAGTCCAAGTTCCCCTCAAAGTCTCGGTACTGCACTCGGAAAGTGCCGACTCCCCGGATGGGGACAGGGTTCTTTTGAAAGTCCACCAAGCTTAGTGGCGATGGACATAGAGGGGTCCCCTAATGGGCAAAGTCTTTTAAAGTGTCCATGGAAATGATGGACGCCGCCGATCCGGAGTCCACTTCCATGCAACAGGGGGACCTCTCGATCCGCACGGTTACTTGGATCTTCGGGGTCGAGGAGAGGTTGGGGTTGGGGAGGCGAAGTACCTGCAGCGGTTGGTCGGTGAGATGGTACAACTCGGCGACCTCTTCCGTCGTCTCGTAGGTAGTGGACGATGCGCGGTGCGGTGGGACTGACGATCTCGAATTCCGGGGGCCCTTGGACAGGCAGACCCGTGCGAGGTGTCCCTGCTTCCCGCACCCGTGACAGACAGCATCCCGGAACTTGCAGGATTTCCTTCCGTGGCCTTCCCCGCAGCTGGCACAGACGGTCCGGTTGCCGGAAGGCTTGGCTGGCTCCCTGTTGGCCTGCTGGAACGGCGCCGGCCGGCGGTGTTGGGGTCTGAGGGCGAAGACCTCTTCGGTATCTGAGTTCCCGGGGCTGGGACCCCTCCCGACCACATGGGCGGCTGCGGCCGGGCGTTCCCCTTCAGCGGCCTCGTGGGCTGTTGCGGCGTCGATGGCCTCGTCCAGGGAGAGCCTCCGGTAGCCAACCAACTTGCGCCGCAGCTTGGAGTCCGCCAGGCCCCACACGAACTGCGTCAGCAAGTTGTCCTCCACCTTCGGGAACCCGCAGTCCACCGCGAGCGCCCTCAGCGCGGCCAGGAAGGTGGCAACGGATTCCCCTTGGGCCTGGACTCGCCTCTGGAACTCCATCCTCTTGGCCAGGAAGGTCGGCCGGGGGCTGAAGTATGCATTGAGGACGTCCAGGATCTCCCCAAACGAGCTTTCCAAGGCCGTGCGGGGCACCAAGAGGCTCTTGGCGAGGCGAACGGTTTGGGTGCCGCACGCGTTCAGCAGGAGCGATCGTTTCTTGTCTGGGTGGCGGATCTCGTTGAGCTCCAAATAGCTGATGAGCTGGTCGACCCATGCGTCCCAGGTTTCTGGCTGCGACGGATCGAAGCGCTCAAGTGTTACATGAGAGGCGGCCATGGCTCTGTCTGGGAAGGCGTGCGCCGGGGCAAGCGGTGCGGTGCTGCTCTCGGGGTCAGCGATGCGATGCTCAGCGAGCGGTGCGGTGCTGCTCTCGGGGTCAGCGATGCGATGCTCGGCGGTGTCCTTTTCGTCGCTCATGGAGTCACGGAAGGCGTTGAAATCCCACCTTCGTCGCCACTGTAAAGTACTGGGTTTCGGGCCTCATGACTCGGACGACGACATAAGAGAAGACGCGTTTATTCGTACTTCACACAAGACAAGAACAAACAGTAACGGCCGGAGGCCAACTATATACAGTTAGGGGGGGACGGCCCCATACTCCTATTGGCGGGTTTGAATCGCCCGCCAATGCTGCCATTGGTTCTCTACTGGCGAGCTCAGGAACCTAGTCCCTATTGTTCTCAGAGGGCGAAGCTTGGCTGTATTTTGCCAGCTCTGCCTTCTGATCCCAGGACACAACAGTAAGCCACTCTGAGATTCCTTCAGGTAGTGAAAAGCAAGGTATAAATCCAATCTCTTCTTCAGTTGCTCTGAAGCAAACCAACAAGCGGGTTTTGAGTCACTCTGTTAAGGTAGTCTGACTCCAAATTTAAAGTAAACAAAAGCCCATCTGAAGGAGGATCCCTCATTCAATGTAAATCATCTGAGGACACCTCTCAGAACAATCAGTTTACACACAGAGGGTTTGCGGTAACCTGAAGAGCTGTTGAGCAGTTCTCACTCCATTTGGTAGCAGAGATCAGGCATAGCAGAACTCAGACTGGGAGTCCTGGAGGCCTGAACCAGTTCCCAGTTGGCTGCACCACAAGGGCAGCTGCCTGGTCAGATGAGGGAAACATAAGATTGTAGTTTTTAAATGATATTTTAGCACTTCTGAATGCAGGGCTTTTTTCTTGGGGAATGCACTGAAATGGAGTTCTGGAACCTCTTTGACAAAATACTTTAAAAAAATGTTTAAAAGTTCATAAGTTTTCAGTATACAGACTGAATACTTCATTCCCTCTTGAGAGTTCCAGCAACTCTTTTTTTTTAAAAAAAGGCCCTGTCCAAATGTATTATTAAATTATATGCAATATTTTGTACATTTGCACTATGTACATAGTTATTTTTTACTTTTTTTCTTTGTTCCAAGCTTTTTAGTTACTGTCCTGGGGTTGCCATGGACCTGGCACCCCCTGCCTTATCTCAGGGGCTCACAGAAGCCGTGGAGTCTGAGGTGACCCCCCCGATCATCTCTTGAGGTACAAAAGAAGTTGGAGACATCAAGGGCCAGGACGAGATGTGCAGTCACCATGGAGCCAAAGAGACAAAGTGTTAGAGGCTGTCATTGACAGAAGGAGCCAATCCAAGAGCAGAGTGTGACCAGAGGGTCAAGGGGCAGGAAAGGGGAGAGAGTGACAGGCCCAGCATCCTCATTGCCTGTCCCAAGGCATCAGGGCAGGGAAGGGTGGTAGGGGTGGATGAGCTACCTACCCCGCCCAACACTCAGGTAACAGATGGGAGGAGGAGCCAGGGGCAGGCTCTGGAATCAGGATCCAGGCAGGCCCATTGGCTTTCCTCCTATGAGAAGGAGCAGGGATTGGGTTAGGAGGCAGAAACTGGGCTGGGGCCACTGGATTTAAAGGGAAGCAGATCGACTGGCCAGGCAGGAAGAGCCTGTGATGCTATTTGTGCCCATGGGTTCCAGAAAGAAGGATCTCAAAGGATAGAATCCAGGACTGAGAGAGGAGGAACCAGGTGATTTCAAACCCCCTCCCCTCACAGTGTTCTGAGGCTGTGTCAACTGTTTCTTGGAAGAAATCAAGCCCTGGAGCAAACCAACCCTCCACCCTCACCTAGAGAAGCCCAGACCTAATAGCAGGGTTGTGTATTTCTCCTCTTTTTTGGTTGTACTGAAGCTTTGGAGGGCCCCTATTGGTGTTTCCAAGGCTGGAGAATTCTGTCCCCCTGTTCCTTTGAAGTTTTGTGAACATTTTAACTGAGTGGAGATAGTCTGTCTGGAAATTTATCCATTCATGAACCAACAACAACCACCATGATGTTTGTGAAAGTTCGTGGAATGTTCATGCTGGTCACACTGCCACAAATTTCACTTCATAAACTATGAACTGCCCAAAATTCATGACAAACTTTAGTCTGTGAGCTGGTTCATGCCCATCCCTAGTGACAGGTGCTGTACTGTTTACTTTCACAGGATCCTTGAATTAATTGCTGTTAGTCTATTTAGAGATGTTTAAAGTAAGCTGTGTATACTTTGTGAATCTCAAACATGTCAAACAGAAAGGGAAGTTTTCTAAAAGGCCAGCATATGTGCTTTTTTAAACTTAAAACAATCTAAATCATTCATTGGAGGTAAGGCAGATGTTTAAAATTATCTCAGTGACTTCCAAGCTGTAAACATTTCACTAGAAAATGTAGATGTGGTTTCTGGGTGCAGGGGGAAAAGAGAGATGGGTTCAATGGAAAGCAGAGATCCCAGAGAAGTAAGTGCTAGGAATGTCAAACATGCTTGACCTCCCAATCAGCAAATAAGCACATTATAAACAACTTGATTAATCACAGCTGCTCTTAAGAGAATGGGAACCCTTATGTTTGCTTAATGAAAGGGAAATGGGTTAGGCTGTGAATTGTTTTGTGACCAAACACCCTTAAAGTAATTTGTGGAGTTTATTAATATTGCATCCTAACACATTTGAATAACACAACATTGTTCAAAATGTATCATCTTCCACTGGATGTGGGAAAGGTGCTAGAAATGAAAGGCCAAACTCACAAAGCAATGTTTGCTTCTAAACACCACACACAGCAAAAAAAAAAAAAAAATCTCATCAAGACTTCCATTCAATTGACTCAATAAACAAACCCAAGCTAGGCAGGGGAATGGACTCCAGATTCAGTTTCTCACATGAAACAGATTTAGGCTTGCTCACTCCTGGCTGGGAAATACCTGGAGATTTTGGGGGTAGAGCCTGAGGAGGGTGGGGTTTGGGGAGGGGAGGGACTTCACAGTGGTGTAATGTCATACAGTCCACCTTCCAAATCAGCCATTTTCTCCAGCTGACCTGATTTCATTTGCCTGGAGATCAGTTCTAATACCAGGAGATCTCTAGCCACCATCTGGAGGTTGGCAACCCCAAGCAGAGTTTGCCACTGAAGGCATTTTATACCATGAGGGGCGCTACTTAGATATTCTACTTCAACTGCCCCCCCACAAGAAACCCCTGAGTTCATCCCTGATAGTTATGATCTTACTCAAGAATAAAACAAATATGAAAGTTTTAATGACGTTAAATTAAGGGCGGGAAGGTACCGGGTGGATATTAGTAAGAACTTTTTTACAGTAAGAGTTGTGCAACAGTGGAATCAGCTGCCTAGTGAGGTGGTGAGCTCTCCCTCACTGGCAGTCTTTAAGCAGCAGCTGTACAAACACTTGTCAGGCTGATCCTGCATTGAGCAGGGGGTTGGACTAGATGGCCTGTATGGCCCCTTCCAACTCTGTGATTCTGTCATTCTATTTTTTTTCAGACACCAGCTCTTCTTTGCTTCCAAATAACCATTCAGGCCAGTGCACACATTATGTGGCAGAAAACCCAAATTCATCACTGAAGAGGAAGCCGAGGCCAATCTTACATCCTTCTATGGTACAAAAACATATGTTCATCACTTTCACATGTTCTATTCTCACGTGCACACTTAAATCATCTCAAGGAAGAGAGAAATTTTGCCCAAAAGAAGTATGTGCATGAAGTAATGTTAAGGAAACTACTTCATCTTGAGACAGTGTTTGGCCCTGATAAATCCATATTATGCCCAGCAAAGTCAGGCTCATTGTCCTTATCCTGCATGCACAGAAGGAACTGATTAAGTTACTGGTTAAGTCACTGTGCAGCAAAAGGTTTCCTAGCAAAAAAGAATCTAAAGGGTGAGTCAGGAATCCAGAAAGTGGAAAGCAATTGTACACCAGCATCTCCTTTACATTGAAGAATGCAGAAAGGTAATAGGAAAGCTTGTGTCATGCATGTAACTTAATAAAAGGTGCTTGGAAGTGTGGCTAGAAATTTGCACTTGCTGCTTTTTCCTCCTCTGCTTGCTTGTGTAAACTGCGTACAGAACAAGAACTAGGGAAGAGAATACATCCAGAACTGATGTACCATACTCTTTCAGTTTGAGAAAGGTGAGGGTTGCCTTACCTGGATAGCCCAGGCAAGCCCAATCTCATCAGATCCCAAAAGCTAAGCAGGGCCAACCCTGGCAAGTATTTGGATGGGAGACCTCCAAAGAATACCAGGGTCAGGGGGCAGAAGCATGCTATCGAGCCACCTCTCTGAATGTCCTCCATACCCAAGTAAAGGTTGCCATGACTTCCAGGCATTGGCACATGCGCACAAACACAGAAATGCAAAATTACCATTAAAAGAGAGAGAGAGGGGTGAGGGGTGAATGAAATATTACTCATGAAGCACTTGCTGAGCAATTATTTCCACAAGCCTAGAGATGATAACAGAAGCAGATGTTTGTATGTGCAATCATATGTATCAACTTCCAGTCACAATTCTAACCCCCGATTTTTTTGACTTGGAACTTTTCTGTCTTCCTTTGCTGTTTTCCTGACCAAAACAAAGCATGACTGTCAAATAGAAACCTTCTCCTGCTTCTAATGGTTCCATCTATCTCCTTGTCATTTAGGGGATCTGTATGGTCGGAGCAAAATTTCAGACTGGGTTTTGGGCTGTTTGAGGATAATTATTATGAAGCATAAGAATACCAATCTTTCTTTCCAGGAAAGTGTTGGGACACTGGACAATTTATTAAACAGAGCAGCAGATGAGAGTTGTTCAAGGAAAAAGCTCAGACTTTATTTCAGAGGTACATTTTTACCACATTACCTCATTGAAACTGCAAACTATTTAAACTTGCAGCTGGATCCCCAGATTTCTTCCTTTTCCAAAACTCTATCTAGCTCAGCATTAAATTGATTTATTGTCCTCCTCTACTGGCAGTGTTTCTGGCAGTTTATTCTTCCCTTCAACAGGAAGAAAAGCAGCCTGAAGATGGCTTGCCCATCACCCCACTTAGATTCCCTGTATGAGACACCTGGTCATAACATTCAATTAAATACAGACAGATGTTGACTTTTAACATACCTTCAGTCCTCTGGCTTGGCTTGCTGCTCAAAAGCAAGGAATCAAGAGCTCAGAAATAAAACCCCAGTTTTATTTAGCTTACATTACAATGCAGCAGAGAAAAACGTGATTTTCAGTGGGGAGAAGGAACAAAGACTTGCTGGATACATGCAAATTTCCCCTCACATTTCTCTTGATCGTGGACATGTTTTCTCTGCAACAACTCCCTTAAGTAATCAGTTCTGCCCATTTTATTGATGGTATATTGTGGAGAGGGGACGATACTTACCCAAACCGAGCATGAATAAGCAGAAATTTCATTCAAGTTCTGCACTTGAGCCACTTAGCCACAGTGGCAAAAAAAGACCATGCTGATGACTATTGATATGTTGAGGAGAGAAAAAGAGGGCCCCCAAGATAATGAGTTTTGGAAAGAGAGCCTATGTAACATTACACATTTGGACAAGGGAAATCTGGGTAAAAATTAGAGGAAAGTGGGAGGAAAGTCTGAAATAACAGAGATAACAGGTTTAAGCTGAAAGACAGAAAAACCAAATAAACAAAATGTTACAATATTTATGAGACAAAGTGAGATATCATTTAGATATATGCCATCTCACCAGAGAATTGCTGGAGGTGGCTCACAAAATAAAAACAATACAATAAAATCATTTTTTTTAAAAAAAATAAGAATTATGTTTTAAACTAGGAATAAAGCCTGTTGTGGAAATAAATATGAGCCCTAGAAAGAGGCTCTGGGAGAGTGCCCCAGCTTTGGGCACTTAGTGACAATTTGCTGTGTATAATGCAGGGTATTTGCAGGGTATAATGACACAGAGTCCACCATTTTCTCCAGAAGAAATTATCTCTGCCACCTGAAGAGCAGTTGTAATTCTGTGTGATCTCCATCCCTCCCCTGGAGACTGGCAACAATGTTTCCCCATGAGGAAATGGCTGGTTTGGAGGGTGGAGTCTATGGCATTGTACCTGTCTGAGGTCCCACCCCTCCTCAAACCTCATCCTCTCCAGGCTCCACCCCTTAAATCTCCAGGAATTTTCCAACCTGGAGTTGGTAGCCTGATCTCCCTCCCAGCCAACTGTCAACCTACCATTATCTGTCCCCTGGCTTCAGCTTTCCATCTCCTCCCCCTCTCTCCTAGATAGCAGTTGTAATTCTGAGTCATCTCCAGCCCCCACCTGGAGATTAGCAACAATGGTTCCCCATCAGGGAATGGCTGGTTTGGAAGGTGGAGTCTATGAAATTGTACCTGTCTGAGGTCACACCACTCCTCAAGCCTCACCCTCTCCAGGCTCCATCCCTCAAATCTCCAGGAATTTCCCACCTGAAGCTGACAACCCCATCAGGATTGGCCCCAATGAGTTTTCTCCCAAAGGCCAATATAGGTAGGGAAAGGGCCTTTTACTCACAGAACCAAGCTTGGTTGCCTAGCAACAGGCACTGAGGGGAAAGCACAATTCCCAGCTCTGATTAGGGAAATACCTGGCGATTTGGGGGGTTGATTCTGTTAAGGGCAGCATTTGGGGGGCATGGAAGGACTCAGCTGGGTATAATGCCATAGGGTTTACCCTCCAAAGCAGCCATTTTCTCCAGGGGAACTGATCTCTGTCATCTGGATATCAATTGTAACAGCGGGAGATCTCCAGGTCCCACCTGGAGATTGGCAACTCTAGGGAAAAGTCAGCCACACAGCAGGGGTTTGAAGAGAACGGTTTGATGGTCACTGGCCCACCTCATTAGCCAGCCAGCCATGGTGGACCCAAGTAGGAGAGAGAGCCTTTTTCAGTTTATTCTGACAGGAAAGTGGCCAAGCTGGCAGTGGGCGTGGGAAGGGGTTATGCTAAAAGTCCTTTGTCTTTTTATTGACAGAAGTTTTAAGAGTCTTTTGTTTTCCAGGGTTATCCAATCTTTAATCCATGTAGCTGCTGCAGCCTGGTAGTAGAGATACCAATTTGGTAAACGCACTCCTCCCTCTTTCCCTCTTATCTTGCAATACTTTTCATTTTATATGGCCCCTCTTAGGATATCAAATGAAAGATTTGAATATTTTATCAAAGTCCTCAAAAAATGGAGTGCTTTTTAACATTGGAATATTTTGGGCTAAAAATAGAAAACATGGCAGAACATTAATCTTAATCACTGCAATTCTACCCATAAGAGATAGCTGCTTGTCTTTCCATCTATGAAGATCTTTCTTTTTTTAAAAAAAAAACAAGTTTTATTAGGATATGCAGTGCATCACAACATGGTCCATTTATCCATTTCTGCCATAAATAGCAATTTTCTCAACCAGTCCCAGAGATCAGGAATCTTCTCATTTTTCCAATTTTGAGCATAGATTATTCTAGCAGTTGTTACCATGTACCATATAAATGTTCTTTTACTCACATTTATTTCCTCTAGTTTAAGACCTAAAAGAAACATTTCAGGTTCTTTCTTAAAGGTTCATTTCAATATTTTTTCCATCTCTGTATGTATTGCAGTCCAGAATGTCTTTGTTTTATCGCAAGTCCACCACATATGGTAAAAGGAACCTTCAACATGTTTACATTTCCAACATTTGTTAGATAAATTTTTACCTATGTTAGCTATCTTTTTTGGTGTCATATACCATATATACATCATTTTAAAACAATTTTCTTTAAGATTGGTACATGTAGATATTTTCAAAGCATTTTTCCATAAAAATTCCCAGGATGACATAGGTATTTCTTTATTCATATTAATTGCCCATTTAATCATTTGCTCTTTAACCACTTCGTCTTCTGTATTCCAATTTTAACAAGATTTTATACATTTTCGATATCATTTTCCTCCCTCCCTCCAGCCCATCTATGAAGATCTTTCTTAACTTCTTCCAGCAGTTTTTGATAATTATTTTCTTTTAGCATACTATTCCTATTTGTCATAACTATGCCTAGATATTTTATCTTATCTACCACTTGTTGTACCTTCTCGATAATATCTTGTGGACAATTTTTCATAATTATTTTAGTTTTCCAAATATTTATTTTCAATCTTGCCACCTCCCCATATTTTGAGATTTCAGTAAGCAAAAAATTAATAGAATTAATAGGTTCCTCAAGGATAAATACGAGATCATCTGCAAAGGCCTGGAATTTAAATTCTTCATCTCCTATTTTTAGCCCCCGTATGTACTTATTATTTCTAATTGCTTCATTAACAGATTCTAGGGCAAAAATAAATAATAATGGTGAGAGAGGACAGCCCTGCTTAGTACCTTTTCATATTTTTGTTTTCTCTGTCATATCTCCATTAAAAGTTATCCTAGCATTTTGTTCACTATAGATAGCAGAAATCATTGTTAGAAAATTTTCACCACAATCCCACTGCTTGAATTTCTGTATTAGGAAGTCCCATGAAACATTATCAAATGCTTTTTCAGCATCTAAGAACATCAAACCTAGTTGTTTTTCAGGATGGATTTCAAAATATTCAATAACATTAATTATATTTCTTACGTTATTTTTAATCTGTCTTTTTGGAAGGAAACCTGATTGATCTTCATGTATAACATGACATAGAATTCTTTTTAACTTCGTAGCTAAAATATTTGCAAATAATTTATAATCTGCATTTAATAATGGGATCGGTCTATAATTCTTAATCTCTTTTCCTTCCATCCCCTTTTTTGGAATTAAAGTTATCAGTGCTTCATTCCAGGAACTTGGGACTCTCCTTTCCTTAGTTATATTTTGCATCAGTTCTTTCGGAGGCAGAAGGAGTTGTTCTTCAAACACTTGGTAAATCTCAGCAAGAAGACCATTGGGACATGGTGTTTTCTTCTTTTTCTGTACTTTAATTGCTTCTACTGTCTCATGGGGTATGATAAGATCATTTAAGATCGTTTTCTGCACTTCAGTGAACTGTCTTTCATTATTTTGCTCTAAATACTCTTTTATATGTTGTGAATTTGGTGTCTTTTGCGCATAAAGGTTAGTGTAGAATTCTTCAATTATTTTTTTCATGTTTATTTATGTATTATATAGTACAAACAGTACATAAGGTATCACTCAATATACAATTTTCTTATTATTCTTACTTGTCCATTTATATAATCTTGACCATCTTTTCAAGAAAAATTCTTCTCCTTTTCCCTGAATCAACAAACTTAATTCATCCAATTCTGCTAAACTTAGCAGTTTCAAATTAATCTCTTCTCTACTAGGAATTTTTTCAGATTTCCAATATCTGGCCAAAAGTATTCTTGCTGACGTTATTATAATTGTAACTAAGTAGACGTCACAATAATTAAGATTTTCCGGTACAATATTCAGCAAATATATTACTGGATCTAAGTGTATCTGAATCTCCATAATTTCCCAAATAATCCTCTGTACCTTCTCCCAAAATCTTTGAATTTTTACACCTCGCTACCACATATGAGCCTATATTACTCTTATATTTCCAACACTTACTTGAGCTGTTCACATAACATTTTGCTATTTTCTCTGGAGGCCAATACTATCTATGAAACACTTTAAGAATGTTTTCTTTATATGGGCTGAGTACAGACTGGCAGTTTGCTCCGATAGCCAGTCGTAGCAAAAAAACCCGGAATAAACTATACCGGGTTTTCCCGTTCACACAGCGGGGGCCGCTGCTGGAAGATATGGGATGGAGGCACGCGGGAGTGTTCAGACTACCGTGCCAGAGGCGTACTATATTTGCCGTTTCCCCATTAATTCGGCTGTGGGTGTATGGGTGTATGTGCGCATGAGCGCTCATGCACATAAGCACATTTTGCCGATTTTTTTTTTTTTTGCCCTGCAACGCCAGCACTGCATTGGGCAGTGGCGCGGAGCACAGCCAATCACACCGCTGCTGCTTCGTGCCCAACGCAGGTTGCTCCCGGCTTTTCAGCTGCGCATTCAGACTCCCTGGAAGTGGAGAAACGCGCGACTCATGCGGGCTTTCAGATTTGCTACCACTTTTATGAGGTATCTTTTTAATCCAGCAGTGAAGCACAACAGCACGGGTTGGCTATGGGTGGGGGACGCCAGGCAGATGTGCCTGTGTGAACGTCCCATTTACTCCGGGATTGAATCGTCGTTGGCCCGGGTCCCTACCAGTCTGAACTCAGCCATGAAATGGCTCTCATTAATTTAATCGATTTCCATATTTTGGACAACCTTTCTATTTCAATAGTATGTCCCACATTTTACCAGTTTAACAGTTTCATCTTCTATACACTCTTCTATTAATAACTTGTACAACCTCTGAATCATTTTATCATTAAACGAGAGCCAAATTTTACCCAGTACATTCCTATTGTCCTTGAAGCCCTGAATTACATCTTTACTGTATCTTGATTTTAATTGTAGACTTTCCCACCAAGAGAGCTGCATATTGTATTGTAAGCGAAGATTATTCACTGATTTAAGCTTGTTGTTCTTATCTAATAACATGTCATATGTTATTCTATTATGTTTTACAACAAGTGTTGTAAACCCATCTAGGAATTTTCCTATAATATCTCTGTTTGATTACATTCCATACTTTTATTAATGATCCTCTCACCATATGATTCTGAAAATTGGAATGAATCTTATCCTTTTCATACCAAACATACACATGCCATCCCATATATAGATCATGCCTTCCAACTTTAAACATCTTGAGTCTTCCAGGTTAATCCAATCTTTAATCCAACACAATGCCGCTGCTTGGAAGTGTAGCTTCCAATTTGTAACACCAAAGCCCCCTCTTTCTGTTTTCTCCTGTAAAAAAATAATTTTATCCTGGCTCTTTTCAGATGCCAAATAAATTGCCTTGTTATTTTATCCAATTCTGTAAAAAAAAATTTCTCTTAAGTATTGGAACAGTCTGTGCTAAAAATAGAAATCTTGTTAATATGTTCATCTTAATTGTAGCAATTTTTCCCCACCAAAGAAAGTTGTAGATCTTTTCATTTATCTAAGTCTCTTTTAATCTCCCCCAATAGTTTATTATAATTATCTTCTAATAGGTTACTGTTTCTGTTGGACAATATAATCCCTAAATACCTTGCTTTTTGACAAGCTCCATATCTGATATTTTTTGGATTTTTTGCGTCGTCTCCAATGAGCAATTTTTGGTTAGCAACTTGGTATTTTAAGATTAACTATAAATCCAGCTACTGCACCATACTCTCTTATTAACTCTAGTAAATGTATAATTTACACTTGAGGGTTCTCCATTATAAACAACAAATGGTCTGCAAAAGCCAACAATTTATATTCTTCACCTTTCACTTTCAACCCTTGTATCTGTTCATTCTTTCTGATTAATTCATTTAACGTTTCAAGTGCAAATATAAATAACAGTCGGGAAAGTGGACAACCTTGCCTTGTTCCCTTTTCAATTTCTATTTTCTGCGTCGAATCCCCATTTATAGTTACCTGTGCAAATTGTTTCTTATAAATTGCTCTAACCATCATATAGAAATTTGTTCCACAATCCCATAAGCTTAACTTTTGTAGCAGGAAATCCCAAGATACATTGTCAAAGGCTTTTTCCACATCCAAAAGCATCAGCGCTAATTGTTTCTCTGGATGTTGTTCGTAATATTCTATAACATTAATAATAGTCCTGATATCGTTTCTTATATATCTTTTCGGAAGAAACCCTGCTTGGTCTTGATGAATAATTTTCCTTAGTACTTTTTTGAATCTTGTAGCTAAAATAGTTGCAAAAAATTTGTAATCAGCATTTAGCAAAGAAATAGGTCTTTAATTTTTAATTTGATTCCCTTCAGTATTTGGTTTTGGTATTAAGATAATTATCGCTTGATTCCAAGAATCTTGTAGTTTCCCTATTTTCCCTATATCCTGTAGTACCTCTTTTAATGGTAATATTACCTGGTCTTCAAATGTTTGGTATATTTCTATTGGTAGACCATCCGGGCCCGAAGTTTTCTTTTTCTTCTGTTTCCTAATAGCTTCCACTATTTTACATATGGTAATTGGGTCATTTAATTTTTGTTTTTGTTCTTCATTAAATTTTTGCTTATTTCTTTTTATTAAATATTCTTTAATTAATTCCACATCTTCACCCTTCCATTGGTAAAGTATCTTATAAAAGTTTTCAACAATCTGTTTTAGATCTCGAGAGTTATATTTTTCTTCCTTCATATCATTTTTAAGTGCTAGTATCATTCATTTTGCTCTTTCTTTCTTAAGCCAGTAAGCTAACCATCTTGAAGGCTTATTAGCATTCTCTGCTATAGTATAGTATAGTATATAGGATAGTATAACTTTGCATGCTCAATTTTCTTTGATATTTCCTGTGTTAAAATTAAATTCATCCTATGATGGAGTAAATTAATTTTGGTTTTAGATTCTTGAATATTTACATTTCGTTTCAGTTCATCTTCTGCTTCTTTAATTTGGTCACTAAGTTGCTCATAGTTGTTCTTCTTTTGTTTGTTTTTCCATGCTTCTTGATTAATTAACCAGCCTCTAATGAAAGCTTTAAATGCGTCCCATATTATGTGCATTGCCATTCCAGGCTGTATGTTTCTTTTTAAAAATTCCTGAATTTCTATTTTCATTTTCTTTATAAACATAGGGTCTCTGAGTAGGCCAGAATTCATTGTTCATCTTGTTCTTTTCGGTATATCATTGAAAGTTAGCATTATAGGGTTGTGATCGGCATATGTATTTGGTAGTATCTCTGAATCTATTAGCTCTTTTAACATTGATATAGATACCCATGCCATATCTATCCTTGACCAGGAATTGTGCCTTGTCAAATAATACGTAAAGTCTCTCTTACTTATATACCTGGTTCTCCATGCATCTACCAAATTGAACTCTTCTGCGATTTGTAAAAAAGTTTTGGTTAAACTGGTTCCCTTTGTTTTTGTCTTCTTCTGATTTCTCCTGTCCATATCTTTATCAAACACTGCATTATAATCACCTATAATACAAATGTTACAAGTCTCTTTTATCACTACTACTTTTCTTAGTTCTTTTTTTTAAAAAAAATCTTGATTCTGATTGGGTGCATAAATATTCACAGTAATCAATTCTATACCTTGTCTAGTTATCACTATCACCACTATTCTTCCATCCTTTGAAGCAAATAAAAGTTCTGGATGCAAATATTCCTTTACATATGTTACTACACCCCCTTTTTTCCATCAGAGGCACTAAAAATCACTCCTAATTTTTTATTTGCAAGATATTTCATGTCATCTCTTTTGATATGCGTTTCTTGCAGGCAGACTATATCTGCTTTTTGTTTCCCAATTTGATGATATACTCTTCTTCTTTTTTGCAGTCCATTCAGCCCATTAACATTAATTAAGAGTATTCTCAATTTCTTAGCTTGTTCCATTTTTATTTTTGTTATTATCTTCCCCTCTCTTTCTATATTGATATCTTGTTTGTATGTTTGAGGGAATGTCTATTCTTTTCCTTCCTCTTTTCGGTTTCTCTTTTTTTTCCTTTCTGAGTTTCTTGTTCTCTCCTTCCACTTCCAATTCTTCCTCTTCTTCTTCCTCCTCATCTTTCTGCCATCCTAATTCCTCTCCATTCTTCTCAAGAAAATTTTCTACCTTGAAAATTGAGTTTAGATTATATCTTCTTCCACCATATTCAAATTGGACTCCTTCTGGAATTAACCATCTGTACTGGATATTGTTAACTCTTAGGAGGTCTGCCAAAACATAGTATTTTTGTCTTTTTCCCATGACTCTCCAGGGTATTTCTTTTAAGTATCTAACCTCCTTATTTTGTATAGTAACTTTTTTCTGATTTGTAGTCTTTATTATATTTTCCTTCAACTCTTTTTAATAAAATTTTATATGTACTTCCCTTGGCAGTTTATGTTTCCTCGCATAATCAGTTTCTTCTGTATATTATGTCAATTTCTGCAGATATCTCTTCTTTAGTTCCTAACTCTAATTGATCTGCTAAGTTTTGGCAAATTTCTTCTCTTAGACTTTTTTCCAAATTTTCCAGTATATTTTGGGCCCTTAAAATAAGTGCTGCCCTATCCATTTCTTATGAAATCAAAGTTTCTTCCATTTTATCTTCTTTAGACTTTATTTCCTGTATTTCTTCATCCAACTCTTTAATTTTTCCTTTTATTGTTTTATTACTAGTAGCAATTTTTAAAATTTCTTGTTTGTTTTCTATTATTTGCTTTTTAATCTCTTCAATTTCGGTTGTAAGTTCGTTAGACATCTCATCATTTTTTTGTTTAATAGGTTCTACTACTTGTGCCACTGATTCTAAGATCATAGCTTTTAAATCTTTAATAGTTAATTGGGATATTGACATTGTGCCTGATTTTTGTTGGGTCGGGGTACCTAATTGACTTGGAGATGGTAATGATGATTTCCTAATGCCACTATAACCAGAGGCCATAGGAATATCCTGTATTTCTTATTTTATTGTAAATTTATTATTATTTATTATTCATAAGACACTATGTCTCCTCTTAACTTTATTGAAACTATTTGGCTTATTGCGTTATTTCTTTTATGCTCTGTCTTTACACTTCCCCTTTATTCTCAGGTCCCCTCTATGTTCTCTTCTTATATTAATTCTCAGCCCTTTTCAGCCTCTCTATTACTGACTTTATAGGATCTCAGCCCTTTCCAATCTCTCTAATTCTCTCTTTAAGTCTCAGTCTTTCCCAGTCTCTCTACCCCTGTCTCTTTCAATCTCTTTCAGCCTCAAAACAGTCTCCTCCATCATTCTCTGTCTCCGCAGTCTCTTTAAATCTCCAGTTTTTCAGCTTCTCTGCTACTGTCCCTTTAAATCTTGTGGCTTGTCCCTTGTTGCTCTCTGTCTCCTTCTCCTTCTGTCGTTTCTCCCCTCTCCACTCCATTGCTTAATGAACCTTCTCGGCTGCCTTATTTCCCTCCTGCTGATCTCCTCCTCCTGTGCTCCTCCACTACCGCCTCTCTCCTCTGTCACTCGCACATCACCATGCCACACTCCACACCAGCTCCCAATACTCTGAAACTTATGGTAGTGTTCTTAAAGTTGTACTCCAACATAAAGTAGAAAAAAGCAGAACAGAAAAGAAAAAAGATTTTTCTCATCACCAGGTATCAACTTTAGTCAGTTTAACAATTTACTTGCCCCATATCTAATCTCATCCCTTCCCCCCTCTATTGTTTTACTTCAAAAAGTAGCCATCCTGGAGGAGGTTAGTTGTGGTATTTTCATTCCCCTGCTTTGGGTGTGATGATTATTTTACAGCCTCTAATATTCCCGCCCGCTAAGTAATACCCACTCTGCAGTTTAGCAGCTTTGGTTTTTAGTTTTCTTGAGTATACTTAGCTTTTGGTTTTCTTTGAGTCAAATCACGTCCCAGACTCTGACTGATCTCAGGCTCCTCTGTTGCTCGGTTTGACTGTTGTCCCATTGGGCTCCTTATAGCTCCCTGTCTCAAAACTGGTCCAAATACCCGGGGGGGGGGGGTTGCTACCCCTCTCCAACTTTGAACAGCACGTTCCTTACACTATCCCTCTCTACAGGAGAGAACTAGCAGGTGTTAGAATAGCCTGGGAATCTACAGGTAGGGCTAGACATGCAGAGCTACCAGCACACACGTCTGCTATTGGAGAGCCCTGCCGCCATCTCACTGATCTCCTAGAATTCTTCAATTATTGATTTCATCTCCTCAGTAGTATATTTTATCTCATTATTTATCTTCCTTAGGGCTAGAATTGTTCTATTTTCTTCATCCTTTTTAAGTTTATAAGTCAACCATTGTGATATTATTTGCATGTTCAAAGTACTACAATTTAGAATATTGTATTTTCTTAGCTATTTCTTGTGATAGTAAAATGTTCATCTGGTACTGTAACCATTTAATCTTAGTAAATTCTTTCTCCCCATCGTGTGTAGATTTCCCTTTCAATTTATCTTCTTCCACTTTTATTTTCCCCTGAATAGTTTCAAATTCTTTTTTCCTCTGTGTATTTTTCTAAATCTGTTGAGTAATAAAGCACCCTCTCAAAAAGGCTTTAAGTGCATCCCATACAGTATTTATTGATATCTCTGGCTGTAGGTTTCTCTCAAAGAAATTTTCAATGTCTATCTTAGGTTTAGTTACAAAATCTTTATCCAATAACAAATTGGTATTCGGCTTCCATCTAGCCTTTTTCTGGGTTTGAAATAATTGTATAGAGAGCGGAGCATGGTCAGCATATGTCCTGGGCAATATTTCTACTTCTTTTGGATCTCTTATAATCGCAGATGACATCCATATCATATCTATTCTTGACCATGGTTTGAATCTAGGTGAATAATATGTGAAATCTCTTTTATCTAAATTCCATACTCTTCAAGCATCTAAAAAATTATACTCTTCTGCAATCTTCAAGAAAATTTGAAGGAGAGTCCTACTACATTTCTCACTTTTTGTTTCATTCTTCCTACCCAGCCATGGGTCAAATACCACATTAAAGTCTCCTATCAAACAAATATCCTCAAGAAATTCCATTTCCAAAACCTTATGAACTTCTCTGTAAAAAACTATCTTGGCTTTGGTTGGGTGCATATATATTGAGTATTAGAATTTTATTTCCTTCTTTGATTATTGTTACTGCTAGAATTCTTCCATCGTTGGAACTATACATTAATTCTGGATGTAAAAAGTCTTTAACATAAATTGCTACTCCTCTTTTCTTTTTAGAGTCTGCCACTATAAACGCTTGTCCTAATTTTTTATAAATTAAATCCTGAACATGATCTTTTTTAATATGAGTTTCTTGCAAACATACAATATCACTATGTTGTTTTGTAATTTGATGGAAAAATTTTCTACGTTTTTGGGGGTTGTTCAATCCATTGACATTTATTGATAGCAATGTTAAGTCTTTAGACTTCTTCATTATCATTCTTGTTATTCCTATTTCTATTTTTTTGTCGATTCCTAGTTACAGTTTGGAAATGTGTATCTTTCTTACCTCTATTTATCTTTATCCAGTCCATTTGTTGTCCTTCTTTAACATATTGGGTCTTACTTTCTTTTTCTGCATCTCTTTCCCGGCTTTCTTCCTCTTCTTCTTCATTTCCTTCTTCTCTGTTCCACCCTAAGTCATCACCAAACCTCTCCAAAAAATTCTCAACTTTAAAAACAGAATTTAGTCTATATCTAGTGCCTCTGTAGGTGAAGAGAATACCCTCTGGGAGCAGCCAACTGTACAATACAGTATTATCTCTAAGTAGACCTGTTAAAATAGAATAATTTTGTCTCTTCTCTCTTACGCACCAGGGAACGTCCTTTAAGAATGTGATTTCCGCATCCTTAATTATGACTTTGTTATCTCTAGCTTCCTGAAGTATTTTATCTCTAAGTTCTTTTTTGTAAAATTTAACATAGATCTCACGTGGTATTTTATGTTTCCTGGCATAGGAGGTAGTCCTTCTATAGATTGCCTCTATTTCAGGAAGTATCTCTTCTCTAGTTCCAATATTTAATTGTGAGGTGAGGTTATCCACTAATTCCTCCTTCAAGTTCTTATTAATATCTTCTGAGACATTTTGACATCGGATGATTAAGTTGGCCCTGTCCATCTCAAGAGAGATTAGTATGTCTTCCATTTTCTCATTCTTATTTTTAAGTTCAAGTAAATCCTGATCAATCATTTGTACTTTTTTCTCTAGGCAGGGCTGGCCCCAGGTGTCTGGGTGCCCTAGGCAGGACAGCCTGGGGCGCCCACCCCACTGGGGATGCCAACCTCCCAGTGGGGCCTGGAGATGGCCCAGCGCCATTTTCCTGGGTGCCTCGCAGCTGCGAGGCGCCCAGGAAAGCCGGGACTGCTGGCACTGGGTGGGAAGGGGGCTTTTCATGGGGGGGCAGGGGCATTTGGGTGCCCCTGCAGGACTGGCGCCCTAGGCGAGTGCCTAGTGGGCGAGCCAGCCCTGTCTCTAGGTTAGCTGTGTTGGTTACTATTTTCACAATTTCTGTCTTGTTTTCTGAAATTTGCTTTTTGATTTCCTCCATCTCATTTTTAATCTGGGTTGAAATTTCTTGCATTTTTTGTTGCACTGGTTCAATTTCTTTCCTGATTAATTCTGGAAGCATAGTTTCTGACATTTGTTGAATAGCCTTTCCCAGACATTCCTGGATCAATGCCTCCCTCTATTGGTGACTTTTGCCAGCAGGACTTTTGCCAGCAGGACTCTTTTGTTTCACCTGGCATACCCCCAATAGCAGTTACTGACCTTTCTTCTGGTGTTGTCTGCTTTTTCTGCTTTTAATTGAATTAATTTATAATTTTAAATGTATTTTTAATTGCTCAGATGTTTTAATTTTTATGTTCATTGTGTTGTCGACTCTGGTTGGGTGGAAATCTTTACAGCTAGGGCACAGCTCTTTATGAAACTGTAATTGCTGGTGAAATATCAGAATGTTTTATTAGCTAGATGATCATTTTTGGCGAAAGTCAATTTGTATTCAAGAAGCAGAGTTTATATTTTAATAACTATGTATGATCACTGATTCTTGGGTTTTTAGAGGGTTTTCTTTTCTTTCACCCATAGAGTGTAGTTTCCCCATCCCTATTTTTCTGTGTATTGTAGACTCTTTTTTTCTTTTCTGTATGTAGATTTAGAAAAAGCAATAAAAAATCCCCTTCGGGGGGGCCAAAAAAAGAAAAAAAAGAAGCCACTGTCAGGATCACTAATGTGTTACTTTTGGAGCAGGCTCCCTCATGGCTTTAAGCATCCTACAACCACTGCTGCACCTGGCAGACAACTGCCTGTTAGGTGTAGGAGGTGGGGGGAGTGTGTTGGAAAGCATCAAAGAGGCTGGGCCAGCAGCAGTACTGCACCTCACTGGTGGCTGTTGGCCATTCCTGATTTCCTGAACTGTCATGAGCTCTGTGCAGTCTCCTGTAACTGTTTTTTTTAACCTCAGAACACTGAGCTCTGCAGCTGACCAGTCAGAGAGTGGGAGGTGCAAGGAGGCAGCAGCCTGGCAGCCACATAGGAAACAATGGGGGGGCACATTTTACCCCTTTTGAACCACTTAGGGGTTGAATTTCTAATAATCCCTTCTTAGTGAGCATCTATGTCATGGTAGGAGTGCTCTCCCTGAATTTTGTGTTTCTAGATGCAGGGAGTTGGCTTGGGCATTGATTTTATGGTGAGGGGACTTTCTTTTATATATATAGATTAGATTTATATCTCCTACCACTTTCCTGCATGCAGGACTCAGGGCGGCTTGCAATAGATAAAATATACACTGAAACACCATGTATACATAAAACCAAATATTACTATAAATCCAATATAAATCCAATAAATTTCTATAATCCAATAAATTACATTAAAATCCAATAGTATTTAACCTTCACTCAATTTGTATTCATTTGATGGTGCCATTAAGTCCAAAAACCTGTCAGAGTTGTTGGGATATTTGCTGTCAGGCTCAGTATGCATTTTATAGTTCACCTGCCATAGAGTGAGGAGGAGAAGGATGTGAAAACCAAATGCTTTCATTTTCCTAAATGCTTTGGTGTGTCACAGAGAACTGTTGTTTTGCTTTTTTTCTGTAGAGGAGTACGTGCTTGGGGGGGGGTGCTAATTGACTGTTATTTCTGGTGGGCAAATGCCATGGGGTGATTGGGTCCTGATCTTTAGTGCCTTTGCTTGAACGCAATATATCTGCAATCTCTGCACTTTCACCTTTAATCCTAACAAAGCTCATGTTCAGTATGGTATTCTTCAGTGTCTCAATAAACTAAACTTTCTTCAAAGTGAGTGGTGTTGAGAACTGATTTAACCAGGATTCTGATAAATTGTTAGGACTCACTTTTTCCTTCCTCAACCTCCTGCACCACAGCCATGATGAGCGGAGAGGATGGGGAAGTCCCTACAACTACAGCAGATTGGACTGTGACAGAGCAATGGACCACGGCAGCCCCAGCAACAACAATGGAGTCCAAAGGAGCAGAAGGCGGGGCTCAGACTAGAGACTCCTGGGTGCAGCTCCCCACCTGGGCTGAGCCCACTTGTGTGGTGAGTCCCAATCTGAGGTTCAAGAGGTTCACATATGACGGCACCCAAAGGTACTACAGATGCTCCTTCCAGGATGACCCTGAGTGCATCCATGTTGTAGAGGACACTGAAGTTGAACGGCTCTGCAGGGAGTTCAGAGGCGAGGCTGAAGAGATCAGGCGAGGAATGCAAAACATGATGCTGGATATACCTGGCATCATCATGGATGCCATCCAGCAAGAGTTCAGGAATGGTGGACAGGCCCAAGATGAAGCTGGAGGGGCATCACCGGCCCCTCTGCAAGTGACCCCGCCTCCTCCCATGGCACACCCAACCATTTCTGCTGGCCCAGCTGGGCCAACTGGGCCACCTACAGCCCCAGTGACTCTGGAGTGGCCCCGCGATGCCCTGGAAACAATGTTCAATGACACCCCAGAGAAGCTGGCACTTTTTCTGCTGCAAGTGCGCAAGTTCTTATGTGATTTGGGGTTCATTTTTGCCACTGCTTTCATTTTCCTAAATGCTTTGATGTGTCACAGAGACCTGTTGTTTTGCTTTATTTCTGTAGAGAGGTACGTGCTTAGTGGAGGGGTAGCTGACTGTTATTTCTGGCTGGCAAATGCCATGGGGTGATTGGGTCCTGATCTTTAGTGCCTTTGCTTGGATACAATATATCTACAATTTCAGCATCTCAATAAACTAAAAGTGGAGTTGAGGATTCTGACATTTGCAAGTTCTCTCTCTGATGTCATGAAAGAGTTAACCTGTTTGTTTGTGTATGCTAACTTTTAGTTAGTTAGTTTAGGACTAATGAACTGTCATGTACATATTTCCCATGGTAGAAAAGGAGGCCTTATTCTTAATGAAGTGACTATTAGGCTGGTCATTGGCTAATCAATAGTTTGGTGATGTTACCTGATTTTTTGCATGTATGCATTTTGGGGGGTTTCTTCTTCCTCCCTTTATTCTAAGATCAAATGTGAGACTCCAACATGGAGTAAACAGTCACTAAATAAGATATAGCTAGTCAGATAGACTTTTCTTGTTTTTATCCTCCCATGTAACTCTTCCTTATTTCTTAGTAAACTTTCTTTTAGCTAATTGACATCTGTGTGCTGTGTCATTGCCTTTTACTCTGCAAAAATATACAAGAGGAGACGATGGATGTAGGTGTCAGACCCTGTCAAGAAAAGAAGAAGAAGGGGAAATGGCAAGCAGGGCTTTCATATCCAGGTAGGACCATTGGCCTCTTAAAATTTGGGAGGGACCATGGCTCAATAGTAGAACATCTGCTTGGCATGCAGAAGGTCCCAGGTTCAATTCCTGGCATCTCCAAATTAAAGGATGAGGTAGTAGGTGATGTGAAAGACATGTGCCTGAGACCCTAGAAAGCTGCTGTCAATCTGAGTAGATGATACTGACTGGGATGGAGAAATGGTCTGATTCAGTATCAGCAGCTTCATGTGAATCATATGACTAAAATTATAAAATTGCACCACTATTCAGTGGTCCACTAAGCATGCATCAGATGAGAGCCCTAGCAGTTTACAAGACAACACCAGTCTTAGAACTAGTAAGAGTTCATTTTGGAGATCGAGTCTGTCTCCAGCTCTTGGGCAAATAGTCTGGGCACAAAAAGAAAGATTCCTTCCTTCCTCCCTCCCTTCCTTCCTCCTTCCTTCCTTTCAATTTTTATTTTTATTTTTATTATAGTACAGCAGAGTGGATAAAAAGAACGAATACACCAAGTACATAAGAAGGGGTGAATACTGTTTTTCTTAGCAATCCTAATCCTAACACAGGTACAACTATGAAAAACCGCAGTAAACTAAGCCACCAAAACTGCCAAAACCTTAATTGGAAGACTGAACAAATACTTGCACATTAATGTGCAAAATTCAACCATAGGTTAAGAACTTATATTTAAGATCTTTTATGTTTTCCCAATCAAATTTGTCTATGTTTATTTTCTCAAGTATTGGATACCATTTGTCAAGGGGATTCAGTAGGTGACTTTCCACGTCCTCCAAGTTACCCCAGAGGGAGATTTTTTCTTGCAAAAAAAAATCCCATACTTTACACAACCACTGTTGCATTAAAGGGAGAGTGTTTGCTTTCCATTTACTCGCTATCGAAGTCTTGGCTTCAATTACTATAAGGTGGAGTTCTGTTACAAAAACCCTAATAGTGACATTACTCAACTCTCTTAACTGTGTCAGATTCCCAGTCAACTCACACTCTACACAGCCTTTCTTTTATGAAAGTTTATTGAAGAGTTTTGAGATGCTGCAAAGGTGACTTCTTTGTCAGGATTGGGGAGCAAATCTGTTGTATAACTAAACCCCACATTCCACACCTAAGAACCCAGACGAATACAGTGGTTCAACCAGCCATTGAAAACTCTTATCAACTTCAAGGACACTTTCACGTGAAAGTTCCTGAGGTGCTGCTTGGGAAAATGGTTACCAGCATTGCCTCCCTAGTCTACAAGCATTCACACAGTTACTCCCCCTCCCACAGGTTCTCTCCCTCCCACCAGGAATGTCAGTGAGGGTGAGCAATAAGCGGACAGCTGGATACATCTGCTATAGCTGGCAAAAGCAAGGGAGAAGGGAATGGGGGTATGGATTACAATAAGCAGGTTGGTAATGCCACAGGTACAGAGTACAATGGAGTCTGGCAAACTGGTCTAATCTCTGAGTGCTGTTCTTTCAATAAGACATTATTGGGGGGCAGGAGTCATACAGTATCATACTACAGTACTCCCAGAAAGCATGACTGCATTTGATGTGATTACCAGGGATTCCTTGCATTTCTTCTGTTAAGGTCAATGCATCTTAGGGGGAGCATGCCTCAACACCAAAACAAAGGGTTTGGGGCTTTTTCCCATCAAGATGCAGCCAACTTATGGCTGTGAAAGCTTACACTTTGAATAAAGCATTGTTGGTCTTAAAGGTGCCACTAGATTCAAACTTTCTTCTGCTGCTTCAGACCAACATGGCTACCCACCTGAATTTTTCTTTATGGCTACCCTGTCAGGTTTTCAAAGCAAGAGTAACGTAGGTGAGACCTGATAAGATTGGGCTAGCTTGGGCTGTCCAGATCAGAGCAAACAGGTACAGTATCCAAAACAGAGGCAGTGAGGTAACAAAATGGGAATGCAGGAATATAAAGCAAGAGAAAGTGAAGAACAGACAAATGAGACTGTAATCTTTTATGGCAGAAGAAATAGAGTCAAGATTAGAGACAGCATGCTATGAAAAAAAATAGCCAGATCTAAGATGTCACCAAGGAAATGAGTGGGGATAGGATATGAAAGGGTTAAAACAAAAGAATGTGTGAGAGAATGAACTCTTGCTCAGCAATAAGCTCTTGAGGTGATGTTGGACCATTATCCTACCTTGCCTCATAGTTCTGTTGTGAGGATTAGATGGGAAAATCTCATACATGCCATCCTGAGTTCCTTAGAACAGGGGTATCAAACATATGGCTTGCAGGCTAGATCTGGCCCCCACAGGGCTCAAATCCAGCCCTCGAGCAACTTCCTTTTCCAGCTTCCTATTTCAGGGCTACTACTGCAGCCCCTCCATAGCTTGCTTTTTTCTCAGCTCCCTCGGTGGCTCTTTGCTTCCTGCCTCTTGCCTCCCCCCCTACAGTTTCCTTAGTGGCTGCTTCCTGCTTCAAGTGGAAGAGATACAAAGAAAAGCCCCCCCACACACACACAGCTTCTGCTTCCTTCTCTGGGGCTGCTGTTCCTCTTTTGGGGAGGAAGGGAGGGGGAGGAGAGAAAGAGAGAGTGAAAAAAAACAAAGTTAGAGTCCCATGGCAGCTTTAAGACCAGTAAAGTTTTATTCCAGACATAAGCTTTTGTGTGCAAGCATACTTCTTACACTTCTTCAGAAGGAGGGAGGGTTAATGAATGGATGGATGAATTCTTCTGATGAGCACATCCTCTGATGAGGAAATTATTTTGGCTTATTCTTAAAAGGGTTTTTTTTTTAGATTAGATTTTTCTGTTCCTATCTGGATTTTATTTTCTTTCAAAAAGTCCCTTATTAGGAATTAGAACTCTTGGGATGTGATCACACTGGCGGCCATATCATGCCACCTCTAATTGTACTGGTTTAAAATGTTGTGGGGCATATCATCCAGACAGCATACCCTGCTGCAGGTTACCCATGTAGCTGTCCTCTGGTCAAGCATCCACTTTACTGCAGCACATCAGCCATGGAGCACACTGACCACTCATTTCTTAAAATGCAATTGGGCACATATGAGCTCATGTGCATATATATGTGCTCATGCATGTGCATATGTACTTATGTGCATGTGTGTTCATGCACAGATAGGCAAAAACTCAAAAAACACCACAGTTGCAGAAAGGAATCTGCAGGTTCAGACTGCCAATCCATTTTACGCACACTCCCCTGCATTCAGACATCTGGTCATGCACAATGAATGTGCGGGGAACCAAAAACACCACTTGGGATGTGGTGCCTTTTTAATCCATCTCCAAGTCATACTACAATGGGGTGAGTATGCCTGGGGAATGCCTGACAGATGTGGCTGTGTGACTGTGCCCATTTAATCCTGAGGGGAGGAGTGGCTATGTCAGGTCAAATTGTTCATGTGACCACACCCTTAGATTGGTCCTTATACCTTGGAGAGTGGAGTGATTTCAGATGCCAAATTATAATAGCACATATTGGTAATGAGATAGGAAAACTAGGTCTCAATTCAGTCACGGAGGATGCATTGTTTGAGTTTCATTATCAATTTTAACTCAGCAGTCTCTCTCTTTCTAATCTCCCTTTGAAATTCCTTTCTAAGAACACTGCTACCCTTAGGTCAGCAACTGAATGCTGTGGCTTCTAATGTCAGACTTATGTCCATTTATTCTTTACATCCTCCTGGACAGAATCCTCCTGGATGGAATTGAGACCTAGGTTTCCTGTCTCATTATCAAGGCTGGTAGATTCACACCTACTACACCTCTGCATATCACACATAATCCAATCAAGCCTGCTATTGTCATCCACCTGCTATCATCATTCGACATCTGAAATCACCTTATAATCTCCAGTACCTAATGTTACATCATATGGCACGCATGGCCTGGCCCAACAAAATGACATTTATATCAGATCCGGCCCTCATAACAAATGAGTTTGACACCTCTGCCTTAGATGACAGGCTAGATAGAAATGCGAGTAATAATAAAGGAAACTGAGTTCCTGGGGAAAACTTGAACCACTAGAGGCTTTGGCCTGGGCTATATGATACTTGTCACTAATGCTGATCATGTAAACATTAATCTGCACTACATGATATAAAATATTTTTAAAAATATTTTCCCACTGCAATGTGTTTTCCCATCCCCTCTCTCAGAGTTCCAAAGATTTCTTATCCCATAAATCATTGCTACCTTTCTAAAAGAAGTTGTAGAAGTTAGTACTTCAGGACAAACTATAGACAGCTAGATAGTCTGCATTCTTTCAAATGGTCTGCAGTCAAAATCCTATAGCCTGTAACTACTGAAAGCCTCATTGCCTGGAAACATAATGCAAACATTCAAATGCCTTGGGTCAAAAAACCACATGAAATCAATACACAAAATACACATAGTAAGTCTTATAAACAAACAAATGTGTCACATTAAAACAGACATCTCCCCATGATGATTGTGTCATTTAAAGTAGACCTTTGACTGGAATGACACATACAGTCCTCATTTTCAAATGATTTTTCTACTCAACATTTCTTACTGAAGGCAGATTAAGTGGCCATTGCTCATAAAACACTAAATTGGAGGGAGACTGTGATTTCTGAAGCACAAGAACTACCTATCTGTTTTCTTTAGAGCATTAATAATGAATGAATTAGAGTGGGGTGAATTATAATGTAACATTTATTTAGTAAGGGGTTTTTCTTTTTAAAAAATGTTCAATCCTAAGGGCTCACAGCAGGTAACAGAAATGTTGGACACCTGCCACTTTTACATTTAAAAGCAAAACCAAATAAATCAAATGGAGCATTTAGTAGAGTACAAAATACCTGTTTAAAATATAAATTAAAATGATCCCATTCTAATTTGACTCCATCTATTAAAAGCCAATCCAAATGAGAAAACTTTACTGTGATGTTAGTAAATGTTCAGACTCGGATAATGGCAAGTCTCTACAGGAGTTGCAAAGTTATGGAGCAGCCACCAAAAAAAAGTTTACAAATGTTCCTTCTTTGTGCACGGATGAAAGTCTTCCAAGTCCCTGCTCATACATCCAAAATATCCCTTCATGGAGCAGCCTCAGGGCCATAGTTGTGTGGAGAAAATAGAAGAATAAGAAGAGTTGGGTTTTATACCCCACTTTTTTCTACTCAAAGCAGCTTACAATCACTTTTCCTTCCTCTCCCCACAAGAGGTGCCTTGTGAGGCAGGTGAAGCTGAGAGAGTTCTGAGATAACTGCAACTGGCCCAAGGTCATGTGGAATAAAACCCGGTTTTCCAGATTAGAATCCACCACTCTTAACCACTACACCATGCTTCCCACAAACTCTTGTAGTGTAGGGATTCTTTCTATCTACTGAGAAGCTGCATGATCCTCTCAGCTCATATGTCACTTCCTCAGCATGACTGTGATCACAAATCTTTTTTCTGTCTGTGTGTGTTTAGCATGTATAAACCAGGCTTTAGTGCTGTGATATATGGTAGGTGGCAGTCTTAGTTTTGTAAGCATTGTTGCTTCTCTCCATTTCTCCTCTTTTGCTCAAACTTATGGAGGAAAGGACAATAAAGTTTAAAGCTTTGAAAGGGCATGGGAAGTGCACCAGCTTCTGCTCCACAAGACACCCTGACTCCAAACCATGCTCATTTTGAGAAGCCACAAATTAACAGTACAAGTTTTTGTTTTGTCAGAAGCTGGTGAAGACAGTCACCATCTTCAGCTTGTCAGCTGATTCAAACAAAGATTTCAGGTCCACTGCTTGTTTTCCTTTCATGTCTCTTCATTCCTTAATCTTAACCAAGTAGGGGATGAAGCAGTCTAGTTTTTTGGGGGAGTAATAAACTGCACCTGTGCATTTGATGACTTGGCAGTTTCAGCCAAAACTCTGAACAAAGCAAGGTCACTGAGGGGTTTTTTATTTTGTTTTGTTTTCTCAAAGACTTTCTTTCTAAAAACACAGCCTCTGACCAAAATAATAATGTTTTTACCAAGCTGACAGAGTGAAATAATTAGTTTGGCATTTTGTAGGGCTTTTGCTGCCCTGCTCTGAGTCACATGAGCTGCAAATTCTGGAGAGCAACAAGCAGAGGATGGAGGTGGGCTAGTGTTTTTCTTGGAATGCTACAAAGGGGCCAGTGTCCACTGGACATATCATATATATTTCTTCACCCTGCTCAATGTACAATTGCCTTTTGTGCCCTAGGAAAGAATTTCAATTAAGCTATAAACAGAAAAATCTGCTGAATGTGTTTTATATATACAGTTAACAGAATGAAATCACTCAGCATAAAGCTCTGAAACAAATGGAATTCAATCACTGCAAGGTAACGGCTATCATTTGTGGCCTTAGTTCTTAGGTGGGACATGGGAGACTTTATCAGATGCCAAAAATCACACTAGAAATCACCACACTCACTACAGATTTGGAAATAAGTGGAATAAATTGGCCACAACTTTATTGGTTACAGCTGTAAGAAGCATTGGCACAGCTTGGGTCCACCGGATCCGATGCATCAGCTGACCCGCTGTCAGCTGATGAACCCTGCCACCCAGCCAGCCGGCATGGGTGAAGACCGTGGAATGGCAAGTTGTTGGGGCTCACATGGACAACTGCCCCTTTGTGTTCCCCCTTGCCATCTGGCCATGAGGGCACTGCTGGTAGTCCCTGAGCATACTTGCTCCCATCAGCCCTCATGCCAAGACCCCTTAAGGTGGTCCCTATATCCGATGAATGGCACACAGGCCTATTCCCGTAAATAGATCAGGCCCCATACTGTTACCACCACAAGAGCTGGGCGGAGCCACTGTCCAACTCCCACCAATGCTCCTACAGTTGTAGCCAAGAGAATAGGGAATGCTGAACTACATGTGGCCAGATGTCCAAGCTCAAAGAGGACAGATAAGAGTAGGGGATGCATCAAAGTTCCAACCTGCCTGGCACAGTCTGCCTCGCTACATCTACCCTTCTAAAGTGGTCAGCGCAACGCCATGAACAACCTTCAATCCAGTCTGACCACAAAATACTGTCAGACCTCTCCACGTGCAAGCATGGCAGGTTGGCCAAAGCCTGGTGCCCAAGAGACACCCCCGTTTGGTCAGCCAGGCTTTTCTCCCCCAGCCGCAGCACCAAGCCAGTTTGATGAGCATGGATGTGATAGATGCTTAACTCCCACCGAGTGCTCTGTCGACCAGACTGACCAAAGCACATCCCTGGTTGGGAGCCCAACCCTGTGTCTTATGCCCATGCCACCACTCAGCAAGCCCAGTCGATGCCCATGCTGTGGCCACTGCAGCCCCCCAGCCAACCAAAGCATGGCCCTGTTGGGTGCTTCTGCCATAATGAGCATAGATTGATTGTACCCATAGCATAATCAGCTCTGTATCTGCGGACACCATCATCTGGGGACCAATGCTGCACCATATTACTGGGACTAAATAAGACATCATCAGCAACCAGCTGCCGAATGCCATCCTGCACCAGCCATAAGGTGGATACATATCTGCCCCAGATGTCATACACCTCCTTCTGCACCAGCTCCCATTGGCATAGGTACGTAGGAGGGCTGCCTGCCCAAATGCCCAATGCCAGGACAGTGGCCCTGTACCCACCTGTGTTGCTTCCATGTAACCGAAAAATATCATGGTAATAATGACCTGTTAGGTAGATCTTGGCACTTACCCCAGTTGTGTGGCATCACTGTTCTCCACAGTTATGACTGGGACCCTTACTGATCACTTCCCTGGAACTGAGCTAAACATTGTTAACAACCAGGGGTTTGCTTTTTTGTTTGTTTGTTTGTGTTTGGTGCCAAGAAAATCTTGCAGGGCGTCCACCTCCCAAAGTTCACTCAAGTCAACCCATTCTACACAGGTATACCCCTTGTAACCTACTTCTGAGGCTGCCCCTGCTATCTGATCTCCCCTTCCACTGATGCCTACACACCGAGCAGCGATGGGGAATCATACATGGGAGAAGTCAATTCCAGAACCTGGCTTCCCATGCCCAGGAAGTGGGGGAGCCTTTCTGTGAACATACACAGCATAACAAAGCCAGCATCTCATGACAAGGGAGTGGGGCAGAATTCTGCTGCGTGGACACAGCATGAACAGAGCCCCGAATCCCCAAGTAATTGGAAGCATGTAACTGGAAGGCCTCATCATTATAATTATTAAAAGTTTGGGCAGTTAGCTTGTTTGTTAGCCAGCCTCCTAGTGCATCCAGCCAGCCCCAACTCTGGGCTATAGTGAACCCTCATGGGAATGGAATTTGTAGTACTGTATCCAAACACACTCTAAAATGGACAACCTGCATATCAAGAAGAGGGCTGCAGTCAGGAGGTGTGAGCCTCCCACTGACCACCCCCGTGCCATGATCATCACCAGCACTCCCCTCGCAGCCATTGACTCCTGTGCCAAGCCCGGAAAACCCCACATCCCAGCAGCTGGGAAAGCCTCTGGCAAGCTGCTGCTGTCCTCCAAACGATAAGCAGAAAATGTAATGTTAGCAGGCAACCACATGATGCCCCACCCGGGTTTCCAACCTCCCCCAGGCATGAATTGTGCTGATGTTGTTGTTGTATTTGGCATCCAAGAATCTGACCCTCATGGAGGGACGACCCCACAGCACCACGAGGATGGCCGTATCCCTGCCCAGGCAGCCGATAACCTTTGGGTGTAATCACGGCGATCAGGAAACCCTTTCCCCTCAATGAAAACCCACTGCAGCAGGGTACTGTGAGACAGTTGAACAGGTTAAGCAGTGGCTGTACAAACCATGCCAAGAATGCCCATATGGATCCTGCCTTGGGTAGGGGGGTGGTGACCTATCCCCTATGCCCTGTGCATCTCTGTGGTCCACAGACCATCTAGCATATCTTTTGAAGGTGCAAGTGTCTGCAAAGCCACAGTCAGTGCCTCCCAGCCTACTGAGCTGCATGTCAAGTGAGTAGTCCAGCCAGAGGGACCTGGTCCAAAGCCCTCATGTAACCCATTCCCCTTGTCCAGATCTCTATGGCCTGGGGGGTGAGTCATGGACATTTGTGACCATCAGGTCCCCGCTGGGGATAGGAACATAAGAGAAGCCAACACTGGATCAGGCCAATGGCACATCCAGTCCAACACTCTGTAACACAGTGGCCAAAAATACCAGGTGCCATCGGGAGGTCCAGCAGCAGGGCCAGGACACCAGAAGCCCACTGCCACCCCCCCAGAACCAAGAACACAGAGCATCACATGCCCCAACCTGAGAGTTCATACCTTGTGGCCTGGAGGATTGGCCTCCCCCAGCAGTGCTCTTCCAAGTCATACCAAATTCCAAGGTGTGTTAATGTACAACAGACCCCACTCCCATCAGGTCGTGGCTGAGGTAGAAGGCTAACCTTGGAATCAGTTACAATTTGCCGAGGCCTCCCAGGCCCTCCAGCTAAAGGTTAGCATCCCTGCCAGCTGGAGGTTCCACCAAGTAACACACAATTCTAACAAGTAGTAGTGTTCTGACCAGCACCCACGTCTCTTCGGTCATTTGGCTAGACTGGAAAGTAGGCGTAATACCGGAGGCTGCCTGATCCTACCCCAAGGGCAGCATCCATACTGGCTGTGGCCCCACCAAGTCATATGTGACCCAATGAAAGTTGCCAGGTCCATCCTGGAGGTTGACTACCCTTCAACCCCCCCACCTGAACATTGAGGTTCCTAATAGCTGAAACCCTGCCATGTCCAAGAAAATGCCAACCAGGTGGCAATCAAAGCAATGCCCACCACCCAGAGGTTAGTACCTAGGCCCGTGGGGGCATGCTGGGGTGGACTGGCCAGCCTGGAGATCAGTTGTGTTTTTTTTAATAAAACTTTTATTAACAGGATATATTAACACGCTCCATATCTCAAAGTACTTTTGAATACATCCTTTTCATTTATCCCCTTCCCCCCCCGGCTTCCAGCAATGCTCCGCCCACTTATTGTTTCATTCAATATTCAGCAACAATAAAAACTTATCCCATATTCAATTCTTGCTTTAAAACATATTGATACATATAGTCTAACTCTTAGGTAACACTTTAACTAATTGTCAATCATTACTTTCTTTTTTCTATTCTTAATAGTTATCAAAGCAGAGTAACTTATTTCTTACATCCCAGTTTGTTTCGAGATAGTCTTTAAACTCTTTCCACTCTATAAAAAATTCTTCATCTTCTGTACCATTAAGCTTCTTTGTCAGTTTGTCCATTTCTGCCATAAAAAGCATCGTCTTTATCCAATCCCATTTTTCTGGTATTTTTTCTTGCTTCCAAAATTGGACAAAAGTCATTCTTGCTGTTGTAATCAGATACCACAACAATGTTCTTTTTGGGGGGTTTATCTCTTCCATTTTCAAACCCAAAAGTAACATTTCAGGTTGTTTTTTCAAGGTACACTTCAGAATCTTCTGAATTTCATTATGACTCTCTGTCCAATAGGCTACCGCTTTATCACAAGTCCACCACAAATGGTAAAATGAGCCTTCCTTTTTTTTTACACTTCCAACATTTGTTAGACATGTTCTCATTCATTTTAGCATTTTTTTTAGGTGTCATATACCACCTATACATCATTTTATAACAATTTTCTTTCACATTGACACATGTAGAAATTTTAATTGACTTTTTCCACAACCCCTCCCAAGTTGACATATCTATTTCTCTATTTACATTTATAGCCCATTTTACCATCTGTTCTTTTACAATCTCATCCTCAGTTTACCATTTTAATAAAACTTTATAAATTTTTGAAATCATTTTTTTCCCCTCTTCCGCCCACACATTTTCAATTTCATTATTCTCCTTCCTGAAGCCATATCTCTTTTTGTCAGCCTTAAATAAAGCATAAATCTGTCTGTAGTTTAACCAATTATATTCAAATTTCAGTTCCTCTCTAGCTCTCATCGCAAAGCTGTTCCCTTCTACCATCAAAATATCTCTATAAGGTATCCAATCTTCACCTTTATGTCTCGAAAGTGGTTTAATTACTTCAGCCAGTACTATCCATAGTGGTCTTGCATCAAAAAAAAAATCTTTTATATCTCATCCAGGTCATAAACAATGATCTTCTTATGAAGTGGTGTTTGAAAAATTTATCCATTTTGCATTTGTCATACCATAAATAAGCATGCCAACCAAATTTACGGTCATGTCCTCCTAATGCCAATGTTTTTCTATTGTCCAAATTAACCCATTGAGGCAACCAAGTCAAACACACCGCATCATGATACAGTCTAAAATTAGGAAGTTGGAATCCTCCTCTTTCCTTTGCAACACATAGAATCTTCATTTTAATGCTCGGTTTTCTTCCAGCCCAGACAAATTTTGAAATTTCTTTCTGCCATGAGTTCAATACTGTACAGTCCTTCACTATCGGAATCGTCTGAAATAAAAACATTAAACACAGTAAAATATTCATCTCAACCACCAAAATTCTTCCCATTAATGACAGATTCAAAGTGTCCCATTTTTTATATATCTTGTTGAATTTTACTCCAAATCTTTTCGTAGTTGTTCTTAAAAAGATCTATGTTCTTCATTGTCAACTCAATTCCTAAATATTTTGGGGTTTTTTACCACTTCACATTGTATTGATTCTTGCAATTCCTGCTGTTTCTCTTTTGTCATATTTTTGCACAACACCTTTGTTTTGTTCTTATTGACGTAAAATCCCACCAAATCTCCAAATTCCTTGATCTTTTCCATCAACAATGGTAAATTAGTTACTGGATCTTCAATCAAAAACATTATATCGTCCGCAAATGCCCTATATTTATACGTAAAACCTCTGATTGTAAGTCCCCTTATATCCTTATCTTCTCTTATCTTTGCCAACAGTACCTCCAAAACCCAGATAAACAATAAAGGGGATAGCGGGCAACCTTGCCTAGTCCCTTTTTGCACCTTGAAATAGTCTGTCATCTCTTTATTTATGTTTAACGATGCTTTCTGTTCTGAATTATATCTATGCCCTAATTATGTTTAAAAAGGACTGTCCAATATCCATTTTCTCCATCAGTTGAAACAAAGTCCCAATTTAAATTATCAAAGGCTTTCTCTGCATCTACAAATAGGAAAGCAACCTCCTTTTCTGGATGTTTATCATAATATTCAATAGCGTCTATCACTGTCCTTAGATTGTCCCTAATTTATCTATTTGGTAAAAAACCGGCTTGTTCTTCAGTTATAACGCCTTTCAAATAATTTTTCAGTCTTTCTGAAATTATTTTGGCAAACAACTTATAGTCATTATTAAATAAAGAAATTGGTCTGTAATTCTTAACATCTGTTAAGTCCTGTCCCTTTGGTATGAGTGATATGTTGGCTTCCTTCCATGTCTCAGGTATCACTTTAGTTGCCTGTATCTCATTTGCTAGAAGTTCCAACGTTGGGGTTAGTTCCTCTTTTAACTTTTTATAAAATTTCACTGTAAATCCATCTGGGCCTGGAGCTTTCCAAAATTTAGCATCTTCTATTGCCTTATGAACTTCTTCTTTTTGGATTGGACCATTCAACATTTCCTTAATTTTTATTCCAATCTTTGGAATTTCTACCATGTCCAATTTTTTTTCAGAGTCTATATTCTTTTTTTGAAATAACTTCGCATAATACTTAAAAAAAACTTTTTAAACCATTCATATCCACAATTTCTTTACCTTCTTCAATGATCTTGTTTATTAACCTTTTCTCTCTTCGATTTTTCAATTGCCATGCCAGAAATTTTCCTGGTTTATTTGCTCCTTCAAAGGATTTTTGTTGTAATTTCTTTAAGTTCCAATAAAGTTCCCGATTAAGTATCATGTTCAATTGCTCTTGTAAAATTTGAATTTCTTTAATAATTTTCTTTTTTCCAGGTCTCTTCTTCAATTCTTTTTCTTTTTGCTGAATTCTTTCTTGCATCTCCTTTTGCTGCTTTATATTCTGTTTCTTATCCGCCACGTTCAATGATATAAGTAATCCTCTCATCACAGCCTTGTATGTATCCCAAACAGTCTGTATTTTAACATTTTGATTCAAATTCAATTGAAAAAATGACTGAGTCTCCTTACGTAATATCTCAATTATTTTCTTCTTATCCAATAGATCTTCATTTATTCTCCAATGAAACTGTTTAGCTTTTTCTTTTAACATCCAAATCACCGGGTTGTGATCAGAATTAGTCTTTGGTAAAATTTCCACTTTCTGGGTTTTTAACACCATTTCACCTGACATCCAAATCACATCTATTCTGGAAAAAGAATTGTGACGATTGGAATAAAAAGTAAAGTCTTTAACTTTAGGATGCCATTTTCTCCAAACATCTTCTAGTTTCTCTTGTTCCATCAATTTAAAGAAATTTTTTGGTAATTTCCCAACCTTCTCATCCTTCTTTTCAGATTTCCTGTCCAATTTATTATTAACTGTACCATTAAAATGCCAAAATTAACTGCTCATAATTCACTTGATCCAATTCATTCGTCAAGTCTTTAAAAAAAATTTCTTTAGCTCCATTAGGCACATACAAGTTAACTACCAAAGTCTTTTTCTGAAGCATTGTAATTTCCACTCCAATATATCTCCCATCTTTATCACTAAAAATTTGTTTTGGGTCCAATTCTTTGTTTACATAGGTCACAACTCCCTTATTTTTTCTTCTGCCAGTGAATAAAATTCTTCTCCTAATTTTTTGTTAATCAAATACTTATTGTCCCGTTTTCTAATATGAGTTTCTTGCAAGCAGATAATATTAGCCTTTTGTTTTTGCAACCAATAATTTACTAATTTTCTTTTAGAGGGTGAATTAAGTCTGTTTACATTCCACTATAACAATTTGTAATCCATCATGTCTTGACTTTAAATATCTCCAAAATCTTCTACATTTTCTGCTTTGAACCTATACATATCTCCCAGAGTCTTGATCGTATGTCTCTTTGCATTGTAGGTAAAAGACAGACTATATGGTATTTCCCATCTAAACCTGATTGTTAGCTGCTTCAATTTGTCTACCAGCTTTTTATATTTCTTTCTTTCTTGCAAGATCATTCTTGGGAGTTCTCTCATTATTATAATCTTTTTGCCATCGATTTCCAATGGTTGTGAAAATTGTTTTTTGAAAGTATCCTCCTCCATCTTCCTTGTTACAAATTGCACAATAACATCTTTTGACAAGTTCTTTCTCTGAGCATATGCTGAATTTACTCTATAAATCAAGTCAAAATCAGACTCCAATTCTCCTTGATCTTCTCCCAGATACTCTGTCAAAGCAGTCGTCACTATCATACGTATATCTTTATCTGCCTTTTCTTCAATCCCTCTTAGCCTCAGAAGGTTTAACATCGCTCTATACTCCATCAATGCCTCCAATTTATGATTTTCATGAAGAGTTGTTTCCATTTTTTTGTCTATATCTTGTGTTTTTTGCTCTAATTCGGTCGATTTTAATACCAGACCTTGCACTTGGCTCTTTGTGTCTGCCACTTCTTTTGTAATTACCGCCACCTCTGCTACAACCAATTCTTTGAGAACTATCACATTCTTTTCTTGGGCTTCTTATAACTGCTCCAGCTGTTTTTCCATTTTCTTTTCTAACTGTTGTTCTATCTGTTTCACCAATCCTTGAATCGCCTCCAGCATTCTCTTTTCCATTGACTCCATTGCAGCTTGCCACTCTCTTTTTTCCTTCCCTGCCATACTTGGACTCACGGACGAAGCGGCCCTTTGTCGCTGTTTTGAAGTTTCTAAGATTAGTCCAAATTCATATATTCCGGGTCCTCTTTTTGTCTTCTCTTGAATTGTTGCCTTTTCGCCACTCTTTTGAAGCAATTCCAGTGATAAAATTCGATTTTAAAGTTCAGTCCTCCTAAAAATGGCTGGCGCAATTTCTCTAAGGTTTTTTGGCTAGAGTAGGCTCTTCTTGAACTTCCTGTTTCCTGTCTGCCTCAAAATCCTTCCTACCGGAAACTTCGTTCCGCTGCTTTTATAGACCTCTGGAAGCCACTCTAGTCCTTATACACAGTACTTGCCGGACACAGATAGTTGCAACACCTTAGTCTCATGATTTCTCTCATTAGTTTCAGTCTTAGATTCTGCTCCAGCTCTTTCTAACCGCAGTTTGATGAGCTCTTTTTAAATCCACGATGCACAGATTATTTTTTTATCAGTTTTATGTGCTTAACCGTCTGCTTCAATTTTCACTAGAACTTCATTCTCTCTTGACGTGCGCCGATCCTCCGGGTGCAGCAGTTGTGAGCTGGCATGGCTTGCAAGTGCATCCCCCACCACTGTTCTGGTGTTCTGCAGCCTGATGCGGCTCGCAGCGATCCACCGGTTGCTGCAGGTGACAGCTGGCTTGGGTGTGCATCCCCCACAACGTTCTGGCACTCTGCGGCCAATGTGGCATGGAGCAGGCAGGGGGTGGTGCAGGAAGCATGTGGTTCATGGCCTTCCCCTGGCTTCTGGGAGAAAAAGGTAACTGGATGGGGGAGTGCCAGTTGCCAGTGCGGCCAACACACACAATCTCCTGCCTGGCAGTTGAGGCCTCTGCAGCCTTGTGGGGCAGGTGTAGGTGGCGCCAGGGAGCCCCTGGCTCACAGGATCACTACCGGGGCTTAGTGCCTGATGTGGACTCCTGCTGGCCTTGTGATAGTGGCCAGCGGGGGGAGGGGAGCCTCCCTCCAGATGGGCACCAATCCAGCAGTCGCTGCATTGGGGGACTGGTGCTGGTGCAGCTTGCGCAGGCATCCCCCTGCCGCTGTTCTGGCACTCTGCAGTCAGATGCAGAGGAAGCGGAGGGCCGGTGTGGTGAGCATATGGCTTGACATAGGGGGAACCCTGCCCAATGGCCAGGCACTTGATCAGGTCATTTTACCCCCCCTCATGAGCGGCTCCCAGCCCCCCTGGTCCCAGGTTTTCCTCTTATAATGGGCGGCAGACACAGCTGGGCTGGGGGGGTCCTGCCTCAGTGCATGTTGCTACTACAGTGCTTGTGCAGCCCGGGGGCACTCATCCTAGCATGGGCTGGGATGGCCCGGGAGCCCAACAGGGTTGGCAGTGGGGATAATTTTGGTCCAGCAGCTGGTCACCCACCGGGCATGGTGGGGCAGGCTGTGTGCCACAGGGCAGGCACAGCTGTGGGACCACATGCCCCAGTGGGGAGCTAGGAGGCATGTCCTTCACCCTGGCATTACGTCTTGTCATGGCTCAGCTGTCCCCACAGGGGCATTCCAGCTGCCTGGGCCTGGTCTGGTGCATCTAGGACTATAGGCTTCGTCAGAGGTCAGCAGTTGGCAAGGAGCCGCCAGCTGGGGGGGAGTAAGGGCAAGCAGGAGCTCCCTCCCCTCAGCGTCCACTCTGCCTGTTGTGTTCTGACTTATGAACCAGCTCTATCTTTTCTTATGTTAAGCTTGAGTCATGCAAAGGATCATAAGCATCAACATTCCCATTGGTTGCTTTATGTGAAACCTTGTACATAACCAATCAGAACTGAAAGTAACCTTATGGAGGGAACAGACCTCATTGGTCTTTATCCCTAAATCCCTATTTGATGTTAACTGAAGTATGGGCGTGGTTTTGACAGCCTGGATTATTTAAAAAGGCAGCTGTGCTCCACTGTTTTGTGTGTGTTGTTCGATCATCTTGTTTGCTGTTATAATAAAGCTGAAATCACTTGTTGAAATCACTCTCTTGTTAAGTCTCATACTTAACAATTGGCAATGAGGATGGGATACTAACAGCAGGTAGGCAGCCCTGCTGAACCGACGCGAGAACGGCAGATGAAGACACACACCCGGCTGTGCCAGCTGAAGCACCACCCACTGCAGTGGCCATACAACCAGCTGCTATGGCCATCAACCCAGCATTTGAGGCCTTCAAATACCAGCATGGAGGACTGGGACTCTTACCTGGCACAGTTCAAGTTCCACCTCCAGGTGAATCAAATTACAGATGTGGTGCAGGAGAAGGCAACCCTCCTTAGCTCCTGCGTCAAGGCTGTTTTCAATGTCGCCTGGTCCCTGGTAGCTCCAACTGAGCTCAGCACGGCTTCGTTCGAAGACATCATGAGCAAGTTGAAGGGCCATTTCTTGCCTCAGCTGTCCAAAATCACTTGTAGGCACGCCTTCTACAAATGTAGTCAGGGGCCAACAGAATCCATAGCTGAGTACATCACTGCCCTGAGGAAGGCTGCCCGGCCGTGCAATTTCACCAACTTTGAGGAGGCCCTCCTTGATCATCTCTTATGCAGCCTACGAGACAAGCATCTGCAGCAGCGCCTGTTTGCCAGAACCGAGCTGACCTACACCGTGGCGTATGCCGAGGCCGTCGCTGCCGAGGTTGCTGAAAGGGTCAACGCGTGAAGTCTGTCAGCGCCAGGTTCTAAGTGGGAAGGAGCAGTCAGTGCACCAGCAGTCGACCAGTGAATCTGAGGGAGAGGCTGATGATGTTTGCAGGACGCAAGCTGCACGCCCTTTGCAGACCCCACCGAAGACTGCCGTGGTGTTCCTGTGCTGGTTGTAGCAGCAAGCATGAGAGGGATCACTGCTGGGCAAGGGAAATCATGTGCCATTCCTGTGGCAAGCGGGGTCATCTGGCACGGGTCTGCTGAGCCACAAAGAAATCTCCACCATCCTCTCCACATGCAAAGCTTCAGGTTTGTGTGCAGGATGGTGACGGAATGGCCGATTGCTCCAAACCGACACCTGTAACTGCCCATCAACGGTCCTGACCACCGGAGCCAAGCCAAGCAGAAAGATCCCTGCACAATGGATGTGGATTCTGGATCGTCCATCACAGTCATCTCGATGCAGGCATGGCAGGATTTATTTCTGCAGAGGAGTCGCCGCCATTTGACACCGGTCTCAACCCACCTGACCAACTTCCAGGGCAGATGCATTCCTCTAGCAGGGAGGGTGAGTTCTGAGGTAGAGTTCAAGGATCGGAAGGCAATGCTACCACTCCTGGTTGCCAAGGGTGAGAGGGTCAGCTTATTGGGCCTGGATTGGTTTGAGGCCCTTGGCATTGCCATAACCGGTGTAAACCAGACATGTCTGAGTAAAGGGGAATGTCTGTATGACGAGTTTCCTGAGGTTTTTGGTGGAGGGCTTGGTCGGTATACGGGGCCCCCGGTAACCTTCGACCTAGACCCCTCTGTTCATCCTGTCAGGTTAAAATATCAGAAGGTGCCTCTTGCTTCGAAAGCAAAGATAGAGGCTGAGCTTGATAAGCTCATGGCACAAGGTATTCTCGAACTGGTTCCATATGCGAAATGGGAAACACCAATTGTAACTCCTATAAAACCCGAAGGCTCTGTACAAATTTGCGCCAATTATAAGTGTATGCTAAACCGGGCTCTGCAACAGCACTCCTACCCAGTTCCAATTATTAGCCATGTGTTGGCGTCTCTGGGAGGAGGAAAGGTTTTTGTGAAATTAGATCTTGTGCAAGCGTACCAACAGTTCCCAGTGGACGACTCAGCTGCTGAGGCGCAAACTATTGTGACACGCAGGGGTGCATTCAGAGTAAAATGGTTACAGTTTGGTGTTAACGTGGCCCCTAGACTCATGGAAGGACTACTCAGGGGGTTGCCAGGGGTCATTCTTTATTTTGATGACGTTTTAATCACTGGGGCTACTGAGAGTGAACTAATGGCTCGATTATGAGTGATATTGGGCCGGTTCAGGGAGGCTGGCCTGAAGGTAAAACGCTCAAAGTGCTGTATTGGGGTGAAACAGGTTGAATTCTTAGGATTCCTGATTGATGTGGATGGTATTCACCCCACAGCTGATAAGGTTTCCACCATTCAAAATGCCTCCCCACCGAGGTCGAAAAAAAGCTGCAATCATTTTTAGTAATCCTGAATTTCTGTCATTCATTTCTGCCACACAAAGCGTCAGTGGCAGAACCGCTACATGCACTCCTTCATAAAAATGTATGGTGGGAATGGGGTGAGAAACAGAAGCAGGCTTTTGCTGCTGTCAAAGAGCTGTTATCCTCGAGAGCCATGTTAACTCATTTCGATGAGTCTAAACTGTTGGTACTGGCCGCCAACGCGTCCTCTTACGGGGTGGGCGCTGTATAGAGTCATGTAATGCCGGATGGCACTGAGGCACTGATCACCTATTACTCGCGGTCTCTGACAGCCACAGAAAAAAACTATGCCCAAATAGACAAGGAGGGCCTCGCCCTCATCGCCGGAATAAAGTTCCATGACTTTGTGTACGTCCGCAGGTTCCTCCTTGTCACAGACCACAAACTGCTGTTGGGCCTTTTTGCCCCGGACCGCCAAACACCAAACATTTTGTTACCACGCATGCTGCGTTGGGCGGTGTTTTTGGCAGCCTATGACTTTGATCTTGAGCACCGGCCTGGTAAGGCCATCGGGCACACTGATGCCCTCAGCTGCTGCCCCCCTCTAGTATCAGACTCTGACCCTGATCCAGACTTGGACATCCTTGCCATTGATGAACTGCCACAAGCCCCAGTCACCTCTTCACTCATTGCCGCTTCGATGGCTAAGGACTCTGTTCTCATCCGTGTCCTTAATTGGGCACGGAGGGGGTGGCCAGCGGGAAAAGTTGAGTCTGACTTTAAACCTTACTGTTCACAGCAAAATGAACTGTCAGTGTGTAAAGGGTGCTTGCTCTGGGGGAATCAGGTTATGGTTCCACCCAAACTGCGGGAAAGAGTTTTGGAGGCTCTACATTCTGGTCATCTGGGCATTGTACATATGAAAGACCTTGCCAGGGGATATGTTTGGTGGCCCAAAATGGAGGATGACATTGAAGGGTGGGTCAAAGGGCGTATGGTCTGCCAGCAATCGAGACCAGAACCTCCACCAGCTCCTGTTGTGCCCTGGGAGAAGACACGGAAACCGTGGTCATGCCTCCATATCAATTTTGCGGGGCCTTTTCAAGGACAAATGTTTTTAGTTATTGTTGATTCATTTTCTAAGTGGTTGGAGGTGGTACATATGCACTCTATGAGTGCCACTTCTGTAATTAATGTGCTGCGCCGACTTATTGCCACACACGGACTGCCAGACATTTTGAGTCTGACAACAGGCCCCAATTCACCTCGGGGAAGTTTGCCAGATTCCTAGAGGATAACATGATCTGCCATGTAACTTTGGCTCTGTTTCGCCTGCCTTAAACAGGCAAGCTGAACGAATGGTGCAATGGGCAAAGGAGGCTCTTAAGCACCTGCCAAGTGGGGACTGGGGGCAAAAGTTAGCCTCATACCTCTTGAGGCAACACATTACACCCTGCGCAGCCATGGGGAGGAGCCCCACTGAACTTCTTTTGGGCCGCAAGCTTATCACCCTGCTTAACCAGCTCTATCCATACTTAAATGAGTTCAAGCCCCAGCAGGCTGAGGTCCTGGGAAAGGTGCGAACATTCAATTGCAGGGACAAAGTGTTCGCAAGGAACTATGCAGAGGGTTACTTATGGCTTCCCATCATAATCACAATGGTCTTGGGCTCCCACATGTATGTGGCACAGCTTCTTGACGGAAGAAAAATACGGCGCCACATAGACCAACTCAGGGAACAGTGGGCTGACTCAAGCCTTGAGTCCAGCCCAGAACCTGTGCAGGTCCCCGACGAGCAGCAAGGGCCTCTGTTCAAGGAGGTAAGTACTGCTGAGCCCAAGACGGGCCAGGAGTTTGGGCAGATCCCAACTCCTGAAACCAGTCACTCTGAACTTGACTCCCCAGTCTCACTGGACAGTGAGTCCACCAGGGCCCCTGGCAGTTTTGTTGTTCCATCACCACAGGAGCAAAGACCTCTGCGAAGGTCTCAGCGTAATCGTTGTGCCCCCTCCTAACTAAAGGACTATATTTGGAACAGGAATGTCTCATCTTAGGGGGGAGGAATTGTTGTGTTCTGACTCATGAACCAGCTCTATCTTTTCCTATGTTAAGTTTGAGTCATGCAAAGGATCGTAAGCATCGACAATCCCATTGGTTGCTTTATGTGAAACCTTGTACATAACCAATCAGAACTGTGTAACTTTATGGAGTGAACAGAACTCATTGGTCTTTATCCCTCAGTCCCTATTGGATGTTAACTGAAGTATGGGTGTGGTTTTGACAGCCCGGATTATTTAAAAAGGGAGCTGTGCTCCACTGTTTTGTGTGTGTTGTTCGATCGTCTTGTTTGCTGTTATAATAAAAATGGAAATCACTCTCTTGTTAAGTCTCGTACTTAACACTGTCCTGCTAGGGCTGGCCCTCCTGGACCTAGCCAGTTCAGTAATCACAGTTCAGTGGCGCTCACCATACATCTCAATGGTGGTGGCGTTGTACATCACAGACCAAAAATTGGCTCCTTTCAGTGCTTTCACATTTCAATACCCCCTATCGCACTGTGGGGTAAAGGGGGGAAGACATAGAGGGGTAGATGGATGGCTGGATAGGTAGGTAGGTAGATGGCTGGTTAGGTAGGGAGGTAGATAGATAGATAGATAGATAGATAGATAGATAGATAGATAGATAGATAGATAGATAGATAGACAGACAGATAGATAGACAGACAGACAGACAGACAGACAGACAGACGATAGATAGATAGATAGATAGATAGATAGATAGATAGATAGATAGATAGATAGATAGATAGATAGATAGATAGATAGATAGATAGATAGATAGATAGATGGACAGACGGACAGACGGACAGACGGACAGACGGACAGACGGACAGACGGACAGATGGGCAGGGGCTGCCCATCCTCAAACGGACAGCAGTGGGTTTTGGGGACCATCAGATGTCTTTACCCCATGTCAAAACATGCCTTTGGCTTCTGCTGGGGCTGGCATCTGGCTGGTGTGAGCACATCTCAACAGGCACCAGCTGTCCATGCTGAGCCTCCTCCTTTTGCCTTGTGAACAGCCTGCAGGGGCATGGAATATCTTGACAGATCTGGGAACAGAGTTTATGACTGGTGTTCCCTCTAAGCTGTGTTAGTGGGTCCTTGCTCAAGGGTTGTCTTTTCGCCCCTTGGCTCACACATTTTTGTCTTAGCTCAGAAAGGATGGCTCCAGGGCATGATAAGTAATACAGTAGCTGGAGCGCTTGCTCACAGCTTTCATGCCAGGAGCTTGCAGGGTGCACTTTTGCTCACATTACTCCACAACTTGAGGGAGTTTTGTTTATGGTCATGCATGGTCAGCATGACAGATCAAGGAATTATGGGTTATTCCAGAGCTGCACTGCACAGGCCCCTAGCAGGCCTGCAGACCTTTGTTTCTAACATTCACATTGTAATCCCCTGTTTTCCAGTATCTCCTCCTGGCATTGGGGTGCGTGATGCACTCGACCTTCTCCTAGGGGACACAGTGGTGGCTCCCTTCCAGTTGTGGCTCCCTTCACATCGTAAGCAGTCACTGGTTTGTGAGCCAGAGACCGTGGGAGTCACTCCTGATCTCTGGGCTGGCTGGCAGATCCGGCTCTAGCTGGCAGGTCCAGCTCCAGCCTTTGGAGGGGGAGTTTTGTTTGCTTGCTGATGCATGTAAGGCTTGCTTATACCTCAGCAGCTCCATAGATAGTGGGATGCCACCCTCCAGGTGGGGGCCCAGGGACATCAGGGTTTGCAACTGATCTCTGGAATGGACATCCAGCCCAGACACCATCATTCTGTTGAGCATCAGCATTCAGTAGCAACAGTGTGGGAGGGATGCCGATCTCCTGGCAGGTCCCAGAGGCCACGGGAGTTGCAGCTGGTTTCCAGGGTAGCTGGCTAGTCCAGGCATCAGTCCAGTTACAAACCTGAAGGATGGGCAGTGGTTGGCATGCCACTAAGCCTTGGAATCTCATGCATCTTGGAGTTCCACCACCAGGAGGCTGCCAATGTGTGGAGAGGACCTGGGGATCTTTGGAATCACAACTGATCTCCAGGCTGGGGGCTTCCGGTCGGAGTAAAATGGTGAACTGATGCACCTTGCAATCGTGCAGGGTGGACGGTGGCTTCTTCCGACAGTTTGGGCATTTATATTGCCCAACGCAGCCTCCCCCAGGCAAGGGGTCAAGAAGCAAGCATCGAGGTCCAAGTGAGAGTTGAGATTGGCGTGTATAAGTCTCGAAGGAGGCTTATTTACACTTTGATCCCCTCTCAGAAGCGGGCGTATGCAAGAGAGCACTAAAAAAGCCAACCGTGCTGGGAATCCAGCTCAAATTCGTCATTTCCTGACTTCTTAAGAGAGAAGATCAATTGGAATGCGAAAAGAAGCAATGTGAAACCCCAAGATAAACATGCAAGGTAGCAGAAGTATTTTGCTTACCAGAATGAAGTTCTAGTGAAAATTGAAGCAGACGGTTAAGTGCATAAGACTTATAAAAAAATAATCTGTGCATCGTGGATTTAAAAAGAGCTCGTCAAACTGCTAAATTAGTGAAAAATTGACTTTGTTTAACATTCCTGTGGTTGTGAAAAGATAGAGAGCGGAGTCAGAGACCGAAACTGACAGGAAAGATCGTGAGACTGGGAAAGAGAGGTATTGCAGGCAATTGTTTCCAGCTGGAACTGTGACTAGGGAATCAAGAAAGAAGGCTAGAGCGGACCCTGGAGGACAAGCTGCAATCGATGCAATGGAAAAGAGAATGATGGAGGCAATTCAAAGACTGGTAAAACAGATAGAGCAACAGTTGGAGAAACAAATGGAAAAACAGTTGGAGCAGCTGGAGGAAGTACAAGAGAAGAATGTGGTGGCAATGAAGGAATTGGTTATAGCAGAGGTGGCAGAAATTAAAAAAGAAGTGGCAGACATGAATAATCAAGTTCAAGGTCTGGCAGTAAAATCGACAGAATTGGAGCAAATATCACAAGTCATAGATAAAAAAATGGAAACAACATTATAAGACAATCGGAGACTGAAGTCAATGATGGAATACAGAGCAATGTTAAACCATCTGAGGCTAAGAGGGATTGAGGAAACAACGGACATACGTTCGGTGGTAATGACAGCATTGACAGAGTATTTGGGAGAAGATCAAGGAGAGCTGGATTCTGATTTTGATTTAATTTATAGAGTGAACTCAGCATATGCTCAAAGAAAGAAACTACCAAGAGACATGATTGTACAACTGGTAACAAGGAAGATGAAAGAGGATATTTTTAAGAAACAGTTTACACAACCCTTGGAGATTGATGGCAAAAAGATAATGATAATGAGAGAACTCCCAAGAATGATTTTACAAGATAGAAAGAAATACAAGAAGTTGGTTGACAAGTTGAAGTAGTTTAACATCAGGTTCAGATGGGAAATACCACAAGGTCTGTCTTTTACCTATCATACATTAAGATATATGATTCAGACACTAGAAGAAATGCATAGGTTCAAGGCAGATAATTTAGAAGACTTTGGAGATATATAAGACAAGACACGATGGATTACAAATTTTTATCATGGAATGTAAATGGACTTAATTCACCCACTAAAAGAAAGGTAGTAAAATATTGGTTGGAAAGACAAAAATGTAATATTATTGAAGAAGAATACAAGAAACCCATATTAAAAAACGGGACAGTAAGTATTTGATCAATAAAAAATTAGGAGAAGAGTTTTATTCATTGGCAGAGAAAAAAAACAAAGGAGTTGTGACTTATGTAAAAAAAGAATTCGATCCAAAAGAATTTTTAGGGATAAAGATGGGAGATATATTGGAATGGAAATTACAATGCTTCAGAAAAAAACATTGGTGGTTAACTTATATGCGCCTAATGGAGCAAAAGAATTTTTTTTAAAAAAGATCAGATGAAGGAATTGGACCAAGTGAATTACGATCAGATAATCCTGGCTGGAGACTTTAATGGTACTGTAAATAACAAATTGGACAGGAAATCAAAAACTATTGATGAAAAGATCGGAAAATTACCAAAAGTTTTCTTTAAACTGATGGAGCAAGAGAAATTGGAAGATGTGTGGAGAAAATGGAACCCTAGAGTTAAGGACTTTACTTTTTATTCCAATCAACATAATTCATTTTCCAGGATTGACATGATCTGGATGTCTGGAGATATCGCATTAAAAATGCAAAAAGTGGAGATTTTACCAAAGACTAATTCTGATCATAATCCGTTGATATGGATGTTAAAAGAAAAGGTTAAGCAGTTTCAGTGGAGAATAAACGAAGATTTATTAGATAAGAAAAAAACAATTGAGATATTGCGTAAAGAAACCCAGACATTTTTTCAAATGAATTTAAACCAAAATGTGAAAATACAGACTGTCTGGGATGCGTATAATGCCGTAATGAGAGGAGTACTTATATCGTTAAATGCAACTGACAGGAAACAAAGTATGAAGCAACAAAATGATTTGCAAGAAAAGATCCAGCAAAAAGAAAAAGAACTAAAGAAAAGACCAGGGAAAAAGAAAATTATTAAAGAGATACAAATTTTACAAGAACAATTGAATGTGATACTTAATCGGGAACTGTATTGGAATTTAAAGAAATTGCAACAAAAATCTTTTGAAGGAGCAAATAAGCCAGAAAAGTATTTGGCATGGCAACTAAAAAATCAAAGAGAAAAAAGGTTAATAAGCAAAATAATTGAAGAAAATAAAGAAACTGTGGATATGAATGGTTTAAAAAGAGGTTTTTTTAAATACTATGCGAAATTATTTCAGAAAAAGAAGATAGACCCGGAAAAAAATAAAGAATATTTGGACAAAGTAGAAATTCCAAAGGTAGAAGCAAAGATTAAGGATATGTTAAACAGTCCAATTCAAAAAGAAGAAATCTATAATGCGATAGACGATGCAAAGTTGGGGAAAGCTCCAGGTCCAGAGGAGGAACTGACCCCAATTTTGGAACTTTTATCAAATGACATACAGGAGACTAAATTAATACCAGAGACGTGGAAAGAAGCCAATATATCACTCATACCAAAAGAAGGACAAGATCTAACAGACATAAAAAATTACAGACCAATTTCTCTTCTTAATAATGATTATAAATTGTTTGCCAAAATAATTTCAGAAAGATTGAAGAATTATTTGAAAGATGTTATAACTGAAGAACAAGCCGGTTTTTTACCGAATAGATAAATCAGAGACAATCTAAGAATGGTGATAGATGCAATTGAGTATTATGATAAACACCCAGAAAAAGAGGTTGCTTTTCTATTTGTAGATGCTGAAAAAGCCTTTGACAATTTAAATTGGGATTTTATGTTCCAAGTGATGGAGAAAATGGACACTGGACAGCCCTTTTTAAACGTAATTAGGGCGATATACTCAGAACAAAAAGGATCATTGAATGTAAATAAAGAAATGACAAATCATTTTAAGGTTCAAAAAGGGACCAGACAAGGTTGTCCGTTATCCCCTTTATTGTTTATTTGGATTTTGGAGGTTCTGTTGGGGAAGATAAGAGAGGAAAATTGGAGGTTTCATGTATAAATATAGGGCATTTGCGGACGATGTAATGTTTTTGGTTGAAGAGCCAATAAATAATCTACCATTGTTGATGGAAAAGATTAAGGAATTTGGAGACCTGGCTGGATTTTATGTGAACAAGAATAAAACAAAGGTGTTATGTAATAATATGATGAAAGGAAAGCAACTAGAATTGCAAGAAAAAATACAATGTGAAGTGGTTAAAAAAACAAAATACTTAGGAACTGAGTTGACAATGAAAAACATAGATCTTTTTAAGAACAACTATAAAAAGATCTGGAGTAAAATTCAACAGGATATAAAAAAATGGGACACTTTGAACTTGTCATTATTGGGAAGAATATCGGTAGTCAAGATTAACGTTTTACCTCGTTTGATGTTTTTATTTCAGACTATTCCAATAGTAAAAGAGTGCAAGGTGTTGAACTTATGGCAGAAAGAAATATCAAAATTTGTATGGGCAGGAAGAAACCGAGGATTAAAATGAAGATTCTATGTGATGCAAAGGAGAGAGGAGGATTTCAACTACCTAATTTTAGACTCTATCATGATGCGGTGTGCCTATCTTGGTTAGAATAATGGATTAATCTAGACAATAGAAAAATGTTAGCGCTGGAAGGACATGATCGTAAATTTGGCTGGCATGCCTATTTATGGTATGAAAAAGCCAAAATGGACAATTTTTTTAAACACCATTTTATAAAAAGATCACTATTCGGGACTTGGATGAGGTATAAAAGATTTTTTTTCGAAGCAAGACCACTATGGATAGTACCGGCAGAAGTAATTAAACCACTTTCAAGGCATAAAGGTGATGATTGGATACCCTATAGAGACATTTTAAAAGCAGAAGGGAATAGCTTTGTGATGAGAGCCAGAGAGGAACTAGACTTTGAATATGATTGGTTAAATTATAGACAGATTCATGATTTATTTAAGACTGACAAAAAGAGGTATGGTTTCAGGAGGGAAAATAATGAAATTGAAGGTGTATGGGCAGAGAAAGGGAAAAAAGTGATTCCAAAAATTTATAAGGTTTTGTTAAAATGGTATACAGAGGATGAAATGGTAAAAGAACAAATGATAAAATGGGCTATGTCAGAGAGGGTATACAGTCCAGTAAGACTGAGAAAATTAGTCCCTCAATAGTCAAAGGGCTGGGGGTCCCTGTGCAGAAACTGCCTGAACCATTGATTTTTACCCAGATGAATGGCTCTCCCATGATGGAGCAGTGTAAATATCAGACTGTCCCTCTAATCATGGTAACAGGGACCCACTGGAAGCAATGAGCCTTTGATATTAACCCCAATGGCCCACTTCTCCATGGTGATAAGAAGCCCTTGATTGGGAGCCCATAACCCTAGCTTGTCTGGCTAAGGAGGAGTTGAACTCTATCCCCATGGACTACAGAGATCTGGCCAGAGTGTTTGAGGAGGAAGAGGCTGATGAGCTACCTCCCCATTGCAATACTGACTGTGCCATTGAAATATTGCAAGGGCATAAACTGACAAAAGGGAAGCTGTACTCCATGAGCCTGGCCGAGAAGGGGGAACTGCGGAAGTTCATTGGCAAAACCTTAGCCCGTGGTTTCATCCATCCTGCCTCCTTCCCATTCACAGCTTCCTTCCTCTTTTGGAAGAAGAAGGATGGGGGTTTGAGACTGCACAGATTACCGGGGGCTGAATGTGGTATCCACTACTAATTCTTACCTTTTGCCTCTGGTTAAAGACCTTCTGGCTGAGGCTGCAAAGGGAAATATCTTTACCAAGTTGGACCTGAGGGATGCATACTTCTGAATGAGCATCTGGGAGGGAGACGAGCCAAAAATGGCCTTCAACACCCCGTTGGGCCAGTTCGGATACTTGGTGATGCTGTTTGGGTTACAAGGCGCCCCAGAGGTATTCATAAACTTGATCAATGATGTGTTGCACAAGCACCTGTTTAGGAGGGCTCTAGTGTATCTTGATGTATCCTTTTGTAATCAAAAGATAAGGAGTCCCATGTGAAATTAGTGCAAGAGGTCCTCCAGGCTCTGTACAATAATAAATTGTTTGCCAACAGTCTAAGTGTGAGTTCCACCAGACCAAAATTTACTTCCAGGGTTACTGTATATCCCCTAAAGGTCTGGAGATGAACCTGCACAAAGTGACCACAGTTTTGGGGTGGGAGGCCCCCTGAACCCAGTGTCAGCTCCAATCCTTCTTAGAATTTGCCAATTTTTATCAGGCTTTCATCTCAAATTTCACCTAAGTGAGCTTGCCCTTCACAGATTTATTAAAAACCAAAGGGAAGGAGCAGGACAGCACTAAGCCAGGTGCCCACCTGGAGTGGACTGCTGAGTGCCAAAGGTGTTTGATAAACTCAAAGCGTTGTTCATATCTGAGCCCATTTTGTGTCATCCAGATGAAAATAAAAAATTCATTGTGCAGATGGACACATTGGATGTTGCCATGGGGGGCGATATTACAGGAGGAGCCAGATGGGCAGTTACACCCCTTGGCTTACGTGTCTAAGAAATTTAACTCCATTGAACAGAATTGGGCAGTGTGGGACAAGGAAGCAGCAGCTATCCGGTTGACTCTAACTACCTGGAGTCATTGGTTGGAGGGGGCAAGGGTGCCATTTGAGGTCTGGACTGATCATAAGAACTTGGAAGCCCTGCACACACCCCATAACCTCAATGCCAAGAAACTCTGGTGGGTGGAGTTTTTCTCGAAATTCCACTTTACTCTCCAACATTTCCCTGGTAAAGCGAACTCCCTGGCTGATGCTTTGTTCTGCCTCTCTCAACATGCCAGTCAGAGGGAGGAGGTTCTGGACTCCTTGTTCATGCCCTCACAATTGGGAGGGGTGGTGCTGACTTGCAGTCAGGCAAAGGCAGAGAGTGGTGGGGAGATCCATAGCTCACCAAGTTCAAAGCAGCATTTTCTAAGGCCAACAAGGAAGAGGTCACCACCGACCCATCTGTCCAGCAAGGCCTTAATGGGTGGTGGTACCAGGGGGGCAGACTATTCCACAAACCCTCCGAGGAGAGATCCTCCATTCTGCTCATGAATCCAAATTAACTGGATATTATGGTAATTTAAAAACCCTCCACTTGCTGCAACACCAATTCTGCTGTCCTCGCTTGAGGTCTGACATTTTGCAATATATGGGGTCATGCCAAATGTGCCTGATGAGTAAGAGACACCCAAGCAAACCACCTGGCAATCTCCTACTATTGGAGACTCCCAACCGGCCCTGAGAAGTCATCTCTATGGACTTTATCACTGACTTGCCCACTAGTAATGGAAAGACTGTGATCCGGGTGGGAGTGGACTTGTTTTCGAAACAGGCACATTTCATCCTATTTAAACAACTGCCCATGGCAAAAGCCCTTGCCAAAATGTTTATGCATTGCATTGTGAAATTGCACTCTGTACCTGCTAAGATAATATCCAACAGAGGGACACAGTTTGTTGTGGCTTTTTTGAAAGAATTTGTGCAGGTTCTGGGCATTGAGCAGGGTCTCAGCAGTGCCTACCACCCTGAGACTGACAGCCAAACTGAACGGGTCAATCAGGTGGTTGAGCAGTTCCTTCGGTGTTTTGCCAATTATCAAGACAATTGGGCTGACTTATTGCCATGCGTGGGATACAGTTACAACAATTCTGTCCACAGTTCCATTGGACTCTCTCCTTTTAAGGCATTGTATGGGTATGAGGGGTCCCCCCTCTCGACTGTGGGGACACCTGACCCCCCTCCAGGGAATCTTCAAATGTGGTGGCAGGGACTCAGAGACCACTGGCCTGAGACTATAAGGCTCAGGCTGATAAAGGCAGGGGCCCTGAATGAGATATTCAACCTGGACACTCTGTATATCGTTCCACTAAGAATCTGAAGGGACTCCAGCCTAGCAGGAAATTGGGCTGGAGGTATGTGGTACCCTTTAAGATGGTGCACAAAATCAATGAGGTAACTGTTGAACTTGACCTGCCTAAATCAATAAAGGACGTGCATCCTATTTTTCATTTCAGTCTACTCAAATGGAACCCTGGGCCCAAGGTGTGGAGACCTCGACCTCCAGCCCCTCCTCCTCTGATGGTGAATGGTTAGCCCCACCACAAAGTCACCCAAATTCTGGACTCAAAAGTAAAAAAGGGCCAACTTCAGTACCTGGTTCAAAGGAAGGACTTAGACCCCTCTCATAATGAATGGGTTGATGAATATCGTGTTAATGCTCCTAAACTGATTTGTGCCTTTCAAAAAATGTATCCTGGCAAACCTGGTGGGGGGGTGTCTTTGGGGGAGCAGAATGTCAGCGATGTTGCCATGGCATGTGGAAGGGGGGGAGAAGGAGGCTGTTGAATGTGTTTCTTCATTTGCTGGAATGTTAACTTTCCTTTACAAACTCAAGGAGGGAAAGAAAGGCATTTAAACATGCCTAGGCTCTATGCTTTCACTTTTCCAGCAGTCCTGGGGCAGGTGGAGAAGGGAAGGCAGAGAGAGGAGGCTTTCTCTGATCATATTCATTCTCACCAGCCTGTCAACTAACAGCTGACAGGCAGGGAGTGAAGTTGACTAGGGAAGCCACAAGGGGAGGGAAGTTGGCATTTGGCTACTCAAAAGCCAAAAAAGACAAATAAATTCAGGAAACTCTATTCGGTAGTCAAAAAGTTTCCTGAATTTGCATTTGGCTTAGGAATACTGAATAAATACCAATAAATCTTTTATTTGGTTTTTTTTTTCCAGCTCAGGAAAGCCAAATGCACACCCCTAGCAAGGACTGGAAGGACAGGAATAAATTCAGCTATTGATGTTCCAATGGATGAAGTGCAGCATAGAGTGAAGAATGCTACCAAGAGTGGCAGTTATATGGAAGCCACAGCTCAACTGTGATGTGTGTGTATCTTTAAGTATGTGGCTTTCCATTCTATGGTGATGTATTTAACCTAATAGAATGGGGAGGGTCAGTGTACTCTCCGGCCCTGTGATGTTGTTCTTTGCTCTCTGTTCTTGGCATCTCCTTCTGCTAAACAAAGCTGGTCTATAAACAACGGCTGGGTTTTGTTGTTCACCAGACGAGGCACATCACCACAGAACACTACGTGGTGTTAGAAGTGGGATTATTTCCTGCCTCCACCTCCACTTCTGTTGACTGGTAATCTTGCAGAAAATTGGAAGATGTGGGAGCAAGCTTTCCAATTTTATTTAGTTGCTACTGCCACTGATAATGTGGCAGATAAGAGACAGCTATAGTGCTAAGTGTGATTGCCGAAGGTGCCATGGGAATAAATAACACATTTGTTTTTGAGGATGGGGAGCTGAAGATGTTAAATTAGATTCTTGCAGAGTTTAAGAAATATTGTACTCCTCAGAAGAATTTGATATTTGAGTGTTATTGTTTTTGGACTTACAACTGGGAGCAGGGGGTGTCAGTGGAGCAATTTACAACTGAACTAAAGGCTGCCAGCTGTGGATTTGGCTAGATTTCTGAGGAGCTGATTAGAGATAAGCTGGTCTTTAGTGCTCCGGACAGATTTAAAGAAAGACTCTTGAAAGAGACCAACCTTACCTTGAAAAAAGCTGTTTAACTCTGCCAGGTTGCTGAAGCTCTGGCCTCTCAATTACAAACAATGACAAACTCCTCAAAGCAGCTGTGTGAGGCATCTGCATTATCCAAGCAAGTTGAGGAAATTCCTTTGCAAGCAGTGAGACAGCAAAAGGCACACCCTGAAGATGGAGATGATGTTATGAGAGAAAGGAACTGTTCACATTGTCGCACAGTACACAGGTTTCAAAAATGCCCTGCTTTTGGCAAGATATGCAATAAGTGTGTGTGTGGGGGGAATCATCTTGCCAAGTTATGAAAAACAGCTAGGGATAGTGGAAACTGAAATTTCCACAACTCAAAAGCAGATGTGCATAACTTGCTTATAGGAGTGTTATCTTGCCACAGTGTTGGTGATGATCAAGTGCAAACACCTGGGTATGCCAACATAAATTTGAGAGGACTCAAATTTATGTCAGCATACAGGCGCTGAGGCAAATATTTTGCCAGCTAATATATTAAATGTTCTCCCTGGACAGAAGATATTATCAAGTAGTAATGCAGTGTGGATGGCTTATGGTGGGACACGTATAAATACCATGGGTACCATTGTTTTGACATGTTCAATGCAACAAAATGAAGCTGAGTTAATGTTCTATATTACAGATGTTTCATCACTTCCATTGCTGGGGAGGGCAGCGTGTGATACACTGAATTTAGTACGTAAAATAGATGTTGTATAGACAAAGGAATTGACTTGTGAACAAATATTAATGATGTACAATGATGTCTTTGAAGGTCTAGGGGAGTTTGAAGGGTCCCATCATATATATATAGATACAATAGTTCCCCCAGTAGTTCATGGATACAGAAAGGTGCCATTTACAATACTGGATAGACTAAAGGATCTGCTGGTTCAATTGGAGGAGGCAGAACTGATATCTAGGGTGGTGGGCCCCACAGACTGGGTTAATAGCCTGGTGATAACAGGAAAAAAAATGGGAATTTGCATATGTGCTTAGATCCTCATGACTTGAATAAGGCAGTTTGAAGACAGTACTATACTATTCCCACTGTGGAAGAGGTCCTGGCCCAGTTAGCAGGAAAGAAAGTCTTTACAATAATAGAGGAAAAGGATGGATACTGTCAGGTGAAATTAGATAAGTCATTGGCATTATTGTGTACTTTCAATACTTCATGGGGAAGATATTGTTTTAATTGTTTGCCATTCGGTTTGGTGTCATTTAGTGAAGTCTTCCAATAAAGAACTATGAGGTTTTTGGTCCTATTGAAGGAGTGTTTATGATTGCAGATGATATGATTATAGTGGCAAGGACTGTAGAGGAGCATGATCAAATCCTGCATCAGGTGATGGAAACAGCAAGAGCCAAAAATGTAAAATTTAATAAGGAAAAGATACAGTTTAAGGTAGATTCTGTGAAATACATGGGGCATGTTGAGACGGCTGAAGGCATCACCATAGATGAAGATAAAGTTAAGGCAATTAGAAAGATGCCCTCCTCTAAAGATAGACAGGATATACTTAGATTTTTAGAGATGGTACAGTACTTGTCAAAATACGTTCCAAGAGAGGCTGAGTTAACGGCACCTCTATGGGGTCTTTTTAAAAAGGATATTTGTTTCCAGTGGATGCCAGAACACCAGAGAGCTTTTGATATCGTTAAGCAAAAGCTGTTCCAGGCACCCGTTCTTCAATATTATGATATAAAAAAAACAATAACTATTCAAGCAGATGCATCAAAATATGGCCTTGGAGCCTGTCTGATTCAAGAGAGTAGACCTGTTTTTTATGCTTCCAGATCTCTTAGCCCAACAGAACAAAGCTATGCACAGTTAGAAAAAGAGCTTTTTGGCTGTAGTGTATGCAGTTCAAAAGTTTCATCAATATACGTATGACAAAGTTCTTAATGTGCAGACTGATCATAAGCAGCTGGAGGCAATTTTTAAGAAATCAGTTGGTTCTGCCCCTGCTCGGCTACAGTGCATGCTCTTATAGTTACAACAGTACCAGCTTAATGTGCAGTATACTCCAGGAAAGCACATATATTTAGCTGATACCTTATCAGGAGCTGCAGTGGAACTTCCTACAAGTGATGAGGAACAGATATGGGAAGAAAAGGTCATACACGAAGTGGAGATGTTAGAGGCCTGTCCTGAAGGGCTAGAGGCTATACAGGAAGCCACAAAATGAGATGAACATCTTCATTTGGTAATAAATTGCTTAAAGTCAGGGTGGCCACAATATTATAAAGATGTCCCTGCATCTATAAAATCTTTTTGGGCCATCAAAGATGCACTACATATTGAAGATGGCATTGTGTATGTGGGTGAGAAATTGTTTGTTCCTGTGTCCTTGAGACAAGGTGTGTTAACTCAGGTTCATGAGTCACAGCAGGGCATTCAGAGAACAAAGACTTTGGCAAAAGGGCTAATGTATTGGCCGGGTATGTGTGCTGACGTTGAAAGGATGGTTAGGAGTTGTTCTGTGTGTGCTAGATTTGTGGTAAAAAATCAAAAGGAGCCACTTATACCCCACAAAATCCCAGATTTACCATGGGAAAAAGTAGGTGTAGACATTTTTGACTATCAGTCCTTTCCATTTCTTATTGTAGTGGATTACTATTCAAAATACCCAGATAAAACTGCCGGCACAGTGATTCTTAGATTTAAGAATATATTTGCACATCATGGAATTCCATGGAAGGTAGTAAGTGACAATATGCCTTTTGCAAGTAAAGAGTTCAGACAATTTGCCCAGGAGTGGGCATTTGAACAATGTTTAAGCAGTCCCGGATATCCTAGATCAAATGGGATGGTAGACAGGTCTATTGGCTCCATCAAACAGTTAATGAGGAAAGCAGACTATTCAAAAAAGGATATACATCTAGTATTATTTGAATATCGGAACATGCCCGTTACAGGAATGAGATATTCACCAGCAGAAATGTTAATGGGCAGTGTTGAGGAGTAAGTTACCAGCATCCCAGCAGAGATTATGTCCCAAAACACCAACTGGAGTAAAAGACGCAGAATCCAGGACATGTAGAAATATTTTCATGATTGAGCGATGAAACCACTTAAACCATTAAAAGAGGGAGATGAGGTGTGAGTAGAGGGAAATAGGCAATGGTGTCCCGCAGTAGTAACAGAGCAATGCCAGCAACCATGCCCATATAGGGTACAGACTTCTGATGATAACACCTATTGGCATAATAGAGTCCATCTTAGATGCCAGCAGAAAGGAGTGGGAAGAGAACAGAGGAGGCATGAGGAAAAGGATAATGAGTTCAACAGGGAAAAAGGACAAGATAATAAAGTGTTAGGAGAACCAAACAGTTGTCAGGAGAGGTATAGTAGTCAAGTTACAGAAATGGAAAATCAGGAACTGAGTAGTTCCCAGACAATAGAAAGGATTCCTAGGAGTACAACGTCTTATGGTAAGTGTGTATTTTCTCCAGAAAGATATGCACCATAGTGTCTATGCTCGTATAATTTTTCTTGTACAGGATATATGAACTTTTATTGTTTATAGTGAATGTTATGTGTTTTAATTTTTAATTCTTAATTGGTAGTCAAACATTTTTGTATTTTTGGAGGGAGAGATGTGATGCATGTGTATCTTTAAGTACGTGACTTTCCATTCTATGGTGATGTATTTAACCTGATAGAATGGAGAGGGATAGTGTACTCTCCAGCCCTGTGATGTTGTTCTTCGCTCTCTGTTCTTGGCATCTCCTTCTACTAAATAAAGCTAGCCTATAAACGACGACTGGGTGTTGTTGTTCACCAGACAAGGCATATTGTCGCAGAACACTACAGATTCTTTACCACATCCCTCTTCTTTACCACTATTCTTCTTTACCATATTCCTCATCTGTGCAAGAAAGAGGCTGAGGCAACTGTGTTCTGAACCTGTGCAACCCTGTGTTCTGAGCCCTGTAGAAACAATGGCTGTGATATGTAATGATATCCTCATTAGTAAGCATTAAATCTAGGAGATGTGGAGAAGAAGGAGGCATTTTAGCACCACATCTAGCCACATCCTACTCCCAGATGCTTTTCCACCACACATCAGGCTGCAACTTCTGACTTCATAGTGTCTCTTATTTCCTGGTCCTTCTGATGGAAATTCCTTGTGCCCTGAGGCTGCTATACTGACAGTGGCTCTTTTATCACATTCCTTTGTCTTAGTGACCCTGGAGGCACTCAGCAATATGGTGGTATCAATGCCACTCCTTGTAAACATGTGTAGGAAGCATCTATTCATCATCACCCCCACCCCCCATTCTGTTCTTGGGTATGTCTTTTGACAGCCCTTTCTCCATTGTTCTGCCTTCAACCTCTCCCCTAACTGAGTAGTAGTGGCAGAATGCCTGGCAGCTTAAGGAAGCTAAATTGGTCTCTGTGCTTTTCTTCCCACAACTATGAGGGGGAGCATTTGCCTTTTGCTCCTTCAAACTTTGCTTCAGAATTCACCACCTTAAAAACAGTATTCATATGGTCATAGACTCTGAGGGATGGCATCCCTAAAGACAATAATATTCCTAAAATGGAAAATAAATTAGAAATGTTATGGTTCAAAAAAAAATACACATTGGAAAGGCTTGTGGCTAGAATTTGCCAAAAATGTGGTTTTAATTCACACATTATACAATAGATCTAGTCAGCAGCAACTTACCTTCATAAAAAAGCTTTTTTGCTGCTCCAAACCCATCGATAGGCAGCTTGGTTAACCTAGAATCTGGGAAAACCAGGATCAAATCCCCACACTACCATGAAGCTTACTGATTGACCTTGGGCCAATCATACAATCACAGCCTAACCTACCTTCACAGATTATTTCTGGGTATAAACTACATGTAAGCTTATACCCAGAATTAAACTTTGTTGGTCTTAAAGGTGCCACTGGACTCAATTTCCTTTTCCTGTTGCTTCAGACCAACACAGCTACCCACCTGAACCTACCTTCGCAGCATCATTCTGAGGGTAGCGTGGGGGAGCAGAGACTGATGTACATCATCTGAGCTCCTTGGATGAAGGAAGGGATTGAAATGTTTTAAATAAATAAATAATGACCATATGCTAAAACCCAGCAAGTGTTTACACAAACACAGGGACACGTATATATCTTGTCATCAGCACTTTGGAGCTGGGATCAGACATGCTCCACTTTACTTTTCTTGTCAATAAAAAGAAGTAAAACAAAAACATCTCATCCAGGTCTTCCTCATTACTGTAGTGGTACTCGTGTGTTCATAGAGGACAGCATTTCCATAAACCAAAAAGACCTTTGAGAAGGCTAGGAACATGCAGGCTAGGTAGGGAAGAAACAATGCAGAGTGGTGAAATGACACAGGGAACAAAATAAGGTAGAACTGCTCTTGGTGCTAGGAATGGAGTAACAACTTCACCATGTTCATAGAGCAGTTTTTATTGTGTTTGTCCTCAGGTCAGAATTATTCCCATTTTATAGACAGAAAACTGGGGCTGAGCGAACTATCAGTTGCCCAAAAACAACACTGTGAGTAAGATGACCAAATGCTAAGGACAACTAGGCCCATGTTTTTTTTTTTTTTAATATTAGGTTTTGAAAGAGTATTTTCAGCACAGTATTCTCCCCTCTACATGATAAACTGAACCTACCAAAGTTGCCTATTTTACACACCTATTAAGAATACAGATAAGAACATTTGTTCTCTGTTGCATTTCATTATGGCTGAGTTCAGACTGGCAGTTTGCCTCGAGATAGGCGCATTTCAGCAATGTTTCACAAGTGGATTAAAGGGAGCATTCACACAGGCATATCTGTCTGGCATTCCCCACCTGTAGTCAACCCATCATGTACTGCTTCGCTCCCATGTTTAAAAGATACCTGGTGAAAGTGGTAGCAAATCCCGGAGAGCACATTTATCCTGCTTCATTCCACTTCCGGAAAGTGTGAATGCTAACCCGAAAAGCCGGGAACAACCTGTGGTAATAATGTCCACTGGGTGTTTCTGCGCAAGGTGCACTGCCATGGAGAGGCGGCAGAGATATGATTGGATGTGCTCTGCTCTACCACCCAAGGTGGTGCCGACACAACAGGATCCTCCCCAAATTGTCCTGATGCACTTATGCACATATGCCTGAATTACCAGGAAAAAGCCATTTACAGTTGCACCTCTGGGCCAGCAGTCTGAATGCTCCCTCGCACCTCCTCCCGGTATGCTCCCACATCAGTCGGCACAGTGTCAGAAAACTGAGAACAGTTTGTCCTGGGGCTTTTTTGCCACGACTCCCTCCCGCTTCAAACTGCCAGTCTGAACTCTGCCTACGAATGTTTGGTTAAGAGCCAGGCTTGAACGTTAGTCTCCCAGAACTTGTTTGGAGCAGGGCTTTAAAAAAAAAAAAAAAAGAGGGAAATGAAATTTTCAATCATGAACTTTTAAAAATCTTTAAAAAAAAATTGTCAAAGAGGTTCCGGAACTCTGTTCCAGTGCATTCCCCCAGAAAAAAAGCCCTGGCTCAAAGAACCCATTAACTATCTACAGAAAAAAACAATGTGTAATAATAATTAAAGCACTTTATTCATTTAATAATTATGTAGATGGAAAATTTTGAGAAGTCCTTTTTTTCTCATTGGAGCTCAATGGAAAAGGAAAAGAGAATGGCAACAGCATGGAGGAGCTCATTCTTGGGTCAGGAATTAGCAGAGTACTTTGCAACCTAAGCAGCAGACACAGGGCTTTCACTTGTTAAAGGGGGGGGGGAATGATAGAAAAGAAAAAAAATGAAGATGTCTGGTATAGGATATGGCTGATTAGTTGGCAGCTTGTGGGTTAGATCTGGCACTCAAAGCAGTTGTAAGAAAGAAAATGTCTTCATTCTTCACTGTTACATCTTCTTACCCAGATAGCTATCCTGTGACTATTACAGAGCTTGACGTGTAGATTATAGGAATCTTAACAAGATAAGCAAAATGGACCAGTATCCTTCACCATACATTGAGGAAGTGATAGAAAGATTGGCAAGTGCAACATACATCTCCACTTTTGACCTCACTTCCGGGTATTGACAAGTGCCACTTATGGAGAGGGCTAAAGAAAGAAGTTCCTTTTCTTGTTTTATGGGTCAATATTGTTTTAATGTACTCCCATTTGGGGTGAAGTCAGCCAGCAAAGCCTTCCAAAGACTGATGGACAAGATACTTCAAGGACTGGATTATGCAGTAGCATATCAGTTCAAATTGGCAGGGACATCTACAACATCTGAGAATTGTGCATCATAGAATTCAAGATGCTGGACTGACTATAAAACCATCTAAGTGCAGAGTGGCCAATTCTTCTGTTATATACCTGGGCCATCAAATTGGGTGTGGGAAAATTTCTTCGCATGCAGCAAAGATAGGTGCAACTGTTAACTGGCCCACTCCCATGACAAAAAAACAGATTTTGAGTTTCCTAGGGGCCTGTGGGTTCTACAAAAGATTTATCCCTAACTTTAGTGGCCTGGCATTGGTCTTAACTGACTTATGTAAGAAAAATGTTCCCACTAAAGTGCCATGGTCACCAGAAAGTCAAAGGACTTTTGAACTCCTCAAAGAGAAACTTGCACAAGCACCCATCCTTAAGCCACCTGACTATACTAAAGCCTTTCCTGATCAGGGCTGATGCTAGCAGAACTGGCATAGCAGCTGTCCTGATGTAAAAAGACTCTGATGGAAGCTTCCATTCAGTGATTTATCTGAGTCAAAAGTTACTCCCTAGAGAACAGAAGTATAGTGTTTTAAAACAAGAAGCCCTACGTGTAGTTTGGGGACTAAATAAATTAAAGACATATCTTAGGGAAACACATTTTTGTTTAGAGACACATCATAGCTCAATAACATTTACGCATAGAACGAAGCTTCCGGCGACCCGGCAGTGCTGCTGGCCGCCGGGGGCTCCTTTGCCACCCTAAGGAAGACGGGCAGCAACATGGTCACGATGCCTGTCATCGTGACGTGGGCAAGGGGGCGGAGCCAGCTATGATAGATGGCCAGGCTCCGCTCCCGCCTGTTGTCTGTTGCTCCGATGTGCTCGAGCTGATAACAGCTCAGAGCACTGGGAGCGGTCCTGGGCCTCTGCTGAGGGCCTGGGGATAGCAGCGGAGCCGGCCGGGGCGTCGGGCTGCGGCGCGGAGCCAGCCGGAGCGTCGGGCTGCGGTGCAGAGCCGGCCTGAGTGTCGAGCCATGGCGCAGAGCCTGCCAACGCGTCTAGCTGCGGCGCAGAGCTGGCCAGAGCATCCGGCCGCTGCACAGAGTCGGCCGGAGTATTGGCTGCGGAGGCAGCCGAGGTTGAGGCTGTGGGGGTGGCCAGAGCTTCGAGGCATGGCGACAGCCGGGGGGGGAGATACTATGGCTTGGCTGGACATGGGGGGTGAAGCCTTGGTGGCAGCAGCTGAGCCATTGGCCCCAGCATGACCATATGGGCCGTGGCGGAGGCTGGAGGATCGGGGCTTTGGTAACGATTGGGTATCTTTTTTGATTTCAACAAGTTCTTTATTATTTTATCAGCCCTATTTTCTGCCCTCTTTAGAGTACATGAATTATGTTTATGAATAATTACATTACTTAACTCCCCTCCCCACCTCACCATCAACAGCAGCCACAGTGGGATGGCCTGCTTTGATTCTGTGTTCTGTTGGGGCAGCTGGGTGTGTGGCGGCCATTTTGTAGTGGTTGGAATGCGGCGGCCATCTTAGAGCTAACTGGAGTGGCGGCCATTTGGGGCCTTTCCCTTTGGCAGCCATTTTAACAGTTATAGGCAGCATGGGCCCAAAGAAGGGCTTGGGGGCATCATCTACTAAGCAGTCTGCTAATAAGTGGGTAGGCCAGAACATGCTGAAAGAAAAACAACCCCTCCCAAAATGGCCTGCTTCGGCGCCTGTAGGTACTGTAGATCCAGTTTATATAGTTGGTGCCTTGGTGCCTTCTGCACTTATTAGCATTGTTTCCACCCCTGGTGCCCTATACGTGGGTAAGTGCAGTTTCTGTGGTGAAGGCTTTTAGGCCTCCTGCAGCTACAACTTCCGGTTGGGTGACCCTCGCTCAGTCACAAGTTATCTTAGAGCTGCTCTCAGGAACAGTTTTGGGGAGTTCGTGGGTCACTTTGAGACTCTGAGTGAGGGACAGGGTATAAATCCTATCTTTGCTCTTGTTCTTTCTTCCTTTCCCACCACGGTTGCTGGCGTGGTTTTTTGAAGGTAGGATGTAAAGAGAACTAATCTCCATAATGCCAGACTTGGAGGTGGTGGGGAACGGATGTGTCTCAGTGAGAGACCATCTGCTTGGCATGCAGAGGGTCCCGGGTTCAATTTCCGGCATCCTTAGGTGATAGATGTGGTAGTGGGTGGAGTGATTGACCTCTGCCTGGAACCTGTCGAGCATTTGTCGCTTTGCGTAGGCAATCCTCATTTTTGGTAAGCTTGGAAGCATGCAGTGCTATTGAAGGGGCTATTTCTTATAAGAATAGAAATTGCTTCCATTTTTGTTGAAGTTGGGATTATGTATTGGAGGCGGGAGAACGGGATGGCTGTTTAATTTGATGATATTACAGGGTTTTATTCATAGACTTCTGAGCCCGTTCTTCAGATAGTACTACTTCGCCATCATGAGAATGGTAGTAGTTCTGGTCTGGTGGTTGAGAGCAGTCGAGTCTGATCTGGAAACCCAGGTGTGATTCTCTGTCTTGCCGGTTGGGCCAGTTGAGTGATCTTGGGTCAGTCGCATTTCTCTTGGAGCTGTTCGCGTTTCTCCCAGGGCTCTCTCAGCCCCTCCTCGCTGGCGGGGTGTATTTTGGGGGTAGGAGAGTGGAAGGAGATTGTAAGCTCCACTGAGAGAAGTGCGGGGTATAAATCTGGTTTCTTCTTCTTCTTTGAATACTATAGGGCTGTTCATGGTATCTAACTATAAACCGAATAGAAACAGAATCTGAGGTGTTGACATGCAGTCTAGGGGAACAGATACTTGAAATTGGGTAGCTCAATTGGGCACTTAATGTGTGGGCGTGAATTTACAGTGATACGGATGGAAAACATCTGAGCTTCTAATGGTTCCCTTCGGTGAAGGAATCCTTATCAGCAACATGTGACTTTGACTGTGTGAATGCTCGCTGAGGGGGCAAATTGGGTTAGTGCTTGTCATGTGTTAGGATTCATAATACCCATTGCAATACATCATTGGTGTCTTCTGTTTTTGTTTTAGCAGGGTTACGGTGCCTTTCAACCTGATGCGTGATCTGGGAATCTGACAGCTGGCACGTCGTTACATGTCATTGGTTTGGTCCAATGTGCATTCTTCACAGGTTTAATAGTGCATTTCTCTTTAAGGGGAAGGCCAGTGACTGGCCAGGGTCTAGAGGAGTGTGTTGGTTATGACAGGCTGTGGGAGGTGCCAGCTGTGATGCGGGGGTGTAGCCACAGCAATAGCAAAGGAGGCAGATGGCTTCCAGGGAGGTTTAAGTGGGGCAATGGTTAAGCAGGACCCGTTAGCGGATCAGCATGGTTTGGGAGGCCAGAGGGCTGTTCTGCCCACGCACCTGGGAGAAATGAAGTTACTTCTAGACCTGGCAGCCCAGCATTACTTACAGTGGGTGAATGGGTTCCACTGGGGCCATAGTCACCTTATGGTGAGTGTGCATGCAACCTGCATGTATGTGCGGACAGCAAATGGTAAGTGGAGCCAATGCATATTTCTGTGTGCTGGTCACAGTCTTTGCTATTGAGAAATACCAGGTACCCTTCTGAGTACAGACTTTTAAAATACCTGAATGCATAAATACCAAGCGAGTAAACAAAATTAATTATATAGGTTTTAATGTGACACCACATTGTAAACATCACAATTTTAAGCCAAACTTACTGGTTGGCATTGAAGGTTCTTAGTGGTTATTATAGGAGCATTTCATACCTGGAAGCATTTTCGAATGCCTTATTGGGACGGTCCTTTGACTTTATAACAACGGGTGCCTACCTGTTCAGATCTGGTGGGAATAATTGAAACAGTTTTTTAAGTAGGCCAAGGCACTAAGATAATTGATCCAGATTTCTCTAGTGTTGTTTTCACAGCTTGACAATCCAGGGAACCTGGTACTAGATCAGAGAGGCTCTCTTCTGACATAGACTTTAGCTAGTGACACTTACAGGCTTCAGATTCCTATCTTTAGGGTGCTAGTTGCCAGAAGATCCGGGGAAAAGAGTCTTGTCTATTTAATAGAGATTTAATGATTGAGAATGCACAGCTTTAGTTTTCAGGGCTTGGAGGTAAATAGCATCTCTCGATAATTCACATCCCTCTAAAGGGAGGAGGCTTCCTTGGCTACACAGGAATATACATGAGTTAGGTCATTTGATCAGGGCACATGTGAGCCTTATCTATGTTGGGCAGTGCATACAGATCACAATGGCTGTGCAAATGGAAACATTGCGGTGTGGATGTAGTGGTATTCTACAGCATTCTATGAAGGTATTGGGGAAAGGGGGCTCTAGGGAACTAGAGGCAGCCTATTTAACTGGCAGTGAATTAAGGATTAATTTTTGCAGCCTGGGATGTTGCTGCACTTCAGGTTATTAATTCGGTTACGATTTAGGCCTGCAGATGGAACTTTTCTGATCAGGCATCCTCTTCGCAGCGGTTGGGCCTTTCTTGGGGTGAAGTTTGGAACTCACTCTTCTCAGTTCAGTGCCACTTCTACTGCAGCTGCCCGAGCTACGGGTTTCCTTGCTGTGTGGCGGTGTCAGCGGAACCTTGTTCATATTTAGACTTTTGTCTGGTCACTACACTCCAGTTTGGGGGGTGGCGTTGTGGCTCAGTGTGCTAGTGGCGGGCTTTTGCCTAGTGTTCAAACAATGGAATTACAAAGTTTAAAGTTATTAATGAGGTTTTCTTGCAGGTGCTGTGGTCGCGGGGCGAGATGAAGGGTCACTGTCTGTGGCCACGACATGGTCCATTGGGTCACCCACCGGGCCAGGTGGACATCTTGGCTGTGAAGGCCCTTGTGCTATGAGCTGAGGCAGACCTGGCAATAATAAGAGCAGGATGACACAGAGTGCGGATAATCTAGTCGGCTATTCTGCTTCGCCAGAAAGGACATGGCCTTGGTCCTGCAAGTGGAGTCTGACCTTGTAATGATAAGAGCAAGGTGGCCTGCAGATAGGCTGGCTGGCTATTCTGCTTCGCCATGAAGGACAAGGACATGGTGCTAAGAGTGGAGGCTGACCTTGTAATGATAGGAGCAAGGTGGCCTGGAGTGCAGATAGTCGGGAGGCTATTCTGCTTCTCCATGAATGACAAAGACATGGCGTTATGAGTTGTGGCTGACCTTGTGATGATAGGAGCAAGGTGGCCAGGTGTGCAGATAGTCTGGTGGGCTACTCTGCTTCGCCATGAAGGGCAAGGCCCTGGTCTTACATCTGGAGGCTAACCTTGTGATGATAGGAGCAAGGTGGCCCAGGGTGCAGATCCTCTGGACGACTATTCTGACTCACATGAAGTGCACGGCCTGGTGTTATAAGTGGAGGCTGGCCTTGCAATGAGGGGAGCAAGGTGGCCTGGTAGTGCGGAGAGTGGGGTCTGTTATTCTGCATTGCCATGTATGGCGCAATTGATTAGACCCCGCAAGGCATACAGCCACCCGCTAGATGAGGAAGGCCATGGAGGGTGGTGGAGTTATGGGACCCATATAGTGCTGATGGGGTACACCTATCTGACAAGGGCAACAGGTTCTTCTGTAGGACTTGCAGCAAGGGATCAGCTCAGCCTTGGCCTTTTTTGTGGGGAGCAAAGACCAAAGCAGAGGCTTGGTCTTGGCTGTGGCAGGTTGGTGCGGGCAAGAAACCGGAACCGGTGAGCACCTTATGGCATTTTCCCCATTAGGGAACAGGGGGTCATCAGGAACTGCCTTCGGATTTCTATGGTCCAGGGTGGGGAACGGTGATCACCTCCTCTGGGAACCTCTTAGGGTATGCTCCTCTCTGCAAGTTGGAAGGCTTCAGGGGTAGGCGCTCCTAGGTGGCGACCAGTTTGCTGGGCTGCTGGTCGTGAGCCAGACCGATGGCTCAAGACCAGAGCTGGGTGACCCACCTGAGAAAAGGGCAAGGAGGTTGGTCAGCAGAGTGACACCTGCCTTGCCTGTTCCGTGCTCGCTTAGCTGGTCCCTTGCCGCAATGTTATGTTAAATAGTTAATAAAGTGGCCCTTGTTTACTTCCAAACTGTTGTCTGTCTCGTTATTCCGACTGGGGGGGCAATGAAAGATACCAACTCTAGAATTTTGTGATGGGTGCTATCTCTACAAGATATGTCTTTTGAGGTTATCCATATTAGAGGGAAAGATAATAATCTAGCAGATTCCCTTTCATGATGTCATGCTGATCTATACTAAATCGCTGAACAATTTTGTGAGTCTTGATGTTGATTCTGAGTTGTGTATGCTATTTATTTTTAAACTCTCTTCTTTCCTGTTGAAATTGTGTTTATGTTTATGAATTTCAATGGCTTCCCTCTGTAATCTGACATGGTAATTGGATGTGTTGTCCAGCCTTTCAGTGTCTTGGAAGAAAATACTGTGTCCTGTTTGGGTTAGCCTATGTTCAGCCACTGCTGATTTTTCGGGTTGCCCAAGCCTGCAGTGTCTTTCATGTTCTTTTATTCTTGTCTGAATGCTATGCTATGTGATCCCAATGTAAACTTGTCCACAACTGCATGGTATGTGGTATACTCCTACAGAAGTGAGGGAGTCTCTTCTGTCTTTTGCTGATCGTAACATCTGTTGTATTTTTCTGGTGGGTCTGAATACTATTTATAGGTTGTGTTTTTTCGTAAGTTTTCCCATCTGATCAGTGATTCCTTTGATATATGGCAAGAACACTTTACCTGTGGGAGACTGTTTTTCTTCAGTTGTTTGTTTTACCTTTGGTTTAATCGCTCTTCTGATTTCATTCATGGAGTAGCCATTTGCTTGAATTGCTTGGTTTAGGTGATTTAGTTCATCATTGAGAAAGTGCAGTTCACATATCCATCTTGCACAATCTACTAATCTTTTGATTATGCCTCTTTTTTGCCGAGGGTGGTGATTAGTGTAAATAACAGTCCGTGTGAGTTGGTTTTCTGTAGACCTTGTGACCTAATTGAAGGTTAGCTTTGTGGATGACCATGATATCTAGAAATAGGAGTTTACCCTTGATTTCTTTTTCCATTGTGAATTGTATGTTCAAGTGGATGTTGTTGAGGTGGTCTAAAAACTCCATCAATTCTACTTCTCCATGGCTCCAAATGATAAAGGTATTTTATTGTGTCCTGAAAAACACGAAAGTCTCTACATCTGAAAATAGCATGACAGATAAGATTAGAATTTCAACAGCCATTCCACATGCAAAACAACCTCCTCAGGAAACAATCCATATGCAAAAGAACCTCTTCAGGAAACAACCAATCCATATACAAAAGAACCTCCTCAGGAAAGCTCCTTCATTAGCATGTTTCACAACTTGGGGAACTCCTACATGATAATGACTCAGCCTTACCCCACCTTCCAATAAAATTACCTGCCTACCATTTTTCTTCTCACCTTGAGACAGAGAGTACTCTTTCTGTGTTATACCTCTGAGGATGCCAGTCCCAGCTACTGGCAAAACGTCAGGTCCTACAATGCCAAGATCATGGCCAGACAACCCGGAAAATCTACAACAGCTAAATCACATTAGCCTTGAAACTGGCGTTATATGTGAAAATAACTCCTAAGTATTGGAAGTTATTAACTTGGTCTATGATGTTCCCATTAATTTCCCAGTTTGATTTCGTGAAATGTCTGCTAAAATGTATGACTTTTGATTTTAAGTAATTTATTGTTAGGGACTCAATATCGCATTGATTACTAATTTTTTTTATAACCCACTTTAGACCTATTTTGGTTTGTGACAGAAGAACTGCATCATCTGCACACATCAAAATTGGAATCTTTTCCCCTGCCAAACTAGGAGCATGAACATCTGTTATATGTAGGTATTGGATCAGAGTATTTACATAAATATTAAACAGGAATGGCACTAATAAACAGCCTTGTCTCACACCCTTTTGTACTGGGATCTTTTTAGATAGTTTGCCATCTTGTGTGTATCTAACCTGGAGATCATTATTCTCATGAAGCTTGATCATCAGGTACAATAGTCTTTTATCAATAGAGGTGTCTCCCATTTTTGCCCATAGTCTACCCCTAGGGATGGTGTCAAAAGCAGACTTGAAATCTATAAAGGCTGTGTATAAATTTTTCCTGGAAGACATTGCATGCTTATGAATAAGATAATCCAATACGAGGCAGTGGTCAATAGTTGAACGACCTTGGGGAAAACTGGCTTATTCATTTTTGGGTAATTTTTCTTGAGCTAACCATTTACATAATTTCAAGCATAAGTGTTTATTATATATTCTGCAGATGACATTCAAAAGACTAATAGGTCTATAGTTGTTTGGGTTGCTTCTATTCCCTTTCTTATATATGGGACTACAATAGCTAACCCCTGGTCCTTTGGTATTTGGGCTGTTTGAGCTATATATGTAAATAAGTTAGCTAGTATTGGAGCCCACCAATCTATGTGTGTTTTAAGAAGTTCTACAACAATGAAATCACTTCCTGGAGCTTTACCATTTTTCAACTGCAAGATTAGTGAAGTGACCTCATCAACTGTGACTGGTGGCCAAGAGGGAATATCCTCTAGTGAATCAATGATAGATGATGTATAATGTTGGTCTTTATTTAAAATCTCAAAATGTTTTTCCCAAGTTACTGCTTGGATGCTATTTGTCATGGCATTTACTTTATTCTCCTGTATTCTCAAAATTATTTCCCCAAAACTTCTGTTATCCCTCTTCTTGGTAGCAGTAATAAGCGATTGCCATTCAGTGTGTACAGCCGCTAACTTTTTTTTTCTTTAATAGATTTTTATATTCCCTCTTCTTTGCTTGAATTTCAAGATGAGCATTTAAATTAGGGTTCAATTTGAATGCCCTCAAGCTCTCTATAAGTTGAGTCTTAGCTTGGAGACATTCCTGGTCAAACCACTTTCTATTAGGTAGTTTACTTCTTTTTTTAATGTTACCCATTCTTGATAAAAGAGGGATACATTTTGATGTAAGCATGTCATATGATTTTAATATAACCTCAGAATCTTCTGGGAGGCTAATAATAATATCTGGGAAACAACTTTAGAGAAGCTGTAATTCTGAGTGATCTCCAGCCCTCACCTGGAGATTGGCAGCAGTGACTCCCCAGAAGGAAATGGCTGGTTTGGAGGGTGGAGCCTATGGCATTGTACCTGTTTGAGGTCCCATCCCTCCTCAAACCCTACCCTCTCCAGGATCCACCTCTTAGATCTCCAGGAATTACCCAACCTGGAGTGGGCAGTCCTATCTCCTTCCCAGCCCACCATCAACCTACCATTAGCTGCCCCCTGACTTCAGCTTTCCATATCCTCTCCCCTCTCTCCTGGAGAGCAGTTGGAATTCTGAGTGATCTCCAGCCCTTACCTGGAGATTAAAACAATGAAGAAAACAACCATGATGTAGTATTATAAAAATATATTTAGACTGCTATTTTGCTGTGAGTAGTGTTTCTTCAACAAGTAATAAAGATCACCAGAGGGGGAGCCCTCTAGCACCCCATGGCTTGGAGCCCATTCCCAGGACTCTGTGGGGGGCATGGACAATTGCACCCCCTCCTTCCCATGGGTTCTAACAATCATCTCCTGGAGGCCTGGGAGAAAGTGACCACCATGGCAAGCACCAAAACTGGAAGGGGGGGCTGTCCTTGCCCCAGCGAGGGGAGGGCTGTCCTTGCCCCAATGGTCCTGCTATGGAGTTTCCTGATGGAACTAGAAGCACACAATGGATCAAGTGCTGGGTGATCAAGTGATTTTGAATTTAAAGTGAACTGAAAAGCACGTTGCCATTGAACTATGAGTTAAGTTTAAGCGAGAACATCAGAAAAAATAAGCCAAAAGCCGCCCCACGGGAAGCAAGGGGGGGAGGGGACTCTCCTCCGAGAAGATAGACATAAGCAAACTTTACTATTTGAGCAGGGGTAGGCTTGTGAAGCAAGAAAGACTGACATAAAGGACTTTTAAGAACTTACCAAGTGTCTTGGTGAGCTTGAGAGACTGTGATAACTTTTGTTGAAAAGTAAACAATTCCCCAAAAATGGCATCTCCAATGAAGAAAAAGGAGAGAGAAAAGATAGCAAAAGCTAAGCCAACCAGAAGTGCCAGTCCAGCAAGTGTTGTGCCCAGACAGGACATAACTCCAGATCTGCAAAGGATATTAAATGAAGCATTGCACTCCCTGCTGGAACAGGTGATGGAAATAAACCAAAAACTGGATACACAGCAAGTGCAAATCAACCAAAATGTCAAAAAGATAGACCAAACTGAGCAGAAACTTAAAGAAGTCAACACCACTGCCAAAAAGCTACAAAAGCAAATGCAGGCAATGGGAAAGAAGCGCCAAATAGATGAGTCTCAACTATTGCAGTTACAAATGGAAAGCTATGCCCTAAGATTCCAGGGGATCCCTGAGGAAAAAGGGGAAAACTTCATCCAGATAATGTGTGAAGCCTTGGGGCAAATGGCAGATATAAAAGCGGAGAACTTGCAAAGTGATATTGATACGGTCTTTAGTTCGTATACAGAGTTTATAAGGAAAAATAATCTGCCGGGAGAAGTGATAGTGAGATTCTCCAGAAGAAGAGTGAGAGATCAAATTCTCAAAGCGGCTAATGGAGTCACCCTGAAAACCAAGGGCAAAGAGATAAAAGTCTTAAAAGTCTGGGGCCCCCAGAGGTGTTTCCCTGCCCATCCAGCTTGGTGAGGGCAGCAACGGTGGCAGGCTCGGGTGGACCCCCCACAGCAGAGTGCCTGTCCCAGGCTGCCTGGCTGTGGCTCCCCTCGAGCCTCCACCCCCTGTTGGAGACCCCGGGGGGCAGGCTGCCTGGCCTTGCCTCCTCCCTGAACCCCACCATCAGTGGAGGCCCTGGCAGGCCAGGGCAAGCAGAGAGATGTGGAGCAGGGGCCTCCAGAGGCCTGTCCCCGCCCAGTCAGTGGGTGAGCAGGGAGAGGTGATGCAGGGGCCTCCAGAGGCCTTTCCCTGCTCACCTGCCTTAGTGAGGATGGCAGCAGCAGGCTCGGGCGGAGCCCCCTCGCTGGAATGCCTGTCCCGTCTGGGCGGGAAGGGGGGCTTTTCACGGGGGGGCAGGTGGCATTTTGGCGCCCCTGCAGGGGCCGGCACCCTAGGCAAGTGCCTAGCTTGCCTAGTGGGCGAGCCGGCCCTGCGTCTGGCCACACACAGCCCAGGTGGCAGCCTGAGCTGGAGCAAGGATGACCGAGGCGGTGGCACAATTGGGCTCAGGTCCCCAGCCGCTGGAGCGTCTGTCCCGTCCAGCCGCTCCCAGGAGAGTGAGACAGAGATGGCGTGTGCTGCCTCTGTGGGTGGGCCCACGGCAAGGGAGGCAGTGACGCAGCTAGTGGAGACAGATGCCCTGCGATTGACACACCTGGGCACCAACCAATTCTGGAGTGTGTGGAATGTTCTAGAGAAGTGCCACCACCATTTGGCTTTTATAATATAGGGAGATGTAGATCATCTACTGTAGTACATCTTAGGTCTGAATCTGCCTCCTTCCTGATCACAGTGTACCATCTGTTTGCTATATGCACAGTTATACATTCCATTGTTCTATCCAAAATATTGAATGGATGATCCTGACTTTCTTGCAGAGTCTATACCCCTCTGATAAAAAGCTGGGAGAGTCAGTTGATCAAGTATGTATTCATTAGATTTATTTATTTAAAATATTTTTATACTCACCCCTGAGCACCTCAGGACCCAAGAACTTGGCAACTAACTAGGGTTGCCAACTTTACCTTGGGGAAATTCCTGGAGATTTGGAGGTAGTTCTGGGAGAGGGTAGAGTTTGGGGAAGAATCTCCGTAGGGATGTGCTGCCATAGAGTCCACCCTCTGAAGCTGCCATTTCTTTTGAGGAACTAATCTCTGCAATATGGAGATCAGTTGTAGTTCTGGGAGAACTCCAGGCCCCACCTGGAGGCTGGTAACCCTACTGCTATCACTGTAGTTGCTACTATAACCCTAACCATAGATTCAATAACTGACTGAATACTGAATTCCTCCAGCTTCCCTGGCTGCTGTAGTGAAGTGTCTAATAGTGTAACCTTTATGAGTGGTTCACAGATTGTTTAATTGCCTAGAGCAAGGCATTATATCCCAAATTTGGTCATCCCCAACCACCCCCATCTACAACACAGGGATTACAGCATTACAGAGATAAAGTGCTCTGAACACCCCAAATGTTCTATACAAATGCTAAGTACAGTAGTTGGCTTGGATACTGATCACTGAGGCTCAGTCTGTCCTACATGAAAAAAGATAGTAATATTTCTTAATGTCTGGATATTCCCTCCAAGGGGCCTTAATGGCTCTAATCAAGCAGTCCATCAGTGCTTGGGGGAGGCAAACCCCCCCCCCAACTTAAGAGAGTGAATAGGTGGGGATGTATAAAAAGAAAACTTTTAGATGCTGGATGAGAGAGAGAAAGAGAATCAAACAGACAGTCTGTGAGTTGGCTGGAGCACTTTGAGGGTGTCAGATCTCTCTCTGATACACATGGGGATCACACACGGGGTAGTGGATCAGAGAGCTCTGTACAATAGCCCTTCTGTTCTCTACTTGTACATTTCAAATCAAGCAAATATTCCAAAAGCACTATCAGTCTCCAGTGCTATCTCACCTCCAAAGAGAATTAACATTGCCAGGTAAAGTGCAAACTCCAGTAAGTCTTGCTGTTCTGGGAAGTGTGCTTGCACACGAAAGCAGATACCATGAATAAACCTTTGTTGGTTTTAAAGGTGCCACTGGACTTGAATTTTGCTCTGCTGCTTCAGACCAACTCAGCTACCCCACCTGAATCTATCCTCTGGGAAGTGTGTGTGTGGTTGGGTTGCCAAGTCTCCTCGTCTTGCCAGCAGGGAGATCTGGGAGGCATTCCAGGAGCGGGCAGGGATGTCCCTGATGTGCTGATATAACCCAGAACTGACATCCAGGGCCAGCCCCAGCTTATTTTGAACCCTAGGCGAGGATCCCTTCTGGTGCCCCCCCCCCGGCACCCACCAATTATCAAAATTAAATGCATTTTAGGAAGAATGAAAAAAACACAAATTTTGAAATTGCTAATTTCTTTTTTTTAATTGTGAGAAAAAGACCAGAAAACACAAATCACAAAACATTTTGAAAAATCCTTTTAATTGTGATGTTGAAATTTAAAATCTCTTTAGTGTTTCCATTTCAGGCACATCAGAACCTCCCCCCGACCAGCCTGCTTGCCCCGCCGCAGCTGTTCGCCCCCCGACCAGCCTGCTTGCCCCACCACCGCCATTCGCCTCCTCCCCCCGACCAACCTGCTCGTCCCGCCGCCACCGTTCGCCCCCTCCCCCCGACCAGCCTGCTCGTCCCGCCACCACCAGTCGCCTCCTCCCCCCCGACCAGCCTGCTCGCCCCGCCGCCGTTCGCCCCCTCCCCCCACCAGCCTGCTCGCCCCACCGCCATTCGCCCCCCCAGCCTGCTCGCCCCACCGCCGCCATTCGCCCCCTGCATGCAGAGTTAACTTACCTTGTTTCTTGCTCCCAGTCCCTGGCCCAGCTGGTGTCCATCTCCTCCGTCCTTCCTGCTCGCCTGCTCCTGGCGTCCTCTCCTCTCCTACCTTGGGTGTGCGTGTGCATTTGCCGCCACCCCCGCTCTGGGAGAAGGAGAGAAATAGGCCGCTTGCGCACCCCCCCCCCGAACTTCCGGACATAACAAGCATGCTGCTCCCAGCCGGAAGCTCTCCCTTCCCCAACAGGCTTTGCTTCCCGCCCCTTCCTCCTCCTCAGCTCCTGGGCGCTCTTGCCGCTGCGGGGTTGCTGAAGGAAGAAAGAGGCCATGGGGGGCGGCTTGTGGGGGGGGCTTTGGGGGGGCGGGGGGCAATTTGCCGCCCCTAAGAGCCCGCTGCTCTAGGCGAACGCCTAGTTCACCTAGTGAGCGAGCCGGCAGTGCTGACATCATCATGTCAGTGACATCGGGGGCAATGCTCTGGTTTTTGGTTGAAACTCTATGGTAAAATTGAGGTCAAACCATACAGTTTTGCCCAAAAATCAGAGCATAGCCACATGACATCCCCAACATGATGACATCACTTTGCTGTTTGTGGGTGGGGTTTCCTCCACCAGCCAGCTGGTCAGCAGCAGGCAGAAGCCCCCAAAACCGGGGGATTCCTCACCCAGACCTGGGGAAAGGCAGCCTAGTGTGTGGGGGATGCCTAACAGTGTGCCATCTTCCCTCTAGGATGTGATGAGAAAGAGTACAATCCATCACATGCTTTATCTGCCAAGCTTCAGGTTCACTAAATGTGAATAAATACCAGCATTTAAAGTTATTGCTAGTTTTTTTTTTAAAAAAAACCTGATTTTGCGAGGAGGAATTTGAGGCAAGGAGTTCTCCTTTTCAGAGGGTGGGAAGGTTCATTGCTACAGCCATGACTCTTTGCCCAGAAGGCTTATCGTTTATATATCCTGTTGAATTTGTAAATGTTATGCTGGCCTTCATAACAGCCATGTTAAGCAAGTTGTTGCACTATATTTTGACAAATGAAAAAGAAAAGCTGAGAAGTGATGGCTTGAATAATGGATTCTAGACAGAGGTGACTATCTGAATCCAGGAATTCTTCATTCAAGCAAAATTTTGGGGTCCTGGCTTTATGCTGAGTTAAAACAATGCATATAAAAGTACATGATTCTGAACAAAGACCTTCAGAAGGGAAGAGAATGTTGAACAGAGTCCATCCAGGCTTTTTGAGTAATGGCCTTCTCTTACTGTGATGATGAATGAGTACCAGATTTTAAAGCCCTTTGCACACTCAAAATAATAAAGATGGAATACTAAGACTTTTTTTGGGGGGGATGGTCTTGATAATGCAGGGAACTGAAAGAAAACATTCAAGCTGTTACACCACTTGAATGCTATGTTGAACTTTTCCAACTGCTTTTTCTGCGGCCTGGCTTCAGTTTTATGATGTATCGCCTTGGATGGCTCACCGCCACATTCCTAAAGACAGTGGAGTGTTCCAGAGATCTCCAAAAATACAAAAGCTATTTTAGGATCAAGGGAGCAATAAATCCATGCAAATAAGAAGTGCAAGAATTCAAGGGGCAGGGAGAGAAGTCTTGCAGGCAACCAAACAAAAACATGAAAGTCTATTTCAAGACACAAGTGTGGGAGAATGAATTACTGTGGCCAGGATATATTTGTTGGCTTCCTGGATGTGACCCAGTTGAAAGCAGAAGCTCAAGGCAAAAAGGTCAATGTTTGGTTTGGGTTTCTTATTAATACCTTTTTATTGTGGCTGCTGATTGAGCCCAGCCGAACATTAGTACAAAGTAATTATGTAGAAAATGAGGCACTCATTTATATTAGCTGCACGAAATCTCTTGAACTGAACTGGAGCAAATCCAGTTAAAGCTGCTTCCCCACAGGGGCAGGAAAAAGCACTCTCACTGTGGAAGCAGCACATGGGGTGGAGGCAGCAGGATTGTCCTCAGCATGGTCCTGTCCCCGTGCTACTAGGTGCTCTCCCCAAATCCCCACCCTGCCTCTTTGTGATTCATCACACTGGAACTGAATCATCAACGGGACCACTGGGCACTTCCCGTTTCCCACTGAAAAGTACTGAGACTGAAGAGTGATTTCAGCTCTCACATACTTTATTTAGATCAGGAACAAGACAACTAAGCCGGCTCGCAGGCCAGCTTTTATCCTCAGTGAGCCCACACCCCAAACACACACAACATCCGTGATTTGCTATTTACAGTTGATTGAATTACCCCGGGCTCCTCGATTGGAAGAACGCGAGGAGCCTACATTCTATTGTCTAAAGACACAAAGCTCAAGACTTAGCCTGGCCGCGTGGCAGACCGGTCTGAACCAGTCCGAGCACATGGTAACCCTGCGTCCATGTTTCCCTGTGGATACACCACACTCCTCCCCCCTTGGTCCGTGAGACACCCACAAACAAAGTCCTGTAAATAAGATGGCGGCCTCTTGACCCTCGTCGAGCGTCGGAGAGCTGGGGCCAGGGAAGGGGCCGGCACCGGTGTCTGCGTCGGGGGCCTACTGGTGCCATGGGGCGGGGCGCGGTTGTCACGGTGGCATCCGTGGCTGTCGGAACGTCCAGCACTGGGGGCATTGGTGCGGCCGCGGAGCTCTCTACTGGACTGGGGTCCTGTGCTGCGGGTTGCAGCTCTCCTGCTTCCTGCAGGCCAGGATCCTCATAATCCTCTGGTTCCCGCAGCTCAACCCTGCGGCGGAGCTGGTCTATGTGGCAGTGCAGCACGGTGCCATCCTCGCAGGAGAGTTCATACGATCATGGTCCCTGGACCCGGACCACCCATGCCGGGACCCATGGTGGTCCTGCGGTGTAGTTTCTGGTGTACACAGGGTCCTCCGGGAAGAACCCCCTGCTGGCTCGTTGGTCCTCGGTGTCCGGCTCATGCTCCGGTGCCCAGTCTGGATGTAGCCTGTCCAGGCACAACTTGAGGCAGCGACCTAGGAGGAGTTCCACTGGGCTGCATCCCATGGTGGTGTGAAGGGTGATGCGCTGTCCAAACAGGAAGGCAGCGAGCTTATACTCCCAGTCCGGGGAGTCAAACTTACGGCGGGCGTCCTTGGCGGTCCGGAACATCCTTTCCGCTTGCCCGTTCATGGCGGGGTGGAATGGCGCGGACAATCGGGGTTTCCCATTGTGTAGATGCAACTGGCACTAGCACTCCCTGCTCAACAAGGCGGTCAAGCTCGGCCTTGATTTTTGCCCGCATGGCCAGGGGCGGGACCCGTGCCTTAATGCGGATGGGGCAGACAGCCGGGTCCAAATCCAGGGAAATGGGGTCCCCAGTGTACCGTCCTAGGGTCCCATCAAACACTTTAGGGAACTCCCGGCAGACCGCCTCCCAGTCAGCCGCCTGGATTTGGTTAAGTCCCGATATCTGGAGACCCAGGGGCTTGAACCATGAAAGTCCCAGCAAGCTGGTTAGGCACCCTTCCACCACCAACAGGTCCAGCTGCCCCGAAAATCCTTTGAACAGGACCCGGAACTTGCCCCAGCCACAGACCGCCACAGGGTTTTTGTTAAAGCCCCGTAACAGTAGACCCTGTGGCTTGTGCAACCGGGGTCCCCCCTTTGGGCATAAGTTGCGGAAGGTCTTGACCAAAATTATGGAATACGAAGAGCCAGAGTCGATTTCCATCCGGCAGTGGGACCCTTCAATTAAAACAGTTACATGCACCTTGTCCGGTCTGTTGGGGGGCAAGTTACATGCCGTCTGGTGGTTGACGGAAACAGTGTGGAGGTCCTCTGTCTCGATCTGCGCCGTGAGATTCATCTGGTGTCCCTTGGAGTGGCAGACCTTCTCGATATGTCCCGCTTTGTTGCAAGCCCGGCAGATCGCCATAGGCTGTGGCCTCCTGGATGGCCTTTTCCAGTGTGAGGTCGTTGTTGCTCGCCAGTTTCCGCCGTAGTTTGGACTCCCGGAGGCCCACGAGAAACTGGTTCAGCAGCGTGTCCGAGAGGCTTGGGAACTCGCATCTCGTGGCCTGTGGAGGCCCCTTAGATTTAGAGGCTCTAGGCTTCAGCCTACTTAGCCTATACATAAATCCAGCACTGGCAGTACGAGAGAGAGAGAGAGAGAGAGAGAGAGAGAGAGAGAGAGAGAGAGAGAGAGAGAGAGCCGTGGCAGGGAACTTGCCCAAAACCGAGAGCGTGAGGCAACACTTCTGGTTCCATTGGGACTGTTCAAAAGTGGGAGGCTATGCAGGATGCCCGACACCTAACGCCGTGCTCAAGTTGAATCCAGAGGAGCAGCCAGAGTCTAAAAAACTTTAACTCTTTTTCCATTGTAAAGAACAACAAAAAGCTAAGTATTAAAACTTTTAAAAACCCATATCTCTTGGAGGATAAGAACTCAGTAGGCTTTTGGAAGCTGCCTCGGTTGCCTAATTGAAGGAGTACATGGGGAAATTCCCATTTAAGGTGGCCAGGAAGGGATGTTGGATTAAACCATGAAAAAAATAATAAGCAACCAAGAGAGGTAAATTAAAGGGACCTATATACTCTTCCTTCCTTTTTGTTTTCTCCTTTTCTCTCCCATTGCCTGGAGTGGTACTTTGGTGTGGGCATTTGAGAGACCTCCTCTGGTTTTGGGGCTTGCAAGGTGGAGGAATGGAGAAATTAAAAAAAACCCAAGGGAAAAAAATAAAAAACAAGAATTACATCTAGCTAAGAGAGAAGTGTCCAAATATCTAAAATAAGTTTGGTTCAGTTCAAGTATAAAAGAGACAGTTAAAGTTTATGTAATTTTTCTCTCTCTTAAGTCGTAGTCTTGTCTGGCCTTGAGAATTTTGGGGGCAGCAGCCCCCCAATCAGATTCTGATTCTTCTCTAGAAGATGTAGCTGAAGAGGTTCCGTTGCTTCCCATCTCACCCTCATCTTCTTCTGTTGCTGCTTCCTCTCCTGGTCTCAGTGCTTTTTCTGGTTTTTAAACTACTCCAAAAAGGCTTTTGCGTTAGTAACAGAATCAATGCTTTCTTTCTTGTTGTATTTAAAGATGATCCCTTTTGGTATAGTCCATCTATAAGGTGTGTCTTTTTGCTGCAGGAACAAAGTCAGATTTTTGTATCGTCTCCTCTTTTTCCTTATCTCGAATGGAATGTCCTTTAAGACTTTTATTTCTTTATCTTAAATTTTTAGGGCAGTTCCATTTGTAGCTTTAAGTATCTGGTCTCTTATATGTCTTTTGGAGAATTTCACAAAGATTTCACCAGGCAGATTATTTTTCTTGATGTGTTCTGGATATGTTCTGTAGACCATATCCATTTCACTTTGTAAAAGCTCCACTTTTAAATCTGTCACTGGTTCTAATACTTTGCTTAAAGTTGTTTTGAGATTTTATCCTTTCTTCTCTGGGACCCCTTGAAATCTCAATACATGCATTGACTTTTCCATTTGCAATTGTAACAACTGATGTTCAGCAGAGGATGTCTTCTTTGCCACAGTCTCTAGTCCTTTATTACACTTTTTTGTCTTGGCATCAACTTTCTTTAATGATTTGGAGATTTGCTCTGTCTTAATATTAGTCTCTTTTAGCTGTCCTTTAAGGGTTTCAAAGTTCTTGTTCAGTGTAGTCATCTCATTCAGCAGAGGGCACAATGCAGCCACTATCATATTTGAGAAGTCTGTGGCTGCTTCTGGTCCCATGACTATAGCAGTCGGGCTAGCTTTGCCTGGAGTAAGTTTCGCTTCTGGTGGCACTCTCTTCCCCACCATTATGCTTTTGTTTACTTTAAAAGAAAGTTGCCAAAAGTCTCTATAATTTGAAAAGACAACCAGAGTTTTCTCAGTTGCACTCTGCCTTAGTTAATTCATGCTTTACTTTCCATCCCCTTTCTTCCCTTTCATTTTAAAACATTTTTTCTCTTCCATGGGGTGGATTCCCTCCCCCATGGTTTGGCTTCAGGGGATGTACTAGTTTAGGCACTTGGATATTTATCTTGTTTTTCGACTCATCAGAATGCACAATTCATCCAGAGTCATCTGCCAGGTAAGGAAACAATGCCTGACCATCTGCCCTCTTGTCCCAGTGTGTGTTTCTGACACCATTGCTGGTCTGTGGTGGCAGAACCTTTGGAACAAAGGAGAGTTTCGATCCCTCAGCAATCAGCCTTGGGAGAGGCACTCCTCACGTTCCATGGCTGGGAGCCCCCTCCAAGGGGTCTGGGAGGCCTGGATCAATTGAGTCCTCTCCCTACTGCCCTCAGATTTCTGAAGGGATGTGTCCACCATTCAATTCACCAAAACCAGAAATCTAAAATTGACCTAGTCTTAATAGTGCAATTAGATGGCCACTGGATCCAGGAAAGCTTCTATCACTTCACCAGGACAGTTAGGAATGCAAACTCAACTGAAATTCAATATAATGAGTCTTGCACAAATTACAATGAAGGATTTAAAAAATCTAATTCAGGAGAGTGTAGCACAGGCAGTAAAAACTACTGTGGAAACTATGTTACCCTCACTAATTAAGAAAGAAATGGAACCTGTACAACTAAAAATGGAAGAAATAACACAACAAATAAAAACAGAGACAGAAGAGATTAAGAAACAGATAATATAAAATAAACAGGAAATATTAAAAATAATGACAGCTAATAATAACATGGAAGAAAAAGTACAAGAGATAGACCATGAGCTACAAGAAGTAAAGATAAGAAGTGAAAGAATGGAAGAGGCTCTGATTAATTTGGAAATGGATAAAGTTGCATTAATACTGAGATGTCAAAATGTTCCTGAAAGCATAGAAAAAAATCTAAAAGAAGAAATGATCCATAACCAAATGGAACAACTTAAATTAGGAACAAATGAAGAATCAGCAGGAGAAATCAATTCAGTCCATAGAAGAAATTCTTCATATGCAAGAAGGAATAAAATGCCACAGGAAGTTCATATAAAATTTTACAGAAGAGAGATACATGATAAGATTCTTAGGACATCAAATGATACAAAAGTAGTCATACATGAAGCGGAGGTTAACTTCCTAAAAGAAGTACCATGGAGAGTTAGGGAAAAGAGACAAAATTATGCTGTATTGATGGATATTTTGAGATTGAACCAAATCACGTACAGATGGTTATTACCGGAAGGTGTATTATTTAACTATGAGAACAGAAGACAGAAAATAGCCTCTATATATAAAATCAAAGACTTTCTAGAGAGACATGGGAGAGATTTAAGTTGACAGGAAGAAGATGTTAGCAAAACAAGAAGAACCCACAGGTCCAAAAGCAGAAGGAATAAAAAAGAGTGTACTGAAAAAAGGAAAGAAGAGAATGGACAGGATACCATCACAAATACTTACAAAATTTCAATCCAGAATTAAGATAAAGGGAAATAAAATTAAAGATGGAGAAGAAGGAAGGACTTAAAATCCTCTCTGTTAATGTGAATGGGCTTAATAGCCCTCAAAAAAGAAAAAGAATGTTCCATCAGCTCACTAAATTACAACTGGATATTGCATGTCTTCAACAAACACACATTAGAAAAGAAGATCAAAAATATCTTTCAGCAAAAAGGCTAGGAAATCTTTTTTTTTTCAGCAGACACACACAAAAAAGAGGAGTGGCTATATATGTAAAGGATTATTTATGCTCAGAATTAGTATACTTATCAGATGATAGAAGAATAGTGGCAATTTCAATTTTAAGACAAAAAAAGAACATTAATTATGTATATATATGCTCCCAATCAAAACCAGGATTTTTTTTTTACAATGATACGAGAAATATTGGCAACAAAATCCTTTGATGATGTTTGCATTATCAGAGATTACAATACAGTATTTGATCTTAAGGCAGATAGGAAAAACCAAATGGTCAATAAAGAATCAGGAAATATACTTCCCAAAAGCTTTTTCCAGATGGCAGAAGAATATAATATAATTGATGCATGGAGAATTAGAAATATAGACACTAAGGACTATACTTACTTCTCGACAAGACACAACTCCTGGTCTAGGATAGATATCGCCTGGATATCAACAACCATGGTAAATGAGTTAACAGAGATAGAAATTCTACCTAATACATTTGTGGGTCATAGCCCTTTGGATAATATTTAAGCAAATTTTTAAGCAAACACGAAGAAGAACTAGGTGGAAGATGAATGTAGGTCTTCTAAGAAAAGAAGAATTTGTGAAGAAAACCCAAATTGAGATTCAAGAATTTTTTAAAAGAAATATACAATCTGAGATATCAATAGAAATAGTTTGGGAGACGTTTAAGGCTTATTTAAGAGGATGGTTCATTAACCAGTAAACATGGGAAAAGAAACTAAAAAGAAAACAATATGATAATCTGAGTAATAAAATTAGGAGAGAAGACAAAATGAAAAATACAAATGATTCAGAGGAAATAAAGATCAAACTAAAACTACTACAGCACCGAATGAATTTGTTACAAACTCAAGAATTAGCAAAAAACTTAGAATATACAAAACAATATAATTTTGAAAATGCTAATAAACCCACAAGAAGGCTTGCATATAAACTAAGGAAAGAAAAAGAAAAACAGATGATTAAAACTTTAAGAAATGAAAAAGGTGATGAAAAGCATAGTATGCAAGAACTGAAAAAGATTGTAAAAACTTTTTATAGAAAATTATATTCACAAAATACCCAGTGTAAACAAACTATAGAAGAATATCTTCAAAGATGGAATAAAAAATTTCTGATGAAAAGCAGAAAGCAATACTAAATGAGCCAATTTTAATCTGTGGGATACTGGAATCGATTAAGAAACTAAAAAGAAAAAAGAAATCCCCAGGCCCTAATGGACTCCCATCCAAAATTTATCAGAAATTTGAGGACCAAATAATGTTACCATTAAAAGAATTGCTTCAAAACATAGTAAGATCAGAAAAATTGCCAGATTCCTGGAATTAAGCTTTGATTATTTTAATTCATAAACCAAATACGGACAAAAAAGAAATTAAAAAATTATAGACTGATATCTTTGCTGAATGTAGATTATAAAATATTTGCTAATATTATGGCCATTAGATTAAAAAAGTATTAGTACAAGTTATTCACCATGATCAAGCTGGATTTCTGCCAAAGAGACAAATTCAAAATAATATAAGGACTATTGTCAATGTCCTTGAATATTATGAAATGCATCCAGGGAAGCAGATGGCATTAATATTCCTTGATGCTGAGAAAGCTTTTGATAATATAAACTGGGAATTTATGCTGCAAAAACTGAAAGCCTGGGATTGCGGTTCACTTTTTTTTTCAATGATTAGAGTGATATACAATAATCAATTCACCAAAATTATAATGAATGGAGACTCAGCAGAGAACATTGAGATATAAAAAGGGACAAGACAAGGATGTCCATTGATACCATTATTATTTATTTTTACGTTGGAGACATTGAATGATATAGTATGAGAAAACGAACAGATAAAGGGCCTGAAGATAAAGGGAGAGGAGTTCAAATTGCAAGCCTTTGCCAATGATCTTGTTTTTATACTAGAAGAAACAATGATATCTATTAATCACTTGATAAAGACAATACAAGGATATGGACAAGTGGCAAGTCTTAAAATTAACCTCAAGAAAATGAACATATTAAAAATTGTACACAGAATCAAATAAAATAAATACAAGAAACTTCCTCTATGGAAATAGCAAAAAAAATTTAAATACCTGGGCATAGTCTTGTCCAGCAAAACTAACGCCTTAGTAGAGGACAACTATAATAAACTTTTGATAGATATAAAAAAGATCTAATAAAATGAAAGGACCTCAAATTGTCATTCACAGGAAAGATTGCTACAATAAAAATGAATATACTCCCTAGTTCGCTTCCTTGCTCAAAATTTGCCAATCTTAAGAAAATCACAGTACTTCAAAGATCTTGATAAAATAACTAGCCAATTTGTTTGGCATGCTAAAAGACTAATGATTAAGTGGAAAATCCTACAAGATAAAAAAGAAAGAGGAGAATTTGGCTTACCAAACTGGAATCTTTATTATGAAGCAGCAGCTCTTGGCTGGATAAAAGCATGGATAACCTTGGAAAATCCAAGAGCCTTGATTCTTGAAGGACATGATCTAACTATGGGTTGGCATGCATATGTATGGTATGGGAAGCACAGCGTTTATACCAACTTCCAACAACACACGTTAAGAGGAGCTTTCTTCCTGCCGCTTCTCCTTATCATGGTGGCCTTGAATGTAGGCTTTGGGCTATTCTTGTGTAGATGAGAATTTTCCAGTCCTGGGAAGGCAAGGGGAGGGGGGAGTAGTCTCCCGCTCACAAAGTATTTCTCCCGCCGGGAGTTCCCGCGCGAGTGCTCAAATTCTATTTGCTAGGCGCTTCATTGCATCACACTATAAGTTAGCTTGCTTTGCTTTGCCCCCTATTCCTGACAATGACCTCTTACTGTGGGTTTATAACAAGATAATCCAATAAACCTTTCTTTGTGCAAGAATGACTGGATCTACTTGATTTTCAAAACCTGACAGAAATTGTCAGGAATCATCATCATTCCCACTACCGTCAGTTTCCGCCGTCTACCAAGATGAGTGGAGCGGGTACGGGAGCCACGGGAGCAGCTGCGGCGGCTACTAGTCCAGGAGCCACAGGCGCAGCGACAGTATCAACTGCACCAGGGGGTACGGGGACTGCAGCGGTGACGGCCACTACAGGAGCCACAGGCGCAGCGGCGGCGGCCGCTACCTTAGGGGGCACGATTCCTGTTACCACCGTGGCGACCGCAGTGGTCACCCTCCCGACCACCACTACTGTGCCGGTGACTACCACCACAGTTTTGATCGCACCAGCATCACAATCGGGAGCCGGAGTGTTGACCCCGCCAGTTCTAAGCACATTGGGGATTCAGTACGCTCTCCCAGTCTATAGCCCGGCCGGGCACCTGCCGTCCCAAGGAGGAGTGCTACCCCGAACCTATGTTCCCGGAGTCCCAACGCCATGGGATAAAGGGGTGACCTACCGTAGGTCACGCGATTGGTCAAAGAACCTGTTGGATACTACCCAGTCGACATGGACTTTGCCGGGGAGCCAAAGCCGAGACAATTTGATTGATCCCAGAGGCAGTTTTGGACTTCCCAGGGAGAGTACCTCGAGGTTCTCCCAGAACTGGGTCGGGGCCAGATACCGACGCTCGCATGGACTCTATTCAAGAGGACACCCGACGTCTGGTGAAGGACATGAGCAAACTAATGCAGTCCCTACCACAGATGATGGACCAAGCTATTCGGGCGCATCCATTGACACAGCCTAGACCAGCACCAGCCCCGGCGCCACCGTTGATACCGGGACGACCACCTCCTCCTCCTCCGGGCCCGAGGCCCGGCCAACCAGCACCTCCGGGTCCAGGACCGGCTCAACCAGCACCTCCGGGTCCAGGACCGGGCCAGCCGGCACCAGCTCCGCCTCCACCAGTCGGGCCAGCACCAGCTCCAGGGCCAGGTCAACCAGGGCCACTCCAGCCGCCTGCTGCACCTCCGCCCCAACCACCGGCTCCGGTCCCTCTTATGCACCCGATTCCGGTTATGGCTCAGGCCCCCCAGTAATCCGACCTAAGGATATGCTTGAAATTACTTTTGATGGAGATCCAGAGACTGTGTCTTTTTTCATATTGCAGGTCGGAAAATTTATCCAAAGATGGGGCCATATTTTCCCAGATGAAGAACAGCAGGTGGAGTTTATCGCATCCAGATTCCGGGGGAGTGCGACAAGCTGGTATGTTGCTCTCCATGATCTGGAGGCCGCGGAGCTGGGGAATGTAGATGACTTCATGTGGGCTTTGAGAAATCGCTTCGAGGATTCGGGGGCAGCGGAAAAGGCAGAAGCTTTCCTTCGTACCTTCCGTCAAGGTAAACTCTCAGTGCGCGAGTATTCCAGGGAGTTTCAAAGGCATGCTGTGAAAATTCGGGATTGGACTGATGCGGTTCTGGCCCAACAATATCGAATGGGTCTAGCAGTCGACATCCGCAATAACATCCTCAGCTCTCAGCAGCCTCGTACCCTCCAAGGTTGGATGGAGGAAGCCGAAAAGGCCGAGAGTCGACTACGCATGATGAAACTGGACTCATCGTTCGGTTACCACCGTCCGAGTTCGACGGCGGGCCCAGCCAAGTCCAAACCGGCAACCACCCCAGGTGGAATGAGGGATCAGCGTATGCGGCAGGGTCTCTGCCTGCGGTGTGGGGAAAAGGGACACTTCGCAGCTGCTTGCCCAAAAGGGGACCCTAATCGGGCCCTACAACAAGAAGAACCCAGACGATGGATGAACCCCACCCCGAAGAAAGGCACAGCAAAACCACGCAACCCACGGGCCCTTTTCGCGGGGCCGGATCAACTGGATAACTTCTTGCTGGAGGAAGAGAATGAGGTGCAGGGAAATGAGATGGTCCTGTTTGTGAATGGCGTTACACAACAGGACCCAACACCTGAGGCGCCTAAATTGGTGAGCAATTACCCTCTCTCTTCTTTGTGACTGTCCTAGTAATGAACCCAGCCATGATGACCCACATTCGGGTTCGAGCCCTCATTGACTCGGGGTGTGGGAGGGACCTCATAAACCCGTCTATGGTGGTAGGGCTGGAGGCAGCCGTGGTCAACTTGAAAGACCCGATAACTTTTACACAGATGGATGGGTCTCCAATGAAAGAGCCATGCCGATTTGAGACTGTCCCGCTAAGAATCGGCATCGGTGCCCACTGGGAGCTGCGTTCATTTGTGATAGCTCCTCAAGCCCAATTTCCCTTAGTATTGGGTAGCCCTTGGCTGCATGGGCACAATCCTTACATTCTATGGGAAGAGGGGGATGTTCAATTTATCTCACCGAAATGTGCCGAACACAAATGGGACCCAGGGTGGGGAAACCTTCCCTGCAATGAACCTCCACGCGCTTGCCTAGCAATGGAGGATCTGAACCGCATCCCTAGGGATTACCAGTATTTGACTAGGGTTTTGAGGAGGAGGAGGCGGATGAACTACCCCCCCACCGCAACTCTGACTGTGCTATTGAAATTCTTCCGGGGCAGAAATTGCCCAAAGGGAAAATTTATGCCATGAGTCCTGGTGAGAAGCAAGAACTGCGCCGCTTTATTGATAAAAATCTGGCTCGTGGTTTTATCAGGCCAGCGTCATCCCCGTTTGCAGCACCGGTATTGTTCTGTAAAAAAAAGATGGGGGGCTCAGACTCTGTACGGATTACCGGGGTCTTAACGCAGTGTCTGCTACCAATGCCTACCCAATGCCCCTCATCAAAGACTTATTGGCAGAGGTGGCAAAAGGGAAAGTGTTCTCTAAACTGGATTTGAGAGATGCCTATTTTCGAGTTCGCATCAGAGAAGGGGATGAGTACAAAACAGCATTTAATACCCCGCTGGGGCAATTTGAATATCGGGTGATGCCATTCGGTTTACAAGGGGCACCAGGGGTCTTCATGAACTTAATCAATGAGGTCCTACACCCCTACTTATTCAAGGGGGTGGTCGTTTACTTGGATGATATCTTGGTCTATACCCCAGACCTAAAATCCCACACCATACTCATGCGAAAAGTACTGGAGAGGCTTTTAGACAACAAACTATTCGTGAAACTGTCAAAGTGTGAATTTCATCAGGAATGTATTGACTTTCTGGGGTACCGCATATCCTCTGAGGGGTTGGAAATGGACCCAAAGAAGGTCCAGGATGTTGTAATGTGGGAGCCCCCAAAACCAGACGACAGCTCCAAAGTTTTCTCGGTTTCGCCAACTTTTACCGTCAATTCTTACCCCATTTTGCCCAAGTTGCCCTTCCCCTTACCGAACTTCTAACGTGGGAGCTTCTTCCCTGCCGCTTCTCCTTATCATGGTGGCCTTGAATGTAGGCTTTGGGCTATTCTTGTGTAGATGAGAATTTTCCAGTCCTGGGAAGGCAAGGGGAGGGGGGAGTAGTCTCCCGCTCACAAAGTATTTCTCCCGCCGGGAGTTCCCGCGCGAGTGCTCAAATTCTATTTGCTAGGCGCTTCATTGCATCACACTATAAGTTAGCTTGCTTTGCTTTGCCCCCTATTCCTGACAATGACCTCTTACTGTGGGTTTATAACAAGATAATCCAATAAACCTTTCTTTGTGCAAGAATGACTGGATCTACTTGATTTTCAAAACCTGACAGAGCTTTAATAAAAATATGGAGAAATATAAAAGAACGGTATTATACTAAAATTCCAAAATGGGTATCGCCTTTGGAAGCCTTTATAAAACCCACCCTTATTACTAAAGAAAAAAGAGAGAGTTATGAGGCCCTATTAGAAGAAAATAATAAATTAAAATCAGATGAAACTTCACGGATACAAAATATAAATCTATCTTGGTGGGAAAACCTACAATTAAAAACTAGATATACTAAACATAATAGGACTGGTCTTTATGGTATGAAAAATGGCCTTGATAAGATCTGCCTATCTACAAACGATAAAATGGTTCAAAAACTATATAATTTTTTGTTAAATGGTTATATGCAAGAGGAGGAAGTTAAAACAAACATGATTACAAGGATGGAGAATATAGGACATAATATTGATTTAGATGACTGGTATAAAATATGGAAAGTAACAAAATTTATGCGAGCTACAACATATAAAGAAAACATTTACAAAATGTTTTATAGATGGCATCGGTCCCCTGACAAAATAGCTAAGTGTTACCCAACTGTTAATAATAAATGCTGGAAATGTAAAACCAATGTCAGAACATTTTACCATATGTTGTGGAGATGTGGGAAAATTCAAAATTTCTGGCTTAAAATACAAAAGATAATAATGGAAATATTGAATTAGTTGCTGTAGATTTTTCGGGTTGTGTGGCCATGGTCTTGGCATTGTAGGACCTGACATTTCACCAGTAGCTGTGACTGGCATCCTCAGAAGTATAACACAGAAAGATACACAGCTACTGGCGAAATGTCAGGCCCTACAATGCCAAGACCATGGCCACACAACCCAGAAAATCTACAGCAACTAATGAACTCCAGCCGTGAAAGCCTTTGACAATGTTAATTTAGATTTAGAACCAGAAATCTGTTTGCTGAATATAATTCCTGAGAATTATAAATGAAACAATGTGTATATGGTGACATATATTTTAACGTCAGAAAGAATTTTATTAGCTAAGTGTTGGAAATCGGATAGAATCCTTTCAAGAAAGCAAATAATACAAAGACTGTTGGAATTAGTGGAAATGAACAGATTAAATGTTATATTATTAGGGAAGGATGAAGAAGTGTATTTAAAAAGATAGACAAGAGTGTACAAATGGTTAGAAAAGGAGTTGGAATAATAGACTCAAAAACTGTAACGTAATTAAGCAATGTAACAACTATGTTTGAAAAAAATAAAAAATAAATGGGGGGAGATAGATAGATAGATGATAGATAGATGATAGATAGATAGATAGATAGATAGATAGATAGATAGATAGATAGATGGATAGATAGATAGATAGATAGATAGATAGATAGATAGATAGATGATAGATAGATAGATAGATAGATAGATGATAGATAGATAGATAGATAGATAGATAGATAGATAGATAGATAGATAGATAGATAGATAGATAGATAGATAGATAGATAGATAGATAGATAGAGTTGTGTACTGAAATGTGAATCATTGCTATACTTTACCATGTAAAGCTTGAGTCTGAATGTGGCTCTTCAGATGTCGCATTATTATTGACTGGTTTCTGTGAAACCTATGTGCAGAACCAATCATCTTGTAAATATGTATCTAAGCGGGAACAGTTGTGATTGGACCTTATCTCTGTATTTCTATTGGTCCTTAACTTATTATGGGTGTGGCTTTGGAGGCCCAGGAGAGTTTAAAAAGGAGCTGTGCTCCACTGTTTGTTGTTGGCGTTCTGAGTTGGAGTTTGCTGTTACTAATAAACTGAAATCACTTGCTGAAATCAAATCGTTGTTAAGTTGTCCATACTTAACAGATAGATAGATAGATAGATAGATAGATAGATAGATAGATAGATAGATGATAGATAGATAGATAGATAGATAGATAGATAGATAGATAGATAGATAGATGATAGATAGAGAGATAGAGAGATAGAGAGATAGAGAGATAGAGAGATAGAGAGATAGAGAGATGATAGATAGATAGAGAGATGATAGATAGATAGATAGATAGATAGATAGATAGATAGATAGATAGATAGATAGATAGATAGATAGATAGATAGATGATAGATAGATAATGATGATGATAGATAGATATTGAAGTCTCGTGTTGTTTTACAAAAACATGATCAAAAAGGCCTCACCTGAAACGAACATCAATAAACTGCTGTCCAGGACATTTTTTCAGATGCTGAGGTTTTCAGCTGTGGAGATTGTAGATCTTGGAAGTTAATCTAAAACAACTGAAGCAGATTCTACCTAAGGGAGTGAGTCAAGTACTGAACTTCACACTATCACTGAGTCTACATCTTTTGAGATTTTCGTTCAATACCATTCAGCTCAGGATCACTGTGGCTGAATTCAGACTGGCAGTTTGCCCCACTATAGTCAAGTTTCAGCCACGTTTTACAAGTGGATTAAAGGGGGCATTTACACAGGCACATCTGCCTGGTGTTCCCCACCCGTAGTCAACCTGTGCTGTTCTGCTTCACTCCTGTGTTTAAAAGATACCTGGTAAAAGCGGTAGCAAATCCCTGAGAGCCCATTTAACCTGCTTCATTCTGCTTCCAGGAAGTGTGAACACCAACCTGAAAAGTCAGGAACAACCTGCATTGCGCATAAGGCAGCAGCAATATGATTGGCTGTGCTCCTCTCTACCGCCAAATGCAGTGCCAGCACAACGGGATCCTCCCCAAATTGGCTGGATGTGCTCATGTGCACATAGCTGATTTGCCAGGAAAAAGCTGTTTACAGCCACGCCTCCGGGACAGCAGTCTGAACGCTCCCGCTCACCTCCTCCTGGTATTCTCCAGCATCAGTTGGCGCAATGTGGCCAGGAAAACCCAGAACATTTTGTTCTGGGGCTTTTTTGCCACGACTGGCTGCTGCTTCAAACTACCAGTCTGAACTCAGCCTGTATTAACAGAAACAGCACTTTAGGGAATGTATAGCTTATACAAGGATTTTGTATTATTTAATAGACAGCTTGCAGTGCAAACATGATACATCATCAGTTGTTTTAGAGGCAATACCAGCAGACGAAGGTTTTGGAAGCAAGCTCTTTCTAACTATCAGGACTGTTGTTGAAATTCACTTCAGAAGTTCATGCAAATCAATTATGTGAAGAAACAAGACTAGTCACTACTGAGGAAGCTCTATGACATGAAGTTAATAATATCTGGATCCTTCGTTTTTATGATTCATTTATGACATCTTGAAAACTTCCCATTGAATTTGTACCCATATGGACTTTATTATATGTACTTACATTGAATTTGTATTACATTATACTGCATTTCATAGTGATTTACATGTAATTTTTGACTTATAGGATACTAGGAGTAAGGCCCGTTGTGGAAATAAATACAATGGGCTCTAGAAAGAGGCTCTGGGAGAGTGCCCTGGCTTTGGGCACAGAGTGTGAATTTGCTGTGGTGACCTCAGCAGGGTATAATGACAGAGACCACCATTTTCTCCAGAGGAACTGATCTCTGCTACCTGAAGAGCAGTTGTAGTTTTGAGTGATCTCTAGCCCTCACCTGGAGATTGGCAACAATTGTTACCCAGGAGGAAATGGCTGGTTTGGAGGGTGGAGTCTATGGCATTCTACCTGCCTGAGGTCCAACTCCTCCTCAAACCCCACCCTCTTCAGGTTCCACCCCTCAAATCCCCAGGAATTTACCAACCTGGAGTTGGCAACCCCATCTCCTTCTCAACTAACCATCAACCTACTGTTATCCACCCCTCTGACTTCAGCTGACTTCTGCCCTCTCTCCTGCAGAGCAGTTGTAATTCTGAGTAGGCTCCAGCCCTCACCTGGAGATTGGCAACAATGGTTCCCCTGGATGAAATAGCTGGTTTGGAGGGTGGGGTCTATGACATTGTACCTGTCTGAGACCCCACCCCTCCTCAAACCTCACCATTTCCAGGCTCTACCCCTCAAATCTCCAGAAATTTCCCAACCTGGAGTTGGCAACCCTATCTCCCTCCTAGCCAATTGTCAACCTACCGTTATCTGCCCCCTGACTTCAGCTTCCCATCTCCTCCCCCCTCCCTCCTGGAGAGCAGTTGTAATTCTGATTGATCTCCAGCCCCCACCTGGAGATTGGCAACAATGGTTCCCCATGATGGAATGGCTAGTTTGATGGGTGGAGTCTATGGCATTGTACCTGTCTGAGGTCCCACCCCTCCTGAAATCTCACCCGCTTCAGGCTCCATCTCTCAAATCCCCAAGAATTTCCCATCTGGAGTTGGCAACCCTATCAGGACTGGCCCCAATAAGTTTTCTCTCAAAGGCCAAAACAGGTGACAGGACCAAGCTTGGTTGCCTACCAACAGGCACTGAGGGGAAAGTAGGGTTGCCAGCTCTAAGTAGGGAAATACCTGGAGATTTGGGGGTGGACCTTGTGGAGGGCAGCATTGGGGGGGGCGGAAGGACTCAGCAGGGTATAATGCCATAGGGTCTACCCTCCAAAGCAGCCATTTTCTCCAGCGGAACTGATCTTGGTCATCTGGAGATAAATTGTAACAGCAGGGGATCTCCAGGTCCCACCTGGAGATTGGCAACCCAAGGGGAAAGACAGCTGCACAGCAGGGGGTGGAAGAGAATGGTTTGATGGCCACTGGGCCAAGATTGGCAACAATAGTTCCCCAGGAGAAAATGGCTGGTTTGGAGGATGGAGTCTATGGCACTGTACCTGTCTGAGGTCCCACCCCTCCTCAAACCTCACCCTCTCTGGGCTCCACCCCTCAAATCTCCAGGAATTTCCATACCTATGGTTGGCAACTTTATCTCATCCCCTCTCAGCAGCCTCTTCCTAGGCAAAATTCTGTCTTTCTCATTAGCAGTTTACTTCATTCTTTTCAGCTTTGTGATCTATACAGCAACCCTATAAGGCAGGTTAGGCAGAAAGTCTCCGGCTGGTCCAAAATCACCCAGGCAGTTTCCATAGGGATGCCAAGCAGCCAGGCCTAGGGTTGCCATTGCCAATAAAGACAAATTGATGCAAAGGAGGATGGAAAAGTCTCCATATCTCTATTTTGCCTTCAATTGGTTTTGATGCCAGCAGAGTGAGAAAATGCCTGGGTGGGTGCCCCATGGTAAATGCACCAAACAATTCCTAAAGATTTTCCACTGTGTCGATAAATCATTTTCTACACTCACAGCGTCCCCTGCCAGAATTAGTACCAGAGCTTTTTTTGCCTTGTGGTATTCTGCTTGTGGTGTGACCTGTCTTTTTTGTGGTGTGGCATGGTTGTGTTGTTGGGTTTGTTTCTTTTGAAGGGGAAGTGTTGTGAGTGAGGACATATTTCACCTCAGAATACAACAGGTTGCATAAACAACTGACAATTCCAACTGTCTTGCGGGGGGAGGGAGTTTGAGGTGTGAAATGGAGTGAAGTCCAATCAGCTTCCTTATGCAAATGAGCTTGAAATGCTGGCCCAATCAGAGAAGAGTGGCCTAGGCTGCAGCGGGTGGGAGAAAACTCAGGCAACGCAGCTAGTGGATAAGGACAGATTCTGAGCGACATACCAGGGAGCGAATTGATTTTGCCAAGCATAGAATCTTGCCAGACTGCTACCCCTTTATTTAATAGGACAGGATTATAGATACTTGGCATTATTGTCATACACTGTTGTAGTGTCTTGATTTACTGTCAGAATCCTGGTTAAATCAGTTCTCAACACACTCACTTTGAAGAAAGTTTAGTTTATTGAGACGCTAAAGAATACCATACTGAACATGAGCTTTGTGAGGACTGGAGGTGGAAACGTGGAGATTGCAGATATATTGTGTTCAAGCAAAGTCACTAAAGATCAGGACCCAATCACCCCACAGCATTTCCCCACCAAAAGTAACGGTCAACTATCCCCCCACTAAGCACATATCCCTCTACAGAAATAAAGCAAAACAACAGGTCTCTGCGACACAGTGTCTGATACATCAAAGCATTTAGGAAAAACGAAAGTATTTGGTATTCACACCCCTCTCTTCCTCCTCCTTCCTCTATGGCAGGCAAACCATAAAATGCACACTAAGCCTGACATTTACACAGCTTTCTCTAGTTTTCTGCTTTTTGCTGTCTAATCCTTTTTTGTTATTGAATATTATCAGTTGTCAGCATTGTATGATATTTGGAGTTAATGTCTAATGTTTCAGTGGTGTTAGGAGGCTGCTCCTTGTTTGTCTGTTTAGTGGAAGTCATAGGCACAGATCATATTTGGCATACAATGGGTTACAACACCTCATAATAAGAGCATGTTTGCAGCAGCAGTTTTTCTTGTAATGAAATTATAAACCCACAAGAGGCGGGATCCGCGATACTCGCGGGGGGGGAGGGAGTATTCCGGCCGCCAAGCTTCCCCCTCCCCCCCAGCAGCGGCGGCGGCAGCAGCGGCGAGGCCAGCCGGCCCACCGAGATTCCCCCTCCCCAGCAGCAGCGGAGGGGCGGCGAGGCTGGCCGGCCCCTCAAGCCTCCCCCTCCCTCCCCCCCAGCAACGGCGGCGCAGCGGCAAGGCCAGCCAGCCCGCCGAGATTTCCCCTCCCCAGCAGATTCTCCCCCCCGGCTCTGGCGATCCTCCTCCTTCCCCCACCCCCTGGCTCTGGAGGCGAGGCCCGAGCGGCTTCCAGCCACTGGGCCCGCCGATCTCCTCCCCCCGGCGATCCTCCTCCTCCCCCGGCGATCCCCCTCCTCCCCCCACCCCCCGGCTCCGGAGGCGAGGCCCGAGCGACTGGAAGCCGCCGGGCCCGCCGATCTCCTCCCCCTGGCGATCCTCCTCCTCCCCCCACCCCCCGGCTCCAGAGGCGAGGTCCGAGCAACTGGAAGCCGCCGGGCCCGCCGATCTCCTCCCCCCCTTCAGCTCTCTCTTCTCCCCCCCGGCTCCAGTGGTGAGGACTGAGCGGCTTTTAGCCGCCAGCCGCCGCAGAGTTCCCAGAGCGTTCCTGCGCATGCGCAGAAACGCTCTTACTTTTTGGGGATTCTGATATCCCCCCTAGACTTTTAAACACTTTTTAGATTTTTCTGCACACGTGGGGACTGCCCCACGTGCACAGGAAAATCTCCCTGCCCCCCAGGTGCCCCCGATGTGCGGATTTAGATATCCGCACACAGGGGGCCACTTGGGAATTAGATATATAGATTTGCTAGATGTACATTACTTATTTGGAGATCCTGGACAGCAAAATTAGCCCCATTTATATTTCCTTGATAGCCTTCCTGGATCATCCACCTGTTTTGCAATCCAGATAAATCTAAGCAGTATCAAAACTGGCAATTCTGTGGTTTATATAGATTAGTAGATCTTTTTTTCTTTTGATCAACCCCTTTCAGGTACCCAACTTCAAGAGAAATTACAAAATGTAAAGATAAACTGGATCCAAATACATCAACTTATCCATTTTATTATGCAGCCTATAATATTACAACTCAAATGTCTTTTGTGTCTGAATTTTTAAACCAGTTTAGTTCAGTACATACAAAAGTGGTATTTTCTAGTATTTATAAATGTTTAATTAAAATACTGGGATATGAGCACACTGTGTCATGCATGGGAAAGGGACTGGGAAATGGAAATAGAAACTCCTTTGCATATTAGGCGACACACCCCTAATGTAGCAAATCCTCTAAGAGTTTACAGTAGCCCCTGTAAGAAGAGCTCTGTAAGCTCTTGGAGGATTGGCTACATTAGGGGTGTGTTGCTAATATGCAAAGGAGTTCCTGCTACAAAAAGAGCCCTGCCAGTAAAATTTAAGTTTGTCCACAAAACATCATCTATGCAGTGTTGGAGATGCCATAATAATATTGGCACATATTTGTATATGGGTAGAGATGTAAAAAATAGGGTTTTTTAAAAATATATAATGAGGTTAATAAAATTTTGAAATTAAATATAAAACCTAATTCAAAAGTAGCTTTGTTAAATTTAATTACAGAAGAAAATGGCATATACATAATTGATCAATTTTTTTCTTGATACCAGAGAGATCCATTATATCTCAATAGTGGAAGTCCACACTAAAAATTGTGGTGACATACCACACCAATATGTGGTATCAATGGCTGTAGAATACAGATCTATTGGAAAGAAATTATTTATCAGATTAGATTAGGAAAAAAATCAAGTAAGTATAGATGCTTTTTATGCCATCTGGAATCCATTTATGGCTTTTGCTAATGAACACTCAACAGCTCTTCATCCTCCATTCAATGCTAGGAATCTAAGAAAAGATGTAATTTGACAGATCAAGCAGGTATAAACAGTGGAACTGTAGCAACATCTTGTTGAAGCAGTAAAACCAAATATATGGCAATAACCATAAACATTTAATTCTATTTTTTTTCTTTCCTTTTTCTCAATGTCTTTGTTTTGTGTTTTTTTGGGGGGGCTGTGGGGGTTTTTTTGTGTGTGTGTGTGCTTGTGTTAATGTATGATTGTGTATAATTCCACTGCTTGGGAACAGTGACCATAATGTTATTTAGTTTAAAATTTGTATAAATAGTGAGTTGCCCAAACAGACTGACACAACCACTTTTAACTTTAAAATGGGTAACTTCTCTGATATGAAGGAACATGTGAGGAGGAAACTGAAATGAAAAGTAGAAAGGGTCAAAACCATTGGGGAAGCTTGGAGACTATTTAAAACTACAATCCTAAAAGCTCAGAAAAATACATACCGCAGGTTAGGAAAGGCACAAATAGGTACAGAAAAAAGTCTGCATGGTTAACAAACAAAGTAATGGAAGCTGTAAAAGGTAAGAAAGATTCCTTTAAGTGGTAGAAAGCTAGTCTCAGTAAGGTTGATAAAAGGGAACACAGGCTGTGGCAAATAAAATGCAAATCTGTGATCAGGAAGGCAAAAGGGGAATATGAGAAGCATATAGCAGAAAACATAAAGACCAACAATAAAACTTTCTTCAAATACATGAGAAGCAGGAAACCAGCCAGGGAGGCAGTGGGGCCCTTGGATGACCAAGGGGTAAAAGAGTACTGGAGGATGATAGGGAAATGGCTGAGAAGCTGAATGCATTTTTGCCTCTGTCTTCACTGTGGGAGATGAGAGGTGCTTGCCCACTCCAGAACCACTGATTTCGGGAGGGGTGTTGAAAGACCTGAGTCAAATTGAAGTGATGAGAGAGGAGGTCCTACAACTGATAGAAAACTTAAAAACTGCTCACATATTATGCTTACTCTGTATGTTGGTCTTAAGACCATAATAATAAACTACTACTACTAACTTAAACACTGATAAATTACCAGGCCCGGATGGCATACATCCGAGAGTTCTGAAAGAACTCAAATATGAACTTGTGGATCTCCTGACAAAAATATATAATCTTTCATTAAAATCTTCCTGAGGACTGGAAGGTACCTAATGTCACTCCCATCTTTAAAAAGGGTTCCAGAGGAGATCCAGGAAATTACAGGCCAGTCAATCTGACATCGATACCAGGTAAGTTGGTGGAAACTTACTAAAGAAAGAATTAGTAGCCACATTGATGAACAAAAACTATTGAGGCAGACTCAGCATGGGTTCTGTAAGGGAAGAGCTTGTCTCACTAACCTATTAGTGTTTTTTGAGGGAGTGTACAACCATGTGGACAAGGGGGACCCAATAGATGTTGTTTACCTTGACTTCCTGAAAGCTTTTGATAAAGTTCCTCATCAAAGGCTCCTAAGTAAACTCAGTAGTCACGGGATAAAAGGACAAGTCCTCTTGTGGATCAAAAACTGGCTAATTAATAGGAAACAGAGAGTGAGTATAAATGAGCAATTTTCTCAGTGGAGAGTGGTAAGCAGTGGGGTACCACAGGGATCAGTACTGGGTCTGATGCTTTTTAACTTGTTTATTAATGATTTGGAGCTGAGAGTAAGCAGTGAAGTGACTAAATTTGTGGATGACACAAAGTTGTTCAGGGTGGTGAAAAGTAGGGAGGATTGTGAGGCACTCCAAAGCGATCTGTCAAGGATGTAACATCAATGTGGCAAATAGGGTTCAGTGTGGCCAAGTGCAAGGTGATGCACATTGGAGCCAAAAATTCTAACTATAAATACACATTGATGGGGTCCGAACTGGCAGAGACTGATCAAGAGAGAGATCTCAGAGTCATAGTAGCTAACTCAATGAAAATGTCTACACAGTGTGCAACTGCAATAAGAAAGGCCAGTGCTATGCACTATTAGGAAAGGAAATGAGAACAAATCAACCAGTATCATAATGTCGCTATATAAATCAATGGTGCAACCTCATTTGGAATACTGTGTACAGTTCTGGTCACCACACCTCAAAAAGGATATTATAGCATTGGAAAAATTGCAGAAAAGGGCAACTAGAGTGATAAAAGGGTTGGAACACTTTCCCTATGAAGAAAGGTTAAAGCTCTTGGAGCTCTTTAGCTTGGAGAAATGACAGCTGAGGAGTGAAGTGACCAAGGTTTATAAGATTATGCATGGGATAGAGCAGGTGGAGAAAGAAGTACTTTTTCCCCTTTCTCACAATACAAGAACTCGTGGGCACTCCATGAAATTGCTGAGCAGTAGGGTTAGAACAGATAAAAGGAAGTAGTTCTTCACCCAAAGAGTGATTAACACATGGAATTCACTGCCACAGGGGGTGGCAGTGGCTACAAGCATGGAATTAGATAAGCATATGGAGCAGAGGTCCATCAGTGGCTACTAGCTACAAGGTATAGATAGGAATTCTTGGTCTGGGGCAAGTGATGCTCTGTATTCTTGGTGCTTGAGGGGGGCAACAGTGGGAGGGCTTCTAGTGTCCTGGCCCCACTGCTGGACCTCCTGATGGCACCTGGTATTTTTGGCCACAGTGTAACAGAGAGTTGGACTAGATGGGCCATTGGCCTGATCCAACATTGGCTTCTCTTATGTTTTTATGTGCTTAATTTAAAAATTAACGGCCTTAAAACTGCTTTATTAATCTAGTGCATTTTTCCCATTCTTTCTCCAATCGGCTTGATTTATATATAATCTGTTCCTGTCTGGATAGCAATAGGGAAATACACAGCCTTTCAGAGTCTCATTATTCATCCCAATGTCTTTTAAAAAGAGTAAAGAAACTTATAAAAAGTGCCAAAGTATAGTAAACATGAATAAATCGGGGAGAAAAAGGGGAAAGAGGGGCAGGCTTTCTCTATGATACAGTAGTAATCAGTAACTCATTTGCTTGTTATCCTATTCAAAACAGGATCAGGAAACCCAGCTTTGATTAGATCACATATCGACCTGCCTCAAACCAGAGGTTTAGAGTAAAAATTCTCCCACCTATGTTTTCAAATGCCCCTCGGAAGTTATGATCAGAGGAGTTAAAAAAAGCTCCTTAACAGGAAGCCATTTGCCCAGAAGTTGTCCAAGGAGTTCAAGGTGGCATAGGTTGTTCTCCCCTCCCTATTGTAATCTGTATAACTCTCTTGTAAGGTAGGTTTTGCTTACAATGTGGTTAGTGTGTGAAACAGGGGCCAAATTCATTTGCAGTGTAATTCTAAGCAGAGTTACACAAAATCCATTGACTTCAATGATCTTAGAGGGGTATAATTCTGTTTAAGCTTGTAAGTGAGCTTCACAGCAAAATGAGGATTTGAACCTAGGTCTCCTGGATCCAGCACTTTTAACTGCTACAGCACATTGTCATTACTGTAGTAGAACCCATGCCTATGATCTCTCTTTAATTATCTGACTCAAAGAACAACTTAAATCCCTGAAAAGAAAAGGTCTTTGGAGGCACTGTAAGGCTAACCAAAAGAAAAGTGGCATACCAAGAATTGCAACAGATAAAGGAGAAAACGAACTTTCTAAGAAGTCTGGTGCTGAATAGCTATTGCGTTTTCCCAGATTTCTTGGGCTGATATTTCATCAGTGCCAGAAAGGTCTGAGTTATCTGGTGTTTGTCCATATTAATCAGAGATTGTTTGTCTGGCAAGAGAATTGGAAATTTAAAAAAAAAATATTCTTCTTTTATATGGTTTCCACTCATTTTGGAGGGTTTGGCCAGGTTGCAAGACATTTTATGTTTCCATTGCAGGTACTGGCCAAAGCCACAGACTTGCTTAGAGAAACAGAAAAATGTTAAATCAAAGCAAGAAAAGAAGTTCAAGGAAAGCAAGGATTTTTTTTAAAAGCCCATTCTCCATTTAGAGTTTGTGGAGAAAGGCTGGGTTAATTTTGGAATTGGTTCTTGCTTGCATCACTTTAGTGAAACCAGGAACTTAATGTTGACTGCGGTTATTCAACAACAGGAAAATGTTTATAAACCAAGCTTCTGTTTGATCTTGGGGCTGTAGGGTTTCTATTGTCAATTAATATCCATGTAACATATAATAACCTCTCTAACAGAGATCAGAAGTGAAAGATTTTTAAATGTGCTGCCTTCTGGCTATCCAGGAACAAACAAAAGCCAGCCATTGCTGTTACAATTAGCTGGCTGATGTATTTTGTGAAGGAAGTATGCCTGTCATGCTTGAATTCTGAAGAGGACTGATTTTCTCCAGCAAATATGTTACGTTTTTGGGTGTATAAGAATCAGAATGTCTGGGACAATCTCCTACTTCTTGTGCCTGGGATAGAACTGGAGCACAGCTCTTTTGTGCTACTTTTTTAACCATGATGATGCTAAATAAGCATAAAAAGTGTGAACGAATCATGCTCTGCTCAGTCTAAAGGAAAGTAACATGTGCATATGCTCATGAGCAAGTAATTTTCTTGTTGACAAATTCATAAAATGTGGTTTGGATCCTATTACTGTTAGGTGGCTCTGTAACTGGTTGACAGATCTCACTCAGAGTGCTTGTGAATGGTTCCTCATCCTCTTAGAGAGGAGTGACAAGTGGAGTGCCTCAAGGATCTGTCCTGGGACCTGTTTTGTTCAACATCTTTATCAATGATTTGATTGAAGGAATAAAGGGAATGCTTATTAAATTTGCAGATTATATTAAATTAGGAGGGGTAGCAAATATGGTAGAAGACAGAGTCAGGATACAGGATGATCTTTACAGGCTGGAAAACTAGGCAAAAATAGATAAAATGTATTTCAATGGGGATAAATATAAAGTTTGGAATTTAGGTAGGAAAAATCCAAAACATAATTATAGGATGCAGGAGACTTGTCTTGGCAGTAGTATGTGCAAAAAGGATCTAGGGGTCTTAGTAGACCATACACTGAATATGAGTCAGCAGTGTGATGCCATAGCTGAAAAGGCAAATGTGATTTGGGGCTGTATCAGCAGAAACAGGGGTCATTTTCTAATGGAGCCCTCCAGAGGGGCACTCTGGCAGGAAGGTGCCCTGCAAGCCCCACCTCCACCCCAGGAGCAAGGTAAGCCTCCCCCCACATCTTTCCCCACCTGCCCTCCAATGCGGGTGGGCAGGGAAAGGCCTGTAGAGGGCCCCCCACCTGCCCGTCAATGCAGACAGGCAGGGAAAGGCCTGTAGAGCTCCCCTGCGCCTTCCCCACCCACCTGCCAATGCAGACAGGCAGGGAAAGGCCTGTAGAGCTCTACCCCGGTGCCTTCCCCACCCACCCACCCACCAATGTGGGCGTGCAGGGAAAAGCCTCTAGAGGGGCGCCCTGTGCTTTCCCTGCTCGCCCACCAATGCAGACGGGCAGGGAAAGGCCTGTAGAAGCCCCCCCCCCATGCCTCCCAGCAGCAAGGTAAGTGTTTGTGTGTGCGTCTCTGCCCCTCTCTGTGTGACTCTCTGCCCCTGTGTGTTTGTGTGTGTGTTTGTCTGCCCCTCTCTGTGTGTGTCTCTGTCCCTCTGTATGTGTGTGTCTCTCTTTCAATCCATCTAGATTTCCAAACTGGAACACTCTGTTTTGGAGCTTCCACAATGTTCTGTAATCGTCCTGTTTCGAGGTTTCCCCTATCCTCAATGCATTCTTTCCCAGATCTATGTTGCTCTGATCTTTTTGGAAAGAAGCAGTCCAAGCATGTTAGCTTGTTGTCTGGAAGGAATAGTGGCATTTTCCTGCCCTGTAAAGATCCCAGCCACATTAGTTCAATTTTCCTGCCAACCCCTCATCAGCTGCATTTCCCCAATATTTCCCCACTGATGACACACCTTACTGGGAAAAACGGGGCCACCACATGGGAACATGCAGGAAGAGGCTGTCCTCAGGGTCCGGTAGACCAACAGAATATGTGGCAAGGTAGGAGCTTTCCTGAGTCACTGCTCACTTCTTCATGCTGCATGTGGTGGTTTAGAGAGGACAAGAAGGCAACAGCTCTGGAAGACAAATAGGACATCTTGAAGTGGCACTTTAAAGGCCAATGAGTTCTTACTCTTGCATAAGCTTTCATAGGCTAGAGTGCTCTTCTCTGTGGCATTTTATGCTAGAATGAAAAGGTGGTACTAGATTTTTTTTAAAAAAACAATTTATTAATGGATATATTTCACATGTTCCATATTATATGAAAAGCAAAATAAAATACATATCCTTTTCGTTATACCCCTCCCTCCCCAATACAAGGCTTCCCGCAATGCTCTTACCCCCTTATAATCTTTGTTAAACATTTACTTAACTAATCCTTTTTAACCTTCATTATCATATAACGGTAACACTCTAACAATAAAGTCATTTTAAAATTTCTTCTTAATAACTGTCAAAACAAATCAAGTTATTCTTCACATCCCAGTTTTTCCCCAAATAGTCTTGAAAGTCTTTCCATTCTTCAAAAAACTTTTCATCTCCTTCGTTGTTAAACTTCCTTGTCAGTTTATCCATTTCAACCATAAACAACATCTTCTTGATCCATTCCCATGTTTCAGGTATCTTTTCTTGCTTCCAAAATTGTGCATAGGTCATTCTGGCTGTTGTAACCAAATACCATAACAATGTCCTTTTGGTTACATTTACTTCTTCAAATTTAAGACCTAACAATAACATTTGTGGGTCTTTCTTGAAAGTACATTTCAAAATTTTCTGTATCTCACTGTGTATCTGAGTCTAGTAGCTTATAGCTTTATCACAAGTCCACCACATATGGTAAAATGACCCTTCTTTCATTTTACATTTCCAACATTTGTTAGACATGCTTTCATTTATAATAGCAATCTTTTTCGGAGTCATATACCATCTGTACATCATTTTATAACAATTTTCTCTGACATTAACACAAGTTGAAATTTTCATTGATTTTTTCCACAAATACTCCCATGATGACATAGTTATTTCACTATTTATATTAACAGCCCACTTTATCATTTGTTCTTTTACTGTTTCTTCCTCAGTATACCATTTCAACAAAACCTTATACATTTTTGAAATCATTTTTTTCCTTTTTCAACCCATATTTTTTCAATTTCATTATTTTTCTCCCTAAAACCATATTTTTTCTTATCAGTCTTAAATAAATCAAAAATCTGTCTATAGTTCAACCAGTCATAATCAAATTCAACATCATCTCTATTTTTTATCACATAATTTCTCCCTTCCACTTTCAAAAGACTCTTATAAGGTAACCAGTCTAAACCTTGATGTCTGGAAAACGGTTTGATCACTTCTGCCTGCACTATCCAGAGTGGTCTTTCTTCTGGGAAGAATTTTTTATATTTCATCCAGGTTTCGAACAGTGATCATCTTATATAGTGGTGTTTGAAGAATTTGTCAATTTTTGACTTTTCATACCACATATATGCATGCCATCCAAATTTATTATCATGACCTTCTAATGCTAGCAATTTCATGTTATCAAGATTAGCCCATTGTTCTAGCCACGTTAAACAGACGGCATCATAATAAAGTCTTAAATTTGGTAGTTGAAGTCCTCCTCTTTCCTTTGCGTCACATAATATTTTCATTTTGATTCTCAGTTTTCTTCCTGCCCACACAAATTTTGATAGTTCTCTCTGCCAAGTATCCAATATCTTACACTGTCGTAGTATTGGGATCGTTTGAAATAGGAACATTAAACGAGGCAAAATATTCATTTTTACTGTTGCAATTCTTCCCATTAACGATAAGTTCAGGGTGTCCCATTTTTTCATATCCTACTGAATTTTATACCAAACTTTTTCATAATTATTTTTAAATAAATCAATATTTTTCATAGTCAATTCAATTCCTAAATATTTAGTTTTTGACACTACTTCACATTGAATCTTCTCCTGAAGCTCTATTTGCCTTTGTTTCGTCATATTTTTGCACATTACCTTCATTTTATTTTTGTTGACATAAAAACCAGCTATCTCCCCAAATTCTTCAATTTTCTGCATCAAATGTGGTATGTTCTCAATTGGGTCTTGCATCATAAACATTACATCGTCTGCAAACGCCCTGTATTTATATGAAAAACCTTTCACTGTAAGTCCTTTAATATTATTGTCCTTTCTTATGTCTCCCAATAATACTTCCAATATCCAAATAAACAGTAATGGTGATAACGGGCAGCCTTGCCGTGTTCCTTTCTGAATTTTGAAATATTCCGTTCTTTCTCTGTTTATGTTCAAAGCCACTTTTTGATCTGAGTAGATCGCCACAATCATATTTAAAAAAGATTGGCCTATATTCATTTTTTCTACCACCTGTAGCATGAAGTCCCAATTCAAATTATCGAAAGCTTTTTCTGCATCCAAAAAGAGGAATCCAACTTCTTTCTCTGGATGTTTATCACAATACTCAATTGCATCAATCACCACTCTTATATTGTCTCTTATTTGTCTATTTGGTAAAAAAACAGCTTGCTCTTCTGCTATAACCTCTGTCAAATATTTTTTCAGTCTTTCAGAGATTACTTTCGCAAATAATTTATAGTCATTATTCAACAGAGAAATTGGTCTGTAGTTCTTTACACTAGTTGAATCTAAACCTTCTTTGGGTATGAGTGAAATGTTAGCGTCTTTCCATGACTCTGGGATTCGTTTGGTCACTCTTATATCATTCGACAAAAGTACCAAAATTGGGGTTAGCTCTTCCTTAAATTTTTTATAAAATTTTGCTGTAAAACCATCCGGACCTGGAGCTTTGCCCAACTTTGCATCTTCTATCGCACTGATTATTTCTTCTTTCTTAATTGGACCATTAAGCATTTCTTTAATTTGTTGTCCCAGCTCTGGTACTGTAATATTATCCAAATAATTCCTGAGCCTCTGTGGGTCAATACCTTTCCTTCTAAACAACTTTGCATAGTAGTTAAAAAAAACTCTTTTTAGGCCGTTCAAGTCTATGATGTCTTTTCCATCTTGCGTTATCTTATTTATAAAGTTTCTTTCTTTTCGATTTTTCAACTGCCATGCTAATAATTTTCCTGGTTTATTCGCACCTTCAAAAGATTTTTGTTGTAATTTCTTCAGGTTCCAATATAGTTCTCGATTTGACAAAACATTAAGTTGATCCTGTAGAAGATGTATCTCTTTAATAATTTTCTTCTTCCCTTGTTTTTTCTTTAATTCCTTTTCCTTTTGTTGAATCTTTTCGTAGAGGTCATTTTGTTGCTGCATCCTTTGCTTTCTGTCTTTAGAATTTAGTGAAATAAGTAACCCTCTTATTACTGCCTTATATGCATCCCACACGATCTGTATGTCAGTACCGTTATTCAAATTTGTTTCAAAGAAATTCTGTGTTTCCTTTTTTAAAGTCTCATTAATCAGTTTTCTATCCAATAAGTCTTCATTATTTCTCCAATATATTTGTCTTGGTTTCTCTTTTGATATCCAAAGTAAAGGATTATGATCCGAATTAATTTTTGGCAAAATTTCAACTTTCTGGGTATTTAAAGCCATCTCTTCTGACATCCAAATCATATCAATTCTGGAAAAAGAATTATGTCTGTTAGAATAAAAAGTATAGTCCTTAACCTTAGGATTCCATTTTCTCCAAACATCTTCCAATTTCTCTTGCTTCATCAATTCAAAAAAGTTTTTCGGTAATTTCCCAGTCCCTTTTCCTACTGTTTTGGATTTTTCTATCCAGTATATTGTTCACCGTGCCATTAAAGTCTCCTGCAAAAACTACTTGCTCATAATTTAAGCTGTCCAGTTCTTTTGTCAAATCTTTAAAGAAAAGCTCTTTTGCTCCGTTGGGTGCATACAAGTTCACTAGCAAAGTCTTTTTTCTGTACATCGTTATTTCCAGTCCAATATATCGTCCCTCCTTGTCCACAAAGATTTGTTTTGGTTCTAATTCTTTAGGAATATAAAGCACTGTTCCTTTCTTCTTTTTAGTTGCTAATGAATAAAATTCTTCTCCCAATTTTTTATTAATCAAATATTTACTGTCTTGTTTTCTAATATGAGTTTCCTGTAAACAAGTTATGTTGCTCTTTTGTTTTTCTAGCCAATGATTTACTAATTTTCTTTTATTTGGTGAATTAAGTCCATTAACATTCCAAGATAGCAGTTTGTATTCCATGGTGTTCTAATTTAAATATCTTTAAAATCATCATAATTGTTTTCTTTGAATCTGCACAAGTCTCCTTCTGTTTTAATTGTAAATCTCACTGAATTGTATGAAAATGAGAGCCCTTGTGGTATCTCCCATCTAAACCTGATCCCCATTTCTTTCAGTTTGTTAACCAGTTTCTTGAATTTTTTCCTGTCTTGCAAAATCACTCTCGGGATTTCTCTTAAAATTATTATCTTTTTACCATCAATTTCCAACGGTTGTGTAAACTGCTTCTTGAAGATATCCTCTTTCAATTTTCTTGTCACAAACTGTACAATTACATCTCTAGGTAGTTTCTTTCTCTGAGCATACATTGAATTTACTCTGTAAATTAAATCGAAGTCTGAATCTAAATCACCTTGATCTTCTCCAATGTATGCTGTCAGCGCATTTGTCACTACCATTCGTATATCTTGCCCTTCTTCTTCCTTTATTCCTCTCAATCTCAGATGGTTTTGAGTTGCTCTATATTCCATCATAGATTCCAACCGTGCATTCTCTTGAAGATTTCTTTTAACTTTTTGTTCCATCTCATTTGATTTTGTTGCCAGACTTTGAATTTCCTTCTTGACTTCTTCTGTATCTTTTTTAATTCCTGCCACTTCTGTTAGTACCAATTCTTTCATTGCAGCCATGTTTCTCTCCTGTATTTGAACTTGCACTTGCTCTATTTGCTCCAACTGTATCTGCATCTGTTGTTGCAACTGTGATTCCATTTGCTTTCCCAGATTAGTCACCGCCTCCATCATCCTCTTCTCCATCGCCTCCATTGCAGCCTGCCACTCTTTTTTTTCCTTTGCAGTCATTCTTGGACTTGGTGATGAGGCGGCTCTTGGTCTTGACCTCAGATCCATTTTGAAATCTATAATACTACTAACAAGTCCTTATATTTCCAGTACAACAGCCAAATCGCCACCTTTAAAATTTTACTCCACTTATTTTCTTCTTAAAAATAACTTTTTAAAATTTAGTCCTCCTCAAAATGGCGGGCGCAATTTCTCTATGGTTTTCTGGCTAGAGTAGGCTATTTCGAGACTTCCTGTTTTGATGTCCGTCCCAATATTCCAACTTCCGGTGTAACACTCTAAAACGTCCGTCTCCTTCCGGTTACTCAGTTCCTTTCCGAAGCCACTCTAGCCCCAAACTTGTCTTTTTCAGTCGGCACTTATTTTCAGTAACACAGAATCACATCAGTTCCATTTTTACTATGCAGAGTTTAGTCTTAGCTGACCACAGGAATGCAAAACAAAGTTATTTTTCTGCCGTTTTTTCGGTTTAAAAGACTTCTTTTTAGTTTGAAACCAAGTGGATTATTTCACTAAAGCTTTGCTCGCTGTTCCGTTCATTTTAACTTTCACTACGTCTTCAATCCGGTAAGCAAAAGTTCATTGTTACCTTACTTATAGTCCCGGGGCTTCGCATTGCTTCTTTTTGCAATCATTGATGATCTTGATGTTAAAGAGGCCGGTAGATGATGGGTTTATGCTGAATTCTCAGCCCGGCTGGTATCTGTAGTGCTGTTCTCAAACTGCCCGCTTCACGAGAGGGGATCAAAGTGTAAACAAGCTTCCTCCAAAGCTTATCCACACCAATCTCAACTCTCATTTGGGTTATGCTGCTTGCTGGTCACTCCCCCGCTGTCACTCCCCCAAACTGTCAGCAGATACCACCGTACACCCTGCACAGATCGCAAGGTGCGTTAACTCGCCATTCTAACTCCGACCGGAAGCCAAAGGTGGTACTAGATTAACATGGCTGGCCCTTTCTGGAAACAGACTTTAAAGAGTTTGCAATCTAAAATCTGACATATGAGAAATGATAAAGGAAGAGAGGCTGGTGGAGGAAGGCTAAGTAGGGGAAATAATTTATGTTCACTCTAGTTGCACGTGCTTTCTTCTTCCTGTTTCTTATTGTAGGATTTTTTCACAACCTGCCATGTTAGTATAATAACTCCTGGTTTTTATGTTTATTGATTGTATTACTGTGCTAATTGTTACTGTGGAAGCAGCTCAGGAGCAAAGACACTGAGCCAGGCCTTCTCTCTCCCCTTCTGCCTGCCGGGGTCAGTCCTCCCTGGGGTTGCTTGACAGAGCAGGCAGGGCGCAAGGACCCAATGCAAAAGGCCGGGGGGGAGAGAGAAATATGTGTGTGTGTGTCTGTGTGAGGCGCAGGGGTGGGTCATGAAGTCACAAGTTCCTTGCTAGGTGTAAAGTACTGAACAGGATGCATGTCAGGTTAAAATCAAGTAGATCCAGTCATTCTTGCACAAAGAAAGGTTTATTGGATTATCTTGCTATAAACCCACAGTAGGAAGTCATTGTCAGGAATAGGGGGCAAAGCAAAGCAAGCTAACTTATAGTGTGATGCAATGAAGCGCCCTAGCAAATAAAACTTGAGCACTCGCGCGGGAACTCCCGGCGGGAGAAATACTTAATGAGCGGGAGACTACTCCCCCCTCCCCTTGCCTTCCCAGGACTGGAATATTCTCAGCGAAACAAGAATAGTCCAAAGCCTACATTCAAGGCCACCGTGATAAGGAAAAGCGGCAGGGAAGAAGCTCCCACGTTTCTGCCTGCATACCTACGCAAGCGCATAGCGGGGTAGGAAAACATACAACAATGGATTCAGTGAGAAACATCAAATGCATTTTTTCTGACATTCTGCCCTTCCCAAAATACCACCCACCCACCACTCAGGAAGGAGAGAATGTGGGCCCCCAGGCTTGTTAGGGTACCGAGTGTGAAAGTTTCTCAGGTGATCAGGTGCATCGATATCTGAAACTTTCACCCATTCCCTATGTTGGGGCCCGAAGTGTACCCATTGGACCAGGTACAGGAGTTGTCCACGTAGAATCTTAGAGTCTAGGATATCTGCAATTTCATAGTGCTCCTCATCGTCAACCATCAGAGGGGGGAGGCTCCGGCATCGCAGGTTGCCATTTAGTCGGGGGTAACGCCGGTTTGAGGAGGCTGTAATGGAAAATTGGATGTATTGCTTTAAGAGATTTAGGCAGATCTAGCTGTACAGTCACTGGATTTATACATCTTAGCACCTTGAAAGGACCGATATATTTCCAAGCCAGTTTTTTGGACTGCTGCGTCAGCTTCAGATTCTTTGTTGACAGATAGACAGAATCCCCTGGTTTCAGATTCCAGCCCCCTGCCCTTTTTTTATCTGCTTGTTTTTTATACTGTAACTTGGCTTCATTCAAAGTTTCAACAATTAGGGGCCAAGAATCACGGAAAGTTTTACACCATGCTGCAGCTTTCCCCACGTTTTCACCAGGCTTCAAGAAGGGGAGAGGGGGCTGTCATAACCCATGGCAGCTTTGAAAGGTGACATCTTTGTTGAAGCGTGCCATGAATTGTTGTATGCAAATTCCGCTAATGGCAGTAAATCAACCCAATTGTCTTGTTGATAATTAGAAAAACATCTCAGGTATTGCTCTAATGTCTGGTTTACTCTCTCTGTTTGCCCATCGGTTTCCGGGTGATAGGCAGTACTGAGAGCACGTTCAATACCCATTAGGGTCATTAGCTCCGACCACAACTTAGAAACAAATTGACTTCCCCTATCGGAAATTATTTTGATCGGCAATGTATGTAGTCTGGCAATGTGTTGAAGGAATGCTTTGGCTAAAGCCTTGGCGGTTGGCAACCCGGGGAACGGTATAAAGTGGGCTTGTTTTGAGAACAAGTCCACTACCACCCAAATGACCGTCATATGCTTCGAGGGGGGAAGATCAGTGATAAAGTCCATTGAAATTACTTCCCAGGGTCGGCTCGGGGTAGGTAGAGGCTGTAAGAGACCTGGAGGTTTCCCCGGCCTGGCTTTACAACGGTTGCATATAGGGCATGATTGTATATAGAGCGATAAATCCTGTTTCATTCGGGGCCACCAAAACCCACGTTGCAAAAGTCTTAAGGATTTCACAAACCCAAAATGCCCCGCAGACTTAGAGTCATGAACTGTCTGCAACATTTGGGATCGGGTAGCTTCAGGAACAAACATTTTATTTCCCTTAAACCAGCAGCCGTTTGGACCACATTTCACATCGTTCCTGACTTGTAACTCACTTGTTTCTTGTGAGGTGATGTCAGTAAGGAATTGTTTTTCCCAGGGGAATGTCTGGATAGGGTTCTTTGAGGTTTGTTTGGCTTTACGGGTTACAACTGCACCAACCAGTTGTTCCGGGGTGAACATAGACTCTTGTATCTCCACTCTCTTAGAGAAATGTTGGGGAAGGCGGGAAAGAGCATCCGCCAAGTGATTAGCCTTCCCTGGGAAATGGTGGAGAGTGAATTGGAATTTGGAGAAAAACTCGGCCCACCTGAATTGTTTAGCATTTAGATTGCGGGGTTTTCGCAGTACCTCAAGGTTTTTATGATCAGTCCATATTTCAAAAGGTACTTGGGACCCCTCTAACCAGTGTCTCCAAGTGATCAATGCTAAACGTATCGACGCAGCTTCTTTGTCCCAAATGGGCCAGAATCTCTCGGTATCATTGAATTTTCTTGATACATAAGCTAGGGGTTGTAGTTGTCCCTGAGCGTTCTCTTGCAAAATCACCCCACCCATAGCAGTATCCGATGTGTCTACCTGGACCACGAATTTTTTTGTCTCATCGGGGTGTGCTAGTATCGGCTCCGACGTGAACAGCCGCTTTAATTGTTCAAACGCATCCTGACACTGCGGGGTCCAGTTCAAAGGGGCCCCTGGCACTGAAGCCTTGGATCCCTTCCCTTTAGTCTTTAACAGTTCAGTGAGGGGAAGGGCTACTTGGGCAAAATGTGGCAAGAATTGACGGTAAAAGTTGGCGAAACCGAGAAAACTTTGGAGCTGTCGTCTGGTTTTGGGGGGCTCCCACATTACAACATCCTGGACCTTTTTGGGTCCATTTCCAACCCCTCAGATGATATGCGGTACCCCAGAAAGTCAATACACTCCTGGTGAAATTCACATTTTGACAATTTAACAAACAATTTGTGATCTAATAGTCTTTCCAATACTTTGCGCATGAGACTGATGTGGGATTTTAGGTCCGGGGTATAGACCAAGATATCATCCAAGTAAACGACCACCCCCTTGAACAAGTAGGGGTGTAGGACCTCATTGATTAAGTTCATGAATACCCCTGGTGCCCCCTGCAAACCGAATGGCATAACCCGGTATTCAAATTGCCCCAGCGGGGTATTAAACGCAGTTTTGTATTCATCCCCCTCTCTGATGCGAACTCGAAAATAGGCATCTCTTAAATCCAGTTTAGAAAACACTTTTCCTTTTGCCACCTCTGCCAATAAGTCTTTGATAAGAGGCATCGGGTAGGCATTGGTTGCAGACACTGCGTTAAGTCCCCGATAATCCGTGCATAGTCTGAGCCCACCATCTTTCTTTTTACAAAACAATACAGGTGCTGCAAAAGGGGATGATGCTGGCCTAATAAATCCACGAGCCAGGTTTTTATCAATAAAGCGGCGCAGTTCTCCTTTCTCACTGGGACTCATGGCATAAATTTTCCCTTTTGGCAATTTCTGTCCCGGAAGAATCTCAATAGCACAGTCAGAGTTACGGTGGGGAGGTAGTTCGTCAGCCTCCTCCTCCTCAAAAACCCTACTCAAATACTGGTAATCCGTAGGGATGCGGTTAAGGTCCTCCATTGCTAAACAAGCGCGTGGAGGTTCATTGCAGGGAGGATTTCCCCACCCTGGGTCCCAGTGGTGTTCTGTACATTTCGGTGAGATAAATTGAACATTCCCTTCCTCCCATAGAATGTAAGGGTTATGTCCATGTAACCAAGGGCTACCCAACACTAAGGGAAATTGGGCTTGAGGAGCTATCACAAACGAACGTAGCTCCCAGTGGTCGCCAATGCCTATTCTTAAAGGGACAGTCTCAAATCGGCATGGCTCTTTCATTGGAGACCCATCCATTTGTGTAAAAGTTATTGGGTCTTTCAGGTGGACCACGGCTGCCTCCAACCCCACAACCATAGACGGGTTTATGAGGTCCCTCCCACACCCTGAGTCAATGAGGGCTCGAACCCGAATATGGGTCATCATGGCTGGGTTCATTACTAGGACAGTCACAAAGAAGAGAGAGGGGTAATTGCTCACCAATTTAGGCACCTCAGGTGTTGGGTCCTGATGTGTAGCGCCATTCACAAACAGGACCATTTCATTTCCCTGCATCTCATTCTCTTCCTCCAGCAACAAAGTATCCACTTGGTCCGGACCTGCGAAAAGAGCCCGTGTATTGCGTGGTTTTGCAGTGCCTTTCTTTGGGGTAGGGGTCATCCACCTTCTGGGCTCTTCTTGTGGTAGAGCCCGGTTGGGGTCTCCTTTCGGGCAGGCGGCGGCGAAGTGCCCTTTCTCCCCACACCGCAGGCAGAGACCCTGTCGCATACGTTGATCTCTCATTCCACTTGGGGTAGATACTGGTTTGGATCTGGCTTGGCCCGCCGCCGAACTTGGACGGTTGTTACCGAACGATAAATCCAGTTTCATCATACGTAGGCGGCTCTCGGCTTTCTCGGCTTCCTCCATCCAACCTTGGAGGGTGCGGAGTTGCTGAGAGCTGAGGATGTTATTTCGAATGTCCACAGCTAGACCCATTCGATATTGTTGGGCCAAGACCACATCGGTCCAGTCCCGAATCTTCACAGCATGCCTTTGAAATTCCCTAGAATACTCTCTCACTGAGAGTTTGCCTTGTCTGAAGGTACGAAGGAAGGCTTCTGCTTTTCGGCCGCCCCGGGTCCTCGAAACGGTTTCTCAGAGCCCACATGAAGTCATCTACATTCCCCAACTCCGCAGCCTCCAGATCATGAAGAGCTACATACCAGCTGGTAGCACTCCCTCGAAATCTGGATGCGATAAACTCCACCTGTTGTTCTTCATCTGGGAAAACATAGCCCCATCTTTGCACGAATTTCCCGACTTGCAATATGAAAAAGGACACAGTCTCTGGATCTCCATCAAATGTGATCTCAAGCATGTCCTTAGGACGGATTACTGGGGGGGCCGGCGCCATGACCGGGATCGGCTGCATGAGAGGTGCTGGGGCAGGGAGTTGAGGCGGAGGCACAGCAGGCGGCTGGAGTGGCCCTGGTTGGCCTGGCCCTGGTCCTGGTGCTGGAACGACCGGTGGAGGTGGGGCTGGTGCTGGCCGGCCCGGCCCTGGACCCGGAGGTGCTGGTTGGCCCGGCCTCGGGCCTGGAGGAGCAGGAGGTGGTCGTCCCGGTAGCAGTGGTGGTGCCGGGGCTGGTGCCGGTCTGGGCTGTGTCAGCGGATGAGCCCGAATAGCTTGGTCCATCATCTGTGGTAGGGATTGCATTAACTTGCTCATATCCCTTACCAGCCTTCGAGTATCCTCTTGGATAGAGTCCATGCGAGCATCGGTGTCTGGCCCAGACCCAGTTCTAGGAGAGCCTCGAGGTACCCTCCCCTGGGGAAGTCCAAAACTACCTCTAGGATCCAGCAAACTGTCTCGGCTTAGGCTTCCCGGCATGGTCCAAGTCGACTGGGTAGTATCCAACAGGTTCTTAGTCCAATCGCGTGACCTACGATAGGTCACCCCTTTGTCCCATGGTGTTGGGACTCCTGGCACATAGGTTCGGGGAATCGCTCCTCCCTGACTCGGTAGTTGCCCAGCCGGGCTGTAGACTGGGAGAGCGTACTGAACCCCCAATGTGCTGATTAATGGCGGGGTCGCTAATCCGGTTCCCGATTGTGATGCTGGTGCGACCAAAACTGTAGTAGTAGTCACTGGAACAACGGTGGTGGTCGGGAGGGTGATCACTGCAGCTGCCGATGTAGTAACAGGCACCGTGGCTCCTGAAGAAGCTGCCCCCGTCGCTGCTACACCCGTGGCCCCTGGAGCAGTTGCCGCTGCCGCTGCACCCGTGGCTCCTGGAGTAGTAGCCGCTGCAGCTGCGCCCGAAGGAGTAGTCGCTGGGGCTGCGCCCGTAGCTCCCGTACCCGCTCCGCTCATCGTGGTAGACGGCGGAAACTGCCGGTAGTGGGAATGATGGATTCCTGACAATTTCTGTCAGGTTAAAATCAAGTAGATCCAGTCATTCTTGCACAAAGAAAGGTTTATTGGATTATCTTGCTATAAACCCACAGTAGGAAGTCATTGTCAGGAATAGGGGGCAAAGCAAAGCAAGCTAACTTATAGTGTGATGCAATGAAGCGCCTAGCAAATAAAACTTGAGCACTCGCGCGGGAACTCCCGGCGGGAGAAATACTTAATGAGCGGGAGACTACTCCCCCTCCCCTTGCCTTCCCAGGACTGGAATATTCTCAGCGAAACAAGAATAGTCCAAAGCCTACATTCAAGGCCACCGTGATAAGGAAAAGCGGCAGGGAAGAAGCTCCCACGTTTCTGCCTGCATACCTACGCAAGCGCATAGCGGGGTAGGAAAACATACAACAATGGATTCAGTGAGAAACATCAAATGCATTTTTTCTGACAATGCATCGGTAGTGATATCAGCTCATACTTTATTGGAAGTGAAGAACAAGAGAGAGAATGCCGGCTCACAGGCCAGCTTATATCCCTAAGGCAAACCACACCCAAACACACACACACACCCGTGATAGGATTATTTACAGTGGCAAGAGTTCCATAGGTCCTTTCTTGGATCCTAGCCCTCTGATAGGAGCAGGCTAGGATCTGCTCTGGCTATTGTCTCTTGAAGGGAAGCTAGGGTTCTTCGTCTGACCGTGTGTGGACCTGACCTCTCATGTGGTTGAACTCAGTACACAACACCCTCCTCCCTTAGTTCAGAGTGCACTCACAGATGTAGTTTCTGAGGTATGCTGGCACTTTCCTTTCTTCGGAGCAGCAGCGAAGTGCCGGGGCTTCTGGAGCCAGGGGCCATTTGTTCAGAGGTGCACCTGGCAGAGTCTGAGGTAACACTGCTTCCCTTGCATGCTCACTCGGAACGGGCATACTGTCTGGTGCCTGGACCTCCAATGCTGTGGCGGTCATCCCCAGAAAGGGCCCCATCTGTAACGGCACCGCAGCTTCCAGTGTGTTGGGGTCCTCATATTCGCTGTCATCTGGCTCATCCGGAAGGACCCTGTGGCTCAGCTGGTTGATGTGATGTTTCAAGAGTTGTCTGTCTTCGCTTGAGACCTCATAGGACAGGGGCCCTGTTACTCTTACAACTCAAGCAGGAATCCATGTTGGGCCCTGGGCGTAGTTCCGGGCGTACACCAGATCTTCTGGACAAAAACCCTGGGGTGCTTCTTGCTCCTCGAGGCTTGGGTCACGTTCGGGGGCCCTGTCTGGGTGGAGACAATCTAACCTTGTAGTTAGGCAACTGCTCAGAAGGAGCTCGGCCAGGCTGCACCCGGTAGTGGTGTGAGGAGTTGTGTGCTGGCCAAACAGGAAAATGGCCAGTTTGTAGTTCCAGTCCCCTGTATCCATCTGGTGGAGAGCCTCTTTGGTGATTCTCACCATGGGTTGCCAGGTGAAATGGGGCCAAGCGGATGTGTTTTATCCCATAGTAGCCCGTACACTCCCTGAATTCTGCAGAAGTAAAAACCGAGTCATTGTCAGTGACCAAGGAGTCAGGGATGCCTTGGGTGCTAAAGATCCACCACATTGCTCAGATGGCAGACCAGGAGGAGGTGGAGGGCACTGGGATTACCTTGAGCCATTTACTGTAGGCATCCACCAGAATAAAGAAAAGTTATCCCTGAAACGGCCCCGCAAAGTCCAAATGTAACTTGACCCAGGGTTTGTGTGATGATTCCCATGGTCACATCGGTGCCTGGGGGGGGAGCTGGTCATGACCCTTGGAACGTCTGGCAATGCCTTACTGTATCCTCTATGTCCCAGTCTAACCCTGGCCACCACACGTAGTTTCTGGCCAACGCTTTCATCCAGATGATCCCAGGATGAGTCTTGTGGAGGGCTGAGACTACCTGTTTCTGCAAGGGGGCAGGGATCACCACCCAACTGCCCCACATGAGGCACCCTTTGTGAGAGGACAGCTCATCCCTGCAGGAGGAGAATGCTGTGAAGTCAGGCCCTCCCAGGTCCGTGAGCCATCGCCTCCCCACCCAGTCCAAGACCCAGGAGACAACATAATTCCGGCCCATGTGATGGGCAACCTCCCCCACCAGGTTTGGCCAATCCAGGAGGGCCTCCAGGAGGGTGATGTGATGGGCTTGGGCAGGATCGGGGTCAGAGGAGGGCAATGGAAGGTGACTCAAAGCATCAGTGTGGCCTATCGCCTTCCCTGGGCAGTGGACGAGCTCATAGCTGTAACCCGCCAGGAAAATAGACCAGCACAGTACCCGGGGAGAAAGCATCTGTGGGGTCAGGTGGTCGGGGACCAGGAGACCCAAGAGGGGCTTGTGGTCTGTAACTACAGTGAAGGGCCAGCCATACAGGTAGTTGTGGAATTTCTTAACCCCTGCCACAATCGTGAGTGCCTCCTTGTCGATTTGAGTGTAATTCTGCTCCACCACTGACAAGGTCCTGGAGTAGTATGCTACTGGGACCTCATGGCCATCTGCCAGCCAGTGCCCCAGGACTGCCCCCACCCCATAGGGAGGTGCATCACATACCAGCACCACTGGCAAGGTCTCATCGAAATGGGCGAGGACTGCATTTGATGTTAACGGGTCTTTTACCTCCCTGAAGGCGGCATCGTGCATGGCGCCCCAGACCCAGAGGGCGTGTTTGTCCAGGAGGTGGCGCAGTGGCTCCATGACCACAGCCTTGTGAGGCAGGAAGGAATGGTAAAAATTCAAAAGCCCCAGGAAGGCTTGGAGCTCCGTTTTGAGGTGGAGGTGGGCACCTGCACTATGGCCGAATGTTGTTGTCTGTGGGGTGAATTCCCTGGGCATCAACCGCAAACCCCAGAAACTCCACCCTCAGCACCCCCAGGAAGCACTTTTCTCTCTTGACTTTAAGCCCCGCAGCATTGAACCTCTGAAGCACTGTTCTGAGCCGGTCTGCAAACGTCTCGGAGTCCAGCACTATGATCAGCACATCATCTAGAAAGGGCTGTACACCTGGGATACCTTTAAGGAGACAGTCCATAAAGCTTTGAAAAATCCCGGCACCACGCTCACCCCAAACTGCAGCCTTTTCACCTTAAACACTCCCTTCTGGGTAACAATTATTTGCACCTCAGCAGTGGTGGCGTCTACCGGCAGCTGCTGGTAGGCCTGGGCCAGCTACACTTTCCCAAAAACCTGCACCCCTGCCATGGAGGCCAAGACATGACCAACCACCGGCACTGGGTAAGCGTGGGCCTGGAGTCCCTCATTAAGTGTACATTTATAGTCCCCACAAATCCTCACATCCCTGTTCAGCTTCACCAGGATTACTATAGGCGTCTCCCACTGAGAGTGGGTGATGGGCTTCAGCACCCCTTGGTCCACGAGGTGATCCAGTTCTGCCTCAATTTTCGGTTTAAGTGCTAAGGGAGGATGCCTGGCCTTCATGTGAATGGGCCGCACCACTGGGTTGAGGTCCAGCATAACCTGGGGTCTGGAGAACCGGCCGAGCATGCCATCGAACACCCCAGGGAATTCATCGCAGACCAATTTACCCCATCACCGTAAACCCCAGTGGCCCTAACCACGAGAGCCCCAACAAACTTGTGAGCCATCCCTCCACCACCAGCAAGTCCAACAGTCCATCAAAATCCTTGTACTGCACCTGGAACTTGCCCTGGCCCTTAATGGCCACTGGGTTTTTTTGAAAGTCCCGCAGTGACAAACCCCGTGGCTTTTGCAGGAAGGGTCCCCCCCTGGAGACAGAGTGTACTTAGGGTGGCTGCAGAAATAATAGAGAAAGATGACCCAGTGTCCAGCTCCATTCTACGCAGGGACCCCTCTATCAGAACTGTGGCATGCATCTTGTTGGGGCCATCAGGGGGCCAGTTCATTACCTGGTGCTGCTGCTGGTGGGCTGTGAGGGTGTGCTGATCTGTGGATTCCTGGTGAGTGGATGACTTCCTGCACAGTCCCTGAGACTGGCAGACCCAGGTGATGTGCCCTTGCTTGCCACAGGTCCAGCAGACAACATCCCGAAAACAGCAGGTCTGGCGCTCATGCGCCTCTCCGCAGCTGGCACAAGGCATGGAGGCCTTCTCCGATGGAGCGGCTGTCGATGCTTGTGATCGTGAGGTGTGTCAAGATGGGTGGCGCACCTACAGGATCTCCGAGACGTCGGAACCCTGGGCTGCATTGGCGTGGTGTACTGCCCAGCCGCTGGTCCCTTGGTGCGCTTTTTTGTATGCCGCCGCTTCCTTCAAAGCCTTGTCCAGGGTCAAGTCCTCATGGCTGGCTAGCTTGCGGCACAGTTTGGGTTCCCTGAGGCCCACGACGAATTGGTTCATCAGGGTATCACTGAGGCTGGGGAACTCACAACAGTTGGCCTCACGGTGAAGCCCCACCAGGAAGTCAGTAGTGGATTCATCCGGGCCCTGGACTCACGCAAAGAAGTCAATGCGCTCCACAATTTTCATCAGTTTGGGTGCAAAGTGATCGTTAAGCACCTTCACCAAGACCTCAAAGATTTCCTCCTTCATCTTCTTCGGGGCAATCAGGTCCTTGAGCAACCATAGCACGTCAATTCCACAGGTGCTCAGCAACAGGGATCTTTCCTTGCCCGCCTCCGTGATGTCATGGAAATTGAGGTGGTTTTCCAGTTGTTTGAGCCAGGTCTCCCACTGCTCGGGTCGGGTGACATTGAATTCAGGGATGATATCTTGGGTGGCAGCCATCTTGTTGACTCCATGTGGCGATGGAACAGTGCTCATTTCGGGGATTGGAAAAGCGGGGTGTGATGCGGTGCTGGAACCAGTATCAGTGGTGTGGGGTGCTGTGCTCTGTGGTGTCAGAGAAGCAGGGCGCGATGCGGTGCTGGAACTAGGGTCAGCGGTGCGGTGCATGGTGCTCTGTGCATCGGGGCGTGGTACGGTGCTCAGTGCTGTGTCCTGTTCATTCATTTGAATCCCATCCTTGTCACCAGTGTAAAGTACTGAGCAGGATGCATTGGTAGTGATATCAGCTCATACTTTATTGGAAGTGAAGAACAAGAGAAAGAATGCCAGCTCATAGGCTGGCTTATAGCTCTAAGGCAAACCACACCCAAACACACACCCACACCCGTGATAGGATTATTTACAGTGGCAAGAGTTCCATAGGTCCTTTCTTGGATCCTAGCCCTCTGATAGGAGCAGGCTAGGATTCGCTCTGACTATTGTCTCTTGAAGCGAAGCTAGGGCTCTTCACCTGACCGCATGCGGACCTGACCTCGCACGTGGTTGAACTCAGTACACAACACTAGGGAAGGTCCTCAGGTCTTCCAAGGGCACAGGGTCAGTGGTGCATGTGTGAGGTGGGGGTTGCCAACTCCAACTTGGGAAACTCCTTGAGATTTGGGGGGCACAGCCTTGGATGGATGGGATTTGGGGAAGGGGCTTAGCAGGGATGTAGTGCTATAGAGTCCACTCTCCAAAGCAGTGAAACCGAATGAAGTTTTAGACAGAAATGATTTGGCCAAACTGGAATTGCATATTTGCAGAATGTAAAGGCAGGAGGAACAAGGACCAAGGCAAGGCAGCACTATAGGCCTTTTTTCAACATCAAGACTGAAAAAGCAGGAATTTTTTGCAAAAACAAATATGGAGAACAAAGTTTGAGTCTAGTGGTACCTTTAAGACCAACAAAGTTTTATTCAAGGTATAAGCTCATGTGTGCATGCACACAATCAGTTCAGAGCATTCACCAGGGTAAGCAACAAACCAAGATGCCAGCTCTGTCCCCATATTCACTCTGATAACAGAATCAGCAAACCTAACAACACCAGCCACACCATCTCAAGTTCATTCTCTTGCTCAAGATGTCATCCCTGTGTGGTCTTTTTAAAAAAAATCTAGAACCTCCAGACTCCACCAGTGTGCGCTAACTTTGCAAAGCCAGATTGTGTAAAATCACTTAACAATTGATGCATAACTGATCTGTGTTAAATGATCCTGGGAATGCACTTGCTGGATCTGCCTAGTTTGATTTTTATAGTCCCTAAGGGAAAGTGATTTTAAAAACCTTATCTGTTCCATTGTAAGACTCTACAAACTTCAGATCAGAGACTCCGAATCCCCGCCCTCGGTCCACGAGAGAGGCTGTGTTCTGTAGGTGCCAAAATAAGGCGCTTCCATTGCAAGGCGCGAGGGGAGGGGGCATAGGGCTTAAAGCCGGGCCCCTCCTTTTCGTGCCAGCAGTCTTGTGGATTCGTGGCCCGCCCGCCCTGTCATTAGTGCAGGCTTCTGGCTGGTCGCCCAGTTTTGGGGGCCGGGTAGGAATTTTTCACCCTTTCTGATTGGCCAGGTGAGAGGGTGTTTTTTGCCTACCCTGCACTGAGGTGGTGGTGCAGGATTTTGGTGGTGGGGCTGCGTTTGCTAGGATGGTCACTTTTGTTAGGCAGGGTTTTATACGGAATACAGTTGCAGATCAGTGAGCACCAGCCGACATCCATTTGGGGTTTGAAGGGGTCCAGTGAGTACAGTCTTTGTGCCTTGCGGCACAGGGCGGGGAAAGCGGACTGCCTTGGGAACCACCTCGATTGGCTCCTCCCTTTGAGCCTGGCGGCCTGGGGGGAGGGGCTACGGGGCAGTATAACAATGGCTAGCCAGCCAGGCGGAAGCCACTGTGGCGGCTCCCGCTTGGGGCAGGGTGGTTCGCCCTATTACATCCAGCAAGGGAGGGGTAGTTCACCCCTGGCCTTGACCGTAACGCAATTGTTTTGCCCTTGCCATTTCTATTCCAGTTAAAGGTTGTCAGTTAATAAAGTGGCCCTAGAGTTAAACCCATCACCTGTGTCTGCCTCGTTATTCCATCTTGGGGGGCAATCTCCCTTCATGCAGGGAAATATCTTTTCTCCCCCAACTGGCACACACATTTCTTTTTGTACTGAACATCCAGCCTGATGAAGTTCTGGGGAAACTGGAACAATGGACCCCTCCCTCCCTCCCTCTCCCCATCTCTTTGCCCCCTTTTTTCCCTCTTTCCCTCCATTCTTCCTTCCTTCCTTCTTCCTTCCTTCCTTCCTTCTTCCTTCCCTCCTTCTTCCTTCCTTCCTTCCTTCCTTCCTTCCTTCCTTCCTTCCTTCCTTCCTTCCTTCCTTCCTTCCTTTCTTTCTTCCTTCCTTCCTTTCTTTCTTTCTTTCTTTCTTTCTTCCTTTCTTTCTTTCTTTCTTTCTTTCTTTCTTTCTTTCTTTCTTTCTTTCTTTCTTTCTTTCTTTCTTTCTTTCTTTCTTTCTTTCTTTCTGTGCAGATCTGCTCATTCTCCCCCCGCCCAGCTAGCAATCCAAAAGAGTCCAGTGGAGCCTGAGCAGTGGTGTGTTTCCTTCTGACACACTTCTGGTGATATCAGGGGGTGTGACATATGCAAATAAGTTATGCTAATGAGGTATGCTAGTGAGCTTCTGCACCTCTTTTTCTATGAAATGACCCCTGAACAGAAGTATTGTGTCCAGATCACATAAAGTGATGGTATCGCTTTACTCTGCTCTTGTTTGACCTCACCTAAAGTATTGTGTTCTGTTTTTGGCACCACAATTTAAGAAGGATATAGACAAGCTGGAACATGTCCAGAGGAGGGCAATGAAGATGGTGAGGGGTCTGGAGATCAAGTCCTATGAGGAAAGGTTGAAGGAGCTAGGTATGTTTAGCTTGGAGAGGAGACGACTGAAAGGTGATATGATAACCATCTTCAAGTACTTAAAGGGCTATCATATAGAGGATGGTACGGATTGTTTTCTGTTGCCCCAGAAGGTCTGACTAGACCCAATAGGATGAAATTACATCAGAAGAGTTTTCGGCTAAACATTAGGAAGAACTTTCTGACAGAGCAGTTCCTCAGTGGAACAGGCTTCCTTGGGAGGTGGTGGGCTCTCCTTTTTTGGAGGTTTTCAAACAGAGACTAGATGGCCATCTGATAGCAATGTTGATTCATGAGAAGGAGGGCAGGAGGGGTTGCATCAGTGCTCAGTTCTTGTGTCCCTTTCTTACATGCCCAGGAAAATGCTGATCGCCACTTTGGGGTCAGGAACAATGTTCCCTCTAAGCTGAGTTAGTATGAGCTTGCTCATGGTTTTTTAGATTCTGGCTCACACATTTATGTCTTAGCTCAGGAAGGATGGCTTCAGAGCAAACTAGTGTATTCAGTAGCCAAATCTCTCACTCACAACTTTAATGCCAGTAGCTCACAAAGTAGAATTTTTGCTCACAAGACTCCACAGTTTAGAGGGAGCATTGATCAGGAAGCATGCCAGTTTGGCTGGAGATTTTGGAGGTTTTGTTGTCATCTTCTGGACATGGGACAGGGGTCATTGTCAGTGCAGGGGGGGAGGTATTTGTGCATTTCCTACATTTTGGAGGGGGTTGGACTAGATGATCCTGAAGAACCCTTCCAACTCTATGATTCTATGATTCTAGAGTGGTGCATTTAGCGCCCAGCAGCTCCCTTTCACGGGGGACCCTGTCAGGTTAGGATTACTAGGTCCCTCCTGGCAATAACTGATATTGCTTATAGCAGCCAAATGGCTAATTGCAACCCTCTGGAAAAAGGCTTCCATACCCTCTGTTGATGAACGGTATGCTAAGGTGTGGGAAATATTCTTGATGGACAAGATAGCTGGTTTCATAGCTAACTCAGTGATGTGTACAGGCTTCTACAATCTATTGGTTTTCATTTTTTGAATGTGCAGCAGACAATATCACTTCTAAAAGTTACTTGATTAATTCTCAATACTACGACATTATGACACTTTTCTAGGTCTATTTGTGTAATTTCTATCTCCTAATTAACAGGAGTATAGTTCATGAACTGTTAAGTTTATACTCATAAGGTAACGTTAGTCACGCTTATGGTAATAGTTTTTGAATATGTAATATTACAATATTTTGGATATGTAATACTATAATATAATGTAGCATTCCTGATTAATGATAGGATATTTATGATAAAGTATTCATAGGAATTTTTGAATGATTTAAACATACTATGTAGTGATGTATTTAATGATATGGTCAGGGCTTTTTTGTAGAAAAAGCCCAGCAGTAACTCATTAGCATAATAGGCCACACCTATCAGCAAAACTCATTAGCATATTAGGTCACATCCCATGACAGCACAGCTCATTAGCATATTAGGCCACACCCCCATGTTACCAGAAGTGTGGTCATCTAGCCACACCCACCTTTTGCTTCTTATCCTGTCTACTTAGTTTGTTGTCAAAATGGTTCAGGGCTTTTTTTGTAGCAGGAACTCCTTTGCACGTTAGGCCACACACCCCAAATGTAGCCAATCCTAATGAGTTTCTGCTGTTGGGTGTGGCCCATTATGCTAATAAGTTACTGCTGGGCAGGGGGAGTTTTGTAGAAAAAGCCTAACAGGAACTCATTAGCATAAAAGGCCACACCCCCATGTTACCAGAAGTGTGGTCATCCAGCCACACCCACCTTTTGCTTCTTATTCTGTTTACCTTGTTTGTTGTCAAAACCCAGGGCTTTTTTTTGTAGCAGGAATTCCTTTGCATGTTAGGCCACACACCCCTAACACAGCCAGTCCTAATGAGTTTCTGCTTCTGGGTGTGGCCTATTATGCTAATGAGTACCTGCTGGGTGTGGCCAACTTGGGAGCCAGCCGGAACTCCGTTCCTGTGCGTTCCTGCCCAAAAATAGCCCTGGATATAGTTATAAATTTTAATTTTATTATTTTAAAAAAAGGAGCTCTCCAAAGCTTGACAGGCACTGCTGGCTGCCAATAACAGAATTCCCATTCTGCTCTATGGGATCAGAATACTATATATCAGCTGAGCTCCGCAGCTTCTCCTCTGTTGGCTATTAGCGGTTAGACAGAGAGTCATGGAACTTGTTAAAAACAGAGCACATTCATTTATTCCTGACTGTGAACACCTCTCCCCTGCTGGGATTTGGGTATTAAGTAGACTCAGGGCACTGAGCCACCGTGTCTCTCTTCTCACGCTGAGTGGTGGGGCTTAGTTCCTGGGTGCCTTGGCTGAGTGAAGACTCCTAATATATTTCTCCTGCTGAGGTTTGGTGTTAAGTAGACTCAGGGCTCTGAGCCACCCTGTCTCTCTGCTTCTCCCCACCCTTTGAATCATTGTGTCAGAATCCTTCTCTCCAAAGAGTGTTAGCAACTGCCGGGATCTCTGGGCAGTGCTAACAACTCTTTTGCCTCTGTGGAGAGCCCCAGGAACAGAACAGCAAAAGGAGTCTCCGAGTCCCCTGGTGATGCCCTGCCAGGGGCAGGCTCCAGTGGCCCAGCAGGATGTGTTTGGCGCCTGGGGACAAGGGCCTATGGTATGCAGGGGTGGAGGACTTCTTCCCCCCATGATGAACACCTTTTGTACCCACTGTCACCCTCATGGCACACAGAGGTTTTCGGGAATTTGAAGCAAGCAGATGGGTGGCTTTTAACAACTCATAATGCATAAAATATATTTCATAGTACTGAGAGCTTGCTTCAAAAACTACTCCTCTGTTTGCTTCAAAAGCCACTCATCTGCTTCCCTTTCTCAGGTATTATCGCTAGGGTGTCTTCCAAACTGTCGTGGGGTTACTTTGGGGAGCCCTTGTTGGAACTCTGGGGGATGTCTGTCTTTCTGTCATTCAGAACTTGCCTTTGGAGATTTGGGGGGCTGCAAGCATAGAGGGGATGTTTACCTTGCTTCCAGTGTATGGCTGGGGGGGCAGTCTGCCCCGGTGAAGTTTCCCTGTGAGTTTGATGTCACTGGTTTGTTCCTGAGCCACTCCATAGACTTCTGTAATTGCAGCTGTCTTTTCCAGAGAGAGCACTGGGGAAACCTTGGGGGGGGTCCATAAATGGGACCCCAGAAATGTGATCTGCCCCCAACTTGGACAGATTGTAGAGGAATGGATGGCAGGGTGGGGTTCCCTGTGTGTTTGATGTGTGTATCTTGCAGGGGGTCCATTCTATACACTTTTGATCCTGTGCCTGACATTTCCTCCAAAAGCACATTTCCTGGGGGCACCTTTTTTGGGGAGACATAACTTGGACTCCCTAAGTCCAATCCTCACTAAACTTGTAGGGCAAGTAGAGGAGAATCAGCCAGAGATTCCCTGCAAGGTTGGTATCTCTAACACCCTGTGAGGCATTCTACGACATCACAAACAAAACTAGTTCATTTAGCCCTGTAAGTTCATGATGGTTCATGATTCATGAACCAGGCATGCCATGAACCACAAACCAAACCACAAACCACAGTTTCCCGGTTCATACCCATCCCTATCCAAACTGTCTTCCAAGATTAGAGGGTGGTGTTCGTAGGGAACCTTGAATCCTAACATATATTTTCCTAGAAAGTAATAACCAATGAGAACTACATTAAGGATGGTAACTCAGAAGTTTATATTCTAGAGCTGGAATACTTTGTTGCTTTTCTGCTAAGAATCTGAAAAAAAAATGCTATCTCTGTAGAGACTAGATATTTGTTGCCATTCAGATTTCCATAACTATCCTGTCCAGTGTTCTCCCCACCTTGATTGGGTTGGTATGATGGGAGGTTCTACATTTCAGAATCTGACATGATCCTCCATCAAACAGTAACTTTTAAAAATTATAGTTGTAATAGAGTAAAACTGACATTGTCCTTAAGCTTTGCATAACAACTCACAACAGAGAAAAGCTTGCAAAACCTCCGATCCAAACTACATGTTATGAAGAATGTATGGGTGCCACTTAGAGGAGAAGCTCTGCACCTCCCCAGTAGTGCTTAAAGAATACACATGACACAATATGCTTCATACTCTGAGTTTCCTCCTGAAATGTGCACTACAAGTGTCAATGTAGTGCCATAGTTAGTATGTCTATCTGCATTCAAATCCCCTCACAGGGCAACCTCAGACCAATCATACTAGTGTTGCCAGTTGCCTGCCCGTAATGGTCAACCTCCTGCATGTGCCTGCTCTTGGGCAATGGAGTGGTGGAAGAAAAGGAGAGAATGTCACTGCAAACACAGTAGTGTCCACAATGCTCTAGGAAGTTCCCCAATCTCTATAGTCTTTATCATGTGATGATGTCATTGCGAGGTGATTCCAAAAGTGACATCAGTGTAGCAGCAATGTTCCCCCTCCCCATGCTCCACACAGACACAGAGCTGGCATACCTAAGTTACAGTCTCTCTCAGGCTAACCTACCTCATAGGGGTGCTGTGAGGATAAAATGCAGAAAGGAGAACCATGTATGAGCTCTTTGGGTGAGATAAAAATGTACTCAATATTTATTTATTATTATTGATTTACATTTCATCTCTTTCCTTTTTCCCAATGGGAACCCAAAATCACTTAACTTGTTCTCATCTCCTCCATTCTGTCTTCACAAAACTCTGTTAAGAAGGTTAGGCTGAGACTGTGTGACTGAGAAGTTACCTAGCAAGCTTCCATGGCAGAATGGGGATTCAGATCTGGGTCTCCCAGATCCTAGTCTGAAACACTAAACCTTTCCCATTGTGGCTCAACACAGCTGATTGATGTAGTAACCAATGAAGTAGATGGGAGGCATGCCATTTACTCATTTCTTGTAGGCATTCTCTTTAGGGATACCAGTCCCCTGGTGGGGGTGGGGATCCCCTGCTTTCATGGACTCCTGCCCTCCATGGACCAGATGGCTTGTAGGGGGGAAATTCCTGCACCCCAAACAATATTATCTTGCATGATGTGCTGTTATCACCTGGAAGTGGCTTCAGTGCATTGATGATTAAAAACATAGCTCAGAAAGGTCTGTTTTTGAAGTTTCCTCCTCTCCCCTCCTGGTCTAAAATGTATGAGGTGTATCAACAGAGAGCTTGCAGCAATGATTCTACTAACGTGTGTGTGCGAAGGGAATATAGGCCGAGATAAACCAGCTTCAAGAACTGTTGTGTTATGTATTGGGACTGAATCATCTCTGATTGAATCACCCCAGAGACTGACTGAGCTTGGAGCACAAGAACAATAGCCGACCAGGACTCTGGAATAAACCAGTCAAGTAGTAATGTTATGTAAATAGCCTGTCACTGGGAGTGGGGTGTGTTTGGGTATGGCAATTGCATGCTATTTAACAGAGCTGAGACTCTGGAGTCTTGTCTAGTAGTTTTGCTGAAATCATTGAATAAGCCAGAGCTGATCACTGCAATGTGTCTAGAACCCAATATTTAACATGTGGGCAAACAAATCAATTGATTAACATGCACACATCATCCAGCACGGACCAGATTTGCGTGAAGGAAAGGCTGAGCACTCCCACCCTCTTCAAAGGAATATCTGGCATTCATAGAAAGGTTCTCTCTCCCCTCCTGTCAGTCTCCCACTCTGCAACAAGTAGTCAAAACCCCCCTTCCCTGCCCATGCACACAACCAGCTGCCAAATCACACATCCTCCTCCCTTCTGCTGCTCATGTCCAGGATTTAAATAGAATCAAAAGGAGATGCTTGGGCTACAATCTCAGAGAGAGATGGGAAGGGTGGGGGAAGAGAGAGAGAGAGGCTGGCTGGATGTGAGCAACAGCTAGGTAGCAACCAAAGCAAACTCTGGGGGATGAAACTGGGTTTAGGGAGGCAGGGAAAAAGAGCCCACTGCCCCCCATCCAGAGGGGCACAAAAGGGGTAGGGAAACAAAGTAATATTATTTTTTTAAGTGTACAGGATTTGTGTAGAGGAGAAGATTTGTCAGCCAGATCCCCCAATGTCACTGATGCACTGATGTCACTTCTGGGTGACATCAGCACATCACATGACATCCTACCCACTACTGGAATGGCCTCCAAAGCCCCCCACCAGTGAGACAAAGTGACCTGGCAGCCCTAATTCTCCCTCTGGTTGGGCTCCACCATCTGCAGTTACCTCCTAGCTGGTGGGAGAAACAACTTGGGGGGGAAGAAATAATGTAATGTGTCAACGTCACATCCAGGCAAAAACCATGGCATGACACATGACATAAGCATGTCAGCTAATGCTCTAGAAACTTTATGGTAATACTGACATCATGGATTTCCATGTCAACACATTGCACAACACATTGCACAATGCCATGTCTGCCCCCTGCCAAGCCCCGAAACTCCTGAGGGTGCCAGGCAGTATCCTGACATTCCTACTGGAGTGGGGATGAGGACAATTACATTATTTTGTACATCTTCTTCCCACATCCTCTGGTATTATGTAAAGGAGTCATGGCTCAGTGGTAGCCTTCATGCTTCATATAGTTTGGAACTTATTCTCCAATAATCTGTATTCCTTATGCGGGAGCACATCCAGCCTGCCCTAAAAGCACCGCACTGGCTGCCAATAGCATACTGGATTCAGTTCAAGGTCCTGGTTCTTACCTTTAAAGCCCTATATTGTCAGTGACCTATTTACCTAAGGGGCTGACTTTCTGAGAGCACTAATATTGTGGTCCCAAAACAGTCTGGCCCTTCCAGGCCCTAAAGAAGCCAGGTTAGCTGTGATGAGGGTTGGGGCCTTTTCTGTGGCAGCCCAGTACAGGTGGAATGAGCTCCCAGATGACACCAGGGCCCTATGGGACCTTTTACAGTTCCGCAGGGCCTGTAAAATGGAGCTCTTCCACCAGGCTTTTGATTAGGGTGCTGCCTCCCAAGACTATGGCCCTGGCTCCAATATCAGTACCAACTTAATAACTAAATAGCCTGGCAAGAACTATGGTAGCAGTTAACTATCCAGACGCTGAAAGAATGTCGCCATCACTTTTTAGCACCTATGTTTACTAGCATCTATGATTTTATATGTTGTGGTTTTATTTAAAGCTTGTGTTTTAACATATCTCTCATATATATATATATTCTGTAAGCCACCCTGAGCCTGCACTGGCAGGAAGGGTGGGATGCAAATTAAACAAACAAACAAACATATAAATAATTAAATAATTCACTTGTATGTGTTTTTTTAAGAGAAGCAACTCTGAGCACTGAGCAACACTCAGGCCAACTTTGATGGCCAATTAAGACAGTCCAGAATTTCTCCCTTCACTTCAAACAATGTCAGCTGTTCATGTAGCTGTGCAAGGAATGTGCATGCTGATAATTTGATCCAATTATCACTCTTTAGCCTGTGGCTTTCACGCCAAGAGCTCTTCTCACTCACTCCCATTCTTTGCATGCTTGGAGTGTTTGCAAGACTGTCTGCAATGGAAAGTGCAGAGAACTTTCTCTAGGACAATTAAACTTTGGAATGCTTGACAGGTCCTGTTCTCTCTCTTTCGGCCCTTGGGGAGAGCAGTCAGTATGGAGGATGACAACTCAGCTGTAAAATAACCCAACATCACATAAGGCTCCAAATATTTCTCAAATGTACACCAGTATTCAATATATGAAATACATGAACTGCAGTAAATGGGCTGGAGATTTAAAACAATATCTAACATTTACTATTTGACACTCCCAAAAGAAAGACTTCACAGATTCTCAGTTCACAATTTCAACGGACTGCAGAATATGATCTTCAAATGTCCATAAGGCAAGTACATCCACTTCTTAAGACTAAAGCTAAACAATATTAAACAATATAAAGTATGTTGTGAACAGCAAGTAGATCCAGTCCTTAAGACTTGAGACAAACAATAAGGAATAGGCTGCAGCCTATTCCTTACTGTTTGTGACTGCAGCCTATTCCTTATTCCTTATGGGCGGGATGGGAAGTTGTGGGGCCTTGCCAGTAAGTCAGGGGGCCTAGCCCCGAGATGTCCCACTGTAGCTACAGGCCTGCCTGGGAGAAACATTTTTGTGTGTTCAGTGATACAGGGCACAATGAAGAAATTTTAGAAATGCCTATGACAAACTTACTAGACCCTGTACATTCTTGGTCATCTGCTACCCCTAATGAAATAAAATCTCTAATTGGTATGATCAAGAGCAATAAACCCCTGGAGAAAGTCTTATTCCCCCTGATATCCTTAAGGTCTTTCAAGAATGGTGGGTACCAGTTCTTGCTCATCCATTTACATATATTGATAGACCTGGTAGGATTCCTAAAGAATGGACAACATCTATTGTTGTTGTTGTTCAGTCACACAGTCGAGTCCGACTCTTTGCAACCCCATAGACCACATCACACCAGGCCATCCTGTCTTCTGTCATGCTTAATTGCATGTTCGTTGCATTGATAACACTCTATTATTGTACCTATATACAAGAAGGGGGAAAGAAAAGATCCATCTAATTATAGACAAATTTCTCTCCTTGTTGTCATAGGAAAATATATGCTAGGCATCTCTATGTGAGATTGGAGGAATGGGTGACTCTACGATACTTAAGTAAATGTTAGACTAGGCCTACATGGACAGCTATCCAACTCAGTTAAGACTTCAAAAGGTGTGCACCAAGGTTGTACTTTAGTGCCATTATTTTTCAGTTTCCATAGAAATGATATGGTGGACTCTCTTACAGGAGCACAATTTTCCAAGTAAGGCTTGGCAGTAAGGCCATTTCTGTTCTTCAGTAAGTGGATGATATATTAGTCATTGCTCAGACACAAATTGGTCTCAGATTATTGTTAAATCAATGTAGTCTATATTGTAAGAGGAATCTACTCCAGGTCCAACTATGCAAAAGCAAAGTTTATGGTCTTTAGCAATCGGATTCAGCGAGATAGGTGGACAATGTGTCAGCTCGCTGCTATAGAGGCCTGTGGGGAGGGGGAAATGGGCTGCTTGGAATGTCTTAAGTTTCAATTCTCTCACTACCTCAGTGATGCCTCCTTATCTATATGTTTTATGTGCCTGACCTTAGTTGTAACATCATCTTTGGGAACTTGGGTCTTACTTCTTGGCAGGCCCCACTTTTTACCTTGATTGGCTCTCTGCCCCCCAGTGACCTCTTTGAACCATGTATATTCATTCACTCTGTGCTTTTTGCTTTAGTCTTAACAAAGAACCTGAAGTAGAGAGAACCTGCCAATACTGTATCAATAAACTTTCCTTCTGAAGAAGCGAGTTGTTTGGTTCTGATTGCTGCAGGAGTCTGACACAATGGATGGTAACTTATTAGAACAGGTGACTTCCTTTAAATATCTAGGGGTTATCTTTCATCAGTCAGGATCCTGGACAACACATACTGGCTTAACTAGACAGAAACTTAATAAAGTACTATCTAGATTATACAGATTTTATAGAACAAAAGGTGGTTCATTAGTACCCCCACTCTAGAATTTTTAAAATCTAAATTACACCCTCAAATGTTCTATGGTGCTCCAATCTGGGGATTTGGAAATCTGTACCCATTATACAAAATAAATTTGCACATATGATGTTGAGAGTTCCTAAATCTGCATCATCAGTTATGGTGAGATAAGAATTGGCTTTGCCACCAATATTGATAATAATTTATAAACTTGTTATATATTTCTGGCTGAAGTTCTTTTTTCTCCCAAGCATCACTTCTAGTAACAATGGTATATGAAGAGATGAAAGATATATCATGGAGATCACAGACACTGTTTTTACTGTCTAAACTGGGGCTATCTGAAGAATATTTAAGGGGTTTTGATCACTTAGATGCTTAATTAAACAAAGATTACAGGACATAAGTTTACATGGGTTATCGGTTACTTAGTACCATAAGTTCAGCCACTTTATATAAATGACTTATATCTTTTGCTATAGCTTGCCCAATTAACTTGATGACCTAACAGTCATAGAATATAGAAAGGCATTTACTAGGGCTCAGATGGATATTTTACAATTGGCAGTAGTGAAGGGCTGCTACAATAAGATCCCATTTGATGATTGAGTGTGCTCTTGTGACCATAAATACATTAAAGATTTTTCTTATGTTATGTTTTGATGCCCAAGAGTTTTAAACATTTGGAAGAAGTATCTTAGAAATATTGTACAAGGTTTGCCGGGGAGATCAGAGCAAAATAAATTGGTTGTGTTACTGGCAGATAAAGTTAGATGGATCACAATGCAATCAGTTACCAAGATACAGTTAAGAAGATTGAAGTGAACTATATTTCTAAATAAATGTATTCAACAAGACCTTCTGGTAGGATTATATATGATTGTATGGATTCTATGGATTTAGACTTATTGATAGGGTTATGTTAATTTCTATTATTGTTTTATTGATCAATTTATGTGATAGTTTGCATTGATATTGTAATTTGGTATTAATATGATTATATTTTCCTTCTTTTTGTGTTTTGTTGATTGCTATGGCTGAGCTCAAGCAATAAAGTTCTCTATAGCATGTGCTATTTTACTTTAAGTCCACATGGCAGGGAGCTGTCAGCATTCCATGCTGTGCGCCCTACCTCTGAAGTAGTGAGGTGACCTCCTGGAACCTTTTTTAGGGTGTGGGAGGGTGATTGGCTGCCAAGGAGGGGAGGGGCCAATGCAGAGAGTGTGCTGATTGCATGTGTACTTGGTCAATATCCTGAGCTGCTTAGGTTACCGTGGGCGTGCCTGCAGCTGTGGAAGGAGGTTACGAGTTACCATGGCCACCAATGGGCTGCAGTGGCAATTTTGCACCTTTTCCCATGCTGAAAATGCTTTGGGAGCCACCTAATGGGTGCCAGGCCCCTGGAATGCCCACATTTATGCTGGCACATGGGTTCATGCAGTCACTCTGCTGGCATGCAAAGGCAGTGAAGCTGCACCAGTGGAAGTATGCAGTACAATACTGCTCATGCCCTGTGCCAGTGTAAATGCCCCTTATGCTGACAGTATTGTTGTGGTTGCCCAGAAGTGGCCACTGAGGGCAGCTGTTTCTTAAAGCTATAGGCACTTCTTTTAGCATCGTGGAGCTTTATCCCTGCAAATCTGAGACTTTTCTCATTTTTGAAGAAAGATATGTCTTGTCTGTGGCCCTCTGGGACTGCCAGGACTCACAGCACCAGGTCACCCTCCTCCCCAGCATCGCTGGAGCTGTTGCCGAAGCTAGGTGGCCCTCTGGGGCTGCCAGGCCAGCTGTTTGTGGCTGCCAGATTCCTTGCAACTTGTCCACCTCCCCCCAACATCATTGCTATCCTCATTGCCCCCCCCCCAAGTGTCGCTGCTGCCCCCATCCCATAAGTTTCTTCAACAACAGAGAAGGCAGGTATATTGACAGTGCATGCGTAGACAATGCTCTTGTTTGGAGTGGATTTAAATCCTCCCATGTAATTTTTTACAGTTTTCAGATTTTTTTGCAAACCAGAGGGAAGTTTGGTGAAACAAGTTTTGGGGGAAATCTCCTTTCTGTCAGTGTGGACCCAATCTATGGCTTTAGAGATCTGCAGATTGGCCCATACTTGCAAAATAGATATATAGATGGTGGTAATACAAATACAAAATCCTGAAAGCTGAAATGTTAGTCTGGGGCCTAATTTTGGGATTGGCGCCTAGGACAGAAGAAAATTTGTCAATGCCTGATATAGAGATTAGATAATTGGACTCAAACTTGGGATGACAGATGCTAAGAATTTCTCAGTGAAGCTGCTTGGCAGTTGAACATACCTTGTTTGACATAATCAGACTGTGAACTGATCAGGGATATATTCAGATTGTATCAAGCAACTCAAACAGCTGCTGAATATATTTGCAGTGGCCGGTTGGTCAGAAGCCAAATCCCAGCTGATCATGGGATCAGCTAGGAGTCAATTCTGATCCATTATTACCCCCATAAAATAGCTGCAGTGCGAATTTGCAAAAAGGACAAAAGAAACTGCTTGTTATTTTTCCCTTCCCTCTAGGCTTGTTAGAGACAGAAGCAATGCTTCTGAGCTCCCCATTACAAAAGGGAGAGGAAAAAGAGATTGTTCATCTCCTTTTCTCCACAGCACAACCTCATGAGAAGAAGGAAGGGAAATTAGCTGGGATTCTGATCACCTTCCCCCAGATTTGCTGCATCTCAGCAAATCAAGGAGGCAACAAATTTTCTAGGATGAGAGATCAGAGGAAAGTAATGGTTTTAGTTTGACAAATCGGTTGAGAATCAGAGACAAACCTTAGAGCTGGCTCCAGCCATTTGGCATGAAGTCTTGATGCCAGAATGGATAGTTTTCAATATCTGGTCCTAAATTCCTAAGAGTGATAGTTTGTTTTTAATGGCTTTGGGGGTTTTTTAATGGCTTTTAAAAAGCTGTTTTAATTGTTAGCTGCTTTGAGCAGGTCTCTAGAGAGCAGGCATGCAAATGTTCTAAATAACTGAATCGCAGTGAAATGGGGGCTATAAAGCAAGTGAATTTATTTTATTTATTAATAGACTAGGAATAAGGCCCATTGTGGAAATAAATACGAGCTCTAGAAAGAGGCTCTGGGAGAGTGTCAAGGCCTTGGACACTAAGTGTCAATTTGCTGTGGTGACCTCAGCAGGGTATAATGACACAGAGTCCACCATTTTCTCCAGAGGAACTGATCTCTGCTACCTGAAGAGCAGTTGTAATTTTGAATGATCTCCAGCCCTCACCTGGAGATTGGCAACAATTGTTACTCAGGAGGAAATGGCTGGTTTGGAGGGTGGTGTCTATGGCATTGTACCTGTCTGAGGTCCAACCCCTCCTCAAACCCCAACCTCTCCAGGCTCCACCTCTCAAATCCCCAGAAATTTCCCAACCTGGAGTTGGCAACCCCATCTCCTTCCCAGCTAACCATCAACCTATGGTTATCTGCCCCTCTGACTGGAGCTGACTTCTGCTGTCTCAGATCAGTTGTAATTCTGAGTGATCTCCACCCCTCACTTGGAGATAGGCAACAGTGGTTCACCAGGAGGGAATGGCTGGTTGAGAGGATAGAGTCTATGGCATTCTACCTTTCTGAGGTCCCACCCCTCCTCAAATCTCACCCTCTCCAGGTTCCATCCCTCAAATCTCCAAGAATTTCCCATCTAGAGTTGGCAACCCTACCTCCTTCCCAGCCGAGCATCAACCTACCTTTATTCCCCCTCACTCTTCAGCTTTCCATCCCCCACCCACCCACCTGCAGCCTCTACAGTTCTCTGAAACCCTGACTGCCACGTTACATTGGCTGTCATGGGGGGGGCATCTCATCAGGGTATAAGGACACAGAGTCCACCATTTTCTCCAGAGGAACTGATCTCTGCCATATGGAGAGCAGTTATAATTCTGAGTGATCTCCAGCCCTCACCTGGAGATTGGCAACAATGGATCTGCAGGGGGAAAAATAGTCTTTCTCTGCAATGGGGACCAAAGCAGCTTACATCACTCTCCTCTCCGCCTTTTGATTTGCACAACAACCCTGTGAGGTACGTTAGGCTGGAAATCTGTGACTGGTCAAAAATCACCCACTTAGCTTCTACAGCAAGAACCTGGATCTAGCAGTTCCTGCTCTGAAGCATTGACTGTGATGCCTAGGGTAGCCAACCTCCAGGGGGAGCCTGAAGATCAGCAGGTATCAGAACTGAACTCTGGACAACAGATCTCCCCCCCACCCCCGAGAAAATAATTGGTTTGGAAGGTGGGCTTTATGGCATTCTGTTCAGCTGAGGCCTCTCCCCTCCCCAAACCCTGGCTTCTATAGACTCTACCAGAAAATCTCCAGGAATCTCCCTACCTGGAGCTGGCAATCCTAGTAAGGACCGGCCCCAATGAGTTCCTCACAAAGGCCTGCAAAAGGTTTCCTTCCTTTGTCTGAACCAAGCTTGGTTGCTTACTGTGGCGAAAAGGGCTCCAGTTTACAACTCAGCTGTTTGCATCCCAACCTCATCCCATGGGCATATCTCACTCCTTAAGTTTGCTGCCATGACTCACTGAATTGTCACTGCCTTTTTAGAGGGACAGTGAGCCCCCTCTGGCCAAATCTCCCTATTTGGAAATGGAATCCCCAGTCTTTGGGGGATCCCTGGAAAGTTGGCAACCCAAGGGTCTGGCCTTTCCTTGCTACCCTGGGTACCCCCTCCCTTTGTTATTGTGCAGACTGGGGGAGACTATGTGGCCAGAGCACAACACAGATTATTAGCCCAAACAAAAGAATTTATTTTGGAGCACACACACACACTAAATAAATAAGGCACAACTGTAGGAGTAAGCACACACCATGAACCAACAGGGGTTAAATACAATCCTCTTTCCCTGCACGCAACACTCTCTAGCTCTGGAGGTTGTGGGCTCAGGATAGGATCTCTCCTTGAACTGGCTCTGTTTCAGCCTCTCTCTCTTACCCAAGAGAGCAGGGAAACTTCCATTCATTCCCCAGTCCAGCTGACTGTGGAGTGGCTGAATTTCTGCTGCCTCCCAGGGTTCCCCCATGTCTCTGGCTTGTAGCCTAACTGGAGTCTATATTGATGCTGGCCCACCCCTTGGGACGGTCCCTCTTTCCCCACACTTTTTGGACTTGCTGCAGCTGGGAACTGTAGGCCGGCAGATGAGTAAGCCCCATTCAACCCAGTGAGTGATACCCCTGTAGGCCCCTCTCTGGAACTACAGCTCAATTAAGCCTTCTGGGGGAACATTTTAAACACAGAGATGGCAGCCATCTTACAGACACAGGTAACTGCCATTTCGTTACACCTACCAACAGCTACTGAGGGGAAAAGTTAGTCTCACACAGGAGGCAATTGTCTTCGTCAAGAGAGAAAGCCGTCTGCCAGAAATTCTGAGAGGGCACAGTGGCTGAAGGAGTGGGTGGGGAAGGGGAGCAAACCCAGCACCCGGCCAATGGCACATGAGTACTCTTGAGTGGCGGCTGGGCAGGACTCAGGTAATGCAGCCAGTAGCTAGGGACCCATTCTGAGTGACAGATTATTGAGCCAAATTATTTTGGCACCATGTGGAGTGTTCAGGAGAGTCTATGACCAAAACAGAATTATATTATAGAGAGATTACATATCTTGTGTTGTTTAATAGTCACCATGACTGCGCAACAACTTGCCATCAAATTTCATTCAGTTTCATAGTTGTATCCAACAGAGGCAAATACATAAAATATATTTATTGTTAACTGCATATTTCATCTTGCTTGTCAGTCCTCCAAGTACTTATAAAAAGGAAAGTACAGTTGCCAAAATGTTTAGTCTCCTGATAATCTTTCTGTGTCTGTAACTGATCACCAAGAATTGGGGTCAATAAATCAAAGCCTCCACTGAAAGTTGATCAGTATCTTGATTCTGCTTTCCCCCTTCAAATTGCATACTTACCAAGTAAGAAGCAAACTTTTATATTTCTGGAAAGCACCACTCCTGATTTCAACTGCTTGTCTGGAGTACTTGGGAAAGTAGTATACCTATAAATTATACTGTGAAATTATGCAAGGTGCAATGTCAGGTGTTTATAGCTTGGTGGGGGCAAGTGGGATGTCGGTACTTGACTGAAGCTGCAGAACTGGTTTGTTACATGATGCTGCACATGATTACTGTTGTTGGCAAACAAATAGCAGGTGGGTGGCTTAAGCTAGGTCATGAAGTTTGGCATGACTTACCCTGTCCATTCCCTGCAGCAAAGCTTACTACAAAGGCTTTTGATGAAAGAGTGATGTGGGAGGCAGCGGCATAGAAAACAAATACAGTAGTGGGTTGTGCATGCCTAATTAAAATAAAATGACAGGTGTAGTGTGTTCTGATGCACATGGCATTCTTTGTACTCCATTTTAGAAACTGCTTAACATCTTGTTGGAACAAGAAAGCTGTGCCTTGCAAGTAAAATACACTGGCTGTGCAATCAATTTCCATGTAGTGTAGTGGTAACAGTGTTGGTCTAGGATGTGAGGTGTTGTGTCTGCAGACTGCCACCTGGGGTCCACAGCCTCAGTCCTTAACTTGATTCCAAATAAAGTAGGGGACAAGGATCCTAGGCCACCCTTAGTCCTCCAATAGAACCTTTGGCGGGAGATTCAACTCCCCCCCCCCATGGAACTGTGGGTGTGTCTAGGATGGGTGTATATAGTTGGCCCTTGCTGGGCTGTGTGTGTCTTTTGTGTGAAGTACAACAAACGTGTGTTGTTTAGCATGTCATAGTCGGAGTCTCCATGCTGCGAACCCAGTACTTTACAATGGCAATGAGGATGGTATCCCATTGAGCGATTCTGACTCTTCACCCTGCACAGCACCAGGCATCGATCCAGTGGAAGCCACTGCACCAGGACACCTCGAGGTCTTTGACCCCACACACCCTAAGTTCTGGGAATCGTGGGTAGACCAGCTAATGTGTTTCTTCACCTACAACACAGTCACCGATGCAGGCAAGAAACGGACTCTCCTCATCAGCACATGTGGAGTAGCCACCATTCGGCTAGCAAAAGCCTCCTGGCACCCAAGGTGCTCATAGACAATACAATATGATGAGATTGTCAAGGCCTTGATGAAGTACTATGTGCCAAAGCCCACCACGATGACCAAATGAATGGACTTCCAAGCACGCTTCCAGAAGCCCAGCAAGATGGCCACTACCTTCATGGCTGACCTCTGCCAACACGTGATGGATTGCCAGTTCATGAAGGTGGAGGAGAACATCCTAATGCAGTTTATCTGGAGCCTGTGAGATGCTAAACTTCGGCGCAAATTGGTGGGCACTGCTGACCTCAAACTCGATGATGCCCTACAGACTGCCACTGCATATGAAGCCTCCCACCATGACCATACACCATTGGCGATGCACCACATGTTACTCAAAGCGGTGTCCAACATCTCGGAGGAGGAAGAAGTCTGGTTCGTTCGCCCCTCCAGCTGCAGGAAGCCACCCTTACCCACTGGAGCAACCGGACCCTTCAACAAGCCCACTGGCCAAGCATAGTGTGCCATCTGTGGAGACGCACATCAACACAGGTCATGCCATTTCCACAATGCAACTTGCCACACATGTGGAAAACAAGGACACCTTGCACATACTTGCAGGTCCAAAGGTGCCAGGGCTCCAAACACACAGCCGCCCCAATGCCACCGGGCCACAGCGCACTACGAGGCCACCACAGGCATGGAGGAACTGTACCTTCTCACAAGCCAACCTTCACTACAGGTACTACACATTCCCAGCCAGATGGCAGCCCCAAAAATGCAGGTCCAGGTTCTAATTGAGGAGTCCCCCTGCTCCATGCAGTTAGACACTGGGTCTGCAGTGTCCATCATCTCGGTGGAAATGCTTAAAAGACTTTGTCCAAATGGGGGGCCCTGCCTGCATCCCTCACCCTTGAACCTGGTGGACTTTCAAAGGAACCCAGTCCCTAAACAGGGCATGAGGACTTTCTGGGTACAGTACCGGGGGTTCGAGGGCTACCCGGACTTAATAGTAGTTGAAGGGAACCTGGTCAGCTTCCTGGGACGGGCTTGGTTCGCTCCGCTGCACATCACAATCGGGGGGGTGAAGCACTGTGCCTCAAGAGACTTTAGCGATGTTTGTGGGGAATTCCCCGCAGTGTTCGATGGGGCTCTAGGATGTTATATGGGGGCCCCGGTTTCCTTACAACTTGATCCTTAGGTGGCCCCCATCCGCCTGCGGTCCCGAAACATCCCGTTTGCCCTACAGCCAAAAACTGATGTGGAGCTGGACTGCTTGGTGGTGCAAGGGGACCCCCATAGTCACCCCCCGTGAAGCCCAATGGCAACGTCCGCATCTGCACAGACTATAAATGCACCTTGAACAAGGCTTTGCAGGACCATGCGTACCCAGTCCCAGTAGTAAGTCACGTGTTAGCCACTCTAGCAGGGGCCAAAATCTTCGGCAAGTTGGACCTCACCCAGGCAACAGCTTCCAGTCAATGACACAATGGCCACCACACAGACCATAGTCACCCACCAGGGGCGTTCAAGGTGAAACGGTTGCAGTTCGGGATGTGTGTGGCTCCAGGGATCTTCCAGCATTTAATGGACTCTCTTTTAAAAGGGATCCCTGGAGTGATGCCGTTTTTCGATGACGTCCTCATTGCCGCAGCAACCCCAAGATGACTTCACCACCCATCTCTGCACTGTCCTCTGCCACTTCAACGAGGCCAGCCTGAAGGTCAAGCAGAAAAGTGCCTGCTAGAGGTCCCTGAAGTGGATTTCTTGGGGTTCCGGGTCAACCCGTCCGGCCTCCACCCTGCAAGGGACAAGGTCAAGGCCATTGCGGAGGCCCCACCACCCAAGTCCAAGGTGGAACTTCAGGCATTCCTCAGGCTACTGAATTTTTATCATGCCTTCCTTACCCACAAAGCAGCAGTGGCGGAGCTGCTGTACAGATTATTGGACAAAACAGTGCCATGGTCCTGGGGTCACCAGGAGTCCGCAGCAATCTGGGGAGTCAAAGAGCTCCTGATCTCCAAGAAGGTGCTGACACATTTCAATGAATCCCTGCCGGTGATTCTCACCTGCGATGCTTCCCATTACAGTGTGGGTGCAGTTTTGGGCCACCAACTTCCTGATGGCCATGAGGTGCCGGTGGCCTACTACTCCCAGACCTTATCGGTTACTGAGAGAAATTACACCCAGGTCAACCAGGAGGGCCTGGCAATTGTTTCTGGGGTCAACGTTTCACAACTTTTTGTATGGGCGGCCCTTCACTATTGCGATGGACCACCAGCTGCTCCTTGGCCTGGAACACCACCTGGGGAAGGCGATGGGGCATGCCGATGCCCTCAGCAGGCTGCTGCTCCCTTCCGTTGATGCTGACTCAGCTCCTGCTCATAGGGTCCTCCTGCTTGAGGACCTTCCTGAGCCGCCCCTGCAGGCCATGGATGTCACCAGATGCTCAGCCCGTGACTCTGTCATCTTCCAGGTTTTGGACTGGGTGCTGAGGGGGAGGCCTACAGCCTCCGCAGGTCCAGAATTCACAGCCTTCACCACTCGCAAGGACAAAATGTCAGCCTACAAGGGGTGCCCACTGTGTGGGGATAGGGTGGTCATCCCCAATGCCCTGTGACAATGTGTCCTCACCACGCTCCATGAGGCCCACCCAGGAATAGTCCGAATGAAGGCCCTGGCCTGGAGCTATGTCTGGTGGCCAGGGATCAATGCAGAGATCGAGTCCTGGGTGCGACGGTGTCAGACATGCCAGGCAGTCCAGCCACATCCACTGAATGCACCCACTCAGTCCTGGGAGTCCACCCACAAGCTGTGGTCCCAGCTACACATACATTTCACTGGGCCATTTCAAGGACTGCTCTTCTTAGTCACCATGGACTCATACTCCAAATGGTTGGAGATTAGCCCTGTCACCACCACATCCTCGAAGGCAGTCATCTGCATGCTGCACCAGATCTTCATGATCCATGGGCTGCTGGACACGATAGTCTCTGACAATGGAGCAGTGTTTACTTCAGAGGAGTTCCAGGAGTTCCTCTGGAGGAACTTAATCCGGCACGTGAGGTCCGCACCCTTCCACCCTGCTACAAATGGACAAGCTGAGCGGATGGTGCAAACAGCAAAGGAAGCCCTCAGCACGATCACAGGCGGGGACTGGGAGTAAGTGTCTAGATCACATGATTACTCTGCTCTGATTAGACCTCACCTTGAGTATTGTGTTCAGTTTTGGGCACTACAATTTAAGAAGGATATAGACAAGCTGGAATGTGTCCAGAGGAGGGCAATGAAGATGGTGAGGGTCTGGAAGCCAAGTCCTATGAGAAAAGGTTGAAGGAGCTGATATGTTTAGACTGGGGAGGAGATGGCTGAAAAGTGATACGATAACCATCTTCAAGTACTTAAAGGGCTATCATATAGAGGATGGTATGGATTGTTTTCTGTTGCCCCAGAAGGTCAACCAGCTGAAATTAAATCAGAAGAGTTTTTGGTTAAACATTAGGAAGAACTTCCTGACAGAGCAGTTCCTCAGTGAAACAGGCTTCCTTGGGCGGTGGTGAGCTCTCCTTTTTTGGAGGTTTTCAAACGGAGGCTAGATGGGGGTGGAGCATCACAGGAGAATGGGAGACACAGCAGAATTGAGCTCCCGATCCCATCCCACCTTTGCAGATATTTACATTGAATGGAGAGCTTATTTTACCTTCCTAGCTGGTGGGCAAGTCCAATGGGCAAAAGGGGAAGGTGGCTCCAGGGTCAGTGAATGCTCATTTCCCACAGGGAAAGAAAAAACAAGACCTTTGACACAGACTTGGAAATGGAGCCAAGGTGGTCATCACTATTTCTCTGACGCACCCAGGAGATGTTACCATAGCAAAATCAGATTTAAACACTCTCTTTGGGAAATCTGAAGAAGCGATGTCGGCTAAGATTTCCTCCTTGATAGAGCCCTTGGCAGCTCAGTTTGAAGATTTTAAAATCTCACTAACCCAAGTTGCCCAGGCCACATATACAGCTCTCCAATCAAGCCTAGCTCTACAGAATGAAACGTGGACTCTGCAAAAAGACTATGAGGCTCTTAAAAATAAAACAATACGACTTGAAGACATCTCTCAGAGAAATAGCTTGAAATTCCATGGTCTGGAAGATGTCAGGTAACCCTGCCATTGCTGAGGATGGGGGGGGGAGAGACATCTTTCACTGTTCTGGAATGCGGGAGTAACAGCGAGTCTCCAGGTGCCCTAAATTACTGTATCTGTTCAGGTCCTTATCAACACGCCTGACCTTGGGTCCCAGGCCTCTTTGGCATCAGAGGATATGCGGGTGGATGTGTTGTTTTTTCTGCTTTGCCGCGCGCGTGAAATGTAACCATTGGCTTGTAGGTGGGGGGGCATTTCAAACGGGCTATAATTGATGCTGTTCTGTATTAACTGGCATCACTGACAAAACACTTGTTCATGCAACTCTATGCTTAGTCTTTAATAAATGCTATCTTCTTATGAAGCCTGGTGTTTGGCTATCTGGAGAACTTGACAGGTTCTCAGTGATCCTTTAGTGGTTGGGCCTCTATATCCCACCTCTCTCCTGCTGAGATGAGTGGAGCAGAAGAAGACCCGATAGGGGTGACTACATCGCAAGACACAGTCCCCACCTCTACAACACCGACCACCTCGGTGCCAACCTCAGGAGAGAACCCGGTGTCTACGGCGCCTACACCATGGGGCCCTGAAGATGAGTTTGGCGGGTTGTATGGTGACCCATTTGGAGGCGCGTATGCCAGTGTGACCACTCGACCTCGGAAGAGACGAGACTGGGGGAAGCCGCTGGCGAGATGCATGAGACATGGTCCCTAACGCCCCGCGCCCCACTCCGGGAGAGCTGATATGAATGGCTAAGTACCGTTACTGGAGGGGACGACGCCTGCTCCTACCCAGTGGAGATGGAGGGTGCAACAGAACCCTGAAGCAGGGGGAGAGACTGAAGCCGTGACTGACTCCTCCGAATGGTAGAGGAGTCCCTTAAGAGGATCCCAGAGATGATTGCCGAAGGGATCCATGAAGAGCTCGATTGAAGGCAACCGATACAGCAACCAGTACCACAGCCTCAACTACCGCCTGCTGCCCCAGCGGGCCCAGTGGGGCCAGCTCCCAAAGGACCTCCTGGCCAACTGGCGGGGCTGCCACTGGCCGGACCACAGGGTCCTGAGCCCCGGGGTATTCCGCAGGGATGGGGACGCATGTTGCCTAACCCAGCCGAATTGTTGGGCACTACATTCAATGGGACCCCAGAAAAGCTCTCTTTCTTTTTGGTGCAGGCGGAGAAGTTTGTGGACAACTGGGGCCACCTCTTCCCAAATGAAGAGCGCATAGTGGATGCGATTGCATCCCAGCTGCGGGATGCAGCCGTGGACTGGTATGTAACCCTACACCACGAGGACGGCCGAGAACTCCGGGAGCTGGATGCCTTCATGTGGGCTCTGCAGGACCACTATGAAGATTCCGACGTGGGCAAGACTGCCAAAGCGTTCCTCCGCACCTTCTGCCAGGGGAAGAGGGGGTACACCGAGAAATTCCACAGGCATGCTGCGAAAATCCGTGAGTGGCCAGATGGGGTCCTAGCCCAACATTACCAACTAGGGCTAGACCCCGAGATCTTTGGAACAATCCTGAGGGGTGGAAAACCTAGGTTCCTTCTAGGATGGATGAAAGAGGCAGCTGACACCGAGAGCCAACTTTGCACAATTCGCATCAATGATGCCGTTATCCTGGGGAAGACCACCCAGGCTGCCGCCATGCCGGGAAAGGCGAAAGTCATGGCTCCTCCACTGTGCCAGAAGGATGGAACCCGGGAGCAACGGACGAAGCAAGGCCTCTGCCTCCAATGTGGGGACTCCGGCCATTTCGCCCCGGCATGTCCTGGAGCGGGGGCATCGCCTTCCACCATGAAAGGAGAGAAGAAGAGGATCAACACCCTGACCAAGAAACTGACAGCTAAAGTAAAAGGTTTGAGGGCCCTACAGGTGAGTCCACTGGAGGAAGACTCCAAATCCTCGGGAAAGGAACCATTCCAGCTGACAGGAAATGGGAAGGACCTGCTGTGAACAGCACTGAGCAGCAGGTCCCTGACTCCCAGACGCTACAACCTGTGAGCAATTACCCTTCCCTCTTCTTTGTGACTGTGACTCTGATCTGCCCCAAACTGAACACCCATGTGAGAGTACGGGCGCTGGCTGACTCGGGGTGTGGACGAGACTTGATAAACCCCTCTTTAGTAATGGGACTAGGGGCCAAGGTTGTCAAACTGGCCAACCCATTAATTTTCACGCAGATGGATGGGTCCACTATGAAGGACCCCTGCAAATACGAAACTGTTCCACTCTGCATGGGGTTGGGCGAGCATTGGGAAATCCAGCCATTCGTAGTCACCCCTGTAGCACGGTTCCCATTGGTGTTAGGCAGCCCTTGGCTCCACGACCATGACCCATACATCCTGTGGGTGGAAGGAGTTGTGAATTTCATCTCCCCTCACTGTAAAATGCACATGTGGATTGACTCTTGAGAAAAGCCCCCTTTGGTGCAACAGGCTAGCAAGGGCAGACTTAAATCGCATACCCTGGGAATACCAAGATTTGGCGGCGGTGTTTGGGGAAGAGGAGATGGATGAGTTACTGCCTCACCGAAACTCTGACTGTGCAATTGAACTGTTACCTGACCAGAAACTGCCCAAAGGGAAATTGTATTCGATGAGTCCTGCTGAAAAGGCAGAGTTGAGAAGGTTCATTGACAAGAACTTGGCTAGAGGTTTTATTGGCCCCACCTTCTCCCCCTGTGCGGCCCCGGTGCTGTTCCGGAAAAAGAAAGATGGTGGGTTGTGACTGTGTACTGATTATAGGGGGCTCAATGCAGTGTCAACCACAAATGCTTACCCCCTGCCCCTAATCAAGGACCTCCTGGCCACAGTAGCTGGGGGGGAAATATTCTCCAAACTGGATTGATGAGATGCCTACTTCAGGGTGTGCATCAGGGAGGGCGATGAGTACAAAACGGTGTTCAATGTTCCTCTGGGCCAATTCAAGTACCTGGTCATGCCGTTCGGACTTCAGGGAGCTCCGGGGGTCTTTATGAACCTTATAAATGAAGTGTTGCATAAGCACCTGTTCAAAGGGGTCCTTGTTTACCTTGATGACATTTTACTGTACTCCCCCGACAAAGAATCTCCTGTTAGATTGATGCGGGAAGTCCTGCAAACACTACACAAGCACAAACTGTTTGCTAAGCTGTCTAAATGTGAATTTCACTGCTCAGAGATTTCGTTCTTGGGGTACCGGATATCCCAATGGGGGATTGAGATGGACCCGGCCAAGGTGCAGGACGTGGTGAGGTGGGAGGCGCCCAGAATCCACAGGCAACTACAGGCTTTCCTCGGATTTGCCAATTTCTATAGATCATTTTTGGTGAACTTTGCACAGATATCCCTCCCCCTCACAGACCTTCTCAAAACGAAGGGGAAGGGGGCAGACAGTTCTCACCCAGAGGCTAAACTCGACTGGACCCCAGAATGTCAACACGCTTTTGAGCAGCTTAAAGTGCTTTTCATGTCTGAACCAGTGTTGGCGTACCCAAACGAACTGAGAAAATTCATAGTCCAAGTTGATGCCTCAGACATGGCCATGGGTGGCCCCATTTTGCAAGAGGAGGAGGATGGAAAAACTCCACCCGCTAGCCTACATCTCTAAAAACTTTAATGAGATGGAATGAAACGGGTCGGTTTGGGATAAAGACGCGGGGGCGATTAAGTTGGCCCTATCCACATGGCACCACTGGTTGGAGGGGGCAAGGGTCCCATTCGAGGTCTGGACTGATCACAAAAACCTCGAGCTCCTGCAGACCCTGAGAAATCTTAATGCTAAACAACTTCGGTTGATGGACTTCTTTTCAAAGTTTAACTGCACCCTCCATCATTTCCCAGGAAAGGCAAACTCATTAGCCAATGCATTGTCCTGCCTCCCACAACACGATAGCAAGAGGGAGGAGGTCTGAGAATCTATGTTCATGCCCACCCAACTCGGAGGGGTGGTCACAACCCGTAGTCAAACAACAACCCCGCCCCCTCTCCCTGGACAATCTTGGGATGCCAGGTTTGCCTCCGCCCTGTTGGAGGCTGACCACCTGGAATTGGAAAAGGAGGTGGGGTGGAAGAGAAAGAAAATGGCTGCTGGTATAAGGGGGACAAACTCTTTGTGCCTAGGATGTTGCATGGGGAAATCATGGGTGCCACCCATGGAACCAAATTAGCGGGGCATCTGGGGTTTGTTAAATCATTGCAACTTCTACAAAGACAGTTTTGGTGGCCAGGTATGAGGAAGGATTTGTCTCTTTTTGTCTAATCCTGCCAAGTCTGCCTCATGAGTAAGCCCCGACCGGGGAAACTCCCTGGACTACTTCAGCTGCTTCCGACGCCCTCCTGGCCATGGGAGGTCCATGGATTTTATCCATGGATTTTATCACAGATCTTCCCCCCAGCAAAGGAAAAACTGTGATTTGGGGGGTGGTGGACATATTTTCTAAGCAGGCTCATTTTGTGCCTTTCAAGACTATCCCCTCTGCTAAGGGGCTGGCCAAGGCGTTCCTCCACCACGTTTTCAGATTACACATGTTGCCCCGGAAGGTGGTCTCTGACAGAGGATTGCAATTTGTTTCGCATTTTGGGGGGGAACTGATGAAGCTGTTGGGGGTGGAACGGGATTTAAGCAGTGTGTACCACCCTAAGACTGATGGCCAAACCAAATGAGTTAACCAGACCCTGGAACAATATTTGAGATGTTTTACTAACTTTCAACAAGATGATTGGGAAGTTTTGTTGCCCCATGCCGAATTTTGCTACAATAATTCATGTCATTCCTCCACGGGGGTTTCACCTTACATGGCAGTGCATGGCTATGAAGCCTCCCCTCTCCCGTTTCTCACAAATGCTGATTTGCCAGCAGAGGAGGCAGGTGATTGGTGTAAACAGCTGCAAGCGGCTTGGCCTCTCCTCTGTAAAACCTTGGATGAGGCTAAGAAAGTATATAAGGAACAAGCCGACAAAAAACGGGATAAAGGGTGGGATCCCATACCTGGGGACTTTGTGTATGTGTCCACTCAAAATATCAAGGGGCTCCAACCCAGTCGGAAGTTCAGGTGGAAGTTTGTGGGCCCTTATGAAATCAAACACATGATCAATGAGGTGACCGCTGAATTAATTCTGCCAAAATCTCTGAATGCCATCCATCCTGTGTTTCACCTTAGATTATTACGGCGTGACCCTGGGGAAAATGCATGGCATCCTCACCGAGTGCTGCCGCCCCCTCTCATTTTTTTAAAAAAATATTTATTTCTATACCGCTCAAACCCCGAGGGGTCTCAGAGCGGCTTACACAATTTGATCATTCCCTAACTAGGGTCACAGTATATAGGGAAGGGACATCCCACCAGCACCCGAGCAGGGCTTCCCATCTCTGTTCCGGTGGGGCTCCAGGCATCCGCGCTTCAGCCTCAGTGTCCTCGAACCCCTGGCGTAGATCTTTTTCCTGGGCCAGGAGGCTTCCCGTGGCAGGCCCATCTTCGATGCACAGGCCCGTGTTGGCTTCGGCTTCCGGCCAACGCCCCATAGGCTCCCCTCATGGTTGGGGGGGGAACCACACTATGAAGTTTCTGAAGTCCTGGACTCTAAAGTATCTCGCAACAAACTGTACTATTTGATTGCATGGGTGGATTTCGGTCCGGAACACAGGGAATGGGTCCAAGCAGAAGACGTGAATGCCCCTTGTCTCCACTGCAGGTTCCACCGTCACTACCCAAACAAGCTGGGGAGGGAGCAATTATCAGGGGGGCACAATGTCAGATAACCCTGCCATTGCTGAAGATGGGGGGGGAGAAATCTTTCACTGTTCTGGAATACGGGAGTAACAGCGAGTCTCCAGGCACCCTAAAATACTGTGTCTGTTCACCTCCTTATCAACACGCCTGACCTTGGGTCTCAGGCCTCTTTGGCATCAGAGGATATACAGGTGGATGTGTTGTTTTTTCTGCTTTGCCACACGCGCGAAATGTAACCATTGGCTTGTAGGTGGGGGGCAATTACAAACGGGCTATAATTGATGCTGTTCTGTATTAACCTGTGGTTAACCTATTCTGTGGGCTTAACAAGTGTGGGAAACTATAAGTGTTCATACACAAATGCTAGAAGTCTCCGAGGTAAAATCGGGGAGTTGGAATGCTTGGTGTTGGGGGGGGGGAATAGACATTGTGGGTATTTCAGAAACTTGGTGGGATGAGAAAAATCAGTGGGATACGGTGATTCCTAGTTATAAATTATATCGGAAGAATAGGGGGGAAGGGTTGGAGGTGGGGTAGCTCTGTATGTCAGAGAGGGTATACAGTCCAGTAAGATTGAGAGGGTAAGAAAATTGGATTCACTTCTGGAAATGCTATGGGTTGAAATAGTGGGTCCAAAAGGAGGCTTAACAGTGGGAGTTTGTTATCGCCCACCAGATCAAAAGGTAGAGGAGGATTATAAAATGATGACTGAATTAAAGATAGCGGCTAGATGAAATAACTGTGTCATAATAGGCGACTTTAACTACCCACACATTGATTGGGTCAATATGAGTTCCAGTCAGGATAAAGAGATTGAGTTTTTAGACACTCTCAATGACTGTGCTATGGAACAGATGCACAGATCCTACCAGGGGAGAGGTAATCCTGGATTTCATCCTAAGTAACACCCAAGACCTGGTGAGAGATGTTAAAGTGATTGCACTGCTTGGGAACAGTGACCATAATGTCATTGAGTTTAACATTTGTACAGATAGGGAGTTGCCCAAAAAGACTGACGCAACCATTTTTAACTTTAAAAGGGGTAATTTCTCTGGTATGAGGGGACATGTGAGGAAGAAATTGAAAGGAAGAGTGGAGAAGGTCAAAACCACTGGGGAAGCTTGGAGACTATTCAAAAATACAGTCCTAGAAGCTCAGAAAAAATATATACCGCAGGTTAGGAAAGGCACAAAGAGGTATAGAAAAAAGCCTGCATGGTTAACAAATAAAGTAATGGAAGCTGTAAAAGGTAAGAAGGATTCCTTTAAGCGGTGGAAAGCTAGTCTCAGTGAGGCTAATAAAAGGGAACACAGACTGTGGCAAATAAAATGCAAGTCTGTGATCAGGCAAGCAAAAAGGGAATATGAGGAGCATATCACAAAAAACATAAAGGCCAACAATAAAACTTTCTTGAAATACATTAGAAGTAGGAAGCCAGCCAGGGAGGCAGTGGGGCCCTTGGATGACCAAGGGGTAAAAGGAGTAGTGAAGGAGGATAGGGAAATGGCTGAGAAGCTGAATGCATTTTTTGCCTCTGTCTTCATTGTGGAAGAGAAATGCTTGTCCACTCCAGAAGCACTGATTTCGGGAGGGGGTTTGAAAGACCTCAATCAGATTGCGGTGACAAGAACAGAAGTCCTCTGACTGATGAACAATTTAAAAACTAATAAATAACCAGGCCCGGATGGCATTCATCCGAGAGTTCTGAAAGAACTCAAATGTGAACTTGTGGATCTCCTGACAAAAATATGTAATCTTTCTTTAAAATCTGCCTCCATTCCTGAGGACTGGAAGCTAATGTCACTCCCATCTTTAAAAAGGGCTCCAGGGGAGATCCAGGAAATTACAGGCCAGTAAGTCTGACATCGATACCAGGTAAGTTGGTGGAAACTGTTATTAAGGAAAGAATTAGTAGGCACATTGATGAACAAAAACCATTGAGGCAGACTCAGCATGGGTTCTGTAAGGGAAGATCTTGTCTCACTAACAAACATGTAGACAAGGGGGACCCAATAGATATTATTTACCTTGACTTCCAGAAAACTTTTGATACAGTTCCTCATCAAAGGCTCCTAAGTAAGCTCAATAGTCATGGGATAAAAGAACAAGTCCTCTTGTGGATCAAAAACTGGCTTATAAATAGGAAACAGAGAGTGAGTATAAATGGGAAACTTTCTCAGTGGAGGATGGTAACTAGTGGGGTACCACAGGGATCAGTACTCGGTCCGATGCTTTTTAACTTGTTTATTAACAATTTGGAATTGGGCGTAAGCAGTGAAGTGGCTAAATTTGCAGTTAACATGAAGTTGTTCAGGATGGTGAAAACCAGGGAGGATTGTGAGGCACTCCAAAGGGATCTGTCGAGGATGGGTGTTTGAGCGTCAACGTGCCAAATGGGGTTCAATGTGGTCAAGTGCAAAGTGATGCACATTGGAGCCAAAAATCCTAAATATAAATACACGTTGATGGGGTCTGAACTGACAGAGACTGACCAAGATAGAGATCTTGGAGTCGTAGTAGATAACTCAATGAAAATGGCTAGACAGTGTAACTGCAATAAAGAAGGCCAACGCTATGCTGGGGATTATTAGGAAGGGAATTGAAAACAAATCAGCCAGTATCATCATGCCCCTGTATAAATCATTGGTGTGACCTCATTTGGAATACTGTGTACAGTTCTGGTCACCACACCTCAAAAAGGATATTATAGCATTGGGAAAAGTGCAGAGAAGGGCAACTAGAATGATAAAAGGGTTGGAACACCTTCCCTTTGAAAAAAGGTTAAAACGCTTGGGGCTCTTTAGCTTGGAGAAACGATGGCTGAAGGGTGACATAATCGAGGTTTATAAGATTATGAATGAGATTGAGCAGGTTGAGCAAGAAGTACTTTTCTCCCTTTCTCACAATACAAGAACTCGTGGGCAATCCATGAAATTGCTGAGCAGTTGGGTTAGAACAGATAACAGGAAGTACTTCTTCACCCAAAGAGTGATTAACATATGGAATTCACTGCCACAGGAGGTGGTGGCAGCTACAAGCATGGACAGTTTCAAGAGGGAATTAGATAAAACATATGGAGCAGAAGTCCATCAGTCGCTATTAGCTACAGCGTATAGATGGGAACTCTCAGTCTGGGGCAGATGATGCACTCTATTCTTGGTGCTGGAGGGGGCAGCAGTGGGAGGGCTTCTAGTGTCCTGGCCCCACTGCTGGACCTCCTGATGGCACCTGGTACACTCCTGATGGCACCTGTGTGACAGAGTGTTGGACTAGATGAGCCATTGGCCTGATTCAACATTGGCTTTTCTTATGTTCTTATGTTCTTATGTTCTTATGTTCTTATGTTCTTATGTTCTTATGTTCTTGCTATGTTCTTATGTTCTTATGTTCTTATGTTCTTATATCTTGCAGTACCGGCATCACTGACAAAACACTTGTTCATGCAGCTCTATCCTTAGTCTTTAATAAATGCTATCTTCTTATGAAGCCTGGTGTTTGACTGACTATCTGGAGAACTTAACAGAAGAGCATGTAGAAAATCCTTCTGAACTCTGTGTTTTTTTAATTGAATTGGCTTAATTCAGTCATTCATTTAAGAAGGGATTTCTTTCTACATAGACAATGCTTATAGAATTGGTTCTTTGGCTAATCCACATTTAAGATCTCCATGGGATATTCTGGCTTCATTTTCTAATCTTTATGTTAAGCATAAGATATTGGCGGCAGCTCATGAAAAAAGATATTTACAATTCAATGATAAGCAGATTCAAGTGCTTCAAGATCTGTTATAGAGACACTATCACTAAGATGTGATCTAAAACTTTTTACAACAAAATTGAGAGAGGCTAACATCTCCTATATCTTTGCTGGAGCTGGAACATTTAGAATAAACGAACAAGGAAAGCCATATTATGTCAAGGACATTGAGTCTGGAAACAAGGTACTTAAATGTCTCAAACTGGGGCCTGCACCTGAACCTGTGAAGAAATCTGCAAAGGAAACTGGACCTGCCCACAATACCACATAAAGGGAGTAAGATCCCTATACCACTATCTACCACTATAGTAAATTTTTGAGAATCTGAATGCCTTAATTTGGATCCTTTTTTAAACACAGGTGTTGTAACTTAATTTTAATTTAATTTTAATTTATGTTACAGAAAATTTAATTCCAATGTTATCAGCAGAGCTAAAATAAGCTGTAGGCTCCCTTTTTAAATTCTACTTGAAGGTTTTTATTTTGTAAATCTTATGAGCAAGGGTGGGAGGTGGAGAAGTCCTTTTCTGCCAGCCCCCTAGACTGTTGTTGTACGCAGGAGTAGGGAGGGTGGTCTCTTCTACTGCCATGGATTAGGTCCACGGTCCAGGAGTGCACTGTGCTCACGTTGGGCTTTTGGTTGGGTTCAGTTATGTGGGTTTTTTACATTTTGTAATGTGGGGCAATGGAAAGTCTAAGTTGTGTTTACAGCTGTATGACAACTTTACTAATTACTTGGTTGATCCAGTTTTTTATACCTTATTTTCTCTTCTTTTGTTTCTTCTTTTTTTACCTCAAAGTTCCAGTTTGATGTTAAATTGTGGAAACATGTTTAAACACTGTGTTTTTGATGTTAACATTGGGATTATACACAGGGGTCATTTCATAGAAAAATAGGTGCAGGAGCTCATTAGCATAACTCATTAGCATAACTTATTTGCATATGCCACACCCCCTGACATCACTGGACACCACTTAGGCTGCACTGGACTCTTTTGGATTGCTAGCTATGGCGGGAAGTGTGCAGATCTGCCCTCACAGAGGAAGGAGAGCTTATATCTGAATAAACCTTGGTCTTAAAGGTGCCACTGGACTCTTTTGGATGGCCAGCAAGTGCAGGAAAATGTGTGGCTGCTCGTTGGTTGAGGAGGGCAGCACAGAGATTATGCATGGACTCGAGCAGGTAGGGGGCCAGGGCGATGGCAGGGAAGAGGAGCAGGAGGAGGCCGAGTAGGTGCAGGAGGCCAGGGCAGAGCTCCTCGCAGGCCTTGCAGGAGTCACCGGGGCCCACCTTGCAGAGGCACTGCACCAGGGCTGGCATGAAGGCAGGCAGAGCCTGGGCAGGCTGGGTGCCACAGCCCATGCAGTGGCAGAACAGCTTGAGGGCCAACTCACGGCAGCGCTCTGCTGGGTTGACCAGTGGACCGGGAAAGGTGGGGGAGCTGCTGAGAGCAGGGGGTGGGATTTGCTCCATGTGCCTGCCCCCTGGGCTTCTTACTGCCGGAGCTTCACTCCTGTGCACTCCTGCAGGAAATGAGTCCTGATTATATGACAATACTTACCAAAATGTTTTTTGTATTTTTGAAATCCAAGATATTCCAACTCAGAATGTTATATTTTGTCTGTGCTAAAATCTTTTTCCATCACTTTATACAGAGGACATCAATTATAGAAATTTATTCTTATATTCTTTTTTTTTTTGGTAAATACAATTTATTATCGGATATATTTTCCACAATCATACAAATTAAGCAATTAAATACATATCCATTTCCTTTTACCCTCTCCCCCCCAAACACGGCTTCCCGCAATGCTCCAACCCCATTGATATTTCTTATTCAATTACATTTAACTAAGCTTACTTTATCTTACTAATGGTAACAATTTAAAAAACTAGTCCCTTTCACTTTCTCCTTAGTAGTTGTCAAAACAAATCAAACCACGTTTTACATCCCAATTTTTCGACAGATATTCTTGAAAGTCTTTCCAAACTTCGAAAAACTTTTCATCTTCTTCGTTATTTAATTTTCTTGTTAATTTGTCCATTTCTGCCATAAACAGCATCTTCTTAATCCATTCCCATGTTTCAGGTGTTTTTTCTTGCTTCCAACATTGTGCAAAAGTCATTCTGGCTGCTGTAACCAAATACCATAGTAATGTTCTCTTGGTTACATTTATTTCTTCCATTTTAAGACCTAACAATAACATTTGTGGGTCTTTCTTAAAAGTACATTTCAAAAATTTTTGTATCTCATTATGAATCTCAGTCCAGTACCTTACAGCCTTATCACAAGTCCACCACATATGGTAAAAAGACCCTTCTTTTTTCTTACATTTCCAACATTTGTTAGACATGCTATCATTTATAATAGCAATTTTTTTAGGAGTCATATACCATCTGTATATCATTTTATAGCAATTCTCTTTAACATTTATACAAGTTGAAATTTTCATTGACTTTTTCCACAAATATTCCCAAGATGACATAGATATTTCATTATTTATATTTACTGCCCACTTTATCATTTGCTCTTTTACTGTTTCATCTTCAGTATACCATTTCAATAACACCTTATACAATTTTGAAATCATTTTTTTACCCTTTTCGACCCATACAGTTTCAATTTCATTATTTTTTTCTCTAAAGCCATATTTCCTTTTATCAGCTTTACATAAATCATAAATCTGTCTGTAACTCAACCAATCATATTCAAATTCAACATCAGTTCTGTCTTTTAATACAAAGTTTTTCCCTTCAATATTTAAAAGGCTTTTGTAAGGTAACCAATCTAGACCTTGGTTTCTTGAATATGGATTAATCACTTCTGCCGGCACTATCCAAAGTGGTCGCTCTTCCGAGAAGAATTTTTTATATCTCATCCAAGTATCGAACAGTGATCGTCTTATATAGTGGTGTTTAAAAAACTTGTCTATTTGTACTTTTCCATACCATAAGTATGCATGCCATCCAAACTTATTATCATGACCTTCCAAAGCCAACAACTTCTTATTCTCAAGGTTAATCCACTGCTCCAACCATGTTAAGCAGACGGCATCATAATAAAGTCTTAGATTTGGTAGTTGTAGTCCTCCTCTTTCCTTTGCATCACATAAAATTTTCATTTTAATCCTTGGTTTTCTTCCTGCCCATACAAACTTCGATATTTCTTTCTGCCACGTATCCAATACTTTACTTTGTTTTAATATTGGAATAGTCTGAAATAGAAACATCAAGCGAGGCAAAACATTCATTTTTACAGTTGCAATTCTTCCCAATAACAATAGATTCAAGGTATTCCATTTTTTGAAGTCTTGTTGAATCTTATACCAAACTTTTTCATAGTTATTTTTAAAGAAATCAATATTTTTCATAGACAATTCAATACCTAAATATTTAGTCTTTGTAACTACTTCGCATTTAATTTTCTCTTGAACTTCAATCTGTCTCTGTTTCGTCATGTTTTTGCACATCACTTTTGTTTTATTTTTATTGACGTAAAATCCAGCAATTGTTCCAAATTCTTCAATTTTTCCCATCAATTGTGGTATATTCTCAATTGGATCTTGAATCATAAACATTACATCATCTGCAAATGCTCTATATTTATACGTAAAGCCTTTCACTGTAAGTCCTTTGATATTATTGTCTTTTCTTATCTCTGCCAATAATATTTCCAATATCCAAATAAACAATAACGGAGACAACGGGCAGCCTTGTCGTGTTCCCTTTTGAACTTGAAAGAAATCTGTTTTCTCTTTATTTATATTCAAAGCTGCTTTCTGTTCTGAATATATTGCCACAATCATGTTTGAAAAAGATTGTCCTCTATCCATTTTTTCGATTACTTGCAGCATAAAGTCCCAATTCAAGTTATCAAAAGCTTTTTCCGCATCCAGAAAGAGGAATCCAACTTCTTTTTCTGGGTGTTTGTCATAATATTCAATTGCATCAATCACCACTCTCAAATTGTCTCTTATTTGTCTATTTGGTAAAAAACCAGCTTGCTCTTCCGCTATGACATCTTTCAAATATTTTTTCAACCTCTCCGAAATTATTTTTGCAAATAATTTGTAATCATTGTTCAATAGCGATATTGGTCTGTAATTCTTTACATCAGTTAAATCCAAACCTTCTTTAGGTATAAGTGAAATATTTGCTTCTTTCCATGAGTCTGGGATCCGTTTAGTCATCCTTATATCATTTGACAGAAGTACTAAAATAGGGGTTAGCTCCTCTTTGAATTTCTTATAAAATTTTGCTGTAAAGCCATCTGGACCTGGAGCTTTGCCCAATTTTGCATCTTCTATCGCCATTGTTACTTCTTCCTTTGTTACTAAACCATTGAGTAGTTCTTTAATTTGTTGTCCCAGCTTTGGTATTTCAATATTGTCCAAATACTTTCTAATTCTCTGTTGGTCGATTCCTTTCTTTTTAAACAATTTTGCATAATATTTGAAAAAAGCTCTTTTTATACCTTTCAAATCCACAACGTCTTTTTCATCTTCAATGATCTTGCTTATGAAATTTCTTTCTTTTCTATTTTTCAACTGCCACGCTAAAAATTTTCCTGGTTTGTTTGCACCCTCAAAAGCTTTTTGTTGTAATTTTTTCAGGTTCCAATATAATTTTCTGTTTAATAAGACATTCAACTGATCCTGTAGAAGATGAATCTCTTTAATAATTTTTTTCTTCCCTGGTCTTTTCTTTAATTCCTTTTCTTTTTGTCTAATTTTTTCATAAAGATCATTTTGTTGTTGCATCCTTTGCTTTCTGTCTTTTGTGTTTAATGAAATAAGTAAACCTCTCATTACCGCTTTGTATGCATCCCAAACAATCTGTATATCAGTACCTTTATTCAGATTCATTTCAAAAAAACTTCTCGTTTCTTTTTTTAATGTCTCATTAATTATTTTTTGATCCAATAAATCTTCATTAATCCTCCAGTATAGTTGTTTTGGTTTTTCTTTTGACATCCAAAGTAAAGGATTATGATCTGAGTTATTTTTTGGCAAAATTTCAATTTTATGAGTTTTTAGCGCCATCTCCTCTGACATCCAGATCATATCAATTCTAGAAAAGGAATTATGTCTGTTAGAATAAAACATGTAGTCCTTAATCTTAGGATTCCATTTCCTCCAAACGTCTTCTAATTTCTCTTGTCTCATCAACTGAATTTTTTTTTTGGCAATTTTCCAATTGCTTCTCCAATTGCATTAGACTTTCTGTCCAGTACATTATTAACCGTGCCATTAAAGTCTCCTGCAAAAAGTGTTTGATCATAGTTTAAACAGTCCAACTCTCTTGTCAGATCATTGAAAAAAGTCTCTTTTGCCCCATTGGGTGCATATAGATTTACAAGCAGTGTCCTTTTTCTGTACATCGTTATTTCCACACCAACATATCTTCCTTCGTTGTCTGAGAAGATTTGTTTAGGTTCCAATTCTTTAGAGATGTATATCACTGTTCCTTTCTTCTTATTAATTGCTGATGAATGAAATTCTTCTCCCAATTTTTTATTAATCAGATACTTATTGTCTTGTTTTCTAATATGTGTTTCTTGCAGACAAATTATATTGCATTTTTGTTTCTCTAGCCAATGGTTCACTAATCTTCTTTTGTTTGGTGAATTTAGTCCATTTACATTCCAAGATAAAAATTTGTAATCCATCAGTGTTTTGAATTAAATGTCTTTAAAATCATCAAAATTGTTCTCTTTGAATCTACACAAATCTCCTTCTGTTTTAATTGTAAATCTCACCGAATTGTACGAGAATGATAGTCCCTGTGGGATCTCCCATCTGAACCTGATGGCCATTTCTTTTAACTTGTCAGTTAGTTTTTTGAACTTCTTTCTGTCTTGTAGAATCACTCTCGGAATTTCTCTTAAAATTATTATTTTCTTTCCATTAATTTCCAACGGTTGTGTAAATTGCTTCTTGAAGATATCTTCTTTCATTTTTGTTGTCACAAACTGAACAATCACATCTCTGGGTAATTTCTTTCTCTTTGCATAAGCTGAATTCACTCTGTAAATTAAGTCAAAGTCTGAATCCAAATCTCCTTGATCCTCACCTATATAAGTTGTCAACGTGTTTATTACTAACGCACGTATATCCTGGTCTTCCTCCTCTTCTATTCCTCTCAGTCTCAGATGGTTCTGAGTAGCCCTATATTCCATCATAGACTCCAATCTTGTATTTTCTTGGAGAGTTCTTTTCACTTTTTGTTCCATTTCTGCTGATTTTGTCACCAGACTTTGAACCTCTTTTTTAACTTCTTCCGTATCTTTTTTTATCCCTGCCACTTCTGTTAGTACCAGTTCTTTCAGCTTTGCCATATTTTTTTCTTGTACTTGGACTTGCACTTGTTCTATTTGCTCCAGTTGTATTTGCATCTGTTGTTGCAACTGTGATTCTATTTGCTTCCCTAAATTCTGCACCACTTCTGTCATCCTTTTCTCCATCGCCTCCATAGCGGCCTGCCACTCCTTTTTTTCTTTTGCAGACATTCTTGGACTTGGTGATGATCTCAAATCCGTTTTGGAGGCAAATTCTTGGACTTGGTCTTGACCTCAAATCCGTTTTGGAGGCAAATTCAAGGCTGAGGACAGACTGGCAATTTGCCGCGGGATGGGACCCGGGCTGACAACGACTCAATATCGGATTAAATGGAATGTTCACACAGGCACATCTGCTTGGCGTCCCCCACCCGTAGCCTACCGGTGCTCTTGCGCTTCACTGCCGGATTTAAAAAACACCTGATAAAAGCCAATGCAAATCTTGAAAGCCTGCGTTTGTCGTGCGTTTCTCCGCTTCCGGGGAGTCTGAACGCGCAGCCGAAAAGCTGGGAGCAACCCGCGTTGGGCATGAGGCAGCAGCGGTGTGATTGGCTGCGCTCCGCTCCACTGCCCAATGCGGTGCCGGCGTTGCAGGGCAAAAAAAAAATCGCCCAAATGCGCTTATGCGCATGAGCGCATGAGCGCTCATGCGCACATACGCCCACAGCCGAAATAATGGGGAAACAGCGAATATAGCGCGCCTCTGGCGCGGCAGTCTGAACGCTCCCGCGCGCCTCCGTCCAGTATCTTCCGGCAGAGGCCCCCGCTGTGTGGACGGGAAAACCCGGTATCGTTTACTCCGGGGTTTTTTTGCCGCGACTCGATACCGGGGCAAATTGCCAGTCTGTCCTGGGCCCAAGACTAACCAATCTTTATATTGTCAATGATAAAGTCAAATCGCTACCTTTATAACTTTTTCTTTTGCTTTTTTGGTTTAAAAATAGCTTTTTAAAATTTAGTCCTCCTCAAAATGGCAGGCGCAATTTCTCTATGGTTTTCTGGCTAGAGTAGGCTCCTTTGAAACTTCCTGTTCAGCTGTCCGTCTTGATAATCCGACTTCCGGTGTTACACTTTAAAACGTCCATCTACTTCTGGCAAAACAACTTTAAAATGTCCACTCTAGCCTACTTCCTGTACCATAGAATCACAGTTAGTTTCGTTTCTACTACGCAAAGTTTAGTCTTAGCTGACCACAGGAATGCAAAACAAAGTCACTTTTCTGCCGTTTTCTCCAAAGGAAAGCCTTCTTCTTACTTTTAAATCAAGCGGATTAGTTCCTTAAAGCTTTATGCACTTATCCATACGTTTTAATTTTGCGTTCTTCTTCAGACCAGTAAGCAAACGTTCATTATTACCTTACTTGTAATCTCGGGGTTTCGCAGTGCTTCTTCTGCAATCGATGTTAGTCTTGATGTTAAAGAGGTCGGTAGATGGCGGATTTATGCTGAATTCTCAGCCCGGCTGGTATCTGTAGTGCTGTCTTGCAACTGCCCTCTCCGTGGAAGGAGATCAAGGTGTATACAAGCTTCCTCCGAAGCTTATCAACACCGATCTCAACTCCCTCTCAGGCTTGGCTGCTTGCTCGTCACTCCCCCGCCTGGGGAGTGCTGCGTTGGGCCAGGTAAAGCCCAAACTGTCGTCAGATACCGCAGTTCACCTTGCCCAAATCGCAAAGTGCGTTAATTCGCCATTTTAACTCCGACCGGAAGCCAGAAATTTATTCTTACATTCAATAGAATGATGCTAAATGATATCAAAGTTCTATCCTTTAATTTTAAGGGCTTCAGTAACAAAATCAGACTAAGAGAGTGACAGCAAACTTAGTTAAAATGCATCCAAACCTGATATTTCTTCAGGAAACGCATATAAAATCAACTTCCTCAAACTTTTCAGTCTCACTGGTTCCAATGTTTAGCTCCTGGAACCTTTTCAAAAAACATTAGATTTTCTTTACACAATATGGAAATAGATCCTACTGGTAGGTATATATATATTTTTAAAGGCCTTCTTGAAGGTGAAAAATTTACTTTAGTTTCATTATACACTCCAAATCAAAACCAAATCTCATTTCTTGAAGAAGTATTTCACAAACTAGATATTTTTAAAGAAGGTGAAGTCATAATAGGGAGTGACTTTAACCAAGATATTGATATCAACCTAGGTAAATCACACATAAAAAATATAAAAAGCATCCATATCTGAACAAATCTAAATTGGCACTCATGCTAGAGAGAGATGATCTTTGGTGGATACAACATCCTAATGAAAGGGATTATACCTTTTTTTTTCAAATAGGCCTGGAACATATACCAGAATTGACTTTCTTTTAACATCTTTCCCCCTAATCGACAAAACTAAGGCTTCACAGATAGGCTCCCCAATATGGTCTGACCATGCCTGGGTTGGTGCTAATCTGCAACTTTCAGATTCCAAAGCTCAGAATAATTCTTGACAATTGAATACATTCTTGTTATTAAAAGATATATTTCATCAGGAAATAGAAAAAGAATTACAAAACTATTTTAAGGGAAATGCTAAATGTGACATTTCCATACCAGCATTATGGGACACCAATGAAGCAGTAATCCAAGGCAAGATTATTTCAATTTCATCATTTTATTAAAAAAACAACAACCATTCTGTCCCATCTCATCCCATGGCAGCCGTGGCTCGGGCCGCTCCCAAGCTGCATCCGGCGAGCCGCCTGAGGCCTGGACCCAAAGGGCCAAAGACTCCCGAGACGGCGCCACCCCGACACCCCAGCAAAAGGTTGGGGATGGTGCTCATCTCTGGGAACCATCCCCACTGGAGCCTGGTGATGGCAGCCCCGCCCAGCTGTGCTAGCCAGTTCCCAGCCTGCTGGTGGCTGGCTCGGAGGATGGGAGCGGTGGGCAGCACTGCGTCAAGCTGGAAACGCCACGCCCCAAGTCCCCGCCTGCCCGGGGGAACACAAGTGAGGTGCAGCATAGCACGGGTGGGAGACACCGGCCCAGGAAGCCCCGCCCGCCCCACTGCCAAATGACAACTCACCCCCGGTAACACCTCCACCCAAGGCTTGGAGGTGGAAACAAGCCTGGGCAGTGGAGGAGTGGGGGGGGGGAGCATCAGGGGCAGTGGCAGTGGGAGGGTGACCCGGAACACCCCAGGGGGGCCTAGAAGAGAGTACCCTGGGGGAAGCCACACAGGGGAATGCCCATGGGCATCCCTGCAGCCACCGCTACAAACAACAGCTAGTGCCCCACCAGAGAGCCTCCTCACCTCAAGACAGACAAAGCCAGGCTCTTCAGGAGAAACAAACAGGCCTGCAGCTGGCTCCCATCCCTGAAACTCAGAAGGGGCGGGGCCTCCAACCTGCTCTGAAAAGGGGAATGTCCCAGCCAGTGAGAGAGAAGGCCCAGGAAGAAGGACAGCCCCAGGAACCGATGAGGTCACAACACAGGAGGGAGGGAGGGACCAGGTTTTGATGGAAGGGAATAAAAGAGTGGTGGAAGCCAGAGCCAGGGAGGCGAGACGGAGACTGAAGGGAGTGGCCTGCCAGCTTAGAGAGATGTGGAGGCTACATCCTTGGATACACTCCAGGAGAGTAGGCTGCCAGTGGTGACACAACCCTGGGCCCTCTCCCGCATCTGAGGTTCCCAGCTGTACCCCTCTGGACTGCCCTTTGGCCAGCAAGGCTCTTGAGAAGAGCTTCGCTCCCCCCTAGGCTGGATGCGGGGCATGACACATTCTTAGAGAAAAAACTTCATTAAAGATTCAGGAATCAGAAAGTAAACATAAAAAGACTGGAAGCAAAAAAGTATACAAAGCCCTTTTGGCACAATGCAAGGTTTTAGAATCTTCAGAATATGATCAAATTAAAAAACATTATTATGGGAAAAGCAAAAATACTGGCATTCTTCTCCATGTACTCTGAAGTTGTTGTCATGGAATGTCAATCAACAGACGACTTCCAGAAAGGCTGCAATACTGAAAGACTCCAAAGGAAACCTACAAACAAATTCAAAATACCTTAGATTATTTTGTAAAATTTTATATAAACATTTATATCAATCTGGTACTCCAGATAATAATTTTATCATAAACTATCTAAAAATCTCCAAATTTAGCCACCTTAAATTATCAGAGAATCATATGTTAATTATGGAGCAACTTGTAACCCCAGAGGAGATCATAGAATTAATCAAAACTCTGAAACTGAATAAATGTCCAGGGAGAAATGGTTTTCCATCAGAATATTATATAAAAAAATTGCCCACATTTTGGCGAGTCCATTGGCAGACCTCAGTTACTTTACCTAAGACATGGGCTAAGGTGGCTATCATTGTTATACAAAAAAAAGACAAGGACTTAACAAATCTGGGGGCTCATAGACCAATCCCTTTGTTAAATCAAGATATGAAAATCTTTACAGCCCTCTTAGCAAAATGGTTGAACACATTCATTACTTCATATATTCATCCAGACCAATCAGGATTTATGCCCTCTTGTAACTTGTCAGACAATGTCAGAAAAACTTGTACTATTATATCACATTGAAAAAACAACAACATAATATCGAAGCCATGGTTCTTTCTTTAGATATAGGAAAAGTGTTTGATAGTGTTGAACCATTATACTTGGGGGGGAAACCTTACTCTCGTTGGGCTTTGGTAAAAATTTTTGCAGAGCCTTTAAAGCTTTATATATAGACTCCAAAGCACACCTACAAGTTAATGATCTTTTTAAAAAAAACATTTTATTATAGGATATGTTTCACATAGTTAAAATTCGACAAGTTAATGATCTTGTTTCCGAAGATTTTATTTTAACACGAGGAACGTGATAGGGATGCTCCCTGTTTCCTATTTTATTTGCACTCACTATAGAACCTCTTGCCTAAACAATCTGAGTGAATTCTAATATATCTGGGGTAAACATAGGCAGCACAGAATAGAAAGTTTCACTCTTCGCAGACGATGTGTCATTGTACCTTATGGAGCTTACAAAATCATTGCCAGAAATGAAGGCAATAGTAAATAAATATAGTGGTGTTTCGAGGTTGCATGTTAATCTAAATAGATCAGAACTCTGCTCCGTAGATGTTACTTTATCAACGAAAAAATTATAACTGACAACTTTAAATATAAATAGGTAACGGAAACTTGACATTTGTTAGGAGTCCAAATTCCACTAGAATTGAAAGATATCTTCTATATATATAAAGATATACATCTATATATATAAAGTCCCCTCACTGTAAAATCAACACGCAGGCCAAATTGGAGGACCTAGAGACACCAGATTCGGAGAGAGCGCTCCTACCATGGCATAGGTGCTCGCTAAGAAGGGATTTCTAGAAATTCAACCCCTAAGTGGGTCAAAAGGGGTAAAATGTGCTCCCCCCATTGATTCCTATGTGGCTGCCAGGCAGCTGCCTCCCTGCACCCCCACTCTCTGATTGATCAGCTGCAGAGCTCAGTGTTCTGAGATAAAAAAAACAGTTAAAGAGGACTGCAGAGAGCTAATGACAGTTGAAGAAATCAGGAGTGGCCAACAACCACCTGTGAGGTGAAACAAAGCTGCTGGCCCAGCCTCTCTGATGGCTTCCAACACACTCCCCCCACCTCCGACACCTAACAGGTGGTTGTCTGTCAGGCCCCACCTCCACAGTGGCTTCTAATACTCCTCCCCCCTCCCCCTCCTATACTAGACATGCAGCTGCCTATCAGGTGTAGGAGAGGAGGTGGGATGGCTTCCAACACACTCCCCCCACGTCCTACAGCTAACAGGCAGCTGTCTGTCAGGTGCAGCAGCAGTTGCAGGGTGCTTAAAGCCATGAGGGAGCCCGCCCCAGCCATAACACCTTAGTGATCCTGCCAGCCCCATCTCCACCGTGGCTTCTAATACTCCTCCCCCCTCCCCCTCCTACACTGGAGAGGCAGCTGCCTGTCAGGAGTAGGAGAGGAAGTGGGATGCTTACAACCACCAAGGAGGTTTGCTCAGCAGGATTGCCTGGACTGCTGCTGACCCAGCCTCCCTGATGCCTTTAAATACAATCCCCCCCAACGCCAGACAGGCCGGTGTCTGTCAGGTATAGGGCAGGACCAGTGTACTTTAATCGAACAGGAACACCGCCCCAGCAGGATCATCTTAGTGGTGCTGCTGGCCCTGCCTCTCTGATGACTTCCAATGCACTCCCCCACCTCCTACACTTAACAGGCGGTTGTCTGTCAGTTGTAGCAGTGGTTGCAGGGTGCTTAAAGTCACAAAGGAGCCTGCCCCAGCAGTAATGCTTTAGTGATCCTGCCAGCCCTGTCTCCACAGTGGCTTCTAATACACCTCCCCCCTCCCTGTCCTACACTGGACAGGCAGCTGCCTGTCAGGTGTAAGAGAAGAGGTGGGATGCTTACAGCCACCAGGGAGGTTTGCTCAACAGGATTGCCTTAGCACTGCTGCTGGCCCAGCCTCCCGAATGCCTTTAAATACAATCCCCCCCAACACCAGACAGCTGGTGTTGTCTGGTATCTGTCAGGTGTCTGTCAGGTGTAGGAGCAGGGCCAGGGTATGAATGTTTATGGGGAGATAGTAAAGGACATTTCTAGGAGCCATTTTGATGCGTGCCTCCCTCATGAAGCTGAAGTAATTTCCACTACATCACCACTCCCTCACACCCAGGGGTCTTTTCGTAGAAGAACAGCTGCAGGAGCTCATTAGCATATGGTATGCTAATGAGCTATTAGGCTATTAGCATATGCCACGCCCCCTGACATCACCAGAAGTGATGTAAGAAGGGGAAGCAAAAGGGGGGGGGCGGCATCTTCAAAAGCCTCTCCTTCCCTTCCCCAGCTGGCCTGGGTGGGGGAGCTAAGAGAGAAGGGGTTTAAAGTTTGAACCCCTTCTCATGAGAGTTGGGCCACAGAAGGAAGAAAGAGGGAAGGAAAGAGAGAGAGTGGAGAGAAGGAAAGAGGGAAAGAAAGAGGGAAAGAAAGAGAAGGAAAGGGGAGGGAAAGAAAGAGAGGGAAGGAGGAGGGAAACAGGGAAAGGAGGAAAAAAGAGAAGAGAAGAAGGTGGGAAAGAAAGAAAGAAAGAGAGGAGAGAAGAATGAGGGAAAGAGGAAAAGGAAAGAAGGAAAGGAGGGAATGAAAGAATTCAGCTCCATTATATCCTATGGGCCATTGAAGTCAATGGTGAAAACATAGGGTATATTCTGGGGGCTGGAGGGGTGAGGGTTTCAGGGAGAGGCTCCAAACTCACAGGATAGCTGTTGGAGCCTCTTCCCAAGATATCCACCAAGTTTCAAGAACATTGGACTAGGGGGTCCAATTCTATGGGCCCCCAAACAGGTTGCCCTCATTCCCTCCATTGTTCTCTATGGAGGGAAAAAAGTTATTTTTTTCCCACCATAGAGAACAATGGCGGGAATAGGGACAACCTGTATAGGGGCCCATAGACTTGGACCCCCTGATCCAATGTTCTTGAAACTTGGTGGGTATCTTGGGGAGAGGCTCCATCAGCTATCCTGTGAGTTTGGAGCCTCTCCCTCAAGCCTCCTCCTCCAGCCCCCAGAATATACCCTATGTTTTCGCCATTGACTTCAATGGCCCATAGGATACAATGGAGCTGAAATTGACATTCGGCTGCCTGAAAGAGTCTCGGGGACGCCGGCTGCGCTCCGGTGCGCTCCCCCCCCAAAAGACCCCTGCTCACACCAACTCCCCCTCACACCTCTCACCTCTTACTGCCCCCCCCAAAACCTCCTGGCAAACATCGAGCCAGATACACCAACGCTACAAGGAGGAGGGAACTTAGGAATGCGGCACAGACATTTGCACATAGTACTCCTGCAGTGCACTGAGCTGCACAGGCCAAGTACCAGTGAGGTCACCCTGAGGTGCTCAGAACAACATAGTCTGCATATGAGCAAAACAATCCAGGAACACAAGTAGAGAGGCCATCACTTTCGTGGAAGTTAGCCGGCGATGACTTAACAGGCAATTGCTTCTTAAATGGACAGTTCTATGTGGCCTGCTCCAGAGTGAGCTCATCAAGCAGCCTGGTGATCCTAGCACCTGAGGGCAGAACCACCAGTGCAGTCTAGAGAGAGGTCCTTCGGAAGAGAACAAAAAAGTTCATATGTCTCAACTTCATTTCTTACACTACAATCTTCTACATTAGAATTCCTACAACAAATGTCACATTTCAAATTTCACATCATCAGTATTATAACTAGATTTACAGAACTTAAATACCATAGCAAAGCATGGGTAGCAGGCTAGTCATTATATAAAGAAATTATTTCTACTTTACTTATATGGAACAAGTTATCGTTAACATGGCTGGATCAAATTAATCTAATAAAGGCTTGTTTTTCCTAAAATTTTATTCTGTTTTAGAACTATCCCAATTGCAATACCGAATAACCATTTTAAGCAGTGGCAAACATTATTAAACCAATTTTTATGGGGATTTCATAATCCTAAACTTAACTTTAAAGTTCTCAGACAACTCTCAAACTCTGGAGGCATGGGCTTCGCAGATTTAAAATTGTATTATCAGGTGGGACAACTATCTAATTTAGTACTGATGTCTTCTATGGTTAATAAAGATTGGAAATCAATAGAACAACATTATACTTACCTATTTTCTCTTCAAAAGACAATCTGGAACAAAAGTTTACATAGAATCCCAAACATGGAAAACCATGAATATCTACTTACCACATTAAAGGTTTGGGATGCTTAGTGGTGTAAACTAGTCTCAAGTCTTTCTCTACTAATGCTCTGTCACCAGCCAAAAGTGGTTTATTCCGGCATTTCACCCTGATCCTTACAAAGTATGGAAAGAAACTAAATTAACAAGACTAATTGACATCATACAAAATGATCCCCTAATGGAAAAAGCAAATTAGGGCCGAGGACAGACTGGCAATTTGCCGCGGGATGGGACCCGGGCTGACAACGACTCAATATCAGATTAAATGGAATGTTCACACAGGCACATCTGGCTGGCGTCCCCCAAACGTAGCCTACCGGTGCTCTCGCGCTTCACTGCCGGATTAAAAAAACACCTGATAAAAGCCGGCGCAAATCTTGAAAGCCTGCATTCGTCGCGCGTTTCTCCGCTTCCAGGGAGTCTGAACGCGCAGCCGAAAAGCCGGGAGCAACCCGCGTTGGGCACGAGGCAGCAGCAGTGTGATTGGCCGCGCTCCACTCCACCGCCCAATGCGGTGCCGGCGTTGCAGGGCAAAAAAAAAAAAATTGGCAAAATGTGCTTATGCGCACATACACCCACAGCCGAATTAATGAGGAAACGGCAAATATAGCACGCCTCTGGTGCGGCAGTCTGAACGCTCCCGCGCGCCTCCGTCCCGTATCTTCCGGCAGAGGCCCCCGCTGTGTGGACGGGAAAACCCGGTATCGTTTACTCCGGGGGTTTTTTGGCGCGACTGGCTACCGGGGCAAATTGCCAGTCTGTCCTGGGCCTAGATCAAATCTCTGGTACTATATTGCCTTGGTTTCAGTATTTGCAACAACAGTATCTAATAGTCTTCCATATTTAAAGAAATTAGAAAGAAGCCTCTTACACCTTTTGAAAAATTACTTAAACTAGAAAATACATCATACAAGGGATTGATTTCAATATTATATAATTTCTTATTGCAAAACGAAGATCACAAACATTTTCAATATCAAAGTCAATGGGAAAAATACTGCAATTTTGAATTTATGATTAACGATTGGCAATTAATCTGGAATTCTTTAGCTCTTAAATCTTGTGTAATCAATAGTAAGATGCAAACATTTAAGACTAGATGCTATTTGACACCTAAAAAGTTATATTACATGGATTTTACATTAAGTCCTCTATGTTGGAAACAATGTGGTACAATAGCCTCCTTTTTACATTGTCGGTGGACTTGCTCATGTATTGAGCATTACTGGAATGTGATACTGGACCTATTCTAGATTCTATTACAGGGATTCTATTACAGGGATTTCTCTTCCAAAGAAACCTGAACTTTTATTGTTGTCTTTATGGTCAGAGTGTAATCTACATTGGTCTACTTAAAGCTTAATTGAGTTACTACTAGCAGCAACTAGGGCAACAATAGCCACCAAATTGAAAGATAATCCCCATCAGTTTCCCTATGGTTGGATAAAGTGTGATGATTTTATGTGATGGAAAATATCTCCTGTCATAATATCCCAAATGACAAGTTAGATTCAAGCTCTCATTTTGTTGCAATTTGGTACCGGTTTTAAGTTATATGGTCCTGGTAGATAGAGTTCTGAATAACGTTTATCCTATAGACCTGTTACAATTGTAATTTGATTTTTTTAACTCAATCCATAGCTTGGAATTTTTTGTATCTTAATGAGTATGTTGTTATACTAATGTAATAGTATCTTTTTTTTAGAAATGTTCTATAAATTTGACAATTGTTAATTGTGTTTTTTGTTACAGTCAATAAAATGTTTAAATATTTTTTAAAAAACAGAGGCTAGATGGCCATCTGACAGCAATGCTGATTCTGTGAACTTAGGCAGATCATGAGAGGGAGGGCAGGAAGGGTTGCATCAGTAATTAGTTCTCGTGGCCCTTTCTTACATGCCCAGGGAAATGCTGATTGCCACTTTGGGGTCAGGAAGCATTTTTTTTCCAGGCTAGTTTAGCTGGAGATCCTGGAGATTATTTGTCATCTTTTGGGTTTGGAACCCTGGTCACTGGGGGTATGGGGAGGAAGTATTTGTGAATTTCCTGCCTTGTGCAGGGGGTTGGACTAGATGACCCTATGATTCTATTATTCTGTGTATTTTTGGCACAAAAACCAGTCTGGTCAGGATGAATTACTTTGGAAATACATTTCCTTAGTCAGTCAGCCATTATTGAAGCAAACATTTTATAGCTCACATTTAACAATGAAATGGTTCCGTATGATTGTAGTGACACTGGGCTATTGTTCTCTTTATGTATTAATGTTATATTAGCTTCTTGGTAAGATGGTGGCAGTATGTTCTTTTCACTTATATCATTCATAACTTTTTGTAAAGGCAAAATTATTTTTCTCTTTGAAAGTTTTGTAATAGTTTGCAGTTAGTCCATCTGGTCCTGGTGCCTTGTCCTTTTTCAGTTTCTTGATGGCTTGTGATATCTCTTGAATTCATATGTGTTGGTTCAAAATTTCACTATCGTCATTTAAAATTTACTAATTAAGACATCTTACTAATACTAATTAAGGACAGATGAGCTGAGAATTTGGAATTATAAGAAAAGGTAATGCCTAAATATTGAAAGTTCTTAACTTGATCTATGGCATTTCCTTTAATATTCAGTTAAACTTCCTGAATGAGTTACCAAAAAGGACAATTTTAGTTTTAGCGAAATTAATAGTTAATAAGTCGATATCACATTGCTGTTTAAATTTTATCAGGGCTCACTTCAGGCCAATCCTTGTCTGGGATAAAAGAACAGCATCATCAGCATACATTAAGATTGGAACCTTTCTGCTACCTGAAGGGAGCATGAGTATCAATTGAATGAAGGCATGTGATTAAAGAGTTAACGTAGATGTTAAATAGGAAGGGAGCCAAAAGGCAACCTTGTCTGACTCCTTTATGCACTGGAATTCTTTTCTATAGTTTCCCCTCTTGTGTGAGTCTTATTTGGATGTTATTATTTTTGTGCAGTTTAATTAATAAAAGTAATAGCCTTCTATCAATACCCATGTCAGCCAATTTGGCCCAAAGCCTTCCCCTAGAAACAGAATCAAAGGCTGCCTTGAGGTCCACAAAGACCACATACAAGGTATTCTTCTGATGTTTCACATATTTAAAAATAAAATAATCTAGGACCAAGCAATGATCAATAGTAGCGCACCCAGGTGTGAAACCAGCTTGTTCAGTTTCTAGTAAATTGCTATAATCTAGCCATTCACACAGCTTCTAACATAGGTGTTTAGTATATAACTTACAAATCATATTCAGAAGACTAATTGGTCTGTAGTTTGATGGATCATAGGGGCTACCCTTTTTAAATAAAGGGACAGCAAAATTGACAACCGGGTCTAAAGAGAGGCACCTGAAGAGTGGCCAGGATTCATCTTCAGAGGTGGGGCCACCTGTACCACTCTCGTCAATCAGCTGTTCATCAGTATGACCAAACCTTGCGTTAAAATCGCTGGCACAAATTATGGCGGATGAAGGAAACATGCCTGATATGTGACAAATGTATCCTTCCAAGGCTGGATGTACACATGAATACAAATTATCTTAAAATTAGAAAATGATAAACTAACAGCCAGAATCCAATTCTTATTACTTTCCAATTTCTTTGGAGAGCTATTTAATGATAAAGACACCAAAATACTCAGTCCATTTGAGAGTCTTCCCCCTTTAGGACTGACTGAAGCTCCTGAATGAGTATTGTATCCAGGTTTCTTGTAGAAAGATGATCTTAAACTGTGAGATATAAGAAATAAAATCTTGGTCCAATGATTTAGCACACCATCCAGCAATGTTCCACGAGAGGAGGAGGGGTGATAATCAGTCTGCCTCCAAGGACCTTCCAGTGTCAGTAAAAACACAACCATTGGATGGTGGGTTCTGTGATATTGATGAGGGAGGAACAGCAATGTTTTCAGAGAGTGCTTCTTTCTGGTCAGGCAGGGGGTTAGGTTCAGTGACTATCAAGAGAGTATCATGCTCCATATCCATAACCAGTAGCGGGTCAGAGTTCACCTTGTCTGTTTCTGCATGTTCATCTGAGTTACGTAGGCAGAGTACTAATTCTTCCAATCTGGCCATAATTTCCGTATGCTCAGATTTTAGCAAATAGGTAAAGGATGAGAGTAGATCCTGCTCTATGGAGTTCTCCAGATAAGAGGCCTTCAACAAAGAAGGGGGAGGAACATCAGTCTGACTAATTAAATCTGGATCTGAGGGGGCTAAAGTTTTGGTAGCTGAGGTAGTTGGAATTCCAGCCTCATATTTAATTACCTTGGATTTATATATATATATAATTAGGGAGAAGGGAGCAAATCTTGGAGTTATTGAAAACTCTAGTAGAGAAAATGCCATATGGTCTTAGAATATGTCTTTGCAGCATTAATAGTATAGGAATCTTCTTGGACTCGAAGGAAAGTAAAACCCTGTGAGTTTGAGGCATATTATTAAGGTGTTCAATCCTCTTTAAGTAAATAAAGAGAGGTTTTTTTCCTAAGGGAGTGGATAGATGTCTCCTTACACAGTTCTTAGTAGATGAATTGATGACCTGGCCTCTGAAAGGACAGATAGTTAAGCATATTTTGGAATCTTGCAGAGAAAGGTTATAAGGGGCTATGGTATGTGAAGCTCCTTTTTTAAATTCCTTTCCAGCTTGACAAACAGCCTGTGAAGTTGGATGCAGAGACACTGGGACTCTAAAATCTTGGAGGTTCCATTCATCATATGATGCCTTATCTTTGTATTTTGAGGGTGCAGGAAGAAGAATTTTCTCCATGAGGCCATGTATGGTTTCTAGAGATTTAAAAACACAAGACACAGTTCTGGCAATTAAATCCAGCAACACAGCTTGTTCAGATAATATGTCAGAGGAGGCACCTTCTCCTTCTTTAAAAGTAGCTTTCAGCTGTGCGTTAGGAGTTGAATCCCTGGCAAACCTCTCTGAATCAGAAATATTCTTATTTAAAATATTAGGTGGCTGTTTATCACAGACTTCCTTCATCATAAATTCATCATCATCCCTCTCTGCCAGCAGGGAGAAGGAGTTTGAGACTGGAATATTAAAAACATCCTTTCTTTTCTCAGGGAAGAGTTCCATAATTTTTGTTTGCTTGGTCAGAGGCAAACAGACCAATTCCTCCCTGTCTTCAAGTTCTCTAGGGTGTTTCCCTGCCCCTTTCTCTCTCTCTGGGAAGTTGTTCAGCTGCTGAGTCATTTTGCACTCCACAGATAAGATATTACAGCTTAAGATCAGAAAACAGTTGCAGCAGCAAGCATAAAATTTACTTAGCTAATAGGGCCCTTGCTTCAAATAAAAAAAAACATTAAAAGGTTCATTTCAGGAGACTTTGAAAGTTCAGGAGGGAAAGAGCAAAACGCAGTTTCCACAGATTAATTAGTCCTCTCGCTTCTCACATAAGAGATAAGCAATTCACCAGCCGGCTCCAGAGAAGGCAAGATAAACTAAAATAACTGATTATGTTATAAATAGGGGGGGGGGGATTAAATAATACTGTCCTGGTCAGATGGAGAGACAGCTTGAGCGTCTTTTCTCACCAACCAAGGCTGAGTTCCCCAAGTTGCTCTGGCTGAAGTATTCAGGTCCTCTCACACTTTGGAAATTCTAAAAGATTATACAATTGAATTAAAAAAAAATTCACATCCTCAAAAAGAAGAACATTTTGGGTTTAAAATTTAAAAAGTTTGCAGGCCCTAAAACAATAAAATTATCTAGCTTTTGTCTGCCCGGGGAAGACTCCACAGTATATCACCAGTTTCTAAGGAGTCCTTCAGTCTCCAGTCAGTAAACTAAACAAAGTAACTGTTTTTCTTAAACTTGGAAAGCTTCCCGACTGTCCAGTTATCTCAAACGGGCTCCTTACACTAAAAACAACAAATAGAAAGCTTAAAACTTATCTTAAAAACTTTAAAACCCTTGGAGCTTCTGAACAAGCCATCTGCACCAGTCACCGCCCAACCGGAATGCCATTACAGGATATTAAATTTGACACAACACCATATTTCACAGGAATCAACTTTCTTCTTGTCAGGTTCCTTCACTGTCCAATTTTCAGATTAATACATAGTAATGGAGAATATCATGGTATGTATTATTTTGATCTTGTTCTCCAGTGACACCTCCTTACAATTAAGAACCTAAGAGAAGCCAATGCTGGATTGGGCCAATGGCCCATCCAGACCAACACTCTGTCACACAGTGGCCAAAAATACCAGGTGCCATCATGAGGTCCAGCAGTGGGGCCAGGACACTAGAAGCCCTCCCACTGTTGTCGTGCCCCCAGCACCAAGGGTACAGAGCATCACTTGACCCAGACCAAGGGTTCCTATCTATACCTCGTGGCTAAAAGCCACTGATGGACCTCTGCTCCATATATATATTCAATTCCCTCTTGAAGTCGTCCATGCTTGTAGCTGCCACCACCTCCTGTGGCATTGAATTTCACATGTTAATCACTCTTTGGGCGAAGAAGTACTTCCTTTTATCTGTTCTAACTCTACTGCTCAGCAATTTCATTGAGTGCCCATGAGTTCTTGTACTGTGAGAAAGGGAGAAAAGTACTTCTTTCTGCACCTGCTCTATCCCATACATAAACTTGTAAACCTTGATCATGTCACCCCTCAGCCGTCGTTTCTCCAAGCAAAAGAGCCTCAAGCTCTATAACCTTTCTCCATAGGGAAAGTGTTCCAATCTTTTTATCATTTTAGTTGCCCTTTTCTGCACTTTTTCAAATGCTATAATATCCTTTCTGAGGTATGGTGACCAGAATTGTAAGCAATACTCCAAATGTGGTCACACCATTGATTTATACAGGGGCATTATGATAATGGCTTTTTTATTGCAGTTGCACAGTCTCGCCATTTTCAGTGAGCTATCTACTACAACTCCAAGATCTCTCTCTTGGTCAGTCTCCGACAGTTCAGACCCCATCAATGTGTACTTATAGTTAGGATTTTTGCCCCCAATGTGCATCACTTTGCACTTGGCCACATTGAACCCCATTTGCCACACTGATGCCCACTCGCCCATCCTTGACAGATCCCTTTGGAGTGCCTCACAATCCTCCCAGTTTCTCATCACCCTGAACAATTTAGTGTCATCCACAAATTTAGCCACCTCACCACCTACTCCTAACTCCAAATCATTAAAAAGCATTGGACCCAGTACTGAGCCCTCCGGTACCCCACTGCTTACCACCCTCCATTGTGAAAATTGCCCATTTATACTCTCTGGGTTTTTTATTAATTAGCCAGGTTTTGATCCAGAAGAGGACCTGTCCTTTTATCCCATGTCTACTGGGCTTACTTAGGAGCCTTTGATGAGAAAAAGCTTTCTGGAAGTCAAGGTAAACAACATCTATTGGGTCCCCATTGTCCACATGTTTGTTTACCACCTCAAAGAACACTAACAGGTTAGTGAGACAAGACCTTCTCTTACAGAACTCATGCTGAGTCTGCCACAATAGGTTTTCTTAATTAATGTGCTTACTAATTCTCTCCTTAATAATGGTTTCCACCAACTTACCTGGTATCAACGTCAGACTGACTGGCCTGTGATTTCCCAGATCTCCTCTGGAAACCTTTTTAAAGATGGGAGTGACATTAGCTATCTTCCAGTCCTCAGGAATGGAGGCAGATTTTAATGAAAGACTACATATTTTTGTCAGGAGATCCACAAGTTCACATTTGAGTTCCTTCAGAACTCTTGAGTGTATGCATCCAGGCCTGGTGATTTATCAGTTTTTAAGTTGTCTATCAGTCATAGGACCTCCTCTCTTGTCACCTCAATCTGACTCAGGTCTTTCAACACCCCTCCCGAAATCAGTGGTTCTGGAATGGCCAAGCACTTCTCATCTTCCACAGTGTAGACAGAGGCAAAAATGCATTCAGCTTCTCAGCCATTTCCCTATCATCCTTCAGTAATCCTTTTACCCCTTGGTCATCCAAGAGACCCACTGCCTCCCTGGTTGGTTTCCCGCTTCTAATTTATTTAAGGATCTTCTCTAGCTCCTTCATGGCTGCCCTCCCCACCCCTTCTGATTTCTTGGTTGCATTCTCTCTTTTGGCTGAAGATGGAGCCAAGAAATAAAAAAATCTTTAACAATTTCAGTGTCTTCATCGTCAGCCTTAAAGTTGGGTGATTCCTCAGTAGTCATTATTTTTGACTTTTTGATGTACAGCTGTTATCCTGCTTTGGCACTTTCTGCTTTAACTTTCATCAGTAGTCATGTAAAGTCTTCACTGTTTTCTGCCACTAATGTGGTACCATCTGCACCTCTCAGACTGAGTTCCTTCCACCAATTTTCACTCTACCTTCATCAAAACTGAAATCTTCTAAATCTAATCTGGCTTTCCTTATGATATGTTCTGCATATAGATTGAACAGATAGGGAGATAAAATTCATCCTTGTCTGACACTTGTCTGCCAATTGGAAACCATTCTGTTTCTCCATATTCTGTCCCAACAGTAACCAATTGTCCATTGTATAGATTGTACATCAGAACAATCAGATATTATGGCACACTCACATCTTTCAAAACCAACCATAGAATTTGTTTTAAGATTTTGAGCATCACTTTACTTACATGAAGAATTAAAGACATTCTCCAAGCCCTCGTGCCATGGCCCCCCCCACTGGTGATGGTCGCTTTAAATCCCTATTGCAAGCCAAACCGACTGGTGTGGGGGCGTGGTGGTTTGGGGTTTTTTTGAGAACTCATTTAAAGTTAAAGTTGTTTTCTTTCTACCTCTCCCCCTCCCTCCCCATTTCCACCTTTTTCTCTTTCCCCCTTCCTCCCTGCTTTCTTTCCACCTTTCTTTCTCTTTCTATCTTCCTTCCTCCCCTCCCTCCATCTGTTTGCTCTCTTTGTTTCAGTCTCTTTCTCTCTCTCTCCTTCTTTCTTTCCACTCTTCAGTTCTTTCCACCTTTCTCTTTCTCCCTTCCTTCCATCCTCCCTCCCCCACCCTCTCTATTTGCTTTCTTTGTTTCTTTCTCTCTCTTTCTCTCACTTTCTCTTCATTCCTTCCTCCCCCTCCCTCCCCATCTATTTACTTTCTTTGTTTTTCTCTCACTTTCCCCTCCCTCCGTCCCCATCTATTTGTTTTCTTTCCACCTTTCTCTTTTTCTCTTCCTTCCTTCCTTCCCCCTCCCACCCCCATCTATTTGTTTTCTTTGTTTCACTTTTTCTTTCTTTTCATATCTTCCATTCTTTCTTTCTGCCTCTCTCTCTCTCAGACAAATATCATTAGCAAACAAATAAATATCATTGGACAGATAAATATCTTTATCAATATCTGTTTTTATTTTTGGCAGTTTCATTTAATGTTAATAAAAAGCAAATTTGCATAATTTCCAATTAAAACATGTGTAATATTTGTTCATGTCTTGCAGCTCTCAAACATCTGATGTTTATTCATTACATTAAGTAAGTTTGGCCACCCCTGATCTAAAGCATAGTAACTCAGTGAAAGAAAGTTATGCCCCAACCTGGATAGACCAGGAAAGCCATATCTTGTCAGATCTTAGAAGCTAAGCAAGGTCAACTCTGACAAGTACTTGGATGGGAGACTTCCTTGGAATACCAGCAGTCAGGAGGCAGGGGCAGGCTTTATTCAGCCACCTCTCTGAATATACTTCAAGCCTCCAGTAGGGGTCAGTCACCACAGATTGTCATGACTTCCAGGTGCACACCCAGTCAGTCACTAGAGGTTGCCATGACTTCTAGGTGCATGCATGTGCACACACACACATGCACTTATGAAAAATACAAAAAAATACTCCCCAAAAGGAAGTTATGCAGGAAATCCATAGTACTACAAAATGAATGGATATGAACTAGCACTATAACATAACTTGTTACTATTTACAGACTTTTGGATGATAAGTAATAACTGATTTTTTAAAATATAGACTTTTATTTTTAAGAAATAAATTCAGTTTTCTGGATCATAATTAAATATTATAACATTATATGATGTTTTGTTGTATGTATGCAGTGTTGATAATTATTTCACTCTGCTCCTGTTTTTCAACTCTACACAATCTTCTATAGTGCCTTCCCTATTTAGATCTCCTATATTATCCTCCTTTCTCTCTTTCCCTTCTCTTTTACATATATATATATATGTGTGTGTGTGTGTGTGTGTGTGTGCATGTGCATCCTTTTACCTGTATGTGTGCGTGTGTGTATACATATCCTTTACTTGATGTAAAGATCATAGAGTCATAGAATCACAGATTGTTACTCTTAGGGAAACTTCCCTCCTTCCTGCCTCACACACTCTGCACACAATGCCAGACTTATCTATCTTGGAATCATGAGAGCAGGACAGGCTTTCCTGCATCTCCATCCATCTAGTTAATTAAAATAGATTAGATTACTATCTCTACCCTCATAGAATCACAGAGTTGGAAGGGGCCATACAAGCCATCTGGTCCAACCCCCTGCTCAATGCAGGATCAGCCTATAGAATCTTTTTATTTTTGCCCCCCAAAGGGGATTTTTTAATTGCATTTTCTAAAAAAACTACAGAAAAGGGGAGGGGTACTAATATATACTACAAGAGGGGAGAGAGAAAAGAAAGTCCAAGGTGTGGTGATCATTTACAGTGCTTACAACTATGGCAATAAGAAAACTTTCAGTTGTTAACCTTGAAGGTGACAGTTGAATACATCGCTTATAGAAGCTCTAGCTCATACTGACTGTTTGGAGTATACTTCTGAAATACACTTAAATTTCTTTTATGCAAATATCAGGCATCCTCATCATCTGATAACAATAATTTCTGCTCATCTGGCTATTACATTCTGTCCATCTGGCTGTTTAAAAAGTTTTAACCGACCATTACCTGCGATCCTCCCAACATCTAAAATTATTTAGAAATTACTAAATACATCAAAATTAGGCTTGAATTTACTTCTTCTAAAAGTTCACTCCATTTTCACTCTTATTGAAAAACACATAAACAAAAAAAAAACCTAAATAGGCATCCAATAATGTCCCCTTTTCCTCTTCCATTTATAATACTAATCTAGGTTGATAAAATATATTTAAATTTCATTTAAACAATCATCATCAAACATCCATCTTTTCTATGTGACCCCTTCACCATTATTTTATCCATACATCCCCCCCCTTAACCAAAAGCCTTATCTCCAAAAAATCTTTGCTGGAGAATCTTCTTCTCTCGATCTTCTTCAGCTCACAGTCCATATTGCTGATGTCTTCTAGTAGTCCGCTAGCTCCTGAACAATTAACCCACAAAGCCACTTTTCACCCAACATTTCATTAGCTCCGTCCCCCCCATCAAAATACATAGTAACTTTATTTTGGGGAGAAGAATTTCCTCTCCCCCCCTGCTTGTCAAAGGAGTACGTAGCTGCCTCGCTGCCCTGCCAGTCTTTCTCAGTAGAGCTTGTTGTTCAGTTAAGCTTTCGACTTCCTGAAGAAGATTCAGTTTTGTTTTAATTCTTTCGACACAACAGGCACCATTTTCAGAGGGGTCTGTTTATCTTCTTTTTATTACCAAATTGCCAGGGACTCATAAATCCATCAGATCATTCCACTACCTCTAGTGTTTCTCTAGGTCTATCCAGAGTATTTCAAATTGATTCCAAAGTATTTTATTTTTAAAGGGGAGGTCCCCCCCATTTAAACAAAGTTTTGCCACACTTCACAGCCACCACTCATGGAGATGTTTAAAATCTCTTTAAAGATTAAAAAAGAGGACAATTTCCAATGCCTATAGAGGTTGTTTCCAACTGTTTACAAAGTTACTTTGTCTTTCGGGGGGGGGTTCCTGGTTCCCACCCTCTGTCTGCTAGAGGAAAGTTCTGCTGCATTTACAAGCACCATTCATCAGAGCACTTCAACACTTGTAAGTTTTCCCATTCAATCCTTTCTCTCTTTTTGCTCTGTCTGCCCCTTAAGAGCTTTATTTTTACATTGTTATACGGGGGGAGGGAGTTCCCTTTCCCCCCTGCTTCTCTTTTTTTTGGGTGGGGTAGACTTTGCTTCACTCTGACTCTTACTGTGATGTCAACAGTCTTTAAATAGAAAACTTCTGATTCTTCCTTCAAGCCATTTCTAGCCATCCAGATGGTGTACATTTTCAGATACTGTTTTTAAAGTCCCAAATGTTTGCTTATCTGTTACTCAGTTCTTAGATCTCAGCACTCCTCCATCACAGTCCCTTCAAGCTCCATTTATCCATGGGGACTTTGCAGCACGCTGATTGATGTCTTGCTTCAACATAACTCACTCATTAGTCAGTCGATCCAGCAGGTCTCTCTGGGATCCCGCTTGATGTAGATCCAACAGATCTCACAGAGTAGAAATAAATCCGCTGAACTTCCAGATCGCTTGCTGATTCATGGCACACATCTCTCGCTACTGTGAGAAGCCGCGGCCATTCCTGAAATGCTGAAACTCTGCATTCCCAGCTCCATTTATCTAGTAGTAATTAATTTCCTTTATCTGGTCATCTGGGGGGGGTCCGCAGTTACCTCCCCCCCATGCTTACAGGGATAAACTTTGCCTCCCTCTAATGCTTCATATCTTTTACTCATTCTTCTTCAGTTACTTCATAGATTCAGCCAGTTGCTTAATTAGAACTTGATCACTGCTCGCTTGGTCCGGTATGTGAAGCCTCAGCCAGTACTGGAACACAGCAGAGAAACCATTGTGGCAAAAGGACACCCCCACTCCCGGGCTAAAAGCTGGGGTGGTGGTGAACCTCAGCACCCCTTGACTCAGGGCTCATCCCATGAGCCCTGAGCGGATTTGTACAATCGCACCCCCTCTCTATCCGCTGGTTTGCAGTCCGTGTCCCCAGGAGCCGGGAGAAACAGCTGCCATCAGCCTGCCAAACCAGAAATCAAAAACCAGCCTAGGGAATCCTTGACACATGTTTGTCCAGATGCTACTTATAGATTGCCGGTGATGAGGAGCTCACTACCTCCCTAGGAAGCTGATTCCACTGTTCCACATTTCTTACTGTAAAAAAGTTTTTCCTAATATCCAACCAGAGCCAGTTTGGTGTAGTGGTTAAGTATGCAGACTGTAATCTGGGACAACTGGGTTTGATTCCCCACTCCTCCACTTGCACCTGCTGATGTGACCTTGGGTCAGTCACAAGCTCTGGCACAGCTGTTCCTGAAAGAGCAGTTTGTGTTAGAGTTCTCTCAGCCCCACCTATCTCACAGGGTGTCTGTTGTGGGAAGGGGACGGGAAAGGAGTTTGTAAGCCGCTCTGAGACTCCAAGTGAAGGGTGGGGTATAAATCCAATCTCTTCTTCTTCTTCTTCTTCTTCTTCTTCTTCTTCTTCTTCTTCTTCTTCTTCTTCTTCTTCTTCTTCTTCTTCTTCTTCTTCTTCTTCTTCTTCCCACCCTTCCCACCCTTAGTTTAAACCTTAGTTTAAACCTATTATAGTGAGTCATATCCTCTGCTGTCAACACAACCAGCTCCCTGCCTTTCTCTAAGTAACATCCCTTCAAGTACTTAAAGAGAGCAATCATGTCCCCCCTCAACCTCCTCTTCTCCAGACTAAACACTCCAAGTCCCTCAGCCTTTCCTCAGCGGGACTGGTATCCAGGCCCCCAATCATCCATTTCACTCTCCTCTGCATCTGCACCATTCTGTCCACATTCTTTTTGAAGTGAGGCCTCCAGAACTGCATGCAATACTCCAGGTGAGGCCTGACCAATGCAGTGTACAGTGGGACTATGACATTTTGAAATTTGGATGTTATGCCTCTGTTGATACACCCCAAGGTTGCATTAGCCTTTTTTGTTGCTGCATCACACTGGCTGCTCATATTTAACTTACAGTCCACCCATACCCCAAGATCTTGTTCACACACACTGCTACCCAGACATGTATCCTCCATCCAGTATGCGTGTTCCTCATTTTTGTTACCTAGATGTAGAACTTGGCACTTACCCTTATTAAATTGCATCTTGTTCACATCTGCCCACTTTTCCAGCGTGTTCAGATCTCGTTGAATTCTATCCCTATTTTCTGGTGTGTTTGCTGCTCCTCCCAGTTTGGTGTCATCTGCAAATTTAATGAGTAGTCCCTCCACACCCTCATTCAGATCATTTATAAAAATATTGAAAAGTACTGGGCCCAGAACCGAGCCCTGTGGCACCCCACTGCTGTGGATACCTCCCCCCATTTAGATGAAATGCCATTGACAACAACTCTCTGAGTGCAGTTCTCCAACCAGTTTCCTATCCACCTAACTATCCTGGAATCCAGTCCATAGTCCTCTAGTTTACCCATCAGAACATCATGGGGAGCCCTGTTAAAACCTTTACTGAAATCCAGGTAAACAACATCAACAGCATTCCCTCGATCCAGTAAGCTCATCACTTGATCAAAGAAAGAAAGGCTGTTGATCTGGAAGGTCCTGTTGGGGACAAATCTGTCCTGACTTCCCTGGATCACCAAGTTGTCTTTTAGATGTTCACAGATTGATCCCTTTAAAATCTGCTCCAGTACCTTCCCTGGGGCAGAAGTCAGACTGACTGGCCTGTAGTTTCCTGGGTCCTTCCTCTTCCATTTTTTGAAAATTGGGATAACATCTTCCCTCCTCCAGTCTTGTGGCATGTAACTTGTCCTCCAAGAGGTCTGGAAGATGACAGACAAAGAGTCTGCAAGCTTTCTACAAAGTTCTTTGAGCACTCTAGGGGACATAACATCTGGCCCTGGGGATTTGTACTCATTCAATGCAGCCAGGTGCTTCTCAACTACCTCTCTGTCCATGTCAACCAGCAGCCCGGATGCCATGCCTTGCCTACTACCATCTCTAGATGAACTTGTTCTCTTCTTCAGGGGAAAAAAAAAACTGAGGCAAAATAGGCATTGAGCCTTTCTGCTTTCTCTCTGCCCTCTGTCAAAGTTTCTCCATTTTCTCCCGCCAGTAAGCCCATTGCCTCTTCTATCTTGTGTTTGCTCCTCACATATCTGAAGATTTTCTTGTTGTGGTGAGCCTCCCTGGCCAGCTTTAGCTCACTGTGAGCTTTGGCCTCTCTGATGGCTGACCTGCAGTGCCTAGGAACCTTCAGATGCTCTTCTTTAGAGATATGTCCTTGCTTCCATTTCTTGAACATTTCCTTTTCTCCCTTAGCTTCACACAGTTCTCTGTTCATCCACATTGGCTTCTTCGATCCCCTACCATGTATCTTTCTTGTTGGAATAGCAATGGCTTGAGCTTGCAAGAGCTCTTGTATTAGGAGAGCCCACCCTTCACTTGCTCCCTTCTTTTCCAGCACTCTTACCCATAGAATGATTCTCATCATGCCCCTAAGTTTATATAATATTTTGTATAATATTTGAGAGTTATTTAATACATTTTGTATATGCAACCCCTTTCCCTTACCCCCAGGGGTTACCAACTTTTCTCTGAGTAGTAACTGCTGCCACTAAGAAATCTGAGCATATTTCTTTCTAGAAGATGTATAATACTTAGCAATCTGTATCTGTTTTGCCATTTATAGGCTCCACTCTGTTGCCACTTCTCCCACTTTGCTTATACTAACTGCTGTGGGAACAATCAATCACACCATCACAATTTCAAGCTATTGCACTCATGAGATGGTGGGCTCACTCACTGCCCCTGCACTTTACTTCTCTTTAGAAAGCAAGACCAAAATAGCCACAGTGGGTTTACAGAGATCAGACTTCAAGTATCTCTCCTTATATATATTTGTCATTTGGGGTGGTAAGATTCGATGCATGGCAAAATCAATACACTCCATGAAGTGCCACTCAAAGATGGGTCCCTGGCCACTGGCTCTGTTCCCTTCCTCCTGCCCACAGACGCGCTGTGTAGACTCTTGCCCTCAGTGTCCTGGGAGTTGATGGAGGGGCTGGACGCTCGCTGATGCTCCATGGAGGTTGCTGGCTGGCCTGGGGGACGCCAGCCCAGGTGGCAAGGAAAACCCGGTGGAGGGCGGTTGATGGCCCCACATTGTCCTCTGTGAGGGAGCCGAACATAGCAGCGGTGCTCTTTCACTCTTCCGTCTCCCTCATGGAGAGCCCTGAAGAGGAAGAGGCCACCACCTCTTCTCTCCCAGCTGAACCGCTCACACTGCCCCTGTCTACTCCCACAAGCTCTCTGCGCCACAGGGCAATGGCTCAGGGCCCTGGCGGACATGCAAGTGGCCAAGGACCAAGCGGCGGCAGGGTGGTGGCTGCTGCTACACCAGGAGTGAGTGCCTCTGCCACCTGACCTGTCACTGCAAACCACTGGGAGGCCTCCAGAAGGGCTGGGTGGTGTGGGCCATGTCCTTCCCCCTCCATGCCACTTATTAGCATGGGCCATGTCCTTCCCCCTCCTTTCCCCTCTCTGCCAGCATGCCAGCCCATCTTCGCCCCCTCCAGAGATGTTGGGAGGGCCAGGTGGTGTCCGGCCTCTCTGTCCCCAGTGAGCCACGCATCACTGTACCGCCTCCCCCTCCCCACTTCTGCAGCCACTGAGAGACCTGGATGGTGTACGGCCTCTCCATCACTGGTGCGCCGCACATTGCCGGCCTGCCTCCCCCCCACTTCTAAAGCATCCAGGAGGGCCAGCTGCCATGTGCCCTGTCCTTTGCCGGTGCGCAGGCTGTCTTCGCCCGCCCCCCCACCATCTGGAGCTGCTGGGATGGCCTGGTGGTGTGCGGCCTCTCCTTTGCCACAACGCCAGCCTGTCTTTGCCCCCCCACTTCTGCATCCGCTGGGAGGGCCGGGTGGCATGCGCCCTCTCCTGTGCCACCCATCAACAGCCTCTCTTCACACAGCCCTGTCTTTTAGATAGCTATCTGCGGGACGGATGCGGGCCACAGTTGCAGGTGGGAGCACTCTCCCAGACCCTCTCCCTAGAGCCCCGTTGCATTCCTTTCCACAATGGGCCTTATCACTAGTTCAAAATATAAAGAAAACATTCAAAGGACACATAATATGTTCAAGCTTCAAGCTGAGCAAGGATACAAAGAAAGGTGAAAACATGAAGTCCTTTAAAGCCTATATTCTACCCTAAAAGATGTTTAATTAGGATAGGCAGGCAGCATTTAAAGTCCATCATTACCTTAAGTCTCAGAGTCGGGACTAGTCCCCATTGTCAAGATGGGGTCACTAGGAAAAGTTTAATCCTTCATGCCTTCAATCTCCCTGGTCACACACCCAGAAGATAAGAGAGAGCTTTTTCCTCATGTCCTGAGAATTTAGAATCTTCCCTCTATTCCTCTTTAGAGTCAGTCCTGATCTTTCTTCCTAGTAGCACGGTCTGCCTGCCTGGCTGTGGTGGGCAGATGGGTGGGGTTTGGAGTCCTGACCCTGGTGGACACAATCCTGGATGGGGACCAGTCTGAGGAATGCTTCCCCACCCAAAGGGGGGTGATGTCTAAGTATGGGCCCTCCTTGGAGGAACCCAGTAGCATGGTCTGACTGCCTGGCTTTCATAGGCAAATGGGTGAAGTTCGGAGTCCTGACCTCAGTGGCCACAGTCCCTGTGGGGGACCAGCCTGCAGAGCACACTCCCTCATCAAGGGAGGTGAAACCTCAAGTGTGGGCCATCCTTGGAGGGACCCATTGTAGCCCCAATGGTTCTTCAGGCTGTGGTGGGCAGATGGGTGAGGTTTGTTGTCCCAATCCCAGTGAACATGGCTCCTGCAGGGGACTGGCCCAAGTAGCATACTCCCTCCCAAGTAGCATGGTCCAACTGCTGGGCTGTGGGAGCCTGGCAGCTGGGGTGGAGGATGTGTGCTGCAGGGGAAGGGAATGTGGGGTGACTCATGCTGATTCCAGTTCCTGGGATCATCAGAAGTCCTGCAGATGGCCAGAACTGGATGCCAACACTCTGTTTTCCTCATGTTTCTTTTTCATTTTCCTTGGACAGTGACCATGTTTAGAGGAGGGGTCATAGGTGGCATCCATCAATGTTTATTTTAGTTTTTGGGGATTCCTGGGGCACAGAATGGGCAAAGACATAGAGGACAAGGGTCACTTCCAACAAATCTCTTTTTTTAGGGTGACCAGTGCATGGAATGTCCCAAGAGTGGGGAGGACATTGCTCATATTAATCAATATTTATTTTTAAGTTTTTTGGGGATTCCTTCAAGTAGAAAATGCAAAGAGACTTTGAGGACAAGAGTCATGTCCAACAAATATCTCTTTTAAGTTGCCTGGCACAGGGAATTTCCCAAGACGGGGAGCGCATCACTCACATCCATCAATGTTTATATTAAAGGTTTTTTGGGGGTTCCTGGATTGGAGTGATCGCACAGAGAAGTTGAGAACAGGGGTCCCGTCAGACAAACATATGTTTATGGGTTGCCTGGTGGAGGGAGCATGCCAAGAGGAGGACGTCCGTGTACACATACTGCAGTCTGTTTTGAGGGATCCTGGGGTGGGGAATGCACAAAGAGAGGGAGGGCAGTTGTTATGCTCAACAAGGTTCATATCTGGTTCCTATGTTGGGGAACACGCCATGAGGAGAAGGATGGTGGTCCCAATGGTTCTTCGGGGAGATTTTTACATAATGAGTGTTAACTGTGGGGCAAGCCCAAGCCCTACCAGCAGAGGCAGCTTTCCTCCCACCCACACACCAAGGACACACCCCATGGGCCGCATGCTGGGATCACCCAGAGAGGAAGATGAGAAGGAAGGAGGGGACACAAAAGGAAGAACAGAAACCATGGTCTCACTCCACCCTGTCCAGAACAGGGTGGCCTAGCATTGATAAACTGACCTTGAGAAAGGAGAGCTCATCCACCCTGGCTAGATCTAGGTGGGCTCAATGTGAGCAAAGGATATCTCCCAGATGGGAGAACACCTGCTCACTCTGGACACTAGGTAGAGGGCAGCACAGCAGATTGATGGCCATGCTGTTGAGATCAAGCCATACAGTGGTCTTGCGTGCCCAGTACTCAAGTGGGTCTGAGTTGGAGGGCTCAGGGGACTCAGCCAGAAATTCATGGACCATCACATCAGCAAAATCTTTTGCCATCACATTCCTGGCACCCACACCAGCACTCCATACCTCCCACCTCATGACAGACAACCAAAACTCCTGATTCTCATTCCCACATCTCCTCTCCATCCTGCCCCCCTGCTCTCTCACCCTCCTCACCCTCCTTCATCCACCCTCTTCCTCCTTCTCCTCCTCCTTCTCCACCTCAGAATCTCCCACCTTCCTCAGTTGTCTCTGGCCGCAGCCATGACTTTGTAACTGCTGCACCTGGCTTCACAGTTCACACTTCCACTGATGAAGCTGTGCATTTCGGAGGGTGATGCCTCCCTTGATATAGGGGTCACACATGCACGCCAGCTTGAACTCCCGCACCCTGAAGAGCATGTGGTGTCAGGATCTTGGTTAAATCAGTTCTCAACACCAATCAGTTTGAAGAAAGCTAACTTTATTGAGACAATTGATAGGTACCATCCTGAACACTTCTATTGTTATGATGGAACATGTGAAAGTTGCAGATATATTGGATTCAAGTAAAGGCACTAAAGATCAGGACCCAATAACCCCATGATATTTGCCTGGCAGAACTAACAGTCATCTCCCCCCACATAGACACATAGCCTCTACATAGCAAGGAAAACAGGATCACAGACATTTGAGAAGCCAGGACATTTGGCACCACTAAGGTGACAAGCCCCGGGCATATCAAAGAGAGAGAGAGGAACCTCCTCTCTCAATGGCAGGTGAGCTGTAAAATACAAAATGCACAGGGAGCCTGATGTACTGCCCCCCTAAGACCTCCTATTCCTTTGGTTTGTGATGGTTTTTGTTATGGATTGCCCGAGTTAAAGAGGGAGCGCTAACATGTTTACATTTCACCCACTCATTATGCGATTCATCAAAGTCCTTCCATTTGATCAAATAGTACAGTTTGTTCCATATCAACTTAGAATCAAGGATCTTTTCTACTTCATGTTGGGGATCACCATCAATCAACCGAGGAGGTGGAGTAGCTGGATGAGGTCTCCACTCATTCGGGCCTGGATCCTTTTTTAATAGACTGAAATGAAACACAGGGTCAATATGCCTCAGATTCTTGGGTAACCTAAGTTCCACAGCCACCTTGTTCAAAACCTTCAACATCTTGAATGGGCCAATATACTTCCACCCAATTTCCTCCCTGATTGGATCCCCTTCAAATTCTTTGTCGAAAAGTACCTAGAGACCCCAGGCTTCAAATCCCATTCAGGGGCTCTCCTTTTATCTGCTTGTTTTTTGTAGTCCTCTTTCACCTTTTTCAGAGTCTCTTGGATTGTGGACCATCACTCCTTCATGTCCCCCACCAGGATTGCAAATCTCCCAGTTTGGGCTCCTGGGTACTTACTGTGGGGAGGGAGGCCCCTTCGTACCCATGCACAGCCTAAAAGGGGATGAGGCCACTGCTACTGTGTACTGAGTTACTATAACTGTATTCTGCGTAAGGGAGGAGGTCTACCCAGTTGTCCTGCTGGTAATTGGTGAAGCACCAGAGGAAATCTTCAACCACTTGATTCACCCTTTCAGTTTGCCCATCTGTCTTTGGGTGATAGGAACTGCTTAGACCTTGTTCTACCCCCAACACCTGCAGCAGCTCCTTCCAGAATTTACCAAGGAATTGCGACCCCCTGTCCAAAATGATCTTGTGAGGAAGAAATGGAGCCTCACAATGTGGTGCATGGAAAGCTTGGCTAGTGACTTAGCTGAGGGCAGTTGTTTGCAAGGAATAAAATGTGCCTGCTTGCAGAACATGTTGACCACCACCCAAATCACTGTTTTACCTTTACTGGGTGGTAAGTCAGTTATAAAGTCCATTGAAATCACTGCCCATGGTCTCTGGCATTTCAAGGCGTTTTAAAGTTCCAGAAGGCTTTCCTGGTCTCCATTTCCCCATTAAGCAAGTCTGACAGGAACCCATGTATTGGGAAGCGTCCACCCTCACACACGGCCACCAGAATTGTCTTTGAAGGGGGTGCAGGGTTTTCAGGTATCCAAAACGCCCCACCAGTTTATTTTTATGTGCCACAGTCAGGATTTCCCCTCTTAAAGCTCTGGGTATGAACACCCTCCCACCTCTATACCAACACCTATTCCCCTTCTGCTCTGCTGAAGGGTCAGTTTGAATGTTCTCCATGTCCCCATCTGAAAAACCTGTTTTAAATTTGCAAATCCAGAGTTCAACTTCAATGGGTGCCTTTGCTTTCACCTGGCTGCGAGTTACCACCACCACCACCACCCCAACTGGGCAAGTGTGAACATTGAGTCTATGACTTCCTCTCACTGGCTGTCATGTTGTGGGAGGCAAGACGGTGCATCAGCCAGAGAGTTTGATTTCCCAGGGAGGTGCTGAAGGGTGAGCCAAAATTTAGAGAAAAACTCCACCCAGCAGAGTTGCTTGGGGTTCAGGCACCTGGGCATGTCTAACACCTCCAAATTTTTGTGGTCCGTCTATTCTTTAAAAGGCACCCTTGCGCCCTCAAACCAATGTCTCCAGGTCATAAGGGCCAGTTGGATAGCGGCCGCCTCCTTGTCCAAAATAGCCCAATTATGCTCTGTGGGGGAGAACTTTTTGGACACACATGCCAGGGGGTGGAGCTTCCATCTTCCCCCTATTGCAGGATCACCCCTCCCATAGCCACATTGGAAGCATTCACTTGGATTACAAAAGGTTTATTTTCATCAGGATGATTCATCAGAGGTAAACAACCCCTTGAGTTTTTCAAATGCCTGCTGCCACTCTTGTACCCGGCTTTTTACTGTTGAGACCCTTCCCCTTTGTTTTTAACAAGTCAGTAAGGGGCAGGACTACTTGGCACATAGTGGGCAAAGTTTGAGATGAATTCACGGTTGAAATTAGAAAATCAGAGAAACAATTGGAGTGGGTGCCTGGTGTGAGGAGTCTCCCACCCAACCATGTCCTGTACTTTATGGGGGTCTATACCCAGTCCCTTCCCTGAAATCCAATAGTCTAGGAAATTCAGTTCATCCCTATGAAACTCACACTTGGAGAGCTTGACAAAGAGCCGGTGCTTGTAAAGGGTTTGGAGCATATCCCTGACCAACTTTACATGCAAGTCTTTATCTTTTGCATAAAGTAAGATATCATCTAGATGCACTAGCACCCCCTTGAATAAATGCTTGTGCAACACTTCATTGATTAAGTTCATAAAAACCCCAGGAGCTCCTATTAACCCAAATGGTATCACCAGGTATTCAAACTGTCTCAACGGGGTATTGAAAGCCATTTTGTGTTCATCCCCCTCCCAAATGCACACTCTGTAGTAATCCTGTTGCAAGTCAAACTTGGTGAAAATGTGCCTCTGGGAAGCTTCCACCAGGAGGTCTTTGATGTGCAGGAGGGGTAGGCATTGGACATAGATGCTGCATTTAAACCCCAATAGTCTGTGCACAATCACAGCCCACCATTCTTCTTCTTCTGGAAGAGGACAGGGGCAGCAAAGGGGGAGGAGGCCAGATGGATAAAACCTGGTTTCAGGATGCACATCATCTGCAAGAGGGTCAGCCAGTCATTGCAGCTGATGCTCAGCTCTCCCTTCCCCTGCTGGATGGACATGGAGGACAGTATGTTTTGCACCAAGCTCTTCTTCTCTACCAAATGGGCAATGATGACATAGGTGGAATTCCATGATTGGAGGAGGACGTGCTCTGTCTTGTCCACCACACCCTGCCTCTCTCTCAGCAGCTGCAAAGTGCCAGCAGTTCTCCAGCAGGGACCTGATCTTGACGGAACCCTCCCCGCCCCCAAAATTGCTTCCCAGCCCCAGAGCATCCCTCGACACAAGGTGATGTATGTGCGCTTCACAAACAATATTTGTGAGTTTGGCTCCTTTGGCAGCCTTACACATGTTTGGGCCTCCATCTTTGACCAGATAGCCATGAATGATTTTTTTCTCCTCCAAACCACTCCCTCAGGCTACTTCAAATGGTCATGGCGATATTCATCGGCATGTGCTCCACATCCATACCCTGAGCATGGAGGAGCACTGTCTTGTAGCCAGACATGCCCTTCCCCACTTTGGGTGTGGCCCCTTGCCTGCCCTGGAACTCTTCTGGTTGTGACCAGTATGCAGTATGTTAGAGATAGCTGTGGTGGTTGCTTCAAAAGTTGCACCTTGACTAGCTCAGCTTTGATTGCACGCACCATGAAGCAATACATGGAGGGCACCAGTCACTGGCTCATTGTCCTCCTGGAGGGGATGGTGTGCCAGGGGGCCACATATTGTAGAAGCCCCCAGAAGCCCACATCCTCCATCAGAGAGAAGGGGTGGCTGTCCAGGGCGATCATCTGCCCAATGTGCTGAGTGATCGCTTCATTAGCCCTGGACCTCATCCTCCTTCCCAGTGCTAGGGAGGACCCCAGGAGCATGATCTCTTGAAGGGTGGCTTGCCTGAGGGAACACACAGTGGAAGCTGGAAACCCCATTGTAGTGGCCCACCCTTCCTTGCCCCCTTCTCCCTGTTGACTGGGAGGGTGCACCCCATGCACAGCAGCAGACTCTGGCATCAAACTGGGGTGTGACCTGTGTAAGTGCCTCTGTAGAATGCTAGTGGTTAAGTGATGTGGATCCCACCCTCTAAGAACATGTTCCCCACACACCAGGCACTCCACCATGCAGGGATTACTGGGCAGGAAATGGAAGTACTTCCACACAGCAGACTGGAGTTGTGCCCCCCCCCAACCATCACTGGGATACTTTGCAGGCACAATGTCAGGCTCTTCAGAAAGTCAGTCAAACACCAGGCTTCATAAAGAAGATAGCATTTATTGAAAGCAGTTCTAAAGGCACGGTAACATCTCTTTGTCAGGGATGACTAAATCTAAGGAGGCACCCACAGTTATACCCACTCGAAGTGCCCCCCCTCTCCATCTACCAATAGTCACTAAGCCTGCACATGGGAAGAGGTGCGAAAGTACTAAAGCAGTAAATAACCAAACTGCCCCAAAGCTGTCTCAAATAGAGGAAACAAGAACTGTGAGACCAAGGACATTTGGTGAGATAACAGAGTGCCCAGGCCATGGAATCCCGAATCTCCTAGGCAACCTGCACACCTCCCTACATTCCAAGCATAAAAAGTTGCAGACCATTCCTCCCTCCTTCCCTTCCATCCATCTCATGGCAGGATTACCTGACATTCTGCCCCTCCAATAACAGACCCCCCCTTCCAGGTTTATGGGGATACAATTTGTGGAACCAGCGGAGCAAACGTGGGGTGTGAACATGTTCCTCCCTCACCCATTCCCTCTGTTCAGGCCCAAAATCCACCCATTCAATCAGATAATACAAGCAGTCCCGAGAAATTTTAGAGTCCAAAATTTCCGCGACTTTGTAGTGTGGTTCCCCCACCACCACCATCAAGGGGGGCAGCGCTGGTTGTTGTGGTCTCCATTGGTTCTTCCCAGGTGAATGTCTTAACAGCCTGAGGTGAAATACAGGATAAATTGCTCTCAATAATTTGGGTAAGATCAGTTCAACAGTCACAGCATTAAGTACCCGTTTGATTTCAAAAGGTCCCACATACTTCCAACCCAGTTTCCGACTGGGCTGAAGTCCCTTGATGTTTTGGGTGGACAAATACACAAAATTCCCTGGTTTGGGGTCCCACCCTTTGTCCCTCTTCTTGTCCGCTTGAGCCTTATACACTGATTTAGCATCATCCAAAGTTTGTGCTAAAATAGGCCACGCGGCCTGAAGCTGTTTGCACCAGTCCCCTGCCTCCCCAGCCGGTAGAGTTTGTTGCGACAAAAATGGGAGGGGGGGAGCTTCATAACCATGCACCGCCATGAAAGGAGAGACTCCCGTGGATGTGTGGCATGTGTTATTGTAGCAGAACTCCTCTAAAGGTAACAGTGCTTCCCAATCATCTTGTTGGAAATTGGTGAAACACCTGAGGCATTGTTCCAGAGTTTGAGTAACCCGCTCAGTCTGGCCATCCGTTTCTGGGTGATACACACTGCTAACCGCCCTCTCCACCCCCAACAGTGCCATCAATTCCCCCAGAATTGCGAAACGAACTGAGACCCCCTATCTGAGACCACCTTGGTGGGAAGAGTATGGAGTCTTACGACGTGTTGCAAGAAAGCCCGTGCAAGCTTCTTTGCCGACGGGATCGATTTAAAGGGCACAAGATGAGCTTGTTTAGAGAACAGATCCACCACAACCCATATGATGGTTTCCCCCCCACTAGGGAGTAGTTCCATTATAAAATCCATAGAGATAACCTCCCAGGGTCGGGTAGGGGTCAGCAGCAGCTGCAGCAAGCCCAGTGGCCTCCCGGGGCAGGGTTTGCTCATCAAACACATTTGGCATGCTTGCACAAATAAAGACAAATCTTTCCTCATCCCTGGCCACCAAAATTGTCTTTGTAGCAATTGTAGGGATTTAACAAAGCCTGTATGTCCAGCCAGTTTAGTCCCATGTGCCCACTTCATAATTTCCCCCCTCAGGGAGAGCGGGACGAAGATTTTCCCATTTTTCCGCCAACAGCCCTGTTCGTCTTGCGTCACCCCTCCTCCTTCTCCAGGGAGGCGCGGTCAGCGTCAGAAAGGGTGGACGCGAGTTTCAGCTCCCAACAGGGAGTCAGGGGAGAGGTAGGCGGCTTCCTGGACTGGCTTTGTGTCATCACCACCCCGCCCAGCTGGGAAGGTGTGAACACTGAATCCCGGACCTCCTCCCTCTTGCTGTCGTGTTGGGGAAGGCGGGACAAGGCATCGGCCAGAGAGTTCGCCTTACCCGGGAAATGGTGTAACGTGAAGTTAAACTTAGAAAAGAAGTCAGCCCACCGAAGATGTTTTGCGTTCAGGTTCTGGGGGAGTGTAACAATTCGAGGTTTTTGTGATCAGTCCATACCTCGAACGGCACTCGTGCTCCCTCCAGCCAGTGCCGCCAGGTTGAGAGGGCTAACTTTATCGACCCTGCTTCTTTCTCCCATACCGACCAGTTTCTCTTGGTGTCATTAAACTTTTTTGATACATAAGCTAGGGAGTGAAGTTTCCCATCATTCCCCTCCTGTAAGATGGGCCCCTCCCATAGTGACATCCGAAGCGTCAACCTGGACAACAAATTTTTTCAGTTTGTTCGGGTGTGCTAAAACAGGCTCTGATGTGAATAAGGTTTTCAGCTGGTTAAACGCCTCTTGGCACTCGGCCGTCCACTCCAGCTTAGCCCCCGGTCTAGTACTGTCCGGACCCTTCCCTTCATCTTAAGGAGGTCTGTGAGGGGCAGGGCCACCTAGGCGAAGTTTTCTAAAAACGATCTGTTAAAATTTCGCAAACCCGAGGAATGCTTGTAATTGCCTCCATGTTTTGGGGGGCTCCCACACCACCACATCCTGGACCTTCACGGAGTCCATCACAATCCCTCTCTGAGAAATGCGGTAGCCCAGGAAGGAGATTTCCGACTGATGGAACTCGCACTTGGACAGCTTGGCATACAGCTTGTGCTTGTGCAACATTTGGAGCACATCACGCACCAACTTGACGTGAGATTGTTTGTCAGGGGAGTACAGCAAGATATCATCAAGATAAACAAGGACCCCCTTGAACAAATGCTTATGCAGTACTTCGTTGATTAAGTTCATAAAAACTCCAGGGGCCCCTTGTAAGCCGAACGGCATCACCAAGTACTCGAATTGACCAAGTGGGGTATTGAACGCGGTTTTGTACTCATCCCCCTCCCTGATGCGCACCCGAAAGTACGCATCTCTTAGATCAAGCTTAGAGAAAATTCCCCCCCCGCTACGGCCGCGAGCAAGTCCTTGATCAATTGTAGCGGGTAAGTGTTAGTTGCCGAGACCGCATTAAGGCCCCGGTAGTCTGTGCAAAGTCTCAACCCCCATCCTTTTTTTCCCGGAACAACACGGGGCAGCTCAGGGCGAGGATACAGGCCAGATAAAACCCCTCGCCAAATTCTTGTCAATGAATTTTCTCAATTCCACCTTCTCGGCCAGACTCATAGAATACAGTTTTCCTTTGGGTAGTTTCTGGTTGGGTAGTAGTTCTATGGCACAATCGGAGTTTCTATGGGGGGGTAATTCATCCGCCTCCTCCTCCTCAAATACAGCTGACAAGTCCCAATATTTCTGGGGGATCGAGTTCCGTTCTGCCTCCACCAACCCCACTGGTACCATGTTAACTCCAGGGGGGGGGAGCCCCAAGCGCCTTTCCAGATGTGGGCCTCGCAGCGAGGGGAGATGAAGTTGACTACCCCCCCCACAGTATGTGCGGGTCATGGTTGGAAAACCACGGGCTCCCCAAGACTAGTGGGAACCTTGCCGCAGCGGTTACAATGAAAGGTCTCACTTCCCAGTGCTTCCCCACCCCCATTCGTAATGGTACAGTCTCGTATTTGCAGGGCTCCCTCATCGTGGAGCCATCCATTTGGGTAAAGATCAAGGGCTCCGTCAACTTTATTACTTTAGTTCCCTACCTCGTCACTAATGAGGGATTTATAATGTCTCTCCCGCACCCCGAGTCTACCAGAGCCCGTACTCTTACATGGGTCTGTAGTTCGGGGTCCATTAAAGTCACAGTCATAAAGAAGAGGGAAGGGTTTTTGCTCACTGGGTTCAGCGCCTGGGAGTCGGGACCTGCTGTTTAGTGCTGTTCCCAGCAGGTCCTTCTCGTTTCCCACCACCGGGGCGGTATCCTCTTCTGATGACTCGATTTCCTCGCCCAACGGGGTGGCCTGAAGAGCCCTCACCCCTCTGGGCTTTGCCACAGGTTTCGGGGTGGAGGTCTCAAACTTTTTCTTGACCCCACTAGATGCACTCGGTGATGGGGTGGCCCCTGGGCATCCGGCGGCGAAGTGGCCCAGCTCCCCACATTTCAGACACAGCCCTTGTTTCATCCGTGGCTTGCGGGTTCCGTCTTTCTGCCTGTGAGGGGTGGTTGCCAGCTTTCCTTTCAGCAGGGTGCTGGTCTGTGGGGTCACCTTCCCTAAGGTGGCTGCATCGTCCAGCCGGATGGTCCACAGGCGGTTTCGGTAGCCGCAGCTTCCTTCATCCATCCCGATAAGGTTTCAGGATCTTGGCCCCTCATGATCATGCGTTGGATTTCCGGGTTCAACCCCAATCGGTATTGTTCAGCCAGTACTCCATCCGGCCATCCTCAAATTTTGGCGGCTTGTCTCCGAAATTCTTCAGTGTACTCACGCACCATTTTCGTTCCTTGTCAGAAGGTGCAGAGGAAGGCTCGAGCCGTTTTGTTTGCATTGGCATCCTCAAAGTGGTCTTTCATGGCCCACATGAACGTGTCAACCTCTCTCAGCTCGTGCCCATCCTCTTGGTGTAGGGCCACATACCAGTCGGTGGTGGCATCTTTCAGGTGGGAGGCGATCGCATCTACGATGCATTCCTCGTTTGGGAACAAGTGGCCCCAATTCTCTACGAACTTCTCAGCCCTCGCAAGAAAGAACGAGAACTTCTCCAGAGTTCCATCTTAGGTGGCATCCAATAGATCAGCCAGGTTAGGCAGCAGCGGACCCCAGCCTCACAGTACTCCCAGCGGTCTCGGTGCTGGCAGCCCTACGGGTGGCCACGCGGGTTGGTCCGGAGGTGCCCCGGGTTGCCCTGGCACACCCCCAGGCAGCGGTCCGAGTGGCTGCGGAGGAGGTCTTTGGTCTTGTGGTCTTGGCGGCACCTGGAGTTGCCATCTGTCCATCTCTTCTTGTATCCCATCTGAAATCATCTTCGGGATGCGTTGCAGAGATTCGTCTATCAGGCGGAGTAAGCGGTCCTGGCTGGGATCCCCACTCCATCTCCATCCTCCCATGGCCCTGTCCGGCTCTCTGGCTCCCGGGTGAGTATCTTCTCCCCCCTCTGCTGTGCTCAGATGATAGACCGACCTTTCAAATCGACTCATCCCAGGGGATGAGGAACCACGTCTCTTGCATCTCCGCTAGCGGCTTGGCCCAATCTTGCCTCTTTCGCAGCCAGGTCGTCACTCCAGCGAACGCTCCCCCGTACGCCTCTCCATAGAACCCTCCCAGGTCGTATTCCAGACCCCACGGTGCAGTGGCGGTTGAGACCGGGTTCTCTTGGGTCACCGACGCCATCATTGCAGGCGCAGTAGATACGGGGACCCCGTCCCCTGATGTGGATGTTGAGATCGGGATCGTGGTTTCTTCCTCGTCACTCATCTCTACGAGAGAAGTGCGGTGTAGAACCGAGTCCCAAATGGAAGGATCTCTGACAATCTGTCAGGCTCTTCAGAAAGTCAGTCAAACACCAGACTTCATAGGCACGGTAACATCTCTTTGTCAGGGATGACTATATCTAAGGAGGCACCCACAGTTATACCCGCTCGAAGTGCCCCCCTCTCCATCTACCAATAGCCACTAAGCCTGCGTGCAGGAAGAGATGCGAAAGTACTAAAGCAGTAAATAACCAAACTGCCCCAAAGCTGTCTCAGATAGAGGAAACAAGAACTGTGAGACCAAGGACATTTGGTGAGATAACAGAGTGCCCAGGCCATGGAATCCTAGGCAACCTGCACACCTCCCTACATTCCAAGCATGAAAAGTTGCAGACCATTCCTCCCTCCTTCTCTTCCATCCATCTCATGGCAGGATTACCTGACACACAACCACTTCCTAGACTCAGACCCTGGACTGATTGGGGGGATCCCGATGGAAAAGGGACAGGTAGGTGATTGTGTCCAGAAGTCTCCAGGTGTGGAACAGGATGATGTGTTACAGCTAGCATCTCTACCCTCAGCATTAGTGACAGCAGTTTCTTCCCTCCCACTCATACTTTGCCCCCATATCCCATCTGGAACTGGCTGGAATTCTTGAGCAGCAACCAAGACACTGTGGACACTACAGGGGGACTTGATGTGGATGTCACTGACAACATACTTGGGGAGGAGGCTGCTGATAAGAACATAAGAACATAAGAGAAGCCAATGTTGAATCAGGCCAATGGCCCATCTAGTCCAACACTCTGTCACACAGCGGCCAAAATATACCAGGTGCCATCAGGAGGTCCAGCAGTGGGGCCAGGGCACCAGAAGCCCTCCCATTGCTGCCCCCTCCAGCACCAAGGATAGAGTGCATCACCTGCCCCAGACTGAGAGTTCCCATCTATACCCTGTGGCTGATGTGGGAGTCTGTGATCATAGCCCACCACCTTTGCTCAGTGTGGCCAGTCTTTCCATCCACCTGCATCCAAGAGCACAATCCCTTCCACCCCCCTCACATCCCTGCACATCAGACACAGGTAGAGGGGGAGAACAATGGTTGCTCAAGACACAGGGAAACACAACAATGATGGATAAACTTACCAACCTTGTTGGCAGGGGAGAGAGGGAACTCACAAGGAACCCAAGAAGAAAAGGGGGGGGCGGTTGGCAGGAGCAAAAAGGAAACCCCATAGCCAGTGAAAAGGGCCGTTAGAAAACCCCTCAGTAAGAGGTGGGTAAGTTGGGTGCCTCACTGGCAGGAGAGAGAGGGAACCCCCAAGGCAGAGACTCAAGTGACCCAGGAAGAAAGGGGGTGGGGCTTTTGGCAGCAGCAGAAAGGGAAACCCCACAGCCAGCAGGCAGAGAAAAGGGCAGTTTGCAGAATCCATAAAGTGGTGGGGTAAGTTGGGAGTTTGAGTTGCGAAGGAAACAGGCAACCCCAAAGTCAAGACAAAAATGCATCATAAAAGTAAAAACATTCTACCCAAGTTTCCCACCCCTTGCAACAAAGAAAAAGACTGGAGAGGAAAAGAAATTGTAGCACTGGAATTCAGGGAAGGAAAAGAAAGTGAAAACAGAGAGACAATTATGCTTTTAGTCTGGCAGCTTCTATAGTGGCCAGGAGATCCAGCAAGCTTCTCCACCACTCCCCATCCCAGGCCCACCAATAGGTTTTTTTGCACACGCAAGGAGAACAAGACTCGCAAACACCTGACACGAACAAAGGACAGGAGTGCACCTCCAGTGATTATATATATTCCTTTTCCCATCCCAAGGGAGACGTACATACGTCTCTCATTGGAAATTAGACTCGCCTGTCAGCTTTGGATGGTCACTATTGATCCCTTGACAGCTAGAAAATCCCACCAACACCCACTTTTTGATGCGAAACTCCTTGGGCGGGGTTTCTTTGCTGATAGTGTACAAGAGCTTCTGAGCCAGGCCGAGAAGCTCAGAGACCTCCAGGTCCAAACACATGACCTTCGAGCTGAGCCATCCGAGCCTTGAACCAGACCAAGTTCCGTTGAATTTTCTCTTGCTGTTTGGTCTGTGCCCATCCCTATAATCCTAATTGCAGAAGAAATAAGATATATTTTTCACTGGCAACTGAACCACAGTGCTTCAAAATAATGTTTTGGTGGTTTACAGAATTTCTTCAGGCATATCAATCCAGATATTTGAAACTGGAAAATAGGGCAATAAAAAGTTTTGATAATGACATGCCTCATGTTGAAGCAATCATCTTCCATTTCATTTGCAACACAGTTTGCACTGCCACAGAAAACTGAGTCAAATATGTAGGAAATTACTGGAAGTGGTTGGCATATTCACATTGCTTATGGTAATTTTCCTCTTCTGTTGGAACATATGCAATAAGAAGAAACCTTGGGCATAAAGAACCAGTGGTATCCTGTAGCATTTAAAATAAGTTCTGTTGGCTAGGTGCATAAAGGACAAGGCTCCATCAGAGACTTTTCCTTTTTTTTCAGGGTTATTGGCCATCCTATACAACAATTCAGATTTCTACTATAAGCTTTATCAAAGGACAAAGCAAATCAGAATCTGGCATCTTATTTAAACTTTTAAGAGAAAACAATCTGCTTAGAATTTGGGATAGTATCATAAAGCTAGAGAAGAAACCACAAATCTAGTTTTTGCTATTCCAACCTAAACTACTCCTGCCAGGTTTTCATCTTGCTGAGTATTTTCTGTTAAAAATGAACAGAAAGTGATTCTATCACTTTGCATTCCACTGCACAACTTTTTTTTTTTTTAATCATGGTGCCTAATACTTTTGGCCACTGGAACTATTAATGAATGCAACAATAAATGGAAGGTTGCACAAGTAATACAAGCTTTCATTTCCTGCTCCATGCAGTCAGCACACACACAAAATGAACCAAACGTAACAAAACGTAGAGATTAGAAGGTCCTTGCAGTTTTTGTGAGGAGACCCACTGGGTCTCACCCAGTTCAAAGTTTAAGAACCATAAGAATTGAACTGAATTCAAACAACATGAGGGGGAAATGGAATGTCAATAATTATTACTAACAGAGCAAAAAGAAATCAGCAACACTCATTTTTGTGGCATAAAGAATGATACAAAGCAATGGTTATTACAAATCGTTGCACACATATACTAGTCCTATAAATAGGTTGGAACTATAGGTTCAAAGACTTAACGCATGCTAAGGTACTAAGGTTTAATGAAATTGAGATTAATAGTTTGCTGCAGCGACATTCTAATTTTTCCTTTCAGTTCCCTTCAGGTATAGAGGTATTTGGAAAAGTTATCCCTGGATAACCATTACACCATTTTGTAATCCAATTTTTTTAAAGGTTGTTTAATAAATTTTTAATTGGAAATATAGCACATTTTCCAAATGATGGAAGCATGTATGTCTTTATCCTGCCAGTGGAAAAAGAAGTTATTTTCTGCCCCAAACTCCTCTTCTGACACCTACGAGCAGGTGCTTAGAATTTGCTCATATCTAATTCAGTCCTTCCCCCCCTTGCCCTGTCCCACCATACTTAAAGAGTGGAAAATCTGGCATGAGCTGCAGGTATCATGGCACCCAATGGAAATTCTAATACATGAGAGCTTCAATGGTTCTTTCATTTGTGCATAATATATATTTTCCTTCTATCACCTGTAGGAATGTTTTATACAGTCTTGTCAGAACAATCAAAAAGGAAAATCTAAGCTTTTTCTTTTTTATTACCCAGTGAGCCGTAAAATGAGCAAAATAAATAAATTGCACATGGACCCCCATGTTTCCATAGAATGATCAGCACTTTTAACAAGCAAACCACAAAAGTTACTCCTTAATCGTAAAAAAAATCTGGTAGTTCACCCTGTTTGGGCCTGAAGGTAAGTACAATTCACTTGCTTTTCTTCCCTTTTTTCCCTAAAGGCGATACAATGGCTGTGGTCACACTGGCTACTTGGCATGATGGTGGTGCCTCAAATTGCATGAGCTTAAAGTGTAGCAGAGCATTTCATCCAGGCTGCACACCTTGTGGTGTGTTACCCACACTGCCATCCAGTGGGGGAGTATCCACATTAGTGTTGTACTTCAACCATGGGATGAGCTGTAAGGGTGGTTTTTATTTAAATGCAGGCAGATGAATGCACATATGCACTCATGTGCATATGCGCATACAGGTAGCAAGTAAAAAAAACAGTGGTGGAAACAGATCTGCAAGTTCAGACATCCCTTTCATGTTCCTTTCGCTGCAGCAGAGTTCAGACATTGGAAACAGCACTCCCATCCCTTACTACTGGACTTTCCCTGATTCCTAATTACCCCAGTTTTTGTTTTGTTTTTTCAATAAAGTTCTATTGATTTTTTAAATGCAAATCTAAAACTACAAAACTAAAGGAGCAGGGATTGGGAAGACCTACCAAAATGATAACAATCTTGAATACATGGAAATTTACTATCACACCTACTGATCTATGTTTAACACTAAAAATAAAAGCTTAAGATATATAAATTTAGCTTAAATAGCTTAAGTAGCATTTTAACTGCAACTACAGTATCAACAGTTATCTTAAGTTCAGAATCTTTTCTTCTTGCGCTTCTTTGGTTTATATTGCTTTGGAGCAGCTGCTCCTTTCTCTGATTCCAACATCTCTGAAGAGTTGGAACTGGTGCTCATTGAATCCTATGAGTAGGATTCTTCTTCATCATCTTCTTCTTCCTCCATGTTGAATTTTGGATTTTTTCCCCTTCTTTTGCTTTGCGAATTGGTCCATAAATGTATTTACTTTTGGAACAGAGTCAATTTTAATTTTTTTATCTTCATAATTAAAATTCAAACCCCCTGGATATATCCATCTATAGGGTATTCCCTTCTTTTGTAGGAAAAGTGTAAGTTCCTTGTATAGACTTCTTCACTTTCTGACTTCAAATGGTATGTCTTTCAAGATTTTGACATCTTCATTTTTGATTTTCAAGGATTTTCCTCTCAAAGATTTTAACACCAACTCCCTGGTCGAACATTTGGTGACTCTCAGGCAGATTTCTCCTGGAAGCTGATTTTTCTTTATAAAATCTGGATATGTCTGGTACACCAAGTTTATCTCGCTCATTAAGTCTTCCCGTTTGTAATCCATTAGTAGTGCCAGGACATCTGCTAGAAGTTCCTTTAAGTCCTCGTTCTTATCTTCTGGGATTCCTTGAAAACGCAGAATATACATGGATCTTTCCAACTGAAGCTGAATTAATTGTGTTTTGTCAGAGGAGCTTTCCTTTTGCACTTCTTCTACTGCTTTGTTGATACTCTCAGTCTTTCCCCCATTTTTTTTAATGATTTCTCAGTCTCTGCGGCTCTTTTATCCATCTGGGTTAATTTTTTCTTTACACTGTCAAGTTTGGTGTCCCTATGGAGTTGTCATCTGTTCCACAAGAGGGCCCAATGCGCTTGCTAATAGTGTGGAGAAGTCTGAAGTTACTTTCTGGTTCTGGGAGGGAGTCGTTGGTTGGTTGTTTCCAGAGATAGGTTTTTTCTCCAGCGTTGTCTTCCGCGCTCTCCCCACCATAATATCAACAAGAAGTAAGTTTTCCAACTCAAGATAAAAGTTCATCAATTATATTCAGCCTTGTATTAACATGCAGCTTCTAAGTTTGCTTATATCCTCATGCACTTATTAGGCTTAAAAACCTTTTTCCTTCCATTTTAATACCGCTTCTCAGCTTTTACAGGGGGGGATCTTGACTTCCCTCTCCCACCCTCGTTTAGACTGTAGAGGCTTCTAAATAAATTCAAGACTCATATAAATGCCCAGAAGAATGTGAACATCGCTTAACTGACAGTTGGAGCCTTGGAATTCCTTTAGAAGTCTTTTAAAACTTTTGATTGTGTCTGCTTGCTCCGGCAGTCATCTCTAAGCGCCATATTGGCTCTTCGATGGCAGGACCTTACGGAGAAGAAGGTGAGCCTTAATTCTTCAGCCGTTGCCTCGGAAAAGGCTCTCCTCGACTCCCCAGGCTGGGATCTCCTACAGAGATCCTGGGAGGGTCCAGATTCAGCCAGGACCACTTTCGTCCACTGAAGCCCGGCGCGTCTCCATCAGAGTGAGATGGGACACATCAGGGCTGCAAAACACTGAAAACGGAACTCTCATTACTCCAGTTTTAAAGTGAAGCAGGACGGACTGCCCATGACTGGCCCATGGAAAGCAGATGTCATTGTCTGATCAAGCCTTTTAAATCCACAGAGGTAATGCTGGTATGTCATAACAAACTGCCCATGTGACTTCAGCCTAGGTATATTAAATATAAATTATATAGTAAACCAACCTCTGAAGGCAAGAGAATCCAACCTTTTGACTTCCTATACATTCTGTTCCTTAATGCTGCCTAGTAGTGGTTATCTAGCATATTTTTAAGTGCTCCCATTCTTATACATTATCTCATCATGCTTAAAGCAATATACCCATATTACAGGTGTGTGTCTTGAAGGGCTACCCTATGGATTTGTGGCTGAGCTCAAATCTGAACTGGAATCTCTGGTCTCACAGATCATAGTTATTAACTGGTGCACTATGCAAGGGCCCAAGGACATGCAAAGTATGCCTTACTTTTTTCTTGGTATACCTAGGCTAGGCTTTGTAACACCATGCACTCTTCACTCTTTTACCTGAAGTCCACTGAAAGCAACTCAGAAGAGAATTGCCAAAGCTACTAGTTGTATGCTTCAGTTTTGCCATATGCATTGATTAACTGGTACAGGCAGCCACTTTTCTGGCAGGTGCTTCCTGCTTTTTTATTATCACTTTTTTATTATCATCTCACTCTTTTTTTAGCTTTGGACTATGTTTAAAATCCAGCTGATATGTTTTCTTTCAGTGGATTTACAGTTTTATGTTTGAGAATTACAGAAGATAACTTTAATGTGTCCTTTAAGTGCATTTTGAATTTTTAATAAGCTCCTGGAAAACACCAAGTTGCCTTTTTTGTTGTTGTTGTCTTATTCTTCAAATGGGGTATGTGTGTGGAAAATACACAGGGAAAAGCTATGAAATCACATGCACATAATGGTAAGGTAAATGAACAATGCCAAGCTATGGTTGACACTGCCCCAAAGCCAAGGACAGCTACCGGTATTCCTGGCAAATCAACTGGTTTCCCAACAATGGCCGACCTTTTCAGGCCACATTAAAATAATACCACAGTGAAGGGTATATGCATTTATGAGTTGTGTGTAGGGCTGCCAACTCAAGGTTGGGGGTTCCTGGAGATTTGGGGGTGGAGCCTGGGAACAGTGGTGTTTGGGGAAGGGAAGGACCTCCACAACATATAATGTTATATAATCCATTCTCAAAAGCAGCCATTTTCTCCAGGATATCTGATTCCTGTAGCCTGGAGATCAGTTGTAGTTCCAGGAGACGTCCAGGCCACACTTGTGTATGTGTGTGTGTGTGTGCTATCCTGTCCTTATGTATATATGAATTTTGGATCCAGAACATTCTATGCTTGCCATAATTGATTCGGCTCAAGAACTGGCAGTCAGAAGACACTGGCCAGGGCTGACTGGCTGCTTCGCAAAGTCCTGCCCACGTCAGCCCCTATCAGTGTTTTCAGCTCAGTCTGCTCCAGTCCTCCGACAGGAGAGGACCGTCTGGAGTGTGAGTGCAGGGACAGGCCCTCAAGGCTGAGGCAAATGAGAGAAGGCCTTTTTCACCCCCCCACACCATCCCCTGGGCCTTCTATGAGGGGACTAGGCCCAGAGAAGGCCTTTTCCGTCCCCCACACACCATCCCCTGGGCCTTCTATGAGGGGACTAGGCCCAGAGAAGGCCTTTCCTGCCCCCCACACTCCATCCCCTGGGCCTTCTATGAGGGGACTAGGCTCAGAGAAGCCCTTTTCCGTCCCCCATACGCCATCCCCTGGGCCTTCTATGGGGCACTAGGCCCAGAGAAGGCCAATCCCGTCCCCCACATGCCATCCCCTGGGCCGTCTATGGGGGCACTAGGCCCAGAGAAGCCCTTTCCCCGCCCCCACACGCCATCCCCTGGGCCTTCTATGGAGCACTAGGCCCAGGGAAGGACTTTCCCGCCCCTCACATGCCATCCCCTGGGCCTTCTATGGGGCACTAGGCCCAGGGAAGGCCTTTCCCGCCCCCCACACGACATCCCCTGGGCCTTCTACGGGGCACTAGGCCCAGGGAAGGCCTTTTCCGTCCCCCAAACGCCATCCCCTGGGCCTTCTATGGGGCACTAGGCCCAGAGAAAGCCTTTTCCGCCCCCCACAAGCCATCCTCTGGGCCTTCTGTGGGGCACTAGGCCCAGAGAAGGCCTTTTCCGTCCCCCACACACCATCCCCTGGGCCTTCTATGGGGGCAGTAGGCTCCGAGAGGCCTTTTCCGTCCCCCACACGCCATCCCCTGGGCCTTCTATGGGGGCAGTAGGCCCAGAGAAGCCTTTTCCGTCCCCCACACGCCATCCCCTGGGCCTTCTATGGGGGCAGTAGGCCCAGAGAAGGCCTTTCCCCCACACACTGCCTACTGCCCCCATAGAGGGGCCAGGGGATGGTGTGTGGGGAACAGAAAAGGCCTTCTCTCAGCCCAGAGAAGCCCTTTTCTGCCCCTCTTCCCTTCCTTTCCCCCTTTTCCTTTCCCCTTTTCCTTTCTTCCTCTCTCCTTTCTTTCACCCTTCCCCTATTCCTTCCTTCCTTCCTTCCTTCCTTCCTTCCTTCCTTCCTTCCTTCCTTCCTTCCTTCCTTCCTTCCTTCCTTCCTTCCTTCCTTCCTTTCTCCAACCCTCTCTCCCTTCCACCTCCCTCCCTCCCTTTCTAGGGCCCGTTGTCTTCCACCACAATGGGCTTTGCTCCCTAGTAGTTTCTAAAGGAAAAACAAGAGCAAAAGACTTGAGGCCGAGCAATCAGTACCATCTCAATGAAAAATTACTATACTATTGGAGATTTGCAATGAGACTGGTGTAGGAAACTCATTTTTCTCCTGAACTTTGGGTAAGGATCACATGAAAATATTGTCCAATGTCCCTTTCTCCTTTCTTCTACAAATTTAGATTTAAAAATTAATTTTAAAATGTATAAAAACAGTAATTATTACTAAATTACGATGTTAAATACATCAAACAATTAAGGAGATTTGTGTTAAACCTTTAGGAAGATTGCTAAATAGAATGCTATAAGAGCTTAGATGCAGACTTTTTCAGATGCTTGAAGTATTTGTTAATTTAGCTTGTTTGAAAATCAGCTGGTTCACATAGAACCTTCAAAGGCAACTTTATAGTAAAGAGAACCACACTGAGTCATAGGACTACTGCTCATCTGCATACAGTGTTTACACAAGTTCTGTACTTGGGTCACAGACCCATTTTTGCTCCTTAAACACCACTGTCTTTTAAACCAAATAAGTTTCTAACTATAGAAAAGGTACTCTTGGGATATAATGGTCATGGAGCAAAGCAAAGTAGTAATTTTGAAAGCCAGAAAAGGACAGGAGCCAATTGTTCTTTTTTTTTTTTTTTTGTAAAACTCTCTTAAAAAAGAGAGAATTTTATTCTTTTTATAAGAAACAGGAAGGGTAGACAGATGGAGAAAGAAAAAGATGGAGTGAAATTTTTCCTGTTAGTGAGTGTTAGTTTAGGTTAATAACCAATACCAGTTTTGGCATCTATCGTGGTTAGAAGATCTTCTTTTTAACTATTGCGAAGTCCAAAATCACTCTGTTAATGCAGTTAGTAAAGTCCATTGGGGTTAGTAATTAAACAGCTCCTTCCAGATGTTACACGAACAGTCCTCAAAATATCTTCTTTTTAAATCTCTTCCAGTTATGGATTGAGTCCATTTTAACTTTGAAGTCTTCCGTTCCATCACCACTTTCCCCTGGGCTGCTGTCTTCTTCGCTTGTCCCAGTTTGGAATACTGCATCTTCCTCCCTGCTGGCGTGTCTCTTCAGAAGTTTCTGTATTTTAAAGATGAAATCCTTCTTCTTTCTTTTCTCTTTTTCCTTAAACTTCTGGCTTTCAGGCTTCCTGGGCTCCACAAACTCTTCAGATGAAATTAGATCTCCAGTTTGTCGCTTGCTATGCTCAACATCCCCTTCTACTGGCAGAGTATTCTCTTTTATAAAAGCGGAATAGGCTTTGGGAGCCTCATCCACCTCTTCTTTTAATTTTATCGCTTCACTGCCAGTTAGGAGTGCCAAGACATTTGTCAAGGTAAATCCGAGATCTTCTTTCTCTTCCTCTTTAACGCCCTGGAAACCTAGAATCAAATTCGATTTCTGTTCAATCTCCATCATCTTTCTAGTTGTTTCCGATATCTGTTTCTGTCGACTGATGAGAACACTATCCATTTTAAACAGAGTTTCGTTGATTTTCCGCAATTGTTCCAGCAGGGGGCACAGCATCTCCTTTTCCTGTTGATTGACAGCAAGCTCTTGGGGGGGCTGTCTGGACCGGAAGTCCCTCCTCTCTTCTCTTCCGGTATCTGCAGGACTTTTTCCAGTATCGACATTTTGTTTTTTTGTTTACTTTTAAAAAGTTCGTGCCGCATCCCCCAGGAAGCTAAGATGATCGGAATCTTCCATGCAACCCCAACGGTACTTTCACCAACACTTTTTCTTCTCGCCCCCCTTCGCGCTCCCTTTGTGGATCTTGCTTCTCAAAGGGGGTGGGAACTCCTCCCTCCTCCCAACGCTTATACGCATGCAGGGGGGCTCCGATTTACGCTTCAAAATAGATCTCCAACTCACGATTCGATGCTACTTCTTCTTTTTATTTTAAGCCATAGCGCTGTCTTCATTCCTGGAATTCGGTGGCGCCGCTAAGTCCCATTACGGGCACGCCGCAGCGGGGCCGATTGGGGCGGGGAGAAAGCCTCAATTTCCCGGCTGTCTGCCGGCAAAGAGGCTACTCCCCAAGCGCCCCCGGTTCGGAGCCTTTACCTAAGGCTCACTAGGGTCTTTCGCACACGCGAAGACCCCCCCTAACTGCGCGTGGGCTAACCGCCTCCGGGAGCGTCCCGAGAAGCGGCCGCCATTCGCGACGCCGAAACCGAAAAACCAGGAGCCAATTGTTCTGATGTGCATTTGGTTGGGTTAATTTCCTGTGACCAGACCCAATTCATTAACTTCTGGTCAGTGAAGGATTTGCAAGAAATGAGGAGCATATTATTATTGATTTACTAAACCAGTTCTTGTTCATCCAGTAAGCGCTACTTTATTGACAAGTCAGCCTGCATCAATAAACTTGCATTGCTCTTAGCGAGCAGAACTTAGTCGTATAGTGTATTGAATGCATGGAATATGAACATAGAATAGAACCAAAGGCCCTCAAAGCTTGATTGGCTTGACAGTGAGATTCTGTTCTCATTTATGTGTCAGGCTTGAAGTCTTGTTTGTCATGTTTTCTGGGGGATTGGGGTCTGCAGGGGGAAGGGAAATTCCGGGGGGGGGAGTGTGAAAGTGTGAGATATGGCATTATTGTAGTGGCAATGTAACTCTTCTTAAGCAGCCTCCCTAAGCGGGATGACCTTGGTCAGCATCTGTGCTTGCCTCGCTGTTAGAGATAACGTATGGGTAGATTTACAGGTGGGGGTGTAAAGCGTGTGAAAGCTAGGAGGGATGGTTGTAATGTGTGATTGGATGGGATGGGGGGGGCTTGTTTGAACTGTCTATATCTTTGGATTCTCCCACCAGAACCTTAGTTCATTTATCTAATTTATACCCCGCCCTCTGATACAGTACCTGTCTTAGCTTGGAACTTTTTATTTCTCAATAAACAAATCCCTGTCAGAGAGTGTTGTTGAGAGTAACTTTGTCCAGGAGTCTGACAATATGGAGATTGGAGAATGCTTATGCCACCTCACTGTGCTGTGGGACCCTAGTGGACTAGTGTTCCTAGTGCTTTCTGCTGATGGATTGCAGGAACCAATCCATGCATAAATACAAATCAATTGTTGTTTTCATCTTTTGGCACTGCATATATTATGCTTGCTGTCTCCCCTTCTCCTTTGGAGTAGGCAGAATGCAGCTTAAGTCTCAGGAGTATCCTTTTTCAGTGAGATACAAAGTTCACTGGAGACAACAAACACTTCTCATGAGACAGCTTTGCAGTTGTTGTCCTGAGCCTTCGGGGATGGCAGGATACAAATCCAAATAAATAAATAATCAAATTATACATAGTGACAGTTACAAACAGTGTACAAGCTGAGTTAGTGTGAGCTAGCTCACAGTTTTTTAGCCTCCAGCTCACACATTTTTGTCTTCACTGAGAAAGGAGGGCTCCAGAACAAACTAGTTTACACAGTAGCCCAATCACTTGCTCACGACTTTAATGGCAGTAGCTCACAAGGTAGAATTTTTGCTCACAAGGCTCCACAGCTTAAAGGGAGCATTGGTTACAAGGTCTTCAGATAACCCGAGTTCCTCCTCTGCAGGAATACTTGCAAAGGAAGTTTCCTCACATGTCATAGGATCCTTTAGCAAAATAACAGTGCAATCCTGTGCAGATTTACTCTAGTTTAAGTCCACTGAAACGAACATATTTAGACTTGGGTAACTATGTATAGGATACTACTGTAGGACAGCAGTCCTACAAAAAGTTAATAGGGAGCAAGCCCCACTAAACTAAATGTGGCACAGGCTACCAGAGCTCCTCCAAAAGGTTCAGTGTTTCATTAGTTTTTCTAAAAAAGGCATTTTAATGTGTTGTTATATTAGGTTTAACTACATATTATGACCTCTTGTTCTCATATTTATGATCTAAGGAAGAAGATACTTTAGTCCAAGTCCAGTCAGAATTTGCTTACAGAGGGGTGGTAAATGCTTATTCTTGCCTTCTGATTAACTGAACAAGAAAGCCCATAGAAGTAACTACTGCACAGGTAAAACGCTATTTGGCATGGCATTCTATTCAAACTGTGGACAATACTATCTAGCTCATCTAGTTAAATGAGGAAGTTGAAGGGAATAGGGGCACAGGTGGTGTTCTCTTTGATCCTTCCTGTCATAGGAAGGTGAAAAGGATGGAAACAGATGATAATGGAGGTGAACCACAGGCTGTGTTGGTGGTGCCAGCCGGAGCAATTTGGAGTCTGGAACCATGGGCTAGGTTTTCTAGATGACAACCTACTAGCATGCAATGGACTTCACCTATCAAGATCAGGGAAGAATGAGTTTGGTGGAAACCTGGGGAGATTTATCAAGAGGGCTTTAAACTGACACCACAAGGGGAAGGAGACAACCAATACAAGGATTTAAATGAAGGAGAGCAAACAATTGAGGCTAACCTGGGAGGGCTGGGTATAATGGAGCCAAAGGTGAGGAACTTCAGGTGTCAAAGCTTAGACAATAAGAAGGAAGAGGTTGAGATTCTAATGCAGACAGAGGGATATGACTTAGTAAGCATTACAGAGACTTGGTAGGATGATTCCCAGGATCAGAATATAATAGTGGATGGATATGAATTGTTCAAGAAAAATGGAAAGGATCGAAGAGGAGGTGAACTTGTGCTGTAAATGAAGAGAGGGTTTGTTTGTTGAGAAATACTGGAGGAGGAGGGCTACAGCCCAGTGGAAAGTATCTGGGTGAGGATAAAGGAAGGATGGACAAACCAGGATGAGGAGGTGGATGCTGCCCTCTTTGAAAAGTTTGACAGGGTATCCAAACAACATGATGGGTGACTTTAACTTCCCTGATGTCTGCTGGGAGATAAACTCTGCAAATTATCCATAGTCATGCACGTTCCTGACCTCTCTGAACAACAACTTCCTTCATCAAATGGTGAAGGAAGCTACGAGGGGCTCAACCATACTCAATCAACAGGCAAGAGATGGTAAATAGGGTGAAGGTGGTGGGAACCTTAGGAGGAAATGACCATGTCCAGCTAGAATTCCTTTTGCTGTGAAAGACTAAGGAAGTTCATAACCACATTAGATTTTAGTAGGTCAGACTTTAATAAATTCAGAACCCTGAATCATTCCATGGGCAAGACTGCTGGAAGGGCAAGGATCAAATGAAGGGTGGGCTCTCCTAAAACAAGATACGTGAGGAGCAAACACAAGATAAAGGAGGTAATGGGCCCACTGTTGGGTGAAAATTGAGAAACTTTGACAGAGCACATAGAGAAAGCAGAAAGGCTCAATGCCTGTTTTGCCTCAGTTTTTTCCCTAAAGAAGAGAACAGGCTCATCTAGAGATGGTAGTAGGCAAGGCACAGTGTCTGGGTTGCTGGTTGACATGGACAGAGAAGTAGTTGAGAAGCACCTGACTGCACTGAATGAGTACAAATCCCCAGGGTCAGATGGTATGCACCCACTTGCAGAGCCTTTGTCCACCATCTTCCAGATCTCTTGGAGATGTGCCACAAGACTAGAGGAGGGAAGATGTTATCCCAATTTCCAAAAAAGGGAGGAGGGATGACCCAGGGAACTACAGGCCACTCAGTGACCTCTGTCCCAGGGAAGATACGGGAGCAGATTTTAGAGGGATCAATCTGTGAGTATCTAAAGGACAATTTGGTGTTCTGGGGAATTCAGCATGGATTTGTCCTCAACAGGTCCTGCCAGACCAATCGAGCTTACTGGATCAAGGGAATGTGCTTGATGTTCTTTACCTGGATTTCAATAAAGGTTTTGACAGGGTTCCCCATGATGTTCTGATGGGTAAACTAGAGGACTGTGGACAGGACTCCAGGATAGTTAGTGGATAGGGAACTGGTTGGAGAACTGCACTCAGAGAGTAGTTTCATCTGAATGGGAGGGGGATGTCCAGTGGGGTTCCATAGGGCTTTGTTCTGGGCCCAGGACTTTTCAATATTTCTATAAATCATCTGGATGAAGGGGGGGGTACTCATTAAACTTGCAGATGACACCAAATTGGAAGGAGCATTAAACACACCAAAAGATGAGAGAGAATTCAACAAGATCTGAACACACTGGAAAAGTGGGCAGATGTTAAAAAGATGCAATTTAACATGGATAAGTGCCAAGTTCTACATCTGGGTAAAAAAATGAGGAACACGCATACTGGATGGGGGATACACTTCTAGGCAGCAATATGTATGAACAAGATTTTGGGGTATGGGTGGACTGTAAGTTAAATATGAGCAGCCAGTGTGATGCAGCAACAAAAAAGGCTGATTTATTTATTTAATTTATACCCCAACCTTCCCGCAAAGCAGGCTCAGGGTGGCTTACACTGGTTAATACATAAATAATTAAAAATCCACATAAAATCATCTAAAACAGTTCAATTATAAATAATTCATAAAGTGCTGGCGATGTTTAATTAATTGCTTAAGATGGCATACTGTAAGAGTGCATACAAAGGTCTAACAATTATTCTGCTCAATGCTCTTCCTAATACAAGCAGCAGCACAGGCTAGATATCACAGCCAAGAGCCAGGGCTCTATAATTAAGATTGTTGGTGGTGGTGGCTCTTTAGTTGAAAGCCTAGTGGAAGAGCTCCATCTTGCAGGCCCTGAGGAACTATAAAATATCCCGCAGGGCCCTGATCTCTTCCAGGAGCACATTCTACCAGTATGGAGCCGCCACTGAAATGGTAGTAGCAAGCCTGGCCTCCTTGGGACCTGGGAGGGTCAGTCAGTTTTGGGACTCTGACCATGGTGCTCTCTGGGGTATGTATGGGGAAAGGCGGTCCCTCATGAATGTTGGACCCTGGCTATATAGGGCTTTAAAGGTAAGAACCAGCACCTTGAAGTGAATGTGGAATCCAATTGGCAGCCAGTGCAATGTCTTCAGCACAGGCTGGATGTGCTCCCACCTGGAGAGGCCCATCAGAAGCCTGGCTGCAGCATTCTGCACTAGCTGCAGCTTCTGAATTGTGACAAGGGCAGCCCCATGTAGAGAGTGTTACAATAGTCTAATCTTGAGGTGACCATCACATGGATCACTGTTGCCAGGTCATTGCGGTCGAGGAAGGGAACCAACTACCTAATCAGCCAAAGATGGTAGAAGGTCAACCTGGCAATGGCTGCTACCTGGGCCTCCTTTGTTAAGGAGGTGTCCAAGAGCACTCCCAAACTCCTAACCTCAAGTGCTGGCACCAACAGTGCTCCATTGAAGGTTGGAAGTGGGATCCCTACCCCCAAACCGCCCCAACTCAAGCACAGGAACTCCATCTTCATTAGATAATACAATCTTAGGGTGTATCAACAGAGGCATGACATCTAATTTGCAAGATGTCATCGTCCCTCTGTACACTGCATTGATCAGGCCACACCTGGAGTATTGTGTGCAGTTTTGAAGGCCTCACTTCAAAAAGGATGTGGACAGAATGGAGTGGGTGCAGAGGACAGTGACAAGGATGATTAGGGGCCTGGGGACCAAATTCTATGAGGAAAGGCTGAGGATTTGGGAATGTTCAGTCTGGAGGAGAGGAGGTTGAGGGGGAACATGACTGCTCTCTTTAAGTATTTGAAAGGCTATCTCTTAGAGGAGGGCAAGGAATTGTTCCTGTCTTCAGCAGAGGATAGGACGCGCAATCATGGATTTAAATTAAGGGTGGGAAGGTACCGACTGGATATTAGGAAAAACTTTTTTACAGTAAGAGTTGTGCAACAGTGGAATCAGCTGCCTAGGGAGGTGGTGAGCTCCCCCTTACTAAGCAGCAGCTGGACAAACACTTGTCAGGGATACTCTAGGGATGATCCTGCATTGAGCAAGGGTTGGACCAGAGGGCCTGTAAGACCCCTTCCAACTCTGTGATTCTATGATTCTAGTGAGGATCTGGACATATGTGTAAATGAATGCCTCCATTACTGTAAATCTTGATGCAAATCATGTTTGTTCATGTCACAGTTCTCGTTATCTACAGTGTCTCTTAAATTGTATACAGCAGGTTGGATCCAGACTACACTGGCAATTTCCACTGACTTCCCCTTCCAGATGCAGACACCCCTCCATGTTATTTCTCATGTTTTTTTAAAAAAAATTGTTTTATTAGTTTATATACAGAAAGGAGGAAAGGGGAAAGGAGGAACAAAAGTACAGAAATATCTAAAAATTCCAATTTAGCATTCTGCATGCATATTTTCTCATTACAATTTCACAACTACTTCATCTATCAATCTTATTATTCTTCACTTGATCTTTTTTCCTTAATACTTAAGTTTTAACCAGTCATGGAATGCCCTTCAGGATTCCATAAATTCTTCTTCCACTTTTCCTTTTAATATATTTGTCGACTTGTCCATTTCAGCACATTCCAAAATATTCAATATCAGCTCATGTATCATTGGAATCTTCAGTGTCTTCCATGCCATTGCAAATAAAATTCTGGCAACTGTTATAACAAAATATCTGTGATTCTTATCTAACTCATCTGGTAGACAATTTAAGAAAAATGTATCTGGTTTAAGAGGTATTTTGATATTCAAGATTAACTGTAAGAAACTATGCACTTCAATCCAGAATTTATTAACCTTGTTACATGTCAACCATATATGGTAATACAACCCAATATAGTTATTATATTTCCAACACATATTACTCAAATTTTTATACATTTTAGCCAATCTATCTGGGGTTAGATACCATCTATAGAACATTTTATATAAGTTTTCTTTGAATGAAACAGATTTGATCAACCTAATATTCACTTTCCATATTTTACTCCACTGTGACAGATTGATGTTATAACCCACATTTTGCATCCATCTAACCATACATTCTTTAACTATTTCATCCTGCATTTTCAGTTGCATCAGCATACCATACATTTTCTAAATAAGTTTCTCTCTTAAAGTACATAATAATTTTTCAAATACAAATTGTTCTGAATAGAATCCATCTGTCTGTTTATCCTTACTATATCTAGATTCCACTTGCATTCTAGTACACCAATCTAAGTTTATTTCATTTTTCTTTAATTCATTCTGAGATTTTAAATTATTTTCATTATCTAACAATTCTGCGTATCTAATAACTGCTTGTTTTGAAGTCAAAGTTGGTTGAGGAAAAGCTTCCACTGGAGACACCCATCTTGGAATTTTAGAATATATCAGTAGACCAATCTTTTCCCACATTGTCAGTAATGATCTTCTTACCATATTATTTTTATGTCCAAAAGCTTTCCCATACCATAAAAAGGAGTGCCATCCCAGTTTTAAATCATGTCCTTTCTAGAGCCAGAAGCTTATGATCTTCAAGTAGAAGCCATTATTTCATATTTTTCATAATAATTTTCGTTTTCTGATAATTTATTTTCATTCCTACCTTTTTCATATTCATTAATCAGATTCATCAATTGTTGTACAGAATCCATTGGGTCTTCTAAGATAAATACTAAATCATCAGCAAAGGTCTGTAGTTTATATTTATTTCCTCTTATTGATGTCCCTTTAATAAGGGAGTCTTTTCTAATAGCTCTTGTCAGAACTTCCAAATTCAGTCTAAACAACAATGGAGATATTGGACAACTTTGTCCTGTCCCTTTTTCAATCCACATATTATCAGTCAATTCATTGTTTACTACTACTTTCGCTTTCTGCTTTGTGTATATAGCTTCAATCGCCCTTATGAAATTAATCCCAAAATCCATTATCTTCATCTCTTGAATAATAAATTCCCAGCTGATATAGTCAAATGCTTTATCAGTGTCCAAAAATATCAAAGCCATCTGCTTCTCTGGATGAGTTTCATAATATTCTAAGATATTTAAAACTGTTCTCACATTATTCTTTAGTTGTCTCAGGTAGGAAACCTGCCTGGTCCTGATGTATAAAATCTATTAGAACTTTTTTCAACCTTGCAGTCAGAATAGTTGCAAATATTTTGTAATCACAATTCAGCAAAGAAATAGGTCTGTAGGGTTTTTTTTACTCTTTAGGATCTGTCTCTTCTTTATGAATCAACTAGCCTGATACCCATGCTTCATTACAGTATTTAAGTTTCATAAATCCAGTTATAATACCTCTTGTCCGCCACCCTGAGCCCACGCTGGAAGGGCAGGATATAAATCAAATAAATAAATAAATGATGTGAAGTCTGAAATGTGACATTTGTTGTAGGAATTCTAATGGAGAAGTTTGTAGTGTAAGAAATGAAGTGAGACATACATACTTCCCCCGCCCCCTCTACTGAAGGACCTCTCTGTAGACCACATTGGTGGTTCTGCCCTCAGGTGCTAGGATCACCAGGCTGCTTGGTAAGCTCACTCTGAAGCAGGCAACAGAACTGTTCATTTAAGAAGCAGTCTTCCTGCCACCTTCCATGGAAGTGATGGCCTTTCTACTTGTGTTCCTGGATTGTTTTGCTCATAGAGAGACTGTGTTGTTCTGAACACCTCAGAGTGATCTCACTGTTACTTGGCCTGCGCAGCTCAGTGCCTTGTAGGAGTACTATTTGCAAATGTCTTTGCCACATTCCTAAGTTGCCTCCTCCTTGTGGCGTTGTTGTATCTGGCTCAACGTTTTCCAGGAGGTTTCTTGGGGGGCAGTAAGAGGTGAGAGGTGTGAGGGGGAGTTGGTGTGAGGGAGTGGTGATTCAGTGGGCATTTCTTCAGGTTCATGGAGGAGGCACGCATCAAAATGGGTCCTAGAAAGGTCCTTTACTATCTCCCCATGAACATTAATTAACTCAATTGCCATGCTGGCTTTTTTGAAAAATATCTATTCAGGAGTCTTGAACTGCTGATTTTTGTAATTGTCCTCAACTGTCTGCAGTATCTTCTGTGTTTTTACCTCAGAACATTGAGATCCACAGCTGAGCAATCAGAGGGAGGTGGGTGCAAGTAGGCAGGTTTTACTTCAGAACTCTGAACTACACAACTGACCAATAGGGGGTGGGGGTGGGCAAGGAGGCAGCAGCCTGCCAGGCACATGGAAAATAATTGGGGGAACACATTTTGTCCCTTTTTTACCCCCTTAGGGATCATGTTTCTCAGAAATCTTTTCATGGGGGGGGGTTTGACATCATGGTAGGAATGCACTCCCCTTATTTTGGGTTTCTTGGTGCAAGGGTTTGGCCTGGGCATTGAATTGGGGGGGGAGGGCATACCCCCCCTTTTTTTTACAAAAATGCTTCCCATTTATGTTACATTTTAGAACTGGGACATAACTACATATTCAAAAAAACATCTGAGCAATCAGATATTAAGCAAGTTCATATGAACCAATTTTCTAGAACCCACATTGTGAGAAGTTAAATAACCTAATAAAGGAAACCAGTTTTCTACAAATTTGGGGTATATTTCCATTGTAGGTGGGAGTGTGGCTAAGCTGGGCCAGCAGCACCACTAAGGTGATCCTGCTGAGGCAGCATCTCTGATGGATTAAAGTACCCTAGTGCTGCTTCTACACCTGACAGACATCCAACTGTCTGGTATTGGGGGGGATTATGTTTAAAGGTATCAGGGATGCTAGGCCAGCACCAGGGCTAAGGCAATCCTGCTGAGCAAACCTCCCTGGCAGCTGGAAGCATCCCACCTCCTCTCCTACACCTGACAGGCAGCTACCTGTCCAGTGTAGGATGGGGAGGGGGGAGGAGTATTAGAAGCCACTGTGGAGGTGGGGCTGGCAGAATCACTAAGGCATTACTGCTGGGGTGGGCTCCCTCACGGCTTTAAACCTTCTGCAACCACTGCTGCACTCAACAGACAACCACCTGTTAGGTGTAGGAGGTGGGGCGGAATGTGTTGGAAGCCATCAGAGAGGCTGGGCTAGCAGCATTACTGCACCTCACAGGTGATTGTTGGCCATTCCTGATTTCCTCAACTGTCATGAGCTCTGTGCAGTCTCCTGTAACTTGTTTTTGTTTTTTTTTTACCTCAGAACACTGAGCTCTGTAGCTGACCAATCAGAACGGGGGTGCAAGGATCCAGCAGCATGGCAGCCACATAGGACTCAATGGAGAGAGCACATTTTACCCCTTTTGACCCCCTTAAGGGTCGAATTTCTAAAAATCCCTTCTTAGTGACTATCTACACCATGGTAGGAGTGCTCTCCCAAATTTCATGTTTCTACGTCCAGCGGTTTGGCCTGGGCATTGATTTTATGGTGAGGGGACTTTCTTTTATATATATAGATTATATAGTTGCTTTAGTTGAAGATTCCGGTAATCCCGGTAATTTACATTCTGTTTCTTAATGGCCTCTGGAATTTCCATCATTTTTATTGGATCATTCAACATTTTTCTGCTTTCTTCTGATAGTGTGGGTACGTCCTGTTCACATAAATACTGTTTCTGGATTTCCTAGGAAATTTCCTCTCTTTTATATAGTTGCGTATAAAAATCTTGAATCATTTCCTTTAAACCATTCTTAGAAAATTCTTCTTGGATCATCTTTTTCTCTTTCTGTTTTCTTAATTTATAAGCCAACCATCTTCCCGGTTTACTGGCATTTTCAAAATAATCCTGTTTAGCAAATCTAACATTTTTTGCCATTTCTTCCAATAAGAGTAGGTTAAGATGATGCTGGAGTACTTTAATCTTCAGCTTCAAATTCTCATTCGAAGGATTGCGATAGAAGACGCTAAGTTGGCGAAAGCTCCTGGTCCAGATGGATTTACCGCAAAATTCTATAAAAAATTAAAAGAGGAGTTTACTCCAATCTTGGAACTTTTAGCAAATGAAATACAGGTGACCAAAGCAATACCAGAGATGTGGAAAGTGGCCAATATATCACTTATTCCAAAAGAAGGACAAGACTTAACAGATGTCAAAAACTACAGACCAATTTCTTTATTCAATAATGCCTATAAGTTGTTTGCCAAAATAATTTCAGAGAGACTGAAGAATTATTTGAAAGAGGTCATAACGAAAGAACAGGCCGGTTTTTATCAAATAGACAAATTAGAGACAATTTAAAGATGGTGTTAGATGCTATTGAATACTACGAAAAACATCCAGAAAAAGAGGTTGCTTTTCTATTTGTGGATGCCGAAAAAGCCTTTGACAATCTAAATTGGGACTTTATGTTTCAAGTGATTGAAAGAATGGACATCGGACAGCCTTTTAAAAATGTGATTAGGGCAATATATTCTGAACAGAATGCATCGTTGAATGTAAACAAAGAGATGACAGAACATTTTAAGGTTCAAAAAGGGAGCAGGCAAGGGTGTCCACTATCCCCCTTATTATTTATTTGGATTTTGGAAGTTTTGCTGGGGAGGGTAAGACAAGATAAGGACTTACAACTGGAGGTTTTACGTACAAGTATAGGGCATTTGTGGATGATGTCATGTTTTTGATTGAAGATCCAATAATCAATTTACCGTTGTTGATGGAAAAGATTAAAGAATTTGGAGATTTGGCTGGATTTTATGTGAATAAGAATAAAACAAAGGTGCTTTGCAAGAACATGACAAATGAAAAACAACTGAAATTGCAAGAAAAAATTTAGTGTGAAGTGGTGAAAAAAAACAAAATATCTAGGAATTGAGCTTACAATGAAAAACATAGATCTTTTTAAGAACAATTATGAAAAGATTTGGTGCAAAATTCAATAGGATATAAAAAAGTGGGATACTTTGAATCTGTCACTACCTCGTTTGATGTTCTTATTTCAGACGATTCCAATTGTAAAAGACTGTAAAGTACTGAATTGATGGCAGAAGGAGATTTCAAAATTTGTTTGGTTGGGAAGGAAACCGAGGATCAAAATGAAGATTCTATGTGACGCAAAGGAAAGGGGAGGATTTCAACTGTGTCTGTCTTGGCTTGAACAATGGCTTGGTGTGTCTGTCTTGGCTTGAACAATGGATTAATTTGGACAATAGGAAAATGTTAGCATTGGAAGGTTATGACCGTAAGTTTGGATGGCACGCCTATTTATGATATGAGAAATCTAAAGTGGACAATTTTTTTAAACACCACTTCATAAGAAGATCATTGTTTATGACTTGGATGAGATATAAAAGATTTTTTTTTGGAAGCAAGACCATTATGGATAGTTCCAGCAGAGGTAATTAAACCACTTTCAAGGCACAACGGAGAAGATTGGATACCTTACAGAGACATTTTGAAGGTAGAGGGAAGCAGTTTCGTGATGAGAGCTAGGGAGGAGCTAGAATTTGAATATGACTGGTTAAATTATAGACAGATTTATGACTTATTTAAGGTGGACAAAATGAGGTATGGTTTCAGGAAGGAAAATAATGAAATTGAAACTGTATGGGCAGAAAAAGGTAAAAAAGTTATTTCAAAAATTTATAAGGTTTTATTAAAATGGTATACAGAGGATGAGACTGTAAAAGAACAGATGGTGAAATGGGCCATAAATATAGAGAAACAGATATGTCATCATGGGAGTGTCTGTAGAAAAAGTCAATTAAAATTTCAACGTGTTAATGTAAAAGAAAATTGTTATAAAATGATGTATAGATGGTATATGACACCAAAAAAAATTGCTAATATGAATGAGAACATGTCTAACAAATGTTGGAAGTGTAAAAAAAAGGAAGGCTCATTTTATCATATGTGGTGGACTTGTGATAAAGCGGCAGCTTATTGGACAGAGATCCATAATGAAATTCAGAAGATCCTGAAGTGTACCTTGAAAAAAGAACCAGAAATGTTACTTTTAGGTCTTAAAATGGAAGAATTTAATGTGACACTGTTATGGTATTTGATTACAACCGCAAGAATGACATTTGCTCAATTTTGGAAGCAAGAAAAGATACCGGAAAAATGGGACTGGATAAAGAAGATGCTTTTTAAGGTAGAAATGGATAAATTGACAAAGAAGCTTAACAGTAAAGAAGATGAAAAATTTTTAGTGGATTGGAAAGACTTTAAAGACTATTTAGAGCTGAACTGGGATGTAAAAAACAAGTTACTCTGGTTTGATAACTATTAAGATTAGAAACCTTGAAAGTAATGAATAGTAGTTAAAATGTTACCTAAGAAGGAGACAGGGAAAATGAATATGTTAGAAATGAAGAAACGAATATTGGATAAGTTTTTATTGTTAGTGAATATTGATTGAAATGATAGCAGGGGTGGAGCATCGCTGGAAGCCAGGTAGGGGGAAGGGAGGGAATATTAGAAAAGGATGTATCAAAAATATTTGGAAATATGGAACATGTTAATATATCCTATTAATAAAGTTCTTTTTTTAAAAAAAATTCTCATTCAAAGGATCCAGCTCTAATTCTTTCTCTTTCTTCTGAATAGCATCCAGTATATCTTGGAATGTTGTCATTATTTCTCTTTTCTTTCCTGCTGCAAACCTAATTGCCAGTCCTCTAAACACAGCTTTGTTTGCATCCCAAACTATCTTCATCAATGTTTCTCCATTCATATTTTTGTTGAAAAAAGTCTTCATTTCATTTCTAGCCATCTCTAAAAATTGTCCATTTAAAAGTATTGGTGTATTCAACCTTCAGCTAAATTTTTTTGGATTGTCTTTAATCCTCAGCAATAGTGGGTTGTGATCTGCAAAGGTTTGTGGCATAATATCAATATCTTCAACTTCCTGAAATAGATTTGATGTAATTCAACATGTATAAGTTCTGGACCAAGATTTATGTCTATCAGAGGCCGAGGACAGACTGGCAATTTGCCCCGGGATGGGACCCGGGCTGACAACGATTCAATACCGAAGTAAATGGAATGTTCACACAGGAACATCTGCCTGGCGTCCCCCACCCGTAGCCTACCGGTGCTCTTGCGCTTCACTGCCGGATTTAAAAAACACCTGATAAAAGCCTTCGCAAATCTTGAAAGCCTGCGTTCGTCACGCGTTTCTCCACTTCCGGGGAGTCTGAACGCGCAGCCGAAAAGCCGGGAGCAACCCGCATTGGGCATGAGGCAGCAGCGGTGTGATTGGCTGCGCTCCGCTCCACTGCCCAATGCGGTGCCGGCGTTGCAGGGCAAAAAAAAAAAAATCGGCAAAATGCGCTTATGCGCATGAGCGCTCATGCGCTCATGCGCACACACACCCACAGCCGAATTAATGGGGAAACGGCGAATACAGCAAGCCTCCGGCGCAGCAGTCTGAACGCTCCCGCGCGCCTCCGTCCTGTATCTTCCGGCAGCGGCCCCTGCTGTGTGGACAGGAAAACCCGGTATTGTTTAATCCGGTTTTTTTTTGCCGCGACTGGCTACCGGGGCAAATTGCCAGTCTGTCCTGGGCCAGAATAAAAAGTATAGTATTTTCCAGTTGGATTTCTAGATTTCCAAATGTCAATCAGTTTGTATTCTTCAGTGAATTCTAAAAAAAAAAAGATCTTGGAAGTAAGCCTTTAGAAGATGTAATCTGCTTAACAGTTTTCCTGTCTAGGTCTTGATCAAAAACAGAATTAAAGTCTCCGACCATACACATATCTATGTAATCATATTTTGTTATAGTTTCCTTCACCATTTCAAAAAATTTCTCCCACAATTCAGTTTTTTCATGGAGATCAGTGGGCTGCATTGGTTGGGGGAAGGCAGGAAATTTCCTTTCTGTCACTGGAAAATTTAGTCTCAGTCCAATCCAGCACCTGTACAAGTGCTGTAGTCTATTATTTAAGAGTTTAGTATTATTTCTAGAGTAGCAGTAAAGCCCGTTGTGGAAGCAATACAACGAGCTCTAGAAAGATGTGATGTGTAAAGAGTGCAGTGGCTGGAAGTAGGTTAAGTACATATTAGCAATATGCAGTAGAAAGGCAGAAACATGGAAGTAAAGTCTCACATACCTGATGTTACACAATAAGTGGTATCCAAGGCCGCACAATGTGGGGCAGAAAATGCAGGGCAGAGGGGTCTGTGGAGTAATTTCTGCAACTGGGCAGTACACAAAGGCAGTTTATGTTGGTTATCCCTGTCACTCAATGTGATCGTGGTCCCAGCGTTGATCCTGTTATAGAAGAGGTCTCAAGGAAAGTTGGGTGGAAAGAGTGGTTGTAAGGAAAGTGTCAGAAGGTTATGTTGGCGTGATGTAGAGGAGTATGAGCAGAAGAGTGTCGTGAAACCCTTATAGTTTTCATTGTGAAAAGGCATTTGTTTTGTAGCAATGTGGCAAACAAAGGTGTGCATTGTTGTGGAGTATCTAAATGCATGGGTAGACACATAAACTGTAAGTAGTTTGCTGTTTGGTTAAAGGAGTTGTGCTGTTTTGAGCCGTATTGTATAAAAGAGGTGTCACATATGGAAGTGAGGAAACATTTTTTAAAATGAAGATCAGTGGTTGGCAGAGCCAGATGTAATAAGAGTGATTGAGAGGTCATGAGGACAGCAGGTGAATATCGTGTATAATCATAGTGGGTTTTGGAAAGTAAGCGGAGAAGTTTCTAGCATGGGGCATGTCACATGCAACATGAATTGCATAAACAGAGTTTGCAGGGTTAGTCCAATGTTCTGTGTCTGTGTGCTAGGAGTGAGTGATCATCAGTGATGTCACCTAAGGCAGAATGGAATGCTGGAGATTGTCATGATGAGTGCGGAGAGGCATATATTTCACTGTGCTGTGATCATTCTCTGTGGCATTCTGATGAGTGGTTTTTTCTTGTCAAGGAGCTTGATGATACAGTCATGCTGGGTGAGACACTGTCTTCAGTGGGGTGGAAGTATGGGTTGAATGAGGAAGAGCAGGTGACTGATGTCAGATGATTGGAGGTCAGACTGTGTTGTAGGCTGTCTTCGGCATTCTGTCTGTGTTGTGAGGCTTGTATACAGCTTGCAGTTTGCACAGCTGCCACAGGCATATGTTGCATTTGTGGTTTTTTCCTCTCAATGTTCTTCAGGAGTGAGTTTGGTATTTTGCATGGTGGATTGGCATGATGTGGAATCATTGATGCTCTATTCTGTAAGCATAAGAAGGGCAGTTTCCAGCAGCAATGAGGCTGGTGTTGGTTAGTTTGTAGTGGTCCCCTGTGAGGTTTGAAGTGAAAGTTGTTTCTCATGGCAGAGAAATGTGTCTGAGGCATGTTTGCCAGTAACACTGGTTAGGACTGGATGGTTTCAGGGAAAGAGGGAAAGATGTAGCCGTAGTGTCTGGAGAAATTGGTCAGCAGTCCACATACTGGTCTCCCTTGAGATAAATCAGTGAGCATATGGTTGACTAAAATGGTTGACTCTATATCAAGATTTCAGTAAAGCATTTGACAAAGTTTCTCATGATATCCTTGAGGATAAGCTGGTTAAGTGTGGGCTGGATGGTGCAACCGTTGGATGGATTCATGGTTGGTTGAAAAACCATACCCAACGAGTGCTCATAAATGGCTCTGCGTCTACATGGAGGGAAGTCTCGAGTGGAGTGCCACAGGGCTCGGTCCTGGGCCCGGTGTTGTTCAATGTTTTTATAAATGACCTGGAGGAAGACATAGAAGGGATGCTTATCAAATTTGCAGATGACACAAAGCTGGATGGGACTGATAATTCTGAAGAAGACAGAGTCAGAATTCAAAATGATCTAGATAGGCTGGAACAGTGGGCTGAGGCAAATAAAATGAATTTCAATAGAGATAAATGCAAAGTCCTACACTAGGCACAAAAAACCAAAGGCACAGATATAGAATGGGAGGGACTTGGCTTGACAGCAGCACATGTGAAAGGGATCTAGGTGTTCTGGTTGATCACAAGCTCAACATGAGCCTGCAGTGTGATGTGGCTGTGAAGAAAGCTAATGCAATCTTAGGATGCATTAACAGAAGCATTATGTCCGGATCATGGGAGGTGGTAGTTCTGCTCTGTTCTGCTATGGTCAGGCCTCACCTGGAGTACTGTGTCCAGTTTTGGGCACCACACTTTAGGAAGGATGTTGACAAGCTTGAGCGTGTCCAGAAGAGGGCAACCAGGATAGTGAGAGGGTTTAAATCCAAGTCTTATGAGGAAAGGCTGAAAGAATTGGGTATGTTTAGCCTGGGAAAGAGAAGACTTAGAGGGGACATGATTGCAGTCTTCAAGTATGTGAAGGGCTGTCACGTAAAAGATGGAGCAGATCTATTCTCTCTTGCTCTGGATTGCAAGACTAGATCTAATGGGTGGAAATTACGAGGGAGTCAATACCAGCTAGATATCAGGAGAAACTTCCTAACTGTAAGAATGTTTGAGCAGTGGAACAGTATGCCTCAGGAGATGGTGGATGCTCCTTCCCTGGATGTTTTCAAGTGGAGGCTGGACGACCATCTTTTGGGTATTTTGTAGGTATATAGGGCTATCTTTTGGCTATGCTCCAGCAGAGTGCAGGGGGTTGGACTAGATGACCTGTAAGGTACCTTCCAACTCTAACATTCTATGATTCTATTGCTTACAGAGCCTGAAAGGTATTTTAAGAGGTGTGTGGTATAATGATGACTGCAGGATCTCCTTGTAGACCATGTTTTTGGTGAAGAGTCTGTCAGAGTCTGGTAGTTTTCCCTGTTGGGACCCATCAATGACATGCACTCTGAGGTCTTGGAAGTGATACAACCTTGAGAAAGCAATGTACAGTTGGCCATGTGCAAAAATGGGGTTTGCAAGTAAACACCCATCTTTTCCAGAGTTTGGCCCTGTGATTGTTAATGGTCATGGCAAAGGCGAGCTTAATAGGGAACTGCCATCTTCGTAACATAAACGAAGAGGCATTCCTGATGGAGTGAGTGAATTTAGAAACTTGATTGGGTAGTACTGGTCATCATTGGAGCACTATTGGGAACTATGGAATTGGAACTTAAGTAAGTTGTTGTGATACCCTGAAGTAGGCTATGAACACTGTCACTGAACAGTTCAACATCAGAGTTGGTTGAACAGAGAATAGCCCTTTTTGCAAAATCTGGGGAATCTGAGGCTTCCAAGGTGTCTCCAAAGATTTCTGTAGATATGTTTCTATGATGCAGTATATGTTGTGGAATCTCAACGAAGTCTGTTCCCAGGCCATGAGTTGTGTCATAGTCCCTGAAAAGTACTGGGTTAGATGCATGGAGAGACGGACTACAACATGCTAAACAAGACTCATTTATTTGGTACAACACAAGAACAACAACTGGCCATTGGCAGCCGGCTATATACACCCACCCCAGACACACGTACAGTCCTATTGGAGGGTATGAATCTCCCACCAAAGTCCCTATTGGTGGACTAAAAGGTGGACTAGGATCCTTGGCCCCTATTGTGTTAGGAGCCAAGCTAGGGGTCTCTGCATGTAGACCTCTAGTGGTGGTCCATGGACACGACACTCTCACAAGGAACGTCAGGGTGCCAGAATGGGGTTATGACACATGCCCCTTCAATACTGACAATACTGTGAGGGTCTGCGTTTGGCACCTGGTCAGAGCTGCTGCTGATTTCTTCTGACCAATTCTCTAAGCAAATTTATAAATGTCTCTTCAGGGTAATTGTTTTATTTCTTGGTCAGGGATATTTACAAGGACCACTGCTAAGTGCATTTACAAAGGAATAGATAGGCACCACAGCTTGCTAACATTAAAACTGAACAAGCTTTATTTACAAATAACACAACAGGGGGATGGAAGTTGTACAAAGGATAGTTTGTTTCCTTCGAGGCTTTAACTCTTTCCCTTATGTTGACTTAGGTTGTATATTAATTACTTTCAGTTCCGTACCTAGATGTTCCTCCAGTTCACAAAACACACCTCAGATCTCACTCTCCAGTCATTCCTTTAATGGTTAACTTTTGGCTGGCCCTTTGAGCCTAACTGGTCCCCTAACCAGCCCTTCAGACCCTCTAGCCTTTGTTCAACCACTTTATAAGTTCCTGTGGAGTAGTGACGTTGGTGTCTGTGACCACTCAGGTCTTAAACTTTTATTCACCTCAGTATATTCGAAGAATCAATGCTGATTGCTCTCAAGCCCCACTTCTCTACATAAACTGTTCACAGGCTGTTTCCACAGAGCTACAGAGATCTGACTTCTTCAGTTCGCTGACAGACTTCTTCTCAGCTCTCTGTCACACACCGAACTCCTTTGCAGCTTCTCTCAACTGCCAATTCCAAATGGAACCTTTTGTCTGTTATATGTCAATCACTGAGGGTTCCAAGCTAATGGCCCCCCCTCACTTAGTCATGTGACTCAGCAGTGTTCTATGTTTACTTTCTGCTATCCCAGATCTTTAAGTCCGTCACAGGGGTCATCCTGGATCAGCGCTGGTCCATCTGCCTGAGTGCTTGGTGGTGTCAGTGGTAACTCTTCCTCTGGCTCTGGCATGGTGGGTGGCACGGCTTCTCATGACGTCTCGATAGAAGGAGGCGGCTGCTCCCTCTCTCCTGCTGTGGGGATTGCACTGTCTAGCTCCTCTGGCCACCCTGGACCCTCGTCTCCCAGCGGAAGTTGGCACCATCTTAGCTGGTCCACATGCTTCCTTAGGAGCTGGCCGTCCTCTGTGGACACCTCGTAGGAAACCGGACCTATTGGTCGGATGACCCTTCCTGCTAGCCACAGGGGCCCCTTCCAGAAGTTCCTAATGAAGATGAGGTCTTCTGGAAAGAACCCATGGGGAGCTTCCTTTTGCTCGGTCAACTTCCGCGACTCCAGTGCCCTGTCAGGATGTAGCCAGTCCAACAGAATGGTGGGCTGCCAATCCATCAGGAGCTCGGCTGGATAGTAGCTGATGGGAGTTGTCTGTTGAGTCAGGAGGAAACAGGCCAACCAGAATTCCCAGTTCCCATCCGTGATCCAGCAGAGGACTTCTTTGGCTGTCTTCACCATTTGCTCCGCCTCCGTTGGTGGCCGGGTGGAAAGGAGCGGACCTTACGTGCTGGATTAGGTTTCTCTAGAGGAACTCCAGGAACTCTTCCAATGTGAAAGCCGTCCCGTTGTCGGAGACAATGGTGTCTGGCAATCCATGACTCGCAAATATCCGGTGCAGAGTGCGGATGATGGCTTTCGTGGACATTGTGAAGACGGGGCTGATCTCCAACCATTTGGAGTATGAGTCCACAGTGACTAGGAAGAGCAGCCCTTGGAAGGGGCCAACAAAGTCAATATGCAGCTGGGACCATGGCTTGTGTGTTAACTCCCAGAACTGGGTAGGAGCACTAGGCGGATTCAGGTGCACCACCTGACAGGCTTAGCATCTCTGCACCCAGGCTTCAACATCTCTGTCAATGCCTGGCCACCAGATGTAACTTCTGGCCAGGGCCTTCATTCAGACAATTCCCGAGTGGGCCTTGTGTAATGCAGTGAGGATGTGGTGTCACAGGGCTTGCCATCTGGAAGTGTGTGGCCCAAAGCAGCACCCACTCTGTACGGAGAAGCATCACAGGCGAGCACCACCAGCAGGGATTCATCAAAATGTGTCAGCATGTTGTTGGGGATCAGGAGTGCCTTGACCCCCAGAATGCTGTGGCCTCACGGGGGGCAGGACCATGGCACTTGCTTGTCCAGCAAGTGATGCAGTGGCTCCGCGACCACTGCCTTGTGCAGGAGGAAGGTGTGGTAAAATTTGAGGAGGCCGAGGAATGCCTGAGGTTCGGCCTTTGATGAGGGCGGAGGGGCCTCCACGATCATCTTGACCTTGCCTCTCGCTGGGTGTAAGCCATCCACATTGACCATGAAACCCAAAAGTTCACCTCAGGAACTCCGAGAAGGCATTTCTCCCTCTTCACCTTGAGCCTGGCCTTGTTGAAATGGCGGGGGACGGTGCGGAGACGGGCGGCGAAGTCCTCCAAGGTGGCCGCGGCAATCAGGACGTCATCGAAAACTGGTGTCACTCCAGGGATCCATTTTAAGAGAGAGTCCATTAGGTGCTGGAAGATCCCTGGGGCCACACTTACTCCAAATTGTAATCACTTCACCCTGAACACCCTCCAGTTCATGACTATCATCTGGGCGGCGGCCATGGCCTCATCTACTGGTAATTGTTGGTATGCCTGGGCCAGGTCCAACTTGCCAAATATCTTTGCCCCCACTAACGTGGCCAACACGTGGCTTACTAACGGGACCAGATATGCATGGTTCTGTAGCGCTTTATTAAGGGTACATTTATAATCTGCGCAGATGCGGATATCTCCATTTGGCTTTACAGGAGTGACAATGGGGGGGTCTCCCATGCTGCATGGGAGACTGGTTCGAGGACCCCCTGTGCCACTAGGCAGTCCAGTTCCGCATCGATTTTTGGCCACAGAGTGAACAGGGCACTGTGAAATCTCATGCGGATGGGGGCCACGTCGATCTGTAGGCACACGAGGGGGGCCTTGTAACAACCCAAAGCCCCATCAAAAATTGCTGGAAATTCGCCACACATATCACTAAAGTCCCATGAGGTACAGTGCTTTACTGCCCCTATAGTGATCCCCAACGACTCAAACCACACTCGCCCCAGGAGGCTAACCAGATTCCCTTCTACAATGTTTAGGTCCAGGTACCCACTGAAATCCCAGTACCGCACCCAGAAAGCCACTACACCCCGAATCAGGACCTGGTTTCTTTGGGAGTCCACCAGGTTGACATGTGATCGTTGCAAGCGGGGGGGCCCATTAGGACACAGACTTTTAAGCATTTCCACCAAGATGATGGACGTGGCCGACCCCGAGTCAACTTCCATGGGGCAGAGGGACCCTTCTATCTCAACCTTAACCTGGATTTGGGGGCGCCGCCTGGCTGGGGGGCATAGTACCTGGACCAATGGCTGGCTCATGAGAAGGTAGAGTTCGTCCATAAATATGTCAGCCTCATAGTGCGCGGTAGCTCGATGGCGTTGAGGCGGCGGTGAATTTGGGGACCTGGCCCCCTTGGATCGGCATGTGCATGCAATGTGGCCCAAGCATTTGCAGCTCCTGCACATTGCATCCCGGCAGCAGCATGTCTTCCTCTCGTGTGGGCTTCCACAGCTGGCACAATCCAGTCTTGCAGAATCCTTGACTCTGGTGAACTGTGGCGGCGGCGTGGAATCCCTTCTCCGTGGGGCCTGTTGGGTCTGGTGGACCTCCTCGCTGTTGGTGTTGCCTACTCTGGTACCGACCTGATGGGTGGAGGCAGCTAATGGGTGTGATCTCTCCCATGCGGTGGCCATGGAGAGTGTGGAAGAAAGGATGCATTTCTCTGTCTTCATGATCCGGCGTTGGAGCTTCTTCTCACGGAGACTGAAGACGAAGCAGTCTTGGAGTGCAATGTCCAACTGTATCCCAAACACACACTCAGAGGTGAGGCAGCAAAGTTCTGCCACAAAGTCAGTGGCCACCTCCCGGGCCTGTTGGTTCCATTGGTGGAAAGCCACATGGTGCGCTATCTCTGATGGCCGCAGAATGAAATGGTCTTGCAGCACCTTCACAATCTCCTCAAATGTAGCTGCATCTAGCATCTTTGGGGCCAGCAGATGTTGAGCCAGATCTACAATGGAGGGGCCACATGACCAAAGGAGGAGCCCTTTCTTTCTGTCTTCATCTGTCACCTGGTAGAAGATCAGGATGGACTTGAGCCTGGTGACCCATGCTCCCCATTGATGTGGATGGGCCTGGTCAAATGGAGGAACCAGCCCAGTTCCCAGAGTGACTGCCATTGTGCTGATCAGTGGAGGCAAAGGAGCGGCTTGCACATCGTCGTTGCTCATCTGTGGAGGTGCCAGCAGCGCTGGGTCTCCTGCATTGCCTTGTCAGCTCGGCTCGCTCAGTGGGATCCCATCCTCATTGCCAATGAAAAGTACTGGGTTCAATGCATGCAGAGGCGGACTACAACATACTGAACAAGACTCGTTTATTTGGTACAACACAAGAACTGGCTGTTGGCGGCCTGCTATATACACCCACCCCAGACACACCTACAGTCCTATTGGAGGGCTTGAATCTCCCACCAAAGTCCCTATTGGTGGACTAAAAGGTGGATTAGGATCTTTGGCCCGTATTGTGTTAGGAGCCAAGCTAGGGGACTTTGCACGTAGACCTCTAGTGGCAGTCCACGGACACAACGGTCCCCATTTCCAAGAAGCAGAAGCCACTCACTGAAAAATGGATCTGTTGATCGGACATTATTGGTTAGTATTAGGACTTGAAATTCATCCCACAGAGGGTGGTATTTGATGCTAGCCTCTATAGTCTGCACTCTGTCTCCATGCCTGACTACTGGTAGTGTTTGTTGGAAGTCACCTCCAAGTATTATTAGTTTTCCTCCAAAAGGCCACTGGTTGTTCACGATGTCTTGAAGAATGCAGTCAACAGCTGTTAAAGCCACAGAAGGAGCCATTGTGGCCTCATCCCAAATAATGGCTTTTGCTGTGCGGATGATTGCAGCTTCGGGAGAGTTCAGCTTTAGATTGGAAGTTGTAGTTTCAGTTAGAGGTAGAGTTATTTTGAATAGATTATAATATGTCTTTCCTCCACAAAAAAAGGTTAGCAGCAATGCCAGTAAATGCTATAGGCAAAATAGCATCTTTCTGTCATGAGATGGTTGTCATGATGGTCTTGTAAAAGTATGTTTTGCCAGCACCCCCAGGTCCATCCAGGAAGAAGCATCTGCTGGAAAGGTCATTGTTCTCGGCTGCAGCAATAAGAATATTGTAGGCCAATCTCTGCTGTTCATTCAAAGACTCTGGCAAGTATTCAGTACTGTCAGGACATGCTGTGAACAGATATTTAGTAGATGGGTAGAAGGCAGCCGCTTTAGGGAGTCTATACATTTCACAGGACATGTTGTGTACTCGCAGAGTGCTCTCAATGTCCCTCAGAGTCCAGAGCAAGCATTGGTCATAATCATCAGAGTGGCCATCTTTATGGTGGTGTGCAAAGTCTTCCCATAGGTGAATCTTAAATGTATGGAATAGATCAAGTGCATTTGATGGTGAAGCAAAGATGAGAATGTAGGCAAAGAGGTCTCTCATCTGCTTAGGCATGCTGCAAACAACTGCTTCCTCCAATGTTCTCAGCCATCTGTCATCATCACTGATTAAGCCCTTATACTGAGCTGCATCATGGAAGGTCTGGAAGCATATGCCATCGACAGTGCATAGGTCCTTATAACTGGTAGCTCCAGGTGTGTGTCTAAGGAGCGGTTGCAAGCAATATCACTCAGGATCAGAGGCTAGGTTGACAGAGTACATTCTTCCAATCACATTCTGTTTGTGATTCTTTCGGGGCAGCCATTCTCTGGTAAGTCTGTGGAATATGTACTGTTTTGGGATGTCTATGTACAGAATGTCTTGGGAGGACTCATTGTTTTGGTTTAGTTTGAACCAAGCTGTGTGCATTGTGTCTCTCTGAGCTGTCTCCGCAATGGTTTCAGTATGGTTCTCTAAGTCTGCACTGTTGAAGACTACAGTATGGTGACCTGGCAGATGAACTGGTAGTTGAATAATGCAGTGGGAGTGATGATGCATGTCATATCCAAGGATGCGCCACATAGCCCCTGGTGCACTAACATACCTTGAATCCACATGCTGTTGAATCTCATCATAGTTTCTATTCAGCTCTGTCAGGTTGACATTTGCACAGTCATGTCCTTTGTAAATGTACTTAATTAGGTACTTGACACTCTGGAGAGAAGCACAAACCTCCACATTTATATGGCAGCTGTATTTTAAAAGGAGGTATGTGTGGTATGGCACAATCCATCTGTTGTCAATGGAGTGTCCTGTTGGGGTGGTAGTAGTTCCAGATGTCCGATGGCAGTAGATGGGATAACCCCCTTATTTGGCTATAGTTGACGTTTGGTAACTTTTTGGATAGTCTTTTGTGCATTTCTTATCTTTCATACATTGGGAGTTGGGATGTATTTTCCCACATGGGCCATGAACCATGTGCTTAAGGACGGCTGCATGCAGAACTGGATGTAATTCCCGATCTGGAAGCTCTGCATAAACAATCTTGTCAATGTGCTCTGCTGTCTCCAGTTTGTCTTCCTTTTTCAATATGAGTAATATGTAAGCATGAGGAAGTCCCCTTTTCTGGAATTCAGTCATATGAACATGTGCAACTGTGACTCCAAAAATATGTTTCTGGTAATGTCTTCCATCATGGCTCTGAGTTTTAGGTGGAAAATGCGAGCTACCAAACCTGGTTGGTGTTGGGGGGGTTGGCCCTGTAAGTTTTCTGTGATTTCTGGCCATTTTGGATTGCAAGTCATGGTGACGAAAAGATCTGGCTTGCTATATTCTCAAACAATAGCCATGGCATCCTGGTAGTTCTGCATCATATTCCATGGACTGCCTGGAAATGAAGATGGCAGGATGAGTGCTTTGCCTGGCAGTGTTTCAAAACTGTCTTCAGTGTTCTGCAGATGGTCCATGAGGCCTTTGTATCTGTCCACACGAAGTAGAGTTTGGTTTTGTTGTATGTAATTTAATCTGTTTGATTCAACCTTGATATAGGCATCTACAACATATTGTTGTGTTAGTTTTCCTGCTGATAGCAATGGGTTGAATGCAGGTCTTGTTGCTAGATGGTATTGGTAGTACTGCATTTGAGTCACTCTTGATCGTGTGTTACTAGGCACAGAGTTGACAGCAAGCAGACTTCTTGGTCTTTTTTGCAATGGAATATCCATGCCCCAACTTTGATCCCCTTGTGGAAATAAGAGTGGATATACCAGGGGTTCCAAATTAGGGTCCAGGATGCTTATGCACTCTGTTTTTCTGATGTTAGTATTGGTCTGTGTACAGCAGTGAATCAGTAGATCCCGGTGGAGTGGTGGCTCACCATCTGCATTCTAGAAAATAATGGCCATTGCTGCATGGGGCATTGTATCTTCTAGGATTATTGTGACGGTCCTGAATTATTGCCATGGTCACTGTGGAAGGCTCTGCATTGTTGAGATGAACATCCCGAATGCTCTCCTGCTCAACCTCATACAGCATCTTGCGTGCTTCAGCAAAGGGGTTGTTATTTTCCATCCATGCACTCAGGGTCTGCAGAAGATGTGGATTTCATCCCTCATTTTCTGGAAGTTCCAGTCTTTGTGATGCTGCCTCATCAGAATCCAGAATGTACAGTTGTGTTTATTTCCTAGGTTCATCATTGTCAGGATGTAGTGCTCCAGCATGATGGTAGATGGATCCATTAATTCTGAAGCGGTAAGGACCGTATTCTGGTGGAGGCTTAATTTGAGCTCCCATTGAAGCAAATGCAAGATTTGCTGTTGATGGATCTGCTGTGTTGCATGAAGTTGTTGGACTAAACGTGGTGGCCACTCATGAGTTCCTCAATTAATGGAGTAGTGTGAATATCTTGGAGAGAAATACTGCCTTTGGAACAGCAGTTGGTGAACTTTCCATCCGGGGGCCTCTCACATGGGAAATGTAAGGCTGCACAGAAATCACATACCTGATCCATGGATGCACAGTAGTGTCATGTGATTGAGTGATCATCAGTAACGTCAACCATGGCTGTAGGCAATTCAGTTGTTTTTCTTGATTGGTGATCAGAGGCATACTGTTCTCAGCACTTTGGCAGTCTTTCTGAGCATTTTCAGGTGTCTTTTGCTGTCTTTGTAGGAGTCGTCTGTTGAACTTATACTGGGCATGACACTGTTGTCTTCCAGATTTAAGTGACGCCTCTATGCAGTCACTGGTATGTGATGTCAGTGCACATTGTTTCTGCTCAGAGTGTGCTGTGCATGGAAGCTGATGTCCCAGTGGGTATTCCAAGATCTCAGTGTGGCTCTGAGGCATGTTTTGTGGCACATGCTGCTGAAATTGCATTGTGCTTAAGAACTGAGTCTGTGGTGTTTGGTGTGGGATCTCTGTGTGGATTGCTGACATGTGGTCTGGGGCCTGCGACTGGCCTTGCAATGTGCTTGATGGCTGAATATGCATTGGTAGCTGTGAGTTTTCAGTGTTGCCTCTTTGCATGCTGCACTGGTCTTCCTGAAGGGATTGCAGTGTTTTTGAAGGCTCACTCTGTATTGGTAGCTGCGAGTGTTCAGTGTTGTCTGATGTCATGTTGCATTGTTCAGGCTGCAGAGATTGAATGGTGCTCAAAGGATGTCCTTGTTGTGGTTCTTCTGGCATGTTAGCATGGCTTCTTGACATCTTTTGCTTTGCATGCTTAGCTTTTTCATGTATAGACTTCTTGCATATAGATTCCCAAGCCGGAATAACAAGGCGGACACAAATGATGGGTTTAACTTTGGGCCACTTTATTAACTGACAACTTTACCTGGAATTAATGGCAAGGGCAACACAGTTTGCAGTATGGTCAAGGCCAGGTGTCAATGACCTCTCCCTTACCTAATGAAAAAGGGCGAGCCACCCCGCCCCAAGTGGAAGCCATCAGCAGTGGCTCATGCTCGGCCAGCTAGCCATTGCAGGACAACCCGTGGGCACATCCCCTGAGCCACTAGGCTCAAAGGGAGGACCCAACTGGGGCAGTCCCAAAGGCAGACTGTTTTCCCCGCCCCGTACCACAAGACACAAAGACTGTACTCACAGAACCCCTTCAACCCCAAATGCAGAAAGGGCCCGGGTAAGCCGGGCCCGCCATTTGCGGGGACGGGCGGGGACCAAGAGGCTGGCCAGCCGGAAGGGGGGGGCTAGCGCGTGGCGGGAAAAGTTGCGCCTCCCCCCCTTTTTTCGCCACCGGCTAAGGGAGGGTTAGTGGGGGTGGTCGCGGAGGGGAGGCGATAAAAAGGAAGGGAAGCCGCTCCCCCTCCCCACTCGACCACGAGGCAAGCCCGGTTTGCCCACCCATCCCTCCCTGATTGTTAGGGTGCTGGGGCGGGGGATTTGGACTTCGAGCGCAGGAAAGGGGGTGTTTCTGGGGTCTTTGCAGGTCATGGTATGGTTAGTGTTTACTTTTCGTTTTGTCACACAATTTGTCACAACTTTCGGCGGTAACAGCATGGGGCCGGATCCGTTGGCGGAATTCGGCCTGCGCGCCAATTCCGGAGTTGGGGACCCCTTAAGGGTCTTGGCGTGAGGGCTGAACGGAGTTGGCTAGCTCAAGGAATAACAGTGCTTGCCCACACAGCCAGAGGGCAGGGGAACTCACAAAGGGGCAAGCGTCCGTGTGAACTCCGATAACCTGCCCTCCTGCCTTCTCTACCCATGCCGGCTGGCTGGGTAACGGTCAACTCAGCTGGCATGCGGGCCAGCCGATAGGTCGGATCTGGTGGACCCATGCTGTGCCAATGCTCTACAGCTGTAACCAATAAAAGTTGTGGCCGAATTTATCCACATTATTTCCAAAGAAACCGGTTGTGCGTGTTCATTGCATAGGGGGGGTGTACAAGGCGGGCCGATCTCGGGGTCCAAGTAAGACATGGCACCGCAAGATGGGTGTCAGCTGGCGCTCACCAGACCGCAATCTGTATACAACATATGACCCTGCCACCACCTATTCACCTTATTGCAAGCCTTGTCAATAGCCAGAGGATTTTGCACCCCCTGCCAAACCCAGCAGGGTATCAAAGCTGACTGGACTATGAGGGTACCAGACCACTACCAGTGGATAAGCTGAAAATCCTCATGGGTCTGAAGAATTAACACCGTCCCCTTGATCAGACCTAAATCGTTGCCACCTAAATGAATAACTACCACCTGAGGTGGAGGACCAACCCTAAGGCCCGGCCACTGTAAGCCCCGGCGCCCTCACCATTCAACAGTGGCCCACTGGCTAAGGCCCAGCTGCATACCAGTTGGCGTTCTCCTGGCGCGATGAGCCACTCCAAAAAAACCCTGTACCCACAGATACCCACAGATTAATACAGTCTTCCTCTCCTGACAGCAAATCAAACCTGAAATGGAAAAAACAGTGAGCAGGGGCAGAATTACACCCACAACACCATCGAGTCCTACCTTCAGCGCCCAGAGAAGGGCCGCACATGGGACTTATACGCTGAGGAGCGCCACCTCCCCAGCTGCTGAGTATCATGTGCTGTGTACCCAATAGCTGCTGCTGTGGAAGCAGCCCCAATACGGAATGCGTGCGTGCAAAAACACATCCCAGCCAGACCTAGCTTCACTAAGGCCCTAATGGTGACCTTCCAAAATTGATATTTTGTTAAGAGGGTACCATCTTGGTGCTGAAACAGTAGGCCTTCCCCCATGCCCCTAACTGCCAGATAGGCAGCCAAAGCTGCCACGGGGCACAGCTGCTTCTCAGCACACGTGCCCAGCTTGACAAATGAACCTTGCTGCCACTAGTCTGTTTTGGAATGCCGCAAGGTAATGGAGGCTTCAACAACACCCAAACGCACATCCTGAACTCATAGGGCATGGTGAGAATCATCCTTTTTAGATTGGGCAACTAACTTGCTAATTCTTAAGGCCTCGAAGAAGACTATCAGGGCAGCAGTGTGAAAAAGGGACTCCTCAAAATCACATGAGCAACCTCACTCCACTTAGCCTGCAAGCCCTGATGAATCTCAGGAGAAATGGGCTGCCTGAAGTCCGCCCGCATCCCAATTTCACGCAATCAGCCCTCCAACATCCTGCATATTCAAAAATCCCCCGTATGATCAGCCAGCCCCTGAGCCTTGCTGGTATATGCTAAGGCAGACAACAGTCCCTTTACTGAACTAATCACCAAACCCTTACCTTTGGATGCCACACAAAAATGCAAAAGGTGCTCCACTGGAACCGACCATGAGCTAGGATACCCCACCTCACGTCTAAATTCCAAGACCTAGGGGACTGCCCGGTCATAAGCCCGCTTGGTGTTTGGTGCTATGGCTAGACCTATTGCCCTGCGCACTTCTGCCTTCCAACCAACCATAGCCCTGGTGGCATCTGCACCAGCTGTGAGTCGGCGTCTGAGATCAGCTGATGGAATCTCTCCATCTGTTTACGAGAGACAGCTTCAGCCACCCCATTGTCAACCCCTGGCACGTGCCTGGCAAAAAACGTTTAGCTGGAGGCAACGAAGTGTAAAAGCCCTGACCAAACGCATGACTCGTTGGGACCTGGAGGATAGGGAATTGATGACCTGCACCTCTGCAAGGTTATCGCATCAAAAGTGCACAGTGTGGTTGGCCAACTCTTCCCCCCAAAGGTGAATTGCCACTAGGATAGGAAAGAACTCCAGAAAAGTAAGGTCAGCTGTCAGCCGCTCAGCAACCCAGGAAGCTGTCCACGCTTCAGCACACCAGCGCCCGCGTAAGTAAACACCGAGCCCAAAAGATCCGGCAGTGTCCGAATGGACCTGAAGTTCCACCTCCAACCTAAGCTCCTCCCTCCAGAAGGAAATGCCATTAAAAGAAGCAAGGAATCCCATCCACATTTCCAAGTCCTGTTGGACAACAGCAGTAATACAGGTCCTGTGGTGAGGGAGCTGAAGCCCAATTGTCACGGCACACAATCTGCACAAAAAGGACCAGCCAGGCACCACAACCTTACACGCAAAATTCAAGTGACCAATCAATTGCTGTAGCTCACTTAAAGTGACCCTACGTCTGCACCAGCCAGGAAGACTGCACCACAGAATCCAATTCCACCCCCAGGAACGTTAGAACTTGGGCTGGACCCTCAGTCTTCTCCTGGGCTAAGGGCACCCCAACTCGCTTGCCAGTGCCATGAAAGAAGCCATCAACCATTCACACTGTCCAGAACCCTGGAGACCTACGAACAGAAAATCATCTAAATAGTGTGCAACTGCGCACTACCCCGTGCACAAGCGAAGGGCCCACTCCAAAAACAAGCTAAAGTGCTCAAAAGTGGCACAAGAAACAGAGCAGATCATAGGTAAAGCCCGATCCAAATAAAACTGGCCCTCAGAACAAAAACCCAGCAGCTTGAAATCCTCCAGGTGTACATTTTGCCATCTCTGCTCCCCTACCACAGTGGCGCACTATGTGCACATCCTGATCGAAAGAAGTATACTGGATGGAGCATAGGGCTTCAGGAATGGCATCATTACTGAATAGCCCTTTATCAGTAATGGCTCTTTGGTTCATGTTTCATACTGAGTCCATTGTTCTGTGTTCCCTATCTTGTCCCTGCTTCTGCGCTTGCGTAGGTATGCTAGCTGTAACGTGGGAGCTTCTCCGCTACTGCTCGGTGTTATCACAGTGGCCTTGAATGCAGGCTTTGGGCTATTCTTGAGTCTATGGGAATTTTCCAGTCCTGTGAAGCCGAGGGGGTGGGGGGAGTTGTCTCCCAACTATTAAGTAACCCTCCCGCCGGGAGTTTCCCGCGCGCGCGCTTGAAGATCATTTGCTAGTTGCATTTTGCATCACACTATAACCATGCCTGAGCCACACATCCCACCATTCCTGACAATAACTGTTTTGCTGTGGGTTTTAGCACTGTATTCCAATAAAGCCTTTCTTGGTAAATACAATTTATTATTGGATATATCACATGTTCATACACACCAATACATATCCATTTTTCTTTCTCCCTCTCCCCCCAAACAAGGCTTCCCGCACTGCCCCAACCCCATTGATATTTCTCTTATGCAATTACATATACTACTAAACATATTTTCTTTTACTAATGGTAACAATTCAAAAGTCTAATTCCCTTTCAATTTCTTCTTAATAGCTATCAAAACAAATCAAACCACGCTTAACATCCCAGTTTTTCAACAAGTATTCTTGAAAGTCTTTCCAATCTTCGAAAAAGGTTTCATCTTCCTCGTTGTTTAACTTTCTTGTTAATTTGTCCATTTCTGCCATAAACAACGTCTTTTTAATCCATTCCCATGTTTCAGGTACTTTATCTTGTTTCCAACATTGAGCAAAAGTCAGTCTAGCTGCTGTCATCAAGTACCATAATAGTGTTCTCTTGGCTACATTTATTTCTTCCATTTTAAGACCTAACAATAACATCTGTGGGTCTTTCTTAAAAGTACATTTCAAAATTTTTTGTATCTCATTGTGGATCTCAGTCCAATACTTTACTGCTTTATCACGTCCACCACATATGGTAAAAAGACCCTTCATGTTTCTTACATTTCCAACATTTGTTAGACATACTTTCATTTATAATAGCAATTTTTTTAGGCGTCATATACCATCTGTACATCATTTTATAACAATTCTCTTTAACATTTACACAAGTTGAAATTTTCATTGACTTTTTCCACAGATATTCCCAATATGTCATTAATATCTCATTATTAATATTTACCGCCCATTTTATCATTTGCTCTTTTACAGTTTCATCCTCAGTGTACCATTTCAACAAAACCTTGTACAATTTAGAAATCATTTTTTTACCCTTCTCAAGCCATACAATTTCAGTTTCAGTATTATTTTCTCTAAAACCATGTTCTCTTTTATTGGTCTTAAATAAGTCATAAATCTGTCTATACTTCAACCAATCATATTCAAATTCCACATCAAATCTGTCTTTTAACACAAAGTTTTTCCCTTCTAATTTTAAAAGACTCTTATAAGGTAGCCAATCTAACCCTTGATTTCTTGAATATGGATTAATCACTTCTGCTGGTACTATCCAAAGTGGTCTTTCTTCAGAGAAGAATTTTCTATATCTCATCCAAGTCTCGAACAGTGATAGTCTTATAAAGTGGTGTTTGAAGAATTTGTCTATTTTTACTTTTCCATACCATAAATATGCATGCCATCCAAACTTGTTATCATGCCCTTCTAGAGCCAATAACTTTTTATTCTCAAGATTAATCCACTGTTCCAACCATGTTAAACAGACGGCATCATAATACAGTCTTAAATTTGGTAGTTGTAGACCTCCTCTTTCCTTTGCATCACATAAAATTTTCATTTTAATCCTTGGCTTTCTTCCTGCCCATACAAATTTAGATAATTCTTTCTGCCACGTATCCAATATTTTCCTTTGTTTTAATATTGGAATAGTCTGAAATAAGAACATCAAACGTGGTAAAATATTCATTTTTACAGTTGCGATTCTTCCCAATAATGATAGATTCAAGGTATCCCATTTCTTCATATCTTGCTGAATTCTATACCAAACCTTTTCATAATTATTTTTGAACAAATCAATGTTTTTCATAGTCAATTCAATTCCTAAATATTTAGTCTTTGTAACTACTTCACATTGAATTTTCTCTTGGAGTTCTATTTGTCTTTGTTTCGTCATATTTTTGCACATTACTTTGGTTTTACTTTTATTAACGTAGAATCCCGCAACTGATCCAAATTCTTCAATTTTTTCCATCAATTGTGGTATTTTCTCGATTGGATCTTGAATCGTGAACATTACATCGTCTGCAAATGCCCTATATTTATATGCAAAACCTTTCATTGTGAGTCCTTCAATGCTGTTGTCTTTTCTTATCGCTGTCAATAATATTTCCAGTATCCAAATAAACAACAACGGGGATAACGGGCAGCCTTGGCGTGTTCCTTTTTGAACTTGGAAGAAATCTGTTCTTTCTTTATTTATATTCAAAGCTGCTTTCTGTTCTGAGTAAATTGCCACAATCATGTTTAGAAAAGACTGTCCTATATCCATTTTTTCAATAACTTGCAGCATAAACTCCCAATTTAAATTGTCAAAAGCTTTTTCCGCATCTAAAAAGAGGAATCCAACTTCTTTTTCTGGATGTTTGTCATAGTATTCGATTGCATCAATCACCACTCTTAAATTGTCTCTAATCTGTCTATTTGGTAAAAAACCAGCTTGTTCTTCCGCTATAGTATCTTTCAAATATTTTTTCAGTCTTTCCGAAATAATTTTCGCAAATAATTTGTAATCATTATTTAATAGCGATATTGGTCTATAATTCTTTACTTCAGTTAAATCCAAACCTTCTTTGGGTATCAATGAAATATTTGCTTCATTCCATGAATCTGGGATCCGTTTAGTCTTTCTTATCTCGTTCGACAGAAGTACTAAGATAGGGGTTAGCTCCTCCTTAAATTTCTTATAAAACTTTGCTGTAAAGCCATCTGGACCTGGAGCTTTGCCCAACTTTGCGTCTTCTATTGCCATTGTCACCTCTTCCTTTGTTACTAAACCATTTAATAACTCTTTAATTTGTTTTCCCAGCTCTGGAACTTCAATAGTCTCCAAATATTTCTTAATTTTCTGTTGGTCAATTCCTTTCTTTTTGAACAGTTTGGTGTAGTATTTGAAGAAGACTCTTTTTATACCTTTCAAATTCATAACATCCTTTCCGTCTTCAGTAATTTTACTTATAAAATTCCTTTCTTTTCTATTTTTCAATTGCCACGCTAAAAATTTTCCTGGTTTATTTGCACCCTCAAATGCTTTTTGCTGTAATTTCTTCAGATTCCAATATAATTCTCTATTTAGTAGAACATTCAATTGATCCTGCAGAAAGTGGATCTCTTTAATAATCTTTTTCTTCCCTGGCCTTTTCTTTAATTCCTTTTCTTTTTGTCTAATTTTTTCATGAAGGTCGTTTTGTTGTTGCATCCTTTGTTTTTTATCTTTAGAATTCAAAGAGATAAGCAAACCTCTCATTACTGCTTTGTACGTGTCCCATACAACTTGTATATCAGTACCTTTATTTAAATTCAGTTCAAAAAAACTTTTCATTTCTTTTTTTAAAGTTTCATTAATTAATTTTTGGTCCAATAAGTCCTCATTAATTCTCCAATATAATTGTTTAGGTTTTTCTTTAGATATCCAAAGTAAAGGGTTGTGATCTGAGTTGGTTTTCGGTAAAATTTCTATTTTGTAGGTTTTTTGCGCCATCTCCTCTGACATCCAAATCATATCGATTCTAGAAAAGGAGTTATGTCTGTTAGAATAAAATGTATAATCCTTTGTCTTAGGGTTCCACTTCCTCCAAACGTCTTCTAGTTTCTCTTGCTTCATTAGCTGGAAAAAATTTTTTGGCAGCTTTCCAACCGCCTCTCCACTTGCTTTGGACTTTCTGTCCAATACATTGTTCACTGTGCCATTGAAGTCTCCTGCAAGGACTATTTGATCATAATTTAAACAGTCCAACTCTTTAGTCAAATCATTAAAAAAAGTCTCTTTTGCCCCATTGGGTGCATATATATTTACAAGCAATGTCTTTTTTCTATTCATCATTAATTCCACGCCAACATATCTTCCTTCTTTGTCTGAGAAGATTTGTTTAGGTTCCAATTCTTTGATAATGTATATCACTGTTCCTTTTTTCTTATTAACTGCTGATGAATGAAATTCTTCTCCCAATTTTTTATTAACCAAATATTTATTATCTTGTTTTCTGATATGTGTTTCTTGCAAACAAATTATGTTACATTTTTGTTTCTCTAGCCAATGATTCACTAATCTTCTTTTGCTTGGTGAATTTAGTCCATTTACGTTCCAAGATAAAAATTTGTAATCCATAGTTGTTTTAAATTAAATATCTTTGAAATCATCAAAGTTGTTCTCTTTGAATCTGTAGATGTCTCCTTCCGTTTTAAGAGTAAATCTCACCGAATTGTATGTAAATGATAATCCATATGGAATCTCCCATCTAAACCTGATACTCATTTCTTTTAACCTATCTGTTAATTTCTTGAATTTCTTTCTGTCTTGTAAGATCGATCTCGGAATTTCTCTCAAAATTATTATTTTTTTCCCATTAATTTCCAACGGTTGTGTAAATTGCTTCTTGAAAACGTCTTCCTTCATTTTCGTAGTCACAAATTGAACAATCACATCTCTGGGTAATTGCTTTCTCTTGGCATAAGCTGAATTTACTCTGTAAATCAGGTCAAAGTCTAGATCCAAGTCTCCAACATCTTCCCCTATGTAAGTTGTCAATGTGTTAATTACTAGGGCCCGTAAATCTTGATCTTCCTCCTCTTCGATTCCTCTCAATCTCAAGTGGTTCTGAGTGGCCCTATATTCCATCATGGACTCCAGTCTTGTATTTTCTGACAGGGTTCTTTTGACTTTCTGTTCCATTTCTTCTGATTTTGTCACCAGACTTTTAACCTCTTTTTTAACTTCTTCTGTATCTTTTTTTATCCTTGCCACTTCTGTTAGTACCAGTTCTTTTAGCTCTTCCATATTTTTTTTCTGTACTTGGACTTGTACTTGTTCTATTTGCTCCAGTTGTATTTGCAGCTGTTGTTGCAACTGTTGTTGCAGCTGTGATTCTATTTGCTTTCCCAAACTCTGCACCACTTCAGTCATCCGTTTCTCCATCGCTTCCATGGCAGCCTGCCACTCTTTTTTTCCTTTGCAGTCATTCTTGGACTAGGTGATGAGGCAGCCCTTGGTCTTGACCTCAAATCCATCTTGAAAGCGAGTTCAGGGCTAATCAATCTTTATATTAGCAATCCTCAAGCCAAATCGCCACCTTTATAACTTCTTCCAGTGCTTTTTCGGCTTAAAAATAACTTTTTAAAATTTAGTCCTCCTCAAAATGGCGGGCGCAATTTCTCTATGATTTTCTGGCTAGAGTAGGCTCCTTCAGAACTTCCTGTTTATCTGTCCGTCACTGTAATCCAACTTCCAGTGCCACACTCTAAAACGTCCGTCTACTTCCAGCACAGCAACATCGAAAACGTCCACTCTAGCCTACTTCCTGTATCATAGAATCACAGTCAGTTTCGTTTCTGCTACGCAAAGTTTAGTCTTAGCTGACCACAGGAATGCAAAACAAAGTTACTTTTCAGCCGTTTTCTCTAAAGGAAAGCTTTCTTTTTACTTTTAAATCAAGCGGATTAGTTCATTGAAGCTTTTTACACTTATCCGAACGTTTAGATTTTGCCTTCTTCTTTAAACCGGTAAGCAATTGTTCATTTGTTACCTTGCTTGTAATCTCGGGGTTTCGCAGTGCTTCTTCTGTAACCGATGTTAAGCTTGATGTTAAAGAGGCCGGTAGATGACGGATTTATGCTGAATTCTCAGCCCAGCTGGTATCTGTAGTGCTGATTTGCAACTGCCCTCTTCGCGGAGGGAGATCAAGGTGTAAACAAGCCTCCTCCGAGGCTTATCCACACCGATCTCAACCCCCTCTCAGGCTTGGCTGCTTGCTTGCCACTCCCCCACCTGGGGAGTGCTGCGTTGGGCCAGGTAAAGCCCAAACTGTCGCCAGATACTGCTGTCCACTCTGCTCAAATCGCAAAGTGTGTCAATTCGCCATTTTAACTCCGGCCGGAAGCCCCAATAAAGCCTTTCTTAGCCTCAAGAATGCTTGGATCTACTTGCTTTTGAACCTGACACCCTTGGGGTAAGAGAGATGATGGATGAGCTGGAAGTCCCCGGGGGCCTTTTGGGGCACAATACCCAATGGGAACACACCAAGGTTGGGTACAGGAGGGGAAGGGAAAGGTCCCAGGACCCTTCTCTCCTGCAACTCCTTCTCAATCTTTTCCCAAACCACGTGCTCCATACCCCGTACAGATTGTAAATTGCGCACCATTAAGGGGGCCCTCTCACCTTGGTATGGAATGTGGAAACCATGTGAAAACCCTTTCAACAAATATAACCTATTGGAACATCATGGATAACCACGTAACATTAACTCAAGCACTCTCAACTTTATGGTTGTTGGCCCCCTTTCCATGCACCTGACCAGGTCCACCCCCTTCTGGCCTTCTCTGACCCTTAGGGGGTTTTCCATGGAAGCATGATGAGAAGGGGTGCAGGCCCACACACAAGGGGCACTCATGCCAGTACTGGCATGCCTTACAGTTACACATGCCTTGGGCCCCAAATTCCCAGCAAATCTGGTGGGGTTGAACCACCTGCCCTGCCTGAGGGCGGAGACTAGAGGATGTGGGCAAACAGTGAACCAAGTGACCACTATGCGATCGATCCCCCAAGTTTGGCCTAGAGGAAGCCATCACCTGTAGCCCAAAGTGGGGGTGGTTCTGGTCCCAATGCAAGGAAGGGTTCATGGCAGCACGCATCCGAAACTCCTTGTCATACCATAGCCAGGTGGGGCCAGTAAAACCAGTATAGCCCTTGTAAATTATGTCAAAATATTGGAACAAGGAAGCCGCCTTGAAGGGCTATGCTTTAGAAAGCACACCAATGTATTTAAGGAAACCTTCCACCCAGTTGACGCAGGTCCTATCCACCTTCATCTTCATATACTTTCCCTTGTCCCTGTCCTCAAGTTCTTCTTTCTCCTTCTTTTCCAGTTCCCTGAACAAAAGTGTAAAAACATCCACATATTCACCCCTGCAATTTTTATCCCTAGTGGTGGGTAGCAAGTGGTCACACAGTGGGAGTGCCAAATCTCCAAAGGGGAGGGTGGCAGCAGGGGCCGCTGCATATGATACACCACAAGGCAATGGGCCCCCCTCATCATGGCGTGCTAGATATGCTGCACTGCTGCACAGATGTGGCATGACAAAAAGACTGAGGAGTGACAGGCAAGGAAGAAGTGCTGCAAGTCTGCCTGCATACATGACTTCACAGTAACGCAGACTGGAGTGCAGGCACGGAGCCTCCAGCTGCAGGTTGACCCCAGGGCCAACCACCTACAGTGTAGTGTACATCACAGCCACCAATGTGGAAGGGTCAGCCAGGGCTTCAGTCAGGCGTTGTTCCGAAGCCACCGATGCAGAAGGGGTGCCAACATTCTGACTCACAGAAACCCCATCCTTGCTTGCCACTGCCATGGCAGCACGCCCTTCAATGAGAGACAGATGAGTTAAAACCTTGGCTTGAAAACACTTATTGGCGGCAGAGCATGCTTTTTTTCCCCCTGTGCTTTGCCCACAGGCCTCACAACAGGAGCTGATACTCCTGCAGTCTGCTCAACTGCCTGCAAGTGCTCCAAAATAGCCTGTTGCATCACGTCATCCTCCTCATCCGAAGAGGACAGGATGGGAGCAGGCTGCTTAGGGGGTGGCTTGGGGGTGGCTTTTGCTCTTAGAATAGCCAGAGCCTTTCTTGGAAGCCGTACCGGTATGCTCACCTGTCAAGCCAAAAATATAGAAAAAACCCCACCCCAGCCAACCACAACTGCCCAGTACCCAGGAATCACCGGCTAGGTTGTGATTGAAGTTGGCTGATGGAGCTAAAACTCAAAAGACAGACCTGAGTGAGATATAAAATGGCCAACACAAGCTGGGCACAAAATGGCCAACTGGCCCCAAAAACAAAATGGCCACCCGCAAGGATAGAGATGTGCCTCAGCTGAGCCAGTGAGTGGCCAACCCAACCACCTAAGGAGCCCAATGAGGCTGCTAACCCACCAGGGGTAACCACGCTGTCCCAGGGAAAAAAACATGCAGGGGGAAGAAATGAGGGAGGGACTGGGAGGGACTGGCATCCGAGTCCACAAACCAACACCCGGAACCTACCCCAGCCATCACTCAGCAAAGCTCCTGCAGGCACACAGGCCACTGTTGCAGGCCCTTACCCACCTGCAGAGGCAGCTACAGGGCGACAATGCCAGCTCCCACACTAAGGCCCTAACTCCCCAGCAAACCACTGCACCAGGGCCCCCAGGTAACCCAAAAATGGCCCACAACCGTTGGGCACACTGCTACTACGCCACTCCACCCAGTGCCCCACCAGTCAGCAGGCCCCAAAAAACAGCCTACTGCCTCAGGCAGGCAGGCCGAGAAAACCAGGGCATGAGAGAGCCCAATCTGCCACCACGCCTCGTGCTAATCTTTGCTACTGGGGCTGCCAAATGCCGCGCTGCCACTGCTGCATGTGCCACCACCATGTGAACCACTGCCACCATGGGAGCCACCACCAAGCTGCCACTTGGCCTCCCTAAGGGTCGCCAATTCCCGCCACGATATCCCGAATTCAGAGGCCACTCCTAGGCAGGCCCTCTGACCCGGCCTTCAGCAAGATGAGAAGCTCAGCAATGCGGCCAGGAGGACAGGTAGGCCCAAAGAACCATCACACCACAGAGATCCTCACTATCTGAAGACAAAACAGGACTGCTGGCGAGGAGAGGAGGGGCCAGGCTTTTAAGCCTCTTGACCCCTCCCCCCTCAAATACCTGGATCAGACACATTTGCATGCCTAAACTGCGGTCCGTCCCATCTGGCCGGGAGGCAAAGGCACCTCCCCAACCCAACGGCTGCATGGGCCGGGGGCTGTTTGATTTATAATTGCCTCTGCATGTTCTTCTGGAGTAGGTTTTCTTTTTTGGCCTGGGAGGTACTTGTAATGGTAAACCATTATGGTGGTGTGCGGTGTTAGTTGAGATGGTGAGAGGTGAGTCATAATGTGTGGAATATTAGTATGATGAAGGAGGTGTTCACTGCAGTATTTGAGAGATGTGAGTTTTAGGAATCAGGATACTGTGTAATAGTTTGGGGGCACCAATGTAATGTTGAAACGTGTAGAGGCAGAAATGACTGTTGAGAATGGCAAGTTAATGTAGGGAAAGAAGAGACAGTAGAGGAATATGCAGAAGGGTCAGGGGGAGATTGGGTGGAGGAAAGAAATGCAGGAGAAATGGATGAGTGCAGCTTGAGACCATGAGTATATGACATCATTGACTCATTGTCCAGGAAGTGAATGGTGAACAGAAGCCCTTGTTTATTTCTGCATGCAGTGGCTCCCTTATCTCCTCACCTTGGCAGTTATTGTTTAGCCACAATGCAACATCTCTCCACATGTTATCTATGTGATCAGCGCTTTGTATTCCTCACTGTCTCCCCAAGTTTCTAATGTCTTGTCATTCCACCATCTCCCCTCAGTTCCAATGTGTGTCACAGGTTCCTTGGTGTGTGTCTCTGTCAGAGGGAGGTATTAGCCTTCCCCGACTGTGAATGCATAACTCACCAGTCTTCTTTGGCTGTTTTGTGGGTCTTCCTGGTGAACATCTTGGTTGTGAACTATGTAGAATGTACACTGTAGATGTTGGGAAACAGGGGACACAGTTGATTCTGGATATAGTGTAAAAGTGCAAGGAAGTGTTGCTTTTTGTCTCCTTCTGGACACCTTTCTCTATGTGTACATGCATGTAATGTTTTGCCGTCCATCCTGTCAACTCCATCTTGTGTTGTGACCTTTGTCTTAATGTGTGGGGTTATTTCCTTGTATGTTTTGTTGTATGTTGGGGTTATTGAATTGGTGTGTTTTTCCTTTGTCGGGCTGTTGCATCATTGGACATTTACCCACACCTTGCCATCCCCTTCGTAGTGGGTGTAGAGTTACCAGGTATTGTCATGTGTGGTGTGTGTCTTCTCGGTGCCTTGCTAGCTGGTGTTGTCTATTAGGTTTTATCTGTGTCAAATGTAGTCTGTGGAAAGGAAAGAGTTAGCTCATATTAGCAGGTAAGGATTGATGTTGTAGAAGGAGTTTTTTGTCTGCAATGTCAATGAAAAAGGAGCAGGCCGGCTGGCCGGATGTCCTGGTCAGCAATGCCTTCTCTGTTCTGAGGTGCTGCAAGACAATGCATTTGTTACACAGAAGAAGAAGAGGAGGAGAAGGGGGAGGAGATTGGATTCATACCCATCCTTCACTCAGAATCTCAGAGCAGCTTACAAACTCCTTTGCCTTCCCCTCCCCATCACAGACACTCTGTGAGGTAGTTGGGGTGAAAGAGCTCTCTTAAGAATTGCCCTTTCAAGGACAGCTCTTGTCAGAACCATGGTTTGGCCAAGGTCATGCAGCAGCTGCAAGTGGAGGAGTGCCTTGCTATCCCCTTCGTAGTGGTTGTTGAGTTACCTGGTGTTGTTGTGTGTCTTCTCAATGCCCCATCTGTCTGGTGTTGTGTAAGAGGTTTTCTCTGTCTCAAATGCAGTATGTGGAAAAGAAAGAGCTCGTGTTAGCAAGTGAGGAGTGATGTTGTACAGGGAGTTCCTTTGTCTGCAACGGGTCCCTTCTCTGCTATACCAAGTGTGTGTTAATTTTTTCTTTGTTTGTGGAGTCCCTTATTTCTGGGGTGCCAAAGTTCCCATAATGTCTTGAATGTTTGGCTGGTCTTCTGATGTGTAGTATGTGTGTTGTCACACCTTTCTTTTTCTCATATGGTGTATGAGGTCCTCTGAATGCAAAGTGCAGTCTGTAGGAAGTAAAGGATGAGGTCATGGTAGGCAGTGAGGATGTACTGGGAAAATGTTAGCAGAACTTACAGGTGTCACATCTGTAGAATGACTCCCCCCACACCTTTTCTGGGAAAGGTCTTGTTACTTTAACAGCTTTAGGACAGAATGTGTCATGGCATAGAGATATAGAGAAGGGGAAACTTCTGTTAGATTTCTTTTGGTCCTGCAGCTGTGAATGAATGGAACAGCGCACTTGCAGAAGATATGTGTGAGAGTTGACAAACGTAATTCAAAGTAGGGGGGTTTGTTTGTGTTTTGCAGAAGGTCCCTCTGTGGTAACAATCCCAAGTCCCAAACTTCAGCAGGCTGGCTGTAATTTGAAGCTTGATGGAAATCCTATACTAAGTATACGGTGCAAAGCGACCCCACTTCCTCTTTGGTTGTGAAGGCTTGATGGAGTGGCAGGCAGGACTCGAGTGGCAGGCAGGACTCTGCCTCTTAGGGTGAGGGAGGGATGGGTGAACGAGCGAGTGATCAACCGGGCTGTGCAGACCGATGAAGTTGCCGTCGCCTCCTGAGCTAGCCTTACCTGAAGTGGAATGAGTAGCCCCCTGAAGGTGCTGTAATGGTGGTATCCTGTCAGGAAGGGGGCCGAGGCCGCTTATTCCTCTTAGTTTGCCAGGAAGGGGAGCAATGTGGTTTCCTTGTCTGAGGCGTGGCAGGAAGGAGACGAGGACCAGTTGTCCTGGAGGCTTGATGGTGCAATCAGCTGGCCACCGCCCTCCCTGAGGGCCCAATGGCACTGTGGCCTGCCTGCCACCCTCTGTGAGGATCCGAGGGCCCTGTTGGGCTGAGCTCCCTGAGGGCCCAACAGTGCTGTTACCCGCCCGCTGCCCTCCCTGAGGGATGCGTAATCAGCAGAGCCTTACCGAGGTGGCTTACTGCTGTCAGCCAGGACCGATGTGGCTTCCTTCTTTCTGGCTTGGCGGCAAGGAGCTGAGGGGCAGTTGTGTTTGTGACCCAACGGCACTATGGGCTGCTTGTGGCCCTTGCTGAAGGCCTGATGGTGCTGTCAGCCTTCCACCACCCTCCCTGAACACCCAATGGCACTTGCAGCCATATGCTGCCCTCTTATAGGTCCCAATGGTGCTCTCGGCTGCTTGCTGCCCCACCGAGGGGCCAATGGTGCCATTGGCTGCCTGCCACCCTCCCTGAGGGCCTGATGGGGCTGTGGGCCCACCCTCCCTGAGGGCTCAATGGCTCTATAGCCCACCCTCCACCCTCCCTGAGGGACATGTAATTTGCGGTGGCTTACCATGGGGGCCTATTTCTGTCAGCCGGCACTGATGTTGCTTCATCCTGTCAGACATGGCAGCAAGGAGCTAAGGGCAAGTTGTCTTTTCAGGCCGATGCCCTCGTTGGGGTGCCGATGGAGCTGTCGGCCAAGTGCCACCCTGCCTGAGTGCCCAATGGTGCTTTCGGCCACCTGGTGCCCTCCCTTAGGGGCTGATGGCACTGTCATCCAGCCGCCAACCTCGCTGAAGTCCCTGAGAGATGCGGGATCAGTGGAGGCTTAACCCACTGGCGGGGCGAAAGTGTGCAAGGCCAGCTGGCTTCTCTCCGTGGTGGTCCTAGTGAAGGAAGGATTTGGGAGGGAAAGCCAATGGGTCGCTGGGTGTTCTGCAGAAATGGGAGGGAGTGAGGCCATGCTTCTAGCTGTGGTGCTGCTGGTGAGGGAAGGAGGTGTTTGGGAGGGAAAGCCAATGGGTCACTGGGTGTTCTGCACAAATGGGCGGGACTGAGGCCACACATTCAGTGGATAGGCTAAGCTTCTGAGTGACAGATGAGGGGCCCAAAGGCTGTGAGAGCATGTCAAATGTTCATGAAAGAGTCAACCTAAAACAGGATTATATATAAAGAGAGCTTGCCCTCCCCCATAAAACAGGGCTCAGGGTGGTGTACAATAATAAAAAAAATATAAATTCATAGTTAAAATAGTAAAAATACAATAGTTGGCCTAATTAGATGGCACTAAGCAACTTCAGATTCTGCCATGGGGGGAAGGAGGCAAGCAACAGGAGTGCCAGAACAGGTGGAAACCATTGCTGTCCTCAACCAAATGCCTGGTGGAAAATATCCACCTTATAGGCCCTGTGTTACTACATTAAGTCCCACAGGGCATGGATATTGTTCAGCAGAGAGTTCCGCCAGGTTAGAGCCAGGGACGAAAATGCCCTGGCTCTGGTTGAGGACAGCTGGATGTCTCTTGGGCTAGGTATCACCAGTAAGTTCTTATCTGTAGAGCGCTGTGCTCTTCTGAGGTATACCAGGAAAGTTGGTCCCAAAGATACATGGGTCCCAGACTGTTTAGGGCTTTAAAGGTTAATACCAGAACCTTGAACCTGAACCAATACTCCACCTGGAGCCAGTGCAGGTTGAATATATGCTGGGATCCTGTAAGGACTTGCACCATCACTTCTGGACCTGTTGGAGTTTCCAGGTCAGTCTCAAGGGTAACCCTGCATACAATGAGTTACAGCAGTCTAGTCTGGAGGTGACCATTGCATGGATTACTGGCTAGGTTGGGGTGAGACAGATAGGCAGCCAGTTGCATGACCTGGAGTAGCTGAAAAAATGCCATTCTGGCAACATTTGTGATCTGGTCCTTCATTGAGTGGGAGGCATTTAGGACTACACCCAGGCTCTTGACATTTGGTGCTGATATTAGGGGAACACCATCATAGGCCAGGAGACAGCGTCCAAACCTGAATCCCCCACCCACCCAGCCACAATACCTCAGTTTTAGCAGGATTCAGTCTCAGCCATCTCTGTTTCAACTATCTCACCACGGCTTCCAGCCCCTCAGCTAGATTCACTAGGGCAGTATCCGGCTGGCCACCCATCAACAGATATGGCTGGGTGTCATCATCAGCATACTGGTGACATTCTAGCCTGAAACTCTGCATCAGTTAGGTGAGAGGTCGCATGTAGATGTTAAACAAAATTGGAGAGAGGATTGTCCCCTGAGGGACCCCACATACTAAGAGGTGCCTTGTTGACACTCTCTCTTCTAGTGCCACCCTCTGTCCCCAACTATGGAGGAACGAGGTGAGCCACTTCAAGACTATCCCACAAATTCCTACATTGATGAGGCAATGGATGAAAAGATCATGATTGACAGTGTCAAAAAATGCTGTAAAATCAAGCTATAGCACCAGCACTAATCTGCCTTGATCAAGCTATTTGCAGAAATTATCTGTGAGGGCAACCAACACCGTCTCCATCCCATAGTTGGAAGCCAGAGTAGAATGGGTCCAGCACCAGTGTTGGAGCTGTTCTGCCACTGCTATCTCTTAAGCATCTGCTTTAATTTAATTTCTGATTTGTTGTGTTAGAACTTAACAAAGATGCTGTTCAGAAGAGAGATCAGAAAAACATATGAAACTATCATTGAGTTGTTTCTCTCTGCATTCTTTGTAGTATAAATGCAGTTTTTGCTTCTAATAAAACATGGAGGGGGCTAGTTATTGTCTAACTGAGGAAGACAACTCAACCTGTCCCCTTATGTTATGTATTGGGATTGAATCATCCCTGACTGAATCACCCCAGAAACTGGCTGAGCTTGGAGCATAAGAACAATAGCTGACCAGGACTCTGGAATAAACCAGTCAAGTAGTAATGTTATGTAAATAGCCTGTCACTGGGAGTGGGGTGTATTTGGGTATGGCAATTGCATGCTATTTAACAGAGCTGAGGCTCTGGAGTCTTGTCTTGCAGTTTTGCTGAAATCACTGAATAAACCTGAGCTGATCACTGCAATGCATCTAGAACCCAGTATTTTCTCAACAGGGTCAGAGTTCATTCTGTGTGCTTTTTTACAGCTTTTCTCAGGCTTAGGTCCTCTGTTAGTAACACAGCCAACAATTCTTTGTTTTAATTTGACTTTGGGTTTGGTGCAGTTATTTCCCTATAGATCCTTGCCTTTTATTTGCTTACCAGGGAGTCCTCTTTCCGATTAAGGAGTTGCCCCAAAGCTGTCTTGGAGGTTTTGAGAGCCCTCATTGATTCAGAGTGTCATCCCAGGCTGTGAAGGCTACAATCTTATCTTCATTATTTACCCAGTTTTAATTTACTTCTGACACCAGGAGTCTTAAGCTTAGAGGCTTCTGCTCATTGCAGATGCTGACCACTGCATCAACTTTCCACTGGCTTCTGAGTATTAATGAGGAAAGTGACATCATGAGAAGCAGTTTCCATGGGGACAGACAGTGGTCACTATTGGTTTCCATGGTGTTAAGACATATGCTGATGTTAAGGAAATGAAGAATGCACACCCACCAAACTAACTGTATGCTGTCTAATCATCTTACAAGTTAAACAGTTTTACCTTTATGCTCTGTATTTTCAGAGTCTAATTGACAAGGCGAGTCTGTAGGCTCAGTGGTACAAAAAGGATTCCTTCCCAACAGCTCTTTGCTACAGAGTTGTTTGCTTGTGAACAGAAGGGTAGGTAAGTGCTAAGTTGTGCCTTGCTATATAAAGACAAATCAACCATGTGTAGGGTTGCCAGGCCCCTCGGCCACCAGCAGGGGTTGGGGGGGTAGGGTTGCCAAATCAAAGTTGGGAAACTCCTGGACATTTGGGAGTGGAGGCTGTGGAGGACAGGAACCTCAATGGGGTAAATGCCACAGAGACCACCCTCCAAAGCAACCATTTTCTCCAGGGGAACTGATCTCTGCAGTCTGGACATGAGCTGCAACTCCGGGGGATGGTATTCCTGACCACAAGCAGTTCCTAGGAGTTACCAAGGTATATTTTACAGCAGAATGTAACTCATCAAAGTTTGTGCTCATTTCTGCCAAAGTGGAAGAACAATGCAAACTTGCTTTTCTTAGGCAGAGTGAGCTTAAGGGCATAACTCTACTATATTTATTTGGGGGCTGATTTTGTATAGGGAGCATATGCAAGCTGTCATTGTGACATATGCAGAACTGGTCCCCCACTTGAACATGAGGCTGATGGAAATGATTTCAAGATATGTGCAATCCAGAAAGTCTGTACAGATGACATTACACTGTTACTGTGAAGTTAAAAATGTATTTCCCCCCACTTCCTTTCAGAATGCTTTTAACAAAATGTTCCTTGTAGGATGAAGAGAGCCATTTAAAGATAGAAATGGAAACTAAATTCTGAAAGAATCAAAGGAACACTATTTTAAAATTGTAGGGCATGCTTCTATTAAGACCAGTATGAATTTTTTGTTTGGAAATGGGAGCTTTCAGAAGGAAGAGATGGGTGAATGGGGACAATGAGCAATGCAGCATCATGGTTTCATTGGCCAGGGCAGAACAGGGCAACTGGGCTTCTGAGATGTGCACTTCTGAAACTTATTAGCCAAATTGCCTTATTTCTTAATAAAAGTGGGGAATTATTAATATTAAATGGTAATAGGCATTAACTATGGGACCGATGACTTACATATACTGGAGTCCAATTTTCCAGACCCCAGAAATAGATGCTGAGGCTGGATGTACTGAAGTAATGATTTCTTTACTAAGAATTCTCACACATACAATATAAAATCAAACGTACACACAAGCAATACAGATCTAGGAATTCAGACAGAAAGATACAGAGACGGTTGCATTAGCAGGAAATATCGTTGATTGGGTGATACATTACCTGCAATGAGACGAGTTGACTCTGCAGCAAAAAAGGGATAACAACTATGGGAAGGGGTCATGAATTGGTCAGCAACATATGTGGAAGGTTCCAAACAGTGCTAAGAATGGAACCAACAAGATAGGTGGGAGTAGGAAGTAGGAAGTGAAACAGAGAGAGCAATGGTTAGATGCTCTTTTTTTATACCTGAAAAAGTGACCTGAGGCAGATGTCTTGTTGGTCACGTAGTCCCCAGGAACATTAAGAAACATAACCTGTTAAGGGGTTAGGGAAAAGGATTAATCGTTGGGCAACTGAAATTAGTTGGACTAATAGTGACACCTCTCGGGGGAGGGGTGGAGACAAAGGAGAGAAAAGAAGAGTAATGGAAGTGAACTTTTCCTTCACTGTGTTGCAAAAAGAGGCATGGGTTTTGCTTTGCATAAAACGGAAGCTGCTGTCAGGAGCCTGCAAAGGTGTGTGAGACAGGCAGGGGGTGCAACAGCCACTGGCCAACTACCACCTTTTCCAGCCCCCCCCCGGGAAATTGAAAATCAATGCCCTTGCCCAATATGTGTATATGTCTATGCATATATTTTACCCTTTTGGTGACAAACTGTTCTGACAAGCATTCTTTCTCTGCCCTCAAATTTGTGAAAAACTATTTACACCCTACACTGAAATATGAAAAACTAAACAGTCTAGCTCTGATGCACATGGAATTGTCTGTGCTTAGGAAAATTGATTTCAGTCTTATTCTTGATCAGTTTGTTAACCGAATTATGAGGAAAATTTTTAATTAAGGGTTGTATTTTGTATGAGCTCATTGTGAAAAGATTTTTAAAACTGACTATAGTTTATCAATACATAACAATCAGTAAATGTCCTTTCACTGTATATTGTTAAATTTTCTATTTGATAAGTTGTTGTATTAATTAAACATATGTACAAGAACAATATTAAGTCTCATAGTTCAATATTCATTGATTTATAAAATTTATTTTGTATAATTGATGTAGAACTTCTACATTTCATAATAGTACAAATATATAAGAATTTTGTTTCACCTATTTTCTTTTTTTTTTTTTCATATTAACACCCCCACATAAATTACAATTAATAGATTCTCTTATATAACCTCTTTCAATAAGATAATTGATTGCTTCTTTATTGCAGTGAAACAAATTGTCTCTTATATTAAAACAATTATCAATAAATTATATATTTTAATAAATAATACAAATTTTATTCACTTCAAAATATTACAAGATTAAACAATTATAGCACAAAAATATGCTTTCCTGAAAAATTCTACTCACGCAATATATATATATATATATATATATATATATATATATATATATATATAAAATATTAATAGAATTCTTCAGGAGACTCTCAAAATGGATATAGGGCTATGTACTGTAGTTTAGTACCTGCTGTACCAGGGTCAGGCTGTCAGCTGTAGTGTGGTGAAAGACTGAAGTGCCACAGGGACCCTAAAATACCTGAAAGCCTAGGGACCCGGCCATGGGTTAATACGGCCCTGGCAAGAGGCAGGTACAGATCCCATTCTTGCTGTGGAAGCTGACTGGGTGATCTTGGACCAGTCACATATTTTCAGCCTTACCAACCTCACAGCATTGTCATGCAGATAGAAAGGAGGAGAGAATAATGTAATCTGCTTTCATCCCCACTGTGGAGAAAGACTGTAATTTTCCTAGTTAAAGGCTGTTGGGGAGGGGTGGAGATGGATAGCCGAAGACAGAGAGGCAGATAAAGGTAGGTTGGCTGTTGGGTGGGAAGAAAATAGGGTTGCCAAATCCAGGTTGGGAACATTCCTGGACATTTGAGGGAGGAGCCTGGGGAGGATGGTGTTTGAGGAGGGGAGGAACTTCAGATTGGTATAACACCATAGACTCCACCCTCCAAACCAGCCATTTCCTCCATGAGAACTACCATTGCTAGCCTCCAGGTGAGGGCTGGAGATCACCCAGAACTACAACTGCTGTCCAGGTGACAGAGATCAGTTCCCCTGGATAAAATGGCTGCTTTGGAGGGTTGAGTCTATAGCATTATACCCTGCTGAGGCTGCTGGTGGCTTTTGCTGGTGGGTGGTTGTCTGTGAGAACCACCAGCACTGCTGCTGCTGCTGCTGTGCAGGGTGGGGGAGGAAGCAGGCAGGAAGCTGGGAGAGTGATGTGGCAGAAAGAGAGAGTGATGGAGACAGAAAGAAAAAGTGATGAGGTGAGGAAGCAGAAAAACAAAGAGAATGATGAGGGGGTAGAAAGACAGAGGAAGTAACATGCATGGAGGAGAGATAGAAAGAAAAGTGGGGCAGAAGGGAGAAAGACTGTGAGTGAGGTAGGGGAAGAGGGGAGGAAGCAAAGATGTGAGGAATGGGATAACCATCCCACAAGTTTCTTGCAGGTCTCCATTTGTCCTTGTCTATATATCTAATTCTCAACATGTCCCCTATGTGCAGATATCTAAATTCACAGATAAGGGGCATACTTACCCCAAACAAGTTTCCTTGCAAACTTGGGTAACCCCCACAGGTTTGCAGAAAAATCTGGAACCTGAAAAAAAATAAATAAATGGGGGGGCACTGCCATACCACCTGCTACTGGGGAGGCCATCATGAATGCTGTCACTGGCACTGATGGCCAGCAATGAACGGCCAAACTCAGTCTTGCTGCCTCAATGCCAGGTGATTCCATACACTGACTTTCTGCCTCCCAGGTTCCCACAGAGCCTGCCCTGGCTACCACAAATGATACAGGGCAAGTTTCCTGAGACCCAGAGGTGGGAGCCTGTGATAGGCATGCCAGGTCGGGTGAGGAAGAGAAAGTAGGGAGGGAGAGAAAGAGGAAGGGCAAGCATTCACGCAGGGATGTAGAGGAGTAGGGCTGCTGCCAGGCTCAAAGATAGGGAAAGGGGGCAAGAGAAAGAAGGGGGATTTAATTGGGGTAGAGAGAAAGGGAGAGATGGGAGTATTGTCTTGAGGGGAGAAGGGGGATTGGCTGGGGGAAGAGAGAAAGATAAAGGAAGAGGGACTGGCTTGGTGGATGGTTGGAAAGAAAAAGAAGGGAAGATTGGCTTGGGAAAAGAAAGAAAGGGGGATGTTATGTATTGAGCCCTTGAAAAAGGGCTTAGCTTAGGATGCATAACAATGGCTTGCTAGGATCCTAGAATGGACCAGTAGGGAGACAGGGATTCTAGAGAAAACCCATTGGGAGACAATAGAATGTAAATAGCCTATCGTTGGGAATGGGGTGTGTTTTGGGTGTAACCTTTTCCAGGCATAAATACCAGACTTTGGGGGCAGGGATTTCAGTCTTCTTTCTCTTGCTGAATCACTAATAAACTATGAGCTGATCACTTCTACATGTCTGAACCCAGTATATTGCAGGGAAGAAGGAGGGAGACGGAAGGAAGCAAAGGTGATGGAAATTTCTTGTAGGTCCCCACTTGTCGGTCCCTGATTCCAGAGTTTCACAGAGACAGTTCTGACTCCAAGAGGTGGTTTGTTTCTCAGTCCTGTGTACTGTGTACAGTTCAGGTCTGAACAACAAAACAATCAAATTATGAATGACTACCATGCCAATTCTACAGATGATCTTCAACACAAAATGTCATTCTTAAACAATAAAGTGGAATGACCAATCACTAGCATGCAGTAATTATTAGCAATTGGCAGTTGACCACTTATGAGAAGTTAAGCCTGTCAAAACAAAAAAAAGTGCCAAGATCTCTAAAGTATTTAAAATTTCAGTAAATGACACTTTAAAAATTAAAAGCTAATACTGAATAATTCAAAAATATGTATTTGCTTCAGTTCTAGTTTCCTTTGACAAATCTATTTTTTAAATTAAACTGTTTATTGAAGATTGAAATAAAATACAATACAGTACTTAGTAAAGCATAAATGAAAACAATTACGAAATGATCATTAAGTTTGTGGTGTATCAAGGACTGAAATTACTAACCCTGCCTGCATGAGTGCACCTAGACCGTGAGTAAATCAATAACTGCAACGACAGAGAAAAAAGTCTACTTCTTTTACAAAATTGCAGCTCACTCTTCAAACCTTAAGAACTATTCAGAAGTTGAGGTGAGAGGTTCCCCCCCCAATCCTCTAAATTAGCAGCAAGCAAAAGAGACTTTAGCTGTGGACTTCTGTATAAAATGGTGGGCACTTGAGGAATGTCTTGCCTTGTCTCTTGGAAAGTCAGGTACCCTGATTATTGCATCACACACAATTTTTGGTGACGCATGAGATAGATTTCTGCATTCTCAATTTTTCTCTCTCACATCAGGTTGAGTGTGGATTTATTTTGGTTTCCCTTCTGCTGTTGGTTCATTTGTGTGGATGGCTGGAAAGAAGCTTGGGTTTGTCTAACCTGCATTTGGCTCTTATAACTTCCTATTTGTTCTGAGCAGAGATTGTAATCTTTATTAATATTAAAGCATTAATAAGTAAAGCATTAGTAAGTAACAAGCATCAAATAATAACTCATTAGACAGTGCTACAGATGTTCTGCTCCTTGGATTAGAGAAACTGGCTGTTTGAAGAGACTGAGATCTCCCCCCTTTCCCCCCGTTTTTTAATTGAGTCTCTGGCACTTGCCATATAAGGAGACGGGAAACAATTAAGTGGCAGTTACTGTATTGCATTGCTGTGGTTTGTGCCAGAACTGAGAAAAGTATCTGTTTATGTTATTTAGTACAAGGTGTTCCAAAACAAATCTGAAAAAAAGTTAAGCTTGGTGAAGAGGGTGAGGGAAATTGTTGTGATTACTTTTTTCCCTCTTATTCCTGTGCTGTTTGGGAGTGTTGTTTTCTTCCTCCAGGTTTGGCTTCCTCTGGGTTGGAGCAGGGGAGCTAGAACAAGGATGGCTGGAACCAGTAGGCTACCTATGGTACCAGCAAGTTCACCAGGGATGCCTAGATCAGCTGCTGCCACTGTTACAACTATACAACCAAAGGATTTACAAGCCCTAATTCAAGAAACTATCAAAGTTTCAATTCTGGAAGCTATCGATCCTATAAAAGAAGCAATGAAAGAGATGACACAACAATTTGATACTCAGATGCAGGGCTTGCAGAAGCAAATAGCAGACAATACACAAAAACTTACAGAAATAAACAAAATAACTGAAAACTTGGATACCAGGATGAAAGAAATGAAGAGTAAATTCCAAGTAACAGATTCTAAACAGTCACAGTTGGAACAAGACTTGATCAGACTACAAGTGGATAAGGCATCTTGTATTTTGAGATTTCAAAACATCCCAGAAGAACAAGATGAAGATATCAGAAAGAAGATGGCTATAAGCTTGGCAGAATATATGGGAGCAGAGGAACCAGAGAAAGTACTAGAAGAACTGGACACCGTTTACAGAATGAACTATGCTTATGCCAGAAACAATCAGTTGCCGAGAGAGGTCCATGTAAGATTTCATAAAATAATATTCAAAGATGAAGTTTTAAAGGCTTCAAACAAAAAACCACTGATGAGTGATAATAATGAAATAAAAGTCTTGAAAGAGGTCCCAGGAAGAGTCAGAGAGAGAAGAAGAGAATATTCTAAACTTACAACAGCTCTAAGGAAAAATGATATCCAGTATAGCTGGCTGCTCCCGGAAGGCTTTTTTCCTACAGAGGTAGGAGGCAAAGAATTACATCTATATTCAAGGCAGAGGACTTTTTGAAAAAGAATGGCGTCGATCTTCAAACTGAAGAAACGGTTTCTGAGAAAGAAGAGGAAGAAGAAGATAAAGATGATCCCCAAGGTGCCTCAGAGACTTCAGCAAATAAAGAAGGCTTAAAGAAATCCAAACTCCCAAAGACTTTGCCACTGCTCACAAGGAAACAACTAAGAGAAAACCTGGAAGCACAATCAAATAATCAAGATGGATAAAAGCAAAAGTAAAATGAGCCTGATCTCGATAAATATTAATGGATTGAATTCACCTCAAAAAAGAAGACAGACCTTTCAACAACTAAAAAAAAGTAATTTTGACATTATTTGTCTACAAGAGATCCATATTAAAGAAGCAGATCAGAAATACTTACAAAACCCAAAGTTAGGTAGAACGTTTATAGCTTCAGATAAAAAGAAAAAGAAAAGAGGTGTGGTGCCCTATGTAAAAGAACATCTTCAACCAGAAATGGTGTATGCCTCGCAGGATGGATGTATTTTAATGGTCCTGGTACAAAGACAAACAAAAAACCCCTCTTATTGTTAATATCTATGCACCAAACCACCACCAAGAAAAATTTTACAAAACTTTACAAAATTTGATGGTGAAACAGGAATATCAAGAAACATGTATAATTGGAGATTTTAATGCAGTTTTTGAGGGAAGTCAAGATAGAAAGCACTTGAAGAAAAGAAAGCGGAGAAGAAAACACAAACTTCCACCAACATTCTATCATCAAATGGAAGAGAATAAGTGTATAGATGCGTGGAAAGCCAGAAATCCATATAAGAGAGACTACACTTTTTATTCTGCGAGACATAAGTCCTGGTCAAGGATAGATATGTGTTGGATCTCGCTACAATGACAAATGAAATACTTGATGCAGAAATACAGCCACAGATGTTTGCAGATCAAAATCTGATCACTCTGGTACTTAAAGATACCTTTAAAAGAAGTAGATGGAAGTTAAATACTACAGTCCTAAGAAATGAAAGACTTGTAAAGGAGTCTAAGAAAGAATTCCAAGCATTTTTTTTTTTTTGGTTACCCTACAAAAGTCTCTTAAAATTGGAAGGGAAAAACTTTGTACTAAAAGATAAAATTGATGTTGAATTTGAATATGATTGGTTGAAGTATAGACAGATTTTTGATTTATTTAAAACAGACAAAAGAGAACATGGTTTTAGAGAAAATTATACTGAAATTGAAACTGTATGGATTGAAAAGGGTAAAAAAATGATTTCAAAACTGTATAAGGTTTTATTGAAATGGTATACTGAGGATGAAATAGTAAAAGAGCAAATGATAAAGTGGGCAGTAAATATTAATAACGAGATACTTATGACATCTTGGGAATATTTGTGGAAAAAGTCAATGAAAATTTCAACTTGTGTAAATGTTAAAGAGAACTGTTATAAAATGATGTATAGATGGTATATGACGCCCAAAAAAATCGCTATTATAAATGAAAGTATGTCTAACAAATGTTGGAAATGTAAGAAAAATGAAGGGTCTTTTTACCATATGTGGTGGACATGTGATAAAGCAGTATGTTATTGGACTAAGATCCACAATGAGATACAAAAAATTCTGAAATGTACTTTTAAGAAAGACCCACAGATGTTATTGCTAGGTCTTAAAATGGAAGAAGTAAATGTAACCAAGAGAACATTATTATGGTACTTGATTATAGCAGCTAGATTGACTTTTGCTCAATGTTGGAAACAAGATAAGATACCTGAAACATGGGAATGGATTAAAAAGACTTTGTTTATGGCAGAAATGGACAAAATAACAAGAAAACTAAACAACGAAGAAGACAAAACCTTTTTCGAAGATTGGAAATACTTTCAAGAATACTTGTTGAAAAATTGGGATGTCAAACGTGGTTTGATTTGTTTTGACAGCTATTGAGGAGAAATTGAAAGAGATTTAGACCTTTGAATTGTTACCATTAGTAAAAGAAAATAAGTTTAGTAGTAAATGTAACTAAATAGAGAGTCATTATGGGGTTGAAGCATTGCGGGAAGCCTTGTTTGGGGGGGAGAGGGTGAAAGAAAATGGATATGTATTGATTTGTTTAAATTGTATGAACATGAAAATATATCCAATAATAAAATGTATTTACCAAAAAAAAAGAATTCCAAGCATTTTTTGAAAGAAACATACAACCTGAGGTGTCTATAAATACTGTTTGGGACGCTTTTAAGGCTTTTGTGAGAGGATGGATGATAAAAGAAACCTCATATAGGAAAAAACAAAGATCCGAAGAATACTTTCAACTACAAAAATGAATAAAAGAACAAGAAGAAAATTTAAAACAGAACTCAAAGAGTGAAAAAGTGAGAATCAATCTCAAACAATTGCAACATCAAATGAATTGTCTCTTAACACAAGAAATAGCAAAGAAATTAATGTATGTTAAACAGAATTATTTTGAAAATGCAAACAAACAGGCTTGATGGTTAGCATATAAAATATGAAAGCAACAAGAAGAAATATTTATAAGCACACTAAGAAACTGAAAAGGGGAAGACAAAAACAAATTAGAAGATTTAAAAATAATTGTGGAACAATTTTATCAAAAATCTATATAAAAAAGAAAGATTTCAAGAACAAATTAGAGAATATTTAAAGAAATATAATCCTAAAATATTCATGAAAGATCAAAAAGTAATATTAAACCAACCAATATCTCTGGCAAAACTAGTAGAAGCCCTGAAAAAGCAAAAAAAAAAAAAAAAAGGCAAGTCACCAGGTCGTGATGGGCTCCCAGCAGAATTTTATCTTGTTTTTGAAGACCAATTGATTTTTCCCTTGAAGGAAGTATGTCAGAATGTAACATCTGAACATAAAATACCTGACTCCTGGAATGAGGTGATAATATCGCTTATATATAAGCAAGGTTTAGATGGAAAAGAGATTAAAAATTACAGGCTTATTTCGCTGTTAAATGTAGATTACAAAATATATGCCTCCATTTTAGCAGCAAGAATGAAGAAAGACCTGGCACAAACTATACACAAAGACCAAGCTGGCTTACTCCCTAAAAGGCAACTTAAAAATAATGTCAGAACAATCTTAGATATTTTGGAATATTATGAAGACCATCCGGAAAAGCAATTGGCTTTAATCTAATTAGATGCAGAAAAGGCTTTTGACAATGTAAATTGGAAATTTCTGATGGAATTGTTAAAACATTCACAGGCCGGAGAAGAGTTCATCAAAATGATTGAAGCAATATATATGAAACAACAGCCTAAGATTTCAATTAATGGACATTAAACACAAAAAACTGAAATTCAAAAAGGGACATGTCCACTCTCACTGTTGTTATTTATTTTTGTGCTTGGAACTATTGTATAAGTTTTGAGCCTCTCAACTCAGTCCAGGGATAAGAGGCACAATTCCAGATACTGCAAGCATGTACAGGATTTTACTCCTCCCTCACTCCAGTCCAGGCATGAGAGATACCAAAATCCCATATGCTTCAGGAACACTTAAACAAACCCAAGAGTATGTCTGCACACACTCCTGGCTTACCAGAAGTCACTGCCACCAAGATCTCTTACATCAAGGCCCTCGCCAAGGCTCAGGAACAGAGATCTAACTCCTGCCTGGTCTAGAGGACTTAGCAATTTTACCAGCTGTGTGCCAGAGCTGCTAACGACTATTTAATCTAGTGGTAGCCACATCAGCTGAGTTGGCTCAGGCGACAAGAGTTAGGCTTAGAAGTCAAGTTGCAACATAGGACACAAACTCAGATAATATTGAGGAAATATTATCTTTAATCAGTGCAGAAGCATGCATATATCATAAGACTTGCAATCTTAGGATGCATTAGCAATCTTAGGATGCATTAGCAGAAGCATTGTGTCCAGATCACGGGAGGTAGTAGTTCCACTGTATTCTGCTATGGTCAGGCCCCACCTGGAGTACTGTGTCCAGCTTTGGGCACCACATTTTCGGAAGGATGTTGACAAACTCGAGCGGGTCCAGAGGAGGGCGACCAGGATGGTGAGAGGGTTGGAGTACAAGTCTTATGAGGAAAGGCTGAGGGTGTTGGGTATGTTTAGCCTGGGAAAGAGAAGGTTTAGAGGGGACATGATTGCAGTCTTCAAGTATTTGAAGGGCTGTCATGTAGAAGATGGAGTGGATCTATTCTCTCTTGCTCCGGATTGCAAGACTAGATCTAATGGGTGGAAATTACAAGGGAGTCGTTACCGGCTTAATATCAGGAGAAACTTCCTAACTGTAAGAGTGGTTGAGCAGTGGAACAGACTGCCTCGGGAGGTGGTGGATGCTCCTTCGCTGGACGTTTTCAAGAGGAGACTGGACAACCATCTTTTGGGTATGTTGTAGGTATGTAGGGGTTTCGGCTGTGTTCCTGCAGAGTGCAGGGGGTTGGACTAGATGGCCTGCAGGGTCCCTTCTAACTCTAACATTCTATGATTCTATGACTTGCAGAGGTAGGAAAACAAATAATATCTATAGCTTGTTCAGCTCTAACTATACATAGAGGTATTCATAGTTAGCAGTCATTCAGAGATACCGGGGAATCTTGAGGATGAACCACATGACTGCTGTGGGCAGTTAAGTCCAGCTTTGCTGCCCACTAGTAAAATTCCATGTTGCAGATATACCATCCAAAGGGGAATTCTCTCTTAGAAAGGAGCTCTCTTTCCAAGAAAACTCTCCCCCTCTTCCCATAGGGTGATCACAATTCCCTCCCTTTCCCATCATAATTGAATATGGCCATTTATACAATCACGAGAGGATGAAGGGGTGTGCCCAAATCTCTGGGTTGACTTGACAGAAGCCATGTCAGAGGAGCTTTGATGTGTTAATGTCTTGGGACAGCTGTGTCCTCCAGCTTCGGAAGATGCCTGAATGTCTACTCTTCCCAGCAAAGGTGTCAAAGTGTCTTGTATATGGATATCAGGCTTGGCATCTGGCATGCCATCTGTTGCAGGTGACAAAAGTCACATGGACATGTTAGCAGCTAGGCCATTTGGCCCTATTATGAAGCCCATCCGGAAAAGCAATTGGCTTTAATCTAATTAGATGCAGAAAAGGTCTTTGACAATGTAAATTGGAAATTTCTGATGGAATTGTTAAAACATTCACAGGCCGGAGAAGACTTCATCAAAACGATTGAAGCAATATATATGAAACAACAGCCTAAGATTTCAATTAATGGACATTTAACACAAAAATTGAGATTCAAAAAGGGGCATGACAAGGATGTCTACTCTCACCATTGTTATTTATTTTTGTGCTTGGAACTATAAACAATGTAATCAGAGCAGAAGAACAAATTAGAGGCCTTAAATTAAAAGGAGAAGAGTTTAAACTTTTAGCTTTTGCAGATGACTTGGCTTTTATCTTGGAAAATCCTATAGACTCAATAAATCTCTTGTTACGGCGACTACAAGAATATGGAGCAGTAACTGGACTTAAAATCGATAAAAACAAGACAAAAATCCTGGAAAAAAACATGGCAAAGCAACAAACACTATATCTGCAGGAAATATCAGGATTGGAAATTCAAAAGAAAATTAAATATCTTGGAATAAATTTAATTAATAAATGCAGTTCTTCGGTTGAAAATAATTATATGGAACTATTGAAAACAATAAAACAAGATTTAAACAAATGGAAGAACCTTCAAATTTTTCTTTTATGGGCAGAATAGCCACCATCAAAATGAATATTTTACCAAGATTGATGTTTTTATTTCAAACTATACCAGTTCTTCAAAATCAAAACTATTCTAAAGACACACTTTATTTGGCAAGGAAAGAGACCAAGAATAAAGTTTAAGGCATTACAGGATTCAAAAGAAAGGGCAGGCTTTGGCCAATCAAATTGTGCCCTTTATTATAAAGCAGCAGCACTGGCCTGGATTAAAGAGTGGATTACATTGGATAATCAAAGACTTCTTAAATTAGAAGGGCACGACATGTTACTAGGTTGGCATGCCTTTTTATGATATGGGAAAACAGATTCCCATAAGTATTTCAAACAACATTGGTTGAGGGCTTCCTTGATAAAGGTTTGGGAACCAGTTAAAAAACAATTTTACTCTCAAACCTCGAAACTGGTGGCCCCTTTAGAAGCATTTACAAACCTAAAGATGTTAATAGATATTATGACTTACCGGTTAATAGATATTATGACTTACTGGATTCTAAATTTAATTTAAAACTTCCCTCGGAACTTAATTGGTGTCAAAAAGTTCACATTGTGTCAAGGTATACTAAAGATAAAACGATAGGTTTTTACGAAAATTGGTTGGAAATCAATAAGTTATTTTTGTTGGTTGAACAGAATTTTATAAAGAAAATGTATGCTTTATTGCTGGACTATAAAATGCATGATGAAACTGTTAAAAATGTTATGATACAATGGGCCCAAAATTTGGGCCACAATATTCAGCTAGACCAGTGGTCTCAAATATGGGGAGGGGGAATATTAAGATTATGAAATCAATTGCATATAAGGAAAACATTTATAAGATATTTTATAGATGGTATATAACTCCTGAGAAACTAGCTAAATTTAATCCAAAATGTTCAGATAAATGTTAGAAATGTGAGAGTAAAACAGAATCCTTTTATCATATGTGGTGGCTATGCGAGAGAGCTAAGAAATACTGGGCGTGGATACATGAAATATTGCAGAGTATATTGAAATGTCATATACCTTTTACTTCAGAAATATTACTGTTGAATATTTTACCAGACAATTGTAAAAGAGAAGATTCTTACCTTATGTTGTATATAACTAGTTCTGCCAGAATATTGTATGCTAAGTACTGGAGGAGCCAGGATATGCCAAGCAAAGAAGAGTTTATTAATAAAATATTGGAAGCAGTAGAAATGGACAAACTCACTTTGTTTTTGAAGGACCACACAGAAAAGACTTTTGAAAATGCTTGGGCAAGATTTTATAAATGGTACAAGAACTATATTCTTAACAAGACAAGACAAAGTTAATAAGCATGTTTGGAAGATGGTATAGACTATAACAGCATTGATTCTTCTACAAATGGTTGCAAAAGAATTTATAAAAATGTGTTTCTTTTGTAAGGTTTAAGCCTAAAGTGACATACTAATGGCATCAAAAGTTACTCTTGTCCAGGGGTCTTTTTGGGGGGGAGCACACCGGAGCGTAGCTCCGGGAGCTCAGGAGCCAAGCCCCGCCCCCAGCCGGCGTCTGGGGAGTCTTTCAGGCAGCCGAATGTCAATTTCAGCTCCATTATATCCTATGGGCCATTGAAGTCAATGGTGAAAACATAGGGTATATTCTGGGGGCTGGAGGGGAGGGGGTTTGAGGGAGAGGCTCCAAACTCACAGGGTAGCTGATGGAGCCTCTCCCCAAGGTACCCACTAAGTTTCAAGAACATTGGACCAGGGGGTACAATTCTATGGGCCCCTAAACAGGTTGCCCCTATTCCCTCCATTGTTCTCTATGGTGGGGAAAAAGTAAGTTTTTACCATTGACTTCAATGGCCCATGGGATATAATAGGGCCGAATTGCCGTCCTTTCCTTCTCTCTTTTTCCTCTTTCCCTCCTTCTTCTTTTCTCTCTTTCTTACTTTCCCACCTTCTTTTCTTCTCTTTTTTCCTCCTTTCCCTGTTTCCCTCCTTCTTCCCTCTCTTTCTTTCCCACCCCTTTCCTTTCTTTCTTTCCCTCTTCCCGTCCTTCTTTCCTTCTCTCTACTCTCTCTCTTTCCTCCTTCTGTGGCCCAACTCTCATGAGAAGGAATTTAACCTTTAAACCCCTTCTCTCTTAGCTCCCCCACCCAGACCAGCTGGGGAAGGGGAGGGGAGGCTTTTGAAGATGCCTCCCCCCTTTTGCTTCCCCTTCTGACATCACTTCCGGTGATGCCAGGGGGCGTGGCATATGCTAATAGCCTAATAGCTCATTAGCATACCATATGCTAATGAGCTCCTGCAGCTCTTTTTCTACGAAAAGATCCCTGCTCTTGTCTATAATGTACCCCCAGTTTTATGTTTTATGTATTTTATGTATGTTTGTTTTCTCTCTGTGTTATAGAAAATAAAGAAAAATTAACAGGGAAAAAAAGGATTGAAATTACAAGCTATCTGATAATTTTGAGCTTATCATTCAAATAATTAAAAATAAAAATAAATGGAGTTCAAACCAGTTTTAAAGATCCTTCAACTACTTAATGGCAAAGATATAAGGCATGTGAACCAATTAAAGGTGCTTTGTGTAAAGTTCCTTCTGAGTTAGCAAAAGCATTTAACCATAATGACCATTTGGCCATAATACTAGTAGAGGCAACCTGTCTATTTTGCTGCGCAATCCAGTCTGAGGTCTTGTCCAGTAAAAAATATTCCCATACCTTTTGGTAGCACTGATGCATCAAGGGGAGAGTCTGAAATTTCCTTTGAAGAAATCTTCTTTCATAGCCAGACAAGGGGACCCCCCTCATGGAAACACCTATATTCATGTTGCCTTTTACTATTACTATTTTTTTAAATATAGTAGTTAATTTTTACAGTGGAGGTTTTTAGATAATCCTAGGCGCATTTTAGCACTTTCAACTGCTAAAATGACTCTCCACTATCTTACTAAGTTTGCTAATTGTGATTTCTGCATGTGTGTGTGTGTGTATACACATACATACAAACACTGATGTATATATCATATAATGTTCAGTTACAAAGGGAATGCTGCAAATTTAAAAATAAATTCATCTGGAAAATATGTAAAATTATTTCAAAGGTCTATTTCTTTAAAAATTTAAAATGCTGAAATGTTTGCAACTAGTAGTGAGAGTGAGCAACTATCTCATCTATCTGTTTATGATTTTTCTTTTTCCATTTGGTTTTATCTTTTCTCTTGTTCATTTTTGTGAAATTGCAACAAGGAGGCATCTTGGTGGAAGAAAGGCCAACATTGCACCAGATTTCACCTGGGCTGTGTTCCACGAATCATCTTTCTGTCATTTAACAACCTTCCTGCTTTCGAGTGATCTCTTCCCCCATTACACTCTTTGAATCCATAGCTCAACCCACTAATGATGGAAATAAGTGATTGTCTGTATAAACCTCAGCCCACGAGAAGTGAGTGGTGATTGTTAGAAGATAAGATAAATCAAGCTCCATAGGAGATTAAAGGCTCCCAAATCCCTTCCATATCTCATGTTGTCCTTAGAGTCTGTCTCAAATTTCGTTAGGAGAGGAGGAAGTATACACATTCCTACAGACCATTTCAAGGAACAAAGATTTTTCTAAGGGGTTGTAAATTATGATAATAAAAAAGCATAACCTTTGCGGAGCCTGGAGTTCTTGATGGGCTGTAATCTCCCATACATTTCTTCTGCTTCCCTCTAAAGTAAACAAATTGGCCATGCAGCCATATATTTCTCAGGCATACCCAAAAATAACAATGTGGGTTTCTCCTACTTCTTTGACAAAGCATTTTATATTCATGAGACTTTATCAGAAACACTTCATATCCACAGATGAACACCCCACAGGAGTGTACCATTTCCAATAAAGATTTACTTTGGGAAGGTGAGCATTAAAACATGAACACATGAAACTGCCTTATACTGAATCAGATCCTTGGTCCATCAAAGTCAGTATTGTCTACTCAGACTGGCAGTGGCTCTCCAAGGCCTCAGGTGTTAGCAAGAGCCTCCCCTTGCAATGTGAAAGACTGTATCCTGGACAACTTAGGGACAAAGTTGGCACAGGGCAAATCTAGCCAACAAGCCCAGACATGTACTCAGGACTGTCACTCTGGTTCCTACAGCCATCAAGCTCAGATACAGTCAGCACGTAGCTGCCATCTGTCCTGGCCCTACCAGCTCGGGACTGGATAACCCCCCTCGGAGAGCCCACCACGGCAGAAGCCCAAGCCCCATGTACCTGCCAGGCCCTCCGAATGACAGCGAGTCAGAGGTTGCCTAGGGTTGACCAGGTGGGCTGGCTATGGTTCTGGGAGGTAAAAGGGCAGCTCAGTCCCTACAAGCAGCTACTGGTACCCCACACATACCTTCCTCAGGTCCTACGAGTGGCCCATGACCACCCCTGGGCAGGTCATCAAGGAGTGAAAAACACACTAACTCGGGTCCTCACCCATTTCTTCTGGCCAGCAGTGGCACGCGATGTTAAGGAGTATTGCCGGTCCTGCGCTGTATGCCAGCGCACAATGGCCAGGGCAGAAGCCTGAGCGCCACTGTCACCACTACCTGTGATGGGGACCCCGTTCGAGCGCATAGTGATGGACTTTGTAGGGCCCCTACCCCGCTACCTGCTGGTCATAATGGACTACGCCACTCGCTTCCCCGAAGCAGTTCCCCTTCCCAGTCTGAAGTTTGATGCATACCCCATGCCCAGAGCTGTTGATCGACCAGCTCGGGACCTCCAAATACTTGTTGGCCTTGGACCTAACAAAGGGGTACTGGCAGGTCCCCGTGCACCCGGCGGACCGGGAGAAAACGGCTTTTGCCACCCCGCACGGCTTATTCCAGTTCAAGCAGATGCCCTTCGGGCTGCACGGGGCTGCTGCCACCTTCCAGCGGTTGGTAGACCGGGCCCTCTCCCAATGCCAGGACTTCGCTCAAGCTTATCTCGATGATATCATCAACTGCAGTGAAGACTGGGACGCCCACTTGTGACACCTCCAACTTGTGCTCCAAGCCCTCCACGAGGTGGGCCTGACGGCCAATCCCACAAAAAGTAGGTTAGGGTTTCAAGAGTTGAAGTATCTGGGATACCTGGTGGGTCGAGGCATCATAAGGCCGCTTCCAGAAAAGGTTATCACTCTGGAGAACCAGCCCCACCTGAGCACTAAGCATCAACTTTGTTGGTTCTTGGGCTTCGTGGGCTATTATAGCTGATTCATTCCTGGCTTCACCTCTGTGGCAGCCCCTCTTACCGACTGCCTACAAAAAACCCATCCCAACCACCTGCTTTGGGGCCCCATGGAGGAGGTGGCATTCAAGACCCTCCGTGCCTGCCTATCCCAGGATCCTGTCTTGTGGAACCCCGACTTCCGGCGCCCCTTTGTCCTGCACACTGACGCCTCTGGGACAGGGCTGGGGGCTATGTTGGCACAGGAGGAGGTAGGCGTTGACCACCCCATACTCTTTATCAACCGTAAACTGCAACTGGCCAAATGGAAATACTCAGCAGTGGAGAAAGAGGCGCTGGCGGTTAAGTGGGCTGTAGGGGCATTACAATATTATCTTGTGAATAACCCCTTTCAGTTGGTCGTGGACCATGCCCCCCTTTTGTGGTTAGCCAGGATGAAGGATTCCAACCCCCGAGTCCTACGATGGTACCTCTCCTTATTACCTTTTCGTTTTTCAGTTCGACACCAACCCGGGGCTCACCATTGCGTGGCAGACTACTTGTCTCAGCTCTTCGAGGACGACCCAGAAACATTGGATGCCAGAGTGGAGGGGTGTCCCGGCCCTACCGGCTTGGGACTGGGTAACCCCCCCCCTCTCGGAGAGCCCATCATGGCGGAAGCCCAAGCCCCACGTACCTGCCAGGCCCTCCAAATAGCGGCAAGAGAAGGGACCGGGCCAGTCACAACAGGGGGGCCGACGCAGACCGCATCAATCCCCGGCAGGCAGATACGGGCAGAAGAGCCCGTGAGTGACGCCAAGCCCCCCAGGAGGTGCCGGAGCATGGAAACGAGCCCCATGAGAGCTCCGATGAGGCCCAATGACTGCCAGGTGGCGGTGGCTTGGGCGGCCCTGAGGCCACCCAAGCCACCAGCAGCGCAACTTCCACCCGCCCCACCCAACTCAGCGTCCTTCCTAAAGAAGGAGGGCGGGGCCAGAGCAGGGGAGGGGGTGACCAGGGAGCACTGGGAGTGGGAGGAGGAATAAAGGACGGTGAGGGAGTGGGGCCAGGGAGGAGAACGGTGCTGGTGAGACTGGGTGTACTGTGCAGAGAGCCAGAGAGAGACAAAGGCAGGATCGGCTCCCTGGCACTCAGGCAGAGGGACGCCCAGGGTGCTTTAAACCCTGTCCTCTGCCAATCTGAGGCCTCTCTCTCCTCCCCTCCTTTGTGATCCCCTCATTCCCAGGACCCCCAACCCGTTGGCGGACCTTGGGAGGCCACGGCTACTGGAGCACCAACCCACCCCCGCAGACGGAGCGTGACACCATCATGAAAGGACAATGCCTTAGTTAGTTTCAACATCTCAAAAGATGCCATCATCTCCACATTCCAGCATTCTAGTATATCTGCATTCCAGCATTATGTCTTACACCTGCACCTCCAGACTTTGCCCCCAATACTGGAACTATCCTGGACATGGACTTTTGTCATCATTGTTTCTGTGATAGCCCAGCCATTAATAGAGCCAAGACTATACAATTGTCCAAAACCCGTTTTGAGCCATTACCGGCCATTCTGGTGCATTCAGGACCATTTCCCCATTGTGCCTCACTGCCCTGCAGGCACAATTTTCCTATATCTGGGCTCCTAACCCAGCCACCTTTGGCTCTGTCTCCTGGGATGCATACTGGCTGGATCCCCCATCTCTCTTGGGTCTTCACGGATGTGCTTGCCATCTGCTCTTCACCACAGACTCCTCTTCCAAAGGTCACCTCAACCCTTTTTTCCTTAGCTGTTGTGTGTGTGTGCGCACACGCACTTGCAATGTTTTTACCCATTAGCTGAAATAATAATAATAATAATTATTATTATTGTTATTATTATTATTAAATTTATACCCCACCCAATCCCACAGGTGGGCTCAGGGCAGCTTACAACACAAGATTCATAAAACAATAAAAGTGATAAAACTCATGAACATCTGAGCCAGCTTTCAAGCAGTTGGCAGTTGTTTACATGGAATAAAATGTGCTTCCTTGGAAAACAGATCAACCACCACCCAAATTACAGTCTTTCCCTTGCTCAGAGGTAAATCCATGATAAAGTCCATGGAGATTACTAACCACAGTCAGTCAGGCATTTCTAGGGGCTATAATAGTCCTGGGGTCTTCCCAGTCCATCTCTGGCAAGAGGCTACATATTGGGAGATGTCCCCACTCATACGGGGCCACCAAAACTGTCTTTGAATGGGGTTCAAAGTATTTAAATAAACATAATGTCCAGCCATTTTGGTATAGTGGTTAAGTGCACAGACTCTAACCTGGGAGAACCGGGTTTGATTCCCCACTCCTCCACTTGCAGCTGCTGGATAGCCTTGGGCTAGCCATAGTTTTGTCAGAGGTATTCTTGAAAAGAGCAGTTTCTGTCAGAGCTCTCTCAGCTCCACCTACCTCACAGGGTGTTTGTTGTGGGAAGAACTTAACAACATAAGAGAAGCCAATGTTGGATCAGGCCAATGGCCCATCTAGTCCAATACTCTGTCACACAGTGGCCAAAAATACCAGGTGCCATCAGGAGATCCAGCAGTGGGGCCAGGACACTAGAAGCCCTCCTACTGTTGCCCCCCAGGCACCAAGAACACAGTGCATCACCTGTCCCAGCTCAAGAGTTCCCATCTATACCTTGTGGCTAATAGTCACTGATGGACTTCTGCTCTATATCTCTATATCTAATTCCCAACTGTGCCCCTGCGTGCGGATACTTATTTCCAGAGACACAGAGCACATGGAGGGAAAAGAGATTATCCTGCACATGTGGGCCACTCCCCAGGTCTACAGAAAAATCTAAAAACTTTAAAAAACATAAGGGGGGAGTTTAAAACAGCCAAAAGTAGAAGAGCATTAACAGCACCTGTGCAGAGAACGTACACCGGGAGAACATGCTGGAGAGCCCTAGGGAAGCCGCCGCCACCGCCACCGTTTGGAATGCCAGGAGAAGCAGTTGCAGCTGTAAGTACAACCGCCACAGCTATAATCCTCCAGCCAATACTCTACCTACAGGATGCCCCAGGAGCCGCCCCTCACTTCACCCCCTCCACCAACTGATGTCTGCTGGCCTTTGCCTCACCCATGTGAGGGAAAAGAGGGAAGGAGGTGTCTCAGCCAAGCCGGACTGCACCCTGTCCCCTCTGCCAATGCCTGAGGAGATGAAGCGGTGCTCCTCCAGCTCTCCCTGCTGCCGCCTCTTTCTCTGCTGCAGGTCAAGATGCGGCCCACAACGCTGCCATGGCTTCTCGGCCTGGACCTGCTCCTCTGGGTGCTCAGTGGAGAACAGCCACAGTGCTATGGTAGCGCTGGTGAGCACCAGCCTGGCCATAGGGGACAGGAGGGGAGAAAAAGAGAAAGCTGCTTAGACTTCCTGGGGGAGAGGGGGAAGCAAAGATGGGGAAAAGCCCCTTCCCCACAAGTTTCTCCCTTCCCGAAAAGGCAACAGGGCACCCGCTCAACACCCCTCCCACTCCCCAATGGGACCTCAGAACTTACAGTTTCCAATGCAGCGGTGTCCTCCTCCCATAGCTCCTCCGGAAGTTGGCACTTCCTCCTTAGCCACTGAATCCTCTTTCAACCTTCCTCCTCCTTGCCCCCTCCAGTGGGGATCCACAATGAACTTGTGGAGAGAGTGCATCCCTTCCCCATCTTTGCTTCCTTTGCTATTCCTCCTTTAACAATCTTCCCTCTCCCCTGTTCTGTCAATCTACCCCCATCCCTTCTGCCCCATCCCTTCAATCTATCCCTCCTCCTCTGAAAACCTACCCCCTTTTCCCCTTTCTCCAATTCATTTTATCTGTCAACTTGCCCCCTATTTTGCTCCTTTCTCCATTCCCCTTATCTGTCAATCTATCCCCATCTCTTTGGCCTCCTCTTTTCTCCATCACTCTACCCAACCCTTGCTGCTCTTCCTCCCTACCACCCACCCCTGGCACTGCACGCACCACCACCTTTGCAGGTCTCCCCAACTGCCCCCCATCCTTGGCATTCCACTACTGCATTCCACTCACCTCACCAACCTTGCTGCTCTCCCATCCTACCCCCCCACCCTTGGCACTCCAGTAACCCTACCTTTGGAGCTCTCCCTATCTATCCCTCCTTGGCACTCCACTACCCATCCATCCTTGGCATTCACTCACCCCCGCTCTTGCTCTCTTCCCAGCTATCCCCCCACTTTTGGCACTCCCCTCCCACCCAACCTTGCTGCTGTCCCCACCTCCATACCCATTGAAATAGCTCTGCCTTTAAACAGCTGTAAGACTCCTAGATCACAAGAGCTAAGCAGGGTCTGCCTCTGTTAGTACTTGGATAGGAGAACACCAAGGAAATCAAGGGTTGCTATGTGAAGGACAGTCCCCAGCTCTGTTAGTCTCTTGCCTCAGAAACCCACAGGGTTGCCATAAGTTGCCTGTGACTTGACAGCACTTCCCACCACTAATGGTTGGAGAATAAAATTAGGATCTGGAAAACCCAGGTTTAAATCCCTACTCTGCCAAGAAAAAAACCCTAGCATAACATATGGTGAACTTATGGAACTCACTGCAACAAGTTTGGCAATGGAGGCCAATTTCCTGATGGCTTCAGAAGGAACAACTTCTTCATACTACTTTAAGAACTTGCTTATACCCCATTTTGGTCCCCACTCTGTCTCATGAGAAAGAGTATATACATTTAGTCACTGTCACCGGACAGCAGTGTTGGGGGAGTAGTGGCAAGGCTCCAGGTTTTTCACTGCTCCTGACAGGAATAATGCTCTGGTTGCCTCACGCCTTGCCTGGGCTGAGGGGACAGCCAAACAGAGAGAAGGAATAACATTGTATGTAGGGGAGACTGACAGTACACAAAACCTACACTGCAATTACAAGTTAAACCAATCCACAACACAGTAAGCAACATTTTGTTGTGGGTCCCCTCTTGTGCTTATCTAATTCCCTCTTGAAGCTGTCCATGCTTGTAGCCACCACCATCTCCTGTGGCAGTCAATTCCATGTGTTAATCACTCTTTGGGTGAAGAAGTACTTCCTTTTATCCGTTCTAACCTGACCACTCAGCAACTTCATGGAGTGCCCACGAGTTCTTGAATTGTGAGAAAGGGAGAAAAGTACTTCTTTCTCAACCTGCTCTATCCCATGCATAATCTTATAAACCTCGATCATGTCACCCCTCAGCCGTTATTTCTCCAAGCTAAAGAGCCCCAAGCATTTTAAGCTTTCTTCACAGGGAAAGTTCTCCAACCCTTTTATCATTCTAGTTGCCCTTCTCTGCACTTTTTCCAATGCTATAATATCCTTTTTGAGGAGTGGTGACCAGAACTGTACACAGTACTCCAAATGAGGTCGCACCATTGATTTATACAAGGGCATTAGGATACTGGCTGATTTGTTTTCAATTCCCTTCCTAATAATCCCAAGCATAGCGTTGGCTTTTCTTATTGCAGTTGCACACTGTCTAGACATTTTCATTGAGTTATCTACTATGACTCCAAGATCTCTCTCTTGGTCAGTCTCTGCCAGTTCGGACCCCCTCAACATGTATTAATAGTTAGGATTTTTGGCTCCAATGTGCATCACTTTGCACTTGGCCACATTGAACCCCATTTGCCACAATGACGCCCTCTCACCCATCCTTGACAGATCCCTTTGGAGTGCCTCACAATCCTCCCTGGTTGTCACCACCCTGAACAACTTCGTGTCATCTGCAAATTTAGCCACTTCACTGATTACTCCCAACTCCAAATCATTAATAAACAAGTTAAAAAGCATCGGACCGAGTACTGATCCCTGTGGTACCCCACTGCTTACCACCCTCCACTGTGAAAATTGCCCATTTATACTCACTCTCTGTTTCCTATTAATTAGCCAGTTTTTGATCCACAAGGGGACTTGTCCTTTTATCCTGTGACTATTGAGTTTACTTAGGAGCCTTTGATGAGAAACTTTATCAAAGGTTTTCTGGAAGTCAAGGTAAACAATATCTATTGGGTCCCCCTTATCCACATGTTTGTTCACTCCCTCAAAAAACACTAATAGAATTAGTGAGACAAGATCTTCCCTTACGGAATCCATGCTGAGTCTGTGTCAGAAGCCCTAACCTAGTCAGCAAAACACCATGCCTTGCGGTTCAAGCAAGAATAGCATTTATTATAGAGCTGCAATAGAAAGGTCACTGTAGCAGGTACATTGTTCAGAATGACTTGGTTACAGAAAGCAAGTGGTTATACCGAGAAGGGGGTGAATGGGGACCCCCCTTCTACCAATCAGGGAATAACATGCGACTGGGAATCGAAAGTTACTACGCTAATGAAGTTCCCAACGCCCCCATTATTCTCAGGAAAGCCGGAGCTTTGAAAGCGATAGTAAAGCTCGCAGCTTGACTCCTCAAGGTCAGAATGTTCATTCTGCGAGAGATAGGGGTTACCAGATGCACATTCCACTCTCACACCCTAGACATAAATCAACACCCCTCGGATTCCAACCTCGCGCCTGTCACGCCACTATGGCGCCCATTGCCATCCTCCCCTCCCCTCCATCCATCATGGCAGGGCTACCTGACATGCAGCCCCCTCGAAAATAACTCTACCCCTTTGGCTTATGGGGGTACAACTTGTGAAACGCCCGGATAAGCCGGGGGGCCAGAACATGTTCCGCCCGCACCCACTCCCTCTGCTCCGGCCCAAAGTCAATCCATTCAACAAGATAAAACAAGCGATTGCGAGAGATCTTAGAGTCCAAGATTTGCGATACTTCGTAGTGAGGTTCCCCCCCCACCAGCAGCGGAGGCGGGGTCGGCCGTCGCGGTCTCCATTTGTTCTCCTCAGGTGCCCGGCGAAGAAGCCTTACATGAAAAACAGGATGAACAGACTTTAAAGATTTGGGCAACGCCAATTCGACAGTCACATTGTTAATCACTCTCACAATCTCAAAGGGTCCAACAAATTTCCAACCAAGTTTGCGACTCGGTTGAATGTGACGCAAGTGTTGCGTGGACAAATAAGCAAACTCCCCACACTTTGGAATCCAGGCAAGGTTGCGTTTCTTGTCAGCCTGGACTTTATAAGCAGTCTTAGCGTCCTCTAGAGTCTTGGCCAACGATGACCACGCCATCTGCAATTGTTTGCACCAGTCTCCAGCATCCCCCGCCGGGAGGTCGGGAGAAGTCAGAAACGGCAGAGGCGGGGCGTCATATCCATGTACTGCCTTAAACGGGGACATTCCCGTCGACGAGTGCTGAGTATTGTTGTAACAGAACTCAGCCAAAGGCAAAAGAGAATGCCAATTGTCCTGCTGAAAGTTGGAAAAACACCGCAAATATTGTTCCAGAGTCTGATTCACACGTTCAGTCTGCCCATCAGATTCTGGATGGTACGCACTGCTGACCCCCCGCTCCACCCCAAGCAGTGACATCAATTCGCTCCAGAACCGTGAAACGAATTGCACCCCCCTGTCCGAGATCACCTTAGCAGGCAAAGTGTGAAGCCTCACGACGTGTTGCAGGAACGCAGAGGCTAGTTTCTTGGCAGAGGGGATAGAGGCAAACGGAACAAAATGAGCCTGTTTCGTAAACAGGTCTACTATCACCCATATGACAGTCTTTCCCCCGCTAGGGGGTAAGTCAGTAATAAAGTCCATAGAGATTACTTCCCACGGGCGAGCCGGCGTGGGGAGGGGTTGCAGAGCCCCTGGGGGTTTACCAGGTCGAGGTTTACTCATCAAGCACGTTTGGCAAGCTGACGTGAAAAGTGAAATGTCTTTTCTAAGCCCTGGCCACCAAAATTGTCTTTGCAGGAGCTGGAGAGATTTCACAAACCCCGTGTGCCCAGCTAGTTTCGATCCGTGCGCCCAGCTCATCACCTCCCCCCTAAGGGAACGTGGGACAAATAGCTTGTCATTTTTAGTCCAGCAGCCATGCACATTCTGGGAGACTCCTTCTTCCCTCCCCACCTCCTCTCTATCAGCGTCTGACATGGCTGTAGAGAATTTCGTCATCCAGTCATTGGTAGGAGGGTTTGGGGACGAGGGGGAATGTTTGGCCTGCCTCCGAGTGGTTACTGCCCCTCCCAACTGGGAAGGCATGAATACCGAGTCATGAATCTCCTCCCTCTTGCTGTCGTGTTGAGGGAGGCGTGACAGTGCATCGGCCAGCGAGTTAGACGTTCCCGGGAAAAGGAGCAGTGTGAAATTGAACTTGGAGAAGAAATCAGCCCAACGCAGCTGTTTGGCGTTCAAGGAACGGGGGGAGCGGAGAAGCTCGAGGTTTTTGTGATCAGTCCAGACCTCGAACGGAACTCGCGCCCCCTCTAGCCAATGTCGCCAGGTAGCCAACGCTAAGCGGATCGATCCCGCTTCTTTTTCCCACACTGACCAATTCCGTTCAGTATCGTTAAATTTTCTAGAAACATAGGCAAGGGGGTGTAATTTACCATCCTCCCCCTCTTGGAGGATCGCCCCCCCCCCCATAGCAACATCGGAAGCGTCCACTTGGACAATGAATTTTTTAAGTTCATTCGGGTGGGCTAACACAGGTTCCGACGTGAAAAGGGCTTTCAATTTGTCAAATGCCCTCTGGCACTGTGGCGACCACTCTAGTTTGGCCCCGGGTCGAGTGCATTCGGGTGGCTTCCCTTTGGTTTTCAATAAGTCAGTTAGGGGAAGGGCCACCTGGGCAAAGTTCGATAGGAACGATCTATAAAAGTTCGCGAATCCGAGGAACCCTTGGAGTTGCCTCCGTGTTTTGGGGGCCTCCCACCCTATCACATCTTTGACTTTATCAGGGTCCATCTCAATCCCCTTTTGGGATATGCGGTAGCCCAGAAAAGGGATCTCTGTTTTGTGAAATTCACACTTGGACAGTTTTGCAAACAGTTTATGCTTGTGCAACGTTTGTAACACTTCCCTCACCAGTTTCACATGGGACTTCATGTCAGGGGAATATAAAAGAATGTCATCAAGGTAAACAAGGACCTCCTTAAACAAATACTTGTGGAGCACCTCATTAATCAAGTTCATGAAGACTCCCGGGGCTCCCTGAAGCCCGAACGGCATGACCAGGTATTCAAATTGGCCCAGAGGGGTGTTGAACGCCGTTTTAAATTCGTCCCCCTCCCGAATTCGGACCCTGAAGTAGGCATCACAGAGATCTAGCTTCGAGAAAACCTTCCCCCAGCCACCGCAGCCAACAAGTCTTTTATCAGGGGCATGGGGTAGGCGTTTGTGTTGGAGACTGCATTCAAGCCACGATAGTCGGTGCACAGCCGCAACCCCCATCCTTTTTCTTCCGGAAAAGCACAGGAGCCGCAAACGGGGAGGATGCTGGCCGTATAAAACCCCTACCCAGATTTTTGTCAATGAATTTCCTCAGTTCCACTTTTTCTGAGGGGCTCATAGAATACAACTTCCCTTTCGGTAGTTTCTGGTTAGGTAAAATTTCAATCGCACAGTCTGAGTTCCTATGGGGGGCAATTCGTCGGCTTCCTCCTCTCCAAAGACAGGGGCCAGGTCATGATACTCAGGTGGAATGCCTTCCAGTTTGGCTTCCGCCACCCCCACCGACACTAGGAGTTGCCCCCCGTCATGGGTCCCCACTCATTCTTCCATAAGGGGGACCGGCATTTGTCGGAGATGAAATTCACTTTCCCCTCCCCCATAGGACGTGTGGATCGTGATCAAAGAACCACGCGCTTCCGAGTACTAGGGGAAAGCGGGCAGACGGGGTAACAACGAAAGGCCTTTCTTCCCAATGCTGCCCAATTCCCACCCTCAAGGGCACAGTCTCGTATTTACAGGGTTCTTTCATGGTGGAGCCATCCATCTGAGTAAATATTAAGGGGTCGTTTAGTTTAACAACTTTCGCCCCCAGTCCCGTCACCAGTGTGGGATTGATGAGGTCTCTCCCACACCCAGAGTCAATGAGAGCCCGTACTCTCACATGGGTCAATAGACCCGGGTCCATTAAAGTCACTGTAAGAAAGAAAAGAGAGGGGGGTTTGCTCACTGGGGTTTGCACCTGGGAGTCCGGGATCTGCTGTTCAGCGCTGTTTACAGCAGGTCCGTCTCGTTTCCCTGCGGCACAGCTTCGCCATCGGATGAGTCGGATGCCTCGCTGAGCGGTTTGGCTTGCAGGGCTTTCGCCCCCCTCGGCTTTGCCACCGGTTTCGGCGTGGAGGTGTCGAACTTCTTCTTGGCTCCCTTGGGCGCTCCTGACGATGCTGATGCGGTCGGGCAGTTCGCGGCGAAGTGGCCCCCTTCTCCGCATTTGAGGCAAAGACCTTGCTTCATTCGAAGTTCCCTCGTACCATCCCTCGGTTTTGGATTCGGGGTAGGGGGTTTCCCCCTCACTGCCGGCGCAGGGCCGCTGTTGGCCATCGCTGCGGCATCATCTAGTTTGATGGTTTTCAGCCAGTTCTCCATCGTGATGGCGGCTTGTATCCATCCCGAGAGGGTGTCTGGGTCTTGGGTTTTGGTGACTTCTCGCCGGATCTCCGCGTTGAGTCCCAACTTGTAGTAGTCCACGAGGGTCCCATCTTGTACCCCTCGGATTTTAGCCGCACACCTACGGAACTCTGCCTTGTAATCTCTCACCGATCTCGTGCGTTGCTTGAGGGCTCGGATCGCTGCCTTTGCCGCTTTGTTAGAGTTCGCGTCCTCGAATTGCTCTTTCATGGCCCACATAAAAGAATCGATTTCTCTCAACTCACGCCCATCAGCCTGGTGAAGTCCCACATACCAGTCAGCGGCCGCTCCCTTCAGGTGGGCTGCTATGACATCGACCATACGCTCTTCGCGCTGGAATAGATGGCCCCAAGTCTCGATAAACCTCTCGGCTCTCACGAGGAAGAACGGAAACTTCTCGGGGTCTCCATCAAAATCTGCATCCAACAGTTCCGCAGGTTTCGGTGGCAGAAACCCCCAAGGTCGAGGGGGTGGTTGCCCCGGCGGCCCCTGCGGCCCTGGCCCCGCGGGTTGATCCGGAGGCCCGGCTGGTATGTTCTGCTGGCCTTGATCCGGTGCCGGCCGTTGATCCTGGGGAACTTGGTCTGGTGGCTCCTCTCGCCTTTGTCGCTCACGCTCCTCTCGGATGCCCTCTGCGATCATCTGTGGGATGCGGGCGAGGGATTCATCTAGGTAGCGCATCAGGCGGTCTTGGCTCGGTTCCCCACTCCACCTCCGTCTCACCACGGCACCTTCCAGGCTCTCGGAGTCTCGGCCGGTTTCTTCCAGGGCTCCCGCCGTAATCAGTCTGCGGACCGATCTTTCGGGGTGGCCTCCCCCACCGATGCTCGCGGGGTTCCAAACCATGTCTCGTGGGTTTCAGCCAGGGGTTTCACCCAGTCTCGTCTACGTCCGACTCGGTGGGTCACCCCTCCATAGGCCGCCCCATATGGATCCCCGTAGGGCCCTCCAAAGTCGTACTCCGGACCCCATTGTCCCGGCACGTATGTGTCAGGGGTCTCTCTGGGTACGTCCTTCCCGGGAGGTTTCTTCTCCTTTTTCTTTTCTTCTTCGATCGGGAGAGTATCTTCTTCACCGCTACTCATTTTGGAGTTGCGGGTTTCTGACCAGTCCCGAAGTTGATGAGGATTCTGAACAAACTGTCAGAAGCCCTAACCTAGTCAGCAAAACACCATGCCTTGCGGTTCAAGCAAGAATAGCATTTATTATAGAGCTGCAATAGAAAGGTCACTGTAGCAGGTACATTGTTCAGAATGACTTGGTTACAGAAAGCAAGTGGTTATACCGAGAAGGGGGTGAATGGGGACCCCCCCTTCTACCAATCAGGGAATAACATGCGACTGGGAATCGAAAGTTACTACGCTAATGAAGTTCCCAACGCCCCCATTATTCTCAGGAAAGCCGGAGCTTTGAAAGCGATAGTAAAGCTCGCAGCTTGACTCCTCAAGGTCAGAATGTTCAGTCTGCGAGAGATAGGGGTTACCAGATGCACATTCCACTCTCACACCCTAGACATAAATCAACACCCCTCGGATTCCAACCTCCCGCCTGTCACGCCACTATGGCGCCCATTGCCATCCTCCCCTCCCCTCCATCCATCATGGCAGGGCTACCTGACAGTCTGCCTCAATAGTTTTTGTTCATCAATGTGCCTACTAATTCTTTCCTTAATAACAGTTTCTACCAACTTACCCGGTATCGATGTCAGACTGACTGGCATGTAATTTCCTGGATCTCCTCTGGAACCCTTTTTAAAGATGGGAGTGACATTAGCTATGTTCCAGTCCTCAGGAATGGAGGCAGATTTAAAAGAAAGATTACACATTTTTGTCTGGAGATTCACAAGTTCACATTTGAGTTCTTTCAGAACTCTCGGATGTACGCCATCCAGGCCTGGTGATTTATCAGTTTTTAAGTTGTCTATCAGTCGTAGGACTTCCTCTTTCGTCACCTCAATCTGACTCAGATCTTTCAACACCCCTCCCGAAATCAGTGGTTCTGGAGTGGGCAAGCACTTCTCATCTTCCACAGTGAAAACATAGGCAAAAAATGCATTTAGCTTCTCAGCCATTTCCCTTCCTTCAGTTCCTTCAGTACTCCTTTTTCCTCCTCACATGTCCCCTCATATCAGAGAATTTACCCCTTTTAAAGTAAAAAGTGGTTGTGTCAGTCTTTTGGGGCAACTTCCTATTTATGCAAATGTTAAACTCAATAACATTATGGTCACTGTTCCCAAGCAGTACAATCACTTTTACGTCTCCCACCAGGTCTTGGGCGTTACTTAGGACCAAATCCAGGATCGCCTCTCCCCTGGTAGGTTCTGTGACCATCTGTTCCATAGCACAGTCCTTGAGAGTGTCTAGAAACTCAATCGCTTTTTCCCCACTTGAAAACATATTGAGGGTTCTGTGACCATCTGTTCCATAGCACAGTCATTGAGAGTGTCTAGAAACTCAATCTCTTCTTCCTGACTTGAACATATATTGAGGGGAAGGGAAAGGAGTTTGTAAGCCGCCCTGAGACTCTAAGTGAAGGGTGGGGTATAAATCCAATCTCTTCTCTCTTCTTTTTCATTTTATTATCATGCCCATCAAAAGAATCTCCCCCCTTAGAGCCTTTGGAACAAATAGTTTGTTCTGTCGATACCAACAGACATCACCTTTTTGCATCAAGGTCCCTTCTTTTTCGATGTCTTCCTTGTCAATGTCGGTTAGGGCTGTTTTGAACTTCACCCAGGGATCAATCACTGGTGGGGGCCCCCTTTGGTGTGGCTGCACATTACTACCACCCCTCCCAACTGGGTGAGCATGAACATTGTATCCACCACCTCTTCTCATTGACTCGTATGTTGGGGGAGGCACAATAGGGTGTCAGCTAGGAAGTTAGATTTCCCAGGGAGGGGCTTTAATGAGAATCGAAACTTAGATAAAATCTCCGGCCATCGCAACTGCTTTGCATTTAGGCACCGATGGCTCACAGTGGCTCAAGGTTTTTATAATCAGTCCAAACCTCAAAAGGAACCTGGGCCCCTTCTAGCCAATGTCTCCAGATCATCACGGCCAGCTTGATAGTGGCAGCCTCTTTATTCCACACCACCCAATTTCTTTCCATGGCTGGAAACTTTTTGATACACAGGCTAACAGGTGTAAGTGCCCATCATCCCCCTTCTGTAACATTGCCCATCCCATGGCCACATCTGAAGCATCCACCTGTATCACAAATTATTTGGTTTCATCAGGGTGATATAGGATGGGCTCAGAGGTAAATAAAGTCTTTAGATGGTCAAATGCTTGGTGACACTCAGGGGACCATTGCAATCTGCTACTTGGTTTTTTACAGTCCATTCCCATTTGTTTTCAGGAGGTCAGTCAGAGGGAGGGTGACCTGGGTGAAGTTTGGGATGAGCAAGCGGTAGAAATTGGTGAACCCCAAGAAAGACTGTAGTTGCCACCTGGTCTGTGGGTGTTTCCACCCTACCACATCCTGGACCTTCTGCATGTCCAAGCCCCTCCTCGAAATATGGTACCCAAGAAAGTCCAGTTCCTCTTTATGAAACTCACACTTGGGGAGTTTAGCAAAAGGTGGTTCGCATAGAGAGCCTTCAACACATCCCACACCAATTGCACATGTGACTCCTTATCTTTGGAATATATCAAGATATCATATAAATAAACCAGCACCCATTTTTACAAATGCTTGTGCAACACTTCATTGATCAAGTTTATGAACACCCCAGGTGCTGCAGCCAAGCCAAATGGCATTATCAGATATTCGAATTGACCCAGTGGGGTGTTAAATGCAATCTTATGCTCATCCCCCTCTCTGATGAACACTTGAAAGTATGCATCCCGTAAGACCAATTTGGTAAAAACCTGGCCTTGGGAGGCTTCAGCCAACAAGTCCTTGATGATGGGGAGAGGGTAGGCATTCAACATCAACTCTGCATTTAGCCCTCAGTAGTCAGTGCACAGCCTCAGCCCCCCTTCCTTCTTCTTCTGGAAAAGCACCAGAGCCACAAATGGGGAGGCTGCTGGCCTGATGAAACCCCTGACCAGATTTTTATCAATGAACCTCTGTAATTCTTCCTTCTCAGCCAGACTCATGGAATAAAGTTTCCCCTTAGACATTTTATGCCCCAGCAATATCTCAACTGCACAATCAGTTTTGTGATAAGGGGGCAGTTTGTCAGTCTCTCCCTCCTCAAAGACCCTAGCCAGGTCCCAGTACTCAGCAGGGATAAAATTCAGTTCTTCCCACACTAGGCAAATGCACTCTGCTGCAGTGCAGGGCTCTTCCCCCCACTCAGAGTTCCAAAGGTGTTCTTTACACCGGGGGTCTACGAAAGTTAGGGTCCCAGTACTCCACTGTACATATGGGTCATGGGCTTGGATCCAGGGACTTCCAAGCACCATCGGGAACTTGGCAGAGGGGTTCACCATGAAAGAACACAGTTCCCAATGGGAGGCCACCCTCCCCCCCCAGCAGATGGACCATATGGTACCAGCAAGCCTCTCCTTTCATAGGGGGTCCATCCATCTGGGAGAATATTAGGGGCTCCTCTAGTTTGTATACTTTAGCCCCAAAGCCTGTGACTAACACCAGGCTAATCAAGTCCCAAGTACACCCCAAATCAATTAGGGATCTTACTCTAACATTAGTTGCCCCCTCTGGATTAATCACTGTAACAGTCAAGTAAAAGAGGGGAGAGGAGGGTCTCACCAATTCTTGCACCAGAGACCTTTGGACCTGCTGGCTGGCACCCTTCACAGTAGATCCTCACCTTTTCCTGCCAGCTGAGGCAGCTCTCCTTCACTGGACAAAATGCCTTCGAGCTCTTCCCTTACTCCCAATTATAGGGCTTTGAGTGTCTTGGGGCACCGGCTCATTGATTTGGCTCTTTTATCTTTGCTCTCATCCTCCTTCCCCCACTGGGGCTTTTGTCCTCTGGGCAGTTCATAGTGGCCTGTGGCTCCACATTGCAGGCATAATCCCAGCTGCATCTGCTGCTCTCAATCCTCTCCAGTCCCAGTGGGGTGGGCTCACGGGGTTTTCGGCCCACTGGGACATTTTGCCAGGGTCTTCACGTGATACATGTGTAGTAGGTTGCACCTGTTTTCAGCCTTGCATGCCATCTGTATCCAGCCATTCAGTGTCAGGGGGTTATCCTGAGCTAGGCCTTTATCCAGGATAGTAGGACTAAGCCCAGCACAGTAGAACTCAATGAGTACTTCTTCCGGCCACCCTTGGAGCTTCGTGGCATATGTCTCAAACTCATCAGAGAACTCCCAGACTGGGGTTGGGTTGGGCCCTCTCCAGTTCCTTGACCACTTGCACTGCTTGGCCTTCTTCCCCTTGCCCCTGTTGTATGAGTTCCTGGACAACCCCTGGGAGTTCCTCTAGGAGGGTATGGATGTCTCTGTGTAGGTCCTCAACTTCTCCATGGAACTCCATCAGTTGCTGCTCCACTGCCTTGCTGACTTGGGAATTCAGGGGCTTGCCTTGCAATCACTTGCTTCTTTTCTCCAAGGTCAGGGACAAAGGGTGGCACTAGGGGAACAGTAGTCCAGGAGGCACCCACTGGAGTGTGGAGTACCTCAAGGGGCAGTGCTTTCCCCAACGCTATTTAACATCTATATGCGCCCCCTTGCCCAGATAGCCCAGAGGCTCTATCTGATGTTGGGTGGCCGGTCAGACTCCAGACCAGAAGATCTGGACCAGGCATTACAGGCCATGGCTGGTTGGCTCAGGCTGAGCCAGCTGAAGTTGAATCCAGCAAAGACGGAGGTCCTGTGCATGGGTCGGGGCGGTTTGGGTATGGGGGCCCCACTCCCAACCTTTGGTGGGGCACACTGGTGCCAGTGCCGGAGGTTAGGAGCTTGGGAGTGCTCCTGGATACTTCCTTAACAATGGAGGCCCAGGTAGCAGCCACTGCTAAGTCGGCCTTTTACCATCTTCGGCTGATTAGGCAGTTGGTCCCCTTCCTCAACCGCAACAACCTGGCCACAGTGATCCCCGCAATGGTCACCTCAAGTCTAGACTACTGTAATGCTCTCTACATGGGGCTGCCCTTGTTGCAAATTCAGAAGCTGCAGCTAGTGCAGAATGTCGTGGCCAGGCTTGTGCTGGGCCTTCCTAGATGGAAACACATCCAGCCTGTGCTGAAGGCATTGCACTGGCTGCCAATAGCATACCGAATTTGCTTCAAGGTGCTGGTTCTTACCTTTAAAGCCCTACATGGCCAGGGCCTAACATACCTGAGGGACCACCTTTCCCATATATACCCCAGAGAGCACTGCAGTTGGGATCACAGAATCGATTGACCCTCCCAGGCCCCAAGGATGCCAGGCTCACCCAGGGCTGGCTGACCATAGACAAAATTTAGGCAGTTGCCTATGGCGCCTGCTTGATGAGGGCACCACTTTGACCTGCCTGCCGCCCCACCTTCTCCTCCCCTCCCTTTCCTTCCCTCACAGTGCAGCAAGTCCTTGGTTGAGAAGTTAAGGTGTGGCACGAAGCGTGGCAGGCTCTCATCCTTGAGCCGGTCCCTCGTCATGGATCAGCCAGGGTGCATGGCCAGAGCAGCGTGGTGAACAGCGATCGCCTCACCACACCAGCAGCTCCTCCAACCTGGCTGCTGCTCACCCCCTCAGCCTGCCCGCTGCGGCTCTGGTGCCCACTCCTGGCCCACCCCTCAATGGCGGCAGAGCCCACCTCTCCCGCACAAGCCTTTGTCCTTGGCCAAGCACTGCCTCCATGCTCGGTGCCTGCCAGCAGTGCTTGCTCCCCGCCTCTTTCCAAACCATCTTTGGAGGCCACCTGGACCGCAATCAGCACCCAAAGCTACTCAGGGCTGCCCCTCCAGGAAACACGTAATGAAGGCCACATTTTGGATACATTTGCTCAAGACCCCACAGCCTTCCTTGGCACACCTTGCCTACCAGCACTGTGTCATGTTCCATTTCCCTATTGCCACCTTCCCTTCCACCCATTCTTCTTTATGACACCCCCCCATCTTTGTGCAGAGACAGGCGTTTTGCTTCCCACACTGTAATGTATCCACGGGAAAACATGGACTCGGGGCAGCCATGTGCTCAGACCGGTTCTGACCTGTTCGCCAAGGGCCTGAGCTTCGCTCCCAAAGACAATAGACTGGAGGCTCCTAGCTCCCTTCCAATCGGGGAGCCCGGGATAACTCAATTACTGTAAATAGCAAATCATGGGTGTTGTGTGTTTTGGGGTGTCGGTTCACTTGGGGATAAAAGCCGGCCTGTGAGCCGGCTTCTGTTGTCTTGTTCCTGATTTAATAAAGTATGTGAGAGCTGAAATCACTTATCAGTCTCAGTACTTTTCACTGGCGACGAAGGTGAGATGCCAACTCCCTCCATGAACAACGACCACAAAGAAGAGCATTGATTGAGCCCTGCCGCTCATCGCACCACTCCCGAGCATCACATCGCTGACCCCGAGAGCAGCACCGCACCACTCACTGCAACCGAAGCCACCCACGCTCCCAAGCATTGCACCGAGCCTCGCCGCTGACCCTGAGAGCAGCGCACCTCCCGCCCGGCTTCAACGCTCATACCTGGCCACTGCAACTCACACCACCACTGCCTACACATGGTAAGATGGCCGCGCCTCCAGACCACCTCCGTGCATTCAATATCTCCCAACCCCAGAAATGGGATGCCTGGTTGGAGACCCTGGAGAACTATTTCAGTTACCATGATGTGGTGGATGCCAGAAAAAAGAAGTCCTTATTCCTAAGTGTCTGTGGCATAGACACCCTCCTCTTCTCACGGGACCTCATAAACCCCAGGACCACCAAGGAGGAGTCTTACGCAGTGCTGGTGAAGGCCCTCATGGACCATTTCTCACCCAAGCTCACCAAGTTTGTGGAGCAGCTGGGGTTCTTCGCGAGGGTCCAGGGGCCTGATGAGTCCACCACAGATTTCCTGGTGGGCCTTCGGCAGGCGACCACAAGATGCGCTTTCCCAAGTCTCTTGGACACACTGCTCAACCAGTTTCTCGTGGGCCTCCGCGAGCCCATGCTGTGGTGGAAACTGGCCAGCAACAACGACCTCAACCTGGATAAGGCCATCCAGGAGGCTGTGGCCTACGAAAAGGCCCACCAAGACCGCCCCGGCTCGGCTGTCCACCGCACGCTAGCCACGCGGGGATCTGATGTCTCAGACGATGAGGAGGTACTCCAGGTACACAGATGCCCATCACAGCAACCTCAACGAACCTGAGAGGCCAAGTCTCAGCCAACACAAGCAACAGACCTGCCGGTTCCGCACTGCAATCTGCCGGTCGTGCAACAAACTGGGACACATCGAGAAGGTCTGCCGCTCCGAGAGACAACGGACAGCCCTCACGGCGCAACTCAATGCTGAAGAGCTCCACACTGTTTCGGTCCACCACCACCAAACGGTATGTAACTTGCCCCCCAACAGCCCAGACAAGGTGCATGTGACAGCCTGGATAGAACAGTTCCCCTATGATATGGAAATAGATTTGGGGTCTTCTTTTTCAATCATATCGGCAGAGACCCTCCGTACCCTATGCCCGAAAGGGGAAGCCCAGTTGCACAAGCCACAGGGTCTAGTTTTACGGGACTTTAATAAGAACGCTGTGGCCATCCGGGGCTGGGGCAAGTTCAAGGTCCAATTCAAAGGGTTCTCGGGTGTCCTGGACCTGTTGGTGGTGGAGGGACAGCTCTCCAGCCTATTGGGACTCTCATGGTTCAAACCCCTGGGTCTACAGATAACGGGGTTGAACCAGATCCGGACGGTGGACTGGGAGGCAGTGTGCCAGGAATTCCCCAAGGTGTTTGATGGGACTCTGGGAAAATACACCAGGGACACCATTTCACTGGACCTGGACCCAGCTGTGCGGCCCATAAAGGCTCGGGTCCCTCCCATTGCAATGCGAGCTAAAATCGAAGCGGAGCTTGATCGCCTGGTCGCGCAAGGGGTGCTGGAACCAGTCGCATCCACGCGATGGGAGACCCCCATAGTAACGCCTATCAAACCTAATGGGGATGTGCGTATTTGTGCCGACTACAAGTGCTCACTAAACAAGGCATTGCAGGACCATGCGTACCGGTCCCGGTGGTGAGCCACATCCTCGCTTCTCTGGCGGGGGCCAAGGTGTTCGGTAAGCTCGACCTGGCACAGGCTTACCAACAGCTGCCCGTGGATGCCGCTGCCGCAGAGGCCCAGACGATCGCAACCCACAAGGGGGCCTTCCAGGTCATGCAGCTGCAGTTCGGGGTTTGGGTAGCTCCTGGGATTTTTCAATCTTTTATGGACTCTCTCCTAAAAGGCATCCCCGGAGTACAGCCCTTTTTAGACAATGTCATCGTCGCGGTGCCGGATACCACCTCCTTCGCTGACCGCCTCCGTCAGGTCCTCCAACGGTTCAACACCGCCAGGCTCAAGGTAAAGAAGGAGAAATTCCTCCTGGGGGTGCCCCGCATCGAGTTTCTGGGGTTCATCGTGGACGCTCAAGGGATCCACCCCACGGATGAGAAAGTAAAGGCCATCACACATGCCCCCCCACCCTCCTCCAAGGCTGAGTTGCAGGCTTTCCTGGGCCTGCTCAATTTTTACCACACGTTCCTGTCCCTCAAGGCGGCTGTGGCGGAGCCGCTCCACCACCTCCTTGACAAGGACGCGCCCTGGGCTTGGGGCCCGAAGCATGCAGTGGCATTCCAGGGCGTCAAGGACTTGCTGGTTTCGAATGCAGTCCTTCATCATTTCACGGAGTCACTCCTGGTGGTCCTCACCTGCGACACTTCTCCCTATGGGGTCAGGGTAGTCCTGGGCCACCGGTTGCCAGACGGCTGGGAGGTCCCAGTCGCTTATTACTCATGGACTTTGTCTTCAGCAGAGCGCAACTACGTGCAAATAGATAAAGAGGCGCTGGCGATAGTGGCTGGGGTACGGAAGTTTCACCATTACCTTTATGGCCAGCCCTTTGAAATAATGATGGACCACAAGCCACTGCTGGGACTCCTCGCTGCAGATCGACAGACCCCACAAATGGTCTCCCCCCGGGTCCTGTGGTGGTCCATTTTCCTGTCGGGGTACTCCTACTCCCTCACCCACCAGCCCAGGAAGGTGATGGGACACACGGACGCCCTTAGCCGCCTGCCCCTGGTGACCACAGACCCTGCCCCTGCCCCCGAGCACATGGTTGCCCTAGTGGAGATGCTTCCTGACCAACCGGTCCATGTGCAGGAGGTGGCCCACCACACAGCTTGGGATCCCATCCTCTGTTGGGTCTTGGACTGGGTGGGGAGGGAGTGGCCTGTGGCCAAGTTCACCCATTTCACTGCCTGCAAACACGAACTGTCCATTTACAAAGGGTGCTTGATGTGGGGAGGCCGGGTGGTGATTCCAGCGCTGCTTCAGCAACATGTCCTGGAGGCGCTACATGAGCATCACCCGGGGGTGGTCCGCATGAAGGCGTTAGCACGAAGCTACGTCTGGTGGCCAGGCCTCGATCGGGACATTGAGGACATGGTGAAAAGATGCCAGCCCTGCCAGGTCTCACGCCCTGAACCACCAAGGGCCCCGGAATGAGCCTGGGATTCCTCCTACTGCCCCTAGTCATGGCTCCACCTGGATTTTGCCAGGCCGTTCCAGGGGCAGCTTTTCTTCATACTTGTGGACTCCTACAGTAAGTGGCTGGAGGTCGTCCCCATGTCATCAACCTCCTCCAAAGCCACCATCAGGGCTATGTGGCGGATCCTAAGCACCCACGGGTTGCCCAACATGCTGATCATGGACAATGGCACAGCGTTCACCTCCCAGGAGTTCCAGGAGTTCACAGAGTACTACAGGATCCGGTATGTATGCTCCGCACCGTTCCACCCCACCACGAATAGTCAAGCCGAGAGGATGGTCCGGACCGCCAAGGAAGCGCTACGGCGAATCGACTCTTTGGACTGGGAGTATAAACTGGCTTCTTTCCTTTTTGATCAGCGTATCACCCCGCACTCCACCATGGGACGCAGTCCGGCAGAACTTCTCCTGGGTGGCCGCCTCACGTCACGCCTGGACAGGTTACATCCAGATTGGGCCCCAGAGCGTGAGCCGGACACCGAGGACCAGGAAGCAAGCAGGGGGTTCTTCCCAGAGGACCCCATATACGCCAGGAGCTACATCGTGGGCCCACCGTTGGTTCCGGCAAGAGTAGTACGGGTCAGGGGACCCCGTTCGTACGAGGTCTCCTGCAAGGACGGCACCATGCTGCACCACCACATCGACCAACTTCGCCGCCAGGTGGCACCATGGGAGCCAGACAACTACGAGGACTCCGAACCCCAAGAGGAGGAAGAACCATGACCAGCACTGCGGGGGCCCAGCCAGGTGGAAAGCTCAGCCGCAGCACCCATCGCCCCGTCTCTGGACACCCCAACCGCCACGGACGACGCCCCGATGGCCGCTCCATGTCCACCGGCACCAGTAGGCTCCTCAACCAGGACCCAGGAGCCAGTGTCTACACCTGCCCCGGCGGCCCGGTGCTCAACAAGGGTCAGGAAGCCTCCCACGTATTTAAAGGACTTTGTTTGCGGGTGCCTTGCAGACCAAGGGGGGAGGGGTGTAATGTATCCACGGGGAAACATGGACTTGGGGCAGCCATGTGCTCGGACCGGTTCTGACCGGTTCACCATGCAGTCTGGCAAAGGGCCTGAGCTTCGCTCCCAAACACAATAGACTGGAGGCTCCTAGCTCCCTTCCAATCGGGGAGCCCAGGATAACTCAATTACTGTAAATAGCGAATCACGGGTGTTGTGTGTTTTGGGGTGTGGGTTCACTTGGGGATAAAAGCCGGCCTGTGAGCCGGCTTCTGTTGTCTTGTTCCTGATCTAATAAAGTATGTGAGAGCTGAAATCACTCATCAGTCTCAGTACTTTTCACACACGCTGAAGCTTTCCTCCCTGACCATGGCAACTGTCCGCTTGAACCTGCAGCCCTTATTTGGGCAGGAATTGCTGCTGCTGCTGCTCTAGATGACTTTGGCAGCATTCCCCGGCCTTGGGGGGCACTGCGCTAGAAGGGGGTGCCAGAAATTGGTGGGCGCATGGGGAGGTGCCAGAAGGTATCCTTGCCTAGTGGAGTAAAAAACCTGGGGCTGGCCCTGAGCTCACCACTACCAGGGCCAGGGCCTTCTCAGTGGCAGCTCCTTACTGGTAGAACAAGCTCCCAGAAGAGATCAGAGACCTGCAGGATCTTCTACAGTTCTGCAGGGCCTGCAAGATGGAGCTCTTCCACCAGGCTTTCAACTAGGAGCCACCCTGACTATTACCATCAATGAGCCCAACCCTCAGCCTTAACATCTGGCCCATACCATTATGTGACTCAAGAAGACCATTGAGCTGAACTGTCTGCTTGCAAACATTCTTAGTACGCCACCTTATCTAACTAATTAAGTATTACTAGCACCTTATGATTTTATGATTCATCTGAATTGTCTTAACATGATTTTTTGTTTGTTTTATTTGTAATTTTGTACCAGCTGTGTAAGCCACCCTGACCCTGCTCATGGGGAGGGCGGGGTACAAATTGAATACATAACAGTAACAACAATAACAATAATAATAATTCAGTCTAGCCCTGAGTCATCCCCCAGCATTCCAGCCACTTGGGATCATCTTGGGACACTCTCAAGGTCTGCCACCATTCCAGGTTGGACCAGCTCTTCCATCCCCAGCACCCCAGGGTTCACAGCCAGGTTGGTTCATCCTATCTTCCTTGGTTTTGACAGGGGTCACTTTGCCTCACGCCCCTTTCCCACTTCACAGCACTTTTAGTGGGCTTGGCTGCGGTTGCCCCCAAGTCCTTCTCGTTGTCAGGCTTGTGGATTGGGATTTTTGTTTGGGAGCCAGTTCCCATCCCCATTTCTTTGCCTTTGTCAGCCTTCACTTTTGTGGTGTGACAGTCAAAGAAAGAGAGTTCTGACACTATGTCAGACTCTTGGACAAAGTTACTGTCAACGACACTCTCTGGCAGTGATTAGTTTATTGAGAAATAAAGATGTTCAAGGTAAAACCAGTACTGTGTCAGAACTAAGGTTCTGGTGCCAAAACCCATAGTTAAAGACAGTTCAAATAATGCCCCCCTTCACTTCCGTCCAATCACCCACTACAAACATCCTGCCTAGCTTTCATGCGCTCTATGCCCCCATCTGTAAATCCACTGTTATGTTTATCTATGACAGTAAAGCAAGCACAGACATTCTCCAAGGTCATCCCTGAGAGGGGAGGCTGCTTCAGAAGACATACATTGCCACTACAACAGAGCCATTCTCATACTCTCACACTCACACCCCCTCTCAGAAATTTCCTTTCCTTTGCAGGCCTCAAAACCCCATAAGACATGGCAAACAAGAGTCTGAGTTTGACACATGGGAGATTCAGGTAGCCACTACTAATTTTAATAAAATATTAGTATTGTTCCAATATTTCCAGGACAACTTCCTGGAATGATAATGATAATTGACAATAATTACATTTTCTTAAAACAATACTCATGCCCTTCCTTGTTTTCCTGATATGGAATTAAAACAATATTTTTTTCAAATTAATCCAAAAAAAGCCAGACAAGTTTTTTAGTTAAATAAGAACCATGTGTATTCGATGAAATGAGTTCAGGATTTCTGTTTGGATCTCTGTTTTACTTTCAGCTATACCATCTGAGGCTCCTAAGGAAGATGATGATGGCTCTTTTGGATGCTGTTCTCTTCCAAAGGAGCCAGGAGAGCAGGGTTTCCCTAACAGTTAGATGTCACACCTGAGACTGTTGAGTACTGTTGTTAGTCACAGTTCATTCTTCCATTATGTAGTTTGCTTTGAGAACTTTTAAACTTGAAAGGCACCAATAAATGTACCGAATAAACTTCACAGTCGAAGAACATAAATATAGCCTTGTGGGAACAGACCAATGGTCCCTCTAGACAACAACCTGTTTCCAACATCACACAATCCCCAGTAACAGGAAAGCCCACAAGCAGTGCCTGCAGACAATTGCTCTCATCTCCTGACTGCTCCCTAGCATCTGACAATCAGAGGCACTGTGCCTCTGAAACCCAGAACACCCATTCAGCTAGCATGGCTATGCTCCATAAATCTGTACAACCTTCTTTTAAGTCCATTTCAGCCAGTGACTGTCAACAAAGTTCATAGCAGTAAATTCTACAAACCAGATAAACATTGTGTGAAGTAATACTTCCTTTTGTCTGTCTTGGATCTACTGTCAATCCGTTTTGTAATGTGACCCCTGAATTCTAGTATAACAAGAAAGGGAAACAAATGTTTGTGTACTTGATCTCAAGCCTATAAACAATGTTTCCAACTCTCTGAAATATAACTCATTTATGTAAATTCTCTTTACCTTACAAGGGCTAGGGTTAGGGATACCTTACAAGGGTATCAAAATTGTTAGGATACTTCCAGAGAACCCAGGAAGGTAAAAAGTTCTTCCATTATCAGCCAGAAAGCTGGAAATTAAAACAAGGCCAAAAGTTACCAGAAAAATCTGAAAGGGGACACAAGGACATATCCCACTCAAAATGGGGGCAAATACACCCCCAAAAGTTTAAGACAATTCAACATTAGATAGAAAACTGAAATATAATACATATATGGCACAAGACACAATGATCATGAAACATCAAACAATGGGGTGTTTCTAATATCTAGCGATCGAATCTTAGAGGCCAGCACTTGAGCACAGAAAAATCCAAGCCACATACGTGGCAGAGTTTTACGCTGTGGGAGTCCCATTGTCCTTTGGATAAACCCTGAGAAGACCTTCACTCGCAGCCAGGAATGTGTATCTATGTTTGCAAATGTAAGTTTTATTGGCCAACTGTACTTACTGCTAGGAAGTATATTCTAAGTGATCTATATTTACTGGGTGCATTGCAGGGAATTTTGTATCAGACACAACAGGCTGCTTACGCTTATGCATTTAGCTTTATAGCTATCATATTTCTTTTCAGGGCTTTTTTGGTAGAAAAAGCCCAGCTGGAACTCTTTAGCATAACAGGCCACACCCAACAGCAAAAAATCATTAGTATATTAGACCACTCCCCTGACAGCACAGCTCCCTCCTAGGATCTACTTCCCCAGGTGCCCCATGGCTTGCAGGGCGCATGGGGAACCAAAGGGAAGGGAGGCAGTTTAAACAGCCTTCCCTCCCTGGATCGGCTTGGCCTCCCCAGGCACCCTGTGGCTTGTGAGGCACCTGGGGAACTCGGGGAGGGCAGGCTGTAGGCATGGCCAACTTGGACGCCAGCTAGAACTCTGTTCCTGTGCGTTCCTGCCCCAAAATAGCCCTGTTTCTTTTGAATGTGCACCAGTTTTTCTGGATTTATTCCATGACCACCTACTCCAAAACTTTGGCACCTTCTCATAACTCCACATGTGGGTGCCTGTCTTGCTAGTAACATAAACAAATAGCAGATAAAACCATCTTATCCACACAATAGATCCAGGTGGGCAGCTATGTTGTTCTGAAGCAGTAAAACAAAGAGTTCAGTGGCATCTTTAAGATCAACAAAGTTTTACTCATGATATGAGCTTTTCTGTGCTGAAAGAAGTGTGCATGCACACAAAAGCTCATACCTTGAATAAAACTTTGTAGGTCTTAAAGGTGCCACTCTAACTTTGTTTATCCACACAATGGACATGGTAGAGCTTTAAAAAGAAATGTCACTGAAATCCTTTAGTAATGCTGCTTTTTTTCTTCCAGGTCACATGTTTTGGATCAAATCTCCTGCTAAGATGTCAGGGACAGCAAGAGAGTCAATTATGTTTAAGTCAGCTCCCATGCAAGAAACTGTCTTTGTTGACTGGTGCAAAAACTCAGCAGGAGGCCTATTAAGTCAGAAGGATTCCCTGTATTAACTTCAGCCCTGTGGTGAAGCCATGAAGGGATGAAAGGTTAGAGGACTGTCTGGCAAATTATCATCTGTGTTCAAGAAAGTCCTTGGACAAGAAAGACAAAGAGAAGGGTGATTTATGCATCCCCTGTTCATCTCTGACACAAGCTTCAATAGCCCACACTGCTTTCTTAATTTATAGCCTTGTCAGCACAGACTTTACAGGCTCTTCTTACATTTGTTAGCCTGAACCAATTGGACCCTGTCTGGCAACTCTAACCCTGGATCAGTCAAAGAGGCATCTGGCCTGATGCCAACCAAAATATATTTTGAGAATAAGCCCAAAACTGAGATAGCATAAACTCCTATTGAGACAGGAAGTCTGCATCCTGCCTCACTATAGTACCACAAATACAGATTTTTAGTTAACTAGGATAGTTCACATCAGCTGCCTTAATTTCACCAAAAGCTATGTAGAACCCTCTGAACTTTCAGGAAATGGTCAAGCAGCACTTTTTCATATGATATATGCATTTGGTAAAGCCTTCTGGTTTTGGATTACATGGATTCATGGTTCAATCATTTCAAAATGCAAAATCTATACTTCATATGCACTGTTGTCCCAGCACTGAAATATTGTTTAGTAGCACTTACACATATACGAAGCTTCTATCATGGACTAGAACAGGGGTGACAAACTCATTTGTTATGAGGGCCAGATTTGACATAAATTGGACTTTGTGGAGCCGGGCCATGTGTGTCATAAAATGTAATGCCAGATAGCAGAGATATAAACTTTATAAAGGACACAAACACAAAGATAATTTTACTTAAAATAAAAACATGCTTGAACCATTATCATCCTTGCAATATTTTGTTTATTTAACAGTCTCTGACAACTGACACTTTTTGCTCTGAATTATTGCATCAAAATTTATGTGCTGTAGCAATCTTGAGTATGCTGTTCAAGTGTGTATCTGTAAGCTGCAAACTTACTTTTGATTCATTGCCATTCATTACAGAAATCTCATGCCCAGAGTTCTGAGCCTAGGACCCAGGGGAAAACATGAAATGGCTGGGCATTGTGACCTTTTGTACATAAATTACTTCATGTGCTGGTCAAGAACATGAGAAGGCACCATGCCACAGAATGAGGGCTATGTGTTTGTCTACAAAACTATAGTCTTCCTCAGTGGTCTTGGAAGTCTAAATTCAAAATCCCCAAAGGAAATTTGCTGGGTGAACTTGGTCTGGAGACACAATCTCATCCTAATCTACCTCACTGGCTTGTTGTTATTCCTCATCTAAAACAGTACACATTGATTTCCTACTGAGAAAGACTGACATGAATACAGTGAAAAGGGGGAGGGAACCCAGTTGCAACCAGGAGAGTCCTGGCTTAATGAGCCCAACAAAACACACACACTGTATCAAGGCACTCAAAAGCTCATACCTTGGATAACACTTTGTTGGTGCTTTGTATTTCTCCCCTGTGATTGAAGCAGCCCAACCAAAGCAAGCTCTCCCCTCCCTCCTGGGAGGAGCCTTAGCCAATGGAGGGGTAGAAAAGCTTACCTTTGTCTCCTGTGCAATTGAGGCAGCCTGGCCAGGAAGCAGGCTCATTCCTTCCCTTCTGCCTGGGAGGGGGAGGAGCTTCAGCCAGTGTGGGGAACAGAGGCTTGCCTATCTATCTCTCCTGAGGGACTGAGAGAGTCTGGGAAAGCAAGTTATGATGCAGCAGTAGCAACAGAACTAGAGGAAGAAGCAGAAGGACAGCCAGTCCCTTACAGACCTGATAAAAGCCCTCTGGGGGCTTGATCTGGCTCCAGGGCTGCATGTTTCACACCCCTGAACTAGAATTTACAGAAACAACTCAAATGTGTTACTTATAACTTCTCCTATAATATATTGCTTCATTACAGGAATTCTTCTGAAAAGATATAACAGTTTTATTTGCTTAAAATTCTTGGATTAATCTTGCATTTTCTGAAATGAGAATAGAATATTGTATTGAACACAGAAGAGGCTGAAGTGGACTGGTTCTATGAAGACCTACAACACCTCATAGAACTAACACACAAAAATATGTGCTTATCATCATAGGGGACAGGAATGCTAAAGCAGGAAGTCAAAGGCTAACTGGAATAATGGACAAGTTTGGCTTTAGGGAACAATATAAAGCGAGGCAAAGGCTAATATAATTTTGTCAAAAGAACTCGCTGGTCATAGCAAACACCCTCTTCCAACAACCTACAAGGTGACTCTACACGTGGACACTGAAATCAGATTGATTGTATAATTTACAGTCAAAGATTAAGAAGTTCTACACAGTCAGTAAAAACAAGACCTGGAGCTGACTGTGGCTCAGATCATGAGCTACTCATTGCAAAATTCAGACTTAAGATGAAGAGGGTTGAGGAAACCACTAGGCCATTCAGGTTTGACCCAGATCACATCCCTGATGAACATACAGTGGAGGTGAAGAATAGGTTTAAGGGACTAGATTTGATAGACAGAGTGCCTGAAGAACTATGGATGGAAATTTATGACATTGTACAGGAGGCAGCAATCAGCACCATCCCAAAGAAAAAGAAATGCATGAAACCAAAGTGGCTGTCTGATGAGGCTTTACAAATAGCAGAGGAAAGAAGGAAAGTGAAAGGCAAAGGTGAAAAGGAAAGATTTACTCAACTGAATGCAGATTTCCAGAGAACATCAAGGAGAGATAAGGAGGCTTTCCTGAACGAACAATACAAAATAATAGAGGAAAACAATAGAATGGAAAGGACTAGAGATCTCTTCAAGAAAATTGGAGAAATCAAGGGAATGTTCTGTGCAATGCTGGCCATGATAAAGGACAAAAAATGGTAGGGGCCTAACAGAAGCAGAAGAGATTAGAAGAGATGACAAGAATATACAGAAGAGCTATACAAGAAGGACCTCAATGTCCTTGACAACCATGATGGTGTGATTGCTGACCTCAAGCTAGACATCCTGGAGTATGAAATCAAATGAGCCTTAGAAACAGGGGTCATTTCATAGAAAAAGTGGCACAGGAGATCATTAGCATAACTCATTAGCATAACTTATTTGCATATGCCACACCCCCTGACATCACCAGAAGTGTGTCAGAAGGTAACACCCACTGCTCAGGCTCCACTGGACTGTTTTGGATTGCTAGCTATGGGGGGGGATGCACAGATCTGCCCTCACAGAGGAGGGAGAGCTTGTACCTGAATAAACCTTGGTCTTAAAGGTGCCACTGGACTTTTGGGGAGGCGCAGATCAACAACTAAACTAAATATACAGCAAAGAAATGACATTCCAACACCTGCAAGTATTTTCTCTTAAAAATCCTAAACTTAACATCACTGGAGAATAGGAACAAGGTTACCACTTAACATATATCACATGAAGTTTTTATTTTGTGAACGTTCTGCTCTTACTTCCTAAACAGTAGCCAAAAGATGCAAATAGACTTAGTGGGCCACAGGACCCCCCCCAGAACTAACAAAGCCATTTCTTTCTCTCCTTATTCCCTCTGTCTCAAGGCTGCTAGCAATGCAGCAATCAAGTTGAGACAGAGGGCACAAACTATTCCAGTCCAATTCAAATGCACAAACTACAAATTATTCAGATATACACACATCATTTTGACAGTGCTTTCCCTCATTCCTGGCTCACATTTGCACCTGCACACACACACACACACACCTCAAGTCTATCTGTTCTTGCAGCCAGCTCCAATGAAGCCAGGATTGCATGCAAGAATTCAAACAGGCAATTCCCCTTGGTTTTGCCAGAATCTTTTTTAAAAGCAGGGTGTGGAAAAGTGGGGAGAAGCACAAGATGCCTTTCTCTTAAAACAAAAGCACATATTGAAGCCTCTTCCCCCCACTTTTCCAACCAGTATCTACTGGCAGAAAGTTTTTAAGAAAACACATTTGTAAGTCCCATTCTGTATCTCCCTGGCAGTCCCCCCTCCACCTCCCTTTCTCCCCTTTTCCAGTCTGTTCTGCTGGAATGAGAGAAGAGATGGGGCAAAGTTAGAGTGAGAGAGTAGAGAAACTGGGCTGGTCAACAAAAGAGATTTTAGCATGACTAAGAACAACAAAAATCACAATAGTAAGGGAAGGGAACTTTGATCTTTGTAAAATTACATTTTTGCACCTTGTTTCTCCCCTTCCTTCCTTCTCCAGTACCCCCCCACACACCTCCTTGTGCTTGCTGTTTTCCATAAAGACTGCAGTGGAGTCTGCCCTTCCAGCTTGCTTTCTGCACTCTGGGGTCAGGCTTGCTCACTTGCGGGGGGGGGAGAGGGATCTGTTTTCTGTGTGCTAACCTTTCCTGGTGGGAGTTTTGCTGCAGAAGTGCAAGGGGCTGTTCCTGACGAGAACTAGGGCTCTGTAACCATTCATTCCTCAAACGGAGATCCAGGTAATGGATTGAAAGGGTGGGGCAAGAGGAAGGGGTTGGGAATAGAGAGGAAAGAGGGTGTTCCTAGCATGTTTAGGAACAGAAGGAGGAGAGGAAACCCTTTGAATGAGTCCAGGAGAAAAGATCCAGCAATGAGTGGGAGGAGGAGTACAGTGTAAATAAAAACAGTTTTTGTAAAGTGGGGAGGAGACAAGCAATTCCTGAGGAGCAGGAGCACTGCAACTTTTCCTGCAGTCATCTATTTTTTCTGATGAGCCAGCCAGATGTGTGGGAGGGGTGGCCAGGTTCAGCGAGCAGCCTCCCAGCCTGGGCAGCCAGGAGGGAAGCTGGCTGCTGCCCAGGACCATGGGGGAAGGGGGGGAAAAGTGGCCAGCAGCTGGGCCAGGTGCACCTTGCATTGAGGGAAAAACCCGTGGGCTGCAGGCTAGAAAATGGAGTGCAGCCCACAGGGAACCTTGCTCCCCACCTCAGCTCATATACACACACAAACACACTGCCTGCCTCCCCCAACAGCACTGGCTGACAGACCTGTGCTGCTGGGAGGGAAGGAGGCTGCCGGCTTCCACCTCTCTCCGCATGCACACACACACTCGCACACATGCATGCACGCACACCTCCCCTGACAGCGCTGGCCACGGCAGACCCTCCAGTGCTGCTAGGCCGTGCTGCCAAGAGGGAAGGAGGCTGCCGGCTCCCCCCTGCATACACACCCACACACCTCCCCCAACAGCACTAGCCACAGCTGCTAGGCCGCACTGCCGAGAAGGAAGGAGGCTGCCAGCTCCCAACCCTCTCTACATACAAACACACACACACATACATGCACGTGGCCACTTCCCCCGACAGTACTGGCTGTGGCAAATCCACGAGGGCTGCTGCTAGGCCAGGCACCTTAAAAGCTACGGAGGGCTGGCTGGAGATGGGAAGCCGGGCAGACATACCCGGCTTCCCTGCATGATCTTCTCCAGATGTCCCGCGGCTGCGAGCATCTGGAGAAAATTGGGCTGGGAAGCCAGGCATTTAATTCTCCCTGGGGGGGGGCTGGGCTCATTACTGCCAGAGCACCACTCCAGGGCACTCTGACAGGAACTGACCCCTGCTTAGAAAGCATTACTAACAACAAAGCTAATGGATGTGATGGTATCCCAGCTGAGCTGCTCAAAGTCTTAAAAGATGATGCTGTTAAAGTGCTGCACTCAATATGTTAGCAAATTTGGAAAATGTCTCTTGTTCAGGGTGAAAGAGGAAAGCACAAAAGTTGGCTTGAAACTCATCATCAAAACACTAAGATCATGGCACCTGGCCCATCACGCCTTGGTAAATAGAAGGGGAAGTCATGGAAGCAGTGACAGACCTTACATTCCTGGGATCCAAGATCACTGCAGATGGTAACTGCAGTCATGAAATTAAAAGTCTCCTGCTCCTTGGGAGGAAAGCAATGGCAAACCTACACAGCATAATAAAAACTGGAGACATCACCCTGGCAACAAAGGTCTGTATGGTCACAGCAATGGTATTCCCAGTAGTAATTTATGGCTGTGAGAGTTGGACTGTAAGGAAGGCCGAGCACCAAGGAATATATGCTTTCAAATTATGGTGCTGGAGGAGACGCTTGAGAGTCCATTGGACTGCAAGGAGATTGAATCAGTTAATCCTAAAAGAAATCAATCCTGACTGTTCCCTGGAAGGCCAGATACTGAAGCTGAAGCTCAAATACTTTGGCCACCAAATGAGAAGGGAGCACTCACTGGAGAAGACCCTGATGCTGGGAATGATTGAAGGTAAAAGAAGAAGGGGACGGCAAAGGACGAGTTGGTTAGACAGTGTTATCGATGCAATGAATATGAAATTAAGCATACTCCGGAGAACAATGGAAGACAGAAGGGCCTGGTGTGATGTGGTCCATGGAGTCTTGAAGAGTTGGACTTGACTGTGCAACAGAACAACAACAACAACAACAATAACAAACATGGGGGGAGTGGCTGCAACCAACTTCTGGGTTAGCAGCCAGTTCTCAGAGCCTACCTGCTCAAACTTTGATATTTTTACCCTCCTTAAAGCAAGCAAACACATTTTGAATGATGGCACCAAAAGGAGGCAAGAAGGGAAAACAGAAACAAGAAAGTGAATAGCGCTTAAGAGATTTTTTCCTGTTACAGACGCTCCCTCCACATCGTCGGCAATGCTGGGAAGGGGCAAACTAATGACAGGAGAGAGTCCTGTTATTGCAAATTTCCTGACACAGGCATTAATTAAACAATGCCAAGAACTGAGAAAAGATATCACAGAAATGCTAAAACCAGCATTCCAACATATGGATGAGCTGGAAGACCTCCAAAAGCAGACGAATCAAAACGCTGAAAGGGCTCTTCAGAAAGTCATAGAGCTTAAAAGGCAAGTACCTTCAAGAACTTTGGATGTTTGGGCCAGAGAGCACATCTTATCTTTGGATTATCACAATCATGATCTTTTTATTGAAGTTCAGGGGGTTCAAAGCAAATGCAGAAGCTGGAACAGAGCTAACTGTATTTATGGCAAATTGGCTGGTGTGCACTCTAGGGCTGGAAGCTGGTGTCACATCCCTGCTAGAGAGCTTATCGCGTTGGGAAGGTATGCGAGGAATCCACCTCCTCACTGTATACCAGAGATATATTAGTAGAATTTAAAGACTTTCGAAAGCGACAGAAAATCCTCTCAGAAGCCAGGGCAAGGAGCAGCCTTGACTTTCAAGACATGAAGATCCAAGTGTTTCCAGATCTCCCTCCTGAGTTCTTAAAGATAAGAAGAGATCTTAAGAGCACCACAGCTGAACTGCGGGACTTAGGAACAGGGCTGGCCCTAGGATTTTCTGCACTGTAGGTGGGGCTACCTCCTGGCACACACCCCCGCGGGCCTGCCAATCATGGGGTTGCCAACCTCCAGGCAGGGCCTGGAGAAAAGAAAGTCCAGCCAGCCCCCCCCTGCTAAACCACCGCAGCCTGCAAGGTGCCCCATGGGGATCCCCCCACATGCCACCGACTTCCCAGCAGCCCCCGGCCTCCCCTGGCCCCTGCAGGGTGCCAGCCTCCTGGGCCCAGGCTCCGTGCACCCCGGCCCGACGTTCCCTCCCTCACCCCGTGACTCACCTGGGTCAGAAGGGGCAGCGGCTGGGGCTGCTCGGCGTCCCCCGTGCTGCCTCACCGCGACCCCTGCTGCAGCCTCCGACAGGCGGGCGGGGAAGGGAGCTTGGCCCACCTGGCCTTACGCCTCCTCCTCCACCGCCTGCTGGGCTCCTCCCAGAGAGTCCCGGGCCTGCTCCTCGAGGGGGGCGGGGGGGCGGAAAAGCTCCGCCGCCACCTCCTGCGCCGCCCCCCGCCTCCTCTCCCCCCCCCAGGGCACCCAGGAAAGGCAAGGCACGGAAGAGGCAGGGTTTTACACCCCCGTCTCTTCCCTCTTCTCTTCCCTGAGCCCAAGGGGGGAGGGTGGGAAAGCACCGCCACCACCTCCTCTCCCCCCCCCCGCAGGGCGCCCAGGAAAGGCAGGGAAGAGGCGGGATTTTACACCCTCGTCTCTTCCCTCTCCCTCCCCTGAGCCCAAGGGGGGAGGGGGAGGGTGGGAAAACACCGCCACCACCTCCTGCACCGCTGCCGCCTCCTCTCTTCCCCCCAGGGCGCCCAGGCAAAGGCAGGGAAGAGGCAGGGTTTTACACCCTCGTCTCTTCCCTCTTCCCTCCCCTGAGCCCAAGGGGGGAGGGGGAGGGCGGGAAAACACCGCCACTGCCTCCTGCGTCGCTGCCGCCTCCTGCACCACTGCCGCCTCCTCTCCCCCCCGCAGGGCGCCCCGCCGGGTGCTCTTCACTGTGGATGGCCGCAGAAGGGAGGTGGCAGGGGGCTTTTCAGGGGGTGGGCGGGCACAGTTTGGTGCCCCTGCGGCTGGCGCGCTCTAGGCGAGCGCCTAGCTTGCCTAGTGGGCGAGCCAGCCATGCTTAGGAATCAAGTACAAATGGCTCCATACAGGGAAGTTATGTGTCCAACAGGGCCCAGTCTCTTATTTTGCTCATGATTCTGCTTCAGGTGAAATAATGTTGGCTGCTTTAAATCAGTCCTCTTCTGAATCTCAAGAAAACCGACCTGGCAAGAGGAAAGAGTGTTCACCTCTTGCATCAGCTAAAACAACTCAGGTTTGTACTCTGGAAGACCATGAAGGTTTTGAAGAGGGTGTGGACTCAATGTAAGAAGATGAGGACTGGGGTAATATAGAATAATTCTTACTCTATGCTAATGAGTGATGGGAGAGGCGAAGGTCTGGGTATGTTTCCCCCTGGACCAATCGGTCCTCAGAAGGAAGGTTTTACCCTCCTGACCAAGGCTCTTTTTGTAGCAGGAACTCCTTTGCATATTAGGAGACACACCCCTGATGTAGCCAATCCTCCAAGAGCTTACAGTAACCCCTGTAAGAAGAGCCCTGTAAGCTCTTGAAGGATTGGCTACATTAGGGGGGGTGTCGCCTAATAGGCAAAGGAGTTCCTGCTACAAAAAGAGCCCTGCTCCTGACCCTTGAGGCCTCCAAGGACTGAGATTAATTATAACTATAATTTAGTTCAAGACCATTTTGTTAATACATTGTAAATTATTATAATGAACTAAGATTGTTTGAAAACTTTAAAAATATTATTTATTAATAAAGTTGGGAGAAGAAAGAATTGTAATAATATTGTAAATTATTATAATGAACTAAGATTGTTTGAAAACTTTAAAAATATTTAGTAATAAATTTGGGAGAAGAAAGAATTGTAATAATAATTGTAAATTATTATAATGAGCTAAGATTGTTTGAAAACTCTAAAAATATTATTTAGTAGTAAGTTTGGGAGAAGAAAGAAGAAGGAAGACGAAGAAGATGGCATGAAGATGAAACAGGCATGGGAAGTTTTTTGGGGGGGTTATACTATTAACTGATTTTGGTGGTGTAGCACAATTATAAAATTCTTTCTTCAATAAAATGGCTTCAAAACTTTTAAAAAAAAACAATAACAAACATATATAATCTTGGACTTTATAAAATTAAAAATCCAATGAAAACTATCCTAATACAGGCAAATTTGTTCAATAATTTTCTCTGCATAATTTTATTTTTAGAGTGCAATTCAGTATAGATTAGATTTCCCATATAGCTGATCTATGATGGTCTAGCCTGTTGTCAGTTGCAAACTTCAGCCTATTGGTGTAAATAGGCATCAGACTGAAGTCAGGTCAAGTAAATGCTCCCAAAGAGGAGTGTCAACCCTGTTTACAAACTTCAGTTTAGAAATGCAATTTAGCCCCTCCTACTGGGTGTCAGGTAACCCTGCCATGGCGTGATGGAGGGAGGCATCCTTTCAGCTGGTGGAATGCGGGAGTCAAGGGGGCCTCTGGGCTCACACTGATTTACTACTGTATGTTCTGCTTCTTATCAATTTGCCTGACCTTGGGTCTCAAGCTGCTGCCGCAAAGGCACTGAGAATGTATCTGGTCTGGGTTGTTTTGTTAAGCTTGTTCGCGTACATGCGCAATGTACCCATTGGCTAGGTGTTAGAGGGGGGTTAGTTTGAATGGGGTATAACTTAGAATGCTTTCTGTTTCCTGGTATCACTGACAAAGAGCTCATACCTGAATCTCCAGCTTTGTCTTAATAAACACTATCTTCTGAAGAAGCCTGGTGTCTGAGTGACTATCTGGGGAACCTGACACTGGGGTATTTCAAGGAATATCCTCAGTATATGGAGCAAGAAGGGACAGTGGTGCTCTAGGTCAGTGGAGGATAAGGTTGCCAGCTCCAGTTTGGGAAATTCCTGGAGATTTTGAGGGTAGACCTGGGGAGGGCAGGGTTTGGGGAGGGACCTTAGCAAGGTATAATGCCATAGAATCCACCCTGCAAAGCAGCCATTTTCTCCAGGGCAACTGATCTTGGTCATCTGGAGATCAACTGTAATAGTAGGAGATCTCCAGGTGCTACCCGGAGGTTTGCAATCCTAGTGTATAGTGTTCTTAGCCCCCCACTTCTGGGAGTTTTAATCCGCCCCTGCCCAGCTGGCCAGAGGGGGAAGCCCCACCCCCAAGAGTGACCACCCACCCAGCCACCCATCTCCTTCCCCTCCTGCCCAATTTAAAGGGCTTCAGCTGATTGGCAGGAATCATGTGGCCTACCCATCAGCTGGAAGGTCCTTTAAATCTATCAGGAGGGAGGGAGGTAGAGAGCCTGCGGCCCACACCCTGCTTGCAAAAATACCCTTTAAAAGGTCTTTTTGCAAGCCCAGCATGCGGCCCATGACCACCCCTCTCCCTCCCTCCTGCTAAATTTAAAGGGCCCTCCAGCTGGTCAGTGAGCCATGTGGTCCCTGCTGATCAGCTGAAGCCCTTTAAATTGGGCAGGAAGGGAGGCAGAGAGGTGCCCAGGCAGGTGGTCACTCTTTGGGGTGGGGCTTGGGGTGGGGCTTGTGGGCATCCCCGCCCATCCTGGAATATCCCCCAATCCCCCCACACACACTGAAGCTACAAGGGGATCTGGTAATCCTACTAGCAGAAATGTGAGGAACTGAGACAGCTGTCTCAAAGCTGCAAGTTCTCAGTGCTACCTCATGATGTTCTATGCTATTGCTGTATATTCTTGGTCCATATAACTTCAGGCAATAATTGTCCTGAGGCATTCTCCCTTTCCAATATTCTTTTTATACTTTTTTCTTTTTGGTAACATCCACCCAAAAGAAGAGTTCTGGAGAACATGAAAGCTCACATTTGTCATTTGATTGGTCCCAATAAAAGTTATTACACAGATTGTGTTCAATATATTTTTTTCTTGCCTGTCTCCAGCTACCATTCTGGAAAACAGCTGCAATTGCTTCCAGCCATGTGGTAGCTAGTTTAGAATACTTATGTGAAATTAAAAATAAGTACAAAAGGGATAATTGATTTAATCTTAGTGACCTTGAGTATGCACTCACTTTGAGAGAGGGAAAGAGAGGCCTTCCTTCCTTGACAGAGGCTGAACCTTTCAGTCTTCACCTTGTACTCAAATAGGAAGGAGCTCTGTAGGGTTCCTCCTCTAACCGGGCTGAGGCCTTCCGGAGGTCTTCAGCCATGAGGATTTCAGCGGTGAAGACAGTACTTGGCAGCGGACCTTGGTGGCGACCACAGTGGTGGACTGTGGTGGCAGTGGGACTGCACAGACAGCTTTGGCTGCTAGGCCCAAGGGACAGTTTGTGCACCAGCTGCTGGCAGCTGTTGGAAGCCCAAGGAAGGGTCAAGGGCACTCAAAAGGCAAACAGTTCTGTGCCCAGGGCCCCTTCTAAGAGGGTGGCCCCAGCTCTTTCCTCCCCTGATGAGGAGGAGCAGGATTCTGATATGTGGGCCATCTTGGACGGCATCACGGCTTTGAAGCAGGCAGAAGGGGCTGCTTCTCCTGTTTACCTGGGGACAAGCCATCAGTTGGGGCAAAAGTGTCAGATGTGGCTGGCCTCTGTGTTAGCCCAGAGGCTCTGCCTTACTCTAGGGTAGCCCCAACAGCAGGGGGACCCCACTTCTAACCTGAAGCAGAGACCTACAAACTGATGCCAAGGAAGGCACCCTTGGTTCTGAAACACAGAGCTAGCCAAAAGCTCTGGGAAAGGGTCTACATTTTTCAGGTTTCACATGGTAGCCCTCCAAGCAATTTCCAGTCTCTCCCCTTCACTCAGCATAGGTATGGATATGAAACAATGCCAAGTTCCACCAGATACAGATCTGCATTTCCATTAACCTATTCAGTAGCCACCTGGTGAACAGCCCTTCTGTCTCCAACTCTATATGTAGTCCCTTTTGCAACTCCTATAGCTATGTGAAAACTCCTTTGTCTCAACACCTGTCCTTCCTGCCCCCTCCCACAGGATACCAAGATAAACCAATAAAACATTAAAATTATTAATGACGTCTATCAGGGACCCATTTCCCACTTTTTGTCTAAATTTGGGAACCTACTCAACTTGCCCTGGCAGGACCATCAATAGTCATCAAACTCATTCAGCAAGCTCCAGTAATGCTATTGCGAATCCAGACTCTGCCCTTCTGCAACCTCATTGGTCACACCTAGGTCTTGCCCCTCCTGATGACACCTTATTGACCCAGGTAATCTTTTGTCTTCACCTGGGACAAGCCCCTCAAGGCTTCCCATTGGTCTGCATTTTTTTCCAATGTCTATATCCATCAAGGCACATGGCCTCAGATTGCACGTCTGCCCCAGGATGCCAACTGGCAGTTCACCCCCAAACTTTGGGCCACAATCCCTTCTCAGTGGACCTCTGCACATCTGGACAGGTAGCTATACAACACCCCCATCAATGCTTTGCCCTCTTTTGTCTCTGATCTCCTTAAGATCACTTCACCTCTTTATTTCCTAGCTCTCTGGTATGTGAGAGTGTGTGTGACATTTTTATCAATTAGTTGAATATATTAGGGTTATTTTCTTAATAAATTTCCAAAAAGATACTTCCTGTCTGTCATCTGTGCTGCTCTGAGAGGGTTCTGACTCTGGTATAGTTGGAGTGTGATCCCTAGCTTGCACACCTATTAAGTACTTTGTCTCTTAGCTAATTCCCCCATCATAACTCAAACAGAGACCCAGGTGTTGCAGCTAATATCTGAGAAAAAGTTCCAGGTGGATGTCTTAGCTTGGTTTTCTTCTCTTGAAAGCAGGTCTGGCAAGATGCCCAGCTGCAGCAGTGGGGCACTTGGGTCCTCTGGTTCCAACAAACCCCCATTGCTCAGGGTGGCTGCCTCCAAGCAACAGGACGACATGGCAGTGGAGATGGTAAACAATGACCAACCTGGATTGGCTGGTAAGCTTGATTACATGAAACACACAGAATTAATTTGGCCTTGGAGACCCTGGGATCAGGTGGCTGCCTCCAGGTCCTCTGCCTTCACTCCAGGATGAAAGATTGAAAATGCAGTAGAGAATTCAGTGGGGTTCGAAAATAAATGAATCCCCATTTTCACTTCATTAATTTTATAGACAGTGGTGTTCAAAAAATTAATAGAGGTGGAGCTAAATTCAGGTTCAAATTTGATAATGGGATGGAGAGTATTGACCCGAAGGCAAAATTCTTCCACTTTATGAGGCTTGGATTTTTTAAAAAAATGTCATCAATATACTGCTTATTTTCCAAAAGAAATTCCTGATAGGGATTAATACTACTATCAAAGAAATATTTAGATTCAAAAGCATCCATGTACAGGCTGGCAATATTGGGGGCACAAGGACTACCCAATGGCAACCCCTCTTATTTGAAAGAAAAAATCTGAATCAAACCATAAATAATTTGTGTTCAAAAGTTAAATCCAACAATTCCAAGACTTTGCTCTTACAGAAGGTGTTCTTTATATACAAGTTTCAGACGCTGTTTCCCAAAGGTCTTGATTTTTGTTAGATATGCCTGTCTTTCTTTAGCTACTCATGGTGTTGGTGGTGTTTGGGGTACTGTACCTTTAACTGCACATGCTGTTGTCAAATCCAGATGCTTATAATCACAGAGGTGTTTGGGTTTGGGGATTTAAATTACCTCCCTTTCCATTTTGAATTTCGAGGACCTGTTTGCCTAAAAGAGAGAACAGGAAGCATTTCTGCTGCTTTTCAGAATAATTTCTCTTAAGCATTGGGTGAGTTGCTAATGACTAAGAACTTTAATTCTGTGATTCTAGCACTGTGATTGTAGAATTTATTGTACATTCATTTTATGTCTTCATGTAGTTCCATTGATAATTCACAACCTGGAAGAAGGCTATAAAACATGCATAAAATCCTAGATGCATGTTGTCACTGGTTGCATCTCTGTTATCTGTTGAAGTGTTAGAACTGGATTGCACTGTACATGTTTGTATATTGGGAGTAATTCCAGAAAATTTTGACTGCTTTTACAAACTTTAGAATAAGTATGACCATTTGGGATTATTGTTCTTTCATTGTGAAAATTTTGTATCTTTCAGTAATTGTTTGTGAAACTTGACATTGTTTGAAATTTCATATGCTATATGATATTGGACTAGTAAATTCTAATAATATTCAGTGAAAGTTTTGTACATGGTGTTATTTTGTTGCTTGCTTGCTTCCAAAGCTGAGCATGTTTGTGCCTGTTTGCCACAACTGGATTTACATGTTCTTGTACTGCTGCTTGGGAAATGTGGTGTGAGTGATCCAATGAAGTTGCACCATCAATTTAAACATGTATAAATTATGTTCCTTTTGGTCTTTTGGGGTTTCTATGTGGCACTGTGGCATGCTTGCACTGCCACAGTGCCACTTGTTCTGGAGTGTGCCACTTGTTCTCATGGCAAACAAGCACCTCCCAAGACAGTTCACTTTCCCTGAGATTCTCTGGGAGAGTCTGACTGCTGGGTGGCTGCCTGCTTGCCTGCCTTAAGTGCTGCTGGCTGGGTTTCCCCATTGGAAACAATGGAGGTAATGGGGGTAACCTGTTTGGGTGCCCATAGAATTAGGCCCATTGGTCCAGTTGCTTTGAGACATGGGGGTGTATGTGGGGAGAGGCTCCCGAAGCTACCCTGAAAATTTGGAGCCTCTACCTCAAACCCCCTCCCCCCCAGAGCTACTAACAGCACCATGGGGGAAAAAGTAACTTTTTTCCCACCATGGAGAACAATGGAGGGAATGGGGGCAACCTGTTTGGGGGCCCATAGAATTGGAACCCCTGGTCCAATGTTCTTGAAACTTGGTAGGTATCTTGGGGAGAGGCTCCAACAGCTACCCTGTGAGTTTGGAGCCTCTTCCTCAAACCCCCTCCCCTCCAGCCCCCAGAATATACCCTATGTTTTCACTATTGACTTCAATGGCCCATAGGATATAATGGGGCTGAAAATGACATTTGGCTGGCTGAAAGACTCCCGAATTGGCTTCTAAGGCTGAAACTGACATGCGGGAGCCTTTCTGCCCTCTGAAGCTGCTGGAGCTGTGCTCCAGTGCGCTCCCCCCCAAAAAAAGACCCCAGTGGGAAGTTGCCAAGACCTGTATGATGGAAGCCCGTTTCCTCCCATCTCCCAAAGCTACCTCCCCATGATGGGAGCTAACTCAAGCAGCTTTCTTAATATATGCCATATTCATCACAGCTTCCATTTGCCTTGGAACTGTGATAAAATTGGCCCATTATGGTACCAAAAAGTTTACTTTCACCTAAATGAGTGCTCCTTGAAAGGAGGCCAAGTAATGTCATATATGTAATATCTAAAAATCTGAAATATGTCCCATTAGAGCTGATATGTCCCATTATCTCTGTCCCATTAGAGCTTATATTGTTATATATAATGTTTGAAGAATTGGCTGATGGAGAAGAGAGTCTAATTTGTTCTAATTAACAAAATAAGGCAAGTTTAAAAGTTGCTGGAAACCTGTTTCTTCACCAGGAATGTAATTTATCAATACAAGACTTATATGTTTACTATGAAACATGTAAGTCTGTATTCAATCATAACCTCATATGAATGCATAACACTGCCTTATGTCAAGTCAAACCATTGGTGTAGCTAGTTTAATTTTGCCAGGTCAGACTCTGCTCTTCTACCTGCAAAGCATGTGCTCTACTACAGAGCTTTGGGCTTTCCCTAAACTGGAGTTTTTCTAGTACCTTTATTCCTATGATTGTTGAATGCTCCAGATAGGGCTGCCAGATATACCTAAACATAAAGGGCTGTCCTGCCCTTCCAACGTGGGCTCAGGGTGGCAAACAAGGAGGCAAAATGCCATACATCAACACTAAAACATGGAGGTTAAAGCCAAGAATAAATACTAAAACCATAAATAAATGAAAACCATTTAAAGATTTCTTATTTGTTTCAAGATACCTCCAGTATTTTGAACAGTGGTTTAATTGTTCAATTGTCTATATTGGCCAGCAACATTTTTCTAGACTTTCAGGGTCTTTACCAGTCATACTGACTAAGATTCTTTAATTAGAGATGCCAGCAATGGAACTTCCCCAAATGGGTGTGTTTTTAAATTACTGGTATAATCTTGTGACCAGTGCTGAGCATTCTGAAAGGTTACTCACTTGTTCCAAAACACATCAGTCATTTGGAACAGCCATGCAATTGCTCAGCTCTTTTTGCTGTGTTTAGAAGAGAAAAAGACTCCTTGTTCCATACCAAAAACTGGAGGCCAAAGTATCTCAGTTTCAAAATGAGGTTTTGGGTTTTGTCTTTCTGAGTGTATCCATTGACTCACTGGCAAACTCTACTAAAAGGGTGAGTCTGTTTAAAGCTTCTGGCCATCAGCTGGACAGCAAAAACAAGAGGGAGGCAGAGAAAGAAAGGGGTGTGTTAATCTTGCAAATTATGCCTATATTGGTCAGAAGGAAGCAGCAAGACAAAAACCTAGAAAAGCCAGCTTGTCTCTAACACACAATGTTCACTACTGTTTCTGTTTATACATTGCTTTTAGAAAATGAGACCCAAGATGAAGTGGTTAAAGACATTATGATAAAATGGGCACAAAACTTGGGTCATAATACTGAGTTAGACCAATGGTCACAGGTATGGGAAAAGAATTTAAAAATCATAAAAGCAATTTTATATAAGGAAGATATGTATAAGATATTTTATAGGTGGTATATTATGCCTGATAAATTTGATCCTAATTGTTCAAATTTATGTTGGAAATGTCAAAATAAGGTGGGATCCTTTTAAGACATGTGGTGGTTATACGATAAAGCAAAAAAGTATTGGGCTTGGATTCACGGAATTATACAAAAAAAAACCCTTTTATACCAGAAATATTTTTGTTGATTATCTTACCTGAAAACTGTAAAAAAAAATCGCTCTTATCTTATATTGTATTTAACAACAACTGCTAGAATATTGTATGCTAAACATTGGAGATCAACAGAGACACCTTCGAGACAAGAACTTTTAAGTAAAATGTTAGAAACAGCAGAAATAGACCATTTAACTCTGATTTTGAAAGGACAATCAGAGACTGTATTCAAGAATACATGGTCAAGATTTTACCAATGGTTTGAAGATTATTCCAAGTAATCAACAGAGTCATTTAAACTATACTTAAGGACATTTGTTCTATAAATAAGATACATTTGCAAGTGACAAGGTTATTGCTACAAGGTGAAATATACAAATTTATGATAAATCAGGCATCAATATGATATTGAAGAAATGGAAATTGAATTTCCCCTTTTATGTTTGTTTTATATATTGATTATAAAAACTACAGTTTCTTACAATGAAACATGTGCATGGAGAATTCTCTTCTTTAAGAATCCTACTGTTAAAATAAAGAATATTGGTTCCCCTGATCCTTCCCCTCTCTCCACATGAGTCTTGCTTCCATGCATAAAGTACGTAGAAGTTTAAAGAGGCCAAGAGTCTGATCCTCCAAATCAGATTGTGTTGCTGTATAATGAAAAGGGGGGGAATGCAATGTGGCAACAAGCAGGTGGAAGGTATTTATCAGGACATCCTGTTTTCACCATCCACAGGGCCGGCCCCAGGTGTCTGGGCGCCCTAGGCAGGACAGCCTGGGGCGCCCACCCCACCGGGGATGCCAACCTCCCGGTGGGGCCTGGAGAGCTGCGAGGAGCCTGGAGAGAGCCAGGGAAGGGGCGGCACGGCTCTCCCGGCCCCTCGCAAGTGCGAGGCGCCCGGGGAGAGCCGGAAACGGGGCGGCGCGGCTCTCCCGGCCCCCTCGCAGCTGCGAGGGGCCCGGGGAGAGCCGGGAACGGGCGGGCTTGGAACGCCCACCCCTTCCCTCCCAGCGGCGGCGTGGCTGGGGGGGAGAGAAGCCGCTCCGCCGCCCCTGCCTCCTCTCCCCCTGGCTTTGGGGAGAGGGCGGGCAACCTCCGCTGCCGCCTGCTGCCTCCTGAGCCCCGGCGGGGCGCTCGGGGAAGCGGGGGGGCTTTTCCTGGGAGGGGTCGGGCGCGCTTTGGCACCCCTGTAGCCGGCGCACCATGCCCCCAGGGAGGAGGGGGAGGGCGACTTGCACCCTCGGTGGGCGCTTTTCCGCAGCGGTGGCAGCAGGGGGATCCTGCTGGCCGCCACCGGCCACTTCCTTCTCCTCCTCCTCCCCCCCCAAGGAGGAGGGGGAGGGCGACTTGCGCCCTAGCCTGGCGCTTTTTTGCAGCGGGGCGCCCGGTTAGGGCAGCGGCGGGAGGCTTTGGGGGGGGGAGCAGGGCACCATTTGGCGCCCCTGAGGCCGGCGCGCCCTAGGCGAGCGCCTAGTTCGCCCAATGGGCGATCCGGCCATGACCATCCACTTATAAGACAAGAAGAATCTGATTCCCATCAGCCACAACAGTATCTGTAGAGAAAGTAGGTTATATATTCTGAAAGAATATGATGGAACATTACTGGCAATTGCTATTAAAACAGCTTATCAAAAGCTTGCAATTTATTCTGGATGTACTTTACACATGCAGCCCCATCCTATCTACATTCATTTAGGAACAAGTCCCATTGAGTTCAAGAGCAACATAAGGCACACACCACGAAATGATGTGCTATTGGTCAGTGCAGTTGGGTGATAGTTCTGTTCTGCCACCCATCCTGAATTACAGTTCAGAGGCTAGAATCATTGTCTTTTTCTTTTTTTGGTATTTTTGTATTTTGTGTGTGTGTGTGTGTGTCCATGTGTGTGCACCTGGAAGTTATGGTGACCTCTGTTGACTGACTGTGTGTACAGCTGGAAGTCTTGGTGACCTCTGGTCACGGACGCCTTTTGGGCACCTGGAGGATACTCAGAGACAGGCCTGTAGCCAGGATTTTGTCACTCAGGGGCCTTTAAATAAGTCAGGGGGCACTGACATCACAAAATAAAAAATAAAATAAAAATAAATTTTGTAAAAACTGAGTTTTGCGGCGTTTGCATGCTGCTTGCCTACACGGGGAAGCAAGCCATTCTTGGGGAAGGAGAGGCAGTGGAGAGTCCTCCAGGTGTCCCAGAGAGTTGGGAGTTGTCCAGGTGTCCCAGAGAGCCGGGGGGGGGCTGGGGACTGGATGGAAGTCAGGGGGCCTTGGCAGGAAGTCAGGGGGCCAGGCCCAGAAATGCCCACTGTAGCTACAGGCCTGCTCAGAGAGGTGGCTGAATAAAGCCTGCCCCCAACTCCCACCTCTGGTATTTCAAGGAGGTCTCCCATTCAAGTACTTGCCAGAGTTGACCCTCCTTAGCATCTGAGATCTGAAGAGATTGGGCTTGCCTGGCTATACAGATGTCAAGTTCTCCAGATAGTCAGTCAAACACCAGGCTTCATAAGAAGATAGCGTTTATTAAAGACTAAGCATAGAGCTGCATGAACAAATATTTTGTCAGTGATGCCGGTTAATACAGAACAGCATCAATTATACCCCATTTGAAATGCCCCCCCCCCAAATACAAGCCAATGGCTACATCTCGCGCATGCGGCAAAGCAGAAAAACAACACCTTCACCAGAATATCCTCAAAGGCCAAAGAGGCTTGGGACCCAAGGTCAGGCGTGTAGATAAGGAGCTGTGACGCCCTCCCTGGGCGGTAGGACGGCGCCCCCTGTAGAATGCGGCCGGCCACGGGTTATCCCAGGTCCCGCGGTCCTGCTAGCTCTCCCAGGTTGGAGTGATGGGCCAGGAGGGCCTGGTGCAGGGTAAGGGATGGTCTGGAGAGAGAGCGGCCTCAGAAGACAGGTCACGTCAGAGGGTTGCTGTCACCTTCTTGCCTGTCCTGGGTCTGGCTTCTCAAGCTCACCGCTTACTGGGACACTCTCACTCTCTCTAGCCAGTCCCAGCCAGCCCAGTTGTCCTCCTCCCCGGCCGTCTCGCCCGTTCCATCTTTTATTACCCCCGCATGCCCTCCTGGCTCCTCCCTCTGCGCCCCGCCCCCTTGTAAAGCCGAGGACGCCAGCCAAGCCCCCTCCCTTCCGGCTCCTGGATCTTCCTCTGGTGCGCGGGCTGGCCGAGCGACAGCCTCCTCACGCTCCTGCCTTCGCCCCGTGGCTGTAGGGGTGGGGCGCAGCTTGCCCAGCAGCCCAGGCCTTGCTCTCCCCTCCCTCAGCACATCGGCCGCCATCTTCTCTGCCGCCACCGTCCCTGCGCGCCGCGGCCCCTCCTCCCCCCGTCGGGCTTCGCCGCCGCCGGTAAGTGCTTCCCTGGGGCTCGGGGGAGAAGCCGGGCCCGCCTCCCGTCACGGCTGCCCGTGGCCTCCGGGGCGGGGGGGGAAGGCCGGCGACGTTCCCGGGCCGCTGCTGCAGCCTCCGAGTTGGGGGGGGGGACCGGCGATGGTCCCTGGCTGTTGCCACGGCCGTTGGAGCAGTCCCGGCCGGGACCGAGACACACCCCCTTCCTTATGTCCATCATCGGGTCGTCCTCGTGGAGTCGGGACAGGTAATCTGCGATGTGATGCTGTCATCCCGCCTTGTGGTGAGTCGTGAACTGGAAGGGAAGCAGAGACATGTACCATCTCAGGATCCGCAGATTGTGATCCTTCATACGTTCTAGCCACAGGAGGGGAGCGTGATCTACCACCAGCCGAAAGGGGTTATTATCGAGGTAGAACCGCAGGGCCCCCACGGCCCATTTAACCGCCAGAGCCTCCTTTTCGACGGTCGAATACCGGCGTTCAGCGGGCTGCAGTTTCCTGCTGAGGAAGAGCACCGGGCACTCTTCCTCGCCCTCGTCCTGTGTCAAGACCGCCCCAAGGCCGGAGGCCGACGCATCGCTGTGCACGGTGAATGGCTTTGCAAAATCCAGATTCTGGAGGACCGGGGACCCGGACAGGCTGCGACGCAAGGCTTTGAAGGCGCGCTCTCGGGCGTCAGTCCACTGGATTCTATTTGGCTCTGTCTTCCTAAGGCAATCCGTCAGGGGACTTGCTTGGGACGCGAAGTGGGGTATGAATTTGCTGTAATAGCCAACTGTGCCCAGGAACCTCCGCAGCTGGCGCTTCGTTGCGGGTATCGGGTGCTGCTCGACCGTGACTATTTTGTCCGGCAGGGGCCGGAGCTGTCCGCGGCCCACCACAAACCCCAAGTAGCGCAGTTCTTGGAAACCTATCCGGCTTTTCTTTGGGTTGGCCCGTAACCCTGCTGCCTTGAGGGCCTCCAAAACTGTTTGCAGATGCCGCAGATGTGTCGGCCAGTCCGGGCTGCAAATGATAATATCATCGATATAGGCCCGCGTGAAGCCCTCGCATTGCGCTAAAGCCACATCTACCAACCTCTGGAATGTGGCGGCCGCTCCCTGAAGGCCGAAGGGCATACGCCTAAACTGAAATAGCCCTTGGGGTGTGGCAAAAGCAGTTTTCTCCCGGTCCGGGGGGTGCACAGGTACCTGCCAATACCCTTTTGTCAGGTCAAGTGCCGATAAGTACCGGGCTTGCCCCAGCTGGTCAATCAAGATGTCAGCCCGGGGCATCGGATAGGCATCGAACCGGGATAGCTGATTAACCCCTCGGTAGTCCACACAGAAGCGTACTGACCCATCGGGCTTGGGAACCAATACAATCGGACTTCTCCAGGCGCTTTGGGAGGGCTCTATGATATCTAGGCGCAACATGTCCTGCACCTCACGGTTCACCACATCCCAGCGCTTCTGGGGTAAAGGGCGCCACCGAGCCCGAGCCACCTTCCCAGGTTCTGTGGGGATGTAGTGGGTGGCCAGGCGGGTGCAGCCGGGGGTGGACCCAAAGACGTCGGGAACCCTGGCCAGCACGTCACGGGCCTCGTCTTGTTGAGCCGGGGTAAGGTCGGGATCTAGCATCGGGAGCTCGGGCTCTCTTCCCTCCGCTGTCCAGAGTAGGTCACCCTCCGGTAAGTTGGACGGGTCCGCCTCCAGGCACACCGGTTCCGCCGGGCCCGGGACCACCCACTCTTTCAGGTCGTTGACGTGGAGCCTCTTCCGCTGACGGGCCTGAGGCCCACACTGCACCTCATACGACAGGGGACCCAAGACCCGGCTGATCTGGAAGGGTCCCTGCCAGGGATCCCCGTGAGGCCGGGTGAGGGCCTGCTGGGCGACCAGGACGAGGTCACCTACCGCAAAGGTACGCAAACGGGTGCCCTTGTCATACTGCCACTTCTGTGCCTGTTGGGCGTTCTGCAGATTACGCCGGGCCTCGGCCTGTACCCAATCCAACCGCTCCCGCAGTCGGGCCACGTACTCGCCTACAGGCGCCTCTTCCTCTGTGGCAGGTGCAGGTCGCGCCCACTGCTCTTCCACCAGACCCAGAATTCCACGCGGGAGCCGTCCATACAATAACTCAAACGGGGCGAACCCTGTGGAGGCTTGAGGCGTCTCGCGTATTGCAAACAATAAGGGGTCTAGCAGGAGGTCCCACGCCGTGGGGCGATCCCGTGACACCTTTCTCAACATCCCCTTTAGCGTTTGATTCATCTGTTCCACCAACCCATCGGTCTGGGGGTGGTGGATGGACGTAAACAGCTGGCGGATGTGCAAAGTCGCGCAGACTTGCTGCATGAGCCGGGCCGTAAACGGCGATCCTCGGTCTGTCAGGATTTCTCGGGGAAGACCTACATGAGCGAACAGGTGCATCAGGGCGCGGGCTACCCCTGTGCTCTTCAGGCTGGGGAGAGGCACCGCCTCAGGGTACCGGGTTGCATAGTCCATTATCACTAGGATGTATCTAGCCCCCCTGGGGGTGCGGGGCAGGGGTCCCACGAAATCCATGGCAATTCTGTCAAAGGGGACCCCCGTGACCGTTTCCACTGGAGAAAGCGGAGCGCGCGGGGCGGCGCGGGTAGCCATCCTCTGGCATACCTCACAGGCTCGACAGTACCCCCGCACATCTTTAGCAATCGAGGGCCAGAAGAAATGGGCTAGCAAGCAGGCCATGGTGTTCTTAAATCCTTGGTGCCCTGCCCACGGATGCTGATGGGCATGGCCCATCACTTCTTCCCTGAAGTCTGCGGGGACCAGTAGTTGCTCGATGGTGCCCAACCACCCCTTGGCCATCCTGTACCACACCCCGCCTCGGCACTGCACGTGGGGCAGCCGGCCCTCCCTCCGCGGATCGACCACCGCCCCGTCTCTTACCGCCACCTGGGAACGCAGCCTGGCTAACTCCTCATCCCGGTCCTGGGCATCTTGGAACCGTGGGTCTTCCACCCACCGGGGGCGCGGGTCGGGCTCCGGCTCGGCTCCTCTGGACGACCCCTCCTCTGCGTCCGGGGACGAATCAGCTGCAGTTTTGCTGTCTCGTTCCTCTTCTGCTGCGGCCACCATGTGTCCCTCTTCCCCCTCGCTGGGGTCCGCCCGGGGCTGTCGTGCATGGAAGGTATCAATCGCTTCCCTGATGCCAGGGGCGTCCCGTCCTAGGAGTAGTCGTCAGGGCAGTTTGTCCATCCGGGCCAGGGGTACCTCCACTTCTTGCCCGAGGTATCGTAAAGGTACTACGACCACAGGACATCTTTCCGCATGCCCATGAAAGCATACGATGGTTGCCCAGCGGCATACCGGTAACCCAGGCGGTAACAAACTCGACAACACCATCGAGATGGAGCTACCACTGTCCAAAAGGGCCTCTAGCCGCCTCCCACCGAGACCAACCGTGATGGTCCACGCTGGCGGTCGACTCCTGGTCTCCGCGGCTTGCATGGCGTAGTCCTCACCCAGGTCGCACTCCATAACTGGGCAATCCCGCCTTAGGTGTCCCCACTGGCCGTAGGTGTAGCAAGGCCCCACCCCAGGGTTCCCGGTCACGCCGGCGGGGCGGGTGTCAGTCCCTGGCCTTCCTGCCGGACCTCCTGCTCGGTCAGGGCCGTTCCCCACCACCGGGGGCCCCTTTGGCACATACAACGGGGGTCCGGCCCAGGCCACGCCTGGTCTGGCCCGCCCCCTGGGTGGGGGGGTCTCCGGGGCAGACATTGGACAGACCTGGGAGCCCACGACCCCCCGGGCTGGCGACCTTCCCGGGTTTCGGGACCTCTGCTCTCGGTGGGGCATCCCTTCCCTCGGCCGCTTGGTAATTTTCCCAGAGGTCCTGGGCTTCTGTCAGTCGCCCGGGTTTCCAGCAGGCCACCCAATGCCTTGTTCGGGGCGGGAGTATGTGGAGGAGCTGCTCAATCACTATCACCTCCACGATTCGTCGTCCATCGGCGGTGGTCGGAGCCAGCCAGCGGGTGGCTGCGTCATGCAGGGCGGCAATGGTCACTCTCGGGCGACCCGATGGAGCTGCTTGCAAGGACCGGAACCGCTGACGGCATGCTTCAGGGGTAATCTCGTAGCGGTCCAGGATGGCGGCTTTCAGTTTCTTGTAGTCAGCGGCTTCCGGCTTTGGTAGGGCCTTCATTGTGGCCTGGGCCTCTCCCGTCAGATACGGGCCTATAATGTATGCCCACTGATCTGCTGGCCAACGAGACGCTTCCGCCGCCCGTTCGAAGGCTTCCAGGAAGGCCTCGATGTCGTCCTCTGGCCCCAATTTGGTCAAGGGGGGCCAGGGGCCCTTAGGGGTCGCGGGCCCGGCACCTGCCCCGGCTCCCACACTAGCCACTGCCTGCCCGACCGCTTGGAGAGCTCGCTGAAGGTCTTGCATTAAGGCTGTCTGGACCTGTTGCTGTTGTTGAGTGACGTCCTGTAGGAGTTTGGCCTGGTGTTCGGCCATCCATTGCCCAAACTGGGCTAGATCCATGACTGCAGGAGGGGGCTTGCCGCACCAGGTGGCCGTCTAACTGCCCCCTGGCTGTCGTCGGAATCAGTTGAGCTCGAGGAGGAGGAGTCCAGGGTGCCTCGTGGGCCGTGGGTGCTGAGCGGCTTCCGGTCCAGCAGGGGTCGCCACCCCTGGGGGGTGGGAAGACTCGGGCGGGGTCGTCCTAGCGGGTCTTTCCTCCCCGCATTCTCCACCACGTTGTGACGCCCTCCCTGGGCGGTAGGACGGCGCCCCCTGTAGAATGTGGCCGGCCACAGGTTATCCCAGGTCCCGCGGTCCTGCTAGCTCTCCCAGGTTGGAGTGATGGGCCAGGAGGGCCTGGTGCAGGGTAAGGGATGGTCTGGAGAGAGAGCGGCCTCAGAAGACAGGTCACGTCAGAGGGTTGCTGTCACCCTCTTGCCTGTCCTGGGTCTGGCTTCTCAAGCTCACCGCTTACTGGGACACTCTCACTCTCTCTAGCCAGTCCCAGCCAGCCCAGTTGTCCTCCTCCCTGGCTGTCTCGCCCGTTCCTTCTTTTATTACCCCCGCACGCCCTCCTGGCTCCTCCCTCTGCGCCCCACCCCCTTGTAAAGCCGAGGACGCCAGCCAAGCCCCCTCCCTTCCGGCTCCTGGATCTTCCTCTGGTGTGCGGGCTGGCCGAGCGACAGCCTCCTCGCGCTCCTGCCTTCGCCCCGCGACTGTAGGTGTGGGGCACAGCTTGCCTAGCAGCCCAGGCCTTGCTCTCCCCTCCCTCAGCCCATCGGCCGCCGTCTTCTCTGCCGCCACCGTCCCTGCGCGCCGCGGCCCCACCTCCCCCCGTCGGGCTTCGCCGCCACCGGTAAGTGCTTCCCTGGGGCTCGGGGGAGAAGCCGGGCCCGCCTCCCGTCGCGGCTGCCCGTGGCCTCCGGGGCGGGGGGGGAAGGCCGGCGACGTTCCCGGGCCGCTGCTGCAGCCTCCGAGGTGGGGGGGGGACCGGCGATGGTCCCTGGCTGTTGCCGCGGCCGTCGGAGCAGTCCCGGCCGGGACCAGGACAGGAGCTGAACAGACACAGTAAATTAGAGCGCTTGGAGACTCTCTGTTACTCCCACATTGCAGAACAATGAAAGATGTCTTCCCCCCCCCTCAGCAATAGCAGGGTTGCCTGACAACAGATCAGGGCAGAGTTATTATCATTTTGATTGCTGCCCTGTGGTGCTATGAAAGAAGGGGACTGAAATGCTAAGTCATTAGATGTATCAGCAAAAATGCTGCAAGGCAGTTCTTTTGCTCTGTTTGGTCATTGCTTCTGAAGAGAATGATAGAATGGCAAAGGCACAAGGTAGTATTCCCATCCTGATGATAGAGAAAGAGAAGAGTGGGAGAGAATGCGCTCAGAGAGGCTACTCGAGCAAGGCAAGCACTGATGAGTTGTGTCATCTGTACATATAGGGAGCAGATTAAAACCATCTGCTTTTCACCAGCTCTTCTCTAGTTTGGAAAAAAAACAGGAGCAGGGAGGATAAGGCAAGCTTGGAACAAACCGCTATCTGGATTCATTGCCAGCATTGACCTACAATTGAGACTTTTTCTTCCTAAATTTATAATTATATGTCTCATTACGTCATGACATCATCCGGCATGATGAATTTTAGACAAAATGCACACACATCTTGTTGACAGCAGGGAAAAAACACCTTTGCAGCACAAGGTCAGCTCTCTATGTTCCCTGGTTTCTGAGGATCACTTGGCACATCTGCCATAGATAAGGCCAGAGGAAGCAGCCTCACTCTCTCCCTCCCTCCCTAAGCTGTGCTGCATCTAAGAGAGTTTTTAAGCAACATTTGCTATTCTGTCTCCATCATCCACCTTGAATCTGGACTTTTCTTGCAAGGCAGCCAAACAGACAGATCTGGGATCATAAGAATGATTTGTGTTGTTTTTCTCTTAGCAGCAAAGTGTAACACTTCCAAGACTGGGTCCATCACTGGCTAAGAAGCCTGGAATGAAAAAGACAATGGGTGAAGTATTTGGCACATTCCTAGTTAAGACAGAAATAGTAGCCAAGATGAGACATGTTTAAGTTCCCAGAGGCCTATAAACTGATGGGCTGCTCTAAGGTGGCCAAAGGAAGTCTTTTGCAGTTTTTCTGAAGAAAATTTATGAAAGAACAAGGAATAATAAAGAAATATTCACAATGCCTGTGAAGAAAGGGAAGGAACTGAGAACCAGTCTGCCTGTGATGCTGACTGAGTAAAAATTATGTCCTGTCCCTGTTCTCTGATACACAACCTGTTTCCTTATTCCATGGGATATCTCTGTAGCAGCATCACAGTTTTATGGAAGCAAGATGGGACTGGTGTGACAATACTCCATGATGAGGAACTAGGATATATTTATCAGTGCTACTGATTATGTTATGGAGATGTCATCACAGGGAGGTGTTTCTGATTGGTGAATGTACAGATGTGACTTTCAGACTGTGCACCTTGCAAACTTACTATTACTTCACCTGAAATATGCAGCTGCAAGCAATATTGCCTTGAAGCTCCACAGTCTCATGAGTGACAAAAGAATTAAAGTTGTGAGCAAGTCTACATTTGACTATTGCATAAATTATTTTCATAACCTTGTAAAAATCACTATATTTAAGAATGATTTAAACATTACAAGAGAAAACAGAATTACGTCAAATTTTATTACACAAAATGTTGTCCTCCACAGGGGTAGACAAGGCCTCCAGGCAACAGGTCCACCTGCCCCTTCCCACTATATTGGTAGACCTGGCCTCAGGAGAACAGGTCTGCCTACCCCTTTCCACTAGATTGGTAGACCTCATCTCTGGAGAACAGGTCTACCTGCCCCAGTCCACTAAATTGGTAGACCTAGCCTCCAGAGAACAGGTCTACACACCCCAGTACACCATATTGGTAGACCTGGCCTCTGGAGAACTGGTCTACCCACCCCTTTCCACTATATTGATAGAAATGATCTCCAGAGAACAGGTCTACCCACCACAGTCCACTATATTGGTAAGACCTGGCCTTGGACCATTGCCCTGCACCAAGCCCATAGCCAAGATTTTTTTTTTTTATTCTGGGGCCTTTAAATAAGTTGGGGGCAACCTTGCACACACCCACCCAAGAAAGCAGCCCCACTCATGCCCTTCCCTGCAACCAGCCAGGTGTCCTTTTGGCAGGGGAGCCAAGGCTGCCAGAGCAGGAGAATGGCAAGCCCGACTAAGGAGGCTGCCTACTGCTGCTGCTCATCCCCCACCCCCTGGGCTGTGTTGTAGTGGGCCCAAAATGAGAGCTAGTGAGTTGGTAGAATCCCACTGAAACACCAAAGCTGCTAACTACTAAAATACTTTGAGCCCAGCGAGAGAGCAGTATGGGACTGGAGAGCAGCATGGGGATTGACCTCTTGCTGGCTTGCCAGCGATGAGAGAGAGCAACCATAGCTAGTGAGAGGCAAGAGAGAGCAGTGTGGGATTGGAAGGTAGCACAGGGCTTACCAGCAAAGAACACAACCATTAAAATTAAAAATTGGAAGTCAGGTGGCCTGGGCTGGATGGGAAGTCATGGGGCCTTGGCAGTAAGTCAGGGAGCTCGGCCCCGAGAGGTCCCACTGTAGCAACAGGCCTGCCCTACAGTGACCCTTAGAAAACATACCAGCACAGGTTGGGGGCTCTTGCAGTCTACTTTTTCTAAAGTGAAATATGATAACCAGCATTACAGATCAAGTATAACAGAGGTGGAACAACCACTTTCAGAACCCTGCCTAACCTAACAGGAAGTTGCTTAAATGTTATCAGTCAGTCCAAACTACTTATTTATTCAGATATTTATATCCCACTTTTTCCTGTGACTCAAGACAGCTTATAAATCATACTCCCCCCTCGTTCGATTATAGCCTATAGGGACCATTATAGTCAATGGGCCCCATAGTAATGAGGAATCGATCCAGGGGTATCTCGGGCTTGGTGAAGAGCTGGCAGAGGCACCAAATTTGCAATATAGCTGCTGGTGCCGCTCCTCAAACCCTCCCCCCAAGTTTCAAAAAGATTGGTCCATGGGGTCCAATTCTATGGGCCCGAGAAGGAGGTGTTCCCATCCTCCATTGTTTCCTATGGAAGTATGGTTGTGAGCTGAACATAAATATGCTGAGCTGGCCTCTGAAATGTTGTACACCAGTGCCCCTTAGTGCAGCTTAGAGGGAACTATGGCTGAAAGATACTGGCCAGACACTCTTCCGTGTTGTCCCACTCTGAGCTGAGAATATATCTTAATACCCTCTCATGAAATCCTCTGTCAAAGTACAAAGACAGATGGGACAATGCCAGCTTCATGGCATCAGTATCACTCCTCTGTCCCTTACTTCAGAAGTGTATGGTGGCATTGAAACTAGGGATAGCAAACACCCACTGGTTCAGCTACCCATCTGTTTGTCAGTCTGGAATATGCAGCAGTGCTATTTCCCTCCTACAGACCTGTGGTCACTGCATCCTGTTGCCCTGCAGCCACTTCAGATGGCATTACCAAAGATTCTTAAATATGACTGCCTTGCTGAACTGTGAATAGAGTGTGTCAGGACACTGGACAATACTGTAGCCCATAAGCAGCGCCTCTTATACTGGACCCACAGAATGTGGTTTAGCCGAGGTAAGACTTGTACCTAAGCAGCATCCCAAGCCAAACAAGGACTCCTGGACTACAAGAAGTCTCCTGCTCCTGCATATCCATGCCAGCATCAACATGCAGACCAGCAGCCCTGACCTCCATACATGCAGAACCAGCAGCAGATCATAGAAGGAAGCCATGCTCTGCAAAAAGAACAAGACGTTCTCGCACAGACACCATGAATAACTTCCTTCTCCATCATGCAGGCATCCCCCCCCAAGTATTAACACCACCAGGTGAAACACGCATTCCTCTCCAGGCTAAAAGAATGTCCCCAATTACAACAGTAACAAGCCATCAAGTCTTCCAGCTGCCCATCAAGATAACGCAGCTGTCAAGCAGCCGACTGTTAATCCAAAGCACCAGTCATGCAACCTGAATAGTTCTCTTCATTTCCTCCTTTGTCTTTCCTGTTCCTAAGAGCGGTCACTCCTAGCTGAGCCATTATCTGCAATTGCCCAACCATTAATCCTTTTTCTGCCCTATTCATAAGTTAAGTTTTTGACTAATATTTCCTGGGGACCATGTGACAGCAGGCAACTGCCTCAAGTCACAATTCAGGTATAAATAGAGAGCATCCAGCCATTGCTTTCTGTCCTATCTTGCTGGTTCCATTCTTAGCACTGTTTGGAACTTCCCACGTGTGTTGCTGGCCAACTCATGACCCCTTTCTATATTTTTATCCCTTTTATACCGCAGAATCAACTTGCCTCACCAGACAGGTAAAGTGTCACCCCACCAATGATACTTCCTGCTAATGCAAACATCTCTGTACTTTTCTATCTGAATTCCTGTATCTGTGTTGTTTGTGTGTATACTTGATTTCATATTTGTATGTGTGAGAATCCTTTAGTAAAGAAATCACTGCTTTTAGTAATCTAGCTTCAGCATCTATTTCTGGGCTCTGGGAAATCCAGCTCCCATATACACAGGTTAATGGTCCCATATTTAATGCCTATCACCATTTAATACTCATAATTCCCCACATTTATTAGTAAATAAGGCAGTTTGGCTAACAATCCTGCTCAGTATCCAACAGTGTAAATCAACAGTGACTATATCAAGCAAGCAATTACAAGTAAACACTCTGTTTTTAAAGTCTTGCCATTTGGATTTTATTTAACTGTGTTATCAACACTATTTTTGCATGCACATTTTTGTTCAGCCTTCGAAGAGGCATAGTTCCCCGCACACTATGGGGGAGGGACCATGACTCAGTGGTAGACCATCTGCTTGGCATGCAGACAGTCTCAGGTTCAATCCCTGGCATCACCACTTAAAAGAATCAGATAGTAGGTATGTGAAAGATCTCTGCCTGTGACCCTGGAGAGCCCCTGCCAATCTGAGTAGATAATACTGAATATGATGGACCAATGGTCTGATTCAGAATAAGGCAGCTTTATGTGTTGACATATCATTTAATGACCTGAACCAACTATCCATGACCTCAAGTAGCATCAATCTCACTTATTGAACACATTCAAAAGCCCCAACTAGGCAAGGAAATTAATCTACCACCACAAGGAAATAAAATACCACCCCACATCTACAGCACAGCTTTAGATAGCTGTTCAATGTGATCATGGCTATAGAACAAAATATATTTTCTGCTATCAAACATGCTTACTGAATAATTAAGGACACCTTCACTTGGCATCATTTTTTCAAGCCTGCTGCAGCCAACCAAATGGAGTTGCAGAGAAACCTGGGGTGGTTATAGAGAGAAGAAAGTACTAGGTCCTGCAGAGAAACCTGTGAGTGAATTAGCAGAATAACTGGGAGAGGGGAATGCAGACCAGCATGGGACACAGAGTAAAATAGAAGGGCTAACAGAGACAGCAGTTGAGAGAGAGAGTTTTCATTGTGAGGCACAAAGACAAAAGGCAACAATGAGCTAAACTTTGTGACAAAAATACCTTTCCACAGTTACAACAGAAATGTAGCACCTCTTGAATTAATGTAAATGTAAAACCAGCCCTCAAAGTGACTTGAACTGTGCATTCTCTGATTTACATGGTAATGTCAGAAGCCCTAACTTAGTCAGCCAAACACCAGGCCTTGTAGTTCAAACAAGAATAGCGTTTATTGAAAAGCTGCAATAGGAAGGTTACTGGAGCAGATACATTGTTCAGAATAACTTGGTTACACAAAGCAGGCGGTTATACAGGGAAGGGGGTGAATGGGGACCCCCCCTTCTACCAATCGGGGAATAACATGCGAATGGGAATCGAAAGTTACTATGCTAATGAAGTTCCCACCGCCCCCATTAATCTCAGCAAAGCTGCAGCTTTGAAAGAGATAGGAAAGCTCGCAGCTTGACTCTCCAAGGTCAGAATGTTCAGTCTACCAGATAGGGGTTACCAGAGCCACATTCCATTCTCACACACCAGGCATAAATCAACACCCCTACGATCCCAACCTCCCGCCCGTCACGCCACCATGGCGCCCATAGCCATCCTCCCCTCCCCTCCATCCATCATGGCAGGACTACCTGACAGGTAAGTTATTGATTACTTGTTGCAAGCAATGTGATGGGTGCTACATCATCTGTATATTCATGGGCATGTCTTATGACAATGGGGATTAAAGGAGATGCAGTGGGACTTGACAGGTAATACAGAATTCTTTGCCCAAGTCACCTACTCACACCTCACACAGAGAGAAATCAGTTAAGTAGTACATAGCTTTCCTTTCTCCCCTCCCTGGTTCAGCTTCCCTAGCTGAACTCCAAGTTGATCCATCATCTCTGACCTAGCAGGCTCCACTTAAATGTTATCTGCCAGTTAACACTTGCTTCTTACCCAAATGAAGCATACTTCCCAAATCCTCCCCCACTCCCTCATGACTGCTTCCTCCTGCAAACTGTGGAAGTGGGACTCCATCACCTAGCCATGGGGTCAATGTTTCTCTCCCAGCCTTGGATCTGGGGCTTCCCCATGCACAATGAGTGTTATATTCTCCTGACAGAATGACAGATTTAAAGTTCCAGAAGAAGTTCATCAATTTCACAGGTCTATGATGAAGCTAACATATAAAGTTAATTCACAGAAGACATTTTATTATAAAGCATTTTTCAAGTTAGTTGTGTGTTCAAAATGACGCCCAGTAAATGCAAAGTGAACACACAAAATACAATTACAGAGCTAAGGACTCAAATTCTCATTGGAAGTCACTGAGACACTAGCAAAATGGAAATGTAGAGAAACTGAATAGAAACAGGAGAACTTTGAGGTACATTATACAATATTTCTTAAAAGCCTTCACAAGATTTCTCTCCCTATACACTGTGATGTCTGGTTCACCATATCATCATTGTAATTATTTTATTTTATTTTGATGTTTTGTAAAAATTCTTCACAGCTGGGGATGGACAATAAGTAACAGACAGTGAAATCCTAAAGTTACACCCTTGTAAGTCCATTGATCTAAGCTTGCTCTAAAACAGTCTTGCAGTTGCCCCCCCCAGCCAGAATAATGAGACAGACAATGGTTTGCAATTAAACAAGGGCCACTTTATTAACTAATTAACAGAACATTGCAGCAATAACAACTAAGCAAGCATGGAACCAGGCAAGGCAGGCGCCACTCCCTGACCAACCCCCTTGCCCTTGATGGGTGGGTCACCCAGCTCTGGTCATGAGCCAACTCTCTGGCTCATGACCAGCAGCCCAGCAAACTGGTTGCCCTCTAGGAGCACCAGCCTCTGAAGCCTTCCAAATTGCAGGGAGGAGCCTGTCCTAAAAGGTTCCCAGAGGTGATCACCATTCCCCACCCCAGACCCTAAAATCCGAAGGCAGTTCCTGATGACCCCCTGTTCCCTAATGAGATATGCCGTAAGGTGATCACCAGTTCTGTTTTCTTGCTTGCACAAACCTGCCAAGTGACCAATTTATTTAATTGTTGTCCACCCCAAACATCCCATCAGTCCACTGCTCTCAGTGCAAGGTAGGCGAAAACACCCCCACCCATTCAGCCAATCAGGGTGGAAGCAAAAAATTCCTACCTGGCCCCATTGGCGTGTTGGCTTGTAAGGCTTTAGAACAAGTGATCATGCCCATCTAGACTGACACTTGATGACCGCCAACAGGAGCCAGTTCTAAGCGGTTCAGGCAGGAGCTGGGCAAAGCTCTGTCACAATGACTCAGCAGGAAGCTGATTGGCTGCTTACTGTATATATGTGCATGTAGTCTGTATCTCTTCTCCTTCTTCCTTTATGCAGTGTCTTACAAAGCACTTTGTTAGTGAGCTGTATATACATGTAAATAAAACTGTACATAGTTAAACACAAGACTGTGTCAGCGTGGTTTGCTACAGTTAGCTCTCAACAGAGCAAAACTGGAGTTTATTCCAAGGGAACAGACCCGACCTGTTGGTAGCAGAGACCTCGACATGGCGACCAGTAATAGCCTACACTAAGAACAGGGCAGGAGGATGGGCGAGCACACGGAGCAACTGCCAAGGTGGGAGCAGAGCCTAGCCCTTGGAAACAGCCAGCTCCACCTCCTGCCACATCAGGACACATAGCGTCCTGGATCTGTTGCCATCCCCATTCCTCGGGGCGGCAAAACAGCCCCTGCCCACCAGTGGTGTTGCCAGGTGGGTGGGAGCTCCGTTCTGCATTGTAAGCAGTTGACCATTGAGGAAGGGACATGGCTCAGTGGTAGAGAATCGGCTTGGCATGTAGAAGGTCCCAGGTTTGATTACCAGCACGTCCACTGAAAAGGATCAAGTAGTTAAGACCAGTGGTTCCCAGCCTTTTTAGGATGGTGACCCACACTCAAATTTACTTCATATGGTGACACATCCAGGGCTGGCTCAAGTTTTTTTGATGCCCTAGACAAACTATGACCTTGGCACCCATTTATTCCAGCATTGTATTTTCTACAATGCCCAACCAGATGTTTTTTGAGAAACCAACAAGCATCACACAAAGGGTGCAGCTGCTTCCACTATAAACCCCAACCTCCTCTCCTCTACCAGCAGGGCCAGAGCTGAAGTTTGAGGAGGGACACTCGGAGGAGTGCTCTGTTGAGGGAAATACATGAAGATGGCAGTGACGAAGCTGGTGCCAAGGGGCTCAGTGATGTACATCTTCCACAGCAGGTAGACAGCAGTGAAATAATGGAGAGGCTGGGTTGCTAAAGGAGAAGCACAGGCCCTATGGGGAGGGAGGTCAGCAGTTGCATCACACCAAGGCCCTTGTGCCCAGAGAGGGCCCAAAGAGGCCCAAAGGGAGCTCGAGAGTTTCCTAGAGTCCCATAAAAAATTGCATACGAAGACTAGCATATATATCTTATGTTGTTGGCCTATACATCATAGTTTTATCCTTTACATTGTTGTTACATTGTGTTCTCTAGATCTTCCACTAGGAGCAGCATATACCAGTTAGAAGATCATGTGACTTTCCACTCTCCAGCCAGTAAGACAGAATGTTTAGGCTGTTGGCCATTGTTGTAGAGGAAGGATTGTGTCAGCCTCAGTATGCATTTTATAGTTCTCCTGCCATAGAGGAAGGAGGAGGGGGAGAGGGCTGTGAGAACCAAATGCTTTCATTTTCCTACATGCTTTGATGTATCAGACACTGTGTCACAGAGACCTGTTGTTTTGCATTATTTCTGTAGAGGGATAGATGCTTAGTAGGGGGATAGTTGACTGTTATTTCTGGCAGAAAAATGCTGTGGGGTGATTGGGTCCTGATCTTCAGTGCCTTTGCTTGAACACAATATATCTGCGATCTCCGCGCTTTCACCGTCAGTCCTAACAAAGTTCATGTTCAGTATGGTATTCTTCAATGTCTCAATAAATTAAACTTTTTTCAATGGAGCAGGAGCTACTCAAAAGAGTGGTGTATTTCAGGAACCCAGAAAAGGTGAGGACAGCTGAGGAGGGGCTGGGAAGGCGGGCTGGGGTGGATGGGAGTGAAAGCAGTGGAGACTGTGGTGGGGGAAGCCACTGTGGTGGGAACAGGGAGGTCCATGGAATGCAACGGGCATTGTGTGGTCTGCTTGTGCCCCTGAATCCATGCTGCTGTGTGGCCAAGGAATGACAGGTTATGAGAGTCTTCACCACCAAGGGCTTCCCACAGTGCGTGGTTGCAATGGACGGATGCCACATCCACATCCGAGTAGCAGTCAGCCAAGCAAAAGACTACATAAACTGCAAGAACTACTGCTCCGTCCTGCTGCAGGGCACTGTTGACCATACTGGCAGCTTCGTAGATGTCGTTGTCAGTCACAGTGGGAAGAGCCACAATGCATATGTGCTGCACAGCTCCAACATCATTGATGCCATGGATGTGAGACAGTTTATGCCAGGGAACCCCACCCTCATGATCGAGGGGGTTCAGGTGCTGCCATGCATACTCTCTGATGCTGCCTATCCCCTAAGACGCTGGCTCATCAATACCCTACAAAGGGAACCTGACCCAACGGCAGGCACACTTCAACAAGGTGCATAGCTGGGTCAGGAATGTCGTGGAGCGTGCCTTTGGCTGGCTCAAGGCATGGTGGCAATTTCTGCTAAATCTGCCACTGCAGGAGGAGAACATCAATTCCACCATCACTGCCTGCGTCATTCTGCACAATGTGTGTGAGGATCATGGACAAGTGGTCACAATAGAGCCAGAGGATGCACCAACCAGGGCATTCCAGGTGCCCAAGGAGCCTTCAGAGGGGCCTGTGGATACCAGACAGCAAGCGGAGGGTGAGGTGGTGTGGGAAGCTATCACCACATGGCTGTGTAGATGAGCAAGGATCCAATAGGGTCAGATGGGGAGGCAAGTCACTACCACCAGTCCCACGGTGCTCCGGGTCCAGCTGGCACCCACTTGGCCACCATATGCAGGTCCCACTGTCCACTGGTACCAGCAGGTACAATGATACAGAGATGTGTTCATACTACTGTAATAAAGGAGTTGCCAAATGGATATCTGTCCCTGTCTCTCAGTCCACAGAAGGGCCAGGACCACCACCGCAGAATGGGGGGGGGGTCAAGGAGCTAGCCTTCCCAGGATCCCCACAGTGCTGTGGGCTCTGTCTTGTTGCCTCAAGTGCACTGCAGCTCCCAGTTCACAGCACCACTGGCATACCGGGTCAGGACTCACGGCTGCCAGGGGAGTTTCTGTGGGAGGCTGTGTGGTTGTCGAGGGGATGGTGTCTCATGTGATACCCCGTCCTTGGGGGGCCCTTTCCAAGGTGGCATGGGGGTAGGATCCATCCCCTGGAGACCAGTACACTAACCTCTGTGACCCACATGCACCCTGGCACCTCTACAGGATAACCATCCCACCCAATCCAGTGGAAGGAGCACCACCTGTGACAGACCAGTGTAGTGGTGGCTGTCCTGTTCTCCCACTCTGACCAGAAGCCTGGCTGGGCTGATGGCCACCCTTTCCCCCCCCTCACGGCTGGCCCATGATACCTCTGGCCTCCTGGGAACCTGGAGTGCCTTCAATGCAGATGCACAAAGATGCCAGCACAGCCCCACAAATGGGAGCCGCTGGCAGCACTCAGAGGGGGGGGCTTCTCCACCCCAGGCCATGGTGTCACTGTCCCTGGGCCAAGGATCTGAATGGAGTGCTAAAGAGCAGTGGCAGCACTGCGGGCTCCGGAGTTTGAGCACACCTGGCCCCTTTAGCTAAGCAGCATCGAGGCTGGTGACAAAAAGGATGGGAGACTCAGTTCAGGGATCCCCAGTCAGGAGTCTTTTGCCTTGCAAAGCGGCACCCCACCTCCTGTTTTCCTGTGTCCCCAGGGTGCAGTTTGCTTCCCCCCCACCTCCATGCTCAACTGTGAGGCCACACACTCTTCCCAGACTGCCTGGGAGGGCATTGGGGATGCACTTCATTGCACATGCACATAATGCACCTGGCATGCCTGGACCTGCCAGCAGAGCCCACACATCTGCTCGAGGGGGGGCCTTGTTCCCCCTGTCACCATGTCGCCATCCCAGCAGCAGCGTTGCAGGCTCCAAAGGCCAAGGATGGCTAGGCCCCTTTAGCTAAGCAGCATCAAGGCCAGTGGGGAAATGGATGGGAGACTCTGTTCATGGACCCCTGGTCGGGAGTCTTTTTGTCCATGAAGTGGTGCCCCATCCCCTGTTTTCCTGCATCCCAAGGGTGCAGTTTGCTTCTCTCCCCCCCCATCTCCATGCTGGACTGTGAGGCCGCACACCCCTCCTGGAGTGCCCGGAAGGGCATCGGGGATGTACCTCATTTCACAGGCACATAATCTGCCTTGTGCATTGGGGAAAAGTGACAGAGCATGCTTCCCTGCACATGGGCCTACTCTGCCTGCTTTGGGGACATGCGGTGATGGCTTTCCCCTGGCTCCAGGAGGAGGTCTGGAGCAGACACTCCATGACCTGGAGGCGGGTGAGAGGGTAATGCCTTCCACCCACTTAGAGACCCTCACGATATTTGAGGAGGCAGTGGAGAGGACGGTGGCATGGGAGTTCTGGTGCTCAACAGACTAATGCCAGGCAAAATTCAAATGGGAGAAGGCCACCTTCTTTGAGGCCCTTGAGGACTGGGAGTTCCCAGTTCAAGCTCCTGAGGGCCTTGTGGGAGCAGGGTGGATGCCCCAAATGGTGGTACCGGACACTTCACAGTAAGTATCCCCCACCCTATACAGCTATGGTCCTCCCATTGTAAGATCTGTGACCACCTGCTCCAAATCCCCATCCACAGGGTGACCCCGTGTGAAGAGGGTGAGGGTGGCTTCAACCTCCAGTGAGATGGACCCTGGATCCCCTACCACCCACGGCCAGGACCTGCAGGAACAAGGTAAGTCAAGCACTCTGTGACAGGGAACCTTAAAAGTTGCCCGGGGGTCACTGGAGACCCTGGCCACATGCCTGTTGTTGGTCACCTGGGAGCGCTCAGCCATACCCCAGATTGTGTCTCCCAACAGCCAAGCACTCAGGCCTCTGATGATAAACTGGGGATAGGTCAGCAAGGTGCCATCCATACATGTGTGCCAGAAGGGGCAGCGGTTGCACACAGCATGGTCATGGGGCTTGATGTGTCAACTTGTTTGTGTCCCTCTAGGACCAGTGGTGGTGAGCTCCCCCGATACCTCCCTGGGACCTGTCGGTCTGGAAGGCTTAGGTGCGTAGCTGGGGTGTGGTGGCCTTGTAGCTGGTGCTGGGATGTCCATGGGCCCCCCGGGGTGTTCATGGTGGGGGCCTGACAGGCTGTGGCCACCCTTTTGTCAGCATCTGTGGGGCTCATGTTCAGGGGTGCAGACATACTCCTCCTGGTGTTCCGCTGAATCCATTGTACGCATTGTTTGGGCATGGGTGGCATGGGCACTGAGATCTGCTGGGTGCTTCCGCCAGTGCCCTCTGTGCCTCTGGCCAGCACATATGCACAGGGCTCTGGAGCCGAAGGGTGAGAGTCAAAGGGTGATGCTCTTGGCCAGTGGCTCTTAGCCTAGGGGCTCTGTAAGAAGCCCAGGAAGAGACAGAAAGCCAGGGACCTTGGCTCCTTGGGTTCCCAGTAAGGTAAGTAGACTTCTACAACCATATAAATACAAAGGGTTTTAAAAGGGGGGTTATATAAAAGTATTTGTTTAAAAACAATTATGAATCCAGAATGCCAGCAGGGGGTTGGGGGCTAGCCAGTGTTTTGCATGGAGTGTAACATGTATGACTATCTGCCCACTGGTCAGAAGTCTTGGATGTGTGCTAGGTGCAAGGAGCTCCTGGTTCTCAGGGAGTGAGTTTGCTCCCTTGAGGCCAAGGTGGCTCACCTGGAGAAGCAGAGACAGTCAGTTAGGTGCACGGAGAAGACTCTTGGGGACTTGTTAGATATGTCCCACTCTGGATCTTGCAGCCCAGCTGCTGCCAGGGAGCATGAGGGTCAAGGGGAAACGGGGCACCATGCTGAGGATAAGGGGAATGTGCCCTCAGAAGGGACCCCTTCTTCAGCTGGTGAACGGGTATCCTTTTGTACCAAGGAACCGTCCCTGGGAAGGGTGGGAGAGGGGCTCTTGGTAGTTGGTGATTCGATCCTTAGGCAGGTAGACAGCTGGGTGGCGAACCCGCGTACTGACTGTATGGTGACTTGCCTGCCTGGTGCGAAGGTAGGGGACATTACGCGTGTTTTAGATAGGCTGGTAGATAGTGCTGGGGAGGAGCCAGTGGTCGTGGTGCATGTCAGCACCAACGATGTGGGGAAATGCAGTCATGAGGTCCTGGAGGAGAAACTTAGGCTGCTGGGCAGGAAACTCAAGGCCAGGACCTCCAAGGTAGCCTTCTCAGAAGTACTACCTGTTCCACGCGCAGGGCCGGAGAGACAGGCACAGATCAGGAGTCTCAAGGCATGGATGAGACGATGGTGTAGGGGGGAAGGGTTCAAGTTTGTTAGGCATTGGGATGCTTTTTGGAACAAGAGGGAGTTGTACAAAAGGGACGGTCTCCACTTGTCCCAAGAAGGAACCAGGCTGCTGGCGCTCAAAATCAGAAAGGTGGCAGAGTAGTTTTTAAACTGAATAATAGGGGAAAGCTGACAGGAGATGAAAAGTCTCTGGTTCGGGATGGCTCATCTCAAAGAGATGAAGGGGTAGCTATTACTTTTGTACAAGAAAATGGATTAAAACTGTCCACTGAGACTGTGGCTAATGATAGGAACTGCCTGGCAAGGTCTCGAGGCAGCAAGAGGAAGCTGTGGGCTTAACAAGTGTGGGAAACTGTAAGTGTTTATACACAAATGCTAGAAGTCTCCGAGGTAAAATTGGGGAGTTGGAATGCTTGGTGTGTGTGTGGGGGGAAATAGACATTGTGGGTATTTCAGAAACTTGGTGGGATGAGGAAAATCAGTGGGATATGGTGATTCCTGGTTATAAATTATATCGGAAGGATGGGGGGGGAAGGGTTGAAGGTGGGGTGGCTTTGTATGTCAGAGAGGGTATACAGTCCAGTAAGATTGAGAGGGTAAGAATATTGGATTCACTTCTGGAATTGCTATGGGTTGAAATAGTGGGTCCAAAAGGAGGCTTAACAGTGGGAGTTTGTTATCGCCCACCAGATCAAAAGATAGAGGAGGATTATAAAATGATGACTGAATTAAAGATAGCGGGTAGATGGAATAACTGTGTCATAATAGGCGACTTTAACTACCCACACATTGATTGGGTCAATATGAGTTCTAGTCGGGAAAAAGAGATTGAGTTTTTAGACACTCTCAATGACTGTGCTATGGAACAGATGGTCACAGATCCTACCAGGGGAGAGGCGATCCTGGATTTGGTCCTACGTAACACCCAATACCTGATGAGAGATGTAAAAGTGATTGCACCGCTTGGGAACAGTGACCATAATGTCATTGAGTTTAACATTTGTACAGATAGGAAGTTGCCAAAAAAGACTGACGCAACCACTTTGAACTTTAAAAAGGGTAACTTCTCTGGTATGAGGGGACATGTGAGGAAGAAATTGAAAGGAAGAGTGGAGAAGGTCAAAATTATTGGGGAAGCTTGGAGACTATTTAAAAATACAGTCCTAGAAGCTCAGAAAAAATATATACCTCAGGTTAGGAAAGGCACAAATAGGTATAGAAAAAAGCCTGCATGGTTAAATAATAAAGTAATGGAAGCTGTTAAAGGTAAGAAGGATTCCTTTAAGCGGTGGAAAGCTATTCTCAGTGAGGTTGATGAAAGGGAACACAGACTGTGGCAAATAAAATGCAAGTCTGTGATCAGGCAAGCAAAAAGGGAATATGAGGACCATATCGCAAAAAACATAAAGGCCAACAATAAAACTTTCTTCAAATACATCAGAAGTAGGAAGCCAGCCAGGGAGGCAGTGGGGCCCTTGGATGACCAAGGGGTAAAAGGAGTAGTGGAGGATGATAGGGAAATGACTGAGAAGCTGAATGCAATTTTTGCCTCTGTCTTCACTGTGGAAGAGGAGAAGTGCTTGCCCACTCCAGAAGCACTGATTTCGGGAGGGGGTTTGAAAGACCTGAATCAGATTGCGGTGATAAGAGAGGAAGTCCTCCGACTGATGGACAATTTAAAAACTAATAAATCACCAGGCCCAGATAGCATTCATCCGAGAGTTCTGAAAGAACTAAAATGTGAACTTGTGGATCTCCTTACTTTAATATGTAATCTTTCTTTAAAATCTGCCTCCATTCCTGAGGACTGGAAGGTAGCTAATGTCACTCCCATCTTTAAAAAAGGCTCCAGGGGAGATCTAGGAAATTACAGGCCAGTCAGTCTGACATCAATACCTGGTAAGTTGGTGGAAATTGTTATTAAGGAAAGAATTAGTAGGCACATTGATGAACAAAAACTATTGAGGCAGACTCAGCATGGGTTCTGTACGGAAGATCTTGTCTCACTAACTTGTTAATGTTTTTTGAGGGAGTGAACAAACTTGTGGACAAGAGGGACCCAATAGATATTATTTACCTTGACTTCCAAAAAGCTTTTGATACAGTTCCTCATCAAAAGCTCCTAAGTAAGCTCAATAGGCATGGGATAAAAGGACAAGTCCTCTTGTGGATCAAACACTGGCTTATAAATAGGAAACAGAGAGTGAGTATAAATGGGAAACTTTCTCAGTGGAGGGTGGTAATTAGTGGGGTACCACAGGGATCGGTACTCGGTCCGATGCTTTTTAACTTGTTTATTAACAATTTGGAATTGGGAGTAAGCAGTGAAGTGGCTAAATTTGCAGATGACACGAAGTTGTTCAGGGTGGTGAAAACCAGGGAGGATTGTGAGGCACTCCAAAGGGATCTGTTGAGGATGGGTGAGTGGGTGTCAACGTAGCAAATGGCGTTCAATGTGGCCAAGTGCAAAGTGATGCACATTGGAGCCAAAAATCCTAAATATAAATACACGTTGATGGGGTCTGAACTGGCAGAGACTGACCAAGAGAGAGATCTTGGAGTCATAGTAAACTCAATGAAAACGTCTAGACAGTGTATAACTGCAATAAAGAAGGCCAACGCTATGCTGGGAATATTAGGAAGTGAATTGAAAACAAATCAGCCAGTATCATAATGCCCCTGTATAAATCATTGGTGCAACCTCATTTGGAATACTGTGTACAGTTCTGGTCGCCACATCTCAAAAAGGATATTATAGCATTGGAAAAAGTGCAGAGAAGGGCAACTAGAATGATAAAAGGGTTGGAACCATAGTTCCTGGTAACGTGCATTTGTGCGCCAACTCGCAGGGATTTCCCTCAATGGACGCACAGCTTTTCCTTCTCTACGCACGGGATTCCTCCAGGACGCCCCTCCCCTCCCTCCCTCCCTCCTTTCCACTTAGCTAGTCTATTGGTGGGCCATACAAAGGGAGGCGCTGGAGGTTGCTTGCCTGCTGCTGTGAAATAGGAGCTGTCCCCTCCCCTCCTTTACTTCTATGCTGCAGTTTCCCGCGCTTAGTCCCAAGCACCTTCCCGGCTGACTGCTCCTGGAGAACATTACTTCGAAGCATCAGCCAGCTGGGGTAAGTAACAGATAGGCCTGGGTTGCCAGGGGAGGGCTGTATGTGCAGCCTGGCCCGGTGGATGGCAGAGACCTTCAGTGAGCCTATGGGGGGGGGAGGCAGGATGGAGCGCCCAGCCTGCACTTGTCCTCTGGCAGGCTCGAGGGCGAGAGAAGGCGAGCATGCGGCCTGGCCCCAGCAAGCTCATGGGAGGGGGAGGCAGGAGGGAGCACCCAGCCTGCTCTCGTCTTCGACGGGGAGAGAAGGCGAGCGGCCTGGCCCAAGTGAGCCCATGGGGGGGAGGCAGGAGGGAGCGCCCAGCCTGCACTCATCCTCAGGCAGGCTCGACGGGGGAGAAGGTGAGCGTGCGGCCCGGGCCCAGCGAGCCTGTGGGGAGGGGAGGCAGGAGGGAGCGCCCAGCCTGCACTCGTTCTCCAGCAGGCTCGATGGTGAGAGAAGGTGAGCGTGCCACCCGGGCCCAGCAAGCCTGTATGGGGGGGGGAGGCAGGATGGAGCGCCCAGCCTGCACTCGTCCTCCAGCAAGCTCGACTGCGAGAGAAGGCGAGCACGCTGGCCTGGCCCCAGCGAGCTCATGGGAGGCGGAGGCAGGAGGGAGCACCCAGCCTGCTCTCGTCTTCTACGGGGAGGGAAGGCGAGCGGCCTGGCCCAAGTGAGCCCATGGGGGGGGGAGGCAGGAGGGAGCACCCAGCCTGCTCTCGTCTTCTACGGGGAGGGAAGGCGAGCGGCCTGGCCCAAGTGAGCCCATGGGGGGGGGGAGGCAGGAGGGAGCGCCCAGCCTGCACTCGTCCTCCAGCAAGCTCGACGGAGAGAGAAGGCGAGCACGCGGCCTGGCCCCAGCGAGCTCATGGGAGGCGGAGGCAGGAGGGAGCACCCAGCCTGCTCTCGTCTTCTACGGGGAGGGAAGGCGAGCGGCCTGGCCCAAGTGAGCCCATGGGGGGGGGAGGCAGGAGGGAGCACCCAGCCTGCTCTCGTCTTCTACGGGGAGGGAAGGCGAGCGGCCTGGCCCAAGTGAGCTCGTGGGGGGGGGCAGGAGGGAGCGCCCAGCCTGCTCTCACCAGGGGTGAAGAGAAAGGAAACGTGCAGTCTGGCCCCACAGCTGGCAGGGGCTTCCAGCAGGTTCATGCGGAGGGGGCGCATGGACTGCACTAGCCATCCAAGGGCCTCACTCCAGCAGTCCCATGGGGGGATGATGTGTGCATCCTGAGCCCACCATCTAAGCCTTCCAGCAGAGATGCCAGCTTCCAGGTGGAAACTAACAGGGAATTCCCCCCCCCCAGTTATTGCAGCTGAACTCCATATAAATTAGTTTCCCTGGGGAAAATGGATGCTTTGGAGGATGGACACCAGCATTCTACCCCACTGAAGTCCCTGTCTCTCCCATGCTCCACCTCCAAACTTTAGTTTCTCAGTTGGTTTGAGGAATTTTAAAAAAAAGCAAGCTGCTGAAAGCTGTGCAGCAAGGACCAAAACCACCCAGGGCACTTCCTGCATGGATGGTTATTATGGGGTAGGGATGCCAGCCTCCAGGTGGGACCTGGGGATCCCCTAGAATACCTCATTTCCAGACTATAGAGATCAGTTCCCCTGGAGAAAATGGATGCTTTGGAGGGTGGACTTGGCATAGTTTAAATATAATTTAAAAAAAATTATTCTAAGATTTTTACAAGTTTAGGGAAGTAATCTAAAAAACTAATTTACATGATAGTCAAATGTAGACTCACTCACAACTTTAATGCTACTAGTTTTTTCTGCTCACAAGGTAGAATTTCTGCTCACAACACTCTGGAGCTTAGAGGGAACATTGGTTGGAACACCTTCCCTTTGAAGAAAAGTTAAAACGCTTGGGGCTCTTTAGCTTGGAGAAACGACGGCTGAAGGGTGACATGATCGAGGCTTATAAGATTATGAATGGTATTGAGCAGGTTGAGAAAGACTTTTCTCCCTTTCTCACAATACAAGAACTTGTGGGCACTCCATGAAATTGCTGAGCAGTCGGGTTAGAACAGATAAAAGGAAGTACTTCTTCACCCAAAGAGTGATTAACATATGGAATTCACTGCCACAGGAGGTGGTGGCAGCTACAAGCATGGACAGTTTCAAGAGGGAATTAGATAAAACATATGGAGCAGAAGTCCATCAATGGCTATTAGCCACAGGGTATAGATGGGAACTCTCAGTCTGGGGCAGGTGATGCACTCTATTCTTGGTGCTGGAGAGGGCAGCAGTGGGTGGGCTTCTAGTGTCCTGGCCCCACTGCTGGACCTCCTGATGGCACCTGGTATTTTTGGCTGCTGTGTGACAGAGTGTTGGACTAGATGGGCCATTGGCCTGATTCAACATTGGCTACTCTTATGTTCTTATGTTCTTATGACCAGGGCCAGTTTGGTTTGGTCCAGGGCAAATTCAGGAAACTGCCCATCCCTAGTGGTTATCATATCACCTCTCAGTTGTCTCCTGTCTAGGCTCAATTTATTTTATTGTCTTTACTGTTTTTGCATCTGGAGTCATAAACAGCAGCTCCAAGCTAAACATCCCTGGCTCCTTCAACCTTTCCTCATAGGACTTGGTCTCCATTCTCCTCACCATCTTTGTTGCCCTTCTCTGGATATGTTCCAGCTTGTCTGTATCTGTCTTAAATTGTGGTGTCCAAAACTGAACACAATTCTCTAGGTGAGGTAGCAGGCAATTAATAACAGGCAATTAAAACAACAACAACAACACTCAACCCTTTAAAGCTCAAAGTTTAAGATCACAGATTCATTGTTCAGTGATTAGAAAGGATTGAAAAGAATTTTTTTTAAATAAAAGGGAACTGCTTTAGCTTTCTGCAATGAAGGGTCTCCCCTCCCACACATAACTGTTTGTAATTAAATATCTGTTTGTAATTAAAACTGGATATCTGCTCCCTCCCGCTCAGCCCCAGTTTTCTCAGAACATGCCATATATGAACACATTTAAATTCATGAAGCTACATTTTACTGCAAATGTTGGTCTATCAGAGTCACTATTGTCTAATCTGACTGGCAATGGCTTTCTGGGGTGTCCAGAAGAAGTCTTAACTAGTGTTTCCCAACCTGTGGGTTGTGGAAGTTCCAGATGCGATGTCCCCTGTCTCAGATCTCCAAACTGAGTGGCAAGAGAGACTAGCTAGCACACTGACCTTTCTTCCTGTATCTACTCTTCTGCCACTGTCCTCTTTGAAATGTAGATTGTGTTCCCTTTTCCTCTCTCTCTCCCTCTCTCTGGATGAAAACATGCTGTCTTCCTGCATGCACCAAGAAAAGGACGCACAGTCCTCTCTTGGCACCAAGAGGCAGATGGGCCTCTTGCCATCTGTCTCCATCCTTTAACTAGTAAATTAGTAATCTATCGATCTCTGCTCTTTCCTATCCAAAGTGTACTTCTCAAATAGAGAAGTAGTTCTCTTCTAAACTTGCATTGTGGCTCTGTGCAGTTTTAAAAGCAGAGTAACCTGGTAAAGTGATGCTCTTGTGTTTGTAGCTTTATTTAAGTACTCTGCTAAGTAATGGTGACTGGACTAACTACACCAGTTAACCTCAATATGGATTGGGTCCCAAAAATGGGTTTCAAAGGCTCTGAAAATGGGTTGCAGGCCTGCCCTTTCCATCCTTCTCTTTATTTCCTCCTTGTCAGCTCACATTTTCATCTCTCCCACCTTTGTGATAGTAATGAGGCAACCAGTAACATTACAGTAGCTGAAAGAAGTGGGGAGTGGGAAGAATAGTTGGAGAGTAGGTGGGAGCTGTTCAACATACTGCAAAAAAACCAGAGGAGGATAGAAAGAGGTGTGTGCATGTGTTGGATCTGTGTTGGTGCTGCTCCAAGGCTTCTGAGAGGAATTTTATTAGGTGGTGCAAAAAAATTTCAGGACCCCTTTCCTGCTCTATTAGTCATCATTTTTTATCCACAATAGTTTTAAGAATAAGGTAAAAAAGGTAAAAAATAGGCTTTCTATTTACTTAAAATGAGCTATCCTTGCCTTTTATGTGAAACATTTCTTTTTTATAACAAAGATTTTTATTGGAATATATTCAACATTGTTAAACACAATTTCCAAAACAACTTATAAACTATATCCCTTCCCTCCTTCCCCCCCTAATAGGCTTCCAACACTGCTATTGCCAATAACAAAGAAAATTTAAGAGTAATCAGGTTTAGACTTATAGCAATCGATAAACCAGGTAACGTATTTTTTGTATACAGAAATCTGACTCATCTAACATATTTCCATTTTCAATAAGAATCAAGGTTATACATTTTCCCTTTCATTTTATATTCAGTTTCCATATATATTTTCAGGTCTTCCCATTCACTTAAATACTGTTCTGCCATTTGTCCATTTAATTTTTTAGTCATTTTGTCCATTTCAGCTAAAAATAGCAGTTTTCTTAACCTGTATATCCGGTACTTTATCCGATTTCCACTGCTGCGCAAAAGCCATTCTCGCCGACATGAAAATGTACCATAATACTGTTCTCTTTTCTTGCTTGATTTTTTCCATTGTCAAACCTAAGAGTAGAAGTTCCGGACTTTTTCTAATAGGGATTTTCAATATTTTCTGCATCTCACAATGAACATTTGACCAGTATACTTTTGCTTTCTCGCATGTCCACCACATATGATAAAAAGAACCCTCTATTTCTTTTTTTTTGTAAATACAATTTATTATTGGATATATTTTCCACGTTCATACAACTTAAACAAGTAAATACATATCCATTTCCTTTCACCCTCTCCCCCCCAAACAAGGCTTCCCGCAGTGCTCCAACCCCATTGATATCTCTCTTATTCAGTTACATTTAACTAAACTTACTTTGTCTTACTAATGGTAACAATTTAAAAATCTAGTCCCTTTCAATTTCTTAGTAGTTGTCAAAGCAAATCAAACCACGTTTTACATCCCAATTTTTCAATAAATATTCTTGAAAGTCTTTCCAATCTTCAAAAAAATTTTCATCTTCTTAGTTGTTTAATTTTCTTCTTAATTTGTCCATTTCTGCCATGAACAACATCTTCTTAATCCATTCCCATGTTTCAGGTGTTTTTTCTTGCTTCCAACATTGTGCAAAAGTCATTCTGGCTGCTGTAACCAAATACCATAATAATGTTCTCTTGGTTACATTTATTTCTTCCATTTTAAGACCTAGCAATAACATCTGTGGGTCTTTCTTAAAAGTACATTTCAAATTTTTTTGTATCTCATTATGAATCTCAGTCCAGTAACTTACAGCCTTATCGCAAGTCCATCACATATGGTAAAAAGACCCTTCTTTTTTCTTACATTTCCAACACTTGTTAGACATGCTATCATTTATAATAGCAATTTTTTTAGGAGTCATATACCATCTGTACATCATTTAATAGCAATTCTCTTTAACATTTATACAAGTTGAAATTTTCATTGACTTTTTCCACAAATATTCCCAAGATGACATAGATATTTCATTATTTATATTTACTGCCCACTTTATCATTTGCTCTTTTACTGTTTCATCTTCAGTATACCATTTCAGTAACACCTTATAAAATTTTGTAATCATTTTTTTACCCTTTTCGACCCATACAGTTTCAATTTCGTTATTTTTTCCTCTAAAGCCATATTTCCTTTTATCAACTTTACATAAATCATAAATCTGTCTGTACTTCAACCAATCATATTCAAATTCAACATCAGTTCTGTCTTTTAATACAAAGTTTTTCCCTTCTATTTTTAAAAGGCTTTTGTAAGGTAACCAATCTAGACCCTGATTTCTTGAATATGGATTAATCACTTCTGCCGGCACTATCCAAAGTGGTCGCTCTTCCGAGAAGAATTTTTTATATCTCATCCAAGTCTCGAACAGTGATCGTCTTATGTAGTGGTGTTTAAAAAACTTGTCTATTTTTACTTTTCCATACCATAAATATGCATGCCATCCAAACTTATTATCATGACAGAACCCTCTATTTCTAATTTCTAATGGCAGCATCAAAATTAATTGTTCTGGCAATGTTTGATTCAATTCTCAGCATGGCCAAATCCACAAGATGTTCTTGAGACATTGTGGACCTTAAAAAATTCTTAAGCAATTTGAGTTTGCTAAATGATCTCTCTGCAGAAGCCACTGTTGCTGAAATTGTTAAAAGAATTCATAAGCTGACACAAACACTTGGAAACAGGTCACCAAATCTGTATTCTGTTAAATATGTTCAACAGATCCAATGGTTTTAACTGAATTTCCAAAATTTGCCTTATGTACTGAAGGTAAATTCTACATTTTTGTCAAGAAATCATCATAATTAAGGTCATCAGGATATTGTTTTGAAAAAAATAAAACTTTTCCTTTCAAATCACTTTCAGACATCAATTTTACATTTTGAATCTTACAGTTAATCCTGTTATAACACTGTCTACCAAGACATAAAACACAGATTTTCTGAAGTAGGCTTCTGATGAATCATCTGTGTCATTAATTTCCATCACGTTAGCATCAGGTCTGTTATCACGCAGCCTTGACCTCTTGTGCGTAACTCTACCACATCCACAAGATAATTTTATTTCTATCTTAAAGGTAAACGCAACACTTTTGTTTTCATTCCACATGCATTTCCAGTTGTTTCAAAGTTTTCTAAGATCTGTGAGGAGTGCTCCAATGTTTTCTGCTTGGATATCCAATGTGGCATTTGTGGCTTAGACTACCTTATTGCAGTTGTGAGCTAATATTTTGTACCACAAAACTGACATTAACACAAAGACAAAAGCTGTCACAGATAATAAAACTTCCTGGACTTCATTTCTTGTTTTGGATGTCAAGTTTAGTTCTAGGAGGTCTTGCAGTGCTAATTTAATTCCAGGCAGGTAAGCTGCAGAAGGCTTTATACTTTCAACACAATCTGACCATCTTGCTTCAGACATACCATGAAGAGAACAGCCTAGTTTTCAGTATTTCCCAGTGCCTGGGACTGGGACCAAACAAGTGATACATAGTTTGAATTATTCCCAAAAAGATTATTGCTTCAGGTATGCATTCAGCAGCATCATTTCCACATAAATTAAATGTGTGACAACCGCAAGGTGAAAAAATTACTGTTGGGCACAGGTCTTGTATTTTTCCATGTGGACTGTTGTATCTGCCAGCCATATTTAGTCAATTGTTGTAAGCTTGAGTTCTACAGTCACTGAGAGGAATAGCATGTTCTTTCAAAGTATCAGTTATCAAATGAACAATTTCTTCCTCTCTTTTGTTGATACAATCTGCAAACTTTAGAAATCTTTCTTGAATTTCATACTGTGGGCGCGATCATACGCACAATTAGACCTGCCATAGGTGTGAATGCCAGGCAGATTTAATGGGCATAATCAGACACCAACATCTGGGAAGAACCGTGCATCCATCAGCAACCTGTTTTGCTCCACTGCAGAAGCAGAGTAAAAAGATACCTGTGAAAATGAGGTATTATTCTGATAAGAACATAAGAGAAGTCAATGTTGAATCAGGCCAATGGCCCATCTAGTCCAACACTCTGTCACACAGCGGCCAAAAATACCAGGTGCCATCAGAAGGTCCAGCAGTGGGGCCAGGGCACCAGAAGCCCTCCCACTGCTGCCCCCTCCAGCACCAAGAATAGAGTGCATCACTTGCCCCAGACTGAGAGTTCCCATCTATACCTTGTGGCTAATAGCCACTGATGGACTTCTGCTCCATATGTTTATCTAATTCCCTCTTGAAACTGTCCATGCTTGTAGCTGCCACCACCTCCTGTGGCAGTGAATTCCATATGTTAATCACTCTTTGAGTGAAGAAGTATTTCCTTTTATCTGTTCTAACACGACTGCTCAGCAATTTCATGGAGTGCCCACGAGTTCTTGTATTGTGAGAAAGGGAGAAAAGTACTTCTTTCTCAACCTGCTCAATCCCATTCATAATCTTATAAACCTCGATCATGTCACCCCTCAGCTGTCGTTTCTCCAAGCTAAAGAGCCCCAAGCATTTTAACCTTTCTTCATAGGGAAGGTGTTCCAACCCTTTTATCATTCTAGTTGCCCTTCTCTGCACTTTTTCCAATGCTATAATATCCTCTCAGTGATTGCTATAATATAATATAATTTTGTTCATCAATGTGCCTACTAATTCCTCATTAAAGGAGGATAAGGCAGGTCACGGGCGGGCGTCTGATTGTGGAATCACCTTGGTCCTGTGTCCCGCCATGACACTGGATGTTTTTTTCCAGCCACCATAGTATGCAGACAATCGTGCCATCGTACATGCATGCACTGATGCAATCATGCAACCACACACCCAGATTGCCACTGCGCCACGTAGTGCATTGCAGCCAAGTGCAACAAGTGCCGGGAGATAGGGAAAATAGTGAGCCCCCTCCACCAGCAGGTGATCCTCCTGCCAACCATGGGTCAGGAAGGGGAAACAGGATGGCAGGGTGAGAGGCCTGTCATGGAGGCAGGAGGAGACATTGGACCTGTTGGCTTTGTAGGGAAAAGCCAGTGTCCAGGCTTCTCTCAGGCAGAGCCACCAAAACATGGAAATCTATGAGGGGATAGCCAAAGATATGGCTGCTTGGGGACACAAACGGTCTGCCCTTGAATGTCACTCAAAACAAAGGCCCTGCACCTTGAATATAAAAAGGCAGTGGCTCTGAATGCAAAGTCTGGTGAGTCGATAGGTGTCAACTCCAGGGGGCTTGAGGGCTGAGGCTACCCCCGAAATTTTCCAGGGGTGACTGAGCCCCCCCCCCGGGCAACCAGGCTTACAAGCTTTGCCACCACCACCCCACGCCACCCCCAACCCATTTTGAAAGTGGAGGATTTTTTCCCTCTGCTTTCTGAGACTCTGGGTGGGGTGGCAGGAAACTCAGGGCTTGCTTCCTGAAAGCTAAGCCCCACCCCCAGCTCCCAGAAACCCTCAGTTGGGCCAGGTGGATCTGGGGTATGCACATGTTTTCAGTGCTTTCAGCTTTCCCGTGCTGTCCTAGGACTCTAGCGAGGGTGGGGGGGATGTTTTCAGGGGTGGGGTGGTGGGCATTAGGCAGAGAGTGCCCAGGGTGGCTGGCTGAGGCCAGCCTCAGGGTGGCTGGGTGCCCGAGCACCTTTCCTGTGGCCTTTTGCCACTGCTGTTGTTTTCCTGCTTCCTGCAAGGCTTGCCTTGCAGAGAGCCATGCGAGGAGGTTGGGGGGAGGCCAGTATCCTTGGAGGATTGCCGGCCTCGGGGAGGCTGGGCACCCTGCGCCCTTGTTCTTCTAGTTTTTCCCCTCTCTCTCCCTGCAAGGCTTGCCTTGCAGAGCCATGCAGGTAGGTCAGGAGGTGGGGGAAGTGGGGGGGAGGCCGGCATCCATGGAGAATTGCCTGCCTTGGGGCGGCTGGACTCTTGGGCACTTTTCCTGCAGCCTCGTGCCGCTGCTGTTGTTTTCCCACTCCCTGTGAGGAGGTTGTGGGGGGAGGCCAGCATCCATGGAGGATTGCTGGCCTTGGGACGGCTGGGCACCCTGTGCCCTTGTTCTTCTGTTTCCCCACACACACAAGGCTTACCTTGCAGAGCCATGCAGGGAGGTCGGGGGTGGGGGAGGCCAGCATCCAAGGAGGATCTCTGGACAGCTGGGTGCCCGGGCACCTTTCCTGCAGCCTCATGCCACTGCTGTTGTTTCCCCACTCCTGAGTTCACTACTTAACCAGAGCCCTTTATTTTCTCCGAGAGGAGACTCTTCTGAGTTCTTTGTTGAGCTCCACCGCTTCCCTTGACAGAGAGAGGATATTAGGAAAGCCAGGAATCAGCAGTTTACAATCACTGAAATTGCACACACACTCGTGCGGGGGAGGAGGGAGGAGGGCAGGTGAAACCTTGAAGAGTTTATATGCATACATTTAAGACCAACTCTCCCCTGAACTGGATAAATTATGGAGAGGGATTTCTATTTTCTTTCTTTTCATTTCTCCTCTCCCTCCCTCCTTCCTTCCCCCTTTTTTCCTTCCTTCCTTCCCATCTATTTGCTTTCTTTCCACCTCTTGCCTCTTTCCCTCCCTTGTTAAAACATCCCTAGTTAGGGTTGCCAGGTTCTCCCTGTCCACCTCTGGGGGATGGAGGGGTAGGGGTAGCCTAAAACAGGTTGGGTAACTGCTGGAGATTTGGGGATGGAGCCTGGGGAGGACTGGGACCTCAGTGGGGTACAATGCCATAGAGCCCACCCTCCAGAACATCCATTTTCTTAAGGGAAACTAATTTTTGTAGTCTGAAAATGAGCTGTAATTCCAGGGGATCCCCAGGTCCCACCTGGAGGCTGGCACCCCTGGCTCCAGTGCTGAAACTGGAAGCTCTGGTTCTTCTGTTTGAGATGGTGGATGCAGACCAGTGATATCGGCTTGCATCTGCTGAATCACCCTTTCTTTCAATCTCCGTTTCATTTTTAAATTGTAAGCCCATCTGCATGAACAAGATGGCGGGGGCATGCCGATCAGAGGCCTTTTAAAATTTCCTTTTGATCTGTGTGCAGCCTAGAGAGAACATTGGTAAGGGATGTGCACTCTATGTTCATGCTCTTCGTTTTGCTGTTACTTAAAATGGTGTGGTAGTTTCAAAGGGGCAACCAACTGGGATGTACTAAAAGGAATGACAGGATTGCCCATTGGAAATAATGGGAGAGGCTTGAAGGCCCATTGGAGATAATGGGAGCCAGGAATGCCAATTGACTTGCATGGGCTCTGCTGAAATACACTGCAGCCCAAAAAAAGTTGCAAAGAAAATGCAGAATGGTTTTTCCAATAAAGTTTTTGGGCTCAGATAGGCTACTCTAGGACTGTAATGACAGTTCCCAGAGTGGAAAAACAGTCCCTAGCAATAGAATCTGTGCTGCATTTTAAGGTGGAGTTTCTAAGCAGTGTGCTAAGAAGGCACCTCTTCCTGGGGTTAGCCCAGCCCAGGGGCATTGCTAGGGGGTTCCCAGGCCACCCTAATTTTCTGTGAAGCCCCACCCTAAATGCCACATAGTTCCACCTCCATAGATAGTGACAATGGCCTGTGATGTCACTGGCTCCTCCCTATGATGTCATTGGGTCACAGTTCTTTTAATGACTTAGCAATGCCTCTGGCCCAGCCCCAGCACCCCCTGGGAAATTGCAAAGTCTACGCCTGAGAGTGACATGCCCCTATTACGAGGAGCTGAACAGAATTCTGCATGGTGGTGCTGATGTCTGGCCAAAAAGAGTGATTCAGAGTCTTGGGGCATTCCTGTCTGAAGGGGCTCCCAGGGCCAATCCACACCCCCCCCCCGAGGAGGCATCCCTGGATCTCCTCCCAGAGGACTCAGAGGACACATCAGAGCCTCAGGCATCCACTAGCAGCCAGGCAGGTACGTGTGACTGCCAGAAAACCATGATGCCTGGGGAAGTGGGGGTAAATATGCCAAGCACAGTGAAGGACACAGATCAGGGGGCACAGACCCCAGAGGCTATCACCACACCACCAGTGTCTCACCCAGGGCCGGCTCCAGGTTTTTTTGTACACTAGGTGAGGCTACCCTCTGGCGCCCCCCCCCATGTGCCCACCAATTATGGGGTTGTCAACCTCCAGGCAGGGCCTGGAGAGAAGGAAGACTTTCCTCCTCTGCACTCCCCTCAGTCACCGTGGTTAGTTGCCATTGATAGACTTATCCTCCATGAATCGCTCTGATCTTGATTTAAAGCTGTTTATTCCTGTGGTCATCACTACATGTCTGCCAGTGAATTCCACATATGAATCACTCTCTGTGTAAAGCAGTATTTCCTTTGGTCCATCCTGAACCTACTGCCCATCATTGGGAGCCCTTGAGTTGGAGGAAAAGTTCTCTTTGTCCACTCTCTCCACCCCATGCATAATTTTACAGACCTCTATCATGTCCCCCTTCAGTCATCAGATAGACCTGATGATGTGCAGTACCTGATAATGGTGCACTCATGTGCCTAATGATTTAACTTAGGACAGCAACATAGGGGAAAGGGTTAATTCCTCCCACATCCCTGAGAGTACAATCTACATATCAAAAGGCAGAAGTGTAAACACAGGAAGAAAACTTGGATTATTGCCTCTCTGTCTATCTGACTCTCTTGCCAGGAAGTCTGGAGAATGAGACAGGGGACAGTGCCCAGTCCTTCACTTCCAACAGTCTTGAGGTCCCTTGTCATTCCAGGAGATCTCCTGGGAGGTTGGTAACAATGGTGAATAGAGCAAGGTTGAGATTCTTCCCTTCTCTCCCCACCACTTGCTGAGAGGGTCCCCTGTAGGAGTTAGGCACTGGCCTCCCCCTCGATCTGGCCCTGGGGGACTCCCTCCCCTCTCCTCCCCCCCACAAGGCACCCCACAGTTCCTCCCTCCCTGGCCCGATTTCTAAGTGGGGGGGGGTGCGCACAGGGAAGCAGATATGGCTCTGGACCCCAATGTCCAAGCAGCTGGGGGGAGGTGGAGGCTTGCGTGGGTGGGGGTGCCACTCCCACCTGACTGGCAGGCTCATGGGGACCCTCACCCTGTTTTGCTGACCCCCCCTTCTGGCCACGCAGGTGCCCATTTCTTGGTCCTGGACAAGTCTGAGTGCTGCTTTGCTGATGGGACTTGAGGGGAGGTGCGGTATGTCTACCGGCTGATGAATGATAGGAAGGAGTGCCTGCACTTCGACAGCTGCTGTGGGCTCTTTGAGGCCATCTTGCTGCTCTACCAGGTGGACATCGATGCCTTCAACTAGGACCCAACCGGGACCTGTGCGGGAAGGAGGGCAGAGCCTGGCAGGGCAGCAATGGGCGCGTACACTTGTGAGCATGGCTTTTGGCAGAGGCGGGCCTTGGACCATGCCTGGTGGGGCTGGTGGGAGTGCCCCTGGATCTGGATGGCGGCAATGGGCACACAGCGCAGGGCAGCAATGGGCACACAATGCGAGTTGTGAGCAGGGCTTTTGGCAGGGGTGGGGGGGAGGGCGGCAGACCAGTTTGGGCACCCGTCTCCAGGGGCTGCCCTAGGCAAAAGTCTAATTTGCCTAGTGGGTGGGCTGCCCCTGGTCCCACTCCAGGGTGCCACGTGAGCATTCTGTCCCCAGTCTCAGGATCTGGACTATGAGGAGCCACAGGTACATTAACCTCATGGAACAACAGTTCAGCTACATGAACACAGCAGCACACTAAGAGCTCTAGGCCACAGCCACAGAGGCCACGCAGACCAACTGTGACACTCCATGTGGCTGCAGCATACAAGAGCACATGGCAGGGGGTTGGCGATGCATGGGACCATGGCAGCACAAGTCCAGCACAGGAGGCCACTCTCCCTTGTGGGTGCATTCCAAGGAGACACCACAGGGGTTCACAAGAGAGTCCATAGGAGTGGCCACACAGAAGTGGATTAAGCTGCTGAGAGGGGGACCCTTGGCAGAGAGAACACATTCCAGCCACATGCACGGCAGGCACAAAGGCCAGTGGCACTGACGATGACTCCTGTTCCCTTCCCTTTCCAGCTCATGAAACCCAGAGCACAACCCATCAAGGGAGCAGTGACCAGGAGGAGAGTGAGACCGAAGATGTAGAGATGGTTCTATCAGTGGGCGAAGGTAGGCAGCAGGGGCACAGTGGGGGCCTTCGGACACCGGCATGAAAGTGTCCCATGAATGGCCATGAGGTACCTCCAGTACCTCAGGGCTGGTTCCCTAGGCCCAGTGACCCCCCCTAAATCTTTCTGCCTGTCCCCCAGGGACATCACAACCTGCATCAGAAGCCACTGGGCAGGATGCTGGACCCTGAGAGGCCGAGTCATGAGACCCAGCACATGAGTGGGAGTATGGAATGGACCATGGGGTGGGGAAGGGTCTGTCAGGCAGCAAGGCCACCAGCAGCTTGGCCACAGCATCGAATCCCATCTCGCCCTGACTCCTCAGGTTTGCCACCAGATGTCACTATAGTGGAACTGACACCCAGTGAAAGATTGTCCCTCATCAGGGCCAGAAAGAAGTGGGTCTCAGCCCTTCAGAGCATCAGGGAGCACCTCACAGCAGAGACCCAGAAGGACAACAGAGAGGCAAGGATGGAAGAGTGGAGGGAGCATCAGGAGTACATTGCAGAGATGAGGGCTGGGCGTCAGGATGACTGAGAGGGTCAGGAAGCAATGTGGGGGCGTCATGAAGGCAGCCGTCAATGCCCTAGGTGACCTGACACAATCAGTTGCCATCATAGCATATTCCTTCCAGCCCCAGCCAGTGAGGCCCCAGCACTGCAGCAACCCAGGCATGCTGCCCTCGTGGATGGTCATCCAGGAAATGACAGAAAACACAACCCTACACCCCACCACAATAGAGAACCCACACTTCTTTGTGGCAGCACAAGTGCCCATCTGCTCTGTTGCTTCCACTTGTTCCTTGCTGCAGAGTTCATCTGCATGTCAGCCTCTGATGATGCTTAGTATAACACGCGCCCCCTTTATATTCATGGTCTGCATGTAGTACCTGGTCAGAGCTGCTTATAATTTTCCTGACCAGTCTGCTCTACAAAAGTCTCCTAGGGGTATTTGTTTTACTTCTTTGTCAAGGATATTTGTAAGTACCACTGCTACATGTATTTGCTTCACCATTAAAGAGTTAGGCACTATGGCTTGTTAACTTCAAAACAGAACAGGCTTTATTTACAGAAAACACAACAGGGGGATGGAAGCTTTACAAGGGGGATAATTTGTGTCTTTTCAGGCTGAACGCTTGAACTTGGCTTTTACTTAGGCAGAATGCTTGTTGCTTTTACTTTCACACAGATGTTAAACAGTTTAGTACACCCTCTGATGATCACAGCCTCCTATACTGATTCATGGTTAACTTTTGGCTTTGGTACTCTGGCTCCTCTTGAGCCCAACTGACCACCAAACAGTTGTCCTGACTTGGCCCAGACTGCTTCCTCAGCCCTCACTGAACCACTTCTCTCAGATCCCTTAAGGAGTGATGTATCATTTGTGTACGACACTGTTGTGTTTAGCTTTTAACCATCTGGTCACTGTCCCCTTCCTTCTGAGGAACTCAGTAAACCAGGTTATTCCAACCCCAGTTATCTGTCTAACTGTTATTTGGCTGAGCTACAGAGTTAGAGCTCCCTCAGTTAGCTGACCGACCCTCTGTTAGCTCTCCATCCCACTCACTAACAGCTTCTTCCCAACTGCCCATTCCAAACTAACTGTTTGGTCCATTAAATGCCAATCACCGAGGGTTCCGAGCTAAATGGCCCCCTTCTCACTCTGTCATGTGACTCAGCAGTGTTCTGTGTTTACTTTCTGCTGGTCCCAGATCTTTAAGTCCATTACACTTAACTAGATGTTAGTAACAGTTTCCATGTGGCCTTCAGATTGGGAAGAGGTATATGTCCGTTGAGCTTGCTGCAGGTAGAGGCAGTACCATAGACACAGCAACATTGCTGGAGGGCTCAGGGGGGGAGGGGAGCACAGCAGCTAAACAGGGTGAATGACTTGAGAGACCATGCAGGGTACTGGGGTGGGGCAGCCTCACAGCAAGTTCTGTCTTCGTAGAGGTGGTGAAACATGTCTGTTCCAATACCAGCAGGTGTTCCACTATGCAGAACTCTCAGTCAAAAATAAAGATGGGTGTCAATCCACTAGCACAGTCGAATCAAAGTCATTGCATGGGCAGCACAGGGATAGGAGAAGGGGGGGGAGCCCTGGTCCAAAAGAATCACTGCCACCAGAAACATGTCACAACATTTTTATTACAAGACAACATAACTGGAAAAATTTAACACCCACATTTACCCCCACACCCCCATCGCCCCCAACAAGAACAAACCAAAACAACAACCCCCACTAACTAGAACTGTCATCCCCCTCCAAGCCTTTGTCCTCCCCCTCCTCCCACTCCCTCTCCTCTGCTCCCCTCTATATTGCCTCCTCCCATCCCCTCTCCCCAAGCCCCCACGGTTGGTCCTCAGCCTCCTGCCGCTAGTAGGCCAGGGCATCATCCTGGTGCATGTGGATGAGCATTTGCCTAATGCATGACATCCCCTGCTGTATGAATGTCAGCCTGTAGTCATGGCATTCCACTGTGGAGCAGGACACAAAGGGGACAGCAGGTAAGTCACTAGAACACCTGACAGCCCACCCACCTGCCATGAGATTGCCCACATGGCTCATGATCTTAGGTGTGTGCCAGGGGGAGTGGCAATGCTAGGGGCCAGGGCAGGCTGGGTGCCTCCTCAACGCTGTCATGCAGCCCAGACACATCGCCCTGGGACCCTGGAATACCCACGTGTCACCTGTAGGTTGGCCACAGCATCCTCCAGAGCCTCCAGCCATTGGAAGATGGGTAGTCCTGAGGATCTGGCTGCTACTGGGGAGAGTGGCCTCACACCTGCACAGACAGAGCAGTGGGTGAGCATCTGTGACTGTGGGCCTTGGACCACTGCATTCCCCGGGGGAGGAGGACTACCTGAATCAGAGTCTGGGGCCAAGCTGATGAGAACATACAGATCTGCCATGGCCCCCTTAGCAGCCACATCCAGTTGCTCTACTTCAGGGGGCAATAAGGGTGTCAATGGATCCACCAAGTGATGCCAGCCCATTATGGTAGCAGAGGCCCATGGCGGGATCCAGCATGTAGAGGTTCGTCATATACATCCACACGCATGGCCCTGTGAACTCATAAGAACGTAAGAACATAAGAGAAGCCAATGTTGAATCAGGCCAATGGCCCATCTAGTCCAACACTCTGTCACACAGCGGCCAAAAATACCAGGTGCCATCAGGAGGTCCAGCAGTGGGGCCAGGACACTAGAAGCCCACCCACTGCTGCCCTTTCCAGCACCAAGAATAGAGTGCATCACCTGCCCCAGACTGAGAGTTCCCATCTATACCCTGTGGCTAATAGCCACTGATGGACTTCTGCTCCATATGTTTATCTAATTCCCTCTTGAAACTGTCCATGCTTGTAGCTGCCACCACCTCCTGTGGCAGTGAATTCCATATGTTAATCACTCTTTGGGTGAAGAAGTACTTCCTTTTATCTGTTCTAACCCAACTGCTCAGCAATTTCATGGAGTGCCCACGAGTTCTTGTATTGTGAGAAAGGGAGAAAAGTACTTCTTTCTCAACCTGCTCAATCTCATTCATAATCTTATAAACCTCGATCATGTCACCCCTCAGCCGTCATTTCTCCAAGCTAAAGAGTCCCAAGCATTTTAACCTTTCTTCAAAGGGAAGGTGTTCCAACCCTTTTATCATTCTAGTTGCCCTTCTCTGCACTTTTTCCAATGCTATAATATCCTTTTTGAGATGTGGTGACCAGAACTGTACACAGTATTCCAAATGAGGTCACACCAATGATTTATACAGGGGCATTAGGATACTGCCTGATTTGTTTTCAGTTCACTTCCTAATAATCCCCAGCATAGCATTGGCCTTCTTTATTGCAGTTACACACTGTCTAGACATTTTCATTGAGTTATCTACTACGACTCCAAGATCTTTCTCTTGGTCAGTCTCTACCAGTTCAGACCCCATCAACGTGTATTTATATTTAGGATTTTTGGCTCCAATGTGCATCACTTTGCACTTGGCCACATTGAACACCATTTGCCACATTGACGCCCACTCACCCATCCTCAACAGATCCCTTTGGAGTGCCTTCACAATCCTCCCTGGTTTTCACCACCCTGAACAACTTCGTGTCATCTGCAAATTTAGCCACTTCACTGCTTACTCCCAATTCCAAATTGTTAATAAACAAGTTAAAAAGCATCGCACCGAGTACCGATCCCTGTGGTACCCCACTAATTACCACCCTCCACTGAGAAAGTTTCCCATTTATACTCACTCTCTGTTTCCTATTTATAAGCCAGTTTTTGATCCACAAGAGGACTTGTCCTTTTATCCCATGACTATTGAGCTTATTTAGGAGCCTTTGATGAGGAACTGTATCAAAAGCTTTCTGGAAGTCAAGGTAAATAATAACTATTGGGTCCCCCGTGTCCACATGTTTGTTCACTCCCTCAAAAAACACTAACAGGTTAGTGAGACAAGATCTTCCCTTACAGAACCCATGCTGAGTCTGCCTCAATAGTTTTTGTTCATCAATGTGCCTACTAATTCTTTCCTTAATAACAGTTTCCACCAACTTGCCCAGTATCGATGTCAGACTGACTGGACTGTAATTTCCTAGATCTCCCCTGGAGCCCTTTTTAAAGATGGGAGTGACATTAGCTACCTTCCAGTCCTCAGGAATGGAAGCAGATTTTAAAGAAAGATTACATATTAAAGTAAGGAGATCCAGAAGTTCACATTTGAGTTCTTTCAGAACTCTCGGATGAATGCCATCCGGGCCTGGTGATTTATTAGTTTTTAAATTGTCCATCAGTCGGAGGACTTCCTCTCTTATCACCGCAATCTGATTCAGGTCTTTCAAACCCCCTCCCGAAATCGGTGCTTCTGGAGTGGGCAAGCACTTCTCCTCTTCCACAGTGAAGACAGAGGCAAAAAATGCATTCAGCTTCTCAGCCATTTCCCTATGATCCTCCACTACTCCTTTTACCCCTTGGACATCCAGGGGCCCCACTGCCTCCCTGGCTGGCTTCCTACTTCTGATGTATTTGAAGAAAGTTTTATTGTTGGCCTTTATGTTTTTTGCGATATGCTCCTCATATTCCCTTTTTGCTTGCCTGGTCACAGACTTGCACAGACATGTCCCCTCATACCAGAGAAGTTACCCCTTTTAAAGTTCAAAGTGGTTGCATCAGTCTTTTTTGGCAACTCCCTATCTGTACAAATGTTAAACTCAATGACATTATGGTCACTGTTCCCAAGCGGTGCAATCACTTTTACATCTCTCATCAGGTATTGGGTGTTACGTAGGACCAAATCCAGGATCGCCTCTCCCCTGGTAGGATCTGTGACCATCTGTTCCATAGCACAGTCATTGAGAGTGTCTAAAAACTCAATCTCTTTTTCCCGACTAGAACTCATATTGACCCAATCAATGTGTGGGTAGTTAAAGTCGCCTATTATGACACAGTTATTCTGTCTAGCCACTATCTTTAATTCAGTCATCATTTTATAATCCTCCTCTATCTTTTGATCTGGTGGGTGATAACAAACTCCCACTGTTAAGCCTCCTTTTGGACCCACTATTTCAACCCATAGCATTTCCAGAAGCGAATCCAATTTTCTTACCCTCTCAATCTTACTGGACTGTATATCCTCTCTGACATACAGAGCCACCCCACCTCCAACCCTTCCCCCCTATTCTTCTGATATAATTTATAACCAAGAATCACCGTATCCCACTGATTTTCCTCATCCCACCAAGTTTCTGAAATACCCACAATGTCTATTCCCCCCCCCCCAACACCAAGCATTCCAACTCCCCGATTTTACCTCGGAGACTTCTAGCATTTGTGTATAAACACTGATAGTTTCCCACACTTGTTAAGCCCACAGCCTTCCTCTTGCTGCCTCAAGACCTTGCCAGGCAGTTCCTATCATTAGCCACAGTCTCAGTGGACAATTTTAATCCATTTTCTTGTACAAAAGTAATAGCTACCCCTTCATCTCTTTGAGATGAGCCATCCCGAACCAGAGACTTTTCATCTCCTGTCGGCTTTCCCCCATTATTCAGTTTAAAAACTGTTCTGCCACCTTTTTGATTTTGAGTGCCAGCAGCCTGGTTCCTTCTTTGGACAAGTGGAGACCGTCCCTTTTGTACAGCTCCCTCTTGTCCCAAAAACATCCCAATGCCTAACAAACTTGAACCCTCCCCCCCACACCATCGTTTCATCCATGCCTTGAGACTCCTGATCTGTGCCTGTCTCTCCTGCCCTGTGCATGGAACAGGTAGCACTTCTGAGAAGGCTACCTTGGAGGTCCTGGCCTTGAGTTTCCTGCCCAGCAGCCTAAATTTCTCCTCCAGGACCTCATGACTGCATTTCCCCACATCGTTGGTGCCGACGTGCACCATGACCACTGGCTCCTCCCCAGCACTATCTACCAGCCTATCTAAAACATACATAATGTCCTGGACCTGTTCTCTAACCGAACCACAGCTGATTGTAAAAAAGCCCCCCCAGGGGTCTTGGGGCTCCAAATTCTCAGGGTAATTCCAGCTCACTCTCTTTGACATGCCCACCAAGTTCAGTCCCCATTGGACTTCAGGGGGCAGAGCTACAGACTCCCAAATAGACCATGCTTTTCAATGGGACATCACCCCTCCAGGTTCAGGAGTGTCCAAAACTGACTTGGGTGAGCTAGAGGCCTCCAGCTTGCACTTTCCCTCCCTGGGGTGGCCCTCCACATGTCCCACAACTCACATCCTTGTCAGGGGTCCAAGTTGCAGACCCCCAAGTCAAGGGAGGTCTGCAAGTGTTGTTCAGTGCCACTTTCAGACAGTACAGAGCAGAACTGGTTAAGCTACAAGCACCCAACTCCCAGAGGACCTCCCCAGGGACCACCCACACAGTTGCAGGTGCCTCCGTCCTTCTGGGGCCAACCACAAGGGCAGATGGAGCTCTCTCCCTGGACCCAGACATCCTTAAACGGTAAAGTGATCACCAACCAGGGTGACCAGCTCAGGGAACATCACAAGAGATTGTTCACATCTGTCCATGTTTATTTTTATGTTTTTCGGGGGTTCCTGGAGGTGGAGAAAACAAAGAGACTTGGAGGAAATGAGTCACTTCCAATAGATATCTCTTCCTGGGTTGTCTAGCACAGGGAACATCCTATGAGGGGGAGGGCATCGCTCCCATCCATCCATGTTTATTTTTAAGTTTTTTTAGGGGATTCCTGGCAGTGGAGAATGCAAGGAGACTTGGAGGACATGGGCACTTCCGACAGATATTTGTTCCATTGTTGGCTGGTGCAGGGAATGTTCCGAGAGGGCAAAGGCATCACTTGCATGGGGGGCAGCATTCACACCCTGGCCCACCCTATACCCACTGTTGTGATAACCAGGGCAAGGCCAACCCCCTCTGCCCTGCCTGGGGCCTGGGGAACATCCACATATGGACAGGTGGTGCTCTCTCCCTGGGGCTACCCTCCACCCTGTAATGACAATGTAATCACCGACCAGGGCAACCAGTACAGAGAACATCCCAGGAGAGGGAGGGCTTTGCTCACATCCATTAATGTTTATTTTTAAGAGGTTTTTTAGGGGATTCCTTGGGATGGAGAATGCAAGGAGACTTGCAGGACAAGGTTCATGTCAGACAGATGTCTCTTCTTAGGTTGCCTGGCATGGGGAATGTCCCGAGAGGGCAAGGACATTGCTTATGTCTGTTAATGTTTATTGTTAGGTTGTGGGGGGCTCCTTGGGGTGAAGAACATAAAGAGAGTTGGAGGACGAGGGTCACTCCCAACAGATATCTCTTCCTAGGTTCTCTGGCAAAGGGAATGTCCCAAGAGGGGGAGAGCATCAATGTTTATTTTTAAGTTTTTTGGGGGGGGATTCTGGCAGTGGAGAACACAAAGAGACTTGGAGAAGATGGATTACCTCTGACAGATATTTCTTCCTGGCTTTCCTGGTGTGGGGAATGTCCTGAGAGGGGGAGGCATCACTTGCATGCATTAACGTTTATTTTTAGGTTTGAGGATGTTTCTTGGGGTAGAGGATGCAAAGAGATTTAGAGAACAAGGGTCGCTCCCGACAGATATCTCTTCCTAGTTTATCTAGTGCACGTAAAATCCCAAGAGTGGGAGGGTATCACTCATGTCCATCCATGTTTATTTTTAAGTTTTTTGGGGGGTTCCTGGTTGTGGAGAATGCAAAGAGACTTGGACAACATGGTTAGCTTCCAACAGATATTTCTTCCTGGGTTGCCTGGTGAGGGGAATGTCCCGAGAGGGTAAAGGCTTCACTTGCATGTGGATAGGCAGCATTCACTTCCCAGTCCCAACCCCAACCCACTGGTAATGTGAAAACCAGTGCAGGACCAACCCCCTCCACCCCGCCTGGGGCCCTTGAACATCTGCATAGGGATGGGTGTTGCTCTCTCCCTGAGGCCACTCTCCACCCTGAAATGGCAATGTGATCACTGACTGGGGCAACCAGTGCAGGGAACATCCCAGGAGAGAGAGAGCATTGCTCATGTCCATTAATGTTTATTTTTAAGTTTAGGGGGTTCCTTGGGGTGGAGAAATGCAAGGAGACTTGCAGGGCAAGGTTCATGTCTGACAGATGTCTCTTCTTAGGTTGCCTGGTGCGGGGAATGTCCCAAGAGGGAGAGGACCTCGCTTATATCCATTAATGCCTATTTTTAGGGTTGGGGAGAGCTTCTGGGGTGGAGAACGCAAAGCAACTTGGAGAACAAGGGCCACTCCTGACAAATATCTCTTCCTAGGTTCCCTGGCATGGGGAATGTCCCAAGAAGGGGAGGGCATCCCTCATGTCCGTCAATGCTTATTTTTAAGGTTTTTGGAGGGATTTCTGGGGATGGGGAATACAAAGAGACTTGGAGGAGATACGTCCCTTCTGACAGATGACTCTTCTTAGGTTGCCTGGTGTGCGGAATGTCCTGAGAGGGGAGGGCATTGTTTGCATGGGAGCAGGTGGTGTTCACTTTGGTGTAGTGGTTAAGTGTGCAGACTCTAATTTGGGAGAACCAGGTTTGATTCCCCACTTCTCCACTGCTGGATGACCTTGGGCAAGCCACAGTTCTGACAAGAGCTGTATTTGCAAGGGCAGTTCTCAAAAGAGCTCTCTCAGCCCCACCTACCTCACAGAGTGTCGGTTGTGGGGAGGAGAAGGGAAAGGAGTTTGTAAGCCACTCTGAGTGAAGGGCGGGGTATAAATCCAATCTCTTCTTCTTTTCTTCTTCACTTCCCAGACCCACTGTCCACCCACTGGCAACATGATAACTGGGGCAGGGCCAACCCCTTCCTCCCTGCCTGGGTCCCAGGGAACACCTGCACAGGTGATTGCTTCATGAGCCCTAACCCTCATCCTCTTTCCAGGCACTGGGGAGGACCCCACAAGCATGATCTCTTGGAGGGTGGCTTGCCTGGGAGAACCCATAGGGGAGGCTGGAAACCCCACCATGATGGCCTGCCCCTCCTGGCCTCCCTCTCCCTGTTGACTTGGAGTCTGCGCCCTGCACCCAGCAGCAGACTCAGGGGGGTCCACCCTCTGGCGGAGTCAAACTGGGGTGTGACCTATGCAAGTGCCTCTGTAGAACACTAGTAGTTAAGTAATGTGGGTCCCTCCCCCTACAAGCACATGCCCCACACACCTGGCACTCTACCACACAGGGATCACTGGGCAGGATGTGGAAGTACTTCCACATAGCAGACTGTAGCCGTGCCCCCATGCCCATCAGTAGGGCACTTTTCAGGCAGAACCATTTCTTAGACTCAGACCCTGGACTGATAAGGGGCATCACAACAGTTAAGGGACAGGCAGGCGACCGCAGCCAAGAATCCCCGGGAGAAGACGACTGCCATGGCGGTCACCAAAACCAGAAAAACCATCTTGAAGTGTTCCTGAAATCACTTAATAAAGTAGAGCTGTTCACTGTAATGCATCTTGAACCCAGTATTTAATAGTTAGAGAGTGGGATGCCCACTTTCTGGGGCAGAGAGGGAACCCCCAATTCAGAGACAGAACCAACTGAGGAAGAAGGCAGTTTCTTTCTTTTGGCAGGAGCAGTGGAAGGCAAGCCATACAGCCAGTGTCCAAGGGACTTTGCCATTCCCCCAGAAAGTGGTTTGAGACTTGGTCACCAACTGGACAGGGGAGAAAGAGAACTCTCCAGTCAGAGACTTCAGCAACCCAGGCAGAAAGGGAACTCCCACAGCCAGTACCCGGAGGCGCTGCAGGCCGGCGAGGAAGTGAGGAGGGAAAGAAAAGGCTGCCATCGTCCCCCCTGTCCTTTCCTTCCCCCCCTAGCCGCAGGCGATCACCCATGCAGAGCCCAGGCCTTACCAGCGACAAACCGGGCTCACCTCGTGGTTGAGTGGGGAGGGGGGGCAGCTACCCTGCTGCTTTTAATGCCTCCCCCTCCCTCTCCCCGCCCACCCTGCTGACCCCCATTGGCTGGGAAAGGGGGGGGAGGCGCATCTTTTCCTGCCATGCGCCAGCCCCCCCACACTTCTGGCCGGCCTCCCCATCCCAGCCCATCCCCGCAAATAGCGGGCCTGGCCTACCCAGGCCCTTTCTGCTTTAGAAATATCAAACTCTAGAAACACCTTTTAGACTTTATCTCTTTAAAAAGGCTATTTAGGACAATGACTAGGTCTAAAAAATGACTAGGCAACCCAATGTAAAGAATGGGAGATGTTGGGGTTTCCAGTGACCACGAGTCTGCGCAGTCAAGACTGAAGCAGCCTCCATGTCTGAGCTCCTGAAAACATCAAAGTAAGATTAATAGAGGACTTTAAAGTGAATAGTCATTTGTTGAGAGGAATGGGGCGGCCAAAAGGAGAAAAAGGAGGTAAAAAACCCCAAAGAACCTCAACAAATACACAGAATAATGCAATCTTCAGAGGAGGAGTCCCCTCCCCCATTGGAAGCAGATACAGATGAAGAAGCAACAACCCAAATGGGCAAAAGAAAACGCAAGGACTCAATAACAAAAAAAGACATCCAAGCTATGTTTACAGAGATGAAAAGAGAACTAATGGAGATTATCACCCCAATTCATCAAAAGCTTGACGCCATGAATCAAAACATAACTGACTTGAAAGAGAAAAAGGATAAGGCACTTACTGAAGCAGCTAATAATTCGAAAGCAATAGAAGAATTAAAGACTTTTGAAGCATGGAGTAAAAGCAAAATTATACTCTTGGACATTAAAGCCCAAGAAAGGAAAATCAAATTTAGGGGAATTTCCCCAAAATTTGCAATGGACAAAGACCTCATGGGCTCTTTAAACGAATGGCTTCAAACTTTGTTGCAACTTCCAGCTCCATTGATTAGTCAAGCTTATTGTTTGAATCCATCGCAACCTGGTTCCCCAGCTCTGATCCCTGATATAGTGGCTGAACTAACTGACATTAAAGCAAAGAAGATCATGTTGGAAGCTGCCAGGAACAGTAATGGGCTTCAGCTGGAAGATACACAAATTCAAGTATTTATTTATTTATTTATTTATTTATTTGATTTATATCCCTCCCTTCCACATGGGCTCAGGGCGGCGAACAAGAGGCACAATGCCAAACATCAAGATTAAAACACTGAGGTGGGGCTTCCGGTCAGAGTAAAATGGCGACCTGACACACCTTGCAATCGTGCAGGCTGGACGGTGGTGTCTTCCGACAGTTTGGGCATTTATATTGCCCAACGCAGCCTTCCCCAGGCAGGGGGTCGACAAGCAAGCATCGAGGTCCAAGTGAGAGTTGAGATTGGCATGTATAAATCTCGAAGGAGGCTTGTTTATGCTTTGATCCCCTCTCAGAAGTGGGTGTGTGCAAGAGAGCACTAAAGAAGCCAACCGGGCTGGAAATCCAGCTTAAATTCGTCATTTCCCGACCTCTTAAGAAAGAGAGTTGAGTCGAAAGTGAGAAGAAGCGATGCGAAGCTCCAAGATAAACATGCAAGGTAACATAAATAATTTGCTTACCGGAATGGAGATCTAGCGAAAATTGAAAAAGGCGGATAAGCGTAAAAGAATTAATCTTGAATAATCGGGCCATTGAGGATTTGAGAAGAGTTTGTCAAAGTGAGCAATTTGAGAAAAATAGACATTTTTTAACATTCCTGTGGTTAGAAAGAGCTGGAGCAGAATCTAAGACTGAAACTAATGAGAGAAATCACGAGACTAAGGTGTTGCAACTATCTGTGTCCAGCTAGTACTGTGTATAAGGAGTAGAGTGGCTTCCAGAGGACTGTAAAAGCGGCAGAACGAAGTTTCTGGTACGAAGGATTTTGAGGTGGACAGGAAACAGGAAGTTCAAAAAGAGCCTACTCTAGCCAAAAAACCATAGATAAATTGCGCCAGCCATTATTAGGAGGACTGAACTTTAAAATCGAATTTTATCACTGGAATTGCTTCAAAAGAGTGGCGAAAAGGCAATGATTCAAGAGAAGACAAAAAGAGGACCCGGAATATATGAATTTGGACTAATTTTAGAAACTTCAAAATGGATCCAAAACAGCGACAAAGGGCCGCTTCGTCCGTGAGTCCAAGTATGGCAGGGAAGGAAAAAAGAGAGTGGTAAGCTGCAATGGAGTCAATGGAAAAGAGAATGCTGGAGGCGATTCAAGAATTGGTGAAACAGATAGAACAACAGAAAAGCAAATGGAAAAACAGCTGGAGCAGTTATAAGAAGTCCAAGAAAAGAATGTGATAGCTCTCAAAGAATTGGTGGTAGCAGAGGTGGCGGTAATCACAAAAGAAGTGGCAGACACAAAGAGCCAAATGCAAGGTCTGGTATTAAAATCGCCCAAATTAGAGCAAAAAACACAAGATATAGACAAAAAAATGGAAACAACTCTTCAGGAAAATCGTAAATTGGAAGCAATGATGGAGTATAGAGCGATGTTAAACCATCTGAGGCTAAGAGGGATTGAAGAAAAGGCAGATGAAGATATACGTATGATAGTGACGACTGCTTTGACGGAGTATCTGGGAGAAGATCAAGGAGAATTGGAGTCTGATTTTGACTTGATTTATAGAGTAAATTCAGCATATGCTCAGAGAAAGAACTTGTCAAGAGATGTTATTGTGCAATTTGTAACAAGGAAGATGAAGGAGGATACTTTCAAAAAACAATTTTCACAACCATTGGAAATCGATGGCAAAAAGATTATAATAATGAGAGAGCTCCCAAGAATGATCTTGCAAGAAAGAAAGAAATATAAAAAGCTGGTAGACAAATTGAAGCAGCTAACCATCAGGTTTAGATGGGAAATACCATATGGTCTGTCTTTTACCTACAATGCAAAGAGACATACGATCAAGACTCTGGGAGATATGTATAGGTTCAAAGCAGAAAATGTAGAAGATTTTGGAGATATTTAAAGTCAAGACATGATGGATTACAAATTGTTATCATGGAATGTAAACAGACTTAATTCACCCTCTAAAAGAAAATTAGTAAATTATTGGTTGCAAAAACAAAAGGCTAATATTATCTGCTTGCAAGAAACTCATATTAGAAAACGGGACAATAAGTATTTGATTAACAAAAAATTAGGAGAAGAATTTTATTCACTTGCAGGAAAAAAAATAAGGGAGTTATGACCTATGTAAACAAAGAATTGGACCCAAAACAAATTTTTAGCGATAAAGATGGGAGATATATTGGAGTGGAAATTACTATGCTTCAGAAAAAGACTTTGGTAGTTAACCTGTATGCGCCTAATGGAGCTAAAGAAATTTTTTTTGAAGACTTGATGAACGAATTGGATCAAGTGAATTATGAGCAGTTAATTTTGGCAGGGGATTTTAATGGTACGGTTAATAATAAATTGGACAGGAAATCTCAAAAGAAGGATGAGACGGTTGGGAAATTACCAAAAATTTTCTTTAAATTGATGGAACAAGAGAAACTAGAAGATGTTTGGAAAAAATGGAATCCTAAAGTTAAAAACTTTACTTTTTATTCCAATAGTCACAATTCTTTTTCCAGAATAGATACGATTTGGATGTCAGGTGAAATGGCATTAAAAACCCAGAAAGTGGAGATTTTGCCAAAGATTCATTCTGATCACAACCCGGTGATTTCGACATTAAAAGAAAAAGCTAAACAGTTTCATTGGAGAATAAATGAAGATCTATTGGATAAGAAGAAAATAATTGAGATATTACGTGAGGAGACTCAGTCATTTTTTCAATTGAATTTGAATCAAAATGTTAAAATACAGACTGTTTGGGATACATACAAGGCTGTGATGAGAGGATTACTTATATCATTGAACGTGGCGGATAAGAAACAGAATATAAAGCAGCAAAAGGAGATGCAAGAAAGAATTCAGCAAAAAGAAAAAGAATTGAAGAAGAGACCTGGAAAAAAGAAAATTATTAAAGAAATTCAAATTTTACAAGAGCAATTGAACGTGATACTTAATCGGGAACTTTATTGGAACTTAAAGAAATTACAACAAAAATCCTTTGAAGGAGCAAATAAACCAGGAAAATTTCTGGCATGGCAATTGAAAAATCGAAGAAAGAAAAGGTTAATAAACAAGATTACTGAAGAAGGTAAAGAAACTGTGGATATGAATGGTTTAAAAAGAGGGTTTTTTAATTATTATATGAAGTTATTTCAAAAAAAGAATATAGACTCTGAAAAAATTAAAAAATATTTGGACATGGTAGAAATTCCAAAGATTGGAATAAAAATTAAGGAAATGTTGAATGGTCTAATCCAAAAAGAAGAAGTTTATAAGGCAATAGAAGATGCTAAATTGGGGGAAGCTCCAGGCCCAGATGGATTTACAGTGAAATTTTATAGAAAGTTAAAAGAGGAACTAACCCCAACGTTGGAACTTCTAGCAAATGAGATACAGGTGACTAAAGTGATACCCAAGACATGGAAGGAAGCCAACATATCACTCATACCAAAAGAAGGACAGGACTTAACAGATGTTAAGAATTACAGACCAATTTCTTTACTTAATAATGACTATAAGTTGTTTGCCAAAATAATTTCAGAAAGACTGAAAAATTATTTGAAAGACGTTATAACCAAAGAACAAGCCAGTTTTTTACCAAATAGACAAATTAGGGGCAATCTAAGGACGGTGATAGACGCTATTGAATATTATGATAAACATCCAGAAAAGGAGGTTGCTTTCCTATTTGTAGATGCAGAGAAAGCCTTTGATCATTTAAATTGGGACTTTGTTTCAACTGATGGAGAAAATGGATATTGGACAGTCCTTTTTAAATGTAATTAGGGCGATTTATTCAGAACAGAAAGCATCGTTAAACATAAATAAAGAGATGACAGACTATTTCAAGGTGCAAAAAGGGACTAGGCAAGGTTGCCTGCTATCCCCTTTATTGTTTATCTGGGTTTTGGAGGTACTGTTGGCAAAGATAAGAGAAGATAAGGATATAAAGGGACTTACAATCGGAGGTTTTATGTATAAATATAGGGCATTTGCGGATGATGTAATGTTTTTGATTGAAGATCCAGTAATTAATTTACCATTGTTGATGGAAAAGATCAAGGAATTTGGAGATTTGGCGGGATTTTACATCAATAAGAACAAAACAAAGGTGTTGTGCAAAAATATGACAAAAGAGAAACAGCAGGAATTGCAAGAATCAATACAATGTGAAGTGATAAAAAAACAAAATATTTAGGAATTGAGTTGACAATGAAGAACATAGATCTTTTTAAGAACAACTACGAAAAGATTTGGAGTAAAATTCAACAAGATATAAAAAAAATGGGACACTTTGAATCTGTCATTAATGGGAAGAATTTCGGTGGTTAAGATGAATATTTTACCGCGTTTAATGTTTTTATTTCAGACGATTCCGATAGTGAAGGATTGTAAACTCATGGACTCATGGCAGAAAGAAATTTCAAAATTTGTCCTGGCTGGAAGAAAGCCAAGGATTAAAATGAAGATTCTATGTGATGCAAAGGAAAGAGGGGGATTCCAACTTCCTAATTTTAGACTGTATCATGATGTGGTATGTTTGACTTGGTTGGCTCAATGGGTTAATTTGGACAATAGAAGAACGTTGGCATTAGAAGGACATGACCGTAAATTTGGTTGGCACACTTATTTATGGTATGACAAATGCAAAATGGAAAAAAATTTCAAACACCACTTCATAAGAAGAGCATTGTTTATGACCTGGGTGAGATATAAAAGATTTTTTTTTTATGCAAGACCTCTATGGATAGTACTGGCTGAAGTAATTAAACCACTTTAGAGACATAAAGGTGAAGATTGAATACCTTATAGAGATATTTTGATGGTAGAAGGGAACAGATTTGCGATGAGAGCTAGAGAGGAACTGAAATTTGAATATGATTGGTTAAACTACAGACAGATTTATGCTTTATTTAAGGCTGACAAAAAGAGATATGGCTTCAGGAAGGAGAATAATGAAATTGAAAATGTGTGGGCGGAAGAGGGGAAAAAATGATTTCAAAAATTTATAAAGTTTTATTAAAATGGTATACTGAGGATGAGATTGTAAAAGAACAGATGGTAAAATGGGCTATAAATGTAAATAGAGAAATAGATATGTCAACTTGGGAGGGGTTGGGGGAAAAGTCAATTAAAATTTCTACATGTATCAATGTGAAAGAAAATTGTTATAAAATGATGTATAGGTGGTATATGACATCTAAAAAAATTGCTAAAATGAATGAGAACATGTCTAACAAATGTTGTAAGTGTAAAAAAAAGGAAGGCTCGTTTTATCATTTGTGGTGGACTTGTGATAAAGCGGTAGCCTATTGGACAGAGAGTCATAATGAAATTCAGAAGATTCTGAAGTGTACCTTGAAAAAACAACCTGAAATGTTACTTTTGGGTTTGAAAATGGAAGAGATAACTCCCAAAAAAGAACATTGTTGTGGTATCTGATTACAACAGCAAGAATGACTTTTGCCCAATTTTGGAAGCAAGAAAAAATACCAGAAAAATGGGATTGGATAAAGAAGATGCTTTTTATGGCAGAAATGGACAAACTGACAAAGAAGCTTAACGGTATAGAAGATGAAGAATTTTTTATAGAATGGAAAGAGTTTAAAGACTATCTCGAAACAAACTGGGATGTAAGAAATAAGTTACTCTGCTTTGATAACTATTAAGAATAGAAAAAAGAAAGTAATGATTGACAATTAGTAAAAGTGTTACCTAAGGGTTAGACTATATGTATCAATATGTTTTAAAGCAAGAATTGAATATGGGATAAGTTTTTATTGTTGCTGAATATTGAATGAAACAATAAGCGGGGCGGAGCATCGCTGGAAGCTGGGTGGGGGAAGGGGATAAATGAAAAGGATGTATTCAAAAGTACTTTGAGATATGGAGCGTGTTAATATATCCTGTTAATAAAAGTTTTATTAAAAAAAAAAAAACACCGAGGCAATGCCAAGAATAAATATTAAAACCATAAATAAGATATTAAACTAAAAGAATTAAAACAGCAGTCACATTCTGCTCTATAATACATTCATGTATCATTGCACCCATAATATCCTGTGGGACTGAAATCCCATGCCAGGGCCAGTAAGCCTCAAGATGACAACACCAAGATGGTAATGATGGTGATGAAGATGGTGATGGAGGTGGAGGTGGTGGCAGCCCCTACTCGAAGGCCTGGCAGAAGAGCTCTGACTTGCAGGCCCTGTGGAACAGCATAAGGTCCCGCAGGGCCCTGATCTCTTCTGGGAGCTCATTCCACCAGGTGGGGGCCATCACTGAAAAGGCCCTGGCCCTAGTCGCAGCATATTTGACTGCCTTGGGGGCTGGGATGACCAATAAATGTTGCCCCCCTGACCGTAGTGCCCTTGGGGGAACATATGGGGAAAGGCGGTCCCTCAGGTAGGCTGGACCCTGGCCATATAGGGCTTTAAAGGTAAGCACCAGCACTTTGAAGCAGATCCGGTACGCTATTGGCAGCCAGTGCAGCACCTTCAGCACCGGCTGGATGTGGTCCCATCTAGTGAGACCCATCAACAGCCTGGCCGCTGCATTCTGCACCGGCTGCAGCCTCTGGATCTGCGCCAAAGGCAGCCCCATGTAGTGAGTGTTGCAGTAGTCTAACCTCGAGGTGACTGTCACGTGGATCACTGTGGCCATATCGTCACAGTCAAGGTAGGGAACCAACTGTCACACCAGCCAAAGATAGTAAAATGCTGACTTGACAGTGGCTACCACCTGGGCCTCCATTGTTAAGGAGGCATCCAGGAGCACCCCAAAACTTCTAACCCCCGGTGATGGCACCAATGGTGCCCCGTCGAAGGGCAGGAGTGGGAGTCCGAGCCCCAGACCGGTCTGACTCAGGCCCAGGACCTCTGTCTTCACTGGGTTTAGCTTCAGCCAGCTCCGCCTGAGCCAACCAGTATATCAAGACCTACCGTATAATATCTTAACAGCTCAATGGAACTTGAAACAAATTGCACAATGCCTAGCAGAAAGACATATTTGCTACCGCTGGCTTCCTTTAGGGCATCTTTCAGTAACTCATCGAGGTAGAGTTTTCACTGCTTATGATGTTAAATCTGGGGAAGCCATGTTAAGAAATTTAGAAAAGAAAGTCACATAATAACATTCAGTAGAGATGTGCCTTAAAGAACTATATAAAAACTTTCAAGACCTGAAGACTAAAAAGGAATAGGAAATCATTATTATAGAGCACTCATAGAGAGTAAAGCAAGACTAAAACTTAAATGTCTGGAGCAGGGCGGGGAAGGCACTCAGGATGAATCCCCCCATTACCTCCCACAGGGCGGAGTCTTGGGAAAAGACCCCCTTTGGACTTTTCCAAAGTCCCAAAGTGAGGTGACAATCTCCAAGAACTCCACTATGAAGAAATATATTTTGTTGTAAATGACAATAATCAAAGACTATAAAACTTAGAAGATGGAATATTATGAGAAACAGTCTGAGATTTATGAAGGAAACATTGTAGAAGTCTAATTGATATAAAATAATAATAATTAGTTATCTGTTTGTTAAATTATATGTTATTTGCCTAGGAGTTCGAGGAGATGATAGTAATTGTTTAAGAAGCAATCACTCATAGTAAATAAGAAAATAATTTTATTTATATTAAGTAGACACTGGCAGTGCTATAGAGTACAATTGGAAGGAATAGTTTGTATACCATTCCAAAACTGTATGATATTTGTGTTATGAACATGTGATGTGGAAAATAATAAAATATACTATAGAAAATGGGAGATGTCATCAACAACAATGATTCACAGATCTTCTGGAAAATAGTTAATAGGAGCCTATCCATAACTTCTAGCTCAATTGAATGTATTACCCTTTCATCATGGGAGAAGTATTTTCCTTCTATTTTTATTGAACTATCTAGTCCTGACCTTCAAACTGTTCAACTTGAATCCCCTCTAATTGATTTTTGGGCCCCAGTTTCTTCAGAGACCGTGAATGAACTGATTGGCCAAACGTGATCAAGTAAAGCACCTGGGCTGGATTAAATTCAAATTGACATTGAAATCAAACTCTGTTTCATGGAGCAATATTCTGGCCCCTCTAGTCACACAAATTAATAAAACAGGAATTATGCCAGCCTCATGGAAGCATGCCAGAATTGTGCCAATATACAAAAAAAGATCTTGTTAATTATCAGCCAATTAGTCTGCTTTTGTCTTTGGGTAAAATATACATGGCTTTCCTTCATTCTGAGTTATTGACTTGGTTGGAAGCCGATATGGTTCTTTATCCTGAACAAGCAGGTTTCAGAAAAGGTGCTTCTCCCTTGTACCATTGTCTTGTTCTTTATCATTTAGCCAAGAAATATTCATCTAAGGGAGGTGACAGTCTCTGGGTTGCATTCATGGATCTCAGAACTACCTTCAGTTCTATTCCTAGATCCCATCTATGGACCAAATTAAATAATTCTACAATAGACACTCTGCAAATACCCTGTGGCCCAGAAGGTTAGTTTACCAACCATATTCACCTTGCAAAAAGGGTAAAACAAGGTTGTTTCTTGGCCCCCACACTGTTTAATTTCTATGTAAATTATATGGTGCCTTTTATTTATTTATTTACTTATTTACTTTCAATTTATATCCCGCCTTGCCAGTGTAAACTGGCTTAAGGAGGTTTACACAAGTTAAAATACAATAAATACAATAAAATTACGATAAGAACAGTTACATAAAGTGCTAATATAAACAGATGGTGGGAAATTCTGTACGTGGTCCGATGGGGAGAGACCACATCCGGCGTTGTTGCATAGGGCTGTAGTATGTTTGATTTGCAAAGGTTGTCAGTGGTGGCTCCTAATCAAAGGCCTGGTGGAAGAGCTCCATTTTACAGGCCCTGCGGAACTGTAAAAGGTCCCGCAGGGCCATGATGTCCTCCAGGAGCTCATTCCACCAGTGCAGAGCCACCACTGAAAAAGCCCTAGCCCTTGTAATGGCCAGTCTGGTGTCTTTCGGGCCAGGGAGGGTCAGGTGATTTTGTGATCCTGACCTCAGAGCTCTCTGGGGCACATATGGGGAATGGCGGTCCCTCAGGTGGGCAGGCCCCTGACCATATAGGGTTTTAAAGTTCAAAAACAGCACCTTGAAATGAATCTGGTATGCTATGGGCAGCCAGTGCAATGCCTTCAGCACAGGCTGGATGCAGTCTCTTATGGAGAGACCCATCAACAGCCTGGCTGTTGCAACAGCTGCAGGTTCCGGATTTGGGACAAGGGCAGCCCGATGTAGAGAGCATTGCAATAGTCTAACCTTGAGGTAACCATGCATGGATCACTGTTGCCAGGTCATCGTGTTTGAGGAAGGGAACCAATTGCCTAATCAGCCGCAGATGATAAAAGGCTGACTTGGCAGTGGCTGCTACCTGGCCTCCATTGTTAAGGCAGCATCCAGGAGCACTCCCAAACTCCTGACCCTCAGCACTGGTGCCCCATCAAAGGTCGGTAGTGGGATCCCTACCTCTGAGCAGCTGTGACTCAGGCACAGGACCTCCGTCTTTGTTGGATTCAATTTCAATCGACTCAGCCTAAGCCAGCCCACCACGTCCTGAAGTGCCCACTCCAGGTTATCTGGGGTAGAGTCGGATTGACAGCTCAACAACAGATATAGCTGGGTGTCATCTGCGTATTGGTGATATGCCTCTGGGCTATCTGGGCAAGGGGGCGCATGTAGATGTTGAATAACACCGCTCCTTGAGGGATCCCGCAAACCAGCAGATACCTCTGGGACATCTGTTCCCCTACCGCCACCCTCTGTCCCTGACCTTGGAGGAAGGAGACAAGCTATTGTAAGGCAAGCCCTTGAATCCCAGTGTCAGCGAGGGGGTGGATCAGCAACTGGTGGTCCATCATGCACGTATATTAGCTGGTCAGGAATAACCTATGTCACTATATGTGGATGATACAGTCTTATAATCAAGATCTAAAATTGGCCTCTGAAAAACAATTAATGTTTTTACTGAGTACTGCAAACAAGAGGGGGTCTCAGTAAATTATAGCAAATGGAAAATTATGATTTTCACCAAAAAAAACTGTCAAACTCTGCTTCGTTTGCCATAGTTACAGGGGGGAGGGAAATTCCTACAGGGTGTGAATAGCTGAGTGTGTAAACCACCCTATCATAGGCAGCATAACTCTTCCTAGAGGAATGTTCTTGAGAACAAAGCTGTGCCAGCTTGCTATTGTAGATAACGGGATCATATATTCCCAGGTGGGGGGGAATATCTGCAAGTGAATGCAAGAGCTAGGTGGGATGGTTGTGATGTGTGATTGGTTATGTTAGAGGGGGCCCAGTTTGAACTGCCTATATCTTTGGACTTTCCTGCCAGAACCTCAGTTCTGACACAGTACTGTTCTAGCCTGGATCATGCTGATATCTCAATAAACAAATCACTGCCAAAGAGTGTGTTGTTGGGAGTCTCTTTGACCAGGTGTCTGACAAAAATACCCAGAATATATGGAAAATTAAGGGCAGTAAAATTGAACTAATGGTCCAATTTAAGTATTTAGGAGTTTAGTTTAGTTTAGTTTATTATTATTATTATTATGGTCTTAAGACCAACATACAGAGTAAGCATAACATGTGAGGGAGAGAAAAAAACATTCATAATATACAAAAGTAGAAATCTGAATTTAGGAACTTTTAAAATGCAATTCCCGTAATCTAAGAATTAATGCACAAAACTCAGCGACTGAATGTGTACTCTCTGCAAAATATTTAGGAGTGACTTTTAGTCAAAAGTTATACTGGAAATCACACCTTAAATTGGCCAGAGAAACAGCTAGACCAAACTCCAAACAGCTAGACCAGACTCCGGCTGAGTACAGACTGGCAATTTGCCCCAGTAGGGACCCGGGCCAATGACGATTCAATCCCGGAGTAAATGGGGTGTTCACACAGGCACATCTGCCTGGCGTCCCCCACCTGTAGCCAACCCGTGCTGTTGCGCTTCACACTCGGATTAAAAAAGATACCTGATAAAACCCGTAGCAAATCCGAAAACCCGTTTGTGTGTCACGCGTTTCTCCGCTTCCAGGGAGTCTGAACGCGCAGCCGGAAAGCCGGGAGCAACCCACGTTGGGCAGAAGGCTGCAGCGGTGTGATTGGCTGTGCTCCACTCCACTGCCCAATGCGGTGCCAGCGCTGTGGGGTCCTCCCCCAATCGGCAAAATGCACTTATGCGCATGAGCGCATGGGTGCTCATGAGCACATACACCCACAGCCGAAATAATGGGGAAACGGTGAATATAGCATGCCTCCGGCGCGGCAGTCTGAATGCTCCCACGCACCTTCGTCCCGTATCTTCCGGCAGCGGCCCTGGCTGTGTGAACAGGAAAACCCGGAATAGTTTATTCCGGGGCTTTTTTGCTACGAGTGGCTACCGGGGTAAATTGCCAGTCTGTACTCAGCCTCCAAAGGTTCTATTACTCTATGGGTGGCCAATACATATCAATGGCTATTAGAGCTTTTGATGATAAAGTAATCCCCCAGTTCTTATATGGGCAGTCATCTGGATAAGCGAAGCTTCTTAATCTCTAGACAACATATTGATTCACTTTTTACATTGGATACTGGGAGTCCCAAAATGTGTGGCAGGAACTGTGCTTAGGTAGTTTGTCCAGGGATACTGGAGAGTTTTTTGCCAACTTCTGGGCAGGGAGCAAGGATCACTGAGGGGGTGTGGGGGAGGTATTTGTGAATTTCCTGCATTGTGCAGGTGGTTGGATTAGATGACCCTGGAGATTACTTCCAATTCTATGATTCTAGGTTGGAGCTTGTGCAATGCTCTGTTGAATTCAGAGCTTGGTTGGCCACTTTTAAATGAACACTGAAGTTTTTTTCCCCTATCTCATCGTCTGGGGTCCTTTTATACCTGTTGAATCAGGGTACCTATAGAAATGCTTGTCAAGGGTGATAGATAAGAAGCTGGAATTGCTTGATCTCCCTCTCCTTGATGTTAACTGAGATAACTGAACAAGAGGCCTGAAGACTGAGGAAGGTATCCAATACGGGTATAGTACAGCTGCTCAAGCTAGGCATGTTTGTTCTCCTCTTGCTCTAGGAATTCTCTCTCCACTGAATCTTCTTGAATATCTAAGCTACTTCACAACTCCTGCTTACAGGTTTGCTTTTGCCCTTGTAATATTAAATGCTTTTCAATTGATGGAACTAAAGGGGCGATTTGCACAAATTCCTTATTCAGATAGACTTTGTGCTTGACGCACTTGCTACTGTTTTGCTCTCAATTGACAGCTTTTAGGTCTTATTGGATATATCCTATTCTGTTTAAATACCATCTGCCATTGGAGCCATGGGTGATTACTTATTTGCTGGTGGATGCTGAACCAGAAATAACTGTCTCAGTAGCAAAATATTTGGTAATCATACTCTCACTGAAACATTAATAATCAGTTCTAAATTAGTTACTAAGGAGAGACCTCATGTTGTTATCTGCAATTTAGAATCTATAAGACTTTTGATTCATATTCCTTAGTTCTTAATGGTAAATTTTAACTAGTAAGGTTTTATTATCAATTTTGTAAAGTTTGATTATCTTCTATCTACCTTTGAATTTTACAATTTTGTATTTTCATGTGTTACTATTCAGCGACTGTATATTTGTATTTCTGATTTTAACTATGCTTAAGACATCTAGTCATATAAGCTGAATAAATTGATGATGATGTCCACACATGAGCTTCAGTCTGTCCAGACCTGGGTCATACCCTGCATGGGATCCACAGACCTGCTTAGAAAAGTCATAGGAAGTAATGTCACATCACATGAACACATACAAACACATGAAGCTGCCTTATACTGAATCAGACCATCAGTCCATTTAGGTCAGTATTGTCTACTAAGACCAGCAGCAGGTCTCCAGGGTCTCAGGCTGAGGTCTTTCACATCAGCTCCTGTTTCATCCTTTCAAGTGGACATGCTGGGGACTGAACCTAGGACCTTCTGTATGCCAAGCAGATTCTCTTTCTGGAAAGCACTGAGACTTACTAATGATTTCAGCTCTCATACTTTATTTCCAGTGCAGAACAAGACAAACTTCCCGGCTCACAGGCCAGCTTATATGTGCAATAAACCCCACACCCCAAACACACCCCGCACTTGTGATAGGCTATAACTGTGGCTGAAAGTTCTATAAGCTTACGGCCGGGAACCTAGCCCTCTGAGTGGCTCAGGGCTACGATCCACTTGGCCATTGTCTCTGGGAGCGAAGCTCGGGTGCTTCACCTGACTGCATGGAGACCTCGTCTTGCACATGGTCATAGATGGATACATTACACTTTCACTGAGCCACAGTCTTTCCCAAGCATCAGTCATGTCCTAGAAAGAAGGGAGCCAGAGGTACAACTTTGCTAATACCAAGGCTAGGATTGTGGACAAGGGAACCAAAGACAGGAAACAAGCCAGACACCAAGGGCTTATCTACACATTACAAAAGCCCAGTGTTCATTGAGGAAGAACACGTGGAATTCACACCTGACATGTGGCAGGAGGTTTTTTTGCTTTGTATTGTGTAGATAAGACCCAAAAGGTATACCATAGTGAAGAACAAGCCAAGGGAGGTCTTCTCTCCACCATCAGGTGGCCTCATTCTTCTGCTGCTCCTCTCAGTGTGCATGCAAAGAGAAAAGCAGGAGGCATGATGCCCTTGCTGTCTATGCATGCACACTAGCAGCAGTTCTGTAGCTGCTCTACAAGAATTTGTGACCCAGCGGGTACAGGTTCACAGCTTACCAAAGGTTCTTGGCCCACAGGCTGGAACACTGCATTATGCAACTCTTTCTCAGTAGCAGAACATCAATGCAGAAAGTTCCAGATTTAGTTCTCAGTTAACAAGGCTGGGCTGGGGGGACTGCTTGAAAGATTGGAAAGGCAGCATTAATCCAGTTATACAATACACAGGGTTACCTGGGCCAACAGTCTGACTTTATACTGAATGTGATGCCACTTTTACATGATTGTATCTGGTGACTGTTTAGAAATATGAGGAATCTCTATGTGTTATTGCTCCAATGGTTGTTCAATATCCTTCTGCTCCCCTTTCCTACACTGCCTCATTTTCAGGGTCTCTTGAAACAAAATCCCTTTCAGTTTATGCACCAGTTTGTGGCTCCAAGATACACAAGAATTTATTGAACTTTAGCAGACGAATTGTATCTGTGGCAAGGAACTTCTGGCTAAGCATTTGACCCAAATATAGCATCCTGATCATGGACAACTTGCACAAAAGCCCCTTTTGCCCTGAACATCTGGCCTATTTCCATCTCACTCCCAGGTCAATAAACATGATGAATATAAACACTGAGCTATATCACCTCCTCCTTTGAAGAATATTTTTTTTAAAAAAGTCCATTTCAACTTTCATCTCTTGTACAGTGACACACACAAAAAGTTTATACAGGCTCCTGTCAGCATTGTTGTTATTTTCATATAATTTAGCTTCAGATGATAAAATAGCTGTACCACATACAAGTAAAACTTCTTAGACTACATTACATGGATTGGCAAAACAACAGGAGTGATATAATAAATCCTGTGTCAAGTCACCAAATTCTCTGCATTCCTTGACTTCCCAGACTGTGTCAAATGTCAGTTTTTGTGCTGCTGCAATATAAGCACAATCCAGAGCCAACTAGTTACATTTATTTATCTATTTACTTACTTATTCGATTTTTATCCTGCCCTCCTTGCAATAGCAGGCATACATGGGCTTTAATCATCAATATTCATAGAGCTGAATAGCAATAGCTGAAGTTGAACCCAAATCCATAAGTTATTTGTCTGATTTTGACCATAGTGCATTATGGTATTTATTTTACTGGTACTACCAAAGACCTGATCACATCTAAGTCCTCACTCAGCTTGTGTTGTGGTTTATATGCATGGGTTGGATCCAACCATAAACTCTGCTGATGAAAGTGATTTCCATGAGCAGAATGCTCCCCCAAACACTGCTTCTGGGAGACAAGGGCCTAGGTCAGACAGGTTATTAACAATGGCTAGTGATTAAAGCTTGACCCTGTGAACCAGAGAATTCCCAATCCAGATATTAGCTCAGTTAGGAACTTGGTAGCTTTAGGCGAGATATTGCCCCTCCTCATACTGGTAACAGGGTGAAATACTACTTGTCTGCTTTGTATGGGCCCAGGCTAGCCCAATCATCAGATCTTGGCCCTGGTCAGTATTTGAATGGGAGACCACCAAGGAATACCTGGGTCACTATACAGAGGCAGGCAATGGCAAACCACCTCTGAACGTCTCTTGCCTTGAAAATCCTATGGAGTTACCATAAGTCAGCGGCAACTTAACAACAACAATTGTACGGTTGCTGTAAGAATTACAGTAATAATGAAAATGAAGGGCACTTAGGGAAAGATATTTATAAAGAACTATTATGTATCAATGTAAAAATGGGGCTGAGAGACAGTGCTTTGCATGAGGCACAAATGAGATGATCTCTGGGATTTAGTGTAGGTTTCCAAAGTCTAAATGCATATCACCGAGATGTATTAGCATTCCCTCTTTAGATACCCCAACACCTGACAATGTGGTACCCTGACCTACACTCCTTAGTGTTCTGTTCCTGCTAAGATGAATACTGGACACTGAAGGCACAACTCATCCTTTAGCTGCCCAAGCAGCAACAATCACCCAGAGACAAAATGGTGGTGGAAGAGCAGGCAAGACTGAAACATAGAACCTTTGCCTTTCTGCTGCAACTGCCTAATCATGCAGTTAGAAGAAACACAGAACTCAGCCTTGCACCCACCCATATAGATCAGGACTCATGAATGTTGAAATGGCGCCATAGCCCAGGAGAACAACAAAGGATTAAGCTATGCAGTCTAGATTTGGACTCTGTGAGGTAAGGCATAATTAATTGTGAGGCCTCTGTGAGGTAAGATATAGCAATTTGCATAGAGTGAAACATGGACCCACGTAACAAACTACTTAATTAGAATATGCCTGAAGCTGCTTTTAATGTTGCTCATCCATCATTACATCCAGCCACTTCTCCCCTATGCTTGACTGATTGATTGCCAGGACCTATTGTTTATTGTGTCAGCGGAGTTTGTAATTCACCCCATCACCTCGTCTTTCCAGTTCAGGTTCATTCATCCCAAATATGTGGTTTATCATACTAATAGTAATCAAGGGGAACTGTTCAGTTTTAGGCGCTTACCCCGACTGGTACTCAGGTAGCCAAACAGTGGAAAACAGGCAGACCTTGAGTCATGGTGCACTGTGGGAGTAATGAACCCTCTAGGGCCCATCTCATTGACAGCTGGCTTTCCACCATTAACTTGGGAAATTCCTCAAGATCTGAAGCAGTGCCTTCCCTGGGGAAGGCTGTGTCTGGGGATGGGTGTGAGTTCAGCAGGGATGTGATGAAATAGAATCTGTCCTCCAAAACTTCCATTTCCTCCAGGCAAACTGATCTTTGTAGACTGGAGATCAGCTGGAATTCCAAGAGAACTCCAGACCCCACACTGAGGGTGGTAAACCTAAATGAGAGTCCCACCTTGAAAGCAGCTGAAATGATTCACAAGTATTCAGATTTCTAACAATTAAATGTAACTATCGCAGACCCAGATTTCAACATTTTCCAAAGTCTTAATTGGGACAAACAATTCACAATATTTTGATTATGAGCTGAAGGAATAAAAATTGCAAAAGCCATAAAGGATCACTAAATTAAACTCCATTCAATCCCTGGGCTAAGCACTGGTGTGATTCCAGTTGATGTTCAGCTAAAACACAAGGGTTTCAATTTCCAGCCAAGAATGGGAGGAGGCTGCTTGAGTTTGTAAGGGTGGTTTTTTATTTATTCATTTTTTTAAAAAGGTTGTCTCCCTCGCCATGTGGTTCCTGCATGTGTAATGTTTTGTTTTTTAGACTCTGAAAAGTTGATGATGAAAGCATGTTGAATGCTTGCATCTGGATCTGTTTCATTCCTCATGTGATTTATGTAGGCTGACAGTGTGATTCCAACTGGCCTAGAATCCAGCCACTTTGGAAAAGTTCCTAGGTTAGGAGAGGTGGAGATATCATTTGAAATAAAATAGGAAAACAGACAATTTGTCAAGAGTTTCCTCTTGCATTCTTCACGGTCAGCTCCCTGAATGTCATTTTATTGAATTAGGAAAAACAATTAAGCAAGAGTTGATTAATACAGGAGTAATCCTAATCAGCTGTACTCAAAAGTCCCAGGGAAGTATTCTTAAGATTGCAGCTTATGGGATGGATCCTAAGACTCCTTCCCTATAACAAAGGAAAACTTTTCTCCAACAGAGTAAGCCTTTCTCCTTTGAAGTAAGATTTAGAAGACAGTCATATGATCCAGCCCTATGCCAGTTTCATTTCAGATAGTTTACAAACTCCAAAATAAAGCCTTTTGGTTTAAACTTCAAGGATTCCAACCAGCTGTGACCAAGCAAAAACATCTGCAGGGAAAGGGACTGCCCATTGACTTTCAAAAAGGTCAGTGAAACCCAAGAGGAGTGCTGCAAATCTCTTGTAACCTTGCTGCTAGAGTTATTGAATATAGTTGCATTGCGCTATTTCACTGCCACATTTTAAACCTTACTTAATTCACAGGAATACACACATGCCTCCCTCATATTGCCACTCAATCATTCCATTCTTCAATGCGGAAGAACACAAAGCTACTTTGGGGGTAGCATATCCCCAGAAGGATCAGAATGAAGTGATCCAAAACTAAAATTAAACCATTGCACTGCAGTGGAAACATTTGATAACTGATCTTTAATGAGAGCCAGACCAGGTTGTGTCACAGGAGTCAGAGAAGATCCCTTTTCTTTTTATATGAATGTCTAGTTAAACAAAGTACATTTTTAGGTTAGTAACAAAATAATTTGCTTCTGGTTATAATGAGTTTTTCCTCCTTTAGTCCCCCTAAACTTAAAAGTATATGGCATAGATACAGATGGTCAGCCATGATGGTCTGAAGCAGTAGAACAAATTTAGAACCTAGTGGCACCTTTAAGACTAAAAAAGGTTTATTCAAGGTATGAGCTTTCGTGTGCATGTACATTTTTTCAAACACATTGGAAAGGAAGGCAGAGTTCAAACTTACAGACAGAGGCTGAACAGCAAATTAACCTGTAACGTGATGAAGATGTTTTAAGATATGCAAAGACAAACTAAATAACATTATATAAGGTCAACAGTTGTAAAGCAATAAATATGTCAAAATAAGACTGTATGGCATGTTCCTTTTCAAAGTCCCGGCATTTCTTTACAAACATTACCAGTGCAATCCTGTGGAGATTTACTCCAGTCTGAACTTCATAGGTGTAGACAGAACTACAGTAACTGAACGGGTTTAACACTATAAGAGAATATACCAAAAATGGTGTGGGACAGCCCAGTTTCTTTATCAATATATCTAAACTAGGGAGCAAAGCCCGTTGTGGTGGAAGACAACGGGCCCTAGAAAGGAAGGGAGGGAGGTGGAAGGGAGAGAGGGTTGAAGGAAGGAAGGAAGGAAGGAAGGAAGGAAGGAAGGAAGGAAGGAAGGAAGGAAGGAAGGAATAGGGGGAAGAGTAAAAGAAAGGAGAGAGGAAGAAAGAAAAAGGGGGAAAGGAAGGGAAGAGGGGCAGAAAAGGGCTTCTCTGGGCCCAGAGAAGGCCTTTTCTGTCCCCCATACACCACCCCCTGGGCCTTCTATGGGGGCAGTGGGCAGTGTGTGGGGGAAAAGGGCTTCTCTGGGCCTACTGCCCCCATAGAAGGCCCATAGGATGATGTGTGGGGGACAGAAAATGGCTTCTCTGGGCCTACTGCCCCATAGAAAGCCCAGGGGATGGTGTGTGGGGGACAGAAAAGGCCTTCTCTGGGCCTAGTGCCCCATAGAAGGCCCAGGGGATGGTGTGTGGAGGGCAGAAAAGGCCTTCTCTGGGCCTAGTGCACCACAGAAGGCCCAGGGGATAGGGTGTGGGGGATGGAAAAGGCCTTCTCGGGGCCTAGTGCCCCATAGAAGGCCCAGGGGATGGGGTGTGGGGGACGGAAAAGGCCTTCTCGGGGCCTAGTGCCCCATAGAAGGCCCAGGGGATGGCGTGTGGGGGGCAGAAAAGGGCTTCTCCGGGCCTAGTGCCCCATAGAAGGCACAGGGGATGGCGTGTGGGGGTCAGAAAAGGGCTTCTCTGGGCCTAGTGCCCCATAGAAGGCCCAGGGGATGGAGTGTAGGGGCCGGAAAAGGCCTTCTCTGAGCCTAGTCCCCTCATAGAAGGCCCAGGGGATGGGGTGTGGGGGACGGAAAAGGGCTTATCTGGGCCTAGTGCCCCATAGAAGGCCCAGGGGATGGTGTGTGGGGGGCAGAAAAGGGCTTCTCTTGGCCTAGTGCCAAATAGAAGGCCCAGGGGATGGTGTGTGGGGGGCGGAAAAGGGCTTCTCTGGGCCTAGTGCCCCATAGAAGGCCCAGGGGATGGCGTGTGGGGGGTGGAAAAGGCCTTTTCTGGGCCTAGTCCCCTCATAGAAGGCCCAGGGGATGGCGTGTGGGGGGCGGAAAAGGACTTCTCTGGGCCTAGTGCCCCATAGAAGGCCCAGGGGATGGCGTGCGGGGGCTGGAAAAGGCCTTCTCTTGGCCTTGTGCCCCATAGAAGGCCCAGGGGATGGGGTGTGGGGGGGCAGAAAGGGCCTTCTCTGGGCTTAGTGCCCCATAGAAGGCCCAGGGGATGGGGTGTGGGGGATGGAAAAGGGCTTCTCTGGGCCTAGACCCCTCATAGAAGGCCCAGGGGATGGGGTGTGGGGGACGGAAAAGGCCTTCTCTGGGCCTAGTCCCCCATAGAAGGCCCAGGGGATGGGGTGTGGGGGACAGAAAAGGCCTTCTCTGGGCCTAGACCCCTCATAGAAGGCCCAGGGGATGGGGTGTGCGGGACGGAAAAGGGCTTCTCTGGGCCTAGACCCCTCATAGAAGGCCCAGGGGATGGGGTGTGGGGGATGGAAAAGGCCTTCTCTGGGCCTAGTCCCCTCATAGAAGGTGGAAAAGGGGTTCTCTCACTTGCCTCAGCCTTGAGGTCCTGTCCCTGCGCTCACACTCCAGACGGTCCTCTCCTGTAGGAGGACTGGAGCAGACTGAGCTGAAAACACTGACGGGGGCTGACGGGGGCGGGACTTTGCGAAGCAGCCAGTCAGCCCTGACTAGTGTCTTCTGACTGCCAGTTCTTGAGCCGAATCAATTATGGCAAGCATAGAATGTGGTGGAACCAAAATTCAAATATATCTAAGGACAGGATACAGAGTCCAAGAACCTGTAGGTCAGCTCAAGAGCAATGAGGAGTTTTTGGAAAAGGTACATCCCAAAAGTATAGCTACTTTATAAGCAAGCATTCTGCTAGTATCCATTAAACACAGAACTTATGGACATGCATGCCCTATTTATTTTTAAACTCTCCAGGAAATCTGAGCAGTGTGACCTGTGGCCATCCACTCAGTGTATTATGATTAGAACTTCCTACCACTTATTAATTATACAAAAACTGCATTGTATGCTAGTATGAAACTTCCCAGTCTTCCACCACAAAATTTAGCTTTAATGGGCAGAATGTACCATAGCAACCTAGTTTGGAGATTATGGTGTCACTGACCTATAACGGGGCTTGCAGATGAAGAAAAAAGGCAGCCATGGGGATGAAGAGATGCAAGCAGCTGGCATCCTGGAAACTGAATTGAATCTTAAATAAGGGCAGGAAATTCTGTATTCCAAAAATGCTGTGTATAGAATATTCTAATTCAGAAGCCACGAGGAAGTCTTTTTCTAAAACAAAAGCAAAGAAGAGAAGAGGAGATTGTTTTTATGCCTCGCCCTTCACTCAGAGTCTCAGAGCAGCTTACAAACTCCTTTCCCTTCCCCTCCCCACAACAGACAGGTGGGGGCTGAGAGAGCTCTTTCCAGAACTGTCCTTGAGAGAACAGCTTTGACAGAACTATGGCTTGCCCAAGGTCATCCAGCAGCTGCAAGTGGAGGCGTGGGGAATCAAACCCAGTTCCCCCCGATTAGAGTCTGTGCACTTAACCACTACACCAAACTGTTTCTCAGATTCAACAAGAGACACCAAATTCTTTGCTAAATTACATTTTCATGGTAGAGATATTTTCGACTACTTTGTGTTCTCCTACTCAGTACCTGGCAGAATATTGTCTCTAGCTAGTCCTGGATTAAGAGCAACCATAGTCTGTGGACTCATTCCAATAATGATTTTAACCAAGGGCATACTTTCCCATTTCCCAGGGGGCAGGGTGTGGCTGGGCCAGAGGCATTGCTGTGCTAGGTCCTTAAAAGAACCCAGTGACATCATAGGGAGGAGCCAGTGACATCACAGGCCATTGTCACTATTTATGGAGGTGGAGCAATGTGGAATTTAGGACGGGGCTCTCCAGAAATTTAGGGGGGCTTGGGAACCCTTGAGAACCCCCCTAGCCAGGCCCAATGGCTCAGAAACAAAGCATGGCATGGGCAAAATCCTCTACATAAAACCCTGGAGAACCACTGCCAGTCTGAGTAGACAATGATGATACTGATGGTAGAGAGACCATACTTTGTGTGCCAAAGGATAAAGTTTAAAGCTGAGGAGGTCTAAGAGAACAGGTGTTGGAAAGGATCTTTCTTTGCCTGAGACTCTAGAGATCACCTGCATCAGATCAGACCATGCTGAAGTAGATGGACCAATGGCATGAAGACCAGTGTGGATTGAGGAGACCCATGTTCAGATCTACATTTTGCATGACACTTACTCGGTGATACTGGGACAGTTAGATTTGAGTCCAGTAGCAGATTAGAGACCAACAAGAGTTTCAGGGAATGAGTTTCCAAGAGTCAAAGCTCCCTTCATCAGGCTGGGTGATATTGCCATTGTTGTGAGGTCAATATAAGGAAAGGGAAGTGAGACTGGAGGAAGGGTGGGATAAAGAGGGGATTGACAAACAGCATGTGAGCAACAGAGTCCCTTGTGATGGAAGAGGAGTTTACAGGAGGGGAAATAGCACCAACTGATGTGACCAAGAAAACAGATCTTCCCAAACTAAAACATCATAACTCATAGCCTGAACATGAACCTATATTGTAATGCATTAAGTAGCAGTGGTGACAAAACCTCTAGTGGTATTTAGTTGAACTTCCTGGACAGGCGGATGTATTTTGGGTTGTCACTGGCCATCCTGGTCTGAATTTAGAGAGTTGGGACAAGCAGCAAGGCTTGAGGAAGGGGATGTAGATCCATGGTTATAGAAAAGAAAGAGGCTAGGACCTGAGAAAGCAAAGCAGTCCAAATGAAGCACAACATAGAAAGCTGTACATAGTTGAGAGGAATTAGGGAGGAATGGAGATGCACAGTTGGTGTGAAGTACATTTTAGAAATTATAGAAACAGCATGGAAGTTTCTTAGGTGGGGTTAGCTACAATGCTATTGCAAGGTCTGTGTGATATAATACGGGAGGCAGTCCACAGAAACCTGTATTACATTTTCAGACATTCTCTGTCTCTCTGTCTCTCTGTCTCTCTGTCTCTCTGTCTCTCTGTCTCTCTGTCTCTCTCTCTGTCTCTCTCTCTCTCTCTCTCTCTCTCTCTGTCTCTCTCATATACTTTGTTTATCCCCTTCCTATAACAATACCTAATCAGTCTAATAGAGACATCCTACTGAGGTCTATTCAAGGGGGCTTACTCCTAGGGAAGTGTCCTCAGGATTGGACTATAAAGAGCTCTATTCAAATCCTTGACCACTGAGCTTGCTAATACTTTCTGTTCTCTCAGTTCCTTAGCTCAATTTGCTCAGTCCCCCATCAGACTCAAATCTTATTGGCACTTGCAAATATGAATAAATTATTATTACACTTCTATCACATGGCTCTTTCCTAATGATTGTGGCTCCCAAGAATAGGTTGAAGATGATTGCCTGGGAAGCACCCACACAGTACCATGCCATGGGCCCAGATGGCTCAGGTTAGCCTGATCTCATCAGTTTTTGGAAGCTAAGCAGGGTCAGCTCTGACTAGTATTTGGATGAGAGACCTCCAAGGAACACCAGGGACATGTTGCAGAGTTGGGCAATGGCAAATCATTCTTGAATGCCTCTTGCCTTGAAAACCCTACAGGGTTACCATGAGTTGGCTATGACTTGCTAGCATTTTCCATCACCACAGGGCAAGTGCACTTTAATGCCCAGAACCATTTGGGCAAGGCCTAATGTATAACTACTGTCAGTAACATTAGATGAACCCATAGCTCAATTGGCTCTCATATCACTGCCATAACATACAAAATAGTAAAAAGCTCAGTAGCACCATTAAGACTAAAACCGTATTGTAGCATAACTATTACTATAGCACAAGGGCTTTCAGAAAGCCACAAACTCTTTTCCAATCTCACTCCAGTGCCAGTTCCTATCCTCAAATTCACAGAGAAACCCAAACACTCATTTTTGGTAGAATTCCTGAGCTGAGAAAAAGCCTAAATTAAAAATCTCAAACACAGGGTGGGACAGTCAAGTCTTTTATGACAAGGAATTTATACACGCTACTGTAGGGCAACTCAGTCACTGAGGGGAGCTGAAGATTTGACAGGGAAAATCTGCTAGACAGTTAGAGAAATACAGAGGTTCATCATAACAGGTTAATACAAATCACAGTCATAGAATCATAGGGACCTCCAGGGTAATCTAATCCAACCCCCTGCATAATGCAGGAAATACACAAATACTTCCCCCTCCACACCCTCAGTGACTACTGTTCCATACAACAGATCCACCCCATAGATCTATACAGGGGCATTACAGTCTCAGCTGTTTCATTCTCAATCCCTTTCCTAATCATCCCTACCTTAAGAGTTTGACTTTTTTTTCAATGGTGCAGCACACTGAGTTAGAACATAAGAGAAGCCATGTTGGGTCAGGCCAGTGGCCCATCCAGTCCAACATTCTGTGTGACACAGTGGCCCAAACTCAGGTGCCATCAGGAGGTCCACCAGCAGGACCAGAACTCCAGAAGCCCTCCCAGTGTTGCCCCCCAAGCACCAAGAATACAGAGCATGACTCTGGAGGAAATGATTACTTTGGAGAGCAGACTCCCTTGCATTAGACTCCCCCCCATCTCTGCACCTGACTGGGCTCGGAATTGTGGAGGAGGACAAGGAAATGGGCTGGGTGGTAGGGAGAGAGACTATCATTCTGGGATCCTTCTCTCCTAAGGAATGTCCATCCCCTCTTCTAGCTCTCCCTCTTGGAGCTTTCCCCACCACTAGAGCTATCCCTTCCCAATCCAAGACAAACAGCTCCAAGCAAAAAATCTTCAACCCAGCCTCAAAGTCCCCTTGGGAAGGAGGCAGCAGCACCTCTGCACACTGCACCTTACTGGGTGCTTGACAGCATACTTCAGACTAGATGTTCTAAAAGGAATGACAGGATTGCCCATTGGAAACAATGGGAGAGACTTGAAGGTGCATTGGAAATAATGGGAACCAGGAATGTCAATTGACTTGCACGGGCTCCATTGAAATACATTACAGCACAAGAAGGGTTGCAAAGAAAATGTGGAACCGATTTTCCATTAAAATCTCTGGCATGACAGTCCCCAGAGTGGAATGACAGCCCCTGGGAGTAGCAGAAGCATTCTGGAACTGGATTGACAGGCCTCAGAGTGGAATGACAATCCCAGGGGGTAGCGAATGTTTTCTAAGATTGAAATGACAGCCCCTAGAGTGTAATGATAACCGCTGGGAGTAGAAATGTTTTGGGACTGGGGGTTGAAAATGTGTTCTAGGACTGGAATGACAGGCCCCGAATGGAATGACAGTCCCTGGGAACAGAATCTGTGTGCTGGGACTGGACCAGTCCAGTCCCAGCACACATATTCTGTTCCCAGGGGCTGTCATTCCAGTGCCAGAATACTCCTGCTACTCCCAGGGGCTGTCATTCCAGCTCCAGAACATACCTACTATACACCCAGGGGCTATCATTTCACTCTGGGAGCTGTCATTTCAGAGACCTTAACAGAAAATCCATTCTGCATTTTCTTTGCAACTCTTCTTGTGCTGTAATGTATTCCAAAGGAGTCCATGGAAGTCAGTTGCCATTCCTAGCTCCCATTATTTCCAATGGGCCTTCAAGCTTCTCCCGTTTCTTCCAGTGGGCAATCCTGTCCTTCCTTTTAGTACATCCCCCTTCAGACTGCTCAGCAGACGGCACTTTCCCTTCCCTTCTCCCACCCCCCACCCCAGCTTGGGATGCTGCTAAGTCTGTTTAATGTTTCCATTTCAGGCACATGTGTATGTATGCATGTATGTACGTATATGCACACGCACACTACCGCCCATCAAAATTAATTTCCTCTATAGGCAATGAATAATTCAAGAATTTGCTATACTACATTGGGTGTATAGGGGGATGCTCATATAGGAGGGGAAAAATCCATATTTTAATGTAGTTTTTACATTAAAATTTGCTCGTTGCACACTATAAGCTGTGGCAGTTTCATTGCAACGCTTGATGAAATCCATTAGTTTTGATCAAAATTAATGCTACCTCTCCATCTCTCCAGACAACGCAGATTCTTTCAAACATACTACTACAGTCTCTTTATCAGAGATAATTAGATACAGAGGGGTGTCTATCAAAGCTCTATCTAGGGTCCAGGAAGCAGCAGCCACTGCTGTGTAGTGGTTAAGAGTATCAGACTTGGAGTGGGGAGAATCAGGTTTAAGTCCCCATTTTGCCATGAAGCTTGATGGGTGTCCTAGGGCCAGTCAGTCTCTCTCTGCCTAATCTACCTTGCAGGGTAGATGTGTGCATACCTACCACCCTGAGCTCATAAGGGGAGGGCAGTCTATAAATTGAATAAATCAATAAACCAATCAATGTTTGTGCATGCTGCACACAACAGCCAGCAGTGTGTGTGCATAGGTGACAGGGGTGGGGACCCAAACTAGGATCAGCCTCCAATGAGCCTCTGGAATCCTGCTATGCTTTGCAACTGAACAGAACAAAAGTCCAGCAGCAACCAAAAAACCAACTGCGGCCACCCCTGATGGTATTTGGAGCCGGAAAATAGCAGAGGACTCATACTTACAGAGTATTTACAGTTTATTTACAGAGACTATATACACAGTATATAGTCTCCCTCATGGATCACTGCCTTGTCGTGGCGAGGGGGCTTGCGTGGTTCGATGAGGCTGTGGGCTATGCCGTGGAGGGCCACCCAGGATGGACAGGCCACAGCAGAGAACTCAGACCAAGCGTGATCCCCTGGAGAAGGAAATGGCAACCCACTCCAGTATCTTTGCCAAGAAAACCCCATGGACAGTAACAAAAGGCTAAAAGATATGACGCCGGAAGATGAGCCCCTCAGGTCGGAAGGTGTCCAATATGCTACTGGGGAAGAGCAGAGGGCAAATACGAGTAACCCCAGAAAGAGTGAAGTGGCTGGGCCAAAGCGGAAAGGACGCTCAGTTGTGGATGTGTCTGACGGTGAAAGGAAAGTTCGATGCTGCAAAGAACAATACTGCATAGGAACCTGGAATGTAAGATCTATGAATCAAGGTAAGCTTGACGTGGTCAAAAATGAGATGGCAAGAATGAACATCGACGTCTTGGGAATCAGTGAACTAAAGTGGACAGGAATGGGCGAATTTAACTCAGAAGACCATTATATCTACTACTGTGGCCAGGAATCCTGTAGAAAAAATGGTGTGGCCTTTATAGTCAACAAGAGAGTGAGAAAGGCAGTATTGGGATACAATCTCAAAAATGACAGAATGATCTCGGTCCGAATCCAAGGCAAACCATTCAATATCACAGTAATCCAAGTCTATGCCCCAACCACTGCTGCAGAAGAGGCTGAAGTGGACCAGCTCTATGAAGACCTACAACAGCTCATAGAACTAACACCAAAAAATGATGTCCTCATCATCATAGGGGACTGGAATGCTAAAGTAGGAAATCAAAAGGTAACCGGAATAACAGACAAGTTTGGCCTTGGAGAACAAAATGAAGCAGGGCAAAGGCTAACAGAGTTTTGTCAAGAGAACACGCTGGTCATAGCGAACACCCTTTTCCAACAACCTAAGAGGCGTCTCTACACGTGGACATCACCAGATGGGCAACACCGAAATCAGATTGACTATATAATTTGCAGTCAAAGATGGAGAAGTTCTATCCAGTCAGTAAAAACAAGACCTGGAGCTGACTGTGGCTCAGATCATGAGCTCCTCATTGCAAAATTCAGACTTAAATTGAAGAAAGTTGGGAAAACCACAAGGCCATTCAGATTTGACCTAGATCGCATCCCCGATGAATATACAGTAGAGGTGAAGAATAGGTTTAAGGGACTAGATTTGATAGAGTGCCTGAAGAACTATGGACAGAGGTCCGTGACATTGTAAAGGAGGCAGCAATCACCACCATCCCAAAGAAAAAGAAATGCAAAAAAGCAAAGTGACTGTCTGATGAGGCTTTACACATAGCAGAGGAAAGAAGGAAAGCTAAAGGCAATGGTGAAAAGGAAAGATTTGCCCAACTGAATGCAGATTTCCAGAGAACAGCAAGGAGAGATAAGGAGGCTTTCCTGAATGAACAATGCAAAGTAATAGAGGAAAACAATAGATTGGGAAGGACTAGAGATCTCTTCAAGAAAATTGGAGAAATCAAGGGAACGTTCCATGCAAAGCTGGCCATGATAAAGGACAAAAACGGTAGGGACCTAACAGAAGCAGAAGAGATTAGGAAAAGATGGCAAGAATACACAGAAGAACTATACAAGAAGGACCTCAATGTCCTTGACAACCACGATGGTATAATCACTGACCTCGAGCCAGACATCCTGGAAAGCGAAGTTAAATGGGCCTTAGAAAGCATTACTAACAACAAAGCTAGTGGAGGTGATGATATCCCAGCTGAGTTATTCAAAGTCTTAAAAGAAGATGCTGTTAAAGTGCTGCACTCAATTTGCCAACAAATTTGGAAAACACAACAGTGGCCACAGGATTGGAAAAGGTCAGTGTACATTCCAATCCCAAAGAAGGGCAATGTCAAGGCATGTTCAAACTATCGCACAATTGCACTCATTTCACACGCTAGCAAGGTCATGCTCAAAATCCTACAAGCTAGGCTCCAACAGTACGTGGATAGAGAACTGCCAGAAGTACAAGCTGGGTTTCGAAGAGGTAGAGGAACTAGAGATCAAATTGCCAACATTCACTGGATTATGGAGAAAGCAAGAGAGTACCAGAAAAACATCTACTTCTGCTTCACTGACTATGCTAAAGCCTTTGATTGTGTGGATCACAATAAATTATGGCAGGTTCTTAAAGAGATGGGAGTACCAGACCACCTCACCTGTCTCCTGAGAAACCTGTATAAGGGTCAAGAAGCAACAATTAGAACCGGATATGGAACAACTGATTGGTTTAGTATAGGAAAAGGAGTACGACAAGGATGTATATTGTCACCTTGCTTATTTAATTTATATGCAGAGTACATCATGCGAAATGCTGGCCTGGATGAATCACAAGCTGGAGTTAAGATTGCTGGGGAAAAGATCAATAACGTCAGATATGCAGACGATACCACTCTGATGGCAGAAAGTGAAGAGGACCTGAAGAGCCTCTTTCTCAGAATGAAAGAGGAGAGCGCAAAAGTGGGCTTGAAGCTCAACATCAAAAAAACTAAGATCATGGCATCTGGCCCCATCACTCCTTGGCAAATAGATTGGGAAGTCGTAGAAGTAGTGACAGACTTCACGTTCCTAGGATCCCAGATCACTGCAGATGGTGACTGCAGCCATGAAATTAAAAGACGCCTGCTCCTTGGGAGGAAAGCGATGGCAAACCTAAACAGCATGATAAAAAGCAGAGACATCACCTTGCCAACAAAAGTCCGCATGGTCAAAGCAATGGTATTCCCCGTAGTAATGTATGGCTGCGAGAGTTGGACTATAAGGAAGGCCGAGCACCGAAGAATAGATTCTTTTGAACTATGGTGCTGGAGAAGACTCTTGAGAGTCCCTTGGACTGCAAGGAGATCAAATCAGTCAATCCTAAAAGAAATCAACCCTGACTGTTCCCTGGAAGGCCAGATCCTGAATCTGAAGCTCAAATACTTTGGCCACCAAATGAGAAGGGAGCATTCACTGGAGAAGACCCTGATGCTGGGAAAGATTGAAGGTCAAAGAAGAAGGGGACGGCAAAGGATGAGATGGTTAGACAGTGTCATCGATGCAACAAACATGAAATTGAGCAAACTTCAGCGGACAGCGGAAGACAGGAGGGCCTGGCGTGAGATGGTCCATGGGGTCGCGAAGAGTCGGACTCGACTGTGCGACTGAACAACAACAACAACATATACACAGTAGCAACTTCAGAACTTTCACTGACAAAGTGCTACACAGAGCAACAGTAACCATACAGGCCACACTTCACCAAGAACTGGTTACAATATATACATAGGTAGTCCAATCAGAACACAGATATGGACAGTGCTGAAATGGTGCTGAGCCACGGTGACTCTAGAAGATCTGATGCAATCCTGGACACATGATTCTGACCATATGACTCCACAACTGTCAAACTAGATTGCCCTGATCTACACAGTCTAGTTGCATGACTTGCTGCGATCTTGCAAGCCATCTGGATATGCCGACATGCCTCCCAAGATGCAGCTAGTCATGGGAAGCATTGCGCACAGCAATTGAAACCTGTCTTTTGGTAAATTCTTTGTGAACAGGTCAGCAACATTGTCATTTGTTGTACACTGTAACAAATCCACAAATCCCCGACACACTGTAGCTCTTACATTTTGATACCAGATTGTGATATGCTTACTGTGGGTATGAATACCCTGATTGCCAGCCAGTTGTCTAGCAGCTGAACTATCACAGAAAACAGGTACTGGCACTCTGCAAGACACATTCAGATCTGCCAACAGTTGATAAAACCATTCAATTTGAATAATAGTATCACTGGCCGCAGAAAATTCCGCCTCACACGAACTCGTCGATACGTGCGATTGTTTAATGGATTTCCATGCCACTAATGCCCCATACATAAAGATGGCAAAACCTGTAGTGGACCTTCCATCTGGTCTCTCACCCCAGCTGGTGTTGCTGTAAGCAAGAACCTCTCTGTCAGTGGTTACATTAAGAACCAGTTTACTGTCTGCAGTAGTTTTCAGATATCTTAACACACGTTTGGCTGCTTTCCAATCACTTTCAGATGGATTAGCACATTTTTGTGTTAACCAATGTACAGCGATACAGATGTCTGGTCTTGTGGATCCGGCAAGATACAGCAAAGATCCAACCAAAGATTGATACAACTCTTTGTTTACAAAAGCTTTTTCATTTGTCTCATTGCAATAGCCGGTAGTCATAGGAGTATCAACATCATGAGCTTCAGACATGTTGTATCTTTCTAGCAGTTGTATAATCTTGTTCCTCTGACTTAATTCAGAACCCTTGATCATTTTTGGGGGCTTCCGGTCGGAGTTAAAATGGCGAATTGACACACTTTGCGATTTGTTCAGGGTGCACAGCGGTATCTGACGACAGTCTGGGCTCTACCTGGCCCAGTGCAGCACTCCCCAGGCGGGGGGTGGCAAGCAAACAGCCAAGCCTGAGAGGGAGTTGAGATCGGTGTGGATAAGCTTCGGAGGAAGCTTGTTTACACTTTGATCTCCTTCCGCGAAGAGGGCAGTTGCAAATCAGCACTACAGATACCAGCTGGGCTGAGAATTCAGCATAAATTCGTCATCTACCGACCTCTTTAACATCAAGACTAACATCGTTTACAGAAGAAGCACTGCGAAACCCCGAGATTACAAGTAAGGTAACAAATGAACAATTGCTTACCGGTTTAAAGAAGAACGTAAAATCCAAACGCACGGATAAGCGTAAAAGGCTTCAATGAACTAATCCGCTTGATTTAAAAGTAAAAAGAAAGCTTTCCTTTAGAGAAAAAGGCCGAAAAGTGACTTTGTTTTGCATTCCTGTGGTCAGCTAAGACTAAACGTTGCGTAGCAGAAACGAAACTGACTGTGATTCTATGATACAGGAAGTAGGCTAGAGTGGATGTTTTCGATGTGGCTGTGCCGGAAGTAGACGGCCGGTTTAGAGTGTGACACCGGAAGTTGGATTACAGTGACGGACAGATAAACAGGAAGTTCTGAAGGAGCCTACTCTAGCCAGAAAATTATAGAGAAATTGCGCCCGCCATTTTGAGGAGGACTAAATTTTAAAAAGTTAGTTTTAAGCCGAAAAAGCACTGGAAGAAGCTATAAAGGTGGCGATTTGGCTTGAAGATTGATAATATAAAGATCGATTAGCCCTGAGCTCGCTTTCAAGATGGATTTGAGGTCAAGACCAAGGGCTGCCTCATCACCTAATCCAAGAATGACTGCAAAGGAAAAAAAAGAGTGGCAGGCTGCCATGGAAGCGATGGAGAAACGGGTGACTGAAGTGGTGCAGAGTTTGGGAAAGCAAATAGAATCACAGCTGCAACAACAGCTGCAACAACAGCTGCAAATACAACTAGAGCAAATAGAACAAGTACAAGTTCAAGTACAGAAAAAAAATATGGAAGAGTTGAAAGAACTGGTACTAACAGAAGTGGCAGGGATAAAAAAAGACACAGAAGAAGTTAAAAAAGAGGTTAAAAGTCTGGTGATAAAATCAGAAGAAATGGAACAGAAAGTCAAAAGAACCCTGTCAGAAAATACAAGACTGGAGTCCATGATGGAATATAGGGCCACTCAGAATCATTTGAGATTGAGAGGAATTGAAGAGGAGGAAGATCAGGATTTACGGGCTTTAGTGATTAACACATTGACAACTTATATAGGGGAAGATGTTGGAGACTTGGATCCAGACTTTGACCTGATTTACAGAGTAAATTCAGCTTATGCCAAGAGAAAGCAATTACCCAGAGATGTGATTGTTCAATTTGTGACTACGAAAATGAAGGAAGACGTTTTCAAGAAGCAATTTACACAACCATTGGAAATTAATGGGAAAAAAATAATAATTTTGAGAGAAATTCCGAGATCCATCTTACAAGACAGAAAGAAATTCAAGAAACTAACAGATAGGTTAAAAGAAATGAGTATCAGGTTTAGATGGGAGATTCCATATGGATTATCATTTGCATACAATTCGGTGAGATATACCCTTAAAACGGAAGGAGACATGTACAGATTCAAAGAGAACAATTTTGATGATTTTAAAGATATTTAATTCAAAACAACTATGGATTACAAATTTTTATCTTGGAACGTAAATGGACTAAATTCACCAAACAAAAGAAGATTAGTGAATCATTGGCTAGAGAAACAAAAATGTAACATAATTTGTTTGCAAGAAACACATATCAGAAAACAAGATAATAAATACTTGATTAATAAAAAATTGGGAGAAGAATTTCATTCATCAGCAGTTAATAAGAAAAAAGGAACAGTGATATACATTACCAAAGAATTGGTACCTAAACAAATCTTCTCAGACAAAGAAGGAAGATATGTTGGCGTGGAAATAAGGATGAATAGAAAAAAGACATTGCTTGTAAATATATATGCACCCAATGGTGCAAAAGAGACCTTTTTTAATGATTTGACGAAAGAGTTGGACTGTTTAAATTATGATCAAATAGTCCTTGCAGGAGACTTTAATGGCACAGTGAACAATGTATTGGACAGAAAGTCCAAAGTAAGTGGAGAGGCGGTTGGAAAGTTGCCAAAAAAATTTTTTCAGCTAATGAAACAAGAGAAACTAGAAGACGTTTGGAGGAAGTGGAACCCTAAGATAAAGGATTATACATTTTACTCTAACAGACATAATTCCTTCTCCAGAATCGATATGATTTGGATGTTAGAGGAGATGGCGCAGAAAACCTACAAAATACAAATTTTACCGAAAACCAATTCAGATCACAATCCTTTACTTTGGATATCTAAAGAAAAACCAAAACAATTATATTGGAGAATTAATGAGGACTTATTGGATCAAAAATTAATTAATGAAACTTTAAAAAAAGAAACGAAAAGTTTTTTTGAACTGAATTTAAACAAAGGTACTGATATACAAGTCGTATGGGACACGTACAAAGCGGTAATGAGAGGTTTGCTTATCTCTTTGAACTCTAAAGATAAAAAACAAAGGATGCAACAACAAAATGACCTCCATGAAAAAAATCGACAAAAAGAAAAGGAATTAAAGAAAAGGCCAGGGAAGAAAAAAAATATTAAAATCCACTTTCTGCAGGATCAATTGAATGTTCTATTAAATAGAGAATTATACTGGAATCTGAAGAAATTACAGCAAAAAGCATTTGAGGGTGCAAATAAACCAGGAAAATTTTTAGCGTGGCAATTGAAAAATAGAAAAGAAAGGAATTTTATAAGTAAGATTACTGAAGATGGAAAGGATGTTATGAATCTGAAAGGCATAAAAAGAGTCTTCTTCAAATACTACGCCAAACTGTTTAAAAAGAAAGGAATTGACCAACAGAAAATTAAGAAATATTTGGAGACTATTGAAGTTCCAGAGCTGGGAAAACAAATTAAAGAGTTATTAAATGGTTTAGTAACAAAAGAAGAGGTGACAATGGCGATAGAAGATGCAAAGTTGGGCAAAGCTCCAGGTCCAGATGGTTTTACAGCAAAGTTTTATAAGAAATTTAAGGAGGAGCTAACCCCTATCTTAGTACTTCTGTCGAATGAGATAAGAAAGACTAAACGGATCCCAGATTCATGGAAAGAAGCAAATATTTCATTGATACCTAAAGAAGGTTTGGACTTAACTGAAGTAAAGAATTATAGACCAATATCGCTATTAAATAATGATTACAAATTATTTGCAAAAATAATTTCGGAAAGACTGAAAAAATATTTGAAAGATACTATAGCGGAAGAACAAGCTGGTTTTTTACCAAATAGACAAATTAGAGACAATTTAAGAGTGGTGATTGATGCAATTGAATACTATGACAAACATCCAGAAAAAGAAGTTGGATTCCTCTTTTTAGACGCAGAAAAAGCTTTTGACAATTTAAATTGGGAGTTCATGCTGCAAGTTATTGAAAAAATGGATATAGGACAGTCTTTTTTAAACATGATTGTGGCAATTTACTCAGAACAGAAAGCAGCTTTGAATATAAATAAAGAAAGAACAGATTTCTTCCAAGTTCAAAAAGGAACACGCCAAGGCTGCCCGTTATCCCCGTTGTTGTTTATTTGGATACTGGAAATATTATTGACAGCGATAAGAAAAGACAACAGCATTGAAGGACTCACAGTGAAAGGTTTTGCATATAAATACAGGGCATTTGCAGACGATGTAATGTTCATGATTCAAGATCCAATCGAGAAAATACCACAATTGATGGAAAAAATTGAAGAATTTGGATCAGTTGCGGGATTCTACGTTAATAAAAGTAAAACCAAAGTGATGTGCAAAAATATGACGAAACAAAGACAAACAGAACTCCAAGAGAAAATTCAATGTGAAGTAGTTACAAAGACTAAATATTTAGGAATTGAATTGACTATGAAAAACATTGATTTGTTCAAAAATAATTATGAAAAAGTTTGGTATAGAATTCAGCAAGATATGAAGAAATGGGATACTTTGAATCTATCATTATTGGGAAGAATCGCAACTGTAAAAATGAATATTTTACCGCGTTTGATGTTCTTATTTCAGACTATTCCAATATTAAAACAAAGGAAAATACTGGATATGTGGCAGAAAGAATTATCTAAATTTGTATGGGCAGGAAGAAAGCCAAGGATTAAAATGAAAATTTTATGTGATGCAAAGGAAAGAGGAGGTCTACAACTACCAAATTTAAGACTGTATTATGATGCCGTCTGTTTAACATGGCTGGAACAGTGGATTAATCTTGAGAATAAAAAGTTATTGGCTCTAGAAGGGCATGATAACAAGTTTGGATGGCATGCATATTTATGGTATGGAAAAGTAAAAATAGACAAATTCTTCAAACACCACTTTATAAGACGATCACTGTTCGAGACTTGGATGAGATATAGAAAATTCTTCTCTGAAGAAAGACCACTTTGAATAGTACCAGCAGAAGTGATTAATCCATATTCAAGAAATCAAGGGTTAGATTGGCTACCTTATAAAAGTCTTTTAAAATTAGAAGGGAAAAACTTTGTGTTAAAAGACAGATTTGATGTGGAATTTGAATATGATTGGTTGAAGTATAGACAGATTTATGACTTATTTAAGACCGATAAAAGAGAACATGGTTTTAGAGAAAATAACACTGAAATTGAAATTGTATGGCTTGAGAAGGGTAAAAAAATGATTTCTAAATTGTACAAGGTTTTGTTGAAATGGTACACTGAGGATGAAACTGTAAAAGAGCAAATGATAAAATGGGTGGTAAATATTAATAATGAGATATTAATGACATCTTGGGAATATCTGTGGAAAAAGTCAATGAAAATTTCAACTTGTGTAAATGTTAAAGAGAATTGTTATAAAATGATGTACAGATGGTATATGACGCCTAAAAAAATTGCTATTATAAATGAAAGTATGTCTAACAAATGTTGGAAATGTAAGAAACATGAAGGGTCTTTTTACCATATGTGGTGGACATGTGACAAAGCAGTAAAGTATTGGACTGAGATCCACAATGAGATACAAAAAATTTTGAAATGTACTTTTAAGAAAGACCCACAGATGTTATTGTTAGGTCTTAAAATGGAAGAAATCAATGTAGCCAAGAGAACACTATTATGGTACTTGATTACAGCAGCTAGACTGACTTTTGCTCAATGTTGGAAACAAGATAAAGTACCTGAAACATGGGAATGGATTAAAAAGACGTTGTTTATGGCAGAAATGGACAAATTAACAAGAAAGTTAAACAACGAGGAAGATGAAACCTTTTTCGAAGATTGGAAAGACTTTCAAGAATACTTGTTGAAAAACTGGGATGTTAAGCGTGGTTTGATTTGTTTTGATAGCTATTAAGAAGAAATTGAAAGAGAATTAGACTTTTGAATTGTTACCATTAGTAAAAGAAAATATGTTTAGTAGTATATGTAATTGTATAAGAGAAATATCAATGGGGTTGGTGCAGTGCGGGAAGCCTTGTTTGGAGGGGAGAGGGAGAAAGAAAAATGGATATGTATTGGTGTGTTTAAATTGTATGAACATGTGATATATCCAATAATAAATTGTATTTACCAAAAAAAAAAGAACCCTTGATCATTTTTGGAGATTTGCACTCCTAAATAGTTTTGTATGCAATCAAGGTCTTTCACCTTAAATTGGGACTGCATTGTCTCAGTGAACCATTTGAGTTGTTTATCACTCTTATACAGAAAGCAAATATCATCAACAAAAACAAGCACATAGCACAGTTGCTGGTGTATGTTGACAATGTATAAACAGGGATCGGCAATACTTTGTTTGAAGCCTAGTTTTGTTAGTGCTTCCTTTAAACACTCTCCCCAGAGATGTGAACTCTGGTGCAACCCGTAAAGACCTTTATGCAGGCGTAGAACCACGTTAGGATCATTACACTCAAAACTGGGTATTTGTTTTAGGTACAATTCCTCTTTAAGAGGTGCATTAAGATAAGTGGTTTCAACATTGAAATGGTTTACAGACATTTGCTGAACAGTAGCCAAAACAAGTGCAGCTTTGACGCTTTCCATTCTCACTGTAGGAGAGAAACACTCATTAAAATCTTTCCCTGCAGTTTGCAGAAACCCCTGTGCCACTAATCTTGCTTTGTACCTTATATTGCCATCAGTGGAAGGCTTCACTTTGAACAACCAACGACATCCAAGAGCTTTTTTATCAGTAGGCAATTCACTTGGAGAAAACACATTGTGAGACAATAATGAATTGTACTCCGTTTGCATTGCATTCAGCCAAGCATTTTTCTGTTCACCCTCAAGAGCTAGCACATCAGCATAGTCATTGGGAACATATACATGGTTAATCCCATATCTCTGAGGAGGTACACCTTTGGTAGAACGACTAGACACTCTGAGTGGCTGCTGCGCACTCTGCTCAGTCTCAGAGGTTGACCTAACAGGAGAAGAAACCTCTTGCTTAACCTCTTGAGTGCTCTCTGTATTGTCTGTTAATGGTAACAATACCTGAGAAGGTATCTCATTTGCATGGATCTTTGACTAGTTAGCATTCTCACAGAAATTTGCAGACCTGCTATATTTGAGCAAATTGTTGGCATTGCAAAACCTATAGGACTTCATACCTGACTGGTAGCCCAAGAAGGTTAGCTTTTCAGCTCTAGGTTTGCCTTTTCGCCTTTGCCCCAATGGAATATTAACCCAGGCTTTGGTACCGAGAATTCTCAAATGATCCAGGCTAGGCATTTTCCCATACAACGCATGATAGGGAATATTGTCTATAGCTTTTGTCCACACACGGTTTAATATATAACAAGACGCTTTGATAGCTTCAGCCCAGAATGAAATGGGTAGATTAGAGTCAGTAATCAAGGCATGTGTCATTGTCTGCAATATCCCACCTCTCCTCTCAGCTATACCATTCTCCTGTGGTGTAGCTACATTGGCTACCCAATACCTTGTGATTTGAACCATTTAGTCAAGTCATCTAACAAAAACTCACCCCCCATATCAGTTTGAAAGGAGCAAAGTGAATGTTTCAGTTTTCTTTGTAAATTTGCAGCCCATTGCTTTATGGTAACACACACCTCTGATTTCCTGCTCAGAGGATACACCCAACAAAATCTTGAATGGTCATCGACCAAGCAGAGAATATATCTCTTGCCTGACACACTATTTGGGAACGGACCAATAATGTCGGCATGAACAAGCTCCAATGGCTCATTTGTTACCCTTCCACTGACTTTTGCAACCAGGTAAGCCTGTGATTTGGACTGCTTACACACATTACACTCCAAAAAATTGTCACATTTTTTGAGTTTAGTGTTTCCTAAACAATCAAGAGTTTTTCTCGTGGTGTGGAAGCTGATATGGGTTAATCTTCTATGAAGAAGATGAATACAACTATCATGTAAGTTGTTACTGTTATTAACAACCAATTGAGCCTGCACAGCATTGTTACTTAAAGAATAGACACTGTTTTCCAACTCACCTACAGCCAGGGGCTGCGTACCTTTATAGATCGTGCACCCATGCTTTTCAAAAACTACTTTAAATTCTGCCTCATCGAGAACCCTGACACTGATACTAAGGAGGTTGTTCTCCAGGTCCGGCACACAAAGTACGTTATCAAACCTGTGGTTCAAACAAGGAAAAAACACACTCCCTTCACATGACACTGAAGATGCACTGCCGTCTGTGAGACAGACTTGATCCAGGGATGCAGGACAAACATCTGCCAGGACATGCTTCTTTCTGGTAAATATTCTGGACGCTCCAGAATCAAGAAGCCACCTTTCCTTGTTTTTGGTGTCACCCACAGTAACCGGGGTGACATGCTGCTTGTACATTGGGAGGCTTTGTCTCATGATCGCCACTGCGCTCATCCTTTGTCACTCGCCTCCATTGCTGGGAACAGTTTTTAAGCAAGTGTTGAGATGAACCACATTTCCAGCAACACTTTAGCTTGGTAGATGCAGGTGCTTTGCTGGAACTCGGCCCAGCTCCAGTAATGCTGCCAACAAAGACTCTCCTCTCTGTCTTGGCATAACTCCCAGAAGGAACGTCTGCCGACTCTCTCCGCTGTACTCTGGTCTGTTCATCAATTAGCCGACCAACAATGTAGTCAAAAGTTAACTTGTTGCTCTCCATACTTTCCAGAGCTGATATCAACCCATCGAATTGATCAGATAAGGAACTTAATAATATGTAGACCTGATCAGCCTCTTCAATGACCTTGACTCTTAAGGCTAAAGCTTGAAAACATTCAGTCAAGGCATTAATGTGAGACCTGACCAACTGTCCAGGCAACATCACAGTTCTATACATCTTCCTTGTGAGAGCGATTAGAGAAGCTGCTGATTTTTGCACGAGAACAGCTTTCAAAGCATCCCAGGCAGAGGATGCCATTACCTTATCAGTTACATACAACAGCTGCTGGTCTGACAAACTTAGCACAATAATCGCCAGTGCCTTTTCAATTTTTTCAATGTCATCTGTAGTAGGTGCAGCCGGGGGTGCAGATACATATGTCCAGAGCCCCTCTTTCTTCAGATAATGCTGCATACACAGAGACCACACAGAATAGTTCTCATGAGTGAGCTTATGGACCAACAGAGCTGTAGTTGCTTGAGCCATACTGTACTCACTCAGTGCCAATTCCTAGTCACTCCTGGATAACTCCTCCGACTCCTCAGGGTCAGACTGAGATATGCTGTCCTCCTTGCTGCTCTGAGTCTCCGTCTCTGCACCACTAGAAGACAGCAACTTCGCTGCTGTTTTGGAGAGTATCACGTCCTTCACTGACCGACCCTCCTCAGCTCAGCGGAAGTGTGCTGGGCCCATAACCCTGACAGTATTTGGCGCCAGAAAATAGCAGAGGACTCTGATATACTTACAGAGTATTTACAGTTTTTTTACAGAGACTATATACACAGTAGCAACTTCAGAACTTTCACTGACAAAGTGCTATGCAGAGCAACAGTAACCATACAGGCCACACTTCACCAAGAACTGGTTACGATATATACACAGGTAGTCCAATCAGAACGCAGATATGGACAGTGCTGAAATGGTGCTGAGTCACAGTGACTCTAGAAGATCTGATGCAATCCTGGACACATGATTCTGACCATATGACTCAACAACTGTCAAACTAGATTGCCCTGATCTACACAGTCTAGTTGCATGACTTGCTGCAATCTTGCAAGCCATCTGGATATGCTGACATGGGCATCCCTGAGTCAGAGGCTACCCTCTTGGACATGTGAAGGAGCATCCTGAGGAGAAATCAGAGGTGAGGGGGGAAGAGGGAAGGGGCAGGGCAAAGGGATCATGGAGCTACTGTTATCCAACCTGCTCACTTCCACACCATCACAGAGGTCTACCCCATCTGTCTGCCAATGGAAGGGGGGCTGTGGCAGAACTGTGCCAATGGGTGGAACTGGCGGTGTGCTGCTGTCAGGTTCAACTGCAAGTAAGTCCAGGCACTCTTCATAAAAGATATGCTTTATTGGAATACAAGTAAGTTGCCCTCATTAGCAGAGTTATTGTCAGGAATACCCCACCAGGCATAAAGACCCATAGATATAGTATGATGCATAAGCTCTATTAGCGAATGAAAACTGAGCGTGCGCACAGGAATTCTCCTGGTGGGAGGATACTTAATGAGTGGGAGAAGGTCCCCCTCCCTTCCCACTATCTAAGGTGAGAAATTTTCCACCAGCTGAGAAGTCAGGCCTGTGTCTCTCTTGCTCAAGGACACTAAAATAGCAGGCGGCGGCAGAGAATTCTCCCACAAGTTCCAGTGAAGCAGACTATGCGCAAGCGTGCCAGCTAATTAAAACAAACAATGAAGACACTGTCTAAATCCAGACAGGAGAGAAATATGGCAGTTCATCTGACAGCTGCTGGGGCACAATGCTGGCACATCTCCAAGGATGGAGGGAAAGAAAGAGAAAAAAGGAGGGAAAGAAAGAAAGGGGGAGAGAGAGAGAGAATAAAAGAAGGATGGGGCTCTGGAGGCCTTCCTCCAGTCCCCGAGGCTTGGCGCGGGGTGAGAAAGGTGTGGGATGGGTGGCCAGGCCTCTCTCCAGGCCCCAGGCTGGGCACCAGCCCAGGAGACCGAAGGGTGGGCAGGGAGACCTCTCTTTGGGCCCCGTGGCTGGGTGCAGACCCGGGAGGGCAAGGGGTGGGCAGGGAGGCTTCTCTCAGGGCCTGCAGTGGAAGAGGCCAGCGAAGGGCCAGCATGGCCCTCGAGATGCTCCTGCTGGCCCTGGGATATGGAGGAGAAGGTCCCCAACCAGTGGCACTTAAGAGACCCTCAACAGTCAGACACAGTTTTCTTAAGCTTTTCTGGGCAAACACGCTTCCTACCAATCTTTCTTTGTGTGTGCTTGTGTGGGCAGGGGAAAGCAGCCAGTCTCCATGTGCAGCTCTCCCTCCAGCTCCTCTCCAGAACAGTGAGGGCTGCTGGGAGCTGGGGGTGGAGCTTAGCAGGAAGCAAGCCCCCGCCCTGACTTTCCTCCCTCCTAGTCTCAACCGAGCCGGCAAACTCAGCCTCAGAAAGTGAAAGGGAATTAGGGAAACCTTCCACTTTCAAAATGGGGTGGGGGAGCAAGTCTGGCTGGAGGAACCGGTTGCCCCCAGGGGAGGCTTAGCACCTTCTTGGAAATTTGGGAAGGGCTCACACTCCGCAGCCCCGCGAACTTTACGCCTATGATTTTAACCCAAATTGAGTATGCTGGCCACTGTGTGATGGAGCAATTTTACACACACCGTGGCAATGACAGCTTTTTAAGTAGTTGTGCCAGCATACAGAAAATTAACCCAGGGCTCAGTTCAGTATTTGGCAGGAGGCAGCAGATAGGTTTCATAGCACTGTCTCTGTTGCAGCCCAGGTGAACATCAGCATATAAAGGAGAGCTATCACATCAGACTCAATTATGTGAAAGAATTCTGAGGGAGTAGAGAGGCAGTGGGGAGCATTCCTGAGGACTGATTTCTCTAGAAAATCTCACTGCATTTTTCCAACTTTGGCCTGCCCATCAGCAAAAATGTTCAGGAAAAAGAAAAGGTTAGTAACAGTTTTTTCCAGGCAATCTGCACAAGGGACCAAAAGTTAAGGAAATTCATGTGTATTGATGATCACTGAATCTTTGTATTCCTCAGGATCTACAATTTCTTTCAAGACATTTGGAAGCATATATTTCTTTCTTCAATTTCTTGGCCATTATAGAGCAAGACAGCTAGTGGAGTGGAGTAGCCAAGGAGATCTGGGTTCAAAATTCCACTCTGGGGGGGCATTGCAATGCCGATGAACATGGTGGCTGCCTGAATTCTTGGCTCCACTTCCCTTCCTCCTTCTGTAACCACTAACAATACATTCCTGTCTGGAAACTCAGATATAAATATGAGAAAAAACAACAGAACATCTACCAACTCACATAAATCATCTTCAAAGTCCTTACCAGCCTTCTTTGCTCTCAAAAATGCAAGAATGGAGCTGAAAGCCATTCCCGCCAAAAAAATCTCTTAGATGCTACACTTGGCAAACAGGACTTACCTGCACTTTTTGAGAAGTTGGAAAAAGAGATCAGAGAACGAATGACTCAAATAATTCAACCTATTAAAGAACATCCAGACCTCCCTTTGGCGGACCTCACAAACTGCCAATTCTGCACTCAAACTAGGAACAGCCTTACAAGGAAATATGAAAGATTTTCATCTCTTTGAAGTGCAATCTAGAGACCACCTTCTCACACTGGAAACCCAGGTGAAACAAATCTCAAATTTTGGGGGCTCCCTGAAGGGGAATGAATCTTATAGACTTTATGTCGGCCTGGATATTGTTAAGTATACATTTTGACTCAGTTATCATGCCCACCATCATCGTATCATGTCTTTGACTAATTCCTGCCATAAAGGCCCACGCAATGTTTTAGTGTGTCTGGTGAACTGTTCCTCTAAGAAGACAATACAAGACACTGCGAAGCACCAGGGTCATTTTTTCCTTTAAGGGCTTACAAACTCTTGTTTTTCCTGACGTGCCCCATGAAGTCCTTGGTATCAGACATTCACTGAAGCCAGTGACAGCCAAACTATGAGCAGCTGACATATGGTATAAATGGCTATCTACAGGGAAACTTCACTTGTCTTACTGAGGCTCCTCTTATCAAGCAGTGGATGAGGATTCTGGTTTAGAATTGTTGCAAGAGAGGGCTCTTAAAAAAAAAGAATTGTTGCAAGAGCTTCGAATCTCTGAGGATTCAGACACTCTCAAAAGAAAAAACTACAGTTCCCAGCATCCCCTGAGAAAACCAGCAAGATCTCTGTGCACAACTCATCTTCCTCTGACATTGAAGGTATTACCGATACTGCTGCTGCTCCTTAATTTATACTGACTTTTATGTTCCTTCCCACAAGTCTTTCTGACTTCCACTGTTAGTTCCGTTGTTTTTTTATTACTCAGTTTCTATACTTCTAGTATCCTATTATTGCACTTTTTCTAGAGGGGGGGAGGGAGGGGGACTAATTTTCTCCTGCCCTTTATTCAAAACAGTCCTCAGACACTTCCCCTATTTTCTGTTCCATTTACAGATAAAGGGGAAGAAGTTTCATTTTCCAGGACTGGTATTTAATCTGATCAGCCATTGCCACATGTTAATTCACTGTTCTTTACATTACAATTGACATGTTTCAACCTTTGTTTAATTCCCATACTACCTAATTAATTGGTATTTCATTGTTTTTTATTTCCTTTTTAGTTCACTGGGATTTTTTACTCTGATTCTTGCATTAACTAACGAATTGATATTTTATTGTTTATCATATACAACTTTTACCAAATTAATTGGGGGGGTTAAATTGATTTGATTACTTGATCAACTTTTTTATCTTTACACATTAACAGCTTTAACTGTTTTTACATATTTCCTCATCAGTAGTGATACCTGTGCTATTGATTCTTCTTGTACCTTATTAGTCAATTTATTTATCAACTGAACAAAAGTAATATAGACTTAAAACTCCTAAGAAACTACATCTTGCATTAATCCTAACCTAATCACTTAGATCTGTTCACTAGTCACAGTTCCTAGAACTGTTGGTAATTATATTGGTGTCATTTCCTCCTAGTTGTCCTGATTGAGGAACTTGCACTTTGAAGTTAAATAGTTTTAGCACCTTATTTCATTTATAATCCCAAGTTTCAGTTTATATTGTAATTCATAATGGTGTTATCCATTAGTATTGGGTTTTGGCTTGAATATATTGAAGCTTCGCTTTGCTGCAGGGTGCATTTCACTGGTACATTGTTCTTTTTTTGTGTGTGTGTGATTTTCACACTTTAATAATCAACTGTAGTTAATATTTCAAAACATTCTGAAATGGTGAACACTTTAAAAATCAGTTCTGTCAATATTAGAGGCCTTAACAACCCAATTAAAAAAAGGGTGTTACAACACATAAAATGGATTCATCCAGACATTCTCTTTGTTCAAGAAACCCACCTTCACTCTCTCACACAACCAATCTTGAAAACCCCTCTTTATCCTCTACAATACCAAGCTCCTGGATCCTCTAAAGTCCGAGGTGTGGCAATTCTGTTGTTCAGAAATCTCAACTTTGTCCTCCAAGCAACAACCCTCAACCCATGAGGATGTTTCTTACTTATTAAAGATCAACTTGATGGGAAGCAAATAACACTGTCCTCTCTATATGCTCCAAATCAGGATCAGATCACTCTCCTAGATGATGCCCTTTCTTTGCTCAAAGATTTTCAAGAAGGCGATCTTATCATCAGGGGGGACTTGAACTTTATTTCTAATGGCAAATTGAATAGGTCCTGGCCTTACCCCCAACAAGCTTCTAATGGCTCCTCAAATACTATATTGTCCAAACTTTTCACTAAATACCAACTCTGATGCACGGACTATACTATACCCAAATAACAGGAACTATACTTACTTCTCTGCCAGACATAACATTTTCAGAAGAATTGATTATTTACTTATTTCTCAGTCATTACTCCCATTTGTCTCCTCAGCCGCTATAGGCCCCAGAAACCTTCACAGACCATGCCTGATTGGAATGCTTTTTTAGATGCTAACAACAACATTGACCAAGAGAGACTGTGGTTGATGGACAGAAATATTTTATTAAAAGGCACAGTACAGAATTTTCTAGAAAAGGACATCAAAAATTTCTTTAAGGAGAATGTTTCATCCGAAATCTCGAATCCGCTTCTCTGGGATACAATGAAAATGGTATTCCATGGCTCCATGACAGTGATCACTTCCAACCTACAAAAAGAAAAAGATTGACTAAGAGCAGAAATGATGGCCCACATAGAATCATTGGGAAAAGAACACAAACATACAGGAGGGGAAAAGATCTACAATAATCTACTGGTGGAACGAAAGGTGCTTGAAGCATTGGACCTTACTCAAATTCTATGGAACCTGTTGTTCCTGAAACAACATCACTGGATCAAATCTTCTAAGAACATTCAAGTGCTTTCTTGGAGAGTCAATAACAAATGGCAAGCATCCTTTATTGGATCTCTCAAATGCTCAGATGGCACTCAATGTTTTTCCTCTAAAGAGATAGCCAGCAACTTTGCTGAATTTTACAACACTCTATACTGCTCTGAGAATCCTGAAATGAAGGACATTGCTTCCGACTTAGATTTCAAATCTCTATAGTGACACCTCTCTGCTGAACATATGGTCCTTATGGAGAAACTGATTACTTTACAAGAACTGTTGGATATTATCAAGCTTCTGAAAAATAATAAAGCCTCTGGTCTAGATGGCATTCCATCTGAATTTTATAAAACCTTTTATCTGGCTAAACATCTCCTGACTACTTGCAACAATGTTCTGCAAACTGGGGAAATGCCTCCCTCCTGGGCTGAGTTGACCATTGTTGTAATACTGAAGGGAAAGAAAGACTTAATGGATCTTGCTTCTTATTGTCTGATTGCCCTTCTTAATTATGATGCTAAGATTTTCACCTCCATTCTGGCCAACAGACTTAAATCATTCATCTCAACTTATATCACCCAGAATCAGACAGGCTTTATCCCAAACAGATAACAATGTACATTCAACACTCAATGTAATTATGCATGGCCATCATTCCAAAACTGAATCGGTGATCTTAGCATTAGACTTTGCCAAAGCTTTTGATTCAGTTGAAGTGCCTTATATATTAACTCTATTGAAGAAAATGGGTTTCAGCACAAACTTTCTATGAGCATTACAAGTGATCTACTCGCAGCCTACTTCACGAGTGCAAATTAATGGTCACAACTCTCCCATATTCCATCATACCAGAGGCACACATCAAGGGTGTCTGCTGTCACCCTTGATATTTGCTCTCTTGATTGAACCATTGGCAGAGGAGTTACAATGCTACAAGAAGTTCACAGGCATACCTCTTGACAACCTTGAGCACAAGGTCAATCTGTATGCAGATGACCTGACTTTATATATATCAAACCCATTATGCGTCTTACCAAAAATACAACAGATCCTCTCTAACCTCAGAAAGATTTCAGGTCTCCATATTAGTCCTACTAAATCAGAAATATATCCTGTTCTTGTCTCATCCCACACTCAAGAATGACTACAACAAGAATACCCCTTTGGATGGATCAAAGACATCTGGAGACATCTGGTATCCAAATTCCTATAGACCTGAAGAATCTTCTCTTCTGCAATCACATTTGGCTGTATAAAGATGTTCTTCAGCACCTACAGGATTGGGAGTCTCTTGAACTGTGTTTACCAGACTATCTTCACCTAATTAAAAGTTTCATCTTACCAAGATTTATGTTTCTATTCCATGCTTTACTGATCTTAATTCCTCACAACGATCTTCAAACATGGCAGAAAGCTCTCCTTTCTCTGGGCTGGAAAGAAATCCAGAGTTAATTGTCATATTTTAACTAAACCTACCTTTCTAGGAGGTCTGGACTTTCTGCTTCTCCACACGTAGTACCAAACATCTGTTTTGGTGGATGTAATTCAAATGCTACAATCTGGGGAGGGCAGTATATAAATCTAATAAAATAAATAAATAAAATACAACCGAATTCCCAATCAATCTGGACTCAGGTGGAGTAAACATATGTTATATTCTTCACTCTATTAGAAGTGTTCTGGATGGCGCCAACATGGCAACCCAAAAATTCTCGAGAAAACTTTTTCTTATTGATTGCCTTGAAAATATGGGACCAAAGGAAGAAACAATTAGCACCGGACATTTTGCTGTTCACAGCCCTCATTAATCAAACGTGGTTTACACCGGGTATGGAGACTGGAGCTTTTAAGAAGTGGACTTCGGCAGGTCTCTCCCACCTGATTGATCTTATCTATTGTGGTAAAATAAGAGATAAGGCTTTCTTTGAACGTACCTCTGGTGTACAATTTTCCTGGTACTGGCAGAGCTCTTTTTGCATCAGGAACCCCTTTGCATATTAGGCAACACACCCCTAATGTAGCCAATCCTCCAAGAGTTTACAGTAGTCCCTGTAAGAAGAGCTCTGTAAACTCTTGGAGGATTGGCTACATTAGGGGTGTGTCACCTAATATGCAAAGGAGTTCCTGATGCAAAAAGAGCCCTGGGTATCCTCAATTAAAGAATTTAATGGAATACCTGGCCTCATTAGGTACCTTTGACATACCAAGAGCTGATTTTGAGAACATCATTGCAGCGTACCCAGACTCCTCTAAAGGTCTGATGTCTAAACTTTGTTAGCTTCTACTGATAGCTAATAACAAATCTCCCCTGTGGCACCAATGATGATGGCAAGCTGACTTACAAATGGATCTACATGATTCCCATCAGATATCACTTTGTAATTCATGGGTAAACATGTCAAGGAGTTACAATTTTTCAAACGTTTCCAAATGGTACTTTATCCCGGAAAGGATGAAAAAGATACATCCTAATTATACCTTTATGCTGGAAAAACTGTGTACACATTGGAAGTTACTTTTACTGCTGGTGGGACTGCCCAGTAATACAACCATTCTGGCAAGAAGTCATGGTGCAAATTAATGAGATCATATCACAAGCACTCTCTATATGTTCTGAACTATCACTTCTCAATCTTTGGGATTCAACAGCTTGGACAGATACCCACAAAGAACTCACCTCAGTTCTTCTTGCAGCAGCTCAGATGACGATCACATCATTATGCAAGTCCCCTATTCCACTAATTCTACTTGCATGGTACAACAAGATCTGGGACCAATTTATTCTTGCTAAACTCACCAATATTGCACAGCAAGCTTTTAGGGCCTCCACTAAACCTTCATCTCACTCTGTTAACACTTGGGCCAGAGTACTTTAATTCATGGCAGAAAGAGATCTGCTACCTCTAATCCATTTTACCATGCCTGAATTCATTTCTAGAGAACACCCTGGTTTGCCTAATTGTTGTGGCCTCTTTTATATGACAGAGCGTTAAGGTTTTTTAAAACCTCCTTATCATTTTTCAATATCTTAACTCACTAACAGGTAGCTAGTTATGTTTACCTTTGCTGATTTCCACACTTTGATTTGTTTGTTCACTTACCCCAGTTTAAAATGTTTTTTGACATTGTACTGTATTGGTACCCACCTTTAATTGTAACTGTTCTGCATTCTATGTTAAAAAATTAAATAAAAATAAATAATAAAAACCTGCACTCTAGTTGTTGTAGATTTTCCAGGCTGTATGGCCATGGTCTTGGCATTGTAGTATGTGACGTCTCACCAGCAGCTGTGACTGGCATCCTCAGAGGTATAACATAGAAAGATGGAGTACTCTCTGTGTCAGTGTAAGAAAAGTGGTTAGCAGGTAATTTATATCTACTCAGGAAGGTGGGGTAGGGCTGAATCATTATCTTGTAAGAGGTAGGTTTCCTGGGAGTAAGCCTCACTGAGAAGACTATAGCAGGGTTCTGTGTAGACATGTATAGGATTGTTCTGTCTGCTTCTTAACAGAGTGGAGTTTGTTATTGAAGGCTTTCACAGCCAGAGGTTGTATTCAGTATTCGTAGCATCTGTTGTATTTTTCTGGTGGATATGAATACTGTTTGTAATCGGTATTCACACCCACCAGAAAAATACAACAGATGCTACAATCAGCAAAAGACAAAAGAGACCCCCTCACTTCTGCAGGAGTATACCACATACCCTGCGGTTGTGGACAGGTTTACATTGGTCCCACACAGTGCAGCATCCAGACAAGAATAAAAGAACATGAAAGACACTGCAGATTTGGCCAACCTGAAAAATCAGCAATGGCTAAACATAGCCTAACTCAAACAGGACACAGTATTTTATTCCAAGATACTGAAATGCTGGACAACACATCCAAATCTTTCAATAACAAACTCCACTCTGTTAAGAAGCAGATAGAACAGTCCTATACATATCTACACAGAACCCTGCTATAGTCTTCTCAGTGGGGCTTACTCCCAGGAAACCTACCTCACAGGTAGGATTGCCAGCTCCAGACTGGGAAATATCTGGAGATTTGGGGGTTGGAGCCTAAGGAGGTCAGGGTTTGGAGAGGGAAGGGGCTCCAGTGGGGTATAATACCATAGAGTCCATCTTCCAGAGTGGCCATTTTCTCCAGGTAAACTGATCTCTGTTGCCTGGAGTCCTGTTGTAATCCCAGGAGACCTCCAGCCACCACCTGGAGACTGGCAATTCTACTCACAGGACCACAGTGAGGATAAAACTAAAGACAGAAGTAGAGCTATATATGCCAAACTAAGCTCCTTGGTGGAGGGGTGAAATAAATATATGATAAATACAGACCTCCTATCATAATGTGGCTTGTCTAAAGAGAGATCAGATACATCTGACTTTCTTTGGGAGCTTCATTTCACTCCAAACACTTGGGGAGGCACGAATTATGCCAAAAGCAGATTGCCTTGCATGTGTTCTAAGGTATGTCTTGCTTAGCCAGTCCTAGAGTCTATACGTATTCTGTCTTGGGCAATTTGTAAGCCTTGTATGAACAAGCCTTGAGTGCTATAATTTGAAATATCAAAGGTGAGAAGACATACGGGTTGCCCATCATCTCTCTTTGCAAGATATTACATAATGTGAATCATCACCCTTTCAAGGCACCAAGAAATTACAAATTAATTTAGGCATAAAACACAATCACTGTCCCATTAATTGTCAGAACAGGCTGCCAAATAGAGGGAGTGGATTAGCCATCACTTTGTACTCTTAATATAAAGACTGGATGCTGTTAGAAAAGGTAAGGTGATCCTGCTTTAGGTCTCTCTACTGACCCTTATTCAACAAAGGAAGAGTAAATGGAGGACATTCAGAGTTTGCTGAATGTATGTCGGGGCGGGCCACCGCTCCCTGACACTCAAGGCACTTCTATGCTGCTTAACGTTTTGATTGGAACCCAGGGTATAGTAACTTTTGAAACAAACATTTCTAACCCTGATGACTGAGGAGATAAGTTTGAGACTGGAACGCCAATTGTGATAGGGATAAAAATATCAAAGCAGAAGCTTGCTGTTATTTTAAAGAAAATTCCTACTATTTGTATTGACATCTTATTTACACTGTTATGGTGCTTACTTTTGTTAGTTTTAATATTGATTCTAGCAATACTAGGTTTATCAAAAGAAACACTCCCAGTGCAATGTGAATGTGAAACTCTGGACTAAACAAGTTGCCCAGTGTTGGACAACAGAGAACTAAAAGTTAGAAAGGCAGAGAAGCTGTAGGAAAAAAAGACCACAGATATGACAGGTTAGAAGAATCAGACCAAAAGCCCATCTACACCAGAATTCTATTTCCTGAAGAGTTGACTACTTTCAGATGAAAGAGATGATAACCAGGAGAGCTATGGTGGGTTCAATTCTTTTTGCTTCCTACTTCTAGCAGCTAGACATTTTCTTGCATTATGTCCTGTTCAAACACTGGCAAAAGGGGGTTGTTAGGCACACCCAGTAAGAGGATCTCTAACAGCCTTGCCAAAGAAGGCAGGGTGGGGAAGAAGAAGAAGAAGAAGAAGAAGAGGAGGAGGAGGAGGAGCCAGTAGGAGATACCACTGATGCCAACAAATGAAAGCCTTGGAGCACCTACCAAATATAGCACAATACTCAGCAGTGCATATTCCAAATCAGGTTGCTTACACAAAAGAAGCACATTGGCATTGAACAAATGGAATCACGTGGGTCTTAATCCAGTTCTGAAGAAGCAGCCACAGCCATACAAGCCTTTACCTCCCTTTTTAATGTAAGCCAAGCCAGGAGGAGCAGAACCTGAATTTCCTGTATCTTTGGAGCCCTAATTCTTCAGTCCACCTACACAAGGAGATCTTTACAGAGAGCTTCTCAATACTGGGATAAATGAATTATGTTCTAATTAGATGCAGAAGCAATGCAGCCTTGATGATTACTAGTTGGCAACATGCACTGATGAGCAAAACAGTTAACAGACAGGGCATCAACAGCATGTTGTTTCTGATCTTTTTTTTGCTGTCCTTATAGGAGATTCAGTCCTCACCATATAAATATTGAGTGTTTAGTATTTGGAGGGAAAGCAATCAACCCTGATCTAATAGCTCTCAAACTACAGTATTTTTGGCAAAGAAGAGCACATGATCTCTTCTGTGTGTGTGAAAGTGCTGTTAAGTCATAGCTGATTTATGGTGATCCCATAGGGTTTTCAAGGCAAGTGATATACACAGTGGTGGGTTTCCATTGCATATGTTTGCAGAGCAACCCTAGACTTTCTTAGTGGTCTCCTGTCCAAGTACTAAACAGAACTGATTCCCCATAACTTCCAAGAACTGACAAGATTAGGCTAGCCAAGGCTATACAGGTCAGTGTGGTCTATTCTATACTATCTCCCTAAAGTCTGGTTCTTAACTATCCTCTTCCTTTATTAATTACAGCAGTGTTTTCAGTCTTGGATCTGGAAGGGTCTTGTTCTGAGTCAGTTCTAGTTTGTGGGCATGATCACACAGACAATTAGACCTGTCATAGTTGTGAATGCCAGGTGGATTTAAAGGACATGAACATCTGGGAAGTGCCCCGCACCCATTGGCAACCCGACACTGGGGAAAATCCAGTAGTATGCGAGCCCCAACTTACGCCGAGCCTGCACTGGCGGGAGGGGGCTGATTTGTCTCCTTGTGAGGCATGAAGAGAAGGGCACTGGTGCTACAAAAAGTGCAGCGCCAGGCAGGGGGCAGAGCCAGCCTATTTAGGCTCGGGTCCCGCCCTCTGCCTCAGCAGTTCTTCGACATGCTTGGAGCGAGTTGCAACTCCAAGCACGATGCGGGAAGGGAGTGTGGGGCCAGGCCTTTGTAGGTGTTCGCCCAGCGGGAGGCAGCAGAGGTCTGGGACAGGTGGCAGCTAGTACCTGGCGTGCAGCCGCAGTGCTCTTCATCTTCGGTGGGGGGCTGAGTGGCAGGCCACCACGGCGGCAGGAGTGACAGGCCACAGTGGCAGCCGGAGCATCAGGGCAGCCTTGGTGGCTGGAACATCAGGGCCACGTCAGCGGGCCGCGTCAGTGGCAGGATCGGCGGGCCATGTTGGTGGCCAGAGCGCCGAGGCCACAGTGGTGGCCTGATCCTCGGGACCATGGCTGTGGTCTGATCTGCAGGATCAGTGGGCTCACGACTGCATGGCAGCTTGCCTCGGCGCATCATGGTCTTATCAAAACAAAACACAAAAACGCACCCCCCTTTTTAGGTTGGGGGAACACTAGAGGGACTGGGGTGTGGGTGGCTGCAGTAGGTGAGGCTGTTAGTGCCACCCCCTCTATGGTTGCCCCCACATTGTTTATCTGTCAGAAGTCCTAACTTAGTCAGCAAAACACCAGACCTTGTGATGCAAGCAAGGGTAGCGTTTATTAAGCTGCAATAGATAGATCACTGAAACAGGTCTCTTGTTCAGAATGACTTGGTTACAGAAAGCAAGCGGTTATACAGGGAAGGGGTTGAATGGGGACCCCCTTCTCCAATTACATGAGTAACATGCACCTGGGAAATCGAAACTTATTAAACTAATGAATTTCCCATCGCCCCATTCCTACCCACAGCTGCTACATCTATGCTAGCGATAGAGAAGCAGGCAGCCTGACTTGCCAAGGTCAGAACGTCTAGGCTGCCAGAGATAATAGTAATAAAAGCCACATTCCATTCTCACACCCGAGGTGTAAATCAGCTACTCCCCGGATTCCAACCTCCCGCTTGTCACGCCATCAAGGCGCCAATAGCCCACCGCCCTCCCTTGCACTCATAGCCCACCGCCCTCCCTTCCATCCATCATGGCAGGGCTACCTGACATGCAGCCCCCTCGAAAATAGTCCTACCCCTTTGGTTTATGGGGGTACAACTTGTGAAATGCTTTGACAAGTCGGGGGCCAGAACATTTTCCGCCCGTACCCACTCCCTCTGCTCCGGCCCAAAGTCAATCCATTCGACCAGGTAGAACAAGCGATTGCGAGAGATCTTAGAGTCCAAAATTTGCGATACTTCATAGTGAGGTTCCCCCCCCACCAGCAGCGGAGGTGGGGTTGGCCGTTGCGGTCTCCACTTGTTCTCCGCAGGCGCCTGGCGTAGAAGCCGCACATGAAAGACAGGATGAATAGACTTTAGAGACTTAGGTAACGCAAGTTCTACAGTCACATTGTTAATCACCCTCACAATCTCAAAAGGTCCAATGAATTTCCAACCAAGTTTGCGACTTGGCTGGATGCGACGCAAATGTTGGGTGGATAAGTAAGCAAACTCTCCACATTTAGGAACCCAGGCAAGGCTGCGTTTCTTATCGGCCTGGATTTTATAAGCAGTCTTAGCGTCTTCCAGAGTCTTGGCCAACGAGCCCCACGCCTCCTGCAATTGTTTGCACCAGTCGCCAGCGTCTCCCGCCGGGAGGTCGGGAGAAGTCAAAAAAGGCAAAGGCGGGGCGTCGTAGCCATGGACAGCCTTAAACGGGGACATCCCTGTCGACGAGTGCTGAGTATTATTGTAGCAGAACTCAGCCAAAGGCAAAAGAGAATGCCAGTTGTCCTGCTGAAAGTTAGAAAAGCACCGCAGGTATTGTTCCAACGTTTGATTCACACGTTCGGTCTGCCCATCCGATTCAGGATGATAAGCACTGCTAACCCCCTCTCCACCCCAAGCAGTGACATAAGTTCGCTCCAGAACTTGGAAACGAACTGAACCCCCTGTCTGAGATCACTTTAGCGGGCAAAGTGTGGAGCCTCACCACGTGTTGCAAGAACGCAGAGGCTAATTTCTTAGCAGAGGGGATGGTGGCAAACGGAACGAAGTGCGCCTGTTTGGTAAACAGGTCTACAATCACCCATATGACAGTTTTTCCCCACTAGGGGGTAGGTCTGTAATAAAGTCCATAGAAATCACTTCCCACGGCCGCGCCGGTGTGGGGAGGGGTTGTAGGGCGCCTGGGGGTTTACCCGGCCTAGGTTTACTCATCAAGCACGTTTGACAGGCTGAGGTGAAGAGAGAAATATCTTTTCGTAGTCCTGGCCACCAGAATTGACGTTGCAGAAGCTGGAGAGATTTCACAAACCCCGTGTGGCCAGCTAGCTTTGAACCGTGTGCCCAGCCCATTACCTCCCCCCTAAGGGACCGTGGGACAAAGAGTTTGTTATTTTTTTCCCAGCAACCATGCGCATTGCGTGCAATGTCAGTTTCCCCCGCAACCTCCTCCCGATCTGCATCCGAGAGTTCTGTGGAGAATCTCACCGCCCAGTCCTGGGGGGGAGGGTTTGGTGGCGGGGACGAAAGTGTGGCCTGCCTCCGTGTGGTCACTGCTCCACCCAACTGGGAAGGAGTGAAAACTGAGTCACGAATCTCCTCCCTTTTGCTGTCGTGTTGAGGGAGGCGTGACAGTGCATCGGCCAGCGAGTTTGATGTCCCCGGGAAGTGGTGCAGTGTGAAATTAAATTTCGAGAAAAAGTCAGCCCAGCGGAGCTGTTTGGCGTTCAAAGAACGGGGGAGCGGAGCAGCTCGAGGTTTTTGTGATCCGTCCAGACCTCGAAGGGGACTCGCGCTCCCTCCAGCCAATGGCGCCAGGTAGCCAGCGCTAAGCGGATCGATCCCGCTTCCTTTTCCCAAATAGACCAATTCCGTTCAGTATCGTTAAATTTCCTAGAAACATAGGCAAGGGGGTGTAGCTTGCCATCCTCCCCTTCTTGGAGGATCGCCCCCCATAGCAACGTCCGAGGCGTCAACTTGGACAATGAATTTTTTAAGTTCATTTGGATGGGCCAACACAGGTTCCGATGTAAAAAGGGTTTTTAACTGTTCGAACGCCCGCTGGCACTCTGGAGACCATACTAGTTTAGCACCTGGCCGAGTGCATTCGGGTGGTTTCCCTTTGGTTTTAAGTAGGTCAGTCAAGGGAAGAGCCACCTGGGCAAAGTTCGACAGGAACGACCTATAAAAGTTCGCGAATCCGAGAAAACCCTGGAGTTGCCTCCGTGTTTTGGGGGCTCCCACCCCACCACGTCCTTAACTTTGTCAGGGTCCATTTCAATCCCCTTTTGGGAAATGCGGTAGCCCAGAAAGGGGATCTCCGTTTTGTGAAATTCACACTTGGACAACTTAGCAAAGAGTTTATGCTTGTGCAACGTTTGTAGTACCTCTCTCACCAGTTTCACGTGAGATTTTAGGTCGGGGGAGTATAAAAGAATGTCATCAAGGTAAACAAGGACCCCCTTGAACAAGAATTTGTGTAACACTTCGTTAATCAAGTTCATGAAGACCCCGGGGGCCCCTTGAAGTCCGAACGGCATGACCAAGTATTCAAACTGGCCGAGGGGTGTGTTGAAAGCCGTTTTGAACTCATCCCCTCCCGAATCCGGACCCTGAAGTAGGCATCCCGGAGGTCAAGTTTAGAGAAAATTTTCCCCCAGCCACTGCAGCTAACAAGTCTTTTATGAGGGGCATGGGGTAAGCGTTGGTGTTGGACACTGCATTCAATCCCCGATAGTCAGTGCAGAGCCGCAAACCCCCATCCTTCTTTTTCCGAAAGAGCACCGGGGCCGCAAATGGGGAGGATGCCGGCCGTATAAAACCCCTACTGAGGTTCTTGTCAATGAATTTTCTCAGTTCCACCTTCTCCGAGGGACTCATAGAATATAATTTCCCTTTGGGTAACTTTTGGTTGGGCAAGATTTCAATTGCACAATCAGAATTTCTGTGGGGGGTAGTTCATCGGCTTCCTCCTCCCCAAACACAGGGGCCAGGTCTCGATATTCGGGGGGATGCCTTCCAATTCTGCGTCTGCCACCCCCGCCGTCACCAGGAGTTGCCCCCCGGCTATAGGTCCCCACTCCTTCCTCCAGAAGTGGGACCGGCATTTCTCGGATATGAAGTTAACCTTCCCCTCCCCCCATAGTACGTGGGGATCGTGATCAAAGAACCACGGGCTGCCGAGGACCAGGGGAAAGCGGGCGGAAGGGGTAACCACAAAAGGTCTTTCTTCCCAGTGTTGCCCCAGTCCCACCCGCAAGGGTACAGTCTCGTATTTGCATGGTTCTTTCATTGTGGACCCGTCCATTTGAGTAAAAATCAAGGGGTCCTTCAGTTTAAGAACTTTCGCCCCTAGTCCCGTTAGTAGTGTGGGATTGATAAGGTCTCTCCCACACCCAGAGTCAATGAGAGCCCGTACTCTCACATGAGTTAATAGCCCTGGGTCCATTAAAGTCACTGTGAGAAAGAAAAGAGAGGGGGTTTGCTCACCGGGAGTTGCGCCTGGGAGTGTGGGACCTGCTGTTCAGCGCTGTTTACAGCAGGTCCGCCTCGTTTCCCTGCGGCACGGTCTCGCCATCGGATGAGTCGGATGGTTCGCTGAGCGGTTTAGCTTGTAGAGCTTTCGCCCCTTCGGTTTCGCCACCTGTTTTGGTGTGGATGTGTCAAACTTCTTCTTGGTTCCTTTTTGCGTGCCGGGCAGTGCAGACGTTGTTGGGCAGTTCGCGGCGAAATGGCCCCCTTCTCCGCATTTGAGGCACAGACCTTGCTTCATCCGGAGTTCCCTTGTCCCGTCCCTCGGCTTTGGGTTGGGGCCGGTGGGTTTCCCTCTCGCAGCCGGTGCAGCGCCCCGGGTTGCCATCGCTGCAGCATCATCCAGTTTGATGGTCTTCAGCCGGTTTTCCATCGTGATTGCGGCTTGGATCCATCCGGTGAGGGTGTTTGGATCTTGGTTCAGGGTGACCTCGCGGCGGACCTCCGGATTAAGCCCCCACTTGTAAAACTCTAGGAGGTTTCCTTCTCCTCTGAGCTTAGCGGCACATCTGCGGAATTCCGCGGTGTAGTCCCTCACCGACCTCGCGCCCTGCTTAAGGCTTCGGATCGTTGCTTTTGCGGCTTTAGTTGAGTGCACATCCTCGAATTGCTCTTTCATGGCCCACATGAAAGAATCGATCTCTCTCAGCTCGCGCCCATCGGCTTGGTGGAGCCCCACGTACCAGTCGGCCGCTGCTCCCTTCAGGTGGGCTGCTATGACATCGACCATCCGCTCTTCCCTCTGGAATAGGTGGCCCCAGGTTTCGATGAACTTCTCGGCTCGTACCAGGAAGAACGGGAATTTTTCGGGGTCTCCGTCAAAATCCGCATCTAGGAGCTCTGTAGGCTTAGGGGGCAGGAACCCCCAAGGACGAGGGGTGGTTGCCCCGGCGGGCCCCGCGGCCCTGGTCCCGCTGGCTGATCCGGCGGCCCGGCCGGCACGTTCCCTTGGCCCTGGTCCGGTGCTGGGCGCTGGTCTGGAGGGACCTGTGCCGGCGGCTCTTCCCGTCTCTGCCGTTCGCGCTCCTCCCGAATTCCTTCCGCAATCATCTGTGGGATGCGAGCGAGGGATTCGTCCAGGAAGCGCATCAGGCGGTCTTGGCTTGGTTCTCCACTCCATCTCCGCCTCACCACGACACTCTCTCGGGCCTCGGAGTCTCGGCCGGTGTCTTCCAGGGTTTCGGCGGTCATCAGCTTGCGTACCGACCTCTCGGGGTGGCTCATCCCCATGGATGCTCTCGGGGTCCCGAACCACGCCTCATGGGTTTCAGTCAGGGGTTTCACCCAGTCTCGTCTCCGTCCAACTCGGGTGGTTACCCCTCCATAGGCTGCCCCATATGGGTCGCCATAGGGCCCTCCAAAGTCGTGCTCCAGACCCCATTGTCCCGGCACGTAGGTGTCAGGGGTCTCTTTGGGCACATCTTTCCCGGGAGGCTTCTTGTCCTTTTCGTCTTCAATCGGGAGAGTGTCTTCTTCTCCATCACTCATTTTGGAGCGGTGGGTTTAGGACCAGTCCCGAAAGTAAATGATGATTCTGAACAAACTGTCAGAAGTCCTAACTTAGTCAGCAAAACACCAGACCTTGTGATGCAAGCAAGGGTAGCGTTTATTAAGCTGCAATAGATAGATCACTGAAACAGGTCTCTTGTTCAGAATGACTTGGTTACAGAAAGCAAGCGGTTATACAGGGAAGGGGTTGAATGGGGACCCCCCCTTCTCCAATTACATGAGTAACATGCACCTGGGAAATCGAAACTTATTAAACTAATGAATTTCCCATCGCCCCATTCCTACCCACAGCTGCTACATCTATGCTAGCGATAGAGAAGCAGGCAGCCTGACTTGCCAAGGTCAGAACGTCTAGGCTGCCAGAGATAATAGTAATAAAAGCCACATTCCATTCTCACACCCGAGGTGTAAATCAGCTACTCCCCGGATTCCAACCTCCCGCTTGTCACGCCATCAAGGCGCCAATAGCCCACCGCCCTCCCTTGCACTCATAGCCCACCGCCCTCCCTTCCATCCATCATGGCAGGGCTACCTGACATGATCCCCCCCACCACCCTGTATTTGTTTGCAGTAGCAGGGAGTTGGGGGATGTTTTAGATATCTGGCCACCCACTCCTACCTGTTGACACTTGGGGAGTTTGACTGGGAGGCAGTGGGGATATAGGCCTTGGAAGGCTGGCCCCCTGCAGGCCATTATAATATTTACATAATGATTTAGATAATAGAATGTGAGAGACAGAGGGTGGTGATGAGGTATTTGCCTCCCCCCCTTTATGGCCTACATAAGGTTGGACGCCTTTCCTTCCGGTGGCTATTTTAGAGGAATTAATTCAGTGGCCATTTTGGGTTGGTGCAGCAGTGGCCATTTTTGCAGGGACTCTAGTGGCCATTTTGGGTATTACAGAGGTTGGCAATTTGATTTAAACAGCAAACAGCCCTGCCCTGGATGATACATTCTGGCCTGATCTGGTCAGATCTTGGAGGCTGGGCAGGGTTGGCCCTGGTTAGTGGCTGGATGGGAGACCACAAAGGAAGCCTCGATACAGGCTGGGTTTAGTCTTTTTGCCCCTCCTCACCTGCATACAGTTAGAAGCCAATTTAGAGGGCAGCCATTCTAGAGTTGTTGTTCCAAGCGGCCGTTTGAGGTGGTTTAGAGGCTGTCAGTTTGTGGCACAGAAAGGCATCTCGCAACAGCCAAGGCTGAAAGTCCACAGGCAGTGAGTGAAGGGCAGGTATGAATCAAATCTCCTCTTTCCTTCCCTCCTTTCTCCATCCGCTGTTGCTGGCATGGTTTTAAGCCTGTATTTATAGGTGAACTGATCTCTGCAATAACTGCCTTGAGGGCGTTTTAGGAGGGGATGTGTCTCAGTGTGCCCATCTGCGTGGTAGGCAGATGGTCCCGGGTTCATCTTTGGTTAGTGGATTTGGCAGTAGGTGATGTGAGAGACCTCTGCCTATGGCTTGGGGAGCATTTGCCAGGCTGAGTAGCCAATATTCATTTTAGCACACTTGAAGCGGACAGTGCTATTGAAGGGGCTATTCCTTATAAGAATAAAAATTGATTCCCTACTTATTGCAGCAGGGCTTATTTATACTTGGGACTGGAGACAGGGATTTCTATCCAAATAACAATTTTACAGGGTTTTATTCAGGGAAAGGCAATGTACATTGCCAATCTTCAGATTACAATATTTGGCCATAAGGAAAAGGGGGATGCATGTTTTGTGTAGTGGTTAGGAGCAGTGGACTCTAATTTGGAGGCCAGGTTTGATTTCCCATTTTACACATAAGCCAGCTGGGTGGCTTTGGGTAAGTCATGGTTGTCTTGGAGCTGTCTCTTCAAAGCTGTTCTCCTGGGGCTGTTTCAGCCCACCTGCCTCAAAAGGCATCTGTTGTGGGGAGAGGAAAGGAGGGAGATTGTAAGCCGCTCTGAGTGATGAGCGGGGTATAAATCCAGTCTCTTCTTTTTCTTCTCTAGAATACTATAGAAGCGTTTACAGGTATCTAACTGTGATCTGCAAATGAGGTAAGGGAGTGCAGCCAATAAGAATAGCTACTTGAAACTGGGTAGCTGGTTGGAGCACAGGTGTAAACTGAATGGAAAATAGCTGAATTTCTAAGGGTTTCCTTCTGTGAAGGAATCGTCAGCAACATGTGAATTTGACAATGAAGGCACTCTGAGTTGGTGAATTGGCTTTGTCTTCGTTCTGTGTTAGGATTCGACAATATCCATTGCAATACATCATCGGTACCTTCTGTTTTGTTTCAGCAGGGATACAGTGTGACTTCCAACCTGACACTGTGATCTGGGGAATTTGAAAGCTGGCACATTGTTATATGTCTTGGTTGGTCCTAATGAGCATTTTAAACAGGTTTAATAGCGCAATTCTTTAAAGGGAGGTCCAGTGAGTTGCACGGCCTGAAAGAGGTGCATTGTTGTGACAGGCTGTTGAGGGTGCCGGCTAGGATGTGGCGGTGCTGCCACAGCAACAAGAAATGGGGCAGGGCTTACAGGGAGGTTCCAGTGGGGGCGAGGGTTAAGCAAGAGCCATCAGAGGACCAGCAGGGCTTCAGGGGCAGGGGGCCCAGATGGCTGTTTTGCCCACTCACTTGGCCAGGATAGAACCTGCTTGCACACAATGGCAGCCCAGCCTTACTCATGTATGTATGGAATAGGATCCACTGAGGACATGTTTCCATTACAGTGAATGAACATACAGCCTGCATGTATGAGCACCTGTTTGTAAAATGGAGCCAGTGCACATTTACTGGGTGCTTGCCCTTGGTCTTTAGGATAGGAACATAGTTTCTATAAGAAATTATAGGTACCATACACTCTTCAGGATAGAGTATTTTTTGTTTTGTTTTTCAAAATAAATAAATGGTTTTTAAAGTAACAACACATTGTAGATCGGCTGTATCATATTTTAAAAGCGAAACTAACTTTTTGTTAGGATGTGTCTCAATGGTTAGTAGAGCTGGGAAGATTAAATACCTAGAAGTATTTCGGAATGCCTTATGGGGGCAGTGACTTGGTTGCTAAAACATTGAATGCCTGTGAAAAGTTCTTTAAGGAACTCCAAGGCTCTGAGAGAATGTTTTCACAATTTGACAATCCAGTGAAACTTGAATTGAATCAGAGACACTCTCTTCTGGTATGGACATTGGACAATGATAATTCTAGGCCTTAATTTTCTATCTTTCAAGGTGCAGGATTGCCAAAAATCCAAAGAAATAAGTCTTGTATGCTTAATAGAGACTTAATGCATGGAAGTGCACAGCTGTAGTTTTTCATGGCATGGAGATAAATAACGTCACTGGATAATTAACATGCCTTTAGAGGGAGTGGGCTTCCTTGGCTATCCAGGTATATCAGTAAGTTATTTCATTTGCTCAGTGCAGACATGAGCCCTATGAACATTGGGTAGTGCCTTGCAAATTGCAATGACTGGGCAAATGCAAACAATGCTGTGTAAATGTAGTGGAATTATTAAAGCATTCTATGAAGGTATTGGGGAAAGGGAGCTCTAGAGGAACAGAGACAACCCATTTATCTGGCAGTGAAAATAGGGTCAATCTTTGCAACCTGGGGTGTTGATGCAATTTAAGTTATTATGATGGTTACTGCTTTAGGTGTGCAAAGGGAACTCCGCTGATCAGGCACCTCTTTGCGGTGGTTAGTGCAAAGTTTGGGGCAAGTTGGGCCTTTCCCGGGATGAAGTTTGGAACTCACTCTTCTCGCTTCAGTGCTGCTTCCACTGGAGCTGCCCTGGGCTATGTGTTCCCTTGCCATGTGGTAGTGTCAGTGGGACCTTGTTCGGGGCAGGACCTTTGTCCAGTCACTGCACTCCTTTTTGGGGGGCGTTGCTGTGGATCAGTGAGATTTGGGGCTTTTGCCTAGCGTTCAAGAATGAAATTGCAAAGTTTTATGTTATTAATGTGGCTTGTCCTTCAGGTGCTGCTGGCTGTGGAGCAAGATGAAGAATCAATGTCTGCGGCCACAGCATGGTCTTTTGGGCCACCCACTGGGCCAAGAGGACTCCCTGGCCGGGAAGGTCCTTGTGTTACAAGCTGAAGCAGACCCTGCAAAGATAAGAGCAAGATGGCCAGCGTGCGGATAGTCTGGCCAGCTATTCTTCTCTGCCATGAAGGACAAGGCTCTTGCGTTAAAGCGGAGACTGGCCTTGGATGATAAGAGCAAGGTGGTCTGGAGTGCAGATACACTGGTGGCTTTTCTGCCTCACCATGATGGGCAAGGCCCTGGTGTTACAAGCAGACGGGTTGCCTGGGGTGCAGCCTCACCATGATGGGCATAGGTGGCCCGGAGTGCAGATGGTCTGGTGGCTATGCTGCATCATCATGAAGGGCAAGGCCCTGACTTACAAGCAGAGGGTGACCTTGCGATGATAAGAGTAAGGTGGCCCAGAGTGCGGATAGTCTGGTGGTTATTCTGCCCTGCCAGGTTGGCGCAATTCTGGGGACCCAGCTAGACATTAAGACAGCCAGTTGCCTGGGGTGCAGCTGGTCTTGTCTGCAATTTGTCTGTGCCAGGTGTGAGGTAGCCTAGGGGTTCCTAGGTCCTTGGGCTGGGCGAGGTGAAATGCCAATCAGCAGCTTAGAAATGCCATGATATACAGGTCTAGTTAACGGACCTGTATGGGAGGACAGGGTGCACCACTCTAACAAGGGCAACGCTATATTTCTGGCTGATTTGAGGTGAGGGGTGCTGTTGGCGCTGGATTGCTTAGTTGGGGTGAGGGCCTAAGCAGAGGCTTGGCCTTTGCTATGGTGGGGTAGCGTGATCAGGAAGTTGAAAACGGTGAGCACCTGGGCATCATTATAAAGGAATTAAAGGGTCCTCCAAGAATGGCTTTGAGGCCTTTGTGGCTCAAGGCTGGGAAGGGGTGATCTTCCTTAGAACAATCTGGCCCAGCCTATCTCAGCAGGCCTTGCAGCTTCTGGGGCGGTGGGCCAGGGGGGTCCTCCTAAATATGTCAAGCCGCTGGTTGAGAGCTACATTGGGTGGCTTGAGATGGGGGAAGGTGCATCACCCAGAAGGAGATGAAGATGGTCATGAGTTTGACACAAGACATATTCTTCAGTACATTTTTAGCAACACCTCGCCAGTTGTTTGATTATAAATAATTAATAAAGTGGCCCTTGTTAAATCCATATTGGTGTCCATCTCTTCATTCCAACTGTGGTGGCAAATGGGCCATGGGCCGTCTCTTCATTCTGACTGTGGTTGCAATGGGCCATGGATGGAGTTTCCCATGTCTGATCGCTCCACTGTGCTCACATGGGGTCAGGATGATCTGATCAGGCCATCCTGACTCTGTGCCATTGTTTTTCCCCCCTTCTCAGTATGCGCATCATTGCAAACTCCATAGGGAGCCCTCAGTGCAGAGATGTGATTCATTGATTCCTCATTTAAGCGCATCGGAAACAGCAAAAAAAAAAAATCTGACTCACCTGCGGTTGTGTCTGAATATGCAGTGGCGAGCTGTGCCCGCAGCTTCCAAGGACTGTGTGATTGTGCAACTGTGGGTCAAATTCCTCTGGAGGAAATAGCCTCACTTCCTCTGCCGCTTTATCGCGCGCATGTGACTGCCCCCTGTTTCAAGAAGGCCAACAGGAAATGAGTCACTCTGGCTGATTCCACACTAACAGTTTACTTTCCTTTCCCTCCGGGTCTAATTGGCTGGATTCTATGCCGGCATTTCTGCATTACATAATCTGACCCGGGTTTGTCCCAGATTTTCATTTCCACATGTCGCCTTGCCCCAGATCTAATGGTCCCTCCCCTTCTGTTTCCCCTCCTTTCTTTTTTTGAATGGAGGCAGGGTTGTGGTGTAATACACCTGCCCAGAGGCGTAATCCATGCATCTGTGGGTGGGTGTGTTATGTCATATTCACCCACAAAAACCCAAATTTGTGCATGCACTCGAGGGAAGCCATCCTTTTGCCAAAGGGAGCTCAGAAGATTGGGGCTGGCTTGATGCTCTAGTTCTGTTCCAGAGAGGGACAGCCAGCCAGCCCCAAATCAGCTGAAATGGGAGGTCCGCTGCAGTACCAGCCCTTTCCAAGCCAGCCACACTGCATTTCCCCAGATCAGGTGCGAGCTCAAGGCCTCAGGGGAGGGGGACCCAGAGACTCTGATGAGGGAACACACGTGCCCCCCGGCCCCCCACCCCCTGGAGCAGGCACCCTTCTTCTTGCATCCACTCCCTTCCCAGGGCAGGGCATAAACCACACTCCTCTGTATCCAGGCCCAGCTGCATTCGACCCCTTTCGTTTCATTTCAAACTCTGATCATTTCCCTGCACCCGAGGAATCCTCTTCTCACCTTGCAAGAGTGACCGGGATTTTTGTAGGCGATGGAATAAAACGAGGTACACAACATGATCGCAACACACGCACACACACACACAAATAACTCCTTAGTAAAAGAAAACACTTAACTTCATTTATTTGTATATTTCCAAACAGGTGTGTGTGTGCGTGTGTATAAAATGCCCGAAAGAAATACAAAGACAAAGGCAGAGGCACGGGGGGGGGGAGGAAGAAGAGAGGGGCGTTAAAGGGGTGGAGCGAGGAGGAGCAAGAACAGCCATGATTCACAAGTTCCCCATTAGAGTGCTCCGACTTCACCCCTGGAACAAAAAACCCCAAAACTGAAATGTGCGGTGAGGGAAAATCCAGGGGGGAAACCCCAAGATTCAAGCCAAACACAAACCCCTTGGCAACAAATTCGGAAACAATCCTTAGCCACAATTATTATCGGGGGGTGAAACTGGGGCAACAATTTGTGCAGAATCAGCCTCTATCCACAAAAGAAAGGAGTAAACTCTGTGATTGACTACTTCTTAAACCTGGGGGAAACAAAATTTCAGAAAAGTGGGTGTTAAAAGTACCTGTTTCTGTCCTTTGAAAATGATAGAGATTTTTTTGTTACTTTTCTTGGTTAAAAACCCTTATTTTTCTTTTTATTTTGGTTGAAGCCATTCATAAGCACCATCCAGCCACATTCAAAGCCAGCAGAAAATATTAGGTTTGATTTTGGAACTAGGATAATTAATGTAAAACCAACAGACACTATCTATGTTCAGGTCCCCCTGACATGTTGACATTACTGCTGACAAAAATCAGATGTGATGTCATCATGACATTGGGGGGACACTCTAGGATTTGCCAGAAATCTCTGTGACTACAAATGCAAGAACTTTTAAACAAGTAGCACAAGAGTCTTGTTACAGTTACAGCTTTTGGACCTTTTATAGAGTCTTGGAACTGCCACTGCTGCTGTTTTGCAAATGCCAAGCCACAAAGGCAGGGTTAGTAAGAGGTAGACTGCAGTCTACTGGTGATCCACTGACCAATTTGCAGTGGACTATATGGTGTATATATAGCTAGCCCAGGCTAGCCCCATCTTGTCAGATTTCAGAAGCTAAGCAGGATCGGCCCTGATCAGTAAATGGAAGGGAGACCACCAAGAAATATCAGGGTCACAACATGTAGGCAGGCAGTGGCAAACCACCTTTGAACGTCTTTTGCCTTGAAAACCCTATGGAGTCATCATAAGTCAGCTGTGACTTGATGGCAATAAATAAATACAAGAAAGGGGACCCGCGATACTTGCGGGGGGGAGAAGCTCCATGGGAGGAGAAGGAAGCAGCTACAGGTGAGCCTTCTCTCCTGCCCCCGTCCCAGGCACCCACAGTGAGGCCTGTGCCCATCCAAGCCTTCTCCCTCCTCCCTCCCCAGCACCAGTGGTGAGGCCTGAACTCGGCCCGCCAAGCTTTCTCCCTCCCCCCCCGAGCAGTGGCGGTGGCGAGGCCTGGCCGGCCTGCCAAACTTTCTCCCTCCCTCCCCCCAGCAGTGGTGGTGAGTCCTGGCTGGCCCACCAACCTTTCTCCCTCCCCCTCCCTTCCCCTCAGCAGCAGCGGCGGCAGTGAGGCCTGAGCTCAGCCCACCAAACTTCCTCCCTCCCCCTGGGCGGTGGCAAAGGCTGAGCAGCTTACAGCCACTGGCTAGCCAAGCCTTCTCCCTCCCCCACTCCCTCCCCTGCCCTGGTGGCGGTGGCAAAGCCATTCTCCGAGCGTTCCCTGCATTTGTGCAGGGAACACTTTTACTTTTGGGGAAATTTAACTATCCCCCCTATATTTTTTTTACAGTTTTTAGTTTTTTCTGCACATCTGGGGATTGCCCCAAATGTGCAGGAAAATCTCTCTGCCCCCCTAAGTGCCCCCAATGTGAGGATTTAGATATCCTCACGGAGGGGGCATGTTGGGAATTAGATATATAGATAGCATCAGCTGGTGGCTGGCATTCTTGCATGTTAATGTAAGACTAGTGGATCTTGGTCTGTCCTAGCAAAGCACATATAGTTTTAATCAAGAATGAAATGAATAGTCAAGTTCACTTAACACCAATTAGCTAAGCCTTAACTATTAAAAGAGCGCCTCCCTCTCTCTCTCTCTCTCTCTCTCTCTCTCTCTCTCTCTCCCCCCCCCCTGTGTTTGTGTGTACACTTGCTCTTCTAAACTTCACTTCCATGTACCACATGGATTCTTGTAAAATCTTGTAATTTTGGATGCCACAAGCATCAGTGAACTGACAGGAAAGCTATTGTATATTTTTTGTCTTTCTGAAAACATTTTTATGACTTCCCGTGATCAAACAGGTCTTGGTCATGCCCCATTTAAATCTTGGTTTGTTCTTTACATTTTAAACAAAAACCAAAGTGATTTGGTTCTGGTGAATGTCTTTGCTCAGAGGTCAGGTAGCTATGCCAAAGCCATACTATTGCAATTTTAGTAGAATGGAGGCCAAGAGTTATTGTGGGATGTAGTTTAGAAAGAGTTGGAATGTTCACCAGTTGTACTTAGAATCTGTGAATCACTGATACAGAAGATTCCTTTAGAAGATGAAAAGTCCTCTTTGCTACACCCACAATCATGTGCATATGCTCTTCTCAGTCCTCTCTGATTGCCAAGTTCAATTAATTATTGTGTTTAAATTTCATTTAGAGAAATGCAAATAAAACCTCGGTACAAATGAGTCTGACTTTGACTCAGCACCTTTATCCATTTAACTGGAGAGACCTGTTTTATGACTTGGCTGACAGTGGCTGGCAAACCCTATCCACCCACCTTCTCTCCCTACAACTTTAAATTGTTGCCATCATTAGACAAGTCTGCACAGGAAAGTTGGTGCTTCTGATGCTGCCAGCATGTGACCATCTTCCAGCCATTTGCTCTTTTCTGTTGGCACATTTTTGCTGTGCAGTGCCAAGAGAGTGGCATTTGCACAGATCTATATTAAATTCTCAATATTATATGTTATTATAAGTTTTTCTTTCTATGAATATATTAAAAAAGAAGCTTCTGTACTAGTCAGAACTAGGAAATCAATTGAGATTTATGTCTATGCCCTCTAGTCAATACTGATTCATATAAACTGTGGGGATGCTAAGTAGGCGTGATAGTTTCTAGGTTTGAAGTGGGTGGCAGGACCAACAGTATGGGTAGTTGATACCCCTTTGAGCTATGTTCACATGGTGGCCATTAATTTTCCCCTAAGAAAATATTTTTATGTAACTGACTGTGGAAACATGGCACAACATGCCATAATTCTTCCAGGCTAGACCTTTTCTCCAGCTGAGCTGTTTATTGAGACTTTACCCTGACAAAAAGAGACACGGTCTGAGACACCAGCTATCCTCTTCTCATTAGAACACATTGAAGGTAAATTCCCAAACAACACAGAAAGTTGAAATAAACCTGGCTCAAGTATGAATATGGCCTATTGCTACCATGCTGATCACACAAATAATGCTTTTCTCCCCAAAAACTCTGAAAGGCCTGGCTCAAGTTACTTTTATTGACATTCACATTTATGTTCAATTTTTCTTCCATCATGGAACGCCAATGCCTTAGATAAGGTTCCTATCCAGGCTCTGACTAGGCGCAAACCTGTGTTTCAGCAAGACAGATGTATCACACATGGCCCAGGTCTTACCAGTTTTCCAAATTAATAATACTTTCATTCCATATGGGTTAATTTTTCTTCTGCCTTGCTCTACAGGGAACTTTGGCACAAGGCCACCATTTAGGAAGGGTGGTTCCTTCCCTCCACATTTCAAACCACCTGTGATTATTCCTCAGTTGCAGCCATTTATCAACATCACAGTTTCTACACATGAACAATTAAAAAGGCCCAGAAACTTGCCAAAGGTACAATTCCCTGTATTTAAAAAAGGTGATCTGCTCAATCCTATGTTAAAAAAGAAGAAAAAATCACAATATTCAGAACTCAATGGGTGGAACGTTTTGCTGTTCCAGGATATTCTGTTGCTGTTCTAAAAGTCACTGTTCTCCTACAAAAGAACTTCAGAGAGGGAATCCAATATGAAATTGCTCAATTAGAATTCGTTAACAAGTTCAAGATTATTTACCCCTTCTTCCCTCATTCTTAAAAAGGACCTGGAATTCCTCTTTATAGCTGCTGCTAATAATATCTTACATATGCCATCCCTTACGGATGGTAATTAGTTTAGCCATATCTCTGTAATTCCCACCCAATCTGCTTAGTTTGTTTCATGCTGCACTAGATTTTATGTTAAGTCTGCTTTGCATATCTAACAACAGTTTAGGGTGACCTTTACCCACTTGGATCTCGTTTTAAACCAGTGTCTCTTTGGAACATCTCCCCCGCCCAGCCTTTCTGTTGCAAATATAAATGCATTGGCTTAATGAACATGAACTTTATACATCTGATCAAGTGACCTCCCTAGGGTTGCCAGACTCCAGTAATTACAACCCATCTCCAGACTACAGAGATCAGTTCACCTGGAGAATATGGCTGCTTTGGAGGGTGGACATACATATACCTTGCTTAAGTCCCTCTACTTCCCAAACCTCACCCTCCCCACACTCCACCCCCAAATCTCCAGAAATTCCGCATCCCAGAGTTTGCAGCCCTATCTCTGAGTCACATAATAAATTCTGATGGTCTCTAAGGCGCCATTGGATTTCTGTTCTGTTTTGCTGCTGCAGACCAACAGGGCTATCAATCTCAAAAGTTTGATTATGTTGATACAGTAATCCTAACATTCTTAAAATACCTTTGAGGGGGTATTTTATTCTAGAACAAACCTCTGAACTTGCTTGGTCTTTAAGGGGATAATGAGCTCCAGGCTGCTGAGAAATTTGACCTTAATTTTATGCTGATTCGACTGGGAGCACAAAAAAACTGGGTAACTAGGAGACCTATATTGATCCTGAAACCAGAGAACAAAGAGTGACAGACTACACATAAGACTATATCTACTACTAAGCTAAACAGAGAACATAAGCTTAACAGAGGAAGAGGCAGAAGTACAGCAACACGCAACAGAGAACTGACAGCTGAGTCATTGGCCAGAGAACCTCTGGTAAGACCTGTAGCTTTCAAGGACAGAATGAAAGACCTGCAGCTTTGTGGATTGTTTCTTTGTTGTGGGGTTCTGCAGCTGACCAGCCTCAGTCAGTCCTTAAGTTCTAATGTCAGTAAGCAGGCTTTACAACTGCCATACTTAAGATGGCCCCTCACTGTGGGTTCATAATTCTGTCTTTAAGAAATATTGGAATGTACTATCATTTCTCCTTATAAATATTTATCTTTTGGTTTCACAAGATTCCATGCGCTCCCATTGGCTGTAAAATGCCCTCCCTCAGCCATTGGCCCATCAGCTGCCACTCAAGAGTACTCGTGTGCCATTGGTCGGGTGCTGGGTCTGCTCCTCTTCCCCACCTACTCCCCCTGGCAGACAGCTCTCTCTCCTGAGGAAGACAGTTCTCTTGACTCCTGTGAGGGACTGTCCCCTCAGTGGCTGCTGGTAGGCAGCCAAGCTTGGTTCTGTGAGTAAAAAAACAAAGGACTTTCAGCATAACCCCCTCCCCAAGGGCCACTTTCCTATCAGAATAAATGGAAAAAGGCTCTTTCTCCTGCTTAGCTTCAGCATGGCTGGCTAGCTAATGAGGTGGGCCAGCAACCATCAAACCATTTTCTTCGACTCCCCGCTGTGCAGCTGACTTTCCCCTAGAGTTGCCAATCTCCAGGTGGGACCTGGAGATCTCCCACCGTTACAATTGACCTCCAGATGACAGAGATCAGTTCCCTGGGAGAAAATGGTTGCTTTGGAGGGTAGACTCTATGGCATTATACCCTGCTGAGTCCTTCCACACATACCCAAATGCTGCCCTCCACAGGATCCACCCCCCCAAATCTCCAGGTATTTCCCTAATCAGAGTTGACACCTGTACTTTCTCCTCTGTCAGTAAAAGGCCCTATCCACATCTATGTTGGCCTTTGGGAGAAAACTCATTGGGCCCAGTCCTGACCGGGTTGCCAACTCCAGGTGGGCAATTCCTGGTGATTTGAGGGATGGAGCCTGGAGATGGTGAGGTTTGAGGAGGGGTGGCACCTCAGACAGGTACGATGCCATAGACTCCACCCTCCAATCCAGCCATTCCCTGATGGGGAACCATTGTTGCCAATCTCCAGGTGGGGGTTGGAGATCACTCAAAATTACAACTACTTTCTAGGAGGGATGGGGGAGGAGATGGAAAACTAAAGGTAGGTTGATGGTTGTCTGGGAGGGAGATAGGGTTGTCAACTCCAGGTTGGGAAATTCCTGGAGATCTGAGGGGTCGAACCTGGAGATGATGAGTGTTGAGGAGGGGTGGGACCTCAGACAGGTACAATGCCATAGACTCCACCCTCCAAACCAGCCACTCCCTCCTGGGGAACCACTGTTACCAATCTTGAGGGTGGGCTGGAGATCACTCAAAATTACTACTGCTCTTCAGGTAGCAAAGATCAGTTCCTCTGGAGAAAATGGTGGACTTTGTCATTATACCCTGCTGAGATTGCCACAGCAAATTGTCACTGAGTGCCCAAAGCCGGGGCACTCTCCCAGAGCCTCTTTCTAAAGCCCGTTGTATTTATTTCCACAACGGGCCTTATTCCTAGTATCCCTAATATTGCTGGTTCATTTGAAACCTACTCACGGCTTTTCACTGCACCCAGGAATGTTAGCAATAAGATGTCAGTGAAGAGGCACCATCTTATTCACAGTTAAACACACACTGTATATTCCTATGTATTAAATCATATCCATCAAACATATGAAACAAGACAAATCCAACTGTTTATTTAGTCCTTGACCATTATATGCCTGTAATTTGTGCATCCACATTGCTTCCTTTTGAAGCAACAGTTTTTGTACATACATACTCTGACAAAGAACAGAGATGAGAAAGAAATTACCTAGGAATCTAGTCAGTCAAAACTAGATATTATATGCAAGCAGCAAGCTTCTGTTTGGTGGTATGTCTTCAGTTTTCTAGATTATTACAAGATTTATACTAATGGAGACTTGAAGTTAAACTTTACATGTAAGCTACAAACTCCTGTTGGGTGCCACATCCTGGTTTTCTGCAGCCATTACCGTTACCAATGAAGCTGCAGTTCTTTGAATCTAGAGACTTGTAGCTGATATTATTCTTATCAATGGAGCTGCGATTCTTGGAATCTAGAGACTTTATGATTTTCTCTTCCCTATGGTGGTGGAATTGGAGCATTTCATTGGAGTTTGTATATATATATATTAGTTAATGAATAATCAATGCAAGGTTTTGTATAATTACCTTATTTATTAAATGCATTATTAGATAGGTAATCAACTTAAAGGTTTCTAAACATAGCATTCTTACTAATATACATTTATTAAATACTGATTATAGCATTTATATATCAAATTGATTTATACACAGTAGTTTTATTTTTTTGTTTTACATTACACACTGTGTTCCCTAGTTTTTTCTTTACTATGGTTGAGGACAGCAACAATTTATCAACAAGCCTGGCCTCCCCGTCACCTCCCTTCTAGAGAGGGATATGGAATATTGGACTTCCGGGATACAGCACGGCAGGACAGATGCATCCTAATCTTGCTCCTTGGACCGCTGGCTTCTTTGATCCTTAGAAGGGGTCTACGGATCTTCCAAGACCCCGCTGCTCTCTCAGGAAGAGGGGGCAGAGCAAGAGGCTTGATCCAGGCCCCTGTACCACGGCTGCAGATGGGTGAGAGCCCTGGATCGCCTCCAATGCCAGGATCAAGAAGAACGCCATGGCTATGGGGGGGGGGTTAGAAACCCTGCCACAACAAGCACCAACTTCAGCACCATCTGATTAGTTAATTCTGTATATATATGCATCTTATTTATTAGAATTGTATTTATGAGCTATTGTTAACCACCCTGAACCCTTGGGGAAAGGTGGTATATAAATTGAATAAATAAATAAACTTTCTCCCCCTAGAGAAATTGTCTTTGACATAGTGCAACTTGGTCCATTCTATTCTGTGCTTATAAAATTAATCCTGTCTCATGCTTAGAAACTTCCTTTTCCTTTCATAAGGTTCTATCACACTTCACAATGAGCAAAGCACTTTGCAGGTCTTATTCTTACAACAACTCTGTGAGGAAGGCTACATTGAAAGGTAAGCACTTCTCCAAGGTCACCCTGTAACTATTGTTGTTGGATAGGGGTTTGAATGCCACATTGAAACCCAATGTGTTACAGACACTGTCCAGCAATGACCCAGAAAGGAGTCCATTCAGATCCTATCTAGCTCTGTTGTTGCTGTTGTTGTTAAGAACATAAGAGAAGCCAATGTTGGATCAGGCCAACGGCCCATCCAGTCCAACACTCTGTGTCACACAGTGGCCAAAAATACCAGATGCCATCAGGAGGTCCACCAGTGAGGCCAGGACACTAGAAGTCCTCCCACTGTTGACCCCCCCCCCAAGCACCAAGAATACAGAGGATCACTTGCCCCAGAGTCCCTATCTATACCTTGTGGCTAATAACCACTAATGGTCCTCTATTCCATATGCTTATCTAATTCCCACTTGAAGCCGTCCATGCTTGTAGCTGCCACCACCTCCTGTGGCAGTGAATTCCATGTGTTAATCACTCTTTGGGTGAAGAAGTACTTCCTTTTATCCATTCTAACCCGACCGCTCAGCAACTTTATTGAGTGCCCACGAGTTCTTGTATTGTGAGAAAGGGAGAAAAGTACCTCTTTCTCTACCTGCTCTATCCCACGCATAATCTTATAAACCTCCATCATGTTACCCATGTTACATGCTGGGCGCCCTCATCGGAGGAGCTGCTGGCGGCAAGCCGACCATCATCATTGGGCCCAGCGACGTCCCCATGCACCCTTGCTCTTCCAACTTGTCGATTCGCCTCCAAGTCTTGACGACCGCGGCAGCTATTTTAGCCAGGAGAAGGACAACAATAAGATCCGCCCCCCTCCGATGCTGGACACAGGAGGGGTCTTGCCTAGAAGCGGGGCACACCATCTGGTCCTAAAGAACATACACCGCTGGCACTAGAGTGAATGGGATGGATGTTGAGTGAATGAAGGGTTGCCTGTTGGGATGCGAATGCTAGGTGATTGGGGTTGTTTGTGGTTACTGGAGGGAGAGAGTGTCGTGATGACTTAGTTTTTTGTAACCATTAGGATTGTGTTTGTATTTGTGACCCATAAATTGTGTAAAGACAGGGAACTGGCTCATTGTGTTGTGCCGGATTGGTGATTTGTGTTGGCTGCACATCTGGTGGTGTGACTGGTGGCCTGATAATTGAAAAGGCGGCCAGGTAGATCCCACCATGATAGAGCAGCATATCCCAGTGCTCTGGAGGAGGGGAAAGTTTAGCGGTGGGCCTGGGCTTGTTTATAAAGGAAGGCCGGAGAGACGCAAGGAGGCTCGGCGCCCTTCCAGCCTTCGGCCCATCCCAAGGGTGGCTGGCAGTGAGGCCAGGATTGACTCCCCTCCGTCACTGGTGTTGTGTAACGCCAGGTCCATCAATAATAAAATCTCGACTCTTCAGGACTTTGTCCTGGATCAACAAGTGGACCTGGCGTGTATGACCGAGACCTGGGTGAGGGAGGGGGAGACGTTGGCTCTTACCCAGTTAGCCCCGCTGAGTTACTTGGTCCTTCACCAGTCACGGACTAAGGGGCGGGGGGGAGGAGTGGCTATCTTCATTCGGGAGGCTTACTCCTTCAGGGCGCTCCCATCCATGGAGATCGCGGGTACAGAATGTGTCAGCATGATGCTGGAGGCTGTGGAGAGTTTGGTGATCTGGCTGGTGTACCGGCCGCCTAATGCACCAGCCAGTAGCTTGCCATCCCTGCTGGAGGCCGTATCAGACTGGGCATTGGATTACCCTAGACTGATTGTCCTGTGTGATTTCAATGTCCATGCTGAGGACGCGGCCTCCAGCCGGGCTATGGACCTGGTGTCGTCCATGGCGGCACTGGGACTCTCACAGTATGTATTGCCCCCCACGCATCGGGCTGGGCACATGCTCGATCTGATTTTCGCGGTGGGGGTGGAGGTGGACCGGATCACTGCTGAGGCAGTACCATGGTTGGACCACCTGGCCCTGAGGGCCCGTCTGAATGTCCCACCCCGACCCTTTGTGAGTGGCGAGCAGATTTATGCTCGTTCGTGGGCTCAGATGGACCCTGTGCGGCTCCAGAGGGCCTTGCAGGATCCAAGACCCCCTGGCGGCTCATTGGATGAGCTAGTGGAGGACTGGCATGTCCGGCTCTCCGCAGCCATCGACAAGATCGCTCCCAGGCACCCTCCAGGCTCGATTGAGGCGAGCTTCCTGGTATACCCGGGAGCTGCAGCTGATGAAACGGGAGAGACGGTGGCGCCGTGCCCGCGACGAAGCATCAAGAGCATCTTATAGGATGTTTATGAGAGCCTATGAGATGGCAGTCAAAGCGGCTAAGAAGGATTTCTTTGTGGCTGAAATTGCATCTGCTAGCTCACGCCCAGCCCAATTATTTAGTACAATTCGGACTTTGATGGACCTGCCTCAGGGCAGGCGAAATGTTAGGGAATTGGACATCAGCTGTGAGGCTTTTGCGAGCTATTTTGCAGATAAAGTCTTGGCGCTCCGACGCGACCTCCCCACCACGATTGAGACAGTTAGCGAACTCGAGGCCCCTTGCGTATCTTCGGGTCCGGGTTTAGAATGTTTCAGCCCGCTCAGCTTGGACAAAGTTGACAGATTGCTAGTTACTGTGCGCCCAACCACATGCGACCTTGATCCGTGCCCCTCCTGGCTCATTAAGGCGGGCCATGAGGGGTTTCGAGGTGCTCTGCGGGAGATTATCAATAAGTCCCTTGGTGAGGGCCGATTCCCCGGAGCACTCAAGGAGGCGATGGTCCGCCCCCTCCTAAAAAAACCATCTCTGAATCCGGCCGAATTGGCCAACTATCGGCCGGTGTCCAATTTGCCCTATTTGGGCAAATTGATAGAGAGGGCGGTGGTGTTACAGTTACAGGGCTTTCTGGAGGATGCTTCAGTCCTGGATCCCTTCCAGTCCGGCTTTCGCCCGGGCCACAGGACAGAGACGGTGCTGGTCGCCCTGACTGATGAGCTCCATAGGCATTTGGATCGAGGCGGTGTGGCGGCATTGCTGTTGTTAGATCTGTCGGCTGCATTTGATACGGTCGACCATCAGCTGCTGACCCACCGCCTCGCCGACGTGGGGATCCAGGAGCGTGCCCTTCAATGGTTCGCCTCCTTTCTCCAAGGTCAGGGACAGAGGGTGGCGATTGGGGACCGGTGCTCCTGGAGGCATCCCCTTGAGTGTTGGGTGCCTCAGGGGGCAGTGCTGTCCCCGATGTTGTTTAATATCTACATGCGCCCCCTCACCCAGATTGCCCGGAGTTGTGGGCTTGGGTGTCATCAATATGCGGATGACACCCAGCTCTATCTGATGCTGGGCGGCCAGTCAGACTTGGGTCCTGATGACCTTCATAGGGCATTACAGGCCGTGGCTGGTTGGCTCAGGCTGAGCCGGCTGAAGCTAAACCTGGCGAAGACAGGTCCTGGGCCTGAGTCGGACCGGTCTGGGGTTGGGGTTCCCACTCCCGTCCTTCGACGGGGCACTGATCGTGCCATCGTTGGGGGTTAGGAGTTTGGGGGTGCTCCTGGATGCCTCCTTAATGATGGAGGCCCAGGTGGCAGCCACTGTCAAGTCAGCATTCTACCATCTGCGGCTGGCACGGCAGTTGGTTCCCTACCTCAACCGCGATGACCTGGCCATGGTGATCCACGTGATGGTCACCTCGAGGCTAGACTACTGCAACGCTCTCTACATGGGGCTGCCTCTGTCACAGATCCGGAGGCTGCAGCTGGTGCAGAATGCGGTGGCCAGGCTGTTGATGGGTCTCACTAGATGGGACCACATCCAGCCAGCGCTGAAGGCGCTGCACTGGCTGCCAATAGCGTACCAGATCCGCTTCAAAGTGCTGATTCTTACCTTTAAAGCCCTATATGGCCAGGGTCCAGCCTACCTGAGGGACCGCCTTTCCCCATATGTTCCCTCAAGAGCACTACGGTCAGGGGGGCACCATCTGCTGGTTATTCCAGCCCCCAAGGTTGTTAAATATGCTGCGACCAGGGCCAGGGCCTTTTCGGTGGCGACCCCTTATGCAGTTCCGCAGGGCCTGTAAAACGGAGCTCTTCCACCAGGCTTTTGAGTAGGGGCTGCCACCGCTATGACATCGCTTTGATACCACCAGCATATAGCCACTAGAGGCATTCTGGCCCTGGCATGGGGCTCTCAGTTGTATACGGGCACCATTGGAGTAACGCCAACTGGGTGTTTTAGTGTGATTGCGTGGTGCTTACCCTGTAATGGCTCTTTCCTGTGTTATGGTTGTTTACCGTTAGCTGACATGGAGTTTTATGGTTGTTTTATGTTTTATCAGGTTGTATGGCATTGTTAGGAGCGGCGGTGGCTCAAGTGGTTAAGACGCTGAACTGCAGGCTGTGGAAGGTCAGTAGTTCAGCAGTTCAAGACCCGGGTGCCGCATGACGGGGTGAGCTCCCGTCTCTAGCTCCAGCTCCTGCCAACCTTGCAGTTCGAAAGCAAGAAATTGCAAGTAGATAAATAGGGACCACTTCGGTGGGAAGGTAACAGCGTTCCGTGCGCCTTGGTGTTGAGTCATGCCGGCCACATGACCACGGAAACGTCTTCGGACAGCGCTGGCTCTTCGGCTTTGAAACAGAAATGAGCACCGCAACCCTAGAGTCGGATTCGACTGGCTTTCGAGCAAGGGAACCTTTACCTTTACCTATGGCATTGCTGCCTTTGTTCACTGCCCTGAGCCCATGTGGAAGGGGGGCATATCAATCGAATTAATAATGATAATGATAATGATAATGATAATGATAATAATAATAATAACCACCCCTCAGCCGTCGTTTCTCCAAGCGCTTTAACCTTTCTTCATAGGGAAAATTTTGTCATTGTTGCCATCAAGTCATAGTTGACTTATGGTGACCCCATAGGGTTTTCAAGGCAAGAGACATTTGGAGGTAGTTTGCCATTGCCTGTCTCTGTGTTACAATCATGGTATTCTTTGGAGGTCTCCTATCCAAATACTAGCCAGGGCTGACCCTGCTTAGCTGCAGAGATCTGATGAGATTGGGCTAACCTGGGCTATCTAGGTCAGGGCATCTAGCTCTATACAGTTCTGAAATTCCACACTCAGTCGCCCAGACACATAGTCATAGTTTTGTTGTGACTCGTGTATTCACCTCCTGTCTCTCTAAATGAAACTGGATGGCTCCAGCAAACCTTGCAAATTAAAGGGAGAACCTGGTACCTTGATTCAGCCATTTGTTTTAGGGCATGTTACATCATTTGATATATTGCTCCAACTCAGACTTGCCCAGTAATTAAAAGTTACTCCAGGATGGGTGGTTCATACCTCTCAATGCAATTGTAGTGTCTGAAGTACAAAGTATTTTGCAACCAGCCTTATTTCAGTACACAGGATGTTCTCTGATCCTAATCCTTGACTGTTTGGGCTACATCCTGTCTCTAATGAAAGAGCCTAGACTTTTAGATCCATGAGTCTTTCTGCTGTTATTCCTATTATATATGGCAAGTTATGAAACTGTTGCCTGAAAGAAGTAACAATGAAATCAGCTCATGGACTGGCCTATAATGCTAAGGCCCTACTTTTCATTTTCAAAACATGACACTTCTGTTTAACTATAAAAATCTTGTAGCTTCATGCATCTGCCTGAGATGCATACAAATTCAGTTTGGTGGATTCCTCCAGTAGTCCCATAGTACAGATCTTCACTCTAGAATACATAGATTTTCCATTTTTTTTTTTAGAGACAACACTCCCTTCATCAAGTCTGATGAAGAGACATTGACTCTCAAAAACTTCTACTCCAAAAATCTTGTTGGTCTCAAAGGCTCTTTTACTGCAGACCAATGGGGCTACCCTCCCATAACTATCATTCTAGTATGCCATGAAGATGTGTGAGCTTGTATTTGCATAGAACTCTACAGAACTCAATTCCATAAAATCTCCTAGAATCCCTCTCCATGGCAAAGCCATTCTGAGCTTTCCTCTTTGGGTTCATAGGAATGGGAATGTTGTAACAGAATTATAATGCAGATTTTGTTTAAGAAAATCTAGTGCCAGATTCCAGTAAGGTCCTTCTCAGGAAATTAATGTATGTAACAATAATCCTAACAGCCCTGTTTGACTAGCTCTAAAACATAAATGAGTTCAAGGGGCAAGAGCTGAGTGAGAAATTTGTCCCACCCCCAATGTGTAGATTCATATATAACATTGTTTAGACATGTACTAGTTACCAAACCATTCTTTTTTCCAGATGTGTCTTGGAGCCAACTAGATATGATGGCAGAACTCCAATGGTTTTTTTGAGGCTTCAAAGCAACCAAGGGAGTCCCAGGGAATTCAGATCAGGGTTGGCCCTGGGACTGGGAGGAGGAGTTAATCCTTCTCCCTGTGCAATTTTCTTAATATAAACCTTTCCCTTTCCAGAGACTTCTACAAATACAGTGCCTGTATGTTAACTGAACAAATCAAATCACAACTCAGCCAGCAGTTAGGGAGGAATTTGTACTGGGAAACTAGAAAGGGGGGGGGAATTAAATTTTTTGTGCCCCAGACCTGACCTGAATTGGGCCTTGCTCTCCCAGGGGCTGTTTCTAAAAGTCTTCTTTTTATTGCACTGTCTTCTACCTCTTGTAACCTACTTTCTGCATTATGGCATGGAATTTCTAGACTGTCCCCCCCCCTTCATTGTTGTAATTTGCATTTTTTCCAGTTCTATAATCCAGGTTACACTGCACTGTTTTTTGGAGGTATAGGCTGTCTGATTGAACTGTTATTTAAATTTTGTAATCTGCCTTAAGCCTTAGTGAGAGAGGCGGGCTATAAATGAATAAAATAATAACATAAAATGAGATGCCACTTGAAATCACTTTTTTTTTAATCCTTCAGATCAAAATTCCTGATTTCCATCTTTGCCTTTGGCACAACTCAGTTCTTCTCCACTGCTGAAGCAATGCCTACGCTCACATGAAAGGAAATAATGCATTCTTCCTTGATTTTACACTGCCATTGCTGTCCTTCTTGTCTCAGATTTGTGATTGTAAGCTCCGCAGAGCAGGGACTTTATATCTTCTCTGTAAAATACCGTGCATATTGATGCTGCTACAGAAACAAGCCATTGAGAGCTGATTACAGATCTCGTGCTATCTGTCTAGTTAGGCCCTTAATCCAGGAAGGTCTGTGACAATGAAGAGAAGGAACTTAACATTTAGTTTCTTTACTTCATTTATCCCCTACCTTTCTCTCCAGTGGGGACACAAACATGTATTTTCCTCCAAGCGATTTAATGAGCAAGTTCATCAAGCTGTACCAACATCCATCATGTGAGAAGATGCAAGTTTGTATTCTTTATCTCATGCCCCTGAGCAATCTTCTAGTCAACTGGGACAGGGTTGCTTGGTATCCCAACAATACAAGTGGTAAATCCAGCTCTACTGATGGAAGTTATCACATCCTGACAACTATAAGTTAGCCCAGTCACTATCTTTCAGATTCATTGAGCTTCATAGGTGAGCAGGGATATGAAGCCAGATCTCTCCCATCTAAGCCCAACACTTAGTGCCTTAGTAAAATGCACTTCAGGCAGACTCTGCTGAAGTAATTTTGATATCATCATATACATTTCACCTGCAGTTTCTCAGAGAGCAATAGCTAAACAGGCCAAGGCATCATTAAAGACAAATAACTTAATTGTTAGCTATTGGCAATGGCACCCAATCACAGCTGAGTACTTAAGAAATTGGTTTTTATGAAAAGCCTATAGAATTGGATAAAACTTTATTGTATATAGGTGAAAAACTTATAAAGTCATTTTATACTCTGTTACTAGATATGAAAATGCAAGATGAAATAGTGAAATCTTCAATGATTAGATGGGCACAAAACATAGGCCATAACATACAGCTGAGTCTGAGAAAGGAAAGAGTTGGTGAAGATGATGCAGTTGATAGAAGGCACTCTCAGCTACTACAGCAATTTGCTTTTCAGAAAGCAAGACTGTGTTCATGAGCCCCCCAAGCTCTTAACCAGCGGATGCCACCTCCACCGCATTCACTACAACTGGATCCAGCCCCACAAAAACATCAGTCATCATGACCAGCATCACCTCTATCTTGTCTGGATTCAGCTTCCGCTTGTTCTTCCTTAGCCACCTGAGTGCAATGGATGGCTTGAGTCTCTCCACATTTAAGGACACACTTCAGCCTGCTCCTTCCTGTCTTTAGGGTCTATACCATATTCCTGGCGACCAGTGGAGCAACGTTGGAAGGCGGAGCCCGGAGAAGTGGAGGCCTGGAGAGTGTGGTGATGTGTGGCGCAGTGCAGCGGAGCCACCTATGTACAATAGCCTGAACTGCAGCCAACACAGAGCCACGCACCAGGACGAGGCCTGCTGGAGGAAGCTGCCTGGAAGATCGGCTCCAGAAAAAGGGCACCAGGACGCCAATATCTGAAGCCGCAGAAAGGAAGCCGGATGACAACTAGCCTAGGGTGCTGGTAGGCAGTCACCACCCTGTAGACTATGTGGCCCTAGTTAGGTTAAAATTTGGTTGCTTAGAACTGCTATGTAAACCGCCCAGAGGCCCTCTGAGGTTAGGGCGGTATATAAGCCGAAAGTATAAATAAAGAAATAAATATATAAATATATTTTTCATCCATTTCCTTTTCAAGGTCTACTAATTAGATTTTGCTTTTTTAAAAAAGCAGAATGCTAAACACCATAGATGATGGTTTCTCAAATAAAACTAATCCCACACAGAATGCCCACCACTAGTTTTTCAAAATAATTTTTAATGTTTATATACAAGACAAACAAAAACAAACATACAAAAATACACATATGGGGAATTCTCTTTACATCATTTTGATCAGGTTAATGACCTCAAACAGTATCTGAATAAATTCATTAATTTTTTCCATCTTATAGTTTACTTATATACCTTTTGGTTATTATTAAGAATATAGTTTTAATTTCCTTTTGTTTCAGTTAGATGTTCGAAAATTTTATATATTGTACTCTTCTGTTCACTTATAAAATCTTGACCATGTATCTTCAAAGTCTTCTTTGCTGTGTCCTCTCAGGATTGAAGGTAAGTTGCCCATCTCTGCTGTTTCCAATATTTTAGTTTTGAGGCAATTTCATTTCTTCTCCAATACTTAGCATATAATATTCTTGCTGCTGTTACTACATCTCTCTATATTATAATTCTGTTTTGGGGTGGCCCTTTGCTGAACATTCCATGCACTTCCTAATCAATTTGCTCCCTGTTCTGTCACTCAAAAGGACTCCCCATGTACTGGCTGTGTTGTGTGAATCCCGCCCACAGAACCAGTGCCCACCAAAATTCACCTCAGAAGACGCTGTCACCTCAAGAGGATGGAGACTTTGGGCCTGCCTTGCCCTGCCACCAAGCCTCCTGTGCCCTTCCACTAAGCCCCCTGTGCCACCAAGCCCCCTGGCTTCATGAAGAGGGACGGACCCCACCGCCGCCTCCAGCCAGCCCAGCCCTGTACATTCTCCCTGCAGGAGCTAGAGAGCGGCCCCAGCCTGTAGGGCACACAGGGGAATGCTGCTCTCTGCCCTCATGGGGTGCCTGGCCTTCGGGCTGACCCCGCAAAGGAGGAGGCCAGCCTCTCATGGTTTCTTGCGGGCCCTGCCTTAATGGCCCCTCAGACCCACCCACTCGTTCAAACTGCCACCCAGCCCGGCCCCTTTCAGCCTGCCTGGCTCTGCAGGGGGGAGCCAGCACCTTCTGGCCGTCGGGGCCCAACTCACCTCTTCCACCAGCCAGCCACGGAAAGGTGGCTTCACAAAGAGGGACAGATGGCAGACCCCTTTTATTAGTCTTTAAGGTGCTACTGGACTCTTGCTCTTCCCTACCATTTCAGTCAGAGAAAAGGTTTTCAGGTGAAAGAAAGAGAGAGCACAGTCTTGAAGGCGATGACTGATGGCGTCATCCGTTGGAGAAGTTGGCTGGCCTCAACTGTCCATTGGTTTGGGGGGAAGGCAAGGAGGCTTCTCTCTGCTTCCCCGCCTGCTCGGCCCGCCTCTTGCTTTCGCCTGAGCCATGGAAGGTCCACTCCTGTCAGCAGCGCCTATCAACCCCAACAATTTCCCCACCAAGCTGTGGTGCCTGGTCAACAGCCCATACTTCCACTCCATTCACTGAGACACATGCTGAGAAGGGCTCCTCATCGACCAGCCCCTCTTCAAGGCTGGAGGTCCTGGGCGTGGGTGGAGGAGGAGGCAGTGGTGCAGGGATGCAGGGAGCCAGCAAGAAAGGGCCCCTTGGAAACAATGGGAGAGACTTGAAGTCCCTTCGGAAATAATGGGAGCCAGGAATGCCAATTGACTTCCATGGGCTCCATTGAAATACATTACAGCTCAAGAAAATACGGAATGGATTTTCCATTAAGGTCTCTGGTCCCAAATACACTGCTCTGGAACAATAGGCCCCAGTGTGGAATGACAGCCCCTGGGGCTAGCAGTAGTCTTCTGGGCCTGGAATGACAGGCCCCAGAGTGGAATGACAGGCCCTGGGGGTAGCAAGAGTCTTCTGGGTGTGGAAAAACAGGCTCCACAGTGGAATGACAGCCTCTGGGGTAGCAGATGTGTCATTCCAGTCCCAGCAGATGTGTCATTCCAGTCCCAGAAGACTCCTGCTACCCCCAGGGGCTATCATTCCACTGTTGGGTTTGTCATTCCAGTCCCAGAAGACTCCTGCTATCCCCAGGGGCTGTCATTCACCTTTGGGGGCTGTCATTCCACCCTCAGTACACATCTGTTACCCCCAGGGGCTGTCATTCCACTCTGGGGCCTGCCATTGTAGTCCCAGAGCAGTGTATTTGGGACCAGAGACCTTAATGGAAAATTCATTCCACATTTTCTTTGTGACTCTTCTTGAGCTGTAACGTATTTCAATGGAGCCCATGGAAGTCAATTGGCATTCCTGGGTCCCATTATTTCCAGTGGACCTTCAAGTCTCTCCCATTGTTTCCAACGGGCAATCCTGTCCTTCCTTTTAGTACATCCCCCCCTTAAGTGCAAGGAGCTGGAAGGCCTCGCACACCCGATCTCCGCTCGGGGTTCCCTTTAAGTGCACGGAGACTCTGGAAAAGGATATTCAGAGGTGGATTCAAATTGGGGAGAAGGCAGGCTCTTAATGAAATGAATAAATACATAAATATAAAGAAGTATTAATAATAGTTCTATGTGATCACAATCCTTAAGTTGTCTCTAATTTGTCTACTTGGTAAAAAAACGGCTTGTTCTTCTCTTATGACATCTTTTAGATAATTCTTCAATCTCTCCGAAATTACTTTGGCAAACAATTTATAGTCATTGAGTAGTGAAATTGGTCTATAGTTTTTAACATCTGTCAAATCTTGTCCTTCCTTGGGTATGAGTGATATGTTGGCTTCTTTCCAAGATTCTGGTATTGCTTTGGTCGACTGAATTTCATTTATTAGATGTTCCATAATCGGGGTCAGCTCCTCCTTTAATTTTTTTATAAAATTTTACAGTAAATCCATCTGGTCCTAGAGCTTTCCCTAATTTGGCATCTTCTATTGCTTTGTATATCTCTTCTTTCTGGATTGGGCCATTCAACATTTCCTTGATTTTCGGGTCCATCTCAGGTAAATCTACTTTGTCCAAATAGTTTGATTTTCACAGGATCAATATTCTTCTTTTGAAATAATTTTGCATAATATTTGAAGAAGGCTCTTTTTAATCCATTCATGTCTACTATTTCTTTACCTTCTTCAATTATCTTACTAATTGTCCTTCTCTCCCTTCGGTTTTTCAATTGCCACACCAAATATTTTCCTGGCTCCTTCAAAAGATTTTTGCTGCAATTTCTTAAGGTTCCAGTAGAGTTCTCTGTTCAATATCACCTTTAATTGGTCTTGTAAGATTTGAATTTCTTTAAGAAGTCTTTTTTTGCCTGGTCTCCGTTTCAACTCCTTTTCTTTTTGCTGAATTTTTTCCTGCAATTCCTTTTGTTGTTTCAAATTTTGCTTCTTATCTGCCGCATTCATTGATATCAATACTCCTCTCATCACCGACTTATAGGCATCCCAGACTGTCTGTATTTTAATGTTTTGGTTTAAGTTCATTTGAAAAAAACTTTGTTTTTCCTTACACAGTGTCTCCACTAACTTTGTCTTATCCAATAAATCTTCATTGATTCTCCAATGGAACTGTTTCGTCTTTTCTTTTAATGTCCAAATTAACGGATTATGATCTGAACTTGTCTTTGGCAAAAGTTCCATCTTCTGAGTTTTTAGTGCAATTTCACTTGACATCCAAATCATATCTATTCTTGAGAAGGATTTGTGTCGGTTAGAGTAGAAAGTAAAGTCTTTGACGGGTTCCATTTCCTTCACACATCTTCCAGTTTCTCTTGTTCAATCAATTTAAAAAAAAATTGGGGTAACTTCCCAATCTTCTCATCACCCTTTTGTGATTTCCTGTCCAGTTCATTATTAACAGTACCATTGAAGTCTCCAGCTAAGATTATCTGATCATAATGCACCTGGTCCAATTCCTTCATCAAGTCTTTAAAAAAATTCTCTTTAGCTCCATTAGGAGCATACAAATTAACAACCAGTGTCTTTTTTTGAAGCATTGTAATTTCTACAGCAACATATCTCCCTTCTTTATCCGTAAAAATTTGTTTTGGCTCCAAGCTTCTATTTACATAAATATCAACTCCTTTATTTTTTTTCTCTGCCAATGAATAAAATTCTTCTCCCAACTTTTTATTAATCAAATATTTATTGTCCCATTTTTTATATGGGTTTCTTGTAGACAGATGATATTAGATTTCTGCTTTTGTAGCCAATAGTTCACTACCTTTCTTTTGAAAGGTGAATTAAGTCCATTTACATTCCGCGATAACAATTTGTAATCCATCATGAAGTCTTTTTAAATATCTCCAAAATCTTCAGGGTTTTCAGCTTTAAACCTATACATATCTCCAGGTGTTTTAATCATATGTCTTTTCGAATTGTAGGTAAATGACAAACCTTGTGGTATCTACCATCTGAATCTAATATTCAACTGCTTCAACTTATCCACCAACTTCTTGTATTTCTTTCTATCCTGCAAGATGATCCTTGGGAGTTCTTTTAATATTATTATCTTTTTACCATCCATTTCCAATGGTTGTGTGAACTGCTTCTTAAATACATCCTCTTTCATTTTCCTTGTTACAAATTGAACAATGATATCTCTTGGTAGATTTTTTTTTTGTGCATAAGTTGAGTTCACTCTGTAAATTAGATCAAAATCTGAATCTATTTCTTCTTGATCTTCTCCCAGATATTCAGTCAAAGCTGCCATCACTTCCGTACATATGTTTTCCCCTAACTTTTCTTCTATCCCTCTTAATCTCAGATGGTTTAACATTGCTTTATATTCTACCACTGCCTCAAGATTCCGGTTATTTTGTGTATTTGTTTCAATTTTTTCCCCCAAATCTTGTGTCTTTTGCTCCATTTCAGTTGATTTTGTCGCCAAAGCTTTAACTTGGTTACTTGTATTTTCCACTTCTTTTTTGATCTCTGCCACCTCTGCAAGCATTAACTCTCTCAAGGCCGCCACATTTTTTCATGAACTTCTTCCAACTGTTCCAGCTGCTTTTCCATTTGTTTCTCTAAGTGCTTGTCCATCTGCTACATCATACCTTGAATCGCATCAAGCATACGCTTCTCCATTGCTTCCATTGCTGCCAGCCATTCTTTCTTCTCTTTAGATGACATGCTTGGACTTGCAGCTGACGCCGCTCTTTGTTGAGGTCTTGGTTCCATTTTGGAAATTTGTCGATGTACTTCAGCTGTCTTCTCAGTATCCTTTAAATTCCGCTTTTTTCCCGCTGTTTTTAATAGTCTATTTTGTTTTAAAATTATGTTTTAAAATTCAGTCCTCCACAAAATGGTGGGTGTAGTTTCTCGATGGTTTCTGTGGCTAGAGTAGGCTCTCTTTAGATTTCCTGTTTCTGGTCCCACGTTAGCAATGTCCTACTGGAAACACTTCCGGTCCATCTCCTTTTAAGTCCTCCAGCACACACTCTAGCCAAATTACAGTTTCAGCCGGACATAGATTTGTGTTACATCTTCATCTCGCGATCTTTCCAGTCACGTTCACTCATACGCTTATCGCTCAGTCTCTGACCTCAGGAATGTTAAACAAAATCAATTTAAACCAATTTCAGTGCTTTAACGAACTCTTCTAAATTCTACGATGGATCGATTATTCAACTTTAATCCTTATGCGCTTAACCGCAATTGAATACTATGATAAACATCCGGAAAAAGAAGTTGCTTTTCTATTTTTAGATGCTGAAAAAGCCTTTGACAATTTAAACTGGGAATTTATGTTACAAGTGTTTGATAGAATGGACATTGGGCAGCCTTTTAAAATTATTAGGGCGATATATTGTGAACAAAAAGCGTCGCTGAATGTAAATAAAGAAATGACGGACTATTTTAAAGTTCAAAAAGGGACGAGACAAGGATGCCTGTTATCGCCTTTACTATTTATCTGGATTTTGGAAGTGATGCTGAATAAAATAAAAGAAGACAAAGATATAAAAGGACTTACAATTGGAGGTTTTGAGTATAAATACAGGCTTTTGCAGATGATGTAATGTTTATAATTGAAGATCCAGTAATCAATGTACTGCTACTGATGGAAAGGATTAAGGAATTTGGAGATTTGGCTGGATTTTATGTGAATAAGAATAAAACAAAGTTACTTTGCAAAACATGAGAAAAGAAAATCAACTGGATTTACAAGAAAAAGTTCAATGTGAAGTGGTGAAGAAAACTAGATATCTGGGAATTGAGATAACAACGAAAAACATAGACTTGTTTAAGAACAATTATGAAAAGACTTGGACTAAAGTTCAACAGGACATTAAAAAATGGAATATTTTGAATCTATCACTTCTGGGCAGAATCTCGGTAGTTAAAATGAACATTTTACCTCGTATGTTATTTTTATTCCAGACAATTCCAATAGTAAAAGACTGTAAAGTGTTGAATTTATGGGAAAAAGTTTGTGTGGGCTGGAAGGAAACCAAGGATTAAAATGAAAATTCTATGTGATGCAAAAGAAAGGGGAGATTTCCAACTCCCTAACTTTAGACTATATCATGATGCTGTATGTTTGGCTTGGCTTGAACAATGGATTAATTTGGACAACAGAAAACTGTTGGCGTTAGAAGGACATGATCGTAAATTTGGATGGCACACCTATCTATGGTATGAAAAGTCTAAAGTGGACAATCTTTTCAAACACCAGTTTATAAGGAGATCACTATACATGACATGGATGAGATATAAGAGGTTCTTTTTTGAAACAAGACCCTTGTGGATTGTTCCGGCTGAAGTAATCAAACCACTTTCAAGGCACAAAGGGAAAGATTGGTTACCTTACAGAGACATTTTGAAGACTGAGGGGAGTAGTTTCGCGATGAGAGCTAGAGAGGAGCTGGAATTCGAATATGATTGGTTAAATTACAGGCAGATTTATGATTTATTTAAGACTGATAAAATGAGGTATGGTTTCAGGAAAGAAAATAATGAAATTGAAATGGCGTGGTTAGAAAAAGGTAAAAAAATGATTTCTAGAATTTATAAGATTTTGTTAAAATGGTACACTGAAGATGAGATTGTAAAAGAACAAATGGTGAAATGGGCTATAAATATAAATAGAGATACAGAAATGTCGTCATGGGAATGTTTGTGGGAAAAGTCGATTAAAATTTTAACATGTGTTAATGTGAAGAAAAACTGTTATAAAATGATGTATAGATGGTATATGATGCCTAAAAAAATTGCTAATATAAATGAGAACATGTCTAACAAATGTTGGAAGTGTAAGAAAAAAGAGGGCTCGTTTTACCATATGTGGTGGACATGCGAAAAAGCGGCGGCTTTTTGGACTGAGATCCATAATGAAATTCAGAAAATCTTGAAATGTACTTTGAAAAAAGAACCAGAAATGTTACTTTTAGGGCTCAAAATGGAAGAAGTTAAAGTGACAAAGAGAACATTGTTATGGTATCTAATTACAACTGCAAGAATGACTTATGCTCAACTCTGGAAGCAGGAACAGATACCTGATAAATGGGAATGGATAAGGAAAATTATTTTCATGATAGGAATGGACAAAATGACAAGAAAACTTAATGGAAAAGAAGATGAAGAATTCTTATCAGATTGGAAAGACTTTAAAGACTATCTGGAATCCAATTGGGATGTGAAGAATAGGTTGCTTTGCTTTGACAATTATTAAGTATAGAACTGTAGTAAGAAAATGAATTGTATTAGAAGTGTTACCTAATAGTGAGAAATAGAAAAGGAAAATATTGAAAATGATGATTTGAATATGGAATAAGAATTGAATGTAAGAAAATGTTGATAGAAATATTAATGGGGGTTGAGCATCGCTGGAAACCAGGGGAGGGGAGGAGAGAAAACTGTGAAAAAGGATATGTCAAGAATTGGTTATCATTTATGGAACGTATTATTATATCCTGTTAATAAAATTTCTTTAAAAAAAAATAGTTCTGTGTAAGACCTGGAGGGAGACCAATGAGTTGTTGTTGTTGTTGTTCAGTCGCACAGTCGAGTCCGACTCTTTGCGACCCCATGGACCAGATCACACCAGGCCCTCCTGTCTTCCGTTGTCCGCTGAAGTTTACTCAATTTCATGTTCGTTGCATCGATGACACTGTCTAACCATCTCATCCTTTGCTGTCCCCTTCTTTTTTGACCTTCAATCTTTCCCAGCATCAGGGTCTTCTCCAGTGAATGCTCCCTTCTCATTTGGTGGCCAAAGTATTTGAGCTTCAACTTCAGGATCTGGCCTTCCAGGGAACAGTCAGGGTTGATTTCTTTTAGGATTGAATGATTTGATCTCCTTGCAGTCCAAGGGACTCTCAAGAGTCTTCTCCAGCACCATAGTTCAAAAGAATCTATTCTTCGGCGCTCGGCCTTCCTTATAGTCCAACTCTCGCAGCCATACATTACTACGGGGAATACCATTGCTTTGACCATGCGGACTTTTGTTGGCAGGGTGATGTCTCTGCTTTTTATCATGCTGTTTAGGTTTGCCATCACTTCCCTCCCAAGGAGCAGGCATCTTTTAATTTCATGGCTGCAGTCACCATCTGCAGTGATCTGGGATCCCAGGAACATGAAGTCTGTCACAACTTGTTGAGTTGTTGACCAGCTGTTAAATATTTGGTGGCCTTAGTTCCTCATTTGTACCATGTGAATGATTGCCCCACCTCAGAGGGTTATTCTTAGGAATGCCAGTTTTTCCAGATCAGTGATCCTTTGCCTTTATTTCTTTTTTTGTATCTCTGTATAATACTTCTCTTAGCTTATTGGCTGTTTCCAGCTCTCCCATTGGCAATGCAGTGTGGTTCCATCAGTCATTGGGCTGTCAGCTGCCCCTCAAGAGGACTCGTGTGCCATTGGCTAGGTGCTGGGTCTGTTCCTCTTCCCTACCCACTCCCACTTCAGCCCCTGTTGCCTGTCAGATTTTGTTGTGTACTCAGGGAAGCCCACATTGTGCCCTGATGAGTCCTTCCATCCCCCCCAAATGCTGCCCTCCACATGATCCACCCCCCAAATCTCCAGGTATTTCCCTAATCAGAGCTGGCAACTGTACTTTTTCCTCAGTGCCTGTTGCTAGGCAACCAAGCTTGGTTCTGCCAGTAAAAGGCCCTTTCCATACCTATTTTGGCCTTTGAGAAAACTCACTGGGGCCAGTCCTGATAGGGTTGTCAACTCCAGGTGAGAAATTCCTGGAGATTTGAGGAATAGAGCCTGGAGAGGATGAAGTTTGAGGAGGGGTGGGACCTCAGACAGGGGTTGGAGATCACTCAGAATTACAACTGCTCTCTAGGAGGGAGGAGGGGGGAGGAGATGGAAAGCTGAAGCCAGGGGGCAGATCAAAGTAGGTTGACTGTTGGCTGGGAGAGAGATAGGGTTGCCAACTCCAGGTTGGGAAATTCCTGGAGATTTGAGGGGTGGAGCCTGGAGAGGGTGAGGTTTGAAGAGGGGTGGGACCTCAGACAGGTACAATTCCATAGACTCCACCCTCCAAACTAGCCATTCCCTCATGGGGAACCATTGTTGCCGATCTCCAGGGGAGAGATGGAGATCATGCAGAATTACAACTGCTCTTCAGATGTAGTTAAAGCTGTTGAGGTTGTTCTTGAAGCTCCTTGGAGATCCTGGTCTTCTTCTTCTGTAGCTTCCAAATTTTCTTCTTCAGTTTGGAGGTCTGCTCCATGTGTTTTGAGAAAATTCTCTGCCTTAAAAGTTGAGTTGATTCTGAATCTTTTGCCTTTATAAATAAAGAATAAACCTTCTGGAAGTAACCGTCTGAATGGGATTTCATTTCTTCCCAATGTTTCTGTAAGATCCATATATTCTTTCCTTTTTTCTCTGACTCTCCAAGTAATTTCTTTTAAAATCTTTATTTCTGTGTTTTCTATAAAAAGAGGCCTTTCATTTGATGTTTTGAGAATTTCATCTCTTAAAATTCTCTTGTGTAATCTCACATGTACTTCTCTGGGAAGCTGATTTCTTCTGGTATACACTGAATTCATCCTAAAAGCAATATCAATATCATCCAAAACTTTCTCTGTTTCTTCTGTCTTCATATATTTCACCAAAATGTGTGCCATCTTTCTCCTTATGTCTTCCTCTTTCCCTCCCGGAATATTTTGAAATCTTAATATAAACACTGCTTTATCTAATTCAAGTTTCATAAGATCTTGTTCCAATGTGATTTGTCTGGAGTCCATTGTCTGTAGCTTATTGTCTGTTTCTTCTGCCTTGTCTTCCAGTTTAGAAGTTTTTTTATTCAATTCAACAATCTTCTGATTATTCTCTAACAATTGTTTCTGCAGATCCTCCATTTTATTTGATAGTTGCTGTGACATACCAGGTCATGAAAACCAGGTCATCTACAAACATTTGTAGTTTATATTCTTCTCCTCTTATTTTAAGTCCTCTGATATATCTATCTTTTCTTATGGTGTCATTCAGAACTTCCAGTACAAATATGAACAATAATGAACAAATATGAACAACAGCAGACTTTCTTGTCTAGTTCCTTTTTGAATTTCAACATTTTGTGATAAGTCTCCATGAATAAGGATCTTTGCATGTTGTTTAATGTATATTGCTTTAACCATTGTAAAAAATTATTTACCACATTGTGAGTCTGCTGTTTCAACATAAAACTCCAACTGACATTGTCAAGTGTTTTTGCAGCATCCAGAAAAATCAAAGCCATTTGTTCTTCTGAGTGTGCTTCAAAGTATTCAGTTACATTCAAGACTGTTCTAACATAGTTTCTAAGTTGTCTTTTTGGTAAAAATCCTGTTTGATCTTGATGGATTATCTGTATTAATATTTTTTTCAGTCTTGTAGCTAAAACAGAAGCATAAATTTTATAGTCCTCATTTAATAATGAAATTGGTCTATAGTTTTTAATTTCTTTCTCATCCGAGTTTTGCTTATGTATCAATGTTATTAGGGCTTCATTCCAGGTTTCTGGTATTTTGCTTTCAGCTCTTATGCTCTGTATTACATACTTTAAAGGTAATATCATTTGATCTTCAAATGTGTGATAGAATTCTGCTGGTAATCCATCTGGACCTGGTGTTTTCCCTTTTTTATTTTTTTTAATGCTTCTATAATTTCACATGTAGTTATTTGATCATTTATTTTTTCCTTTGTTCTTCAGTAATCTTTTAAAATTATATTTCTTGAAAAAGTCTTTAATCTCTGTTGTGGCTTCTCCTCTTTGATATAACTTTCTATAAAATGTCTGAATTTTTTTTTTAGATCCTTAGGTACATTTTTTTCTTCTCCTTCACTGTCCTTTAAAATTTTCATACTTCTCTTTTATTTTTCTTTTCGTATTTTATAAGCTAACCATCTGGTTGGTTTATTAGCATTTTCAAAATAGTTTTGTTTTGTATAAGTAATCTTTTTAGCTATCTCCTCTGTCAAGAGGCAGTTCATTTGATGTTGTAATAGTTTTAATTTCACTCTTAGATGTTCAGATGATGGGTCATGTTTCAAATTTTCTTCCTGCTTCCTAATTCGCTCTTTAATTTGTAAAAACTTTTCTGTTTTTTTTGTATGTGCTGATTCTCTAATTATCCAACCTCTAGCATAAGCTTTAAATGTATCCCATACCATTAGAATAGAAATATTCTGCTCAAAAACATTTGAAATTCTTTTTTGTCTCTGTTACAAATTTTGGGTTTTTCAGTAAAAACGTATTGAGATTCCATGTATTCTTCTTTGATGTGTCTTGCAATGTAATCATAAGAGGGATGTGGTCTGCAAAAGTTGCGGGTAGTATTTTTACTTCTACTAGGTAATTCATAATTGTAGCTGAAATCCAACATATATCTGTCCTTGACCTTGTTTTATGTCTTGCTGAATAATAGGTGTAATCTTTTATTTTATTTCTAGTTTTCCAAGAGTCAATCAGGTTACGTTCTTCTGCCAGTTGTAGAAATGTGTTTGGAGTTTCATTACCTTGTTTCTGTTTTCCAGTTGTTGTTTTTATGTCTAAGAGCATTATAATTTTGTTTTGGAATAAATTCTTGTAACAATTTATAGAAATTTTCTTGATGTTGGTTGGGAGCATATGTATTTATAATTAGGGTTGTTTTGCCTTGACTTTGCATTTGGACTATCAAGATTCTACCATCTTCAGAGCCATAAACTAATTCTGGGTGTAGATATTCTTTAACATATGTCACTATGCCTCTCTTTTTTCTCTCTTTATCAGAAGAGATGAAGTTTTTGCCAAATGTTTTAATCTCCAAATATTTTTGGTCTGAATATTTTATACGGTTCTCTTGTAGGCATATCACATCCAATTGCATCTTTTTCAGTTGTTGAAAAATCTGTCTTCTTTTTGGGATGCATTCAGTCCATTGACATTTATTGAGACTATCTTTATTTTTCTTCTATCAGTCTTTACTTTGTGTTTCGTTGTCATCTTTATGCTTCAGTTTAAGTCTTGTAACCATCTGGGTTGTTGTGATCTTTCCAGCTTTTCTATTTTTTGTAGTTTTTCCAGCTCCTCCGGTTGCTCCTTGTGCTTCTCACTGATCCTCCTCTGGTTTCTGTTTTTTCTTCCTCAGTTTCCAGATCTTCACCATATGTTTTTAGGAATTCTTCCACTTTAAAAATTGAGTTAATTTTATACTTTTTTTTGTAAATAAAAAAATGCCTTCTGGGAGTAGCCATCTATATGCAATTCCATTTTTTCTAAGAGGGCTTGTGAGCTCCATGTATTCTATTATCTTCTTTCGCACTCTCCATGGAATTTCCTTTAGAATTTCAATTTCTGTTTCTTCTATTTGTAAGAGTGTTTCATTTGTTGCTTTCAGAATTTCATCTCTTATTGATCTTTTATGAAATCTTAAGTGAACTTCTCTCAGAAGTTTATTTCTCCTTGCATATGCAGAATTAATTCTATGAGCAACATCAATTTCATTATATAGTTCATCTGTGTTTTCTGCCTCCATCTACTCTGCCAATATTTGTGCCATTTCAGATTTCAATTTCTCATCTTGTTTCTCTGGAATATTTTGGAATCTTTATCCAGCTCTAGTTTAATGAGAGCTTCTTCCATGGAATTTTGCTTTGATACTACTGTTTCTACTTTAAGCTGCACCTTTTCAGATTTGTCTTCCATTTGATTTAACAGTTTTATCCAAAGAAGAAATTTCTTGTCTATTTTCTTTGAGCTGTTTTTGTACTTCTGTCATCTGGTGTGTCATTTGTTGTGAGAGTGAATCTAGTTAAACTTGCATAGAGTTGGCAGCTGCTCTTACAGCCTCATGTATTAAAATTTGTAATTCCTTTGCTGAAATCTGTGTCAAACTGTCAGTTACCAATTTAGGTTGGCCAGGAGAAGGGCCAGTAGGAGGTTTAATTTGTTTATCCATCATGTTGTTAACAGTGTTGTTTACTATATTTTGAATTACTTTAAATTAAACACCTTTTAAGATTATACAATAGTCACAATAGTCAAACCAAAGAATCTCTTAATATCAACGGCCCCTTCCAGTCAGTTACCTTAAGTTTAAACTCCCTTTTTTGCTTCTTACAAATACTCTCAGTATAACCACAAAGGAAGTTATCAGCAGTTTACATTACTCTCAGGAACAGATTGTGCTTTGGTAGGAACAACATATGAAGACATAACAATTCCAAATTAAAACATAACCTCTATGGAAGTGATGTTTAGAAAGTGAAAGTGAGTTCCAGTCAATTTGTAAGTTCCTCCTTCTTTCTTCTTTGTCTTTAATTTGTAATCCAAGTAAAAAGTTATAAAGAACTATAATCCATTAGGATATCTTCATGTAAATCCAAACACAGCCAAGTTATAATTCCAAAAGGGGTTTGGTAAAAGGAAGTCTTATCCAAATAATCAAATATCTAAAATTATAATCCACAGGGTCACAGAACATCAAATTATACTTGAAGAGTAGTATGAGTCTATCCAGAAGTTGTTAGTTCCAGACATCAACCATTTCTTTTAGCCCATAAAAATATTTTATGTATCTTACGATAAACTAGTTTTGAGAGATTAAGAACAAGTACAAAGTTTTTATCATCTATAGGGCCCAGGATAGCCCAATCTCATAAACAGATCTTGGACACTAAGCAAGGCTGGCCCTGGTTACTATTTGGATGGGAGACCACCAAGGAAGTCCAGGGACGTAACAAAGGTAGGCAATGGCAAACTACCTCTGAATGTCTCTTGCCTTGAAAATCCTGCAGGATCAATGTAAATTGACTGTGACTTAATGACACTTCACACACACAGAGTGCTAGGATGTATCATCATTCTAACCAATTGTCACTTACCTAAATTGCAGCCAACATATATGGGATTTCTAAGGAGCCTCACATCCATGTAGATTTGAAGATACAACTATTTAAGGAATCTTCATTCTCTACTCTGAACTCTCTATATTCTGCAATGGGAAGATTTTTCACAAATTATGCTCACACACATGGAGAATTATTGTAGAATTCTTTACTGTTTATCAGTGAAAGACAGGCACCAATACTTTGGATGGTGCCCAATTAAACACCATCCATTTTAGTTTATATATAAACCACATCCTTCTTGCACTCCAGCACATTAGAATTGCTACCAATTTAAAGTCCTTACTTTTTGCTTTTAGTATATTAAACAGACTATTCTTTGCCTTTGTCACTTTAATTGAATACCAAAAAAATATTAATTGGCTTAATATTCTGCAGGTGAGGTGATTACCTTTCAAGCACATGAGAAGAGACAGTTTGTTTTTTTAAAAAGATTGCAATCCTAGTATATAGGCAAAATCACCCCATAATAAAATTAGGGTTGTCAGCTGTCTAGAGAAAAATACCCAGTCCCTTGATGGGGAAACAAGTAAGCAAGTACAATGAGCAAATAACCTAACCATTTCCAAAGAGCCAACAAACAGTGCTGGTATCTAACAAATTGCAGAGGATGAGGAAGACAATAAACTTGTATATGAGTATAGTTAACATAAGAACATGTTGGTTTTAAACAAAGACCACTTTTCAGAAACTAATTGTTCTGCGTCTACCTTTTCCAGGAAAGGGAACCATTTGTCTAGGGGGTCTAGAACCTCTCGCACTAACATAGAGCGATCTGAGTAGGCTGAAAATTTTTCCAAGGTAAAGAAATCCCACACCTTTGCATGCCAATAAGACAATATTGGAGGATGTCTATCCTTCCATTTTGGAGCGAAGACCGCCTTAGCTGCCATGAGAAGAACTAAAATCAGATCCTTACGGACCTTTGGCACTGAGATCGCTGACCATCAGTTAAGCAATATAACCACCAGATCCAAAGGCAGGGTGAAACCAGTGATTTCTTGAATGGACACCAATATATTTTTCCAGAAATTATTTATATACACACAATTCCACCAAGTATGGAGAAAAGACCCTTTCTCCCCACACTGTTTCCAACAGAGAGGGGATGAGTTTGGTACCATGTAAGCTAGCCTTGCTGGCGTGAGGTACCACCTAAACAGAACCTTGTAGGCTGCTGCCTGAATCGGCAGTGAGTTAGATATGTGATTGGTCCTAAGAATAAAACCTGTGAAATGTGATAGACCTGTAGATACTCAAACCATTGAAGCTTTACCTTATATTTTCTTTCCAGCTCACTTTTAGTCATCCTTTGACCTTTGTTCAGAATGTTGATGAACCTTGTGATTCCCACCTTTCTCCATGCTCAGAAGGAATTAGTTTCCTGAGCAGGTTGAAACCAGGTCTGGCCAGTTAAGGAGCTCACGGTCAACAGAGAAGGTAATAATTTTGGTTTAGATCGGTACCATACTCTGAAAGTATTGTGTAAAAAAAGATTATCTTGTTTAAAAATAAGACTTCAAAAATGTGGAGCCCAGAGCACTTCCCGAAATGTTTGTTGGTACAAGTAATTATTTTCTATCTCCATCCAATCTACTGTAGGTGAGGAGTGGTAATGCCTAATCAAGTTAACTAGAATAGAGGCTTTGTAGTAGCTGTGCAGATCCGGTACAGCCAAACCCCCATTCCTGAGATGTTTCTGCATGTCTGTGGACCTAATTCATGGCTGTCACAACCCCACCCTTCCGCCTCGATATCTCGACCCTCACTCTAGGTGCCCACAGAGACTACAGGGATGCTTACTTTGCTCAGGGTCATTCCCAAACCAGTGCAAAGACAGAGAATGCTATTGCTTGCACTCCAGTTAAATACCAATAGCCATTCATGGGTCAGTGACTCAATCCAATTAAAATACAAATGTTTTATTACAAAAGGAGAATAACATAAAATATCAATGAGTAAGGGATAGGAAGTGAACAAGGCACAAAGGAACAAAACATTTATCTATCTAACTAAGATACTTAGCCTAAGAACTTCAAACAGCAACTGGAGACGTTGGGCTGAGGCCAAAGCATACAGTCCTTTTTCTGGGTCAACGGCCTTCTCACCAAGGTGAGAAAAGCCCTTCAGAAAGACACCCAGACTGTAGCAGATGTTCCAGCCTCTCGCTCCAGCAGCACTTCGAGCAGAAACAGCTTTTCCAAGTTCAGCCTCAAGCCCTGAACTGTGTGTGTGTGAGAGCATGTGTTCTTAGCCCTGCCTCGCCTCTGACTAAATAGCTGTCTAGGTGTCACCAATTACGAGCTAATTAGCAAACAGCACATGGCAAGACTAGATGATCTGCTGTCAAGATCTTTGCTGAGTCACTGTGACTCTGACAGCTCACCCAGCTGCATCTAGTCACAATAGCCATTAACTTGTGACAGGTGTTGCACTGATAGTGCCGGCATGCTGAGTTTACTCGGCTCAGCTTGACTCCTGTGCAGCTTCAGCAAAGACTCACAGATGTTAAAGGGCAATATCTTGACAATGGGGCTTTGTAGTGCCAGATAAAGGCATCTTAAAACAGTTGGTGGTACATAAATAGGAATAGATCTAAAGCAAAAAAGAAACTTTGGAAAAACAAAGCTTTTGATCAACGAGATTCTTTCTAATCAGGAGAGGATTTTAGTATCCTATCTAACCAGGAGAGGTTTTTCTCTTCGGGGGTGAGGCGTGAGCGTACTGACCCAACTTGCATGGGCTCACCCTCATTTCCCAGGCCGCTGTGGTTGGCTGGGCTCGACCACAAGGCAGACCGGTGAGTGCTGGGAGAGCCATGGGTGTGGCCTCGCTGCTGGCATCAACTCTCGAGACAGCCGTTGATGCGAAGGCACAGGGTGATTAAGGCCTGTAGGGTGGTTGGCCAGTCAACATGGGCCAGTTCATTGAGGATCTCATCCGCAGGGCCGGCCCCAGGTGTCTGGGCGCCCTAGGCAGGACAGCCTGGGGTGCCCACCCCACCGGGGATGCCAACCTCCTGGTGGGGCTTGGACATGGCCCAGCGCTGTTTTCCTGGGTGCCTCGCAGCTGCAAGGCACCCAGGAAAGCCGGGGAAGGGGCGGAGTTAGAACCCTTGCCCCTCCCCTCCCAGCGCCGGCTTTTCTGGGCGCCTCGCAGCTTTGAGGTGCCCAGGAGAGCTGGGGAAGGGGCGGGGTTAGAATGCCCACCCCTTCCCTCACAGCTGTGAGGCGCCCAGGAGAGCCGGGGAAGGGGTGGGGTTAGAATGCCCACCCCTTCTCTTCCAGCAGCGGCACCAGCGAGGTGCCCAAGAAAGTCGGGGCTGCCGGTGCTGGGCGGGAAGGGGGCTTTTCACTGGGGGGCGGGGGGCATTTTGGCACCCCTGCAGGGCTGGCGCCCTAGGCGAGCACCTAACTCACCTAGTGGGCGAGCTGGCCCTGCTCATCCGCCAAGCCCTCTGTGTATTGATCCATGAGGGTGGATTCGTTCTAACTCAGGTCTTGGGCCAACAGCTGGAATTCTGTGGAATAGTGGGCAACTGATGATTTACCTTACTTCAAGGTGTGGATTTTGCAGTTAGCAGTGGTGGCTTGCTGGGGGTTTGTGTATGCAGTGGAGAAATGGGCCAGGAACCCGGGATAGTCTGACAGAATTGGGGACAAAGAGACCTGGAGGGGCATGGCCCATTTTGCTGCTTGCCCCTTCAACAAACTGACAATAAAGCAAACCTTTGTCTTGTCATTTGGGAAGTCACGGTCTTTCAACTCAATGTACAGCTTGCACTAGGTGAGAAAGGCTGGGAACTCCTCCACATTCTCACCAAATTTCTCAAGAGGGTTTACAGGACAGTGGGGTGGTGGAATGGTGGTGGCGGTAGCTTGCTGCTGCATGTGCAGATGGCTAACTAACTGTGTAAGTTGTTGCAGCTGAATAGCCAAATCTGCCAGCTGAAATGCCTCTCCACCTGCTTCATCCATGGTGGGGGATGAACGTGTGTTTGTGGTGCCAGCAATCTGTCACAGGCTGGGGTGCGGGGGCAGGCAAGCATGGGGTGGTCAGACCACAGTCTGAGTTCAGAGCTGGGTGAGACCAAATAACCAAGTTCAAGGGGTAAGATGAGTGGGGTGGTCAGGAGACAGTTCAGAGTCAGGAGCCAAGCAAGCCAAGAAAACTGGGGAGCCAAGTCCAAATCACCAACCGTTAGCATAGTCAGGAAGTCCGGGAGCGGAGGGTCAAGAGTACGGGAGCCATGAGTGAAGAGTCTGAGAGCTGAGGGTCAGGAGTCTGAGGGTGCGAGGTGCAGAGTAACAAGGTTGAAACAAGCCAAGGTCGAGGAGCTGGAGGAATCAAACCAAGGCGTCAGGAACTGGAGTGGTGCGGCACAGAACTTTGCATATGCAACTAGTTGCTGGCACAAGTTTGCTGTCATGCCAGCAGGTGCTAAATAGGAATCCAAGTGGCCAGTAATTAGCATGCCTCCACCACATCCCGGCTCCTGCTAATACTCAGGGCTCCACGAGCACCGGGTGCACATGTGTGCTTCACGCTGCCGGGCTGCCAAGTCTCTCTGGCACTGGTCTCGTAAACAAGACACCGGTGGCGGCAAGTCAGGGGGTATGTCACTCAAGCAGCAATCTGCCCCAGCTATTGCTGGGACAGCCTCAGACCTTGCCACGCTGTCAGGTGCAGGGATTCCTGGTATGGAGAGCTCATCCCTGTTGGCACTTAGCTCTTCCATGGGTATCAAGGGCTCAGGCTTGGCAGGAGCCATGACAAGAGGGTGGAGTCTATGGCATTGTACCTGTCTGAGGTCCCACTCCTCTTTAAACCGCACCCTTTCCAGGCTCCACCCCTCAAATCTCCAGGAATTTCCCAACCTGGAGTTGGCAACCCTATCTCCTTTACAGCCAACCAACCTACCTTGATCTGCCCCCTGGCTTCAGCTTTCCATCTCCTCCCCCCTCCTCCTTCCTAGAGAGCAGTTGTAATTCTGAGAAATCTCCATCCCCCCACCTGGAGATTGGAAACAATGATTCCCCAGGAAGGACTGGTTGGTTTGGAGGGTGGAGTCTATGGCATTGTACCTGTCTGAGGTCCCACCCCTCCTGAAACCTCACCCTCTCCAGGCTCCATCCCTCAAATCTCCAGGAATTTCCCACCTGGAGTTGGCAACCCTATCTCCTTCCCAGCCAATCATCAACCTTTCTTTATTTTCCCCTCACTCTTCAGCTTTCCACCCCCCCCCACCTGCAGCCTCTACTGTGCTCTGAAGCCCTGACTGCTACATCACATTGGCTGTCATACAGGGGCCAGCAGGCTATAAGGACACAGAGTCCACCATTTTCCCCAGCGGAACTGATCTCTGCCATCTGGAAAGCAGTTGTAATTCTGAGTGATCTTCAGCTCTCACCTGGAGATTAGCAACAATGGTTTCCCCCAACAGGCACTAAGGGGAAATGTATTTTACCACAGAACGCATTTGATTACATGAATTCTCTGTGACCTCTGGCCACTTTGGATTGCAGGTCATGGTGATGAAAAGGTCTGGCTTGCCATATTCTCGAACAATAGACATGGCATCCTGGTAGTTCTGCATCATATTCCATGGACTTCCTGGAAAAGAAGATGGCAAGATGAGCGCTTTGCCTGGCAGTGTTTCAGAACCATCCTCAGCACTCTGCAGATGATCCATGAGGCCTTGGTATCTCTTCACATGAAGTTGAGCTTGGTTTTGTCATATGTAGGTCAATCAGTTTGATTCAGCTTTGACATAGGCATCAACAATGTATTGTTGTGTTAGTTTCCCTGCTGATAGAAAAGGATTGAATGCTGGTCTTGTTGCCAGACGGTATTGGTAGTACTGCATCTGAGTAACACTTGAGCGTGGGTTAGCAGACACAGTGTTGACATCAAGCAAACTTTGTGGTCATTGTTGCAATGGAATATCCATGCCCCAAGTTTGATCCCCTTGTGGGAATAAGAGTGGATATATCAGGGGCTCCAGGTTAGGGTCCAAGATGCTTATGCACTCTGTTTTTCTGATGTTAGTATTGGCCTGTGTATGGCAGTGAATCAGTAGATCATGGTGGAGTGGTGGCTCACTATCTGCATTCTAGAAAATAATGGCTACTTAATTGCTGCGTGGGACATTGTATCTTCTAGGATCATTGTGACAGTCCTGGATGATTGCCATGGTCACTGTGGAAGGCTCTGCATTGTTGAGTTGAGCATCCTGAACGCTCTTCTGCTCAACCTCACACAGCATCTTGCATGCTTCAGCAAAGGGGTTGTTACTTGCCATCCACACACGTAGGGTCTGCAGAAGATGTGGATTGCATCCCTGATTCTCTGGAACTTCTAGTCTTTGAGATGCTGCCTCATCAGAATCCAGAATGTACAGCTGTGCATATTTCCTAGGTTCATCACTATCTGGATGTAGTGCTCCAGCACGATGGTAGATGGATCCATTAATTCTGAAGCAGTAAGGGCCATATCCTGATGGAGGCTCAATTTGAGCCCCCATTGAAGCAAATGCTAGACTGCTGTTGATGGATCTGATGTGTTGCATGAAGTTCTTGGAGTAAACATGGTGGCCACTAATGAGTTCCTCAAGTAGTGGAGCATTGCAAATATCTTGGAGAGAAACACCACCTTTGGAGCAGCACTTGGTGAACTTTCCATCTCAGGGCCTCTCACATGGGAAGTGTAAGGCTGTACAGAACTGACATACCTGTTCCATGGATTCACAGTAGTGTGGTGTGATTGAGTGATTATCAGTAATGTCAACCATGGCTGTAGGTAATTCAGTTGGTTTTCTTGATTGGCGATCAGAGGTATACTGCTCTCAGTGCTTTGACAGTCTTTCTGCAGCAGTTTCAGGTGTCTCTTGCTGCCTTTGTAGGAGTTGTCTGTTGAACTTATACTGGGCATGACGCTGTCGTCTTTGGGATTGAAGTGTCAGCTCTATGCAGTCACTGGCGTGTGATGTCAATACACAGTGTGCCTGCTCAGAGTGCACAGTACATGGAAACTGATGTCCCAGTGGGTTTTCCGAGATCTCAGTGTGGCTCTGAGGCATGTTTTGTGGTGCATGCCGCTGAAATTGCATTGTGCTTAAGGACTGAGTCTGTGGTGTTTGGTGTGAGATCTCTGTGTGGATTGTTGAGATGTTCTCTGGGGCCTGCAATTCGCCTTGCAACGGGCTTGATGGCTGAGTATGTATTGGTAGTTGTGAGTTTGTAGTGTTGCCTCTTGGCATGGTGCATTGTTGTACCTGCAGGGATTGCATTGTTTCTGAAGGCTCACTTTGTATTGGTAGCTGTGAGTGTTCAGTGTTGTCTGTTGTCAAGTCATATTGTTCAGGCTGCAGAGATCAAATGGTGCTTGAAGGATGTCCATGTTGTCATTCTCCTGGCATGTCAGCATGGCTTCTTGACATCTTTTGTTTTGCACGTTTTTCCTTTTCACGTATAGACTTCTTGCGTTTTGCCTTTGCATGTTCTTCTGGAGTAGGTTTTCTTTTTTGGCCTGGGAGGTGCTTGTAATGATAAACCATTATGGTAGTGTGCAGTGTTAGTATAGTTGGTGAAAGGCAAGTTGTAATGTGGGGAATATTAGTATGCTGAAGGAGGTCTCCAGTGGAGCGTGGAGTGTTTGAGAGATGTCAGTTTTAGGAAGCAGGATAATGTGTAACAGTTGTGGGGCACCAATGTAATGTTGAAATGTGTAGAGGAAGAAATGACTGTTGAGAATGGTTAGTTAATGTAGGGAAAGAAGACGTAGTGCAGTGTGGGTAGGGGGAGTTTGGGTGGAGGGGAAAAATACAGGAGAAATGGATGAGTGCAGCTTGAGGCCATGAATATATGACAACATTGAGTCATTGTTTAGGAAGTGAGTTGTGAGCAGAATCCCGTTTATTTCCGTACACAGTGGCCACCACATCTCCTTACCTTGCAGTTATTGTTTAACGGCAACACACGATCTGTCCACATGTGATCTATGTTATCGGGGCTTAGTATTCTTTTCTATCACCAAGGGCTGGACCGGCCATAGATGCATGTAGTCATTTGCCTAGAGCAGCCCCTGGAAAGGGGTGCCCCGCTGGCCTGCCGCCCCTCCCCTCCTGGCCCCTCCCATGCCTTGCCAAAAGCCCTGCTGCTCTCACCTGGCTGTGCACTTGAAGAGACATGCAATCCGAGCATGGGCACACCACACAGCAGCATACGTTGCCGCCCGCCATCTCAGCCACCTGTCATCTCCGCCGCCTTGAGTCCTGCCTGCTCTCCAGAACACGTCAAACCTGTGCCCCTGGAAAGGTTGGTTCCTCGTTCACTCCTTCCAACCCCCCCCACCCCTCACTGACTGTCTCGGCAGAGCACTGTTAATGAGGCTGCAATGCGGCCCCCAAGAGCTGGTGGCAGCAGTAAATCGTGACCCTAGCGGGGAATAGGTGGGTGCGCCTGGCTGAGGCTCCCTACCTCTCTGGGCAGGCTGCACCATCCCTGCTGCTTGCTTTGCCCTTCCTCCCCACCCCCCAGCTGGGGGCCCCACCCCTCTGAGGCCGGGGGTGGTGGTGGCCTTCACCTCTCTCCTCGGCAGGCCCCTGGCCCCCTTCCTCCACACACGCCTGGCCTAGAAGAGCGCCCCATAGTGCACGTGAGGGAGACCTCCCTCCCACTCCCCCAGACACCCAGAGAGCAGCTGTCCAGCCTCCTGGCTTGGCTTTGGTGGTTGGAGAGCCTGGTCTGTTCCGAAGCTCCTGCCTCCCAGGCCCTCATCCACCTGTAGCATGTGCAAAGCCCGCCATATGCCCCATGTGCCCCTCGTGGGATGTACTGAAAGGAAGGACAGGATTGCCCATTGGAAATAATGGGAGACCCTTGAAGCCCCATTGGAAATAATGGGAGCCAGGAATGCCAATTGATTTGCATGGGCCCCACTGAAATACATTACATCTGAAGAAGAGCTGCAAAGAAAATGTGGAATGGATCTTCCTTTAAGGTTTCTGATCTCAAATATACTGCTCTGGGACTGGAATGACAGGCCCCACAGTGGAATGACAGCCCCAAGGGTAGCAGACTGGGTCCCAGAACAATCCTGCTACCGCCAGGGTCTGTCATTCCACTCTGGGGCCTGTCATTCCAGTCCCAGAACACATCTGCTACCCCCAGGGGCTGTCATTCCACTCTGGGGCCTGTCATTCCATTCCCAGGACACATCTCCTACCTCCCTGGGCTGTCATTCCACTCTGGGGGCTGTCATTCCAGTCCCAGAACAATCCTGCTACCCCCAGGAGCTGTCATTCCACTGTGGGGCCTGTCATTCCAGCCCCAGAGTAGTGTATTTGAGACCAAAGACCTTAATGGAAAATCCATTCCGTATTTTCTTTGCAACTCTTCTTGAGCTGTAATGTATTTCAATGGAGGCCATGCAAGGCAATTGGCATTTCTGGCTCCCATTATTTCAATAGGTCTTCAAGGGTCTTCCATTGTTCAAGGGTCCCTCCATTGACCAGCACAGTGGGAGCATCGTACACCCTCCCGATCTACAGCCCCGCTGGGCCAACCCAGAGTCATGGAGGAGCGATACCTCGAACCTACTTTCTTGGTGCCCCAACTCCCTGGGACAAGGGGGTTACCTATTGTAGATCGCGGGACTGGACTAAGAATCTTTTGGACACCACCCAGACTACCTGGTCGTTACCAGGGAGCCAGAGCCGGGACAGCTTACTGGATCCCCGGGGAAGTTTCGGGCTCCCCCAGGAGCGGATGTCCCGCAGATCTCCCAGGTCGGGGTCCAGCCTGGATGCGGACGCCCGCATGGATTCTATTCAAGATGATACCCGACGATTAATGCGGGACATGGGCAAGCTGATGCAGTCCCTGCCGCAGATGATGGACCAAGCCATCCGAGCCCACCCGCTGACTCAACCAAGACCAGCACCAGCCCCAGTACCACCATTGCCTGCGCCTCCCCTTCCCGGCCAGCCTGTTTCGGGGCAGCCAGCACCAGCAGCACCCTTACCCGGCCAGCCGGTGCCTGGTCAGCCTCCTCCGGCTGGCCCATTGCCGGGAGGGCCCGTTCCGGGGCAACCTGGACCTGTCCAGCCTCCACCTGTTCTACCGCCGCCTCCCGCTCCTGCTCCGGCGCCCCTCCCGTTGCCCGTTCCGGTGCCTGGCATGGGTCCCGTTCCTCCAATAATTCGTCCCAAAGATATGTTGGACATTACTTTTGACGGGGACCCTGAGACTGTGTCTTTCTTTATATTACAAGTCGGGAAATTCGTACAGCGATGGGGCTATGTGTTCCTGGATGAGGAGCAACAGGTGGAATTTATTGCTTCAAGGTTCCGCGGAATTGCTACCAGCTGGTACGTGGCCCTCCACGATCTGGAGGCAGTGGAGCTGGGGAATGTTGATGACTTCATGTGGGCCTTGAGGAACCGCTTTGAAGACCCGGGGCGGCTCCAAAGGCTGAAGCCTTCCTCCGCACCTTCAAACAAGGCAAACTAACAGTGAGGGAGTACTCACGGGAATTTCAACGGCACGCAGTCAAGATTCAAGACTGGACTGACCCTGTGCTGGCTCAACAATACCAGATGGGGCTAGCAGTGGACGTCCGCCACAACGTTCTCAGTTCCAAAGAGCCACGCACCCTGCAAGGTTGGATGGAGGAGGCGGAAAAAGCTGAAAGTCGATTGCGCCTCATGAAACTAGACTTGTCACTTGGGAGCAACCGTCTGAGCACCTCGGCCACCCCGACCAGAAGCAAGCCTACCTCCACTCAGGGTGGGGTGAGAGACCAACGAATGAGACAGGGCTTGTGCCTATGATGTGGGGAGAAAGGGCACTTCGCCACATCCTGCCCCAAGGGAGATCCTGGTCGGGCTCTGACTCAAGAGGAGCCCCGACAATGGCAAGCTACCACCCCGAGAAAGGGTACAGCAAAACCACGCAACCCGCGGGCCCTTTTTGCCAATCCGGACCCTGTGGATACCTTGATGTTGGAAGAAGAGGAGAGTGAACTGCAGGGAAACAAAGTGGTCCTGTTTGTGAGTGGCGCTGCCCAACAGGACCCTGCCCCTGAAGCGCCAAAAATGGTGAGCAATTACCCCTCTCTCTTCTTTGTGACTGTTCTTATAATGAACCCAGCAATGATGACCCACATCAGGGTCCGAGCCCTCATTGACTCGGGGTGCGGGAGGGATTTGATGAACCCGTCACTGGTAACGGGACTAGAGGCGGCAGTTACCAGTTTGAAAGATCCCATTACCTTTACCCAAATGGATGGGTCACCGATGAAGGAACCATGTCGATTTGAGACTGTCCCCTTAAGGGTGGGCACAGGAGAACACTGGGAGCTGCGGTCTTTTGTAATAGTCCCACAAGCCCAATTCCCATTAGTGTTGGGCAGCCCATGGTTGCATGGGCACGATCCCTATATACTTTGGGACGAAGGGACGGTACAATTTATCTTGTGCTCCACACATTTCGGGACCCGGGGTGGGGAAAAACCCCTAATAACGATCCTCCACGAGCCTGCTTAGCCACAGAGGACCTTAATCGCATTCCCAAAGAATACCCGCATTTGGCCTGTGTGTTTGAGGAGGAGGAAGCTGACGAACTACCTCCCCACCGTAACTCAGACTGTGCGATTGAAATCCTTCCGGGCCACAAGTTGCCTAAAGGGAAAATTTATGCTATGAGTCCTATGGAAAAGGAGGAGCTACGCAGATTCATTGACAAGAATCTGGCCCGTGGATTTATCCGACCGGCGTCGTCCCCCTTTGTGGCCCCTGTGTTGTTTTGTAAAAAGAAGGATGGGGGGCTGAGACTGTGCACTAATTACCAGGGCCTAAACGCAGTTTTGGCTACCAATGCTTACCCCATGCCCCTCATCAAGGATTTATTGGCAGAAGTGGCAAAGGGGAAGGTGTTTTCCAAATTGGATTTACGTGATGCCTATTTTAGAGTTCGCATTAGGCAAGGAGATGAACACAAGACCGCCTTCAATACCCCATTGGGACAATTTGAATATCGGGTTATGCCTTTCGGTTTGCAGGGGGCACCTGGGGTCTTCATGAACTTAATAAACGAGGTGTTGCACCCCTATTTTTTCAAGGGGGTGGTTGTTTACTTGGATGATATCTTGGTGTACAGCCCAGACCAAAAATCTCACACCAGGCTGCTTCAGGAGGTACTGGAGAAGTTGCTAGAGCACAAACTGTTAAGCTCTCAAAATGTGAATTTCACCAGAATCGCATTGGCTTTTTAGGGTATCGCATATCCTCAAATGGGTTGGAAATGGACCCAAAAAAGGTCCAGGATGTGTTGGCTTGGGAACCCCCCAAAACCAGATGGCAGCTCCAGAGTTTTCTCGGTTTCGCCAATTTTTACCGCCAATTCTTGCCCCATTTTGCCCAGGTAGCCCTCCCTCTCACAGATCTCCTAAAAACTAAAGGGGCCAAAGCTTCCATGCCAGGGGCCCTGTTAGATTGGACACCTCAGTGTCAAGAGGCATTTGAACAACTGAAGCAGTTATTTACTTCCGAACCAGTACTGGCACACCCAAATGAAACAAAAAAAATTATTGTCCAAGTAGACGCCTCAGATACCGCAATGGGGGGGTGATCTTACAAGAGGACACCCAAGGGCATTTGCACCCTCTCACTTATGTTTCACGAAAGTTTAATGACACAGAGAGGTTCTGGCCCATTTGGGACAAAGAAGCTGCTTCTATACGCTTAGCCCTAATTACTTGGAGGCACTGGCTAGAGGGGGCTCGGGTACCCTTTGAAATCTGGACTGATCATAAGAACCTTGAGGTACTTCGGAAGCCCCGGAATCTAAATGCCAAACAGTTCCGCTGGGCTGAGTTTTTCTCCAAGTTCCACTTTACCCTTCACCACTTCCCGGGTAAGTCCAATCACTTGGCAGATGCCCTCTCACGCCTTCCCCAGCATCTGAGCAAGAGAACGGAGGTGAGAGAATCCTTTTTTACCCCAGACCAACTTGTTGGGGCCATTATAACACGCAAACAGAGACAATTACAGCCCGTTACCCCGAGTCAGGGGTTGCCATGGGAAAATCAATTTGCTAACGACATCACTGATCAGGAGAAAGTTGAGCTAAAAGCTCGAGATGATGTGGAATGCAAACCCAATGGCTGCTGGTACAAAGGCATTAAACTGTTTGTCCCAGAAAGTACGCGACCCCAAGTACTGCAGGCTGCCCATGATTCCAAATCAGCAGGGCACTTTGGGTATGTGAAGTCCCTACATCTACTGCAGCACAATTTCTGGTGGCCCCGAATGAAACGAGATCTATCGCTCTACATACAATCTTGCCCTACATGTAGTCGCTGCAAGACCAGAGTGGGGAAAACCCCAGGTCTACTACAGCCATTGCCTACCCCAAGTCGACCCTGGGAAGTGATTTCCATGGATTTTATCACTGATCTTCCCCCAGCAAACACATGACTGTTATTTGGGTGGTGGTGGACTTATTTTCTAAACAGGCTCACTTTATACCGTTTCCTAGTTTGCCAACGGCCAAAATACTTGCAAGAGCCTTCTTACAACATATTGCCCGGCTCCACACTTTACCGATCAAAATAATATCCAACCGTGGGGTTCAGTTTGTTTCCAAACTATGGACAGAGTTAATGGCCCTCATGGGTATTGAGCGTGCTTTAAGCAGTGCATACCACCCGGAGACTGATGGGCAAACAGAAAGGGTGAATCAAACACTAGAGCAATACCTATGTTGTTTCACCAACTACCAACAAGACAATTGGGTCGAATTGTTGCCTTTGGCTGAGTTTGCATACAACAACTCCTGGCACGCGTCAACCGGAATGTCTCCCTTTAAAGCTGCCATGGGTTATGATAGCCCCCTCTTCCGTTCCTGAAACCGGGGGTTCTACTGGGAATGCTACAGAATGGTGTAAATCTTTTCGAGAATCTTGGCCAATGATTGTAGAGACTTTAAACGAAGCCAAGGCTCAATATAAGAAATATGCAGACAAGAAAAGGGCGGGGGGATGGAATCTGCAGCCAGGGGATTCAGTGTATCTTTCCACCAAGAACTTACGCCTCTCACAGAAGTCGCGGAAGCTAGCGTGGAAATATATTGGTCCATTCAAGGTGGTTCGCTGTATAAATAAAGTGACTGTGCAACTGGATTTACCTAAGTCACTTAAAGCCATTCATCCAATTTTCCATTACAGCCTCCTCAAACCGGCATCTCCCCTATCTAAGTGGCATCCGGAGCCTCCGGCAACCCCCCCCCCACCCGCTGATCATCGATAATGAGGAGCACTACGAGCTGGATAACATCCTGGACTCCAAATTTATCCGTGGACAATTGTATTATTTGGTTGAATGGGTACATTTTGGGCCCCAACACAGGGAATGGGTTAAAGTCTCCGATATTAATGCACCTGATCTTCTAAGGGATTTTCACACCCGTTTCCCAGCCAAACCAGGGGGTCCCATGTACTCCCCTTCCTGAGTGGTGGGTGGGAGGTATTTTGGGAAGGGCAGAGTGTCAGAAAAAGGTCTATTTGATGTTTCTCACTGAGTCCATTGTTATGTGTTCCCTATTCGGCTTTGCGCTTGCGTAGGTATGCAGGCAGTAACGTGGGAGCTTCTTCCCTTGCCGCTTCTCCTTATCACGGTGGCCTTGAATGTAGGCTTTGGGCTATTCTTGTGTTGATGAGAATTTTCCAGTCCTGTGAATGCGAGGGGAGGGGGGAGTCGTCTCCCGCTCATGAAGTAACTCTCCCGCTGGGAGTTTCCCGCGCGCGCGCTTACAGTTCATTCGCTAGTCGCTTGCATGCATCATACTATAACTCTGCTTGCTTTGCTCTTGCCCCCATTCCTAACAATGACCTTCTACTGTGGGTTTTAGCACTGTAATCCAATAAAGCCTTTCTTTTGATCAAGAATGCCTGGACCTACTTGCTTTTGAACCTGACAGGGTAAGCCTCTGAATGACAGGCCAGAGACCCAAAGGCTGAGGAAGCGTGTAGAATGTTCAGGAAAGAGGGACACAAAAACTCAATTATTATTAGGAGTGATATGATACATGGTTTTTTAAGAAATATCTTTCTGCCATTGTTTAAATGGTACATCTGATGTCAGCATGGGTATAATCTGAAACAAAAATAACAGTCTGGGTAGAACATTCCTTTTGATCACAGATATTCTTCCCAACAGAGACAAATGCGGTTTCTCCCATCTTAACATTTTTTAACTTCATTCCATGTCTTTACATAATTATTTTAAAATAACATACAGCTCATATTTGTCAACATAAGGCCCAGATATTTCACTTTTTTCAAACTTAAAACCAGTTTTATTCATCAGTTCTGTTTGCTCTTGTATTTTTATATTTTTAATTAAAATCTTTGTTCTCTGTTTATATTTAAATCCTGCTAATGCACCAAATTCTTACTTCTACTCCTTTTAAAGGCTCTTCTAAAGTTAATGCCAAGTCATCTGCGAAAGCCCTTAATTTACATGCCTCTTTTTTAATCTTAACCCCTCCAAACCTCTCAAGTCTTATATATCTCTATTCAAAATTTCAAGAGCAAAAATAAAGAAAAGAGGTGACAATGGGCAACCTTGTCTTGTTCCTTTTTAAATCTCACATGGTTTAGTTAAGTCTCTGTTTACAATTATTTGAGCTGTCAGCGAAGTATAAATTGACTTCACCCATTTTATAAAATTTTCTCCAAATATTCCAAGATTTTTGGTAGGAAACTACATTGATCTTCATGAATAGATTCTTGTAAAATCCTTTTCAATTTTTCTACTAAAATCCTTGTAAACAACTTATAGTCATTATTCAGTAATGATATAGGTCTATAATTCTTTGTCAAAATCTTGTCCCTCTTTCGGTATTACAGTTATATTAGTCTCTTTCCAGGTCTTTGGCATCTTACCAATCTCTAAAACAGAATTCATTGTAATCTATAGCAGTTGTAGAAGTTCATCTTCAAAACATTTATAGTACGATCCTGGCACTTTTCCCGGTTTAATGTTCTTTATTGCTTCCACCACTTCCCTTATTGTTTAAGGACCATTTATAATCCATCTTTGTTCTTCAGTAATTTTAGGTAAATTTTGTTTTCCAAGATATTCCTCCATTTTTGACAATGGTACCTCATGTCCTTTGTATAAATTGGAATAATAATTATATAGTATTTTAATAGCTGCATTATTCATAAATACCTTGTCAACTTCTTGTAATTTTAATATCATTTTCTTTTCTCTTTCTTTTCTCAATTTATAAACCAGCCATCTTCCTGGTTTATTTGCATGTTCAAAATTTCTTTGTTTTACAAAGTTCAATTTTATCTCTGTTGTCTTACTGTTAACATGGAAAGCTGTTGTTGTAAAAAAATGTATTTGCTGAGAAATATTGGGATGTCCTGGGGAATTTTTAAATTCATGTTCTTTTCTTTTAATCTTCTCTAAAACCTTCTGAAATTTCTATTGCCTCTTTTTCTTAAGTTCAACATTATGTTCTACAAAGTGACCGCTCATAAAAGCTTTACTAGCATCCCAAACTATTCTCATGTCCATGCCTTTGTTTAAATTACATTTTAAAAATATTATTCTTACAATCCACCACAAGTACTTCTGTTTGTACCAAGTCCTCAGTTAATCTCCATCTAAATGCACTAGACCAGGGGTGGCCAAACTTGCTTCATGTACGAGCCACATAGACTAAATGTCAGATGCTTGAGAGCCACAAGGTGACTTCAGAGGAAGAGGCGGGATTGGTGGAATGGCCTGAAAGTGACATCGCAGGAAGGGGGGGTTTGGTGCAAGATTTGACATCATCAGAAGGGGTGGTGCTTAGGAAGTGACATCACCTGACCTTTGACCTGGAAGTGACATCACAGGACATAACATCACAAAGTGATGTCACATCCTTACTAGGCACCATCCCAGAAGTCTCCTGGCTGCACCCCCAAAGTCCTAGGTCAAGACTGGTTCCACTTAGTTCTTAAGGAACTGTAAAAAGAAGCACTGGGCAAGACTAAAGGAGGCCATTCCAAAGGCAGGGTGCCAACACTGCAAACGCCCTGCACCACTTGCTTAACCTTTGCAAATGAGAGGCACAGAGAGCAGGGCTTGGGAAGAGGGTCTTCACTGGTGGACTGGCCAAAGGGGGTGGGCTGGTCTTTTAAGTACTCCAGTGACACAACATTTACAGATATTCAGTATATGAAGAAGTGTGCACTTTGTTGGTCTTAAAAGTGCCACTGGACTCAAACATTTACAGCGTGATGCAGTGCAGAGTTACTCCAGTTTCAGGACACTGAAATAGCTTTGCACAGTATTATTCTCTTAGATAAGAAGTTGAAATTTGATTTTTTCCAGAGGCAAAAGAGTCACCAGTATTTTAAACATCAAGGCAGGGTATCAACTATAATAAGACACATAAACACATATTAAGCTGCATGACACTGAGTAAGACCATTGGTCCATCCAGACTGGCAGCAGCTCTCCAGGAACTTAGGTGGAGGTCTTTGGCAGCTACCTGACCCTTTTAGCCAAAGATGCCAGGGACTGAACCTGGGATCTTTTGTGTGCCAAGCTAAGGGGTAATAATAATAATAATTTTACTATTTAATTGGATTTCTAGCCTACCTCCCCTGCATAGCAGGGCTCAGGGTGGATTACAACAACAAATATATACAGCTAATTTAAAACAATTAAAACATAATTATACAGTATTAAAAACCTACATAAACATCAGATGATGCAACTCAGAATGGTGGTCAGGTACAAATTAGGAAGCGTTCCCAAAAAGACTATCAGTATGTATGTATGCCCAAAGATGTAATGAGATACTGGGCAGGTAGGCAAAAGCCACAAAGAGTGGCACAAAATAAATGGTGCGAAACACAGTAGGGGGATGCAAAGCAGGACAGCACAAAATAAATGGTGCAAAGCAAAGTATCTATGACTGATGCAAATAAATAGTGCAAAGCGGGGTAGACAAAATAAATGGTGCAAAACAGAGTATATATCAATGGTGCAAATAAATGGTGCAAAGCAGGGTATCTATCACTGACCCCATGGGCAGCCATTATTTGTCTGTTTGTACACAACTGTACTTTTAAATAACAACAATAAAGACAATAATAGTAATCATAAAGACCAATCATTTATCACTCAAAAAAGCTCACCAGCACACACACCCAACCCCAGCCTTTATTAGTGAAGAGAAACAACACTAAAAAAAACCGGACTGTTTGCTTGCTTAAAAAAAACCCCATGAATTATTTCCAGCAGCTATTCCAACAGAAATTGGTTTTTCGCATTTTTTTTTTTTTTGAAGAGGCATAATAAGGGAGTTTACCCGCACCCCTCTGCCAACTCCAGGCTTCACCAGTTAAAAGATGCAAGATTTAAAAATGGAGTTTTTGCTTGCAGGATTCACTTGGTGACTTCTGAAGAGAGTTCAACCCATCCACCCTGCCCCCCAACCCCCGCCCCCGAAATGAATGAAATAACTTACATACTTGTCCAGCCAGCAAGCTCAGGATCAGCTTGAGCAGTAGTAGCACCCAGGGGTCATTTGGAGCAGGAGCGCGCAGGAGCGGAGCTCCGGCAGTTAGATGCACAGGTGGTGGCAAGCCCCACCCCTAGCTCCCAGCAGGAGTGCAAAGCAGCACATGTAGCATTCCTCCTGGGCCCAGATAGGCTACTCTGGGACTGGAATGACAGCCCCCAGAGTGGAAAGAAAACCCCTGGGGGTGGAGCCTGAGTGGTGGGTGTTCCCTTCTGACACACTTCCAGTGATGTCAGGGTGTGTGGCATATGCAAATAAGTTATGTTAATAAGTTATGCTAATGAGCTCCTGCACCTCTTTTTCTACGAAATGACCCCTGAGTAGCATCCAGTGTGGGAATGGGAAGGAACACCTGGGGAGGGTGGAGCTGGAGAAGTTATGTTGTGTTGTGCAGTAGGATTTCCTGCCTGGGGTCTGGTTGTTTCGGCATGCATCTTTAAAAGGTAGGAAAAGGCCAGGGCCCACCAGAGGACAGGAGTGGTGCAGCTGCACTGCTGCAGTGACACACGAGTAAAATTCCTGTATGGGGTCTAGTTTTGATACTGCCAGCATGTTTTTAATAAAGTTTTTTACAGATAGAAGCAGCAGCTGTGGACCCACTGTGGACCTGCTGCCATATGCTTTGCCCTTGCCCCACACACACTGAGGGCAGCAGCTGCAGCTGTCGTGCATCTGGCCCAGCAGGCAGCTCCAGGTTGGCAGCATGAGGCACTGGGTGAGTGCACAGGGTGGACAGCTGGCTGACGTGTCAAGCTGAGCGAGCGAGGCGCAGCTGCTGCTGGCCCAGGCCAAGAAGAGCAAGCCATAGTGTTGGGAGGCTTCAAGGGTGCCAGAGAAGGAATAGAGCTGTTTGGCTACCAGGTAGGGAGGTGGGAGGTGGGAGGTGGGGTGGGCGAGAGGGGTGACTGGTGAGAGGGAGAGCCTGGCTGGGAAACTACATTCTGCCCACCCACCCAGCTCTGGGAAACGGGAAAAAGCCCTCTGCTGTCAAAGCTGGAAGGATGACAAGGGGGTTGGCAAGCTTCACAAGCCACAGGAGAGGGCTCCTAGAGCCACATGCAGCTTGCAAGCCACGTTGAGCCACCCCTGTACTAGACCTTCTCTTTAGCACCAGACTTCTGGGCTGTTGGCACAGGCTCTAACACCCCCTACATCCAGAAATGCTGGAAAGCATTGAGGAGGAGATGTTTTCAGGGACAGTTGTTTCTTTGTACTTGAAGAAATCTGTTGGGAGGAGAGTTCCATTGAGTAGCCTTTTGACACTGTTTCTAATACCCACTTGTCACAAACTGTGATTTCCTATTGAGTTGCTAAAAGTTGAAGACAACCTCCTATTTTTCAAAGCCTGAAGCCTCATGATAGTCATGCTGAGGAATTCTTCTTGGGTCCTTTTGTGTTCCATCCTGTTGTTCTAGAATTGGAAGAGTTATTGCCACCTGACTGCTTGAGTTGCCATCTCCCTTTGGAAGGTCTGGGTGCTCGAAAACAAATGAAGGACATTTGGATGAAGAGGAATGTTTCTTGGGCTTGTTGTCTTTCTTGTGTGAAGGCAGCGATTTCTTCTTGTCTTTATCCTCCACTAGATATCTATCCATACCATCCCCAAATAGTACACTAGCCACTCTAGCCTGGAAGGAAGGATCTATTTTCCAGCTACAAAGCCCAGTATTGTGTCTAGCAGTAACATTTGAAGCCATAACTCTAGCTGATAGTTGAATTGCATCCAAGGAAGAGTCCATTGAAAAATCTTCTTTAATTCCTTAGAGATATTGCTTTTAGCTAATGAAAGGTCTGAAGCCCAAGAATAGATTGCCCTAGCAAAGAGTGAACTCGCTGTGGATACCCTGAGGGAAGTCAAGGAAGCTTCAAAATTCTTTTGCAGTGCCTGTTCTATTCTCCTGTCACAGGGATCCCGGGGAAGGCCATCTGCCTCTTCAGGTAGTGCCAAATTGGAACACACACTGGCCATTGGATCATCTACTAATAGTAGTTGTAAGGAAGAGACCGACTCATGAGTAAAATACCAACACAACAGAATTGAAGGACGGCAGAAGGGGGAGGATCAATCCTGCAAGTCATTACAGGGACTGCCTGGTGCTCGGCTTCGTAAGAACGGCATAGCTGAGAGACCTTAATTAACAGCTGAATCAGATAGAGGGTGGGGGAGCGTCTGAATCATACAGTAGTTTAAAGTGCTCTCTTGCCTCTGGTACCAAATAGAACTTGGAAATGATGGGGTGATTTGATTTGGGCCTAGCTGGGGACTTCCATTCAGTATGGACTACCTTGTCAAACACAGCCAGGAAAGGAATCCCAAGGGGAAAGGATCTTGCTTTAGGAGAGGCTCTGACAGAACCTGCTGGTTTGCTTGGGTAAGGTGCTTCCACCTCCTTATTATTCACTGGGATTTCCAGAATATGTAACACTTTTGAGAGGGTCTTGTGAAAGGCAAGTCTGCATAGTAGTAACAACATGTTTCTCCTCCTCCTTATGTGAGGAAGAATCCGAGCATTGAGAGTCATGATCTCCATATCCCAATAGAGGGCTTTGTTCTTTGTCAAGTCTGGTGTAATGATCTAATCTCCATCTTTTAGGATGACAGGGAGAAGGGGAAGGCATAGCTGTCCCCATACTACATGATACATTACTAGAAAGAGAACAATGTCTATATCTATTGGGAGACTTAGTGTACCCTGAAGAGGAAGAACCCCTAATGTTAGGAATAGCCTGAGAGATAGCTTCTCTAATCTCTTTCTGCATCTTCCATTTTATCCATGCTAGGAGATTGTCCTAAGCATGATCCTCTGAAATGCAGGGTTTCCTCTCACATCTGACTCATGGTGGGATCCATATGAGACTTGAGAAGGGGAAGTTGTCAAGAGAGCTTTCAAATTGAAGAGAATTTCTCTGTTGGGTGTCTATTAATTGCTGTGTCTACAGCAGCTGAGAAACATCAAGTGGAACTGTCAATGCCTATAATTTGGGAATGAATTCTTAGAGACAGCCTCATGATAGGTGAAGGAGTTAATACGCTGAGGCTAGTTTTCCCCTAAAGAATGGCTGGCCAAAGGTTCAGTCAGCTTCTCAAGCTCCACCTTGTTGTCAAAAACTTTGCTGTCCTGTGCACCAAACTGGCCAATGGAACCATGAACAGAGCTGTAGTGAGTAGTCAGCTAACCAATTTTTGTTTTCTTGCATTTTCCTTGCTGACCTGTATACCCACCCTTTTTCTTTTTAACTGTTTATGTTTGTGAATAAATTTTTATTTTTTATAAATTTTTATTTGAGTTACTGAAGCAAACGCAGATAAGCCTTAGCTATGTTACCATACCCTCAGCATGCTATCTTCACGGGGGGGGGGGGCACTATGTTAGAGGCTATATTCTCCTGGTGCATGGACTCAGAGAGATCTGCCCATGCTGCCGTTTCTTGCCTTTTTTAAAAAAGGAAAGCAAAATGAAAGATAAACCTCTCCCAAGGGCTTCTAAGTTGGACCCCTTCTTACCGGGATTCTGCAGAATTTTGGATGGCTGAAGGAACACTGAAAGCTGAGGCTGAACCTAGTGTACTCGTAAGAGCCACACATCAAGAAGGCCACATGCTGGATCTTATTTTTGGTGTGGAGATAGATGTGGATCTGGAATCTGCTGAGGCGGTACCATGGTCAGACTATTTCACCCTGAAGACCCACCTGAGTAGGCTGAACCTGTTTGACCTGTGAGGGGATTTATGCTAGCCCGTGGAGTCGAATGGAATTCACAAGCTTCCAAGAAGCTCTGTGGGATCCAGTGCCCCCGGTGATCTGTTAGATAAGCTTGTGGAAGATTGGCATAGCTGACTTTCCAAAGCCATGGATTAAATTGCTCCCTGGCACCCTCTTTGTCCTTGTGGCAAACTGGCTCTGTGGTATACCCTGCAGCTATGGAGGATGAAATGAGAACTGAGTCAGCTAGAGCGAGTGTGGAGGCATGCTTGTGATGAAGCCTCGAGAACATCTTATAAGATGTTTATGAAGGCCTGTGAGACGGCAGTGAAGGCCACCAAGAAAGCTTCCTATGTGATCTCCATTGTATCTGCTATCTCTTGCCCAGCCCAATTGTTTAGAAAATTCAATCTTTGACTTCTTTGCCACAAGGCAAATCAGACGGGGGTATGGGCTGGGTTGTCACCAATATGCTAATGACACCCAGCTCTATCTGCTGATGGATGGATGGATGGATGGATGGATGGATGGATGGACGGATTCCACCCTGGAGGTACTGGACAGGGCATTACACAATGTGACTGGATGGCTCAAACAGAGCTGATTAAAACTGAATCCAATGAAGACAGAGGTCCTGTACCTGAATTGTGGAGAGCTGAGATTGGGAATCCAGCTCCCAACCCCTGGTGGAACACCAGTGGTGCTGGCGCCGAGAGTGAAGAGCCTAGGGGTGCTCCTGGATCACTCTTTTTTTTAATAAAAGAAGTTTATTAATTTCAGAAATAGGAAATAAGAACAAAGGCAGAAAAAAGAAAACAAAACACAGAATAACATACAACAATAAACATATAGTGGAGCTTATACTCTAGACTCTGGTTTAGTTTCACATAACTGTCATCAAATCTTGCTCTTATGCACCTAAGTTAGCTTATATATTTACCTTTAAAGAGTTATTACGCCAAACTTCCAAAATAATTTTCTATCCACTTATATAGCCTCAACCAGTTTTTCTCAAAGGTTTCTTCTTTTCTATCTTGAAGTTGCAAAGTCAAATGATCCATTTCTGCTGCTTCTAAAAGTTTATAAATTATCTCTTCTTTTGTTGGGCTTTCTTCTTTTTTCCAATACTTAGCATACAATATCCTAGCTATTGTTACAACATGTATAATCACATATACATCTGCTTTCTTATAATTTTGTGGTACAATATTTAATAAAAATAACTCTGGTAGAAATGGTATATTTATGTCTAGCATCTTTTGCAATATCTCATGTACCTAGACCCAATATTTTTTAACAACCTTACATGTCCACCATATATGAAAAAAGAACAAATGTTTTGTTTACATTTCCAGGATACATTCAACATGTTTGGGTCTAGGTACCCATTTAGCTAAATTTTCAGGTGCCACCTATAAAACATTTTGTATATATTTTCTTTAAATGTAATAGCTTTTGTAATTTTTATGTTTACTTTCCATATCTTAGACCATTGCCTAACTGTATATTATGACCTATATTTTGTGCCCATTTAACCATTGAATCTTTTACTATCTCGTCTAGCATTCTCATCTCTAGTAGCAAAATATAAAATCATTTTATAAATTTCCCATCTGCACACGTCCAAATTTTATCCAATTCTATGGGTGTATCATAGAATCCCGTGGTTTTATCCTTTACGTATCTAGAGTCCAATTGTGCTGTTTCCGACCAGTTCAGGTTAATGTCTCTTTTTTTTTAGGTTATCTTGCTGTAATATTTTATTTTGATTATCTAGCAAATTTTCATATCTCCATAATAGCTCTTTCATAAATGTGAAGGGGTTTGTAAAGGACTCTAGTGGTGAAACCCATTTGGGATTTTGGTGTAGCATGTCTTCTGGACCTCTTTCCATATCTTTAACAATGTTGCTCTTAACAAACATTGTTTAAAATATTTATGGTTTCCACATTGCCAATACCAAAAAAAAGCATGCCACCCTAACATTAGATCATGTCCTTCTAGATTTAATAATCTTGGATTTCCCAGCACGATCCACTCTTTCATCCATGTCAGGGATTCTGCTTTATAGTATAACTGCCAATCTGAGAGTGCGAAGCCTCCTCTTTCCTTTGAATCTTGCAAGGCTTTCAGTTTGATACTGTTTTTTTCCCCTTGCCAAATAAATTGTCTTATGAGTTTATCTATTTCTTTAAAAAATGACTTCTTAAGATTGGTATTGTCTGGAATAAAAATAATAATCTCAGTAGCACGTTCATCTTCACAGTAGCGATTCTTCCCATGAATGACAATTGTAAATGCATCCAATTTTCTAAATCTTTTTAAATAATTGATAAAAGTTTCATATAATTATCTTTTAACAAGGAGCTGCATCTGTTAGTTAAAATTATTCCTAAATATTTTATTTTCTTCTGTGCTTCCATGCTAGAATGATCTTGTAGACTCTGCATCTGCTCTCTAGTACAGCTTTGTGTTAATATTTTTGTTTTTTTGAAATTAACTTTTAGCCCTGCATATTGTCCATATTCTCTTATTAAGTCCAAGAGATGAGTAATAGATGATTGTGGATCTTCCAAAATAAATACCAGGTCATCTGCAAATGCTTGTAGTTTATACCCTTCACCTTTAATTTTAAGATCTTTAATTGCCGTACTGTTTCTTACCATATTATTAAATGTTTCAAGGGCAAAAATAAACAAAAGAGGGGATAATGGACATCCTTGTCTAGTTCCTTTTTCAATTTCAGTATTTTGTGAGAAGTCTCCATTTATCATAATTTTAGCAGATTGTTTCTTATATATTGCTTTTACCATTGTATAAAAATATTCAACACATTGCCAGGCCAATAGTTGTTCTAACATGAAGGCCCAATTGAGATTGTTAAAAGCTTTTTCTGCGTCTAGGAATATAAGTGCCAATTGTTTTTTCAAGATGCACTTTAAAGTATTCTAATATATTCAAAATAGTTCTAACATTATATCTCATTTGCCTCTTGGGCAGAAAACCTGATTGATCCTGATGTATTGTCTGTAACAAAACTTTCTCCAACTAGTTTGCCAAGATAGATGCATAAATTTCGTAGTCTACATTAAGCAATGAAATTGGTCTGTAGTTTCTAATTTCTTTTTCATCAGTCTCTGGTTTATGTATTAATGTAATCAGTGCTTAGTTCCAGGATGCTGGTAATTTTCCTTGATCATAAATATTTTGAATGGTACCTTTCAGTGGTAATGCTATTTGATCTTCAAATGTCTGGTAAAATTCTGCTGGTAACCGATCTGGGCCTGGAGATTTTTTCATTTTCTGGTTTTGAATTGCTTCAATTACTTCAGAGAAAGAAATTGCTTCATTTAAAATTTTTCTGTGTTCCTCTGAGAATTCTTTCTTATTGTGTTCTTTTAGAAAATCTCTAATCTGCTCTTGATTACTATTCCCTCTCTGGTATAGATCTTTATAAAAATTCTCAATAATGTTCTTTAAAACTTTGAGAGAGTTTTTATCCTCCCCTGTTTCATTCTTGAATATCTTAATATGTTTTTTTTTTCGGATTCTTTTCTTCATTTATACGCCAACCATCTTGTTGGTTTATTTACATTTTCAAAAAAAATTGTTATGCAAACATTATTTTTTTTGCAATCTCTTATGATAATAAACAATTAAGTTAATGTTATAAATTCTTAATTTTGATCTTCGAATGGACAATTGTAGGGTCTAGTTTCATTTTGTCTTTTTCTTGTTTAATTTGTGCTTCAATTTGTATATATTTTTGTTTTCTTTTTCTTCTGGTCCTTACTTCTTGTTTAATAAGCCATCCTCTCACATAGGCCTTAAAGGCATCCCATACTATATCCATAGAAATATCCAGCTGAATAGTCAATTTTTAAAATTCTTGAAATTCTTTGTTTTGTTGGCTACAAAGTCTGTATTCTTTAAAAGCCATAGGTTCATGGACCATCTACTCTTTTTCGGTGTGTCTTGCAAAGTTAAGAGTACAGGGTTATGATCTGCAAATGTTGAAGGGAGAATCTCTACTTCTATAATGTCATTTATCATGTTTGTTGAAATCCAGGCCATATCCAATCTAGACCAGGATTTGTGCATTGTTGAGAAAAAAGTATAGTCTTTTTTGTAAATATTTCTAATTCTCCAGGCATCCACCAAAATAAATTCTTCAGCTGTATGCAGGAATGAATCTGGCAATTCACTACCTCTTTTCTGTTTGGCTTTTTCTATCTAAAGCTCTATCGAACACAGCATTATAGTCTCCAATTATACATAATTCTTCATATGTTAAAGCTGAAAGAGTCTCTTGCAGGACTTTGTAAAAATTTTCTTGTTGTTAACTATCAAAGTTTCTTTGGCTTGTCTCTGTATCTTTCCTATCAGTACTTTTCCATCATCTGAATCATGAATCAATTCTGGATGTAAATGTTCTTTTACATACATGACCACTCCTCTCTTTTTCTTTTGTTTGTCCGCTGAGATGAAAACTTTCCCAAGTTTTTTGGCTTCTAAAAGTTTCTTATTTGAGTATTTTATATGAGTTTCTTGTAGGCAGACTACATCTATCTGCATTTTCCTAATTTGATGTAGCACTTGTTTTCCTAATTTGATGCAGCATAGGGCCAGTTGGTATAGTGGTTAAGTGCGCGGACTCTTATCTGGGAGAGCCGGGTTTGATTCCCCACTCCTCCACTTGCACCTGCTGATGTGAACTTGGGTCAGTCACAAGCTCTGGCACAGCTGTTCTCTCAAGGACAGTTTGTGTTAGAGCTCTCTCAGCCCCACCTACCTCACAGGGTGTCTGTTGTGGGGAGGGGAAGGGAAAGGAGTATGTAAGCCGCTCTGAGACGCCTTTGGGCAGTGAAGGGCGGGGTATAAATCCAATCTCTTCTTCTTCTACTTCTTCTTTGTGGAGCATTCAAACCATTGACATTAATTGAAATTATCTCTAATTTCCTCTTATCCATCTTTTGTACCTTTTTTGGTTCCATTTCTTTTCTTTTCTTGAAGTTTCATAGGCATAGGTCAAGGTAATATTTTGTGCTTTTTCTTGGTGGTCCCTGTTTTTGGTCCTGCTGCACCTTGTGTCTCTGAATCTTCACCTGTTTCTTTTGGTACTTCTTCTTCCTCCTCCTCCTCATCTTCCTCCTCCTCTGGAACTCCCAGTTCTTCTTCATATGTTTTTAGAAAATCTTCTATTTTGAATATTGAGTTTATCCACAAAATCTTTTGCCTCCATAGGTAAAAAGAATACCTTCAGGGAATAGCCACCTATAGGAAGTTCCATTTTCTCTTAGTGCCCTTGTTAGCTGAGAATAATTTCTTCTTTTCTCTCTGACTCTCCAAGGGATTTCCTTCAGTATTTTAATTTCCATCTCCTGCATTCATAGTGGCTTCTTGTTGATGGTCTGTAGTATGGTATCTCTCATATTTTTCTTGTAGAATCTTACATGGATCTCTCTAGGCACCTTGTTCTGTCTCGCATACGCAGAATTCATTCTAAAAGCAACATCAATCTCATCAGAGACATCTTGGGTATTCAGCTAAATATTCAGCTAATAGTTTAGCCATGTCCTCTTTGATGTCTTCATCTTTTTTTTCAGGGATATTTTGGAATCTCAAAACATATGCCGCTCTGTTCATTTCCAGTTTTGTAACAGTGGCTTCAAGAAGGTCTTTTTTGGCTTAATCTCTTGTACCTCCTGGTCCACTTTCTTGGATTTATTCTGCAGCTGAGTAGTAGTCTGTTTCAATGTAGAGTTCTCTTGTGTGTTCTACAGTATCTGTTTTTTAAATTCTTCAGATTGGAAGATCACCTGTGAGGCCAGAGCATCAAATCTGGCTTGTAAAGGTTCAACTGCTGAAGCAACTATGTCTTTGAACAAAGCTTGGACTTCTTGTGTTGTCATTTTGGCCAGACTTGAAGCAATAGTCTTGCCTACTGCTGGGGAGGTTCTACTAGCTCCAGAAGACATATTTCTCCTTAAATCTCAACCAGGTCACTTCAGACCCCCTCCCTCTTTTTCACATCAACCTAAATTTCCTGTAAAAATTCAACACCCAGCATACTGTGATAATCAACCAAAGCAGGCCTTATTTATATTCCTGGTCCTTTTGTTTTCCAATCTCTTTTTTCCCCAGCACGAAGACATAAGGGAATTTCACATTACTGAGATTCTGCCAATTTGAAGCCGTTTCTGATTTGTCTTGAAGTAAACTGGTACAAGGCTGCCATTTCACACATGGCTTTCCCCGACCAGAAAAGACCTGAATCAGAAGCGGTTTGGCAATTCAGACTGCACCGCTTTGTTTTCCCACCGTGCCTTTTTTTTTAATGTTCGCTTTAGAGCGTTATAGCGCTATAGTGCTATAACACAACACCCCAGGCATTCCAATGGGGTTGCTATAATGCTATTGCATTATAGCGCTATAGTGCTCCAAAGCAAACGTTAAAAAAAACCCAGAGATCGCCCGCATGGGGGAAAAAAGTCAGGAAAAAAGCACATTGGATCTGGGAGAAGAAACTGACGACTACTTGGAAGTGGTTGACAGGTAAAACGCTTCAGCCCCAGTTCCTGAACGGGACAGAAGCGTTTCTGTGTGAAATTACAAATATATTCTGGTACGGAACAGGTTCTAAAATGGTTCTGTCTGAAATGCCAGACCAGAAACCATTTAGGAACCGTTCCTCTTCCAGATTATATCATCTGTCTGAAATTCCCCCATAGTTCCCTTCTACCTTATCATCAGTTACAATAACAAAGAGTACAGTCAAAACAAATTCTCAGAGAGTGCTTTTAATACCAGTCAGAGTTAAAGGAACAGATTTGTTTCTTTCTTATAATTCCAGTAACACTTTATATAATAGGTCTTATTTTTTTAAATAGACTTATTTTCTCTTTCCCATGGATCAAAGAACACTTTACATGCAAGTTCTAATTTCTTTAAAAGATAGCTGAAGATTTAATAGTTCATAAATCCATAACAACTCTTTCTTCTTCTTCTTCTTCTTCTTACACAGTAACACCCTTACAAAAGCAAAGTCTTACTACTGGTAAGTCTTAGTTCTGGAATCTAAGATGTAATCTCTGTCCCTAGCATCCACCAAGACATAAGTAACAGAGTCTTGAAGTAATAGTAATCCACATGCAAATATTTTTATAAATCCACAAAAAGGGGGAAAGATAGGTTTCAACTTACAAATCACCATCTGAGCAAAAGGGAAGAACAGACTCAAACCCAAACATTTGTATATCCACAGTAAAGCTGTTATAAATCCACAAAAAGGAAAGCCATAAAAATAAAAAGCCAAAAATATAGGTTCAATCCATTCCCATGATCAGGGGTCTTGTATTAAAACTAATAAAAAAAAAAGTTTACCAGTATCCATTAGAGAAGGAGAGATCACAGTTAAAAAAAAGAAAAGAATCAAGGTATTTGTAATTCCACAAAGGTATAGTTTTAAATCCACAGGAAAGGTGAAATTGTTTAAAAGGCTTCTTGTTAATAAGGTGTCCAAAGCTTAATGCGGGGGGGAGCATAGTCCATAAAATACAAAGAGCTGCTTCTTTTTAAGTTTAAGTTTAATTTTAAAAAAGAGAAAAAATAACAAAGTACTTTACGAGTCTCAAGTTAATAAGATTCAGTTTAGCATTACAGATCCAGTAAGAACTTTAAAACAGAAAGCACACAGCCTGAGTTACTTATCCAAGCAGCAAATCCGGGGTGGGGGGGAATCCTTCCGCCCTTCCCTTTCTATTCACTCAGGGCTTTAAAAATTAAATGGATCACTCAATCTAAGTCAGCAAAGATGGAGAAGTAAGTTGAAGTACTCAAAAATCCAGTTACTCACGGTGTAGAAGGAAAAGTTGCAGTTAGATTCTTTAGTTGGAGTATAGCTCCAGCAGCAGTTGATTGCACCTCAGTGCCTCCGGAGAAGCACTCCCTCTCAGGTTCCTGTTGTGAGGTGAGCCAGGATCTACTCGGGTACCACCGTACCCAAGAGCCCCCAGCTCAAGCCTCCTGCAAGAACCTCCCTCCAGGATGGCTCTGAGGGAGTCCAGAGCCCTGGATCTCCCGCTGGGACCTGGAGGTTCAGAGGTTCCTTGGGAGAAGTCCCGGGAGCCTTCTGAAAATGGCGAGTCACAAACCAGAAGTCCTGGATCCCTCTTTTTTGATGGACGCCCAGGTTGCTGCTGTTGTTCAATTAGCCTTCTATCATCAATGGCTAGTCAGGCAACTGGTTCCCTATCTCACCCCCCCCCCCGGACTTAACTACTGTGATCCATGCAATGATCGCTTCCAGACTAGATTATTGTAATTTACTCTATGTGGGGCTGCCCTTGAACTTAATCCAGAAAGTGCAGCTAGTGCAGAATGCAGTGGCACATATGCTGACAGGAATGCTTGTGCGGGCTTGTATTCAGCCAGTGCACTGGCTGCTGATAGAGGTTCTGGTGGCTAGGGACCTGCATATCTTCAGGATCGCCTCTCCCCATATGAGCCCCACAGAGCAATGCTCTCAATAGATCATTTACTGGTTGTCCCCAGCCCCAAGGATGTCCGACAAACCTCAACCAGGGACAAGCTCCCACTTGAGATCAGGGCCCTGTGGTATTTATTACAATTTTGTGAAGCCTGTAAAATGAAGCTGTTCTGTTGGGCTTTCAGCTGAGGCAGCAGACATCCAAAGTCCATCATTGGCCTCCCCTACTGAAATTGCTGACTCTATGATCCGCCTAAACTGAGCATAGCAACATGAACCTTGGTTGCTGTTTCTACTACTGTTTTAAATTACTCTTTTAATTATCATAACTATTGTTGTTGAGAGTTTGTAACTTTGTAAATCAAAATAAATAAATAAATAAATAAATAAATAAATAAATAAATAAATAAGAGTATAGATGGCCTGAGCACTCCAGTACTCCAGCCACCAATGCTCCTGCTCAAATGGAGTGACCTGGCTCTAGGGCTGGAGATCCTGTAGCTTGGGAGATCCTGGAGGAAGTGAGCAAGCTGGGAAGAGGAGTCCTCACCACCACAGACATTTTCTGGTTTCTGCTGCCACGTAGAAGCTTGGCAAGAAGGGGGGAATCAATTCTGTCACACTCCCCAGTCAATCTCCCAAATAAACAGAAATAGTAGACAAAAAGCAGATAGAAATCAAATACAGAAGAAGGGGGAAAAGAGAATGAAAAAAGTAAAGGAACAGTTAATTAGGAATCACAGCACTCAGACAGAGCACAGCCAATGACCTCTGTCTGCTTTGAGGCAGGGCCGAAGACTGGGGCCTGAGAGAGAAGTCACTCCTGTTCAAGAATCACGAAAAAAGAGCAGTGACTCTGCCTGTCTATAGGGAGAAGCTTCTTCCAGAAGCAGAGAATGCCCCATCTTGGACCACTGGAGAAGCAACTTCTCCAGAATTTGTTGTATGTCAGAATATGAATGTATTCAGCCCCTGTATAGCTTCAGATGATTGGTCAATCTAGCTCAGTAGGATCTGACTTCTCATGATTCTTCAGGGCCTCAGGCAGACAAATAAATATTTCCCAAGAACTGCTGTGTTCTTTTAACTGTAGATGCCATGGATTAAACCTTGGACCTTCTGCCTGCTAAGCACATGTCTTTCCAGAGAGCCTTAGCCCCTCCAAGATTTACAGGAGCAGTAACGTTGCACAAACTTATTCAGTAACAAACTCATCAAAACTACTCCCAGGAAAAATATTATTTGCCACACCCTTAACATTCCAGTTCAAGGAGTACACAGACACAAATATGTCAAGCTGGACTGTCTACTCATCAACAACTCACTGTCTAGTCTGTAATCAAATTCAAATAGTCCTTCCACTGAAATTGATTTTAAAGTGAAAGCCACATTGAATTGTTCATGATTAGCAAACAAAACTCTTCTTTTATCCTAGGCTTTCTATCTAAGATGTCTTCAGTGTAAGTTACACTGGTTGAAAGTTGCTGGAAGGCTAAACAATGTAATCCTTCTTGCAACCAGTTGGATATATTCAGTCACACATTGTCTTGACTACTGCAATATACTATCATTATCATTTTAATCTTATCAATTAGAAGACTGCAAGTGGGGACCCACACAGAACTGTAGCCAGGATTTTGCAACTTGTGGGGCAAAATTTTTTTCTAGTGGGGCTGCCATTATTTGCCATGAAGCTACCCTCTCCCCATGGCCAGCTGTGGGGCCAGCCAAAGCAATAGCGCACAGCTCACTGCTCTCCTGACCCCTCACCATCCCCCTTGCCCTCCCTGCAGGGTTTTTCATACAGACCCAGGCAAAGCCACCCACATGTCCAAGCAGATAAAGCCACATTCCCCCTTTACTCACCCAGCCACGCTCTCCTTGTAAGCAAGCCATAGTGACCAGAAGCCAAAGCCCCCACAGGGAGAACACGTCCATTGTGCAGCACTTACCACCGCTCTGTGCACAAGAAGTTAGCAGCATTCAGTGAGGGGTGTCTTACTCCCTCTTTTCCACACAGGCACAAATGCAAGCTGGGGCTTACTTACTCCAACTGGGGTGGGAAAGCGGAGACAATGCCGGTGATGACATGCAAGGAAGGCAGTTCCTGGAAGCTGGCAGAGGTGTGCGGCTCTTAAAAAAATCAGGTGGGAAAAGCTGGGGAGGATGGAGGGGGGCTGAGGGCAGACCTGGCTGGGCTTCTCCAGGCTGTTTTTGACATGTTGTGCACTATGGTGTGGGAGCACATACCTTTAAAGAAATACTAAAAATGGATTAAAAAAAACTATTTTAGGCAGAAATTCTTGTCTTGCTGTGCTTTTAAGTAAGGGGGCAGAGCCCTGAATAGCCCCATTATAGCTACGGGCCTGGACTCACAAGCACTTGAATGGGGAATCTTATTTTCCGTTCCCTGGCAACCCCAGTAGCCTCTCCCCCTTTTCTGCTTCACTTTCACCTTCCCACCCACCAGCCAACCTATCTTTATTTGCCCTTGTCTTCAGCTTTCCCTCCTCCTCTTCCTCTGGCAAACTTTCCCCTAGGAAAACTCTGGCCCTGTTGCATGGTGGAGAACCTAGAAGGACTTGCAGGAGTATTTCAGTTTCCCCTGTATCCTTTCCCCACACTATTGTTTTTTTTTTAAAAAAACAGTCATACTCTGCCAGGTTTTGAGCTCATTTTCATTGGGGGGGGGTGATCCTGCAAGAACTTGTGAGGGCACGTTTCTCCTGTACCCAATCCCCCCGCTATTTCTTACTTCCCTTCTCCTGGTAATCCCTATATCCTCACATTTCCCTCCTTCTCATCCACCCACCAACAAACCTACCTTACATCTGCCCCAGTCTTTCAGCTATATTTACTTCATTTATACCCCACCTTTCTCCATGCTGGGAATCCAAAGCAGCTTATTCTCCTTCCCTTAATTTATCCTCACAAAAAACCTGTGAGGAAGGTTAGGTTGAGAATGTGCAACAGGGCCAAATTCACCCAGTGAGCTTCCATGGCAAAATGGAGATTCAAACTGGGGTCTTTCAGATCTTAAGTCTGAAACTCTAACCACTACACTGGCTTTAGTAGGAAGGTTGTTAAAACAGTAGCAAGCAACCATTATTGGGGATGGAGATGAACCACATTTTTGTGGTTTGGTTTGTGGCTGAACCATGAACCGAACCATGAACCAATATGCTGGTTTGCAAACTGAACTGGTCTGTATCAGTTTGTGAACCATTTAAAGTTTAAACCCCTGCTTTCTATTCCCCGTGAAAAGTGGCAGGGGAGCAGAAAGCAGAGGTCTTTCATGAGCTGTTTTTCATAAAGAGCAGAAAGCAGGCATTTAAATGGCTCCAAGCCATTTAAAATCCTGCTTTTCACGAAGAGCAGAATTTTGTGCAAGTTCATGGTGGTTCTTCAGTTAGCAAACATCACTTCACAAACCACAAACCAGACAAAATCTTTTGTTTTGTTCATGACCTAGTTCGTGCCCATTCCTACAAGTCACATGGTATCAAATCACCCATGTTTGCTTCCAGGCCTGGCCCCAATGAATCCTCTGTCAAGGGCCAAAACAATTTCAGAAAGGGCTCTGCCTCCTCCCTCTGCCTTTACTAACAGAAACCAAGGCTTGAAGGCTAGCAATACCATAGTGGCTACCTACTGAGGGCATTTGTTTCTTGAAGCTTTAGGTGCTGCTTCTATCATTTGAGGGTCTTAAAGAGTTCAGATTTTTCTCCAACCCTGGGACTATTTTTCAGGTTCGTAGAAAGATCTGGCTTATCTGTCCATGATCCCAATCTCTGGGTTTAAGTATCCACAGAATTTGGTCATGTTCAAAATGAGATATATTGATGCTGTAATGTTTCTTTTTAAAAAATCATACTCAATACTCAAGTGTGATAATATTTCAGAATGCACATTCTAAGTGCTGCCAAATGTTGAACCTTTGTAAAATGCAGCTCTACTATAGAGAAAAAAGGGAAATCTCAGTGGATAATTAAAGTTTCTATTTCATCTGTTCCTGAGTAAACCAGCCAACTAGCCACTCCCAAGTATGCAGAAAAACTATGGCTGTGGTCACACACGCTAAATAATCCACTTTCAGTCCACTTTCAGTGCACTTTCCAACTGGATTTTTACTGTGTGAACTGGCAAAATCCAACTGGAAAGTGCATTGGAAGTGGATTGAAAGTGGATTATATAGTGTGTGTGACCGCAGTCTATGATTCCTAATTCATCATCATGTCTTATTTCACAGGTTGCAAACATACCCATGGATGTATGTGGTGCTAAGCTAAGCATGTAGGCAGAAGACACAGTAATTAGACAACACATTGCAAAAAGACAAGTTGCAGCATCACTGGGCAGCCAGCAGAGCTCAAGATCAAGACTATACTGCTTCCTCTTAAAAGCCTTTTTTTAAAAAAGTTAGGCTGTCTATTCAATTACTGTGCTCTCAGTTCCTCCTTCACATACACTATAATTTTTATGTGTGCACCTGCCAGTATTGGAATAATAAGCATGTAGCCATGCGTGTCAGCAATTTAAGAACTTCCCACTCAAGAGAACTTGCTGTGTGGCAAAGTGTAAAATGTAAAGACGACAAAGACCTTGTGAACGTTGCTGGCAGCTGAGGCAAAACCAGGAGAAAAGCCAATTTCTAACAAAGGTTTATATATATATATATATAAAAAAAGCTCCAGACTCCTTCAGGTCAGATAGATGCATTATGAATAGGCTGGAATGGATAAAAAAAAATCTGAATTTCTTTGGAAAATAGGATTTTGGAAAATTGGGAGAAGTACCTCTTATCAAGAGATAAGGGGTAACACACACACATTCCTCAAAGAAAGAGTTATGTAATGGGAATTTAAACAACCACCATAGCTTCACCAAAAGACCATTATTTCAGAGGACTTTGTTACACCTGGTTTACATCTCTGGACAACTCAATGCATAAACAGTACAGTGTTTTCACTTCTACTGTACAAGGATCTAGGGCTCAGTTTCACTATTGTACCTTTGCCTCAGGTTCTCATGCTTTCCTTGCCCCTTGCAGAGTCGAATTCCCTTCTTAAACTCCTGGTTTGGGCAAACTATAGTTTGCTATTAACATATAAATTAGTTGGAAATTATGGTTTGTGCTTGCCTTCCAACCCATGGTTGTTGATTCTGGTTTGGAGGGCATGCACAAATCACAGGTTTGCAAAGTTGGGGGTCTAACAGCAACCTATCCAAGCAAGAACTTTTAACTGATGTGCCAGAGATCTGTTGTTTTGGAAAGCATCCTGGAAAGAGTCCATAGGAGGTTTGGGTTCCAAGACTCACCACTGACATCTGGAATAGATTCTGGGATGCTGGCTCAGATCAGCTACAGAAGTTGCTGCTATGAAGTGTTCCTTCAGACTTGGCTGAAAGATTGCACTTTGGGGAATTAACATACTTTACAGCTAGTACAAGTGACTGGAGAAGGTGCTAGCAGAAAACTACAAATTCTGCTCTAGCAACACTCATGCAAATGCATTCCTACCCAATTTCACTTGTTCCTGGGTAAAACTTTGAAGTGAGCCTTGCATAAGTACTACAGAGTCTCCAGCATCTAAAAAGTCTGATTTTATAAGGATAGGCCAGCTTTTCAGTCCTTATGGTAGCAGAAAACACACCACGGAGCAATACCTAGTGAGGGCTGTAAAACCAGTGAGGGGGCTTCAGGTTTTGGTGGAATGCAATGGTGACAGTGGACTCCTGAGCCTCTGGGAGCTGCATGCCAGCGCCTGTGGCTGGGAGGGGGTGCGATCGCCTGCACCATCCCTGGAGCTCTTGGGTTGGGCTCCGCACCATGGGACGCTAGGAGAGCCCTTCCTCTGGCAACCAACCAGTGAAGCGGGGCTTTCCCATGCCCTGAAATTTCCACCGCAGAGCATCCGAGAATGAAATGAAGCACGCACATCGGAACAAGCATTTAGTGGCCAAGCTTATAAGCTTTTAAAGTGAATAAAGCGAAGACAACATTGAACTGTGAGTCAAAGTCTAAGTGAGAAACACCAAAGATAGTAGAAACTCTCCCTCAAAAGGCAAGAGGGGAGGGAACTCTCCCCCGCTAAGAGGAAAACAATCAAACTTTTTACCATTTAATTGAGGGGGGGTGAGCTATAAAGGCATGACGGACTAAAATAAGGATCTAGTAAGAACTTACCAGGTTCTTTAAAGAGCATTGGAGATTGTAACAACTTTGTAAAAAGGTAAATGACTTCTCAACATGGCGCCGCTGCGAAAGGATGAGAAAGAGAAAATGAAACCTAAGCTTCTTGCCGGAAATGCCAAAAGCCCAGCAAGTCCTTCCTCTAGACAGAACACAACAGCAGAGCTGCAAAAGATGCTGATGAAAGCGTTACGACCTCTCCTGGAACAAGTTACCACATTACACCAGAAGCTTGATGCACAGCAGATGCAGCTGAGTGAAACAACTTAAAAAGCAGACAAAATGGAGCAGGAGCTAAAAGTGGTCAATGCCAACTCCAAGAAGCTTCAAACTCAACTACATATGATGGAGAAAAAGAGACAAACTAATGAATCCCATTTGTTAAGGCTCGAAACGGAAAGGGCAAACTATGTCTTAAGATTCCAGGAAATCCTGGAAGTGAAAGGAGAAAATCTGAGACTGATTATGTGTGATGCGTTGGCCCCACTGGCAGATTTAAAAACAGATACAATACAAAGCAAAATTGATACCATCTTCAGATCGTATTCAGAATTTATAAAAATAATCCGCCCAGGAAAGTGATTGTGTGATTCTCTAGAAGACAAGTGAGAGATCAAATACTAAAAGTGTCAAGTGGCCCCCCCCGAAAATCAAAGACAAAGAGATAAAAGTATTGAAAGACATTCCATTTGAAATAAGAAGGAAAAGAAGGAAATATAGGGATTTGGTTTTATTTTTGCAGGAAAACAACATCGTTGACAGATGGATCATACTTGAAGGTTTAATTTTAAATTTATGGATAAAAAAGAAAAAGTTGACTCTGTTGAAAAGCCACAGGAGTTTTTGCATCTTCACAGTCATCCAGCAAAAGAAGAAGAGGTAGAAGACAACAGTATCAAAGACAGTGATGAAGAGGATGCAGTGGCATCTTCTGATGAGAACTCAGACTCTGTATTGGGGGCAGCAGCTCCAAAAGCAAGTTATTGATTGAGGAAGAAAAAGGACAAATGAGCAAATGGCTTGTTGTTACACTCTGAATCTCTTGATTGTTTTTAATGTTTTCTTTTTTCTTAGTAAGCTCTTTGTTAAGGTCAAAATGGGGGAGGTTTCAATTTATAGTTTTCAAACAGATTATTAGATGACCACGCTCAATGTTTTATATGTGTAATCTTTAACTAAGAAGCAAAATTCTATTTGGTTAAGCAATATGTATGACCACCATCTCTTGGGGTTTTAGTGGGTTTTCTTTACTTTCACCTGTAGCATGTAGTTATTCTTCCCTTTTTTTTCATTGTAGTTCTTAGAAAATGCAATAAAAATCCCCTATGGGTGGCAAAAAAAATAAAACCAGTGAGGGGGCAAGACTGGTTTCCTGTGGTCAGAACCGTATAGGTGGTTGGGGATGCCTGTTCCCAGTGGGCACTTCCCTGCTACCTCTCAGCTGGCTGAGAGAGGGGGGAAATGGCAGCAAAGGGAAAGAATACCAGCAGCATCTCAGTGCGTTATGTCACTCCCTGTGCATCCAGAAGTGATGTCAAAGCATTGCCAGATGATGCTGGGGATGCTATAGCATTTGGGCAAAATGGAGTTACAACCAAATAACAGTGTGTCCCCAGAGACATACTAATGTCACTCCCCATGCGTCCAGAAGTGATGCCAGTGCGTTGCCAGAGAAATCATTACATTTCCATCAAAGCTCCCCTGCCATGTGTACACACACACACACACACACACCCCGCTGGTTGCTAGGTCCTGCATGGCAATCCTAGATGATAGCAAAAGGTTTGGATGGATGATTACAATGGAACATGAGTTACTAAATATACATCACACCCTAAGACACACACACCTTAAATTAAAGAGATAAAATGATACCTAAAAAGCATTTAAAGCACCCATCCCAAAAAAGACATGAACCAGTTAGCCAGCCAGCATGAGGTGCCCCCCCCCCCAGCTTCTATCTTCTTCTTCCAGCTCCTTCCCCACCTATCACCTCCTCTTCCTCCTCCTCTCACCCCTCAAAAACCTCCAGGAAAAAGTTCCATAAATGGGAAGTAGCTACCAAAACTTCTGTCACTGTGCCTTTGGTTATCAAACTGCACAAAGCTGATGTAGTTAAGGTCACACTCTTAGCTGATATGAGGGAGATATTAAATGAGGGACAGTGAGACGCTCTCAAGAGCAGCGAACAATTCTGGATGCTACAGTTCAGGACTGAGACCTTGACTCGTACACAAAAAGCAGTACAGGATTCTGGAGCACATCACAAAACTGCATAGGAATGTACTATTTAGGGTGAAATTAGAATGAACTGTGCAAGTTACAGCCAGGTAAGGGTGAAAGAATCATAACGTCAGATCAAATCCAGGAACTTTTTTTATTTCTCTGGAATGGAAAAAACTCACCAGCCTGAGCCAAAATTGCAGGTGGCAACTGTACATTCTCATTAAAAAAAAAAGAAAGGAAGGAAGTGTTTGGTTTCATACATTTCTGTCATAAGAAACAATTTCAGATTGTACACCAAGCTTTTTACAAAGCATCAATGTTAAGATGGTTTCACCGACTTCTACCATGATTTTGTCCATTTTATACCATGCAAAAATGCTACATCTGCTTAACACGTTTTAAAACTTTAGTATTACAAAGATACAAAGGTTCATTGGTCAACTGGTATTTTTAAGACATGGAGGTGGTGTCATTTCTTTGTTTTTCTCCCTAAGGAAGCTGCAAAAATAATTTAGTTCACACAGACAAGATGGGGGATTGCATTCAAGCCCTGGATCCTTTAAAATTCGTACCTCAGTCACTCGTATTAGCATAATAGTATCATTGACCACAAGGATCAGCTTGTGTGGTTCTTGCATTCATAAGATCTTAGAGTTGGAAGGTATCTCAAGGGTCACACAGTTCTAGCCTCCAGAAGCAGAAACTCATCAACTGAAACCTTCCCTGATAAAGATTCTCATCTAGTCTTCTTCCATGAAGGAGATTGTTTCATTCTGTTATCATTCCACTCTGTTATTAGTTTCCATTTAGATCAGCACATCTGCAGTTCTGCTGAGCCGGGCCAAGAGTAACCTACAGATGAAGAATGTCTGGGCCAATTTCACATGGATTTAGCCCTTTGTCCTTGGCCTCTTTGTACATCCTTTGGAAGTCTTTGAAACGAGGGGCACAGCCTAACCTGGCCTCCCCAAAGTGCATGCGGCCTGTAAAGAGGAAGTCTCCTTCTCCTGGTTTCACCCCACATTGCAGCAGTGTTTTGATCTGCCCTTCCCAAATATCAGTTTCCTCTGCAGGTCTGAAGACTTTCATTTTCTGCCTGTAGATTCTGTTCACGCTCACATCAATGACAGAATCTTGCCCTTCCTCCTCATTAAGTACATTTTGAATGGTACCTCTGACAACTAGGGAGAAAATATAAAGTTAGGTTAGAGACAGTTGCATATGCAAATTATACAAATTCATAACACACTTAGACGTCAACCATTCTCTGTCTTGTTAATGTAATTCTGGATAATTTTATGTTTGGGCTACTGGCTTAATGGAAGAAATAGCAAAATCTATGGAAAGGCTCAGAAAAAGATGATCACACCATCATGTCAGATCCAGCAATCAATCAGGAGAAAGCAAAGACAGTTGCAGTTCTTCTCCATTATCCCCCCCCAGCAGCCCCTTCTGATCCTGGGGGAATTGATTCCTAGGGTTGCGGGACCCATGTGGAGAAATAGCCACATAGACTATGAGGTTTCAGTGAGCCGTGGAAAGAGGATGAAATTGCTCAGCCCTACCTCTTCCACCAGGACAACTACCTCTGGAGCTCTGCTGACTGAAGGAGGAGTAACGTTGCCCCCTTCCCACTGCTCAGTGAAACCCACCGCCCACAGGGTGGTCTCACGATGCTTGGAAATAAATTTTCCTATGCTGAGGAGGGACTGCTACACCAGGGGTAGGGGAGTCAGGGGAAATAAAACAGGGAAGATCTGCAGTGCTTGGGTCAGTTGATCACTGGATCCAACCCACTGTATGTTAAAACTCCTGCACCAAAGTCTTAAGACACAAGGGATTTTTTTATATGTTTAGGATATTAAATATTTATGACACATGGTCCAATTAAGATTTCTTGCAATTGTTTTTTGCAGTTTTCTGTGCTGAAGAGTTTTTTCAGCAAGTTAAAGCATGATCTTAAAAGTTGGGTCACTCAAATTATCTAAGTCGCTGTAGACATTCTTAGGTGTTTCAGATGAAATTGACACCAATATGCAAAAAAAAAAAAGGTCTTGATATTCTATTCAGTTTCAGTTACCAGAAATATAATTTGGGTAAGTACTTAGGAAGAGTTTGTATGCCCCAACTATCACTATCACTTCCACCAGCCATCTTGATTATCCAAGGGGACCTAATTTTTCTACTGAATGACTATTGGATGAAAGGATTTTTCAGTTTTATTCCATCCTTCTAGATACACATGTGTCATGGTTTTGCGCTCTCACCCCAGTCCAGGGATAAGAGTTACAATCCAATGCACTGGCACTATGTCATGGATTCTCCCTCTCACCCCTGTCCAGGGATAAGAGCCAGAAAAACCCAAGATTTCAATAACAGTTAAACAACTCCAAGAGAATGTCTGCACACTCTCTAGGGTATCAGTAGTTCTGCCACCAGGACCTCTGGACAACAGGTTCCCACCAGCTCAGGAGCAGAGGTCCCCCCTCCTGTCTGGTTTCTGGGAATTAACAACTTATCAGCTCTGTGCCAGAGCTGCAAACAATTAATTAACACAGTGGTAGCTGAATCACCTGAAACAGCCTAGGCACGAGATTAAGCCTTAGAGTCAGGTTGCAACAGAGTCACAAAACCAGATAATATTGATTATTTTATTCAGTGCAGAAGCATGCATATATAATGAGACTAGTAGAAGGTAAATAAAATAACTAATGCCTATAGCTTAAGCAGCTCTAACTACACAAGAGAGGTATTCATAGTTACCAGGCTTTCAGAGGTATTAGATAATTCAATGTCCAATGCATAACCAGGGAATCTTAAGGCTGGCCCACATGATTGATGAAGGCAACTAAGACCAGCTTGGTTGCCTAGCAGTAAAATTCCATGTTGCAGGTATACAGTCCAAAAGGGAACTCTCTTCCAAAAAGGAACTCTCTTTCCAAGAAAACTCTTCCCCTCTTCCCATAGGGTGATCACAATTATCTTCCCCTTCCGTCACCAGTGAATATGGCCATTATCCAATGGTGAGGGAATGAAGGGGCGTGTCCAAATCTCCAGTTAGTAGCCATTGCCTACGTGACAGAAGTCATGTCAGAGAAGCTTTGATGTGTTAATATCATGGGACAGCTGCGTTCCAGGCTTGGGAAGGTGCCTGCAAGTCTATGTCTCCAGCAAAGGTGTCAAAGTGCTTCTATATGGATATCAGGCTTGGCATCTGGCATGCCATCTGCCCAGGTGACAAAAGTCACATGGAAGTGTCAGCAGCTAGGCCATTTGGCCCTGACAGGAATAGTTCAGGAAAGGCTTTTCCTATACAACATGAACCCATGAAGTTGCTTTATACTGAATCAGACCCTTGATCTACCAAAGTTAATACTGTCTACTGAGACCAGCAGGGGCCCTCCAGGGTCTCAGGCTGAGGTCTTTCACATCACCTACCTGATCCTTTAACTGGATGTGCCAGGGATTGAATCTCGGACCTTTTACATGCCAAGGAGATGCTTTGCCAGCAAGCCACAGCCTCTCTCCAAATTTGGGTAATTCAAATTTCCTTTCCCATGCAAGAACTGATTGCAGAACAAGATCAACTGGGGTGGGAGGTGGAACCACCAGCCTGTTCTAGTACACCGTTTATGGTCACCCATTCTGGAGAATATGTACTTTGAACAGAAGCCTTCAATATGAATTCTAAGAATTACAAAAGCAACTCATGAGTGACCCATTGGCTATTATGGGGGAGGGAAAGAGCACTGTAAGCTCATGAAGCTCCATCTGCTACAAGCAACAATGTCCTTTTCAGGCTTTATGAAACATAAGAAATTTAGTTAACACCTGTGCCTATGAACAATGAGCTCTCTGAGTTGCAGAAGACTGAAAAGGGGAGACTCCAATGATCTCCATTTTTGCATTCTACAAGGAATTCATCCTACAGAGTTTACATCAAATCAGCAAACATTGTTAGGAAAATTAAATACTTATAGCAAGGCTCAGAAGGAACATTTCAACTGCATTCTATTGATGACCCAATAACATTAAAGTTAACATCTCTGGCACTCTGCCACGGATAAACACTCCCAGCAAGCAACCACCTGTCTGGGCAACATTTTCCATCAAGGCAGACTTGGAGCAATCCCACTGCAGTCTTTTAGGGTTATTTCTATTTGCTTCTGTTAGAATATTGTTTGCAGTCGTGGTGGAATATATTTATATCTGCAACATATGCCCAGGACCAGACATGCCCAGCTGTTTCATTATAACATTTACTGTAAATTCCAAGCATGGGAAAATGGCTTTAATGTTATTTTCCTCTTTATGATAGTTAAATAGCTACCTCAGTTATTTGTTTCTTGGGAGGCACAGTACAGATAAGAAAATACACCTTTTGTTGACCCAACTATAACAACAGGAGATCTGCAGACTTTCAGATCCCTGATTGTCAAACACAAGCTTTCCCTTGGGCAAAAGATATTCAGAGTAATATAATATCTCTACTACAATACATCTATTGCCTATTCTCTTCTTAGGTAATGTGATAAAATGGAGGAAGGCAAAATGCTGTGAGCCACTTGTGCCCCCACAGGGGAGAAAAAGGGGGTATAAATGAAGTAAATAAATAACAGAACTGATTAGGGCCATTTTTACCATCACAATGTTAACTGCCAATTTTTGTGGATCAACTTAAACTGCGATTCCTCAGGCAGTTAGTTACAATTCCACAACCATAACATAATCCCATTTCTGACCAGGGACTGCTCTCATATTTTTGTTATATCTGGTGCATGTGGGGAAAGACTCAGGTCTATCTCCAGCATACTGCAACTACTGAACTCACCCCCCTTTAAAAATGCTTCTTTGGTTTTTGTCAGGGATTTATTTAGGGACATCAAGAGGAAAATTTCTATTGCGTATCCTCTACAAACCTTTGAACTTCCACTTCCATTACTGCACTAGGTCTCCCTTTGTCCACTGCAGAATAGCACTAGCCAAATACAATGGTTTTAACTGAAGTTCTTCAGAGCTAAAATCCATAAAGCACCCCTCCTTCCCACTGTTGCTCTTGGATGCACTTTGTTTACTCCAGAAGGGAGGAAAGGGGTTTTTCTTGTTCGTTATATCTGGGGTTTTCAATCTGTTGACTATTTGTGAAGTTTTCTTCAGGACAAATCCTGCAGATTACCACCATAAGGGAAGAATGATGATTTAGAGAGAGAGATGGCGAAGTAAAACGATAGCAAAGAAATCAAATAAACTTACCAAAATCACTAGTGCAGACTGCCAAGAGCACTTCTGTGTCACTGCAAGGTCGGCAGGGAGCTAGAAGAAAAGATTAAGAAGAAAAAAAGCAGTTTTTACAAAAATGCCTTATGGTTCCTCCAGTTTCAATAGTCTTTCAACCTCAATTGCAGCCCTCTCTCTCAGTATGTGAAGGATCTTCACTAACATTAAGCTGTAGAGCTAGATGGTCATCTCAGATACAGAGGAAGCTTAGAGAGGCGATTGATGATAAAGATCTTCATACAATAGTAAAGATCTGCTGGGAACCTAATTTACAGAATGATCCTTTATTAATATATAGTAAACTCATTCAAGAGTTTAAAACTATTTTATCTGGAACTAAACGTCAACCCCTAAACTGTCAGACACTCTAAACCATGGTTTGACTTAGATCGCCAAAGAGCAAGAAAAGCCCTTTCAGCTCTTTATTATGCATTTAAGAAATTAAATAGTAATTTAAGAATGGAAATTCAGCAAGAGCTTTGGTCCCAAAAAATGTCTATAAACATTTAATTGCCCCCCAAAAGAAAAAATATACCAATTTGTTATGGTCTGAATTAATTTCAGCTGCTCAACAGAAAAATTCTTCCCTGTTTTGGCGATTGGTTTCACATAAGAAACAAAGTCCCATTCATCAATTAGACCCTCCAATATCTTCTAGTGTATGGTCTATTTTAACCAACTATATAAGGACCTTGGGGCTACGGTGGCTCTAAGCTGCAGACTGGAAGGTCTGTAGTTCAGCAGTTCGAGACCCTAGTGCCGCATGATGGGAGTAAGCTCCCATCTCTGGCCCCAGCTCCTGCCAACCTAGCAGTTCGAAAGCAAGAAATTGCAAGTAGATAAATAGGTACCGCTTCGGTGAGAAGGTAACAGTGTTTCATGCACCTTGATGTTTAGTCATGCTGGCCACATGAACACGAAAACGTCTTCAGACAGTGCTGGCTCTTCGGCTTAGAAACAGAGATGAGCACCACCCCCTAGAATTGGATTGAACTAGTTTTTGAGCAAAGGAAACCTTTACCTTATATAAGGACCTTACCACATCATCAAGCACATCTGGTGACTTTGAGGGTCTGCCCCCATGGCTACCTGTCTCCCCAGATGAAATTAAATTATATTACACAACTGAAATCAGGTAAGGCACCGGGCCAGATGGATTGCCACCTGAATTTTTTAAAGAACATATTTTTTTAAAGAACATGGGCACCCTTTCTTGCAGCCCTCTTTACTTTTGTTAATTCATCTGGTCTCATCCACCCAGAATGGAATACAGCAATAGTAATACCCAGGGGTCTTTTCGTAGAAGAACAGCTGCAGGAGCTCATTAGCATATGGTATGCTAATGAGCTATTAGGCTATTAGCATATGCCACACCCCCTGACATCACCGGAAGTGATGTCAGAAGGGGAAGCAAAAGGGGGAAGCATCTTCAAAAGCCTCCCTTCCCTTCCCCAGCTGGTCTGGGTGGGGGAGCTAAGAGAGAAGGGGTTTAAAGTTTAAACTCCTTCTCATGTGAGTTGGGCCACAGAAGGAGGAAAGAGGGAAGGAAAGAGAGAGAGTAGAGAGAAGGAAAGAAGGAAGGAAAGAGGGAAAGAAAGAGAGGGAAGAAGGAGGGAAACAGGGAAAGGAGGAAAGAAAGAAAGAAAGAAAGAAAGAAAGAAAGAAAGAAAGAAAGAAAGAAAGAAAGAAAGAAAGAAAGAAAGAAAGAGAGAAAGAAAGAAAGAGAGAGAGAGAGAGAGAGAGAGAGAGAGAAGAGAAGAGAAGAGAAGAATGAGGGAAAGAGGAAAAAGAAAGAAGAAAAGGAGGGAATGAAAGAAATTCAGTGGCAATTCAGCCCCATTATACCCTATGGGCCATTGAAGTCAATGGTGAAAACATAGGGTATATTCTGGGGGCTGGAGGGGAGGGTTTGAGGGAGAGGCTCCAAGCTCACAGGATAGCTGATGGAGCCTCTCCCCAAGATATCTACCAAGTTTCAAGAACATTGGACCAGGGGTCCAATTCTATGGGCCCCCAAACAGGTTGCCCCATTTCCTCCATTGTTCTCTATGGTGGGAAAAAAAGTTAATTTTTTCCCACCATAGAGAACAATAGAGGGAATAGGGGCAACCTGTTTAGGGGCCCATAGAATTGGACCCCCTGGTCCAATGTTCTTGAAACTTGGTGGGTATCTTGGGGAGAGGCTCCATCAGCTATCCCGTGAGTTTGGAGCATCTCCCTCAAATCCTCTCCCCTCCAGCCCCTAGAATATACCCTATGTTTTCACCATTGACTTCAATGGCCTATAGGATATAATGGAGCTGAAATTGACATTCGGCTGCCTGAAAGACTCTCCGGGACGCCGGCTGGGGGCGGGGCTTGGCTCCTGAGCTCCCGGAGCTGCGCTCCGGTGCGCTCCCCCCCCAAAGACCCCTGGTAATACCTATATTTAAGAAACAGAAAATACATGAGCCTGCAACTATCGGCCAATAAGTTTACTAAATATTTCCAGCAAGTTATATGCTAGACACCTTTTAGAAAAGTTTACAACCTGGTTGTCTCAAGAAAACATAACTGCGACAGAGCAAGCAGGATTCAGAGAACATAGATCTACCCTGGACCAGTGCCTTACCATTCAGCATCTTATACAGAAATACTCTGCAAAAGGTCCAACATCATTATTTGCCGCTTTTGTAGACCTGAAAGTGGTTTTTGATTCTATTTCAAGATCAAAATTGTGGGCCAAACTAGAAATTTCTACAATAGATAAGCATCTAATTTTCCTACTCTGTGTTTTGCATAATAATACTCATTCGAGGGTTAGGTTAAATAAAAATGGAGATCTATCAAACCCTATTAAGACCCACAGGGGAGTCAGGCAAGGTTGCCTATTAGTGCCTTTTCTGTTCAACTTTTACATTAATGATATAGTAAGGGACTTGGATTCACCTAGTTTATACCCACCAAAATTACAACAACTACATGTCTCTGTCCTACTGTATGCGGAAGATGCCATACTGTTAGCTAGAACACCCGTGGGCCTTAGGAGAGCTTTTAGGAGATTTGCAGACTTTTGCATGAAGAAGGAACTAGAAATTAATTACCAAAAGATCAAGTGCCTTTGGCACTAGATAAAAGAAAGGGACTTGGTCTATTAACAGGCATTCCATTGAGCAGGTTTCCTGTTTCAAATATCTAGGCATGATCCTTCAATCTTTGGGGGCCAAAATTGCCCACATACAGTATGTGGCAATGCAAGGTGAAAGAACTGCCAATAACATCCTTAAGTTTTATCATACCAAAGGGCCTCTTTTCATTCCAGTTACTCAAAAACTTTTACAGGCAAACGCAATCGCACAAATGTTATATAGCATTTTAGGCAACCCTCCTTCTTCCAGTTTTGCTCCTCTTGAGAGGGTTCAAACCAAATTTCTTAGAGCAATCCTTCAGGTCCTGAGATGTGCCCTGAATGCATTAATAAGATTACAAACTGGTACTTTGAAGATGGAAGCCAAAATTACGTTGGCTGCACTCCAATACTGGCTTAAAATGAATTTTCAACCTGAGGCATTAGTCCATTTGTTACTATCAGATAATTTTCAATCTAAATGGTTGAAATCAGTGCACAATAAATTACAATTACTTGGATTTTCCCCTCAGGCGATTCTAGATATGAGCTGGGATCAGGCTAAGTTAGCTCTCAAACAGAGAATAATGGTTATAGAGAGACAAGCGGATCTTGATAGATATCCTAAACTCAGAGTGCCTAATCAAATTAGATATCGTTCGGTCCTGATGGCATACCTAACACACTTTGATATCTCTCCTTATACATAATTCTGTTTTCACATAGCAACATTCCATGCAATCCCTCAGCCATTGGCCCGTCAGCTGCCACTCAAGAGTACTCGTGTGCCATTGGCCGGGCGCTAGGTCTGCTCCTCTTCCCCGCCCACTCCCCCTTCAGCCACTGTGCCCTGTCAGATTTACTTGCAAACAGTTTTCTCTCTTGACAAAGATGCTTCTCCTGCTTGCCTCCTATGTGGGACTTAACTTTTCCCTCAGTGGCTGTTGGTAGGTGTAACAAAATGGCAGTTAGCTGTGTTTGTAAGATGGTTGCCATCTGTGTGGTCATTTGTTTAAAATGTTCCCCCATAAGGTTTAATTGAGTTGTAGTTCCAGAGAGGGGCCTGCAGGGGAATCACTCACTGGGTTGAATGGGGCTTCCTCGTCTACTGGCCTATAGTTCCCAGCTGCCCCAAGGCCAAAAAGTGTGGGAAAAGAGACTGTCTCAAGGGGCAGGGCAGCATCAATAGAGACTCAAGCCCATCCAGAAAGGAGGCAGTCTTCGTCCTACAGGAGGTTAGGAAATGCTCCTGCTGCCTGTGCTGATGAGGCTGTCCAGGCCACAAGCCACAGATGTGGGGGAACCCTGGGAGGCAGCAGAGATTCAGCCACTCCACAGTCAGCTGGACTGGGAAATGAATGGAAGTTTCCCTGCTCTCTTGGGCTTGGGCTGAAACAGAGCCAGAGGCCAATCCAAAGAGAGATCCTATCCTGAGCCCACAACCTCCACAGCTAGAGAGTATTGTGTGTAGGGAAATAGGATTGCGTTTAACCCCTGTTGATTTATGCCCTGTTGGTTTATAATGTGTGCTTACTCCTAAAGTTCTGCCTTGTTCATTTAGTGTGTGTGCGCTCCATAATTGTGTGTATAGTAAAATTATTTTATTTGGGCTACTAATCTGTTGTGCTCTGACCACAGTCGCCCCCACTCAAAGGGAGGGGGTAGCCCAAGGAAACAAGGAAAGGCCAGACCCTAAGGTTGCCAACTTTCCAGGGGTCCCCCAAAGATTGGGGATTTCATCTCCAAATAGGGAGATTCGGTCAGAGGGGTCTCACTGTCCCTCTAAAAAGGCAGTGACAATTCAGTGAGTGGTGGCAGTGAACTTAAGGAGTGAGATAAGCCCATGGGAGCTGAAGAGTGAGGGGGAAATAAAGGCAGGTTGATGATTGGCTGGGAAGGAGATAGGGTTGCCAATTCCAGGTGGGAAATTCCTGGAGATCTGAAGGATGGAACCTGGAGAGGGTGAGGTTTGAGGAGGGATGGGACCTCAGACACATACAATGCCATAGACTCCACCCTCCCAACCAGCCATTCCATCCTGGGGAACCACTGTTGCCAATTTCTCACCAGTTTCATGTGTGACTCCAAGTCTTGTGAATACACTAACACATCATCTAGATCAGGGTTCTTTTCGTAGAAAAACAGCTGCAGGAGCTCATTAGCATATGGTATGCTAATGAGCTATTAGGCTATTAACATATGCCACGCCCCCTGACATCACCGGAAGTGATGTCAGAAGGGGAAGCAAAAGGGGGAAGCATCTTCAAAAGCCTCCCCTTCCCTTCCCCAGCTGGTCTGGGTGGGGGAGCTAAGAGAGAAGGGGTTTAAAGTTTAAACTCCTTCTCATGAGAGTTGGGCCACAGAAGGAGGAAAGAGGGAAGGAAAGAGAGAGAGTAGAGAGAAGGAAAGAAGGAAGGAAAGAGAGAGAGAAAGAGAGGGAAGAAGGAGGGAAACAGGGAAAGGAGGATAAAGAGAAGAGAAGAAGGTGAGAAAGAAAGAAAGAAAGAAAGAAAGAAAGAAAGAAAGAAAGAAAGAAAGAAAGAAAGAAAGAAAGAAAGAAAGAAAGAAAGAGAAGAGAAGAGAGAAAGAAAGAGAAGAGAAGAGAGAAAGAAAGAGAAGAGAAGAATGAGGGAAAGAGGAAAAAGAAAGAAGGAAAGGAGGGAATGAAAGAAATTCAGTGGCAATTCAGCCCCATTATACCTTATGGGCCATTGAAGTCAATGGTGAAAACATAGGGTATATTCTGGGGCTGGAGGGGAGGGTTTGAGGGAGAGGCTCCAAGATCACAGGATAGCTGATGGAGCCTCTCCCCAAGATACCCACCAAGTTTCAAGAGCATTGGACCAGGGGGTCCAATTCTATGGGCCCCCAAACAGGTTGTCCCATTTCCTCCATTGTTCTCTATGGTGGGAAAAAAAGTTATTTTTTTCCCACCATAGAGAACAATGGAGGGAATAGGGGCAACCTGTTTAGGGGCCCATAGAATTGGACCCCTGGTCCAATGCTCTTGAAACTTGGTGGGTATCTTGGGGAGAGGCTCCATCAGCTATCCTGTGAGTTTCGAGCCTCTCCCTCAAATCCCCTCCCCTCCAGCCCCTAGAATATACCCTATGTTTTCACCATTGACTTCAATGGCCCATAGGATATAATGGAGCTGAAATTGACATTCGGCTGCCTGAAAGACTCTCCGGGACGCCGGCTGGGGGCGGGGCTTGGCTCCTGAGCTCCCGGAGCTGCGCTCCGGTGCGCTTCCCCCCAAAAAAGACCCCTGATCTAGATAAACAACCACCCCCTTGAATAGGTCCTTGTGCAACACTTCGTTGATCAAGTTCATGAACACCCCTGGGGTTCCCGCCAATCCAAAAGGCATGACCAAATATTCGAATTGTCCTAGGGGTGTGTTAAACACAGTCTTATGCTCATCCCTCTCCCGTATGCGCACTCAGAAATAGGCATCCCGCAAATCCAACTTGGTAAAAATCTTTCCCTTAGAAGTCTCTGCTAGCAAGTCTTTAATCAACGGGAGGGGATAGGCATTGGACATAGAAACTGCATTCAGACCCTGATAATAAATATACAGTCTGAGCCCCCCAACTCTTTTTCTTAAATAGCACTGGTGCAGCAAAAGGGGATGTTGCTGGGTGGATAAATCCGTGTTCTAAATTCTTGTCTACGAATCACTGCAACTCCTCCCTTTCGGCCAGGCTCATGGCGTAAAGCTTTCCTTTGGGCATTTTGTGCCCCAGTAATACCTCTATGGCACAATCGGTTTTACAGTGAGGGGGCAACTCATCCGCCTTACACTCTTTGAATACATGATCCAAGTCTCTGTACTCTGGTGGTATAGCATTCAGTTCTCTCTCCAGACAGACACACTTGGGAGCAGGGCTTGGTTCCTCCCCCACTCCAGGTTCCACTGATGCTCCTTGCATCTGGGGTCTAAGAAAGTTAGTATTTCTAGACTCCACTGCACGTATGGATCATGAGCCACCAGCCACGGGCTACCTAGTACCATGGGGAACTTTGCAGTGGGGTGTACTATAAAGGACCTCTGTTCCCAATGTCCCAAAACTCCCATGGGTAGCTTAACAGTACATTACTGGCACTCCCATGGGTAGCTTAACAGTAAATTACTGGCACAAATGCATGGTAGTGTTACCACCAATGGCCCACCTTGTGGTTTGGGGAAATTAGCTAGGCAGCAGGAAAGGCCACAGGGGTACAGGAATCGCACACCACTTGTATACCAAGGTCCAGCACAGTAGGAAAACTCCAGATTTGAAGAGTAAATCAAACAATTTTTATTACAGCATTTCCCTAAGTTCAAGCACACTAAACATTCAAAAGAGGAAGGAGAGCGCAGGTGTGGCACAGCAGAACAGGGAGCTTTTGAAAGAGCTCCCTGGTGTCTTCGTTTCTAAGGAGTCTTTTGCACTTCAAAGACCCCCTGCGGCTCCAGGCAAAGGAGTGAGCAGTGCAAGAGGCTTGATCCTGGCACCCGTGAGAGTGGCTACTCATGGGGAGACCAGAATCGCCTCCAATGCAAGAATGAAGTTCGGGCTCAACTCTTGAACCAAGCTGAAGCTCCTGTAAAAAGGGGGGGAGTGAAACTAAAGCCCATGAGTGCTCCAGTGAGTAATAAATGCTTGTAACTAAAGAGGCTAGATCTTTGGGGGGGGAAGGGTGGATAAGTTTTGTGAAGCGGCCAAGGGAAGAAAGTTTCCATCATCAGCAATTGTAATTGCAAATGAAGCAGGGAATGTATAGGAGGGAATGATGAGTGACTAATTGTTGTTAATGGTGATGATCTCGGCTGAGAAAAGTGAAAGTCCCTGAGTGTGTGAAAGAGAGATTCAGACACAGGGAGAGTGGCGATTGTACCCCCGGTGCTGGAGAAAGAGGAGATCCGGGAGAAGGAAAGAGAGAGACCCCCCTTTTCAATGTTCTCAATTTTTCTATTAACCCTAGTAGGGGGTAGGGTGGAAGAGAAGAACATTAGAGGACTCCCTATGCATCGTGCTCAATTTTTAGCCCTGGGGAGGGGGACAGGGTGAAAGATTTGTTAAGTCTTAGTGGAGGATCCTGGTGCATCGCTCTCAAATTTTTGACCCTCTCAGGGCGGGGTTGAAGAATCCTAGGGTGAAATACCTGAATCTATTTCAGAAGCCAAAGACAAATCTCTTTAAATTTGCTGTGGCTAAGAAGGGGGAAGGAGGGAAAACAAAAGAGGATTTCTCAAGCATTGTCTGGGAAAGTTGCCAATTAGTGATACACTGTTCTTAAGTTAAGGAGATACAGCGTTTGTAACCCAAACATTATAGCAACTTTTTTTGCTGTGTTGGAGGGTTAGCAGGTGGGGAGGTTTATCAGAAACTGGGAATTCTGTCAAACTATAGAAGGTTGTGTAAACTGCCTGGGGATCTGGGAACTTAGCCAACATGTTGAATGTTATATAAATATTGTATGTGGAGCAGATAAGTATTGGCCTACCAACAGGGGTGTTGGTATTGATATTGAATTATAGAGGGAAATGGTTTCGGTTTCGGCGTCGCGAATGGCGGCCGCTTCTCGGGACGCTCCCGGAGGCGGTTAGCCCATGCGCAGTTAGGGGGGGTCTTCGCATGTGCGAAAGACCCTAGTGAGCCTTAGGCAAAGGCTCCGAACCGGGGGCGCTTGGGGAGTAGCCTCTTTGCCGGCAGACAGCCGGGAAATTGAGGCTTTCTCCCCGCCCCAATCGACCCCGCTGCGGCGTGCCCGTAATGGGACTTAGCGGCGCCACCGATTTCCAGGAGTGAAGACAGCGCTATGGTTTAAAATAAAAAGAAGAAGTAGCATCGAATCGTGAGTTGAAGATCTATTTTGAAGCGTAAATCGGAGCCCCCTGCATGCGTATAAGCGTTGGGAGGAGGGAGGAGTTCCCACCCCTTTGAGAAGCAAGATCTACAAAGGGAGTGCGAAGGGGGCTGAGAGAAAAAAAGTGTTGGTGAAAGTACCGTTGGGGTTGCATGGAAGACTGCGATCATCTTAGCTTCCTGGGGGATGCGGCACGAACTTTTTAAAAGTAAACAAAAAAACAAAATGTCGATAATGGAAAAAGTCCTGCAGACACCGGAAGAGAAGAGAGGAGGGACTTCCGGTCCAGACAGCCCCCCCAAGAGCTTGCTGTCAATCAACAGGAAAAGGAGATGCTGTGCCCCCTGCTGGAACAATTGCAGAAAATCAACGAAACTCTGTTTAAAATGGATAGTGTTCTCATCAGTCGACAGAAACAGATATCGGAAACAACTAGAAAGATGATGGAGATCGAACAGAAATCGAATCTGATTCTTGGTTTCCAGGGCGTTAAAGAAGAAGAGAAAGAAGATCTCGGATTTACCTTGACAAATGTCTTGGCACCCCTAACTGGCAGTGAAGCGATAAAATTAAAAGAAGAGGTGGATGAGGCTCCCAAAGCCTATTCCGCTTTTATAAAAGAGAATATTCTGCCAGTAGAAGGGGATGTTGAGCATAGCAAGCGACAAACTGGAGATCTAATTTCATCTGAAGAGTTTATGGAGCCCTGGAGGCTTGAAGGCCAGAAGTTTAAGGAAAAAGAGAAAAGAAAGAAGAAGGATTTCATCTTCAAAATACAGAAACTTCTGAAGAGACACGCCAGCAGGGAGGAAGATGCAGTATTCAAAACTGGGACAAGTGAAGAAGACAGCAGCCCAGGGGAATGTGGTGATGGAACGGAAGACTTCAAAGTAAAAATGGACTCAATCCATAACTGGAAGAGATTTAAAAAGAAGATACTTTGAGGACTGTTCGTGTAACATCTGGAAGGAGCTGTTTAATTACTAACCCCAATGGACTTTACTAACTGCATTAACAGAGTGACTTTGGACTTTGCAATAGTTAAAAAGAAGATCTTCTAACCATGATAGATGCCAAAATTGGTATTGGTTATTAACCTAAACTAACCCTCACTAACAGGAAAAATTTCACTCCATCTTTTTCTTTCTCCATCTGTCTACCCTTCCCGTTTCTTATAAAAAGAATAAAATTCTCTCTTTTTAAGAGAGTTTTACAAAAAAAAAAAAAAAAGAATTATAGAGGGAAATTAAAATTAAAAGCCCTAAGGAATGTCCAATCAACAGCGCTCGGGACGAAAGGTGACGGGTGTGTCTCTGGGAGTGGGAGGCTCAACCTCTGGAAAACTAGGTATGACAACTCAAAAAGAAATGCAGAAAGAGATGCAGGTACTGGTTCAAACCACTATCTTAAGTACAATTACCAAAGTGGTTGAGCTGATCAAGCTAGCAATGAGCGAGCTGCGGGACTCAGTGCCCGATGCAATAAATCCAATGAAAGCTGTGATCCAAGAAATTAGGGACTCCGTTCCACAAGCACTAGAGCCAGTCCAATCTGCAATGAAGGGCATTACAGAACAATTTAAACAGAGCTTACAGGTGATACAAAAACAAGTAACAGAAAATACTACTAAAATTGCAGACTTGCGTATGGCAATGGGAAAGGCAGAGTCGAACTCAAAAGAAATGGAAAAGAAATTGAGAGATACTGAAGAGAAGCAAACTACTTTAGAACAAGATGTTACGAGACTTCAGGTGAAAAGGGTGGCATTCATACTGAGATTTCAAAATGTACCGGAAGAGAAAAACGAAGACCTGATAAAGAAGTTGGCACAAGTACTGGCAACCCATTTGAATATGGAAGACGTGAAGATGATGGAACAGGAGTTAGATACTGCCTTTAGGATGAATTCCAGGTATGCAAGAAGATTCCAAGTTCTGAAGGAAATTCAAGTGCGTTTCCATAAAAGAGCAGTGAGAGATAAGATTCTAAGGGAAGTTAATGTGACACCTCTTCGGCTGGAAGAAGTGGAAATAAATGTTCTGAAAGAAATCCCTTGGCGGGTAAGAGAGAAGAGAAGAGACTATGTGGATTTAACGGCCCTTTTGAGAAGTAATGATGATAACTATTGATGGCTTTTACCCAAAGGCGTGTTCTTTGTATTCTGAGAAAAAAGATTTAGAATAACATCGGTCTTTAAAGCAAGGGACTTTTTGGATACATATGGAGAAGAACTATTTGAAGACCAGGAAGACAAGGATGAAGAAGAAGGAGAAATAGGAAGCAGAAATAGATGGCAGCACTGGAGGGAGCGGCTGTAGCGCCAATGCCAAAACCTTCCAGACAGAGAAAGTTCGGATTCAGATCCCCAACTGATACAAGACAATGGGCGAGAGACAAACGGGAACAACAGAAAAAAGAACAGGATGGATAAGAAGGAAAAAAAGAAAATTAAAGATATTTTCAGTCAATGTTAACGGATTAAATGGACAACGAAAAAGGAGAAGAATATTACTTCAATTAAAGAAACAAAATGCAGATGTTATATGTATACAAGAAACACACATAAGGAAAAAAGATGAAAAATATTTGAACATAAAAAGCCTTGGAAAGCTGTTTGTAGCCTCAGAGGAGGTAAAAAAGAAAAGAGGAGTCGCTATCTATATTAAAGAATTTCTACAATCGGAATTACTTTATGCCTCCCAGGATGGAAGAATTGTAATGGCTGCTATCCAAAGACAAAATAAAAGAACAGTTATAATCAATATCTATGCACCAAATGATCACCAGGAGAAATTCTTTGCTGAATTACTCAGTTATTGTACAACAAGAATTCCAAGAACTATTATTTAGTGGGAGATTTCAACGCAGTTTTTGATAAAAAGGAAGATAGAAAGGCAAGTGTCTACGGGAAAAAGACAAGAGGGAACACATTCCCAGATTCATTATGCAGAATAATGGAAGAATACCAATTAGCAGATGCATGGAGAGTGAGAAACCCGGAGAAACAACAATACACTTTTTTTCCTGCTAGACATGAGTCCTGGTCGAGAATCGATATGTGTTGGATCTCCACTAATATGGTGAAAGACTTGTTGGAGGCGGAAATTGAAGCAGGGATATATGCAGATCATAGACCAATATATGTGGAATTACAGGAAAAAAGGCCCAGAAATAGATGGACGCTAAATATCTCAATACTAAAAGATAGAAAATATTAAAACAAGTAGCAGAAGAGTTTTGTTTTTTTCTTTAAAGAGAATAAACAACCTGACATGCCATTGAGAGTGGTCTGTGACGCTTTTAAGGCATATGCTAGAGGCCAACTAATTAAACAAGCTTCAAGGGTAAATGCAAGGAGAAATAAAGAATACCTGGAGTTGCAAAGGGAGATTAAAGAACAGGAGGAAAAAAGCTTGCATGAACAAGATGGAGTAGGAAGAAAAGAAAAGATTAAATTTCTACAACAAAAGATGAATTGTCTGCTCTCAACTGAATTGGCAAAAAACTTGCTTTTGCTAAACAAAACTATTTTGAAAACGCTAATAAACCAACAAGATGGTTGGCATACCAGGTACGACAACAAAGAGACAAAAGTAATATAAGAATTTTGAGAGGGAAAAACGGGGAAGAAGTCAATAAAATACAAGACCAAAAAAAATAGTAGAATATTACTACAGAGAATTGTATAGAAGGAAGGATGTAAATAAAAAGCAAATAGTATAATATTTGGAAAAACATCAAGCTATAAAAATTTACGGATGATCAAAGGAAGATTCTCAATCAGCCTATTGTGATGATGGAGATGGTGGAAGCAGTTAAGCGCCAAAATAGAGGTAAAACACCGGGACCGGATGGATTACCTATAGAATTTTATATAGCATTCAAAGAACAGGTACTGATTCAATTGCAAGAGATCTGTAAAACGATAATGGAAGGAGAAGTCGTCCCTGATTCATGGAGAGAAGCAAAGATTTCTCTGATACGAAACCCAAACAAAGATGGGAAAGAAATCAAGAATTATAGACCAATCTCACTATTAAATACAGATTATAAGATCTTTGCATCAATTATTGCTGAAAGACTCAAGAGAATTCTAGCAAAGAAGATACACAAAGATCAAGCGGGTTTTTTGCCTAACAGACAAATAAAGAATAACTTAAGATGTGTACTGGATGTGATAGAATATTATGAAGCTCATCCTGAAAAAGAGATGGCGTTGATTTTCCTGGATGCTGAAAAAGCCTTTGATAACTTGAGCTGGGATTTTGTTTTAGAAGCTTTTAAGAAAGCGGATGCAGGAGTAGATTTTATTCAGATGATTCGAGCCATATATATGAAACAGATTGCTTCAGTCTTGATTAATGGCGAGAGTATGGAAGTATTTGAAATACAAAAAGGTACAAGACAAGGATGTCCGTTATCACCTTTATTATATATTTTTGCATTGGAGATACTAAATGAAGAGATAAGAGGCTCCCCTAAAATAAAGGGATTGAAGGTAAGTGGAGAAGAATTTAAGCTACTAGCATTTGCGGATGATCTTGTATTCATACTAGAAGACCCGCTACCTTCGATCCCATTTCTGAATAAGGCGTTGGCGGAGTATGGCGTGGTGGCAGGGTTGAAGATAAATAAACAAAAGACAAAAATAATAATTAAAAATATGAAAAAGGAGCATAAAGAAGAATTACAAGAGATATCGGGCTATCAAATCAGTGATAAAGTGAAGTATTTGGAGATTAATTTAACAAATAAATGTAATTCATTGATGCAAGATAACTTTAAAGAACTACTAAAAACAACAAAACAAGATAAAGAAAGGTGGAAGAACTTACAAATATCTTTGATGGGATGGATAGCACTAGTTAAAATGAATATACTTCCAAGATGGATTTTTTTATTCCAAACGATTCCGGTCTTACAAAATATGAGCATTTTTAAAGAATTGGACAGATTGGTGAAAAACTTTATATGGCAAGGGAAAAGATCAAGAATTAAATTAAAGGCTCTGCAAGACTTGAAGGAAAGAGGTGGGCTTGGACTTCCAAATTGGACTCTATATTATAGAGCAGCGGCTTTGCCCTGGATTAGAGAATTAATTATGCTCAAAGATAAAAGAATATTAAAATTGGAAGGGCATGATCTACAACTAGGTTGGCACGCTTTTGTATGGTATGAGAAGGCTCTATCTCATAAATACTTTAAAAACCATTGGTTGCGAGCAGCTCTATTAAAAGTGTGGTCAGTGGTACAAAAGAGTTGGTTTAGAAAGAGATCCAGGTTAATTGCACCATTGGAAGCATTTATATTCCCTAAGACGTACGAAGAGCAGACACCAAGGAGATATTTAGATATAATAGACTCGAGGGGCAATCTTAAATTAGATGAACACTTGTCGTGGTGGCATCGAATACAGCTAGAGCCACGATATGCCAAAGATAAAAAGGCTGGAATTTATGAGAAACTTAATGAAATGGAAAAGGCTCTGATGACACAGGAGAAATTTATTTAAAAAGTATGTAATATTATTGAAAGAAGCGATGGCTGATGAAATTGTTAAAAATAATATGATTCAATGGGCTCAGAATTTAGGGCATACTATTGATTTGGAACAATGGGATCAGATATGGTGTAAGAATGTGAAAATAACAAAAGCGGTGACTTATACAAAATGTTTTATAGATGGTATGTTACCCCTGAGAAAATTGCAAAATATGATAAGAATTGTTCTAATCAGTGCTGGAAATGTGAGAATAAAGTGGGCTCCTTCTTTCATATGTGGTGGAGTTGCGACATTACTAAAAAGTACTGGATTTGGGTTCACAAATTGATTAAAAAATTGTAGGGAAGGTAATTCCTTTTAAACCAGAAGTTATGCTATTGGGCATATTACCGAATGACTTGAACTGGGAGGATCATTATTTGCTGATTTACTTAACTACGGCGGCGAGGATTACATATGCAAGATATTGGAGATCTCCCCAAACATCGAAGAGGGAAGAATACATCGCAAAAATAATGGAGGCGTCCAAGCTGGATAAACTGACATTAACCTTAAAAGGTCAATCAGAAGATACATTCTTGAATACTTGGGGTCGTTTCTATGATTGGTACAAGACAATTAAGTAGAGGTAGCTAAAAGGTGTTAGAGATATAAGAGAGTCTTGAGTCTAAGGAGTTACATTTGGTATTGAGGGGGGGAAGTTTAGAGATATAGCAAAGATTTAGCAAAGAAGGCTTGTAGAAATCGAGATGAGACTAATTGAGGTATTTAAAGCCCCTCCGTAAATGTTTAATGTTAGATTAGATTGTTAGTTGTTGTGTTGTGTTGTTTTTGTATGTATGTAGATGTACTGAATTGTGTGTGTATTGTGTGTCTATAAAATGAATAAAAAGTGGCCTTTTGGCCCTTTTTTAAAAAAAAACATTCAAAAGAGCAAGCAATACAGAAGTAAGAATGCAGAGGTGATTGATAATTAATAGATGGGTCAGTTACTGGGTAATACAACCTGTCCAGATGTGCAGAGGTTCATGAAGAAGGGATTATGGCCTAAACTCAAAGGGCTTAGGGGTGGGCTGCCAGTTGGCATCAGGGCAGAAGCACACACTCTGAGGCCATGTGTTCGCTGGGATATACCCATTGGAAAACAATGCAGACCAATGGGCGGCCCTGGGGGCTGGTCTCAGGTGAGAACAATATATTACCTGGGCCAATGATGAGTCTCAGGGGTGTGTGGCATTAGGATGGGCAAGGCCTAGATGTGACCAATGAGCTTCCAGAGAGGCAGAGTCTGGATTTAACAATAGAAGCCAGGTGTTGGATAACTGTACTGGGGGTGTCCATTGTGGAACAATAGAGTGGTCTGACATTTCCCTGGTACCAGGCAAAAGAAGTGATGTTTCTTAATGTGTGGCAGGATGAACCTGAATGGCTGACCATTCACTAGACATGGAAAGTTAATGTTTCCTTGATAGGTCTCGCATAGGCATAAGAATGTAGATAGGAGAAACAGGAGAGGAGAATGGAAATATGCAACACACTTCATTCATGACAATAGCACAGACCAGAGGCTTTTTGTCCCTGCCTGCCTGTGCATTTGATAGACAAAAGACTAGCCATTTGGTCAGTAGAACATGCCTGAGGCAAGGGCAGAGACTTGCCCATTCTAGTCTTCTTTGGTCTAAGCTGACAGGATAAAGGTGTGTTTGGGGTTGCTTGCATGAAGAATGCTTGGCAGTGCAGCCACCCTGGAGAATTTTATTTGGCCTGAGTTTTCTCAGCCAAGATGTGGTTTTCCTAGTTTCCCAGCAAAAGCCACTGTTTAAGCCAAGCCTGGCTTCATAGGGCACTGCTTGTTGAGGTTCAGAGGTCATTTTTGGGGTCTCTCTCTCTCTAGGGAAAGACCACCCCTGGTTCAAGGCTGAGGAGGTTGGCTACAGTAGTGCCATCCATTTGGGTGAACACCACTGGGTCCTTTAGCTTTATCACCCCTGTCCCCAGCCCCATAACTAATGCTGGGCTCAATAAATTTCTGGTACACCCCGAGTCTATTAGGGCTCTGACTCTTAGTTGGGTCCCCATTTTGGGGTTCATAATAATCAGTCACAAAAAAGAGGGAGGAACAGGATCTCATTGGTTCTCATGATAGTGAATTATGGACCTGCTGGTTGGCACCCTTCACAGCAGGTCCCAGGGTTTTCCCTGCCTCTGAGGCTCCTCAGCATTGCTGGATGAAGTTCCTCCTGATGAGGTGTACTCTGCCCACTTGCAGGGCTTTTTTTTAACTTGAGTCTTTTCCATGAGGGCTTCGCTTTCTTGTCATGTCGCTCCTTGCATCACTCCTGCTCCTCGTGTCGTTCTTGGTCCTCACTCTGGACCCAGGTGCAATCCACAGTGAAGTGCCTGGTTTTCCCACAGTGCAGGCGTAAGCCCTTCTTCAAGTGATGCTCCCCTCTGGGTAGTGCTCCTCTACCCTGTGTCATCCTCAGCCCTCCACCACCATGGCTCGGCGTCTTATGCTGGTACAACTTCACCACGTTATGCCTGTTTTCCACCTTGCAGGCCACTTGGATCCAACCCGCCAAGGTTGTGGGGTTGTCTTGCGCCAGCACCTTTTCCAAGATGAGGGTATTCAGGTCAGCCCAGTAAACCTCTTCTGGCCACCCCTGGAGCTTGACCGCCATGGCTTTGAACTCATCTGAGTACTCCTGCACCAACCTAGTTTCCTGGCATATGCCCCATAGATGGGTGCAGGCTTTCTCCAGCTCAAGGAGGTCTTTGAATTAGTGCCTCAGGGCTTGCATGAAGGCATCAACATCCCACAGCTCTAGGGCCGTGACACTGGAGAGCCCCACGAACCAATCAGCTGCCTGCTCTGAGTGTGGAGCCCAGAAAATCCACACACTACTCATCAGAGGTGAATGTGTGGCCCCACTCACGCAGCATCTTCCACACCTGGATCACAAAGAATGCCAGCTTCTCCAGGCTGCCATTGAACGTGGCCTCCAGCACATCACAAGGCCACTCACACTTAGCATCTGTCCTTCTAGACGGTGGGGACTTTTCAGGCTCATCTACACTCTTCTCCTCTTCCTCGGAGGTTTCTGAACTCCTTCTCAATCAGCTCTTTCACAAGCTTAGGAAGGTTCTTTACCAGGTACCGGAACCCTTCCTTCAGCTCCTTTAAATCAGATTGGAGGCTGGCTTGGCCCCCATTCAGCTGCCAATTCTTCCTCCCACTCCTCACGCATCTTGCCCAAGTTTGGGTCGTCATGGAAAATGCAGGAAACATGGCGCCACTCACGGTCAACTTTCCCCCAGGTACTTTGGAGTCCCGGGGTGCTCACCAGCCAAGCAGGATCATCCCAACGATCAGAGCTATCTCATCTTTTAGGAGGGCGAAAGAGGACGTGCTTCTTAGGCCTGGCGCCTGTAGCTTTCCCGTTTCTCTTCTTATTGGGTTCGTGCAAGGGGTGCTCAGGTTCAGACCCAGTGCTCGTGCTCGCCCCACCATCTCCATCTTCATTCCCCATGCATTTGAGGTTAGGGTCCAGTGGGAGAGAAATGAAGGAGTCCTAACAATCTGACAGGTCCCCAGCTAAGACACTCTCCACACACACTATTGGCAATGAAATGCTTTATTAGAGATTTGCTTGCTGTAGGTACAAGAACATTTGTTAGGATTGAAGAAAACCATGGGAAATCACAGGTTATAGGTAAAAGCATAAAATTGCACACACTCATACGTCACACCTACCCCCAAGTGTTTCTGTGGCAACAGACAGATATATGGTACTCTATCTAACCTAGCTTAAGTACAGAGAGGCTCCAAGGTCAATCTCATGAGAATCAACTCTTGGGGCACAACTTGAGAAACTGTTATGGCTACTACCCCCATGCACTCATACAACACACACACCCCTCAGGAATTCAACATGACAAGCAAAGGGAAGAAAGCAAAACTTAGAGAAATGAAAGTTAGGCCTGAGCTTGACAATAACTTTCTTTTAAAAAATTAGTTGATTTTTAAAGAAAGGATATATGACAGCTATAAAAATATTTTCCTCAATTCCAAATTTTCTTGGTTATGGAGTTATATAGTATCTTATTTTCCTATTAGCTTTTGGAAGATTTTTCTTTTCTGACACATCTTCTAAATGGGAGGTTTGGAGAATCAAATGGTGGCAAATTTCTCCAATGGCACACCTACAATTGATTTTTCAATACCAGACATCTTTTTGGCTATTTTCTTTGCAAATTTAAACCAAAGTCAGTCCCATGGACAATTACACAGATCATAAGGAAGAGTTATGCAATCACAGCAAAGAACCTTTTAACATAAATTTCATTGCTAGATTGTTGCTACTTGCTCATCAATGAAATGAAAAGCCCATCAATCAAAGGGTTATTAAAACTACTAGCTATGGAAATGTATACATCAGCATATGTTTGGTCCCCCCCCTCTCTCCCCTGAAATTTCTCTGTACAACAATTATCTGGCACACAAATTGCATGGCTGCCATGATTATAGAAATCTCTGTAAAGTACACTTGTATACACAGCAGTTTCTTCACGCAATTACTTCATGTAGAAAAAAATCAACTGAAAATTAATGTGTGAACTACCCCTTAGTTACTTTGGTGGCAATTTTAGCAAAGTCCTACAGAATTCAGGTTCACTGAAAAAGTCTTGGGTACCTGAGCCACTTCTAATGTTCTAAGAAAAGATACACTGTGCTGCAAGATGCAAAACTGACACGTGTGCCTGAAAACAAGAGAATCAAATGGAAACCCAAGGCTAGATCTATTACAGCCCCATGAACTGCAGGGGCTGGCAGCAGTAGAGAGACCCAATGCTAACATAATCAAAGATAGAATGTAACTGCTCTTTGCACTCAGCCAGCTACTTCTGCTGAGAAGGTAGAAGCCCTATCTAGCAACATGCTAATTAAATCTACCCACTGGAGGCCCAGAGAAGGGGAAGAAGACTTCTTTGTCACCCCTAAGCATCTGCATCCATCATAAAAATGAAAACTCACCAACTGTGCTGTGCTTCCAGGTTTATTACAAAAGCAGAATCTACAACAGATTACTGTGTATTTTTTTTAAATCCCAATAGTAGTTACAAGTGCTGAAGTGCTTAGAGAAACTACAAGAAGGGAATTATATACTTCACCTTCCAATCATGATCCAAAGCATATAATTTGTACATTTTTCCAGTTATAAAGGAGAAGAGCTTTCTAATCCTAAACATATCGATTTCAATGAAATCAAGAATATAGTGTGGACCATGAGCTCATCACTTCCCTCTGTCCTCAACACATTCAGATGAGAAGTGTTGATGAGGAAGTTGTCAACCAGCAGGATACAGCAGCCTAAAATCACCAATATGGGGATGCTGTATGCTGCATGTTCTAATACACTACCTAAATCATAAGAGGAGATTGGTGATGATGAAAGAAATGGAAAAAAACAGAAAATAATTTGAATTGGACCACAAAAAAACCCTCAACTTGACAGTAGTTTCAGGCATGCACAGAATCTTTACTGTGAAGAGAAAGCAACAAGTTAACTGGCCAATACTATTCAAATGTAAGCTGTTTCTTAACTCTAATAGATAGTGGGGATAGGGCTCATTGGATCAGGAAAATGGTTCACTAGATCAGGGGAATTTCAACATTCAAATAAATGTTCAACCCACCTTGTTACTTTTTCCATGTGGTAAGAGGGAAAGAGGGCAAGTAACTAAGACATTACAAGACTGAGATTTCTCACCAGAGAATAATGTTTAATATAAACATTTCATGGCTTATCTGGTTCCTATAATGCTTAAACTTTTCAATAACATAAGACCCAGGAATCCCCCAGCCCCACAGAAACACTGACCCAGCCTCCAGGATTATGTCTCCAAAACCAACCAATTGCTCCAATTAGATAATTTATTTACAGCTCAAAAGTACGTTCAATAGGATTATAAGAAAATGCAACATGACTTTCAAGGGGAAAAGAAAAAAACACACAAATCTGCCATGTACTGAATCAGACCCTTTGTCAATCAAAGCCAGTGTTGTCCTCTCAGACTGGCAGTGGCTCTGCAGGGTCTTGGGCAGCATTTTCACACCTACTACCTGATCCTTTAACTGGAGATGCCAGGGATTGAACCTGGGACCTCCCACATGACAAACAGATGTTCTACCACTGAGCCACAACCTCTACCCTCCTGAATGGAGAACTTGCCCCTCTTTAATATAATGCTATTTTCAACCTTAGGAGCTACGGTGGCTCAAGTGGTTAAGACGCTGAACTGCAGGCTGTGGAAGGTCAGTAGTTCAGCAGTTCGAGACCCGAGAGTACTGCATGATGGAGTGAGCTCCTGTCTCTAGTTCCAGCTCCTGCCAACCTAGCAGTTCGAAAGCAAGAAATTGCAAGTAGATAAATAGGTACCGCTTCGGTGGGAAGGTAACAGCATTCCATGTGCCTTGGTGTTTAGTCATGCCGGCCACATGACCACGGACAGTGCTGGCTCTTCAGCTTTGAAACGGAGATGAGCACCGCAACCCTAAAGTCAGATTCGACTGGCTTTTTTCAGTGGGGGCAGGGGGCACATGCCATTGACATGAAGTCACTTGTGACATCACCAGTAAGTGACCTGATGATTGGATGGCTATCCTTCTCCCTCTCCATTCGTGGAGGAACCTCCTGCATGCCAGGAACAGGGAGGGAGGGAGGAGAACTGAGGAGGCAAGTGGGCAAGGCAGCAGGCGGCAAGCAGAAAGAGGTGCCATGATGCCTCTTTCTGCTTGCCACCTGCTGCCCTGCCTGCCTGTCTCCTCAGCTCTCCCTCAGCAGCAGCATGGCAGCTGGGCTCTCTGGCTGGCACAGGTGCAATGAGGTGCCAGGGTGGGCCATGGCTGCTGCTGAGGGGGAGCTGCAGAGGCAGGCAGGCTCCCAGGGTGGTAGGAGGGGGGGGTCTGGCATCTTCCCGTAGAGGGCTGGGGGTCATCTGGGGAGCACTGCCTCCAAAAGCCCCCCCCCATTGCTACGGGCCTGGCTGTTTTCTTGATTGGCATATTAGGGAAAGCAGATATTGTAAATGCATACATTCTTAGCATTTCTGGGCAACAAAACTGCTTTGTGGGTTCAACACCTTGACAACAAGTGATTTTAACAATGAAGGGAGTGCTCAGAGCAAATGTGTGAGTAGTTTGTACATCCTCCTGTGTGTTTCTGTTGCAATGTGTAAAGCAAATAGATTGTGCACATGGCAAAGTATCACTTATTAGTGTGCAAGGTCCATCATCATGGGGCTGATACATGAAGTAGTAACTTTGACATTGTACTGGATAGGGAAAATGAGGGTGTGCAAGTTACTTCAGTAATGTCTTGGTGTCTTTGCCTTTTAGTAGAACTTTCATTCACAGTGGATAGTGCCCAAGTAACTCAGTGCTGTCATCACAACTGCTTATGGTAAGATAGCGGAACAACCAAATTCCCCAACCTTTAAGACACTGTATTTATAAGCCAACAACACACCAGTGTGACCTGTAATGGGGAGAGGGTAAAATCAGACATAGAACTCTTGAGATGCACTACTTTAAGGCCAAAAATATTTAGACTGGCAAAAAAAGTTCTTTGTGTTGAATCTCCAGAGAAAGAAAGAAAAATCCTATGAAAAGTACAGTTCTGAATTTTTTTATTAATTTTCTAGTGCTGCCATGAAAAGTCATCTCTTATTACTAAGATGTATAAACAGGCCTTTTAATGAAAAGATCTGCTATATGCTTAAGAAGTAAAGCCCTGATTCTCATAATGTTGCACAAAATTTTCAAAAACTCCCTTTATCTTTAGAACTGCATTTTCTGTTTGTGGCAACAGGTGAGATGCTCCTAATATTCAGAATTAAAAATAAAAAACATATACAACACAGCCTAAAGACACCGTGGCATAATGCTGGCTTTGTGCATGCTTGCTGGGAATGCTGAAGTAACCCAAGGCAGCCCTTACCCCCACTTGCCACCCCTTAACCTCCATGCCAACTAGCACATCTGAAAGCCTTCTATTTAATTCTGTGCAGCAGTGGGAAGGAGAGGGACATTTAAAAAAATATATACAATTGACATCAAGTAACTATTTTGGAACAAAATCTAGACAAAGGCAGAGCTGTTGAAATATTGGCAGGTTGGATACTAGTGGTCAGGACCTGATTCTATTCATTATGGAAGGAAGCCCATTCCAACACAAGCTGTTTTTCTATAATTACATGGGTTTCAAAAGGTCCAATTTTCCCCAAGGTTGACAACAATTATGATCAAATCAGACTGGAATGAAAATTTTATGTGGGGAGCGATGAACATCTAGGATTTGTTTTAAGTAAGGTGTATTCAAGGGCCAAAAAACCACAACTGAAGAAAAAAGCAATCCTTATACTGAAAAATAAGAGACCACATGTTAGGGTGGTACTACTGCTACAGACAGGTATTTTTCACAGGCATTTGGTTGCTTTTAATATTTCAAATAGCCACACTGGTTTTGTTTTATTGCATCATGTTTTCTTGGTTTTATGCTTCTTAGATCTTGGAATTGTATGTATTTAAAGTTTTTTGTTACATTTTATACTGGAAGATATTTTATAACTGGTTTATCAATGCTTTTATGAATATTCTGTATTTATAAGCCTTAGGAACTATTATGGTAAGAAGGTTATTTATAAATAGTATGAATAAGCTTAAATCTTGGCATTTGCCTCTGAGACTTTTAGGTTAAAAGTGTGCAATAAAAATCTTTTAGGTGGCAAATCACTATTTACAACAGAGAAAAATATACCAATTTTAAACCAAACTTTCTATTTGTAGCTCAGATGCTTCCAAAACCAATTCAACAGCCTATCCTTGGCTAGTGGATATAAATGTTTGGATAAATAAATACATCAAATTCTATATTAATTCCTCTAACCACTGAAAATGCGTTGCATTCAGATGTTAGAAGCAGCCTCTGTTTGTTTATGACAGTCATGAACATAGCTTGTTATAGTTGTGCTTGCCCCACAACATTCCTCCCCTCACACATGGAGCATTATGAAAAAATTTCTAGTTGCAGAAGCTTCAGACCCAAGTACTACAGAAAAATACAGCTGCTGGGATTATGGTGCTGGAGTAGGGATGTCAGACCCCCAGTGTGCCCCCCCCCGGTTTTGGGTGCTCCTCTCCACTCCAACTGCCCCCCCCAACAGGCAAAAGGCCAAATGACGTGCCAACACGACCCAGAAATGACATATGCACATTGGTGACATTGGGGAGGGGGCAATGCCCTGGTTTTTGGGCAAAACAATATGGTAGAAGCTAATTCTACCATAGAGTTTTGCCCCCAAACCAGAGCATAGTACCTCCAATGTCCCAATGTCACTTCCAGATCATGTAGGCATATCATGTTTATTCTCAGCTTTCCTCCCCACTCCCAGTAAGTTCACCACCCATCCCCCACTGGCAGGTCCAAGGGACCTGGCAACCTCATGCTGGAGCCATTTGGAGCAGCAGAGAAAGGTGCCAGAACAACAGTGATGGGTGGCTGAATGCTGTATCAGAGAGACTGGCTGCAGTCAGATGAGCTGTGTGATCTGATGTCATTGTTGTTCCCTTCTGGATTTAAAATGCATGATCAGACAGCATCATCTGTATCCCATTCCCCAGTCATCAGCCCCTTGTTCTCACCTGTCCCTAAATTGGTGTTTTCTGATTTATAAATTGTCTAGTTTCACCCCACATTTCTGGATGTCTGAACTCTCCACCACGGTCTCAATCCAGAAGGGAAGTCTGAACCAACCCTTCCAAATCTTTTTGCGATATGCGCATAAGCAGATCTCCATCGCAGGGTTGTGAGGCACCACTTGTGCGTTTATGTGCTGCAATGTTTTGTTGGGATCAGGAGCCTAGGGGGGTATTTTTGAGTGACAAATTCAAGAAACAAAAGCCCCTTTCTGTCATTTCTGGGGTGGGACAGTGGGGGAAATAGTCTCTGCCTGGGCTCCCCTATCGATGTCCAAAATTCTGTCCCCCAGAACTTTACTCCAAACATACCCCTAGATGCCCTAGAAGCCACCCCCAAGAAATCTTGTGTGGGTAGGACTGCCCCACTCCTGGATCACCAAAAGAAGGAATCTTCATGGTAAGTGAAGGCAAATCTTCCATTCTCCGGTGGTCCTGGGGGTGGGCAGTCCTGGACAAAAAATGCAGTGTGCCCCAGGGCAGGTCATCCAGCTTCCAGGACTAAAGGATGTGCTGCAGTACCTTCCTGCCAAAGGCTGCCTCAGTGAAGGGCAAATTATCTATTCTCTAGTGCCCGGTGAAAGAGTGCACCGATTTCCATTTGGCCACCTTACAGATTATCTCTAATGACAGGAAGGATCTGTAGACTGCAAATGTTGCCGCCCCCCTTAACGAATGTGCAGTGATGACCTAAGGAGGTTTCAGGCCTCTGGCCTTGTACCCCAGAATGATGCAGCCTCTGATCCATCAACTTAGGGTGGAAGTGAACACTCTCTATCCCAATGCAGACTTCCTAAAGGACACAAATAGGGCATCAGACTTGCAAAACTGTTTTGTCCTATCCAAGTAAAAACCTAATGTTTAATGCACATCCAGGCAGTGTCACTCCTTTCCCCTGTCATGTTTAGGATTCAGGCAGAAGGATGGTAGGACTATTTCTTCCATCCTATGGAAGGTGGAGTTCACCTTGGGAATGAATGCTTGGTCAGGTCACAACACTACTTTACCATTACCATTGATAGTGATCGCAGCTCCAATAACCATGTAGCAGAGGTGACTCCTACCAGGAAGATGGTTTTAAAAGTCAATTCTTTAAGTGGGCATGTGGCCATGGGTTCAAAGGGGTCTTTGGCTGATGCTCTTAGTACCAAGTTAAGGTTCAAGGTAGAGAAGCGATGACCCTGTGAGGGGGTTAATAATAATCTCAATAAGGGAACCTGGGGGGGGGGGTTTAAAAATCTCCTGATGTGAGGATGTAGAACCAGAGATTTTACCTTCCTAGGGCCCCTAATTGCTGAAATAGCTGCTACCTGATGCCTAAGGGTACCACTGCTGAGACCCTTATTTAACCCTTCTTGAAGGAAAGATAAAATCCTTCTAACTTAAGGTTCCAATCTGGGGAACCCCCACTTTTACAACTGATCCCCAGCTGACAGAGATCTGCTCCTCTGGAGAAAATGGCTGCTTTGAAGGGTGGACTATGGCATTGTACCATGTTGAGGCTCCCTCCCCTCCCCAAAACACGCCCTCTCCTGGATCCACCCCCAAAGTCTTCAGGTATTTTCCAACCCAGACCTGGCAACCCTATGCTAACTGGCATTGATAAAAGATCCAAACCTCAGTCTAGATACCATGTCTAGAAAACCTGCCAGGTGTTCTTATATACCTTATTTGTGGAGCCCTTCCTAGAGGCTTACATGGTTCTGATTATCCCTTCTGAATAACCTATTTTTGATAGCTGCTTGCACTCAACCTCTAGGCTGTAAGGTCTAGTTTATTTTCCCCATTGCTAACCAGTTGAGAAGCCGTGTTTGATATGGAAGCTGGGGAGTTAGGCTGATCCAGGTTACATGCTGCACTCTCTAGGGCTTGGGAGGTAGCTAGGCCTGCCTTCTCTGCCATTCCTGGCGAAAACAATGCTCCCCTTCAAAAGTGACAATGAAAATCACAGTTCTGGTAGAAGAGCAGGGAGGCAAAAGGAAAAAAGACAGAAAGCCTTTTATATTTACTTCAGATGGCCCTGAGGATTTCTCTGTCCTTCTCAGGGAATCCCCTTCCTTCAGACAGACCCCCCTCTACCACTGGACTGGTCTTACTGTGGTTCAGTTGGGGTCACTGGGACTGGGGTGCTTCCTCTGCTGACTGATGGAGCTGGCCCCTTCAAAGACTGTGGGAGCACAGCCACAAGCCTCAGCTCTCCAAAACAGGCTGCTGCAGACTCATCCACTTTGGGCATACTGGAGGGGGGACCTCAGTGGGAGTCTTCAGGCAATGCTGTGGCCCTAGGAGGCTCCTAGTGCTGTCAGCTCTAAATTCACTTGCCATCAGCTCTAAATTTGCTTGCTGCTGCTTTGATGTGGTGTGGGGGGGAAGGGTTTCTAGGCCCTTTCCTTCCCAGGTGAGCACAGGTATTCAAGGAGGAAAATCTAGCCGGGATTGCTGCACTTTGTAGAGCATCACTGAAGACGTCCTGCTCAGAAGGCAGGGCCAAACAAACTGGATATCCATGGGAAAAGCCTCTCCCCTCCAAGATCAAGTAAGCTGATAAACCCTGCCTTCAGAGAGGAGGAGCTATATCCCAGAAGTGAGGACTGCCCCGCTGTCAGGACCACTAGAGAATAGTACCCCTCCCTAGGAAGAAAGTAGTGCAGCAGCTAGTTAGGACTTGGACAGTGGAGAACTTGTTTCAACACCAATGCTGCCTTAGCTTGGAAACCATGCGCAGGTCATCCTCTCTCAGCCCAATCTACTTCACAGGTTTGTTACAAAGGATTCAGTGGGATAAACTCATGTATGCTAGTCTGAACTCCTTAAAGGGATACAAATATGAGAAATTAAAGGAGTCAGAAATGAATTCCATATTTTATTGCTGCAGACAGATTTACAGTGCAGTGAATACTTGTCAGTTTTTTGAAGGTGCTATTAAACGGCTTCCAAGAAAACATTAAATCAGAGCAAAGCCCAATAGAGACTTATAAGAAAGAATAAACCCTCCTTGGGACATGGCTTGAAAACTTCTCACAGCATCTTGTGAAGCAATGGAAGCAGAAAAGAAGAAAAGTTCCACCTTGGCCCCTCTCCACTGAAACCAAAAGAAACCTTATGTGCTACCCCTGCATGACTTATAAACTATTAAACTAAATACACGCTACCAAGACTTGGTAAGTCACCTCATTTTGCTACCAGTTCAAGACCTGAAAAAATAAAAGGGTGAACAAACACTATGAAGCTGGATCCTCAAGTGATGGGATACTACACGATTATGATAATTCATTTCCTCCATTTTCCTGTCCAGACAGAAAGATGTAAGATGTGGATAAATTACAACAACAAAATATCCAGCAATGTGTTGATCCTACCACTGCAGGCTGCAATATGCATCTGAAGGACTGCATCCATTTTAATGTTTCACAAATCACACAGTCTTAAAATAGTCTAATACTGATATTGTCTAACTTTACTCTCATGTAATTTACTTATTCACTCACTAGAATTCCCACAGCCCAGCAATATTTGAAATCATCCATCTCTTTTCAGCATGTATTTTGCCTTCATAGGTAATTTTAACTAATTGAGTTAAATGGTCCTACATATACACTCTTCAAGCCTTAAAGAATGTCCCACTGGGTCAGACTAAAGTCGACCTCATCCTGCACTTTTTGTAATAAACCCAGCAATAAGTAATACTTTATTAAGTAATAAGCCCAATATGGTCAGGGGCCTACTTACCTAAGGGGCCGACTTTCCCCATATGGTCCTCAGAGAGCACTAAGATCGGGGTCCCAAAACCGTCTAGCCCTCCCAGGCCCTAAAGAAGCCAGGTTAGCTGTGATGAGGGCTTTTTCTGTGGCAGCCCATAACTGGTGGAATGAGCTCCTGGATGACACCAGGGCCCTGCAGGACCTTGTACAGTTCTGCAGGGCCTGTAAAACAGAGCTCTTCCACCAGGCTTCTGATTAGGGTGCCGCCTCCCAATACTGCAGCCCTGGCCCTGACATCAGTGACATCACCACCAAGTTAATAACCAACAGCCTGGCAGGAACCTGGATTATGATGGTAGTGACCTTCTGGATGTTGAGAGGATCCCGCCATTGCCTATTAACTCTGTTTATTAGTATTAACGATTATATGCTGTGGTTGATTTTAAACTTTGTTTTAACAAATCTTGTTTTTTTAATATATATATATGTCCTTATATATATTTTGAATTTTGGTTCCACAACATTCTATGGTCACCATAATTGATTCGGCACAAGAACTGGCAGTCAGAAGATGCTGGCTGGGGCTGACTGGCTGCTTGGCGGAGTCCCGGCCACGTCAGCCCCGGCCAGTATCTTTGGCTCAGTCTGACAGGAGAGGACCGTCTGCAGAGAGAGCTCAGGGACAGGCCTTCAAGGCCGAGGCAGGTGAGAGAAGCCCTTTCCGCCCCCGCCCCCCATCCTCTGGGCCTTCTATGGGCCCAGTAGGCCAGAGAAGCCCCTTCCGCCTCCTCCCACACACCACCCTCTGGTCCTTCTATGGGCCCAGTAGGCCCAGAGAAGCCCCTTCCACCCCCCACACCCACCACCCTCTGGTCCTTCTATGGGCCCAGTAGGCCCAGAGAAGCCCGTTCCGCCCCTCTTCCCTTCCTTTCCCCCTTTTCCTTTCTTCCTCTCTCCCCCTCTTCCTTCCTTCCTCCCTCCCTTTCTAGGGCCCGTTGTCTTCCTCCACAACGGGCTTTGCTCCCTAGTATATGTGTGTGTGTGTGTGTGTATATCCTGTAAGCCACCCTGAGCCTGCCTTGGTGGGGAGGGCGAGATATAAATAAAACAAATAAATAAACCAACAAACGTTATGTAGTCCCATCCACTTTGGTTTGCGCAGACTGCCTAAAGCAACATTTCCCATCCAGTGTGTCCCAACCGAAAAGTGGGCTGCAAAGCCCACTGAAGTAGGTTCCAAGCTTTTTCAGCTTTATTGATCTGTGCAAGATCTGCTGTTTAAATGGGTTACCATACCAAGAAAAATGAACTTGTGAGTCACCATAGCAAAAAGGTGGGAATCAATGGCCTATAGAATCTCAGTTTATGGTGGGTGATAGACTGGAGTAGAAAAGGCAGAAAAACTAAATAAGTTTGGGCTTGCTGCCTTTCTTTCAACCAGCTTACCAATATTCAGCCACTGAATACATGAAAGAATTCTGCAGTCAGGTCATATTATTTGTCACTAAGGATTGCCAGGTCCCCCATGGCCACCAACAAGGGATGAGACAGGCATCATATGCACTATTATTCCAAGGCAATGACATGAAGAAGCAAAAACACCCTAAATTAATTCTCCCCCACTTATGGGATGAACATTCCCATAAGTTGTTAAGGTCACAGCTTACTTCTTAGGTTGGGGTCCCCACCGTGCTCTCTGTGGGCACCATGGCACCTTTTCTAGTGCCCACCATATGTTTTTAGAAAGTGGGCATGGTGAAATGGGACTTTTCACTTTTTAAAAAATGTTGCTTTGACAGCAGCTGCCACCACAGCACAAGGGTCTTTACTATGCAAATGAAAGTAAGCTGAATTTTAAAAGACATCTTGTTAAATACAGCTTCTGTTGAAACATTACTATTGGAGTTATGCATAACCTAACATTTTGTGGTTGGCTCTGTCTCTTGTGGCAGCTGCTTTGTGACTGCCACCACCCTGTGCCAGAATTCCAAAGATGCCAAAAGGCTCAAAAACACTGGGGATCCCTGGCCTAATTCAACCTCCACTTAAGAACTAGGGAACATCTACACTAGACTCTTTTTTGACAGGAAGACCAAAGAGTGATGCCATTCCAGTCAGCAAGTTGTGTGGGAATAACCACCATCACCCTGCTTCAAGACAGCAGCTCAGCTCAAACTCCCTACCCCTTCATACTTGTGAAACTTGTTAAGTTCTTATCTGGTATTCTGCTTCAATACAAGAATAACTTTCCCTTGCCCTCTGGTATCAGGACAATAAAAACTAAGAACTAGTGTATATTAATCCAAGCTGGAAAGTTGCCAGGAAAGTGTCTCAACCCCATGTGGAATCTGGATCAGAGTGGAATTGAATTAAATGACAAGGAGCTGGTTAAAGCTAAACCAAATATTAAGGGAGCCTTTAAAACTATCCTAAGCAATCCTGTATGAGTTCTGTTTCTAAAAGAGGGCATAGGTGTGAGAAGGCATGGATTTTGATTCACTTCAGCCCCCCCTTTAATCTTCAGCAGTTTATTGCAACAGCTGGAATTGTAATCAAAGAAGGGCTGGAGTGAGTAGTTGAATCATATACTACTACTGCTGCTGACCAAACACACAGTCTACTATAAATTCTCTTGCACAAGCCCCATGGATATGATACAAGTCCTACAAGAGAAAAAGCTCATGCAACTCCTGTTTGGGTTTTGGGGTTTTTTGACCCCCAGGGGATTTTTTATTGCATTTTCTAATAACAACAAACAAAAAAGGGAGGGGTAACTACATGCTACAGGAGAAAGTAAAAGAAAACTCACTAAAAACCCAAGAGATGGTGGTCATACAAACTGCTTCCCCGTAAAAAGAATGGCTTCTTAATTAAAGCTTACACATATGAAACATTGAATGTGGTCATCTGCTAGTCTTTTTAAAGTCCGTGACTTGAAAACCTCCCCCCATTTGACCTTAATAAAGAATAAAGTAAGCAAAACAAGAGTCATTATACTACTTTCAAGAGACTCAGAGCATAACAACTAGCCATTTGTTATTTTTCTTTCTCAATTGATAACTTGTTTTTGGGGCTACCACCCCTAATGCAGAATCTAAGTCCTCGTCAGAAGATGCCACTGCGCCCTCTTCTTCACTTTCTTTGGTGCTGTTGTCTTCTGTCTCTTCTCCTCCTTTTGCTGGCCACCTGTGAAGATGCAAGAACTCCTGTGCCTTTTCAACAGAGTCCACTTGTTCTTTTTTATCTGTAAATTTAAAAATTAAACCTTTGGGTACGATCCATCTGTAAGTGACGTTTTTCTCCTGTAAAAATAAAACTAAATCCCTGTATTTCCTTCTTTTCCTTCTTATTTCAAATGGAATATCCTTAAACACTTTTATTTCTTTGTCTTTGATTTTCAGAGGGGCTCCATTTGATGCTTTTAGAATTTGATCTCTCACTTGTCTTCTAGAGAATCTCACAATCTCTTCCTGGGCAAATTATTTTTTCTTGTAAATTCTGAATATGATCTGAAGACTGTATCAATTTCGCTTTGTATGGTCTCTGTTTTTAAATCTCCCAATGGGCCAATGCCTCACACATAATCAGTCTCAGATTCTCTGCTTTCGCTTCTAGGATCCCCTGGAATCTTAAGACATAGTTTGCCCTTTCCATTTCCAGCTGCAACAAATGGGATTTGTTAGTCTGTTTCTTTTTCTCCATCAAACGCACTTGACTTTGAAGCTTCTTGGAGTTGGCATCGACCACTTTAATCTCCTGTTCCATTTTCTCTGCTTTCTTAGCTGATTCGCTGAGCTGGGTCTGCTGTGCATCTAGCTTCTGATGCAATGCGGTGACTTGCTCCAGCAGAGGTCGCAATGCTTCCATCAGCATCCTTTGCAGCTCTGCTATCGCGTCCTGTCTAGAAGCAGGACTCACTGGGCTTTTGGCATTTCCGGCAGGAAGCTTAGGTTTCATTTTCTCTTTCTTGTCCTTTCATGTCGGCGCCATGTTGAGAATTTTGTTTATTTTTTAAAGAAGTTATTACAATCTCCGATACTCTTTAAAAATCCTGGTAAGTTCTTACTAATTCTTTATTTTAGTCTATCATGCCTTTGTAGCACACACACCCTTGAGCATAAAGTAAAAAGTTTGATTGTTTTCTTCTTAACGGGGAGAGTTCCTGCCCCCCCCGCCTTTTGAGAAGGGGTTTCTGCTAACTTCAGTGTTTCTTGCTTGTACTTTGACTTACAGTTCAATGTTATTCACTTTAGTTGCTTTAGAAGCTCATATGCTTGGCCACCAAACACTTGCCTCGGTATGCGTGCCTCGTTCCATTAGGATGTTCTGCGGTGTCAATTATACTGTGTTCAAGTAAGTCTGGCTGTAGATGGGTTTGATCTCTTTGACAGCTCAGAGCTCTATCTGGCTGGCTCTGACCAGTTTAGTGCAGTTCTGTGAGGCACCAATTAACCTACTCACTGTGACTCAGCACTGTGATCTGATTGGACAATGGATGCATATATGCAGTCATACTCTGTACAGTTTTTGCCCTTGATGGGAACCTGGTGTATGCGGAGCACTTTGTCACTGTGTCCGATTTCTGTGGTGAAGGCTGGTATAAATAAATGTAAATACTTTTACACCAAGCTGTTTGGACTCAAGTCTTCATTTGATACTTGCACTCCCTTACTTTCTACTGTGGGCAGGCCACCGCGGCACTTCTGAAAGGGTTATGGGCCCAGATCCGTGGCTTGCTGTGCAGTGAGTAAGTGGAAGTGTTGGAAGGAGTATCGGAAGACCAGTGACTGTCTGCTGAGGCTTTCTCTGACGTTTGAGAGGAAGCCGAGCTGAGCCGAGCCATACTACTGAGAGCAGGCTGGAGGAGCTGGAAGCTGTTAGCAGCGTGCCAGAGTCCAGAGTGCTGAAGGACGTCCAGTTGCCGGGATCAGAGTTCCAGCTGTCAGGAGCAGATGACATCATGGCCCAGGTACCCATAGCCCAGATAGAGAAAGAAAAGACATACCCCCTTCAAATATGAGCCCCTGACACTGAGGGCAATAGGCAGGCACCTAGCAATGCAGGCAAAATCAACAGTTTTACATTCCCAGCAAAGATGAGTGGGAAGGCAAGAGCAGGCAGAGCAGAGCTCCAAGGACACTTGGGGGATAACATGAATCAGCTGCCTAGGTGGGAGGGACAAGAGGGATGAGAGCGAAAAGGCAGCCCACACATTCCAGACCATGGCAGCATTAGCTGACATCCTGCCCCTCAAAAAATCCCTCCCCACCAGGTTTGTCAGGGAAGCGAGAATGGAAGTCACGTAGGAAAAGAGGGGCATGAACATCTGTTCAATGGCACAGTCTGAATTGTGATGAGGTGGTAGCTCATCCACCTACCCTTCGTTGAAGACTTTTGCTAAGTCTCTATACTCTTGGGAAATGGCAGAGAGCTCCTCCTGCACCAGGCAAGCCTACAGGGGCTCCTCGGGGGGGTGCTGTCCCCCAGTTCTCCTCCCAGGAGTGATTCTGACACCTCGGGGCAATGAAGCGCATCCTCCCTTCATCCCAAATTATGTACGGCTTGTGATCATGCAGCCATGGACTCCCCAACACTAAGGGGAATCAAGAGGCCAGGGTGATAATGAAGAGTTGGTGTTCCCAGTGTTTCCCTGTCCCCATCCTCAGTGGGACCATTTTGAACTTACACAGCACTTTCATGGCTGAGCCGTCCATCTGAGTAAAAATTATGGGGTCGGGAAGGCGAATGACTTGAGCCCCTAGGCCCGTGACCAGAGAGGAGTTTATTAAATCTCTGGAACACCCCAAGTCGATTAGTGCCCTCACCCTCATGTGTATCCCCAAATCGGGATTCATCACAGTCACAAAGAAGAGAGGCGGTAGTTGCTCACCATCTTCAGCACCGCCTGAGTTGGGACCTGCTGCTCTGCGCCATCTTCTGGACTGGGTCAGATCTCCAAACAGCTTAGGAATTGTCCCTCCCACGGCACCCGTCACCGTTGCAGGTGTCAGGGGGACTGAGGCTGGAGGGGTGGTGGTGATAAGAGTACTCATCAGAACAGTGGTGGTGGGTACCTGGACATTGATGGTCACCGGTACCACTGGCTCCTCTTCACCGCTCATCTTTGGCAGAGATGCAGTTAGAGGCAATGAGAGATTCCTGACACTCTGTCAGGTCTCCTAGTCAAGACTCTCAAGAACATTCCTTCAGAACTTTCAGTTTATTGAAAGCTAGTACATAGGATATCATGTCAGCATTAGATGACATCAGCCAGGAAAATTCTTTTGTGAGTCATCAGAGATCCTCCTCAGACTTTGACAGCTTTCCCCTAGCACCATTTTTAGGCCTTAAATTTAAATCGGATTATATTCATGGGATTATCTAACAAAGAACTGTATTCATCTAACTGTTCTGAATATCAAGATTTATTTTTGCCCATCTCTAACCTTGCTAACATAATTTTATCTAGTTTAACCCACTCCCATCCAGCAAAGCAAGCCTGCCCCTACAAAAGCAGATACTACAGTTGTGGAAGGAAACCACAGTAACCAAAGTTATATTAAGGCACCTGACCATTGTGATACTCAGAAAAGGACAGGACATTGTGTTTGAGAAGTATTTTTTTCTTTCTCTTCATAACAAGGGCACACACAGAGCCCTTTATAAGGGTAGCTTCCGTCTCAAGATAACCCTACACTCTGTTATTCTACATGCCTACTTGCCCAGCCTTTTTGGCATCATATTTCCACTGGTTCACATCTCCTTCCCAAATGGCTATACAGAAATGAACACACATTTTACCCATCCAGTCAAGGAAAGACAGTGATGATTAGATAAGGCAAAGACACGGCTAGCCAGCTCAGAATTTACTAGGATACTTATGTAAGAGGCAGAGGGTTAAAATTCCATTCCAGCAGTTAATCTGTATCACATTATCCTGTGTATTGGCAGAATCAGGTTTTTTTAAAGATGCATGTATCCATGAAGCATTTGCAAAAGAAAGCATCCATTTATTAATTTTAATAACCTGTTCTGCATCTATGGAACGGGATTTATCACTCTTCGGGAGGACAGGTTTTCATCTTCTAACCACAGCCTTTGGGTGTAACCTTGCTTTGGCTCTGAAAAATACAACTCCCCCCCATGAAAAGGTGTCTGTTGGCAGGCCAAACTCTGTAAAGCAGGTTCCAGGGCCTGTGCAGCTTCCAATAGGCTATAGCAAGTGACTATCTGCTCACATATCCTTTTACCCTTTCCTCTCCTGCCAACAAAATTAAAGTCCAAGGGCAAGGGATGAATAATAAAACAAGGTTCAGCTGGATATCTACTTGACATATGAAAGAGAAACTGCATCTAGCAAGAAAGGAGTCATGTATACTAGCTGACAATTGTAGAGGCATGAAGGAACTTGATGGCCATCTAGGACCTGTTCATATTATACCCAGCCCCCAATCTCATGCACAGTGATACTGGGAAAGCACACTCCCATCTCCTGCATGTGTCCCCCTCCCTCATTTAGAATATAATAGCTCAACTAGAATATGCATGCCCAATGCAGGCATAATATTGTTCACTGTCAACCACAGCTAAGAGACTGGAATTAGGCTGTGTGTTTCTGCTTTCTCCCGTGCAAATTCCTCCCTTTCTCCTGCAAGCACTGCCGGTGGTACATCTGCATTGGCCTGCCATGTTTATCAGAGCACAGAACTCCTAGACCTGCAATTCATGTCTCATTTGGAAGCAGTGTTTGGCTCATGGGGATGCTGCATTCAAATAGCCACAGCATCTTCCAGTTCAGGCATCTGTATTATATTCCGCACCGAACACACACAGAATTACCAAACTCCAGCTCAGGAAATTCCTAAAGATTTGGAGTAGTGCCTGGGGAGATGACTTTGGGAAGCAGAAGGAACTCAGGAGGGATGCATTAGAGCCCACCCTCCAAAGCTGCTATTTTTTCCAACAGAAATCATCTCCATCTAAATATCACACTCTTCCCTAAGGTCACCACATGCAGAAGGTTGGGGAGGGGAAGATTACCTGAATGATCTTTCAGTCTTTTTTCCTTGTCACATATATCCTTGAACTACACAGAAAGTGGTTTCCAGAGGAAACATTCCTCAGAAAAACATAAACCACTTAAGAGAAAAGGCTGGATGTTGTTCCTGCTTAACTCAGTGAGATATTTGAATGCAAGCATTTATAAAATTGTTTTCAGCTAGCTACTGGACATTAAAATGTAGCAAACCCATAAACCAGCAGAACCTGCCTTACAATGAGCAGATCTCATCAAGATAAAAAGAAATGTTAGTTAACGTTTGACTTGCCTAATACAGAACAACCCCTGAAGGAAACAGAGGCTTATATTTCTGAATTCCAGTAAATTAAGTTTGCAGACCTTGGCTAAGACACAAGAAGCAGTTTTGCAATGAAAACGTAGACCTAGGAGTTAAAGCACTTTCAATACAAGCAGGGATCTCTCACAGAGTAAACTGCTTTTCAACATGAATAAGAGGATTGGAATCCTTGCTGAACAGCTGCAAAAAGAGACTGTTCAAGCTCAGTCAGACTTTAACTTTCCTTTCACAAAAAAAGGAGATTGAGGCAGTAGCGTGTTTACTCACTGCAAAAAAACATCTTGTTTATTAACTTTACAATTGGTCAACAGAAACTCCCATTTCAAACTAAACTGTATAAAGGGTGTGTCACTGAAGGAGGGGGAGAAAGTTCCTTTCTGTTAAGAGATGCAATGTTATAGCCCCATTGGAGGAGTAGCTCCATAACCAGCAGCCCCCACTCTTCTCTAACATCTAGTACAATTTACCACCATTCTTGATGCCCTTATGGCATGTTTTTCCTTGGCACAAGGGTCAACAACTACAGCTAGTGATGTGGACTAGAGGTGTGGAACCACACATTTATAAAAGGCATTGGTAGAGGAGACAAACTGGGGTAGATGCAGCAGGTTGAAGAAGGGTATTTCAAAATGGGGCTGCTGTTTTGGCAGCTGGCCTGTGTTACTTGTAACCCATAATGCTGCCCTTAGATTCTGTGGGTGACACGAAGCAGCAGGTATCGTACAGTGTCCACAGCATGAGGAAGCTCTTGTCTCCTGACAACACGAGGTCTTAGGCTTTCTCTATGAATAGGACTTTCACTATAAATTCCAATGCAACCCTTTGGAGTAACATACTTACGGAATGTGGCAACATACACAGAAAACCAGCACTACTGCTTCTTTCCATATTTATACACATATACCCACATACATAATTTCTGATCATATCATGTGCTGCATTTGTCCTTCCTTCTGACTTCTTACATAACACTGCTCACATTCATTAGTGAACCAGCTGTGGCCGCAATCCAGATACACAGCAAATATTCAGAGCATCTTCAGTCATAGCAATACAATGCTGGAACGTTTTCACAACATCCTACCTCAAACTCATTCAAGCAATAAAGTGAGCATGCAAGACAGATATGTTTATACTAGGAATATGATCCTTGCTGTTAACCATCACAAGAATATAACTTCACGAAGTGCTTCAACTTCAGCAAAAGAACTGTAGCTCAGAGCTTTGCACTGAATAGGTCCCAGATTCAAACCCTGGCATCTCTGGTTTGAAGGATCAGATACGTAATGTGAAAGTCCCTTGCCTGAAACCCTGGACAGCCTCTGTCAATCACAGCAGACAACACTGGACAAGGGTCTAACCCACTATGGGGCAGCCTCATACACAATGACAGCAAGTTTACCCCACCAGCACAGCAAGTCATAAGTGAAGCTACTGCGGGTTTCACTGTAAGTTTCAATTTACAGCATGCTTCCTACTGTGGCTCCCTTTCTAATGTTCCCATCGATCTATATACTGTTAGCAAAAGTCCCGTCTCCCATCTCAAAGTTCCCATCGATCTATATACTGTTAGCCAAAGTCCCGTCTCCATGCGGATACTTATTTCCACCAACAGAGGGCTCACTCTCTGCCAACAGCTTTTTCTACAGACTCAGGGGACTACCTGGGTCTCCAGAAAAATCCGAAAGGTTAAAAAAATCCCTCAGGGAGGGTTGAATTCCCCCTAATACCTTTTGAAATGGACTCCACAGGAGATCTACTCCAGGCATCAATGGTGAGAGATTAGAATGTTTGGGGGGAGGCTTCTAACTAGCTCTATCAGTAAAAGGCAGGGGATGGAAGAGGTGTCCTTTCCAGGCCTATTTTGCCCTTTGAGGGAGGGAGCTTTGGGGCCAGGCCTGACAAGGGTTGCCAGGGACAGGCTGGGGAATTCCTAGAGGTTTTGTGGTGGACTCGAAGGAGGGCTGGATTTGGGGAAAGGAGAGGCCTCAACTGGGTATAATACCACAAGAGTCCACCCTCCAGAACAGCCATTTTCTCCAGTGAGACAGATCTCTGCTGTCTAGAGTTCAGTTGTAATTCTGGGGGTCTCCAGATCCCAGTTTGGTGGACAGTCAGTTTGGTGTAGTGGTTAAATGTGTGGACTGTAATGTGGGTTCTGTAAGGGAAGATCTTGTCTCACTAACCTGCTAGTGTTTTTTGAGGGAGTGAACAAACATGTGGACAAGGGGGACCCAATAGATATTATTTACCTTGACTTCCGGAAAGCTTTTGATACAGTTCCTCATCAAAGGCTCCTAAGTAAGCTCAATAGTAATGGGATAAAAGAACAAGTCCTCTTGTGGATCAAAAACTGGCTTATAAATAGGAAACAGAGAGTGAGTATAAATGGGAAACTTTCTCAGTGGAGGATGGTAAGCAGTGGGGTACCACAGGGTTCAGTACTCGGTCCGATGCTTTTTAACTTTTTACCTGGTTGATATTGTTTTATATTGTTTATATTGTTAGCCGCCCTGAGCCTTCGGGGAGGGCGGGATACAAATCCAAACAAATAAATAATAAATAAATAACTTGTTTATTAATGATTTGGAATTGGGAGTGAGCAGTGAAGTGGCTAAATTTGCAGATGACACGAAGTTGTTCAGGGTGGTGAAAACCAGGGAGGATTGTGAGGCACTCCAAAGGGATCTGTTGAGGATGGGTGAGTGGGCGTCAACGTGGCAAATGGGGTTCAATGTGGCCAAGTGCAAAGTGATGCACATTGGAGCCAAAAATCCTAAATATAAATACACGTTGATGGGGTCTGTACTGGCAGAGACGGACCAAGAGAGAGATCTTGGAGTCGTAGTGGATAACTCAATGAAAATGTCTAGACAGTGTGTAGCTGCAATAAAGAAGGCCAACGCTATGCTGGGGATTATTAGGAAGGGAATTGAAAACAAATCAGCCAGTATCATCATGCCCCTGTATAAATCATTGGTACGACCTCATTTGGAATACTGTGTACAATTCTGGTCACCACATCTCAAAAAGGATATTATAGCATTGGAAAAAGTGCAGAGAAGGGCAACTAGAATGATAAAAGGGTTGGAACACCTTCCCTATGTAGAAAGGTTAAAATGCTTGGGGCTCTTTAGCTTGGAGAAACGACGGCTGAGGGGTGACATGATTGAGATTTATAAGATTATGAATGGGATTGAGCAGGTTGAGAAAGAAGTACTTTTCTCCCTTTCTCACAATACAAGAACTCGTGGGCACTCCATGAAATTGCTGAGCAGTGGGGTTAGAACAGATAAAAAGAAATACTTCTTCACCCAAAGAGTGATTAACATATGGAATTCACTGCCACAGGAGGTGGTGGCAGCTACAAGCATGGACAGTTTCAAGAGGGAATTAGATAAACACAAGTGGAGACCCGCAAGAAACTTGCGGGATGGTCATCCCATTCCTCACACCTTTGCTTCCTCCCCTCTACCCTTACCTATCTCACACTCTTTCTCCCTTCTGGGGGTGGAGCCATAGACTCAACCCTCCAAAGCAGCCATTTTATCCAGGGCCCCAGGGGAACTGATCTCTGTCACCCGGACAACAGTTGTAATTCTGGGTGATCTCCAGCCCTCACCCAGAGGCTGGCAATGGTAGTTCTCATGGAGGAAATGGCTGGTTTGGAGGGTGGAGTCTATGGCATTATACTGGTCTGAATTCCTCCCCTCCTCAAACTCCACCATCCCCAGGATCCACCCCTTAAATGTCCAGGAGTTTCCCAATCCAGAGTTGGCAACCCTATTTCCTTCCCCCCCAACAGCCAACTTAACCTTTATCTGCCTTTATCTGTCTTCAGCTTTTTGTCTCCACCCCCCTCCCCCACAGCTTCTACCAACGAAAATTATAGTCTTTCTCCACAGTGGGGACTAAAGCAGCTTACATTATTCTCACCTCCTTTTTATCTGCACAACAACCCTGTGAGGTTGGTTAGGCTGAAAGTATGTGACTGGTCCAAAATCACCCAGTCAGCTTCCACCGCAATATGGGGATCTGAACCTGGGTCTTGCAGACCCTACTCTGAGGCTCTAACTGCTGCACCACTGCTGGCTTTCATAGGGTGGCTGCTGAACAGCAGCAAGCAGCCAGGCCAAGTTGAGTCATGCAAATTAGGTGGTATCAAGTCACCCAGAGGGTGCTGCCTAGGGATGCCAGCCTCCAGGTGGGATCTGGGGATCCCCTGGAATTACTGCTCAGCTCCAGACTACTGAGATAACTTCCCCTGGAGAAAATGGATGCTTTGGAGGGTGGACTCTAGGGCATTGTACCCTACTGAGGTCCCTGTCCTCCCCAGGCTCCATCCCCAAATCTCCAGGAGTTTCCAGACCTGGAGCTGGCAACCCCACTACCCCCATCCCCTGCCAGTGCCCATGGGGGGACCTGGCAACCCTAGACTGCTGCCAGGCCTAGGGTTGGCAACCTCCAAGTGGGGCCTGCTGGAGTGTGAACTCCAGAGATCTGTGAACAACAGAGATCTGTCTCCCTGGAGAAAATGGCTGCTTTGGAGGGTGGATTCTGTGGCATGATACCCAGCTACGGCCTCTCCCTTCCCCAAATCCTGCCCTCCTTGCACTCCACCACAAAACCTCTAGGAATCCCCCAGCCTGGCCCCAAGGCTCCCTCCCTCCCCCCTCCCTCCAAGGTCGAAAGAGGCCTGGAAAGAAAGGGCCCTTCTCCCCCACCCTTTACTGACAGAGCCAGTCAGAAGCCTCCTCTCCCCCCCCCCCCCAACGTTCTAATCTCTCACCGTTGCTGCCTGGAGTCAGGTCCCTGCAGAGGCCATTTCAAAAGGCTTTTGGGGGGAATTCAACCGTCCCTGAAGGGATTTCCTCACTTTTCGGATTTTTCTACAAACCCAGGAAGTCTACTGACTATGTAGGAAAAGCTGTTGGGGGAGAGTGAGGCCCCTGTTGGAGGGAATAGGTATCCGCACAGAAAAAAAAAGTCTGGGAATTAGAATAAGGATATGGCGCAGAAGTCCATCAGTGGCTATTAGCCACAGGGTATAGATGGGAACTCTCAGTCTGGGGCAGGTGATGCACTCTATTCTTGGTGCTAGAGGGGGCAGCAGTGGGGGGGCTTCTGATGTCCTGGCCCCACTGCTGGACCTCCTGATGGCACCTGGTATATTTTGGCCGCTGTGTGACAGAGTGTTGGACTGGATGGGCCATTGGCCTGATTCAACATTGGCTCCTCTTATGTTCTTATGACTGTAATCTGGGAGAACCAGGTTTGATTCCCCACTCCTCCACTTGCACCTGCTGGATGATCTTGGACAAGCCATAGTTCTGGCACAGCTGTTCTTTAAAAAGGCAGTTTCTGTCAGAGCTCTCTCAGCCCCACCTACCTCACAGGGTGTCTGTTGTGGGGAGGGGAAGGGAAGGGAAAGGAGTTTGTAAGCCACTCTGAGACTCCTTTGGGTAGTGAAGGGCAGGGTATAAATCCAATCTCTTCTTCTTCATACCAAGTCCCCCTGACCACTGGCAGGGGATGGGGGGGGGTAAGGCTGCCAGATCCAGGCTGGGCAGCTCCTGGAGATTTGGGGGTGGACCCTAGGGAGGACAGGGACCTCAGCAAGGTGCAGTGCCATAGAGTCCACCCTCCAACAAGCCATTTCCTCCATGAGAACTACCATTGCCAGCCTGCAGGCAGAATTACAACAGTTGTCCAAGTGACACAGATCAGTTACCCTGGATAAAATGGCTGCTTTGGAGGTTTGAGCATTATACCCTGCTGAGTATACCTCCCCAAGCCTCACTGTCCCAAGACTCCAGCCCCAAATCTCCAGGAATTTCCCACCCTGGAGCTGGCAGCACTAAGGTGAATTGAACTCTGTAGCTGGGAAATCCACTGTGATTCCCTGAAAGCTGCCACTGCTGCTGTGGGGAGAGAGAAAGCAAGTGGGAGGCTAGGAGCGCTGCCACTGGTGCTGCGTGGGGTAGGGGAGGAAGCAGACAGGAGGCTGGGAGAGTGATGGGGCAGAAAGAGAGAGTAATAGAGTGGAGGCAGAAAGAGAAACAGAGTGATGAGGTAGGGAGGCAGGAATCAAAGAATGACGAGGGGCAGAAAGAGAGAGTAAATAACATGCATGGAGAATAGGGAGTAAGAAAAGGGGGGCAGAAGGGAGAAAGAGTGAGAGAGAAGTAGGAGAACAGGGGAGGAAGCAAAGGAGTGAGGAATGGGATAACCATCCTGCAAGTTTCTTCCCGGTCCCCACTTGTATATCTAACTCTCAACAATCCCCTTTGCATGCAGATACTTATTTCTGCAGATAGGGAGCATACTCACCCCAACAGGTTTTTCTACAGACTCAGGAAACTCCCTGGGTCTGCAGAAAAATCCAAAAAAGTTTAAAAAAACCTCAGACCGGGTTGAATCCCCCCCACAGGGATCTACTCCAGGCCCTTCCAGAATGGACAGTGAGAGATAGCCGGGGGGGGGGAGGAAGCAAAAAGCAGAACTGGATTTTGGATTGGAAAAGATTCTCCCTGCAGTATGAATGGCTATATAGCAGGGGGGTTGGAGCCAGGCCTGCGACTAGGACAGGGGTGGCCAAACTGGGGCTTGGGAGCTGCATGTGGCTCTTTCACACAAATTGCATGGCTCCCAGCAAGGTGGCTGGGGAAGCAAAGGAGAGGCATGCCTTCCAGATCAAGATCAATCTTCCTTTCTCCAGCCAGTGTTCCCGTCCCTGGGTAGGCTTGTGGTGGGGGAGCAGAGAAAGAAAGCAACTTTGACTTTAAATGCATTCTGAAAGGCCCCCTTAGCCAGCTTGGAGAAGACATTTGTCTCTTTAAATCCTTTCTTCAACCAAGCCAGCTAGCATGGGGGTGAGGGGGGGGTTGGAGGATACATTTAAAGTTAGTTGCTTTCTTTCCACCTATCCCCTCCCCCATCTATTTGGTTTCTTTCCACATTCCTTCTTTCTCTCCTCCCTTCCCATCTAAAGTTAAATGTGTTTTCCAAGCCCACTGCCACGCCAGCCAGCTGGCTTGGCTCAGAGAAGGCATTTCTCTACTTAAATCCCTTCTCCAAGCCAGCTAGTGAGGGGATATGAGGGGTGGGGTGGAGAAAACATTTAAAATTAAAGTTGCTGTCTTTCCATCTCTCTCTCTTTCCCTTCCTTTTTCACTCCCCATCTATTTGCTTTTTTCATCTTTCTTTTTCACCTTTCTCTTTCTCCCTTCCTTTCTCTTTCTCTCTTCCTTCCTCCCCCTCCCTCATCTATTTTCTTTTTTCTTTCTTTCTCTCTTCCTCCCTACCCTCTCTCCCCCATCTATTTGCTTTGTTTCTGTATATCTTTCTCTTTCTTTCTACCTTTCATTCTTTCTACCTTTCTCTTTCTCCCTTCCTTCCATCCTGCCTCCCCCTCCCCGTTTATTTCTTTATTTCTCTTTCTCTCCCTTCCTTCCTCCCCTCCCCCATCTATTAGCTTTCTGTGTTTCTCTCTCTTTCTGTCTTCCCCTTCCTTTCTCCCTCCCCATCTATCTGCTTTCTTTCCACCTTCCTTCCCCACCTATTTGCTTTGTTTCTCTCTTTCTTCCCACCTTTTTCATTCTTTCTTTCCACCTCTTTCTCTCTTTCTTAATATCATTAGCAAACAAATAAATACCATTGGACAAATAAATATCATTATCAATATCTGTTTTTACCCCCTTTTGTTTTTATTTTTGGCAGTCTCACTTAATGTTAATACAAAGCAAATTTGCATATTTTTCAATAAAATCATGTGTGTAATATTTGTTCATGCCTTGCAGCTCTCAAACATCTGGCATTTATTCTATGTGACTCTTATGTTATGCAAGTTTGGCCACCTCTGGACTAGGATTTCCCACTCCAGATTGGGGGACTCCAGGAGATTCTGTGGTGAAGTCTGAGGAGTGTAGAGTTTGGGGAGGGAAGATGCCTCAGCTGGATATAATACCACAGAGTCCACCCATTTTCTCCAGGGGGACAGATCTCTGTTGTCTGGAGTTCAGTTGTCATTCTGAGGGATCTCCAGGTCCCACCTGGAGGCTGACCTGATACCATCTGACTTGCATGATTCAACAAGGCCTGGCTGCTTGCTACTGTTCAACAGCAGCCACCCTAGAAAGCCAGTATAGTATAATGGTCAGAGATTCAGAGTAGGGTTTGTGAGACCCAGATTTAGACCTGTAGAAGCTCAATGGGTGATTTTGAACCAATCACTCACTTTCAGCTTAACCTATCTCATAGGGTTGTTGTGTGGATGAAAAGGAGTAGAGAATAATGTAAACTGCTTTAGTCCCCACTGTGGAGAAAGACCATAGTTTTCATCAGTAGAAGCTGCAGGGGGGAAGGAGATGGAAAGCTAAAGGCAGAGGGGCAGATAAAGGTAAGTTGGCCGTTGGGTGGGAAGGAGATAGGGATGCCAGCTCCAGGATGGGAAATTCCTGGATCTTTGAGGGGGAAGCCTGAGGATGGCGGGAATTGAGGCAGAGAGGGACTTCAGATATAATGCCCTAGACTCCACCTTCCAAAGCCCCATTTCCTCCAGGAGAACTAATGTTGCCAACCTCCAGGTGAGGGCTGGAGATCTGGAATTACATCTGATCTCCAGATGCCAGAGATGGCTGCTTTGAAGGGTGGAGTTTATGGTATTACACCCTACTGAGGTCACTTCCAAGCTCAAACCTCATCCTCCCAAGACTCCACCCCCAAATCTCCAGAAATTTCCCAACATGGAGCTGGCATCCTAGGAGCAAATGATCTCTGCATTTGGGCAATCCATTCTGATTCCTAAAGAATGGCTGTTGCCACTGCTGCTGGGGAAGGGATGGGAAGTAGGTGGGAGGTCGGGAGAGTGACCACCCCAGATTTACCATGCCTGCATTGTACCAGCTGGAAGTTTCTCCTGGCAGTACTGAAAGCAGGAAAACCTACCCCACAGCCAGGAAATGTCTGGTCAGCTCCTGGAATCCCACATGGCTTAGTTGTCACAGCATCTGTTTTCTCACCCACAACTGGGGGCTTTTTTAAAAAAATGTCATTGTGTAGGTAGCTGAAAGAGCCATAAAGATGATCCCACAATTAAAACAGTTACTTTGATAAGATGAGTCCATAGATTTACAGTAAGGGCTGCCAACACCACCTTTTGTACCAGCCTAAATGGGCCCGGAGATCATTTACTAGGATCTTCATGCACCCAAAACACCATTAATCATCCAGTTTAGTCTATTTAACATTTAAATGATTCCTGGAGAGTGGCTGCTGCCACTGCTGCTGTGGGTAGGGGGGAGGAAGTAGGTGGAAGGTCAGGAGAGTGACAGGGGCAGAAAAAGTGATGGGGTGGGAGCAGAAATGAAGTGACAGGCATGGAAGAGAGACACAGTAAGAAAAGGGGTAGCAGGAATGAGAAAGAGTGTGAGAGAAGTAGCGGGACAAGGAAAGAAGCAGAGGTGGGGGAATGAGATAGCTGCTCCTGGAAGTTTTTTACGGGTCCCCACTTGTCTTCTCTGATGTGGAATAATAAGAACTGCCAAGGAAGAAAAAAATGGCTAAACCAATAGATTTAGAGACTTGAGTTTACAGGACAGCATTCATTCACAGCTCCAAGAAACTTGCTTGGGAACTTTTGTTTTTCATGCCTCTATTTGGAAAGACCAGATGGAGTGGGAGAGGAGTATAAACTAATAAAATGCTGGGTCTACTAATTGAAACCCCAGCACCCTGCCAATTACTGCCAGTTTGCTGATGCACTCCACAGTGTCATGATTCTGGGGGTGCAGAACAGGTTGTTAAAGTATTAATGAGATGACTGGTAAAGCTTTGATCACCGCTGAATTAGGAAAAGAACAAAAACAAAAGCTTTGATCACAGATACATTAAGAAAAGAGCAAAACACAAAGGAAGGCTTCAATAATGTCACTGGGGTATAAAAAACACACACAATAATTTTTTTGATCAGAACATACATGACTACAGGAAAAAGTCAGACTAACAAACAGGAAGCTGGGATAAAACAGTAGGCTCAATACTCAAAGGGAAAGAGAGAAGTGCCACATATTTCTCAGGCCAAGGTTAATGCAAGCTTACCTTAAACATATGAATTTAAGCCCAGACTGGGGACCTACAACTTTAACAGCACTGCAATACACTTTACCTTCCTCAGCTGGTGGTGGAAAGTGTCGTCAAGTCACAGCCAACTTATGGCAAGAGAGGTTCGGAGGTAATTTGCCACTGACTGCCTCTGCAGAGGAATCCTGAACTTCCTTGGTTGTCTCCCATCTAAATACTAACAAGGGCCGACCCTGCTTAGGTTCCAATGTTTGATGAGATTGGGCTAGACAGGGCCATCCAGATCAGGGTGTCCACTTCAGAGTTCTTCCTTTATAACAATCTAGGTCATTTTCATTCTGCTTTACAGGTTATGGATCTCTTGTTATATGCCTGGAGCTGAACTTCTGGTGCTGAACCACCGGGTCACATTTACTTCCATCAAATTACAAGGATTCTTCCAAGAAGATGTGCAGCAATAGAGAGCTGAACAGTACCTAATGCAGCAATTTCAAAATCAGGTTTGGAAGCCAGAAAATTTCCTTCTTGTTTGCAATTTGAAATTTTCACAGTTAAAAAATCTATTGACAAAGTATCTTGTCTGCAGATATCTTTGGCTATAGGCCTCTCTCTATAACTGTCTTCAATCCAATCTAGAGCTAATTTGGTGTAGTGGTTAGGAGCGCAAACTCTAATCTGGGAGAACCGGGTTTGATTCCCCACTTCTCCACATGCAGCTGCTGGTGTGACCTTGGATCAGTTACAAATTCTTTCAGAGCTGTTTGCTCAAGAGCAGTTCTCAAAAGAGCTCTCTTGGCCCCACCTACCTCACAGGGTGTCTGTTGTGGGGAGGGGGAGGAGATTGTAAACTGCTCTGAGACTCCTTTGCGTAGCGAAGGGCACTAGCTGCAGTTTCCAGGTCAAGTTCAAGGACAGCCCCACATAGAGCTAGTAGTAATCTAGCCTGGAAGTGACCATTGCATGGATCACTGTAGCCAAGTCCCAGGAGGTGACATAGGGAACCAGCTGCCTGACCAGCTGAAGGAGATAAAAGGCTGATCTGGCAACAGAGTTGACCTGGGCCTCCATCGAAAGTGAGGCATCCAGGATCACCCCAAGGCTCCTCACCCTCGCCACTGGCATCAACCATGTCCCACCAAGCATTGGGAGATGGATACCTAATCCCAAGCCTCAATGACTCAGGTACAGGACCTGAGCCTTCATTGGATTGAATTTCAGTCAGTTCTGCTGTAACCATCCAACCATGGCTCCTAATGCCCTGTCCAGAGTATCTGGGGTGGAGTCTGTCCACCCATCAGCAGATAAAGCTGGATGTCATCAGCATACTGATGGCAACCCAGCCCAAACCCCTGGACCAACTGGATGAGGGGGCACATTTAGATGTTAAACAACATTGGAGGGATGATTTCCCTTGGGGCACTCTGCATTCCAGCAAGTATCGCAAAGACATCCTCTCCCCGAGTGCCACCCTCTGTCCCCAACCACAGAGAAAGGAGAAAAGTCATTGTAAAGCAGTCCCCCGTATCCCTACATCATCGGGTCAGAAGATCATAGTCAACCATGTTGAATGCTATCAAGTCCAAAAGAAAAAGCAGCGCCAGCCCACTTCAATCCAGATGACTCTGGAGGTCATCTGTGAGGGCAACCAGTGGAGTCTCTGCCCCATGGCCAGGGTGGAAACCAGACTGGAATGGATCCAGGATGGAGTCATCATCCAAGAAGACCTGGAGCTGCTCAGCCAACACCTGATCCAGAAATGGAAGATTTGATACCGAGCAGTAGTTGGCAAGGACTGCAGGGTCCAATGATGTTTTTTTCAAGAGTGGAAGCACCAGTGCCTCCTTTAGCCTCACTGGGAATATCCCTGAATACAGGGATAGGCTCACGATATTCCCCCAGGGGAGCCTGAACACCTTTTCCGCAGGACTTGACCAGCCAAGACAGGAATGGCAAGTGGTGGGCTTCACAGCTACCAGGATCTTGTCAACTTCCTCCTGGGAGAGCCAACTGAATTGGTCCAAAACCAGACCTGAAGATGGACAAAGGGCTTCCAGTTCCCTTTACTGTATCAACTGTGGCCAGGAAGTCCTGGTGGAGTGACAAAACTTAGTCTGCAAAATAGCTCATGAGTACCTGACAGCCAATAGCCAATTCCTTATCATTTTGCTTGCCTTGGGGCCGGGTAGTTAACAACTAAATTGTCCTAAATAATTGTGCCAGGTGAGAGCTCGCAGATGCAATGCTTTAAAAATCAAATTGAGATATTGAAATAACTATTTACATTTCCTGATGTGTGTGTGTGAGAGAGAGAGGGTAGGGAAGAAATAAAGTAAGTGCACTACATGTAATGGCTACGATTCGTAAATGTTCACAGAAAACATGAAAGGAGCATTATATACAACATAACTGACTACTATTCTGGCTCACAGTATGCTACTCAAGTGACCCTTGGGTTGAACTTTGCCCTTGAAGATGCTTACTCTAGATAAAACCGATTCCCTTTGAGGTAGCATCAGGGTTGACTGAAGTCCTTGTAGAAACATTCAAGATTACAAGATACCCAACTTTAGAAGACTAGGGAAGGCAGTGCAACAAAACTGTTTGTTCTGAGGTAGTTATAATAACAAATGTGCCACCTATCAGCTACTGAAGGTGTTGCAGCTACATGTACCAGCTGAAACAGATCAGCAAACATAACAAGGTCACCAAAAGCAGACATCTATAGCCACAGACATATTGAACTGACATACAGAAAGTGACAATTACTTTGAAGAACAGAAGATGTCCCACTTGTCAAGGATAAGGAGTTCTTGACACATGAATGGATGCTGCCTTTAAAAAACAGACCACTGCATGTTTGTTAAATGATGTAGCAAAATCATTTTCATTCTACCCCATGAAAAAAATCAAGCAATATCAGCTGTTCTTGAAAAGCACCAAGTCTGGGCTCTGAAAACTACTTACTGAAGGCAATCATATCAGCCTGTCTCTACAAACATGCCCAATAAATGGATTGGTCTAAAAGTGTACAAAGTCTCTTAACTCTCACCACATTTACTATAAATTGCTATAGGATTCTCTTATTTGTATGATCAACATCAGTAGTTTTCTGGACAATCTGCAAGTTCAACACAATTTCCAGAGTGAAGGATGACAGCATAAAGATGCAATGTCTATGTGTGAGAAATATTAAGCAACACATACACATTTAGATGATATCACTGTATGCTCACCATTCTGAAAGCAAGATAGACCCTACTCGAGGGGGAACATAAAAGAGCAAAAAGATCAGCGAATAGGCAGACCAGGATGAAAAGCAGCTCAACAAAAGCAATGGGAAAAGGGAGTTGCCACCTATTTAACAGTGGTTATCGCACCACTTGCCTTTCTCAGCATAACTGGTAACAGCACAACAGATGTGCATAATTCTCAGATACGGGCATATGCCATTTTCTGCTCTGAAAAGATATTCCTTTACGAAGTTTGTCATGTGAACTAGTCCTAAACTCACAATGGATGGCCCTTCTTCTGAACCACTTTTGTGCTACCACCATGATTTAGAACCTACCTACAATTCTAACCTGTATACAGAGTGAATGACAGGAAGGAAGCAAGCAAGCAAGCAAACTGGGAGAGTGTATGCTATACATCACATTGTCATTTTCAGCAGAAAAACCAAAATGGTGACCATATACTTGCTATGAGGGCAAGGAATACACAAGACCATTAAGGGTGAAATACACTTTTTAAGTTAAAATACACTTTTGAAAATAAAAGTCTTGCCTTTGCTACATCCAAGGAATAGTTCCTTAACAGAAGAGAACCTGTTGTTGCTTAAGGATACATAGCCTTCCCGCCTTCTCTACAACTTTCTACTGCCAGGAAACAAGTAAAAATACTACTTACACATTTGTTTTGGACACATGTTAAGCATTTGAGATAAAAATAGTTAAGTGTCTTGCAACTTACCATAAATCATGTGCAAATCTGATGCTGTCCCCTTGTTTATCAGTTCATACTGGAAGCCTGTAATCTTTCGACTAATGTCCTGCTGAGGGGTAGCCTCAACAAAGAGTCCACCCTGTTCATAGCTGAAGCAATGCACTCTAGTGGAACTATGGTCTCCATCTTGGAGCAGTAACTTCAATTCTCCAGTTTTTTCCAAATAAATATTTGCTCCTGCAGAGTCTTTAAGGGGTTTTATACAAATAGTCCAATATTTGGAAGAGGAAGGGAAAATATTAGGTCTCAGGTGGATTATCAGCGCTCCTGTGGGATACATCCATTCTATGGTTCCTTCAGAACAGCGAAGGTAGACCTGTTCAACGTCTTTTTTGTGAGATTCATGCGTTAATCCACTGGGGGGGAAAGACAAGGAGAAGTTATCATAAGAGTGCATGCATTTTATACTAAAACAGTACATAACAACATTCTTCAGAGTCAGAGAAATGGTGGGAATTCCTGGGAATTCCTACAAAGACTGTGGAATGTTCCAGTGAAGTGTGCTTTATGACAGACCTCCTTAACACTTGGAAATGGTTTCTGTTATGAATTCAAGTGTTGGTGCTTTTCTCAAAATCACTTACATTTCCATTAACTGACACTTTGCAGGATCTCCACAAAGTTCCGTTTATGCATAATTGATCAACAGTCAAACAGAAGTGATATAGCCAAAATCATCTGTGAAACCTGTGGTTGAAGAGAAACCTTGAGCCTTGAGTGTACTCCTGCACTGTGATCACACTGACCACTATAAGTTTGTAACATTTGTGTTTTGGTTCTAGTAGAGGATTCCAACAAACAGAAGGGAAGAGATTTCAAGCATTTCTCTTCTGTTGTTGCAGACCTCCAATTCCCACCCCATATTGCTCTTTGGAGTCACCTGCCCACCAGAAACAGCATTTCAGGTTCTCCTGAGAGATAGGGTTGTAGCGCAGCAACCCAGATGGCACCAGGACTTGCTCCTCAGTGCCGCCAGATTTGAAGCTTCTCTAGAGAAGTATCAGGGGCTCCCAAACTCCACTGCAGTCCCAGGAGGGGAGTGCAGTGCAAGAGGCTTCATCTGGGCTCCCCATTCAGTGGCAGCTCATGGGTGGTAGCCCTGGATCACCTCCAGCAAGAAGCACTCGAAGTCTACTCATGGCAGCCATGTTGTTTCCTTTCAACAACTTCACCCTTTAAATTTTAAAGAGACAAAATCTAGGATGGGAAATGGGAGGCTTTCCCACACACATACCCTCCTTCTCTCTGTGGCCAGCAACAGACAAGAAAAAACATTGCAAACCTGTTACTCCTGAAGGCTAAATACTTTGATGTCTCCTAAATCATCTTTCACTCCTGAATAAATGGATTACATTACTTTTGCCCTGATAAACCTTGCAATGCACTCTGTTTTTCCCTTCGTGGCAGGAGCTTGGAGTTTTGACCCTTTTCCTCATTAAATATATATATTTTTGATTTAAAACTTCTCTCACTGGAACTGCAATTTGAAAATTGTTCTCCATCAGACAAACTAACATATTAAAACTGGCTTTGTTTTGGTTTCCACCTTAATATTCTTAACTCATAAGTAACAGATCCTTCCCCACCCCCCATTGTCTTCTTGCTTCCCCCCCCCTTTTTGGTGCTTTCCATATAAGGAGGAGAAAGGAGACCTTGCCAAGAAGTTCTCTCTCATAATATACTTGTTATATTGTGTTACATTTTTGTGGTTTATGTTTGGTTTTTCTGTTGGTGAACTGCGTGGCCTTGAAGTAGCTTACTATTAGGTTGCTGTATAAATAAACTGTATTTTGGAACATAGAAATTTAGAAAAAAATAACCTGTTTTAACACTGTGGGGATCCTCTGGTCTTGTGGTATAAAATGGCAGATACAAATAGGCTCCCAGCCCTCTAGCTCACCAGGTATAAGTAAATCTGTGGCCTCCAGTCTATCACAGGCCACAATGAAAGATTTGCAGGCCCTTATTCAGGACACCGTTTCAATCTCTATAAAGGCTGTAATTGCAAAAGCAGTGGACCCAATTAAGGATACAATGGAAGATATATCCCAGCAACTATCAAATAAAATGGAGGATCTGCAGTAACAACTTTTAGAAAATAACCAGAAAACTGAAGAATAAAACAACCTCCAAATTGGAAGATAAGGTAAAAAAACTACATCAAACTACAGACGATGGATTCCAAGCAAAATGTATTTGAACAAGATCTCATGAGACTTGAATTAGATAAAGCAGCATTTATATTAAGATTTCAAAATATCCCAGAAGAGAAAGAGGAAGACTTAAGGAAGAAGATGGCACAGATTTTGGTGAAATTTATGAAGACAGAGGAAACAGAGAAGGTCCTGGATGAAATTGATATTGCTTTTAGGATGAACTCGGCATATGCTAGAAGAAATCATCTTCCCAGAGAAGTGCATGTGAGATGCCATAATAGTAAGAGATGAAATTGTTAAAGCATCAAACGAAATACCTCTATATACAGAAAATACAGAAATAAAGATCTTAAAAGAAATCTCCTGGAGAGTTAGGGAAAAAAGGAAAGAATATTTGGACCTTACAGTAATATTGAGGCGAAATGAGATTGCTTATAGATGGCTGCTCCCAGAAGGTCTACTCTTTTTTTTATAAACGGAAAAGATTCAGAATCAACTCAACCTTTAAAGCAGAGAACTTCCTCAAGACACATGGAGCAGACCTCCAAACTGAAGAAGGTGACTCAGAAACAACAGAAGACGACAACCAAGACCTCCAAGGTGCTTCAGGAACAACTTTAACTACAACCAAGAAAACAGCAGCATTCAAAAAACCATAGTCCATAGCACCACTGATACACACAAGGAGACAAATGAGAGACAAACAGGACATGAAATCACAGATGCAAACACAAGATGGATAGAAGGAAGATAAAGATAATTTCAGTAAATGTGAATGGACTAAATGCACCTCAAAAAAGAAGATAGGTGTTTCAACAATTGAAAAAAATGAATTTGGATATTATCTGCCTCCAAAAGACTCATATTAAAGCTACAGATCAAAAATATCTATAAGTCAAGAAATTGGGGAAAGTTTTTAATTTCTTCAGACAGAGAGAAGAAGAGAGGCGTTCTGACCTATGTAAAAGAACATTTACATCCAGAAATTATCCACACCTCAGAAGATGGATGAATTCTACTGGTGCAAATACAAAGACAACAAAGACAAAAAGACACTAATCATAAATATTTATGCACCAAATCAACACCAGGACAAATTTTACAAAAATCTATCAGAATTTATCTCAAAACAGAATTTTGATGAACTTTGCATGATTGGACACTACAATGCGGAATTTGATAGAACCCTAGATAGAAAATCGGTTATAGGGAAACGGAAACAAGGAAATGAACTCCCCTCAACATTCTTACAACTAGCAAAAGAAAATAATTGTTTGGATGCCTGGAAAGTAAGAAACCCACATAAACAAGACTACACCTTGTACTCAGCAAGAAATAAGTCCTGGTCAAGAATAGTTATGTGTTGGATTTCTACCACAATGACAATTAATGTATTAGAAGCAGAAATTCTTTCAGCAACTTTTGCTGACCATAATCCAATCACCCTGGAAATACAAGACACCCCTAAAAGAAACAGATGGACTTTGAATACTTCTATTCTGAAGAATGAAAGATTTGTAAGAGAATCCAAAAATGAATTTCAAGTATTTTTTTGAGCAGAATATACAGCCAGAAACCTGTATAAACATTGTACGGGACGCCTTTAAAGCTTTTGTTAGAGGATGGGTGATTAGAGAAACAGCACACGTCAAGAAACAGAGGTTAGAAACATCTCTTCAGATTCAAGACCAGATTAAAAAACAAGAAGAAAATATGAAACAGGATCCTTCAATCGAACAGAAAAAAACTAAACTCGGACTTTTGCAAGATCAAATAAATTGCCTATTAACATAGGAAATAGCAAAAAAATAATAATAATGTATGCCAAACAAAATTATTTTGAAAATGCCAATAAACCAATGAGATGGCTAGCTTATAAACTATGAAAAGAAAGGGAAAAAGATAAATTAAAACACTGAAAAATGATATGGGAGAAGAGAAAAATAAATTGGAAGATTTTAAAAGCACTGTGGAAGCATACTATGAAAACTTACATAAGAAAAAAGAAGCATCACAGGAACAAATTAAAAAATACTTGGAAATTAATAAAACTAAAAAATTTACAGAAAGTCAGAGAAAAACCTTCAACAATCCAATATCCATTGCTGAATTGATAGAAGCATTGAAAAAACAAAAGGGGGCAAAAAAACCCAGGCCCAGATGGGCTCCCAGTGGAATTTTAACATACTTTTGAAGATCAGTTGATAAGGCCATTAAAACCTGTATTGCAAAATATAATAAATGAAGGAGAAGTTCCAGATTCATGGAAAGAAGCTCTGATAACTCTCATACACAAGCAATATTCTGATGAAAAAAATTAAAAATTACAGACCAATTTCTTTGTTAAATGTGGATTATAAAATTTACCCTTCCGTTTTAGCAACAAGAATGAAAAAAGTTCTCTCCCAAATGATCCAGAAAGACAAAGCAGGTTTTCTTCCTAAAAGACAACTGAGAAATAACGGGAGGATGATATTGAATGTGTTAGAATATTATGAAGCACATCCTGAAAAACAAATGGCCTTAATCTTTCTTGATGCAGAAAAAGCCTTTGATAATGTTAGCTGGAACTTTATGCTGTAATTACCTTTAAAGTCCCAAAATGGTACAGAGTTTTATAAAATGACTAAAGCAATATATACTAAACAACAAGCCAAGATTCTTATTAATGGAGACTTAACACAAAATATTGAAATTCATAAAGGAACCAGTCAAGATTTGCCCATCACCTTTACTGTTCATTTTTGCTTTGGAAGTTTTAAATAATGTGATTAGAACAGATCAGCAAATTAGATTAAGAGGGGAAGAATACAAGCTTTTGGCATTTGCAGATGACCTAGTATTTATTCTGGAGAATCCACTGAGCTCTATAAAACAATTGATAAACTCTCTGCAAGATTATGGAGACATGGCAGGCCTTAAAATTAATTGCAAAAAAACAAAAATGCTTATAAAAATATGACTCATCCTCAAGCTCACCAACTGCAAGAATTAGCAGGTTTAGAGATCCAAAAGAAGATAAAATATTTGGGAATAAATTTAACAAATAGATGTAGTTCTTTGATGGAAAATAACTATGTGGAATTGATGAAAGAAATCAAGAAAGACCTGAAAAAATGGAAAAATCTGCAAATATCTTTAATGGGAAGAATCACCATTATTAAAATGAATATATTACCAAGACTGATCTTTTTATTCCAAACTATTCCGTTTCTTCAAAATCAAAAATACTTCAAAGAACATGACAAAATGATGCCACAATTTATTTGACAAGGTAAGAGACCAAGAATATGGCTTAAGGTTTTACAAAATGCCAAAAGAGAGGGCTGGCTTCACATTAACAGATTGGTTGCTTTACTGCAGAGTGGCGGCTCTGGCATGGATAAAAGACTGGATTACTTTGGAAAATACAAGACTTCTGAAAATAGAAGGACATGATCTCCTGCTAGGATGACATGCCTTTACTTGGTACAGGAGAGCAGAAACGCATAAATACTTTAAACAACATATTATTAGAGCTTCTCTACTGAAAGTTTGGGAGCAATTTAAAAACAATTCCTATACTAAGATTCCAAGATGGGTTGCACCGTTAGAAGACTTTACAAACCCCAATATATCCCAGGATGAAGAAATTTTAGGATATGAAGACCTAATGGATAGTAGAAACGAACTTAAACCAATAGAAAATTTAACTTGGTGGCAAAAAGTTCAAATTGAATCCAGATTTAGTAAAGATAAACCAACAGGTTTTTATGACGAAATATTAGAAACAGATAAGATATTGTTGTATGTTGATGAGAGATGTATTAAGAAAGTTTATGTATTGCCTTTAGAAAATAAGACTCAAGATTAAATGTTTAAAAATGCTATGATAAAATGGGCACAAAATTTGGGCCATAACACTGAGTTAGACCAATGGTCACAGGTGTGGGGAAAAAAGCTTAAAGATTACAAAAACAATTTCATATAAGGAAAATATATATAAGATGTTTTATAGATGGTATATTACACCAGATAAGCTAGCTAAGTTCAATACTAAATGCTCAAATCTTTGTTGGAAATGTCAAAATAAGACTGGATCCTTGTATCATATGTGGTGGTTATGTGATAAAGCAAAAAAAAATACTAGGCTTGGATTCATGAAATTTTACAAAAAAATCCTAAAGTGTCCTGTACCTTTTGTCCCAGAAATATTTTTGTCGAGTATCATACCCAAAAACTGTAAAAAAAAAATGACTCATATTTCATATTGTATTTTGCTACAACTGCCAGAATTTTCTATGCTAAATATTGGAGAAGAACAGAAACCCCTTTGAGAGAAGAAATTTTAAACAAACCTTTGGAAACTGCGGAAATGGACAAACTTTAATTCTGAAAGGAAAACCAGAAACTACATTCGAAGATACATGGGCAAGATTTTATAACTGGTTTGAAGATTACATTCAGTAAACAATATAGACATCTAAACTTGTTTAGGACATGTATAATAAAAACTTGATACTTTTGCAGATAATATTTGTAATGATATAAGGTGAAATATATAAATTTATTATAATTTAGGCATAACTTTGTTAAAGATACAAGTGGAAGAGAAATCCCCCCCCCGCTCACTTACATGTTTGTTTTGTCTTTAAAAAATAAAAAAAAACTATTCTGCACTGCCACAGCAAAGGGGATCCAAGCTCTCTCCACAAGACATGGAGACCATAGCTTACAGCTCACTTCCCACCCGTTTTGACATTTCCAACTGGCAAATCATACTTCAAAGGTACTTGGGAGCACAGCTGAAGAGCAGCAGACATAAAGACATTCATGGAGCATTTTTATTGGCCCTGAGGTAGGCAATCACTGCCAAAAGTTGTCAGTGGGAAATCTAAGGCAATACACAGCTCAGAATCATTAGTATAAATGGGAAACATTTTAAAACTCAACACAATCATTCTCAAACAGAAATGGAAAACTAAACAAAAAAGGCAACACCCTCTTAGTAGACATGAATATGGCAATGCAGCTGCCCCATTTTGTGCAACCTGTTGTTTCATAACAAGCAAGAACAAGAAACCTGCTGTAATGCTACTGAGCAGCCTACAAAGTCAAATAGGAAGAAAATACATTAAGAAGTAGGACTGCTATTTACATACCTATTATCATGATTGCAAGTGTCTTGGAGGCTCACAACCCATCTTTTAATTATGAAGCATGATTACTATAGCTTAAATAATGTGGTCACTAATGCACTGGATCTGCTCACAAATTGCAGGCAGTACTTTATGCCTCACCTGTTTGCAGTGACCTCTAGGGGGCCAGCTCATACACAGTCAAAAAGCAGCTTGCTTTGCCACACAACCACAGCACCTGTGCATCATCCGCACACCTGCTTATTCCACAGCAGTTTCTGTCACCTCAGCAGCACTTCACAGAGTGAAGTGGAGGCTTGTGAGGCCAGCATGAGATTTTCTCCATGAGATTCTTTACATAGGAATGAGATCACATGGAGAGACAAGCTGTTTTGGACTGTAAGAAATCAAAAACATTCTAAAAGGAACTAGCACAATAAAGCAGATAACTCTGACAGAAATCAATTACACAATGCTAGACTGGGCACGAAGAGCCTTCCCGATTCAAGAATTACCTGATTGCCCCAGGATGCAAGGCCCCAAGCTAAAAAAAGAAAGAAAGCTAGCTTACAAGTCCATTGATTTTTAAGAATAATTGTACATTTGTATGTGACTCTTCTTTCCAAGGAACATTTAATGTCACAACAACCCTGCTAAGTAGTTTAGGCTGAGAGTATGACTTGACCAAGGCCACCCAATGAACTTCATAGTCTAGAACCTGGTATTCCCATATACAAACCCATCACTGGCCCTTCATCCAGTAGCAACATTAAACTGGTTAAGCAATGGAAACATAGATCAGCAGGTTGTAGTACTACTACCTTGGTCCTCCAGAGAGGCAGAGCTCAGTTTGTTCTCTAAATGAAGGTTTATTCTCTCCTTGATTCAGACTGCATAACATGACTCACACCAGAACCACCTATTTTTGTAAGTTCACCTGATTTCTGAAAATAGGTGGGTCTCTTTTTGGGCAACAGCAAGTATCACAAAGATGTGTCCCTGAAAGTGAGACTATCTGGTGACAGATGAGAAGAACACTGGGGCTGCACTACAACAGAGGGAAGAGAACAAACTTGCTCACCTGCTGTCATGAGCCGGACTGCGGGGCCAAGCAAGTGTGGGGGCGGTCAAAACAGTCTGAGGTCAGAACCGGGCAACCCAACAATCACCAGGAAGAACAAGTTCAAGGTGCAAGACAGACGGGGTAGTCAGGGTGCAGTCCAGAGTCAGAAACCAGGGAAGTCAGATAACCAGAGAAACCAAATCCAAATCACAAACTGTTAGTGTAGTCAGAGGGTCAGAGTTCTGAGAGTCACGGATCCGGGAGGCGAAGGTTCAAGGTACAGAGTTGAGCGGAGTCAAACGAATCAAGGTCGAGAAGCCGAGGGAAACAAGACAGGAGGCAGGAATATGAGCGGGGTGGTGCAGAGCGTCGTCAAACTGACTAGTTGCTGGCACGATTTGTCAACGTGCCAGCGAGGGCTAAATAGTACTCCAAGTGGCCGGCAGTTAGCATGCTCCAAGCACATCCCGGCTCCCGCTAGTACTCAGGGCTAAACGAGCGCCAGGTGCACATGCGTGCTTCTCATCGCCAGGCTGCCATGTCCCAGCAGCGCTGCTCTCGCAAATGAGACACTGGTGGCGGTGAATCAGGGGGGGCATGTCAAGTGAGCGGGGATCTGCCCCAGCTGTTGCTGGGCCCACCTCTGAACTTGCCGCATTGTGAGGTGCAGAGGTTTCTGATGTCAGGCACTTAGCTCCTCCACTGGAGCCAGGGGCTTGGGCTCAGCAGACGTCGTGACACCTGCATCCCCTGAGGCTGGCCTTCATAATAGAACTGATAAGGCCAAGAGAGACTGCATTCATTAATATATTACTATACTAATGAAAGCTGGGGTGGGGCAGTGGCTCCAGAGACAACTACAGATAAGGAAATCCCTGGTTCAAACAAATAGTCTGTCAAGAATTCACAGTCCAGCCATGGGCAAGACCCTTTCACCAAGCTCCAAATCTGCACAGAAAGATAATTACAACAGCTCTGCAAGGTAGGTCAGTATAATCAGTTAGTGCACATTAAGCTCTTTCAGCACTCAAGTACTGTAAATATTATTGCAGTGACTAACAGTTGACCAAAATACAGGGCTGGGTTTTAACCATAGAAATGAGGATTCAAGTTTCAGTTGGCCTTGGATTTAATAGGCCTCAAAGGCTCAGGAAAGTAAGCATTCAGTCTCCATTGAGTGTGTGTCAGGGGTGGGAGTGGGAAATCATCCCATAAAAATGCCAGGAATAATCTTAAGACTTCTGTGTACATTCGTATGACTGCATACACAAGAGACAAGCCTAAGTGTGTGTCTTGGGTACTAACCCCACTGGTGTTAACCAAAGTTACTTCCAAGCGAGCTGAGGATACAGACTTTGTATACAAACCCATTTCAAGCAAACTGTACTACCAAGAATATAGCACTGAAGGCATTAAACTATAACCATGTGCCCCATATCAGCTGTATGTTTACGACATGGGCTGTCTTCTAAGCCTGTCTGATAACATTCAGCAAGCCTCTCATGTGTGATAACATTCTTTCCAGATAATGCAAATATTTGCTACTGAGCAGTCACACTTTATCATTTCTTTCTTGATCATGAATTTAAGAGTCCACTCTAACTTTTACTTAGAAATGTGTGATATAGATGTTTTATGTAAACAGTCATAAATTATCTGAATTTCTTTTTAAAGCAAATTCCCCACACACACACTGGTATCAGCAAAAAGGCAATCGGAATGATTTTATGCCATTCCCAAAATGGGCAGTTATACAGTTATTCCTTGCCTGAATGATCCAATCAAAAAAACCAAGTCCAATAAAGTCACTCACTGTTCCCTGTTTTAGAAATGCCCCCAAAAGCCAAATACAAGCTGCATATGCATAGCAGTGGTTTGGAAACCCTTTCCAACGTTAGATCCATAAGACTTGGAAAACCATAAATTTCTACAGTGGATTAAATGGGAAGAGGTTGAGTTTAGAAGCTAAAGAGGTTTAAAAGATTTCACAATCAGAGAGATAAGCATAACCCTGGCAGTCAAAGCATACCAGGTTGCCCCGAGCACTGCTGATTTACATCTAAAGTAGCTGGAGTGATGTTATGCCACAGGTGTAATGGAGACAGGGGTCTAGAACAATATCTTTTTTTTCAATGTATTGTACAAGGACAGGTGCTGCGTGGAAGGTGAACGCCAGAAGTCAAAGAATGTTACTGTCCTCTTAAACCCTTCCTTTCGCTTAGCACAATTTTTAGTTTCTGAGGAACAGCTAACAGCTGTACACAGAAAAATCAAGCCTCAGTTCTGGATGAGAATTATTCTCCCCTCCCAATATAATCCAATTCAGCAAAACCTCAAACACACCCTGAACCAGTCAGGTGCTTCAAAAAATCAAAAGCCATCCCTGATCCCGAGTTAAACAAAGGCAAGCAGCTCCATACAATCCCAGCTTTACTACTTCTACAAGTGTGTACAATACTCACAAACCCCCGTCAACGTTCCTCATAAAAGGAGGGCTTACAAGCCTATTGCGTTACAATGAAGTTAATGCTTGAGCGCAGGAGGTCACGGGCTAGGTCACGAGCTACAGAGCGCATTACTCTGGTGTTGGGTTGCACAAATGTGGAGTGTGTCGCGGGCAGTAAAAAAAGCTGTCTGCTAAAGGCCAGCCCTCCTTCCGCACCCCCTTGCACGTTGCTTTGGTAATGCTCATCCCCGGACTCTCCTAAAATGTTAATCAGGCCACTCTCCCTTGCCTTCTTCCAATAAAACAGAAAGAAACAGAGGAAAAAGAGGAAACTTATTTTTAATCCTTTCCCAACAAGCAACTTCATGCATATGCTGACAGGGCAACCCAACACAGGGCTAAGCAGCTCCTCTCCCGCCGTTCCTTCCAGAACGAAACCTCATTGACAAAATTGGGCGATTAAGGACACACACACCCTCCGCACATAGTACTACTCTAGGGAGTAACAGCAAGGGACAAGCTCTTTCCTCCCCGGGATCTCCGCGTCTTGCATTGGCTTCCCTATAAACGCAAGCCAAAAAGTCGCTGAATATCAATAAAAAGAAAAAAACTCGCAAAACACAGAAGCCAGAGGCATTCCTTTGCTCCAAGGCTGAAGGGGAAGAGAGTCAACTCATGAAAAAAAAAAAACCGTGGCGTAAAGGCGGAAGATCAGAATCGTTCGGTACTTCCTGTGCCCCAAAGAGAACAGGGGTACGATAAATGGGAAGATGGGAGCAAGCCTGAAATAAGTGCACGCTCTATTCAAAGGAAAGGTTACCTCCCTCCAATTTGGTTCGGAGAAAAGCCCACCTAGTAAGCAAGATCAGATTGGGCGACGGGAAGGGGGGATTCTAACTTGCAAATACCGCAAAAGCTTAAGGAGCTTATGCCAGGAAGCGAGTGGGGATATGCCCGGACAAAGACAAGAGTTCTTGGTAGTACACATCAAGTGGCAAAGCGGCATTCCCAAAGATCCCAGAAGATTCCCGCGAAGTCACCGCTAAACTCTTACCTCCCTCTCCAGTTGCACAGATCGCTCGAGTACTGCGCCGTGCAGCCCTTATCCAGTACCAGTAGCCCCAGTAATAGGAGTAGCGGTGAAGGCGGCAGGAGCAGCCCGGACACCGGGGTCCTCCGCATGGTCCCCACCGGGCTGCTCGATAATGGCTCCACCAGCCGAGGCGAGAGAAAAGCGCCCGTGGCCTGTGCTACATGGCGAGAAAAAACTCCGCTTGTGTCAAGTCACTCTGCACGAGCCCATCCTTGCTGACCAACCGCTCCACACAAGTATCGCACTACTTCTCTAAGCCGGCGCTGGATCTGCTCTCCAGACTTAGTTAAGGGCGGAGAACAATCTCGCTCAAGAACCGCCCACTCCGGAATTAGCTTCTAAAACCCGCACTGGAGATTCAACCGAGCAGAATCGACTGTTTGCTGCACACACACCGACCGCTTCCCTCCACATCATACAGTGCTGGAAGATTTGCTCATGAGAGACCTCTCTCTACAACAATCTTCAAAACGTCATTGCTCTTTGTTGTTGTTTGGTGGTAGGCAGGGGTCTTTTTTGGGGGGAGCGCACCGGAGCGCCGCTCCGGGAGGTCAACAATAGCGGTGGCGGCAAGCCCCGCCCCCACCGGCGTCCCCGGCCGGCGCAGGAGTGCTGGGCCTGGGGGACGCAGAAGAGCTCCCGCCCCCGCAGCGTCCCCGGCCGCGCAGGAGCGCTGGGCTAGGGGCACGGGCTTGGAAAGCACCCCCCCGCAGCGTTCCGGCCTGCGCAGGAGCGCTGGGCCGGGTGACGCCCCGTCCCACGCAGCACACCCAGGCCGCGCAGGAGGGCTGGGCCCGGGGACGCTGAAAAGCCCCCCCGTGTCCCCTGGCCGCGCAGGAGCGCTGGGCCGGGGACGCTGGAAAACACCCCGCCGGCGCAGCGTTCCCGGCCCGCGTAGGAGCGCTCGGCCCGGGGACATCGAAGAGCCGCCCCCCCAGCATCCCCGGCGGGATGGGGGAGGGAGGCTGGAGAGCCTGGCCACCAGCTTCCCTGGCCCCAAGCTGTAAGTAAGGGATCCGCAGGGGTGGTGGGGCGGGGGCTTGATTGGGGGGGGGTGGGAGAGCCTCCCTTCCCTTCATTTCTTTGCCATCTCTTCCTCCTTTCCCTCCTTTTCTTTCTCTCTTTCCCTTCTCTTCCTTCCTTCCTCTCTTTTCCTCCTTTCTTTCTTTCCCACTTTCTTCTCTTCTCTTTTTTCCTCCTTTCCTTGTTTCCCCTCGTTCTTCCCTTCTCTCTCTTTCCCTCCTTCTTTCCTTCTCTTTCCCTCTTTCCTTCTCTCTCCTCTCTCTCTTTCCTTCCCTCTTTCCTCCTTCTGTGGTCCAACTCTATTGAGAAGTGGTTTAAACTTTAAACCCCTTCTCTCTTCACTCCACACACACACACACACACACCCTGCCAGCTGGGGAAGGGAAGGGGAGGCTTTTGAAGATGCCCTCCCTTTTGCTTCCCCTTTTGACATCACTTTGGGTGATGTCAGGGGGCATGACATATGCTAATAGGCTATAGCTCATTAGCATACTATATGCTAATAAGCTCCTGCAGGTCTTTTTCTAGAAAAGACCCCTGGTGGTAGGGCATCTGTGTTTTGAAACAGCTGATAAGACAAAAAATAAGCCTGGAGAAAGACATTCATTAAATGATTATTTATTTATTTAGATGTTTAAACTTTGCTTTTCTTCCAGACAAGATCCAAAAGGATTTACAGCATCTTCATTTTACCTTCACAACATCCTGTAAGACTGCCTAGGCTGTGAGAAAGTGGCCGGCCCAAGGTCACCCAGTAAACTTCCATGGCAGAATAGTCTCCCAGATCCTGTCCTGACACTCTAACTCTGGGGTCCCCAACCTTATTGAGTCTGCACAGTGAGATGGGCACAGCCACAAAATGGCTGCTGCAGGAAGTCCAAAGATCCTTGTGCTGCAGTGGCAGCTGCTGTTAAAGCAACACTTTTAAAAAATCTGCACAGCCAATGAAATCTTCAATGACCAGTCAGAAACCTTGCTGGGCAAAAGCCTCACTTGGCCTTGTCCACTTTCTTAAAACATTTGTCACTCATTGGGTGCCAAGAACAGTGTCAGCAGATGCCATCATACCCATGGGTACCATGTTGGGGATCCCTCCTCTAACTGCTACACATGAAAAAAGCAAGAGCCCAGTAGCACCTTAAAGACTAACAAAATTGCTCACTTCTTCAGATATAGCTAGAATGTGAGTCCATCTGTCCTTATATCTTGTAAAGTGGAGTGGTTTCAGATGCTGAATGACAGTAGCAGGTAAATGACAATAGCAGGTGAATGGCAATAGCAGGTGTGATTGGATTAGATGTGATATGCAGAGGGGTAGTAGGCATGGAGAAATCAGCATTGGTAATGAGACAGGAAACTTAGGTCTCGGTTCAGTCCAGGAGGATACATTGTCTTGAACTTCATTATCAGTTGCAATTCAGCAGTCTCTCTTTCTAATCTCCCTTTGAAATTCTTTTGTAAAAGAACTGCTACTCTTAGGTCAGCAACTGACTATCCTGGAAAGTTAAAATGCCCCACACTGGCATTTGAATGTTGTGGTTTCTAATGTCCATTTATTCTTTGTTGTAGGGACTGGCCTGTTTGTCCAATGTAGAGGGTGGAAGAGCACTGTTGACACATGATGGCATAAACTTATTTATTTATTATTTTGATTTATAGCCCGTCCTCCCCGCAAGCGGGCTTAGGATGACTCACAGATAGGGCAGATGCCAATACATAAAACAGGCTAAAATAACATAAAAGCAGTCATTTACAATATTAAGTGCTCTAGATGTTTCAGTCTTCAGTAAAAAGATGGCATCTTAAAGATGGTACTCCCAGTTCAGTGGTGTCAGCTCCATGCAGCGCTGTCGTTCGCTCCTCATAAGGCCAGTTAGTAGTGATGGTAAAGATAATGATGGTAAAAATAATGATGGTAAGAATAGTGGCGGCTCCTACTCAAAAGCCTGGCAGAAGAGTTCTGTCTTACAGGCCCTGCGGAACTGCGCAAGGTCCCGCAGGGCCCAGATCTCCTCCGGAAGCTCATTCCACCAGGTAGCAGCTGCCACCGAAAAGACCCTGGCCCTAGTTGCAGCAAACCTGGCCTCCTTGGGACCTGGGGTCACCAGGAGGTGTTGCGTCCCCAACCGTAGTGCCCATTGGGGAACATATGGAGAAAGGCAGTCCCTTAGGTATGTCAGACCCCAGCCATATAGGGCTTTAAAGGTAAGAACCAGCACTTTGAAGCAAATCCAGTACACTATTGGCAGCTAGCGCAGCACTTTCAGCACAAGCTGGATGTGCTCCCACCGAGGGAGGCTCATCAATAGCCTGGCTGCAGCATTCTGCGCCAGCTGCAGCTTCCAGATTTGTGACAAAGGCAGCCCCATGTAGAGAGTGTTACAGTAGTCTAGCCTCGAGGTGACCATCGCGTGGATCACTGTGGCCAGGTCATCGCGGTTGAGAAAGGGGACCAACTGCCGAGTCAGCTGAAGATGGTAAAAGGCTGACTTAGCCGTGGCTGCCACCTGGGCCTCCATAGTTAGCAAGGAGTCCAGGAGCACTCCCAAACTCCTAACCTCAGGCGCTGGCACCAAAGGCACCTCATCGAAGGTTGGGAGAGGGAGCCCCAGCCTCAAACCACACCGACTCAGGCCCAGGACCTCCGGCTTCACTGGGTTTAGCTTCAGCTGACTCAGTCAGAGCCAACCAGCCACGGCTTGCAACGCCTGGTGCAGATCTTCTGGGCTGGAGTCCGACTGGCCACCCAACATCAGGTAGAGCTGGGTGTCATCTGCATATTGATGACACCCAAGCCCATACCTCCGGGCAATCTGGGCAAGGGGGCACATGTAGATGTTAAACAACATCGGGGAAAGCACCGCCCCTTGAGGCACCCCACATTCAAGAAGGTATCTCCGGGACTGGTGTTCCCCTATCACCACCCTTTGTCCCCAACCTTGGAGAAAAGAGGCAAGCCATTGAAGGGCGAGTCTCTGAATCCCCACGTCAACAAGGCAGTGGGTCAGCAACTGGTGGTCGACCATATCAAACGTGGCTGACAGATCTAACAGCAACAGTGCCACCACTGAAGGGAAGTAATGTAATGCACAATGCGGGGGGTGGGGGAGAGAATAGAATAAAGAGAAGGTTGAACTCAATTTTACTGCAGAATGGGGGGAAAAACCTTGATTAAAAAGAAGGTTGAATTCAATTTTAGTGCAGAATTGCCTGGAGGACACCACAGTGAACATGGATTAAAAGGAGAGTGCAGAAAGGGCCACAGCTACCCATCTTGCTACCCATGAGTGTTGCATCACTGCTAAAGGTACACACACTGTGCTTCCTACCCATTCACAGCAATCCCACAACAACATCTGGAATTTGATACCTTTGCCTCCAGGTCATCTCTTCTACAGTGTGCTGATGTCTGCTGGTATATCTTATCTGGCCCCTGTCATTTCACTGTTCTGCTTTGCAAAAGGGTCTGAAGTTGCTATTTTTTAAGCAATCTTGCCTGAAGAAGCAGTGCAGAAAACCTGAACTGAAGCAGAACTGGACTGAAAGGGAGAGCTTCAGGATCAAGGGGGAGAGTAAGGCCAACCAAATAAAATGAAACTTACTTCAGAGTAGAAGTAGACCTGGTCTTCAGTGCATGTGTGTGTGTGTGTGAATTTTAAAACCCATATTAAACGTATTTCAGCCAGGATTGCTAACTGGCTTGGAGAAAAATGTTCCATCCCTTTAATAGAGGCTTAATAGGATGTTATTTACAAGGTAGTGTTATTTACTTTCATGCCAGGGAAAGGTTTATCTGTCCCTTTCCATCCTTAAGCCTTTGTTAAAAGAATGGAAGATTGGCAAACCCTAATTTCAACCTTAATATATCAGGGCGGGGTGGTTTTCTATCCCTTAGCTCCCTAAAATTATAGAAAATTATTAGGAATGCCAAGGGCCGTGGTGACTCAGAAGTTAAGACGCTGAACTGTGGACCAGAAGGTTGGTAGTTCCGCAGTTCGAGATTCTAGTGCCATGATGTCAGGTTCCCCAGAAAGTCAGTCAAACACGAGGCTTCATAAAGAAGATAGCGTTTATTGAAAGCAGTTCTAAAGGACACGGTAACACTTCATTGTCAGTGATAACTAAATCTAAAAAGCACCCACAGTTATACCAGCTCGAAATGCCCCTCCCCCTTCTATCCACCAATAGTTGCCGAGCCTGCATGCGGGAAACGGAGCGAAAGCAATAAAGCAGTAAATAACCAAAATGCCCAAGAGCTGTCCCAAACAAAGAAGAAGACTCTGTGAGACCAAGGACATTTGGTGAGATAACAGATTGCCCAGGCGGTGTAACTCAGCATCTCCTAGGCAACCTGCACACCTCCCTACATTGTCTTTGTAGCAACTGCAGCGACTTAACAAAACCCGTGTGTCCTGCAAGTTTAGTCCCGTGCGCCCACTCCATAATTTCCCCCCTCAGAGAGAGCAGGATGAACAGTTTCCCGTTTTTCTGCCAACAGCCTTGTTCATCTTGAGCCACCCCCTCCTCCCTCTCCAGAGAGATGCAGTCAGCGTCAGAGAGGGTGGAGGCGAGTTTCTGTTCCCAGGAAGGAGTCGGGGGGGGGGGAATGGGCGGATGCCTGGTTTGGCTACGTGTCGTCATCACTCCGCCCAGCTGAGAAGGCGTGAACACTGAGTCCCAGACCTCCTCCCTCTTGCTGTCATGCTGGGGTAGGCGAGACAGTGCATCAGCCAAAGAGTGTGCCTTCCCCGGGAAATGGTGCAACGTGAAGTTAAATTTAGAGAAGGAATCAGCCCACCGGAGTTGTTTTGCATTCAGATTTCGGGGAGAGCACAGCAGTTCGAGGTTTTTGTGATCAGTCCACACCTCAAACGGCACCCGAGCCCCTTCAAGCCAGTGCCTCCATGTTGAGAGGGCTAACTTTATTGACCCTGCTTCTTTCTCCCACACCGACCAGTTTCTCTCGGTGTGTATTTTTTTGACACATAAGCTAGAGGGTGAAGTTTCCCATCATCCCCCTCCTGCAGAATGGCCCCTCCCATAGCGACATTCGAGGCATCAACCTGAACCACAATTTTTTTCAGTTCAGGTGTGCCAAGATGGGCTCCGACGTAAACAGGGTTTTAAGCTGCTTAAACGTATATTGGCACTCAGCAGTCCACTCCAGCTTAGCCCCTGGTCTAGTACCTTCCGGCCCCTTCCCTTTAGTCTTAAGGATATCACTGAGAGGGAGGGCCACCTGCGCAAAGTTCGCTAAAAAAAATCTAGAAATTCGCGAACCTGAGGAATGCTTGTAATTGTCTCCGGGTTTTGGGGGCTCCCACCCACCACGTCCTGGACCATTTCAATCCCTCTCTGTGAGATATGGTAGCCCAGGAAGGAGATTTCAGACCGGTGAAATCCACACTTAGATAGCTTGGCATAGAGTTTGTGCTTGTGCAACGTCTGAAGTACCTCGCGCACCAGTTTGACATGGGATTGTTTATCGGGGGAGTACAGCAAGATATCATCAAGGTAAACAAGGACCCCCTTGAACAAATGCTTATGCAGTACTTCATTGATCAGGTTCATAAATACCCCCGGGGGCCCCTTGTAAGCCAAACGGCATCACCAAGTATTCAAATTGCCCTAGCGGGGTGTTGAATGCGGTTTTGTACTCATCTCCCTCCCTGATGCACACCCTGAAGTACACGTCCCTCAAATCAAGCTTGGAGAAAATCCTCTCTCCCGCCACGGCGGCAAGCAAGTCTTTGATCAGGGTTAACGGGTAAGCATTGGTGGCAGAGACCGCATTGAGCCCTCGGTAGTCTGTGCATAGTCTCAACCCCCCATCCTTCTTTTTCCGGAACAACACGGGGGCGGCACAGGGCGAGGACACTGGGCGGATGAACCCCCTCGCCAAATTTTTATCGATGAATTTCCTTAATTCTACTTTCTCCGCCGGACTCATAGAGTACAATTTCCCTTTGGGCAGTTTTTGGTTCGGCAATAGCTCTATGGCACAGTTGGAGTTTCTATGGGGGGGTAATTCATCCGCCTCCTCCTCCACAAATACAGCCGTCAAGTCCCAATAGTCCCGAGGGATAGAGTTCCGTTCCGCCTCCGCCAACCCAACTGGTACCATGTGAACTCCCTGGGGGGGGGGAGCCCCAAGAGTCCTTCCAGAGGTGAGTCTCACAGCGAGGGGAAATGAAGTTGACCACCCCTTCCTCCCACAGTATGTGCGGGTCGTGGTCGTAAAACCAGGGGCTGCCCAGAACCAGTGGGAATCTGGCCGCCGAGGTGACCACAAAAGGCCTCACCTCCCAGTGCCTCCCCACTCCCATTCGTAATGGCACAGTCTCATACTTGCATGGCTCCTTCATCGTGGAGCCATACATATGGGTAAAGATCAACGGCTCCACCAACTTTAGGACCTTAGATCCCAACCCTGTCACCAGGGAAGGGTTTATAATGTCTCTCCCGCACCCCAAGTCTACCAAACCCCGTACTCTTACATGCATCTGGAGGTCGGGGTCCATCATCAAAGTCACAAAGAAGAGGGAAAGGGATTTGCTCACTGGGTTCAGCGCCTGGGGGTCAGGGACCTGCTGTTCAGCGCTGTTCACAGCAGGTCCTTCTCGTTTCCCACCACCGGGGCTGTCTCCTCTTCCGACGATTCAGTTTCATCTCGCTCCCTTGGGTCTTGCCACTTGCTTCGGGGTGGAAGTCTCAAACTTCTTTTTCCCTCCCCCAGATCTTGGCTGCCTGTCTCCGAAACTCTTCGGTGTACTCACACATGGATTTCGTGCCCTGGCGGAAGGTGTGCAGGAAGGCGCACGCCGTCTTGTTCGTGTTGGAATCTTCAAAGTGGTCTTTCATGGCCCACATGAACGCATCAACCTTCCGCAGCTCTCGTCCGTCTTCTTGGTGCAAGGCCTGCAGCAGCGTCTTTCAGATGAGAGGCGATTGCATCCATGATGCATTCTTCGTTCGGGAACAAGTGGCCCCAGTTCTCCACGAATTTCTCGGCTCTCACCAAAAAAAACAAGAACTTCTCTGGGGTTCTGTCAAAGGTGGCATCCAGCAGTTCCGCCGGGTTGGGAAACAGCCGTCCTCAACCCCGTGGCACTCCCTGCAGTCCTGGCGCCGGCACTTGGTCCGGAGGTGCCCCGGGTTGCCCCGGCACACCTCCAGGTGGCGGTCCAAGCGGAGGTACGGGAGGCCCCTGCAGGGGTTGGCCTTGCGGCCCGGGCGGAACCAGGAGCTGCCGCCAGTCCATTTCTTTTCTGATCCCGTCAGAGATCATTTTTGGGATGCGTTGCAAGGATTCGTCTATCGGAGTAGGCGATCTTGACTGCGGTCTCCGCTCCATCTCCGTCCTCCCACGGCTCCCTCGGACTCTCTGGGTGCCGGGCGGGTATCTTCTCCCCCTTCTGCCGTGTTCAGATGATAGATGGACCGCTCGAATCAGCTCTCTTGAACCGAAGCTCGGGGGGTGAGGAACCACGTCTTGTGTGTCTCCGCTAGCGGTTTGGCCCAGTCTCGCCTCTTTTGCGGTCGGGTCGTCACCCCAGGAAACGCTCCCCCGTACATCTCTCTGTAGAACCCTCCTAGGTCGTATTCCGTCCCCCATGGTGCATGGGCGGTCGAGACCGGATTCTCTCCAGTGGTAGACGCCACGGTCACAGGCGCTGCGGATACAGGGACCCCATTGTCTGCTGTGGTCGTTGGGATTGGGATCTCAGTGTCTTCTCCGTCACTCATCTTTGGCAAGAGATGTGTGGCGAATAAAGGATCACTGACAATCTGTCAGGTTCCCCAGATAACAGATTGCCCAGGTGGTGTAACTCAGCGTCTCCTAGGCAACTGCACACTTCCCTACATTCCAGAGCTTGAAAAGTTGCAGACCATCCCTCCCTCCTACCCTTCCATCCATCTGATGTCAGGATTACCTGACACATGAAACGGAGTGAGCTCCCATCTCTAGTCCCAGGTCCTGCCAACCTAGCAGTTCAAAAGCAAAAAAAATGCAAGTAGATAAATAGGTACTGCTTCACTGAGAAGGTGACAGCGTTCCATGCACCTTGGCATCTAGTCATGCCAGCCACATGACCACGGAGACATCTTCAGACAGCGCTGGCTCTTTGGTTTGGAAACGGAGATGAGCACTGCCCCCAGAGTCGAATTCGACTGGCTTTCAAGCAAGGGAAACCTTTACCTTTATCTGGAATGCCAGGCAGAAAGAAATTCCAGTGGAGTAGCTGTGTTGCAGCCAAAACAAAAGATAAATTCTGCAGCACCATAAAGATTAGCAAATGTATAAGCTTCCATGGCTGTCATTAAAAAATATGCTATATAAACATGTTAGTCTTTCAGATGCCATAGGAATTTTTTTCAGTTAGAGGGAGACATGGAGATGTTTCAGGTGACATTTTATTATTCCTTAACAGTACCTAATCAATGTTTTTTTATGGCAACAAAGCCCTTAAAATCACTGATTTTCTTGAAATTTAATGTGAAACATTCAATAGCAGGCCTGCAAAACTTTGAAGCTTATCCTCCTTCTTCACCTCTCTTATGGGAACAGAGATGGTACCCAGAATCTAAGCAGGGTCAGCCATAGACAGTACTTGGATGGGAGACCACCAAGAAAGAATGGGGTTGCTAGGCAGAGGAAGGCAATGGCAAACCACTTCTGCTTATGTCCTGCCTTAAAATCCACACAAGGTGGAGCTTTATGGGATTACTATGAGTCAGTTGCAACTTGATAGCCCACAGGATTCTTATGCTGTGGTGGTAACTGCTTGCCAAAGCAATGCTTTTTAAAAATCTGCACAGCTAATCAAATCTCCAATGGCCAATTGGAAGCCTTGCTAGGTAAAAGCCCCACCTGACCCCACCCACTTTCTTAAAACACTTGGCAGGTACCAGGAAAGGTGTTGGCGGGAACCCTTGGGGACCCCTAAACTACAGCAATCATTTGTAACTGGATGTTCCTGTGAGAATGGGACAATTTAGTAATGAATGATTGCTATAGCACAGGGTACACAACTCAAACAGGTGAACACAAAGGATCTTGATTAAAGGTAAGTAGGCCTCCCCATCACATTACTTGGCTCCAATATGGCCCATGTAATGGGGGGGGGTCAACTGGGCTTAGAAGTGGTGCTCTGACCATTCCTGTGGGAAATTTTTTCTATTGCATCTCAGGGACTTGCATTTGCAAGTGTTCAGGATCATCCCAGGTGCTTGCAAATGCAAGCTGTCTGGATGTAGCAGTAAAATTTTCTCAGAAGGCGGTCAGGAAGTTGCCTATCATATGAGAAACAGTATTCTGAACACATACACACACATCTTATCTCATCCCTGCTCTGGGGTACAGAGAAAAGGTTTTGAGGGGACATGAAAAATTTTGCAGTATTTATTTATTTGTTTATTTTATTAGACTTGTATCCTGCCCTCCTCGTAAGCGGGCTCAGGGTGGGTTCCATCAATATTAATACAATCTACAGTAACAATTAAAACCAATTTGAAACAACAAAATTAAAACAATACAAAAGTCATAAAATACCCTACAAGATCTGATCAAATGTCTCAGCAATTGAGATGGAACAGTAGTGTGGGTTCCCAGGTGGCTGTTCAAATCTAGGACACTGATGGGAGGCCAACCAGAAGGGGGGGGGATGTCCGCTGCCTAAACAAAAAGCCCGGCGGAAGAGCTCCATCTTGCAGGTCCTGCAGAATTGTAATAATGAGAGTGGGAAGCTGCAGAGGACTGGGAGACTTGTAACTATATCCCCAAAAACCTATTTTAACAAGCAAGAAATCATGGGTGTATGACTATGTTTACAGGATGCTGGGGCACACTGAACCACAAGTCCTGGACTTGGGCCTAGCAGAACTTTCAAATTCCTTTCCAACAAGGGACTGGATTCCTGGGTGGCATCAGATTGCAGAATGTGAACAACATTTTGATGTAATCCTCACATTTTAGCATGCTGCTAAATAATGGAAATAGCTTGATTTCGAAAAAAAATTGGGTTGTGCCAGCATTACTGGAGGGGGCAGATGCTCATTAGAAGTTCAGGTGCAAAAGCACAGCCACATGGATCTTCCGATTAGAACAGGTATTGTTTGAAAACATTCAGGCAGGTTTTAGCTCCCAGGCCCTGCTCCAGGGTAAATATTTGTTAGTATACAGGGCCTGGTATCAGAAGAACTCAAAGTGTCTGGGGACTGGGGATAGTCAGGTTCAGTCACTAGCATAACACCTAGCTATTCTAAGAAGATACTGCCATAAACATTTTCTAAAAATTAAGCATTTGCACTCGAGTGCTCTCAGTTAAGATAAGGGCTCTGTTTAAAGTCTATGTTTAAAGTTTGGTGCGGTGGTTAAGTGCGTGGACTCTAATCTGGGAGAACTGGGTTTGATTCCCCCACTCCTCTACTTGCAGCTGCTGGATGACCTTGGGCAAGCCATAGGTCTGTCAGAGCTGTTCTCTCAAGGACAGCTCTGGAAAGAGCTCTCACAGCTCCACCTCCAACAGGGTGTCTGTTGTGGGGAAGGGAAGGGAAAGGAGTTTGTAAGCTGCTCTGATACTCCAACTGAAGGTCAGGGAATAAATCCAATCTCTTCTTCTTCTTCTCCTCCTCCTCCTTTGCAGAGGAGCCCTGTTATCTGTCCTGAAAAGAAATATTGGTCTTTAATTCTTAGTCTGAGGGTGGGAGTATTGCCAACAGGCCTGGAGAAAAATGTCCTATCCCTTTAATAAAGGCTTAATGTGTGCAAATAGGCAGTTAAAGGTTTTCATAGCATGGGGGTAAATAAGATCCCCTTGAGCCTCTATTAAAGAAGTAATAACAATAGGAAAAAGCTGTGAAGCAAGACACAATAGGACTAGTAACAATGTTAATGTATTGGACAGATACAAAGTTTGCAATACATGAATAAAATCCTTGCACAATAATACTAAATATGAATCTTCTGATACACAATGAAATATTCCATAAAATTCTGTTTCCAAAGTAGTTCTTTCCAACAAAGTCGGATATTGAAGACTTCGTTTTGTTAATCTTCCTCAAGAAAATTACTATTCTAAATATTTCAAAGGCATAAAGTTCCAGAAAACTGTATAGCTTCAGACTACTAATGTAGAAGGAACTGCCTATTGTAAATATTTCAAAGGCATAAGTTTCCAAAAAACTGTATAGCTTCAGATTACTGATATAGAAGGAACTGCCCTTCCAGGGTATTCAAAGAGGTTTGCAGTGACAGTTTTATTTCTATTCATGGGCTACCAGTAACACTTTTTAGAAGCCACTCTGTATTAATGCTGAGCTGGTCTAGACAGGGCATTTTTCTCCAGGCAGTTGGCAACCCTGTTATTACACAGTGCTGAGGGAAATGCTCATATGCACTGTTTTTATATAAATTCCTGTTTCTTTAAAGAAAAGACATGGCCACCGATGGGAGGGGGTCTATTACAAATAGATATGCTTCAGTCAGGAGTGATGGTATGCCAAGAAGTAGTAGCACCTGCAAGAGATTAGTGGAGCAATCCCAAACAGAGTAATACCCTTTTGATCCCACTGGCATCAATGGATTTAGAAGAGTACAACTTTGTTTAGGATTGCATTGTAGCTCTAGTTATATCATTATGTTGAAGGCCAGTTAATAAGGTTTTGTAAGAATGGGGGTAGTTCCAAGTGATTTCTTTCAGCTGTCTATCAATTTAAAGCTGAATTTAAATAAACTGTCTATTATTGCATTTAATTTGCAACCTGTTCCCCATATAGAAAATACTTACATGCCTGTATCTTAAAATTTGCACTTGTAAATGAGCTGAGCTCAGTTACCTACTTTGAGTGATGTGGGAAGGAATGGAGAACACACACCTTCCGTACAAGATCTCTTGAGGAAACCCAGAGATGCTGTATCCTTCCACATGTCCCAAAACTATTGTACTTGTAGCTGGGACCATGGAAATCCCTTCACAGCAGATGTAGTCATTAGCACCCCTTGCCCATAATCATCATGGTGACAGCCAATTCTGTGAACTAGTTTCTGTTCATCAGCGCTGGTATTACTTTGCAAGTACCCCTTTATATGCCTAGTGGAACTGTAAAAGCGTGTGAAACACACACTAGCACATTTTTGTCTGGAGATTATGTTCCCATAGTGCTTATGATGGAGAAGGTTTCAGTCTTACAACTGTATTTACCATCAATTTATGGGTTTTTTTCCATGTCTATTTAGTTTGGTAAATTAGAGATTTTTGTTTGTTGGGGGGCGGAATCCCAAATCAGTTGATTGCAAAGTTGCAATATGGTTACAAGTAATTACAGCAAATGATGCTGCAGTAGCTGAAAACATCTCATTACTGGGCAGAAACAATACTAAGCAGCATCATTTTGAAAGGATATATTGCACCATTCTTTATTTTCCTGGTCATAGCCTATAATGTGAATGTACATTCTCAGGATCTAAACTTTCCTTACAGGAATGTTTCAGTGCCCAAGGAGATTCTGGTTTTAAGTACTACTGGGAGGGAAGAGGACAAATAGACACATGGTGGCCTTCCTTGTTAGTGTTAAGGTTATCTCTATACTTGCTTCATAGTATGTCTTGTACTATGGCATTCTTAAACTGTATTTAAGGAAAGCTGGTTTAAAGTTGTTCACTACAATAGTCTATGTCATAACTCCATGTGTCAGACACTGACGACAATACACATGGTGTCCCTGGAAGTTTATGTGGCTCTTCAAATAATCCCTGTATCTCTTACCTGTGGGGCTGACCCTTAGCTATGGTGGGGCTATTTGGGGCTCTGCCCCCTTTCTTGAAGGGACAGCCTCACAACATTTTCTCCAGAAAAAAAAAATTTAGTCATTTTTATACATTTCTTTAGAGGTACACACTGCTGCAGCATCCTACATGCTAAGAACGGAGCTAAGAAACCCTCTGCCCTCCAGGACCGCCCTCCCCAGCTTTTCAGTTCCCATGTCCAACCTTTTTTGCCCAAAGACTTTTTTAAAAGATGCGCGGAAGATGTGGCTTGGCTGTGACTCACAAGGCGACCTGCGAGTGGCCCCCCCAGCAGTGTGTTATTTCTTCTCATTCCCATTTGGAAGCTCCCCATCTCCTTTCCCACACTTGCTCAAGCTGTAAGTTTCATTGGGTGCATTAATTTAGGGAGGGGGAGCTTTGGGGGGTTGTGAGTGAGGCTGATAACAAGAGGACTTTTGGAGGTCATTAATTCGTCGGGTTGCCATCAGTTGGAAATGACTTGATGGCATTTAACAGACACACACACAAACACACACACACAGGCTCAATAGCAGTGTTCATTTAAAATAAGCCCTGAGCAGACATAATGCAAGGTCCTTTGTAAGACTGTTGGAACCCAAATCCCTATCCTCTCCTCCCCCCTCCTTTTAAGGGATCCGTAGTGTATTCATCTCAAAACATGTGCTCCGGCCAGCCATGTGCTCGGACCGGTTTCAGCAGGTCTGACATGCGGCCAGGCAAAGTGCTTGAGCTTCGCTCCAGAGGACAATGGACAGTAGGATCCTAGCTCCCTCCCAATCAGGGAGCAGGAATCATAGGAGATAACTCAATCACTGTAAATAATCCAATCATGGGGTGTTGTGTGTGTTGGGATGTGGGTTCCTTTGGGAATAAAAGCCGGCCTGCGAACTGGCTACACTTGTCTTGTTCTTGAACTAATAAAGTATGTGAGAGCTGAAATCACTCATCAGTCTCAGTGCTTTTCAGGATCTGAACCTGTGAGCCCCCCTGAACAAATTAAAAATGCCTGGGATCTGGCAACACCTTTCTCTCAGCATTTCCAAAACAAAAGGAATGGATGGTGTGGGGGGTGGAAAACAAAGTGCAGGTTGGGGCATTCCTTCATTCTTCCTTCTTGATGTTCCTTCCTCTAGTTCAACTCTTCCTTCCTCTGAGGATGGTGCTGTAGGGGGTTGTGTCATTCCCCTTGCCCCTTCCTCCAGTCAGATCCAAGATGGGAGGAGGGCAGAACAGACCCCCTACCTATTTCACACAGACAGAAAAGTAATGGCTGCCCCACCAGGAAAACATTTGCCCCACAAGCCACGAAATCCTGGCAATGGACCTGATATTAGCACTAATGTAAAACAAAATAAACAAAGGGGTAACCACTCCTCCCACTCCCCTGGGGAACAACAATCTAGATGGTCGGTGCAATATACTGGGTTCAGAGGCATTCAAGTGATCAGCTCATAGTTTATTAGTGATTCAGCAAGAGAAAGAAGACTGAAATCTCTGGCCCCAAAGCCTGGTATTTATGCTTGGAAAAGGTTACACCCAAAACACACCCTACTCCCGACGATAGGCTATTTACACTCCACTGTCTCCCAATTGTTTTTCTCTAGGATCCAGGCCCGTAGCCAGGATTTCTTAAATCGGAGGGGCTTTAAATGATTCGGGGGGCACTGAAATTAAAATAAAAAGGGTTCAAATTAGGGCCTTCTGAAGAGTTGACTTCAGCCCCGACTGAGTCCTGGTGCACTGTGGGAGGGGGACAGTTTCAAAGTTCCCTTGCACCCAGCTCCCCCTTCCCTTGCCCCCACTGCTCAGACTCAGGCCCAAAGCATGAGTCGTCATCCTGGAGCCCCGGGATGAAGGAACATGCTTGCGCCCGGTCTGTGTGCAGACACCCTGCCAACAGGGGCCCTGCTCCCCACTCTGGAAAGAGTGTCCGCAGCCCCCAACGCACCCACTCATCAACCCATCCCAACCATCAGCACCTGGGGGGACAGGCGGGCAGGGACGCTCGCTCTGCCCAGTGTGGGAGGGATTGGCTGGGGGTGGAGACAGCAAGGCAGCTGCTGGGAGCAGCCCAGCCAGGGGCGGAGCAGAACGCCATGGGGTGAGGCGAGGCAAGGGAGGAGGGCTGCACTGGGCTGCCAGGCACTCTGCCCACTGCCCGGTTGGCAAGCGCATCTCATCCAGGGTCCACCTAGTTGCCTGCCTGCATGTCCAGGGTAGTAAGTTGGGGGGCCCTGATGGAAAGTGGGGGGCCGAGCCTTGAAATGTTCCAATGTAGCTATGGGCCTGCTAGGATCCCTGTCTCCCTACTGGTCCATTCTAGGATCCTAGCAAGCCATTGTTATGTGTCCTAAGCTAAGTCCTTTTGCAAGTACAGTTCAGGCTCAATACATAACACCCCTCCCCCCTAGTTCAAAGTGTGCCTAGGGCACATAGTCTGATAAGGAGGCAGGTGGCTGACGCTTCCACTGTGAATGCCGGGGTTCTGGAACCGGGGCCTCAGGAGCTACCCCAGGTGGACTGTCCTGGATGTCTCGAGGTGGTGAGGAATCCTCTATGGACTTCAGAGTGGGGGCCGGTGTCACTTCGCTGGTCCCTGGAGCTGGAGGCATTGCAGGCTCCCCGACTCACGCTTCGGGGAGGTCGGTGGCCAGTGCCCCTCCAGGGCCACTGACGTCTGTGTCTCTGGGGGCATAGGGAGCAGGTGCCCCCACAGCTGGTCCACATGTTTCTGCAGGACCTGGCTGTCCTCCATGGAGGCTTCATATGAAATGGGCCCTGTAGGATGCATGACCCAGCCCACCAGCCACGGAGGTCCCTTCCCAAAGTTCCTAATGTAGACAGGGTCTTCTGGAAAGAACCCCCTGGGAGCCTTGACTTGTTGGGAGAGCTGCCACGACTTGGGAGCCCTGTCCAGGTGCAACCTGTCTAGAAGGATGGTGGGCTGGTGGCCCATCAGTAGCTTGGCTGGGCTGCGGCTGCTGACCAGGTTTGGGGTGGTCTGTTGGGACAGGAGGAATCAGGCCAGTCAGGCCTCCCAGTCCCTGCCCGTGATTCAGCTGAGGGCTTCTTTAGCGGTCCACACCATGCGCTCCACCAGTCCATTGTTTGCGGGATGGAAGGGTGTGGACCACACGTGCCAGATCAAGTTCCCCTGAGGGAACGTCTGGAACTCTTCTGATATGAAGGCAGTCTGGGACAATTGTGTCCAGCAGCCTGTGGGCTGTGAAGATCCGGCGCAGCATGCGGATGGCGGCCTTGGAGGAGGTTATGGCAACTGGGTTAACCTCCAGCCATTTGGAGTAGAAGTCCACCATGACAAAGAATAGTAATCTGTGAAAAGGCCCAGATAAATTGATGTGTAGCCTGGACCATGGCATGCGGGTAGATTCCGAAGCCTGTGTGGGCATGCTAGGGGGGTTTGGGCAGACACGCTTGACACCTCTTCACCCAAGCCTCGATTTCTGCATAAATCCCTGGGCACCACATGTAACTCCTGGCCAGGGCTTTCATCCGGACAATCCCTTGGTGAGCCTCACGTAGTGCTAGGAAGACATGGCAGCGCCAGGCACCAGGAATGACTACTCTGTCCCCCCACAGTAGGCACCCCTTGTACACGGAGAGTTCATCCTTGCGGGCCACGTGAACTCAGGGCCTGCAGTGGCAGCGGGCCACCCCCTGCCCATCCAGCCAAGGGCCTGGGAAATGATGGGGTCCCTGGCCAAGTGGCGGGCAATGTTGGCAGCTTAGAGGGGTTGCTCCAGGAGGTCCTTGATGAGCAGAATGTGGCTCACTGGTGCCAGCATCAGGTAAGAGCAGGTTGCTTAGGGCATCCACATGCCCCATTGCTTTCCTGGGGCGGTGTTGGAGATAGTAGTTGTAGCCTGCCAAGAAGATGGACCACTGGAGGACTCACAGGGACAGGACCTGGGGTGTCTGTCTATCCGCCGTGAAAAGGCTGAGGAGAGGGTGATGGTCCATCACAGTGGTGAAGCACCTCCCGTACAGGAAGTCATGGTACTTCTTCACTCTGCTACGATCACCAGGCCCTCGCAATTGATCTGGGTGTAATTCCTCTCGCCGGCCAACAAGGTACAAGACTAGTAGGCCACTGGCACTTCCCAGCATCAGGGAGCTGGTGCCCCAGCGCAGCGCCCACCCCATAGGGGGAGGTGTCGCAAGCCAGGACCATCGGCAGCACTTCATCAAAATAGGCCAGCACCGAGTTGGAGATCAGCAGTGCCTTGACGGCCTGGAAAGCCAAGGCCTGGCGAGGGCCCCAGAGCCAGGGGACCCCCTTGTCCAACAGATGATGCAGGGACTCCACCACCACCACCACCTTGTGAGGAACGAAAGTGTGATAGAAGTTGAGAAGGCCGAGGAATGCTTGGAGCTCCACCTTGGACTTGGGTGCCGGGGCCTCCACTATGGCCTTAACCTTGTCCTGGGCAGGGTGGAGGCTGTCTGCATCAACGGTGAATCCCAAAAAATCCACCTGGTCGACCATGAGAAGGCACTTTTCCCGTTTCACCTTGAGGCTGGCCTTATGGAAGCAGTCGAGGATGGTGCTCAGGCAGGTTGCAAACTCCCCCAGAGTTGCTGCGGCAATCAGCACATCATCAAAGAATGGAGTGACCCCAGGTATCCCTTTCAAGAGAGAGTCCATTAGATGCTGAAAAAGTCCTGGGGCCACGCTCATCCCAAACTGTAGCTGCTCTACCTTGAACACCCCCCAGTGAGTCACAATAGTTTGGGCCGCAGCAGTGGCCTCGTCTACAGGCAGTTGCTGGTACACTTGGGTGAGGTCCAGCTTGCCAAAAATCTTTGCTCCCGCCAAGGTAGCTAACATGTGGCTCCCGACTGGGACCGGGTATACGTGATCGTGCAGCGCTTTGTTAAGCGTACATTTGTAGTCCACACAGATGCGGACATCACCATTGGGTTTCACTGGTGTTACAATGGGGGGTCTCCCAAACTGCATGGGAGACTGGTTCCAGGACCCCTTGAGCTACCAGGCAATCCAGCTCAGCATCAATTTTCAGTCCAAGGGTGAAAGGGACACCATGGGCCCACATGCAGATAGCCACTACCCCGGGGTCAAGTTGCAGCCAAGTTGTAGTGTCCCAGAGACCCATCGAAAATGGATGGGAATTCCCTGCAGACATCGCTAAAATCCTGCTGGGCACATCGCCAGACCCCCTCGATGGTTATGCCTAAGGGTGTGAACCATGCATGGCCCAAAAGACTGACCAGGTTCCCTTCAACTACGACCAGGTCCAGATAGCCAGCAAAGTCCTGGTATTGGACCCGGAAACAACCCACTCCCCTCACTGGGACATGGTTCCACTGGAAGTCCACCACGTTAATGTGGGAGGACCTCAGGTGGGGCCCCCCATTGGGACAGAGTCTTCTTAGGGTCTTCACCAAGATGGTGGAGGCAGCAGAGCCGGAGTCTAACTCCATAGTGCAGGGGGACCCCTCAATCGCAACCCGAACTTGGATTTTTGGAACTAGTCCTGGGCTGGGGAGCCTCAGTACCTGTTGCGGAGGTTCCATCGTTAGGAGGTAGAGCTTGTCAGTGGACTCGTCATCCTCATAGTGTGCAGTGGCCCGATGGCATTGGGGTGGCTTGGCATTCAGGGCTCTGGACCCTCGAGACCAGCAGGCATGAGCTATGTGGCCAGAGCAGCCACAGCTCCTGCACGTGGCATCCCAGAATCAGCATGACCTCTGCTCGTGCTGGTCCTCGCAGCTGGCGCACTCCTGGGTGGAGGTTGGGTCCTGAACCCGGTTAGAGCACGGAGGGGCTGCTGAGTCTTTCCTTCTCACTGGCTGATGAATCTTGTGGACCTCCTCTGCATTGAAACTGCCCGGGTCAGCAGTGGCCTGATGCGTTGCAGTGGCCCAATGACTGGCTGCAGCCCCGGTGGGGGATGGGTGTGATCGCTCCCAAGTGGCCACTGTGGAGAGGACTGAGGTGAGGGTGCATGTCTTGGCTTCCATGATCCTCCTCCTAAGTTTCTCGTCCCGTAGGCCACATACAAACTGGTCCTGGAGTGCTGTGTCCAGATGGGCTCCAAACTTGCAGTCTGCTGCGAGACAGCAAAGCTCGGCCAGATATTCCATGGCTGACTCATGAGGCTGCTGATCCCTGGAGTGTAAAGCCACATGGCACGCCACTTCCGATGGTCTGGGAATGAAGTGATCTTGTAGGGCCTTTATGATCTGGTCGAACATGGCCATGTCCAGCATAGTTGGTGAAAAAAGTGTCTGTGCCAATTCCATAGTGGTGGGGCCGCATGAGCCGATGAAGAGACCCTTCTTCCATTCTGCGTCGGTTACCTTGTAAAAAACCAGGATAGACTTCAGTCCCACGACCCACGGTCCCCATTGCTGTGGACGGTCTGGATCGAGTGGGGGAACCAGCCCTGATCCTGGAGCGACAGCCATTATGTTGGCCGGTTGAGGCGGGGGAGCAATCTGGGTGCTCGTGGTGCTCCTCAACTGGAACGGTAGCAGTAGTCCTTCTCTTCTGGGTGCCCCAGCAGCCTGGCTAGCTCAGCAGGATCCCATCTGCATCGCCAGTGGAATATACTGGGTTCAGACACATTCAAGTGACCAGCTCATAGTTTATTAGTGATTCAGCAAGAGAAAGAGGACTGAAATCCCTGCCCCCAAAGCCTGGTATTTATGCCTGGAAAAGGTTACACTCAAAACACACCTCACTCCAAACGATAGGCTATTTACACTCCATTGTCTCCCAATTGGTTTTCTCTAGTATCCCTGTCTCCCTACTGGTCCATTCTAGGATCCTAGCAAGCCATAGTTATGCGTCCTAAGCTAAGCCCTTTTGCAAGTACAGTTCAGGCTCAATACATAACAGTCAGGAATGTCCTGACTAGAATCATAGAACCATCAAAGCACAGAGTTGGAAGGGACCATACAGGCCGTCTTGTCCAACTCCCTCCTCAATGCAGGATCAGCCTAGAGCATTCCTGACAAGTGTTTGTCCAGCTGTTGCTTAAAGATTGCCAGTGGGGAGGAACTCACCACCTTCCTAGGCAGCTGATCCCACTGTTGCAAATGGACACATTCTAGCACAGGACACATTCTTTCTGGGCAGGCTTCCAGGTTTTCTCATGTATGGTTGAATATAACTGATGGTTCTTGGGTGTTATCAATAATAACTACAGGCTATTTTCTGGAATTCAGGTCTCTGTCTCCATATAATCCACCAGTGATGTCCTCACCAAGTTCCATGAACTTCCTTACACAAGAGGTTTCCTCCTTATTGGCTAAAGGTGCAATCATTATAGTTCCCACAGAGTTGGGAGATGTTAGGTTTTTCCCTAGGTATTTCACAATAGACAAAAAAGGGGGAGGTAAATGCCTTATCTTGGATCTTAGAGCCCTAAATAATACATGCAAATGCTATACATTCAAATGCTATTGTTACAAGAGATTCTCCCCTTAGTAGACAACAGCCTATGGTTTGCAATACTTAACCTTAAAGATGCCTATTTTCATATAGCTATCCATAGGTCTTGTAGAAAATATTTTCGATTCATGCACAAAGGAACCATGTATGAATATACCATCTTACCCTTTGGACTGGTGACAGCACTGGGAGTATTTACAAAGTGCACATCAGTCATTGTCTTCTATCAGTTTGTGTGCACATTCAGTCCAGCAACAGACTCATACTGAAGGATGCTTTTGATCCCTAGAGCAATTCTTAGGACACTCAACAGGTGGACTAGTTTATTTCACCTTCTTAAAAGGATCCTGCTAGGAACACATTCCCATGAGGTGCAAGTCTTTATGAATGCCTCTTTAACAGGCTGGGGAACACATTGTGGCATACACAGGGTTAGAGGACCATGGTTCAAGACTTCACATCAACCTGCAGAGGATAGGACTCACAATAATGAGTTTAAATTAAAGGTGAGAAGGTACCGGCTGGGTATTGGGAAACACTTTTTTACAGTAAGAGTTGTGCAACAGTGGAATCAGCTACCTAGGGAGGTGGTGAGCTCCCCCTCACTGGCAGTCATTAAGCAGCAGCTGGACAAACACTTGTCAGAGATGTTTTAGGCTGATCCTGCATTGAGATGGCCTGTATGGCCCTTTCCAACTCTGTGATTCTATGATTCTATCACCCACACAGTATTTTCCCATCCCCAACCTCTTCATTTGAAAGGATGCTGCACACAGATGTTAGAAGGGCAATTCTGTTTTATTTAAAGAGGACACAAAGTTTTAGGAGGGATAGGAATGTGTTCGTTTGCTTCAAAGACTGCAAAAAGGGGAAGGCAACATCTTTACAGTCACTCTCTAGATGGAAAGTATCCACAATTAGGACAACATACACTGAGGCAGGCAAACCATGCCCCATCTCCCTGTCAGCTCACTTCATGAGGGTTCCAACTTTGTCGGAAGTGCTTCAGTCCAGGCTGTCCCTAGTTGAAGTCTGCAAATCAGCTACCTGGTTGGTGCCCTTAACATTTATTCAGCATTACTCCATGGATGGGGATTCCCAGAATAAGCCAGCTGTAGGAAAAGCAGTCTTAGAGTCTGTCTTCCTATGATTCACCCTACACCTGCCTCCTTAATAAGTGAATTTGCTATTCCCCATGTGTCAGGTAACCCTGCCATAAGGGTGAAGGGAGGGGTGGAGGTGCCAGAGGGTCTGCCTGTGTATTGTCTGGTATGTGGGGAGGTGCCGGAGTTGCCTGGGCAACGCAGAAATTCACAGCCCGGGTTATCTCCAGATGGGCCAAATGGCCTTGAGTGCCAGGCTGTTTTCTTCTTCTCTTTTCTTGTGAGAACAGCTAAGCCATGGAAATTTACAGCTTTTAGAAATGTAGCACCTTTCGCTTTCCCGCACGCGGGCTCTTTAGCTATTGGTAGAATGCAGGGGGGGGCTTTACTTCAGGAGGGTATATCCAGAGATGTTTCTTTGAATGGGTCATTCCTGACAAGAGAATGTTACCATGCCTTTAGAACTGTAGTATAATAAACACTATCTTCTCATGAGGCCTGGTGTTTGACTGACTTTCTGAAGCTCCTGACACCATGTGGGAATGCACAGAAGCCACGAAGGTATATTAAAAAAGCAATAAAAAATCCCCTTCGGGGGGCAAAAAAAAAAAAGTGTGGGGTTGCAGTTAGCTGTAACCATTGTTCATCGAGGCACATGTCCCTCCCTCCTTTCCCCGCTGTGGGCTACTCTATGAACTTGGCTCCTTACAGCAGTGAAGGGAGAACTGAGGGGAAAGTGCTTGCTCCTCCCTTCTCACATGACCCTTTGGGCAGGAAAGGCTACACTGGAGATGGGAAGAAGGGTGAGCACTCTTGGACTCTAGAGACTTCTATTAAAGCTTGCTAGCTCTTCTCCATGACTGGCTTGCCAATTACACAGTCCTCATGTGTGCCTGCACAGAAGACCACTTGATGAACAATGGTTACAGGTAAGTGCGACCCTGTTTTCTTCATATTTAGTTCTCAGAACTATAGCTTTTAGAATTGCCTTGTTTAGCTAGTAGACGGCTCTGTTTTTAGACTCACCAAGTTCATATCATTGTTCACTTTAACTTTATAATTCTCACTTTGTTTTGCATCATTGATTTTAACACCATGGAGAGTTACAGCAAAGGTAAAACATTATGTTCCCCTTTGCACTTCAATTCAAAGCAGAACTGTAACTCCCATTGTAGCAGCTGTATGAAACAGCACAATTACTCAGATTAGCTCTCCTCCCTCCCCATAATTATGGAGTAAATCCTTATTCTGCAAATAAAATCTGAAATGCTAAAAGGATTTATTTGCTGACATCATTGTGATTGTTTTTATTATGGGACATGTCATCAGGTTATACCATTGAGTGTCATAATTATACCACTCTTTTTATTTATTTATTTATTTATTTTTCAAATTTCTACCCTGCCCTCCCAGCCAAAGCCGGCTCAGGGTGGCTTACATAAAAACAGATAAATTATATTAAAACATAAGTTACAATTAAAACAATTATAAAACCATAATAAAGTGCTAGTAGTCATTCATATAATGGTAGCAGGCATTATTCAAAGTTCTCAGTTCACACTCAGCTCAAAGTGTTCATTTTGATTGTCCTTGCAGTGGTGGCAATTTCCAGAATCCAGGGCCCTCTCACATTCAACCACTTGATGTTCTTCATTGGTGGTGATGGCCACCCCCAAAAGTCTGGTGAAAGAGCTCCATTTTACAGGCCCTGCAGAACTGTAAAAGGTCCCACAGGGCCCTGATCTCCTCCAGGAGCTCATTCCACCAGGATGGGACTGCCACTGAGAAAGCCCTGGTTCTGGTTGTCGATAGCCTCTCCTCCTTAAGACCCGGGAAGGCCACCTGGTTCTGAGGCTCTGACTGCAGTGCTTTCTGAGGGACAAGTGGGGAAAGGCAGTCCCTCAAGTATGTAGGTCCCTGACCATGTAGGGCTTTAAAGAACCAGCACCTTGAAACGAATCCGGTATGCCATCGGCAGCCAGTGCAATGCCTTCAGTACAGGCTGGATGTGCTCCCGTCTAGAAAGCCCCATCAAGAGCCTGGCCGTGGCATTTTGCACCAGCTGCAGCTTCCAGATTTGAGACAAGGGCAGCCCCATGTAGAGAGCATTACAGTAGTCCAATCTTGAGGTGACCATCGCATGGATCACTGTCACCAGGTCATTGCGTTTGAGGAAGGGAACCAACTGCCTGATCAGCCAAAGATGGTAAAAGGTTGGTTTGGCAGTGGCTGCTGCCTGGGCCTCCATAGTTAAGGAGGCATCCAGGAGCACTCCCAAACTCCTAACCTCCAGGGCTGGCACCAATGGTGCCCCATCAAAGGTCAGGAGCGGGATCCCTAACCCCGGCCCGCTCCAACCCAGGTACAGGACCTCCATCTTCATCGGATTCAGTTTCAGTCGGCTCAACCTAAGCCAACCAGCCATGGCTTGTAATGCCTGGTCTAGATCTTCTGGTTTGGAGTCAGACTGACTGCCCAACAACAGATAGAGCTGGGTGTCATCCACATAATGGTGACAACCCAGCCCATGCTTCCAGGATATCTGGGCAAGGAGGCACATATAGGTGTTAAAAAGCTTCGGGGAAAGCACTGCCACTTGAGGCACACCACAATCCAGTAGGTGCTTCTGGGATAGCTGTTCCCCTAGCATCACCATTTGTCCCCAGCCTTGGAGAAAGGAGGCAAGCCACTGCAAAGCCAGCCCTGAATTCCAATGTCGGCGAGGTGGTGGATCAGTATCTGTGGTCGACCATGTCGAACACTGCTGACAGGTCCAACAACAACAGCACTGCTGGTCTGCCTCAATCCAGATGCCTCCGGAGGTCATCTGTGTGGGTGACCAGTACCATCTCCATCCCATGACCTGGGCGAAAGCCAGACTGGAAGGGATCTAAAGTGGAAGCATCATCCAAAAAGCCCCATAGCTGAGCTGCCACTGCCCCCTCTATCATCTTGCCCAAATAGGGCAAGTTAGAGACCAGCCGGTAGTGGGCCAATTCAGCCGAATCTAAAGATGGCTTTTTCAAGAGAGGGCAGACCCCTGCTTCCTTAAGTGCTTCGGGGAACAATCCCTCCAAGAGGGACTTGTTGATAATCTCCCACAAGGCACCTCGAAACTCCTTGTAGCCAGCTTTCATTAGCCACAAAGGGCATGGATCAAGGGAGCAGGTAGTAGGGTGGACAGTTAGGAGCAATTTGTCAACTTCCTCTAGGCTGAGCAGACTGAAGTGTTCCAAAACTTGACCAGAAGATGTGCATGGAACCTCGAGTTCACTCACTGTATCAACTGTAGTGGGGAGATTGCAGTAGAGCGACAAGATTTTATCTGCAAAATAGCTTGCAAAAGCCTCACAGCCAATGGCCAATTCCCTAGCATTTGGTTTGCCTTGTGGCAAAGTAGTAATGGACTGGATCGTTCTAAACAATTGGGCTGGGTGTGAGCTTGCAGGCGCAATCACAGCCATAAAGTTTAATTTTAGAACAATAGTGGGCCCCTGAAGTATTTTCATCATTTCTCTGTGTACAAAAACAGTAACAACTTAATTAAGAGCAATAGAGTTTTATTCAAAATATAAGCTTTCATGCACATGCATACTACTTCAGATACAATGAAATGGAAGTTACCAGTCCATACATATATGGTATGGTGAGCAGTAAATTAGCATATAACATAATGAAGGTGTTTAACAGATTCAAGGACCAAACTGGAATAACAAGTTTAGTTAATATGTTTACCATTTGTTTGGATTGAATTCTAAGGGAAAACATAGTGAAGGAAATAAATATGTCAAAACTGGAAATTGATGGGCAGATGTATCCTTAATTGTGGAGTGCTGACAGTAATTAATTGAGAGTCTGCCACTATGCTCCATCTGTCTTCTCTGAAGCATGGAGGTGACCTTCCAGCATCTTTGAATTGGGGTGATTGGCTGTGTAGATTGGGTGTATGTGGCAGCAAAGCTGGCATCTGGGTTTATCACAAGCTCTGGTACAGTGTCCATTTTCAAATTAGATGTTGTATTATTGTGGGTGAGGAGGAGTTTGAGATTGGGGGGCTGTGTGCAAAAAAAAGTTTGCCCCTCAGTATTTGTGAAAGAAATCTGTCATTATCCAGTAGAAGTTGTAAGTCGCTGATGATGCATTGAACTGTTGAGCTGAGACCTGTATGTGACCACTAGTGGTGTGCTGTTATTGTCTCTTTTGGGCCTATCCTGCAACAGGTTTTCTCTGGGCACTATTCTGGCTTTGTTAAGCTGCTCCTTGACTTCATCAAGTGGATATAAACCAAAAGTGGTTGTTGCAGATCCCTCAGGTGAAAATCTCTGTCTGTAGGACTGGAGCAGATGCAGATGTAGCATAGAGCCTGACTGTATACAATTGATTGTTTGGTACATATAGGATGGTAGCCAGGCCTGTAGCTAATGTTTTGCTCAGGCGGCCAATGTTTTTCTCAGGGGGACAGTGGGGCCTGCCATTATATGTCTGTGTGGTGGTACTGCCATGCCATGCCATGCCCATACTTTAAAATAATAACTAAATAATAAATCTTCTGCATTTTAATGTATTTTAGTGTATGGGGGGGAGAAGAAGCAAGGCGCTGCTGAAGTGGCTTGGATCTCAAAGATCCAAGACACTTCAGCATCGCCTTGAGCCTCTTCGTCTCATGCGAGGAAGGGGGAGAAGAAGCAAGGCACTGCTTAGTGGCTTGGATTGAGGAATGTGGCCCAGCTTATGCTGCTCCCTTGTTGGCCAAGGAAGGCAGGGGCGATTAAGGCCAGGGAGGAGGGGTGGTGGCTGCACCCTTAGGAGATTGTGGTCCAGTGAGGGGGGGGCACAGAGAGGTTGGGAGGAGGAAGAGGTGCGCAGGATGAGCAGTTCACTGTCCCCTCCCCCCCAGCTGTGCATGGCTTCTTTGTTACCCAGGCAGGACAGGAATGGCCTGGTGAGTCCAGCCAGCGGCAAGGGGCCCCTCCCATTGTTGCTCCTGTTCCCCCCACCGGGAGAAGCACTTGGTGCCCCCCTGCAGCCTCTGCCACCTCAGCTGGCCTTTCTCCCAGCCTCCCTCCCTCCTGCCTTGCCCCATGGTAGACATGAACATCTCACCACCCAGGTCGGAGTCCCTGGCCCGCTGCTCAACTGCGCAGTACTGCGTAGTGCTGGGTCAGGCCCCATCCTGCCCAGCCCAGTGGAAGCTGACCCAGGGCCAAACCCTGCCACCTGCTCACTCACCTGGGCTGGCTTCGCCTTGAGCCTGGCTGTCTAGAGCCAGGGGGGAGAAGATCAATCAGAGGTGAGGGGGCCGGGGGAGGGAGGTGGAACTGAGGATTGGGGGAGGGGCCCACAAAACCCATGGGGGGGCGGGCTCCATGGACCCCACATTAGCTATGGGCCTGATGGTAGCTGGAGGTTTGTAGGTTTTCAGTTTTCGGTATAAGGTGGTGTCTATGCATCCATTGTGTATTTTTAGAGTAGTGTCCAGAAAATGTATTTCTTGCATATATTGATTGTCAGGCTGATGGTGGGGTGAAAGTCGTTGAATGCCTCGTGGAATATGGGCTTCTTTACTATGTGTCCAGACAATATAAATGTCATCAGTGTATTGCAGGTATAAAAGAGCTATGGATGGGTGGGAGTTTAGGAAGCATTCTGCCACTTCAGACCAACTACGCACCTAAATCTATTTTTAAAACTGTTGAGTTAGTCCCATGTATTTGTTTGTGTATGTTCTTTACTTCTTAATTCTCCCTTTTAAAAGTGCCTGCACCAAATGTTCAAACTCGTTTTATAACCTCAGAAAATCTTAAAATGTATTGTTGGAGTTTGTCTAAAAGGCTAAAAGTACATATTCTATTATCCTGGACTAGCATTGTCATCCTAAATAGAGCTATACCTGTCCAAGTCCATCAAAGTCAAAGGCCTGAGCAATGTAATTCTTCTTAGGATGGCACTGTTTAATGACCATGTATTTACTATTTTTAACTTTTGTCCAGTCCCATCAAAAAGTTCTTAATTGATAGCCCAATGGTTATCTAAGACATGGTAGCATGTTTTTATTACTAAGGCAGCCATCCTGTGTATGCTTGCTTGGAAGAAAGCCCACTTGAAGTCATTGAGATTTACTAATAAGTAGTCATGTATAGGATTGTTACATACAATCACAATCAAATAACCTAAAAGAAAAGTGGTGTATCTTCTGTTCTCTAAAAACTGGACATACAACACAAAAGGCAATAGTTTAAGCTGATGCAGGCAGCTGAATTAACCTTTAATTATATTTCCCTGCTTTTGACAGTATCCTGTAACCATGGAAAATCAAAGCTGATACAGAATAAATCTGTTGTTGTTCTCCCACTCCCCCCATGGGCACATGGATCATTTGATCCTTATAACTCCCCAAGTGTAAGGCAGTAATGAAACAGTGGAAAGTACTAAGACTTTCTTGTACATCTTCCAAGAAGTGGTATTGCAGGATTTTGGTAAATCTGTACAACTTGATCCTACCCCCAATTATTAACATACAATGGCCATTGATTTCAGTGGGATTTAACTGTATAATGGAGCTCTACATTACAGCTTTAGAACTGTGCTAAGCACAGTACAGTTGAGAGGTTAAACATTTTAGTATATAAGCACAGGAAACATCTGACAACTTAAAATGAAAAGGTGCTTATACGAATAAATTATGATCTGACATTGGAATGTATGCATAACTGGGGGAAATGTACAGTAGAAACCTACAAAATGTATTGAATATACATTTTAGATGATACAGGGCCAGAAAAAGTAAGTTGCGTTCTGAGTGGACTTTGAAGTAGAACCCATAACTTGATTGTCTTGCTGAGCTTGGCTACAAAACATTACTATGAAGATTGGGATGTCAGTAACTTTGGATCAAATAGGGAAGATCATTCAACTGTAAAGAAAATAATACTGACAATATAGAGAGTGATTACTGCATGAAAAATAAAGGTAGTAGTGTTGTTTGCTCTCATGTATATCTGTCTATCACATTTTTATCCCACCTATCCTCCAAGGAGCTCATAGTGCTATAAATGTGTTAAGTATGCAACTCAACAGAGGGATTTCACTAACAAGTGATTTCAGCTTTATTGTAACAGCAAACACCAACTCAGGAACACACCACAAAACAAGTGGAGCACAGCTCCCTTTTTAAACTGTCCCGGGCTGTCAAAGCCACACCCATAACAAGATAAGAACCAATAATAATGCAGGGATAAAGGCCAATCAGGACCGTTCCCTCTTTGATACATTCCCACATGGTGATTGGATATTTACAGAGGTTTCACAGAAACCAGCCAATAGAGTGCGACAGATTACAATCCACATTTGGCCTGAAGCTTAACACAGAAAAGAATAGGATGGATTCAGCTAGCTTCAGGACATAACAACTCCTCCCCCCTAAGATGGAGCATTACCCTTCCATACATAGTCCTTCAAATGGGGGGGGGGGCACCATGGCTTCTCTTGGAGGGATATTAGCAGCGGTCTCTGCTCTGGAAGCGTTGGAGCGGCACAACTTTCGGGGACCCTGGCAACCTCTCTGGCAGGAGAGACAGGGGGAATAGGGACAGGGGTCTCAGATTCTGGAGCTGGGGTCTGCCCAGGCTCCTGCTCCCGACCGGCAGCACTCACCTCCTCGTCTGGAGGCCCCTCCTGCTCGACGGGGATCAGTTCAGAGTCAGGCACTGACTCGGCGCTTGAGTCTGCCCAGTGCTTTCTGAGCTGGTCTTCGTGGCAGCGTATCTCCTGACCGTTGGGTAGCCTGACCATGTACAACCTGGACCCCGCAACCTTGGTGACTATGGCTGGTAGCCACCGATGACCTTCCGCATAATTGTGGGCAAAAACCTTGTCCCCCACAATGAAAACTCTCCCCTGCGCCGGGGTCTCTGACTGCTGCTTAGACTGGTCTAAGTCTGGGTGCAGGCAGTTGTCAGATAACTGCCATGTTTTCTCTATGATCTCATGCCTTGCTTGCTTGCTTTCTTGCATGCACAGCGATTTGCTTTGATTATAGAACTGTGGGAAACATTCCTCTGCCACTATCTCTGGCCTTGAACAGAAGGGAGGCCTTAGGTTTTCAGATGGTGTGAATGTCTCGATCCTCTGCCCCTACAGAGGGGGTTGTCTCCAGTTCATTATGTAATATCCCTCCAGGAGAATTCCTGCGTGCGCACTTGGTTTTCATTTGCTTAGCTAGCTGAAGTATCAGAGTATATACACAGCTTCCTATGCCCTATCTATTATTCCTGACAATGACTCTGCAATAATGGGCAACAGACTGGTATTCCAATAAAGCATAACTTTCTGAGTAAAGTGTGTTTGGACTTGCTTGCTGTTGAACCTGACAGCGGTCTAAGAGAGAAGCCAGCTTTTGGCCCATGAGTAACTCAGCCGGGCTCCTCCCCGTTGCTGAGCAGGGCGTGATATGTTGTCTCAGCAGGTAGGAGGCGATCTTTTGGTTCCAATCCCCACAACTCAGGCACCCCAGTGACTCTTTGGCTGACCGAACCATCTGCTTGGCCTGGCCGTTGGAAGCCGGATGGAACGGGGCCGAAGTCAAATGGCAGGTGAGATTGTCCCGCAAAAACCCCTCAAATTCCATGGACATGAACTGTGGCCTGTTGTCCGAGACCAAACAGTCTGGAAGCCCGTGGGTTGCAAATAACCATTGGAAAGCACTGATCACTGCCCCGGACCCTGTTGAACGAATTTGTAAAATTTCCAACCATTTAGAAAAGGCATCTACAATGATAAGAAACATCTGTCCCTGGTAGGGACCCACAAAATCAATATAGAGGCGGGACCACGGCCTCCGCGACTTCTCCCATGGCTGAATGGGAGCCTGAGGTGGTTCCGGGCGTGATTGCTGGCATGGCATACAATTTTTTACCCACACCTCTATGTCCTCATCCAGTTTGGGCCACCACACATATCCACGGGAGAGGGCTTTCATATGTACCATGCCTGGATGGCCAGCATGTAAGGCCTCTAAGACTCTCTCCCTCAGCCTGGTGGGAATCACCACCTGACTCCCCCATAGCAGACAACCTTTCACAACTGACAGTTCGTTTTGGTGCGAAATGAAAGGTTTAAACTCTGGCTCCGTTTTCCCCTTTTCAAAGCGAGGGGTACCTTCCTATACTTCAGCTGTACTGGACGCACTGAAGGATATAATTCAAAAGAGACTGGGGGACTGGTGTAAGTGCCAAGCCCCTCCCCAAACACATCAGGAAACTCACTATACAATGAGTTCCATTTATTTTTGCATATTTGATTAACACCAGTAATAGCAATGCCCAATGCCTCAAACCAATCGAGGCCCAACAGGCTGACCCTCTCACCCTCTGCTACCAGGAGAGACAGCTCAGCCTTCCGATTCTTAAACTCAACCTGGAAGGTCACCTTTCCCGCCAACGGAATGCGCCTTCCCTGGAAGTCAGTCAGGCGGGTCGAAACTGGCAACAACTGGCGGCGACTTTGTCTCAGAAACAAATGCTGCCACGTCTGTGTTGAGATGACCATGACGGACAATCCGGAGTCCACCTCCATCATGCAGGGCACGCCATCCAGATGAAGCATGACGTGGATCTTCCAGCTGGGCTTGTCATCGGTGGCCAGGACCGTTGGTGGGCAGCAGCGGGTGTCGGTCTGATGACAATCGGATGTCTTGTCGCCGTCTCAAGCATGAACCTTGGGGTCTGCATGTTGTGAAGACGTTGGAGATTTCTTGGCCGCTCAACAGACTTGGGCCAGATGACCTCGCTTTCCACAGGAGTGACAGGTCAGCTCTTTCGCCCAACAGAGGTCTCTCTCATGCTTACCGCCGCAGCCGGCACAGGGACGCGTTGCTACAGTTCTCAGTTTGGTCCGCGTTGGGCATGTCTCCCAAGTTCTGCACATACCATCGGCTTCACTGTCAGACTGTTGGTGAACTGCAGGTTCTTTGCTGACCAGGGTCTGCCATTGTCAAACCTCTCGAGTCAACCTATCAGCGGCTTCCATGGTGATGGCCTTAGCATAGGCCACTGCATACGTGAGCTCAGTGCGGGTGAAGAGACACTGTTGGAGGCATTTGTCCCATAGGCCGCACACCAGACAGTCGAGAAGAGCTTCCTCCAGGTTGGAAAACCTGCATGGCCAGGCCGCCTTTCGCAAGGCGGTGATGAACTCGGCTATCGACTCCAATGGCCCCTGGCACCGCTTGTAAAAAGTGTGCCGACATGCGATTTTTGATTATTGTGGCGAAAAATGGCCCTTCAGCTTGGCCGTTATATTAACCCACATAGCCGCGCTTAGCTCGGTGGGAGTGACCAGGGACCGGGTGATGGCCTTGCCACAGGAGCTCAGGAGCATTGCCTTCTTCCTCGCCTCATCGGTGATCTGGTTCGCATGGAGGTGGAACTCAAATCACGCCAGGTAAGAGTCCCAGTCCTCCGTTGCCGGGTCGAATGTTTCGAACACCGGGTTGACGGCCATCTCGACTGGTGGAGCGACCACTACTGCTCGTGGAGCTTCAGCCACCTCGGCCGGGTGTGTGTCCTTGTCTGCCGTTACTGCGTCGGTTCAGTGGGGTTGCCTACCTGCTCTTAGTATCCCATCCTCGTCGCCAATTGTTAAGTATGCAACTCAACACAAAGGATTTCAGTAACAAGTGATTTCAGCTTTATTGTAACAGCAAACACCAACTCAGGAACACACCACAAAACAAGTGGAGCACAGCTCCCTTTTTAAACTGTCCCGGGCTGTCAAAGCCACACCCATAACAAGATAAGAACCAATAATAATGCAGGGATAAAGGCCAATCAGGACTGTTCCCTCTTTGATACATTCCCACATGGTGATTGGATATTTACAGGGGTTTCACAGAAACCAGCCTATAGAATGTGACAGATTACGATCCACATTTGGCCTGAAGCTTAACACAGAAAAGAATAGAATGGATTCAGCTAGCTTCAGGATATAACAAAATGGTTCTCACTTCCTGTTTTATCATCACAACGTATCTTTAAGGCTGAGAGAGAATTACTGGCTCAAGGGTGCCCATTGAGCTTTGTGTAGTGGTTAGGAGTGCAGACTCTAATCTGGGAGAACCTGGTTTGAGTCCCCACTCCTCCACATGCAGCTGCTGGCATGACCTTGGGTCAATCATAAGTTCTTTCACAGTTGTTCTCTTAAGGGCAGTTCTCGAGAGAGCTCTCTCAGCCCCACCTACCTCACAGGGAGTCTGTTGTGGGGAGGGGAATGGAAAGGGATTGTAAACCACTCTGAGACTCCTTCGGTTAGTGAAGGGCAGGGTATAAATCCAATCTCCTCCTCCTCCTCCTTCATGGTTCAACACTCCAACCACTGTATATTAGCATATGGCTTCTCATTCAACAATCTTCAGAATTCTGTCAGTGCAGTGAAGACATCCATGATCTAAGAATCAGACTCTAGTGTTCCCACATGCTATATATTCAGTCATTTAAATTTGTAAAACTGGAACAAGATGAACAAGTGCTGCTTAATAGATCAAGTGGTTCTGCATTATTACTAATATGAGAAAGAATGTAAGCCAATAAACTAAATTAATGGTCAAGCAAGTCAAGTGTGCAAATAACGAGAACTACTGTTGGATCCCTCTTTGGAGCAGCCCTGGAGAAAAGCCAGATGATGATCTCCTCTAAACATAGTTGTGTGAGTGTGGCCCATATAGTCAGAGGCTGAGGGTTTCTACAGTTAGGTTGCTATGTGAACTATCTGCAGCCATTGTGGAGGAAGATATTGAATGGATTGCAACCATTTTATTCTTTTATTTTTCACGGGCTTGCACTGCTTCATGTTCCACTTTGTCTTTCAATTTAACATGAAGAATTTCTAATGGGTACCCATTAAGTTTTCTGCAGTTCTCGGTTTGTATATTCTTGTCAGAGCTACCAATGTGACTGTATAATTCCATCAGGACTAGGGGTGCCAGTCCGCAGGTGCAGGTGGGGGATTCCCTGATTTTGTGGGCTCCTGCCTGCCACTGGACAGCTGGCTGGTGGGGAAGCCCTGCCCCAAGCCCCACCCCCAGTGGCAACCCTTCTCTTTCCCCTCCTGCAAGATTTAAAGGGCCCTCCAGCTGATTGATGGGAGCATGTGGCCTAATCAGCTGGAGGGCCCTTTAAAACTTGCAGGAGGGAGGGAGAGGGGCAGTTGCCAGGCAGACACCTGAACTCAGAGTGGTAAATTTGCCACTTGGAGTTCATCTGCATGGCCCCCACTTCTCGCAAACAGCATTTAAATGGTCCCTTTAAATGCTGTTTGCAAGAAGCCGTGTGTGTGCATGTGTGCATGTGCGCACACCTGAACTCCAGCAGCAAATTTGCTGCTTGGAATTCAGGTGTGAGCGGCCCCTACTTCTTGCAAACAGCATTTAAATGGCCTCTTTAAATGCTGTTTGCAAGAAGCAGGTGTGTGTGTTCTTGAACTTCAGGAGTGAATTTGCTGCTTGGAGGTCAGGCACGCGTGGCCCTTGCTTCTTGCAAACAGCATTCAAAGGGTCCCTTTAAATTCTTTTTGCAAGAAGGGTGGGGGGTCATGTGAACTCCAGTGGTGAAGTCACTGCTTGGAGTTCAGGCATGCAGGGCGCCAGACCCCAACGTGATGGCATCACTTCTGTGTGATGTCATCATGTTTGGGATGTGTCACCCCCTCCAAAAACACCCTAAAAGTCCCCTGCTGGTGATGAGGAAGGACATGGTAACCCTAATTAGGACTTGTTTTTGCATTGTGATTAAAGTGTGCATTGGAAATTACAAGCAGGGAATGCACAAGCTTACATGGGCCATCTCATTTCCTTCTCTTGCATTATTTCCTCTTTCCCTTCCCTGAAATTCCCCACAGGCTCTCCCTTTTTCCTGCTTCCTTTTCTCCCTCCTACCTGCCACCCCACCTCCCTTTATCTGCCTCACAATCTACAACTTTCCCTTCTCCCACCCCCTGGCAGCCTTTTCCCAGGAAAAGCCTGGCCAAGTTACTTAATGCTGGCCACAGAGGTTTGGCCCAGTTGCACAGAGCTGGCCACCAGGTCAGGCCCAGTTGCAAGCTGGGGAATCCACAAAGGTTGCTCACTATCCCTTGTATCCCCTCCTCTTTCTCTCCTCTGGTCAGCCCCCATAGCCTTGTCTTTCCCCACTTCCTTCTCCCCACCAACCAACCTACCGTTTATCTGTCCCCCATCTTCAGGTATATTTATTTACTTCATGTATACCCTGGATTTCTCCCCAATGGGGATCCAAAGCAGCTTACATCATTTTCCTCTCTGTTTTATCCTCACAACGTCCCTGTGACGTAGGTTAGGTTGAGAGAGAGTGGCTGGCCCAAGGACCTACTTTCCATGAATGTAAAAGTTACCTTTTAAAGCCATCTATGTTCCTGGCCATCACAACATCCTCGGGCAATGAATTCTACATTTTAATTGCTCACTGAAAAAAGAAGTACTGCCTTGTGTCCATCCTGAGTCTATTGCCCATCATCTTCATAAGGTGCCCTCAAGTTCTGTATTTGGGAGAGAGAGAAAAAGTTCTCTCTATCCATTCTCCCTGCCCCCATGACACAACTCATCTCGGGGTGGGGTGGAGGAAGATGTGAAAAGAGGCATGACCAACAGTCTGCCTCAAACCTTAAGAGTTCCTAGAACATTGACAATTTCAAGCTTCCATATATACATATCTGCTACAGACATAAGGCCTCAAGTTTTTCCTTTGCTTCTGGACATATTTAGAGACTGTATCCCAAGGCTTTGACTGTAGTGTGAGTTGCTTTTTGGAGCTTGTTTGCTGAACTGAGATTTAGAGGTAGATGTTCTGAGATAACAACCCCTGTCTACACTAACAAGACTTAAGTGACATGTGTGCCTGTTATCTTGGGTTATTTGAAGTCATCATATTTCCTTATTGAACTGTTTTCTCCCCAGATAGTACAACCCTGCTGTTGTTATATATGATCCCCTAGTTAAAGATGAAAAAGAAGCAAGTCAGGGACAAGCTTACAGTAGTTACTGAATCCATCTTCTTTTGCTTCAACCTCTGATTTGCTCCTATTATATGTAGACAAAGTTAGGGAATGAAAAAAGTTCATGTATAACTAAACCCTTAGAGTCAGGATGAAGTGTGGTGAGAAATATACAGACATCTCATCATAGGCACTCTGAATGTAGAATTATTATTAATTCTTATTATAAATGCAATTGTAAATGCTATTTACAATTGTAAATTATAAATGCTATTTCATCCTCAGGTGAAAAGAAGTGCTGTGAGTTGGGGTGCCAGTGAAATCTGCCCCAGGGCCAAGGTGAAATTCAATTGGATTTTGTGGTCCTGCCAAGCAGAACTCATTCAGCATCAAAGTCATAGGAGAGCATAGTGTGAGGCTGGCTTGCCTATGAAGGCCTGTGTGGGAGACAGGAATGACAAGATGGACCTGATCTGCACCATGCAGGTCAGAACTTGCATAGAGGCACTGAATGCTACTGCACTTGCACAGTGCTTTCACAAAGTCACTGAATATTGAAATTCCCATTTTCACAATAACCTGCATTTCTGAATGTGCAGTAGCATTCAGAGCCTCTACAAAACTTTGGACTACATTATGCTGATTGTCCTCATTCCTTCAGTGGTTTCCCCTTACCTCTTCTCTCTAGAGGACAAGCAGGAGGGCTTGGATTATACCATGTAGGTGGCATGGTAAATGAAAGTTTTTAAAAGCCATGTTCACTGCAAATACATGGAATACATGGAATGAGAGATGTAACAAAGTGCAACTTACTAAACACCTCCTGCCACACTTTAATAAGAAGAAACATGAGCTTGTAATTCTTACAAAAGTAAACAAGCTACTTCCCTCCACCTGACCATTTAAGAAAGGTAAAAGAAACGCTGACATCTTGGCAACCTACATTGTTGTTTGGAGTTCTCTGGTTCAGTATGGGGGGGGGGGATCCAGAGTTTTGCAGTACAAGCAGATAGAAGAAGAATATTTTTGAGTATCCATCTATAACTTTTCATTTACTTAGGAACTGCAGGAAAAGGATGAATTCATGTGAAAGGATAACAGTGGAGGAAGTCAGACTTGTGCTATTTCAATATTATGACTTCAGATGGTCAGAAGGCATAACAAAGGCTCATTTTTCTAATGCCCAGCTGAGCCAACAAACAGTGAATAAGTGAGCCATGGTCAATAGGACAAGTTCAGAATATCACAGAGAGTTAATCAGAAGTTATGTAGATGCTGAGAAATGCAGGTGTTACATGTGAAATGCTGCAAAGCTAGAAAAGGTTCACAAATGAGAAATGCAAATGAAAGTTAACTCTTATTAGTATAAAGACTGTTAGACTTTACTGAGTGGCTTTTGCATGTTCTTAGATACCCTTGAACTAGCAAAACAGTTAGGGTGCTTCTAGTGCATTCCTGAGCAGAGTTACACCCTTCTAAGCCTATTCTGAATTAATAGATTTGGAAAGGTGTAACTCTTCATAGGATTGCTCTGTTAGAAAACTGGAGGGTTGGCACACATGTAGCCTGAGGTGGTCTTACTATTATGGAAAAATTTGGAGAAATGTACATTTGTATATTTCTCCCTCAAAATAAAGGCATGGTTCAGATGCAGCAGCCTAATTATCATTTGGCAAGAACAAGCCTGAGAAATCCATGAGCTTGTGTCCCTCTATCTCTTGATCATGGCTCAATTATGAAAGACTTCCAGTGAACTATATCCAAAAACAATGTGGTTTGCACTCTCCTTCCCACCCAGAATTGAGTCATAGTTTGGAATGCTGATTTGGAAGGAAGGGAGCAAGCCGTAGTTTATTGATCAGTCTGAACAATGAAGGAAGACAAGCTGTAAATCTGGAATCCTTTACTGAATCCATGCAAAAAGAGGAGAGCTTTTTGTACCAGCTTAAGCAGCAGATAACCAAAACATATATCTTTCACTTGGTTGGGATGGCAATGCTAGACATGGTGTGAATGTGACGTATGCTTGGGGAAAGAAGAGGCTTTTTTTTTTTTTTGGCCCCCCAAAGGGGAATTTTTTATTTGCATTTCTATAAAACTACAACAGAAAAAAGGAAGGGGAAAATCTACAATCTAAAGGAGAAAGTAAAAAGAACCTAACTAAAAACTCAAGGGTGGAGGTTATACAATGCTTATAAAGTAATTGTTACTCTTATTCAGTTATTTTGAAACATGAAGCTTGTATTGCTTGTTGAGCATAACTGGACTGGGGGTCTGACAGAGTGTTAGAACTCCCCTTTACCTTCAACCATCACACCTGATGATGGCAAATGAAGACAGAGGTGTCAAGATGAGCACCCCAACCTCAAACCAGACAAAAGAAAAGATGACAGAGCTACGGGCACTAAATTGAAGAAGCACATCATGTTCAAGCCCAAGCAGAGATGCAACAGCCCAGACTGATGGGAAGACCCGGTGTGGCTGGTGAGCACCCCAGGCTTCAGGGGGGCAAAAGACTGCCCTAAACACAAATGGCGCCGAGTCTCTCATACCTTCCACGATGACCCAGAATGGGTGAAAGTGATTGAAGAGTGGGAGGAGAAAGCCAGGGCTGAGCACAGCCAAGGTAACCTGAAAGCTGAGGTGAGGGAGCTGAAGGAGGGTTTCCATTACCTCATCAAGAACCTCCACAAAGTGGTCAAGGAACTGATGGTGAAAGAAGACTCCGAAGAGTTGAAGGGTGAGGCTGAGACCGGAGCACAGGGAGGGCCCCCTCCCAATTCGGGAAAGGGTCAGTGCCCCAAGAGAGAGAGGCCCTAAGACACTCTGGAAGCCATATTCAATGGCAGCCCGGGAAAGCTGGCCTTCTTCACAATTCAGGTGCAGAAACTCCTGTGAGAGTGGGGCCACATGTTTGCTTCCAATGAGCTTTGCGTGAACTACGTGGTGTCCCGACTGAGAGAACAAGCAGCCGACTGGTTTGTGGGTCTCTATGATGTTGGGGGTCCTGAATTAATGGATGTGGATGACTTCATGCAAGCCCTGTGTTGCCAGTTCAAAGACCCACTCAAACTGGAGAAGGATTGCACTCGCCTCCGTGGCCTGAGGCAGGGTAGTTGATCAGTGCAGGAATACTCCAATGAGTTCAAGTCCTATGCCACCAAGCGCCAGGGATGGCCTGAAGGAGTCCTAATTGAGTTCTACAGAGCCGGGCTGAATACAACCATCCTGGAAAAGACGCTGGCTCAGGACAATCCCCAGATGCTGGGGAGATGGATACATGGCCTGCGAGGCCTAGAACCAATACAACCTGGTAAAGCTGTATCAGTACAAGACCACTGGGAGGAGGGCTGGGAGCCAGAAACCTTTTTGGGGCAGGGGATCACTCCCCAGAGGTGATTGGGAGAATTGGATGAGACTGGGGTTGTGCCTGCGGTGTGGGAAGTTGGGCCACTTCCCCACAGAATGCCCCAGGGCCAGGAGCTCGAAGGGAGAACAATGCGAGGAATCAAAGAAGAAGAAGACCAAGACTTCAGGGAAGCAACTCAAAATTCTGAAAACCTTTCAAGCTGAAGCCCATTATACCCTGGAAGGAACTTTCTCCTCCAGTGATGCTGAAGTGCCTCAGCTGGCAGGAAAAAGCTGGGACCTGCTGTGAAGGGTGCTAGCCAGCAGGTCCCACATACTCTCCTGCAAGAATCGGTGAGACACATCTCCCTCTTGTTCTACTTGACTTTTACAGTAATTAACCCTGAAGTGGGTACCCATATCATGGTGAGGGCCCTGATAGACTCAGAGTGCACCAGAGACTTAATAAGCTCAGCAATCGTTAAGGGACTGGGGATGAAGGTGTACAGTGCATTTGCTCATGGGGGTGTACAGTGCATTTCATGTTGGCACACTGGGAGATGCAGTCCTTCATTATAAACCTCGCGGCCAAGTTCCCGATGGTGTTGGGTAGCCCATGGCTCCAAGCTCATGACCCCTATGTGCAGTGGAGCACTGGCACCCTTACATTTTTAGACCCATGGTGCAGGGAGCACTTCTGGCATCTGGAATGGGGGGAAGAGACACACACAGCAATGGAGCAGGTGTGCCTGCGCATGAGGAGTTGAATTTAATCCCCGCAGAGTATAGAGACTTGGACAGGGTGTTTGAGGAAGAGGAAGCGGACGAAATACCTCCCCACCTTAAGACTGATTGCACTATTGAAATTCTGACAGTCCACAAATTACCAAAGGGAAAACTTTATGCCATAAGCCTGGCTGAGAAGGAGGAGTTGAGGAGGTTTATTTACAAGAATTTGAGCCAGGGTATCACCTGGCCTGCCAGCTCCCCTTTCACAGCCCTTGTGCTGTACAGGAAAAAGATGGGGGGCTGAGACTGTGTACATATTACAGGGGCTGAACATTGTGTCCATGTCTGACGCCTAGCCTCCCTCCCTTATCAAAGACTTCCTGGCAAAGGCATCCCAAGGAACAATTTCTATCAAGTTGGACTTACGAGATGCCTATTTTAGAGTGCACATCCAGGAGGATGACGAGCATAAGACTGCCTTCAACACTCCACTGGGGCAGTTTGAATATTTGGTTATGCCGTTCGGGTTGGCTGGAGCACCCGGAGTGTTCATGAACTTAATCAATGAAGTATTACACAACTACCTATTCGGGGGTGGTGGTGGTGGTGGTAATCTTGATGATGTGCTCATCTATTTGAAAGATAAGGAATCACAAGTGAGGCTGGTGAGGGAGGTACTGAAAGCCCTCTACAACAATACTCTCTATGCAAAGCTCTCTACATGTGAGTTTCACAAAGCTACCATATATTGGGGAAAGGCTTGGGCATAGACCCCAAAAAGATTCAGGACGTGGTGGGGTGGGAGGCCCCACAAACGAGATGACAGTTACAATCATTTTGGAGTTCACCAATTTCTACTGTCCTTTCAACCCCAATTTTGCCTAGGTAATGCTACCCCTCAAAGACTTGTTGAAAATGAAGGGGAAGGAGCAAGAGTGCAAAAATGCTAATAGCCACCTAGGTTGGTCCCCGGAGTGCTAGCAGGCATTTGAAAACCTGAAAACCCTCTTTAACTTGGAACCCGTTATGCACCATCCCAATGAAACAAAGCAATTTGTAGTACAGGTGGATGCCTCCGACATGGCCATGCGGGGGGCATCCTGCAAAAAGGGGATGATGGGAAGTTACACCACTTAGCATATATTTCAAAGAAATTCTCCAGTGCTGAAAGGAATTGGGCCATATGGGACAAAGAGGCTGCTGCTATTAAACTTGCCCTTGGAGACATTGGTTGGAAGGGGCGAGGGTCCCCTTTGAGGTGTGGACTGCCCTTAAAGCCCCCAGGCACTTGAATGCTTAACAGTTGCATGGGGCAGAATTTTGTTTCACATTGAAGCACCTCCCCAGCAGGTCAAATTTGTGGCTGTCGCTCTGTCCTGCCTCCCTCAGCATGCCAGCCAAAGTGATGAGGTAGTTGATACTATGTTCATGCCCATTCAGCTGGGAGGAACTGTGGTGATGCGTAGCCAGGCAAAGGGGGTGGCTCCCGCCACTTCACAGCCGAAGGTGGAGAAATTCAAAGCTGCTCTCTTTGACCAAGACAAAGTGGAGATTAACAAGAGGCTAACAAATTACATCTGCAAGTTCTGTTAGCACCTTCGGATGCAGCTTATCTGGCCCCGAAGACTTTGTTTCATTTAAAGAAACTAGGGGTACGTTCAGATGGCAGTTAATCTCGCCATTATGCCAGCTCAAATTGGATCCTGATCTTTTTAATCCATCATCACACAACCAGACATCCCCCGGGGGAATCGCCTTACCGCGTGCTGCCTCCATTGTGGATTGTCTAGATGGCATCCACTGAAGGAGGTGTGCGTGGTGGTTTTTTTAAAAAAAAACAAAAAAAGCCCTTTTTGTGCATGCACATAGGCATCACAGTGTGTCCTTGTTGAAGGAGGCGCACGGTGGTTTTTTTAAAAAAAACTTTTTGCACATGCGCATAGACGTGACAGCACATCCTTGTTGAGCCACGCATGTGTAGAGATTTTTTTAAATGGCGCCCACTTGGGATGGTCTGCTGTCAGACCACCCCAACAGGAGGATTGCACATTGGTGGAATGATCAGATGGATGAGAGTCCACAGTTGTCCTGCAGATAACCGAAAACCCCAGATTTAAAGTGGTATCTTTTAAGTACGGCTCTGAAGCGTGGCAAAATGGGATGCCCACGGAAGAGGGACATTTCCCAGATGTTTGTGTCTGGACATTACCTTTAGATCCGTGAGGCAATCATGCATCGCGTGGATCTAAAGAGCCGTCTGATCGGACTTTAGGTGTTTATGTACTACCCATATGTCAGTCTTAGGCTGCAGCTCCATTCCCTCATCATGTGTTCTGTTTTTGCCATGTTGAGCACCATTTCCCTCGCAAGAGAAGACTGAAAAGTAGGAATTGAGCAGTTCTGCCTTCTCTTCGTCACCTGTCACAATTTCACTTTTTTTTTTTCTGCTTGCCCCAAATAGGTTTATTAATAGTTTTTATTATTTTTCTAAACACAAGCATACATTCACACATACTGACACACAGACACAGATGGGGAGGAATAATGCATAGTACATAGTTTCACTTTAAGTTTTATATACAAAGAATTTTCTCAATGCAAGTAACTAAAAAGTCCATTTTCTTTGTTGGCTTCTATAGTTCCTATAATTTTCTTGTTTTTCCAGTCTTTATTAATCATGGTATATTATTATAACTATTGTACCAACTATAGAATCTTGACCACGTATTTTGAAATGTGGACTATGTATGCCTCTTTAATGATAAAGTCAGTTTATCCACTTCTGCCACCTTCAAAACCTTACTGAGAATTTCTTTTTTTTTTTTTTTTGAAACAAAATTTTTATTGGGATATATTCAACATTTCCAATCACGTTACCAATACAGTTTCCAAAAAGTAAGATCCCAATCCCCCCACCCCCTAATAGGCTTCCAACACTGCTAATAACAAACAGAAAAAATTATAAGGCAATCAAGTTTAGACTTAAATACCTCGACAAACCAGGTAACACATTTAAATTATATATAACCTCTACAATTTCAGCATATTATGTATAACAGTACATACAGTTCAAAATTCATTTCACTTCTCATTCAATATCCGTACGTATCCAAATTATATATTTTCCCCTTCATTCTATATTCAGTTTCTAGATACAATTTCAATCCTTCCCAGTCTTTTAAGTACTGTTCTGCCATTTGTCCATTTAATTTCTTTGTCATTTTGTCCATTTCTGCTAAAAAAAACAATTTTCTCAACCAGTCATGTATATCTGGTACCTTCTCCATTTTCCAATGCTGAGCAAAGGCCATTCTCGCCGACGTAATCATGTACCATAACAGTGTCCTTTTCTCTTGTGGAATTTTTTCCATTGTCAAACCGAGGAGAAAAAGTTCAGGCTTTCTCTCAATTGGGGTTTTCAATATTTTCTGCATCACACAATGTATATTAGACCAATATGCTTTCGCTTTATCACATGACCACCACATATGGTAAAAAGAACCCTCTACTTTTTTACATTTCCAACATTTATTACTCAAGTTCTTATCCATGCTAATATTAGCAATCTTTTTTGGTGTCATATACCATCTATACATCATCTTATAGCAATTTTCTTTTACGTTAATACAAGTGGACATTTTAAAAGATCTTTTCCACAAAAATTCCCATGATTCCATAGAAATTTCTTTGTTCATATTTATGGCCCACTTTATCATTTGTTCTTTAACGGTTTCATCCAAAGTATATACAGTCAACAAAGTTTTATACATTTTTGATATCATTTTCCGTTCTTTTTTCAACCATATATTCTCAAAATCATCATTCATAGCCCTAAAACCAAACTCTTTACAATCTTTTTTATAAATGTCCCTTATTTGACAATATTGTAGCCAACCATACTCAAATTCTAATTCATTATTTGGTTTTAAAACATATTTTTTCCCTTCTCTTTGCAACAATTCCTGATACTTCAACCAATCATTGCCTCTATATTCTGAAAACAAATGTGTAACTGCAGCTGGAACAATCCACAGAGGCCTTTCATCCGATATTGTATCCTTATACCTGGTCCATGCATCAAACAATGTCCTCCTTACATAATGATGCTTAAACATGGAGTCAGCTTTGTTTTTCCCATACCAAAGATAGGCATGCCAGCCAAATCTGCAATCGTGCCCCTCAAGAGCTAAAAGTTTTCTATTTTCCAAATTTACCCATTCAGATAACCAAGACATACATACTGCTTCATGATACAAACGCAAATTCGGGACTTGGAAGCCACCTCTGTCCTTAGTATCATACATTATCTTCATTTTTATTCTTGGCTTCTTCCCTGCCCAGATAAACTTAAAGATTTCTCTTTGCCATTTTACCAACACTTTTCCATCTTTCACAATTGGTATTGTCTGAAACAAAAACATTAACCTGGGCAGTACATTCATTTTAATAACGGCAATTTTTCCAAGAAGAGATAACCTTAGTTTTTCCCATTTTTCTAAATCACTCTTTATCGAACCCCACAATTTTTCATAATTATTCTTGAACAAATCTATATTTTTCATTGTAATTTCAACTCCCAGATACTTAACCCTTTTAACCACTTCACATTCTGTCACATTTTGTAACATTTGTTGCTTTGTACCAATCATATTTTTACACAGTATCTTAGATTTATTTTTGTTGACATAAAACCCTGCAAGATCACCAAACTCTCTTACTTTTTCAAATACCTTAGGCATATTATTAACAGGATCTTCAACAATAAACATGATATCATCCGCAAATGCTCTTAATTTAAATGAAAAACCTCCAATATTCAACCCTTTTATATTAACATCATCTCTGACCGCTTGTAGCAAAATCTCCAAAATCCAGATAAATAACAATGGTGACAGGGGACAACCTTGTCTAGTACCTTTTCTTACCCGGAACATATCTGTTGATTCTGCATTAACAATCACCGAAGCTTTTTGTTTTTTATATATCGATTGGATCATTCTTGTAAATTCTACGCCCATCATAGATTTCTCAAGCACTTTAAACATAAATTCCCAATTTAAATTATCAAAGGCCTTCTCTGCGTCCAAAAATAAAAAAGCGACTTCTTTTTCAGGATGTTTGTCATAATACTCAATTGCGTCCAATACAACCCTCATATTGTCTTTAATTTGTCTATTTGGTAAAAAACCAGCTTGATCTTCCACAATAGTATCTTTCAAAAACTTTTTAAGGCGCTCTGCCAATATTTTTGCAAATATTTTATAATCGTTGTTCAATAATGAAATGGGCCGATAGTTTTTAACATTTGTTAAATCTTGCATTTCTTTAGGAATTAAGGTGATTGCAGCTTCATTCCAGGAGTCAGGGATCTTTCCTGTCTTTCTAATTTCATTTAAAAGAATCTCCAGCACCGGAACCAAATCTTCATGAAATTTTTTATAAAATTTAGCTGAAAAGCCATCCGGGCCTGGGACTTTGGAGATTTTTGCCTCGGCTATTGCTTTACTAATTTCGTCCTTAGTTATTGCAGCATTTAGGAGTGTTTTCATTTCTGGATTTGGTTGTATCAAATTAACTTTGGATAGGTAATCCAACATTTTTTGAGGATCTGCTTGTTTCGATTGAAAGAGAGTCGCATAGTATTTGAAAAATTCCCTTTTAATTCCTCCTGGGTCCAAAATCTCTTTATTTCCATCTTTCAAACAAGTGATTGTTTTATTCTCTCTTCTTTTCTTTAATTGCCATGCTAAATATTTGCCAGGTTTATTTGCACCTTCAAAGGATTTCTGTTGCAATTTTTTCAAGTTCCAAAATACTTCTTTGTTCAACCTTGCCGCATATTGCTCCCTTAGGATCCTCAATTCTCTCAAAATCTTCTTTTTACCAGGCCTTTTCTTAAGTTCTGTTTCTTTTTTCCGAATATTTTCCATAATTTCTTTGTCTATTTTCATTTGTTGTTTCCTTTCATTATTATTAATTTCAATCAGATGTCCTCTCATCACAGCCTTGTAGGCTTCCCATACCGTTTGCGTCTGTACACTTTTATTTAAGTTCAGTTGAAAGTATGTTTGGGTTTCTGTCCTTATTTTATCCACAATATTTTGCTTGTCCAGCAAATCTTCGTTGAGTCGCCATCGAAATTTTTTTCTCTTAACATACGTTGACCATTTTATCGGACTGTGGTCAGAAAGAGTCCTAGGTAGTATCTCAATTTTGCGTGTTTGCAAGATTAGGTTCTCTGTCATCCACATCATATCTATCCTGGAAAAAGACTCGTGTCTTGATGAATAAAAGAGTACTCACTGTCTCTGGGATGTTTAGTTCTCCAAACGTCTGCCAAATGTTCATGTTTAATCAACTGGAAAAAGACTTTAGGAAGTTTGCCCATGGCCTCAATTCCTTTTTTTGATTTTCTATCAACAACATTGTCAACAGTACCATTAAAATCGCCCATTAAAATCATTTGCTCATAGGTCAACTGTCGTAGTTGTTCCCACAAATTCTGAAAAAAGTTTTCTTTTGCCCCATTGGGAGCATAGAGATTAACAATTAATGTCTTTTTATTCTGCAGCACAACTTCTACCGCCAAAAATTTCCCTTCATTGTCTTTGAAAATTTCTTTTGGTTCCAACTCTTTTTAATATATGTAACTACTCCTTTTTCTTTTGAGAGGAGAGTGAATAAAATTCCTCTCCTAATCTTTTTTGAATCAAAAATTTGGCATCTGATTTTTTAATATGTGTTTCTTGCAAGCAAACAATATCGCATTTCTGTTTTTCCAACCAGAGTCTGACATTTTTCCTTTTTTGGGGTGAGTTCAGTCCATTAACATTCCATGAAATTATTTGACTCTCCATGTTGATTCTGTAATTATTTATCAGAGTCTATAAAATTATCATTGATGAATCTGGTCATTTGGTCAACTGACTTGATGGTGACTCTCTTCTGTTTGAATGAAAAACTGACACCTTTAGGAATTTCCCATCTATATCTTATGCCCTCTGATTTCAGCTTGTCAATCAGGTCTTTAAAAAGTCGTCTGTCCTGAAGCATCGCTCTGGGTAGTTCCTTTAGGACCATGATTTTCTTGTTGCCAATTGTGAAGTCGTCCTGAAATTGTTGCTTAAACAAATCCTCCTTCAACTTCTTAGATATAAACTGGACAATTACATCTCTAGGTAATTTTTTCCTTTGCGCAATCGCAGAATTGACTCTGTATACCACATCAATCTGTGCCGCCACTCTCTCCTCTTCCATTTTCAAAAAATCTGCAACAGCATCTACCATGACTGAATGGATGTCCTCATTCTTATCTTCAGGGATCCCCCTGAATCTCATATGATTAATCATTGCATTGTATTGGACCATCACATTCACTTTATCTGTTTCTAAAGTGACCTCAGCTATATTAGATGCTACTCCCTTCACCCTTACATCCATCTCATCTGCTCTTTTGGTCAGCGTCTGTATCTCTTTTGTAATTCCAGACATTTCTTTTTTCAGCTCTGTTACCTCTGATATAACGGTCTTTTCAAGCTTCAGAATCGCGTCCATCACTCGTTTTTCCATAGCTTCCATCATGCCCTGTAGCTTTTTTTCCTCTTTTCCAGCCATTTTCGGGGAGGACCAGGTATTTGCCCTCTGTCGTTGCCGCAGGTCGTAAGCCGTTGTTCACAATCTTCCCTCCAACACACTCTAAATCAAAGTCCTTCTTGTGCCCACCTAAATCGCACTGGTTTCACTTTTTTATATTAAGTCTTTCGTTTAAAATCAAAGAAAATTTTTCTGACCTTCCCAAAATGGCGGGCGCAATTTCTCTATGGTAAATGGTTCTTCCGGGTACTCACTTCCTGTCCGGCAATCTTAATGGTCCCCCTTGTTCCTGATTTCTTCCCTTCTTCCGGCCTCCTTGGTCTTCTCTAGGATGATTACTTGTCTGTTCTGAAGTCACTTCCTGTTTTGCTGATTTCTGCTGCAGCAGCTCCAGTACTTTTCCACTGCAATTCTCGCGGAGTTACTGTTAGTTTCTATTTTAAAGTCAATAATTTAACCGCAGGAATGATCAACAATTCGGCTTTTTGGCCTTTTTTAGCTGTTTAACTGCACTTTTTCCGCTCCAATGTTAGTACAACAGATAGTGCACGATCATGCGCTTCATCGGATGTTGTTTATTTTCGGCCGAAACGCGTCTCCGGTGAGCAATTTTAAAAAGTTACCTTCAAAGTCAGTGTCTTGTTATAGCAGTGTTTCCTTGATATCAGTTTCTGTAGAATGTCTTGGAGGTCTGGGTCATGCGTTCTTATGTTGAGAATCCAACTCGGTGGGGTCTTGTAGAGATTTTCCGAAGTGCCTTCTCTGGGGGAGGGGATCAAGGCTGGTCGCGGCGCTCTTTAAAGCCCCGCTATCAGCCGATCTCAACTCCTCTCTCGGGCCAGGCTCTCTGCCAGTCACCCCCCTGCCTGGGGGGATCTGCGGTGGGCTCTTACTGAGAATTTCTTGTTTCGTTGGGACCTTCTGCACTTTCCAGTATTTAGCGTATAGAATTCTAACAGTTGTTATATAGACAATAAGATAACGATCATCCTTTTTACATAAATCACGAAGAATATTTAATAGTAATACTTCAGGAGTGAAAGGAACAGTATACTTTAATATTTTTTTTGCAAAATTTCATGTATCCAAGCCCAGAATTTTTTAACTTTTTCACAATGCCACCAAATATGATAAAATGACCTCACTTTATTTTGGCATTTCAAACATTTGTTTGAACACTTACTATTATATTTAACTAACTTTTCTGGGGTTTAAAGGTAAAGTAAAGGTTCCCTTGCTCGAAAGCCAGTCGAATCCGACTCTAGGGTTGCGGTGCTCATCTCCGTTTCAAAGCCGAAGAGCCAGCGCTGTCCGAAGACATTTCCATGGTCATGTGGCCGGCATGACTAAACACCAAGGTGCACGGAACACTGTTACCTTCCCACCGAAGTGGTACCTATTTATCTACTTGCAATTTCTAGCTTTCGAACTGCTAGGTTGGCAGGAGCTGGAACTAGAGACAGGAGCTCACCCTGTCATGCGGCACCCGGGTCTTGAACTGCTGAACTACTGACCTTCCACAGCCTGCAGTTCAGCGTCTTAACCACTTGAGCCACCGCAGCTCCAACTTCTGGGGTTTACACACCACCTATAAAACATTTTATAATCATTTTCTTTATAAGAGACCGCTTTTGTTATTTTTATGCTTTTTTCCCATAATTGGTCCCATTGATCTAAGTCAATGTTATGGCCCAATTTTTGCACCCATTGAATCATTGTAGTTTTGATCGTTTCACCCAACATCATATAATCGAGAAGAAAACTATACATTTTTTAATTAAATTTTTGATCTGTAGAAATCAATTTTTTTCAAACTCCAACAAATTATCATAAAACCTAATTTTTTTATCTTTAGAGAATCTAGATTCAATTTGTGCCCTTTGCCACCACATTAGGTCCAATAATGGTTTCAAACTCAACTTAGAATCTAGAATGTCTGAATACCTTTTTACATCCTCTTCATAATAGGTTTTAGGGTTTGTGAAAGCTTCTAAAGGGGCAATCAGCTTTGAGTTCTTTGTACATAATTGTATATGCAAGGGTTCTCAGACTTTCAATAAAGATGCTCTCAATCAATCCTGCTTGAAGTATCTGTGTACAGTGGCTTTCCCATACTATAAAAATGCGTGCCAGCCTAGCATTAGGTCATGGCCTTCCAGTTTTAATAGTCTTTGATCTTCTAAAGTAATCCATTCTTTAATGTAGGCCATAGCTGATGCTCTGTAATAAAGAAGCCAATTTGATAATGCAAAGCCTCCTCTTTCCTTAAAATCTTGTAGAGCTTTAAGTTCTATTCTTGGACGTTTCCCTTGCCATATAAATTTTGAAATTAAATTGTCTATCTCTCTTTTTTTAAAAAATTGACTTTGCAAAATAGGTATTGTTTGAAATAGAAATAACCATCTTGGTAATATATTCATTTTTACTATAGCCATCTGACCCATTAAAGATATTTGGAAAATTTTCCATTTTCCCAAGTCTTTCCTTGTAAACTTTAAAAGCTCTTTATAGTTGTTTTCCTGCAGTGTACTGCATTTATTAGTCAACATTATTCCTAAATATTTAACTTTTTTCTGCAGTTGAAAATATAACTTCTGCTGAAGTAATAAAGCTTGTTCATTTGTCATATTCTTTGTCATTATCTTTGTTTTATTTATGTTCACTTTTAGTCCTGCTACTCGCCAGTTTCCTGTAGTTTTTCCTTCAAAGTTTGTATTGAGTTGAGGGGATTCTCTAAAATGAATACAAGATCATCTGCAAATGCCAATAACTTACACTCTTCTCCATGCAATTTAAGACCACTTACTTGATCCTCGGATCTGATTACATCAGCTAAGACCTCCAGAGTAAAAATAAATAGTAAAGGTGACAAAGGACATCCTTGTCTCGTTCCCTTTTGTATGTCTATGTTTTGAGACCCATCACCATCAATTGATATCTTAGCTGATTGTTTCTTATATATGGCACCAATCATTCTGTTAAATTCAGGGCCTGCTTGAGCTTTTTTAAGTGCTTCTAACATAAAGTCCCAGCTAACATTGTCAAATGCTTTCTCAGCATCCAAAAAGATTAATGCCGTTTGTTTTTCTGGATGTGCTTCATAATACTCTATAACAACTAAGATACATCTGAGATTATTTCTTATTTGTCTTTTTGGAAGGAAACCCGCTTGGTCTTTATGTATCATTTGAGATGAAAAAAAATTCATTCTGGAAGCTAATATACAAGTAAATATTTTATAATCCACATTTAATAAAGAAATAGGTCTATAATTTTTAATTTCCTTTTCATCCATGTCTTGTTTATGAATAAGAGTTATTATAGCTTCAGTCCATGAATCTGGCACCTCTTCTTTATCCACTATATTTTTACAGACTTCTTTGAAAGGAAGTAATAGTTGTTCTTCAAAGGTATAGTAAAATTCTGCTGGTAAGCAATCCAGTCCAGGTGCTTTCCCTTTTTTTTTTGGTGTTTCAAACCTTCCACCACTTCTACCATTGCAATTGGTTAATTTAAGATTTTCCTTTGCTCTTCCGTATACATTTTAGGTTTATATTTCTCTAAATATTCCTGTACGTAGTCTGGGATGGAATCCATTTTTTATAAAGTTCTTTATAGAAGTCTTCCATAATAAGTTTCATATCTTGCATCTAGTTTCTTCTCCATTTCTAATCTTTAAAGTCTTTATATATGATTTTTCCTTTTCTTTTCGTATTTTATAAGCCAACCATCTTGTAGGCTTATTTGCATTTTCAAAATAATTTTGCTTAGCAAACTTTATCTTTTTCACTAGTTCTTATGTGAGTAAACAATTCATTTGCTGTTGTAAAAACCTAAGTTTACTTTTCTTATTTCCAGATGTTGGGTCTAGCTTTAACTTATCTTCTTGTACTTTCATGGCATTCTGGAGTCTTGTATACTCCTCTTTCCTTTATTTATTTACCTTGGCTGATTTTTTAATCATCCATCCCCTCATAAAAGCCTTAAAGGCATCCCTAACTGTGTTTATAGATATATCTGGTTGTATATTTTCCTCGAAGAAAAGTTTAAACTCCTTCTTCGTGTCTTTTACAAATTTCTCATTTTTCAAGAGTGATGTGTTTTATGTCCATCTGCTCCTGGGTCTTGCCTCTTGTAGCTCCAAAGTTATTGGATTATGGTCTGCATATGTTCCAGGTTCAATTTCTGCTTCTAACAAATCCTTAATAGCTGCTGAAGAAATCCAATACATATCTAGTCTTGACCAGGAATTATGTCTGGCTGAATAATATGTAAAATCTGGCTTGTGAGGGTTCCTTACTTTCCAGGCGCTTGACAGTTTCACTTTCCTGTTCCCACAATGGGCCTACCAAGTTTTTGCTCTTTTTCTTACTTTGAACATAAGAAAATAACCCTTTTCAAATTGTTTTTAGTGTGTCTTGCTAGCCTAAGCTCATACTGAGTTTTAGCTTTCCTCTCTCTCTACAAGAACTGGTTATTTGTTTGTATTCATCCTTGATTATAAGGCCCTCCTTCCAATTTCTCAAGTCTTTAGCAAGCTGTTTATGGAGCTTCTTTAGGCTCCTCACATTTTTCCTTCTCATAGGAATCGTTTGGGATCGTGCTTTCAGTATTTCACTTTTAAGAAACTCCCATCCCTCTTGAGCTCCCTGCTCCTTCAGTATTTCTGACAATGGGATTCTAACCAGCATAACTTTAATTTTATTAAAATTTGCTTTCCTGAAGTCCAACCTATATGTCCTACAATGTACAGCTTTTAACTTCCCCAAGACTGTAAATTCCAAAATTACATGGTCAGGGTAGGAGCTGTGGTGGCTCAGTGATTAAGTTGCTGAACTGCAGGCTGGAAGGTCAGTAGTTCAGCAGTTCGAGACCCAAGTGCTGCATGATGGAGTGAGCTCCTGTATCTGGCTCCAGCTCCTGCCAACCTAGCAGCTTGAAAGCAAGAAATTGCAAGTAGATAAATAGGTACTGCTTTGGTGGGAAGGTAACAGTGTTCCATGTATCTCGGCATCTAGTCATGCTGGCTACATGACCATGGAAAAGTCTTTGGACAGCGCTGGCTCTTTGGCTTGGAAACGGAGATGAGCACCACAATCCTAGAGTCAGATTCGACTGGCTTTCAAGCAAGGGAAAACTTTACCTTTACTATTACCCACTACTTTCACCTCATCAACTAGTTCTTCCCTGTTGGTAAGTATCAAGTCCAAGATAGCAGATCCCCTTATTTCCCTCTCCACTTTCTGGAAAGAAGTTGTCAGCAAGACAAGTCAGGAATTTATTGGACCCTTAATTCTTAGCAGAGTTGGACTTCAAACAGATATCTGGGTAATTGAAATCTCCCATGACCACCATGTCCCATCTCTTTGAGAACTTTGTAATCTGTTGTAGGAGTGTCTCATCCAAATCCTCTGCCTGGCTTGGTGGTCTATAGCAGACCCTCATCATGATATCAGTATTATTTCTTACTCCTTTTATTTTTACCCAGAGACTCTCAACCAGACTTTCATGCTCAGATTCACATATTTCCTCACAAGTATATACCTCCTTTACATATAATGCAGCTCCTCCACCCTTCCTTATTTTTCTGTCCCTTTTAAATAAATTATACCCCTCAATCCTAATATTCCAGTTCTGAGTGTCATCCCACCACGTTTCAGTAATGCCTATTAGGTCATAGTCGCCTTCCTGTATTAGGAGTTCAAGTTCCTTCTGCTTATTTTCCATACTCTGCTCATTAGTGTAGAGACATTGGAATCCACATTTTATGCACCCTGAGGTTTTTGTTTCTGTACTTACATGTGAGTTAATATTATCTAGCATACATGCCACTCCCCGCAAAAATTTAGAGTTCTTATTTCCAGTTATTGGCTTTGCATTTTTGTCTCGCTTCCCCACAAGATTTAGTTTAAAGCTCTCCTTATTAGGTTTGCAAGGCTGTTTCCAAACACATTTTTCCTACCCTCGTGAGGTGCGAACCATCTCCCTATAGAAGAGCTTCATCTCAAAAGCGTAAGCCATGGTCCAAAAATCCAAACTTTTCCTGATGACACCGTCTATGTAGCCAATCATTGATCTGCAGTATTCTTCTTTCCCTTTCTAAGCCATGGCCTTCAACAGGAAGAAGTGACGAGAATACAACCTGCATTCCCAATTCCTTCACCTTTTTATCCAGAGCCACATAGTCTCTTTTAATATGTTCTGGGCTGTGTTGGGTGGTATCATTTGTTCCCACATGGATGAGCAAGAAGGGATAATAATCTGTGGGCCTGATGAGTCTTCCTACCCTTTTTTGTCACATCCTGGATGTGTGTGCCCAGTAGACAGCATACCTCTCGAGATGACAAGTCTGGTCGGCACAACTTAGCTTCTACTCCTCTCAGTAGGGAATCCCCAATTACCAACACACTCCTCATATATTGGGGAGCAGAGACATGAGTCCTCTTATACACAGGAGTCTGAGAAATTTTCTTCCAAGCTTTGTGAAAGCTGGGGGAAGAGCCCTTGTTCCAATGGTTCAGAATCAATATCTGTGGGGAGATTCAGGAACCAACTGCTTGGTAACAAAAGCTCAGAATGTCTCTTGATCTTCCTGCTCCTGTGGGTTATATTCTTCCATGTGCGTTCCTCTTGTGTTGGGTGCTTCTCCAGTTGCTGGGATACCTTCCCCTCCTCCTGTTGCCCTCTCAGGAGGGCTTCATACATTCTGTCCATGAACTCTCCACCTTCCCTTATAAATTGGCGTGTGGACAAGCATGTATCAAGTCCCTGTATCTTCTCCTCCAGTACGGCTACCAACTTGCTGCAAGTGTAATTGCTGTTACCCTCAGGTAAGAATACAAATACAGAAATTTAAAACCTGTTAAGGACATACAAAGTAAAAATTTGACATATTTGCAACTGTTATTCTTATTGATATAATAAGAAATATACAAATGTAGGACAATTTAGGCAAGAATTTGTCAAAGAAGAAACAAAATGGTGGAGAATGATGTATGCTGCTCTGAGCGACTTGGGAGGAAATATGGAATAGAAATGTAATAAATAACTAAAAATGTAGTAACTATTAGTGTTCTATCAATACCTCATCCTGATTTGGATGGCCCAGCCTAGCCTGATCTCATCAGATATGAGCAGCTAAGCAGGGTCAGCCCTGGTTAGTATTTGGATGGGAGACTTCCAAGGAATACCAGGGTCATGACATGGAGACAGGCAATGTCAAAGAAGTATACCTCTAAATGCCTCTTGTTTTGAAAAACCTACAGGGTCACCATAAGTCAGCTGTGACTTGATGGTGCTTTCTACTACCACATCAATGTCTGATGGGGATAAGTACAGATAAGTGCATAAAATATGCTAATCACCAAAAATATTAAATTTAAAAAAATCACCAGATTATTTGCAAACATGTACAATGTGAGATGGCAAACAGTTTGCGTCAAAGGGGTATTTGTAAAGGCCAATGGTGTCCTACAGGATAACTTAATTATTTGGGTTGGATAATTGGGAGCAAATATTTTTAATAAACAGTAATCCAGAGCCTCAGACCTCATTGTTTCATTAGAAAGTCCATTCCATCAGCATCCAATTTCTTGATGTAATTAGAGATCAATTACATTCTGTGCAACATGTATTTGGGGAGGGAAGTTCCTATATCCCCCTGATAGTGTGATGGCTGCTTCAGATTGCAGGCTTGCCTTTGAAATCTATTCATGAATCTTTTAATCTCGAGCCATTGTTTAATAGGCCATGCACCATGGCACTACCACCCTCCAAGCTCTCCTATGTCTTACTTAATAAATACCTTTGAATGAGTCATCCAGTTTGATATGAAATTAAAAACACAGATGCAGCTGGTAGCAAGTTGAGTGTACCTCTGAAGGTCTTGTTGTTGCCAGATATAATTTTTTCTATAATTTCTTCTGACATTTTCAAAGAAAGGTGCTTCATTTTCACTTTTTAAAATTAGCTCATCCTACTTCTAGGGCAACTTTAACATTAACTGTTTTGATAGATTCAGGTGGGTAGCCATGTTGGTCTGAAGCAGCAGAACAAAGTTTGAGTCCAGTGGCACCTGTAAGACCACAACATTTTATTCAAGGTATAAGCTTTCCTGTGCAAGCACACTTCTGTTTTGGTCCATATGCACGAGTCTGTTGGCATCTAACTATAATCCCCATACAAGGTTTGTTCTGAATGTACACAATTTATGCTAATAATGTTGTACTCCTTTGTAGTAGTGGAATGAGGGGAAATGATAGATGCTGCATTTGAGAAGGCCAATCTATCCAGCTGTTCAGAGAATGAAGATTAGACTTAATTCAAACTAAGCCCCTCTGCCCAATCCTACACAACTTCATTCATGTAGTCTCAAGTTACAGCATGTTAGGTTGTATTGAACATGTGCAGAGTACCTTTCCTTAAATTCCAAGGAATGACAACTATTTTCCACTGGCTTCCAAGACAGACTGCATCCCATTCCAGAAAACATTAACCCAGCTTCTTTATTTAGAAACTAAAGTGACAAGGTGAGTCCCAGAATAAAAATTCCCTGACACAAAAGCCTAGAAACAAGTGTTGGATGGTAATATCACTGGACTCCATTTAGAGTAGTTGCCAACCTTCTTATGGGGCCTGGAGATCTCCTGTAAGAACAGATCGCCAAATGGCAGAGATCAGTTCCTCTGGAGAAAATGGCTCCTTTGGAGGGTGGACTTTATGGCATTATACCCTACTGAGATCCCTCCCCAAACCTCCACAGGCTTTAGCCCATGTATCCAAGAATATCCCAATTCAGAGTTGGCAACCAGCCCAGTAGCCAGAAAATTTTTATTGGGGGGAATGAGTACAGTGGTGGTGAACACATCATTATTTATTTATTTCATTAAATAAATATATCAAATGAACAGAGCCATTCCTGCGATAGCTGGCAAGCACGGTTGCCCTGCCCCAGGCTCCCCCAACCCAGGGAGGGGAGGAGTACAAAAGAGTACAACAAGGAGAACTCCAATAATGTCTTTGTCAAAGCCAAATAGGCTTGCAGGAGAGGGGAGGCCAAGGAAAGGGGGAGGAATGGAGTGCTTTAAACCACCCAATTTATTTTTAGTTCCCCTAATGTTATGGTTGAAGTTGCATAGAAGTTGTGTGTGGGGGGGAGTGTTTCCAAATGCTTTGCTCTCTTTTTTTGCAAACTGGCTTTTGCAAAAAGCCCGAACTCCTTCTCTTCCTTCCCTGCTGTAAAGTACTGAGTAGGATGCATCGGTAGTGATATCAGCTCATACTTTATTGGAAAGGAAGAACAAGAGAGAGAATGCCAACTCACAAGCCGGCTTATATCCTAAGGCAAAACCACACCCAAACACACACCCCACACCTGTGATAGGATTATTTACAGCAGCAAGAGTTCCATAGGTCCTTTCTCAGATCCTAGCCCTCTGATAGGAGCGGGCTAGGATCCACTCTGGCTATTGTCTCTTGAAGCGAAGCTAGGGCCCTTCACCTGACCGTGTGCGGACCTGACCTCGTACGTGGTGAACACAGTACACAACACCCCTCCCCCCTTAGTCCAGAGCGCACTAGCAGATGTAGTCTCTGAGGTATGCAGGCAGTTTCCTTTCTCGGAAGGAGCGGCGACATTCCAGGGCTTCTGGAGCTGGGGGCCATTCGCTTGGAAGGGCAGTGGGCGGAGTCTGCGGGGACACTGCTTCCCTTGTGCGCTCGCTTGGAATGTGTGTGCTGTATGGTGCCTGGTCTTCCAATGCCACTGCGGTTGTCCCCAGAAAGGGCCCTATCTGTGATGACACCGCGGCTTCCGGTGTGTTGGGGTCCTCATATTCGCCATCGTCTGCGTCAGCTGAAAGGACCTTATGGCACAGCTGGTCGATGTGCCGCTTCAAGACTTGTCCATCTTCACTTGAGACCTCTTACGACCCGAGCAGGAATCCATGTCGGGCCCCAGGCGTAGTTCCGGGCGTACACTGGATCCTCCAGAAAAAAAAAACCCAGCACGCTTCTTGCTCCTCGGGGCTTCGGTCACGTTCAGGGGCCCTGTCTGGGTGGAGATGATCTAACCTTGTAGTCAGGTGCCTACTCAGAAGGAGCTCGGCCGGGCTGTGCCTGGTAGTGGTGTGAGGCATTGTGTGCTGGCCGAACAGGAAAACAGCCAGTTTGTAGTCCCAGTCCCCTGTGTCCATCCGGTGGAGAGTTTCTCTGGTGATTCTCACCATCCGTTTGGCTTGGCCATTTGTTGCAGGGTGAAATGGGGCTGAGCAGATGTGTTTTATCCCATAATAACCCATAAACTCCCTGAATTCTGTGGACGTAAAAGCCGAGCCATTGTCAGTGACCAAGGAGTTGGGGATTCCTTGGGCGCTTAAGATCTACCACATCGCTCAGATGGCAGACTGGGAGGAGGTGGAGGGCACTGGGACTACCTCGAGCCATTTACTGTAGGCATCCACCAGAATAAAGAAAAGTTGTCTCTGAAAAGGCCCCGCAAAGTCCAAATGTAACCTGGCCCAGGGTTTGTGTGACGATTCCCATGGTTGCATTGGTGCCTGGGGAGGAGCCAGTTGTGACTCTTGGCATGTCTGACAATGCCTTACTGTATCCTCTATGTCCCAGTCTAACCCTGGCCACCACACATAGCTTCTGGCCAACGCTTTCTTCCGGATGATCCCGGGATGAGTCTCATGGAGGGCTGCAAGTACCTGTTTCTGCAAGGTCTCAGGGATCACCACCTGACTGCCCCAGATTAGGCACCCCTTGTGAGAGGACAGCTCACCCCTGTGGGAGAAGAACACCATGAAGCCTGTGGGCCATCCCCTCCCCACCCAGTCCAAGGCCCAGGAGAGGATGCAATCCTGGTCTGTGTGCCAGGCAACCTCCCCCACCAGGACTGGCCAATCTGGGAGGGCCTCCAGGAGGGCAATGTGATGGACTGGGGCAGGATTGGGGTCGGAGACCCCACGCTCACCCCAAACTGTACCCTTTTCACCTTAAATGTTCCCTTGTGGGTAATGATAGTTTGTGCCTCCCAAAAACCCGCACCTCCTCCAGGGAGGATAAGACATGGCTGACCACCAGCACCAGGTAAGCGTGTGCCTGGAGCATCTTATTCAGTGTACATTTATAGTCCACGCAAATCCTCACATCCATGTTCGGCTTCACCGGGGTCACTATAGGCATCTCCCATCGAGCATGGGTGATGGGCTCCAGCACCCCTTGGTCCATGAGGCAATCCTGCTCCACCTCGATTTTTGGTTTAAGTGCTAAGGGAGGATGCCTGGCCTTCATGCGAATGGGCCGCACCACTGGGTCAAGGTCCAGCGTAACCTGGAGTCCAAAGTACCAGCCGAGCGTGCCATCAAACACACCAGGGAATTCATTGCAGACCAAGGCGAAAGTTCAAGGCATGACCTGATTTACCCCCATCACCTTAAACCCCAGTGGCATGAACCACGAGAGCCCTAACAAACTCGTTAGCAGTCCCTCCAGCACCAGCGAGTCCAACAGTCCATCAAAATCCTTCTACTGCACCCGGAACTTGCCCCAGCCCTTAATGGCCACCAGGTTTTTTTGACAAACCCTGTGGCTTTTGTAGGAGGGGTCCCCCCCCGAGGGCAGAGCCTACATTGGGTGTCCACCAAAAAAACTGAGAAAGATGACCCAGTGTCCAGCTCCATTCTACACGGGGACCCCTCTATCAGAACCATGGCGTGCATTTTGTTGGGGCTGTCAGGGGACAAGTTCATTACCTGGTGCTGCTGGCGGTGGGCCATGAGTGTGTGCAGATCCATGGACTCTTGGAGAGCAGATGTCTTCTTGCACAGTCCCCGAGACTGGCAGACCCAGGCGATGTGCCCTTGCTTGCCGCAGGTCTGGCAGACGACATCTCGAAAGCGGCAGGTCCAGTGCTCGTGTGCCTCTCTGCAGCTGGTGCAAGGTTTGGAGGCTCTTTTTGGAGCCCCCTGGTCACCAGGGAGGCTTCACCGGACCTCCCAGAGAGATGTTTGGTAGCAAGGGGCTTGGTTTCGGCCCTCTCCGCACTAGGCAAATGCAGAGGGGTGACTGGTTCTGCCCCAAAGCAGGAGCAATCTGTAGGATAGAACATGGTCGCCATGTTCTTCTCAGCCGTGGCCATCTGCTTCTTTTAACTTTTTCTTTTTTGGATTTACAATTAAACACAGCAGCAAGAATGTGAGTACATGTACTTTCTGATTTTGGATGACCCTTATTCTATGACCCTTTATGAATAACTCCAAACTTGCAGGGGGGAAATGGCCAAGAAGAGAATGGGAGTTTAAAGTTGTGCAGAAAATTTTTGTTGTGGGACAAGAAATTGTATTTATCAGACTATGCAATTGAAGGGGGGAGAGTTGATGTTGTAAGGCAGTATCCTTTTTTGGGAGGGAAAGAGAAGAGTATGGAATTATCCGTGGAAGTTTAAGTGGTGTGGCTGAATAAGAAAATGGTGTCTGTAGAGGAGATGGAGGAGGTTGTAGTAGAAGAAGCTGTAGAAATTGAGGAGTTGGGAAAATGAAGAGGTTGGAACTCCTACTGTGGAGCAATTTCACAGGCTGCTGTTTGATGGAGTTCAGCAGGCTGTGGAGGTGGCCTGTAAAAATTTGAAAATTTCTCATGTATGCAACCAGTCTTGAAAAATGAGAAAGAGACCCCATGTTTTTTGGGGAACATGGAGGAAAAGCAGGACTGTGTACAAGAGAAGGCATTACAGGATTGTTTGCCTCTAATTAAGAGACGTACGGGGAGTACCATCAGACAAAAGAGTGACTTAAAAGACTTGATAAGATGCACCTGGAAGGTGAAAGGGGTAAAAAATACTTTTCAAAAGAGACTATGCAAAAAAGCAAAGAAGATGACCAAGAAAGGATTAAGATGGGGCTTAAAGAAAACCAATAGAGACAATAGAAACATAAGGCTTGAGCCAGGGGAACTGAACTGGCAATCTGGTAAAAAAATAATGATATTGACTAAGAAGAGATCAAGATGGGACTTAAGGAAAACTAACAGCAAAAATTTGTTATTCGAACCAGAGGAACTGAAATGGCAAATGCTCAAACCAAAATCTAAGGTATACAAGGAGAAACGATATTTATCACAAATCATAAAAAAAAAGGTGTTGCAAAAAGCAGGGAAGTTTCTTTGATTTGTTGTTTAATGAGAGGACAAAAAGAAAGGCAAATGATAATAGCTTTCAGATGCTGTGCCAGACTTGATTGTTGTTAAGACTGATTACCTTGTATTTGTTTTTGTTTTTATTTAATTTATGTTTATCTCCAGACAGGTTGAAGGTATAGGTAACCGGGTAGTGATATTATAACTTACTCAGTAAAAGATAATAGTAGGAAGGGATGAAATGGAGAGTTTAAGAACATTTGAAAAGTCACTTGAACTGATTATAAATTAGCAATCCTAAAAAATATATTAGTTATAGTAGTATATTAATAGATATAATGATACAATATGCTCAGTGGGACTAAGAGGAATTCAAGATTATATACGAGGGAGAATGGGAAAGAAATAGGTAAGGTTTAAGGTCGGGTTATTGGAAGTTGATTAAGAAAAGAATCATATATTTATGGGTTAAAATTGTATTTCTTTTTCTTCCTTTGTCTGCTCCTTATGTGTGTAAGATTTCATATATAACTAAGGAGAAAGAATGAGAAATTAAATGAAGAATGTAGTTGAGTGCTGATATATCAACGTCATTTTATGGGATGGCAGCTGTTTTCAATGAATGTTTGCTTCTATACCTCCCTAGAGTGTAAAAAAGGAGTGGTTGCAATACTGGATAACTTGGTTGATGTGATCCTAAACAACATATAAGAACAACAAACTAGACAGTATAGCAGCAAGTGAATGTTATTATTAGTTCATCAAGAATGTATTGTGCTGATAAACTCTAAAATTAGTGGTCATAAGAAGGAATGGAATTTTCTTTTTCTTTTTAGATAGAAAGACATGTTAAAAGTATAACGGTCATAATTATGATAGTAAGAGGAAATAATAAAATATGTAACTTGTGGGGTTTTTTTTGTTTGATGTTGTATATCTGAATACTGTAGATGCTGTTGTATATTTGAATACTGTATTTCTATTCTACATTCTTTCCTTTTTTCTTTTTTTTCTTTTGGAAAACTAATAAAAAGAATTATATATATAAAAAAAACAGTGACGACAAAGGTGGGATCCTGTTGAGCCAGCCCAGACCCAATCTGCACCACACTGCGCATCGAGTTCCAGTACCACGTGCATTTCATCGCAACTGGGACCATGGCTGCTGGTCCAGGACATCTGCCGGAATTTGACCCCACTCACTCAGAACTTTGGGAGACCTGGGTGGAACAGCTCAAGTACTTCGTACTGTTCCAGGACATCAAAGGTGAAGAGAAGAAGAAGGCTCTCCTGCTCAGTTCCTGCAGTATCAAAAAATTGAGGCTAGTCCAGGGCCTCATCACACCCACCACACTCAAGGTGGCCACTTACAATGCCCACATCAATACGCTCACTGACCATTTTGTGCCTCAGCCAACCAAGATAGCATACCGCATGGACTTCTACATGCGCCAGCAGAAGTCCAACAAGATGGCCGCTGACTCCGTGGCTGACCTTCGCAGACTGGCCCTCACATGCGAGTTCCTGAGCCTTGACAATGCCCTCCTCGACCGGTTCGTGATGGGCATCCGAGAAGAGAAACTCTGCCAAAAACTCATTGGCCATGAGGAACTCACACTTGTAAAGGTGCTATGTGAGGCCACTGCTTTTAAGAAATCCTGGTGGGACCTCCAGACCTCCGCCACACACCAGACCTCCATTCCCTTTGCTTCTGAGGCACCTTACGAGGAAGAGACCCATCAGGTTCGCTGCCCAGCCCACTGCGACTTGCAACCTTCTGCCGCCACTGCTTGCCCAGTGGAGAACGTCGCACCGACTCTCTGTGCCAGCTGTGGAGAAGCCCACGAACGTCGCTCCTGCCATTTCCGTGACACTACCTGCAGGACCTGTGGCAATACAGGCCACATTGTGCATACCTGCCATTCCAAGAGAGCCCGGAGATGCACAGCCACGCACTAGGAAGCAGCGGATCTGCACACCACTGCCGTCCACCAAAATCAGGTATTGAATTTGCCCCGGGACACCCCTAATAAAATTAAAGTGACTGTGCTTATGGGGAGGTACCTTGCAAGATGGAACTGGACACGGGATCCTCCATCTCTATCATCTTGGAAGAGACTCTCCGGAGGCTCTTTCCACAGGGGGGGCCCCCACCTTAGACCCGCTGGCTTCACCCTCTGGGACTTTCAAAAGAATGAGGTGGCCATTAAGGGGTGGGGCAAATTCCATGTGAAATACAGGCTGTTTGAAGGAATTTTGGACTTGGAGGTGGTGGAAGGGCGGCTTACCAGCTTGCTTGGACTGTCCTGGTTTGTGCCCTTGGGGTTCAAAGTAATGGAGGTGCACCACATGCAGCCCTTGGACTTCAGTAATGTATGTGACAAGTTCTTGGCCATCTTCAACAGGACCCTTGGCCGATACACAGGCCCCCTGTATCACTCCAACTCAGTCCTGAGGTGCGGCCCATCCGCCTCAAGGCCCGGAAGGTTCCGTTCACACTCAAGCCAAAAATTGAGGTGGAACTGGAACGTTTGGTGGCACAGGGAGTTTTAGAGCCGGTTCCTCACACCAGCTGGGAAACCCCATTGTAACCCCAATAATGCCAAATAGGGATGTCCGCATCTGCACAGACTACAAATGTACGATCAACAAGGCACTGAGGGACCATGCCTTGCTATTGTGGTCTGCCCATTTGCCGAGGACTTGGGTCATCTGAGCATTCATACAGGTAGTTCTTCTGAATTTTTTTTTAATTGGTAGATCACCATCTGGATTGTGGGTTTTGGATTTGAAAATGTGTTTTAACTGTTTGAATTGTTGGGATTATTGTTGTTCATTGTTGTTGTGACTTACCCTGAGCCCTGCTGTGCAGGGGGAGGGTGGGATAGAAATCCAAGTAAATAAATAAATAAATGCAGAGGTTTTTTTAAAGATTCTGTTTTTGTTTCTCATAATCCTTATAATTGAGTTTAATGTCCTGTAAAATATCCTGTAATATTAGCAGACTGCGAACTTCCATTTCAGTTAATTGGTTAAAGGGGCCTCATATAGTATTAGATAAGTCTGTTTGGGACCTAGTCAGGGGAATTTTGGAGAAAGACATCACTGTCATTTGTTTTCCTCTGATTTTTCCAGTTATGTAATTTTCTGTGGGATTTTAAAAATATTTATGAATGAGGCTGTTTACAAGAAAAATTTCACCACTGGGTCAGTTCATAGTGGACCCTTTTCACTCAAGATGGCTCACTGCTGTGCAACCAGAACTGCTTATAACTTAGTAGTGATTTCAAATCTAGGTAGGCCCAATATAACGATAGTAGATGCTCTGACATCCAACAGAAGATCGCCATGTTAAGCTGTCTGTGGATTTCTGTCAGCATAAACTCTAATGCAGACATCTGAATGTGGCTGAAGCTCTTCAGACAAACTGCTGAAAAAGAAGTATGCAGCATCTAAGCTACTGAACAAATTTACATGCCACTAGCTCGTCCTAGCCACAAAAATATTTCTTTGTCCTTCCTGGTTACTTAGCAACTGCTATGAAGCAAGATTATTTTGCCCCCATTTGTTGTGACTATGTATTTGGGTAAGTATCACATTTGTTTACTTTATTGTTGCTTTTGTTTGGCCTAAATCATTTCCAGTGTTTTTTAGAACACTGCTGTCAGTATAACTTGGTGGGATGTGACTGCTTTGGTTTTCTGCTATTAGAGCCCCTTGCTGAGTATCTGAAATGGCAGAGGATTATCCGTAGCCTTTCTGAACTCATGCACTGAATTCCATAGGTTGTATAGTGCATGTAGCTCGGGGACGTAAAGCAAATGAAAAACTAAAGCCTGCCAAAAGGATGTACATTAAGATAAATATCTGCCTTACCAGTAACAAAAAAATGAAGGCTTTTAAAGCAGGAAATTAATAGATAAAGGGCTAAAAAGTGGTTTGAGAATCATCTTTCCTGACAGAGAAGTACCTGAGAGTTTTTAATATAATGAAAAGGGGAAATATTCAGAATTTCTTTCAGAATCTTAGATGGGCAGTAGAAAGGTCAAAATCTTAGATGGGCAGTAGAAAGGTCAGCCCCAGTAGCAATAGCAGCAGGAGACTTGTGGTGCTATCCAAAGCTTGTACAAGGCATGTAAATTTGGTTTCCTCAGAACTCTTTTTCAGGGCTATTCAGTGGGATTTATTTAGAGTTGCCAGACCTGGGTTGGGATATTCCTTGAATTTGGGGATGAAGTCTGAGGAGAGTAGTATTTGACGAGGGGAGGGACCTCAGTGGAGTATTATGCCATAGAGTGCACCCTCAAAAATAGTCATTTTCTCCAGGGAAACTGATATTTGAAGCATAAAAATAAATTTTAATTCTAGGAGATCTTCAGGTCCCACCTGGAAGTTGGCAGTCTTAGAGGTGCTCCCAGGAAAGTGTTTTTAGGATTGCACCAGAGATTGAGGATTTTATAGTGCAATCCCAAATTGGGTTATACTCTTCTTTGCCTGTTGAAATCAATGGACTTAGAAGGGAGCAGCTCTCCTTAGGATGGTACTGCTAGTCATCATTGTCTCTCTCCCCCTTTCCTGCTTCTAAAAAGGAAGTGGACCTGAGAAAGCAGAACTAGTCAACAGCATCTGTTATACGAACTGGACATTGTTGTTCTTTTGAACTTGCTGGGCAATCCTGCAGAAAAACGGGTAAAATATAAATAAATAAAGTGAAACTAAGCTAGACAGCTTATTTTTCCCCTATGCTTTCCCTTCTATAAGGTGCTAAGCATTTGTGCTCCTTTCTGCAAAATACAACAAGATCAAAGCCACATGTTTCTTTTTCTGTTCTACACATGGGTAAAAAATGGTTTCTAACTTCCATTTTTTTGTTTTGCAGTAAATTAGGACAAACCCTTGAGCCATGGAGAGTGGGCACATTAAGAAAACACTCAACCTGCAAGTTTGCATGTAACCTCTTACGGCTCAGGTCTAGCCGAGCAAACAGGTTTTCCCCTAGTAGCTATTTTTATTTATATTGTTACTTTGTAAAAAAAATCTAGAACTCCAAAACTGGCTTGGAATTGCACAGATGTATCAGTAAAAAATCCTATTACCATGTATCTCATACCAGGTAACTAAACTTTATTTATTTATTTGTCACAGTCCATATTATACTGTGCCTCTAGTAAACTGGCTGAAGAGTCCTCTTGCAGGTTGAGACTGCAGCTAGATATTGCTTAATTTACTAAGTCTGCAATGTCTCCTGGAGATTTCTGTGATCCTGTCTCTTTCATTTACCACCTAGGGACTGGCAACCCTAAAAGAGCTCTATCCAAGAGAAATGTTCTTAGCGTTGCACTGAAATTACCCTAGATAAGATGACTCAGGAGGATTTGCTTCCTTTATCTGGCTGGTGGTTCCACTGTGAGGTTACATGTCCCTACAGCAGGCCCGTAGCCAGGATTTCATGGCTTGTGGGGCAAATGTTTTCCTGATGGGGCAGCCATTACTTTTCTGTCTGTGTGAAATAGGTAGGTGGTCTGTTCTGCCCTCCTCCCATCTTGGATCTGACTGGAGGAAGGGGCAAGGGGAATGACACAATCCCCTACAGCACCATCCTCAGAGGAAGGAAGAGTTCAACTAGAGAAAGGAACATCAAGAAGGAAGAATGAAGGAATGCCCCAACCTGCACTTTGTTTTCCATCCCCCACACCATCCATTCCTCTTGTTTTGGAAATGCTGAGAAAAAGGTGTTGCCAGATCCCAGGCATTTTTAATTTGTTCAGGGGGGCTCACAGGTTTAGATCCCTTAAAAGGGGCGGGGGAGGGTTTGGCTGCTTCTTCCTGTGATTTTTCTTTCAGGAGAAGCATAAGGTCAGCTGCACAGCTTTAAGTATGCCAAAATGTAGTAGTGCTTGTAAGAACCATTGTCAATAGAAAAGTAAGAGCTCATATGGGAGGAAGCTGAATGTCTAAATAATATAATAATATGGTTCCATGAGAACTGCTCTGAAGAAGAAACATTTGAAACTCTAGTTGCCAACAAGAGGAGTCAGCCACTTTGATACAGCCTCCTTAACAGACCTGGAATGTGGCAACTGATAAGAAGACCACAGTGTCTATGGACTTTTTAAGTCTAATTAGTCTGACTGGGAAGGCTTCTTTTGTGTTTTTCAAAGCCAAGTGCTAAATGTTATAAGCTGATTGGAGCTATTGTAATATTTACAGTGATCTTATGTATTGTTTTTGATTTGTGCTAAAACATACACTAAAAATTCATAAAAGCCTTAAGTGGTAAAAAACTTTGAATAGAGTTTATTCACGGGATAAAGAGTGTTGTGTTGTTTAACAGAATCTAGTATCCCCGTGTTCCCATTGTGTCTATTATTGAGAAAAAGGTGTTGCCAGATCCCAGGCATTTTTAATTTGTTTGGGGGGCTCACAGGTTTAGATCCCTTAAAAGGGGCAGGGGAGAGGATAGGGATTTGGGTTCCAACAGTCTTACAAAGGATCTTGCATTATGTCTGCTCAGGGCTTATTTCAAATGAACACTGCTACTGAGCCTGTGTGTGTGTGTTTGTTAAAAGCCATCAAGTCATTTCCAACTTATGGCAACCTTATGAATTAATGACCTCCAAAGGTCCTATTTTTATCAGCTTCACTCACAACCCCCCAAAGCTTCCCCTCCCAAATCAATGCGCCCAATGAAACTTACAGCTTGAGCAAGTGTGGGAAAGGAGACAATGAGATTGGGAACCTTTGAATGGGAATGGGAAGAAGTAACACACTGCTGGGGGAGGGGCTGCTCTCAGGTCGCCTTGTGAGTCACAGTGACGCCGCATAGCCCGTGTGTCTTTTTAAAAAGTCTTTGGTTAAAAAAGGTTAGACATGGAAATTGAAAAGCCGGGGAGGGCAGGGGGAGGGTAATCTTGGAGGGTGGAGAGCTTTTCAGGTTTTTCTGGAGAAAATCTTGTGGGGCTGTCCCTTTAAGAAAAGGGGTGGAGCCCCAAATAGCCCCACCAGAGCTATGGGCCAGCCTAATACCAATACTCATTCCAAGATGGTGTCCAGCATGAGAGCTTAAGCTGGAGCTCCTGCGAAACAAAAAGTTTAATTCAAGCAAATTGAGAAAAACTTATTTATGGGCAAATTTAACTGTTATCTAAGTTTTGTGGGCACCTGCGGACTTGGCACAGTTCCAGGAGAAGGAGAAGAAAGCCTGCCTACAAAGCTGACTGCATCCATCAATCACCCACCAGCCTTCCCACACAGCCTGTCCTGCTGCTGTTTTCGCTGCTACAGAGTTACTGCTGCTTAGGCATGATGCTGGAACCTAGGGGGTGACCAGCTGGCAGCCATGCATGCATTTTAGATGCACTTGTATGGGCCGGGAATGGACTCTCAGGCACAGACAGTTTCAGGCAGGTCTCAGGTAGTGGGCAGGCCCTGGATGCAGGAGGTGGAATGACTAGATCAGTCCTGAATTGGGCCTTGACCTCAGATGGATTGGGCAACTCTGGGCTCAGTCGGCCTCAAGAAGACTTGTTCTGCTGTGATGGATTCCCTGTGGAACAATGCTCCCCATAGTCCCAAGACAAAGTTCAGAGGAAGGGTGGACATGGGGCTGCACTGAGGAAACTGGCCCACTGGAAAAATTCCCCTTTAAGGCAACCCACTTGTTTCTATCAGCTGCCATTATTCTGCACTTTGTCCTTTGGAGAGTGGCAGACCTCATGCAAAAAGAGCTTGGAGACCTGGTTGAATACCAGCAAATAACAGTGGTCACCTGCTGATGACTACTAGAACTGTTACCAGGAACCAACTACCAGGAATCTGCTGCCTAAACCATCATCTGGGAGGGATGGACTCTCTGAGAGGCAATTAAAGATTGTTTCACCAAGCTGCTGGAGATAGTTGTGCCCTACATTATTCTTGCCCTCTGTTCTCCCAATTAATTAGGTTTAGTTATCGCTGGCATATAGCTTAGTCTAAACTGGAGTTATTAAATTGAATTTATCCCTATGATTAGGAAGCTTAACTAATTTATTTATATTAAATTAAGGCAATTTAAATTGATTAATTGGACTATACTATAATTTGTATTGTATTATAATTTGATGAATTTTTACTTAATCAATTGAATAGAATTGCATATTTAGTAGGGTAGGAAAATATTAGACTGGGAGGAGAGGGATTGGGTTAATAGGGAGATTTGCTGCTTACTGTTAGGAATTCAGGTGGACTGCTGTGCTGGACTCAGACCCAAATTGTATCATCATTGGATGCTTAGTAGTGCCACTTAAAGGCCAATAAGATCCAGCAGGGGAGGCCATGCAATGGTTGGGGATACCAGTAATGGGGGGGGGGATAGGTGGAATGAAAGAAGCTGGAGATACAGTAATGCTCAGACTTCTTCCCACCTATGTCCAGTGCTCCCTCTAATCTGTGGCGTTTTGTGAGCAAAAATTCTACTGTCCTGGCTTGCGGCCAGTGCCTCACGGCTCGGAGCTGCGGCAAGCGTACCGGCTGGGACTAGAGCGGCGAGGGGCGGCTACGGCCAAAGCCGCATCGCCCCATGGGCACGCTGAGGCGGCAGGGGAGGCACTCGGCCTCCTGGCCCCCTGCTCGGGACCGGCAGTGCCCGTCTCACCCGGTCGACCCGACCCGGAGGCAACCGGGCGACAACAGGGAGAGGGAGATGGGGCACACCGACCCTCACAGGGAGAGCTGCAGACGGCCCCATCAGAAGCCCTGCCCGGGAGGGAAAATGCGGGTGGCAACAGCGGCGGCGGTCAACACAAGACGCTGACTGAAGAAGCTCCGGCGGCCGAGCCGCCCAACGACCACCCACCCACACCGACCCAACCACCCAGGGCGGGAGAGCCACGAGGGGAGGCGTCTGGGGCGACAACGGGCACCAGGAGGCTTCAACCTCCCGGGAAGGTGTCAGGAGGGCAAAAACCCAGCGTCACTTGGCGGGGACACGCACAGAGGCAACCCCAAAGCCTCCACTACCCCCCCCCAAGTGCTTGGCCCCTTGGAGAAATCCCTACCTTGGATTCAGTGATGCCAGGACCCACCAGAAGAACAAGCACGGATGCAGCTGGCTCCCGGCCCTGAGAACTGGAAGGGGCGGAGTCTCCAGCCAGCCCTAAAAGGGGAACACCCCGACCAATGGAAGAGAGGGGACAAGGAGACAAACAGGGCTTGGAGCCAATGGAGCAACAGTCAAGGGGGAGGGAGGGGTCAGGTGTTGGTGGAAGGGAATAAAAGAGTGGTGGAAGCCAGAGCCGGGGAGGAGAGAAGGAGCTTGAAGGAAGAGTCTGCCAACCGAGAGAGAGCGAAGGAGGCTTTCCTCTGTAAGAGCTCCAGGAGAGTAAGCTGCTGGTGGTGAAGTAACCCCAGGCCCTTTCCGATATCTGAGGCTCTTGGCAAGACCCCTCGGTGTTCCCCTTCGGCTGGCCTGACCCAGGTCACTCCCACACCCTCCCAGGCTGGACCACAGGCGCGACATCTACTTTGTGAGCTACTGGCATTAAAATTGCAAGCGAGCGATTTGGCTACTGCATAGATTAGTTTGCTCGGGAGCCATCCTTCCTGAGCTAAGACAAAAATGTGTGAGCCAGAGGCTAAAAAACTGTGAGCTAGCTCACACTAACTCAGCATAGAGGGAACACTGCCTACATCCCATCCTGAGAGATGTTGGTTGTAGGGCTAGGAATAAATACCCTTCTCTGACACAGGTGTTGTGCAGTGCCAGGTCTATTAATAATAAAATCTCTGTTCTGCATGAAGAAAATTTAGACCTGGCTTGCATGACTGAGACTTGGGTGAGGGAGTGTGAAACTGTTGCCCTGAACCAACTTACCCCACCAGGGTTCTCAGTCCTTTACCAGTCCTGGATCAATGGGCAGCAGATTAGCTGTGCTCATCTGTAAGTCTTTCTCCTTCTGGGTGCTTCCTGCACCAAAACTTGCCAGCATTCAATGTGTTGGCCTGGTATGGGAGGCCAAGGAGAGTTTGGCTATCCCGCTGGTGTACCAACCACCTAACGATTCATCAGATCACCTGCCAAGCTTATTGGAGGCTGGAGTTCTCCAGGCTGTTGGTCTTAGGGGACTTCAGTGTCCATGCTGATGATGCAGCATCCATTCAGTCTCAGGACCTAATGTCATTCATGGTGACACTGGGACTCTCCCAGTTTGTATTGGCTCCTATACATCAAGCAGGCCACATGCTGGATTTGATTTTGGGGATGGGGATAAATGTGGGTCTGGTAACTGCAGAGGCAGTTCCATGGTCAGTGTTCCCTCTAAGCTGTGGAGTCTTGTGAGCAAAACTTCTGCTTTGTGAGCTATTGGCATTAATGTTGTGAGCAAGTGATTTGGCTACTGCATAAATGAGTTTGCTCTGGAGCCAACCTTCCTGAGCTCAGACAAAAATGTGCGAGCTGGAGGCTAAAAAACTGTGAGCTAGCTCACACTAACTCAGCTTAGAGGGAACACTGTCCATGGTCTGATCATTTCGACCTGAAAGCCTGGCTGAGCATGCTGAACCCACCCTGGTGAGTTAATTTTTGCTCATCTGTGGAATTCAATGGACCTGAGTCCGTTCCAGGATGCTCTGTGGGATCCAATGTCCCTGGTGGCTCATTGGATGAGTTGGTGGAAGATTGGCAAAGCCATTGACAAGATCGCTCCCTGGTGCCCTCTTTGCCCTTGTGCCAAACTATCCCCATGGAATAACCCAGAACCATGGAGGGTGAAATGAGAGGGGGTGATATGAATGCCTGTATGGGCCCGGGGGATACATTTCTGGCCTCTAAATTCAAGATGACTTTAAATACTGTGAAAGAGACATCTGAGTCCTTTAAACAAGAAAGGCTATCAAAAGACCAAAAAACAAATTATGCAGGGGCTCTCCTGAGCAAATTTGCCCACAGATTGAGCCTTTGTATTTTAAATGGCTTAACCCCAGGGGACATCCCAGGTGAATTTATGTTTATGGTAGGAGTGAGAGCCAGCACCATCAACTATATTTTGGTTGATGAAGCCCTTCTCTCCATGATTGGGATTTTTAAAGTGATGAGGGTGATAATTTTCCCCTGTTTTACAGCTTGCAATGGGATCCTGGGAATTTACAATTGGAAGATAGATACCCTGCTGAAATTGCATCCCTAGAGAGGGGTGGTTGCCGAGTAAGATGGTCCTTTAAGTTGGCACAAAGCCTAAAAGTTATTTTAACACAGGAGAACCTAATGGATTCATATAATTCCCTAGAAAGTCATATGATAGATACTGATCCTATATCCACTTACGAAAATCTGATTCAAAAGCTAACTCCATATCTGGTCCATCTGTCTGATGACAGATCCCAAAATTTTAGTAATCATTCCAAACCACGGCTCAATCAGAATTGTAGGATGGTCAAAAAAAAAAAATTAAACTGGAGATACTAACAATATCTGTCATCAGAAGGTCACAATAAAGGTGAAGCCCTTTCAAAATTGCTACAACAGAAAAAAGTAGCAAGAAAGAGCATTCTAGGGAACTTTGGAAAAATTGATTGAAGCAGCTAAAGATAAAAACTCATCCCTTTTTTGGAAATTAATCTCAGGTAGACTCTCGGGCCCTAAAACTTCAATATCACCAGACAGGTGGGTTACTTTTTTTACAGAATTGTATAAGAATGCAAATCAGCCTCTTTCCTCAACAGAATTAGGAAATATTCCTAAATGGTCTCCTGTAACTCGTGATGAGATTAAAACTCATACAGATCAGTTGAAAAACGCTAAAGCCCCCGGCTATGATGGTGTCCCCCTGAATTACTGAAAGAAAATAAGGAATGGTGGGCCTCTTTCTTGGCCCCCCTCTTTACATATATTGATGACACAGTCTGTATTCCAAAATCATGGGGATTGGCTATAATAGTACCATTCCTCAAAAAAGATAAAAGGGAGGACCCATCAAACTATAGGCTGATTAGCTTGCTAAATATTATAAGCAAGCTGTATGCAAGGAATCTTTTGGACAAATTATTGGACTGGTTTGAGCAAGAGAATATTCTGGCACCAGAACAGGCAGGTTTCAGGTCAGGGAGAGCTACAATAGATCAGTTTCTGATTATTCAGCACCTTATTGAGAAGTATACTTCTAAAGGAGCAACTTCACTCTATGCGGCTTTTGTGGATTTTAAATCCACATTTGACTCTATATCCAGAGTGTGATGGGATAAATTAACAAATTCACCCATTGACAGAAGACTTCTATACCTTATAAGGGCCTTACATGAACAAACTTTTTTGAGGGTCAGATGCAGTAGACAAGGACATCTTACCGAAACTATCCAAATCTTTAGAGGGGTCAGGCAAGGCCATCTCCTAGCACCGGCCCTATTTATTTATTATATAAATAGCCTATCCAGCTGGCTCAGCTCTTCTGAACTTCATCCCCCTAGCCTACAGAATGATTTCACCAACAGAATGATTTCAGTGTTATATGCAAACAACAGGGTGCTACTCTCCAGAACACCTGTAGGGCTAAGGAGAGCCCTCAGGAAGCTCTCCTCATACTGTGAAGCAGAATCTCTTATAATGAACTATTATTGCTTTTGGGTCTAGACAGAGGAATCGGACTTGGATGATCAATGGCCAACATATTGAGCAAGTGACCAACTTTACATATCTCAGGGTAGTTCTACAGGCAACAGGCTCTAGATTCCAACACAGCAATCATGCTGCGGACCAAGGCGAAAGATCTACAAATGGTATTGTAAAATTCCATCATTCACAAGGGGGATCATATGTTCCTGCCACTCTGAAATTATATAAAGCTAAGACACTAGCACAATTGTTATATGGCTCATTTGGGGGGCCACCCAGCTTACATTTTAACCCCCAAGGAATTCATTCTAAATTTTTAAGAACTATCCAACAGGTCCCCAAATGTGTATCAAATGCCGGGGTAAGATTAGAGACAGGCTTTTAAAAGTCAAGGCATGGGTTAGTATTTTATCTATTTACACATGGCTAAAGGGACAGCTTAGCCCACAAGGTCTACTCCCTCTGATTTACATTGATATTTTTCAATCAAACTGGTGCAAAGCAGTTCAAAGCTACCTTTTCAGGATTGGCCTTTCCCCCCAGGTGCTTCTGTTATGTGGAATGGAACAGGCAAAAAAATTAGTGAAGCAAAAAACTAAGGACAATTAATGTCCAACTGATATTGCTAGCATACAAAATATTATGAGGGCAAGTATTAAAAATACAGTTGAGCCAGCAGATTATCTAACATTATTGGAAGTAAAAGGGCTCAGAAGAGCCTTCTTCTTAGCTAGATACTCTGCCCTCCCTTCTGCAGTACTTGATGGGAAATATAAGAACATTCCTTATGAAGAAAGGCTTTGCACCTGTCCACTCAGGAAGATAGAGACTGTAGAACATATGTCCTTCAAATACCCACACTATGAGGTAGTCCATAGAGATATTATCACCCCACTGATAGGAAAAAAAACTTGGGTCTGTCAGAAAAAAACTAAACTTGAATTTCTTTTAAATGACAAACATCCCAAGATCACTCATCAAGTAGCCAGGTTTTGTAAGGTGATACTCAGGTCACAGAATAAGGTGATATTCAGGTTCTTAGGTTTTGTAAGGTGATACTCGGGTTCTTCAAATACCCATACTATGACTAGCGGTTAGATGCAAATGTAACTTGCATCTAACTTATATACTAGTTTTGAATGCATTTTATTTGGAAGCGTTTTATTTTATATATTTTTTAAAATATTAGCTTTTAGTTTTCTAGAATGCATTATCTGTAATTTATATATCTATCTATCTGTAAGCACATCTGGTCTAAGGACTGTAATAAAAACTAAACTAAAACAAGAGCTAAGACGGCTAGAGTGTGGGTCATCACCTCGTGATGAAGTGGCAAGAACATCCTATAGGGTGTTTATGAAAGCCTATGATATGGCAGTGAAGACCACTAAGAAAGACTTCTATGCAGCTTTCATTGCATCTGCAAGCTCTCGCCCAGCCCAATTATTTAGGACGATTCGGTCATTATCTTCATTGCCACAAGGCAAACAAAATGATAAGGAATTGGCTATTGGCTGTGAGGCTTTTGCAAGTTATTTTGCAAATGAAGTTTTGTCGTTCTGCCAGGACCTACTGATCACAATTGAAACCGTAAAAGAACTGGAAGCCCCTTGTCAATCTTCGGGTCCGGTTTTGGACCAGTTCAGCCAACTCTTCCAGGAGGAGGTCGACAAGAACCTGACAGCTGTAAGGCCCACTACTTGCATCCTTAATTATTAATTTTCTGCGTAATAAAGCTGCTTTGAAAATCTTAACAGATCAGCACATGAATTACCTTGAACAACCAATTGAAGAAAAGGAATTGGAAATCACTTTGTAGCATATGAAAAACAATAAATCCCCTGGCCCTGATGGCTATACAGCTGAGTTTTATAAATGGTATAGCTTCATCTTAAGTCCCTTTCTTATAGATATATTCAATTATGTTCTAGATACAGGCAATGTTCCCTTTAAGATGTGGGATCTTGTGAGCAAAAATTCTACCTTGGGAACTGCTGGCATTCAAGTTATAAGCCAGCGATTTGGCTACTGCATCAATTAGTTTGCTCTGGAGCCATCCTTCCTGAGCCGAGACAAAAATGTGTGAGCCGGAGGCTAAGAAACTGAGAGCTAGCTCACACTCACTCATCTTAGAGGGAACACTGGATACAGGTAAAATTCCAGATACCTGGATTAAAGCCAAGATCACATTCATACCAAAAAAAGAAACCCAACAGATGTCAAATCTTATAGAGCAATTGCATTGTTAAACAATGATTATAAAATCTTCACTTCAATATTGACTTCTAGACTAAACAAAATTATTACTGACTATATATCAATAGAACAAACAGGATTTATTCCAAGACGGGATATGACAGACAACATCAGAAAAATGCTTAATATCATTCATTTCTGTAACACACACCAAGTTAAAGATATAGGAGGAAGAGACGAGTAGTGGTGGTTGGTGACTCCCTACTGAGAGGGACGGGAGAAGGTGTATGCAGACCAGACAAGGAATCTCGAGAGGTTGTTGTCTTCCTGGAGCGTGTATCCGAGATGTGATTGAGAGAATTCCAAGACTGGTCAAAACCTCTGATCGCTACCCGCTCCTGCTGATCCATGTGGGAACAAATGATACAGCCTGAAGAAACCTTGAATGGATCTCCAAAGACTATGAGGCTCTGGGCAAGAAGGTGAAAGATCTGGGGGAACAGGTGGTGTTCTCCTCCATTTTACCTGTTGAGGGCCATGGAGCTGGAAGGGAGAACAGGATACTGGAGGTGAATGGCTGGTTATGTAGATGGTGTCGTCAAGAGGGATTTGGCTTCCTGGACCATGGTATGTACCTCTGACATGAAGGACTGTTGGCGACAGATGGGGTGCACCTTACGAAGAATGGGAGGAATGTCTTTGCTGCAAGACTTGCGAAGCTGAGCAGGAGGGCTTTAAACTGAAGACATCGAGGGTGGGAAGAAAAAGCCTGATGTTGTGCGGCATCCCCAACACTAAGTTTAAGAAGGGAAGTGATCAGAGAATAAATGAACGGGAGAGAGGTGAGTTCAGTAATTTTCAGGTAAAATCAAAGGGACCTACTTTAGGAAAGGATGTCTGTAATCTGAAATGTCTTTATACTAATGCACAGAGTATGGGAAATAAACAGGAGGAACTTGAACTTCAAATATTGGAAAGTAATTATGAACTGATAGGTATCACTGAGACTTGGTGGGATGAGTCTCATATATGGAGTACAGCGATTGAAGGATATACCTTGTTCAAATGGAACAGAATAAACAAAAAAGGCGACGGGGTGGCACTATATGTCAAGAATGAATACACTTGCACTGAAATTCAGGGTTTTGAGAGTTGCCCTGTTGAAAGTGTGTAGGTAAGGATAGAGCGGGGGGGGAAGAAGAGATATTGTTGTGGGGGTATACTACAGACCTCCAAACCAACCGGAGGAACAGGATGTTGCATTTGTACAACAGCTTGCTAAACTTTCACAGAGACAGGATGTAGTGGTTATGGGAGATTTCAACTATCCAGATATTTGCTGGATATCTAACTCTGCTAGACGTGGGGCATCCCGCAGATTCTTGAATAGTCTTGCAAACAACTTCATCTCTCAGAAGGTGGAGGTGGGAACCAGAGGATCTGCTATCCTAGATTTAATTCTGACTAACAGGGAAGAACTGGTTGATGAGGTGAATGTTGTAGGATCCTTGGGAAATAGTGACCATGTCAGCTTGGAATTTGACATAGTGAGGGATGTGAAACCAGGACATAGTAGGACTCGTATCCTGGACTTCAGGAAGGCTGATTTCAAAAAACTCAGAGAAATATTAGGTAGGATCTCATGGCTGGAAATTCTGAGGGGGAAATCTGCACAGGAAGGATGGGAGATGCTGAAAAATGAAGTGCTTAAGGTACAATCCCAAACTGTTCCGATAAGAAAGAAAGGTGGGAGACGGGTAATGAAACCGAGGTGGCTGAACAAGGAACTCTCTGAAGAGCTGAGACTAAAAAGGGAAATGTACAGGAAATGGAAGGAGAGCCAAATTACTGAGGGTGAGTACAAGAAGCAGGCTCGAATCTGTAGGGATGGTGTCAGAAAGGCTAAAGTGCAGATGGAGCCGAGGCTTGTGAGGGATGCTAAAAATAACAAGAAAAATTTCTATGCTTATGTTCGGAGCAAAAAGAAGAACAGGGATGGGGTAAGCTCATTGCTAGGGGAAGACGGTCAAGTCTTAACAAGGGATGAAGACAAAGCAGAATTACTCAACTCTCACTTTGTGTCAGTCTTTAACCGCAAGGCGAGCTGTATACAAACTGAAGAATGCAGGGCATATGAGGAAAAGAGGAACTGCCAGTCCAGAGTAAGTAAAGAAATTGTTAGAGAGCATCTGGCTGCCTTAAATACTTTCAAATCTCCAGGGCCAGATGGCTTGCATCCCAGGGTGCTAAAAGAAATTGCAGATGTCATTTCAGAGCCTCTGGCTCTTATCTTTGAAATGTCCTGGAGTACTGGTGTTGTGCCGGAAGACTGGAGAAGAGCGAATGTTGTCCTGATCTTCAAAAAGGGGAAAAAGATAGACTCGGGAAATTACAGGCCTGTCAGCTTGACATCAATACTTGGAAAAATTCTGGAGCAGATTATCAAACGCTCTGTCTGTGAGCACCTTGAACGGAATGAGTCAACTGGTAGTAGACAGCATGGATTTATCAAGAATAAGTCATGCCAGACCAACCTTATCTCCTTTTTTGACAGAGTTAATAAAATGGTTAACTCTGGCAATGCTGTGGATATAGCGTATCTAGATTTCAGGAAAGTATTTGTCAAAGTTTCTCATTATATCCTTGAGGATAAGCTGGTTAAGTGTGGGTTGGATGGTGCAACCGTTGGATGGATTCATGGTTGGTCGAAAAATTGTACCCAACGAGTGCTCGTAAATGGCTCTGCGTCTACGTTGAGGGAAGTCTCGAGTGGAGCGCCACAGGGCTCGGTCCTGGGCCTGGTGTTGTTCAATGTTTTTATAAATGACCTGGAGGAGGACATAGAGGGGATGCTCATCAGATTTGCAGATGACACAAAGCTGGGTGGGATTGCTAACTCTAAAGAAGACAGAGTCAGGATTCAAAAGGATCTAGATAGGCTGGAACAGTGGGCTGAGGCAAATAAAATGAATTTCAATAGAGATAAGTGCAAAGTCCTACACCTAGGCACAAAAAATCAAAGGCACAGATATAGAATGGGAGGGACTTGGCTTGACAGCAGCACATGTGAAAGGGATCTGGGTGTTCTGGTTGATCACAAGCTCAACATGGGCCTGCAGTGCGATGTGGCTGTGAGGAACGCTAATGCAATCTTAGGATGCATTAACAGAAACATTGTGTCCAGATCACGGGAGGTGATAGTTCCGCTCTGTTCTGCTATGATCAGGCCTCACCTGGAGTACTGTGTCCAGTTTTGGGCACCACACTTTAGGAAGGATGTTGACAAGCCCGAGCATGTCCAGAAGAGGGCAACCAGGATGGTGAGAGGGTTTGAATTCAAATCTTATGAGGAAAGGTTGAAAGAGTTGAGTGTATTTAGCTTGGGAAAGAGAAGACTTAGAGGGGACATGCTTGCAGTCTTCAAGTATTTGAAGGGCTGTCAAGTAAAAGATGAAGCGGATCTATTCTCTCTTGCTCCGGATTGCAAGACTAGATCTAATGGGTGGAAATTACAAGGAAGTCGTTACCGGCTAGATATCAGGAGAAACTTCCTAACTGTCAGAGTGGTTGAGCAGTGGAACAATCTGCCTTGGGAGATGGTGGATGCTCCTTCTCTGGACGTTTTCAAGCGGAGGCTTGACAACCATCTTTTGGGTATGTTGTAGGTATGTAGGGCTATCTTTTGGCTATGCTTCTGTAGAGTGCAAGGGTTTGGACTAGATGACCTGCAAGGTCCCTTCCAACTCGAACATTCTATGATTCTATGGTTATTATCCTTGGACATGGAGAAAGCATTCGACATGGTTAAGCCACAATATATTCAACACCTCCTACAGGAGATGGGGTTTGGCACTAAATTTAGAAGTTATCGACTCACTTTATTCCTCTCCTAAAGCTATACTGAGGTAAAGTGTGTCCCCTCTCACCTCTTTTATTTGCATTAGCGGTAGAGCCTTCTGCCAATACAGTAAGAGACAACATACATATTCCTAGAGTAAAGATAAATGAGACATGCTATAAGATAAGCCTATTCGTAGATGACATGGTGTTATACTTAACTAATCTTGCCTTTACACTTCCATTAATAAGTCAGCATCTTGGAGACTTCAGTTCAGTTTCAGGTCTTAAGGTAAACTATACTAAATCATTATTATATCCCATCAATATTTCAGCTCTATGTAGAAAACTGATAAAGAGTAAATATCAATATAACTGGGTAGAAAAAAGCTGGAGATTCTTGGGAGTTGATATTCCCCTACATTTAAAGAACCTGATAAAATTTAACCATGCTATAACATCTATAAAAATTAAAGACATTGACACAATGGAACAAATCAAATCTCACCTTAAGAGAACATACTAACATAGTTAAATCTCTTGTTCTACCAAAATTTCTATTTTATGTTCGGACAATTCCTATCTATATGGAGCTGCGGTGGCTCAAGTGGTTAAGACGCTGAACTGCAGGCTGTGGAAGGTCAGTAGTTCAGCAGTTCGAGACCCGGGTGCCGCATGACGGGGTGAGCTCCTGTCTCTAGTTCTAGCTCCTGCCAACCTAGCAGTTCAAAAGCAAGAAATTGCAAGTAGATAAATAGGTACCACTTCGGTGGGAAGGTAACAGCGTTCCGTGCGCCTTGGTGTTTAGTCATGCCGGCCACATGACCACGGAAACGTCTTCGGACAGCGCTGGCTCTTCGGCTTTGAAACGGAGATGAGCACCGCAACCCTAGAGTCGGATTCGACTGGCTTTCGAGCAAGGGAACCTTTTAATTCCTATCTTCCTTCAGAGTTGTTAAAAAAATGGCACAGAGACATTATTATCTTTATTTATAACATAACAAGAAACCACATATAGGATTTAAATAATTAAGAAAACCTAAAAGAGAAGGAGATCTAGCTGTTCCAGATATTGGTCCCTATTATGGTGCTATAATATTGGTCAATATAATTAAGCAATGTAATAATCTTATTTAGCAAAATGGAATCATATAGAAGAAAACTACTTTTCTCCATTTACATTTTGGGAAGCTATATGGCATGTGCCAAAGAAACGCTACTTCTCCTCACATTTGAATTTATTTCTTGAAGCAACCCAGAAGGTCTGGAATATGAATTTTAAACGTTTAGCTCCACCAACATCTCCATTGACCTCTTATACTGGTCAACACTGGTTTGAACTGAGAATGGGCAAATCAACATTTCTGAACTGGAAACACATGAAAATTAACCGCTTTATTGATATAATGCCAAAGGGTCATCTGCTTGAAAAGGTTAAATTAGATCAAAAATGCAACTCTACCTTGCCCTGGTTTGAATATCTGCAATTAAATAATCTGTTAGCTACCCATCAATTTAAATGCCCTATTCGACTTGGACTAACTGACTTCGAGAAGTTAATGTATTGCGATGACACTTCTAACAAGAGATTGATCTCAAAAGTTTATAATATCTTGTTGAAATTCGAGAATCCAAACTGCCATTCTTATCAGGATGCCTGGCATAGAGATCTGGAAAGAGAACTAATGCAAGACCATGGTATAAAATATGGCACTCTCCAGCTTTTACCTCCAAAGTGATCCTAATACAAATACAAACATATAAAGTAATCTCTAGGTGGTATTTAACCCCAGCCAGACTATCTCATTATACTTTATCGATATCTGTTAACTGTTGGAAACAGTGTGGCCAAAAAGGTATGTTTATTCACAGTGGGTGGACATGTAAGGTAATTCAGTTGCATTGGGAGCAAATAATATCAGAAATCACATATATAACAAAAATCACACTTCCATTAAATCCGGAGTTGATTCTTTTAAATCTCTGGGAAACCGAAAATGTTTCTAAATTTAAGAAGGATCTTATTATGACAATGGTCACGGTAGTGAAAAATATTATAGCTTTAAAGTGGAAAGAAAAAGCTCCCCCCACAATTCATCTCTGGTACACAAAATTGTGGGATTATTTTATTTATTTATTATTTCATTTGTATCCTGCCCTCCCTACAAGCAGGCTCAGGGTGGCTAACAATATTTGGCATAATGCACCAATTCATATAAAACATTTTAAACCATTTAAAACAATTAAACAATTTACAATTAAAGTGCTCACAGTACTCAATTAAGTCACAATGGTGTGCCATATAATACAGCACCCAATGTTCTCAGCTTAACAGTCTCTGGACTCCTCAAAATGGTCTGATGCAATCTCGGTTAGGTTGGCCTTACACCACAGATATTGATTGCGGGCATTGATGGTAGTGGTGGGTGGCTCCTAATTGAAGACCTGGTGGAAGAGCTCCGTCTTACAGGCCCTGTGGAATTGCACAAGATCCCACAGGGCCCTCATCTCCTCCAGGAGCTCATTCCACCAGTAAGGAGCCGCCACTGAAAAGGCCCTGGCCCTGGTAGCAGCAAGCCTTAACTCAATGCGGTCTCCTTCAAAACAAAATTAAAGAATATTTAAGTAAATAGATAGTCCTCATGTCGGTGCATAAAGCAACCTGTGTTGCCTACAACTTTACTGACTTCAGCATACATGGAAATATATTCAAGATATATGCCCATTCAATATGTTAAGAATACTGAGATCTAGCATTCACAGATCTAAAACTTTGGTACAATTTAGAGCAAACCTCTTCCATAATAAACAGCTGAGTAAGACCTGTCAGCAAGATGAGGGTTTTGCCACTCTCACTTTACCAGTCATTGCCAATTTTTCTTCTCCCTTTCCACTCCTATTGTGTCTAATGAGTTTCTTAAGTCCTCCAAGCAAGGGCCATAACACTTCTGCTCCCTATATAGTGCCTACAGTACTTGGAACCAATTAATTGGTAAGAGAACAAGCAAAGTTTCCATCTCTATACCAACTGTTATATGCAGCTTAGTTGAGACCAAGATAATAACAGAATGTTTAACATAAAAGTTCCTGTGCTATAACTCAGTTCATTATGACCTTCAAAATGGGAAAAAACCTAAGATGAAACTATTTGAATGTGAGTGATACAATTCGACATCATGAGGCCAGACTGTAACATAAAAATCACGGACAAACTCTGAAATGGAATGACAAAGTCCCAAAACTGATAAAATATTTTTTATATAATACATTTAAAATGTCAGAGATTCTGCAGAGCTCAACAGGATTAGTAAATGTTTTGTTTTTTATGATATGCTTTTGCTTGGATTTTATAGGCACAATTACAGCAAAGACCTAGGATGCAACACCTTCACTCTTCCCCATCTCTGCCCATTTAGCTACTGCTCATGGATTTAATGTTATATCACCCCATTCCATATAGGGTGCCTGCACTGTCAAGAGAACTTTGGCAGGGCTTTTGAAAACTGCTTAGGCTCAAGCAATGAACATGCAAATAGCACAGGAGAACATGGGCATGGAACAGGGGTCATTGGGGGTATATGGGGGAGGTATTTATGAATTTCCTGCAGGGGTTGGACTAGATGACCCTAGAAGTCTCTTCCAATTCTATGAATGTTCCTTATTTTAAATACCTGGTCCTCAAGCCATGTGACAAAAAGGCTTTTGAAATCCCTTCCACCCTCCAGGGTGGGGGGAGGGAATGTCCAAGAAACATTAAATATAAAGGCTCAAGGAACTAGTTTGCACTATATTAACCATTGCCTTTTTACATTTTCAGCAACTTCAAAGGGAATGGGTATAACGTGATCCTGGAGGAGTTTTATTTCTGTTTCTTTTCTGCTAAATGGAATAGTATTTTTGTGTGAGAGATTATAGCCATGCCAATATAATCTCCAGTATGAGAATAAAAACATTAGTCTGCATGTCAATCTGATAACCAGTATGAGAAAATACATGCATGCATGCACACACATATGCAAACACCTATTACGACTGGGTACAAATATACTTAACTGAATTCCTAACAAAAAGAAGTGGAAAAGCAATTAAGTAGATAAAGTTACTAGGTACCCACCACTATGTACATACCAATGAATACATTAAGATAGTTTTAATTCTGTAGAATTCTCTAAATCTTAAACAGCATGAGTATAAATAAAACAATTTCATTTTGCATAAGAGCCTGCAAAAGTAAAAGGCTGCAAATATTGCTAATGAAGTAAACAAGAAAGCACAAAATATCCTTAGAAAATATATGCATCTTAGCAGGATTTGTTTCTGCTCCTTATACATGAATGATAATAATGCATCAAATCCATACATTAATTATATGCAATTTTACTAGATAAAATCATCTTATAAAGCTTTAATGATGTAGTTACAAAATCCATTTAAAAACAGCTAACTCTAGACATTTTTGCAATTAGTTGTTAACCAAACAGATTAAACTCACAGTCCAGAGGGCCTCATATGCATACAGGAAACATTATCTACAAAAATAACTTGGGCAATGCAGAGTACAGAAGATATGGGAGAGATTCAATCACCTGATCACTTGGGGATTGCACAAAACATCCATGTAAATGCTGTGATCTTCAAAGAAGCTACTTAAATAAAGAAAAATAAATAACTGAGTACATGTGGGTTGTGAACTTCAGAACAGAACCCTAATTGTAACACCCATCAGTTCTGCATAAACTAATTTAATTGCTGGTGTCCCTTCTCTCTTTTTCCTACTCTAATCTTACATGTTTTTGTGCTACGCAACCTCTTGCTCTCTATTTATCAAGCGACTTTAATTTTAAATTGCCTCCTCAAGATGCAATACTTCAGCAAAGCCTAACTGTAGCATCACCTGACCAGTACCTCTGTTGCATCCATCTCTGACACCTTTGCACATTTTGCTGATAAAATAATACAAATATTCTCTGATCTGGATGCTGGCTGTAATACAGGCCGTGAAGAAGAAATACTTCCCATCATCTGGTTTGCTTATGGACCATTTTGACCTAGTTATGGTGATGGATATCCTCAGGGTTCTAGGATCTGTGAAGTCCACCACTTGTGCGCTGGATCCTTTCCCATCCTGATGGCTAAAATCATGCAAGAACCATATTAACAAGTCCTTGATATCTATCATAAATCAGTCACTAACTCAGGACACCTTACTCTGGCTGCTCAAAGACATGTTCATCTGCCCACTACTAAAAACCATCCCTATACATCCTAACTGTGGCCCAATTTCTAATCTGCCCTTTCTAGTCAAAGTGATTGAGAGAGCAGTAACAGACCAATTTCATGTCTTCTTGGATAACTCTTCTGTTCTGGACCCTTTTCAGTCTGGCTTCAGGTCAGACTATGGGACAGAGACAGTTCTGGTGGCTTTAGCTGATGACCTCCACCTGAATGCTTCTTTGCTCCTCCTGTCTTCAGCCTTTGAAAAAGAGTAGATCATGCCATCCTGTTGAGGCATCTGGAGGCTTAAGTAGGTATCATCAGATGTACCTTGGACTGGTTTAAATCATTTCTCATGGACTGGACTCAAAGGGTTGCTGTTGGAGACCTCTGCAGTGTAGGAATTGTCTTGTGGGATTCCACATGGCACAATCTTATTCCCCATGCTATTCAACCTCTGTATAAAGCTTTTCAAAGAAACAGTGTATAGCTTTGGAACTGGATGTCAATCAATATGCTGATGACACCCAACTCTATATCTCTATCCAAATCCCAGGTGATACCGTAAAGGTCTTGAATAAAGGCCTGACTGCTGTGGTCAAATGGCTGAAAACGAACAAATTGGAACTTGAACTCAGACAAGATAAAAGTGATGCTGGTTGGGAAGCTGGAGATCTTGAAGGACATTGTGTTTTCCACATTCCATGTATTTCAGTTGATGCTTGTTGACTTGGTTAAAAACTTAGGAGTTATATTGGATCTGGCATTGCTGCTGAAGAAGTTAATGCAACTATAAAAAAACCCTTAAAAACTTTCTTTCAACTCAATCTAGCTGCCAAGAAAGCCCCTACCTTGACACAGTTAAACATCAAGCACTCCAGCTCCCCCATCTTGGCTCATGGACTTCTAGCATTGCCATATAGACACCTATAATGTGTTTCCCTTTCCAGTAACCCCTGCCTCCCTTGGTTCCTTAGTCTCTAAGCTGTATTACGCCCTAGCAGTATTACCCTGAGTGTTTACGTAATGATCCCTTGACTTGTCTAACTTTGTCTAACTTTGTTTGGAGGCTCTTCAGTTCCTGTTGGCTTTCCCTTTGGGATTAGTTTAAAAGCTGCTCTGCCAGCTTTTGATATTAATTGCCAGAAGCCGGGTTCCCTTTTGGTTCAAGTGAAGCCTGTCTCTTTTGTGCCTGTTCCCCAATGTCTAACAAATTTAAACCCTTCCTCCCGGCATCATTTTCTCATCCATGAACTGAGACCTCTGATCTGTGCCTGTCTAGCTGGCCCTGCACATGGAATGCTATCTCTGAGGTCCTAGCCTTTAACGTTCTGCCTAGTAACCTAATTTTTTTTCTCCAGAACCACACATCTACATTTCTCAGTGTCATTGGTGCCAATATGCACCATGATTGCTGACTCCTCCCCAACACTATCAGCCTATCTAGACAACGTTGATGTCTGCAACCCTCACATCAGGCAGGCAAGTCACCATGCAATCAAAATGCCTGCCACAGATCCCACTCTCTATATTCCTAAGGATTCAGCTCTGTTTCAGATTTCTACAATCCAAACCTTATTGCATTGTTTAGTGGATGTCCCATCCTGTTTATTGGTTTGCCTTACAGAACTTGGCTCGATCTTGAATTGCAGAACACAATCTACCAGTCAAATATCTGACTGTGACAATTAATAATAATAAACACATCCACATTGCTCATGGCAAATCCTTGACCTCTTTGTTCTCCATCCCAGCCTCATCTCTTAAGGGCTAGATGCCATGCAATCTCATCTTAGTACTCCTTGTCAGTATACTAAAATAGCTATGATGCCTTGGTTTCATACTTATGGACAGACTGGAATCCCCACTTTTTCTATAAACACATACAGGAAAGGTGTAAGATGGTCTCCCTCCTTTACTACCTTTATGATGGAGATAGCTTATACCCAGAATAAAACTTTGTTGGTCTTAAAGGTGCCACTGGACTCAAAACTTTGTTCTTAATGATAGAGAATCAACATAATAAAAGATACAGGATTGCACTGTATATTATTCATCACATTTTAAATGACTGGGTACATTATCCTTCAAACCATGCAAAAAACTGTGAGACCCCATATTCCAACCCTATGGGGTTTGATCCAGAAATCAACCATTTTGTTCAATACCATCTTGAAACTGAGCACATAGGAAAGCTTTTTCTTGGAAAGGTCCCCAAATTCCCTGTTATCTTTTCAAGAAGTATAATCGAATATGTCCTCCCTGAAAATCATATTTGGAAATATACTGTGATGCACCGTTTATTAACAACCACTATTGGGCCAGATGCCTTTTTAGTTTGCTCTTTGGGTGTTACTAGGGTTTTGGAGATGCCTAACATTTACCTAATTGCTCTTCCAGGCTTTTTAATGAAAAAGAAAGCACCTCATTTACAGTGCACTTCTAAGGAAAATTATACCCTTCTAACTCAGTTTAAGTCCATGGGCTTAGAAGGGTATGCCCTTGCTTATGATTGCACTTCTAGACTCTTTGAGGCGTAAACTGAGCTCAGAATCTGGCTGTGCAATTGAATCGTTGTATTGGGCAACTAAAATGATTAAGGAGATGGAAATCATCACTGGATTTACACTTACAAAACTTTATTTTATTTATCTGTTGGATAGAGTAAAAAATTCTAAAATTCTATTGGCTAGAAATGTGGTGAAAGACAGGCTTGTTTCACTCACATGTTATGGTCTGAGATAATTTTGGCTGAGCAATTTCATTTTACAAGGCCTTCTTCTTGTTTCTTGGAATCCACAAACTGGCTATATTCCAAGAACATGGGCACGCCCTGGGATGTACTAAAACAGCTCCTTTTTACAAGATTCTGTAAAATTACAATAAATAAGTCTATTACAAACAGTTAGTTTCAGGTTTGTATTCACTTGCTCCCACAGTAACAAGAACCACCCTTGATTTAATGCTTTACAGAAGCCATTCAGAAATTAAATGTAATCTTGGAAAATCCTATAGACTCAATAGATCTCGTTACTGCAACTACAGGAATATGGAGTGTAGCTGGACTTAAAATCAATAAAAACAAGACAAAAATAGGCTTCCGGTCTGGGATACATGGCATCCTGACGTGTTCTGGCTCTGTTCCCAGAACATACGGAGGGTCTTTATGACAGGGCGGGCTATACAGCCTGCCGCAGATCTCCCCAGGCAGGGGGGTGACTAGCAACGAGCATTGGCCCGAGTGGGAGTTGAGAATGGCTGATAGCGGGGCTTTAAAGAGCGCCGCGACCAGCCTTGATCCCCTCCCCCCAAGAGGGCACTTCGGAATCTCTCTAAAAGACCCCACCGAGTTGGATTCTCAACATAAGAACGCATGACCCAGACCTCCAAGACATTCTACGGAAAGTGATACCAAGGAAACACTGCTATAACAAAATACGGACTTTGAAGGTAACTTTTTAAAATTGCTCACCGGAAACGCGCTGATCCCGAGAATAAACAACACCCGATGAAGCGCATGATTGTGCGGCATACTGTGTACTAACACCAACTCCAGAAAACGCGGTTGAACAGCAAAAAAAGGCCAAAAAGCTGGTTTGTTGATCATTCCTACGGTCGGGATATTGACTTTAAAATAGAAACTAACACCAAGTCTCGCGAGAAACAGTGTGGAAAACTACTTAAGCTGCGACAGAAATCACCAGAACAGGAAGTGACCTCAGACCAGACAAGTAGTGCTTCCTAGAGACGACCAAGGAGGCCGGAAGAAGGGAGGAAACCAGAAGTCAAGGAGGACGATTAAGATTGCCGGACAGGAAGTAAACAACAGGAAGAGCTATTTACCATAGAGAAATTGCACCCGCCATTTTGAGAAGGTCGAAACGATTTATTCGGATTTTGGCTAAAAGACTCAACAGAAAAAAGCGAAAATAGAGCGGTTCAGCTGGGCACAAGAAGAGCTTTAATCTGATGTAAGTTTTGTGATAACTGTAAACAACGGCTTACGATCTCCGGCAAAGACAGAGGGCGAACTCTTGGTCCTCCCCGAAAATGGCTGCTAAAGAGGAGAAGAAACTACAGGGCATGATGGAAGCCATGGAAAAACGGATGATGGATGCTATACAAAAAATGGAAAAAACTCTAGGTAAAGTGGCTGATGAAGTAGCTGACTTGAAAAAAGACTTGGCTGGGATTACAAAGGAAATACAGACGCTGAACAAAAGAACAGATGAGGTGGAGGAGAGAGTGAAAGGAAACTGGCGTAACTGAGGTTGCTAAAGAAGCATCAAAAGCTAATGTAATGGTGGAGTACAATGGAATGCTTAATCATCTGAGATTTAGGGGAATCCCTGAAGATAAAAATGAGAATATCCACTCAGTCATGGTGGATGCTGTTGCAGATTTCTTAAAACTAGAAGAGGAGAAGGTGGCGGCACAGATTGATTTGGTATACAGAGTCAACTCTGCGATTGCCCAAAAGAAAAAAACTACCCAGAGATGTGATTGTCCAGTTTATATCCAAAAGATTGAAAGAAGACTTGTTTAAGCAACAATTCCAGGAAGACTTCATAACTGACAACAAGAAAATTATGATACTAAAGGAATTACCCAGAACAGTTCTTCAGGACAGATGACTTTTTAAAGACCTGATCGACAAACTGAAAACAGAGGGCATTAGATACAGATGGGAAATTCCAAAAGGTGTCAGCTTTACATTTAAACAGAAGAGAGTCACCATCAAGTCAGTAGAGCAAATGACCAAGTTCATTAAAGACAATTTTAAAGACTCTGATAAATAAATACAAAGCCAACATGGAGAGTCAAATTATTTCATGGAATGTTAATGGACTTAATTCACCCCAAAAAAGGAAAAATGTTAGGCTATGGTTGGAAAAACAAAAATGTGATATTGTTTGTTTACAAGAAACACATATTAGGAAGACTGATGTTAAATTTCTGATTCAAAGTAGATTAGGAGAGGAATTCACATATGTAACGACTCCTTTTTTCTTTTGTGAGGAGAGGGAATAGAAAGAAAAAGAAAAAAGGAGTCGTTACATATGTAAAAAAAGAGTTGGAGCCAAAGGAAATTTTTAAAGACAAAGAAGGAAGATTCTTGGCAGTGGAAGTTATGTTCCAGAATAAAAAGACCTTAATTTTAAATCTCTATGCCCCGAATGGAGCCAAGGAAAAATTCTTTCAAGATTTGTGGGAACAATTACAACAGTTAACCTATGAACAAATGATATTGATGGGTGACTTTAATGGCACTGTTAAAAATGCTACTGACAGAAAATCCAAAAAAGGAAATGAAGGTATAGGTAAACTTCCGAAAGTATTTTTTCAAATGGCAAAACATGAACACCTGGAAGATGCATGGAGAGATAAAAACCCTAAAGACAAAAACTACTCTTTTTACTCATCAAGACATGAGTCTTTCTCAAGAATAGATATGATGTGGATGACCGAGAACTTGATTTTGCAAACATGTAAAATTGAAATATTACCTAGAATTCTTTCTGACCACAGCCCAATAAAGTGATCAACATATGCTAAAAGAAAGAAATTTCGATGGAGACTCAATGAGGATTTACTGGACAAACAAAACATTGTGGACAAAATAACGACGGAAACCAAAACGTATTTTCAACTAAACGTAAATAAAGATGTACAGACGCAAACGGTATGGGAGGCATATAAAGTTGTGATGAGAGGACATCTAATTGCAATTAACAACAATGAAAGAAAACAACAATTCAAAGTAGATAAAGAAATTATGGAAAGTATCCAAAAGAAAGAAGCAGAACTCAAGAAGAGACTTAGCAAAAAGAAAATTTTGAGAGAGCTGAGGATCCTAAGGGAACAATATGATGCGAGGTTAAATAAAGAAGTATATTGGAACTTGAAAAAATTGCAACAGAAGTCCTTTGAAGGAGCGAATAAACCTGGGAAATATTTGGCATGGCAATTGAAGAAAAGAAGAGAGAACAAAACAATAATTAAATTGAAAGATGGGAATAGAGAAATTATAGACCCAGGAGGGTTCTGGAGAGAATTTTACAAATACTATGCTACTCTTTTTCAAGCAAAACAGGTGGATCAACAAAAAATTCAAGACTATTTATCAAAGGTGAATTTGACACAACTAAGCTTAAAAACAAAAGGAATGTTAAATGCTGTGATAACTAAAGAAGAAATCAGCAAAGCAATAGGAGAAGCAAAAATCTCCAAAGTTCCAGGATGTCAGAGTCCTTAACTTAGTCAGCAAAATACCAGGCCTTGTTCATTGAAGCAAGTATAGTATTTATTTTAAGCTGCAATAGCAGGTTACTGGAACAGAAGCATTGTTAAGAATGACGTGGTTACAAGAAGCAAGCAGTTATACCATAAGGGGGGAGAATGGGGACCCCCCCCCTCCACTAATAGAAGCATAGCGCGCGCGCAGGAACTGGAGACAATGATAATTAATGTAATTCCCGCCGCCCCCATTTTCCCAGCCTAGCTGTTGCTTTTGAAAGCGATAGCAAGCTAACAGCCTGTCTCCTCCAAGGTCAGTGTGTTAAGTCTTGGTGAGATACGGCCTGCACGGCCAGGCAGTCGAGGCAGCTCCCCACATTCCATTCTAACAGTCCAGGTGCATAAATCAACACCCCACGATCCCATCCACCCTCCCTTCACAACACAACAGCCCATCCGCCCTCCCTTCTCCATCCATCATGGCAGGGCTACCTGACATCCTGCCCTCCTGATAACAAATCTATCCCTTTGGTTTGTGGGGATACAATTTATGAAAAGCACGGACCATCTTGGGGGCCAGAACATGTTCCGCCCTCACCCACTCCCTCTGTTCAGGCCCAAAGTCCGTCCATTCAACCAGATAAAACAGGCGATTGTGAGAGATTTTAGAGTCCAAGATCTGTGAAACTTCATAGTGTGGTTCCCCCCCCCACCAGCAGCAGAGGCGGGGTGGGTTGTCGCGGTCTCCATTTGTTCTCCTCAGGCGCGTGGCGTAGGAGCCTTACATGAAAGACAGGATGAACAGACTTTAGTGATTTAGGCAAAGCAAGTTCCACAGTCACATTGTTAATCACTCGCACAATTTCAAAAGGTCCAACAAATTTCCAGCCAAGTTTACGGCTCGGCTGTATTCCACGCAAGTTTTGAGTGGAAAGGTAAGCAAACTCCCCGCACTTTGGGACCCAGGAGAGGTTGCGTTTTTTGTCCGCCTGGATCTTATATGCCTCCTTTGCATCGTCAAGAGTCTGAGATAACAACGGCCAAGCCGCTTGCAACTTTTTGCACCAGTCACCGGCATCTCCCGCCGGGAGGTCGGGAGAAGTCAAAAACGGTAAAGGACCGCCTTAAATGGAGACATGCCCGTAGAAGAGTGCTGAGTGTTATTGTAACAGAACTCAGCCAAAGGTAAAAGGGAATGCCAATTGTCTTGTTGAAAATTTGTAAAACATCTCAAATATTGTTCAAGGGTTTGATTGACACGTTCGGTTTGTCCATCAGTCTCTGGGTGGTACGCACTGCCAACCCCCCGCTCCACCCCAAGCAGTGACATAAGTTCACTCCAGAAATGAGAAACGAACTGCACCCCCCTGTCTGAGATCACTTTAGCTGGCAAAGTGTGGAGCCTCACCACGTGTTGGAGGAATGCTGAGGCTAACTTCTTGGCCGAGGGGATAGATGCAAACAGGACAAAGTGGGCTTGTTTAGTGAAGAGATCCACAACAACCCAGATAACGGTATTCCCCCTGCTAGGGGGAAGATCTGTAATAAAGTCCATTGAAATCACTTCCCATGGTCGCGTCGGCATGGGGAGGGGTTGCAACGCTCCGGGAGGTTTACCCGGCCTGGGTTTACTCATCAAACACATTTGGCACGCAGAAGTGAACAAGGAAATGTCTTTGCGTAGCCCAGGCCACCAAAATTGTCTTTGCAATAGTTGGAGTGATTTAACGAACCCCGTGTGCCCCGCCAGTTTCGATCCGTGTGCCCAAACCATCACCTCCCCCCGGAGGGAATGGGGAACAAACAGTTTGCCATTTTTCAGCCAGCAGCCCTATGCATCATGTGTAACTCCGTCCTCCCCCCCCACCTCCTCCCTGTCGGCGTCGGACATAGCCGTGGAAAATTTCTTGGCCCAGCCCTCTGCGGGACGGGTAAGGGAAGGGGGGGAAAGCTTCGCTTGTTTGCGGGTGGTTACCGCTCCTCCCAATTGGGAGGGCGTGAAGACCAAGTCACGAATCTCCTCCCTCTTACTGTCGTGTTGTGGGAGGCGGGAAAGGGCGTCAGCTAGTGAGTTAGATTTCCCGGGAAAATGGTGCAAAGTGAAGTTGAACTTAGAGAAGAAATCAGCCCAGCGTAGCTGTTTGGCGTTCAAGGAGCGGGGGAGCGGAGGAGCTCGAGGTTTTTATGGTCAGTCCAAACCTCAAATGGCACTCTCGCCCCCTCAAGCCAATGGCGCCAGGTCACTAGCGCTAAGCGGATCGACCCAGCTTCCTTCTCCCACACCGACCAATTCCGTTCGGTATCATTAAATTTTCTGGAAACATAGGCGAGGGGATGCAATTTGCCGTCGTCCCCCTCTTGGAGGATCGCCCCCCGATTGCAACGTCCGACGCGTCGACTTGCACAATGAATTTTTTAAGTTCATTCGGGTGCGCCAAGACAGGCTCTGATGTAAAGAGAGCTTTCAACTGGTCAAAGGCGCGTTGGCAGTCAGGGGACCAGTCTAATTTCGCTCCAGGGCGCGTGCAATCAGGGGGCTTCCCTTTTGTTTTGAGCAAGTCAGTTAGGGGAAGAGCCACCTGAGCAAAGTTCGACAAGAATGATCTGTAAAAGTTCGCGAATCCGAGGAAGCCCTGGAGTTGCCTCCGTGTTTTAGGGATTTCCCACCCGACCACATCCTTTACTTTGTCGGGGTCCATCTCAATTCCCCGTTGTGAGATGCGGTAGCCCAGAAAGGGAATCTCTGATTTGTGAAACTCACATTTTGACAACTTGGCAAAAAGTTTGTGCTTGTGTAACGTTTGGAGGACTTCCCTCACCAGTTTAACGTGTGATTTTAGGTCAGGGGAGTACAAAAGTATATCATCAAGGCAAACAAGGACCCCCTTGAATAAATACTTGTGGAGCACTTCATTGATCAAGTTCATGAAAACTCCCGGGGCCCCCTGGAGCCCGAACGGCATCACCAAGTATTCAAATTGTCCTAACGGGGTGTTAAATGCTGTTTTGAACTCATCCCCCTCCCTTATTCGCACCCTGAAGTAGGCATCTCTCAAGTCCAGCTTAGAGAATACCTTCCCCCCTGCTACCGCAGCCAAGAGGTCTTTAATCAGGGGCATGGGGTAAGCATTCGTGTTAGAAACTGCATTTAGCCCTCGATAGTCAGTGCACAGCCGCAGCCCCCCGTCCTTTTTTTTCCGGAAAAGAACAGGGGCAGCAAACGGGGATGATGCGGGTCGTATAAACCCTCTGGCTAAGTTTTTGTCGATAAACTTTCTTAACTCCACCTTCTCTGAGGGACTCATGGAGTATAATTTCCCTTTGGGCAACTTTTGATTTGGTAAAATTTCTATAGCACAGTCAGAGTTTCTGTGGGGGGGCAGTTCATCCGCTTCCTCTTCCCCAAATACAGCGGTTAAGTCTCGGTACTCGTGGGGAATCGCCTCCAATTCTGTTTCAGCCACCCCTGCCATTATAAGGTCCCCCCCCACCATCGGGGCACCCCAATCCCGTTTCCAAAGATGGGGTTGACATTTCTCAGAGATGAAATTAACCTTCCCTTCTCCCCATAGGACGTGTGGATCATGGTCGAAGAACCATGCGCTCCCTAACACCAGGGGAAATCGAGCAGAAGGGGTGACAACAAAGGGCCTCTCTTCCCAGTGGTTCCTGATCCCCACCCGTAAGGGCGGAGGGGGGGTCCTCTTATGGTATAACTGCTTGCTTCTTGTAACCACGTCATTCTTAACAAACTGTCAGAGTCCTTAACTTAGTCAGCAAAATACCAGGCCTTGTTCATTGAAGCAAGTATAGTATTTATTTTAAGCTGCAATAGTAGGTTACTGGAACAGAAGCATTGTTAAGAATGACGTGGTTACAAGAAGCAAGCAGTTATACCATAAGGGGGGAGAATGGGGACCCCCCCCTCCACCAATAGAAGCATAGCGCGCGCGCGGGAACTGGAGACAATGATAATTAATGTAATTCCCGCCACCCCCATTTTCCCAGCCTAGCTGTTGCTTTTGAAAGCGATAGCAAGCTAACAGCCTGTCTCCTCCAAGGTCAGTGTGTTAAGTCTTGGTGAGATACGGCCTGCACGGCCAGGCAGTCGAGGCAGCTCCCCGCATTCCATTCTAACAGTCCAGGTGCATAAATCAACACCCCACGATCCCATCCACCCTCCCTTCACAACACAACAGCCCATCCGCCCTCCCTTCTCCATCCATCATGGCAGGGCTACCTGACACAGGACCAGACGGTTTTTCAGCCAAATTTTATAAGAAATTTCAAGAAGACCTGGTACCGGTTCTAGAGATTTTTTTAAATGAAATTAGAGAAAGTGGGAAGATTCCAGATTCCTGGAATGAAGCAGCAATCATCTTGATACCGAAAGAGACCCAAGACTTAACTAATGTTAAAAATTATCGACCAATTTCACTCTTGAACTCTTAAAATCTATGCAAAAATCCTAGCAGAATGCCTCAAAGGGTATTTGAAAGACACTATTGCCGAAGATCAGGCTGGGTTTTTGCCAGGTAGGCAAATAAAAGACAACATGAGGGTTGTTTTAGACACAATACAATACTATGATAAGCACCCGGAAAAAGAGGTTGGCTTTTTATTTCTAGATGCGGAGAAGGCATTTGATAACTTGAATTGGGAATTTATGTTCAAAGTGATTGAAAAATTGCAGATGGGTGTAGAATTTACAAGAATGATTAAATCAATATATAAAGAACAAAAGGCTACGGTGATTGTAAATGCAGAATCAACAGAAGCGTTCCGGGTCAGAAAAGGAACCAGACAGGGCTGTCCCTTATCACCATTGTTATTCATCTGGATTTTGGAGACATTGCTGCAAATGATTAGAGATGATGACAATATACAAGGTTTGAGTATTAGAGGTTTTTCATACAAATTAAGAGCATTTGCTGATGATATTATGTTTATTGTTGAAGATCCTGTCAATAACATGCCTTTGGTATTTGAAAAAGTAAAAGAGTTTGGTGATCTCGCAGGGTTCTATGTAAATAAAAACAAATCGAAAATATTGTGTAAAAACATGAATGTTACAAAGCAACAAACTTTACAAAATTTGACAGAATGTGAAGTGGTTAAAAAGGTTAAATATTTGGGAGTTGACATTACAATGAAAAATATCGATTTGTTTAAGAATAATTATGAAAAATTGTGGGCTTCGATAAGGTGCGATTTAGAAAAGTGGGAAAAACTTCTTCTTGGAAGAATTGCCGTTGTCAAAATGAATGTACTGCCCAGGTTAATGTTTTTGTTTCAGACAATACCAATTGTGAAAGATGTGAAAGTGTTGGTGAAATGGCAAAAGATAAATCTTTAAGTTTATCTGGGCAGGAAAGAAGCCAAGAATTAAAATGAAAATAATGTATGATATTAAAGACAGAGGTGGCTTCCAAGTCCCGAATTTGCGTTTGTATCATGAAGCTGTATGTATGTCTTGGTTAACTGACTGGGTTAATTTGGAAAATAGAAAACTTTTGGCCCTTGAGGGTCACGATTGCAGATTTGGCTGGCATGCCTATCTTTGGTATGGGAAAAATAAAGTAGACTCAATGTTTAAGCATCATTATGTAAGGAGAACATTGTTTGATGCATGGACCAGATACAAGAACACAGTTCCTGATGAGAGGCCTTTATGTATTGTTCGTGCTGCAGTTATTCATCCCTTTTCAGAATATAAAGGTAATGATTGGTTGAAATACCAAGAGTTGCTTCAAAAGGAAGGGAAAAATATGTTTTAAAACCAAATAATGAATTAGAATGTGAGTATGGATGGTTACAATATTGCCAAATACGGGACATTTACAAAAAAGACTGTAAAGAGGTTGGTTTTAGAGCTAAGAACAATGAGTTTGACGATATATGGTTGAAAAAAGAGTGAAAACTGATATCTAAGTTGTATAAAACCTTGTTGACTGTATATACTCTGGATGAAACTGTTAAAGAGCAAATGATAAAATGGGCCATAAATATGAACAAGGAAATTTCTATGGAAGCATGGGAATTTTTGTGGAAAAAAGCTTTTAAAATGTCAACCTGTGTCAATATAAAAGAAAATTGTTATAAGATGATGTACAGGTGGTATATGACACCAAAAAAGATTGCTAATATTAGTATGGATAAGAACTTGAGTAATAAGTGTTGGAAATGTAAAAAAACAGAGGGTTCTTTTTACCATATGTGGTGGTCATGTGATAAAGGAAAGGTATACTGGTCAAATGTACATTGTGAGATGCAGAAGATATTGAAAATTCCTGTTAGGAAAAGTCCGGAGCTTCTTCTCTTAGGTTTGACAATGGAAAAAATTCCACAAGAAAAAAGGACATTACTATGGTATATAATTACATCGGCGAGAATGGCTTTTGTTCAACAATGGAAAGCGGAGAAGGTGCCAGATATACAAGACTGGCTAAGGAAACTGCTGTTTCTAGCCAAAATGGACAAAATGATGAAAAAACTAAATGGACAAATGGCAGAACAATATCTAAAAGACTGGGAAGGCCTGAAATTCTACATGGAAACTGAATATAGAATGTACAATCTTGATTCGTATTGACATTGAATGAGAAAGGAAACAAATACCGGATTGTACTGTACCTTTTGGAAACTAGGTTTGAAAGAGTCAGGTTTTTACATATTAGAATTGTGTTACCTGGTTAGTCGATTGATACAAGTTTAAACTTGATTACCTTTTAATTCTTTTTTTTTGTTATTAGTAGTGTTGGAAGCCTATTGGGGTGGGTGGGGGGATGGGATGTAATTTTTTAAATTGTATTGGTAACGATGTTTAACAATGTTGAATGTATTCCAATAAAAAATTGTTTCAAAAAAAAAATAAAATAAAAACAAGACAAAAATCCTGGTAAAAAACATGACAAAGCCACAATCACTATATCTGCAGGAAATATCAGGACTGGAAATTCAAAAGAAAATTAAATATCTTGGAATAAATTTAACAAACAAATGCAGTTCTTTGGTTGAAAATAGTTATATGGAATTATTGAAAACAATAAAACAAGATTTAAACAAATGGAAGAACCTTCGAATTTCCTTTATGGGCAGAAGAGCCATCATCAAAATGAATATTTTACCAAGATTGATGTTTTTATTTCAAACTATTCCAGTTCTTCAAAAACAAAACTATTTTAAAGAAGTTGATAAACTGTTGACACACTTTCTTTGGCAAGGAAAGAGACCAAGAATAAAGCTTAAGGTGTTACAGGATTCAAAAGAAAGGGTGGGCTTTGGCCTTCCATATTGTGCCCTCTATTATAGAGTAGCAGCATTGGCCTGGATTAAAGATTGGATTATGTTGGATAATCAAAGACTTCTTAAATTAGAAGGGCATGACATGTTACTAGATTGGCATGCCTTTTTATGGTACAAGAAAACAGCTTCTCATAAGTATTTTTAACAACATTGGTTGAGGGCTTCCTTGATAAAAGTTTGGGAACCAATTAAAAAACAATTTTACTCTAGAACCTTGAAACTGGTGGCCCTTTAGAAGCATTTACAAACCCAAAGATGTTACAAGAAGAACCGGTTAAAAGATATTATGACTTACTGGATTCTAAATTTAATTTAAAACTTCCCTCGGAACTTAATTGGTGGCAAAAAGTTCAGATTGAATCAAGGTATAGTAAAGATAAAGCGACAGGTTTTTATGAACATTGGTTGGAAATTGATAAGTTACTGTTGTTGGGTGAACAGAAAAGAAAATGTATGCTTTATTGTTAGATTATAAAATGCATGATGAAACTGTTAAAAATGTTATGATACAATGGGCCCAAAATTTGGGCAATAATAATCAGTTAGACCAATGGTCTCAAATATGGAAAAAAATATTAAGATTACAAAATCAATTGCATATAAAGAAAACATTTATAAGATGTTTTATAGATGGTATATAACTCCTGAGAAACTAGCTAAATTTGATCCAAAATGTTCAGATAAATGTTGGAAATGTGAGAGCTAAACGGGATCCTTTTATCACATGTGGTGGCTATGTGAGAGAGCTAAGAAATACTGGACATGAATACATGAAATATTGCAGAATATATTGAAATGTCATATACCTTTTACCCTGGAAATATTACTGTTGAATATTTTACTAGACAATTGTAAAAGAGAAGATTCTTATCTTATGTTGTATATAATTACTTCTGCCAGAATACTGTATGCTAATTACTGGAGGAGCCAGGATATGCCAAACAAAGAAGAGATTAATAATAAAATATTGGAAGCAGCAGAAATGGACAAACTCACTTTGTTTTTGAAGGACCATACAGAAAAGACTCTTGAAAATACTTGGACAAGATTTTACATATGGTATGAGAACTATATTCTTAACAAGACAAGACAAGATTAATAAGCAAGTTTAAAAGATGGTAAAGACTACGACAGCATTGATTCATGTACAAATGGTTGCAAAAGAGTCTATAAAATTTCTTTCTTTTATAAGGTTTAAGCTTAAAGTGACATACTAATGGCATCAAAAGCTACTCTTATCTATAATGTACCCCCAGTTTTATGTTTTGCTATGTGTTTTATGTGTGTTTGTTCTTTTGGTGTGTTATAGAAAATAAATAAAAATCAATTTACAGGCAAAAAAAGAAATTAAATGCATTCACATGTCATTAGCAGGTCACACAAGGCCTGTCACAGAAGACCAAGGGAAAAACTGTGAGCCAATTTTATCATCCCGTTCACATTTTCTGATGTTTTGCACTGTCGTCATCATATTCTCTTATTTACTGCATTATTACTCTCCAAAACAAGATCTAAACCTTGTCATTAAAACACAGTGTCTGGAAAGGATGTTAATTTATCTGATTATGTTTGAGACCAATAATTCACCAACAGTGAATTACACCCTTCTAAAATAATTGAAGTCAGTGAGCACACCAAGGTGTAACTCTGCATAGAACTGCACAGCAAATCACTTGTGTGTTCAATAATTTCTTGCTCATTTTCAGAAGCCCCAAGGGATGAAGCTATGAGTCCTTTACATTCACTGACTATTTGTCTGGAAAAGACGACATTTGTCCAGTTTCAACAGAGAATCGAAACGATTCCATTGCCAGGTTGTTGCATTCTGAAGTTTCCCTGTCATCCTTCACCACCCCCAAAGAACTCTTTGCTCAGCTGCCCAGAGCACAAGGATGGCTGATATGAGAAGAAGCATGATCTTGCCTCTGCCACTAGCTACAGATCCAAGGACTGTTATAGTTTTTTTAAAAATGTATTGATTCTATAATTTGTAAGTTATCTTGAGGATCATCTTACAGAAAGGCATCTTTAAAGAAAGTAGAGTTTCAGATGTTTGGGGAGCTCTTCACACAAGCAAAAGCAGATTTTTTTTGAAGGCATCTTGGTGGAACATTTAAAGGCTCAGCCAGGAATGGATTATCAAAGCAGGCTTCATTTTGTGTATTTCTTTTTGTGGAAAAGACTAATGACCTGGGAGAGGAGGAATGAAAACCAATGCATATTGGACTCCACTGGTTCCTTTTGTAGTCCACTGATTTTCCGAATGCCCATTGGAAAGCATTAAAGCAGGGATGGATGGTTGCTTTACACATGATCGTTAGGGATTGCCCTCAAATAGCAAAGTGTCTTTTCTCCAATCGAGTACAGGAAAACATGGACTTTTTTGATTTACAAAGAGACACAGTAATTAATTACTCTGCCGCTCATTTTATTAGTATATTTCTAGAAAAAAATTATGCCAGCACAGTTCCCGGCGCTGGGGGAACTAGTTCGGAAAGGCAATTATCATTTATGTGGGGTGGAGAAGTGTCACAAAGAGCACACTGGGCAGGGTGGTTAAAAGAGATTATTTTGGACGTGCAACCGTATGGCTTAACTCCCATTGCACATTTTCATAGCTCGAACTGGAACACCTGCTGAATGCCATTTCTGTGCAGGGCATCTGATGAAATAAATTTATGCTGGCATAAATTTTCTTAAATCTTTACAGTGCTTTTGAAAGGGATCAAAGCTTTGTTTGTCTGAGTCCTGAGGGCAAAGCGTCTCTGTGCATCCGCAGAGTACTTAATCACTTCTGGCAGGGACCATCTTTCTAAAGAAGACACCATAGTACAGGGTGCCTCTAAGCAAGTGCCGAAGGGATTAACAAAATTAAAAAATGAAAAGTTCGTCTTGTAGAAATTTTTTAAAAAAAATTATAACGAAAACACTGTCCAACAGGACAAGAGGATACAATTAAAACTGAAGAACAACTTCCACCTACTACCACGACCCTCAGCCCAACACCCTCGTCACCCCTTTCCAAAATTACCACAAAGATCCCACCTCGCTCCGTGTACTTCTCTGCTGCCGTTCTAGCCTACCCGTCTCTACTCCTCCGCAAGGGGAAGGAACGCGTGGGCTGGGGAGAGGCGGTGTCCTGGAGGCGCGGCACTCGCGGCTTCCCGGCTCCGGCGCCCGCAAGATTGAGGAAGTCGCGGGGGAGGGGATAGGGCTACTGAGCTAGGCGTGGAAGGTGGCGGCTGGCAGCGAGCAGAAGTCCTTGCGTCCCTTGGCCTCTGTCTCGTCATCCGTCGCATTCCGCGTTTCCTCCGCTTCTTATTCCATTCAGATCAGTTTCTCCCCCTTCATCTGTCTTCCCATAAAACCTTCCCCCTCAGTTGCTCCGTCCCCCCGCAGTCTTAGTCTCCCCCGCCCCCGGCGCATTCCTTGTCGCTTTGGAGAGTTGGTTGAATACTTTCTTCTCACCACGCTCTTAGTTTTACCTTCTTTCGTTTATTCGTGCGCGGGGTGTATATTTGTGTGCTTGCAGTCCTGTTCCGCCTGTGCGGTGAACCGACTGCCTAAAGCGGGCCAGACTTAAATTTTAGAGATTCATTGGCCTCCTTACTGGGGTGTTGCTTTCTATTCGTTTTCATTGCCTCTTATCCACCTGTTTCGCTGACAATCGATGTTACAGAAATGGGGCTTAAAGGACCCGTTAGTACACCTCCCCCTTTTGAAGAAAAGATGAACTTGGACGGTGTTGAGCTTGGTCAGTGCAAACTACCAGCATCTGCTGTTCCTGCCTCTTGGGACAGTCCTGAGGAACAGTCCATTGTACTTTTGAATAGAGAAAACCGAAAAATCATTAGGATTCAGGTGGTATGTTTCACAGCATTCTGATTAGGCTCTTGATGTGTTTATAGATTTGCAAAGTTTGTAATAAGACTGTATCTGTATTTACTTTAAGCCAGGTATGTTTTGGATGAGTGGCTCCTGCAGAGGAGCAAAACATTATTGCTGGCAGCCCAAACAAGAGCGAGGTAGATGCTGTAAACAAAATCAGCATTTGAGACTCTACAAACTATTTACCATAGTATAAAAACAATTTTTTTCCTAAGGGACTAACTTTATATTACAGGTGTATGTAACAAGTTCTATAGTTATTGCTTAAGAACAAAGCCATTTTGGAACAAGACTCTATGGAGCCAAAAACAATCAGGCCTATTTTAAAGGGGAAGAAAAACAGCTTCCCTATGTGATTTTGCATGGGCTTGAGGTCTTGCTTAAAGTGTGGGGCAAAGCCGCAACAGGTGCCTGGTTTGTTTGCCAGAGATCCATAGGCCTTGTGGTTATTATGCTGTCATGCTAACAAAGAATATGTAGGTCACAAGCATGTTAGATTAATGTGCTTTGTGTAGAGGTGAATCTGAAAAGTGCCCAGAAACTTTAATTGTTCCTATATGCAGCAGCTGGATTATTGTTGGATGCTGGATACAGGAATCTTCATGTCCCTGTATAAATCATTGGTGCGACCTCATTTGGAATACTGTGTACAGTTCTGGTCACCACATCTCAAAAAGGATATTATAGCATTGGAAAAAGTGCAGAGAAGGGCAACTAGAATGATAAAAGGGTTGGAACACCTTCCCTATGAAGAAAGGTTAAAATGCTTGGGGCTCTTTAGCTTGGAGAAACGACGGCTGAGGGGTGACATGATTGAGGTTTATAAGATTATGAATGGGATTGAGCAGGTTGAGAAAGAAGTACTTTTCTCCCTTTCTCACAATACAAGAACTCGTGGGCACTCCATGAAATTGCTGAGCAGTGGGGTTAGAACAGATAAAAGGAAATACTTCTTCACCCAAAGAGTGGTTAACATATGGAATTCACTGCCACAGGAGGTGGTGGCAGCTACAAGCATGGACAGTTTCAAGAGGGAATTAGATAAACATATGGAGCAGAAGTCCATCAGTGGCTATTAGCCACGGGGTATAGATGGGAACTCTCAGTCTGGGGCAGGTGATGCACTCTATTCTTGGTGCTGGAGGGGGCAGCAGTGGGAGGGCTTCTGGCGTCCTGGCTCCACTGCTGGACCTCCTGATGGCACCTAGTATATTTTGGCCGCTGTGTGACAGAGTGTTGGACTAGATGGGCCATTGGCCTGATTCAACATTGGCTTCTCTTATGTTCTTCTGTTCTTATCACCCTGATGCCAGGAGATATACTGGCTGTCCATTTATTTATAGGCACAATTCAAAGCGCTGATGATTTCCTTCAAGGTGTTGAATGATATGCATAGTTATAGGAATGTCTTTTTCCATACTGTCCAGTTAAAAGCCTTGATCTCTGCCCATATTGTAGACATGAAACAACTGGCAACTAGACATGAAACAACAGAGCTTTCTTGGTATTGGTGCCTTGCCTTTGGACAGCCTTCATCTTCAAGGCTTGCTTGGTGCCTACCATAATGTCTCAGGAGCTGTTCCAAAAAAAATTTCTGTACCCAGACTTTAACTGAAGTTTCATAGCATACATCCCATTTGAGTGCTGTGCTACCACTCTTTTATGATTGCAGTTTTAGAACCTCTGTTGGAATTTTTTGTTATTCATATTATTTTTAATAATCTTTTATGTTAGTCTTATTTTTGTTAAATTGCTTATTTTAACCATCTCAAGGAGGTCTCTAGAGAACAGGACTAGTAGTTAGACCAGTAGTAAGAATTAGCCAACTATTTTGCATGGGTTGCAGATGAGATGTTGAGCCCGTGCAAAGTCACATGGGGAAGCACATTGCCTTAGTAGGCTCATGTTTAAATACTTCACTGCTACAGATTGCCTCCTTGCAAAACTTCTAGTCTCTCTCACTTTCATAAAAATATCCGTAGATGTTTCGTTATGTGCACTTGTTGCATGTAATGTTTATCTATGCCTTGATATAGCTTGAAACTATGAATATTAACTTATTAAAGATTGCTTCATGTCTGTAATGTGATGACAGTGTTTCCATAAATTATATCTGAGTCTGAAATTATGATGTGGAAAGCCATATACACTTCTGAGAAAGGCCTGATTATGGCAGGAGACCAAGGGCTGATCATCATAATTTTTTTTTAAAAAAGCTGGTGGAGGACAACAGTGTAGGACCAGTCTTTGAATCATTTTTTAATACAAAGCAGATTACCTAAGAAGATGTGTGTTGTTTGAGCAAACTTTCAGAGTTGTGCTGATTTTCTGAAGAAGACACATGCAAAGGGATCCCTAAATTTTCACTGAACTTAGTTGCCAGCCAAAATTTTTAGCTGCAGCCCTACTGCTTCTTCACCTTGGGTAAGGGCATGCTGAACTTCAGAATGCTGCAGCCTTTGTGAAGAAGACACTTACACACTTGCCAGAAGAGACAAGTGACGGCAAACAAATTTCTGGACCCCTGATCAGGCGACACTGTTCCTATTGTATAGAAGCCTGTCAACCATGCTTCTGTTTTGTGCTTCCTTTGGTTTTTTCTGTGTGATTGGTTAGTTTGGAAAAGTGTGGGAGTAAATGAAGTGCAAAAATATGTTGTGGTTGGATAATGCTGCCACTAGTATTACTAATCAGAGGAAGATATATCTTCATCCTAGTGTAATATTGTTGGGTTAATGTGGTTTTGAAAATATGAGATCTGATTCTAACTGGAGGATTATGAAATTTTGAATTTGTTTTACTACTGCTGATTATGAATTGCATAATTGATGGGTTTGAGAAGGCAATGTCAAAATTTGGTTGGTAAAGTTTGAAGACTCAGCATTCATGTGAAACAGCCAATTAAATATTTGTATTTTCTTGTGCTAGAATTTTTATTCTGGGTGCAGCCTCTGGTAATCCATGTAAGAAACTGTGCCCAGCTCAGGTTTGGGGTTGAGAGGGGCAAGACTGACTCCTTTCTGTCACATTCTAAGGCTGCTAGAAGAAGTCTACAATTCCTAACATTGCTACTACTTAGTACAACGTAACAGCTGTAGGAAAGGTGGTTTTACTTTCTTTTATGTTTGGTAAGAAAGATCACATTCAAGACGCCAGGACAGTTGTTTGCATGTAAGATTAGATAAGGCTAATCTTAGTTGATCTCAAATGGATTGGATGTCCACCTCTGATACTAGAATAAAGCTATGAGAGGGCTTTAAGAAGAGACAAGGAGCTAGGCTGGGGAGCAGGAGGAAAACTATAGGGGAATAATAGTTTTCTTAATACTTGGCAGTTACAGTATTGAACAGAAGTACAACAGGGGAGGAAAACTATTTGTAAAGAACAGTGCCTTTCATTTCCTTCCCAGAGGCTAAGTGTATGTATGTGTGTGTGTGTGTGATAACAGGGTATAATACAACATTTTTAAGTGCAGCAGGGCGTATAAAAAGATGATTTGTATTTACTTATGCCTTGATTATGTATTCTTTGTAGTCTGTAATTCTGCCAGTTTACAATGCTGAATGCTGGTTGGATAAGTGTTTGAAGTCTCTTCTGGAGCAAGACTTCGAAGGTTCCATTGAACTCTCTGTTTTTAATGATGCTAGTACGGTATGTACATTTTTACACCTGACTATTTAGTAACAGTGTGCTATTACTACTTGCCTGTACCAGTTTAACCATATTTCAGGAATGTATTGTATGATCACTGTAGAATGACGGATGGTCAGGTTTGATGTGACCTGTGAATATTTTTGTGTTGAGTTTTAAAATTTGCTGTCCTTTACAGAGAAGATAAAAGGATAATATATTAGTTTTTGGAGAAAGATAACAGAATAAATTCAGGCAATACTTAATCTCAGTTTAAATTTTTGGTCAGTTAGTTTCATTTCCTTATGCAGTTGTCCAGTGATTTACCGTGTTCATATATATTCTATTTATCTGTATTGAAATCCAAAGTCCTACTTTAAAAAGTTCCATGACCTCTCTATTTGCCAGTTTGGTGTGAGAGCCAGTTTGGTGTAGTGGTTAAGTGTGCGGACTCTAATCTGGGAGAACTGGGTTTGATTCCCCACTCCTCCACTTGCACCTGCTGGATGACCTTGGGTAAGCCATAGTTCTGGCACAGCTCTTTAGCTTGGAGAAACGACGGCTGAGGGGTGACATGATCGAGGTTTATAAGATTATGCATGGGATTGAGCAGGTTGAGAAAGAAGTACTTTTCTCCCTTTCTCACAATACAAGAACTCGTGGGCAATCCATGAAATTGCTGAGCAATCGGGTTAGATTAAAGGAAGTCCTTCTTCACCCAAAGAGTGATTAAGACATGGAATTCACTGCCACAGGAGGTGGTGGCAGCTACAAGCATGGACAGTTTCAAGAGGGAATTAGATAAACTTATGGAGCAGAAGTACATATGGAGCAGAAGTCCATCAGTGGCTATTAGCCACAAGGTATAGATAGGAACTCTCATTCTGGGGCAGGTGATGGACTCTATTCTTGGTGCTGGGGAGGGCAGCAGTGGGAGGGCTTCTAGTGTCCTGGTCCCACTGCTGGACCTCCTGGTGGCACCTGGTATTTTTGGTCACTGTGTGACAGAGTGTTGGACTAGATGGGCCATTGGTCTGATTCAGCATTGGCTTCTGTTATGTTCTTATGTTCTTAGCTGTTCTTGAAAAACAGCATTTTCTGTCAGCGCTCTCTCAGCCCCACCTACCTCACAGGGTGTCTGTTGTGGGAAGGGGAGGGGAAAGGAGTTTGTAAGCCGCTCTGAGACACCTTTGGGTAGTGAAGGGCAGGGTATAATCCAATCTCCTCCTCCTCCTCCTGTATTTTCTGAATCATTTGAAAGCAAAATGGGGGAGGGAAATGTGTCCTAGAACAGTGAAATCAATTTGTGCTATGCAGTGATCATTTTCCAGAGCAGAACAGCTTGTTTGTATTAGCAGTTACATTTAGGGAGCCAGTTTGTGTTGGAAATCTTTGTGACCTCTTTGTCCTTAGTGATTTACTTTGCTGTGGTTAGGAGTAGTTGTAGGGAAACCTTGCTTTGAAACAAGAAGCTTCAATAAAGAAACAATGTGACAGCCTTCATGTCCTGGACTGTTTACACTAGATTAAGATTCATTTCTGATTCTTTTCCATCATGGAAAAGGAAAGAGAAAAACAAAAGGGAAAAACCTTCACAAAAGAAAGGGTCAGTGGCTTTAAAGAAACTACCACACAACAACTACTTTCCAAGACTGAGGAATGTTAATATCTCACAGGGGTCTTAGGTTTTTACTTCTGTGACCATGGTAACAGGCTCTTTTCAGTTAGTAAGCAGGCCTTATAAAATGCAAAGCCTTGGTACAAACATTTGACTCTCATCAGTATAGCAGTATCAGACTGAATTCTTTGCTCATGCCAAACACAAGATTCATTGCCTGAGACCAAATTTTAATATCCAGTTTTACTGCAGAATAAAATAGCTTCAGAGTCATATAATTGTGTTGATATCAGCAGGAGGTCAATACAGACAGCTTACCACCAACATTTTAGATTCCTTATTTTCAAGCTAAGCATCTTATTTTATAACTTTTGGGGGTTGGGCAAACAAGGCTGCTTCTCCTCTGGCCTCTTCCAACTTCACATGTGTATTTAAGAACTGGCCTTCCAAGTATTCTTTATGAATATTTTTAATCTATCTATATATCTAATTCTCAACAGTCCCCTCTGTGTGCAAATACTTACTTCTGCAGATAGTGGGCACACTTCCCCCCAACAGTTTTTTTTTACAGACCCAGGAGATTCTGAGGGCCTGCAGAAAAACCCAAAAACTAAAAAATAAGCTTGGGGAAGGTTGAATCCTTTTTGAAATGGTTGCTTCAGGGATCTACTCCAGGCCCTACCACATCAACAGTGAGAGAGAGAGACAGAGAAAACAGGAAGAAAATGCAGGACTGGCGTGCTCGGATTGGGGAGGATTCCTCCTGCAGTATGAATGGCTACATAGCAGGAGTTTTGGAGCCACGACTAGGACTAGGATCGCCTGCTCCAGGTTGGGGGATTCCTGGAGATTCTCTGGTGAAGTCTGAGGAGTGCAGAGTTTGGGGAGGGGGAGGGGCCTCAGCTGCATATAATGCCACAGAGTCCACCCATTTTCTCCAGGAGGACAGTTCTCTGTTGTCTGGAGTTCAGTTGTCATTCTGGGGGGTCTCCAGGTCCCACCTGGAGGCTGGCAAACCTAGGCCTAACAGCACCCTCTAGGTAACTTGATCCCACCTGATTTGCATGATTCAATGAGGGCTGGCTGCTTGTTACTGTTCAACAGCAGCCGCCTTATGAAAGCCAGTGTAGTATAATGGTCAGAGCACCAGAGTAGGGTTTGTGAGACCCAGGTTTAGATTCCCATCTTGCTGTGGAAACTCACTGGGTGATTTTGGACCAGTCACATACTTTCAGTCTAACCTACCTCATAGGGTTATTTGTATGGAGAAAGACCATCGTTTTCCCCAGTAGAAGCTGCAGGGGGAAAGGAGACAGAAAGCTGAAGACAGAGGGGCAGATAAAGGTAGGTTGGCTGTTGGTTGGGAAGAAAAGGCGAAAGATTTATGCGATCTGAAGAGAAACCAGAGTATGGGAAGAAGATAGGGATGCCAACTCCAGGATGGGAAATTCCTGGGTATTTGAGGGGGGAGCCTGGGGATGGTGGGGATTGAGCCAGGGAGGGACTTCAGACAGATATAATGCCCTAGACTCCACCCTCCAAAGCAGTCATTTCCTCCAGGAGAACTAATGTTGCCAACCTCCAGGTGAGGGCTGGAGATCTCCTGGAATTACATCTGATTTCCAGATGCCAGAGATTAGTTCTCCTAGAGAAAATGGCTGCTTTGAAGGGTGGAGTTTATGGTATTACTAGGAATAAGGCCCATTGTGGAAATAAATACAATGAACTCTAGAAAGAAGCTCTGGGAGAGTGCCCTGGCCTTGGGCACTCAGCATCAATTTGCTGTGTTGACCTCAGCAGGGTATAATGACATAGACTCCACCATTTTCTTCAGAAGAACTGATCACTGTTACCTGAAGGGGAGTTGTAATTTTGAGTGATCTCCACACCTCACCTGGAGATTGGCAACAATGGTTCCCCAGATTGGCAACAATGATTCCCCAGGATGAAATTGCTGGTTTGGAGGGTGGAGTCTATGGCATTGTACCTGTCTGAGGTCCCACCCCTCCTCAAACCCCACCCTCTCCAGGCTCCACCCCTCAAGTCTCCAGGAATTTCCCAACCTGGAGTTGGCAACTCTGTCTCCTGCCCAGCCAAGCATCAACCTGCCGTTATCTGCCCCTCACTCTTCAGCTTTCCATCTCCCCCCACACACAACTGCAGCCTCTACCATGCTCTGAAGCCCTGACTGCTACGTCACATTGGCTTTCATAGGAGGACCATCTCAGTAGGGTATAAGGACACAGATTCTACCATTTTCTCCAGGGGAACTGATCTCTGCCATCTGGAGAGCAGTTGTAATTCTGAGTGATCTCCAGCCCTCACCTGGAGATTGGCAACAACGGTTCCCCAGGAGGGAAAGTACAGTTTTTCACTGCAGTGGGGACCAAATCAGCTTACATCATTCTCTTCGCCCCCTTTTGACTTGCACAACAACCCTGTGAGGTAGGTTAGGCTGGAAGTTTGTGACTAGTCCAAAATCACCCATTCAGCTTCCACAGGAAGAACCTGGGTCTTGCAGACCATGCTCTGAAATGCTGACTGCTACGCCTAGGGTAGCCAACCTCCAGGTGGAGCCTGAAGATAGTCAGGTATCATAGACTCTACCAGAAAATCTCCAGGAATTTCCCTACTTGGAGCTGGCAACCTAGTCAGGACTGGCTCCAATGACTTTTCTCCCAAAGGCCAAAATAGGCGTGGAAAGGGCCTTTTACTGACAGAGCCAAGCTTGGTTGCCTAGCAACAGGCACTGAGGGGAAAATAGGGTTGCCAACTCTGAGTAGGGAAATACCTGGAGAGTTGGGGAGCGGATCCTGTGGAAGGCAGCATTTGGGGGGGGGGTGGAAGGACTCATCAGGGTATAATGCCATAGGGGAGCTGATCTCTTCCTGGCAGACCCTGGTCTAAAGCACTAACTGCTATGCCTAGAGTAGCCAACCTCCAGGTGAAGCCTGAAGATCACTGGGTATCACAACTGAACTCCAGACAACAGCTCCCCCCCCCGGAGAAAATAACTGCTTTGGACAGTGGGCTCTATGGCATTCTGTTCATCTGAGGCTTCTCTCCTCCCCAAACTCTGGCTTCCTTAGACACAGAATATCCAGGAATTTCCCAACCTGGAGCTGGCAACCCTAGTCAAGATGGGCCCCAGTGAGTTCCTCACAAAGGCCTGGAAAGGGTTTCCTTCTACCAGCAGCCACTGAGGGAAAAGTTAGTTCCACAGAGGAGCCAAGCAGGAGAAGTGTCTTCATCAGGAGAGACAGCCATTTGCCAGTAATTCTGACATGGAACAGTGACTGAGGTGGAAGGGGATGAGGAAGAGGAGCAGACCCAGCACCCAGCCACTGGCACGTGAGTACTCTTGAGTGGTGGCTGACAGGCCAGTGGCTGATGGAGCACATTGCACAGCCAATGGGAGAATTGGAAAGTGCCACCCCACTACTCAATTATATATAAGGAGAGATACCCTGCTGAAGTCACTTTCAAGCTCAAACCTCATCCTCCCAAGGCTCTACCCCCAAATCTCCAGGAATTTCCCAATGTGAAACTGGCAACCCTAAGAGGAACTTATCTCTGCATTTGGGCAATCTGTTGTGATTCCTGGACAGTTACTGCTGCCACTGCTGCTTTGGAGGGGAGGAAGTAGGTGGGAGGATGGGAGAGTGATGGGGCAGAAAGAGTGACGGAGTGGGTCAAAAGGAAATGACAGGCATGGAAGAGAGAGAGAGGGTAAGAAAAGGGGTGGCAGGAAAGTGAAGGAGTATGAGAGAAGTAGGTGGAGAGGGAAAGAAGTAAAGATGGGGGGAATGGGATAGCCACTCCCGCAAGTTTCTTGTGGGTCCCCACTTGTTTATCTAATTACCAACTGTGCCCCCTACGTGTGGATACTTATTTCTACAGATAGGGGGCACATGGAGGGTAAAGAAATTTCCTGCATACTTGGGACGCTCTCTAGGTTTGCAGAAAAATCCCTAATCGTAGCAGAAATCTATTTGGGGTGGGGGTGGGTTTAAACTGCCATGAAATAAAGAAGTGTTGTCTGCACATGTGCAGACAATGCACTTACCATTGGAGCTGGGTCTAGCCACCATGGTGGAGATGCTGGGACTGGCTCCTTGCCCAGTGGTGGTGATGGTGGATGCCTGGAGTGGCTCCTTGCTTGGCTGTGGTGCCAGGAGATGCTCTGGGCTTGGCCATCAGAACAGATCACACCAGTTGCTACCCCAGACTGTCCGTCATGGTGGAACACTCCAGGAGTCGCTCCTGCCCCAACTGCATGGCTGAGGACTCCAGGAGAGCCTCTGGAGTCAGCTGCAGCCGTGGAGGATTCTGGGAGCCGCTCCAGGCTCAGAACTGCTCCCAGAGACTGTCGCTGTTGGACATAAGGTGGGTGGTGGGGTCTGGAGCAGTTCCCAATGTCTTCTGCTGGGGCCATCCCCAGAGCCTCTTCTGGAGTCCTCCAGTGGGCGGGGGGAGAAGCCTTAGAGGGGTCCAGCAGCTGGGAGCTGCAGAACGCTTACGGCCCTTAATGGTTGGAGGAAGGTTCAGTGGACTCAGCAGCTGGGAACTGCACAGGACTTCCTGTTGTTGAAGATGGGTGGGGGGGAAGGCCTAGCAGTGAAGAGGAGAAGAAGCTTTGGCAGGCAGTTGCTGATGGGGGCGATACCCCCAAGGATAGCAGCAGCAATGGTAATTAAGACAGGGAGAGGAATTACCCCCCCATAAACCTTGCAGGCCCCCAATTGGTGGGAAGTGAGCAAGGGTGGCGGTGAGTGAATGTGAAGGATGTGGGTGGTGAAGAGCTAAGGGTGGGGGTAGGTGGGAAGAGATCAAGGGTGAGGGGTGAGTGAATGCCAAGGGTGGAGGTAAGTGAATGCCAAGGGTGGGGGGTAGGGGAGAAGAGGCCAAGGGTGGGGGTTAGTGAATGCCAAGGGGGGGTTAGTGAATGCCAAGGGTGGGGGTAGGAGGGAAGAGAGCAAGGGTGGGGGTGAGTGAATGCCAAGAGTGTGGGGATAGTTGAGTGTCAGGAGTGGAAAGTAGATGAATCATAGTATCATAGAATCATAGAGTTGGAAGGGATCTCCAATGGCATCTAATCCAACTCCCTGCACAATGCAGAAAATTCACAAATCCCCCCCACCACACACACACTCCTAGCAAACTATGTTCCATGGCCAGAAGATGACAAAAAACCTCCAGGATCCCTGGCCAAACTTGGATGAAGAAAAATTGCTTCCTGACCCCAAAGTGGTGATCAGCATTTCACATAATCAGCATTGCTGTCAGATGGTCAGCCAGCCTCTGTTTAAAAACCTCCAAGGAAGGAGAGCTCACCACCTCCTGAGGAAGCCTGTTCCACTGAGGAACCACTATGTCAGGAAGTTCTTCCTAATGTTTAGCGGAAAACTCTTCTGATTTAATTTCAACCTGTTGGTTTCGTACCATCCTCTATATGACAGCCCTTCAAGTACTTGAAGATTGTTATCATATCACTTCTCAGTTGTCTCCTCTCCAGGGAAAAGGTAGCCAGCTCCTTCAACCTTTCCTCGTAGGACTTAGTCTCCAGACCCCTTACCAGCTTCATTGCCCTCCTCTGGAAAAATTCCAGATAGTCTATATCAGTGATGGCGAACCTTTTAGAGACCGAGTGCCCAAACTGTAACCCAAAACCCACTTATTTATCGCAGAGTGCCAACACGACAATTTAACCTGAATACTGAGGTTAGAAAAAACAACTCATACATTAACATCTTCTGTATAGCACTTTATCTGAACTAAGTACTAATACATGAGTTTAAGGTCAGTGAAAACGGAAATGACAAGAGGGAAAGTGCAAGGAATACAACTGCTGAGGTAACTACTCCAACCACTTGGTGAATGGGTTACTAACGGTGCAGCACTACAGTGCATACTGCCACTTTCCACACACTCTTAAGATACTCAGTAAACATTCAGCGAGCATTCAGCGAAGAGGAAAGCTGTTGTCAAGGGTATTACAATATCTGATTCCTAGCCTCTGCTCCTCTTGTTAGAACAAAATCTCATCTTGCAGGCCCAGGGGCACCGAGACTTTATCATTAGAGGGGCAGCCCTAGAGAGCATTCAGATGAGCAACCAATTTCTGAGAGTGCCAGTTTTCATAAGAACATAAGAGAAGCCAATGTTGGATCAGGCCAAAGGCCCATCCAGTCCAACACTCTGTCACACAGTGGCCAAAAATACCAGGTGCCATCAGGAAGTCCAGCAGTGGGGCCAAAATGCTAGAAGCCCTCCCACTGTTGCCCCCCAAGCACCAAGAATACAGAGCATCCCTTGCCCCAGACATAAGAACATAAGATAAGCCAATGTTGGATTAGGCCAGTGGCCCATCCAGTCCAACACTATGTCACACAGTGGCCAAAAATACCAGGTGCCATCAGGAGGTCCAGCAGAGGAGCCAGGACACTAGAGACCCTCCCACTGTTGCCCCCCCAAAGCACCAAAAATACAGAGCATCACTTACCACAGACAAAAGAACATAAGAGAAGCCAATGTTGGATCAGGCCAGTGGCCCATCCAGTCCAACACTCTGTCACACAGTGGCAGTAGCTCCTGTGGCAGTGAGTTCCATGTGTTCATCACTGAAGAAGGACTTCCTTTTTCCTTTCTAACCTGACTGCTCGGTAATTTCATTGAGTGCCCAAGTTCTTGTATTGTGAGAAAGGGAGACAAGTACTTCTTTCTCAGCCTGCTCTGTCCCATGCATAATCTTATAAACTTCAATCATGTCACCCTTCAGCCAAGCTAAAGAGCCCCAAGTGCTTTAACCTTTCTTCATAGTGAAAGTGTTCCAACCCTTTTATCATTCAAGTTGCCCTTTTCTGCACACACAGCCTGACATCAGGGGAATTATTGCAAGCTGGCAAGAAAGAGAGAAAGAAAGAGAGAGAGAAAGAGGGAGAAAGAGTGAGAGAGAAAGAGAGTAAATAAAAGAGAGAGAGAGAGAGAGAGAGAGAGAGAGAGACAGAGAGAGATATGGGGATGAAGGAAGGAAGGAAGAGAAAGAGGGAGGGAGGGAAAGAGGGCAAAGAATTTTGAGAAAGAAGAAAAGAAAGGGGGGAAGAGAAAAGAGATGGGGAGGAAGGGAAAGGTGGCAAAGAGTGGGAAAGGAAGAAAGAGGGAGGGAGGAAGAGAAAGAGAGAGAGGGAGGGAAGGAAGGAAGAAAGCAGGGTGGCAGAGAAGGGTGGGTGGGTGGGCCTTGGGATGCTTTTCTCTGCGGGCACGCCTCGGCGCGCCCGCAGAGAAAGGCGGCGGGCAGGCGGGGGGTGGCCTCGGGAGGCCTTTCTCTGCGGGCACGCTTCGGCACGCCCGCAGAGAAAGGCGGCGGTCAGGCAGCGGGGCGCTCGGGAGGCCTTTCTCTGCGGGCATGCTTCGGCGCACCCGCAGAGAAAGGCGGCGGGCAGGCGGGGGCGCTCGGGAGGCCTTTCTCTATGGGCACACTTCGGTGCACCCGCAAAGAAAGGCGGTGGGTGGGCGCTCCAGGGCGCGTCCCCACAGAAAGGGCTCTCTGGCACGCGTGCCATAGGTTCGCCACCACTGGTCTATATCATTCTGAAATTGTGCTGCCCAAAACTGAACACAATACTCCAGATGTGGTCTAACTAGAGTAGAGTAAAGTGATACCTATACTATACCTATACTGGACACTATTCTTCTTTTGATGCAGCCTAGAATCACATTTTCCTTTTTAGCTACTGCATCACACTGGTGACTCATATTCAGTGTATGGTCTACTAAGACCCCTAAATCCTTTTCGCATATACTACTGCCAAGACAAGTCTCCTCCATCCTATAATTATGCATTTGGTTTTTCCTCCATGAGGATGAGGAACCATTCACAAGTAGTCTTTGGTTACGATCTGTTAACCAGTTACAGATCCACCTAACAGTAATAGAATCCAAACCACGTTTTGCCAACTTGTCAACAAGAATACTATGTGGAACCTTACTGAAATCAAGATAAACTATGTCTGCAGCATTCCCCTGATCCAGCAAGGTAGTAATTTTCTGAAAAAAGAGATAAGGTTAGTCTGACATGACCTGTTCTTGAGAAACCCATGCTGGCTCTTAGTAGTCACAGCCATCGATGATTTGTTCTAAAACTTTTCCATGTATAGACATCAAGCTGACAGGTCAGTAGTTACCCAGATCCTCCTTTCTCCCTTCTTGAAGATGTGCCCACCTCCACTCTTCTGGCACTTTCCCTGTTACCTGTTCTCCAAGAATTCTTAACAATAATGGACAGAGTCTCAGAAATTACATCCACAAGTTTTTTTAGTACCCTTGGATGCAGTTCATCTGTCCCCGAGGACTTAGTTTCATTTAAAGAAACTAAGTGTTTATGTAGTACCCCTATGCCAATCCTAGGCTGCAACTCCCTTCCTTCATCGTGTGTTCTGTTTTGCCGTGTTGAGCACCATTTTGCTCACAAGAGAAGACTGAGGGAAAGTAGGAATTGAGCAGTTCTGTCTTCTGTTCATCACCTGTTACAACTTCACTTTCCTTTTCCCCAATAGGCCTACCATGTCCTTCCTCTTTTTCCTACTTTGAACATAATAAAAGAATCCTTTTTTGTTGTTTTTAGTATCTCTTGTTAGCCTAAGCTCATACTGAGCTTTAGCTTTCCTTTCTCCCTACAAGCACTGGTTATTTGTTTAGATTCATCCTTGGTTATAAGGCCCTCCTTCCATTTCCTAAATGATGTTTTCCCTAATTTCTCAAGTCCTTAGAAAGCTATTCGTGGAGCCACCTTGGCTTCTTTAGGCTCCTCCCATTTTCCCTTCTCATAGGAATAGTTTGTGATTGTGTTTTTAATATTTCGCTTTTAAGAAACTCCAACCCCTCTTGAACTCCCTTCTCCTTAAGTCTTTCTGACCATGGGATTCTACCAAGCATAACTTTTAAGTTTGTCATAATTTGGTTTCCTGAAGTTCAACCTGTATGTTTGACTACATATAGCTTTTCCTTTCCCCAAGATTGTAAATTCCAAAATTACATGGTCACTACTACCTAGGGTGCCCACTACTTTCACGTCGTCAACCAGTTCTTCCCTGTTGGTGAGAATCAAGTCCAGGATAGCAGATCCCCTTGTTTCTCTCTCCACTTTCTGGAAAATGAAGTTGTCTGCCAGACGAGTCAGGAATTTATTGAAGCTTTCATTTTTAGCAGAGTTGGACTTCCAACAGATATCTGGGTAATCGAAATCTCCCATGACCACCATGTCCCATCTCTTTGAGAACTTTGTAATCTCTTCTAGGGGTGTCTTATCCAAGTCCTTGCCTGGCTTGGTGGTCTATAGCAGACCCCCACTATAATATCACTATTCTTTCTTATGCCTTTTATCTTTACCCAGAGACTCTCAGCTGGACTTCCCTGCTCAGACTGACATATTTCCTCATAAGTATTTACCTTCTTTACATCTCTTTTGCCAAGGGTGGGGAGTAGTGGATTGCCAAGGGTGGGGGTGAGTGAATGCCAAGGGTAGGGAGAGATCAGCAAGAGTGGTGGGTGAGTGGAGTGTAAAGGGTGGGGGATAGGTGAGAGAGCAGCAAGGGTGGGAGTGGAGTGGAGTGGTAAGTATGGGGGGTAGGTGGGGAGAGCTGTAAAGGTGAGTGAAGTACCAGGGGTGTGGGTGTTAGGTAGAGAGAGCAGCAAGGGTTGGGTAGACTGTTGGAGAAAATGAGGGGTGGGACAAAAGAGATGAGGGGTAGATTGACAGATAAGTCAGTGGGCCTGTAAACTGCCCTGAGTCTGCCGGTGGGCATGGTAGGGTATACTTTGAATGAATGAATGAATAAGGGGAATAGGAGAAAGGGGGAAAATGGTGGGTAGGTTATTACAGAAGGAAGTTAGATTGACAGAGGACGGATGAGGGGGCAAAAGAGATAGGGGTATGTAGTAATAGAAAGGGCAGAAAGAGTGGGAAGATTGATAGAGGAAGAGGGAAGGAAGCAAAGATGGGGAAGGGATTCACTGTCTCCACAAGTTTCTTGCAGGTCCCCACTTGTAATAGTCTAAAAGCATTCTCTTTGTTCTTAAAATCCCTGATTTTAATTGTCGTGTAAATAGCATTGCATTATCTGAACGTAAAGTGCTGAAAATCAGAGTGTCCTCTTTAACTGGTGTAAAAGCGGTAAATACAAGCTAATGTGGTTATTGAATTTTGGGCAGATGATTTAAAATGTAAGTGAACTTAGATTTTTAGCTACCTCTTTATTGCTTCCTTGCCCCACATTTATTTATGAGCTCCTTTGTTTGGCTAATCCAAGTCTGAGTTCATGACATGAAAGAGCTTTTAATTTCAGTACTGTTTTGTTCACCTACTGAATGTTGGCTTACAAATATTTTGTGGTAGTGGTGAAGAGACGGAGAGAGAGATGGACAATAGGGGTGTGCATTCGACTTAAACTGAGTTGAAAAAATATCTGAAAAAGACCGTATTGTTATTTTCTGGATTTTTTTCCAGCCAGTTTGTGAGTGGGCTACTTATTCAGCTGTCTGAAAATGGCCTGTTACTGAAGTTGTTCTTCTCTCTATTATGTCTGTGAATATCTGTCACTCCTTTCCTCATCACCCTTCTAGTTGCATCCTTTCCTTTTTCTTTCCTCTCTCCAATACACCATGGGAGAGACACCAAGTTTTTTCTTTCCTTCCTTCTATATTTAGGTCTTTTGGATTAGAATGTAAACAGAGAAAAAGTATAGCTTGTTTCACTTCATTTAAGTGATTGGTCCCCTAATTTTCCGTTGTATTAATATCTTTTTTTGGGGGGATTGCACATCTGCAGTTAATGTGTCACCTGCATAATTTCTGCTTGTGTTCCTGATATACAAGATAGAGAGGGACATATACGACAACATACAACTTTTCATTACATTTTTCTCTTACACCCTTCCTCTGGGGAGCTTTGAGTAAAGCTTTTACTTCGGGCTCAGCTTCTGTCTGTGACACAGGTACACAACTTTAGCCTCTTTGAGAGCTTACTTAATGAGCTTACTTAATGTTTTTTTAAATGAAGCATTTTTTAAAGTTTGGATGAAATGTTTTTATTTAGGATTATTTAGTGTACTCTATAGAAAAAAAATCAAAATTCCAATGATATTCATATCATAACTTGTTCTTTTACTTTCCCAACAGTTGGCTTTGCTATAAATTATGCTGTAGATCAGAGCTCGGGAACCTATCTATGCTTTCTGGATTCTGTAAGTTAATGTTTTTTGCCTAATGTTTTACGTTTGGTAGTAAGACCTTCAAATGCCCTTCTCCCATTGAGATCATTGTAGAATAATTACTGTTGTATTTTTACATTACATGTCATGTTAATGTTTCATATGAATTGTCAGGATTTAAGATAGATTCTTTTTACACACTGACCAGGCACTTTTCTGAGATGTTGTTATGCCTTTGGTCTGAAAGTGTTGTCACAAAAAAATGCCTTGATGGTTCTCTGAGGTGGGGGTACTCTAAACTGTGGGCAATTAGCTGCTGTAGATTTTCCGGGTTGTCTGGCCATGGTCTTGGCATTGAAAGCCTTCGACTGTGGCTGTGAAAGCCTTTGACAACATGTTATGGGCAATTATATTAAAAACATGGATCTAGATTGCATTTTACCCTAGCAAAAAGGCATTTCTGTTGGTGGAACAGCATTTGTTAATTTTTGCTGATTTCACCTTCTGGTGCAGATCCCCATTTTGCCTATTTCTGAGGGTCCCTTGACCCACAGGAGCAGAATTTTAGTGTGCTCCATGGGCAGCAATGGATGATCTGGGAACCCTAGGTTTGAACCCCCACTCTGCTATTGAAACTTACTGGGTGAAATCACACTCAGCCTAGCCCACCAGACAGCAGGCCCGTAGCTACAGTGGGGCTTTTGGGGGCTCTGCCTCTTTCTTGAAGGCACAGCCCCACAAGAATCTCCCCTGTAAATGTTTCTTTCAGTCATTTTTAAACATTTTTTAAAAAGTGTGTACTCCTTTAAGCAGAGGTGGGGTTGCTGTTGTTTAATTCCTGCACTGAGCAAGGGGGTTGGAGTAGGTGACCTCTAGGATTCCTTCTAACTTTGTGTCAAGAAACTGATCTCCTTTAAGAGAGTTTTTCTGCTTAAGTGTTAGCTTTCTTGATTATAGAAGTCATCTCCCCCACCTGCCAGCTTGTTATCAGAATTGTTGCTTAGGCTGGCAGAGTGGATTAACTTGCAGCACCTTAAGGTGAGCTGGATGCTGCAACAGCAGCTCTCTTAGGCTTTGGCACTGTTCCTTCATGGAATCCATTCCTGAATCTCCAATAGATCTCCTTCAGATACCTTATACATCTAGTCCCAGTAGTACTGCGCCTTTTGGCCTTAGCACTCCAGTTATATTTCTCTTGCATTTAGCAGGATATACACATTTTCCACAGGTAGACTTCTGAAGATGGTAAGCCTTAGACCCTGTTACTGCCAGTGGCTGGCCTTGTTGTTTAGGGTAATTAGCTATGCAACAGGGAAGACCAGAGAGGTACAGGGACTGCACACCACTTGTATACCAAGGTCCAGCACAGTAGGAAGACTCCAGATTTGAAGAGTAAATTAAATAGGTTTTATTGAAGAATTTCCCTAATTATAAGCACACTAAACATTCAAAAAGAGCAAGCAATACAGAACTAGGAAAGCAGAGGTGATTGTTAGTGAATAGAGGGGTCAGCTCTGAGATGGTACAACCTGTCCAGATGTTCAAGGGTCCATGGAGATGAGATTATGGCCCAAACCAAAGGTTTAGGGGTGAACTACCAGTTCAGGGGCAGATACACAAAATCTGAGGCCATGTGCTCTGACGGATATAGACATTGAGAAAAAATGCAGACCAATGAGAGGCCTTGGGAGCTGGTCTCAGGTGAGAGCAATAGATTTTCTAGACAGTGGGACTTTTGGGGGGGGCTCTATGGAAATGTGGTACCAGGTGGAGCGTAATTCAGGTGTGACCAATGAGCTTCCAGAGGGGCAGAGTCTGGATTAACAATAGCTATGATGGGATTAAGCCAGGTGCTGGATGGTTGGGCTGGAAGTGTCCATTGTGGAACAATAGAGTGGCCTGGCATTTCCCTGGTGCCAGACAAAAGAGGTAATGTTTCTTAATGTGCAGCAGGATGAACCTGAATGGGAAACCATTCACTAGACATGGAGAGTTAATGTTTACCTTGATAGGTCTGGCATAGATGTAAGAATGTAGATATCTTAGACAAATATACAGAGACAGGAATGAGAGGATTATTCCAAAGGTATTTCCTGACATACAAATGAAACAGAAGTTGGGGCTAGAAACATGCAACATATTTCATTCATGACAATAGCATAGACCAGAGGCTCTTTGTCCTTCCCTGCTTGTACATTTGACAGACAAAAGATTAGCCATTTGGTCAGCAGAAGATGCCTGAGGTGAGAGTAGAGACTTGCCCATTCTTAGTCCTTTTGGAATGAGCTGACAGGAGAGAAGTGTGTATGGGGGGTGGGGTTGCTTGCATTGAGGATATCTGGCAGTGCAGCCAGCCTGGAGAATTTTCACTTGGCCTGAGTTTTCCCAGCCAAGATGTGGTTCTCTTAGTGTCAGGCTCACTATGTGTTTTATAGTTTGCCTGCCATAGAGGAAGGAGGAGGGCTGTGAAGAATGAAATGCTTTCACTTTCCTAAATGCTTTGATGTGCCAGACACTGTATTGCAGAGACATGTTCTGTTTTATTTATGTAGAGGAGTACATGCTTAGTGTGTTGTGGGGGAGGTAGTTGACTTATTTCTGGTGGGCCTTTGCTTGAACACAATATATCTGCAATCTTCGCACTTTCGCCTTCAGTCCTAACAAAGCTTGTGTTCAGGTATCTATCAATGTCTCAGTAAACTTTCTTCAAAGTGAATGGTGTTGAGAACTGATTTTAACCAGGATTCTGACACTTAGCCTCCCAGCAAAACCACTGTTTATGCCAAGCCTGGCTTTATGAGGGCACTGCTTGTGGAGGTTCTGGGAGGCTGGTTACAACCCTCATTGGTGGCACAAAGTATGAGTTTTATTGTGGTGTTTGCCAAGGAGGATGTTCCCTTAGTCATCTTATGTTCTTATGATTGGTCAGCACCAGCTGAGGAGAACTTTCAAAAGTCTTGTCAGTCTTGTCAGAGGGAGTCGGTGGCATTTGGATTTTGGGTTGGCAGTAGCCAGTCAGGAGGAGTGTGTGTGTCATCTGAGGGAAAGTTCACTTGGAAAGTGAAGGGACACAACCCCTTTCCCTTAGTGTGTACCAACACATTTGAGGAAAAGTTCAGAAAGTAGAACTTAAAGTCTAAATGTCAGCCTTAGCTGAATTCCATTTATTCACAGTCTCCAGAACTGGACAGTAGGTTGAAACAGCCAGTCTAACCAAACAGAAAAGGATTATAGCTCCTAGAAAGAAGAGGGTATTTCTTACCTAGTTATTCAGTGGGTTCAGCTCAGAAGGGTGTCAGATCCCAGTCCAGTTACACTCAATAACTCTCGCTTTTTCAGTGATAAGTTTATTAGAGCATATGCAAGGTCCAAGATCCAGGTCACCTTGGCCTCAGCCTGCTTCCTCTTCTTCCCATTCCTTGATCACTTTCACCCATTCCAGGTCATCGTGGAATGTACGGGAGACTTTGCAGCGTTCACATTCAGGTCGGCCCTTCACACCCTGGAGGCTGGGGGTGCTCACTAACCATGCTGGGTCTTCCCATTGGTCAGGGTTGTCATGCCTGGATTTGGGCATGAACACAACGTGTTTTTTGGGCTTGGCGCCTGTTGCTCGGCTGTTCTTTCTTTTGGTAGGTTCAAGGTTAGGGTTCTCAGGTTCAGACCTGGTGCCCATGCTCATCCTGGCGCCTCCGTCTTCATCCCCCATTGTGGTGTAGGTGACAGTTAGAGGAAATGAGCAGTTCTAACATTGTCAGACCCCAGTCCAGTTACACTCAATAACACTTGCTTTGGCAGTGATAAGTTTATTAGAGCATATGCAAGCAAAAGTCACTATGTTAGAACTGAAGTCTTTTGGTGGGTACAAACTTATTATAGAAAACTAAACAGGTTCCATCCAGCCCCCAAGCATACGTCACATCTACACTTGCCTAATTGCCATGCCAACCAGGAGAGATACATGTCCTGGTAATCTAGAGTCCGAGATGGTACAAGAATGTGCTCAAGGCCACCTCTCCTGGGAAAGCGAGAGGGGAGGAGAAGGGAATGACTTGTGGAAAAGTTACATCATCTAAAAGCAAAGGTCTCATTCACTCCTGCACACACTCACCCCACCCTCTGGGATGCCCTCCCCCCAGCCAATATGACAACCGAAGGAAGCATAGCATAACAAGGTTTGATAAAGGGACCTCTGGTTTATGTGAAAAGGGAAATAGTCTTAGACTCTTGAAGTGTAAAAAGGGAAAGTTGTAATCCCATAATGGAGTTATTTAAATACAGGAAGAAAGTGCTAACTTCCAGGAAACTCAGATAGTTATATGAAACCTTAAGACACATTGTTGCTGAAAGAAATCTCCAAGACAAACCTCTCACAATTAAGAACTGAGTCTCTAAGAATATAAGCTTCAATTATACTCTTTTGCCTGTCTGAAACATTATAATTTATATAAACAGCAAAACTTCCTCAGCTTCTCGTCCCCTGCCCTATTAGTCACCCAAATGTGCCTGTTCAATAAAATCAACATTCTTGTTTGAACTTTACTTCATGTTGAGTGCCATTTCCAAAGGGATTTATAAGAGGGCTCCTGCTTAACTAGAATAAATCTGTGACCAGGGCAAAAGCAAAGTAACATCCATATCACAGGGTAGGACATGCAGAAAGTTATAATTCTATAATTAAAATACACCACTAAGAAGCTGCTTAGTCAGAGTGGGGGACAGTGTTTTGGCAGGAAAATCTGCCTGACAATGAAGCAGCAGCAGCAGGGGTCCATCATAGCAGGTTCTTCCTGGTGTCTCAGAATGACGGTGGAAGTGTTCTAGCTTGAAGATTAGCATCTGTGGATCCAATGTAAACTCACCTTTGTATTCCCATCTGTCATGGCTCAGGTGGGGTGTCACCTGACGCTGCCACCACTCTGGTTTTAGGATCCCTTGAGAAGGCCCAGAACACCCTCCCAAGACCTTCAGACCTCTCTTGTTTGGCTGAAATAAGTGTGAGGACCAAGCAGAGTAAACAACAAGGAAAAGGTTCATTTTTACAGGCGGTCAGCCCAATATGAGAAACAAACAAGATGCAAGAACAATATCAGTAAGGGGGTGAAAAGAAAAGGAACCAAATGCCCTAAGGCATCTAAACTTACTGTCCCTAGCTCACTGTCTCAAGTGGTCTTCAGTCTGCTCACCCTTCTCAGGATGAGGGTCTCTTCCCTGCAGCAGCCTTCCTTCTGGCTCTGCTCTCTTGGAAGAAAGAACAGCTCTTTTTCTGTACCAGCTCTTTTTAAGTCCCCTTTCTCTGTGATTGGCTAAAATTGGTGCCAAAACCTCTGAGGGACTTTTGGGAGTTGTAGGCCAGGCCTCCTCCCACTGCTATTCAGGGTCCCTGGGCCTACTAGGCCTCTAGTTGCACAGCCCAGATCATGCCACTATCCATTCAGAATGCTAAAAGTAACCCAGATTTGTGTAAGAGAACAATCACTGTCAATACCAGGGCCCTTGCATTCTCTCAGTTCTCTGCTCTCAGAATCTTTCTGGTGGTTTCCCCAGTTGCACAGGAATCCGCAGGGCATCTACATTTGATCCTTACTTCAAGGACCTCCTCCTTTTCCATGGTTTGTTTGATTTACAGATGATTCACTGATACATCAACAGCCATTGCTTACTGGTGAACTTGTAAAAGTGTTGCCTGATTCCTGCCCCATGCTTCCCAACACTTTGATGTCATCAGAATCCAACAAGTATTTTCACAGAATCATTGGGAATATTTCAAATTATCATTTATTAAATAAAGCATGCAGTAGGTAGTGTGTGTTATACTCTGTGAGTTTATGACCTCTAAAATGTCCTGTCATTGACAGCCATGCTCAGGTTTACAGACGGAAGGCTGTGGGTTCCTTTATTGTCAATCTATCTCTTGTTTGTTTTTCCTCTGTTCCTACTACCTTCAGCTTTCCCTTACATTAGTGTCTGTTCTGGTGAGTCTTGTGTTCTCATGATGTGACCAATGTACAATATCTTCAATTGAATCATTTTAGTTTCTAGGGAGAATTCAGGCTTGATTTGATCTAGAACCCACCTATTTATCTTTTTGACAGTCCATGGTATCTGTAAAACTCTCCTCTAACACCACATTTTAAATGAATCAGTTTTCTTCCGGCCAGCTTTCTTCACTGACCAACTTTCAGATTGATACATAGTAACAGAGAATATCATAGTTTGATCTTGGTTTCCAGTGACAGTTATGGAACCTTTCTGGTTTCTTCATGGCTGCCTTTCTAAGTCTCAGTCTGCTTCTGATTTCTTGGTTGTAGCCTCTCTTTTGGTTGATGATTGAGCCAAGGAATAACTTTAACAGTTTCAATTTCTTCATTGTCAGCCTTAAAGTTGTATAATTCCTCAGTAATCATTACTTGTATTTATTTATGTTACTTATAGTCCACCTTTCTCACAGGATTCAAGGCGGATTACACATAGGCCGAGGACAGACTGGCAATTTGCCGCGGGATGGGACCCGGGCTGACAGCGACTCAATATCGGAGTAAATGGAACGTTCACACAGGCACATCTGCCTGGCGTCTCCCACCCGGAGCTTACCAGAGCCCTCGCGCTTCAGAGCCGGTTTAAAAAAACACCTGATAAAAGCCGTCCGCAAATCGTGAAAGCCTGTGTTCGTCGCGCGTTTCCCCGCTTCCGGGGAGTCTGAACGCGCAGCCGAAAGCCGGGAGCAACCCGCGTTGGGCATGAGGCAGCAGCGGCGTGATTGGCTGAGCTCCGCTCCACTGCCCAATGCGGTGCCGGCGTTGCAGGGCAAAAAAAAAAAATCGCTGAAATGCGCTTATGCGCATGACCGCATGAGCGCTCATGCGCTCATGCGCACATACGCCCACAGCCGAAATAATGGGGGAACAGCGAATATAGCGCGCCTCCGGCGCGGCAGTCCGAACAGTCCCGCGCGCCTCCGTCCCGTTTCTTCCGGCAGAGGCCCCCGCTGTGTGGACGGGAAAACCCGGTATCGTTTACTCCGGGTTTTTTTGCCGCGACTCGATACCGGGGCAAATTGCCAGTCTGTCCTGGGCCATAGTGTGATCAACAAAATAGGGTATTCAGTAACCAATACATTTTAGAAGTCTGGAGGCACCAGAATGAACTGAAGCATAACATGATACGCTAAACAGTACAGGAATTACATAATAGGATCCTACTTACAATAAACTATACACAACAGTATAGACCACAGTTCCAATCTTTTATCCTAGTTAGATTGTGAACCATTTTGGTGCAGTGCAGTCCTAGTACCTTAGGGTAGAAAAAAGCAGGGTATAAAAACAACCTTCATCATCTTCTTCCTGCACAGAAAAACCCTCTTGAATAGCTCAGTTTTGCATAGTTGCAAAAGGCCAGGAGAGTGGGAGCTTTCCTAGCCTCCTCAGGCAGGCTGTTCCAGAAGGCAGGTGCCACAATGGAGAAAGCAATTTTTGTCTTCTTGATGTTCACCTGTAATCCTGCTTTTGTCCTTTCTCCTTTAACCCTCATCAGTGGTTGTTTCAAGCCTTCACTATTTTATGCCAGTAATATGATGCTACCTGCATATCTCAAATTGTTAATGTTCCTTATATATTTCCACTTATATGTTTCCTTATGTTCCACTTATAGATTGCACAGACAGGGAGAGAATATGTCTTTGTCTGACACCTTTGCCAACTGAAAACCATTCTGTTTCTCCATATTATGTCCTAACAGTAGCCCATCAAAATGATAAGTTGTTCTGGCATGATAACATTTTTCTTTGTCCAACCGATTATTATCAATACCGCTGCAACTTTATGAGCTACTGTATCAAATTCCTTATCAGCTGTGTTTTGTTGTATGTAGCTTTCAGTCTTGGCACAACACAGTTCAGCTTGGTAGCTTACAGATAAACTACTTAAGGATGAAGATATTATTGATCAAGAATCCTGGTTGTTTTCCTACTAGTTTAATAAAAGTAAACTAGTATGAAACTTGTTTTGAAGAACATTCTTTTGAAGTAGGAAGTATGATTATAGGTTGTGTCCATCAAGTTTTTTCTGCTATGTAAGTTGTTGATGCACAGATACAGTGGTATCTGCCTTCACTTATATAAGATCCTTCAGTAGTTATTTGTGGATTCTCAGCAGTACTTGTGGTAGAGCAAGTGGGAACTGTCCATTTTCTTTAAGATTATTCATATCAAAATTATTTGCAGCTGCCCTTCCCTGGATAGCCCAGGCAAGCCCCGTCTTGTCAGATCTCAGAAGCTGAGCGGGCTGACCCTGGCAAATAATTGGGAGACCTCCAAGGAATACCAGGGCTTGGGACGCAGAGGCAAGCAATCAAGCCACCTCTGAAACTTCCAAGCCCCAATAGGGGTTGCCAGAAGTCATCATGACTTCCAGACATGCAAGCACGTACACATACCCATAAATAATTTGTAGCTTGCTTTTCCAAATAGATTAGCTCAAAGTAGTTAATAATCAAAATATTTAAAAAGACCTTAAAACAACCACAACTTGTTAACAAAAACACACTCCAAGAGCCAAGAAGATTTAGGAATCTTCTTAGTCTCTCCTTATATAAAGAAGAGATGATTCATCATTAGGGATGGATTGGCCATTAAGGCCACTTGGAAAAATCGGGGGGGGGGGGCTGCCTCACTTGCTGGACCATGCTGGTCCCAAATGAGGGGCAGCCCTTACCCTTTCAGGTCAGATGAGCAGCTGCTGCATCAAGCAAGCTGGCTGTATGATCCCTGTGCTGGGCAGGCAGGAAGCTGTGGTGGGGAGCAAGTAGTCTGCATGAGCCCCATGAGAAGCAGTGAACAGCTGCCACTTTGATACAACTGGCTTTTGCTCCTTTTCCCCACTCCAGGGGCAGGGGACTGAGGGATAATTCTTTCAAAACTGTTCTTGCTTCCCAGTCCTCCCCTATTCATCACTATGGCTCTCCTGCAAAAGAAACAACATAAAGTTGTGTCCTCATGCTTTCAAAGAGGGTTTGTCCCTCTTTAGTGTTACTACCATTGATGCAGCCATGGGGTGGACTTTTTACTCTGACAATGGTGACTGGGGATCAGTAGCCAAGGGGGTAGGTGTGAAGATCCCATTTAACTTGAAGGGTAATGCCAGGTTGCATTATGAGACGTTTTCATCATTTACAACCTTTGTTCTGTAAAATCTGTAAGATTGTCTTTACATTCCAAGTGCTTGTGAAATGCAATGGTCAGTAGATCTCTGACTCCAATTTGTGCTGTGCAAAACTATTATAATCACACTGTTGTGCATGAAAAATTTAAGACTGGGACACAGATTGTGAAACTGACTGTTGTCCCTCCTGGGTACTTGTATCAATGGTGTGCATAGCAGTGTATAAATTAACTCCTTGGTACCTCTGTTTAAAATAGGAAGCAGTTTTGCTCCTACCTGCAGGAGTAGTAATGAACTGTGCTGATATATAAATTGGTCAAAACACTGCAACAGAAACATAAACCCAATCTATCAGTTTTTTCCTGGTACAAAAGCTGTAATGTAGCCATGCAGATCCCTTTCCTGCAATGGCTTCCCTGTTAGTGGATATTCATTGCATGTGGAGTTGTGCTGCCTCCATTGAAATTGAATGGCTGAGATCAATAAACAATGTACATCTGTTTTAGTTCTTAACTCAGCTGTTTCCATTATTATATTTAAAGTGCCTTACTTTTACAGCAGAATTTAAATTTTCCTTCCTTATTTTTCTTTTTTTGGAAATTTTCCAGCAAGCAACACTTAGAAGTAAATTAGACTCCTTTTGTCCGAAGTATTCAAATAGATCTCTTATTTCCAACATAAGGTTAAAGCTACTTTGGCACGAACACAACTCATTTACTAGTCAGACTTTTTGAAATTAGTCCCCATAAAATGTTTATGATCTCCAGTGTAACTAAGTCTGGAAAAACTATTCATTATGAAAAGTCTGATAAAGGGTCTGTGTCACTCTTCTCTCCACCATTCACCCATTCTCTTTATGTGTTTGCTTAGAGGAAAAGTGAAGTACCAAAGCATTACTCAAGCAAAGTAAGTTGAAAATCTGATGCAACAAAAAGGTTTTCAGTTCCTCTTTTGTGCACTAAATAGTGTTGAAGAACAGAGATACTCCTGAAATTGATATGCATCAAGTAATTATTTGGTGTCCTCCTTGAAAGCAATTTCTCAATGCTGTACATTGATAACTGAAAAAAGATTGTCGCGCCCCTTGTCCAGCCTGTGAGGCACGCCGCGTTCCGCCAGGGGGGGTGACAGCCGAAGGGAGGTCCGGAGTGGTTCAGCCGGGAGCCTCAGACGTAGAGAGGGCCTGTGGTTGCGTCACCACTATAGGTTCCTCTCCTGGAGTGTCCTCCAACAAGGAGTAGCCCCTGACTCTCTCTCTCTGCGCACAGGATCCTTCTCTCAGCCTCCAGTATCTCTCCTCCCCGGCTCTGGCTTCCACCACTCTTTTATTCCCTTCCACCAACACCTGTCCCCTCCCTTATCCCCTTTGGGCTCCCCTGTTGGTTCCTTCCCTTGTCCTTCACCCCATGTTGGCTCTTCTACTGGCTGGGACTGATTCCCTTTTAGAGCAGGGATTAGGTCCCGCCTCTCCTGGGACTCAGGGCTGGGCGTCGGTTGCAGCTCGGTGTAGCTGGGTGGTGTGCTTCTCCCTTGGGGCTTCTCTAGCGGTACGTAACGGGGTTTGCGAGCCTTTCCTGGTGCAGCCCCTCGGACTTTTTCTTCCTCCCGGCCTTTCTGGGTTAGCCTTGCCTCCCTGGCTGCCCCAGGCGCTCCCTTCCCTCCCTCCACGGCCCAGGCTTGTTCCCACCTCCAAGCCTTGGGCGGTGGAGCTGCCGGGGGTGGGCTGCCACTCGGCGGCGGGGCGGGCAGGGCTTCTTGTGCCACTGCACCCCAGCCTCCCTCTTCCCCAGCTCGGCCCGTGAGAGTGCGAGAGGGGACTTCCCCCGCTCTCGGCAGGGCTGTCCATTGCCCCGGCTTCCCGGGGCGACGTCGGACCCCCCGGGAGCTGGCAGGACTGTTGGGGTGCTGCTGCGGCCGCGGGGCTTTCCCGGGGAACACCCCTGGAGTGGCGCATCCCTTCCGCAGCCCCGGGTCGCCGTCGGGGAGCCTGGGTCGGGGCAAGGGGCTTCGGTCCCTCGGCCTCTTCCACGGCCTGGGAGCCCCTCCCTCCTCACGGAGCTCATCCCGCGGCCCCTGAAGGGCGTGGCGGAACAAAGATGTTATCAGATTTGTGATCTAACATTGTCTGTGTCTGCTTTCATTGCTTCTTGCTTCTAGGTTTCTGAAATATACTGAGCTCCGATGCGAAGCATAGTGATCAGCTCATAGTTTATTTAGTATCAGGAGTTGAAGACAACACAGCGGGCTTGAAGGCCTGCTTAAATCTGTGTAGCATGCTACACCCCACACTCGTGATAGATTTATTTACAGTGCACCCAATTCCCCATAGGTTCCTACTTGAATCCTGACTGCCCAATAGGTCCATTCTAGGATCCGAGCGGGCTATTGTTTATGGATGCAAAGCTTTGTTCCTTCGCATGGCCACGTGCACAGGCGACCATGTGTGCGGTCCTCAGCTAGTACACAACAGTTTCAGTTCTCCAAGTCACTTTTGGGTAAGGTTATTCAGAAAATAATGTTAGTGTCAGACATGGGGAATGTGCCCTAGTATTGTCAAGAAAGGACCTGTCAGGATTCTGCTCGGCCCCGGGTGCTACTCCACCTGTGGCCGTGGCATTGGGTGTCGGGGTGAGGGCACGGTGCTGGGAGCCGGGTCAATTCCAAGGGTTGAGGAGACGGTGAGGCCTCAGACCGGCAGGGGACAGGGTTGACTTCACCCTTACTGTCCCGCTGCCCCGTGCCTGGGAATTCACCTTGCCGCTTAGCCCTCTCTCTCTCGGCTTGCTTCTCCTTGGCACGCTGTTCCTCCCCAGCCCCTCTGGCCCCGCCATCTTATATCCTTCCCACCCTCCTCCCAGCACCGCTCATGCTCCTCTCCTGACTCCACCTGCCCCAAGCCCCACCCCCCTTGATAAGGCAGGACGCTCTCCTCGCGTCCAAGGGGGGGTGCTTCTGTGCCGCCGCCGGCCCTGCCGGCCCACAGGCTGCGCAGCCAGCACCGTCATCGCGGATCCTCGGAACGGGATGGCCATTTCGCTGCCTGCCTTCGCTGCTTCCCAGGGGTCGCGGCAGCGAGGTCTTGCTCGTCCTGGCTTCCTCTCTTCCCCTGGGCTGCCAGCAGCCCCGGCCATGTTGCTTGCTGCTGGACCGGTGGTAGGGGTCTTCCCAGACGAGCTGAGCTGGCTTGACGGTCCCGAGGCCCTGCGCTTTGTCCCGGGTGAGTGTTCAGGCCGAGTCGCGGCGGGGGGGGGGGGTGTTGCCTGGCCCGGGCCTCCAGGACTGGGACAGGACCTTAAGGAAATGTAGCTTTTGTTTGTTATAGGCTAAAACCCCCTCAAAGTTGGTTCAGTATTTGTTCTACTTGTCAGGAATGCACTGTTATCACAGAAGGTAGTTTACTGATACTGCTGATACTGCTTTATTTGAGCTGAAAACTTGTAATCTTTACCAAGCTAGCTGTGGATTTACCAAGGTATTCCAATGAGAGGGAGAGCTATATAGTGGTTAGAATGTTGGACCTAGGACTAGGGAGACCAGATTTCAAATTGCTTCTCTTCCATGCAGCTTTCTACGGAAAGTTTTTGCACTGATTCACCCATGTTTTAAGTGAACTGCCTTTAAAAGTGACACCTTTTCTGATAATGTGATTAAAGTCTCCAACACTACTGAGTTTTTGAAATATTTCTTTAAGCCAAGAGTTAAAGATTTAAAAGGAAAAAGATGAGCCAGGCTTTGTATTTCAGATGTTATTTTTTATCAATATTGTATCTCCCCCCACATCTGCAGTTCATTTCGGTGGATTTGGATGTCCTGGAGTTGCACAAATAGCCACATATTTGCATGTGGAGGTGATAGGGAAGACCCCCAAACATGAAAACTGTCCCTGATTTTTCTGATGACTGCAGGAAGCCATTACCTCATAGAGTTACAAGGGCATGCAATGAACTTTTATGTAGCTCATGGACAGTGAAATTGTCTTCAGAATGTTTCTGAATGAGGCACATGAATCAGGGACCCCACTTTTATAACTTCCTTTCCTACCCAGCAAAATGTGCTTGAGCCATGCATTTGCACATTTCATGTAGATCAATAATGTATATTTTGTACAGAGTGTGTAAGTTCTTAAGTTTTGTGTTTAAATGTACGAGAAGTGCTCATTTGGCTTTTCCATGCATAGTAAACCACATACAAAAATCCATATATCTTGCTAAGCAGTATTTTGTCTGCGTCAGAGGATGGGACGGGTAGTTGAGTGCAGAGGAACAAGTTAATTGTAAAGGGAAGAACTGCTTATTTTGGAAGACTTTTGTGTGTCATAGTGTATATGGATTGTGGAGCCTGTGGCCCAGACCAAGATGGCAACACGGAGATAAGCACCTGCTGGAGACTCTCGCAAGTTGACCTTTTATACCTACCTTTTTACTTTCTGTCTCTGCCTAACCTTACAAGTTTTGCCTCTCCCACTAACTGTGAAGAAAGCTATAAACAACAGTCCTTGTAATCTTATCTGAAATGCCTCTGTGGGAGGAAATGCCCAGCACTAAAGATGCTGGCATTAAAGACGTTGAGGAATGCAGAGACTGGATGCAAATTAAGCTACAGGTTACAAGCTATTGATTTAAACAACCAATTTTTTCAAAGTAACAAGTCTTGTGCATCATATGTAACATATTTTGTTAATAGGAAATAACTCTCAAAGTTGAGTTATTGTTTTGATAATTTAGCCATGAAGGGCGTATAAGCATTCAAGGGATTCAGAGCATAGAGCATCACTAACGGTCTCCAAGCAAAAACAAATTAAGGATTATTTTTCTGTGAAAGAGACTACTATAATTAATGTACCCACAGCCAACCGGTTTACACCTCCGGTTGACAACTCTGTTCTGGAGGAAATTCAAAAAGGGGAAGTACAGGGAAATGATATCACCTCACAAGTAATGGGAGAGTAATGAGGGTACTGAAATCACTGTGGCAGAGATTTTCATGTTGTCTGCCAAAACAGTGGAGCTTGTATTTGCACTTTTGCCCCAATTGAACTTTAACACTGAACAACTTACAAGGACAGTGGAAAGTGTATGTGGACCTACTGGCCCAACTTCTGGAAAGCATAATGAAGATCAATCTGGCAGTAGTACAATGACAGTAAGATTTTAGTCAGATTAGGGATGAAACAACCTAACTCAAGCGAGGAGACTTTCAAAATGGTTTTACAGCTAATGAAAGTGTGTCTAACAATCTGTTGTTATAGAGATCTGTTTATTGCCTGGAATTCCAAAAGGCAAACATTTAAACACTTGAGAACTTTGTTTGCAAAAAGCAGGATTTTATCAGGTCTTACCACAGTGGAAACCTTAAACTGCTCAACCAGACGCAGAGAATCTTACTTACTTTTGATAACTCAAAAGCAGCAGCATTTCTCCTCCAACAAAAATCTTTCCTGAGTGGCAGGATTTTTCCGACCAGGGTTTTTGCTAATCCCATCATAACTCCAGTAACTTCATTACTGGAGTTCATAAAAACTCCAGTAATGAAGGCATGTATACAGGAACAATATCAGAATGGAGATAATCATCTGGCTTCTGCCCACGAACTGTCAACTGGTCACGAATGCGCCTACCTGGAAAACTCAATAGAAGAAGATCTTTTCAACTCCTTCCCAACCTTCTCTACACTAGAACAACTGGGAATAATAAAAATATTAGATTGGGTCAGGACAAAACTTGCAGAGTCCAAGAAGATTTCATTGACTTGAACTTCATCTTTCCAGCCAAAAGGAGATACCTTAGTGTCAAGCTTACCCCTCAAAACCATTATAGATGCTTCTAACAGTACAGATGAACTCCATACTATCCATCTAATGGAATATGAACAGAGTGCCAAGGAGTCTTCTCTTTCCTACACCTTTTGGGTATGTTGTAGGTATGTAGGGCTGTCTTTTGGCTATGCTCCTGCAGAGTGCAGGGGGCTGGACTAGATGACCTGCAAGGTACTTTCCAACTCTAACATTCTATGATTCTAAGGTCACTGTCTAGGCTTAAAGCCTTCTGTAAGGAGGAGCACTTACAGATAAACTACTCGAAGACTAAGGTGATGGTCTTTGGGAAGCGGTGGCACATTTTTAGCTGGACAATAGATAGATTCCCAATAGACCAGAGCAGAATCTTTAAATACCTGGGTATTACCTTCTGCGACACACTTTTCTGGAAGCCACATACAGACATTATAAAATCAGTAGCTCTTCGGGTTATGGGGGCAATCCTTAAATTTTATTATCCCAAAGGGGGATACCAGATAGAACCAGCCCTAAAGCTTTTCCAGAGCAATCTAATCACCCAACTTTTATATGGTGTCGAGGTTTGGGGATGATCACAAATTTAGAGAGAGTCCAAAATCTATTTCTAAAAAGGCTGTTCGCATTTTCCTCAAATATTCCAGCAGTGCTGTTGAGGGCTGAAATGGCTCTTCCCTCCCTTTGGGTTCTTGCTCATAATTTTTTTTTAACAGATTGAAAAGGTCTCCAGCAGATAACTTTGCTAGTCTCTGTTTTTCTGAAAGTTTGAAGGACCCTAATTGGCAATGTAAGTATAATACGGTCCTACAGATTTATAATCTGCCAGACATTTTTCATGGAACCTTTCAGGCCGATTTTGATGGCAAGGAGCAAATATACACACATGGTGCTGGTCTGGATAGAGAAGTTATACTAAGGAATAAATCATCTCCCTGGTATAAAGTGATTAAAGTGGATCATTGTAGGGTGCATTATCTGACTAAAATCTCATACTCCATCTTTCTGTGCTATACCTCTGAGGATGCCAGTCACAGCTACTGGCGAAACTTCAGATCCTATAATGCCAAGACCACGGCCATACAACCTGGAAAATCTACAGCAGCTAATGAACTCCGACCATGAAAGCCTTCAACAACATATTAAAATTTCTTTCTTTAACTTTACATCCCTCTGTTTCCATACTATGCAAACAGTAGTGCTTGAAGGCCGATACACCAAAACACCAGCAACTGAGCGCCTTTGTGTATGTGGTGGCTCAGTCCCTGAAGATCTGTGTAATTACCTGCTGGATTGCCCACTCTATTCATCCCCAAGAAAGAAGTTTCTTGGCACAATCTTAGATAAATTGAGTCCCTGCTCCGCATCTGGGAAAGTTATAGCTTTACTTGCAGAGGCAGAGCTAGAGTTTTTGTATAAGGTTGCAGTCTTTGCCCTAGCGGCCAAGAAATTCGAACTAAGTTGACTAAATCTTCTGCTAAATAGCTAGGGCTATGTTAAGGTAACCTTACCCCGAACCTTATATTCTTTTCTGTATGTTTTAGTTTATTTTGTATTATTATCTCCTGTGTTTTAATGCTGATTATATTCTGCATTTTATAACTTTTATTGTAATGTATTGTATTATATTTGTATATTTTATTGTAATGTATTGTATTATATCAATAAACTGAACTGGTATATGGATTGTTAAAGCTATTTTCACTTGGGTTGTATGCGAATATACATAGTTGGAGTGGAGAGCTATGACAAACCCTGTATCTCCCCAACTGTCTGGTAGGTTTTTCCTGCCAAATCTTCAGTTCCTGTCAGTGACTGAGTAGCCCTACAGTAGCGTATATGTATTCTTTGTCATAAAAGACTTGACTGCTCCACCCTGTGTTTAGATATTGAGTTTACGCTTTTTCTCAGCTCAGGAACTCTACTGAATATACAGGAGTTGTCCAGTTTTGTTTTGTTTTTTAAACCCTTGAGAAATGGCACTTGAGACAAATTAATTTTCAAAAACAGAATAAAGATTTTATTAAATAGGCAGGGAATATATGTATAACTAGCCTGATACCCATGTATTTAAGTTCCGTAAATCCAGTTATAATACTGATGATGTGAAATTTGAAATGTGACATTTGTTGTAGGAATTCTAATGTAGAAGATTGTAGTGTAAGAAATGAAGTGAGACATACGTACTTTCCCCCCTCTCTACTGAAGGATATCTCTCTAGACCACATTGGTGGTTCTGCCCTCAGGTGCTAGGATCGCCAGGCTGCTTGATGAGCTCACTCTGGAGCAGGCCACATAGAACTGTCCATTTAAGAAGCAGACGTCTGTTAAGTCAGCTCCTGCTATCTTCCACAAATGTGATGGTCTCTCTACTTGTGTTCCTGGATTGTTTTGCTCATATGGAGACTGTGTTCTGAGCACCTCAGGGTGATCTTGCTGGTACTTGGCCTGTGCAGCTCAGTGCACTGCAGGAGTACTATGTGCAAATGTCTTCGCCACATTCCTAAGTTGCCTCCTCCTTGTAGTGTTGGTTTATCTGGCTTGATGTTTGCCAGGAGCTTTCTGGCAGTAAGAGGTGAGAGGTATGAGGGGGAGTTGGTTTGAGGGAGTGGTGATGTGGTGGACATTTCTTCAGGTAAATGAGGGAGGCATGCATCGAAATGGCTCCTAGAAATGTCCTTTAGTATCTCCCCATAAACATTCATACCCTGGCTCTGCTCCTACACCTGACAGACACGAGCCTGTCTGGTGTTGGGGGGGATTGTATTTAAAGGCATTGGGAAGGCTGGGCCAGCAGCAGTGCTAAGGCAATCCTGTTAAGTGAACCTCCCCGGTGCTGTAAGCATCCCACCTCCTGTCCTACACCTGACAGGCAGCTGCCTGTCCATTGTAGGACAGGAAGGGGGGAGGAGAGTTAGAAGCCACTGTGGAGGCAGGGCTGGCAGGATCACTAAAGCGTTACTGCTGGGACAGGCTCCCTCATGGCTTTAAGCACCCTGCATCCACTACTGCACCTGACAGACAACCGCCTGTTAGGTGTAGGAGGTGGGGAGTATGTTGGAAGCCATCAGAGAGGCTGGGCCAGCAGCATCCCTATGGTGATCCTACTGGGGTGGCGTCCCTGTTGGATTAAAGTACCCTGGTCCTGCTCCTATATCTGACAGACACCGGCCTAACTGGTGTTGGGGGGGATTGTATTTAAAGGCATCATGGAGGCTGGGCCAGCAGCATTGCTAAGGCAATCCTACTGAGCAAACCTCCCTGGTGGCTGTAAGCGTCCCACCTCCTCTCCTACACTTGACAGGCAGTTGCATGCCCAGTGTAGAAGGGGGAGGGGGAAGAGTATTAGAAGCCACTGTGGAGGCGGGGCTGGCAGGGTCACTAAGGCATTACGGCTGGGGTGGGCTTCCTTGTGGCTTTAAGCACCCTACAACCGCTGCTGAACCTGACAGACAACTGCCTGTTAGGCGTAGGAGGTGGGGAGAACGCTCCTACCATGGTGTAGGTGCTCGCTAAGAAGGGATTTTTAGAAAATTAACCTCTAAATGGGTCAAAAGGGGTAAAATGTGGTCCCCCCATTGATTCCTATGCGGCTGCCAGGCAGATACCTCCTTGCACCCCCCACTCTCTGATTGGTCAGCTGCACAGTGTTCTGAGGTAAAAAAACAAAACAAAACCAGTTACAGGGGACCGCAGAGAGCTAAGGACAGTTGAGGACATCAGGAGTGGCCAACAGCCACCTGCGAGGTGAAGCAAAGCTGCTGGCCCAGGCTCTCTGATGGCTTCCAACACACTCCCCAAATCTGGTATCTCTAGGTCCAGCGGTTTGGCCTGGGCATTGATTTTACGGTGAGGGAACTTTTTTTATATATATGTAGAAGATAGGGATAGTCAAGGTTTTGAGATTTCTGAAGTAAAAAAACTTTCTAATATATATAGAGTTGAAATCTTACAGCATTTGAGAGAGTGTATTTGTAATTGTGTTTCAAGGCTTTCTATTTCTTTCATTGAGAGGTACTTTGTTTAGTATATTTCAGCACAACACAGTTCTTATTGGTGTTTCTTCCTTCAGAGTTCTTCCTCCTGAGTTTTAGAATTTCCTTTAGATAACACAGCTTTTCATTAACTTCTGAGTTGTCTAAGCATCTCCCCTTTATCACAGACAAGGGTTCTCTTCCCAACCCCTTTCACTGGCAGGAAGTTATTCTCCTTGTCCATAAGAAACAATAACTCCTTTTACTATTTGGCTCTTTGGGAGTTCTCTCTAACTACTCAGTTGTTGTTGTTCAGTCACACAGTCGAGTCCGACTCTTAGCAACCCCATGGATCACATCACACCAGGCCCTCCTGTCTTCTGTCGTGCTCTGGAGTTTGCTTAATTTCATGTTTGTTGCATCGATAACAATGTCCAACCATCTCATCCTTTGCCATCCCCTTCTTCTTTGATCTTCAATCTTTCCCAGCATCAGGATCTTCTCCAGTGAGTTCTCCCTTCTCATTTGGTGGCCAAAGTATTTGAGCTTCAGTTTCAGTATCTGGCCTTCCAGGGAACAGTCAGGGTTGATTTTTTTTAGGATTGACTGATCTGATCTCCTTGCAGTCCAGGGGACTCTCAAGAGTCCTCTCCAGCACCATAATTCAAAAGAATCTATTCTTCAGTGCTCGGCCTTCCTTATGGTCTAACTCTCGCAGTCATACATTACTACTGGGAATACCAGTGCTTTGACCATACAGACTTTTGTTGGCAGGGTGATATCTCCAGTTTTTATTATGCTGTCTAGGTTTGCCATCGCTTTCCTCCCAAGGAGCAGGCGTCTTTTAATTTAATGGCTGCACTCAACATCTGCAGTGATCTTGGATCTCAGGAACGTGAAGTTTGTCACTGCTTCCATGACTTCCCCTTCTATTTGCCAAGAAGTGATGGGGTCGGATGCCATGATCTTAGTTTTTTTGATGTTGAGTTTCAAGCCAACTTTTGCACTCTCCTCTTTCATCCTGAACAAGAGGCTCTTCAGGTCCTCTTCGCTTTCTGCCATTAGAGTGGTATCGTCTGCATATCTGAGTTTGTTGATGCTTTTCCTGGTAATCTTAATTCTGGCTTGTGATTCATCCAGGCTGGCATTTTGCATGAAGTACTTTGCATATAAATTAAATAGACAAGATGACAATATACATCCTTGTCATACTCCTTTTCCTATGCCAAACCAATCAGTTGTTCCATATTCAGTTCTGTTGCTTCTTGACCCTTATACAGGTTTCTCAAGAGACATGTGAGGTGGTCTGGTACTCCTATCTCTTTAAGGATTTGCCATAGTTTGTTGTGACCCACACAATCAAAGACTTTAGTATAGTCAATGAAGCATAAGTAGATACTTTTCTGGTACTCTCTTGCTTTCTCCGTAATCCAGTGAATGTTGGCGATTTGATCTCTAGTTCCTCTGCCTTTACTCAGACCTTCTGTCAAATCCTTCTCCAGTATCCTTTGTCTGTGTAAGGCTGTTCTGTAGCTCTTCTGACTGAGAATTTAAGTTCTCCCTCAGAGCAGTTTTAATATATTAGACAATGGGGTTTCTCTTTTTTCTGTAGAAGTACTTTTCTGACTATTGCCTGTCAGAAAACACTTACTCCCAAATGTTTCTTCCCTCAGAAGCCAAACCCTCTGGCTACTGATTCAGACATTAGATTTCAGAAAATCAGTGAAAGACCCATTTGCAAAAGACTTTTCCCTCCAGATCAGTTGTTTTATTTTTTCTCTCAATTGATGCTGGCCAATCAGAGAGTTAGCACAGCAGCCAATCACCTAAGCTCTTCTCTCCAGGTAAGATTAACTCCTACCCTCCCTGACTCTCTGTACCAAGCAGCATTTTAAAAGGCCTGTTTTCCTTTGCAGTCTGTCACAAGAGACCACTGTGAGTTTGCACTTAACCCTTTTTGGCTAAATTTACTATTTTCTTCAGATAAGTGTATTTAGGACAAACTTGATCTTCCTGTTGCCAGCTGTGCAGAATGATGATTTGCTTACCTTGTGACAGTTGCAAAGCTACTTCCCCTCTCTGTCTGACCTCTGTGACTATTGTGTAGTGGGTTGGACGCATAATGAAACCACAGACACCAATGTGGTCAGCATGGTTTGCTATTACACAACAAGAACACCTTTTACCGGCTGGTGGCCAACTATATACAAGCACAGGGAGACACCCCTTGGTCCCATTGGCGGGTTTGAGTTTCCCGCCGTCGTTCCCATTGGTTCCCCTAAGTCAGGCACCTAGTCCCCATTGTTATCCGGGACGCGAGCTCAGGCTCTGTCGCTGCTGCCCTGTGGTGGTCAGCGGATACAACAGTGACACTACTCATAGGTGATAATAAAAAAATAATGATAAACACGGTCTAATGTGGCAGACAGAATCAAAAACAACTGTGAATATCAGACCCCAAAGTATCAACAGTCAAACAACTTGTAAATACAATGAATAATGTCTATTTGAAGTGAATACAAAATACAGCTTCAATAAGTCATAAAGAGAATTCTTTTTTTGCGTTTTGTGTTTGAAATGTATCACTACTCATAGGTGGGCAGTAGCAACAATCACAAACCACTTTTTTTTTCTCAGAGCAGTGTTTCAAGTAAAAAAATGCTCCTAGATAAATATGCCAGATGCTTTATAAAAGGTTGAAAACCTGACAGGAGTGTAAGGGAATGGAGAAAATTGGGGCTGAATTCTGAGTTAGGTATATGTCTCTTTGAAAGCAGAGCTCTCATATTTAGGTACATCTGTGCATTCCATTTGTCAGTAGATAACATGTGACTTTTTTCAGTAAAAAGACTTTATGTGAACTGCAGATTGGTGATTAGGTGCCATAAAGTTTTCAGTTTTAAAAAATGATATCTGAAGGAGACGTTTCCCAGCAAATTTTCCTAGTGTAACTAATTCTTATTTCTCTATTTATAGTGTATTGCTTCTGACTCTTTGGAGAACTTCCTGGCTGATGGCAAAGCTTTGTCAGTTTTAACTTGTGTGGAATTTGACAGGGTGGTCACTTATGCAAGAGGGGTAACTCTAATACAAACAATATGGGCTCAGTGCCTGCCTACCTGGAATGTGACTGGGGATTCTTAAGGAAACCCCCCATGCCAATCAAAAATTCATCTGGGCTTGTTTAGAAATCTCTGCTGGCTTTTTATGTGAAATAAAGATCGTTTTATTCGTACTTCTTTCAGCAAATTGCTTCCCTGCTCTAAACAGACTTTGGAGAAACAGGAAGCATGTGTTCCTATAATTATGTATTCCTATAATTCTGGATTATTTTTGGTGTGTTATGAAATATTGTTTCTTGTTTAGTGGTTGCTTATAGTGATTCATTTGACAGTAGAATATTTGAATTCCCCATTTTTATTCCATATAGTGTCTGTGGCATGGATTTATTGAGAAATACATTTCAAAAATACCAGGGGAGAGGCGATCCTGGATTTGGTCCTAAGTAACACCCAAGACCTGGTGAGAGATGTAAAAGTGATTGCACCACTTGGGAACAGTGACCATAATGTCATTGAGTTTAACATTTGTACAGATAGGGAGTTGCCCAAAAAGACTGATGCAACCACTTTTAACTTTAAAAGGGGTAACTTCTCTGGTATGAGGGGACATGTGAGGAAGAAATTGAAAGGAAGAGTGGAGAAGGTCAAAGCTATTGGAGAAGCTTGGAGACTATTTAAAAATACAGTCCTAGGAGCTCAGAAAAAATATATACCGCAGGTTAGGAAAGGTACAAATAGGTATAGAAAAAAGCCTGCATGGTTAACAAATAAAGTAATGGAAGCTGTAAAAGGTAAGAAGGATTCCTTTAAGCGGTGGAAAGCTAGTCTTAGTGAGGCTGATAAAAGGGAACACAGACTATGGCAAATAAAATGCAAGTCTGTGATCAGGCAAGCAAAAAGGGAATATGAGGAACATATCGCAAAAAACATAAAGGCCAACCAGGGAGGCAGTGGGGCCCTTGGATGACCAAGGGGTAAAAGGACTACTGAAGGATGACAGGGAAATGGCTGAGAAGCTGAATGCATTTTTTGCCTCTGTCTTCACTGTGGAAGAGAAGAAGTGCTTGCCCACTCCAGAAGCACCGATTTCAGGAGGGGGTTTGAAAGACCTGAATCAGATTGGGTGACAAGAGAGGAAGTCCTCCGACTGATGGACAATTTAAAAACTAATAAATCACCAGGCCCGGATGGCATTCATCCAAGAGTTCTGAAAGAACTCAAATGTGAACTTGTGGATCTCCTGACAAAAATATGTAATCTTTCTTTAAAATCTGCCTCCATTCCTGAGGACTGGAAGGTAGCTAATGTCACTCCCATCTTTAAAAAGAGCTCCAGGGGAGATCCGGGAAATTACAGGCCAGTCAGTCTGATATCGAAACCGGGTAAGTTAGTGGAGACTGTTATTAAGGAAAGAATTAGTAGGCACATTGATGAACAAAAACTATTGAGGCAGACTCAGCATGGGTTCTGTAAGGGAAGATCTTGTCTCACTAACCTGTTAGTGTTTTTTGAGGGAGTGAACAAACATGTGGACAAGGGGGATCCAATAGATATTATCTACCTTGACTTCCGGAAAGCTTTTGATACAGTTCCTCATCAAAGGCTCCTAAGTAAGAATAGTCATGGGATAAAAGGACAAGTCCTCTTGTGGATCAAAAACTGGCTTATAAATAGGAAACAGAGAGTGAGTATAAATGGGAAACTTTCTCAGTGGAGGGTGGTAAGCAGTGGGGTACCACAGGGATCAGTACTCGGCCCAATGCTTTTTAACTTGTTTATTAATGATTTGGAATTGGGAGTAAGCAATGAAGTGGCTAAATTTGCAGATGACACAAAGTTGTTCAGGGTGGTGAAAACTAGGTAGGATGTGAGACACTCCAAAGGGATCTGTTGAGGATGGATGAGTGGGCATCAACGTGGCAAATGGGGTTCAATATGGCCAAGTGCAAAGTGATGCACATTGGAGCCAAAAGTCCTAAATATAAATACACGTTGATGGGGTCTGAACTGGCAGAGATGGACCAAGAGAGAGATCTTGGAGTCGTAGTGGATAACTCAATGAAAATGTCTAGACAGTGTGTACCTGCAATAAAGAAGGCCAACGCTATGCTGGGGATTATTAGGAAGGGAATTGAAAACAAATCAGCCAGTATCATCATGCCCCTGTATAAGTCTGGGGCAGGTGATGCACTCTATTCTTGGTGCTGGAGGGGGCAGCAGTGGGAGGGCTTCTAGTGTCCTGGCCCCACTGCTGGACCTCCTGATGGCACCTGGTATATTTTGGCCGCTGTGTGACAGAGTGTTGGACTAGATGGGCCATTGGCCTGATTCAACATTGGCTTCTCTTATGTAAATGTGTATTAATTTGTGGCACAGATTTGTAAGTGTACAGGGACACATCACTTATTTCCTGGTGTTGAGGCTTTGAAAATGAATTGAATGAATTTGTATTTTTCTCTTTATCTCAACCCATTTTTAATAAACACTGTTTTGAGGTGTAAGAACAAAGTCTGAGTTTGAGGTGTGTTCTTGAAAGAATAATTTCATAGTGAAATATTAAACTATATTAAGTTCTCTTTTTTCCTAAGGTTTTACTTTGAAGATACTACAGTATTTGAAATGAAGCCGTTGGGACAGGATGGCTTGAACACAAGCTGTAGAATATTTGAGCCAAATCCAAGTGAACACATCAGCCAGAAAATTCTCAGGGGGGGGGCACTGGGAGAATTGGTGGGGCGTGATGCCACAAAAATAAAAATAATAAAAGTCACTCACACTATGCCCTTCCCCCTGCCTCCTCCTTGCAGCTAGCTGGCCAGTCTGTTCTTCCTCCTGGGTTCAGACCAAGCTGGTGCCAGCTGGTGAAGCAGCTGCAGCGTTCCTTGCTGAGCTGCCAGACTCAGGTGGGTGTGGGGGAGGCAGGTGGGCAGACACACTCCCTTCCCCATTCTCCATGATGACAAGCGGCAGGAGCCACTGCAACAGCACCAGACGAGCTTGGCAGTATGCAGTAGCTGTCGCCAACACTCCCATCCCCTGCGACAGTGCTAGAGCTGCCCAGGCACCAGCGCCCATGGAGACTTCCTTGGCGCAGGCAGCAGCAGCAACCAACAGTGGTGGTACTGGCACCACCTCCCCAGGAGGAGAGTTGGGTGCCATGGCTCGGGGGCCTGTGCAACCCCATGGCCTGCTCTCTGATGGTGGCCCGACACCACTGCCACCACCTCAGCTACCTAAGCGGAGCTGGACTCAGCCACAGCAGCTGAGGAGGAGGAGGAAATGTCCGAGGTAGGTGAGGGGTGGCCAGGTGCAAAGAGAAGGGGAGGAGCTGGGCAACTTTTCCTCAGTGTCAGGAGAGGAAAAGAGCCGGGTAAGTCCATGGGGCATGCACAGCTGAAGAAAACTACTAAAAATTAAAATAAAATTTAAAAATGCTTTTCAGGCTTGGAACTTGTGGGGCAGGGCCTGTAAGCAAAGGGTTGTGGCCCCCAAATTCCCCACCATAGCTACGGGCCAACAGTGAAGCTATGGGCCATTTGAAGGCCTGTTTGCGATAGAAGATTTTGTTCTCTGTAAACGTTGTGTTTGCTAATTGCCATCCAATGGAGTTTTTCTAGGGTAGTTAAGAAATTGACTTAAGCTCTGTTACAGGAACTTGTGGATTATCTTTGTCTCTGTGCTAGCCTTTTGCAAATCACTTTGCAGATAGAATTGCTTTTATCTGTTTCACTATAGTTTACATACTGTTGGTAGACTCCAGGCTGCTGACAATTGCATTTGCTTAGATTTTATTTGGTCCTAAGTAAAAGGTAAAGGTTCCCTTGCTCGAAAACCAGTTGAATCCGACTCTATGGTTGCGGTGCTCATCTCCGTTTCAAAGCCGAAAAGCCAGTGCTGTCCAAAGACGTTTCCATGGTCATGTGGCCGGCATGATTAAACACCAAGGTCCTAAGTAAGCTCAAAAATCATGGGATAAAAGGACAACTCCTTTTGTGGATAAAAAACTGGCTAATTAATAGGAAACAGAGAGTGAGTATAAATGGGCAATTTTCTTAGTGGAGGGTGGTAAGCATTGGGGTACTGCAGGGATCAGTACTGGGTCCAATGCAGTGAAGTGGCTAAATTTGAGGATGACATGAAGTTGTTCAAGGTGGTGAAATCCAGGGAACATTGTGAGACACTCCAAAGGGATCTGTCAAGGATGGATGAGTGGGCATCAATGTGGCAAATGGGGTTCAATGTGGCCAAGTGCAAGGTGATACACATTGGAGCCAAAAATCCTAACTATAAATACATGTTGATGGGTTCCGAACTAGCAGAGACTGACCAAGAGAGAGATCTTGGAGGCATAGTAGATAACTCACTGAAAATGTTGAGACAAGTGTGTGACTGCAATAAAAAAGGCCAATGCTATGCTGGGGATTATTAGGAAGGGTATTGAAAACAGATCAGCCAATATTATAATGCCCCTATGTAAATCAATGGTGTGACCTCATTTGGAATACTGTGTACAGTTCTGGTCACCACACCTTAAAAAAGATATTATAGCTTTGGAAAAAGTGCAGAAAAGGGCAACTAGAATGATAAAAGGGTTGGAACACTTTCCCTATGAAGAAAGATTAAAGCGCTTGGGGCTCTTTAGCTTGGAGAAATGACAGCTGAGGGGTGACATGATCCAAGTTTATAAGATTATGCATGGGATAGAGCAGGCCGAGAAAGAGGTACTTTTCTCCTTTTCTCACAATACAAGAACTCATGGGCACTCACGTTGCTGAGCAGTTAGGTTAGAACGGATAAAAGGAAGTACTTCTTCACCCAAAGACTGATTAACACATGGAATTCACTGCCACAGGAGGCAGCGGCGGCTACAAGCATAGACGGCTTCAAGAGGGAATTAGATAAGCATATGGAGCAGAGGTCCATCAGTTGCTATTAGCCACAAGGTATACATAGGGACTCTGGGGCAAGTGATGCTCTGTATTGCTCTGTATTGGTGTAGTGGTTAAGTGCGCGGACTCTAATCTGGGAGAACGGGGTTTGATTCCTCACTCCTCCACTTGCACCCGGCTGGATGACCTTGGACAAGCCATAGTTCTGATAAGAGCTGTTCTTGAAAAAGAACAGTTTCTGTCAAGAACTCTCTTAGCCCCACCTACCTCACAGGGTGTCTGTTGTGGGGAGGGGAAGGGAAAAGGAGTTTGTAAGCTGCTCTGAGACATCTTTGGGTAGTGAAGGGCAGGGTATAAATCCAATCTCTTCTTCTCTTCTTCTTCTTCTGTATTCTTGGTGCTTGGGGGGGTGCAACAGTGGGAGGGCTTCTAGTGTCCTGGCCCCACTGGTGGACCTCCTGATGGCACCTAGTGTTTTTGGCCACTGTGACACAGAGTGTTGGACTGGATGGGCCATTGGCGTGATCCAACATCGGCTTCTCTTATGTTCTTACGGTTTCTGGAAGTAAAGTGCTTGGGCTACTAGTAATTTCATTCCTTGTATGTTGGCGTTCAGTCAGATGGTAAATTTGTTTCTTTTGGAAAAGTATTTACCAGATGTTTTGAAGGAAGTGATTGTCAGGGCCTTCCTTGGAAAAAGTCTTTCTGGTCAGGGAAGCTGACCTGAATAATTAAAGGCCAATTTCAAACTTATCATTTGTGGGTTAGGAGACTGAGAAGCCGATGGCCAGACAACTTCTAATACTTTTGAAAGAAGTTTATTATTTTGATCTCTCTTTATATTATTAGCCACCTGTGACTGTGATCTGTGGATATTTAAATCTGCGGATTGGGGCCACATGGAGGTGGAACAGGTTTTTCTGCACACTTTGGGGGACCCCCAGAAGTGCAGAAAAATCTGAAATGTGTAAAAAAATATACGGGAGTTTAAATTACTCCCTACCCCAAGAAGCGCAGAGAATGTACTTACCTTCGGCAGTTGTAAACTGTAAATTTTACCTTTATTGGCATAACAACACCCAAATAACAACCATCATTCATTAATCGTAGCATTCAGATGTATTTCTTGCCTTCTAGATGCAAGATGTAAAGATTTGGCCCCAGTTTCAATAATCACTGGATTTTGAGCGGATAGTAGAAAAAGAATTTTGTCTTCATCAGGGTGCCCTTCTTGATCTCGCAGCCAAGGTTCAATAAGTAAGGATTGAATATTAAGGTAACCTCAAGGCTGAACAACTACCTTTAGCCAGACTCCTTATATCTAGGCGTCTTTGTTTAATCAGGACATAAGCTGAACTTTTTGGCAAAGAAAACAGATCATCTAGAGTAATCCCTATTGAAATAATTTTCTTTTCTATATAGTTTAGCCACATGGATGACTGGGACTCAGTCAGCATATGAGATATAAGGCTATTAGAGTTGTTTTTAAAATGGCGGTGTAGCCAGAATTGTTAAAATCCAAGCTTTTATCTCTAGGAGTCTTTGGAGACTTTGGCAGTTGAAGGAGACTGGGAGCCAAGCTGGGTCTGGCAGTGGGAGCAGTGCGGCCTGGGGCTCCACTTTGGGTCTCATGGCACCAGCCGTGCAGCCTGGGAGCCACTCTGGGCCCACCAGCGGCACAGCCCAGGAGCCACATGGGGCACGCCACTGGCAGCAGCGCAGTCCAGGAATTGGGCTGCGCAGCCACTGCTAGTTCCAGTGGCAGGGCTGACCTCAGGTGTCTGGGCGCCCTAGGCAGGACAGCCTGGGGCGCCCACCCCACCAGGGATGCCAACCTCCTGGTGGGGCCTGGAGACGGGGGGAGTGGCGGAGCACTGGCTTTCCTGGGCGCTCTGCAGCTGCGGGGGCCCCGGGAAAGCCAGGGAAGGTTTAAACCCCCGCCCCTTCCCTCCCAGCACCAGCTTGCTTGGGCACTCCACAGCTACGAGGCACCCAAGAAAGCCAGGGAAGAGGCGGGGGGGCTTTTCGCGGGGTGTGTGGCGCCTTTTGGCACCCCTGCAGCTGGTGTGCTCTAGATGAGCGCCTAGCTCGCCTAGTGGGCGAGCCGGCCCTGCCCAGTGGTGATTTTGGGCTGTGCTGGGGAGCCACACTGGGGCAAGGAGCAGCAGCAGTGCAGCCCAGGAGCCTAGCAAAGCTCCTGGGTTGCAATGAGCTCAGTGTTCTCTGTGGCTCACCCAGAGCGGCCCAGGGCAAGCCAGCACAGTCTCTCCCCTCTACTCTCTAGCGAGCTGCAGAGAACTGGGGGTGGGGAAGACTGTGCTTACTCTCCTGGAGTTGCTCTGAGAGAGCCTCAGAGAACAGTGGGGGGGCAGTCTCTGCTGGCTCACTCAGAGCTGCTCTGGGCAAGCTACAAAAAACTGCCGGGTAGACTGGGGCTGCACACTGGGCTTGGCAAGAGAGTGGGAGGGGATGTGATGGGATCCCCCCATGAGTTTTGTGGGCCCTGACTTGTTTCAGTCTATCTTTCAAATGTTTTTGGAACAGAAAATGCCCTTGTCACCCTGATTGCTGACCTGTAATGGGAGAAAGACAGGGGGATTATGTCCTATTGGCTACTAGATCTCTGAGAAGTTTTTGATACCATCAGTCATACTGTGCTTCTGAATCTCCTTATAGAGCCGCTGGTGGTTTGGGTACTGCTTTGTGATAGTTCTGTTCTTTTATGAAGGCTAGATTTCAGAAGGAGATTTTAGATTATACAGTATAGCCATGTTAAGATACATATCCTATTTAATGTTTCTCTTGGAATGAATTCTGCTGAAATTTTAGTATATTGTGGTATGTGACTCAAATTTGTGTCAATTTGATTCATATAACCCCCCCATATTAAATAGGTTTGATTGAGTAGCTACATGTTGTTTGTCAGATCAAAAGATAATCTTCCTGAGAGGTCTTTGACAATGTGAGGTTCCTAACACGAGGCACAACTCCTATATTAAGAAATTGCAGAGGCATAGCTTTGTTAGTCATTTATTGAGCCAATAAAGGTTTATCGTATTTCGCCATTGGCTAAATTTAAATTTAAAAACAAATTAAAAAAAACCAATAGTACATGAACAAATAAAACTTTAAGAACAGATATTAAAATTAATTTAAATTAGTAAGATAGAATAGATCCAACCAGAAAATCATGAAGCTACCCAGTTCAATACTGCCCTTGATCTAATCTTCTTGGCTACAAGGGCAAACAAAGAAACTCATTGGGTGCGATCAGACAGCATGCTGGGAGGGGTTTAAATTGCTCCGGTCCCGATGCATTTCTTTTTAACCTGGAGAATCGTGATCACACTCACCTCCTTGTTCCAGATCGCTGCGCAGCCACATTGCTCTTTGCCGTCCACATGCGGAACCGTGTGTTGGTGTTTTTCCCTCCCCTCTCAGTTTGGGCATGTGCTCAGGTGGCCATCTGTAGAATTAAAATTTTCAGGCATGCGCAGAACAGCGATTTCCACTTCAACCCAACTGTTGTAACACTTCCCTTTTAAACTTTAAAGGAACACTTCTCTTTAAACTTTTACCCCAAAACTGGCCTCCGTGAGATCCTGAACTCATCTAACCAACAAAACTAGGCACTGTTTAAACATTGTTTTTAATAACACGGGAGCAGAACTCCGCTTGTGCGCATACCACCAACGCTAAAATAAAATGGTGGGCAAAGAGTGGAAGCCTCAGGCTTCCGAATGGAAGTGGCTCAACACTGCAGGAATGATCAGACATCAGAAAAGTGCAGCTAGAAGTGGAGAATCAGGAAAACATCACTTGGGGACCTGGTAACAAAATACTCTGTTTTAAAGGGGGTTTTGAGCTGGAAAGCGATGGTTGGGGACAGTGCACAGATGTTGGGTGTGTGAACGTGGATATAAAATCCATTACTGAAGCATGCCGAAAGCGGACTAAATGGTCTGTCTGAATGCACTCTGTCAGATACATATCGTTGTCAGTTAACAGAAACACAATCTTAGCCTGTTGTTTCAGGCACAAAAGGAGTACTGAGATACTGTAAAGATGTAACAGATATACTGGCTTTCATGGGCTAGACCCAGAGCATCTGATGATCAATAGATCTATATGTTGTCGAAGGCTTTCACAGCCAGAGTTCACATAGTTGTTGTAGATTTTCCAGGCTGTATGGCCGTGATCTTAGCATTGTAGGACCTGTTGTTTCACCTGCAGCTGTGACTGGCATCCTCAGAGGTATAGCACAGAAAGATGGAGTACTCTCTGTGTCAATGTGAGAAGAAAAATAGTAGGTAGGTAATTTATATCTACTCAGGAAAGTGGGGTAGGGCTGAGTCATTATCTTGTAGGAGTTTCGCAGGCTGTGACAAACGAATGGAGGAGCTTTCCTGAGGAGGTTCTTTTGCATATGGATTGGCTGTTGAAATTCTAATCTTATCTGTAGTGCTGTTGTAAGATGTAGAGCATTTTGTGTTTTTCAGGACAGGAAACCACGCCCTATTTATTTTTAAAGTCTCTTCTTTCCTGTTGAAATTGTGTTTATGTTTATTAATTTCAATGGCTTCCCTGTGTAATCTGACATGGTAATTGGATGTGTTGTCCAGCATGTCAGTGTATTGGAATAAGATACAGTGTCCTGCTGATTTTTCAGGTTGGCCAAGTCTGCAGTGTCTTTTGTGTTCATTTATTTATTTTATTTTATTTATTTTATGATTTATACCTCACCCTACCCCACTGGAGCAGGCTCAGGGCAGCTTACATGGAATAAAATTCACAATAACAACTAAAGTTCATAAAACATTTAAAAACAGTTCATTAAAACAATACAGTGTTAATGTGCTAGCTTTGTTGCTTGGTGTCCTAATAATGGTTTAAGTTCCAGCTCACTGCTCTTCCTCAGGTGTAGTTAGCGTGCCTAGGCTATTGATAACTGACCAGGGACCAGGCTCTACAGACTGTTGCAGTTGTTAATAGTTGTTAGCCAAATTGCTCTATTTTAAATATAGCAATTGGTTTATTATTATTATTGGGTTCTCGCCTGTATATACAGAGAATGCTGCTAGTCTGTAATGGTTCCCAGTAAAAGACACAGAGACCAGGTATAATTAATAAAATATTATTTTACTGAATATAATCCTTATTTATCCATTCACAAACACACAAACAGTATTCAAACATTCACACACATAAAATAGAACTAAGAAAGCAGAAGGGATTGATGGCTTATGGAGAGGTGATACTACCTGTCAGATGTGCAGAAGTCCATGAAGAAGGATTGTGGCCTAAACCCAGAGGGTTCAGGGGTGGACTGCCATTTTGGCTCATGGCAGAGACACACACTCTAAGGCCATGCGTCTGCTGGGATATACCCACTGTAAGACAATGCAAACCAATGGGTGGCCCAGGGGGCTGGTCTCAGGTGAGAACAAAAGATTTCCTGGACCAATGATGAGTCCCAGGGGTGTGTGATGTCAGTAGAGGCAGACCTTATGTATGACCAATGAGGTTCCAGAGAGGCAGGGTCTGGATTAAACAATAGAAGCCAGGTGTTGGGTAGCTAGTTAAATGGATTATAGGACTTGCTGGCCAGGTAAACAAAAGGTGGGAGACTTCCCTACTTGTCCCTGATTAGCATCAGGAAGGGTCGTTAACAATTTGAATGCTTGATTGGGTCAAATACTATTGGCTATGCTGTCGGTTCCCTCATGGATCACTGCCTTGTCGTGGCGAGGGGGCTTGCGTGGTTCAATGAGGCTGTGGGCTATGCCGTGGAGGGCCACCCAGGACGGACAGGCCACAGCAGAGAACTCAGACCAAGCGTAATCCCCTGGAGAAGGAAATGGCAACCCACTCCAGTATCTTTGCCAAGAAAACCCCATGGACAGTAACAAAAGGCTAAAAGATATGACGCCGGAAGATGAGCCCCTCAGGTCGGAAGGTGTCCAATATGCTACTGAGGAAGAGCAGAGGGCAAGTACGAGTAACCCCAGAAAGAGTGAAGCGGCTGGGCCAAAGCCGAAAGGACACTCAGTTGTGGATGTGTCTGACAGTGAAAGGAAAGTTCGATGCTGCAAAGAACAATACTGCATAGGAACCTGGAATGTAAGATCGATGAATCAAGGTAAGCTTGACGTGGTCAAAAATGAGATGGCAAGAATGAACATCGACATCTTGGGAATCAGTGAACTAAAGTGGACAGGAATGGGCGAATTTAACTCAGAAGACCATTATATCTACTACTGTGGCCAGGAATCCCGTAGAAAAAATGGTGTGGCCTTTATAGTCAACAAGAGAGTGAGAAAGGCAGTATTGGGATACAATCTCAAAAATGACAGAATGATCTCGGTCCGAATCCAAGGCAAACCATTCAACATCACAGTAATCCAAGTCTATGCCCCAACCACTGCTGCAGAAGAGGCTGAAGTGGACCAGTTCTATGAAGACCTACAACAGCTCATAGAACTAACACCAAAAAATGATGTCCTCATCATCATAGGGGACTGGAATGCTAAAGTAGGAAATCAAAAGGTAACCGGAATAACAGACAAGTTTGGCCTTGGAGAACAAAATGAAGCAGGGCAAAGGCTAACAGAGTTTTGTCAAGAGAACACGCTGGTCATAGCAAACACCCTTTTCCAACAACCTAAGAGGCGTCTCTACACATGGACATCACCAGATGGGCAACACCGAAATCAGATTGACTATATAATTTGCAGTCAAAGATGGAAAAGCTCTATCCAGTCAGTAAAAACAAGACCTGGAGCTGACTGTGGCTCAGATCATGAGCTACTCATTGCAAAATTCAGACTTAAATTGAAGAAAGTTGGGAAAACCACAAGGCCATTCAGATTTGACCTCGATCGCATCCTCAATGAATATACAGTAGAGGTGAAGAATAGGTTTAAGGGACTAGATTTGATAGACAGAGTGCCTGAAGAACTATGGACAGAGGTCCGTGACATTGTAAAGGAGGCAGCACTCACCGCCATCCCAAAGAAAAAGAAATGCAAAAAAGCAAAGTGGCTGTCTGATGAGGCTTTACACATAGCAGAGGAAAGAAGGAAAGCTAAAGGCAATGGGGAAAAGGGAAGATTTGCCCAACTGAATGCAGATTTCCAGAGAACAGCAAGGAGAGATAAGGAGGCTTTCCTGAATGAACAATGCAAAGTAATAGAGGAAAACAATAGATTGGGAAGGACTAGAGATCTCTTCAAGAAAATTGGAGAAATCAAGGGAACGTTCCATGCAAAGCTGGCCATGATAAAGGACAAAAACAGTAGGGACCTAACAGAAGCAGAAGAGATTAGGAAAAGATGGGAAGAATACACAGAAGAACTATACAAGAAGGACCTCGATGTCCTTGACAACCACGATGGTATAATCACTGACCTTGAGCCAGACATTTTGGAAAGCGAAGTTAAATGGGCCTTAGAAAGCATTACTAACAACAAAGCTAGTGGAGGTGATGGTATCCCAGCTGAGTTATTCAAAGTCTTAAAAGAAGATGCTGTTAAAGTGCTGCACTCAATTTGCCAACAAATTTGGAAAACACAACAGTGGCCACAGGATTGGAAAAGGTCAGTGTACATTCCAATCCCAAAGAAGGGCAACGTCAAGGAATGTTCAAACTATCGCACAATTGCACTCATTTCACACGCTAGCAAGGTCATGCTCAAAATCCTACAAGCTAGGCTCCAACAGTACGTGGATAGAGAACTGCCAGAAGTACAAGCTGGGTTTCGAAGAGGTAGAGGAACTAGAGATCAAATTGCCAACATTCGCTGGATTATGGAGAAAGCAAGAGAATACCAGAAAAACCTCTACTTCTGCTTCATTGACTATGCTAAAGCCTTTGATTGTGTGGATCACAATAAATTATGGCAGGTTCTTAAAGAGATGGGAGTACCGGACCACCTCATATGTCTCCTGAGAAACCTGTATAAGGGTCAAGAAGCAACAGTTAGAACCGGATATGGAACAACTGATTGGTTTAGCATAGGAAAAGGAGTACGACAAGGATGTATATTGTCACCTTGCTTATTTAATTTATATACAGAGTACATCATGCGAAATGCTGGCCTGGATGAATCACAAGCTGGAGTTAAGATTGCTGGGGAAAAGATCAATAACCTCAGATATGCAGACGATACCACTCTGATGGCAGAAAGTGAAGAGGATCTAAAGAGCCTCTTGCTCAGGGTGAAAGAGGAGAGTGCAAAAGTGGGCTTGAAGCTCAACATCAAAAAAACTAAGATCATGGCATCTGACCCCATCACTCCTTGGCAAATAGAAGGGGAAGTCGTAGAAGTAGTGACAGACTTCACGTTCCTAGGATCCCAGATCACTGCAGATGGTGACTGCAGCCATGAAATTAAAAGACGCCTGCTCCTTGGGAGGAAAGCGATGGCAAACCTAAACAGCATGATAAAAAGCAGAGACATCACCTTGCCAACAAAAGTCCGCATGGTGAAAGCAATGGTATTCCCCGTAGTAATGTATGGCTGTGAGAGTTGGACTATAAGGAAGGCTGAGCGCCGAAGATTAGATTCTTTTGAACTATGGTGCTGGAGAAGACTCTTGAGAGTCCCTTGGACTGCAAGGAGATCAAATCAGTCAATCCTAAAAGAAATCAACCCTGAGTGTTCCCTGGAAGGCCAGATCCTGAAGCTGAAGCTCAAATACTTTGGCCACCAAATGAGAAGGGAGCATTTACTGGAGAAGACCCTGATGCTGGGAAAGATTGAAGGTCAAAGAAGAAGGGGACGGCAAAGAATGAGATGGTTAGATAGTGTCATCGATGCAACGAACATGAAATTGAGCAAACTTCAGCGGACAGCGGAAGACAGGAGGGCCTGGCGTAATCTGGTCCATGGGGTCGCGAAGAGTCGGACTCGACTGTGCGACTGAACAACAACAAATGCTGTCGGTTGGATACCTGGGGGCTGGACAGAGGAAGCTGGCTGGCAGGCAGATGATCTCTTCAGGTAGCTGATGGCTCTTCTATTGTTCATGTGTATGGCTCGGGTGGGGCAGGCACTTAATCCCATCATGCAAACGACTGGCAGAGGGAAAAGTCTTTTGTCTGCTGTATGGCCTTTAATCCGTGTATGTGACATGCGGCAGGTATGCAATGGAGTCCCTCAGAGTAAAAAGACAGCTTTTCCCCTTCTCTATGGGCTTCTCCCTCGGCATCCATTTTACAGTCTAGCAAGCACACAGACCATGTGGCAACAGCAAGCAGTCCATAGCAAGGCCCCATAATGGCGTCGGGGCTAACATAGTGGTGGCGGCTCCTAGTTGAAAGCCTGGTGGAAGTGCTCCATCTTGCAGGCCCTGCAGAACTGTAAAATGTCCTGCAGGGCCCTGATCTCTTCCAGAAGCTCATTCCACTAGTATGGAGCCGCCACTGAGAAAGCCCTGGCCCTGGTTACAACTAGCCTGGCATCCTTGGGATCTGGGAGGGCCAATCGATTTTGTGACCCAGACTGTAGTGCTCTCTGGGGTATATATTAGGAAAGGTAAGTTGGACCCTGGCCATAAAGGCTTTAAAGGTAAGAACCAGCACCTTGAAGCGAATCCGGTATGCTATCGGCAGCCAGTGCAATGCCTTCAGGGCAGGTTGGATGTGCTCCCTCATGGGGAGACCCATCAGTAGCCTAGCTGCTGCATTTTGCACTAGCTGCAGCTTCCAGATCTGTGACAAGGGCAGCCCCAGGTAGAGAGTGTTTCAGTAGTCTAATGTCAAGGTGACCATTGCATGGATCACTGTTGCTAAATCGTTGCATTCAAAGAAGGGAACCAACTGCCTGATCAGCCAAAGATGGTAAAATGCTGACTTGGCAGGGGCTGCTACCTGGGCCTCCATTATTAAGGAGGCATCCAGGAGCACTCCCAAACTCCTAACCCTTGGTGCTGGCACCAGTGGTGCCCCATCGAAGGTTGGGTGTGGGATCCCTACCCCCAGATGGCCCTGACTCAAGCACAGGACCTCTGTCTTCATTGGATTCAATTTCAGTTGGCTCGGTGTGAGCCAGCCAGCCACAGCTTCTAATGTCCAGTCCAGATCTTCCGGTCTGAAGCCAGACTGACCGCCCAGCATCAGATAGAGCTGGGTGTCATCTGCATACTGGTGACATCCCAGCCCATGGCTCTGGGCAAGGGGGCGCATGTAGATGTTAAATAACATTGGGGAAAGCATGGCCCCTTGTGGCACTCCACACTCTAGTGGATGCCTCTAGAAGAGCTGTTCCCCTAACTCCACCCTTTGTCCCTGACCATGGAGGAAGGAAACAAGTCATTGCAAGGCATGCCCCCGAACTCCTGCATTGGTGAGGCGGTGGACCAGTAACTGATGGTTGACTGTGTCGAACGCAGCTGACAGGTCCAACAACAACAGCACCGCCAAACCGCCCCAATCCAGATGCCTCTGGAGATCGTCTGTGAGGGTGACCAGTGCTGTCTCCGTCCCATGGCATGGGCGAAAACCAGACTGGAAGGGATCTAAAATGGAAGCATCATCCAAAAAGCTCTGTAGCTGGATTGCCACAGCCCTTTCTATTATTTTGCCCAAACAAGGCAAATTGGAAACCGGCCGATAGTTAGTTAATATGGCCAGATCCAAAGATGGCTTCTTGAAGAGGGGACACACCACTGCTTCCTTGAGCACCCCAGGAAATAGTCCCTCAGTGAGGGACTTGTTGATGATTTCCCTTTATTTTATTTATTTGTTTCGATTTGTATCCCGCCCTCCCCGAAGGCTCAGGGCGGCTAACAATGGGCATGAATGGCAATTTAAACAACATAAAACAATATCAACAGATAAAATTATAAAATCAGACAATACAGCATCAACACAACATTTAAAACCAAGATGACGGGAGTGCGATGGCACGGGTTATTGAGGTGGGATATCGAAAGTGGAATAGTGGCAGTGGCGGCTCCTACTGAAAAGCCTGGTGGAAGAGCTCCGTCTTGCAGGCCCTGCGGAACTGGACAAAGTCCCGCAGGGGCCGGATCTCCTCTGGGAGCTCCTTCCACCAGGTAGGAGCCGCCACTGAAAAAGCCCTGGCTCTTGTGGCAGCCAGCCTCACATCTCTGGGGCCCGGAATTTCCAGGAGATGTTGGCCCCCAGACCGAAGTGCCCTTGGGGGAACATGTAGGGAAAGGCGGTCCCTCAGGTAAGCCAGACCCTGGCCATACAGGGCTTTAAAGGTGATCACCAGCACTTTGAAGCGAATCCGGTACGCTATTGGCAGCCAGTGCAGCACTTTCAACACAGGCTGAATATGATCCCTCCTAGAGAGACCCATCAGCAGCCTGGCTGCAGCATTCTGCACTAGCTGCAGCTTCTGGATTTGCGACAAAGGCAGCCCTAAGTAGAGAGCGTTATAGTAGTCTAACCTTGAGGTGACCATTGCATGGATCACCGTGGCCAGGTCATCGCGGCCAAGGAAGGGGGCCAACTGCCGTGCCCGCCTCAGATGGAAAAAGGCCGACCTGGCAGTGGCTGCTACCTGGGCCTCCATCGTTAGAGAGGAGTCCAGGAGCACTCCCAAACTCCTAACCTCTGATGCTGGCACCAAAGGTACCCCGTCGAAGGCCGGGAGAGGGAGCCCCAGCCCCAAACCGATCCGACTCAGGCCCAGGACCTCTGTCTTTGCCAGGTTTAGTTTCAGCCGGCTCAGTCTGAGCCACCCAGCCACGGCCTGTAACGCCCGATGCAGGTCATCCAGGGTGGAGCCCGACTGGCCCCCCAACATCAGATAGAGCTGGGTGTCATATGCATATTGATGACACCCGAGCCCACAACTCCGGGCAATCTGGGCAAGGGGGCACATGTAAATGTTAAACAACATCGGGGACAGCACAGCCCCCTGAGGCACCCCACACTCAAGGGGGTGTCTCCGGTACCGCTGTCCCCCTATCACCACCCTCTGTCCCCGACCTTGGAGAAAAGAGGCAAACCATTGAAGGGCAAGCCCTTGAATCCCCACATCGGTGAGGCGGTGGGTCAGCAACTGGTGGTCGACCGTGTTGAACGCTGCCGACAGATCCAACAACACCAGAGCTGCCACACCACCCCGATCCAGATGCCTACGGAGATCGTCAGTCAGGGCAACCAGTACCGTCTCTGTCCCATGACCCGGGCGAAAGCTGGACTGGTAAGGATCTAGGATGGAAGCATCATCCAGAAAGCTCTGCAGCTGCAACGCCACCACCCTCTCAATAAGTTTGCCCAAATAGGGCAAATTGGACACTGGCCGATAGTTGGCCAATTCGGCTGGGTACAGAGATGGCTTTTTCAAGAGGGGGCAGACCAACGCGTCCTTGAGCGCCCCGGGGAACCGTCCCTCCAAGAGGGACATGTTGATAATCTCCCACAGGGCACCTCGAAACCCCTCATGGCCTGCTTTAATGAGCCATGATGGGCACGGATCAAGGTTGCAAGTGGTTGGACGCACAGATACAAGCAATCTGTCAACTTCCTCCAGGCTGAGCAGGCTAAAACACTCTAAACCCGGCCCCAAAGACGAGCAAGGGGCCTCAAGTTCTCTAACTGTTTCAATTGTGGCGGGGAGGTCGCGGCGGAGTGCCAAGACTTTATCTGCAAAATAGCTTGCAAAAGCCTCACAGCCAATATCCAATTCCCTAGCATTTTGCCAGAGCCGTCAAAGACTGAATTGTACTAAATAATTGGGCTGGGCGTGAGCTAGCAGATGCGATCATGACCACAAAGAAATCTCTCTTTGCGGTCTTGACTGCCATCTCACAGGCTCTCATAAGTGTCCTATAGGATGTTCTTGATGCCTCATCGCAGGCTCGACGCCACCGTCTCTCTAGCCATCTCAGTTCTCGCTTCAGCTCGCGCAACTCCTGGGTGTACCAAGGTGCTCGCCTAGCATGAGTGCAGAGAGGGTGCCTGGGAGCGATCTCGTCGATGGCTGCAGAGAGCCGGGCATGCCAGTCCTCCACCAGCTCATCCAATGAGCTGCCAGGGGGTCTTGGATCCCGCAGGGCCATCTGGAGCCGCATAGGGTCCATCTGGCGCTGCGGGCGAGCAAAAATCTGCTCGCCGCCTAAACAGGGTTGGGGTGGGATATTCAGTCGGGCCCTCAGGGCCAGGTGGTCCGACCATGACACTGCCTCTATGGCAATCCGGTCCACTGTCACCCCCGCCGCAAATATCAGATCGAGTGTTTGACCGGCCCGATGCGTGGGAGCTGAGATGAATTGGGAGAGTCCCAGTGCCGCCATGGACAACACTAGGTCCGTAGCCCGGCCCGAGGCTGCGTCCTCGGCATGAACGTTGAAGTCACCCAAGACAATCAGCCTAGGGTGCTCCAGTGCCCAGCCTGATACGGCCTCAAGCAGGGACAGCAGGCTACTGGCCGGTGCATTAGGCGGCCGGTACACCAACCAGATCTCCAAACTCTCCTTGGCCTCCAGCATCAAGCCAACACACTCTATGCCCGTGATCTCCACAGATGGAAGCGCCCTGAAGGAGTAAACCTCCTGAATGAAAATGGCCACTCCTCCCCCCCGCCCCCTAGTCCATGACTGGTGGAGAACCGAGAACCCAGGCGGGGCAAGTTGATCGAGGGCTACCGTTTCGCCCTCCCACACCCAGGTCTCGGTCACGCATGCCAGGTCCACTCGTTGATCTTGTACGAAATCCCTAAGGATTGAGGTTTTATTATTAATAGACCTGGCATTGCACAACACCAGTGACGGAGGGGAGTTCTCCAATCTGGCTACCCTTAGGGCATCACGTAACCCATCACAGCCAGCTTTGATTAGCCACTATGGGCACGGATCAAGGCCGCAGGTTGTACCGCTAGGAGCAATTTGTCAACTTCCTCCAGGCTGAGCAGACTGAAATAATCCATAACCTGAATCCAAGACGTGCATGGACCCTCGAGTGCACTCACTGTATCAACTGTGGTGAACAGATCGTGGTGGAGTGACAAGACTTTATCTGTGAAATAGCTTGCAAAAGCAACACATCCAATATCCAATTTGCTAGAATTGGTCTGCCTTGTGGCAGAACAATTAAAGACTGAATTGTTCTAAATACTTGGGCTGGGCATGAGTTCGTAGATGCGATCATGGCTGCATAGAACTCTCTCTTTGCAGCTTTGACCACCATCTCATAGGATCTCATAAACATCCTATAAGATGCTCTTGTAGCTTTGTTGCAGGCATGCCGCCATCGTCTCTCTAGCCATCTCAGCTCTCATTTCATAAGCCGCAACTCCTGGGTGAACCAGGGAGAAAGCCTAGAACGGGGGTGCAGAGGGTGCCAGGGAGCGAACTTGTCGATGGCTGCAGAGTCGGCTGTGCCAGTCCCCTACAAGCTCATCCAATGAGCCGCCAGGAGGCATCGGATCCTGCAGAGCTGCCTGGAACCAAATATGATCCATTTGGCTCTGCAGGCAAGTAAAAATACGCTTGCCACCCAAACAGGGTCAGAGTGGAACATTCAGACAGGCTCTCAGGTCATGGTGGTCTGACCATGGTACTGCCAAAGTAGTAATCTGGTCCACTGTAACCCCAGCCACAAAGATCAGATCAAGTGTGCGTCCAGCTCAGTGAGTGGGGGTCATTACAGGTTGTGAGAGTCCCAGCACTGCCATGGACGACACTAGATAAATTGCCTGAATGGAGGTTGCATCATCAGCATGGACACTGAAATCACCCAAGACTAGTAGCCTAAGGTGTTCCAGTGCCCAGCTTGATACGGCCTCCATCAGGGACAGCAGGCTATCGGCCGATATGTTGGGCAGTCAGTACACCAGCCAAATCGCCAAACTCTCTCTGGCCTCCCACACTAGGCCAACACACTCAGTGCCCATGATTTGGGAGAGACGTTCTTGTCTGGATGCTATGCTGTGTGCTCCTGATGCAAACCTGTCCCCGGCTGCAGGGTATGCTGTATACTCCTGCAGAAGTGAGGGGGGTCTCTTCTGTCTTTTGCCAATTGTAGTATCTGTTGTATTTTTCTGGTGGGTCTGAATACTGTTTGTATTCAGAAGAAGAAGAAGAAGAAGAAGATTGAAAATCTAAAAGTGGCTCAGTGTGGAGAAATTTTTATCAATGAACAGCCATTACGGCTGTTCGAAACTCACCGCGGCCGGAGTGAGTTCCCGGCCCATGTCCCAGCTCCCGTCCACCCAGCGGTTCGAAAGCATCATAAATGCAAGTAGATAAAGTGGGTACCTGCCCTAGGTGGCAGGGGGCACCCCCTCCTCCTTGTGACATGGAGGTTTCGGCGGCGGCGGCAGCGGTGGTGATGGCGGCAAGCAGTTCCTGGCGACCAGTGGAGCAACGTTGGAAGGCGGAGCCCGGAGAAGTGGAGGCCTGGAGAGCATGGTGATGTGTGGCGCAGCATGGTGGAGCCACCTGTGGACAATAGCCGGAACTGCAGCCAACACAGAAGCCACGCATCAGGACGAGACCTGCCGAAGGAAGCTGCCCGGAAGATCGGCTCTAGAAAAAAGGCACCAGGATGCCAATATCTGAAGCCGCGGAAAGGAAGCCGGATGACAAATAGCCTGGGGTGTTGGTAGGCAGTCACCACCCTGTAGACTATGGAGGTGGCTGAACTGGATAAAACCATGAAACTTCATGGAAGAAAGTTAACATTTTTCAAAATACCTCGTCAAGATTATACGATTGGCTTGATAACACCTAAATTGAGCAGTTAAACTTAGAATATATGTATCATGTTGACTGGGAATTTAAAGCTGTAATAGGAGATGGATCCCTGTTTTGTTTTGTTTGTCATGTTGTGTTGGAAAATAATAAAGATATATAAAAAAATACTTGATGGCAGAGATGGGATACAAAACAAGAACCCACAGCTAATTGGTCCCACCACAAAAACATACTAGTATAAAATAATTTTTAATCAATTCAGGAATTAAAGCAAAATTCCTGTCAGACATGGCACTCCCTCATAAAGCTAAGAAAACTGCAGAGGCAGAAGGAGATGTACAGGCAGAAGAAGAAGCATCTGCTGAGGGGTATACTAATCAAGAATTAGAAATAATGAGAATGCAGATAGAATTGGCTAAAATTGAAGCAGAGAAAGAAAAAGCCAATATTCAGGCAGAACAATTGAGAGCCAAGATTCAGGCAGAACAATTGAGAGCTAAAAGTCAGGCAGAAAAAGCCAAAATTCAGGCAGAATGAGAATTGAAGCTGAGAAGGAACAGCAATTAAAACTGTCTAAAATTCTGGCAGAACAACAACTAGAATTAGTTAGACTTCAGAGAGAACAAGAAAGGATTAAAATGCTCAGCAAGAGAAAGAGTACATAAGAAAGAAATGCACAGTGTTAAAATGCAAGAAATCCAGAAGGAGGCGCAATTACAAGTTCCACAGAGAAGTCGGGAAATTACCTCAGTAGAACAAAAGAAATTTCCACGTTATCAACTTATGTGGAGGTTTTTTTGTTCAGCTTTTAGAGAACTTGTAAAGACCTTGAAATTCCAGATGAAGCCAGAATGCTTTATCTGCATCCACAGATATGTGGAAGACTGAGGGAAATTTACTCAGAAATGAGAGATGAAGAGACCTCAAATTATTTATTATTTAAAGAGTGTGTCAGAGTTCACTTTGATTTGACCGCTGAACAAAGCAAAAAGGCTTTCAGAGAGGTTAAAAGAAAGCCAGGTGAAACTTATTCACAATTGGGTTGTTGCCTAGAGAGAGCCTTAAACAGGTGGGTTGAGGGGAGCAAAGTTACCACATTTCAAGAACTGAAGCAACTAATAGTTTTGTTGTTGTTAGCCATCCAGTCGTGTCTGACTCTTGGCAAATCTATGGGCCAGCTCTCTCCACGTTTTCCAATCTTGTACTGTTTCTTTAAGTCATTCCATGCTCAGGCTGGTGTCGAATTTTATGGTGTCTAGCCACTATGTTCTTTGGCGGCCTGGTTTCCTTTTGGCGCTAACTAATCCAAGCATAATTGGTTTTTCTAGTGAGTTCTTCTGCATGACATGGCCAAAGTCAGTCAGTCACAGTTTTATGATTTTTCCTACCAATGACATGTCTGGTTTTATGTGCTCCAATACTTGCTTTTTTGTCACCTTTACTGTCCATGGAGTGCTGAGGAGTCTTCTCCAGCACCACAGCTCAAATGAGTCAATTTTCCTCTTGTCTTGCTTTTCATGGTCCAACTTTCGCAGCCATAGGTTGCTATGGGAAACACAATAGCATAGACTAATCTGCATTTGGTTGCTAGGCTGATGTCATTGCTCTTCCTGTGCGACCTAGGGTGATTTGATGTTTTGTTTCTGGACTGCATTCACTGTTCTGGTTGATCTGTGATCCTAAGGAAGTAAATTCTTCCACACATTCTCTTCATCATCAACTGTTGTTTTGATGTTTCTCTTCTTCTCGTGGTTGTGAACCTGATCTTTTTTGATGTTTAGTAAGAGGACAAACTTTTCAATGTCCTCTTTGATTTTCTTGATCAGGTATTCCAGGCCTTCTTTAGTTTCCGAGAGGAGGGTTCTGTTGTCTGGTCGTCACATCTCAAAAAGGATATTATAGCATTGAAAAAAGTGCAGAGAAGGGCAACTAGAATGATAAAAGGGTTGGAACACCTTCCCTATGAAGAAAGGTTAAAACGATTGGGGCTCTTTAGCTTGGAGAAACGACAGCTGAGGGGTGACATGATGGAGGTTTATAAGATTATGTATGGGATTGAGCAGGTTGAGAAAGAAGTACTTTTCTCCCTTTCTCACAATACAAGAACTCGTGGGCACTCCATGAAATTGCTGAGCAGTCGGGTTAGAACAGATAAAAGGAAATACTTCTTCACCCAAAGAGTGATTAACATATGGAATTCACTGCCACAGGAGGTGGTGGCAGCTACAAGCATGGACAATTTCAAGAGGGAATTAGATAAAACATATGGAGCAGAAGTCCATCAGTGGCTCTTAGCCACAGGGTATAGATGGGAACTCTCAGTCTGGGGCAGTTGATGCACTCTATTCTTGGTGCTGGAGGGGGCAGCAGTGGGAGGGCTTCTAGTGTCCTGTCCCCACTGCTGGACCTCCTGATGGCACCTAGTATATTTTGGCTGCTGTGTGACAGAGTGTTGGACTAGATAGGCCATTGGCCTGATTCAACATTGGCTTCTCTTATGTTCTTATGTTGCCAGTATATTGAAGATTGTTGATATTACTTCCTCCAATCTTTACCCTATTTTTTGACTCTTCCAGCTCGAACTTTCTCATGATTGTTTCAGCATACAGGATGAATAGGAAAGGTGAAAGAATGCAACCTTGGCATACTCCTTTTTCTATCTTGAATCAATCAATATCTCTATATGGTGCTCACACAGTGGCTTCCTGGTTTGTGTACAATGATTGTATCAACTTAACCAGATGTGCTGGCTCTCCCAGATCTTGTAGGGCTCTCCACAGTTTGTCATGATCAACATAGTCAAAGGCTTTCTTCTAATCATTGAAGCATAAGTAGACAATCTTTTGATACGCATGAGATTTCTCCATGATCTAACACAGATTTGCTATATGGTCACAAGTGCCACACCCCCTTCGGAAGCTGGCTTGGACATCTGGTAATTCCTTTTCTATGGTTGGTGCCAGGCATCATCGTATAATTTTAAGCAGAATTTTGCTAATGTGAGGGATGAGAGCAATTGTGCGATAATTGGAGTAGTCTTTGGAGTCTCCCTTTTTTGGTAGTGGAATAAACACTGAGCATTTCCAGTCCCTTGGCCATGTGTTGGTTTGTCGTAGACCAGCCTCAGCTTGAGGTGCGGCCAGACTCTGACTTGCTGCCTGAGTCCAGCCTGGGTGAGGACCAGTATGACTTGCAGCCTGATCAGTCTGTTTGGCAATTGGAGCCCAGTGTGAGCAAGGACTTCTCAGAAGTCAAGCCTGGGTTCAGTGTGGCGAAAGATGACTTCAGAGTTGAGGTTGCTCAGGAATTCCAGTCTGATAGTACTAAACTGGCTGAAGTCAGGGAGCAAGTACCTTTGGAGGCACTCATGACTCCCCCAGATTCCCCCTGCTCATAGAAAAAAGAAGGGCTAAGATCAGAAGGCAATTGCAAGAACGCAGACAGAGTAAAAGATCAATGGCCCATTGACAGCTACAAGATGAGTCATTACAGGAGCACTGCTAACTTGCCAGCTGCAGATAAGACTAATAAGTAAAAAGCTACATAAAGCTGGGTGTGAGCTGTTGCCAACTTGTGGAAGCAACACGTCACCTCACAGTGAATCCTGCAACCACAACTCCTGACTTTACTCTACTCCACTCCTGTGACTCTTGGACCGGCTTGTCTCTGCTTTTGGACTCTCTCTGGCTGTAACAACTGACCTTGGACTGTTTGGACTATGCTGTGAACATTCCTTTGACCTGCTCCTGCCTCCATGACTTGGACTTGGAACCTGCAAGACCAGTTGAGCTACAACATGGTTTCCCAAATTTTCTGACACAGGTTTCTAATGATTGCAGGTGGTACAACCCTCAGCAATTCTGCAGAGATGATGTTAACATCTGGAACCTTGTTGTTTGGTAGTTGGCTCATTGCCCACATGATCTGTTCCTCAAGGATGGTTGATTCTTTCTCAACTTCCCTTTCCTTGGTATCCTGAGGTTGGGCTTCTTTGCTACTAGTGTACAGCTCTTCTGTGTATCCTCGCCATCTGGATACTGTTGGTTGGACAGTTCTTTCCCTTGCTTGCTCGTGATAATGCCTTTATGGGCAGCAAATGGTGTTTGAATCTTTTTGACTTGCATAAATGCAAGCCTGGTGTGGACCTTTATTCATTTCTCTTCAAGCTGTTTGCAACGCTTGTCCCACAGAACTTCATTGTCTTTCCTTGCTGCCCTCTGGAAATCCACATTCAGTCTTCTTGCTTCTTCCCATTTTCCTGCTGCTTTGGCTGCTTTTCTTCACTGTGCTATTTTTATCATTCCATTGAGAGCCACTTGCACTTTTTCTCTGGCTTCTGGTATGGTATATGTTCAGCTGCTATTTCGACAATCGTTGAAATAATTTCCTGCCACAGTTCATCAGGCATTTTCTAAGCCATGGCAGATTGTCACCAAGTCATTGTTCTCTATGGATAAAAGCTGACCTTAAAAGATTCTTGGATCTGTATCAGCATAAAAAATTACTCAGCCTATTTTTTTTTACCTCAGTTGTGTATGTGTGGGGGATTTTGGTGATGTCAAAATTCTTTAGTGGTGCTGTCCTTTTGATGTTGCATAGTTTGACTCTGATTTTAGCCACCAACAATTCATAGTCTGAACTGCAGTCGGTGCCTGAATATGTCTTGACAATGAGTACTGAACTGGTCCATCTATGACTGCAACTAAAACCAACCCTGATAGGTGGGCCAATCCCACACAAACTAGAAGGGGAACCATAGTATGTTACAACTGTGTGAGAGAGGGATATGTAAAAGCACATTGTCCAAAACTTGACAAAGAACCCAAACTTCAGCCAAAACCACTAAAATGGTAAAAATACAGACAAGATACAGACATCCTGTCAGCCTCTGCATCAGTAGAAGAAACAAAGATAGACAGGCCATCTAGAGTCCTACATGTCTGGAAAGTGCAGGAGGATATTAACAGGGATTATCTGGAAACTGTAGATGTTAATGAGGAAAAAGTTGTCAGCTGGAGAGACACAGGGGCAGAAGTCACATTAATAAAGCCCCAGTTAGTACAGAAAAATCAGCATCTACCTGGAAGGACCTTCAAGACTTGGGATTAGTGGCCCAGAATTTGAAGTATATAAAAACTTCCAAGGGAAATGGATAATGGGAGTTTGGAAGGAATTAGAAGTACCCCTGGAGAAGGAAATGGCAACCCAGTCCAGTATCTTTGCCAAGAAAACCCCATGGACAGTAGCAATAGGCTAAAAGATATGATGCCGGAAGATGAGCCCCTCAGGTCGGAAGGTGTCCAATATGCTACTGGGGAAGAGCAGAGGGCAAGTACGAGTAACCCCAGAAAGAGTGAAGCGATTGGGTCAAAGCTGAAAGGACGCTCAGTTGTGGATGTGTCTGACAGTGAAAGGAAAGTCCGATGCTGCAAAGAACAATACTATATAGGAACCTGGAATGTAAGATCTTTGAATCAAGGTAAGCTTCACATGGTCAAAAATGAGATGGCAAGAATGAACATCGACATCTTGGGAATCAGTGAACTAAAGTGGACAGGAATGGGCGAATTTAACTCAGTAGACCATTATATCTACTACTGTGGCCAGGAATCCCATAGAAAAAATGGTGTGGCCTTTATAGTCAACAAGAGAGTGAGAAAGGCAGTATTGGGATACAATCTCAAAAATGACAGAATGATCTCGGTCCAAATCCAAGGTAAACCATTCAACATCACAGTAATCCAAGTCTATGCCCCAACCACTGCTGCAGAAGAGGCTGAAGTGGACCAGTTCTATGAAGACCTACAACAGCTCATAGAACTAACACCAAAAAATGATGTCCTCATCATCATAGGGGACTGGAATGCTAAAGTAGGAAATCAAAAGGTAACCGGATTAACAGACAAGTTTGGCCTTGGAGAACAAAATGAAGCAGGGCAAAAGCTAACAGAGTTTTGTCAAGGGAACACGCTGGTCATAGCGAACACCCTTTTCCAACAACCTAAGAGGCGTCTCTACACATGGACATCACCAGATGGGCAACACTGAAATCAGATTGAATATATAATTTGCAGTCAAAGATGGAGAAGCTCTACCCAGTCAGTAAAAACAAGACCTGGAGCTGACTGTGGCACAGATCATGAGCTACTCATTGCAAAACTCAGACTTAAATTGAAGAAAGTTGGGAAAACCACTAGGCTATTCAGATTTGACCTCGATCGCATCCTCAATGAATATACAGTAGAGGTGAAGAATAGGTTTAAGGGTGATGGACGTTATTCAAAAAATGGAAAAAACCCTAGTAACAGAAGTAACAGATTTGAAAAAAAGACTTGTCTGGGATTACAAAAGAAATACAGTCGTTGAACAAAAGAGCAGATGAGATGGAGGAAAGAGTGAAAGGAGTGGAAACTAATGTATCTGAGGTTGCTAAAGAAGCAGCAAAAGCTAATGTAATGGTGGAATACAATGGAATGCTTAATCATATGAGATTTAGGGGAATCCCTGAAGATAAAAATGAGAATATCTACTCTGTTATGGTGGATGCTGTTGCAGATTTTTTAAAACTGGAAGAGGAGAAGGTGGCGGCACAGATTGATTTGGTGTACAGAGTCAACTCTGCGATTGCACAAAGGAAAAAACTACCCAGAGATGTGATTGTCCAGTTCATATCCAAAAAATTGAAGGAAGACTTGTTCAAGCAACAATTTCAGGAAGATTTTACAATTGATAACAAGAAAATTATGATATTAAAGGAACTACCCAGAACAATTCTTCAGGACAGACGACTTTTTAAAGACTTGATTGACAAACTGAAAACAGAGGGCATAAGATACAGATGGGAAATTCCAAAAGGCGTCAGTTTTACATTCAAGCAGAAGAGAGTCACCATCAAGTCAGTAGAGCAAATGAACAGATTCATCAAAGACAATTTTAAAGACTCTGATAAATAAATACAAAGTCAACATGGAGAGTCAAATCATATCTTGGAATGTTAATGGACTTAATTCACCTCATAAAAGAAAAAACATTAGACTTTGGTTGGAAAAACAAAAATGTGATATTAATTGTTTGCAAGAAACACATATTAGGAAGACTGATGCTAAATTTTTGATTCAAAAAAGATTAGGAGAGGAATTTTACTCCCTCTCCTCACAAAAGAAAAAAGGAGTTGTCACATATATTAAAAAGGAATTGGAGCCAAAAGAAATTCTTAAAGATAATGAAGGGAAATTTTTGGCAGTGGAAGTTATACTTCAGAGTAAAAAAACTTTAATTGTTAATCTCTATGCTCCAAATGGTGCGAAGGAAAAATTCTTTCAGGACTTGTGGGAACAGTTACAACAGTTAACCTATGAGCAAATGATACTGATGGGTGACTTTAATGGTACTGTTAATAATGTTATTGACAGAAAATCAAAAAAAGGAAATGAAGGTATAGGTAAACTCCCGAAAGTCTTTTTTCAAATGGTAAAACACGAGCATCTGGAAGATGCATGGAGAACTAAAAATCCTAAGGACAAAGATTATACTTTTTACTCATCAAGGCATGAATCTTTTTCAAGAATAGACATGATGTGGATGACCGAGAATCTGATCTTGCAAACACGTAAAATTGAAATTTTACCTAGAATTCTTTCTGACCACAGTCCAGTAAAGTGGTCAACATATGTTAAAAGAAAGAAATTTCGATGGAGACTCAATGAGGATTTACTGGACAAACAAAATATTGTGGACAAAATAAGGACGGAAACCAAAACGTATTTTCAACTGAACTTAAATAAGGATGTACAGACGCAAACGGTATGGGAGGCGTATAAAGCTGTGATGAGAGGACATCTAATTGCAATTAACAATAATGAAAGAAAACAACAATTGAAAATAGATAAAGAGGTTATGGAAAATATTCAAAAAGAAGAAGCAGAGCTTAAGAAAAGACCTGGCAAAAAGAAAATTTTGAGAGAGCTGAGGATCCTAAGGGAACAATACGATGCGAGGTTAAACAAAGAAGTATTTTGGAATTTGAAAAAATTGCAACAGAAGTCCTTTGAAGGAGCAAATAAACCAGGGAAATATTTGGCATGGCAATTGAAGAAAAGAAGAGAGAATAAAATAATAACTAAATTGAAAGATGGGAACAGAGAAATCATAGACCCAGGAGGGATTCGGAGGGAATTTTATAAATACTATGCGACTCTTTTTCAAGCAAAACAAGTGGATCAGCAAAAAATTCAAGACTATTTATCTAAAGTTAATTTGATACAACCAAGCCCAGAAATAAAAGCAATGTTAAATGCTGTGATAACTAAAGAAGAAATCAGTAAAGCAATAGGAGAGGCAAAGATCTCCAAAGTTCCAGGACCAGATGGTTTCTCAGCTAAATTTTATAAAAAATTTCAAGAAGACCTGGTTCCGGTTCTAGAGATTCTTTTAAATGAAATTAGAAAAAATGGGAAGATCCCAGAATGAAGCTGCAATCACCTTAATACCGAAAGAAACCCAAGATTTAACAAATGTGAAAAATTATCGACCAATTTCACTTTTAAACAATGATTATAAAATTTTTGCAAAAATTTTAGCAGAGCGCCTTAAAGGGTTTTTGAAAGACACTATTGCTGAAGATCAAGCCGGGTTCTTGCCAAATAGACAAATAAAAGACAATATGAGGGTTGTTTTAGACGCAATTGAGTACTATGATAAGCACACGGAAAAAGAAGTTGGTTTTTTATTTTTGGACGCAGAAAAGGCATTTGATAATTTGAATTGGGAATTTATGTTTAAAGTGTTTGAGAAATCCCAGATGGGCGCAGAATTTATAAGAATGATTAAATCAATATATAAAGAACAAAAAGCTACGGTGATTGTGAATGCAGAATCAACAGAAGTGTTCCAGGTCAGAAAAGGAACCAGACAGGGCTGTCCCCTGTCACCATTGCTATTTATCTGGATTTTGGAGATATTGCTGCAAATGGTTAGAGATGATGATAACATAAAAGGTTTGAATGTTAGAGGTTTTTCATATAAATTAAGAGCATTTGCTGATGATATTATGTTTATTGTTGAAGATCCTGTTAATAACATGCCTATGGTATTTGAAAAAGTAAAAGAGTTTGGTGACCTCGCAGGGTTCTATGTAAATAAGAATAAATCCAAGATAATGTGTAAAAACATGATAGCTACAAAGCAACAAATGTTACAAAACCTGACAGAATGTGAAGTGGTTAAAAAGGTTAAATATTTGGGAGTTGAAATTACAATGAAAAATATTAACTTGTTTAAGAATAATTATTAAAAACTGTGGGTTTCGATGAAGAGTGATTTAGAAAAATGGGAAAAAACTTAGATTATCTCTTCTTGGAAGAATTGCCGTTGTCAAAATGAATGTACTGCCCAGGTTAATGTTTTTGTTTCAGACAATACCAATTGTGAAAGATGTGAAAGTGCTGGTGAAATGGCAAAAGATAAATCTTTAGGTTTATCTGGGCAGGAAAGAAGCCAAGAATTAAAATGAAAATAATGTATGATATTAAAGACAGAGGTGGCTTCCAAGTCCCGAATTTGCGTTTGTATCATGAAGCTGTATGTATGTCTTGGTTAACTGACTGGGTTAATTTGGAAAACAGAAAACTTTTGGCCCTTGAGGGTCACGATTGCAGATTTGGCTGGCATGCCTATCTTTGGTATGGGAAAAATAAAGTAGATTCAATGTTTAAGCATCATTATGTAAGAAGAACACTGTTTGATGCATGGACCAGATACAAGAACACAGTTCCTGATGAGAGGCCTTTATGGATTGTTCCTGCTGCAGTTATTCATCCCTTTTCAGAATATAAAGGTTATGATTGGTTGAAATACCAAGAGTTGCTTCTAAAGGAAGGGAAAAATATGTTTTAAAACCAAATAATGAATTAGAATTTGAATATGGATGGTTACAATATTGTCAAATACGGGATATTTATAAAAAAGATTGTAAAGAGGTTGGTTTTAGAGCTAAGAATGATGAGTTTGAAGATATATGGTTGAAAAAAGAGCGAAAAATGATATCAAAGATGTATAAAACCTTGTTGACTGTATTTACTTTGGATGAAACTGTTAAAGAGCAAATGATAAAATGGGCCATAAATATGAACAAGGAAATTTCCATGGAAGCATGGGAATTTTTATGGAAAAAAGCTTTTAAAATATCAGCCTGTGTTAATGTAAAAGAAAATTGTTATAAGATGATGTACAGATGGTACATGACACCAAAAAAGATTGCTAATATTAGTATGGATAAGAACCTGAGTAATAAGTGTTGGAAATGTAAAAGAACAGAGGGTTCTTTTTACCATATGTGGTGGTCATGTGATATAGCTAAGGTATACTGGTCAAATGTACACTGTGAGATGCAGAAAATAGTAAAAATTCCTATTAGGAAAAGTCCGGAACTTCTTCTCTTTAGGTTTGACAATTGAAAAAATTCCACAAGAAAAAAGGACACTATTATGGTATATGATTACATCGGCGAGAATGGCTTTTGCGCAACAGTGAAAAGCGGAGAAGGTACCAGATATACATGACTGGTTAAGAAAACTGCTGTTTTTAGCTGAAATGGACAAAATGACGAAAAAACTAAATGGACAAATGGCAGAACAATATCTAAAAGACTGGGAAGGCCTGAAATTCTACATGGAAACTGAATATAGAATGAAAGGGAAAATGTACAATCTTGATTTGTATTGATACTGAATGTTAAATGAAATGAATACTTGATTGTACTGTACCTTTATTGGAAACAATGTTGGAAAAAGTCAGGTTTTTATGTATCTGAATTTTGTTACCTGATTTGTCGATTGTTATAAGTCTACCTTTTAACTTTTTCTTTTTTGTTATTAGCAGTGTTGGAAGCCTATTGGGGGGGTGGGGGATGGGATGGGAATCTTTTTAAATTGTATTGGTAACGATGTTTAACAATGTTGAATGCATCCCAATAAAATTTTGTTTAAAAAAAAAAAAAGAATAGGTTTAAGGGACTAGATTTTTTTTTTTTGAACAAAAATTTTTATTGGGATGCATTCAACATTTTCAACAACGTTACCAATACAGTTTGAAACAAATTACCATCCCATCCCCCACGCCCCCTAATAGGCTTCCAACACTGCTAATAACAAAAAAGTATATAATAGACGGTAAACAAGTTTAAACTTATATCAATCGACAACCAGGTAACACATTTCAAATATATAAAAACCTAACAACATAGTTTAACTATATATAATGCATTCCAGAGTTCAGTATCCATACAATTCAAGATTATACATTTTCCCCTTCATTTTATATTCAGTTTCCATATACAGTTTCAAATCTTCCCAGTCTTTTAGATACTGTTCTGCCATTTGTCCATTTAATTTTTTAGTCATTTTGTCCATTTCTGCTAAAAACAGCAATTTTCTAAACCAGTCGTGTATATCTGGCACCTTCTCCGCAAATTTAAGGGACTAGATTTGATAGACAGAGTGCCTGAAGAACTATGGACAGAGGTCCGTGACATTGTAAAGGAGGCAGCAATCACCGCCATCCCAAAGAAAAAGAAATGCAAGAAAGCAAAGTGGCTATCTGATGTGGCTTTACAAATAGCAGAGGAAAGAAGGAAAGCAAAAGGCAAAGGTGAAAAGGAAAGGTTTACCCAACTGAATGCAGATTTCCAAAGAACAGCAAGGAAAGATAAGGAGGCTTTCCTGAACAAACAATGCAAAGTAGTAGAGGAAAACAATAGATTGGGAAGGACTAGAGATCTCTTCAAGAAAATTGGAGAAATCAAGGGAATGGTCCATGCAAAGCTGGCCATGATAAAGGACAAAAACGGTAGGGACTTAACAGAAGCAGAAGAGATTAGGAAAAGATGGGAAGAATACACAGAAGAACTATACAAGAAGGACCTCAATGTCCTTGACAACTACGATGGTATAATCACTGACCTCGAGCCAGACATCCTGGGATGCAAAGTTAAATGGGCCTTAGAAAGCACTACTAACAACAAAGCTAGTGGAGGTGATGGTATCCCAGCTGAGTTATTCAAAGTCTTAAAAGAAGATGCTATTAAAATGTTGCATTCGATTTGCCAACAAATTTGGAAAACACAACAGTGGCCACAGGATTGGAAAAGGTCAGTTTACATTCCAATCCCAAAGAAGGGCAATGTCAAGGAATGTTCAAACTAGCAAGGTCATGCTCAAGATCCTACAAGCTAGGCTCCAACAGTACGTGGATAGAGAACTGCCAGAAGTACAAGCTGGGTTTCGAAGAGGTAGAGGAACTAGAGATCAAATTGCCAAACTTTGCTGGATTATGGAGAAAACAAGGGAGTACTAGAAAAACATCTACTTCTGCTTCATTGACTATGCTAAAGTCTTTGATTGTGTGGATGACAATAAACTATGGCAGGTTCTTAAAGAGATGGGAGTACCAGACCACCTCACATGTCTCCTGTGAAACCTGTATAAGGGTCAAGAAACAACAGTTAGAACCGGATATGGAACAACTGATTGGTTTAGCATAGGAAAAGGAGTACGACAAGGATGTATATTGTCACCTTGCTTATTTAATTTATACGCAGAGTACATCATGTGAAATGCTGGCCTGGATGAATCACAAGCTGGAGTTAAGATTGCTGGGGAAAAGATCAATAACCTCAGATATGCAGACGATACCACTCTGATGTGGGCTTGAAGCTCAACATCAAAAAAACTAAGATCATGGCATCTGGCCCCATCACTCCTTGGCAAATAGAAGGGGAAGTTGTGGCGCAGGCAACTAATAGCCTGCTGGTAACATCTACAAACAGCCACTATGGCTGTTCGAATCCTGCCGCGGTCAGGGTGAGCGCCTGGCCCAAGTCCCAGCTCCCGTCTACCCAGCGGTTCGAAAGCTGTATAAAATAACAACAAAAGCGAGTAGATGAAATGGGTACCTGCCTTAGATGGCAGGGAGCACCCTCCTCCCCTCTCGTGGGGGTAGTGGAGTACCGGCAACGGCAACGGCGAGCGGCAAGATGCCGAACATCAGGCGACGCAGAACTCCAGACGGCGGAAGACGGAAGGCGGAACCAGAACGGCACGGGGAGCGCAGAGGCGCAGGCGCGACGGAGTCGAAGGACAGAGCTGGAAGTCGCGCTGACGTAGAACCACGCGCCAGAGGGACCTACTGAAACCGAGTCGATCCAGGATGGAAAGAACACTCACTCCACGGGGTGCCGGTAGGGCAGTCCCTTCCCAAATGTCTATGTGGCCTTAGATAGGATTGAAAGAGTAACTGTAAGCTGCTTAGAGACCCCTTTGGGGGTTCGAGCGGGATATAAGCTGAAGAAATAAATAAATAAATAAATAAGTTGTAGAAGTAGTGACAGACTTCACGTTCCTGGGATCCCAGATCACGGCAGATGGTGACTGCAGCCATGAAATTAAAAGACGCCTGCTCCTTGAGAGGAAAGCGATGGCAAACCTAAACAGCATGATAAAAAACAGAGACATCACCCTGCCAACAAAAGTTCGCATGGTCAGAGCAATGGTATTCCCCGTAGTAATGTATGGCTGCAAGAGTTGGACTATAAGGAAGGCCGAGTGCCGAAGAATAGATTCTTTTGAACTATGGTGCTGGAGAAGACTCTTGAGAGTCCCTTGGACTGCAAGGAGATCAAATCATTCAATCCTAAAAGAAATCAACCCTGAGTGTTCCCTGGAAGGCCAGATCCTGAAGTTGAAGCTCAAATACTTTGGCCACCAAATGAGAAGGGAGCATTCACTGGAGAAGACCCTGATGCTGGGAAAGATTGAAGGTCAAAGAAGAAGGGAATGGCAAAGGATGAGATGGTTAGACAGTGTCATCGATGCAACGAACATGAAATTGAGCAAACTTCAGCGGACAGCGGAAGACAGGAGGGCCTGGCGTAATCTGGTCCATGGGGTTGCGAAGAGTCGGACTCGACTGAACAACAAAAGAAGTACCATTTTATTGGAGAATGATTTGGTCTCACAATTAAAAACTGATAAAGATGTAAATGTTACAGAAGATCAGCAAGCAGATCAGCAAGCAGAATAATTGACTAGTCTAGAACCTAGTACTAGCAATGCAGTAACCCTGTTGCAGGAAGTGCCGGCTGCAGAATTTCTAGTAGAGCAGAAGCAAGACCAGAGCTTAAAAGAGCTATGGCAGAAAGCAGAAGCTACAATACAAGGTGTTACAGTGGAAAACCCTTGCTTATTTAAAGTCCAGGATCAAAGACTTTATAGAGTGTCCATGAGAAGAAAATACAATGTAGTCTGGGAGAAGAGGAAGCAGCTTGTTGTAACCACGAAGTATGGGCTGCAAATACTCTGAAGCCTTCATTAAAATAGGTGTGGACATTGTAGGCCCAATCTCAAGAGCAACAATGCGGGGGAACAAGTATATTCTGACCATCATGGACTTTGCTATGAAGTTCCCAGAAGCAATGCCACTAAGGGACATCGAGGCAAATACTGTTGCTGAAGCCTTACTGTCTTTTCAAGGCTAGGCTTTCCAAAGGAGATGGTCACTGTTTTGGACACCACCTTCATGTCCCAAGTCATGACAGAACTGTTGTAGGTGTGCTGTATCAAACATCTCACCACAACAGCATACCACCCGCAGGCTAATGGTCTCAACGAAAGATTCACTGGCACCCTGAACCACATGCTGAAAGCGTATGTGGTCAAGCAGCCCAACGACTGGGATCAGCCTCTACAATACCTACATTTTGGTTACAGGGAAGTGCCACAAGAAAGTTCTGGGTTCAGTCCTTTCGAGTTAAACTTCAGGCGTTCAGGCAAGAGGGCCAGTGGACATCCTGAAAGAGGCGTGGGCAGGATGAGAGAACATCCAAAGCAAAGATGTCATTGCCTACCTATAAGAGCTCCAGAACAACCTACAGGAACTGAGAGTGGCAGCTGCAGACAACATGCAATGAGCCCAGCAGAGACAGAAGACCTGGTATGACTACAAGGCCAGAGACTGAGCCTTCAAGCCAGGAGACCAAGTCCTTGTGCTAAAGCCCAGAAGGAAGCACAAGCTTGAGGTGGCCCAGGAACAAAGTAGGTTTTAAACCCATCCTTCTTATCACATTGTAGGCTAGTTTTCTTTTCCTAAACATATGTTGTTTTTTTCATTGGCAAAATCATATATAAGGTTTTTGGGAGTGCTGTTTTGGAGAAATCATAAGCAGGTGCCTTGTCTTTCATGCATTCTTCATGAAGTGTTTTAACATATATTACTTATGTCTGAACACATGAAGCTGCCTTATACTGAATAAGACATTTTTCATAGAATCATGGTTTGATAGAGTTGGAAGGGGCCATAAAGGTAAAGGTTCCCTTGCTCAAAAGCCAGTTGAATCCGACTCTAGGGTTGCAGTGCTCATCTCCATTTCAAAGCCGAAGAGCCAGCGCTGTCCGAAGATGTTTCCGTGGTCATGTGGCTGGCATGACTAAACACCAAGGCGCACGGAACGCTGTTACCTTCCCACCAAAGTGGTACCTATTTATCTACTTGCAATTTCTTGCTTTCGAGCTGCTAGGTTGGCAGGAGCTGGAACTAGAGACGGGAGCTCACTCCGTCTTGTGACATCTGGGTCTTGAACTGCTGAACTACTGACCTTTCACAGCCTGCAGTTCAGCATCTTAACCACTTGAGCCACTGCAGCTCCCCGGAAGGGGCCATACAGGCCATCTAATCCAACACCCTGCTCAATGCAGGATCAGCCTAGAGCATCCCTGAGAAATGTTTGCACAGCCGCTGCTTAAAGACTGCCAGTGAGGGGGAGCTCACCACCTCCCTAGGTACCTGATTGCATCGCTGCATAACTCCTACTGTAAAAAAGTTTTTCCTAATATCCAGCCAGTACCTTCCCAGCCTTAATTTAAATCCATTATTGCGAGTCCTATCCTCTGCTGCCAACAGGAACAGCTTTCTTCCTTCCTCTAAGTGACAGCCCTTCAAATACTTAAAGAGAGCAATCATGTCCCCCCCTCAATCTCCTCTTCTCTAGACTGAACATTTCCAAGTCCCTCAGCCTTTCCTCACAGGGCTTGGTCTCCAGGCCCTCGATCTCCCTGTCACTCTTCTCTGCACCTGCTCCATCCTATACACATTCTTTTTGAAGTTAGGTCTCCAGGATTGCACACAGTACTCCAGTTGCAGGCTGACCAATGCAGTGTACAGCGGGGCTATGACATCTTCTGATTTGGATGTTATCCCTCTCTTGATACACCCCAAGATTGCATTAGCCTTTTTGTCGCTGCATCACACAGGTTGCTCATATTTAAGTTATGGTCCATCCGTACCCCAAGATCTTGTTCACTCACACTGCTACTCAGAAGTGCATCCCCCATCCAGTATGCGTGTGCTTCATTTTTGTTACCCAGATGTAGAATCCAGCACTTATTCTTGTTAAATTGCATCTTGGTCACATCAATCCACTTTTCCAGTGTGTTCAGATCTTGTTGAATTCTATCTCTATCTTCTGGTGTGTTTGCTGCTCCTCCTAACTTGATGTAATCTGCAAATTTACTGACTAGCCTCTCCCTCATCCAGATCATTTATAAAAATATTGAAAATTACCAGGCCCAGAACCGAGCCCTGAGGCATCCCACTGGACACCTCCCACCTCCCTCCCTTCAGATGAAATGCCATTGACAACTACTCTCTGAGTGCGGTTCTCCAACCAGTTCTTTGTCTGCCTAATTATCCTACAGTCCAATCCACAGTCCTTTAGTTTATCCATCAGAACATCATGGGGAACCCTATCAAAAGCTTTACTGAAATCCAGGTAAACAACATCAACAGTATTCGCTTGATCCAGGAAACTCGTCACTCAATCAAAGAAGGAAATGAGGTTGGTCTGGCAGGACCTGTTGGAAACAAATCTGTGCTGACTTCCCCAGATCATCAAGGTGTCTTTTAGATGCTTGCAGAACAATCCCTTTAAAATCTACTCCAGTATCTTCCCTGGGACAGAGGTCAGGCTGAGTGGCCTGCAGTTTCCTGGATCATCCCTCCTAACTTTTTTGAAAATTGGGATAATATCTGTCCTCCTCCAGTCCTGTGGCATTACTCCCATCCTCAAAGAGGTCTGGAAGATAATGGACAAAGGCTCTACAAGCTCTCTAGAAAGTTCTTTGATCACTGTTGGGTGCATACCATCTGGCCTGGGGGATTTATACTCATTTAATGCAGCCAGGTGCTTCTCAACTACCTCTCTCTCCATGTCAACCAGCAGCCTGGACAATGTGCCTTGCCTACTACTATCTCTAGATGAGCCTGTCCTCTTCTTCAGGGAAAAATAGGTATTGAGCCTTTCTACTTCCTCTCTGTCCTCTGTCAGAATTTCTCCATTTTCACCCAACAGTGGGCCCATCGCCTCTTTTATCTTGTGTTTGTTCATCACATATCTGAAGAATATCTTCTTGTTGCAGGGAGCCTCCCTGGCTAGCTTTAGCTCACTGTGAGCTTTGGCCTCTCTGATGGCTGACCTACAGTGCCTAGCAACCTGCAGATACTCTTCTTTAGAGGTATGGCCTTGCATTCATTTCTTGAACATTTCTTTTTCTCCCTTAGCATATCACACAGCTCTCTGTTCATCCATATTGGCTTCTTGGATCCCCTACCATGTTTCCTTCTTTTTGGAATAGCAATGGCTTGAGCTTGCAAGAGCTCTTTTTTATGAGAGCCCACCCTTCACTTGCTCTTTCCCTTTCAGCAGTCTTGCCTATAGAATGATTCTCATCATGACCCTGAGTTTATTAAAATCTGCCTTACTGGAATCTAACATATATGTGTGGCTACAAATTTCCTTGTTCCCACACAGCAATAGGAATTCTAGCAGGACATGGTCACTTCCCCCTCAGGTCCCCACCACCTTCACCCCATCTACTATCTCTTGCCTGTGGGTCAATATTAAGTTGAGTATAGCCGAGGCCCTTGTAGCTTCCTCCACCATTTGATGAAGGAATTTGTCATCCAGACAGGTCATGAAGTTGTGTGACAGTGGACGCTTTGCAGAGTTAGTCTCCCAGCACACATCAGGGAAGCTGGAGTTACCCATAACTATGAGGTCATGTTGTTTGGATACCCTATCAAGCTGTTTAAGGAGGGCAGCATCCACCTCTTTGGTGTAGTGGTTACGTGCGCAGACTCTAATCTGGGGGAACAGGCTTTGATTCCCCACTCCTCCACTTGCACCTGGCTGGATGACCTTGGGCAAGCCGTAGCTCTGATAAGAGCTGTTCTTGAAAAAAGAGCAGTTTCTGTCAAGAGCTCTCTCAGCCCCGCCTACCTCACAGGGTGTCTGTTGTGGGGAGGGGAAGTGAAAGGAGTTTGTAAGCCGCTCTGAGACACCTTTGGGTAGTGAAGGGTGGGGTATAAATCCAATCTCTTCTTCTTCTTCTCTTCTGGTCAGGAGGTCAGTAGCAGACTCCAGGCACAATACTGTTTGCTCTTCCTTCCCTTATCTTCACCCAGATACTTTCCACTGGGCTGTCGCCCTCCTTCTGCAGTGTTTCCTGACAAAAGTCTCCTCACATAACAACGCCACTCTGCCTCCCCTTTGACCCTTTCTGTTTTTCTTGAACAACTCTTAACCATCCACTACTAAATTCCGGTCCTGGCAGTCATCCCACTGAGTCTCTGTAATGCCTACTAAATCATATCCCTCTGCCTGCGTTAGAAGCTCAAGCTCTTCCTTCTTATTGCCCAAGCTTTGAGCATTAGTACATAGACACCTGAAGCCACACACCTTTGGCTCCATTAGACCCGGCTCTCCCAGGTGGGCCTCTGTTGTTTGCTCTCCTTCATTTAAATCCCTATGTTGGTAGTTTCCTTCCCCTTTTGTTTTCAGTTAAAACCCTCTTGATAAATCTCTCCAGTTTTTTGCCAAACAGATTCTTCCCTGACCTTGACAGGTGAAGTCCATCTTGTGCTAGTCTCAGTATCCAAATCATTCCTGCTGGCACCACCAGTGCAGCCAGTGGTTCAACTCCATTATCATCTGTTCCCGTGGTGTTCCATTCCTATGACAGGAAGGATCAAAGAGGACACTACCTTTTCTCCCATTCCCTTCAGCTTCCTCCTAGGATCTTCATAGTCAGCCTTAATGTTTTCGATGGTGTTCACAGCCGTGTCATTGGTTCCCACATGGACCATCACAAATGGGTAATACTTTGTAGGTTTGATGAATTTTTGGATCCTGTGTGTAATAGCTTTAATTTTTGCTCCTGGTGAGCAACATACCTCTCAGGCATGGGGGTTAGGCCTGGACCCATGATGTTCTCTACCCCTCAGCAGGGGGTCACCCATGACCAACACCTTCCTTTCCCTTCCAGTGCCATTTCTTCGCATCTCCCTGCCTTCCTCCCTCTGTCTTCTTTGTGTTTGTGATAGTTCTACTGGCAGTGTTTCCATCTTTGTCTCTTCTGCAAGGGCCTGGAATCGATTTCTTAGTTCTAATGGCACAGAGTGCCATCTCGCTCAACACCTTTGGGGTCCTGCTGTAGCACTCTGAGGTGTCTTGTTAGGGTAGTCAGCCACACTGTTGTCCCTTTGGCTGGTCTCTCCTTTCCTGTGCAGGACATCAAGGCTTCTGTTAATGAACTCCTCCCCTTCCTTGATCTCATGGAGAGTAGTAATCCTTCAGGCTTTGAACCTTCTCTTTAAGAGTGCTATCAGCTTGCACTTCTGACAATTGTAGTCTGTCTTGTCTTCAGCGAGGAAGACGAGCATGGTGCACTCCCTGCATGTCACTGGAAATGGTCGATGAGCATTCATCATAACTTCTCAAGTGGATTAAAGACCTAGAAATACCTTGGTGTCTTAATATACCCTGAAGCTTAGAGAATTGACCAAAAGGCTGCCTGAGCCAAAGGGGACAACAAGCACAACAATGTAAACTTTTCTTACCTATGTATGGGATCCCCCGGCCTGATTCCCAGGCTAAGAGCCAAAGGGCAAGAGCTCTTGCCCTTTGGCTCACCTGAAAAGCTTGTGCCTCTGGCAAGGAGGAGCCTTGCACTTCAAAGGCTCACAGCCCCCACCTCCCAACAGTCACTGCACCAGTCAAGGGCCGGGTGAGCAAGCAACCCCAGGCAAACAGTCCCTCCTCTTTCAGCAACAAATCAGTCAAAAAACACAGAGAAGCAATCAGAAACCCCTCTCCAGCAGGTTACAGGCACTCCCTCCCTCTCACACACTGTTTTCTCACACAGCAACCTCAGTTAATGCTCTCCAGCAGTGTAGGAAAAGCAAAAAACTAATGCTCATTTCACAAGCAGCTCTGTCCCAGCTCCTTCCTCAGCCCTGCTGACACCATTCTGCATCTGGCAAGGAGAACGTCAGGTTCAGTATTGTCTGCTCAGACTAGCAGCAGATCTCCAGGGTCATTGGTAGAAGACTTTCACATCACTTACTACCTAATTCCTTTCATTGGAGATGCTGGAGATTGAACCTGGGACCTTCTGCATACCTACTAGATGTTCTACCACTGAGTTGCACCCCCTACCCAAAACACCCGCTACCTCAGTGAAGTCAGTTTTTGAAATGGGACCATTTGAGAAAGTTTTTGTCCCAGGAACTGAAATTTAGAATTCTCAGTAATTTTTTGATAGCCTTTGTATACCGTGATTTGAACTTTATTGCTGCACCATTGGGAGGATAAAAAAGCTAGTATTTCAGTTTTCCTCACAAGAACCATTTTGCAACTGTAACTGAAGAATTTGGCTTTTATTTGGTAGTTAACAATGAGATCAAAAGCTGTAATGCCAAAGACTATTTTTGCACAGTATAATCTCTGTGTTTAGATAGGAATTGGATGGTTGGTTGGTTGTCTGCAGCTGTGCTGCTTGAGCTAACCACAAAATAGCTAGCAAAATCTGCTGAGTCTCTTAGAAAGCTGCAAGCAACTATTTCTCAATAGGTAAGTGGTGGACATTGTGATTGTATCACTTTTATTTTTGTTACTGCCTGTAAAGACACAGTAGGGAGGCATGTCCACCCCCAGGACCCCTAACAAAGCTTGCATTTTTAAAATGGCTTATATTTGAAAATAGGTTGTATATCTTGTGGGCCTAAATTCTGTCTTTCCTCTGTATCTGCAATCTTAATCAACATTTTACAAAAGAAAGATTTTATTCTTGGGTGGCAGTAGCTTGAACTTCTGGTTTATTACATTGTATGGTTCACGGGGGTGGTTTGTACAGAGCATCTAGCTCTGAATGTGCATATGATCTTACGCAGTAAGACACAGGGAGGGGAAAACAAACTTGACCCAAAAACTGGAATCAAGAACCACAAGGGTAAGAAGTAAGTCTAATAAAAAGCCAGTATTAAAAACCTAGTGCATATGATCTTACACCATCACCTCCACACTCATCAGAGGAAGGGGGGGAATCAATTTTAACATTGAGGGCAGGCAGGATTGGCAGAACACAGCCATTTACAAATGTTGGATACATGGGAGCAGTAGAAATTCATCACAAAAAATTTTCCAATGGGATAAGGGGGTTCATTGTAATATGGGATGGTCTTTTCCTCTGTTACCAATAAACCAAAAAGCCGCCCAGGGTTACAGTGAGGACTGCAGGCTAAAATTATTCTTCTGCACTGAAGGTTCCACTGCAATTTACAAATAGATGCTTAACATGCAAGTATAAGAACTCTTGCTAAATATGTGACCTTAGATCTGGATTGGGGTGGTGTGGCGGTACTGATGTTATTAGATCTGTCGGCTGCATTTGACACAGTCGACCACCAGCTGCTGGCCCACCGCCTCACCGATGTGGGGATTCAATGGTTTGCCTCTTTTCTCCAAGGTCGGGGACAAAGGGTGGTGATAGGGGATCAGTGATCCTGGAGACATCCCCTTAAGTGTGGGGTGCCTCAGGGGGCTGTGTTGTTCCCAGTGTTGTTCAACATCTACATGCACCCCCTTACCCAGATTGCCTGGAGTTGTGGGCTCAGGTGTCATAAATATGCAGATGACACCCAGCTCTATCTGATGTTGGGCGTCCGGTCAAACTCTGCCCCAGATGACCTTCATTGGGCTCTACAGGCTGTGGCTGGATGGCTCAGGCTGAGCCAGTTGAAACTAAACCTGGCAAAGACGGAGGTCCTAGACCTGAGTCGGATCGGTTCAGGGTTGGGGCTCCCTCTCCTGACGTTCGATGGGGTGCCTTTGGTGCCAGCGTCGGAGGTTAGGAGTTTGGGTGTGCTCATGGACTCCTCTTTAACGATGGAGGCCCAGGTGGCAGCCACTGCCAGGTCAGCCTTTTACCATCTGCGGCTGGCTCGGCAGTTGGTCCCCTTCATTGACCGCGATGACCTGGCCACAGTGATCCATGCAACGGTCACCTTGAGGCTAGACTACTGCAACACTCTCTACTTGGGGCTGCCGACGGTCACCTCGAGGCTAGAATACTGCAACGCTCTCTACTTGGGGTTGCCTTTGTCGCAAATCTGGAAGCTGAAGCTAGTGCAGAATGCTGCAGCTGGGCTGTTGATGGGTCTCTCTAGGAGGGGTCACATTCAGCCTGTGCTAAAAGTGCAACACTGGCTGCTAATAGTGTATCGGATCCACTTCAAAGTGCTGGTTCTTACCTTTAAAGCCCTATATGGCCAGGGTCTGGCTTATCTAAGGGACCGCCTTTCCCCATATGTTCCCCCAGGGGCACTTCAGTCGGGGAGTTAACATCTCCTGGAAATTCCAGGCCCCTGGGATATTACATTTGCTGCTACCAGAGCCAGGGCATTTTCGGTGGCGGCTCCTACCTGGTGGAAGGAGCTCCCGGAGGAGATCCAGGCCCTGTGGGACCTTGCTCAATTCCGCCAGGCTGCCGCCACCACTATTCCACCATTGCTAGCCATGCATCATTGCACCGCTGCCATCTTTGTGTGGTTCCATCGGAGTGCAGGGTGACCCTGGAAGGAGAAGGGATGACAGGCTACTGGTATGTTGCTGTTGGATTAAGATCTACCCCATCTTGCGATAAATGGAGCATTGATGCTTTGTCATTTGTATTATATGGTTTTATATTGTTTTATGATGTTCTTATCTGTTTTAAATTCTGGCACTCGTGCCCATGTTAGCCACCCTGAGCCTTTGGGGAGTGCGGGATATAAATCCAAATAAATAAATAAATAAATAAATAAATAAATAAATACATTAGATGAACTTTCCTGTAAGAGCCAAAACTGGGATCAGGACAGGGGTCTTTTGGGGCCAGAGTGCACTGCAGTGCAGCTCCGGCAGACCAGACTCCGGCACAAAGGGCAGTGGCAGCAAGCCCCGCCCCCAGCTCCCCACCCCCAAGTGCTGTGGCCCAGGGGAGGCTCCTCGCCAGCCTCCTGAGGCCCACGCTGGAGTGCTGCGGCCCCAGGGAGGCACGAGGAGGCCCATCGCTGGCCTCCCAGGGCACGTGCTGGAGCACTGTGGCCTCGGGGAGGCTCGAGGTGGCCCGTTGCCATCCCCCGGGGCCTGCGCTGGAGTACTGCGGCCCTAGGGAGGCTCAAGGAGGCCCATCACCGCCCCCAGGGCCCGCGATTGAGTGCTGCAGCCCCAGGGAGGCTCGAGGAGGCCCGTTGTCGCCCCCCGGGGCCTGCGCTGGAGCGCTGCAGCCCCGGGAAGGCTCAAGGAGTCCCGTCATGGTAAGTGAGGGATCCACAGGGGTGGGGGTGGTGGGGGCTTGATGCGGTGGTGGGAGAGCCTTCCTCCCCTTCCCCATCTCTTTGCCCTCTTTCTGTCCCTCCTTTCCTTTCTTTCTTTCCCTTCTCTCTTTCTTTCCCTTCTTTCCCTTCTTTTCTTCTCTCCTTCTTCTCTTTCCTCCTTTTGTTCTCTCCTTTTTCTCTTTCCCTCCTTCTTCTCTTCTCTCTTTCCCTCCTTTCATTCTCTCCTTTTTCCCTTTCCCTTCCTCTTTTCTTCTTTTTCTTTCCCTTTCCTTCTCTCTTTTTATCCTCTTTTTCCCTTCTTTTCTTCTTTTTCTTTCCCTCTTTCCTTCTCTCTTTTTATCCCCTTTCCTTCTCTTTCTTTCTCTCTTTCTTTCCTTCTTTCCTTCTCTCTACTCTCTCTCTCTTTCCTTTCATCTTTCCTACTTCTGCGGGCCAACTCCAGTGAGAAGGGGTTTAAACTTTAAACCCCTGCTCTCTTTGCTTCCCCCCCCCGCAGGCCGGCTGGGGAAGGGAAGGGGAGGCTTTTGAAGATGCCTTCCCCCCCTTTTGCTTCCCTTTCTGACATTATTTCTGGTGATGTCAGGGGGCGTGGTATATGCTAATGAGCTATTATGCTAATAGCCTAGTAGCTTATTAGCATACCTTAAGCTAATGAACTCCTGCAGCTCTTTTTCTACGAAATGACCCCTGGATCAAGATATTTGGCATGTCAGAGAATTTTGCATTTTGATTAATTTAAGTCCACATGATATACAACATGTTTCTTACAGCTGTGATAAAATGACATTGTTGGTGTCACAAGCTTGTTGGTTTAATGTCAGAATAATCTTCTGAATGATAGCTGCCATTCAGTGGCTTTTTCTGTTCTCTGTACTAAGTGCTAGACAAGCAGCTTTCTGCCTTTATGTCCTGCTACATCTTAGTTCATAAAAACTAGGTTTGCTATCACCCAGGTCCCTTTTCTCACTGCCACTCAAGACGGGCTGCAGAAGAAAAATAACATTAAAAATGGCTGGTGGGTTGAAGTCATGATGTCACTTCCAGAATAAGGCAGAAGTTACATCACACCTCTTTAGGAATTTCTGGAAACTCTATGGTAAAACCTTGAGAAAGGGGATGGGGGAGGATTCCCACCCTGAGTGTGGGGCTGGCAACTGTAACAACCTAAATAAAAGAAGAATTATTGACTTAGTAGTTATGATGTATTGTGAAATGAATTTACAGTACACCTTGTTTTAATGGTCAGGGGCCAACGTACCTGAGGGACCGCCTTTCCCCACATGTTCCCCAGAGAGCACTGTGGTCAGGGTCCCAAAATCGACTGACCCTGCTGGGCCCTAAGGATGCCAGGCTGGCTATAACTTGGGCCAGGGCCTTCTCGGTGGCAGCTCCATACTGGTGGAATGAGCTCCCAGAAGAGATCAGGGCCCTGTGGGACCTTAGGCAGATCCGCAGGGCCCGTAAAATGGAGTCCACCAGGCCTTCAAGTAGGGAGCTGCCCCCAGTAATTATAAGCCCTGTCCCTCGGAGGCACCAGCAACAGCCTGTGCCTGCCACATAAGAAATAGAACAAGGAGCAGGTCAGTAGGAAAGGTCATTGAATTGCTCCCACCATCACCATATAACATCATTATTGCCAGATTTCTGTGCACCAGCACCTTTGATATCTGGTCATTTTTAGACAGTTTTAGGATTGTCTTAACTGTTATTATTGTGTTTTAATCCTTCTGTAAGCCGCCCTGAGCCTGCTTCAGCAGGGAGGGTGGGGTATATATTTGATAAAATAAATAAATAATAAATATAGTGATAAGAGTTAGAAAATGACCAGTTAAAAGAAAAATTCTGTCTAGGGCTCATATGTAGTTGTCCTGCTTTCACTTTGGTAACACTGATCTTGGAGACAGGTATGATATTATATAATCCTCTCCTTGGCTGAAATTCTGAAAGATTCATGGTTCTTTCATTTATTACTCATGTACCACAGTATAAAGTCTGAACTTCTTTACCTTTTGGTTGATCTTCAGAACTCTATAGTTTTTGGTGTAAGTCTTGAAGTATGGTATTTTTTGTAATGTCACCACTTCAAAATTGGTTGCTTCCTAATCAGACATGATACAATGTATAGCATGTGGAGCCAAATACTTCCCTTATTTTATGGGATGATATTAAAAAAATCTCTGCAGAAAAATACAAGAGTAGTGTATCTGGCTAAAAATATTAGTATTGCAAATCTTTTGTGGGGTAGTGTGGCAACTGAGCAGCATGTAAGTACTCTGTGGCACCAGCTGTGCATGTTCCTGTATTCTTCTTCCTTTTGTGTGTGCATCACAGAATGGGCTTGGTTACCTTCTAGCTATATTTATTTTGTTGGAAATTCAAGTCAGCACCAGTATTTGGAGCCATGTTGTCACTCCATCAGTGGGTATCTGCATCTTTTTTTTTGCCTACTCGGCCTAGAAGAAGTTGACAAGTTGCTCCTAACTGTACGCCCTACCCCTTGCTTTCTTTATCTGTGCCCTTAGTGACTAATTAAAGCCGGCCACGATGGGTTCTGAGGGGCCCTATATGAGATCTTGGAGTCGTAGTAGATAACTCAATGAAAGGCCAACGCTATGCTGGGGATTATTAGGAAGGGAATGAGAGATGAAGAGACCTCAAATTATTTATTATTTAAAGAGTGTGTCAGAGTTCGCTTTGATTTGACCACTGAACAAAGCAAAAAGGCTTTCAGAGAGGTTAAAAGAAAGCCAGGTGAAACTTATTCACAATTGGGTTGTAGCCTAGAGAGAGCCTTAAACAGGTGGGTTGAGTATAAATGGGAAACTTTCTCAGTGGAGGGTGGTAAGCAGTGGGGTACCATAGGGATCAGTACTCGGATCGATGCTTTTTAAGTTGTTTATTAACTATTTGGGAGTAAGCAGTGAAGTGGCTAAATTTGCAGATGGCATGAAGTTGTTCAGGGTGGTGACAACCAGGGAGGATTGTGAGTCACTCCAAAGGGATCTGTCAGGGATGGGTGAGTGGGCGTCAACGTGGCAAATGGGTTTCAATGTGGCCAAGTGCAAAGTGATGCGCATTGGAGCCAAAAATCCTAAATATAAATACACGTTGATGGGTCTGAACTGGCAGAAACTGACCAAGAGAGAGATCTTGGAGTCGTTGTAGATAACTCAATGAAAATGTCTGGACAGTGTGTAACTGCAATAAAGAAGGCCAACGCTATGCTGGGGATTATTAGGAAGGGAATTGAAAACAAATTAGCCATTTTCATAAAGCCCCTGTATAAATCATTGGTGCGACCTCATTTGGAATACTGTGTACAGTTCCAGTCGCCACACCTCAAAAAGGACATTATAGCATTGGAAAAAGGGCAACTAGAATGATAAAAGGGTTGGAACACTTTCCCTATGAAGAAAGGTTAAAACACTTGGGCATCTTTAGCTTGGAGAAACGACGGCTGAGGGGTGACATGATCAAGGTTTATAAGATTATGCATGGGATAGAGCAGGTTGAGAAAGAAATACTTTTCTCCCTTTCGCACAATACAAGAACTCGTGAGCACTCAATGAAATTGCTGAGCAGTCAGGTTAGAACAGATAAAAGGAAGTACTTCTTCACCCAAAGAGTGATTAACACATGGAATTCACTGCCACAGGAGGTGGTGGTGGCTACAAGCATGGATGGCTTCAAGAGGGAATTAGATAAATATATGGAGCAGAGGTCCATCAGTGGCTATTAGCCACAAAGTATAGATAGGAACTCTCAGTCTGGGGCAGGTGTTGCACTCTATTCTTGGTGCTGGAGGGGGCAGCAGTGGGAGGGCTTCTAGTGTCCTGGCCCCACTGCTGGATCTCCTGATGGAACCTGGTATTTTTGGCCTCTGTGTGACAGAGGGTTGGACTAGATGGGCCATTGGCCTGATTCAACATTGGCTTCTCTTATGTTTTTATACTCTTATGTTCTTATTGAACTGTAGAGGTCAGTCTCTGGAGAGGCAGCATATACATGTTCTAAATAAATAAATAATATCTTCTTGCTGGATTTAACTGGGGCCCTATAAAGGCAGGTTGATCTTATTGTATCTAAGCCTTAGAAGAGAAAAAAGCCAAGGAAATTCAGCAACTGATAGTGAAATGAATGAAATGGGCTCATGAATCTCTATTGGGAAAAGGGGGAGCTTATTGATGATGAAAGCACAGCGCTTATGACAGCTTTCCTAACTAGCATATTCCCATATAAATTGCTTGTGCATTTGTTTTTCATTAAACTGGGCCCTTAGAATTTTTTTTTTAATTTGGTGTTTCTGCAAATCCACAGTGAAATTTCAAAGTTCAAGTGTGTTTTACATTTAATGAAATGTCACAAATGAGAACCATTCCTGCTGATACAACTTCATAATTACATTTATATCCAGTATGGTCTCCACATGTAACAGTGTTTCTGCAGCATTTTATTCCTATATTCACAGTATAGTTGCTAAATAGATGGTCATACTTTATATAATTGTGAATCAAACTGTGGCTGCACTTAGCAACAAAAGAAGGAAAACTTTGTCTATTAGACAACTGGCCCCAGGCATTGTGTGAGACGTGATTTTTTTATGGAAACCATATGCATGTTTACTGTTAGTGAGTTGCTGCTAGTGCTGTAAAAAATAATCTGCTCCCAACTTTGTAGCCAGTTTCCTCTTTGTAGTTGTGGTTCATGATGGGTTTCTTGCTTCAGCAGTTTCTAGGACTTTCAACACTGAGGACTGTGCTGGAAACTTGCCAAAAGCCTGAGGACTGCAATTAATCCACACAAAGGGAAACTTCTATATGACTTTATTTTTATTTGAATCACAGTTAGCTACTTGCTTGTTGTTCTTCAATACAGGCAACTAAAATTACTGCACTTTTCATTTTCCCTTTGGATGGAAAGTATGACCCCTTTGTTTCACCTGAGCTTTCTCTGTGTTTGAGGCAACAAAAATGGTAACTACAAAAATGGCACAGTTTAGGATTTGATTTCAAGTAGCAATGATCTGAAGATTAGAGAAATCTGTCTCCCTCATGATGGTGTTAGCCACAACACCGGGTCTCTGTTTGAATTATGATGGGGGAATTTAGCTGAGAGACTGTTTACTTAATAAGTGTGCAAACTAGGGATTGTCCTCCAACTATACCATAGTCAGAACCCTCTTGGAGTGGCCCAGATAACAGACAGGAAATATCTTTTATGAAATTGTTAAAGAAAATATCTCTAATAGAGTCAGCTAATTAATAAAATATCACACACACACACACAAAGGAGCTAAGAAGTAAAGGGGTGAAGCGATCTTAAGCGATCACAGACAAAAGAGGATGAAGCGTTGATGGGGTTACAGCTACCTTCCTTTTTTTAAAAAAACAAAATTTTATTGGATTACTTTCAACATTGTTAAACATCGTTACCAATACAATTTCACAAAATTTTTACCCTATCCCCCCACCCCCCAATAGGCTTCCAACACTGCTATTAACAAAAAAAGAAAATTAAAAGGTAATCAAGTTTAGATTTATAACAATCGACAAACCAGGTAACCTAATTTCAAATATATAAAGGTCTGACTTTTACAAACATAATTTCCAACCAAGGTACAGTACAATCAAATATTCATTTCATTTCTCATTCACTCTCAATACAAATCAAGATTGTACATTTTCCCTTTCATTTTATATTCAGTTTCCATATACAATTTCAGGCCCTCTCAGTCTTTTAAATACAGTTCTGCCATTTGTCCATTTAGTTTTTTTGTCATTTTGTCCATTTCGGCTAAAAACAGCAGTTTTCTTAACCATTCATATATATCTGGCACCTTCTCCGTTTTCCATTGTTGAGCAAAAGCCATTCTTGCCGATGTAATCATATACCATAATAATGTCCTTTTTTCCTGTGGAATCTTTTCCATCGTCAAACCTAAGAGAAGAAGTTCCGGACTTTTCCTAATAGGAATTTTTACTCTTTTCTGCATCTCACAGTGTACATTTGACCAGTATACCTTTGCTTTATCACATGACCACCACATATGGTAAAAAGAACCCTCTATTTTTTTACATTTCCAACACTTATTACTCAAGTTCTTATCCATGCTAATGTTAGCAATCTTTTTTGGTGTCATATACCACCTGTACATCATCTTATAACAATTTTCTTTTACATTAACACAGGTTGACATTTTAAAGGCTTTTTTCCATAAAAATTCCCATGCTTCCATAGAAATTTCTTTGTTCATATTTATGGCCCATTTTATCATTTGTTCTTTAACAGTTTCATCCAACGTATAGACTGTCAACAAAGTTTTATACATCTTTGATATTATTTTTCGCTCTTTTTTCAACCATATATCTTCAAACTCATCATTCTTAGCTCTAAAACCAACCTCTTTACAATCTTTCTTGTAAATATCCCGTATTTGACAATATTGTAACCATCCATACTCAAACTCTAGTTCATTATTTGGTTTTAAAACATATTCTTTCCCTTCCTTTTGGAGCAAATCTTGGTATTTCAGCCAATCATCTCTCCTTATAATATTTATCTTTTGGTTTCATAAGATTCCATGCGCTCCCATTGGCTGTAAAATGCCCTCCCTCAGCCATTGGCCCATCAGCCGCCACTCAAGAGTACTCGCGTGCCATTGGCCGGGTGCTGGGTCTGCTCCTCTTCCCCATCTACTCCGCCTGGCAGACCAGCTCTCTCTCCTGAGGAAGACAGTTCTCTTGACTCCTGTGAGGGACTCTCCCCTCAGTGGCTGTTGGTAGGCAGCCAAGCTTGGTTCTGTGAGTAAGAATACAAAGGACTTTCAGCATAACCCTCTCCCCCGCCCATAACCCCCTCCCCAACGGCCACTTTCCTGTCAGAATAAATGGAAAAAGGCTCTTTCTCCTGCTTAGCTTCAGAATGGCTGGCTGGCTAACGAGGTGGGCCAGCGACCATCAAACCATTTTCTTCAACTCCCCGCTGTTCGGCTGCCTTTCCCCTAGGGTTGCCAATCTCCAGGTGGGACCTGGAGGTCTCCCACTGTTACAGTTGACCTCCAGATGACAGAGATCAGTTCCCCGGGAGAAAATGGTTGCTTTGGAGAGTAGATTCTATGGCATTATACCCTGCTGAGTCCTTCCACACACACCCCAAATGCTACCCTCCACAGGATCCACCCCCCAAATCTCCAGGTATTTCCCTAATCATAGTTGGCACCTGTACTTTCTCCTCTGTCAGTAAAAGGCCCTTTCCACACCCATGTTGGCCTTTGGGAGAAAACTCATTGGGCCCAGTCCTGATCAGGTTGCCAACTCCAGGTGGGCAATTCCTGGAGATTTGAGGGATGGAGCCTGGAGAGGGTGAGGTTTGAGGAGGGGTGGCACCTCAGACAGGTACGATGCCATAGACTCCACCCTCCAATCCAGCCATTCCCTGATAGGGAACCATTGTTGCCAGTCTCCAGGTGGGGGCTGGAGATCACTCAAAATTACAACTGCTCTCTAGGAGGGATGGGGGAGGAGACGGAAAACTAAAGGTAGGTTGATGGTTGGCTGGGAGGGAGATAGGGTTGTCAACTCCAGGTTGGGAAATTCCTGGAGATTTGAGGGGTCGAACCTGGAGAGGGTGAGTGTTGAGGAGGGGTGGGACCTCAGACAGGTACAATGCCATAGACTCCACCCTCCAAACCAGCCACTCCCTCCTGGGGAACCACTGTTACCAATCTTGGGGGTGGGCTGGAGATCACTCAAAATTACTACTGCTCTTCAGGTAGCAAAGATCAGTTCCTCTGGAGAAAATGGTGGACTCTGTCATTATACCCTGCTGAGATTACCACAGCAAATTGTCACTGAGTGACCAAAGACAGGGCACTCTCCCAGAGCCTTTTTCTAGAGCCCGTTGTATTTATTTCCACAACGGGCCTTATTCCTAGTTACCTTTATATTCCGAAAAAGGATGAATAACTGCAACAGGAACAATCCACAAAGGCCTTTCATCAGGAATTGTGCTCTTGTATCTGGTCCATGCCTCAAACAGTGTTCTTCTTACATAGTGATGCTTAAACATTGAGTCTACTTTATTTTTCCCATACCAAAGATAGGCGTGCCAGCCAAATCTGCAATCGTGGCCCTCAAGGGCCAAAAGCTTTCTATTTTCTAAATTAACCCAGTCAGTTAACCAAGACATACATACAGCTTCATGATACAAACGCAAATTCGGGACTTGGAAGCCACCTCTGTCTTTAACATCATACATTATTTTCATTTTAATTCTCGGCTTCTTTCCTGCCCAGATAAATTTAAAAATTTCTCTTTGCCATTTTACCAGCACTTTCACGTCTTTCACAATTGGTATTGTCTGAAACAAAAACATCAATCTGGGCAATATGTTCATTTTGACAACGGCAATTCTTCCAAGAAGAGATAATCTAAGTTTTTCCCATTTTTCTAAATCACTCTTTATCAAAACCCACAGTTTTTCATAATTATTCTTAAACAAGTCAATATTTTTCATTGTAATTTCAAGTCCCAAATATTTAACCTTTTTAACCACTTCACATTCTGTCAAGTTTTGTAAAATTTGTTGCTTTGTAGCTGTCATATTTTTACACAATATTTTTGATTTATTCTTATTTACATAGAACCCTGCGAGGTCACCAAACTCTTTTACTTTTTCAAATACCAAAGGCATATTATTAACAGGATCTTCAACAATAAACATGATATCATCAGCAAACGCTCTTAATTTATATGAAAAACCTCTAATACTCAAACCTTTTATATTATCATCATCTCTAACCATTTGCAGCAATATCTCCAAAATCCAGATGAATAGCAATGGCGACAAGGGACAACCCTGTCTGGTTCCTTTTCTGACCCGGAACGCTTCTGTTGATTCTGCATTCACAATCACTGTAGCTTTTTGTTCTTTATATATTGATTTAATCATTCTTATAAATTCTGCGCTCATCTGCAATTTTTCAATCACTTTAAACATAAATTCCCAATTCAAATTATCAAATGCCTTTTCTGCGTCCAAAAATAAAAAGCCAACTTCTTTTTCCGGGTGCTTATCATAGTACTCTATTGCGTCTAAAACAACCCTCATATTGTCTTTTATTTGTCTACCTGGCAAAAACCCAGCCTGATCTTCGGCAATAGTGTCTTTCAAAAACCCTTTAAGGCGTTCTGCTAAAATTTTTGCATAAATTTTATAATCATTGTTCAAAAGTGAGATTGGTCGATAATTTTTAACATTAGTTAAATCTTGAGTTTCTTTCGGTATTAAGGTGATTGCAGCTTCATTCCAAGAATCTGGGATCTTCCCATTTTGTCTAATTTCATTTAGAAGAATCTCTAGAACCGGTACCAGGTCTTCTTGAAATTTTTTATAAAATTTAGCTGAGAAACCGTCTGGTCCTGGAACTTTGGAGATCTTTGCCTCTCCTATTGCTTTACTGATTTCTTCTTTAGTTATCACAGCATTTAACATTGCTTTTATTTCTGGGCTTGGTTGTATCAAATTAACTTTAGATAAATAGTCTTGAATTTTTTGCTGATCCACTTGTTTTGCTTGAAAAAGAGTCGCATAATATTTATAAAATTCCCTCCGGATCCCTCCTGAGTCTATGATTTCTCTGTTCCCATCTTTCAATTTAGTTATTATTTTATTCTACTCTTCTTTTCTTCAATTGCCATGCCAAATATTTCCCTGGTTTATTTGCTCCTTCAAAGGACTTCTGTTGCAATTTTTTCAAATTCCAATATACTTCTTTATTTAACCTCGCATCGTATTGTTCCCTTAAGATTCTCAGCTCCCTTAAAATTTTCTTTTTGCCAGGTCTTTTCTTGAGCTCTGCTTCTTCTTTTTTTGAATATTTTCCATAATCTCTCTGTCTATTTTCAATTGTTGTTTTCTTTCATTGTTGTTAATTGCAATTAGATGTCCTCTCATCACAGCTTTGTACGCCTCCCATACCGTTTGCGTCTGTACATCCTTGTTTAAGTTCAGTTGAAAGTACGTTTTGGTTTCCATCCTTATTTTGTCTGCAATATTTTGTTTGTCCAGTAAATCCTCATTGAGTCTCCATCGAAATTTCTTTCTTTTAACATATGTTGACCACTTTACTGGGCTGTGGTCAGAAAGAATTCTAGGTAAAATTTCAATTTTACGTGTTTGCAAGATCAGATTCTCGGTCATCCACATCATGTCTATTCTTGAAAAAGATTCATGTCTTGATGAGTAAAAAGAATAATCTTTGTCCTTAGGATTTTTAGTTCTCCATGCATCTTCCAAGTGTTCATGTTTTACCATTTGAAAAAAAACCTTCGGAAGTTTACCTATACCTTCGTTTCCTTTTTTTGATTTTCTGTCAATAACATTATTAACAGTACCATTAAAGTCACCCATCAGTATCATTTGCTCATAGGTTAACTGTTATAACTATTCCCACCTGAAAAAAAATTTCCTTAGCGCCATTCGGAGCATAGAGATTAACAATTAAAGTTTTTTTACTCTGAAGTATAACTTCCACTGCCAAAAATTTCCCTTCTTTGTCTTTAAAAATTTCCTTTGGCTCCAATTCTTTTTTAACATATGTAACAACTCCTTTTTTTCTTTTGTGAGGAGAGGGAATAGAATTCCTCTCCTAATCTTTTTTGAATCAAAAATTTAACATCAGTCTTTTTAATATGTGTTTCTTGCAAACAAACAATATCGCATTTTTGTTTTTCCAACCAAAGCCTAATGTTTTTTCTTTTATGAGGTGAATTGAGTCCATTAACATTCCAAGATATAATTTGACTCTCCATGTTGGCTTTGTATTTATTTATCAGAGTCTTTAAAATTGTCTTTGATGAACTTGTTCATTTGCTCTACTGACTTGATGGTGACTCTCTTCTGCTTAAATGTAAAACTGACGCCTTTTGGAATTTCCCATCTGTATCTTATGCCCTCTGTTTTCAGTTTGTCAATCAAGTCTTTAAAAAGTCATCTGTCCTGAAGAATTGTTCTGGGTAGTTCCTTTAATATCATAATTTTCTTGTTATCAATTGTGAAATCTTCCTGGAATTGTTGCTTGAACAAGTATTCCTTCAATCTTTTGGATATAAACTGGACAATCACATTTCTGGGTAATTTTTTCCTTTGTGCAATCGCAGAGTTGACTCTGTACACCAAATCAATCTGTGCCGCCACCCTCTCCTCTTCAAGTTTTAAGAAATCTGCAACAGCATCCACCATAACAGAATGAGATATTCTCATTTTTATCTTCAGGGATTCCCCTAAATCTCATATGATTAAGCATTCCATTGTATTCCACCATTACATTAGCTTTTGCTGCTTCTTTAGCAACCTCAGATACATTAGTTTCCACTCCTTTCACTCTCTCCTCCACCTCGTCTGCTCTTTTGTTCAACGCCTGTATTTCTTTTGTAATCCCAGACAAGTCTTTTTTCAAATCTGTTACTTCTGTTACTAGAGTTTTTTCCATTTTTTGTATAGCGTCCATCACTCGTTTTTCCATGACTTCCATCATGCCCTGTAATTTCTTTTCCTCTTTAGCAGCCATTTTCGGGGAGGACCAAGAGTTTGCCCTCTGTCGTTGCTGAAGATCGTAAGCCGTTGTTTACAATTCACATAAAACTTACATCAAATTAAAGTCTTTCTTGTGCCCAGTTAAACCACTCTATTTTCGCTTTTTTCTCTTGAGTCTTTTGGTTAAAATTCAAATAAATCGTTCCGACCTTCTCAAAATGGCAGGCGCAATTTCTCTATGGTAAATAGCTCTTCCTGTTGTTTACTTCCTGTCCGGCAATCTTAATCGTCCCCCTTAACTTCTGGTTTCTTCCCTTCTTCTGGCCTCCTTGGTTGTCTCTAGGAAATACTACTTGTCTAGTCTGAGGTCACTTCCTGTTCTGGTGGTTTCTGTCGCAGCTAGAGTAATTTTCCACACTAGTTCTCGCGGGGCTTGATGTTAGTTTCTATTTTAAAGTCAATATTCCAACCGCAGGAATGATCAACAAACCGGCTTTTTGGTCTTTTTTACTGTTTAGCCGTGTTTTTTTCGGAGTCGGTGTTAGTACACAAAATACAGCACGATCATGCGCTTCATCGGATGTTGTTTACTCTCGGGATCAATGCGTTTCTGGTGAGCAATTTTAAAAAGTTACCTTCGAAGTCCGTGTCTTGTTATAGCAGTGTTTCCTTGTTATCAATTTCCGTAGAATGTCTTGGAGGTCTGGGTCATGCGTTCTTATGTTGAGAATCCAACTCGGTGGGGTCTTTTAGAGAAATTCCGAAGTGCCCTCTTGGGGGGAGGGGATCAAGGCTGGTCGCGACGCTCTTTAAAGCCCCGCTATCAGCTGATCTCAACTCCCTCTCGGGTCGATGCTCATTGCTGGTCACTCCCCTGCCTGGGGAGATCTGCGGCAGGCTGTATAGCCCACCCTGTCATAAAGACCCTCCGTATGCTCTGGGAGCTCTGGGAGCAAAGCCAGAACACATCAGGACGCCATGTATCCCAGACCGGAAGCCGGGTTACAGCTACCTTCCAAAGAAGAGAGTCTGCGATGAAAAGCACACTGCTTGGCCGGCAAGCATGTCTGTGAAGACCCAACGTAGATGGGTGATCCAGCCAGTATGCATCCCAGGAGACTGAACCTAAGATGGCTGGTTTTGGAGCCCAGATATAGGAAAATTGTGCCTCCAGGGCAGTGGGCACAATAGGGAAATGGTCCAGGATGGCCAGTAACGGCTCAAAAGGGGCTTTGGACAAAAAAGTCCAGGTTTGGGAAGGGAAGCCTTTGTTAGTAAGGTGTTGGGCAGTTGCAGAATCTTGGCTCCATTAGTGGCTGGGCTATCCAGAGAGCAATGATGACAATAGGCCATAGTCGGGGTGGTCCCAGTATTGAGGGACAAAGTCCGGGGGTTTGATTGTTAGATGTAAAGCTGGAATGCAGGTATGCTGATACCTTTGAGATGATGAAATTAAAATATTGTCCTTTCATGATGATAGATACGTGCTTGCTGTATCTGAGCTTGATGGCTAACTGAGTCAGAGAGATGGTCCTGAGCACATGCCTGAGCTACTTGGCTTTGCACACAGAGAGGGCTAGACTTGCCCTATGCCAGCTTTGGCCCTAACCTGTCTGGGGTACCATCCTTCATGTGGCAAGAGGAGACTTGGGCTAACAAAGGTATGGTAGATGACTGGTAGGAGGGATAGGAGTGACTGCTGAATGAGACCACTGCTGGAGGCTATCTTGCTACTGCAGGAGAATGGGGGTGGGGGCTATATCCCAGCTTAAATCCCTGACATTTCTGAAGTGAAATGATATTGTATAGCAGGAACTGAGTCCTTTCTCTGCCTGTAATCCTGGATTGTGCTACCAGGCAAAGCAGTTAACACTGAACTAGATGAATAAATGGTAAGATTTAGTGTAAGGCAGCTGTAGTGGTGGTGATGGAACAGAGGTAAAAGCCAAAATTCAGTCCTATTGGGTAGAATGATAGAAAACTTCAAAGTTCATTCTAACTCAGATGGAGGCGAGAGATCCTCTGTTACCTCTGTAGACAATTACATTTAGGACTTATGAAAGTAAAGGTTCTTGTTCATTTTTATATAAAATTTGTGACATAAAACCCGTGGTGGTTGCACTAATGTTAAGTTTGCCATGATGTCCGCATAAACCTTAGGCAAAGGAAATTATTTCAAAGCTAGCTGTCTCCTGGAGTTTTGGAGTTATTCAGATACATTGCTTTGGCTTAGACCCTATATCAGTCATTAAATATAATCATGGACACATGAAAACATGACTTTTTTTCAAAGCAAAATGAGAGAGGGCAGCTAGCTGGTGAAATTTTAGAACTTCCTTCTAATTTTCGTCTTGTTTTTACCTGTGGCAGCACTTCTGAAACTCATTTAATTTGCATTCCTTGATAATTTAATACAGTTTGCAACATCAAACAACTTCTCCATTCTGACTTACTGTGAAATGCCTTTTACCTATTGGTTTACTTTTTTAAAAAATACAAGGTTCTTATTGGTTTTCTTTGAAGTTAAGGGTGGGTTGTAATATGCACACACAGTGTAGTGTAGTGAAAAGAAAAATACTCTTTCAGTTTCTTTTAATACACAATAACTGAATTGTTATTCAGCATTTATAAATTAAGGGTTGCTGACCTGAAGGTTTATGTTCACTGAAGTATTCTCGAATTTTGCTCAGCGTGGATTTGATTTAAATCAAATTGATTTTAATAATGATTTAAGTCACAAGTCAGTAAGACTAGATTTAAACCATAGTTTTCTACATAAAGACTCATTCTTGCTGGTATAATCTTAATATTTACCACCAGAGGAATGTTTCATTTTTAGAATAACAGCTTTTCAGATTAGTTTTACAGTTATATCAAAAGATTACTGATTTGATTATTCTATTAGAAACACATCATAGATAATTATGAAATGGTGAGATGAACTATCTCTACTTTAATAGGATAATCATTCATATTTGGATAACTTTTCTGCTGTACTTTATTGGAAGGAGAAAAATAATATTACCATAATAGTTTATTTAACTAAAACAGTAACATTATAGCATATGTGTTCTTGTATTTGCTTAAATATTCATGTTTGTTAACTGATGTGGTTAAACAAAATACCTTTTAAAAAAAACAGAACACCTTATATGATCAGCCCGGTCCACAAGTGAAAAACTTAAAATACTGCCCTCTGTAGCTCACTCATCTTCGTCTTCTTGCTTGTGCATACTTTGGAAAAGAAAAACAACCTTTCCTGCTTTATCGAGTCCCAAATGATTTCTCAGTTTAGAATGAATGAGTCCAAAGGAAGAGAATATTCTTTCTATGCCAGCAGAAGAAGCTACAACCCAGAAAATCTACAGCAACTAATAGAAGAAGCTACTGCTGTTAAAAATGTTATAATTACTTCAACAGTCTCTGAATCCAAGTGCTTAAGTGACTTCCACCAGTTCACTGGTGTGACTTTCTTCAAAACATCATCAACAAACGTATTTCTTGAATGGTTCCCTTTTAGCTCTGAAGTTTATTATAGTTGGCATTACAGATGGATGATTGCTGGATACCCATGTCATAGCTAACTCCTCTTCCTCAGCACTTAATGTTAGGGTGCTGGCGTACCAGATATTGACAATACTTGCGAGAAAATAAGCTGGAGACAGTGCTTGTCCCATTCATTTTTTAAAATGCTTGTAATTTAATTTCAACAGCATCAGCAGTAAAACAGCTTTTTTCTGTATTTTGTTTAAAGCTTCAGAAATGGGTTTCATGATGTTCAGCATATGTTCAACATTTCTCTTAAGCCCAATGCTGAGGATGTGCTGTCTATTTTCTCTCGATTTTGTTCACAACTGTCATCAGAATAGGCCAGTTCTTGATATGCTGCTCAAAACAGCCCACTACAGAGTTCCATCTGACATCTTGTGGGAGCATTAGCTTGGTTCCAACCATTCTTTTCAGAGCTGCTACTGCAAAATGATTGTTATGGAAGTATTTAGTAATTTCAATGACATTCATCTTTATTTCTGGAACACTGAAGTGTTTGGCTAGGAGGTGCAGCAAATGAGCACTGCCAGCCATATGTTAATAGCTTTTTATTCCCTTTCTGCTGTTTTAAATTTCTTCTCATCTTGGATACATTTGCAGCATTGTCTGTGACCAAACTGCATACTAGATATTTGAAATTTTGTTCATGTTATTACAGCTTTTACTGCCACTTTTTGTAAGTATTCTGCTCTGTGTGCATTTCCTTTTTTTAAAAAATGTGCCTGTGTGTCTGGAGGATATTCAGAGAGGTGGATGATAGTTGAAGAAACCACGAGGATTGTGAAGAGTATTGCCTTGAATCAACTAAATACCAAAGTCTCTAAAGCATGACTGTGTCCAAACTGCATAAATTGGAGAGAATAAACTATTTAGAAATAATATCCTGGAGTATTGCAGGCTGGGCTCGTCTAAGAAGTTTAGATCATTCTCTCTTCAGTAGGGGTTATGACATCCTCCTCCTCCAGGAGACAGGGACAGCTGGTGACTTTTTAATTGATGGATATCACTCCTTCAATAATGTGGCCAGGGGGAGGGGGTTGGGAATATTAATATCCACTGCACTCAGAGTGAAATGCATGCTATTGAAATCCCTGAATGAATGGGTGATGGTCATTCTCCTCCATTGTGGAGGCTTCTTATTGTAAATATATATCTTCCTCCCCAACAGAGAAAATCAAACATGAAGATCTGGGAAGAATTAGATTTTTATGCTGATGATCTAATAAATGAAAATCCTGTTGATATGATCCTACTGGGAGGAGATTTTTATGCCAGACTGGGCCCAAAAGATGACTTCCTCATTGACAAGTTTGGGACACTAATAGTTAATAGTGAGGAAGACTGGATTTATACTCATTTTCCGTGCCTCTCAAAAGACCGCACGGCAAACTGTGCTGGTCTTTGTTTAGCCAAAATGGCAAGAAGACTAAACCTCTCCACATTAAATGGCTCTACTCCTGGGGATTATCCAGGGGAATTTACTTATATGGCTGGTGCAAGATACAGTACTATTGACTATTTTTAGTCAGTAAAAATCTTTTACCTTTGGTAAAAAAGTTTCAGATCCCCCTTGAGCTTGAAAGCGACCATTTACCGCTTTTACTGAGTATGGCTGCTATATCTTGCCAGCCACATCATAACATTTCACTGGGACCATATATATTACCAGCCCATCAATTGGAGTGTCGTGTCAGATGCTCGGACTGTCTGGCGTGAAGACTGAAGGTGCTTTGGAGGACGAGGATGCATGTAAGTGTAGATCAGCCATTATGGACATCTCCCAGGACTGGTATCCCTTGATTCCTTTTGACAACATACTTAGGCTCCTGAAACAGCTACTAGAATGTGATTCCACTATACACAAGTACAGATTTCTAAGAATTACTCAAAGCGATGGTTTGCTAAGGATTGCAAAAAAACAAAAAAAAGGAATTAGAGCTGCTTATCAGGCATACAAGAACAGATATACAGAGCACCTCCCACCAGCTATTATATCTAAAAAAAGTCCTATAAAAATTAGTGGCAACAAAGAAGCAAGTGGATAGAATGGAGTTATGGAATCAAATAATCCAATCAACCAAAGATAAAAATTCTGTGCTTTTTTTGGAATCTGATACCCAGACACTATTATAAGGATATTTCACTCAATAAATGGGAAGTGTATTTTTGGAAACTCCATGCAGAGATTCAGCATCTATCTTATCTCCAAAAGTCAGAGGGTCTGCCAGACTGGTCCCCTGTTACTGCACAGGAAATCAAGTCCCTCATTGGCCAACTCAAGTGTGGCAAAGCTCCCGGCATAGATAATATCCTACCAAAATTATTAAAGAAGAATATCGACTGGTGGGCCTCCACTCTTGCCTCCCTTTTCATCTATATTGACTCGACTGGAGAAATCCCTGATGACTGGAAGAAGGCAATCATAATTCCATTTTTTAAGACTGGGAGGAGAGATGATCCGGCAAACTATAGACCAATCAGTTTGCTAAGTATAATTGGCAAGTTCTATGCTAGTCATCTCGAGAAATTCAAGAGTTGGTTAAATCAGGATAATCTTTTAGAGAATGAACAGATGGGCTTTAGGGAAGGGTGATCCACCATGGGGAACAGTCTAATAGATAAATATGCCTCCAATAACATAGTTTCACTTTTCGCAGCTTTTATCAATTTAAAAATCACCTTCGATTCTATACCTAGGGATAGACTATGGGGAAAATTACGAGCCTCATCAGTAGATAAGAGACTCCTATATCTGATTTGGGCTTTGTATACCAATACATTGTTTAGGGTCAGGTGTAATAAAAATGGGTTCCTAACTAACATTATTACAACTACAGAAGGTGTCAGTCAAGGCTGTATTCTGGCTCCCTCCCTATTTACTTTTTACATCAATTATATAATTGGTAGCCTTGGAATGGCTGATACCCATCTTCCTACTCTAGCTGATTGAAAGATATCTGCCCTACTCTATGCAGATGATACGGTTTTGTTATGAAGGACCCCACGTGGGCCTAAGAAGGACACTGAAGGAGTTGAGCCTTTACTGCAATATGAACCAGCTGGAGGTCAATTACCAAAAGACTAAAGTTATGGCTTATTGTGAAAGACCTTAAGTCAGGTTATGTAGTATTAACAGCCACAGTTTAGAGCAGGTATTGAGCTCAAATATCTGAGGGTTATGAGCCAGTCCTCTGGGGTGAGGAAAGTTCACCATGAGTATGTTGCTAATATTGGACAAAAATCTGCACAGGAAATGTTAAGATTCTTCTTTACTAAAGCTGGGCAATATATACCAGCAGCCCTCAAATTATATCAATCTAAAACCATCTTCCAACTTTTGTATGGAACTGTGCTAGGTCTGCCTTCTTTGAGTTTCACTCCACTGGAGAAAACACAATAGAAAATTTTTAAAGCAATATTTCAGTTCCCCAGTTATGTCTCCAGTGCTAGCCTGCATCTAGAATCCAGCTTGATAAGATTAGAGGCCAAGGTTAGTCTTGCTTCTATAAATATATGGCTTAAGCTAAACCATCCGCCTTTTGATATTAAATTGTTAATTCTTAGGGAAGGTGTCCATTCTACCTGGCTCAAGGCAGTCTATCAGAAGCTGAATTTGCTCAACTTTTCCCCTGAGTTTCTTCTAACAGTGTTCTTAGAGCAAGGAGGGCCCTAGTTAAAAAAAGGATGTTGGATACTGAATGGCAGGAAGATGTTGACAGAGTTCCAAACTTCTTGGCCCCTTTGGAAATGAAATATATTGTAACCCAGCAGCCTATTTATCATCATTAGAGATTCCATCCCACTGCAGGGCTTTCTCCATGGCTGGATGGAATATCTTCCCCTCTGTGGTTGTTGAGGGATATTACAAAAAGATTCCAGGCATATGGGCATAATGCACGTATCCATACTACTCCAAGCAAGCCCCATGGTGCTCATGGAGACAGGGACAACACTGAGTCACATATCGGTCCCCTCCTTCTCCTCCAGTGCAATGGCCTTTTCTAGGAAGGCCATGAGGGAAGAGATTTCCCATTTTTTTGAAGGGGTAGGGGCCCTCATTCTAGATCCCCATCACCTTCCTCCTCCCCATTTCCTAGGAGGTATAAGGACAGAGGTTCCTGGCCCACTAAGGCTGCCCAAAAAGGATTCCCTATGGGGAAGGGAATATATGAGCTCCTTGAAGAGGACCGTTTGTCTCATGACTCTAGTGAAAAGGAGGAGGGGGAGTTCTTCTCTTATGAAGAGGAGAAATGGAAACCTACTGTCCCAGAGCAATCCTTTCATGTTTTTTAAGGGAGAAGATTTCCAATACTTACTTTCCAAAATCTTGACAAGCGTTCAGAGTTTGCTTTGAGGAAGACTCATGAAGCCAATGCCATGGCAATCCAGGCATCTGCTGCAGCATCTACTGTGTCTAGAGCATCTGTTGTATGGATGAGGAAGCTAATCCAGATGTTACCAGATAACAATCGCAGACTTCTAGAAGGGGCCAATACGGTCCTGAAGGCCATCTCTTATAATGCAGATGCTACTATGGTTTTGCCTCCAAGGCTATGCTGTCCACTGCTGCTGTCCACCATATCATTTGGCTCAGCCTGCAGATTATCAAACCAAGGCCATTGTTACAGCCTACCCCTTTCAAGGTGACAAGTTTTTCAGAGACCCATTGGAAAAGATCCTGGTAGAGACACAGGATAAGAAAAAGGCGCTTCCCAAAGTTGTCTGTCTTGGAGACAAGGGAGCAACCTCATCTTCCTCTCGTACGCACCATACTCTACCCAAGTTTCATCAGGATGCCAGAAGGTCGACATGGGACAACAACAACAGACAGCCATTTCAACAAGGAGGCTTCAGCAACAGATTCTCAAGACCCAGTACCAACTGACAAGAAAAAGGGGACAAAGACTGCAGGGCATAACTATATATGGCCACTGGTTGGGGGACGCCTGACACTCTTCAGATAGGCATGTTCTGCTTCTCACCCAGACACATGGACCATAGACATTGTCACAGAAGAGTACAAGATAGAATTCCGTGTGTTCCTCCCTCAAAGGTTTGTTGTCTCTCCGGCTTCCGGTCGGAGTTAAAATGGCGAGTTGACGCACTCTGCGAACTGTGCAGGGTGAACGATAGCCCCTTTTGACAGTTTGGGCCTCTTATCGGTCCAACGCAACACTCCCCAGGCGGGGGAGTGGCAAGCAAGCAGCTAAGTCCAAGCAGGGGTTGAGATTGGCGTGGGCAGGCTTCGGAAGAAGCCTGTTTAAGCTTTGATCCCCCGCGAAGCGGGCAGATGCGAAACAACACTACAGGAGCTAATCGGGCTGACAATTCAGCATAAACCCGTCATCTACCGACCTCTTTATCATCAAAGTCAACTTTAAGTTAAGAAGAAGCAATGCGAAACCCCGAGATCAAACTTCAAGGTAACAAAGAACTTTTGCTTACCGATTTGAAGATATAGAGAAATTTGAATCAAGCGGTTAAGCGTAAAAAAGCTTTCCTGATGTAATCTGCTTTGTTTGGAATCGAAAGAAGCTTTCTAGAACATGAAAATAGTGAAAAAGAGACTTTTGTTTTGCATTCCTGTGGCTAGTCAGAGATTAACGGCAAGCTGTAAAAACGAAACTGATGTGAATCTGTGTTACTAAAAACAAGTTCCGGCTGAGAAAAGACGAGTTGGAGGCAAGAGAGGCTTTTGAAAAGACTGAGTAACCGGAAGGAGTAGGAAGAGTTAGTGCGCTGCACAGGAAGTTGGATTTTTGGGACAGACATCAAACCGGAAGTTATAAAATAGCCTACTCTTGCCAAAAAAACCATAGAGAAATTGCGCCCGCCATTTTGAGGAGGACTAATTTTTAAAATTGAATTTGAACTATAAAATTAAAGATAAGAAACATATAAAGGCGGCGATTTGACTGAATACTTAGAAGAAAAGAGATTTGGTGACATTTAAAAGTTTTCAAAATGGATTTGAGGCCAAGACAAAGGGCCGCCTCTACATCAAGTCCCAGGATGGCAGCAAAGGACAAAAAAGAATGGCAGGCAGCAATAGAGGCTATGGAGAGGAGGAGGATGGAGGGCAGTACAGAGTCTTGGAAAACAGATGGAACTACAGACTAAACAAATGGAATTACAGATAAAACAGCAAATGGAAAAACAATTGGAGCAAATAGAACAAGTGCAAATGCAAGAGAAGAATATGGCAGCTATGAAAGAACTGGTCCTAGCAGAAGTGGCAGAGTTTAAAAAAGATACAGAAGAAGTCAAAAAAGAAGTCCAAGGTTTAGCAGCTAAGTCGACGGAGCTAGAACAAAAAATCAAAAATACCCTCCAGGAGAACACAAGATTAGAATCTATGATGGAGTACAGAGCTACACAAAACCACCTGAGGCTCAGAGGAATTGAGGAGGCAGAAGACCAAGATATACGTGCGTTGGTAATAACAACATTGACGGCATATATTGGTGAGGATCAAGGAGATCTAGACTCAGATTTCGACTTAATCTACAGAGTAAACTCAACGTATGCTCAGAGGAAAAAATTACCCAGAGATGTCATTGTGCAGTTTGTGACAAGAAAAATGAAAGAAGATATTTTCAAGAAGCAATTCACACAACCGTTGGAAATTGACAGCAAAAAGATAATAATATTAAGAGAAATCCCAAGGGTCATGTTACAAGACAGAAAGAAATATAAAAAATTGGTCGACAAACTAAAGGCAATGGGAATTAGATTCAGATGGGAAATACCCCAAGGATTGTCATTCACATACAATTCAGTGAGATTTACGATCAAATCAGAAGGAGACTTGTATAGGTTCAAAGAAAATAATTTTGAAGAGTTTTTGGATATATAAATCAAGACACCATGGAATACAAATTGCTATCTTGGAATGTAAATGGACTTAATTCACCTAACAAAAGAAAATTAGTAAATCATTGGCTGGAAAAACAAAAGAGCAATATAATTTGTTTGCAGGAAACTCACATCAGAAAACAGGACTGCAAATATTTGATAAATAAGAAATTGGGAGAAGAATTTTTTTCACTAGCGACTAAAAAGAATAAAGGAACAGTGATCTACATTAAAAAAGAATTGGAACCCAAGCAAATTTTTGTGGACAATGATGGGAGGTATATTGGAGTAGAAATAATGATACACAGGAAAAAGACTTTGATTGTAAACTTGTACGCACCCAATGGAGCTAAAGAAATTTTTTTTTAAGATTTGACAAATGAGATGGAACAATCAGGTTATCTTCGCAGGAGATTTTAATGGTACAGTGAACAACTTACTGGACAGACGTTCAAAAAAAGTTGGAGATGTGGCGGGGAAATTACCAAAAGTTTTCTTTAAACTGATGAAACAAGAGAAACTGGAAGATGTTTGGAGAAAATGGAATTCCAAAGCAAAAGACTATACTTTTTACTCCAATAGACATGACTCTTTCTCAAGGATTGATATGATTTGAATGTCGGAGGAGTTAGCATCGAAGACTCAAAAGATTGAAATTTTAACAAAAAATAATTCTGACCACAGCCCCTTACTTTGGATGTCGAGAGAAAAACCTAAACAATTATACTGGAAAATTAATGAGGACTTATTGGACAGAAAAATAGTTAATGAGACATTGCGTAGGGAAACACAGAACTTTTTTGAAACAAATTTGAACAAAGGCACGGAATTACAAATTGTTTGGGACGCATATAAAGCGGTCATAAGGGGACTGCTTATTTCATTAAATACTAAAGATAGAAAGCAAAGATTGCAACAACAAAATGATTTACAGGAAAAGATCCGACAGAAAGAAAAAGAGTTAAAGAAAAAGCCAGGGAAGAAAAAGATTATAAGAGAAATCCACATGCTACAAGACCAGTTAAATGTATTGTCAAATCGAGAATTGTATTGGAACTTAAAGAAGTTGCAACAGAAATTGTTTGAGGGTGCTAATAAACCTGGAAAGTTCTTAGCATGGCAATTAAAAAATAGACGTGAAAGAAATTTTATAAACAAGATAATAGAAGATGGAAAGGATATTGTGGACTTGAATGGCTTAAAGAGAGTCTTTTTCAATTTTTATGCCAAATTGTTTCAAAAGAAATGTATTGATGCACAGAAACTTAAGAAATATTTGGAGAATATTGAAGTACCAACATTGGGACAACAAATGAAAGAAGTGCTTAATGGTCCAATTAAAAATGAAGAAATTGTTAGTGCGATAGAAGAAGCAAAATTGGGGAAAGCTCCAGGTCCAGATGGATTTACTGCAAAATTTTATAAAAAATTAAAGGATGAGCTAACCCCAATTCTTGTACTTTTGTCAAATGAAATAAGAGAGACGAAACGGATTCCAGAGTCATGGAAAGAAGCAAATATTTCGCTTATACCCAAAGAAGGTTTGGACCTAACTAATGTGAAGAACTATAGACCAATATCCATCCTGAATAATGACTACAAACTGTTTGCTAAAGTAATCTCTGAAAGGCTGAAAAATTATTTGAAAGATGTTATAACAGAAGAACAAGCTGGCTTTTTACCGAATAGGCAAATCAGAGACAATTTAAGAGTGATGATAGATGCAACTGAATATTGTGACAAACACCCTGAAAAGGAAGTTGGATTCCTCTTCTTGGATGCAGAAAAAGCTTTTGATAATTTGAACTGGGACTTTATGTTGCAAGTGATAGAGAAAATGGAAGTAGGTCAATCTTTTTTAAACATGATTACTGCAATTTATTCAGACCAAAAAGCAGCATTGAATGTTAACAAAGAGAAAACGGAATACTTTAAAGTGCGAAAAGGGACGAGACAAGGTTGCCCCCTATCTCCACTATTGTTTATTTGGACATTGGAAGTATTATTGGGGAAAATAAAAGAGGACAAGAACATCAAAGGATTGACAACGAGAGGCTTTACATATAAATACAGAGCTTTTGCGGATGATGTAATGTTTATGATTCAAGACCCAACAGAGAATATACCACGACTGATGCAAAAAATTAAAGATTTCGGAGATTTGGCTGGCTTTTATGTTAATAAAAGCAAAACAAAGGTGATGTGTAAAAATATGACGAAACAGAAGCAAATGGAACTTCAGGAGAAAATCCAGTGTGAAGTGGTTACAAAGACAAAGTATTTAGAGATTGAATTGACTATGAAAAATATAGATTTATTTAAAAATAATTATGAAAAAAATTGGTATAAGATTCAACAAGACATGAAAAAATGGGACACTTTGAATTTATCACTAATGGGAAGGATTGCAACAGTTAAAATGAATATTTTGCCTCGGTTAATGTTTTTGTTTCAGACTTTCCCAATACTACGACAAAGCAAGATATTGGATGGATGGCAGAAAGAAATATCAAAATTTGTGTGGGCAGGAAGGAAACCAAGAATTAAAATGAAAATTTTATGTGACGCTAAGGAAAGAGGACTTCAACTACCAAATCTCAGACTTTATTACGATGCGGTCTGTTTAACGTGGATAGAACAATGGATTAACCTTGAAAATATGAAGCTGTTGGCATTAGAAGGTCATGACAACAAGTTTGGATGGCATGCGTATTTGTGGTATGAAAAGTCAAAAAGCGATACATTTTTTAAACATCACTTTATTAGGTGATCACTGTTCGAGACCTGGATGAGATATAAAAAATTCTTTTATGAAGAACGACCACTTTGGATAGTGCCGGCAGAAGTGATTAAACCATATTCGAGACACGAAGGATTAAATTGGTTACCTTATAGAAATCTTTTAAAATCTGAAGGGAAAAGCTTTGTTATGAGAGACAGAGATGATGTGGAATTTGATTATGATTGGTTGAATTATAGACAGATTTATGATTTGTTTAAAACTGATAAGAGAAAATATGGCTTTAGGGCAAAGAACAATGAAATTGAAACTATATGGGTGGAAAAGGGAAAAAAAATGATCTCAAAAATGTATAAGGTTTTATTGAAGTGGTATACAGAGGATGAAATTGTAAAAGAACAAATGATAAAATGGGCTGTAAATGTAAATACTGAAATAACTATGGCATCATGGGAATGTTTGTGGAAAAAGTCAATGAAAATTTCAACTTGTGTTAATGTCAAAGAGAATTGTTATAAAATGATGTATAGATGGTATATGACCCCAAAGAAAATTGCTAATATAAATGAGAGTATGTCTAGCAAATGTTGGAAATGTAGAAAGAAAGAAGGCTCATTTTACCATATGTGGTGGACTTGTGATAAAGCCATGAGTTATTGGTCAGAGATTCATAATGAAATACAGAAAATTTTGAAATGTACTTTTAAGAAAGATCCACAAATCTTATTGTTAGGTCTTAAACTGGAAGAATTAAATGTAACCAAAAGAACATTGCTATGGTACTTGGTTACAACAGCTAGAATGACTTATGCACAGTTCTGGAAACAAGAAAAGATACCTGAAACATGGGAATGGATTAAGAAGATGTTTTTTATAGTAGAAATGGACAAAATGACAAGAAAGCTTAATAATGAAGAAGAAGCGTTTTATGAACAATGGAAAGATTTCAAAGACTATCTTGAGAAAAACTGGGACGTTAAAAACAAATTGATTTGCTTCGATAGTTATTAAGGAGAAAACAAGAAAAAGAATGATAAGATTGTTGAAATGTTACCTAATTTGATAATGGAAGTGAGACATTTTGCTAATGGTAATTAGATAATAGAGTTTACAAGGGGGTAAGAGCATTGCGGGAAGCCTTGTACTGGGGAGGGTGGGGAGGAAAGAAAAAGGTATGTGATATCTATAAGATGCAATTTTAAATATGTGAAACATACTCTATAATAAATGGTTGTTTTTTTTTTAAAAAAAAAGGTTTGTTGTCTCTCCAATGCACAAAAATGCAGTACAGAGAGACAGGATAAGAGCTGCAATAACTCACTTGTTGGACATTCAGGCAATAGAGCCTGTTCCTGCAGATCAGCAGGGGATGCGCATTTATTCCATCTTCTTTACCGTCCCCAAGAAGAATGGGGACTGGAAGGCGATATTGGACTTAAAGTTTGTGAACAAGTATGTCAAACCCAAACATTTTTGCATGGACACTCTCCGGTCGATTGTGGAATCTCTACAGCCCAGAGAATACATGCATATCCCAATCTTCATGCATCACAAGAGATTTCTACAATTTTGCATAGGGTCATGAACTACAATAAAAATTGTTTGAGATGGCTGAATAAAGTCTGCCCCCACTCTGCCTCTGATAATTCAAGGAGACCTCCCATCCAAGTGCTTGCCAGAGTCGACCCTGCTTAGCTTCCAAGATCTGGTGAGATTGGGCTTGTCTAGGCTATCCAGGTAAGGGCTGTGTGGGTAGTGTGGGTATTTCCTGATGTATCAATTGTTTCTGCAAGAAAAACATTCCCTTCTTCTTTTCTTATACATATACAATAGGATCATTGTGGTCATTCCCATCAAGTCTTTGGTCAACAATTTTACCCTCTTGCATAAGAACATAAGAGAAGCCAATGTTTGATCAGGCCAATGGCCCATCCAGCCCACACTCTGTCACATAGTGGCCAAAAATACCAGGTGCCATCAGGAGGTCCACCAGTGGAGCCAGGACACTAGAAGCCTTCCCACTGTTGCCCCCCCTCAAGCACCAAGAATACAGTGCATCACTTGCCCCACACTGAGAGTTCCTATCTATACCTTGTGACTAATAGCCACTGATGGACTTCTGCTCCATATGTTTATCCAATTCCCTCTTGAAGCCATGGATGCTTGTAGCTGCCACAACCTTCTGTACCAGTGAATTTCATGTGTTAATCACCCTTTGGGTGAAGACGTGCTTCCTTTTATCTGTTCTAACCCGACTACTCAGCAATTTCATGAGGTGCCCACGAGCTCTTGGGGAGAAAAGTACTTCTTTCTCAACCTGCTCTATCCCATGCATAATCTTATAAACCTTGATCATGTTACCCCTCGGTTGTCATTTCTCCAAGCTAAAAAAACCCAATCACTTTAACCTTTCTTCATAGGGAAAGTGTTCCAACACTTTTATCATTCTAGTTGCCCTTTTCTGCACTTTTTCCAATGCTATAATATCCTTTTTGAGGTGTGGTGACCAGAACTGTACACAGTATTCCAAATGAGGTCGCACCATTGATTTATACAGGGGCACTATGATACTGGCTGATTTGTTTTCAGCTGGCTTTGGCCTTCAGGGACCTAAAATCAGGATTTGATATAATCTCTAGATCCCGGGTATGAGAAAAGCTGAAAAAAATATGGCATTGAACCACGTCTCCTTTACTTAAGTCAACAGCTGTACAACCATGCCTCTGCCCAGGTTAGATGAGGGGAGTCTGGACAGCTATCGGAGCCTTTCATCCTAGGCAAAGGAGACAAGCAGGAATGTTTACTTGTGCCCCTGTTGTTCAATTTGTATATGACCTCAGACCATGTCTCCTGAAGGAAGCATGTCATTTTCCTCATTTATCCAAGCATGAAGGTTCCAGTCCTTCTATATGCTGATGATGCAGTGATAATGTCTAGACCAATAGTGGGCCTCTGCAAGCTGATAAAAATTTCAGGCTTTACTGTTATCATGAGGGCTTGTCCATCAATGTGGCATAATCCAAGGTCATAGTATGCACCAAAAGGAAAAAGGGGGAAAACTTCAAATGGGACATAGGAGGCCAACCTATGGAACAGATCGATCAGTTTAAATATCTGGGAATCCACTTTGAAGCATTTCTCACATGGAAAGTATACTTGGATTTAGGAAGGAACACAGCCTTGAGAGTAGGGAGGACAATTGTAAAATACTTTTACTCTCATCAGGATGTGAATTTGTCCCTCAGCCTTAATGCTAAAGTTCTAAACCAATTCCTGTATGGTGTGGAAATTTGGATTCAGGCCGCTTCTGAAAAAAATGGATTCCATCCAGTATGACTTTTTCTGATGCTTATTGACTACTCCTAGATGTGTCTCAGGCATAGCATTGAGAGCAGAACTAGGTGAATTACAGATGGAAGCTAGGGCTTGGATTAAAGCATTTCTTTTCAAAGTAACTGTTTTAAAATCTGATTGAGGATCTACTCTACTTGGGCTCATCCAGGCAGATAAACATTATAGCCAATGGGATCAACTATTGGAAAAGAAAATGAAATACCTTTGGAGAACCAAATGATATGATTAAGAATATAGAAACTAAAGACATTATAAGACAAATTTTAAAAAATGTGCAAGGAATTCGGGATTCTACAAGTACCTCTTCTACGGCACGCAGGATATATTCGACACTGCAATGCAACTGCCAAAATATTTTTTATCACCTGACAGTCCCAAAACAAAGAAGAGCTTTGTTCCATCTATTCTTCTTTCAGCACTTTTGGAGGGCAGATATAATAGAGTATCATACTCTAATAGAACATGCAGATGCTCATATGATAAAATTGAAACCATTGAACATATGATTATGGAGGGCCCTATATTCAACAGGTTAAGGGCTAATTTAGCCACCCTTTACTTAAAGATATGGAGTTGTTAAATGTGCGAGCCCAGGTATCAGACTACTGTTGGATAGAAATGATTCTGTCACCCTCTCAATGGCAAATTCATAGGTGCAATAATCAAATACAAGAGAAATAATACTGAGTAAGGTCTTTTAAAATATTTTTGATCCTAATTTCTGCTTAAAATGATAGCCATATGAGCAGTACTAGATAGATAGCGACTCTCCATGTTTAGATTCAGTGTACCTTTGAAAATCAGGTGCTGGGAAGAAACATACAGGAATGTTTTTAATGTCTTCCTTGTAGTCTTCCAAGACAATTGTTAGCCACTGCAAGATACAAGATACTAGAATAGATGGATTTGCAGAAATTTTTCATCTCTAGTTGATGTTTAAGTAAATCTAATACAAACAATGCACAAGAAACTTGCTGAAACCAAAACGTTACTGCACTGTTGCTGTTTCAGGTGAAATATAATTCATTCCATCCTTTTAGAAAGGCTTTAAAGCATGGGTGTTGAACTCATTTGTTATGAGGGCCAGATTTGACATAAATGAGACCATGTTGGGCCAGGCCATGTGTGTCATAAAATGTAATGCCCGGTAGCAGAGATATAAACTTTATAAAAGACACAGATAAACACAATTAAAGATTTTTTAAACTTTAAATAAAACATGCTTAAAACACTAGCACTGTTGCAATATTTGTCTATTTAACAGTCTCTGATAACTGACACCTCTTGCTCTGAATTATTGCATCAAAATGTCGGTGCTGTAGCAAACCTGAGAATGCTGTTCAGGTGTGTATCTGTAAGTTGCAAACTTACTTTTGATTTATTGACATTCATTACAGAAATTTCATGCTCAGTGTCCAGAGCCTAGGACCCAGGGAAAAACATGAAATGGCTGAGCAGTGCAACCTTTTGCACATAAGTTGTTTCATGTACTGGTCAAGAAGAAGGAATCCTGACAAAGACTGAGGGCCATGTGTTTGTCTACAAAACTATAGACTTCCCCAGAGAAATAACTATAACTTCCTACAAAGGAAATGTACTGGGTGAACTTGGTCTGGACATACACTTTCAGCCTAATCCACCTCACTGGCTTGTTGTTAATTCACATTGCTTTCTTCCTGAGAAAGACTAGCTCATCAGGGCATGAATACAGTGAAAAGGGGAAGGGATCCCAATTGCACCCAGGAGAGCCCTGGAATAAAGAGCCCAACAAAACACACGCGCGCACACACACACACACACACACTGTAGCAAGGCGCACAAAAGTTCACATATTGAACAAAACTTTGTTGGTCTTAAAGGTACTTGGTATTTCTCCCATGCAATTTTGGAGCCCAAGCAAAGCAAGCTCTCCCTTGTTCCCTCCATCCCTTCAGGGATGAGCCTCAGCCAGTGAAAGAAAGGCTTCCCGTTGTCTCCTGCAGCCTGCCCAGAAAGTGAGCTCTGGCTGTTCTCTCCCACCCTGGGAGGAGGAGGGGGAGGAGCCTCAGCCAGTTCTTTACCAGGCTATCTCAACCACACAGGAGAGGCTTGCCTATCTATCTCTTCTGTGCTATTGAGAGAGACTGGTACAACAAACTGTGAACGGGTATCTTTTTGTACCAAGGAACCGTCCCTGGGAAGGGTGGGAGGGGGGCTCTTGGTAGTTGGTGATTTGATCCTTAGGCAGGTAGACAGCTGGATGGCGAACCCACGTACTGACCATTTGGTGACTTGCCTGCCTGGTGCGAAGGTAGCGAACATTACGCATGTTTTAGATAGGCTGGTAGGTAGTGCTGGGGAGGAGCCAGTGCTCCTGGTGCACGTCGGCACCCACGATGTGTGGAAATGCAGTCGTGAGGTCCTGGAGAAGAAATTTAGGCTGCTGGGCAGGAAACTCAAGGCCAGGACCTCCAAGGTAGCCTTCTCAGAAGTGCTACCTGTTCCATGCGCAGAGCCGGAGAGACAGGCACAGATTAGGAGTCTCAATGCGTGGATGAGATGATGATGTAGGGGGGAAGGGTTCAAGTTTGTTAGGCACTGGGATGCCTTTTGGGACAAGAGGGAGCTGTACAAAAGGGACGGTCTCCACTTGTCCCAAGAAGGAACCAGGCTGCTGGCACTCAAAATCAAAAAGGTGGCAGAGCACTTTTTAAACTGAATAATGGGGGAAAGCCGACAGGTGATGAAAAGTCTCTGGTTTGGGATGGCTCATCTCAATGAGATGAAGGGGTAGTTATTACTTTTTTACAAGAAAATGGATTACAATTGTCCACTGAGACTGTGGCTAATGATAGGGACTGCCTGGCAAGGTATTGAGGCAGCAAGAGGAAGGTTGTGGGCTTAACAAGCGTGGGAAACTATAAGTGTTTATACACAAATGCTAGAAGTCTCCGAGGTAAAATCGGGGAGTTGGAATGCTTGGCGTGGGGGGGGATAGACATTGTGGGTATTTCAGAAACTTGGTGGGATGAGGAAAATCAGTGGGATATGGTGATTCCTGGTTATAAATTATATCGGAAGGATGGGGGGAAGGGTTGGAGGTGGGGTGGCTTTGTATGTCAGAGAGGGTATACAGTCCAGTAAGACTGAGAGGGTAAGACTGAGAGGGTAAGAGAATTGGATTCGCTTCTGGAAATGCTATGGGTTGAAATAGTGGGTCCAAAAGGAGGCTTAACAGTGGGAGTTTGTTATCGCCCACCAGATCAAAAGGTAGAGGAGGATTATAAAATGATGAAAGAATTAAAGAAAGCGGCTAGACGAAGTAACTGTGTCGTAATAGGTGACTTTAACTACCCACACATTGATTGGGTCAATATAAGTTCTAGTCGGGAAAAAGAGATTGAGTTTTTAGACACTCTCAATGACTGTGCTATGGAACAGACGGTCACAGATCCTATCAGGGGAGAGGCGATCCTGGATTTCATCCTAAGTAACACCCAAGACCTGGTGAGAGATGTAAAAGTGATTGCACCACTTGGGAACAGTGACCATAATGTCATTGAGTTTAACATTTGTACAGATAGGGAGTTGCCCAAAAAGACTGACATAACCACTTTTAACTTTAAAAGGGGTAACTTCTCTGGTATGAGGGGACATGTGAGGAAGAAATTGAAAGGCAGAGTGGAGAAGGTCAGAACCATTGGGGAAGCTTGGAGACTATTTAAAAATACAATCCTAGAAGCTCAGAAAAAATATATACCGCAGGTTAGGAAAGGTACAAATAGGTATAGAAAAAAGCCTGCATGGTTAACAAATAAAGTAATGGAAGCTGTAAAAGGTAAGAAGGATTCCTTTAAGCGATGGAAAGCTAGTCTCAGTGAGGTTGATTGTAGGTATGGCAACTTTTGTGAGGCAAACCCGGAAGTGAAAATGCCTACATTATGTTCCTATATTAATGTTCCCACAGGGAAATATCGAGAATAATATTAACAAAGGCTGCAGTGAACATTTACTGAGAAACAGGGAGACCAGAAAACTTATTGGAGATATGAGCTGTCCGGCAAAGCACATTATGTTCTTTTCACAGAATACTTGCAACTTAGCACAATAGGCTTATATACTTGTAACTATCTCTGTATATGCAACAGGGGGAGAGAGAAAAGACAGGAGAAAAACAATAGCTTGTTATGTGATAGTTGTTGTTGTTCAGTCGCACAGTCGATTCCGACTCTTCGCGACCCCATGGACCAGATTACGCCAGGCCCTCCTGTCTTCCACTGTCCGCTGAAGTGTGCTCAATTTCATGTTCGTTGCATCGATGACACTGTCTAACCATCTCATCCTTTGCCGTCCCCTTCTTCTTTGACCTTCAATCTTTCCCAGCATCAGGGTCTTCTCCAGTGAATGCTCCCTTCTCATTTGGTGGCCAAAGTATTTGAGCTTCAGCTTCAGGATCTGGCCTTCCAGGGAACAATCAGGGTTGATTTCTTTTAGGATTGAATGATTTGATCTCCTTGCAGTCCAAGGGACCCTCAAGAGTCTTCTCCAGCACCATAGTTCAAAAGAATCTATTCTTCGGCGCTCGGCCTTCCTTATAGTCCAAGTCTCGCAGCCATACATTACTATGGGGAATACCATTGCTTTGACCATGTGGACTTTTGTTGGCAAGGTGATGTCTCTGCTTTTTATCATGCTGTTTAGGTTTGCCATCGCTTTCCTCCCAAGGAGCAGGCGTCTTTTAATTTCATGGCTGCAGTCACCATCTGCAGTGATCTGGGATCCTAGGAACGTGAAGTCTGTCACTACTTCTACGACTTCCCCTTCTATTTGCCAAGGAGTGATGGGGCCAGATGCCATGATCTTAGTTTTTTTGATGTTGAGCTTCAAGCCCACTTTTGTGCTCTCCTCTTTCACCCTGAGCAAGAGACTCATGAGGTCCTCTTCACTTTCTGCCATCAGAGTGGTATTGTCTGCATATCTGAGGTTATTGATCTTTTCCCCAGCAATCTTAACTCCAGCTTGTGATTCATCCAGGCCAGCATTTCGCATGATGTACTCTGCATATAAATTAAATAAGCAAGGTGACAATATACATCCTTGTCGTACTCCTTTTCCTATGCTAAACCAATCAGTTGTTCCATATCCGGTTCTAACTGTTGCTTCTTGACCCTTATACAGGTTTCTCAGGAGACATGTGAGGTGGTCCGGTACTCCCATCTCTTTAAGAACCTGCCATAATTTATTGTGATCCACACAATCAAAGGCTTTAGCATAGTCAATGAAGCAGAAGTAGATGTTTTTCTGGTACTCTCTTTCTTTCTCCATAATCCAGTGAATGTTGGCAATTTGATCTCTAGTTCTTCTACCTCTTCGAAACCCAGCTTGTACTTCTGGCAGTTCTCTATCCACATACTGTTGTAGCCTAGCTTGTAGGATCTTGATAGTAGCAATGTCTTTTCTGTAAACGTAACAGGGGGGTAGGAAAGGGGGTGTGTTTTAATAAAACGCTGCTCAGTCTGCTGTTAACTGAGAAAGCTTGCTGCAGATCTTGTCTCCTGTTGTTCTTGAACTCTGTTCTTGAACCCCAAGCCTACAAGTGGCGCCTGAACAGGGACACCACAAGGAAAGGCTTCATTTCCCCAATGCCTGGCATAGGCCCCTTGAGTGCACTCCTTCGTCGTATATTCTGCGACCCCTTCATTGATGAGTATGGGTGGAAAGTTAACACTCCCACAGGAGAACCACTTAAAGGAACTACAGTTCCTCATTCAGGAGACCGGCAGGACCGTGTCTTTTGCGTCCCTTAAACAGCTTCTTTTGGAAATTCAGAAAAATTGTCCTTGGTACCCAGAGGGCGAATCCCTGAAATTAAGAGACTGGGAAAAGGTTGGTAGAACACTCCATGCAGAGCCTCAAGCTTCTGTGGAGGTATTGCGTTCTTGGTATGAATGTTATTTTGCAGTTGAGTCCATTAAGCCTGTCTCCTCAATGGCTTCTCTTATATATTAGGATGGGACAGAGCAGCTTCCTGCTTATGTCTGTGGGGTACAATTGGTGCTTCCCAAGCTGCCACTGCCTAAGCCACTACCACCTACTTCTGTGCCTTCAGCCCCTCCAGAAGCTGTGGTGATGCCTCGCAAGAATCCTCCTATGGGGGATTCTCCAGACCCCTCAGAGTCTTCAGAGCCAAAGAGAATTTCCCCACAAAGTGTCCTTCTGGACCACTTGCAAAAGAACAACCCTTCCCTAGAAGAAATCAAAGAAAATTCTGACATGCTCTCTGTTTGCCCAGTACATTTTACTGAGGAACAAGATGATCAAGATAATCAAGTCATTGAATACAAGCCCCTTTCTTATCCTATTCTCACAGAATTGAGGAAAGGAATTAGGGACATGGGACTTCAGAGTAGTTATGTGCAAGGTATGCTGGAAGCAATTATGAAAAATCAGACTCTTATCCCTTATGATTGGAAAACAACCTGCCAGATGCTTCTGTCTCCAGCACAATATGTAGTCTGGGACAGTGAGTTTCAGCAAGTGTCAGATTCGAGGACAAGCCTCCGGGGGAGCTTACACAGCGGAACAACTTTATGGACGTGGTAACTATGCTCAAGCCGATCAGCAAATTGTGTTGCCCACTGCTACCCTGGAAGTTTCCTCTCATTGTGCTTTCCAAGCATTCCAATGCATTCCTGCATCTGAAAAGCCTCTACAGTCCTTGATGACGACTCGGAGGAGGAAAACCCCTGGGCAGTGGTCCAATACTTGTCTCACTGATCACTGTATCAAAATGTTGTTTGTATTTTTGTTCATTTGTGGTCTCTCAGTGGAATGGCATTGCCTGCCACAGACTGACCCTGGGGGATGGATGAGGGTCTGCCTCACCAACAACAAGACCTATGTCACTCACACCTTCTCAGATCAGGTGCTTGAGCCATTCTATGTTTGCTTTGAGCACAATGGCACTGGAACCCCACTGGGTTGGCTGCCTTGGGCTCAGTGCAACACCATCATTCATTTCAATCAGACCTCCTTAAATTGGCAGGTAACCAAAGGCACTCAGAATACCGCAAAATTTACTGTCAATCAAAGCTGTCCCTCACTGGACCTTGATGATTTTAACTTCACTTTGCAGCTCCAGCTTAATACTTCTGGAGTGGCCTGGTTTGCTCGCAACCGCTCTTGGGCCAATTCCAACAATGGTTTGTTTTGCTTAGTGACTGCTGCATTGTCATGCAATACATCCTCTTATTCCTCAGATTCCTGGCTTCATGCTACATGCGGAGCCCATGCAGTTAACAATGTTTCAAAACCTGGGTTCTTCCTCATTCATCAGGGGTGGGTCTTCGTGTGTGGTGAACCTCCCCTTGCCTACAAACATGTTCCTTATCCTTTTCAGGATCATTGTGCTTTTGGCAACCTTCAGCTCCTTATCCTTCCAACTTCAAACATGCCTACTGGCTGCTTAGCAGTCCAAGAACAAGAGGCTGGACAAAAAATTATTGCAGAATGGCTTTTTCACTTTCACAGTCCCCATCAGAATATTCTCCCATATCTTGAAGCAACAGCTGGCCTCATTAGCCTGGGTAGGCACCGTGCCCTTCCCCGAGGTGCCTGTGATCTTGTCAATATTGTTTTACCTTTTCCACAGCGTGAGGCTCCACACCTTTTGGAGTCCTCACTCCCAATTCACCTGGCTTGTGCTGATTATGTAGGTCATCTTTCTTGCCTCCTTCCTAAAGACCCTAGATTTTCTTTATTGCAGTCTGTTCCACACTCTCTTCATCGCTTAAATCATTCACAGGCTCTGCCTGCAGCCCCCACAGTCTTTTCTGATGGGGGGAGACAGCGTGGTGCTATTGTATATCAGCAAGCTGGGGTTTGGCAGACTCAATACACTGCTCCTCAAGCAACTCCACAACGGGCCGAACTGGCTGCTGCTATTTTAGCATTTCAAGTTTTTGCCACCTCTCCTTTCAATTTAATTGCTGATACTCAGTATGAGGTTCGTCTGATTTCTAGCCTCCCTGGAGCTTATGTTGCCTCTAGGGTGGATGCTAGCCTCATGGCACTTTTTCTTACCCTGCAGCAACTTCTGCAGGCTCGTGAACATCCCTACTATGTAGCCCACATCTGAAGTCACTCTGGCCTCCCTGGTCCCTTAACAGAAGGGAATGCTAAAGCTGATCAAGCAGTCCATGGTCTTTTTACTGATCCTGTGGAGAGCCATCAATTATTTCATCAAAACTCCCATGGCTTGGTAGCACAGTTTGGCATTCTCCTGGGGGAAGCTCAGGCTATTGTGGCTTCCTGCCCTCACTGTGCAGGCTTTTCTCACTGCCCTGAAGGAGGTGTCAATCCTTGTGGCCTAGGTCCTTGTGAACTTTGGCAAATGGATGTTACTCATGTTCCTACTTTAGCTCCATGGAAATATGTACATATTTCTGTTGATACTTACTCTGGCGCGCTTTGGGCTACCTCCCTACGAGGTGAAACAGCTAGTCATGTCATTTCTCACTGTCTTGCCTCCAGGGCCGGCTCGCCCACTAGGTGAGCTAGGCGCTCGCCTAGGGCACCGGCCCCAAAATGCCCCCCGCCCCCCGTGAAAAGCCCCCCTTCCCACCTGGCACCGGCAGCATTGGCTTTCCTGGGCGCCTCGCAGCTGCGAGGCGCCCAGAAAAGCAGGCGCTGCCGGCGCTGGGAGGGAAGGGGCGGGCGTTCTAACCCCGCCCCTTCCCTGGCTTTTCTGGGCACCTCGCAGCTGTGAGGCGCCCAGAAAAGCCGGCACTGCCATCTCCAGACCCCACCGGGAGGTTGGCATCCCCGTTGGGGTGGGCGCCCCAGGCTGTCCTGCCTAGGGCGCCCAGACACCTGGGGCCGGCCCTGCTTGCCGCCTTTGCAACTTTAGGCCGTCCTGCCAAGATGAAAACTGATAACGGCTCTACCTATACCTCTCAAACCTTTCAGCAGTTTTGCACCCACTGGGATGGTGTTCTCTCCCATGGAATTCCTTATAACTCTACAGGACAAGCTGTTGTAGAGCGAGCCAATCGCTCCTTTAAAACTATTTTAGACAAACATTTAAAAGGCATGAAAGGTAGACCCATACCAAATCAGGCCTGGATCATGCAGCAGGTCCAAGGTGTTTTATCGGGCCCTGCCTGACCGTACTTGATTGGGTCCGGTTCCTCTGTTAACCTGGGGGGGAGAGGGTATGCTTCTGTTTTGTCGCCCACAGGTCCTCTCTGAGTTCCAGCGAAGTGTGTGCATCCAGTGCATGGCGTGGCATCATGGGGAGCAGAATCCAGTACCAGAGCTCCAGAGAGTGAGACTAACCGAGAATCTCTGGCAACCACGCCTAAGGACCACACAGGCCCCTCTGATAACCTGGGGAACAGTAAAGCGACTGCCAATTCAGCTCACACCTAATTTGCAACACTCTTTTTGAAACTTCCTAATGCAAGCTTCTCCATACTTTCCTAGTTTACAAGTTTTTCCCTATTTTGACAGTCAACAAGACAACTCTGCAAACTGGAGTCCAGAACACCACTTCCTGGTCTTTGATCATCAGTTTTTGGACCCTTTACAGTATCCCTATGGGCCGGAACTGGTGGCAGGACCAACTACAGCCTGTCTTTATTATCTGTGTCTAGTTTGGTTCTATTCTGATCCTAGTGACTCTCCCTTTGGGTGGGGGAAAGTGGAGTTTCAGTTTAGAGACCTTGCCTTTCATGATTTCAAGCCTCAATTGTTTTTTCAATGATGACCGAGCTCTCTGGACTTAGTTCATGTGTGGGAACACTCTCAAGGCCGATTTGCTTTCTCTGAGACTCACACTCCTCCTGCTATAACTGATTATGATGAGCCGGAACCTGGTATGGCTGCCTGGTGGAGCTGACTCGTGTGTTAATTTGTTATTTGTATGTATGCTTGTATTTGCTTGTAATGTCTTTTTTGATCAAGGGTTTCCTTTACGTGTTTTCCAGCCATATGACCCAAAGCATCAGGTTAATCTCTGGGAACAATTGGCCTGGACTTCTAATCTGTCTTCCTTTTGCCTCCAAGAATCTGCTTCAATGCATGGTTTCCTTTCCTCTTGTGCAGTACCCATGTGTATCCCTCTAGATGTGTTAAAAACCTTTCTGCTCTCCCTCATGCCAATTACTCCACAGGGTGTGGGGGGTGATGGCAATGAACCTTGCTTTGGGAGCAACTTTCGCCAATGGGACCCACAATTAAAGTACCTACCTCCTAATGCTATGTAACTTATAACTTCCTATGTAGTAGCAGGTAATAAAACAACTAATTGCTTGTATGTTGGGATGAGCATGACCTGTGACCCTAAGAAGGGACAGCCCTGTATGGATCTTGGGAAACATTACTTTTCCAATGACCTTAGGTGTAAAACAATATGAATTAACAAACCCTCAAGGCAATCATACCCGGCTTCCACCGGGATGGTTTGTTACATGTGGGTCTAAAACTTTTAACTGGTTGCCAGGGAATTTGCCCAAAACTGTATGCTGCATTAGTCGCCTTGTAGTGGTCTTGCCTACACATGACTAATGACACTGCCCCTGCTTGAGGGCGCAGATGTGCAAAGCCCCTTGATTCTTCCTGTGATAGCAATGTTTCCTTGCTCAGCAAGGCTGAATATGTCTCTTTAGTCATATCTTTAGTAGGAGTTCCTGCATTAACAGTTGCTATTCATCGTACCATTACACAAGTAGCTTGTAGTCTAGCAAAAACTATTAATGCTACTTCTCAAGCCATAACCCTTCTTAATGAAGAACAACAGGAGTTATGCAATGCTACACTGCAAAATCGCCTTGGAATTGATTACCTGTTGCTCTTACATCATCAGGGTTGTGAATCAGTGGAAGGAATATGTTGTTTTAATCTTACTGATCATTCCGATACCATCTGACACAAAGTCCAGGTCTTGCATGGTCTAGCATCCTCTGTCAAAGAAGATGGAATGCTCTATGGTCATGGCTCCCTGGTGGGTGGTTAGGAACTTGTTTGCAGTACCTTGTTGTAATTAGCATTAGCCTCATTGCTTTTTGTTGTTTTTTACAGTGTATCCCAACTCTCTTTCATTCCTTTGGTGCATGTTCCACTGGTACAGCAGCTTCCTATATGCCTCGTCCTCAAAAACCTATTTACTCCATCATCTATGCCAACTATTCTCGCCTAAGCTCTGATGACTCTGATTCAGACCAGTAAACACTTTCTGTCTCTCTGTTTTAAGTCCTGTTCCTTTACAGTTCTGACAGCCTGGATTTTAACAAATTAAATTAAAAAGGGATGGAATGTAGGTATGGCAACTTTTGTGAGGCAAACCCGGAAGTGAAAATGCCTATATTATGTTCCTATATTAATGTTCCCACAGGGAAATAATGAGAATAATATTAACAAAGGCTGCAGTGAACATTTACTGAGAAACAGGGAGACCAGAAAACTTATTGGAGATATGAGCTGTCTGGCAAAACACATTATGTTCTTTTCACAGAATACTTGCAACTTAGCACAATAGGCTTATATGCTTGTAACTATCTCTGTATATGCAACAGGGGGAGAGAGAAAAGACAGGAGAAAAACAATAGCTTGTTATGTGATAGTAGCAATGTCTTTTCTGTAAACGTAACGGGGGGTAGGAAAGGGGGTGTGTTTTAATAAAACGCTGCTCAGTCTGCTGTTAACTGAGAAAGCTTGCTGCAGATCTTGTCTCCTGTTGTTCTTGAACTCTGTTCTTGAACCCCAAGCCTACAGTTGATAAAAGGGAATACAGACTGAGGCAAATAAAATGCAAGTCTGTGATCAGGCAAGCAAAAAGAGAATATGAGGAGCACATCGCAAAAAACATAAAGGCCAACAATAATACTTTCTTCAAATACATTAGAAGTAGGAAGCCAGCCAGGGAGGCAGTGGGGCCCTTGGATGACCAAGGGGTAAAAGGAGTAGTGAAGGAGGATAGGGAAATGGCTGAGAAGCTGAATGCATTTTTTGCCTCTGTCTTCACTGTGGAAGAGGAGAAGTGCTTGCCCACTCCAGAAGCACCGATTTCGGGAGGGGGTTTGAAAGACCTGAATCAGATTGCGATGACAAGAGAGGAAGTTGTATGACTGATGGACAATTTACAAACTAATAAATCACCAGGCCCGCTTTTAAAATCTGAAGGGAAAAATTTTGTGTTAAAAGATAGATTTGATGTTGAATTTGAATATGATTGGTTGAAGTATAGACAGATTTATGACTTATTTAAGACCGATAAAAGAGAACATGGTTTTAGAGAAAAGAATATTGAAATTGAAACTGTATGGCTTGAGAAAGATAAAAAAATGATTTCTAAACTCTACAAGGTGTTATTGAAATGGTATACTGAGGATGAAGTTGTAAAGGAGCAAATGATAAAATGGGCAGTAAATGTTAATAATGAGATATTAATGACATCTTGGGAATACTTGTGGAAAAAATCAATGAAAATTTCAACGTGTGTAAATGTTAAAGAGAATTGTTATAAAATGATGTATAGATGGTATATGACGCCTAAAAAAATTGCTATTATAAATGAAAGTATGTCCAACAAATGTTGGAAATGTAAAAAACATGAGGGGTCTTTTTACCATATGTGGTGGACATGTGATAAAGCAGTAAAGTATTGGACAGAGATCCACAATGAGATACAAAAAATTTTGAATTGTACTTTTAAGAAAGACCCACAGATGTTATTGTTAGGTCTTAAAATGGAAACCAGGCCCGGATGGCATCTCATCCGAGAGTTCTGAAAGTACTCAAATGTGAACTTGTGGATCTCCTTACTTTAATATGTAATCTTTCTTTAAAATCTGCCTCCATTCCTGAGGACTGGAAGGTAGCTAATGTCATTCCCATCTTTAAAAGGAGCTCCAGAGGAGATCGAGGAAATTACAGGACAGTCAGTCTGACGTTGATACCGGGTAAGTTGGTGGAAACTGTTATTAAGGAAAGAATTAGTAGGCACATTGATGAACAAAAACTATTGAGGCAGACCCAGCATGGGTTCTGTAAGGGAAGAACTTGTCTCACTAACCTGTTAGTGTTTTGTGAGGGAGTGAACAAACATGTGGACAAGGGGGACCCAATAGATGTTATTTACCTTGACTTCCAGAAAGCTTTTGATACAGTTCCTCATCAAAGGCTCCTAAGTAAGCTCAATAGTCATGGGATAAAAGGACAAGTCCTCTTGTGGATCAAAAACTGGCTTATAAATAGGAAACAGAGAGTGAGTATAAATGGGAAACTTTCTCAGTGGAGGGTGGTAAGCAGCGGGGTACCACAGGGATCGGTACTCAGCCCGATGCTTTTTAACTTGTTTATTAACGATTTGGAATTGGGAGTAAGCAGTGCAGTGGCTAAATTTGCAGATGGCACAAAGTTGTTCAGGGTGGTAATAACCAGGGAGGATTGTGAGTCACTCCAAAGGGATCTGTCGGGGATGGGTGAGTGGGCGTCAACATGGCAAATGGGGTTGAATGTGGCCAAGTGCAAAGTGATGCACATTGGAGCCAAAAATCCTAAATATAAATACACGTTGATGGGGTCTGAACTGGCAGAGACTGACCAAGAGAGAGATCTTGGAGTCGTAGTAGATAACTCAATGAAAATGTCTAGACAGTGTGTAGCTGCAATAAAGAAGGCCAACGCTATGCTGGGGATTATTAGGAAGGGAATTGAAAACAAATCAGCCAGTATCATCATGCCCCTGTATAAATCATTGGTGCGACCTCATTTGGAATACTGTGTACAGTTCTGGTCACCACATCTCAAAAAGGATATTATAGCATTGGAAAAAGTGCAGAGAAGGGTAACTAGAATGAGAAAAGGGTTGGAACACTTTCCCTATGAAGAAAGGTTAAAATGCTTGGGGCTCTTTAGCTTGGAGAAACAATGGCTGAGGGGTGACATGATCGAGGTTTATAAGATTATGCATGGGATTGAGCAGGTTGAGAAAGAAGTACTTTTCTCCCTTTCTCACAATACAAGAACTTAAGGGCACTCCGTGAAATTGCTGAGCAGTCGGGTTAGAACAGATAAAAGGAAGTACTTCTTCACCCAAAGAGTGATTAACATATGGAATTCATTGCCACAGGAGGTGGTGGCAGCTACAAGCATGGATAGTTTCAAGAGGGAATTAGATAAGCATATGGAGCAGAAGTCCATCAGTGGCTCTTAGCCACAGGATATAGATGGGAACTCTCAGTCTGGGGCAGGTGATGCACTCTATTCTTGGTGCTGGAGGGGGCAGCAGTGGGAGGGCTTCTAGTGTCCTGGCTCCACTGCTGGACCTCCTGATGGCACCTGGTATATTTTCACCACTGTGTGACAGAGTGTTGGACTAGATGGGCCATTGGCCTGATTCAACATTGGCTTCTCTTATGTTCTTATGATGTGGCAGCAGCAACAGAACTGGAAAATTTGGTTTAGGCTTCGGTGACTCGCAGACAGTCGCACCTCATCGAGCTCCGATAGGTGTGTTCCATAGTGGAGCAGCAGGGAGGGAGACTGGATGATTTCGGCCTCCCCTAGAGTCCTTGTAGGAGGATTCTAGCCTGGGGCATGAAAGGAGCCACTCCCAAAGCCACAGCTAAGGGATTGAAGCTCCTTTTTGCTCCGGCTTCCGGTCGGAGTTAAAATGGTGAATTAATGCACTTTGCGATTTGTGCAAGGTGGACGGCGGTATCTGACGACAGTTTGGGCTTTACCTGGCCCAACGCAGCACTCCCCAGGCGGGGGAGTGACGAGCAAGCAGCCAAGCCTGAGAGGGAGTTGAGATCGGTGTGGATAAGCTTCGGAGGAAGCTTGTTTACACCTTGATCTCCTTCCACGAAGAGGGCAGTTGCAAGACAACACTACAGATACCAGCCGGGCTGAGAATTCAGCATAAATCCGCCATCTACTGACCTCTTTAACATCAAGATTAACATCGATTGCAGAAGAAGCACTGCGAAACCCCGAGATTACAAGTAAGGTAACAATAAACGTTTGCTTACCGGTTTGAAGAAGAACGCAAAATTAAAACGTACGGATAAGCGTATAAAGCTTCAAGGAACTAATCCGCTTGATTTAAAAGTAAAAAGAAGGTTTTCCTTTGGAGAAAACGGCAGAAAAGTGACTTTGTTTTGCATTCCTGTGGTCAGCTAAGACTAAACTTTGCGTAGTAGAAACGAAACTGACTGTGATTCTATGGTACAGGAAGTAGGCTAGAGTGGATGTTTTAAAATCGTCTGGCCGGATGTAGATGGACGTTTTAAAGTGTAACACCGGAAGTTGGATTACCAAGACGGACAGCTAAACAGGAAGTTTCAAAGGAGCCTACTCTAGCCAGAAAACCATAGAGAAATTGCGCCCGCCATTTTGAGGAGGACTAAATTTTAAAAAGTTATTTCTAATCCAAAAAAGCAACGGAAAAAGTTATAAAGGTGGCGATTTGACTTTATGATTGACAATATAAAGATTGGTTAGTTTTGATTTGCCTCCAAAATGGATTTGAGGTCAAGACCAAGGGCCGCCTCATCACCAAGTCCAAGAATGACTGCAAAAGAAAAAAAGGAGTGGCAGGCTGCCATGGAGGCGATGGAGAAAAGGATGACAGAGGTGGTGCAGAATTTAGGAAAGCAAATAGAATCACAGTTGCAACAACAGATGCAAATACGACTGGAGCAAATAGAACAAGTGCAAGTCCAAGTACAAGAAAAAAATATGGCAAAGTTGAAAGAACTGGTACTAGCAAAAGTGGCAGGGATAAAAAAAAGATACGGAAGAAGTCAAAAAAGAGGTTCAAAGTCTGGTGACAAAATCAGCAGAAATGGAACAGAAAGTGAAAAGAACTCTCCAAGAGAATACTAGATTGGAGTCTATGATGGAATATAGGGCTACCCAGAATCATCTGAGACTGAGAGGAATAGAAGAGGAGGAAGACCAGGACATACGTGCGTTAGTAATAAACACGTTGACAACTTATATAGGAGAGGATCAAGGAGATTTGGATTCAGACTTTGACTTAATTTACAGAGTAAACTCAGCTTATGCCAAGAGAAAGAAATTACCCAGAGATGTGATTGTTCAATTTGTGACAACAAAAATGAAAGAAGACATTTTCAAGAAGCAATTTACACAACCGCTGGAAATTAATGGAAAGAAAATAATAATCTTAAGAGAAATTCCGAGAATGATTCTACAAGACAGAAAGAAGTTTAAAAAGCTAACTGACAAGCTAAAAGAAATGAGCATCAGGTTCAGATGGGAGATCCCACAGGGACTATCATTCTCGTACAATTCGGTGAGAGTTACAATCAAAACAGAAGGAGACTTGTGTAGATTCAAAGAGAACAATTTTGATGATTTTAAAGACATTTAACTCAAAACACTGATGGATTACAAATTTTTATCTTGGAATGTAAATGGACTAAATTCACCAAACAAAAGAAGATTAGTGAACCATTGGCTAGAGAAACAAAAATGTAATATAATTTGTTTGCAAGAAACACATATTAGAAAACAAGATAACAAGTATCTGATTAATAAAAAATTGGGAGAAGAATTTCATTCATCAGCAATCAATAAGAAGAAAGGAACAGTGATATATATTTCTAAGGAACTGGAACCCAAACAAATCTTCTCAGATAATGAAGGAAGATATGTTGGTGTGGAAATAACGATGTACAGAAAAAGGACATTGCTTGTAAATTTATATGCACCCAATGGAGCAAAAGAGACTTTTTTCAATGATTTGACAAGAGAGTTGGACTGTTTAAACTATGATCAAATAGTTTTTGCAGGAGACTTTAATGGTACGGTCAACAATGTATTGGACAGAAAGTCTAATGCAATTGGAGAAGCGATTGGAAAATTGCCAAAAAAAAATTTTTCGAATTGATGAGACAAGAGAAACTAGAAGACGTTTGGAGAAAATGGAATTCTAAGATTAAGGACTACACGTTTTATTCTAACAGACATAATTCTTTTTCTAGAATCGATATGATCTGGATGTCAGAGGAGATGGCGTTAAAAACTCATAAAATTGAAATTTTGCCAAAAAATAACTCAGATCATAACCCTTTACTTTGGATGTCAAAAGAAAAACCAAAACAATTATATTGGAGGATTAATGAAGATTTACTGGACCAAAAATTAATCAATGAGACATTAAAAAAAGAAACGAGAATTTTTTTTGAAATGAATTTGAATAAAGGTACTGATATACAGATCGTTTGGGATGCATACAAAGCGGTAATGAGAGGTCTGCTTATTTCATTAAACACTAAAGACAGAAAGCAAAGGATGCAACAACAAAATGATCTTCATGAAAAAATTCGTCAAAAAGAAAAGGAATTAAAGAAAAGACCAGGGAAGAAAAAAATTATTAAAGAGATTCATTTTCTACAGGATCAATTGAATGTCTTACTAAATAGAGAATTATATTGGAACTTGAAAAAACTACAACAAAAAGCGTTTGAGGGTGCAAATAAACCAGGAAAATTCTTAGCGTGGCAGTTGAAAAACAGAAAAGAAAGAAACTTCATAAGCAAGATTATTGAAGATGGAAAAGACGTTGTGGATTTGAAAGGTATAAAAAGAGCTTTTTTCAAATATTATGCAAAATTGTTTAAAAAGAAAGGAATTGACCAACAGAGAATTAAAAAATATTTGGACAATATTGAAATACCAGAGCTGGGACAACAAATTAAAGAACTACTCAATGGTTTAGTAACAAAGGAAGAGGTAATAATGGCGATAGAAGATGCAAAATTGGGCAAAGCTCCAGGTCCAGATGGCTTTACAGCAAAATTCTATAAGAAATTCAAGGAGGAGCTAACCCCTATTTTAGTACTTCTGTCAAATGATATAAGAATGACCAAACGGATCCCAGACTCATGGAAAGAAGCAAATATTTCACTTATACCTAAAGAAGGTTTGGACTTAACTAATGTAAAGAATTATAGACCAATATCGCTATTAAATAATGATTACAAATTATTTGCAAAAATAATTTCGGAAAGGTTGAAAAAATATTTGAAAGATGTTATAGCGGAAGAGCAAGCTGGTTTTTTACCAAATAGACAAATAAGAGACAATTTGAGAGTGGTGATTGATGCAATTGAATACTATCATAAACATCCAGAAAAAGAAGTTGGATTCCTCTTTCTTGATGCGGAAAAAGCTTTTGATAACTTGAATTGGGATTTTATGCTGCAAGTAATCGAAAAAATGGATATAGGACAGTCTTTTTTAAACATGATTGTGGCAATATATTCAGAACAGAAAGCAGCTTTGAATATAAATAAAGAAAAAACAGATTTTTTCCAAGTTCAAAAGGGAACGCGACAAGGCTGCCCGTTGTCTCCGTTATTGTTTATTTGGATATTGGAAATATTATTGGCAGAGATAAGAAAAGACAATAATATCAAAGGACTTACAGTGAAAGGCTTTACGTATAAATATAGAGCATTTGCAGATGATGTAATGTTTATGATTCAAGATCCAATTGAGAATATACCACAATTGATGGGAAAAATTGAAGAATTTGGAACAATTGCTGGATTTTATGTCAATAAAAATAAAACAAAAGTGATGTGTAAAAACATGACGAGACAGAGACAAATTGAACTTCAAGAGAAAATCAAATGCGAAGTAGTTACAAAGACTAAATGTTTAGGAATTGAATTGACTATGAAAAATATTGATTTGTTTAAAAATAACTACGAAAAAGTTTGGTATAAGATCCAACAAGACTTGAAAAAATGGAATACTTTGAATCTATCGTTACTGGGAAGAATTGCAACTGTGAAAATGAATGTTTTGCCTCGCTTGATGTTTCTATTTCAGACTATTCCAATATTAAAACAAAGTAAAGTATTGGATACGTGGCAGAAAGAAATATTGAAGTTTGTATGGGCAGGAAGAAAGCCAAGGATTAAAATGAAAATTCTATGTGATGCAAAGGAAAGAGGAGGACTACAACTACCAAATCTAAGACTTTATTATGATGCCGTCTGCTTAACATGGTTGGAGCAGTGGATTAATCTTGAGAATAAGAAATTGTTGGCTTTGGAAGGTCACGATAATAAGTTTGGATGGCATGCATACTTATGGTATGGAAAAGTACAAATAGACAAGTTTTTCAAACACCACTTCATAAGACGATCACTGTTCGAGACTTGGATGAGATATAAAAAATTCTTCTCGGAAGAGCGACCACTTTGGATAGTGCCGGCAGAAGTGATTAATCCATATTCAAGAAATCAGGGTCTAGATTGGTTACCTTACAAAAGCCTTTTAAAAATAGAAGGGAAAAACTTTGTATTAAAAGATAGAACTGATGTTGAATTTGAATATGATTGGTTGAGCTACAGACAGATTTATGATTTATGTAAAGTTGATAAAAGGAAATATGGCTTTAGAGGAAAAAATAATGAAATTGAAACTGTATGGGTCGAAAAGGGTAAAAAAATGATTACAAAATTTTATAAGGTGTTAATGAAATGGTATACTGAAGATGAAACAGTAAAAGAACAAATGATAAAATGGGCAGTAAATATAAATAATGAAATATCTATGTCATCTTGGGAATATTTGTGGAAAAAGTCAATGAAAATTTCAACTTGTATAAATGTTAAAGAGAATTGCTATAAAATGATGTACAGATGGTATATGACTCCTAAAAAAATTGCTATTATAAATGATAGCATGTCTAACAAATGTTGGAAATGTAAGAAAAAAGAAGGGTCTTTTTACCATATGTGGTGGACTTGTGATAAGGCTGTAAGTTACTGGACTGAGATTCATAATGAGATACAAAAAAATTTGAAATGTACTTTTAAGAAAGACCCACAGGTGTTATTGTTAGGTCTTAAAATGGAAGAAATAAATGTAACCAAGAGAACATTATTATGGTATTTGGTTACAGCAGCCAGAATGACTTTTGTACAATGTTGGAAGCAAGAAAAAACACCTGAAACATGGGAATGGATTAAGAAGATGTTGTTTATGGCAGAAATGGACAAATTAACAAGAAAATTAAACAACGAAGAAGATGAAAACTTTTTTGAAGAATGGAAAGACTTTCAAGAATACTTGTTGAAAAACTGGGATGTAAAACATGGTTTGATTTGCTTTGATAACTATTAAGGAGAAATTGAAAGGGACTAGTCTTTTAAATTGTTACCATTAGTAAGACAAAGTAAGTTTAGTTAAATGTAACTGAATAAGAGATATCAATGGGGTTGGAGCACTGCGGGAAGCCTTGTTTGGGGGGGAGTGGGTGAAAAGAAATGGATATATATTTACTTGTTTAATTTGTATGATAGTGGAAAATATATCCAATAATAAAATTGTATTTACCAAAAAAAGAAGCTCCTTTTTGCTCCGAAAAGTTCTTCCACCCCGAGCCAGCAATGGTATCCAGAGGCACATAACGGATCCAGAGCGAGCAAAGGATCTAAGCAAAAGAGACTTTCCCTACGCAGCTGATACTTATCAATACTAAACGTGAGTGCTGAAATGATAAATATTAATAATAAGTGCAAAAGTGGGAACCGATTAAGAGACAGCAAAGCTCTAAGCCCAGTGGGGGGGGGAATCCTTCTAGAGGGGGAGGAGCAACCCTGCCCTAGATAAAGCAGCGGAAAATAAGCGAAACTTAAAGGCTAAGCTGAAATCTAAAAGCTAGAATGCTACCCAACCCACTTTGAGTGCTGAGAGCTTTGTCAAACACTCCAGAGAAGAATCCCACCTCTTCTAAGAACTATCACCTTTAATGTAAACAATGTCACAGTGAGGGGGAAAGATGGCATCCAGAGGGAAATCTTCCACAGGAACTGCCAGTTTAACGTCACCAGTCACCAGACCGGAATCAGCTATAGACATTGCCAATATGCTCTCTGAAGCACTGTGCCCACTGCTGGACCAGATGACTAATCTCAACAAGAACTTTGATGTTGTACAGAAAGAACTTATAGAAACTAAGACAAAAACAGACAAGACATCCCAAAAGCTGAAAAAGGTTGATCATAAGACAAAAGTCTTGGATCAAAAAATGGAAGAGCCTCAGAAAAACAACAACTACTACAGCTTCAAGTGGAAAGATCTCTGTATGTCCTTAGATTTCAAGGCATTCCAGAAAAGAAAGATGAAAATCTGAAAGAGATCATAAGTGAAGCACTGGCTCCCCAGCAAATTGTAAATCTGAATCATTGCAAGCAGATATGGACATGGTCTATCGAACTTATCCAGAATTTCTTCAGAAAAATAACCTGCCAGGGGAAATTTTCATGGATTTCTCTAAAAGGTCAACAAGAGATTTGATACTTAAGGCGACTAGTGGGACAACCCTAAAAATTGAAGGAGAAGAAGGAAAGATCTTGAAAGATGTTCCATTTGAGATACAAAAAAAAGGAAGTAATACAGAAATGTCACCTCATTCTTACAGGAAAATTCAACTCCTTATCGATGGATTACCCCAGAAGGACTTATTTTCATGTTTAAAGGAAAAAAGAAAAGATTGACTCTCTTATTAAAGCCAAAAGGTTTCTGGAACAGCACCAAAGCCCAGCAAAGGAAAAAGGAAAAGCAGAGGACAGTATGCTATAGGAGATAAGCAGTGACAGTTCCTCCGCCATATCAACATCTATAGGCGATATTTTTGACTCTGAATCTGAACTGGGGGTGGCCGCTCCTAGATCATATAAAGTTAAACTCCCCTTCAAGAAGAAGAAATGCAAAGAAAAGAAAGCAACTAAATGAAGATCTGAGAATCTACTTTGTACATTATGTGTAATAATGCACATTTATGATAGTCTAGCTTAATTTTACCTATTCTGTATTCTCATATTACAAAATTAATTATTATACTGCAAGTTTAATCATTAGGGAAATATCAAGAAATTGAATTTAGACTTTTAAGAATCCTTGCCTACTCTGTATTTTAGGGTGGTAGTATGTAGAAAGTAGAATGTAGAGATAAAAGCAATAAAAATTATTTTAAGAAACCCTGGAAAATTAAGTAGGAAACAGCCAGGTCCTTGAGGGCCAAATGCGGCCCATGGGCTGCATGTTTGACACCACTGCTTTAATGCAAGAAAAAGGATCCATCTGCCATACTAAACAGTAACTGATCTTTCACTGGGCCACAGTGAAGTACAGAGTAGGAATGACCAGAACATAATTCATGCATTCTGGGAAAAAAGGAAGAAGTGGACTGGTCACCTTTCCATTAAAGCATATGAGCAGAAATATTTGCACACTTACTACATGTGCCATTTAAACACACATTAGCATTTGAATCAAAATGCCTTTAAAACTTGTTCTCTGGAGTGCTGCATACAAATCAGTATTGGGATAATTTGAATATACTAGTTTAGTTGAAATGTAACTTTCCTCATCCTCCAAATGGGTGGGGACACATTCTGGGCTTCTGCACTTCCAGTGAGGTACTTGCCCTCCAAACCAGAAGTGGAAGTCAGTGTTTCAAGTGGGTCTTTAATTCTGGTTTAGTAGCAAGCATAAATAGTAGTCTGCCTATTTGGATGCAATGATTAAAGAATTTGCCTCATTGAGGAAGTCAGGAATATAATCAGAATGCATTCAGGGAGGAGGGAGCAAAGGGGGCCAAGTGGTGACATAATTTTCTGATTATATCCAAAGTGGAATGCAGAGTGACACAATGAAGTTTAAACCTCTCCAAGTAAGTGGGTACATAAAAATACATCCATTGTACCAAACCATATCACTAGTTTTCAAAACTAGGTAAATCAAATTAGTTACTTTGTAAGCCACATTGAGCAGCTCTCTGGGGAGCTAGCACAGAAATTTTCTAAATAGACAACAAAGGTAAAACAGAGTGAATGAACTTGATACAAACCATGATCTTGATGCAAACTTGATATAAACCATGAACTTGATACAAAAACAGTTACATATGCTTAAGGAAAATAATTTGAACAAGCTATTTTCTGTAAGAAAAAAAAAGCAACTGACCATGAGAAGCCAATGTTGGGTCAGGCCAGTGGCCCATCTAGTCCAACACTCTGTCACACAGTGGTCAAAAATACCAGGTGCCATCAGGAGGTCCAGCAGTGGAGCCAGGACACTAGAAGCCCTCCCACTATTGCCCCCCAACCATCAAAAATACAGTGCATCACTTGCCTCAGCCTGAGAGCTCCTATCTATACCTTGTGACTAATAGCCATTGATGGACTTCTGATCCATATGCTTATCTAATTCCCTCTTGAAGCTGTCCATGTTTGTAGCCGCTGCCACCTCCTATGGCAATGAATTCCATGTGTTAATCACTCTTTGGGTGAAGAAGTACTTCCTTTTATCCATTTTAACCCGACTGCTCAGCAATTTCATGGAGTGCCCACGAGTTCTTGTGAGAAAGGGAGAAAAGTACTTCTTTCTCTACCTGCTCTATCCCATGCATAATCTTATAAACCTCGATCAAGTCACCCCTCAGCCGTCGTTTCTCCAAGCTAAAGAGCCCCAAACGCTTTAACCTTTCTTCATAGGGAAAGTGTTCCAACCCTTTTATCATTCTAGTTGCCCTTTTCTGCACTTTTCCCAATGCTTTTTGTGGTGTGGTGACCAGAACTGTATACAGTACTCCAAATGAGGTTGCACCATTGATTTATACAGGGGCATGATGATACTGGCTGATTTGTTTTCAGTTCCCTTCCTAATAATCCCCAGCATAGCGTTGGCCTTTTTTATTGCAGTTACACACTGTCTAGACATTTTCATTGAGTTATCTACTACGACTCCAAAAGCCTTCTCTTGGTTAGTCTCTGCCAATTTGGACCCCATCAATGTGTATTTAAATTTAGGATTTTTGGCTTGTCATTCTTTTGATCTGTTCTAAAAAATATTCTCACTATTTTGCATGCTAATTTAACAAGACACCTATATATACAACTATGATATGTAATTCCATTTCATCGTCTGATGAAGTGTGCATGCACATAAGAGCTCACATCTTGAATAAAACTTTGTTGGTCTTAAAGGTGCCACTGGACTCTAACTTTGTTTTTTTGTTTCAGACCAATACGGCTGCCCACTTTGGTTATTATCAGTGAGAGATGGTTGATTGAGGATTTTAATTTCAGTTACAATGTTTCTACATGTAGTTTCCTAATAACTGTTTGGATTTTCTGGAAAGGCCACTTTTTTAGTGTATCACAATATGTCTTCTTTCCCTTGAGTAGTCTATAACCGTTTCCTTTCACAACAGAGCAGGGACTGCCTCAGTTTCAATTCCCTGTATAACTGGACAGGACTTATACTTGTTTCCTGAAAATATAATGCTATTCCTTTTGGCCTGATTGGGAGCTTCAGCTTGCTGCCCAGACACTTTTTGCCAAAATTTCAAACCCTAGTTCTTGGTGTCTGTGTGAAAATGTTCTTCAGCTTTAGCTGATACTAGACCATGAATTCTTAGATGGAATTCTTTCTCAGGTTATGTTTAACACAACTAAGACCAGGAGTCTCTCCCTTTATTCAGAAGGTGAACCTATCTGACAGACTTTTTAGTCAGTCTCTTCAGATATCCACTCCTTTAGCTGAACTTTTACTTTATTGAACAGCAACTGCTGCTGAACTCAAAATGAACTCCTTCTACCCTCAGCACACAGTTGATTTTATATTTCCAAGATATAGAAAGTCTGTGTGAATAACTAATAACCCATAAATGTTGCTTAATAACAATATATTAATATAATAATAGATAAATAACCAAAACCCAGAACATAGTGCATAAATCAATAGTTCATAAATACAACATAATAAATACCCCGTACAAAGTGTCTAAATCATATATAAAGTTCATGCCAAATATTTATATTTTATGAAAAGCACAATTCCTGGACTATAGTCTCTAGAGCTGCTGTAAATAACACATGAATATTGGATTCCAAATGATGTATGCAACCCCTTAATGTAGTCTTTGCCAAATTTCACAGCTTGCAATATAATGTAATCATGCTAAATTCCAAATACTGATTGTGGCTTCTTTAAGCGTGCCTTGCCAACTTCCAAAATTTGCAATGTAATATAATTGTATAAAGCCTCCTGTTTGATTCCAGATAATGCATGCAACTCCTTTAAGCAGTCCTTTCTAGTTTAAAAAACAGAAGTGCCGGCATAAGTCTTCTGTTTCAAAAATCTTCAGAGGCTAATGATTCACTGTCATGCTTATTACTAAGAGATAACGAATACAATATAACACAATATCATATATTTTATGCTGAATTCAAACAATGAAACAACCTCCAACCAAATCCAAACAACTTCAACATCTACTGTTATGTATTGAACCAGGACAGCACCAGGAAACAGACATGAGTTTGAGTTACCAGAACAATGGGCCACCAGGATCCTGGAATGGACCTATTGAGTGGTGTTGCAATGTAAATAGCCAATCATGTGGAGTGTGTGTGTGTGTGTGTGTGTGTGACACGAATATAAACAGGGCTTCTGCCCTGCTAGAGTTGTCCTTCGTTTGAGCTAATCACTAATAAACTATGAGTTGATCACTAAACGTGTCTCGAACCCAGTATATTGCACTGGCAATGAGGATGGGATCCTGTTGAGCCAGCCCAGTGCCCTCCCTCACTGCACCACGCCCTGAGCTCCAGAGCCACATGCATTGCATCGCTACTGGGACCATTGCTACCATGGCTGCCACTCCAGGGCGCTTCGATACATTCAACACCACTGCAGAGGATTGGGAGTCCTACATCGGCCGGTTTGAGTTCTTCCTTGAGTCCTCCAGGATCGAGGCAGTAGAGAAGAAGCGCTCCACTTTCTTCCGAGTATGTGACCCCACAACCTACGAGATTGCCCACTCGCTCATCACCCCAGCGAATCTGAAGGACACTGCATACCAGACAATTATTGATCAGCTTAAGGACCATTTCTCCACTAAGCTGTCCATGATCACCACCTGCCATGCATTCTACACGAGGTACCAGACTACCAACAAGTCCATCACAGACTTTGTCACGGCACTACAGTGGATAGCCCAGCACTGCAACTTCACGAACCTCGAAGAAGCCCTCTGGGACTGGCTGGTCTGTGGAATATGGGATGAGAGACTCCAGTGGAGGACCCTCACAAAAGGGGACCCCAACTTCAAGGAGTCCATGGAGATGGCCATTGCTGCCGAAGCAGTGAAGCACTTCACCACAGAGGTATGGCACGTGCGAAATCCACCATTTTTAACTAAACTGTCCACGGCCACCCACCATGTGGACACCTCAGAGGATGAAGCCGATGAGGTCCTACAGCTCCAGCACCCCGCATGCCACCACACGCCACCAGCACAACAATGGCCATCCACACTGTGCTGCTGATGCTGCCTCCTCAACTATGTGCGCCAGCTGTGGAGAGTCCCACAAGAGGAGGCCCTGTCATTTCCAGGAAGCCATGTGCAGGAACTGCGGGAAGGTTGGCCACATCATAAGAGCCTGCTGCACCAAGGGAAACCGGAGGTGACCAGCAGTGCCCCCCACATTGACATACTCCATGGAGCTCCACACCACCTCTGTCCAGCAGCAGCAGGTACTGCACTTGCCCCGGGACACCCCAGGTAAAATTACCATAATGGTACAGATAGAGGGAAACCCATGCATGATGGAGCTTGACACTGGGTCCTCCATCTCCATAATCTCGGAGGACATGTTCAAGAGACTCTGTCCCAAAGGAGGCCCTCCCCTTTTCTAAGAATGAGGTGTCCATCTTGGGGGAGGGCAAGTTCCGAGTGTAGTACCGGCACTTCAACGGACTTTTAGATCTCCTGGTAGTAAGAGGCAGCTGCACAAGCCTCATTGGACTTGCTTGGTTCGCACCCCTAGGGTTCAGAGTAACGCGGCCACCAGAGACTTTCAGAAGGTGTGCGGCAAGTTCCCAGCAATCTTTCATGGAACACTCAGTCGCTACACTGGACCTCCTGTCCCCCTACAACTCAATCCAGAGGTCCAGCCCATAAAGCTGAGGCCAGGCATGTTCTATTCACCCTAAAGCCCAAGATAGATGAGGAGCTGGACTGGCTAGTGGCCAAAGAGTCTTGGAACCAGTACCACATGCCCTGTGGGAGACCCCTATCATAACACCCGTAAAGCCAAATGGTGACATTCACATCTCCATGGTGTATAAATGCATGATAAACAAAGCCCTCCAGGACAACGCATATCCAGTCCCTGTAGTCAGCCATGTCCTGGCCTCCCTGGCAGGCACAAAGACCACAGAAGAGAAGAGATTGGATTTATACCCCACCCTTCACTACCCAAGAGAGTCTCAGAGTGGCTTACAAACTCCTTTCCCTTCCCCTCCCCACAGCAGACACCTTGTGAGGTAGGTGGGGCTGAGAGAGCTCTGACAGAAACTGCTCTTTTTTCAAAAACAGCTGTTCCAGAACTGTGGCTTGTCCAAGGTCATCCAGCAGGTGCAAGTGGAGGAGTGAGGAATCAAACCTGGTCCCCTCAGATTAGAGTCCGCACACTTAACCACTACACCAAACTGGTCTTCGGTAAGCTGGACTTAGCGCAGGCTTACTAACAGCCACCCATGGACGATGCTACCGCAGAGTCCCAGATAATAGTGATGCACAGGGGGGTGTTTCAGGTGCGATGGCTGCAATTCGGGGTCAGCATAGCCCTGGGAATTTTACAGAATTTAATGGACTCTCCTTAAAGGAATTCCCGGGGTGCAGCCCTTCTTCAATGATGTTCTGATCGCCGCGCCCATGGAAGAAGAATTCACCGAGAGACTGTGCATCGTTCTGCAGAGGTTCTAAGCCACTGGTCTCAAATTAAAGTGGGAAAAATGTCTCCTGGGGGTCCCGTGAGTTGAATTCCTGGGGTTCTCCATCAATGCCCAGGGCATTCATCCAACTCCTGACAAGATTCGTGCCATCGTCAATGCCCCAGCTCCCACATCCAAGCTGGAACTCCAGGTCTTTTGGGGGCTATTGAACTTTTACCATCCCTTCTTGCCCAACAAGACTGTGGTTGTGGAGCCCCTGCACCAGCTCCTTGACAAAAAGGCCTCCTGGGTCTGGGGCCAGAAGCAAGCCACCGCATTCCGGGCTGTGCAGGAGCTGCTCACTTCAAATGCTGTCCTGGCACATTTCAGTGAAAAGCTACCCATCATCCTCACCTGCAATGCTTCCCTGTACAGGGTCGGAGTCTTGGACACCAGCTACCAGACAGCAGGGAGGTCCCAGTGGCATATTATTCCTGCACCTTGTCTTCAGCTGAGCGCAACTACACACAGATAGACAAGGAGGCGCTAGCAATCATGGTGGGCATCAAGAAATTCCACGATTACCTCTATGGGCGGCCCTTCATCATCATCCGACCACAAGCCCCTGTTGTGCATGCTAGCCCCAGATCGCCAGATGCCACAGATGCTATCCCCCAGGGTGCTGCGCTGGTCTGTCTTCCTGGCGGGCTACCAATACTCGCTCCTCCACCACCCAGGAAAGGCAATGGGGCACGCCGACACCCTCAGCCACTTGCCTCTGCCCTCCTGTGACCCAGACCCTGCTCCAGCACATGAGATCCTGCTCCTCAAGGACCTCCCCAACCGTCCTCTCCAGGTAACCGACGTGTCCCGTCACACTACCAAGGACTGCGTACTCTCCCGTTTCTTGGACTGGATGGGGAGGGGCTGGCCCACCAGCCAGGTGGGCCCAGAATTTTCAGCGTTCTCCTCCCACCGAGATGAGCTTTCTGTATACAACAGTTGCCTGCTGTGAGGAATCCGGGTGGTGGTACCAGCACTATTGTGCCAGCAAGTACTCGTGACACTGCATGACACACACCCGGTGATTGTACGGATGAAGGCACTGGCCTGCAGCTTTATATGGTGGCTCAGCCTGGACAGCAAAATTGAGGATTGTGCAAAGCACTGCCAGGCCTGCTAAGAAACTCGTCCAGTGCTGGCAGGGGCACCCATGCAACAGTGGGGATCTGCCGACAAATCATGGTCCTGGTTACACCTGGACTTCGCAGGCCCCTTCCAAGGACAGATTTTCTTCATTTTGGTGGATTCATACACCAAATGGCTGGAGGTGGTGCCCATCTCCACCACCTCTTCCAACGCAGCAATCCAGGCCCTCCGACAGATCTGCATTCACAGCCTCCCCGACACCATAATAACAGACAATGGGATGGCCTTCATATCGGGAGAGTTCCAAGAGTTTATGGGCTGCTATCTCATCCCATACATCCAGTCCGCTTCCTTTCACCCTGCCACCAATGGCCAAGCGGAATAGATGGTGAGGATCACTAAGGAGTCTCTCTGATGGATCATCCAAGGAGATTGGGACCACTGGCTTGCAGCTTTTCTTTTCGGCCACTGAGTCACCTTGAGCACCCCCACTGGCTGCAGTCCCACAGAACTCCTCATGGGCAGGCGCCTACAACATGTCTGGACCAGCTGCACCCTGACCACGCTCCCAAGCACCGCACGGTCCCAGAGAACCAAGAGGCGTCCCGTGGATTTTCTCTGGGTGAACTTCTCCAGTGGCCCGGCCTGGATTCTGGTCCAGGATACCCAAGTGACAGGGCCCCTGTCATGCAAGGTATCCACCAAGTAAGGCCTACTTCTGTGGAGGGACATTGACCAACTCTGCAGTCACTTACTCCCAGCAGAAACGCAGTTCCAGACAACAATGTCACACAGTTACTGCAGCCATGGGAACCAGAGACTGAAGGAGACAATGCACCACCAAATCACCAGGAAGGAAAAACATGCGATTAAACAGCCACAGAGTTGCCTGATGCCCCAGCTGCTCCACCGCCAGTGCAGCACCAGCACCGTCAGACCCTGATCCAGAGACCCCGGCCCCACAAACAGAACACGCCATTCAACCCAGGAGCGGCATAGACCGGCTTACCTAAGGGACTTTATTGAGGCATTCTTGGATTTAGGGGGGAGGGGTGTTATGTACTGAACCAGCTCAGCAGTGGGAAACTATCACGAGCTTGAGTTAACAGAACAATGGGCCACCAGGATCCTGGAATGGACCTCTTGAGTGGTGTTGCGATGTAAATAGCCAATCACAGGGAGTGTGAGCATATGTGTGTGTGTGTTACACAAATATAAACAGGGCTTCTGCCCTGCTGGAGTTGTTCTTAGTTTGAGCTAATCACTAATAAGCTATGAGCTGATCACTAAACGCATCTCGATCTCGAACCCAGTATATTACATCTACACACTTACCAACAGATCAAAGAATACTTATACTAACACATGGAGTCTGACTTGTCTTCCAGGAGAAAAATGACTCTTTGTGCAAGTCTCAGCTAATAAATCTTTTGTAAACCATTCATTACTAAATTAAATTCAGCTGTTGCTGAGATGTTCTTAAAGGGGATGTAACAAATTTTAGCAAATGTGGCAAACAGCCAAACTACTATAAGGCCTAGTTTTAAAATTAATAAAATGAATTAAAGAATATAGCAGACAGCCATTCATTTGTAACAGAACAAATTGTAAATGAACTGAAAGAGGCAAATAGCCATATACATGCAAATAAATTTTATACAAGAAATAGAATGAATTTTATGAGCTGTAACAGGTAGCCATTCATATATAAAGAGCATCATATATTGATGGTGTGATGTCTGGGTGTATGTGGCAGCAAAGTTGGCATCTGGGTTCATTGCATCATCAACGCATCATCATCAGCTTACAACCTCTACTGGATAATGAGTTCTCTTTCACAAGTAGTAGTAGAAGAAGAGATTGGATTTATACCCCACCCTTCAGTTCCCAATGAGTCTCAGAGTGGCTTACAATCTCCTTTCCTTTTCACTCCCCGCAACAGACACCCTGTAAGGTAGGTGTGGCTGAGAGTGCTCCCTTGAAAACTGTTCTTGACTGAACAGCTTTAAAAGAGCCATGACTGACCCAAGGTCACACCAGTAGCTGCATGTGAAGGAGTGGGGAATCAAACCCAGTTCTCCCAGATTAGAATGTGTGCTCCTAACCACTACACCAGTACTAGGGGGCAAACCTTTTCCAACACACAGACAGCCCTCCAATCTCAAATGACTCTTTACCTACAATGATACAACATCTAATTTGAACATGGATACTGGTACCAGAGCTTGCAATAAACCCAGATGACAACTTTGCTTCCACATACACCCAGACAACACAATCAATGGACGTAACAACATCAACTATACCATCTCAGGCTTATTCACTTGCTCATCTTCTAACGTTGTTGTTGTTGTTCAGTCGCACAGTCAAGTCCAACTCTTTGCGACCCCATGGACCAGATCATGCCAGGCCCTCCTGTCTTCCGCTGTCCTCTGAAGTTTGCTCAATTTCATGTTCGTTGCATCGATGACACTGTCTAACCATCTCATCCTTTGCCATCCCCTTCTTCTTTGACCTTCAGTTTTTCCCAGCATCAGGGTCTTCTCCAGTGAGTGCTCCCTTCTCATTTGGTGGTCAAAATATTTGAGCTTCAACTTCAGGATCTGGCCTTCCAGGGAACAGTCAGGGTTGATTTCTTTTAGGATTGAATGATTTGATCGCCTTGCAGTCCAAGGGATTCTCAAGAGTCTTCTCCAGCACCATAGTTCAAAAGAATCTATTCTTCGGTGCTTGGTCTTCCATATAGTCCAACTCTCACAGCCATACATTACTATGGGGAATACCATTGCTTTGACCATGTGGACTTTTGTTGGCAGGGTGATGTCTCTGCTTTTTATCATGCTGTTTAGGTTTGCCATTGTTTTCCTCCCAAGGAGCAGGCATCTTTTAATTTCATGGCTGCAGTCAGCATCTGCAGTGATCTGGGATCCCAGGAACGTGAAGTCTGTCACTACTTCTATGACTTCGCCTTCTATTTGCCAGGGAGTGATGGAGCCAGAAGCCATGATCTTAGTTTTTTGGATGTTGAGCTTCAAGCCCACTTTTGCGCTCTCCTCTTTCACCCTAAGCAAGAGGCTCTTTAGGTCCTCTTCACTTTCTGCCATCAGAGTGGTATCATCTGCATATCTGAGTTTATTGATCTTTTCCCCAGCAATCTTAACTCCAGCTTGTGGTTCATGCAGGCCAGCATTTTGCATGATGTACTCTGCATATAAATTAAATAAGCAAGGTGACAATATACATCCTTGTCGTACTCCTTTTCCTATGCTAAACCAGTCATTTGTTCCATATCCGGTTCTAACTGTTGCTTCTTGACCCTTATACAGGTTTCTCAGGAGACATGTGGGGTGGTCTGGTACTCCCATCTCTTTAAGAACCTACCATAGTTTATTGTGATACACACAATCAAAGGCTTTAGCATAGTCAATGAAGCAGAAGTAGATGTGTTTCTGGTACTCTCTTTCTTTCTCCATAATCCAGCGAATGTTGGCAATTTGATCTCTAGTTCCTCTACCTCTTCGAAACCCAGCTTGTACTTCTGGCAGTTCTCTATCCACGTACTGTTGGAGCCTAGCTTGCAGGATCTTGAACATAACCTTGCTAGCATGTGAAATGAGTGCAATTGTGCAATAGTTTGAACATTCCTTGGCATTGCCCTTCTTTGGGATTGGAATGTATACTGACCTTTTCCAATCCTGTGGCCACTGTTGTGTTTTCCAAATTTGTTGGCAAATTGAGTGCAGCACTTTAACAGCATCTTCTTTTAAGACTTTGAATAGCTCAGCAGGGATACCATCACCTCCACTAGCTTTGTTGTTAGTAATGCTTTCTAAGGCCCATTTAACTTTGCATTCCAGGATGTCTGGCTCGAGGTCAGTGATTATACCATTGTAGTTGTCAAGGACATTGAGGTCCTTCTTGTATAGTTCTTCTGTGTATTCTTCCCATCTTTTCCTAATCTCTTCTGCTTCTGTTAAGTCCCTACCGTTTTTGTCCTTTATCATGGCCAGCTTTGCATGGACCATTCCCTTGATTTCTCCAATTTTCTTGAAGAGATCTCTAGTCCTTCCCAATCTATTGTTTTCCTCTATTACTTTGCATTGTTTGTTCAGGAAAGCCTCCTTATCTTTCCTTGCTGTTCTCTGGAAATCTGCATTCAGTTGGGTAAACCTTTCCTTTTCACCTTTGCCTTTTGCTTTCCTTCTTTCCTCTGCTATTTGTAAAGCCACATCAGACAGCCACTTTGCTTTCTTGCATTTCTTTTTCTTTGGGATGGTAGTGATTACTGCTTCCTATACAATGCCACGAACCTCCGTCCATAGTTCTTCAGGCACTCTATCAAATCTAGTCCCTTAAACCTATTCTTCACCTCTACTGTATATTCATTGAGGATGCGATCTAGGTCAAATCTGAATGGCCTAGTGGTTTTCCCAACTTTCTTCAGTTTAAGTCTGAATTTTGCAATGAGTAGCTCATGATCTGAGCCACAGTCAGCTCCAGGTCTTGTTTTTACTGACTGGGTAGAGCTTCTCCATCTTTGACTGCAAATTATAAAGTCAATCTGATTTTGGTGTTGCCCATCTGGTGATGTCCATGTGTAGAGTCGCCTCTTAGGTTGGAAAAGGGTGTTCGCTATGACCAGCATGTTCCCTTGACAAAACTCTGTTAGCCTTTGCCCTGCTTCATTTTATTCTCCAAGGCCAAACTTGTCTGTTATTCCAGTTACCTTTTGATTTCCTACTTTAGCATTCCAATCCCCTATGATGATGAGGACATAATTTTTGGTGTTAGTTCTATGAGGTATTGTAGGTTTTCATAGAACTGGTCCACTTCAGCCTCTTCTGCAGTAGTAGTTGGGGAATAGACTTGGATTACTGTGATGTTCAATGGTTTGCCTTGGATTCGGACCGAGATCATCCTGTCATTTTTGAGATTGTATCCCAATACTGCCTTTCTCACTCTCTTGTTGACTATAAAGGCCACACCATTTTTTCTATGGGATTCCTGGCCACAGTAGTAGATATAATGGTCTTCTGAGTTAAATTCGCCCATTCCTGTCCACTTTAGTTCACTGATTCCCAAGATGTCAATGTTCATTCTGCCATCTCATTTTTGATCAAGTCAAGCTTACCTTGATTCATAGATCTTACATTCCAGGTTCCTTTACAGTATTGTTCTTTGCAGCATCGGACTTTCCTTTCACTGTCAGACACATCCACAACTGAGCGTCCTTTCGGCTTTGGCCCAGCCGCTTCACTCTTTCTGGGGTTACTCGTACTTGCCCTCTGCTCTTCCCCAGTAGCATATTGGACACCTTCTGACCTGAGGGGCTCATCGTCCAGCGTCATATCTTTTAGCCTTTTGTTACTGTCCGTGGGGTTTTCTTGGCAAAGATACTGGAGGGGGTTGCCATTTCCTTCTCCAGGGGATCACACTTGGTCTGAGTTCTCTGCTGTGGCCTGTCCATCCTGGGTGGCACTCCACAACATAGCCCACAGCCTCATTGAACCACGCAAGCCCCCTCACCACGACAAGGCAGTGATCTATGAGGGAGTCTTACATTGTATGTGCCATTAATCTAACATTGTATGTGCCGTTAAACGCTAACAGTTCCCTTCAGTTCTCTACCTAGGGTAAACATGCAAACACTGTGCCAAAGGATAAATGGACAGAAATCTGACATCAAGAATCACAAAACTGAGAAACCTGTAGGAGAACATTTCAGTCTCCCAGGGCACTCAGTGGGGGACCTCAGAGTAGTTGTTTCATTGCAAAGGACTTTCAGAAATGGACTGGGAGATTGCTGAATTATGTTACTAGCAGTAAAGCCCATTGTAGAAGCAATACAACGAGCTTTAGAAAGATGTGATGTGTAATGAATGCATAGAAAGGTACAGAAGTGGAAGTAAAGTCTCACACACACAGCCAGGCACACCTTGGCTCTCCCACCCCCACATTCAAGGCCCCTGTGGCCCAGCCAGGCAGACCATGGCTCTCTCACCCCCCTGTTCAAGGCCCCTGTGGCCCAGCCAGGCAGGCCTTTGGCTCTCCCACCCACCCTGTTCAAGGCCTCTGTGACCCAGCCAGGCAGGCCTTTGGCTCTCTCACATCCCCATTTAAGGCCCCTGTGGCCCAGCCGGGCAGGCCTTTGGCTCTCCCCCCCCGTTCAAGGCCCCTGTGGCCCAGCCAGACTGCGCACGGCTTGGCTGCCTACTTACCTTGGGGAGTCTTTGGGGCTCTGGGAGGGGCTGGGACAGGCAGTGGCATGGAAGGGCAGTAGGCAGCAGCCTCAGTGCAGGCCGAGGCCAGGCCGGGAGTAGCAGCAGTGCAAAGTGGCAGGGCCAGAGTCACTGGGAAGCGAGAGGGCCAGAGTCTCCGTCCTCTCTCCTGAGGTGAAATTTTCTTCTGATGTGAGTTTTGGCTCCTGCTGCTTATGTGGGTGGGACTCAGGCAACTCAGCCAGTGCCTAGGGAGTCATTTTGAATGACAGATCAGGCAGTGAATTGATTTTGCCAAGCATAGAACCTTGCCAGACCACTACACATTTAAATAATAGGACAGGATCATGACAATGGAACTCCCAGGGCTTAACAGAGATATTGGTTTCTTATCTCACTATGCACACTAAGTCTCTCAGTTCTCACTTATACCCAGAAATTAAAATTTGTTGGTTTTAAAAATGCCACTGGACTCAAACTTCATTCTCACATCTTTTTGTTAGCTCTCACGTTTGTGTGCTAATTTGCTGCCATTCATTGATCTTGCTGCCCTGATCCAATCTCAGCTTCACTTTTGCATCTTAACTCCGACTGGTCCTTTCTGACACTTCCACCACCACCACCAGTCTTCCTGTATGTAAGGCTTGAAGAAATTTTGTTTCAGTTTGTCTGAGGAAGTGTGTTTGCACACGAACACTTACACATGAAATAAAGCAGTGTTGGTCTTAAAGGTGCCATTGGACTCAAACTTTGTTCTGCTACTTCAGACCAACATGGCTACCCACCTGAATCTATTCTAGAGTAGAGTTAACTATTCACCTCCCTTCTCTGATTTTGCTGCATTAGGAAAACAGCATTTTAAATGTAGTCTGTCATACAGGCCTGTTGTATTTCATTACAAAAGCTGCTTTGAAGGGAAGAAAGTTTCACAATTCATATATCTTAATAGGCTTCTCATGTTCTAGAAACATATGGAAAGATGTCACTATATTTCTCTGGAGTGCTCTTAAACACCAAGAAGCTGAAAGTGTTGCCCTATCTTATTTTTCCTTTTTTTTGTATTTGTATGTGAATGAAATGAGTGCCAAGGGCCATGATTTCAAAGGAATGCAGAACCCATAGTTGAAGGTCAGAATTTCAAAAGATTTTGGCTCCTATTAGCACATCAAAAAGAGTGGGCAGGACTTCAAAAGAGCTCAGTATCTAATTTTCCTATTTACTTATGGATGAGGAGTAGTCTTAACAATCTGGTCTTTATTTAGGCCAATGGTACTTTCATAGTTATTACTAATCAGAAGAGCCACATGACTACTGTATATCCTGTTCATCATATCAGACACACTATACAGTAATATAATATACAATTAATATTATTAAACATATATTAAACATAGGTAAAGGTAAAGGTTCCCTTGCCTGAAAGCCAGTCGAATCCGACTCTAGGGTTGCGGTGCTCATCTCCGTTTCAAAGCCGAAGAGCCAGCGCTGTCCGAAGACGTTTCCGTGGTCATGTGGCCAGCATGACTAAGCACCAAGGTGCACGAAAAACTGTTATCTTCCCACCGAAGTGGTACCTATTTATCTACTTGCAATTTCTTGCTTTCGAACTGCTAGGTTGGCAGGAGCTGGAGCTAGAGACGGGAGCTCACTCCGTCATGCGACACTCTCGGGTCTTGAACTGCTGAACTACTGACCTTCCACAGGCTGCAATTCAGCATCTTAACCACTTGAGCCACCGCAGCTCCATATTAAACATATAACTATATAAATAACCAGATTATTTCTGAGTATGTAAGGTTGTCTGTCTCCACTGTGGTTAAACCTTAGCCAGCCCTTGTGTACATGGAGTGAGGGGAAGGGCTTAATTCCCAGCCTTCTCACTCTCTTCTCAGCATGAGGAACAGCAGCTCAAGTGAGACAGTGGTCGAATCTGCATTTGCATTTTAAAATCGGTTGCATGCTGCTGTGACACCGTCTTTCTCTATGCTTGTTTGAATGTTGTTTGGAGAAGATTCTTTTAAAGCAGTGCGGAGGTGCAATGACAGTGGAGCCACCCCAAAAGGATGATAAATATATGTGGATGTGCGAAAGTATACTAGCACTATTGAGGTGTGAAAATGACACCAAATGTGGACAGCTTTTTTGAAGATGGAGTCAAAAGGCTGGAACACTGGTGGGAAAGACAAATGCAGATTCAGCCAGTGAGATTGCCAAGATTTCTGGAGAAGGACAAACTGGCCATGGAAAAAAGGGAGTAAAACCACCATCTCCCAGCTGTGGCCAACTTTTATTTTGGGTGGAAACTGCAGTGGAAGTTGTACACTGTGTTCTCTGAAAGAGCTTGATTACTCTGCTCCTGGCAGCTGCATGGATGCTTGAATGAGAGTGCAGAGACTGTGGAGAAGAATGTGTAGGGTTGTTCAAGAAGATGGGCCCTTTAAAATCATTCTTGGTATGAGGCCTGCAGCTCACAGCTTACTCTGCAGTAGTGGCTCTTTCAAGGTGGAAACGGCCTGCCAACCATAAAGCCCTACAAAATAATGGCCTTTCTAACTTTTCTGAAACATGAGCCCCTGAGTATCATGGATCTAGGCATTTAACATTCATGTTTTTTTAGGGAATTGTTTCCAGGCCTTCTTTTTAAGCAGGAAAAGCCACCAACAATAACATTATTTTGGAGATACCTGTTCATCTTGTTCTTTATTAAGAAGCAATGCCTGTGTAGCAAGGGACTATGCACAAACAAATATTTGGATAGAAGTTATGAGTGGCAGAAAAAAAAGGCTTGAGGTCTCTTTTTCCTCTTTTGCCACTTGTGCCTTTCCCAAAGTTACAGGAGGGGGAGGGAGGAAGGGGTGTGGGGATTTGGTTATGCAGATTTGCATTTCTGTCACTTTGTTCAACCTCTTCTATCTCTTCTAGTCTTGTGGTTTTGATTGCTTGTCAATTGCTGCTGCTTATTTTGCCCAGTGCCAATACTAGTTTCCTTTTCCTCCACTTCTTGCACCCTGCTGCCTGAGAAAGTCAAGGTCAATGAGTTACTGGTGTCTGTACCAGCACCTTTTTTGATGCACCAGTGACAAAATAGTGATCAAGATACAGAATCTTAGTTCTGACTGGATGTTTTGGTGAATAATCTTCTGCCCTTCCCTTTTTTGTGTGTTTCTTCAAGAAAAAAGCTGAGGTGAATAACAAGTTGTTACATATAGGGATGTGCATTCGGTTCGTCTGAACCGAATGCACCCCCGAAAATGGGCCATTCGATCCCCTTTCGGGCAGCTGCGGGCCGAATCAGGTTTTCTGGTCTGATTCGGCCCACCACTGAAAGCTGCTGCTGCCGAAATTTGGCGGGAGCTGAAAAATAGCCAGGGAGGGAAGGCACTTTAAACTGCCTTCCCTTCCATGGCTTGCTCGGGCGCCATGGGCCACGGGGCACCCAAGCAAGCTGGCACGCAGATGGAAGGGACGGGGGTTTAAACCCCCTTCCCTTCCATGGCTTGCTCACATGCCATGTGCCTGAGCTAGGTGGCACGCAGATGGAAGGGACGGGTTTAAACACTCTTCCCTTCCATGACTTGCTCACATGCCCTGCACCCGAGCTAGCCGGTGTGCAGATGGGAAGGACGGGGGTTTAAACGCCCGTCCCTTCCATGGCGTGCTTGCAAGCCCCGTGCCTGAGCTAGCTGGCACACAGATGGGATGGGGATTTAACCCCCCTCTTCGCTTCCATGGCTTTACCAGGTCCTGCGGCTGCGGGGCGGCCAGGAAGCCAGCGTACCAAAATTCAGCGGAATTTTGGTGGCCATTTGGCAGCGGCCCGAATGGCTGCCACAGGTCACTTAAAGTAGAAGGGAAAAGCAGCAATGTCTTCTTGCTGCTTTTCCTGCCTAAACTGGCCTTTTCTCGTCACTTTCTTGGTCCCGGGGGGGGCGGGGGGAGGCCAGTTTCAGGGAGACTCAACTCTACCCAATAGGGGTGAGTTGCATCCTCTTTGGGCCAATTACAGGACAGTGTTTTTTTGAAACTGTCCTTTGCTTGGCCCAAAGAGCATATAGGAGTCCTACCTAGTGGTTGGACTCCATTGCTGTTGCTGCTTATTTACCTGGCTGCTTCAGCTGCTTGGCTGACTGGCTGCTCCTTCTCTGCCTGCCTGGCCTACCCCTGCATCTCCCTGGAGTCCTGGACTATTGGAGTGGACTACTGGTGGACACCAGAAGACATCAAAAGATAAGAATTAAAGTGGGATCTCTTCAATCTTTAAAGAGCTTTTCTTTCTCCCTCTCTATTTTTTAGTTTCTTTGCCTTGATTGATTTCTGTTTAAATTTTAAAGGCCCCTCCCCCATTTTTTAGTCCCTGTGGCTTGGTTTATTTCATTTCTATTTAATTTTTAAAGGGCTTTCCCCTTTTTCCTCTCTGTTTATAAGTTTCTTTGGCTTGGGGTGTGTGGATTGGCCTGGGTGTGTGTGTGGGGTTCTAACTTCTTCTGTCTTCTCTGGGGTGGGTGTTGGGGGGTTTCGGCCTTTTCTTTTTAACCGTTTAAAAAGTTTACTTAAAACACTTTAAAAGTTGTGTTGTTTCTTTTTAAAAGTTTTGTTATTGCTGCTGGGTTTGAACAGGTTTGTTGTTGCTTGTGCGGGGGTGTTTCTTGCTTTGGTCCTCCCCCCCCCCCGTTTGGTGGGGTTAGGATTGTGTGGTTTATAGGTTGCACTGTGTGTTTTTTGTCTGGGTTTGGACCACTTGTAGTGTTCTTGGGGTTTTTTTTGCCTTAGATAAGGGTACTGTGTGTTAGATTGCTTTTTGGTTTTATAGATAGATTCCTGGTTGTTTGTTTGATAGATAGAGTTAGGATTTTCTTCTGGTTGCTGGGAGGAGGTGCTGCTGGTGTTGGTGTGGTGAGGTCAGGTGCTCTGTTTTCAAGGGTTGTTGGTAGGATGTTTCTGGTTTGTTAGGGTTAGGGCCATTGATTTAAATAGATCAGTCTAATAAGGGTCTGTTCAGGAGTTGTTGTTTTTTAAAAACTATAAGTAATCCAGTGTAGGGTTCTAGTTTATATACCTAACTAGGCCAGAATAGGCTACTATTAAAAGAGATGAGGAGGGGTTTCCTTAAAAGCAGCGTTTAAGTGGCCTTAAGTTTAACTGCTTACAGAAAACAGTATTCTGTGCACCTGACCTTCATTGAAGGCCAGTTCTTACACACATTGCCTAGAGTCAACTGCAGCTTTTTAGTTCATCTCACAGACACCTGCATTTCCTTCCTAGGAAATCCGGCTTGTCCTAGTACATTAGCCAGGAAAAGTTTAATAAAGAGAAACGAGCACTTCTAAAAAGGTTTGTTTCCTTCCATCTCTAGGATAATTTTATAAAACCTTGAGCTAGGGAGAAGCAGGATCACAAAGTTTTAAACCAGTCCAGTTCCAAAAGGGGGAAAAAAAGGGTGACATGAGGAAAAGAACAGCTTAGTGTCCTTTGAAAATCAAAGTAGATATTTGGTGGGAGGGTTCTTAAAAAGGTGTCAGGCTCTGTCAAGTTCAGGTGTCAGTGCAGTTAGTTACGTAGGTGCCCTAAACACCCCACTACCTACAGTCAGATTAGTCAGAGACTTTGGCCCAGGGTGACATGAGTGGCAGAAAAGAAACACAGAGGGGCCCTGGGAGCAAGGCAAAGGAGAAGAGCAGAGGGGTGGAGGGGAGGGTTAGGGGGAGGGCTGTGGCTTTCCCCCCACCTCAGCGCAGGACCACAACAGAGCATCCTGGCAGCACCACTCCATCCTCTGGCCAGAGTGGTCCCACGAAGAAGGCACACCTGGCTTTCTTCCCTAGGAAGGAGGCTCCTGGGGTTGCCCCAGCAGAGGTGTCTGCAAATGCTGCTGGCACTGGGAAGGGGTCTGCTGCTCAGGCAGACCCTCCTCAAGCCGTTGCTGCTGAGGCTCAGCGGCAGGAGGAGAGGCAGCAAGAGCTGTCTGTGGGGTTGAGCTCTGGGGACAATTCTTTGTTTGCAGAGCTCGGTCCACAGACTAAGAGGGCTGTAGGGGCACTAGAGGAGGAGCTGGCTGGCCAGTCCACTGCTTCATCTTCTCTAGGCTCCAGCAGGCCTTCTGGTGAGGGACAAGAGAGGATGCTGGAGGGGGCGGAGGAGGAAAAGATCGAGGAAACGCACCCCAGGGGGCCCCCATCTCAACCCCCTCCTCCCAGTCAGCGATCTCCTCGTGCTGCCACAAGACACGGTGTGTCTGCCCCAAGCTCCTCACAGAAGGAAGCTCAAGTGGTGACCGGAGCTGCTGGTCAGCAGAGTTCCACTTCCCACTTCACCTCCAATGTCTGGAAGTACTTCCAGCTGATGGAGGACCCATGGTATGCACAGTGCCAGCTGTGTAGGGCCTGGATCAGCCATAGAAAAGACCCGTGCTATTTCATGCCTGCCGGGATGTGGTACCACCTGAAGAAGTACCACCAGGTGCAGCTTCTTCGGAAGGAGAGACTTGCTGGTGCTGGGGTGCCCAAGTGGCCACCACCAGCAGCCAGCCAGGAGGAGAGTTGTGTGGTGACCACCTCCAGCGCTCTCCTAAAGAGTGCCACAGCAAAGGAGGGACACCAGGCATCTCTCACTGAGATGTTTGGTGAGGGTGGCAGTAGCGTGCCTGGAGGGGGGGAGGAAGCATGGCAGGAAGATGGTCACTCGCTACATTGCTGAGCTGATCATCGAGGGGAACCCCTTCACAGTCATTGAGAGTCCTGCGTTGCAACAGTTGCTCAAATATCTTGCTCCCTGGTACACGGCTCCTTCTTGCACCACAATGAGCAGGAGAGTGGTGCCCTCTCTTTACAGGGCTGCCAGGGACTTCATGAAGGAACAGCTCTCCTTTGCTGCAGGGAGGGTTATTCACTTCACGTTGGATATCTGGACCTCCAAACAGGGGCATGATTTGTATCTCTCGCTGACTGCCCACTGGTGGCAACCCAGTGACATCATGGTTCGTGGGCGGGCAATAAAAGGTACTAGGCAAGGACAGGGCCCCTGAGTCAGCTACCACCAGGCTCTGCTGCATGCTGAACCACTCAACAAGTCGCACACGGGGATCAACATTGGAGCCACCCTCAAGAGGCAATTAGAGGAGTGGGTAGGTAGGGATGTCACTATGGGCTTTATGGTGACAGATGGTGGCACCAACATGATGGCGGCAGCCAAGGAAGTAGGCCTGAAGTGCATTCCCTGTGCGGCCCACCTTTTCAACCTCGTGGTGAAGGATGCCTTGGGCGAGGGATCAACGAATCCCCTGCATGTCGCTGGGTACTACACTTACCCGTGAAATGCCAATACATTGTGGCCCACTTCTCATGGAGCAATAAGGACACTTATTGGCTGTGTGAGAAACAGACACTGATGGGCGTGCCGGACCATGGCCTAATCAGTGACGTCAGCACCCACTGAAACTCCACCTGTGCCATGCTGGAGCACTTGGCGGAGCAGAAGGGAGCCCTGACTGCCCTGTTCTCAGAGACCGGGGTCATTCGGGAAGAGAGCCTACTCACCCAGGAGGAGTGGGAGATCGTTTCTCAGACTGTGAAGGTTCTTGCACCCTTCAAGAGCCACACAGACATGCTCTCATCTGACATGGCGAGTCTGGTTCTGGTCATCCCCATGTTCCACATGGCACATGAGGGTCTGGCCTCGTTGTTGGAGCTGGGCACAGGACATGCAGGACTTGTTCCAGAGGTGCACGCGCTGGTGAGGAGGCTGAAAGAGGGCCTTGAGGCGTGCTTTCAGCCCATCTTCACCCAGCAGAAGGCATACATGTTGATGAGCATGTGTGACCCACGCATCAAGGGCAGGATTGCCGAGTGGGTCAACGAATTTGAACGCTGGAGAGATGCGCTCTCTGAACAGGTTGAATACAAGCATGTCAGTGTGCTCATGTTGCCAGGAATTGTGAAAGCAGCATGGCTGTTGCTCTTCCCCAACCTCCCCAGCCAGGCCACAACCCCCCACCAGCCCCCACCTCAGAGAGTGGAGAGATGGCACTCATGGGGTGGCTCGCTGGTCCCTCAGGGGGTAGTAGCAGGACCGTGAGACAGGACACGGCAGCTATGATGGCCAGGAACTACCTTATGGAGCCCTGCGAGTCACAGACCACCTGCCCACTGAGCTACTGGGCCACGAAGGAGTTGGTCTGGCCGCCCTATCTCTCATGGCCCAGGGGCTCCTCTCATGCCCTCCTACGAGCATTCAGAGTGAGCACATTTATTCACATGCAGGCTACATTGTCAGCCCACATCGCTCTCACCTGAGACCCTGGACAGTGGAGTGTTGGTCTTCCTCAAGGTCAACTTGCCACTGTTCAGCTTCCCGGACCTCGACTTTGAGTGTGACTGATGTGAGCACAGTCTTGTTGTGCCTGCATCCTCTCTTAGTCTGTGTACTGGGAAGTTTGGTTAGAAACGCTCTTCCCAAAATTAAAATTAGAGAGACCAGAGATAGACATAGCCCCCAAATCATTCCAGTTGGCAGACAGATGCCCCACCAAACTCCTCCCCCCCAATGGCATTCTTTCACCCAGGCCACCCTCCACAAAACACCTCTGTAACCCCAGTAGCTGTGCAGCACTGGGTAGCATCCATCCACCCCTCCTCCAAAAAATCACATGCTGCAAAAAAAGTTTTCACTCTACCTAGTAGAATACAATTCAGAAACCAGAAAAAGCCACAGGACAGGAGTGCCGCAGAAATTGAGAATTTTCTTTGCAGGGGTGGCTGAGCAGTGGGCACTGGGCAATATTCTCTGTAAGCTGTGCAGTCCTGTGAGTAAAAATTGCACTTTGTGAGCTCCTGGCATTAAAGTTGTTGTGAGCAGGCAGATGATTTGGCTATCGCATGAATTGGTTTGCTGTGGAACTAACCATCCATTCCTGAGCTAAGAAAAAATGTGTGAGCCAGAGGCTAAAGAACTGTGAGCTAGCTTGCAGTAACTCAGTAACTTACAGTAACTCAGCTAAGCTTAGAGGGAACACTGGTGGTGGGTGGTGGAGGGCCCATGATGAGAGGGGCAGCCGCACCTAGGCTAAGTTTCCTCAAATGGGAGAATGACAGCTGCTGCATTGCTGCAGAGAGAGGAGGATCAGGGTGGACAAAAAGCAACACCCCTCCCTCTCTATTTCTGAGGCCTTCCTTCCCTGGCTTGACTCAATGGGTAAGAGTATGCTTGTGGACTGACTGGGCAGCAGTCCGACAAAATACCACTACCCAGATCTTTTTTTTGAGGGGGTGCAACTCTAGCTCGCCTCCCCATGGTGCACCCTGAGTCACGCTAAAGAGCTAGAACATCCCTCAGGCAGGCAGTCCCGGATCCCCCCATCCACACTGCCCAGTGGACCATTGACAAGACAAGCAGTCCTTCTCCGGTGGTTTCTGGAGTGGGGCAGTCCTTTAAGTTCAGACTCCTGGGACTTGCCCCTCCCACTTCCTTTTGCAGGGCCATTAGACTTTCGATCCTGGATGGGAGGGGCTTGTCCCATGGATCACCAGTCTTACCAGCCCTGCCTTGCTTGTAGGACATTCGACTGTGCTTGCAAAAGCACGAAGATCCTGGCACTGGAAGAAGAGTGTTTAGAAGACAGGAACAGTGAGTGTTGGGAAGGTGGGAACAGGGATTCCTTCCCTGTGTACCTCTTCAAAGTCCTCCGATAGCAGAATCGGAGAGTGGCTGCCGGCAGCTCTGGGAGTCCCCCAGACAATCGCGGCAGCCTAGATTCACCCCCGCCGAGCGCAGTCGGCGTGGAGAGAGCCGCAGAAGAGTTTTCCTGCCCCAGTTCTCTGGGAAAACGCAGGAGAAGGTGGCAGGGCTGGAGAGGATGGTCGGGTGAGCGCGGCTGCAGTCTGTGCAATCCCGGGATGTCAGGGAGCCACTTGCTATTACCCGCAGGCTTGGAGAAGTGGGAAACACAGAGGCTCCAACTGACCTGGCTGCAGAATCACGGTAGGAGAATTCTGCCTTGGGAGGGGGAAGCAGATGACCTTGGTGGGTCTGGAAGGAAAGGGCCCTTAATTTGGACTCTGAATCTGCTTGAGGCTTGGGGGAACCCCCCTCCCATCCTCTTCCTTTCCCAGCCTGGTGGATCAAGAGGAATTTTATGTTTTTTCTGGCATTAAGTGACTGGGCTGAGATCAGGAGGCCCCCCCCCCCGTTCTCCTTCTGTCCTTTGAAGTTCTATGGGGATTTTTTGGTGGGAAGGGCAGCCATTTTGAGGACTGTTTAGTGAAGATATTTACTTTCACTTTCTAGAACCGAGGCAAAATGGCAGATAAATCTGGAGCTTCTAGTTCATCTTCCCAAGAAAATTTAGAAGCCTCCCAAATTGCCAAGCAGGACTCTCCAGAACTTGATCTCAGCAGGGATGATTTACATACCCCCCTGCTGTCATGGTTAAAGGAAGAAATGCACAAGGAGTTTAGAGATCTTTGGAGACAAGCATCTAGAGAGAAGGGGGCTTCATTTTCCCAAAGAGGCAAAAGGCATAAAGAACAGGATGTTCAGGACTCCCCCCCCCAGAAAAAGGGATAGGAGGTCTCCTGGGAGAGAAGAAGGGGAGGACTCTTTATTCAGTGAACCAGATGAGGAATCTCTTTCTGATGTCTCTGGTTCAGAAAAGGAGGAAGGCGAATTGTCAGCAGAAGAAGCTGAAGAAATGATTCCTCTTCCCCAATCGTGACTGTTTCCTATTAATCTCTACAGTAAACTTCTGCCAAAAGTTTTGCATACCTTGGAGCTTTCCTATACACCTAAAGCCAATGACAAATCAGAGGAGACAGCCCTTCGGACTTGGAGGCTTCCGCTCGGAGTAAAATGGTGAATTGACGCATCTTGCGATCGTGCAGGGTGAACAGTGGCTTCTTCCAACAGTTTGGGCATCCAAATTGCCCAACGCAGCACCCCCCAGGCTGGGGGTTGACAAGCATGCAACAAGGTCCAAGTGAGAGTTGAGATTGGCGTGTACAAATCTCAAAGGAGGCTTGTTTACACTTTGATCCCCTCTCAGAAGCGGGCATTTGCAAGTCAGCACTAAAGAGGCCAACCGAGCTGAAGAATCAGTTTAAATTAATCATTTCCCAACTTCTTAAGAAAAAGGCTGGAGTGGAAAGTGAAAAGAAGTGATGCGAAACCCCGAGATAAACATGCAAGGTAACATAAACATTTCGCTTACCGGGAGGAAGTTCTAACTAAATTTGAACGAGGCAGATAAGCGCAAATGACTTTGATTTGAATAACTGAAGCAGCGAGAAAATTTAAAAAGTTGTCAAAGCATTTAATTTGAGAAAAATAGACATTGTTTAACATTCCTGTGGTTAGAGAGAGCAGAGTGGAGTACAAGATCGAAACTGACTCAAAATATCGCGAGACTAAGGTGTTGCACCTATCTGTGTCCGGCTAGAACTGTGATCAAAGGCTAGAGTGGCTGTTGGAGGACTGGAGGAGTGGCGAAACAGGAAACATCTGGTAGGGCGAGGTTAATGTGGGACCAGAAACAGGAAGTTTTAAAAGAGCCTACTCTAGCCTGAAAAACCATAGAGTAATTGCACCCGCCATTTTGAGGAGGACTAAACTTTAAAACCTAATTTTAAAAGCTGATTTGACTTCAAAGTGCAGCGAAAAGAGGACGATTTAAGATAAGACTTAGAAGACAGTCGGAGTATACTTAAGAATTTTCAAAACGGATCCAAAATAACGACATAGAGCTGCTTCGACTGTAAGTCCAAGTATGTCAGCGAAGGGAAAAAAAGAATGGCAAGCTGCAATCGAGGAAATGGAGAAGCGAATGATGGAAGCAATTCAAGGTTTGATGAAACAGATAGAACAACAGATGGAGAAACAAATGGAAAAACAGCTGGAACAGTTGGAGGAAGTACAAGAAAAAAATGTGGCAGCTTTGAAAGAGTTAATGGTTGCAGAAGTGGCTGAAATCAAGAAAGAAGTGGCAGACACAAATACCCAAGTTCAAGGTCTGGCAGCAAAATCAACTGAATTGGAGCAAAAGACACAAGACATAAGAAGGAAAATGGAAACAACTCTTCAAGATAACCGTAAATTGGAGGCAATGATCGAATATAGAGCAATGTTGAACCATCTGAGACTAAGAGGGATCGAAGAGACGACAGATGAGGACATACGCACGGTGGTGATGACGGCATTGACTGAGTATCTGGGAGAAGATCAAGGAGAATTGGATTCTGATTTTGATTTGATTTATAGAGTGAATTTAGCATATGCTCAAAGAAAGAATTTGCCAAGAGATGTTATTGTACAATTAGTAACAAGGAAGATGAAAGAGGATATTTTTAAAAAGCAATTCACACAACCTTTGGAGATTGACGGTAAAAAGATAATAATAATGCGAGAACTCCCAAGAATGATTCTGCAAGATAGAAAGAAATATAAGAAGCTCGTTGACAAGCTGAAACAGCTAAACATTAGATTCAGATGGGAAATTCCACAAGGTCTGTCTTTTACCTATGATTCGAAGAGGCATACGATTAAGACTTTGGGAGATGTGCATAGGTTTAAGGCAGAAAATTTAGAGGATTTTGGAGATATTTAAAGTCAAGACATGATGGATTACAAATTGTTATCGTGGAATGTAAATGGACTTAATTCACCCTCCAAAAGGAATTTAGTAAATTATTGGTTACAAAAGCAAAAATCGAATATCATTTGCTTACAAGAGACTCATATTAAAAAGAGGGACAATAAATATTTGATCAACAAAAAATTAGGAGAGGAATTTTATTCATTGGCAGAGAAAAAAAATAAGGGAGTTGTGACCTACGTAAACAAAGAATTGGACCCAAAACAAATTTTTAGTGATAAAGATGGGAGATATTGGAGTGGAAATTACACTGCTTCAGAACAAGACTTTGGTAGTTAACTTGTACGCGCCTAATGGAGCAAAAGAAATTTTTTTAAGGATTTGATGGAGGAATTAGACCAAGTGAATTATGATCAGTTAATACTGGCGGGAGACTTTAATGGCACTGTAGACAATAAATTGGACAGGAAATAAAAAAAAATGGATGAGAAGATTGGAAAACTACCAAAAAATTTTTTTAAGTTGATGGATCAAGAGAAATTAGAAGATGTTTGGAGAAAATGGAGCTCCAAAGTTAAAGACTTTGCTTTTTACTCCAATAGACACAATTCTTTTTCCAGAATAGACATGATTTGGATGTCTGGAGACATGGCATTAAAAACCCAAAAGGTGGAGATTTTGCCAAAGACCAATTCGGACCATAATCCGGTGATATGGATGCTAAAAGAAAAAGTGAAACAGTTCCAATGGAGAATCAATGAAGACTTGCTGGACAAGAGGAAAATAATTGAGACTTTGCGTAAGGAAACCCAGTCATTTTTTCAAGTAAATTTAAATCAGAATGTTAATATACAGACGGTTTGGGACGCATATAAAGCTGTGATGAGAGGATTACTCATATCATTGAATGCGACCGACAAGAAACAAGATATAAAGCAGCAAAAGGAGTTGCAAGAAAAAATACAACAAAAGGAAAAAGAATTGAAGAGAAGACCGGAGAAAAAGAAAATTATCAAAGAAATTCAAATTTTGCAAGAGCAATTAAACGTAATACTTAATCGGGAACTCTATTGGAATTTAAAGAAATTACAACAAAAATGCTTTGAAGGAGCAAATAAACCAGGAAAATTTTTGACATGGCAATTGAAAAATAGAAGAGAGAGAAGGGTGATAAGTAAAATTATGGAAGAAGGTAAAGAAATTGTGGACATGAATGGTTTAAAGAGAGTCTTTTTTAAGTACTATGCAAAGCTATTCCAAAAGAATAATATAGATCCTGAAAAAATTAAAAAATATTTGGACAAGGTAGAAATACCAAAGGTGGATACAAAAGTCAAGGAAATATTGAATGGTCCAATTCAAAAAGAGGAAATCTTTAAAACGATAGAAGATTCTAAACTGGGGAAACCTCCAGGTCCAGATGGATTTACTGTAAAATTTTATAAGAAGTTAAAAGAGGAGTTGACCCCTGTCTTGGAGCTTCTAGCAAATGAGATACAGGCGACCAAGGTAATACCAGGAATGTGGAAAGAGGCCATCACTCATACCAAAAGAAAGTCAAGATTTAACAGATGTCAAAAATTACAGACCAATTTCTTTACTTAATAACGATTACAAGTTGTTTGCCAAAATAATTTCAGAAAGACTGAAGAACTATTTGAAGGATGTCATAACAGAAGAACAAGCCAGTTTTCTACCAAATGGACAAATCAGAGACAATTTAAGGACGGTGATTGATGCCATTGAATTTTATGATAAGCATCCGGAGAAAGAGGTTGCTTTTCTATTTGTAGATGCTGAAAAAGCCTTTGACAACTTAAATTGGGATTTTATGTTTCAAGTGATTGAGAGAATGGATGTGGGACAGCCTTTTTAAAATGTAATTAAGGCAATATACTCTGAGCAGAAAGCATCGCTGAATGTAAATTAAGAGATGACGGAACATTTTAAGGTTCAAAAAGGTTCTAGGCAAGGATGTCCGCTATCCCCTTTATTGTTTATTTGGATTTTGGAAGTTCTGTTGGGGAAGATAAGAGAAGATAAGGACATAACGGGACTTACAATTGGAGGCTTTTCGTACAAATATAGGGCGTTTGCGGACGATGTGATGTTTTTGATTGAAGATCCTGTAATTAAGTTACCGTTGTTGATGGAAAAGATTAAAGAATTTGGAGACTTGGCTGGATTCTATGTAAATAAGAATAAAACAAAGGTATTATCTAAGAATATGACAAAAGAAAAACAACTGGAGTTGCAAGAAAAAACTCAATGTGAAGTGGTGAAAAAACCAAAATATTTAGGGATTGAGTTGACAATGAAAAATATAGATCTCATCAAGAATAATTATGAGAAGACTTGGAGTAAAATTCAACAGAATTTTAAAAAATGGGACACTTTGAACTTGTCATTAATGGGAAGAATTTCGGTAGTCAAGATGAATATTTTACCTCGTCTGATGTTTTTATTTCAGACTATACCGATAGTAAAAGACTGCAAAGTGTTGAATTTATGGCAGAAAGAAATTTTAAAATTTGTTTGGTCGGGAAGGAAACCAAGGATTAAAATGAAGATTTTATGTGACGCAAAGGAAAGAGGAGGATTTCAATTACCTAATTTTAGACTGTACCATGATGTGGTGTGTCTGACTTGGCTTGAACAATGGATTAATTTGGACAATAGAAAGATGTTAGCCTTGGAAGGACATGATCGCAAGTTTGGATGGCACGCCTATTTGTGGTATGAGAAAGCTAAAATGGACAAATTTTTTAGTCACCACTTTATAAGAAGATCACTGTTCACGACTTGGATGAGATACAAAAGGTTCTTTTTTGAAGCGAAACCATTATGGATAGTACCGGCAGAAGTTATTAAACCACTTTCAAGGCACAAAGGAGAAGATTGGATATCTTACAGAGACATTCGGAAAGTAGAGGGGAGTAGTTTTGTGATAAGAGCTAGAGAGGAACTGAGATTTGACTATGACTGGTTAAATTATAGACAAATTCATGATTTATTTAAGGCTGATAAGACGAGGTATGGCTTCAGGAAGGAGAATAATGAAATTGAAACTGTATGGATTGAGAAAGGTAAAAAAAATGATTTCTAAGATTTATAAGGTTTTGTTGAAATGGTATACAGAAGATGAGATTGTAAAAGAACAGATGGTGAAATGGGCTATAAATATAAATAGAGAAATAGATATGTCATCATGGGAGTGTCTGTGGAAAAAGTCAATTAAAAATTCAACATGTGTTAATGTAAAAGAAAACTGTTATAAAATGATGTATAGATGGTATAAGACACCAAAAAAAATTGCTATTATGAATGACAGTCTGTCTAACAGATGTTGGAAGTGTAAAAAAAAAGAGGGCTCATTTTATCATATGTGGTGGACTTGTGATAAGGCAGTAACTTATTGGACAGAGGTCCATAAAGAAACTCAGAAGATCCTGAAGTACACCTTGAAAAAGGAACCTGAAATGTTACTTTTAGGTCTTAAAATGGAGGAAGTTAATGTGACAAAGAGAACATTGTTATGGTATTTGATTACAACTGCAAGAATGACATTTGCTCAGTTTTGGAAACAAGAGAAAATACTGGAAAAATGGGACTGGATAAAGAAGATGCTTTTTATGGTAGAAATGGACAAATTGACAAAGAAACTTAACGGGAAAGAAGATGAAGAATTTTTGACAGAATGGAAAGATTTTAAGGACTATTTAGAATTAAACTGGGATGCAAAAAATAAATTACTTTGCTTTGATAACTATTAAGAACTGAAAAGGAAAGACTGATGAATAATAGTTAAAATGTTACTTTAGGAGCAGATAGAGAATATGAACTTGTTAGAAATGATTAATGGAATATTGGACAAGTTTTTATTTTTGTTAATGAATTTTAAATGAAATTTTAATGGGGTAGAGCATTGCTGGAAGCCTGGTGGGGGGAGGTAGGGGAAACTGAATAGGATGTACTTCAGAATATTTTGAAATATGGAACATGTCAATATATCCTACTAATAAAATTCTTTTTTAAAAAAAGAGGAGACAACCCTTCCAGAAGGGTCTAAGAAAGCTATACCCAAGACTGGTTCTAGGAACACAGGCGTTCCCTTTCCAGCTTCCTTTTTCAACATTATGATGAGTGAATGGGAACATCCTGCCAACCCAAAATCAACCAGTCCATTGATTTCTAAACTGTACTCTCTCATTCCAGAGGTTTCCAGGAGGATGAAGCTTCCTGTGGTGGATAATCCCATCAATTCTTTGTCTTCCACGTCAGTCCTGCCAATGGATGAGGATGGCCTACTCAAGGATAACTGCGATAAAAGAGTGGAAAAAGCGTTGAGAAAGGACTTTGAAGCCTCGGCTAATTCCCTGCGTGTGTCAGCCACAGGTTCGCTGTTCGCCAGAGCAGCCTATACTTGGGCTTCAGACCTGTCAACGATGGAAAGCGGCATTCCTAAGAGCTTGAAAGATGAACTTAAAAAGATTGCATTGGCTTCGGCTTTTGCAGCAGATGCATCTTTGGATGCTTTTCAGTTGTCTGCACGTGCAATGGCTAACGGTGTGGCAGCTAGACGTATGACGTGGCTTCGCAATTGGGATGCTGACCTTTCGGCCAGAGCAAAGGTGGCAGCCGTGCCTTTTAAAGGTGAGAGCCTTTTTGGTGCAGGTTTGGACAGATACTTAATTGAAGGGAAAGATAAGAAGAGGGTCTTACCTTCTAAGAAGAAAGAGGACAAATCGAGAAAGCGTTTTCAACCTTTTCGTGACTTCAAGCGTAGTGACAAACAATCCTTCCATAGGTCCTTTAAAGGCAGATGGCAGGCCAAAAAGACTCAATCATTCTTGGGAAAAGCTGGACAAGGGTCCAGAGGACCCAAGAAGACTTCTTCAGCATGACTATGCTGGGACACCGGAGCCGATACATATAGGGGGACGTCTCCAACACTTCACTCTTCAGTGGCAGAAGTCGATCACAGACAGCTGGGTTTTGGAGACGGTTTCTCTCGGATACTCCCTAGAGTTTGTGAGGTCTCCCCCAAGTCGGTTTCTGGAACTTCCTCGGAGATCCTCGGCGGATCAGCACAATTTGCTTCAACAAGCTCTGCAGCATCTTCTAGATATTGGGGCAATAGAGTCAGTTCCAGAAATGGAGAGCTGGAAAGGGTCTATTCCATCTTCTTTATGGTCCCAAAGAAAAACGGGGACGTCAGAGTAATTTTAGATTTGAAATGGTTGAACAAATTCATCAGAATGCTGAAGTTCAAGATGGAAACCCTGAGATCGATTCCACTGTCCATTCAGAAGGGAGACTTCATGGCCTCGATAGATCTCTCCGAGGCGTATCTACATATTCCAATCCGGAACACGCACCGTCAGTTTCTCCGTTTTGCCTATCACGGGAAACATTTCCAGTACATGGCTCTCCCGTTCAGTCTGAAGTCATCGCTGAGAGTGTTTACCAAGGTTCTGGTGACACTGATTGCAATTCTGCATCTGAGAGGAGTTGCTCTTTTTCCTTATCTCAATGACATTTTGATTTGTGCAGAGTCAGTTCACAAAGCGAGAAAGCACTTGGAGTTGACAATGCAGGTTCTACAAGAACACGGATTTGTCATCAATCAGGAGAAGAGTGTTCTAGTCCCAGCCCAGGTATTAACGCACCTGGGGGTGCTGATTCATTCAACAATGGACAGAGTTTTCCTGACCCAGGAGAGAAGAGACAAACTTGTGAATTTGCTAACTCAGATATTGATGGACACGGTGTCGGAAATCAGGGTCTTGGCATGTCTTCTAGGTATTCTGGTCTCCTGTCAGGACTTGGTCCCATGGGCCAGGTTCCACACGGGCCCGCTTCAAAAGTTTCTTCATCCCTTCCAAAAGGATATAGTGCACAAGAGATCCAGGAAGGTGAGAGTACCCCCAGCACTGAAACAGGAACTGCGTTGGTGGTTGGAGCCCTCCCGTTTGGAAGTGGGGGTTCCTTTGCGGGACCCCAAGAGGATTGTTGTGACAACGGATGCCAGCCTTTTCAATTGGGGGGCTCACACATTGGGTCATATGGCTCAGGGAACATGGGCTGGGGAAGAGCTGAAGAGCAGCATCAATTTTCTCGAACGGAGAGCAATCAAGCTTGCCCTTGTCAGGTTCCAAAGTCATTTGGCAAACAGTCATGTGCTGGTGCAGACGGACAGTGTAAAAGCAAAAGCCTTCATAAACAGACAGGGTGGAACAAAGTTTCAGAAGCTGAATGAGGAAGTGGCTCAGGTGATGCAGTGGGCGGAATCCCACATCCAGTCGCTAAAGGCAGTTCACGTACCCGGACAGGAAAACGTTCTCGCAGATTGGCTGAGTCGGCAGACGGTAGACCAGGCTGAGTGGATGTTACACAGGGATGTGTTTCAACAAATAAGCAACAGATTTGGAGAGCCAAGCGTGGACTTGTTTGCAACAGTGATGAACAGACAAGTGGAACGGTTTCTGTCCAGGTCACGGGAACCGAAAGCGTGGGGGACAGATGCGCTAAACTGCCTATGGCTGGAGGGTCTGGCATACACTTTCCCTCCCTTTCCTCTCATTCCTCGAGTAATTCAAGCCATGGTGGATTAGAGAGCAGACCTGATTCTAGTATCCCCCTTTTGGCCACGAAGAGTGTGGTTCCACAATCTGAGGAGGTTTGCTGTGGAAGAGCCGTGGCGGCTTCCCCTGAGAGACGACCTGTTACTGCAGGGAGAAACAAAGCATCCCAGACCGGAAATGTTAAATCTAGCAGCCTGGAGATTGAGGGGCAGCTGCTAAGTGCTCTGGGCTATGAAAAGGGTGTAGTTGACACATTGTTAGCTTCTAGAAAAAAGTCTACTTACTCTGTATATAACCGAATGTGGCAGGTTTTCCAGATTTGGTGTGGGGAGAGAGGTTTGGACCCTTTCTGGGCACCAGTTGGGGACATCTTGGCTTTTCTCCAACACGGGCTGGAGAAAGGTTTGAGTTCTAGCACCCTGAGAAGACAGGGGGCAGCCCTGTCGGCGGTAAGGGGTGCAAAAAGGAGTAGGTCTCTGGGACAGCACCCACATGTTAAAAGATTTCTGAAGGAAACAGTTTCTCTTAATCCTCCTCCGGTGCACAGGTTTCCCACTTGGGACCTGAATTTGGTGCTGAATGCTCTTAGCAGAGCACCGTTTGAGCCTATGGCGTCATGTCCATTAAAGGAATTGACTTTTAAAACAGTCTTCCTAGTAGGGGTTACTTCAGCTCGCAGGGTATCTGAACTGCGGGCATTGTCTGTAAATAAAGAATTGTGTATCTTTCATTTGGATAGGGTGGTCCTCCGACCAGATCCAGCGTTCTTACCGAAAGTTAATTCACTTTTTCATAGGTCCGAAGACATCATCCTTCCTTCCTTCTGTCCGAATCCAGTACATGAGAAGGAAAAACATTGGCATTGGTTGGACGTTTGTAGAGCATTGAGCTATTACCTGGATAGGTCCAGGGAGTATAGGAAGTCTGAATCATTGTTTGTCTCTTTTAAGAAATCGAGTCTGGGAGCACCTATTTCAGTGTCTACTATTAGTAGGTGGATCAGAGGGTGCATTGCTGAGGCGTATAAGGCTCAGGGATTAGTGACACCAGAGGGGGTAACTGCACATTCCCTGAGGGGGGCAGCAACTTCCGCAGCGTATCGGGCCTTTCCATCCCTCGTTATTTGTAAAGCAGCCACATGGAAGTTGGTCCACTCTTTTATTAAGCATTATAGAGTTGATAGGTTGGCTTCGGACGATGCTGCTTTTGGTAGGAGAGTTCTATAGCAGGTCTTGTGAATGCCGAAATTCATTAAGGCCCAACCTGGAGTGGCACTGCTGTTGTATGTCCCAGGAGTCTGGACTTAAAGGACTGCCCCACTCCAGAAACCACCGGAGAATGGAAGATTTTATTCACTTACCGTGAAGCTTCCTTCTCGGTGGTTCTGGAGTGGGGCAGTCCTACCCACCCGTTTGGAAGAACGAGTTCTGGCAGTTCATAAGATCTGCTGATGACTAACTAGGTCCTGAGGGTTGGTTTTTTCCATCCAGGAGTGCGTTTTGCAGACGGATACTGTAAGTTGTGTTATACATTTGCAATGATCGAATAAAGTTCTTCTTGGTTTGGCTACCCATGGTGGTCCCGTGGTTTGTTGACTATTGAGGGGAGTGCGGATTGTCGTTTTTTCCTGTTATTCTATCTGCAGTTTAGGAGGTGGTATCGTGTTGGGAAGGAGTTTGGCTTGGATTACGACTGGTGATCCATGGGACAATCCCCTTCCATCCAGGATCGAAAGTCTGACAGCCCTGCAAAAGGAAGTGGGAGGGGCAAGTCCCAGGAGTCTGGACTTAAAGGACTGCCCAACTCCAGAACCACTGAGAAGGAAGCTTCACGATAAGTGAATAAAATCTTCCATTCTCGAGACTACTTGACAAGGGGTAAAGGGGATAGTCTTGTAGAGCTCAGCTGGAATGTCCCACAATAGCAGTTGGTTCAGCTGCTTGGAAGGGAGGCAGTAATTGGGGGGGGAGGATCTAACCCGGGTAGGTAGGCGTGGAGGGCCAAAAAGGTACACAGAGCCATGTTTTCAGTTTAACAGACTACTACTAGTCTCTTTATTGTGAGAACTACAATATGGATAGGAAAGATGAGAGATATGATAAAAAAGTACTAGCTAAGGGAGGAGGCAGGTACGGGAGAGGTGAAAGGAAGAAAGGAAGGTTTTTTCCCCCTGAGATCTCCATTCTACAAATCAAAGGGGTAGTGAGGGTATAGGAGAGAAAAAACAGGAAGGTCAGTGCAGGAAAGACTATCCAGCTATCTGTCTCTTGCTGTAAAATCTGGAGGAGGTTGACCCAGGGAAAGCAGTGCACCTTCTTGACTTCAAGGCGTGCATGTGCCACTTGCTGTCTTCCCAAGCAGTCCATTCTGCAGTCTATCTGATCTTACAGGTGAGGTGAGGTAACAAGCTAGGGGGTGTCAGGGAGGAGAGAGGTTAGCTAAGTTTGTGTGGAACCCACTTCCACCTATCCTTCCTTTCCCAGTTTCCTTGGGTTGAGGGGGGTCTGTCTTGAAGCTTTTGAATGCAGTAATGCTGTTGGCAGGCAAGCAGTGGCAGGCACAGGATTCTGTCACCAGGCTGGCACTACTGCATTCAATGCACAGATTTTGCTGCCCTTTCCTAAAGGCCCCAATTGACAGAGATTCTCTGATGTTATATAAGAACATAAGAGAAGCCAATGTTGGATCAGGCCAATGGCCCATCCATTCCAACATTCTTTCACAAAGCGGCCAAAAATACCAGGTGCCATCAGGAGGTCCACCAGCGGGCCCAAGACACTATTAGCCCTCCCACTGTTGCCCTCCCCAGCACCAGAGCATCACTTGCCCCAGAGACTAAGAGTTCCTTCTTATCTATAGCCACTGATGGACCACTGCTCTGCTCCTTTTTTTTTAATAAAACTTTATTGACAGGATATATTAACATGCTCCATAAGTCATAATACTTTTAAATACATCCTTTTCATTTATCTGCTCTGCTCCCTTCTCTGCACTTTTCCCAGTGCAAAAAATATCCTTTTTGAGGTGTGTGTGGTGTGAGTGGTCCAATGCAGTTGCATCATCAATTTATATAGGGTAGGGCCTGTATAAACATTTTTCCTGTTGGTCTTTTGACATTTCTGTATGGCACTGTGGCATGCTTGCACTGCCACAGTGCCACTTGTTCTGGAATGTGCCACTTGTTCTCCTGGCAAACAAGCAATTTGCTTTCCCTGAGATTCTCTGGGGGAGTGCTGCCTGCTTGCCTGCCTTAAGTGCTGCTGGCTGGGTTTCCCTGTTGGAAACAATGGAGGGAATGTGGGCAACCTGTTTGGGTGCCCATAGAATTGGCCTGAATTGGCGGAATCTGAATTGGGCCAAATTTTTTTTTTTTTGCACACCCCTACTTACATACAGGCTAGGTTCAGCCTCTCCCTAAGAGCAGGCAATGAGAGCTGGCAATATAGAGAGCAGTGGAGTTGAAAACAGTAGTCGAAAAGCTGAAGTAAGAGGATAGTAACTGAGATGCTGATAGTTTAAGGGCTAGGAGGAAAAGGGTTTTTTTCTGACTGAGGGGAACTGTATAGAAGAGCTGCTTTGAACAGGCTGAAAATAGTAAATTTGTAGCTAAAGGATCCCAGATGTAGGTATAGGACCTCAGTTCTAAAGATCAGTGGAAATGAAATGCTGTTTCTTAGACTTTACTTTTCTCAGTGTTCTTATAAATTAAAGTTTCTTGTTTTGATTAACTCTGTGGGCTCCATGTCTAAGGGGAAGAAGCACACACACACATAATTCAGTATTTCTGTCTATACACATATAGAATATGAATGAATGGTGGCAGCGACTGTTTGGAAAAGTAGAACAAAGTTTGAGTCCAGTGTCATCTTTAAGACCAACAAAGTTTTATTCATGGTATAAGCTTTTGTGTGCACTCACACTTTTTCAGATACAATGAAATGGAAGTTAAGAGTCCATACATATAGGTAGTTGGTGAGCAGTAAATTAGCATACAGCATAATAAAGATGTTTAACAGGTTTAAGGACCAAACAGGAATAACAAGCTTAGTTTATATGGTTATTACATTTGTTTGAGATTTATTCTGGGGGAGAACATAGTGAATGAAATAAATATGTCAAAATTGGAGATTGATGTGCAGATGTATTCTTTTTTTGTAATAACTTTTATTGAGAATTTTTAAACCAAAAGATAAAAATTAATCACAAGTATTTAAAAAAGAGAAGACAGAAATATAAAGCTATAAAGAAAAAAAGATAAAAAAGGGAAAGAATAAAAATATAAAGAATTGGCTTCAATTTTTCTCTATGAGAAGTACAAGTAAAATAACAAACTTAACACTTTATAGCTACAAAAACCCTCAATTTTTCTATTGCTTATTCTCTCCCAATCATCAAATCTGCAAATCATTAGTTACAAAAGGATTCCAAGGGCAAAGAGGGTCTGCCCTTGTGGAGCAGTCAAGTTTGAGACAACTGTGCACATTCTGCTTCTCTGCTGTTTTTATCAGGAAATGTGTGTGAAGATCTTACAACCTTTGCTTGGGAGGTTTCCTACATGCCTTGCATTAGAAATCACTAAGAAGTTTTTATCTGACATAATTCCTCAGTTTTGGCAGATTCCTTGCTGCAGCCTATAGAATTTGCAAAGAATGATTATAAAAGGTATTCGATCCATGAAATAAGTGTTCCCCATGGTCTATGTTTCACCGATTATTCTTCTGTTGTGGGTAATGTTGAACTTTTCCATTTTTGTGCATATAATTATCTCACTGCCGTTGTCATATATGGAAATAAAGTTCCATGATTTTTTTCTAGCTGTCTTTCCATTACTCCCAAAAGAAAAGCCTCTGGTTTCATTAGAATATTAGTCTTTAAAATATTCTGGATTAGTGAATGTATTTTTATTTAAAAAATTGGCTTTATTATACATTCACCATAAATGATAGAATGTCCCTTCATTTTGTTCATATTTCCAACATATGTTTGGGTCATTTCTGTACATTTTAGCTAATTTCTCTAGTGACATATACCATTGATACATAATTTTATAAAAAATTCTCTTTCAGACTACAGCTTAACATAAATTTAAGACCCTTCATACACATATTTTCCCATTGTTCCATTTGTATATCATATCCTAATTTTTAGTCCATTTATCATAGATTTTTTCACTCATTCTTCTGTCTCAAATTTCAACAAAAGTTTATACAAGTTAGCAATAACCTGTTCTATATTTGTACGAAATTCTGTTTCAAATTCAGTTTTCGATTGTCCAAAACCGTAAGATCTTTTACCTGCTTTTAAACCTTTCTGATAGTTGTGCATTAAAAAATGCCATTGGCAAGTATATCCTGTTATCCAGTCTTCTTTTGATTTCGTTTTACAATCCCCTTGAGAGAAATCTAATATGTCATGATATGTTAACCATTTATGCTTAGTTATCATTTCTCTATATAATGCTATTTGTGTAGAAAACCACAAAGGTGTTTTCGTACACAATCTAGGTTTGTATTTATTCAATACTAGGAGTAAGGCCCGTTGTGGGAAGAAAAACAACGGGCTCTAGAAGGAAGCGCCAGGTGAGTGGCAGAGGGAAGGGGAAAATAGAGGGAGGCAAGCCATTTTTATTTCCTTCTGCTTAGCTATAAGGCGGGGCTGTCTCAAGTCATTTTGCTGCCCCAAGTGGGTAGTATGGGAGGACAGCCTCATGGTAGCAGGTATGGTTCCCTCCATCCCTGACTTATGTTAATTTGGGGCTATGCAGTTGCAACTAAGGTAGAAAACCACCTCCTCCTATGACATATCTTCTGGGTTCCAAGAGTCTGGAAAACAGTTCCATAGCCAGTTACAGGGCTGCCAAATCTGGGTTGGGAAATACCTGTAGATTTGAGGGGTAGAGCCTGGGGAGGGCAGAGTTTGTGGCAGGGAAGGACCTCAGCAGGGTATAATGCCATATTGTCCACTGGCCAAAGCAGCCATTGTCTCCAGGAGAACTGATCTTGGTCATCTGGACATCAGTTGTAATAGCTGGGAAGTTTTCTGTAGGGGAAATGATGTGCTGTGGCTGGGGAACACGGTGGTTTCTGGGAGATCTCCAGGCCCCACAGGGAGACTGGGATATGTATTTTACATCAGGAATCCCAACAGCAACAGCAGACTATTTTTAATGCTAGAGGTAAAGGCCAATCAGGCCACATATGCAAATGACCTCTGTGTTTCTGACTGGCTATGGGGGGGAAAGGAACAGCAAACTGTTTAGAATGTTCGAGGCAGGACTCTGGCAACACAGCCAGTGGATAGGGAGATCCTTTGAATGACAGATCATTCAGCCAACTGATTTTGGAGTGTGTTGGAATGTTTAGGGGAGTCCATGACCCAAACAGAATTATATATATGGAGAGATTCTCAAAGTAGCACATTAATACAATGGTTTTTAAAATCCACATTAACCTTAGCTTTGTCATACCGCATATAACCATGTTGTCTGAATCTCAAATTGTGACTTTCTAGTTCCAATACTTCTATTTCTCAGCAACACCATTCCTTCATCCAAACTAAACTACAAGCAGCAAAATATAGTTTCAAATCAGGTAATCCCAATCCTCCTCTTTCTTTTACGTCTTTTAATACCTTTTATTTAACTCATGTTTTTTTTCCTTTGCAATACAAATTTAGATATATCTTTCTGCCATTGTTTAAATGGTACATCAGTTGTCAGAACAGGTATTGTCTGAAACAAAAATAACATTCTTGGTAAGACATTCCTTTTAATCACAGTTATTCTCCCCAACAGAGACAGTTGCACCTTATCCTATCTTCTTAACATATCTGAATAAATGAATGTAATTTATTGCAGTCCACAACCCATTACAAGTTCACACAGCAAATCATGTTTAAATATGAAGGTTTAGATGTTAAAACACTCCAATAGGATGAACAGATATAAAATTATAACAGAGTAGGTAACTAAAATACATATAAAAGTTAATTAAAATAATTAAAATAAATATAAAAGTTTAAAAAATAAAAAACAATTAGTTATAAACCTAAAAGTTTAAACGAGCACTATTTAATTAATTCCTAATCCTTATTCTAATTCCCAGACTTTTTTTTTTCTGTGCGGATACCTATTCCCTCCAACAGGGGCCTCACTCTCCCCCAACAGCTTTTCCTGCATAGTCAGTAGACTTCATGGGTTTGTAGAAAAATCCGAAAAGTGAGGAAATCCCTTCAGGGACGGTTGAATTCCCCCCCAAAAGCCTTTTGAAATGGCCTCTGCAGGGACCTGCCTCCAGGTATCAAGGGTGAGAGATTAGAACGTTGGGGGGGGGAGAGGAGACTTCTAACTGGCTCTGTCAGTAAAAGGGGGTGGGGGAGAAGGGCCCTTTCTTTCCAGGCCTCTTTCGGCCTTGGAGGGAGGGGGAGGGAGGGAGCCTTGGGGCCAGGCTGGGGGATTCCTAGAGGTTTTGGGGTGGAGTGCAAGGAGGGCAGGATTTGGGGAAGGGAGAGGCCTCAGCTGGGTATCATGCCACAAAATCCACCCTGCAAAGCAGCCATTTTCTCCAGGGAGACAGATCTCTGTTGTTCACAGATCTCTGGAGTTCACTCTCCAGGCCCCACTTGGAGGTTGCCAACCCTAGGCCTGGCAGCAGTCAAAGGGTTGCCAGGTCCCCCCACGGGCACTGGCAGGGGATGGGGGTAGTGGGGTTGCCAGCTCCAGGTCTGGAAACTCCTGGAGATTTGGGGATGGAGCCTGGGGAGGACAGGGACCTCAGTGGGGTACAATGCCCTAGAGTCCACCCTCCAAAGCATCCATTTTCTCCAGGGGAAGTTATCTCAGTAGTCTGGAGCTGAGCAGTAATTCCAGGGGATCCCCAGATCCCACCTGGAGGCTGGCATCCCTAGGCAGCACCCTCTGGGTGACTTGATACCACCTAATTTGCATGACTCAACTTGGCCTGGCTGCTTGCTGCTGTTCAGCAGCCACCCTATGAAAGCCAGCAGTGGTGCAGCAGTTAGAGCCTCAGAGTAGGGTCTGCAAGACCCAGGTTCAGATCCCCATATTGCGGTGGAAGCTGACTGGGTGACTTTGGACCAGTCACATACTTTCAGCCTAACCAACCTCACAGGGTTGTTGTGCATATAAAAAGGAAGTGAGAATAATGTAAGCTGCTTTGGTCCCCACTGTGGAGAAAGACTATAATTTTCCTTGGTAGAAGCTGTGGGGGAGGGGGGTGGAGACGAAAAGCTGAAGACAGATAAAGGCAGATAAAGGTTAAGTTGGCTGTTGGGTGGGAAGGAAATAGGGTTGCCAACTCTGGATTGGGAAACTCCTGGACATTTAAGGGGTGGATCCTGGGGATGGTGGGGTTTGAGGAGGGGAGGAATTCAGACCAGTATAATGCCATAGACTCCACCCTCCAAACCAGCCATTTCCTCCATGAGAACTACCATTGCCAGCCTCTGGGTGAGGGCTGGAGATCACCCAGAATTACAACTGTTGTCCGGGTGGCAGAGATCAGTTCCCCTGGATAAAATGGCTGCTTTGGAGGGTTGAGTCTATGGCTCCACCCCCAGAAGGGAGAAAGAGTGTGAGATAGGTAAGGGGAGGAAGCAAAGGTGAGAGGAATGGGATGACCATCCCGCAAGTTTCTTGCGGGTCTCCACTTGTAAAATCTAAAACACAAGTCAGAAACAGATTTAAATATATTACATACTCCAATCGCCTGAGCACAGAATTTGGCTGTTACTTTAGTAATAGCTAGTTTTTCATCTGCTAATAGTTTATCTAAGTATGCTCTGTCTGACACAACAGCAGATCTATCAACAAGGGACAGAGATGTTGCGTTGCGTATCCTGTCCTTATATATATTTGAATTTTGGTTCCACCACATTCTATGCTTGCCATAATTGATTCGACTCAAGAACTGGCAGTCAGAAGACACTGGCCAGGGCTGACTGGCTGCTTCACAAAGTCCCGCCCACGTCAGCCCCCATCAGTGTTTTCAGCTCAGTCTGCTCCAGTCCTCCGACAGGAGAGGACCGTCTGGAGTGTGAGCACAGGGACAGGCCCTCAAGGCTGAGGCAAGTGAGAGAAGCCCTTTTCCGCCCCCCCCCACGCCATCCCCTGGGCCTTCTATGAGGGGACTAGGCCCAGAGAAGGCCTTTTCCGTCCCCCACACGCCATCCCCTGGGCCTTCTATGGGGCACTAGGCCCAGAGAAGCCCTTTTCCGTCCCCCACACCCCATCCCCTGGGCCTTCTATGGGGCACTAGGTGCAGAGAAGCCCTTTTCCGTCCCCCACACCCCATCCTCTGGGCCTTCTATGGGGCACTAGGCCCAGAGAAGCCCTTTTCCGTCCCCCACACCCCATCCCCTGGGCCTTCTATGGGGCACTAGGCCCAGAGAAGCCCTTTTCTGTCCCCCACACCCCATCCCCTGGGCCTTCTATGGGGCACTAGGCCCCGAGAAGGCCTTTTCCGCCCCCCACATGCCATCCCCTGGGCATTCTATGGGGCACTAGGCCCCGAGAAGGCCTTTTCCGCCCCCACACGCCATCCCCTGGGCCTTCTATGGGGGACTAGGCCCAGAGAAGGCCTTTTCCACCCCCACACGCCATCCCCTGGGCCTTCTATGGGGCACTAGGCCCCAAGTTGGCCTTTTCTGTCCCACACACACCATCCCCTGGGCCTTCTATGGGGCACTAGGCCTCGAGAAGGCCTTTTCCGCCCCCACACACCATCCCCTGGGCCTTCTATGGGGCACTAGGCCTGGGGCACTAGGCCCAGAGAAGGCCTTTTCCGCCCCCACATGCCATCCCCTGGGCCTTCTATGGGGCACTAGGCCCAGAGAAGGCCTTTTCCGCCCCCCACGTCATCCCCTGGGCCTTCTATGGGGCACTAGGCCCAGAGAAGGCCTTTTCCGTCCCCCACACACCATCCCCTGGGCCTTCTATGGGGGCAGTAGGCCCAGAGAAGCCATTTTCTGTCCCCCACATATCATCCTATGGGCCTTCTATGGGGGCAGTAGGCCCAGAGAAGCTCTTTTCCCCCACATACTGCCTACTGCCCCCATAGAAGGCCCAGGGGATGGTGTATGGGGGACAGAAAAGGCCTTCTCTGGGCCCAGAGAAGCCCTTTTCTGCCCCTCTTCCCTTCCTTTCCCCCTTTTTCTTTCTTCCTCTCTCCTTTCTTTCACTCTTCCCCCTATCCTTCCTTCCTTCCTTCCTTCCTTCCTTCCTTCCTTCCTTCCTTCCTTCCTTCCTTCCTTCCTTCCTTCCTCCAACCCTCTCTCCCTTCCACCTCCCTCCCTTCCTTTCTAGGGCCCGTTGTCTTCCACCACAACGGGCTTTGCTCCCTAGTTTCTTTATAAAGCGAGCAGTGAAAAAAAAAAGTTGTATTGTTTCTACTTCAGCTACAGGGCAAGGACAAGTCCTCTCAGAATATGAGGTCTTCTTATATCTTCCTGCCAAAAGCCTGGACAGCATGCTGTCATATCTGGCCAGTGTAAAAGCCCTCTTATGAGGGGGGAAATCTAAAGTTTTAAGGTATTTGTCCATTGTCATAATGTATATCATCTACATGGAGGCCTAGAAGCTGGGAGACTTTGTTAAATCTTGCTGGCTTTCCGTGTCAGATCCTTTGCTTAATTAAGGATTTAGCCTGATCAAAGGACTGTAACAAAGGAGCACCAGGTTGAAGACCCATTTTTCCAAGGCCTTCCTCAACTATGTGTAGCCAACTCAGTAAGAATCTTGCAGTACAAGGGGAAGAAGGCCTTTTGAGATCTTAGATAAAGCCATTGAAAGGCAGATGCCAAGATCCTCATTTGGCCAGTTTTAAATGAAGAAGGGAATTAGGAATGCGGGGGGGGGGGGGCTGTAAAATGGCATGAAGAAATTTAGATAGTAACTTTTCAAGTAAATTCAGACTTGTAGTCGAAATACCAGTAAGGGTGCCATACAGAAGTTGGCCTATTACTTTTGCCTGGACGAGCTTCAGTGCATCAGGTACATAGAGGCCTCCCCTTAGAACGGTAAAATTTCAGTGTTACATACAGAGTCCTTTCAGCAGACTCTGCTCTCAATTTACAATGTGCAGCATAAGAGCCATTTTCCTGGCATACTAAAGGTAAAGGTAAAGGTTTCCCTCGATCGAAAGCCAATCGAATCCGACTCTAGGAGTGAGGTGCTCATCTCCGTTTCCAAGCCAAAGAGCCAGTGCTGTCCGAAGACGTTTCCGTGCTCATGTGGCCGGCATGACTAGATGGCAAGGCACACAGAGTGCTGTTACCTTCCCACCAAAACGGTATCTATTTATCTACTTCCAATTTCTTGCTTTCAAACTGCTAGGTTGTCAGGAGCTGGGACCAGAGATGGGAGCTCACTCCATCCTGCGGCACTCGGGTCTCGAACTGCTGAACTACCAGCCTTCTGGTCTGCAGTTCAGCATCTTAACCACTGAGCCACCGCAAGATAAATAAATTTACCCCAGATAAATAATTTCTTAATCTGCTCAATTTTATTTCCCTGCAACAACCATTATAATAAGAGTAAAGTGGTGGTGTTTGGTAAATGCCTTTGGAGGGCATTTACCAAACACCATCACTTTAGTCTTCCTATAATGAATGAAAAGATGTTCTTTGTCACGGTGTGTGGCTAAACTGTCAAGTGTCCTACAGAGTCCCAGTGGTGTCCTTGATAAAAGGAGTGCATCATCTGCATATAAGTAAGATCAATATGTGACATGAGCCAAGTTTTGGGGGACTGCACTAATAGAGGCCTCATTTGTATTCTTTTGCTCTATGCCTGGTAGGTTATCTTGAAAGTAAGTCAATGGTATATATTTATATATTTACGGTTTATTTATTTGTTTTAATACATGTGTTTAATTTTCCATTTTTTAATCTTTTACAGCAACTTGCTTCTGGTCCTTATTGTATTCATGCTCTGTATTTATATGATTGTACTATATGTTTTTATAATAGCCAATATGTTCCTCACTATTGACCTCTGAGGAAGGCCTATGCAGGCCAAAAAGTGTCAGGTCAGATTTATAAGCCCTTGTATTTTATTGATAGTTATTTATACATAACGTGTGACTGGGCCCTTATATATTTTTTTTAAGTTGTGATCAATAAATACATGTATTTTTATATTTCCTTCATCAAGTTTTTAACATTTGCCCCCTCTCCTACATTTGACTAACCTTTGTCAGGTTGAAGATCCAGATTGCCCACATAAACAAACTACTTCAAAGGAAATGTATGTTCCTAATGTGCATAGTGTTCATAATCCACCACCCCTCTCAAATGACACCAATAATTAGGCACTCAGAAGAACTGGAGTTATTAGCACACCAGGCAGACTTAATGGCAAAGTCCCTACAGATAATCTTTAAACAGCAAAAGCAAATTTTAGCTCTACTGCAGGAAAAAGATGGGAATCTTATAAGAAACCCCTCATCAAGGAAGATGGCATGGGATCAAAACCTAATAAGATGGACGAAGACCTCAACCAAGGGCACACAACTGTACTTATGAAATTGATAATTCCATCAAATAAGATGGAGAACAAACTGGTCTATGACCCAAAAAGTGTTGTCATAAATGTTTTCCCATTGAGGGGGAGATTTATTGATAGGGGTACAAAATGGAAAGCAAAAGGCCACCTGGCCTTCCTTCTCAAGACTATGCCTGCATGTATCGACCTTACTCAGATTGAAAGGTTAGCTGGACCCATACACTATGAATTTTACCTACTACAGTTCCAATCAAACAAAATCCCCTCACATATGTTTGTTCATGCAGCCAGATATTCAAGGTTGGGGATCAAGCTACAGAGACACTTTAGAAATACCTCAGTTTGGAGGATATCATTGAATTCAGGAACTCCAGACCCTGAGAAGGCCATTAAAACCCTTCCTATGTGGATGTTGGTGAAAACTACAAGCCCACAGGCAACTTCAGATCAACCAATACTTACCAATCTACCGCTGCCAATGGAAGTCTCGGGATTGGTGTTTCCTACCCTCCTCTCTGGTCCTGATAGTCACCTGTTGATGTTCTCTGATAACAAAAATGACTTGGGGAACCTGGATTCCAATTGGCCAGAAGAGGAGGTAAAAACGAGATCTCTTCATTTGCAACTTTACCATCTAATGAGCAAAATTCATTGACAGAGCAACTAGAACTCCTAGTATCCACTCTGAAAGGCCTAAAAAGGCTTCCAGATATTAAAGCAAAGAGTGTAGAGGCTATTGTGAGTTCAGTCACTCCTGCAGAGCCTATGGATAAAGAAGTCTCCCTACCAGTCATGCCAAGTTGCCCACCCTTGGAACCAACTATAACAATAAAAAAGGGAATTTTAACTCCAACTTAATTGTTGCACCTGATGACCTATTTCATCTGAAAGGAAAACAGATGCCTGACTAACACCATTACAAAGCACTGGGATTTTAAACATGCCAATTGAAATTTTATCAGGGAATGTGGCTGGGTGGACACATTGCCTCTCATCATATATAGATGTTCCCCTTTTTCAGTGGGAATTTGATATTATTATTCTCCAAGAGACATGGTCAGCAGAATCCCTTGAACTAGATGGCTATTACTCTTACAATCTAGAAGCACTTCCTGGAAAAGGCCGTAGGAGATTAATGGGAGGGTTGGGTATATTTATTTCCACAGCCTTGAGGGTACAGTATGTGTTGAAACCTTCATTGGCTCACTTAGCAACGGCCTTACAGGTAAAATGGGAGAGAGGAAGTTTGATATTAATAAATGTATATTTGCCACCTCTAACGAAAAAGTTACTTGTAGAGGAAAACCGGTTAGCATTAGATAGGTATATAATGGCTCTTACATTTGAACATCCTGAAACCCAACTACTACTTGCAGGGAATTTAAATACCAGTATGGGTGATAATGACACCAATCTAGCTAATAAATTTCATTCTTTATTAGATAACTATGAACAGGAACTGGTGTGACTTCCATTTACAAGAGGTTCCAAAGACCGAGGTACAAATTTTGCTGGCTGGTGCTTAGCCAAATTAGCATGTAAGCAAGAACTTCACATTTTAAATGGTGCCTTCCATGGTGCCTTCCCTGGGGAATTCACCTATATGGTAGGTAATAGGGTTAGCTCCATTGACTATATGTTAGTATGTAACTCCTTACTCTCTAAGATTAGCAAATTCAAGGTGCTTCCTTACCTGGAAGGGGATCATTTACCTTTATGCTTGCAGGTCATACTTCCACTCAAGCAAGATCAGCCAGCAGTACTTTATTCAACTAAGATTGAGCCAGCTGGCAAAAGAGTTAGATGGGCAAAAAAATTAGGCACTAAGGTCAAAGAACTTTTGAATGCCGAAATATTGCAGAGCTGTATTACAGCGCTTGCTAATATAAGCACAAGCCAAGACCCCCTAATTCTGTATCAGGATTTGATACAGGAGCTTACTACTATTCTGACTTCATCAGATAGTAAATGGCCACACCAACTTCATAGAAGTAAAAAAACCTTGGTTTGATAAGGAATGTGCACAGGTCAAAAAAGAAATGAACTCCTTATATACTTTGACTCTAATTATGGACCAGAGGAATAGAGCAGAGGCACAGATGGCCCTTTTGAGCAACCCCCCTCCATAAAAGTACCATCCAAAAGAAAAAAAAAAAGATTATACTATAAGACTATGGGCCAACCTCATTCAGGCCACGAGACAAAATGATTCTGCACTTTTTTGGAGACTGGTAAATCTAAGGAATGCTAGAATAACTTCTTCCCTAGATTTGCATATTACCCCTGATAGATGGATCTCTTACTTTCAGAGATTCTATGATGATCATATTTCAATCTCCCCTCCTGAAATGCCAGGGAACTTTCCCTCATGGCCTCCAGTTAGCCCTCAAGAAATTAAAGCACATATAGTTGGACTAAAAAATGGAAAGGCATTGGGATTGGATGGTATTCCCCCTGAAGCCTTAAAAGAAAATTCAGACTGGTGGGCACAATTTCTTGCACCCCTGTTCACATACATTGACCAATCAGGTTGTGTCCCTAAGCAATGGGGAAAAATAGTTCCTATTTTTAAAAAAGGATAAAAAGCAACCCTGCAAACTACAGGCTTATCAGTCTCATAAAAATCATCAGCAAATTATATTCAATACACCTGTTCAATAAATCTGAAACTTGGATCGAACAAGAGGAGATTATTCCTACAGAACAAGCTGGTTTTAGGGCAGAAAGATCAACAATGGAGCACTGTTTGATACTCCAACAGCTAACAGAGAAGTATTCGACCAAAGGATCAACTTCTTTATACACTGCATTCATTGAATTGAAGGCAGCTTTTGACTCAATATCATGACAGAGACTATGGCAGAAATTAGAGATCTCTACAATAGGGCCTGGCATGATGTGGTCCATGGGGTTGCAAAGAGTCAGACTTGACTGTGTGACTGAACAACAACAACACAATTATTACTCCTTATACGTGTCCTGCATGAGGATTCCGCCCTCTGGGTGAGATATAACTAAAAAGGGCACCTCACTGACCCGGTTAAAACTTTTAAAGGAGTTAGGGTTGTCTTCTGGCCCCTCTGCTATTTAACTTCTATCTCAGTGATGTTGTTAAACACATGACTGACTCAAAATTCCATCCACCAAAACTGGCCTCACGCCACCTAACAATACTGCTGTATGCTGATGATGCAGTCCGATTAGCAAGAACTCCATTGGGCCTGCAAAGGGCATTGGACAGTTTCACTACATATTGTAGTAAAGAACATCTAATAATTAATTACAGTAAGACCAAGGTGATGGTATTTGGCAAACGTCCAAAAAAGAAGACTTGGTCAATGAAAGGGAACAGAATTGAACAGATTAATAAATGTACATACTTAGGGGTCATATTTCAGGAGAATGGTTCTGTGACAGCTCAGTGCAATCTGAGGGCAGATCGAGCTGAGAGATAATCCAATGCAGTTTTAAGATTCTTTTGAGCCAAAGGCTGTTCTTATGTGCCTGCAGCCCTGAAACTTTTTCAAGCCAAAGTTATCAATCAGCTCCTTTATGGTATCTACCTAGGTATCTCGCTAACAGTTTATATCTACTAGAGAAAATCCAAACTAAATTCCTTCAATCTATTTTACAAGTTCTATCCAATGTATCCGATTCTTTACTGCAACTGGAAACTGGACAAATAAAAATTGAGGCAAGAATTTTTTTGGCCTCAGCTTTTTTTTGGCTTAGGGTCAACAAAAACACAAAAGGCCTACTCCCTTTAATAAACCAAGATCGGCATCAATAGAAATGGATACGTCTAACAGAAAGTTACTTATAGTATATAGGTTTTTCTCTTGACACACTGTTGACCCAAGATATCAATATTGCAAGATTTTTAATTAAGCAAAGGATCCATGACATTGAACGCCAGCTAGATCTAATAAAAAACCCACATTTTATGATTTCTGAGAAACACAAATATACTATAAATATGGCCCAATATCTAAAAAATGTAGAATATCCCCCTCATAGGAGGGCTTTTACCCTTACTAGATGCGATGTATTGCCATCTAAGGTAACAGAATGGACATATCAGAAGATCCCATACACTGAAAGAATATGTGCATGCTCCCTCAGTGAAGTGGAAACATTGGAACATATTCTTATTCATTGTCCTTTTTATAAGGAAGTCAGGGACGAGACAATCCCCCCTATTCTGGAACAGTCCATGCTTATATCAGATAAGATAGCCTTGAAGAAATTACTGCATGATGAAATACCAGCAGTCACTAGAGTGACAGCTTGGTTCTGTGCCCAGGTGATTAAACAGAAGAACAGTTAAAACAGGAGCTTCACTTTCTGATTTTGAGGAGCCAATATATTAATGAGCATATGTATATAATGTTATAATTTTGTTAATATATATTATTGTTGGATTAGTTCAATTATAAACTGGATGTACATTTTATAGCAGATTTGTATTGTATCCTTTTTTGTATCCTGTTGTATTGTATCCTATTTTCTATTTGGTCTATGACTGTTCTAATAATAAAGACAGCCAGAAAGCCAAGTGGCTGAGCAGCAAAGGGGGTGGGAGGGGTAGCCAGCTGAGGGAGTCTGTTCATGCCGCTTTTGCGCTTGCCGAGGTTGGCAGCAGCCGAAGGGAGATGCGCTGGGGGGTGGGGGGAGACTGTGGTTTCTGTTTTGTCATGGTGGGTTGAACGTGCCACAGAAATCCCCTAAGAAATCCTCACGCCCCCACGCACACGCCCTCCTGAAGGCTGAGTTTGGTGACAGGGAGGCAGGCATGAAAGACACAACTCTGATTAATGGAAAAGAGGAGCTGGTGGTTGGGGGTGGTGGAACCAGAGGCTTCAGGGGAAGTGGGACCAGAGGAGGTTTATAGTCAGTGTTAGCCACTGGTGGGCAACGGAGCTGGTGTGTGAGGCGGAGGCAGTTCAAGCAGCCAGAGCCAGGGAGGACAGGTGAGCGACTGGGGTGGTGATGGCATGAAGGGAGAACCAGCTGCCAGGTCCTTGCTCCATTTATGGGACACATGAGGACTGGAGGGGGCTGTGGGAGAGGACTGTAATGAGGACCCCCCTCCTGACCCCCCACCCCGATGCTTGGTGTGAGCCAGAGGGAAGGAGGCCCCTGCTTCAGTTATTTCAGCAAAGGAAAAGGGTTCATTTAAAATTTTCCTTTGGTCTTCTGTAAATTTCTTGTCATTATATTTTTTAAAGAATTCTTTGATTTCTTCTTGGGTGGCTTCTCTTTTTTGATATAGATTTTTATAAAATGTCTCAACAATCTTCTTCAAGTCTCTAGGAATGTTCCTTTCCTCTCCCATTTCATCTCTCAGCATCTTTATATGATCTTCGTCATGGTCTCTGTGCAGTCCCACAAATGGGTTGGGTGCCTGCGCACGACCTTGACCGGAGAAACTTCTAGAGCTTTGTCTCAGAAAGCTTTTGGCAGGCTCTCTTCCCGCCCTGGGGAGCAGGCATGCACTCTGCGTGCCTGGAGCGGGAGAGAGAGCCATCTCCCACTCAGTTCTTCTTTGACCACCTCCGTGTTCACACCTCGATCTTACAGTCCGTTCTTCCACTGATTCCCAAGGCTGCATGGCTATCATTAGTCAATCTTCAAGACGCGTATTTTCACGTCACCATCCATCCCCAACATCAAAACTTCCTTCATTTCACTGTGGGAAACACACACTACCAATACCGAGTCCTCCTGTTCGGGCTCTGCACTGCCCCGAGGGTTTTTACCAAGCTGATGGCTGTGGTGGCCGCGGACCTTAATCGTCAAGGGATTGCTCTGTTTCCCTATATCGACGACTGGCTTCTCGTGGCTGCTACGCACGACCAGCTCCTCCAAGACATCCACACAACCCTCTGTCTCTTTCGTGCCCTTGGGCTTTGTGTCAACCTACCCACGTCGTCTCCCCAGCCTGTCCAGGTCTTTCAATTTCTTGGTGCCTGGCTCAATACCAACCTCAGGACTGCGTTTCTCCCTAGCTCGAGGGTGTTCGACATACTCTCCATGGTGTCACAATTCCAGACCTCTCCCTGGCAGTCCACGTGGTCCGTCATGCAGCTCCTGGGGCACTTTGCGTCTACTGTCTTCGTCATCCATCATGCCAGGTTGAGGATGCGTCCCCTTCAACTGTGGCTTCTTCGTGCCTTCAACCCTCTCGGAAGTCCGTGGCACAAAATCCTGTTGATCCCACCCCTTGTTGTCGACTCCCTCACATGGTGGTCCCATCCTCAGCACCTCCTCTCTGGCATGTCCTTTCGGAATCCTCCTCCACAGGTATCACTGTCCACCGATGTATCTCTCTGGGGTTGGGGAGCCCAGTGTGGGATGCTTTCAGCATAGGGGATCTGGTCATCCTTCATATCAACGTCCTGGAGCTGCGTACCATTCATCTTGCTCTCTGCTCTTTCTTCCCGGTGCTTCATTGCCAGGTTGTTCAGGTTGCTTCTGACAATACCACCACTGTTTACTACATAAACAAGCAGGGCGGGATTGCCTCCCTTCGTCTCTGCAAGTGGGCCATCGATCTCTGGTGTTGGTGCCTCCGCCATTCCATCATGCTCTCCCTGATACGCATTCCGGGCGTTCAAAACATTGATGCTGATCAATTGAGCCGTTCCCAGTTATCGGACAACGAATGGTCCATCCACCTTCGATATCTGAGACCTGTCTTTGTTGAATTCAGTCACCCTGTTGTCGATGGCTTTGCAACTGCGAACAATGCCTGCTGTCACCTCTTTTTCTGCAGGGGTCCCCGTCTGCTCAGTCGCTGGGAAATGCTTTTCTCCACACCTGGAACAGGACCCTATTCTACTTCTTCCCTCCATTCCCTCTCATCTCCCATGTCATTCAGAAGATTGTGGCTGATGCCACGTTGTGCATCCTTGTCACTCCCTGGTGGCCACAGCAAGTCTGGTTTCTGCACTTCCTCCGTCTTTCCAATCAGACATTCTGGCCCCTGCCTGTCATCCCTGATTTCCTCTCTCGGGCCCGAGGGAGGATCCTGCACCCCAATCCCAGCTTCTTCCAGTTGATGGCCTGGAAGATCCTGCACTAGACTTCCCGCCTGAGGTGTCTGATGTCCTCCTGAATGCCAGGAAGCCCTCTACTCATGTCACTTATCATTTGAGGTGGAGAAGGTTCCAGTCCTATGCCTCAGATCACTCATTCTATCCAGTCCACTCATCTTTCTGTGAGATTTTTTCCTATGTCGTCACTTTAAAGAACAATGGCCTGGCATAATCATCTTTAAAGGTCCATTTAGCAGCCATCTCCACTTACCATCTCTTGATACAGGGATCCACAGTTTATTCCCACTGTCTCACAAAGTCATTCCTCAAGGATGTCCTCTGGCTTTGTCCCCCTAGGAAGTCTCTGGTGCCTTCCTGGAGTTTGTCACTTGTTCTCATTCAACTTATGTCCAAGCCCTTCGAGCCATGGCTATGGCTTTTTTTTTTTTTTGAAACAAAATTTTATTGGAATATATTCAACACTGTTAAACATCGTTACCATTACAATTTAAAGATTACATCCCACCCCCCACACCCCCTAATAGGCTTCCAACACTGCTAATAACAAAAAAAAAAGTTAAAAGGTAATCAAGTTTAGACTTGTAACAATCGACAAACCAGGTAACACAATTCTGATACATAAAAACCTGACTTTTTCAAACATAGTTTCCAATAAAGGTACAGTACAATCAAGTGTTCATTTCATTTCTCATTCAGTTTCAATACGAATCAAGATTGTACATTTTTCCTTTCATTCTATATTCAGTTTCCATATACAATTTCAGGCCTTCCCAGTCTTTTAGATATTGTTCTGCCATTTGTCCATTTAGTTTTTTCGTCATTTTGTCCATTTCGGCTAAAAACAGCAGTTTCCTTAACCAGTCTTGTATATCTGGCACCTTCTCCGCTTTCCACTGTTGCGCAAAAGCCATTGTCGCCGATGTGATCATATACCATAGTAATGTCCTCTTTTCTTGTGGAATTTTTTCCATTGTCAAACCTAGGAGAAGTTCTGGACTTTTCCTGATAAGAGTTTTTAATATCTTCTGCATCTCACAATGTACATTTGACCAGTATACTTTTGCTTTATCACATGACCACCACATATGATAAAAAGAACCCTCTGTTTTTTTACATTTCCAACACTTATTACTCAAGTTCTTATCCATACTAATATTAGCAATCTTTTTTGGTGTCATATACCACCTGTACTTCACGTTCCTAGGATCTCAGATCACTGCAGATGGTGACTGCAGCCATGAAATTAAAAGACGCCTGCTCCTTGGGAGGAAAGCAATGGCAAACCTAAACAGCATGATAAAAAGCAGAGACATCACCTTGCCAACAAAAGTCCGCATGGTCAAAGCAATGGTATTCCCCGTAGTAATGTATGGCTGCAAGAGTTGGACTATAAGGAAGGCCGAGCGCCGAAGAATAGATTCTTTTGAACTATGGTGCTGGAGAAGACTCTTGAGAGTCCCTTGGACTGCAAGGAGATCAAATCATTCAATCCTAAAAGAAATCAACCCTGACTGTTCCCTGGAAGGCCAGATCCTGAAGCTGAAGCTCAAATACTTTGGCCACCAAATGAGAAGGGAGCATTCACTGGAGAAGACCCTGATGCTGGGAAAGATTGAAGGTCAAAGAAGGAGGGGACAGCAAAGGATGAGATGGTTAGACAGTGTCATCGATGCAACAAACATGAAATTGAGCAAACTTCAGCGGACAGCGGAAGACAGGAGGGCCTGGCGTAATCTGGTCCATGGGGTCGCGAAGAGTCGGACTCAACTGTGCGACTGAACAACAACAACAACAACACCTGTACATCATCTTATAACAATTTTCTTTTATATTAACACAGGTTGACATTTTAAAGGCTTTTTTCCACAGAAATTCCCATGATTCCATAGAAATTTCCTTATTCATATTTATGGCCCATTTTATCATTTGCTCTAACAGTTTCATCCAAAGTATATACAGTCAACAAGGTTTTATACAACTTAGATATCATTTTTCGCCCTTTTTTCAACCAAATATCTTCAAACTCATTGTTCTTAGCTCTAAAACCAACTTCTTTACAGTCTTTTTTGTAAATATCCCGTATTTGGCAATATTGTAACCATCCATACTCAAATGCTAATTCATTATTTGGTTTAAAACATATTTTTTCCCTTCCTTTTGAAGCAACTCTTGGTATTTCAACCAATCATTACCTTTATGTTCTGAAAAAGGATGAATAACTGCAGCAGGAATAATCCATAAAGGCCTCTCATTGGGAACTGTATTCTTTTATCTGGTCCATGCATCAAACAACGTTCTCCTTATATAATGATGCTTAAACATTGAGAGCCCATGGCTATGGCTGATCTCCGGTTACTCTCCTGGAAGATGGCCTTCCTCATTGCAATTTCTACTGCTTGCAGGGTTGGGGAACTAGCTGCCTTTCGGGCTGACCCCCCCTGTACAATTTTTCATAGGGAGAAGGTTGTCCTTAGACCAGATCCTTTTTTCCTGCCTAAAGTCGTTTCTGCCTTTCACCTGTCTCAGTCGTCTGTGTTACCTACTTTCTTTCCAGACCCGGCTGATGCATCTCAGAGAGCCTTGCACTGTCTTGATTTGCGCAGAGCGCTTTCTTTCTATTTACACAGAACTCAGCCTATCCATAAGTCTCCTCAGCTGTTCCTAGCTTATGGCCCCCCTCATGTGGGGGAGCCAGTTTCCTCTCAATGTTTGTCCAAATGGGTAACTTCCACCATAGCCCTTTGCTATGAACTTGCACATCAACCAGTCCCTACCTGTGTCACTGCCTATTCCACATGGGCAGTATCAACATCCACCACTTTCCTGGCTGGTGTCCCATTGGAAGATGTCTGTGCGGCTGCTACGTGGTCCTCAGCATCGACCTTCATGACCCACTACATACTCGACATCCGAGCTTGACGGGATGCTGCCTTTGGTCAGTCGGTGCTGCGATCTCTCTTTGCTTGACCCTGCTGCTTCCTCAGGTAGGACCTTTGGGTGATTTTAATTTTGATTCTAATTTATTTTTCCTCTATTTGGAGGGGTGTTTCATTTGAAGTTTTCAAGATCTTGTCTCGCATTGATCTCTTATAAAATTTGAGATGGACTTCTCTGGGTAATTTATTTCTTCTCGCATATGCAGAGTTCATTCTAAAAGACATATCAATCCCATCATATATTTCTTTTGCTGTTTTTGTTTTCTTATAATCTGCTAGAGTCATTGAATAGTCTCTCCTGGGTTCTCACATCTGAGTGATCTGGGGTCTTGCCAGTTCGTCATGAGTACTCCATCACCCACACTCTAGCTGTCTTAGCTCTTGTTTTAGTTTAGTTTTTATTACAGTCCTTAAACCAGATATGCTTACAGATAGATAGATATCAATTACAGATAATGCATTCCAGAAAACTAAAAGCTAATATTTTTAAAAATAAAACACTTCCAAATAAAAAATATAAAATAAAAAATGCTTCTAAATAAAACACATTTGAAACTAGTATATAAGTTAGATGCAGGTTACACTTGCATCTAACTGCTAGTCATGGCGTGGGTATTTGAAGAACCCCAGTATCACCTTACAAAACCTAAGAACCTGAGTATCACCTTACTCCATGACCCAAGTATCACCTTACAAAACCTGGTTACTTGATGAGTGATCTTGGGATGTTTGTCATTTAAAAGAAATTCAAGTTTAATTTTTTCTGACAGACCCAAGTTTTTGCCTATCAGTGGGGTGATAATACTTCTATGCACTGCCTCTTAGTGTGGGTATTTGAAGAACATATGTTCTACAGTCTCTATCTTCCTGAGTGGACAGGTGCAAAGCCTTTCTTCATAAGGAATGTTCTTATATTTCCCATCAAGTAGAAGCAGAAGAGAGGGCAGCAGAAGAGAGGGCAGAGTATCTAGCTAAGAAGAAGGCTCTACTGAGCCCTTTTACTTCCAATGATGTTAGATAATCTGCTGGCTCAGCTGTATTTTTAATACTTGCCCTCATAATATTTTGTATGCTGGCAATATCAGTTTGATGTTTGATGTCCTTAATTCTTTGTTTCACCCTCCTGGAGAAAATAACTGCTTTGGACGGTGGCCTCTGTGGCATTCTATTCAGCTGAGGCCTCTCCTCTCCCCTCCTCCAACTCTGGCTTCCTTACACTGGCTTCCTTAGACACCGAATAGCCAAGAATTTCCCAACCTGGAGCTGGCAACCCTAGTTAGGAGTGGCCCCAATGAGTTCCTCACAACAGCCACTGGAGGGAAAGTTAATCCAACACAGGAGGCAAGCAGGAGAAGTGTCTTCATCAAGAGAGAAAGCCATTTGCCAGTAATTCTGACAAGGCACAGTGGCTGAAGGGGGAGTGGGCGGGGAAGAATAGCAGACCCAGCACCTGGCCAATGGCATGTGAGTACTCTTGAGTGGCAACTGATGGGCCAATGGCTGAGGGAGCTCATTGCACAGCCAATGGGAGAGCTGGAAAGTGCCATCCCAAATGACAATTATTATATAGGGAGATGTTATAACCGAAATAGAAGTTAATAAGATTATATTAAATACTGTGCAAAGTTTAGTTAATATCATACAGCGTAGAAATAAGCTTTACAATTTGAGATGTATGGTCAACAAATCATTTACTCAAAGTATGAAGAGATGCTCCCACTTTATGTTTGTGTTTAGTATTATTTGTGCCTGTGTGTATGTCTGTTGTGTATGTTCAATAAAATAAATTTATACTCCAAAAAAAATATTAATCTTGTAAACAGAAAAAAACCCCACAGACTAGTTATAAAATAGTAGGCTATAAGAGTTCAGCTTTGCAAATAATCTCACGTGGCATTCCTCACAGGGATCTTGCTACTTTTTAAAGATGATGTGAAGTCCAGTGTCTGCTTCTGTGATTTCTTTTCATAGTCCATCAGTACTTCTAAATCAAGAGATTGGAAGATTTCTGTTCACTTACTATGAAGCTTCCTTTCTCGGTGGTCCAGCAGTGGGACAGTCCTTCCTCTTGGGATTAGGCTCCTCCTCCTAAGGCAGGGTCAGTCTCATTTTTTTAATAATAATTTTTATTATTTTTAACAAACAGACATCCAAACAAACAAAACATACATGAGAGTGTTAACAACTTCATATCTCTTAAAACACCTCATACATATGTATCTAATTACCAAATTTCCACCTCCCAATTTTTTGCAAGCCTTTATTTAATATGCCAATATTTTGTCTAACTCGTTCTGTCATTATGGCTCTTAAAATACGCAGATCTAGAATTTTGCAAGTCTCATAATTAATAAAACATATTTCCTTCTAATACTACATTGACTGAACATTCTATAATAGTCTTCTAAAACATAAATTTAGCTATTAACTAAATTTATACCATTCCCCAGCTTCATAGTCACATACTTTTCTTTTTATATATATTCTAAATTCTATAACATAACTATCACATTACATTCTTTCACATTTTAATAATACTCTGACTTTTTTTTGAGGGTTTTTTTGAAACAAGACCTTTGTGGATTGTTCTGGCAGAAGTAATTAAACCACTTTCAAGGCACAAAGGGAAAGACTGGTTACCCTATAGAGACATTTTGAAGATTGAGGGGAGTAGTTTCGCGATGACAGCTAGAGAAGAACTGGAATTTGAATATGATTGGTTAAATTATAGGCAGATTTATGATCTATTTAGGACTGATAAAATGAGGTATGGTTTCAGGAAAGAAAATAATGAAATTGAAATGGTGTGGGCAGAAAAAGGTAAAAAAATGATTTCTAGAATTTATAAGATTTTGTTAAAATGGTATACTGAAGATGAGATTGTAAAAGAACAAATGGTGAAATGGGCTATAAACATAAATAGAGATATAGAAATGTCGTCATGGGAATGTTTGTGGAAAAAATCGATTAAAATTTCAACATGTGTTAATGTGAAGGAAAATTGTTACAAAATGATGTATAGATGGTATATGACGCCAAAAAAAATTGCCAATATGAATGAGAACATGTCTAACAAATGTTGGAAGTGTAAGAAAAAAGAAGGCTCGTTTTACCATATGTGTGGACGTGCGAAAAAGCGGCTGCTTTTTGGTCTGAGATCCATAATGAAATTCAGAAAATCTTGAAATGTACTTAAAAAAAAGAGCCAGAAATGTTACTTTTAGGGCTCAAATTGGAAGAAGTTAAAGTGACAAAGAGAACATTGTTATGGTACTTAATTACAACTGCAAGAATGACTTATGCTCAATCTTGGAAGCAGGAGCCAGATACCTGACAAATGGGAATGGATAAGGAAAATGATTTTCATGATAGAAATGGACAAACTGACAAGAAAACTTAATGGAAAAGAAGATGAAGAATTTTTAGCAGACTGGAAAGACTTTAAAGACTATCTAGAACTCAATTGGGATGTGAAAAATAGGTTGCTTTGCTTTGACAATTATTAAGAATAGAAATGTAGTAAGAAAATGAATTGTATTAGAAATGTTATCTAATAGTGAGAAATAGAAAAGGAAAATATTGACAATGAAGATTCGAATATTGAATAAGAATTGAATGTTAGAGAATATTGATAGAAATATTAATGGGGGTGGAGCATCGCTGGAAGCCAGGCGAGGGGGGGATAGAAAATTGTAAAAAAGGATATGTCAAGAATTGGTTAGTAATTATGGAATGTACTATTATATCCTGTTAATAAAATTTCTTTTAAAAAAAGAATACTCTGATTTTTAAAAGAGTTTTCTAAACCTACATATATTCCCTATATATTCTTCCCCAGTTCTACTCCTTGGATCCTTAAACCATATATTTAATTAACACTTTCCAATATACTTCTCTAACCTACATATTCATACTTATTCTACAGTATAGAATATTATAGCAGGGTCAGTCTCATTGATCCAGCTGGGGAAGGGGCCTATCCCTCGGGGCTGTCCCAGTCATCTCCAAGCCATGAACTCTCCCACAGCTCTTTATTACTAAAGAGAATACACTTTCCCAACAACATTAATCAGTGCATCATAAAGCTATTTTACTAAAATTCTCTTTCCCAACTGAACCATGAACTTGGCATGAAGGGGAATGCAAACCATTATAAACTTGCATCCTGTCTGATACCTCTTACAGGGTAACCTATGAACAGTGTAACTCCCCCTGTGTACCTAGAAGCCACTGTTTCCCCATAATCTGGGTGGGCAGGACTGTCCCATTCCTGGACAACCGAAAAAGGAAGCTTCACATTCTCTGGTGGTCCAGGAGTGGGACAGTCCTTCCTCTTGGGACATAAAAAAGCAGTGTGCTCAGCTTTCAAATCTACAGAGTGTGTTGCAGCAATCTGCGCCCAAAAGCCACCTCATCCAAGGCCAGCTTATCTATTCTATAGTGCCTTGTGAAGGAGTGCACTGACTTCCAGGTGGCTGCCTTGTAGATCACCTCCAAGGATGGAAAGGACCTATCTGCTGAAGTGGCCGCCCCCCTTACCAAGTGTGCTGTGATACCCTTCGGAAGTATCAACCCCTTTGCCTTGTAGGCTATCACAATACAATCCCTGATCCATCTGCTAAGTGCAGATGTTGAGACCTGGCGTCCCATAGCTGACTCCCTGGAAGAGATGAACAGTGTCTCTGACTGGCAGCACTGCTTAGTCCTATCTATATAATAGCTAAGTGCCCTGCGCACATCCAAGCTGTGCCACTCCCCCTCCCTCTCATGTTTCGGATTCGGACAAAAGCAAGGTAATATCATCCATTCTGACCGATGAAAGACCAAATTTACTTTGGGGATAAATGCCGGGTCCAGATGTAGGGCCACCCTGTCATTATGAAAAATACAAAGCTCCATATTCACTGATAGAGCCCTCAGCTCTGACACCTATTTTGCTGACGTCACTGCTACCAAACACAATGTTTTAAGCGAGAGTTTCCTCGGGTATGATGCCATAGGTTCAAAGGGAGGCCTACATAGCACTCTTAAAACAACATTAAGGTTTCATGTTGGAACATGGTGAATGGGGGTGGGGTTAATGTGATCCCCCTTAAAAATCTCTTTACATTGGGATGCTTTGTCAGTGACCGCCCATTCTTGGAACCCCTAACAGCTGCTATGTCAGCCACCTGTTCAAAGTATTTGCACTAAGCCCCTTATCTAAGCCATCCTGAAGGAAGAGCAGCACAGCTCTAACTGAAGCTTTTAGGGGATCCAGACTTCTCTCCAAGCACCATGAATAGAAGACCTGCCAAGTAGAGTTATATGTCCTATTCATAGACCCCTTGCTGGATGCTGAGAATGTGAAGCTTCCTTTTTCGGTGGTCCAGGAATGGGACAGTCCTGCCCACCCAGATTATGGGGTGGGCAGCATCCAGGGTCTATAACCCTGCTGAAATACCCCAGTTCCTTTAGGTGCTGCCACTCAACCTCCAGGCAATGTGGCTTAATAGAGTCAGTCAAGGATGCAGGGTTGACTCTAGCATCAGTAGGTCATCCCAAAAAGGTTGATGCCATGGCTTGGCTGTCCTAGAACCATGCCCTCATTTACCAAAATGGTGCAACCATCACCAGTTCCGCCTTTTGCTCCCATAACTTCTGGATCACCCTTGGTATCAGGTGGATCGGTGGAAACGCATACAGTATGCCCCTTGGCCAGTCGTAATTTAGAGCATCTATCCCTATTGTTTGATGTTCTTTTGTTCTTGACATGAAGCTTTGAAGCTGTCAATTCTGAAAAATGGTGAACAAGTCCACTTCCATCATTCCAAATCTGTTGGTAATCCGCAGGACATAATCTGCTTTCTGATTGATTCAGTCGATTTCTGCTCAGTGAGTCCACCAGGACATTGTCTTTGCATGCTGCATGAATTGCCTTTATAGACTGAAGATGTTTCTCTGTCCACCTTATCAGTTTGCTCACCTTCTGATGCAGCCTGTACTCTTGTTCCTCCTTGCATGTTCACATAGGCTTTTGCTGTTGTGTTGTCCATCTGAACCAACACATGTTGCCCCAAAAGCAATTCCCTGAAATTCAGAAGACCCAGTCTGATGGCCCTGAGTTCTAGGAAATTTATACTCCTCAATGTCTTCTCCTGGGACCACAGCCCATGCGTCATTCTGCCCTGCAAGTGGGCTCCCCAACCCAAGAGACTCGCATCCATGGTAATCACAATACACTTTGGTGCCCTGATCTGTGAATCCTGTAAAAAATGAGAGGGCTCCAGCCAACACTGTAGCTGGTGTCAAAAAGTCTGTGGTAAATGGACCAATTGGCATCCCTTTTTTGCAATGATGTCCTGAACCTCTGTAGTGGTCGTGCATGGAATCTGGACCATTGGACTATTTCCTGGCAGGAAACCGTCATGCCCAGTAGTTTGGCCAATGTCATCACCTCTACTTTGGCCATGCTCAACATGTCTCTGGTCAGAGATCTGATCTTCTGTTGCCTTTCTTGTGAGATGTACACTCTGTTGTTCTCAGTGTTCACCTGCACTCCCAGGTTTACCAAAACTTGGGATGGCTTCAGGTTGCTCTTTTCTATATTTATCACAAAACTGTGTTCTATGAGGTTCTGAGCCATCCTGTTTGACACTTCCACACTCTTCTGAAAAGATGGTGCTTTGATCAAGAAGTCATCTTGGTACAGAAAAAGAGATTCCCCCTGCAGCCGAAGGTAGGCTATCAGTGCAACCAGCACCTTGGTGAATACCCTGGGGGAAAACTTTAAACTGAATGTGAGAGCTCTGTATTGATAATGGTGGCCCTCATAAGCGAAACGAAGGAATCTGCGGTGTGAGTTCCTTACGGATATGTGTAAATAGGCCTCTGATAGATCGATGGATGTCAGAAAATGCTTTTTTTAATAGCTGATGGTATGGATCTTAGAGTTTCTATTCTGAACTTCTTTGTTCCGATGTGCTTGTTCAACCATTTCAGGTCCAGGATGGCCCTGACCTCCCCGTTTTTCTTCAGCACAATGCAGAAAACTGAATATACTCCATGGTTTATTTGGGTTTCTGGGATCCTTTCTATCACTCCTATGTCTAAGAGGTGCTGAATGGCTCCTAGCAGTACCTTGTGTTTTTCCTCTGATTGATTCCATGGAATTTGTAGAAGATGCCTGCGGGGAATGCTGTTGAATTCCAGAGAATACCTGTTGGAGATTTTTTCTAATACCCATTACTCACTCACTGTCTCCCGCCAATGATATGTGAAGGATTGTAGATGGCCTCCTATCCCCTAGGCTTGTGCTATATCGGCATAGTTATGCTGTGATTTCCTTCTTGTTGTTTCTGGTCCCTTGGTTGCTTTTATAGGTAAAGGAGGGCTTGCTGTCACACACTCTGCTTTGCCATTTGTCCTTTGATGATCTGACATAGCTTGGACGATTTGTTTTCTTGGTGTCATGAAAGGGCTGGTACCTCTTTGGGGTTTTAAAAGCCTTCTTTTTTTGATGGTAGGACCTTCTTTTATTCTTGATTTCTATTGTTTGTCCAATCCCTGGGTGAGTCTTCTCTGTAAAGCTAATTAAGTTAATTAAAGGCTTCCCTCGTAATGGCGACAAAGAGGGAAGTGAAGGAGATGGCTGAGCTTATATCTAACATGGAAAAGTACATTAGAAATTACAAAAAAAAATTGAGCAACTATTGGAGCACATTAAAACTGCCCAGACAGTAGCGGATCAGGCTGAGAAAAAGGCAAGAGCTAGTGAAAAAGAAATACAAGAACTAAAAAGCAGGCTTGCCTCCTTATCCGACTGGCAATGGCATAAAACTTGGAGACTCTTGGGAGTAACAGCAGACCTTATTACCAGAGACCTGGTAAAAACTTTTAATTGAGTGGTTTCAGAAGCTTGGCATAGATTTTACAGAAAATGATTTAGAATGTGCACACAGAAGCTTGAAACTGAAGCCAAAAGCAGGAGATGTGCCTAGAGACATTATAATTGCCTTTTCAAGGGAAAAGATACAAGATAAGGTTTGGAAAGCTCTCAGGAAGATTAAGAATTTACAACTTCAAGGTCAGAGGGTAATACCTCATCCTGATTTATCACTGGAAACATTACAAGAGAGGAACCAGATGAGACCATATGCTCAGGAACTGTATAAGAATGGCATATTGTTCTCTTGGGGATTTCCAGCAACTATTCTGATTTTCAAGGATGGTTTCAACTTATGAAACCAAAAAAATCCTAAAGAATCAGGAAAACTATTTGAGAGAGTTAATATAAAACATAATCCACATAATCTGGTTTGAACCAGAGAGAGGAGTTAAAGAAGATCATGAGGAAGGAGAAGAAGAGGAAGGAGAAGATTGACCACCAGCCGAAGATGGGAGACTTTGGACTTTTACGTGAATGTGAACGTAAAAGTTAAAATAAACAGGGGATATAAAAGGAACTTTAAATGTTTGAAGTAGGACATTTTGGTAATCGTTAAAATAAATGTACTGAGAGATGGGGGGGAGCTGAATATGAGTAAGCAGGGCTGCATGTTGAAAAACAAAAGGGAGGGAGATCTAGAATCCCCATCCAGCTCCTTGCAAAGGAGCTTTTCTTTGGGATATGAGGGAGGGAGTGACCAGGGAATAAGGAGGGGGGAAAAGCAAAGACCAAAAAGAACATTGTGGAGAATTATTTTAATAGAAGGAGGAGGAGGAGGATTAAATTACTCTCCTTAAATGTAAATGGCTTGGCCTTGGCTGTTAAAAGATATAGAATAAACAAAACGTTAAGGAACCTTGACATAGATATACTGTGCATTCAAGAAACAAACAAAAGTAGAAAGGATTTAAGGCCAGTGTTAAACCCACCAAGTTGGAAAATGCAATTTGAACCATGGGGAACAAAAAAGCAAGGGGAGTGGCTATCCTACTACATTCTAGATTGAATATAAATATTTTGGAGCAAAGCAAAGATAGAGAGGGTAGATTTATTTTTTTGAAATTTGGTATGAATGGTAAAAAATATACAGTAGCAAATATTTATGCACCCAATAAAGGGCAAACTTTATTCCTGAACCAAATTTTCCAAAGGTTACAATCATTTTATGAAGGTGAATTATTAATAGCAGGAGATTTTAATAATGATATTTTGAATAATAAGAAGTTAAAATTATATAAATGGAAACTTAAAGAGGTATATAATCTGTTGCAGGAAGAGAAAAAAACCCATGTTTTTTCAAAAAGGCATAAAAAGTTCTCTTGTATTGATCATATTCTATTAAAATAAACTAATGATATGGAAGGTACCAGGGTGGGAACAGGGGCGATGGGGATATCTGATCATGCTCCAATTAGTTATAGAGATTCGGTTGGAGGAGGAGCAGAAGATTAAAAGGTGGAGATTTAACCCCAAAATATTTTTACAACAGAAGGATAGGGAAAGATCTATTAAGCGGGTGGAATGTTATTTTAAAGAAAATAAGCAATCAGCAGAGGAAGATATAATTTGGGATGCAGCAAAGACTGTCATTAGAGGAATATGTATTACTAAAGAAATTTATTTTAGGAAGAAAATGGGGATTAAAAGAGAACAAAAGTTAAAGGAAATATCAGAACTACAGAGAAGTTTGCAAAAGAATTATGAAAAGCAAACTCAGGATAAATTGAATAATCTGAAAAAGGAAGTGCAGGAATTGGATTCACTTTCTATGTGGAAAAGGAGATACTAATGAAAAATGATTATCAAAGTAGTAATATAAATACAATGAAGAGATTGGCAAACTATTTGAAGAAAAGGAGAAAAAGGCAAAAAATAACTTGTATGAAAAATGAAAGCGGAAATAAGGGAGAACCAAATTAAAAAACCTTTTACAAAATTTTATCAAAACTTATTTACAGGGAGAGAAAGTAAGCAATTTTATGAAGTTATAGATAATAAAATTAGGAAAGTGAATTTGATAATCTTAAATAAAGATATTACACAACAAGGTATTTTGAATGTTATAAAGAATTTAAAAAATGGGAAGTCACCAGGGCTGGATGGATTCACGGCAGAATTTTATAAAATGGTAGGAGACTTAATAGTTCTGGAAATGCAGAGAATGTTTAATAAGATATTGAGGGGAGGGAAAACCCTAGATATTTGGAGGAGGACTGAAATTATGACAATTTTAAAACAACAGAGAGATCCAATGTATCCTAGTTCATATAGACCTATAAGTTTGGCAAACCAAGATTATAAAATCTTTGTGAAGGTGTTAGCAAACTGACTGGAGAACTTGCTCCCAAGGTTAGTGGGAGAGGATCAATATGGATTTGTGAAAGGGAGATCTATTCGTCATCCCATAAGAAATGTGATTAATGCTTTGTACCATGGGAATAACAATCAGAGGAGGATAGCCCTTTTGAAATTAGATGTTTATAAGGCTTTTGATTATTTCTTATTTCAAGTGTTTAAACTTGGTTTTGAAGGACCTTTTCTAAATGCACTAAAAGAAATATATAGAGAACGGAAAGCCATGATTAAAATTAATGATGGACATAGGGATGCCCCTTATCCCCAGTGCTTTTTATAATAGTTATGGAGCCATTGGCAGACAGAATTAGAAATAGTATTAGGATACAAGGATATAGGATAGAGAAGGAGGAAATTAAGCTAAACTTATTTGCAGATGATATATTATTAGTGTTAGAGAATCCCCTGGAAGCAATAAGGGAACTTAAGATAATATTACATGACTTTACAATATATTCAGGCTTAGGGGTAAATATTAAAAAGTCAGAAATAGTTTAGTAAGATAGACTTAAAAGAACAAAAAGACATAAATAACAAAATAACAGGTATAAAATTAGGAATTAAGAGGTTGAAATACTTGGGTGTAATGATAACAAAAAATATTAAAAATTTGGTGGGGATGAATTATAAAATAGCATGGAGAAAGATACAAAAAAAATTAAACCAATGGAATAAAAGATATCTGAGTATATTGGGGAAGATAAGGGCAGTTAAAATGTTTCTAATTCCTAAAATGATATATTTGTTTCAGTTACTCCCAGAATGGATATCTAGAAAACAGTTAGTAACGTGGGATCAGGAAATTGAAAACTGGGTGTTTGGGAAGAAGAAAGCCAGAGTAGCAAAGAAAGTGATATACTCCCCAAAGGAGGAGTTAGGTTGGGGCATGCCACAATTGGAAAGGTATTATGAAGCTTTTCAAATAAGAATGATGATGGAAATAGATGGAAAAAGTCTAGAGAAATGGGTGAGATGGGAGGATACTATAAATGGAGGAGTAGGGAGATTTGGAATATTTACACAGAAGGTAAAAAAGAAATCAAAAATACAATAGGCCCAAGACAGACAATATTAAGGATTTGGGGAAAGAAACAAGCTGTTTGGATACCAGGGCCTTCAAAATGGGCACAGCTTGCATCTTTAAGTCAAGAAATTAAAAATTTTGAGATAACTTTTTGAAAGGAGTTAAAGAGAAAAGAGTTTTTTAGGCTGAAAGATATGTATAACTCTCAAGGAAAATTGATCCCAATACAAGAAGTATTAGAGAAAGTAACAGGACAATATTGGTTAAGGGTTATGGGATTATATAGTGTTTTGAGACAAAAGACATTTTCTGAAGCAGTAAATAAGGAGGATAACCCCTTTGAAAATCTTTATAGTTTTAAAGATGATAATAAGAAGGGTATTGCAAGGAAAGTGTATAGTCTATTGAACAAAGATAAGGATTTTATGATTAGGACAATACAATCTAAATGGGAGAAGGAGATGAACTTATCAGCACAGGAGGTAAATAGACAAATGAAGGGAATTCTGGAAATAAAAATGGAAAAAATTAAAGATTTGGAAACGGAACTAATCTTGAAATGGCATAGGACACTTGCTCAATTATCGTACATGATTAAGGGAATGAAATCAGAGTGTTGTCATTATAAAAGGGTAAGGGGATATTATGTACATCTTTGGTGGGACTGCTGTAAGGTAAGGAAATTTTGGCAACCGATCCTAGGAAAGGTTGATAATTCATGTAACGTTAAGACTGAGCTGAATGAGAAAGTGTTATTTATGGGAATTCTGGGAAATAATAAAGTAGATAAATCCAAAAAGGATTTATTTAAAGCTATGATTCTAGTGACTTGTGGTAATAGCATATGGATGTAAAAGTGCCTTAAAATGGACTTTGGAAAGACGGAACTGGTACTTATATGAATGGATTCAATCAGATATTTTAATGATAACAAAACAGGAAAAGACATGGGAAGATAAGGTGTTGGAGATAAGGAAGATATAAGATGGGTAAGAGAAGGGGGGGCAATAATGATGTATTGATAAAACTCCATAGGGTGTGCTCATGGTTACAGATATAATAATAAGGTTCTTCTTCTGGTCGCTCATGAAAGGGGGGAAGGGAATAATAAAGGGGAAAATTGATGTATTTGATGTTTGGTTGTGTAAACTTGATGAAAAGGATTATGAATGAATATGAAATGTAAGACATTAATACAAATAAAAAACAGGAAAAAAGTATTTGTTCAATCCTTCTCTGAAGAGATTGATGCCTTTGAATGGAACAGCTGCCACCTTGGTCTGGGCTGACAAGTCGACATCCCAGTTTCTCAGCCAGTTATGCCTTCTAGCTGCTACATTACACACCATGGCCCTTGCTGATTGTTGAAGGGCATCAAGGGTGGCATCCACTGCAAATGCTGTTGCTAAAACTATCTTCTTTAGCTCATCTTTAAATTCCTTAGGGGTAGTACTTTCTGCAGAATCCAGATCGGATGTCCATGTGTAGGCGGCTCTTGCAAACATAGAACCTGCTGTAGATGTCATCAGTGAGCAAGATGAGGCTTTGAAGTCTCTATGCAGAGCCTGTTCTATACGCCTATTGCATTGATCCTTAAGCAAACTGTCTGCTTCCATAGGAAGGGCAGAATTAGAGGCCAAACTGGTGACTACTGATCATCTACTACTGATTTCTTGGTGACTTCTGGAATAAGAGAGTACCCACAAAGTTATTTATAAATGTATGTAATGTTTATAGGAGGTCAGCCTTCAGCAATCTTGTTAATGGTCTGTACCTTTAAGAATGAAGCATGTAATATGCAGCTGCATGGAATTAGTCAGAATAGTTTTTGAGAGTTTCAGTTCCAGTTTGAGAGATGGAGAGCAATTGTCAGCTTATTTTAAAAGAAGGCTTTCAGCCAGATAGAAAACAAGACTGCAATGTTACTCCTAGAATCTATTGGAGAGCAATTGAGCCAGCCATATGAAATATAGAGAGCATTGGCCAGCCTATTTGAGAAAAAGAGAAGGCTTCTAGCCAGATATAAAAATAAAAGGACTGGTTGCTACTATTAAGAAATGATTTAACTGGCTTGCTCTTTACACAACTATTTGAAATGGAACTGAGTAAGTCTCAATTTATTAAAGTTAAAAATTAATAATTTTCAAAAATTAAAAAATTAAAACTAGTCTAGTTTCCATTCAGCTTCATGTTCTTTTCAATGCTAAATAATCATGTTTGTTTTAGGAGAATTTTAAGAAGAAGTTAAACAGATATTGTATAGAAAAAAAATTTCTCTGATTCATGGATTAAACTCAAATGGTTCAGCTGGGAACAGATCCCTGTGACTTTCACACCTGACCAGATGGCAGGCACAAATGGCAAGCCTGGTTCTACATTTCAAAGGACACTTTGACACCTCTGGGGGACAGAGCAGACATTCAGTCTCTGTCCCAAGCTTCAAAGCCCCCAGCATACGTGAACCATCGCATGTAAGCTATGGAGGCGCTTGCAGAGTAGACACGCCTTTCTGCTCTGGCATAATTGGGTACTGGCCATGCTCAATTATGACAAAGGTAGGAGAAGAGTTGTCTTTAGCCTATCAAAAGGCACCCAGAACTCTCTTGGAAAGAGGGCCCCTTTCTAAGAGTTAGTCTCTGTTTGGATTGTATTCTGGCAAGACTGAATTTTGCAAGGGGGCAACAAGCTGACCTTGATTGCCCATTGCAAGCATGGCTTTCATCTTTAAAATCCCTTGGAGAAGGGACTTCGCTTGAACTGTTATCTGCACCAAGGATTGGTAACTATGATGCTTTTGTATGTTTTAGTCAGAGTGCTATAAAGCTTTAGGACTGTTTATTATTTTGTATCCTAAGTAAGTCTCATGTCTTATACCTGCTGTATTTAATAAAGATCTTATATAGAGTAACCTGATCTGGTTTGGATCAATATTGTACCTGAACTCTAGGGCTAATTCCAGAGCCTTACCTGCTCGCTTAAAAACTACTATTGTGTGTTAAATCATTTGCAGCTCTACCCCAGAGCTGATAAGTTGCTAAGTTCCAAGAACCAGGAAGGAGGTGGGACCTATTCTCCTTTCTGGTTGGGAACGTCCTTAAATAGGTCCTGGTGGCAGAACACTGATTTCAGTGCTCTTAAAAAAGCATGAGGGGTTGGCTCGCTCTCTCACTCCTGGAGGGGGGTGTAAGAGGCAAGAACCCAGTGCTTGTTGGCAGAGTCAGGGTCTTATACTTGTTGGCAGTGTACAAAGAAACCTGTGCATGGTGCCTGCGTGTATGGATCCTGTGCATGGAGGCAGTATCTGGATTCTCTGGACCTGTGGGCAGAGTCTAGATCCTGTACATATATATTTGAGGAAAGTAGATAAAGAAGTTAATGCTGCAACTGTTTGAAGGAAGCAAAAAAGGAAGTTAAAATGTATCAAAAGGCTGACACCTTGTTACTTAATAGGACTACTCCTGAAGAAGACTACTGAAATGAGTGTATAACCGGGTGCTCATTGAGGGTATTGGATGTTGTCTTGAATATGTTAAAATTTCCAAAGTTTTGTCTTGAATATGTTAAAATTTCCAAAGTTTTGTCTTGAATATGTTGGAATTTCCAAAGTTTTGTCTTGAATATGTTGGAATTTCTAAAGTTTTTATTGATATATATAATTGTCATTAAATGTTATTGTCAATTTCATCTCTTGGGATGTTTCCACTCTGCTTTCATGATGCTGTAGAAGGATGCTGGAAGTGGGAGACCAGTTTTCATTACTGAGAATTTGGGCATTAATTTTCCTAATCCTGCTTGGAATTCTGGATCTGGGTCATCCTTCTCCTTAGACTTTGGTGTTAGTTCTAGGTTTCTCAAAACCTTGAAGAGCAGGCGTGGAAAGAGTCTGGTTTGTGTAGTGGGGACCACTTCCTCCTCTTCCTCAGACAGTTGCCCCTCCTCCTTGTCAGATAACATCATGGAGGATTCAGAATCTCCCTGTTGGCAGTCCAGTAAAGGACTATATTCCCTCACAGGAGAATATTCTTGCCTATCCTTTTTTGTTTGGGAGGTGAAACAGAGGCACTGCTAGATGCATCTCTCTTTTTTGCATGAGATTTTTTAGATTGTCTGACAGGGGCTGGTCTCGTAGAGTTGGGCTCTTTAGTTTCCTGTATCATCTTCCTAAATTCCTTCCTCATCTCCAATTTCAACCACTGCAGTAAGTTGGATTTAACATCTTCCCCTGTTAAGTCCATGTCTGAAGACTCTTGCGTGGACAAGGAGACAGATTGCCTGGGGAATTCAAAATCACTGCCCTTTTTGTAAAATTCTTATCTGATGAGAGATATTTGTATTCCTAGGGAGTTTTTTCATTTGTCCTCTTTTCTTTTGATCTTATCCAAAATATTTTGTAATTTTTCTTGTCTCTTCTTTTTGAGTTTACAATTATGTTGTATCAAATGGCCTCTAATAAAAGCTTTACTTGCATCCCAAAAAATTCTCAAAGCAGTGTGTTTGTTTAAGTTGATTTCAAAAAATTATTTTAGTTTTTTCTTACAGTCCTCAACCATTGCTTCTTTTTGTAGCAATGCTTCATTTAATCTTCATATAAAAGTGCTCGGTTTTCTTTTAACAAGCAAACTTACAAGATTGTGATCTACTTTAGAGACCTTAGTAGCTAAGTCTTTAGAAGTCCAAATCACATCTATTCTTGAAAAAGATCTATGTCTTTCTGAGAAATAAGTATACACTCTTGAGTTACTGTTTTTCTGTCTCCATATATCGACCAGTCCCAAATTGTCCATCAAATCAAAAAAAGCTTTTGGCAGTTTACCTTTGCTGCCACATACACCCAGGCAAGACATGCAAAGTTGGCATCTGGGTTTATTGCTACCTCTGGTACCAGTGTCCATGTTCAAATAGATCTATAGACAACACAATCACTGAACCTAACAACATCAACCGCACCATCTCAGGCACATTCACTTGCTCATTTTTTAACATTGTCTATGCCATTAAATGCCAGATTTGGTTCTCTACATAGGGCAAAAATTATCCTATCTGACACAAATCTGACATCAAAACTGAGTAACCTGTAGGAGAACACTGCAGCCTTCCAGGACATTCAATAGGTGATCTCAAAGTTGCAAAGGAACTTCAGGAACAGACTAGAAAGGGAAATTGATAAATTGTAAGTTATTACAACACTCAGGGTCCGGTCACACTGCCGTTTTGATTGGAATTCGCTGCTATTTCCTTGCGCTTGTCAGTTTCACATTCACATGCACCAATCCACCTCCCGCCCCAAAGCAGGCTCACTCGTGCAATGATGCCAGGTTTTCCTGACCCCTGGAAAATCAAGTGTTTTCCTGACACTTCCGCTTTGAATGTGCGATTTCGCCTATCTGGACAGCCCATCTTTCGCAATGATTGCGATTAGGGCCATCTGAACACTCTTTGTGCTTTTTTTTTTTTCAAAGCTTCTGGTTTGAGTGCTTGAGCAAACATGCGCTTAATAAATCCATTTAATGTTTAATAACGGATTTATTAAGTGCATGTTTAGTCAAGCGCTCAAACTGGAAGCTTTTTTTTAAAAAAGCACAAAAGACGGCCCTGGAGGCGAGAACAAGAGGCGGGGGCTCCGGCAGCCTGGATGGGGCCAGCAAGGAGGATGGCGGAGATGGCGGACATGGTGGAGTCTGTTTTTGTGGGGCAATGGCGGCGGCGGCACCCCTCCCCAAAGTGTTGGCAGAAGCAGCAGCCACCCGAGCCTCTCCCGTGGCCAGCAGGATCGCCTGGAGGGATGGCACAGCAGCAGGCGAGTGGGTGCTGTAAGAGAGGGGCTGGCTGCATCTAGTCAGCCCAATGCAATGAAAAATGTTCCAGATTTAAACAAAGCGGGAACAAAGCGCAATTACCTTTGCAGTGTGACCAGAGCCTCAGAACAATGGAATCCCTGGGAATTAACAGTGATATTGGTTTCTCATCTCACTACATATGCTAGCCTCATTCAGTCCTTACATTTGTCTTCTCACCAATCCCCCAGAAGGGAAATGCATCCTGTTTATTTTATTTTATTTCTTATTTGTAATAGTGGATTAGAATAGTAGATTGTAATGTAATGTATAGTAGAATGTAATGTAATCTGGAATGGTAGATTGGAATGTATTTCTCTGGTCTGGGAAGATAACACTACACAGCCAATTGCCCCACTTCAAAGAAGATGATGCTGTAAGGTCACCTGCATGCTTAAAAGGAGACGGATGGAGAGTACCGGCAGGATCTCAGTTAATTACTCTCCGCATTCATGCTTAAAATGGAACAGTGTCTCCCAAACCCATAGTGCTGTGTGAGTGAGGGCTGATTATTAAAGGGGGTTGGTCTACCCTCTCTGTAGACATTTCTGGGAGTGAGAGAGAGGACCTGAAGTGTGGGATGGTCATGACTCCCTGAAGATTTTAAAAGAAATGAAAGTGGTGAGTGTGATGTCCTGACCTATGTATAGCCCATAACCTGAAGATGAGAGATTGTAGAGGGTGGTAGGCACTCTGTGTGAGTGGACAAGGGGCATCACATAAATATGTATATGTCTGCTTGTTTGTGTGTGTATCTGTGTGAAGGCACTATCAGCGAAGGCGGCACAACTGAAATAATGCTTTTTGTTAAGGAGCATCAGCTGTCTTTCTGGCAGCATCAGAGAGCAATGAGGCTTCAACCTTTTTGATTCTCATAGGATCTCTGCCTTTGAAAGATATATGACAGAGGACTTTTATGGCTTACCTCAGTGCTGGGTATGGCTTTCACTGTTACTGTTCTGCTTGTCATGAATTCTGGAGAAATGTGAAAGTCTTGCATGAACAAAATGCTGCAACTCCACCAGATCTAGCTTCTCTGTGTCTTTATTGGTGCTGTACACCACATTTACGGTCAGCATATGTCAAGACTTGCCCTAACCTTACCTGCACATGGAATGAAGACTCCTTCGCCATATTCTCAGAAGAGAAGCTTCCCAAGGTTTCCACTGTGCTCAAGGCTGTGTATATTCCAGAAGCACTTGGGGAAGACCCTATGTCTTGTCTCCAACAGCAGGCTTCTTTTCAAGTTCCTGCAGGACAGTGGATGAAAATACCACTGAATGGACCTGTTCACCTTCTTTTTTAAAAAAATTATTTGCTTTTCTAAACTACAAACCTACAGGGTCAGGGGAATGGATACAAACTAAGAATAGCAAGGATCATAATACAATTATTTAAATTTTTTGATACTTCCCTTTTGCCCCATAGTAAAAAGTAAAAATTAGTTATAAAAAAGTATAAAGGAAACAATCACAATCATGTTCCACTGTAGTGTGTACAACTTAGCTTTAGATTTATGAATAAAAGATAATCATCGGGCTACCAAGAATTAATCTATTTTGCTTTTTACTTTCCTCTGAGCTTCTTTTTGTCAAAATCCAGTTTAACTTTTAGGGGTTTAGGGGCAGCAGCCCCTAATTCTGCTTCCAAGTTGGACGATTCTGCTGAGCAAGTCGAAGTGTTGTCAGAACTTTCCTCCTTCTCTTCTTCAGCTTCTGTATCTTTGTTATCCTCCACTGTCTCAAATCCCTCCGTTGCTTTCTGTTGTTGCTCTAAGAACTTTTTCACTTTAAAAACAGAGTCAATCTTTTCTTTTTTTTGTTGAAGTTGAAGATAAGCCCTTCAGGTATTATCCATCTGTATGGTGTGTTATTTTGCTGTAAGGACAATGCCAAGTGTCTGTATTGTCTCCTCTTTTTTCTAATCTCAAAAGGAATGTCTTTCAGTGCTTTAATTTGTTCTCCTTTAAGTTTTAGGGTTATTCCATTTGTCGCTTTCAAAGTTGTATCTCTTGTTGATCTTTTTGAGAATTTCACATATAGTTCCCTGGGTAGCTTGGTGGGTTTTTTTGATAAATTCTGGATCTGTACGATAAACCAAGTCAATATCATTTTGTAGAGCTTCCGCTGTTAAGCTCACCACGGGGGCCAGTTGTTCGCTTAGAATCTCTTTTAAATTTTCTCCTTTCTGCTCCGGGATGCCTTGAAGTCTCAGGATATACGCTGATTTTTCCATTTGGAGGAGAAGCAGTTGCTGTTGTCCAGAGATTTTCCACCACCTCCAATCTTTGTCCAGATTCTTTGGATTTAACATCAACTTTTTTCAGTTTCTTTACTATCTTCTCCGTTATTGTTGAATTTTCTTTAATCTCTTTTTGCAATGTGTCAGACTTGTCATTGAGGTTAGTCATCTGGTCCAGCAGAGGGCGCAAAGCAGCAGCAATCATTTTAGGAAAGTCTGTGGTTGCTTCCAGAGATGATGTGCTGGCAGTTCCTGCTGCAAATCTCCCTTTAGCTGCCATTTTTTCTGCTTGCTGCATCATTGTTTATGTTAAGAGAAAAATTTTAAAAACTCTCTGAAAGCCTGCAGATTTATCTCTTTCTTGCTGATTACGCCACACTCAGTCAAATATTTGCTCATTTCAAGCTGCCTTCTCAGACCCCTCTTTAAACTCAGTCTTTTCGGGATCAAGTATTCCCCTCCCCCTTTGCTTGTTTAGGGCTTTGGTGTGGCTTTACTGCTATCGTCTGAGCCGTTGTTTGCTAGTAGAAGAGAACTCACATTTTTACTCATGCTTCTTCAAAAGGTAGGAAAGATCGTTTTTCTTTGGATCGCTTGCGCACTCTATCCAGTGTGCACCTCTTGGTGCCATTGCTAGCTCTGTGTCATGGGAACCTTTCAGGGCAAAAAGGAGCCTCAGTCCCTTGGCTGCTGCCTTGGGAGAGGTCTCCCACATGTCCCAGACTATGACTCCCCTACAAGGAGTTGAGAGGGCCCAAGATCAACTCGGACCCTTCCCCATCGGCACAATTCACGGGTCACTCACATCAGAGCTGTGATGGAGCGCACCCACTTGCACGCTGCCAAAAACCAGAAGTTTGACCTGTTCACCTTCTTCACCTTCAGAGTCTTCTCCAGGACCCAGGTATGGTGAAGGCACAGGGTGAGAGCTGAAGCCTAGATTAGGCAGAGGTTTGCATGTTTGGCAACTCGCAGCCTCCCATACTCTGGTCTCTCACAGGAGTAAGATGTAACTCTCTAGAACTTTGCAGGACCATGGAACTTGCATTGGCTACAGGAAAGGGTGAGAATCTCTGTTCTCTGTATAATCCTGGAGTTAAGGCCCAGGCTTTGCTCATTTGAAATCTTCTTTTAATTTGCTTGTATCTATCTCTGTCCAGTGTTCAGAATTCAGGGATAGTGCTTGAGTCTGTAAATTTTTTTGGAAACAAAGGGTCAGAATGTAGTGAGTGCTTTCTTTCATCTGCAAGGCTGTGGCTTATTTTCTACTTCATATATCTTCTTAAACTACCTCCCAGTGTTTGTTTCATTCTTCTTATAGGAAATCAAATACTGATTTTCTGCATACTTATACAGAGATTGAATTTATGCAGAAGATTTGATTCGGGACTAATTTATTAAGTCAGAAACTCATGATTTAGCAATTTTACTTACAATGCTCTTTTTTGACTTTATATTTGAAAGTAATGGAAGAACAACCATAATATTTTACAGTGGTATTCATTGTTTATGTTTTGCAGTAATGTAAGAAAGAACATTTGAAAGAACCATTTGAACATCTTTGTGTTTGGGATTCTTCGTTACCATTGTGTTTTAGAACTCAGTAATTGCTAAGAATTTTTCTTTTCCGGGGCATGCTTTTTCACAAATTCTCATAATTCACAGTGGAAAAGTAGGCATCAAACATGTATGACAATCAAATTCTAAAAGTTTGCAGATATAGAATTATGCTGCAGTAATAGAATTAATCACCTGAATTTAACAGCTGCTGTCCACAGTACTATTCCAAGTATAGTTGTTCCTGATGCAAGTTGGTTCCTTCCTTTCCTCCCTCTCTCCCATGACAGTTCTTTATTTAGCCTTATATTCAGACACGATTCCTTATGTGCAGTTCATGTATTTGTTCACCTTTAATAGTATATTGTGTCCCCACCCTGTGTGGTAATATAGAAAATTTTCTATAAATTGCTTACACAGGTACAATCTTATTTCATTTAGTATAAACTGTATATGATGCACAAATGTAGCTGAAACAATGGGTTGGATCCTGCAACCCATGAGTACAAAGATTGTGGATATTTCCCATACTCACTTCCCTACAGCAATCCATTTTAATGATGGAATAGTATACTGGTGTTGTGCCGGAAGACTAGAGAAGAGTGAATGTTGTCCTGATCTTCAAGAAGGGGAAAAAGACGGACCCGGGAAATTACAGACCTGTCTGTTTGACATCAATACCTGGAAAAATTCTAGAGCAGATTATTAAACACTCTGTCTGTGAGCACCTTGAACAGAATGAGTTAATTGGTAGTAGCCAGCATGGGTTTATGAAGAATAAGTCATGGCTGAGACAAATAAAATGAATTTCAATGGTCAGGCCACACCTGGAGTACAGTGTCCAGTTTTGGGCACCACATTTTAGGAAGGATGTTGACAAGCTCAAGCGTGTCCAGAAGAGGGCAACCAGGATAGTGAGAGGGTTGGAATCCAAGTCTTTCAAGGAAAGAGTTGGGTATGTTTAGCCTGGGAAAGAGAAGGCTTAGAGGGGACATGACTGCAGTCTTCAAATATCTGAAGGGCTGTCACATAGAAGATGGAGCAGATCTATTCTCTCTTGCTCCGGATTGCAAGTCTAGATCTAATGGGTGGAAATTACGAGGGAGTCAATACCAACTAAATATCAGGAGAAACTTCCTAACTGTAAGAGTGGTTGAGCAGTGGAGCAGTCTGCCTTGGGAGGTGGTGGATGTTCCTTCACTGGACGTTTTCAAGCAGAAGCTGCACGACCATCTTTTGGGTATGTTGTAGGGCTATTTTTCGGCTATGTTCCTGCAGAGTGCAGGGGGTTGGACTAGATGGCCTGCAAGGTTCCTTCCAACTCTAACATTCTATGATTCTATGATTCCTGGATTTAAGAGGCTCCAGTAGGGAGTAGAAAGTGGGCAAGTTGACCTCTTCTCTCTCTTCCAGGTCTAAAAGGCCTGCTGGGGAAAGGAGAACAAAGGAAAGATATGTGACTGTTAGTACCTCCCACTGACAGATTGTGGGATCTAGTTCAATGTCTGGTAATGTAAGTATTCCTGTAACTCATGACTAAGAACTTTGCAAATCATGATCCAGGTGGGCAGTCATGTTGGTCTGAAGCAGTAGAACAAAGTTTGAGTCCAGTGGCACTTTTAAGAACAACAAAGTTTTGTTCAAGGTATGAGATTTTTTGTGCATGCGCACTTCCTCAGACACATTGAAATGGAAGTTACCAGTCCATACATATAGGCATGAGTAGTGAAGGGAATTTTGGATGCACTCTTAGACAGACTGTCATGTTATGGTATGACATTATTTCACACTATAGCATAGTCTTTGTGTGCCAAATATTAGTGCAACTACCAGCATAGAATAGCTAGTGATTTTTTGCCTTCTTCTGTACCTTGTTGCTTGACTTCTTTGCTTTTGTAATTTGGCATTATGTATTCTATATAGGTATTTTAGTTATATGTACCTTGGGGTCATTTGGGGCCAGAGCAAGCCGGAGCAGTGCTCCAGCAGCCCAGGAGCAGGCACAAATGATGGTGGGCTTGCGGAGGAAGTAAAAAGAGAAGGGGTTTAAAGTTTAAACTCCTTCTCTCTAGAGTGGCACGATCTCCTATTGTATCCTATGGCCCCATAGAATACAGTGGAAAGATTGTGCCTCCACTGCAGCGCGACTCCAGAGTGAAGGGGTTTAAACTTTAAATCCCTTCTCTCTGGAGTTGTGCTGCAGCAGCGGCATGATCTTTCCATTGTATTCTATGGCCCCATAGAATGCAATGGAAAGATTGTGCCACCACTGTGGTGCAACTCTAGAGAGAAGGGGTTTAAACTTTAAACCCCTTCTCTCTTCACTTCCCCCCCCACCCCGCCTTGGCAGGCTGGCTGGGGAAGGGAAGGGGCTTTTGAAGATCCCTCCCCCCCTTTTTGCTTCCCCTTCTGACACACTTCCGGTGATGTCAGGGGGCGTGTCATATGCTAATGAGTTATGCTCATAGGTATGCTAATAAGCTCTTGCACCTCTTTTTCTGTGAAATGACCCCTGTATGTACCCACTTTCTGCTTATTCCATATGATTGCCAACCACTACAGAGACTGCTTTGTTAGTACAGTTGTTGAGGATGGAAAAAATGGAGATGTTACCTTGGTATTTTATACATGGTCAGCTCAGGTTAGCTTTTACATTGCTTTTACAATGCAGATTAAAAGTAGTGCAAGAATCTGAGGGCATACTCTGTATGCTGAACACAGATAGACAGGGATACCTACTGTCACCTAGGGAGGCTTCTGTTAGTGAATGCCTGACTAAGCTATTCTTGTCAAGAGAAGCTTAGCTGCACTTTTGATGTTTGTCCTATTAGAAACAGGTTTTTAAAAAGAGGTTTATTCTTGGGTCATATGAGTTTAGAAGGGGTGGAAAATGGTCAGTAAAATCAGTAAAAGTCAGTTTTTTCATCTTGGTCAGAATTTGTCAGTTTTTAAAAAAATTGGTCAGTAAAGTCAGTATTTCTTTGATTTTCGTTAATGCATTTGGTGTTTTTCCATTTTCATTACTGCATTTTGGGGGAAACATCATGACTTCCCAGCGAGGACAGATTGTTTTCAGTTTAGTTATGAAGAACTTTAAGGACTTTGTTCCTAAGGATAAAAGTGATTTGGTGAGATCTTCCACAAAGTATAGAAACATAATTAATCTCTTAAAACATCAGACGATGAAAGCAGAGGTGATGGATATTGTGGGATTCTACATGGCATGGGTCATGCTAGAAGGAGTTGAGAAAGCAATGGAAGAAGATGACAAGGTGAAAAAATGCTTGTGGATGCAGTGCAGAAAACTGTTGAGTAATGAAAGAGTTCATGAATAACTTTATTTATTTATATATTCAATTTATACCCCATCCTACGCACCGGAGCAGGCTCAGTGTGGCTTACAAAGAGATTAAACATATAGGTAATAGATTATATACAATCTTAAAACAAATAATAAAACTCTACATTATCATAAAGTGCTAGTAAATGATCAGATACTTGTAACAATGCTTACAGAAGGCAGAACCAATACTACTATTGTAATCAGATGATCTATATTGGTGGTTGGCTCATCTTGGTCTCTATATTTAGGCAATAGCACAGGCCAAGGACCAGGGCACTGTCACTTCTCAGTTATTTGATGTTATTTGGTGTGGCTCCTTAGTTGAAGGCCTGGAGGAAGAGCTCCATCTTGCTGGCCCTGTGGAACTGTAAAAGGTCCTGAGGGCCCTGATCTCTTCTGGGAGCTCATTCCACCAGTATGGAGCCACCACTGAGAAGGCCCTGGCCCTGGTTGTGGCCAGCCTGGCATCTTTAGGACCTGGGAGGCCAATCGATTTTGTGACCCTGAGCGCAGTGCTCTCTGGGGAACATGTGGGGAAAGGCGTTTGCTCAGGTATGTAGGCCCCTGACCATAAAGGGCTTTAAAGGTAAGTATCAGCACCTTGAAGCAAATTCGGTATGGTATAGGCACCAGTGCAGTGCTTTCAGCACAGGCTGGATGTGCTTCCGCATAGGGAAGCCCATCAGAAGCCTGGATGCAGCATTTTGCACTAGCTGTAGCTTCTGGATTTGGGCCAAGGGCAGCTCCATGTAGAGAGCATTACAGTAGTCCAGTCTTGAGGTGATCATCACATGGATCACTGTGTCCAAGTCATTGCATTTGAGGAAGGGAATCAACTGTCTAATCAGCTGCAGGTGGTAAAAGGCTTCCATTGTTAGAGAGGCATCCAGGAGCACTCCCAAGCTACTAACCTTTGGCAGTGGCACCAATGGCGCCCCATCAAAGGTCGGAAGTAGGATCCATACCCTTGGGGTGCCCTGGCTCAGGCACAGGACCTCCGTCTTCGTTGGTTTCAATTTCAGTTAGCTCAGTCTGAGCCAACCTGCCACGGCTTGCAATGCCTGGTCCAGATCTTCTGGTGTAGAGTCAGACTGGCTTCCCGATAACAGATAGAGCTGGGTGTCATCCGCATACTGGTGACATCCCAGCCCATGCCTCTGGGCAATCTGGGCAAGGGGGCACATGTAGATATTAAATAACATTGGGAACAGTACCACCCCTTGAGGCACTCCACAAATCAGTGGGTGCCTTTAGGATAGCTGCTCCCCAGTGCCACCCTTTGTCCCCAACCCTGAAGGAAGGAAGCCATTCATTGCAAGGCAGGCTCTTGGACTCCAGTGTCAGTGAGGCAGTGGCTCAGTAACTGATGGTCTATCATGTCAAATGCCACCGCCAGGTCCAATAGCAATATCACTGCCAATCCGTCCCAATCCAGATGCCTCCAGAGGTCATCCGTGAGGGCAACCAGTGCTGTCTCTGTCCCATGGCCTGGGCGGAAACCGGACTGGAAAGGATCTTGAATGGAAGTGTTGGGGCGGAGCGTCAGCAGGGACGATGGCAGACACTGAGTAGGCTTTCTCCCATTCCTGCTTTCCCTCTCCTTGGTTGAAGTAAACTTTACAGCACCTGATTACAGAAAAGGTTATGGGGAAAATGGGGGGGATTCACAGTAATTGAGGCAATACACCTAAAAAAATTAAAAGAATATTTTACGTTAGAACCCCCTGCTCACACAGACCAATTGAAAAGGGCAACTGACAAGATTATGGCAACCGGACCAAGGGACTCCATATGGGAAGAAGGTATGCTTACTAAATGAGATCTGATAGAATCCCTCAAAGATCTCAAAACGAAGCTATTAGAAACAATCAATGAAATAATTAAACCTGTGGCTGATCTGTTAGTAAACATGCAGATGGCCCTTCACCAAGTGTCTCAGATTGTGGAGACAGCAATGGAAAACAGTCTGGAAAACCAAGAAAACATACATGATCTACAATCACACGTATCTTGGGCAAAGGAAGAACTTATAATGCTGGAAAACTCTCTCCACGATCGGCATCTAAAATTTCGAGGTTTCCCAGAGACAGCAGAAGGAACTACTGACCTCTCAGTTTTCATTAGCTCTTGGTTGGCAGTGGTCCTCTGCCTGGAGGATGGCGTAGCCCCATTATCTTAAAAGCCTATGGATTGGGCTCTCAAAATGTAAGTCATTGTCAAGGTCCTCGGGATACCCTGGAGGAGTTCCTTGACTCTCGTACAAAACAGCGCATATTACAGGAAGCGAGAGTTAAAGGTAGTCTCCCCTTCCAAAATGAAAACAATACTCATATTTCCAGACCACTTGGCTGAAACTCTCCAAATAAGGCTCTCCCTGAAACCTTTCACCATCAAGCTGACCGAGGATGACATCCGTTATAGATGGGCGAAATCTGGGGCCCTCCAAATCAGACATCAAGGAACTCTTCTGCAAGCCAACGATGAAGAATCCAGGCAAAACCTACGAGCTCTAAACTTACCTCCTAGCCAAGATCTAGGGAAAAAACGAATAAGAGAAAACTGGAGTTCTCATCTCCTCCTCTTCAGTGGTGCATGATCCCAGTGAGGAAATCATCTCAAACAACTTAAATCCATAAGTATGAAAGGATTAGAGCCAGAACTTGCCTATCTAGCTATACAAGAATCCTTTACATAAAATCTAGTTAAGCTTTATTAGTCATTCTCAAGGTGCACTTATGTGTTTTTATATTGAAGCTGGGGGAGGGGGGGAGGGAGTCTTACTTAGCTCTCTTTTCCCAGAACCCAAATGGTGGGGCTAGTTGAGCTCGACACAGATCCTTCCTGTGTCTCCATTAGTTCTTTTCTACATTGTTATGTTTCAAAGTTAATGTTCATAGTTAACTTATTACTGTTTTTAATCCAAACAAAGTCTGTTCTTAGTTGTTTTTTATTCTTGGGGGTTGGGAAGGGAGAAGGGAGTGGGAGGGAATAAGATTTGATCATTTTCTAATACCAAAGTGTATTTTGTTTAAGGAAGAGGGGGAGGGGCATGTCAGGGTAAGGCGGAAGTGGCAGGCACGAAGGGGGCCAGGAGAGAGTGCGAGTATCCAATAAATACTGGAGGTTTTGGCTTTGTGCAAACTATATACATTTATTTACACACCACAGCCATCATCAAACAGAGTGTCAAAGTGCTCTGCTGCAATCATACATAAGAGAAGAGGGAACTGTACATCACTCACTGTACATTTATACAAACACTAGCCAATCAGGCTTCAGTGCTGAGTCACTGTGATGGCAGTGGCAAGACTGCCCTGAACCAGTTGTAGCCAGCTCTTACTGAGGTTCCTGGCTGACAGCTACATGTCACTAGATCAAACACATCTAGACAGACTTATATGAACATGTGGATCTCAACAGGGCATGGGTATTTATTTTGAGGTTTCTGATTAATTTACTGTTCTTGATTATTTATCATAATGTCTTTATGCAACTACATGATTTTATTCATGAGATGAAAGGATGTCATCAGCTCCCTTTTTTAAACTATCTAGTAATCTTTAAAGTGCATGACCTGTTTCATACTCAGAGGGTCCTCTTAGGCAAACATTTGGGGGGTGGGGAGGGCAGAGTAGCTGGCCATAGGCTTTCTTTAGTGGTCTACATTTTCCACACATTTAGGATTCATTCAGGAGGGTGGGGGTGGAGGGAGGGGTGTGGAGGGAGGGGACTGTCAAGCGAGCTATAGCATTCATTCTTAGAAGCCTATCTATCTGTTATAGGGAAAAGGAAAAGGCACAATATGTTAAAGTGCTGTAAGCACAATTGCAAAAAACTAGCTATCTCTTTGGTGGCAGGGGATGAATTGATCCCTATCAGGTACAACAAAGAGGTTACAGTGTGTATAACTATTGAGCATCTCTGTATACATTCAAGTTTATGGTGTTGTATTAAAGTGCCAGTGGTTTATTGTTCTAATCTCTTAAAAGGATCTGTAGCTTATTTACATTTTGCAATATGGCATCTGTTGATATATGATTTTTAACTCTTAACTGCAAAGAGTTGATAATAAGATTAAAGTGAAGTGCATTGCAGCTGACCTAAAAAGGCAGAGAACTGATGTAGCATTCTTGCAGGAAATGCATGTTAAAAAATATAGTGAGGTATTAATGACCAATTGGTTCCCTCATCAATATGAGGCTCATGGATCCTCCAAGTCTAGAGAGGTAGCTATACTGCTATCCAAAAACCTTAGAGTCAGCCTTGAAGCAATTGAAAAGGATGCCATGGGGAGATATATCTTTTTGTGGGGCAAGATTAATGATACCAGCATTACGTTAGCCTCAATCTATGCACCAAAAAAAGAACAAATTGAGTTTCTAATCAACACCTTTACTCGCAACTTTTCCAAAGTGGTTCAGTGATATGGGTGGTGATTTTAACTACCTAATGGACAAGAGCCTAGATAGATCTACTGCCAAACCCAAGCTGACCAACTCTAAAGCTTCTCAAACCTTTCAGAATCTGATTGCTGATCATGGTCTTTATGATATCTGGAGATTGCAATATAGCACAGAAAGAGACTACAGCTACTTTTCTCCTAGGTTTAAAATCTTTATTAAGCTGGGCTATATCTTTGTCTCTAAAGAGTCAATCACAAAGATCAAATCCTCAGCAACTTGTATCCAATGTTGGTTTGCCATGCGCCTGTAGAGTGTGTGTTTCAAGAGGGAAGTAAAAAAAGCGCTAAACCCAGTTGGAAATTTAACAAATCTTTATTGATAGAAGCAAAAATGGAAGGTGAGCTCAGGACTGAGACTGAGGAATACTTTTGCAATAATCTTCAATGTGGGGTGCCTATAAAGACAGTGTGGGATGCATCCAAGGCAGTAATGCGTGGTAAGTGCATTTCTCTTCTCACAACCTGTAACAAAATTAAGAATAGGATGAAATTAGAGCTAAGTCAAAGTATACATCAGCTGGAGTGTTTACACAAAAAAGTGTAACTCCAAAGTTTATACCAGACTTCTGCAACTACACAAGAAATTGCAATCCCTAGATACGTATAATATACACAAAGACACAGCTATCTGGAAACACACCAGAACAACTAAAGGGCCAAGAGTCCTACGTATCCTTGCATGGAAATTAAAGAAACAATGCTCCGACAGATACATCAACATCCTTTGTGACAAGAAGGGGAAGCTGAACTCCTCGGCTGAAGACATACTTCAAGTTATGGAAACCTTTTACTCATCACTATATGCCATCACATGGCCGTCAAAACCCGATATTATTGCCTACCTTGAATCTAAAACAGAGATTCCATGCATCACAGAGGAACATTGAGAATTTCTTGAATGCTCCTATCAGTGCTGATGAAATTTAAAAAATAATCAAGTCTATGAAAACTAACAAATCTCCAGTTATGTGGTGGAGTATTATAAAACCTTTGTGTCCTCACTAAGTCATCCTATGAAGAAACTTTTTAATTCTATTCTTTCAACTGGAGCAATGCCACCAACATGGCACTAAGCTAATTCTGTTGCCCAGGAAAGACAGAGACTCAATGGATCCCCGCTCATACAGGCCAATATCCTTACTAAATTCAGACTACAAAATCTTCGCTTCAACTCTAACAGCAAGACTCAAGGGAATCGTAGGATTCTATGTCCACCCTGACCAAACCGGTTTTGTCCCATTTTGGGACATTACCGACAATATACGGAAAGCATTAAATTTAATATTCATGGTCAAGAACATAAAGGCCAGGACACTTTATTAATTTCACTGGATATTGTGAAGGCCTTCGATATGGTCGAGCTTCCATTCCTTATGATGCTTATGTAACACATGTACTTTGGTAACACTCTTCTCAAAGCAATATCGGCAATTTATTCCAAACCCACAGTTGAACTATTAATAAAAGACTTAACTTCAAAGGATATCACACTACAGCGTGGCACCAGACAGGGGTGCCCACTATTGCCACTGCTATTTGCATTAGTTATGGAGCTTCTAGCTCACGATCTGCAAACTAACCTGTCAATTAAATGCATCAAAGTCAACGAAAAGGAATTCAAAGTCAGCCTTTTCGCAGATGACCTGGTTGTGTATGTCTCAGACCCTATAAGCTCCTTGCCACAAATACAATCAGCTGTACAACAGTTCAGTGCTGTATCTGGGCTACAGGTCAATCAAGCTAAATCTACACTCTACTGCATAAATTTACCACTGGACAAGGCCAATCAAATAAAAGCACAATTTGCATTCCAGTGGACCAAGACGTTCTGACAATACCTGGAGTCAAGATCCCTCTAGACCTATCAGACATACTCAAATACAATCACATGGTAGTTGATGAGGAAGTAAAAACTTTGTCAAAATAATGGGACTCTAATATCCTGGTTCGAGAGAATCCAAGTAATCAAATCCTTTGTGTTTCCTAAGTTTTTATACTGTTTTAGAGCTCACCCGGTATTTATTCAATGATCAGTATTGTTGAAATGGCAACATACTATCACTGCCTTTTTATGGTAATACAAACCTCCCTGTATCAGCTCCGTAGCACTATGTCGACCAGCAAGTAAAAGAGGAATGGGTCTGTCTGACCTACCCACATACTATGCTGCAACAATTTTATCCAACATGATTAGGCAATACCATCTTTATGATGTACTGGATTGGGCGTATATAGAACAATCACTCCAACATCAAACTTTTAAGGAAGCTATGTGATCAGACAATCTTAGTAGAGTATACAACAAGCAAAAAAAAAAAATCCTTTTTAAAGAACGACATTAATGGTTTGAGACCATTATCAAACTAAATTGGGTCCAACAAGATTTCTTTTAAGTACTTTCACTGGCCAAAGTTGGTTTCTATCCGCAAAAGAAAAACATTCCTTTCCTCATTGGAAGGCTGCTGGCTTAACATGGATTATTGACACCGTACACAAAGGGAGACTAGCAACCAAAATGGACTTAGAACATAAGTACAAGGTTACCTTACTTTGATATGAATATCTTCAGTTTCAGCACCTGGTAGGGCTTTCCACAATTCAGGAAAACATCAAAAAAACGTTATCAGCGTTCTAAAAATTACTTGTTACTCATACTAAGATAAAAGGTTCTATTACCACTGTTGATAAAATATTACTTGGATTAGACTTCAGCAAAATCCTAAACTACCAGCAAGCCTGGCACAAAGACCTCAATTATCTCTGAGGACCATTTGGGCAACACAAGCTAAACTATCCAGGTAATTAATAATCCACTCAGCTGCAGCCAAAGTCTTTTTCAGATGGTATCTGACACCAGTTAAGTTGTCACACATGATACCGCAAGCCTCACCCCTCTGTTGGAAGCAATGTGGCCTGAAAGCTACCTTCTTCCACAACTAGTGGGAATGTAGGTACATTCAACACTTCTGATTTGTAATCGTAAAATATATTGAAGCCATAACAGGTTATTCTATACCTTTTGATCCAATTGTTCTTCTGTTAAATCTCTGGCCGGAAGGCAAGCTACCCACAATCAGAAGAGAGTTGATTCATATACTGTTAGCTGCAGCTAAGGCAGTAATTGCCCAAATGTGGAAAGATGTAAAACCTCCCTCAGTTAACCAATGACTAGCTAAAGTATGGGGCTACTTTATGTTAGAGAAATGTTTAGCCTACTATGATGTCAACCATAAGGGGTGTGAGCTCTTAAATCCCTTAGATAAATAGTTCCCCTTTTTGGAAAAAGCAGACATAGACATGATGGAAGGAGAATGCATTTCTGGAGCCAACTACAATACCTTCTTATATATGTAACAGATGACACTTTATTATTTGCCACCTTATTATGATCTATTGAGGTATATCTGTTTCATTTATCTCCAGGCTGGTTTCTAAGTATCTATTGATGCCCCGTGCTTAACTATCTTCTAGTTACATTTGTGTTCTGAGCTTAGTGTTACCCTTACTTGCTGTAGCCTATGGTTGATGCTTCTGATTTTTTTTCTCATATTGTACATTCTATAAATCAATAATGATAATAATTCATTTTAAAAAAATAGAATGGAAGTGTTATCCAAAAAGCTCTGTAGCTGAATTGCCATGACCCTCTCAATTGTTTTGCCGAAACAGGGCAGATTGGAGACTGGCTGGTAATTAGCCAATTTGGCCAGATCCAGATGGCTTTTTCAGGAGGGGATGAACCACAGCTTCCTTGAGTGCCCTAGGGAACTGTCCCTCCGAAACAGACTTGTTGAGAATTTCCCTTAGGGCATCTCAAAACCCATCACAGCCAGCTTTAATTAGTCATGATGGGCACGGGTCAAGGCAGCACGTGGTAGGGCGTACAGTTAAGAGCAGTTTGTCAACTTCCTCCAGGCTGAGCGGATTGAAATAATCCATAACCTGACTAGAAGACGTGCACTGAGCCTTGAGTTCACTTACTGTCTCAACTGTGGTGGGGAGGTCATGGTGGAGCGATAGGACTTTTTCTGCAAAGTAGCTTGCAATGGCCTCACAGCCAGTGTCCAATTCCCTAACATTTGGTCTGCTTTGTGGCAGAACAGTCATAGGCCAAATTATTCTAAATAATTGGGATGGGCATGAGCTCGCAGACGCAATCGTGACCGCATAATATTCTCAGCAGCTTTGACTGCCATCTCATAGGATCTCATAAACGTCCTATAAGATGTTCTTCTGGCTTCGTCAAAGGTGCATCACTACTGTCTCTCTAGCCATCTTAGCCGTCGCATCATCAGCTGCAAGTCCTGGGTAAACCAAGGAGCCAACCTAGAGTGAGGGTGCAGAGGGCATCGGGGAGCGATCTCATCAATGGCTGCTGAGAGTCAGCTGTGCCAATCCTCCACAAGCTCATCTAACAAGCCACCAGGGGGCATCGGATCCCGCAGGGCCATTTGAAGCCACATAGGGTCCATTTGTCTCTGCAGGCGAGCTGAAATCTGCTCACCACCTAAACAGGGTCAGGGTGAAACATTCAGATGGGCCTTCAGGGCATGATGGTCCAACCATAGCACTGCTGAGGCAGTGCCCTGGTCCACTGTGACCCCTGCCGTGAAGATCAGATCGAGCATGTGTCTGACCCAGTGAGGGGGAGTTGTTACATACTGGGAGAGTCCTAGTGTCATCCGTTGCCTGAGTGGAGGCCACATCGTCCTCATGGACATTGAAATCACGCAGGACAATCAGTCTAAGGTGTTCCAATGGCCTCCACCTGGGATGGCAGGCTGCTGGACGGTTCTTTTTTCATCAAAAAACCAAAGATAAAGTAAAAGCACAGAAGTCTTACCGTACAGTAATTATGTTTTGTTGTCATAATTATTACTTTATGTTTGGTTTTTAATATGTTTTTGCTGTTTTATTTTCTGCAGTATGTGATTATTTTTAAAAGGGATTTTTTTTTGCCTTAAATTTTGTACAATAATGAAAACATTGTCCTCTATTCATTAAAAAAAATCAATAAAAAGGTGTGCAATCCTTTTATCTGGGTCACATCTAACTATGGGGCTGGCTATGGGGATGGGGGAGGCCATATAATAATCATTTTTAATGAAGTCTTAATTTTACATTTAAAATGCTAGCTTATCAGTAGACTGACATTAAATTGATCAGTAATTTGTCAGTTTTTTGTCAGTATTTGGTCAGTTTTTTTGAAATTTTGGTCAGTAAAATCAGTATTTTTGACCCTCTGACTTGTTTCCACCCCTGGTTTAGTAAGGATAACACCTTAAATATACCCCAAATATGTAGCACTGTAGTATAACTCAAGCTGGAAAAGCAAATTAAGTGAGGAAAAAATGGTTCCTTTCATCTTCATTTTGCCTAGAAGGTAGTTAGTTGGGGCCTTGATTTGGCCATTCTGGACACATGGATCCATGCCACTATGACTATGTGACTAGATTATTATAAAGCACTCTGTTTGGGTCTGACTTTGATGTCAATTTGGAAATTCCAGTTTGTACAGAATGCCATAGCTTGGTTATTACAGGGAGCTAGGAAGAGAATACATATTACGTCCATTCTGTAGTCATTCAGTTGGCTACCTGTAAGTTATCAGATTCAGTTCAAGGTACTGGTTATCACAGGCAAAGACTTTTATGGCCTTGAACCTTCATATCTGCAAGATTGCATCTCCTGCTATGCTCTATTGTGACAGCTTCACTCACCTGAGCAAAGCCTTCTGTGATGGACTGTGCTTTAAAAGCTCATGAGTACTGTATAAACATGTAATGGACTGTGAAGGGTTAATGCCTCACAGAGCTAGAGAGCCTTTGAGTGACAGGCTGCTTAAATGGATTTCTTTGGATAGTGTCACTTGAGAAGAAAGAGTTGGGATCTGACTACTGAAGATAATTCAGCTAAGCACTGACTGACAACTGGGAAGGTTGGCAAGGAGGAATGGGAAGATTGCTGAAGACCTCAATTGCACTGGCTTTGCTGCTGACCTTGCAAAAATGCCCTTCCCCCACATTTCACTTACAGCTGCAAAGATTCTCTGGGACATTCTCCTGGACTTGTATTGCCTTGCTACAGGCCTGTAGCCAGGGTTTTTTAAATCCAAGGGCCTTTAAATAAATTGGGGGCATGCCCGCACACATACCCCAAGCTCCCACCCTTCCCTGGAATTAAATTAAATTAAATTAAACTACTTTCCCTCCCTCCGGCTTCCTGCTGGCAGGAGAGGGGAGGGCAGGGGATGGAGTTGGGAGAGTTTACAGCACATCAGCTTGAAGAGCAGGTACTTCTCCAGGGAGAGGAGGGAGAAGGCAGCACCACGTGTTCCAGGCTCCCTCCCCTGCCAATGAAGGAAGGAGGACAAAGAAAGGAAGGAAAGAAAGGGTCAGCCAGGTATTTATCCGGGGGAGGGAGGGAGGCAGTGTCGCTCAGCATGAAAGGACAGTGCGAGGCTTGCTGGCAGCAGTGGTGGCATAGGCTTGCAGCTACCTTGCAGAGAGAGAGCAGCCTGTGAGAGAGCAGATGGCAAGCGCAATTAAAAATTGGAAGTCAGGGTAGAAAGTTAGAAGGGCTGGTGCCCGTGAGGCCCCACCATAGCTATGGGCCTGCCTTGCTATTTTCTCCCTTTGGAAACAGTGGAGGATGGGGCACCCCATCCTGCTGGAGTCTCTCCCCAAAAGAAACCCCAAGTTTCAACAAGACTGGACCAGGTGATCCAATTCATAAGTGGTTCAACTGGCCTTATATAAATGCAGCTATCTTTTCTTTAGCCAAGATGCTTTGTGAATGAATGCGTCTGAAATCTAAAACCAAAGTTCAGAATTCATGAGGCACTAATCTTAACGTTAACATCTATAATATTTGCCGGTTGCTCCAAAACCACAACTTCCATGGCAGAGTCACAGGCAGAGAGGCTACAGCACATGTGACATGTCGGTAACATTGCTATTAGCAGAAGATTTCTTTTGTTTTCTTTGGATTCATAATAAGTGGGAGAGTCCAGATGCAGTTGGAGAAACCCTTCTGGCCATAGAGATTGGCAGACTGAGGAAACCGTATGGGTTTGTATGCCTGTGATGTTTTTGAAGTGCACTGCTGTCAGAGTGGCCTGATAGGTTGATAGGTAAGGAGGAGGTGATACATAGCTATCTTCTTCGTGGTCTCTGTGCATCACACCTCTGGGATATAGTGCGCCTACACAGACCTTGATTGGTTCCTCTTGAAAGTGAAAGGGATTTTTGCACCCACTCTCCTGTCACACACCGGCCCCACTGTGTGTGACTAAGGGAGGGGCACGATAATCCCACCAGTTCTCTTCTGACCGTTGCACTAGTAGGATCTTCTCCACTTCAGTCGGTAAAAAAATTGGGCCTTTAGGCCTATTCCTCGTTTTTGTTCAAAGTTTTCTTTGTTTTTTCTTCTTGTTTATTTGTTAAGTGAAAGGACTTTGTTTCTATGGAATTATTTCTTTGAACTCTGTAGTGTCCCCCCCCCTTCGTGGCCTATGGCCAAGAGGTGGGGTTTCTTTAAATGGTGCCTTAAGTGCAGCAGCAAAATCACCCCCCCCAATGGACACTTGCTTTGTCTTTCGTGCCTCAGGGAATTGCACCAAGTGGACTCTTGTGCTCATTGCATTCTCAAAGTTCTCAAAGCAGACAAGGAACAACAGAACTGGCAGACTTCGCGTTGCGCTTTTGGAGTTAGCGCTTTCACTGATGTCATCATAGGACACTTCAGGGCATGCATCTATGTCAACTGCTGCCTCAGCATCGACGGCTGCACTGTTCCCGATACTGACTCACTTAGATGTCAACCACCCGATGCTGAAACGCTCGGCCCAGGCATCTCAGTCTGAAGCCCATACTCCCTCTAAAAAACACAAGGAGGGCAAGGATGATCAGCCAGTCAAGCTAAAAAAGTATAAGAAAACTCCCCCTCTGCAAACTCTGCTGACCCCTCAAAGGGCCATGGAATCAAATCCTATGGGGGCTGCTTCACTTGACTCTCTGAGCCGAGAGCAGCCACAAGGTGTACCTTGGTTGCCTTCGCTGCATCTTATCCAGCTCACTGACTCCGAGCAGGATATGGACTTAACACAGATCTCCCAATCCTCCAGTGTCAAACGCCTGCACTCTGACCACGGAGCCGAAGCCTTTGTCCATCCATCACAGCTCTGACCTGATGATCAAGGATGGCCATTGGCACCGATCCACCTGCCACCACCGCCCTCCTGGGACCAACAGCAGTGGCAATACATTTATGGGGCCTATCCATTTACAGGCAGTATGCCGTGGCTCTTACCCCAACCAATGGAATAGGACCGTCAGTCCTCCTCTTCACATCTCTCCCGGTATTGAGATCCACCATCGACACTGGAGTTTGTGAGGCCCCAACCACCAAGGCCGATGGGCAAACCTCCCAAACCGTCGCACCCAACAATTCCAAAGTTTAAAGATTCTTCGACTCCAACTGCATCGATACTGATGTTGCCTAGATCTTTTTCCGAGCCATCTGAGTTCTCCACCTCTTCAGACACCTCCTCTCAATCAAGGGATGAAAACCCCGATTCTCCGGTGGAACCCTGGCCACCTCAACAAGTGGGCAATGATCTCCCAATCTCCCCTATGGAAGATTTAGAATCCTATGGAGATTTTATCAAGCGGATGGCTAACACGCTCACTCTGTCTACGGTGCAACCACCACCTGCTGTGACAGACTCCATATTCTATATCATCCAGATGGACACCTCTACTCAAATTGCCCTACCGATGACTTCAGTCCTCCTTCAGGCAGCGAAAGTCCCATGGTCTCACCTGGCATCTACCCCCATCTCAAGCCGGAGGGTAGATCATATGTATAAGGTGCAGGAGCAGGGTGCTGAATTTCTGTTTACCCACCCTAAACCTAGTTCTGTCGTAGTTACCTCTTCCTCCAAGGACAGACACAGTCATTCCACCCCCTCCAAGAAAAAAGGAAGGAAACTTGATTCGTTTGGAAGAAAATTTTATTCTGCGGGAGCCCTTGGCATCAAGACCTGTTAGGAGATGTACTTTTGAAAATGGTTTTATTTGTTGTTTTCTGACCTGCACACACACCTGAATGGTGCTTGCAAGTGTCTTTGGTTTGGGAGAACTGTGTGCTTTGTTCAATGTGACCACCTGCACTAGGAAGTTGCCCTTCTGTTTGCACTTTCATGCTAATGAAGTCACACACACACACATATGCACATACATCTACCCATCATGCACTGGGAACAAAAAAAGCATCTCCATTATGATCTGCTAGAAGGATGACATAAACAACAACCTGTCTACCATCGAGGAATTTGAATTCCACATGTAACCCACAGGATGCTTGGTTTTTGCAAGTGTTAAGACTGTTTCCTGTTGATGGCTTGGACCAAGCCAGAGTCATCTGCACTTCTAAGGTTTCCATGACAACCCATCTTTGCACCTTGGACCAAATGTCCTCTTTAGTGAAAGATGTAGATTTCCAATATTGCCCCACCTTAGTAGGAGGGTACCCCACATCCTATAGCCAATGATATAGGGATGGGACGGACTGGAAGATTACCCTAATACCAGCCCCCAAAACTAGCTGATAAAAAGCGATGTTCACCTTTTGTTCTGAGCATCAGCATCCTTCATCCCTAGCCAGCTAGCTAGTCATCCTACCCCTACCTTAGTAACCTAAAGGTAACTCTGGTGTGCTCTCTTGGATCCGGACCAAGAGGCCCCCACACATGTGTAGTAAGAGTTTCCCTTAGTTAGAAACAATTCTTGTATTCTTCACTGTGAAAGTCAAGCTTCAGGAAACAGATAAGTATCATGTGATTTCCCTCTCCTAAATATCTTCTAGTTTAAAACCCCATATGGTTTTCCATTTCTATTGTATCTAAAGGAACTTGGTTGTATGTGTGCATGCATCTGTTTTGTTTGCCTGTGAAACAAAGATATTATTCAGTAAAGAGAATAACTGATTTTACTAAAGAAACCTTGTCACACGTTCTCTTTTGGGAAACTGGTTCTCTGGGCGAAACTACTTTCTCTGTATACATAGACCAGAACTCAATATAACTGTGAACCGATCAATGCGTAGATAAGCATTTCGGCCAACAGACCTCAAACTACACAGCATGTATGGGGAGATATCAGTTTGCTCTCTGGGAGTAGATGTCTGAATTTATTGCCACCCACCCTGAGGACTCTAACCATCAGGCTCGCAGGATCTAAAAGGAGGGAATGTTTTTGGCTAAGCATCAGCTCAATACAGCTAAGCACACTTTGGACGTGGCCACCAAAACACTGACTTCAGCAGTCACCCTCTGGTGTCATGCTTGCTTGTGTTCTACTTCCCTGCCACAGGACATTATCCATCAATTTTTTTGATATGGTCATTGACCAAATACATAAAGGAACAGAAAAGACATCAACTGATAAAACATTAAAATACATACAGATGTGATCCAGAATATCAAACATTAAAATGTTAGGGATAAGAATAAAATATTATTAAATAATTAAAATCTCTGTTTAATATTCACTAACTACTAATAGCTTGCCTCCAGATTTTGATAGCCTGCATGGCAAATTTTGCCATGTTTAAAGTAGTTTCCTGCTCTTTATCAGCCAGCAACTTATCTAGGTAAAATCTTTCATTTCTCCTAGGAGATCGAGAACAAAATCAGGATTATGTAAATGTGTCTAATACTTTGATACATTTTACATTCGAACATCACGTATTCCCTCGTTTCTACCTTCCCCCTTCCACAGATACACAATCTTTCCTCGTAAGGTTGTCTTTTGTATTTACCTTCTAAAACTGCAGATGGAAGCATATCGGTTCTGAGTAGGGTGAACGCTCTTCTGTATTCGGGTTTATCTAAATTTTGCAAATATACCATTGGTATTACCTTATTTAATCCCGCCCTTCCTGGCAGATATCGCTTTGTCAAATTCAAATCGTGTTGCCTTTCAACATCCATAATTCTTTGCTTAACAAAAATTTTTACTTTATTATAATCCATATTCATCAGAAATTGCTTAGAAAGTCCATAATGGCCCAATTTAAATTCGATTTCTTTAATCCAGTGTGGTACTATAGATTTTTTTAATATTAAACCTGTTAATCCAGTGGGATTTGTAAGTAATTTAAACCAATAAAGAATGGCAGCAATCCAAAGGCGTGCTTTTACAGTGACCATACCTGTTTCTATTCGAATTACTGTATTGGGAACACATGAATTGACTTGTAATATATATCTTAAAAAATTTGGATTGAGTTTTTTCCATAGACTGCATATGGGATTGAGATGCTGCAATACTTAAGGGAGCTCCATATAATAATTAGGCAAGAGGTTTGGCCTTGAAAATTCTAACAGCTGCCATTACATTCCGGCCTCCCAAGGACCAAAAAAACCTCTATAGCACCAGAGGTTTTGGAAGCATTTGATGTAACGTGTTCCACATGTGCTTTTCTACACCCCGAGGCATAGGACACTAGGACTCTCATTGAGGACCTTCCATTCGAAGGTGAAGGCCTTTTCAGGACCGTGACTGATATGGTCCTGCAAGATCTAGACAAAAGTATAAAGACATAAAGAAATTTAGGAGTCACGTTGGCTTCTAAACTATCCAAGGCAAAATCCTGGAACAAGCCATGGTCTCGCAGATCCTCTCTTAAGTCGTCTCTAGAAACACAGCAGCAATGCTCACCCGCTGTGTCTTCCTGCCCTTATGGGCACAAACCAAAATTCTCATCCGTCTCCCAGCCTAAGGCTAAGACTCCGAAAGCTTCCAAGCAGAGCCTTTGGCTCTGTTGCCACACCCCTACCTGCCTGTCTCCCTACTTGCTTGCTTGGCAATGCATAACATCAGACCGGTGGGTCCTTTCAGTCATCAAAAAAGTGTACCTCTTAGAATTTATCCAGGTACCTGAGGGCCCCAACTTCATCACTACTCCACCCTCCTGGAAGAAATCCAGAACCTTCTTCAAAAGCTATAGAACCAGTCCCGACAGCACGCCAACACGGGTTCTACTCCCGTTATTTTATGGTCCCCCCAAAAGATGGAGGACTTTGCCCTATTATGGACCTCAGGGGACTCAACCGATTTATCACCTATTGGAAATTCTGAATGACAACATTACAAAGTATTCTCCCCCTTCTCAGCAAAGGTGTTTGGATGGTAACCCTGGACTTGCTGGATGCATATTTTCATATAACTATCCATCCCTCTCACAGGAAGTTTTTGTGTTTTGCAGTCGTGGAAGGCCATTTTCAGTACAAGGCTCTCCCTTTTGGACTCTCAACAGCACCCAGAGTCTTACAAAAATGATGATTGTCATCGTGGCGTACCTCTGCCTTCAGAGCGTATGGATCTTTCCATACATAGACGACTGGTTGTTGGTAGCAAATTCCAGAGAGACTCTGCTCACCCATATCGATTTAACGTTGGTTACCCTAGATGCACTGGGCCTGAGGGTGAACCTCAAAAAGTCAATGCTCCTTCCGTCATGGAGAGTCCAGTTTATCAGAGCAATTTTGGATTCGACTGTTTGTCGAGCCTTTCTCCCTCCAAAAAGAGTGGGGGACATTATTGCTCTCATCAACCTGATACGAACACAGGGAGATGCATCAGCAAAGCAGATCCAATGGCCCTTGGGTCTGATGGCCACCACTACAGCAGTACTTGTTTTCACCAGACTACAGATGAGACTACTTCAGCTGTGGTTCCTCAAATGTTTCCATCCGCAACAGCAACATCAATCACAATGGTTCATGCTACCTGTGTAAGTGCTGAATTCCCTACAGTGGTGGGAAATTCCAGACAACCTCCTTCAGGGAGCCCCTTTTCTTGTACCTAGTCCCGAACTGACCCTAACCACAGATACATCCCTGTGGGGATGGGGGGCTCACCTCCAAAGTCTGTGTGTGTGTGCCAAATGGGAACCTCATGTAGCCCACAAACATATCAACTTCCTGGAACTGCTCGCCATCCAGTATACCCTAAGATCCTTTCGCCACCTCATGGCTCACCATACGGTGGCAATCCTGACAGACAACACCACTGCACTGTGCTACCTGAACAGGCAAGGTGGGACAGTGTCCAGGGGACTCTGCTGACTGGCCCAGGAGATTTGGACCAAATGCCAATCCCGGGGCATGTTCATCATTGCTGCTCACCTGCCAGGATCGCTCAATGTGCAGGCGGATTTTCTGAGCAGAGGAGTTGCATCCCTCCACGAGGGGGAGCTCAACTGGGCTTACCTCTGACCGATTTTCCACAGGTGGGGTCACCCAGAAATCAATGTGTTTGTTATGCGTTAGAATGTGAAGTGTTGTCTGTTCTGTACCAGGGTGGGACAGGACCCACTGTCTCTGAGGGACAGCCTTCTGTTCCCATGGTCCTGCAGGCACATGTACCTGTCCCCACCAATTCCTCTACTTACTCTATTTACCAGAGTGCTAAGCAAGATCATGAAGGAACAACCTCAATGCATCCTCGTGGCACCATGGTGGCCACGTCAGCACTGGTTCCCAACTCTGTTTCACATGTCCCAGGGTACCAGATCTACTCCTGGCTTAGGAGGGCCGAGTGCCGTACCACGATGTATCACCCCTCAAACTCACAGCGCGGAAGATCCCTTAGCACAGCTTAAAAGCAAGATAAACCTTGTCCTGTTGAACTGTTATAAGCCAACAACACGTGCTTCCTATGATGGGAAGTGGAAGAAATTCCTGTCTTACCTTGAGTCGTTGGGTTTGCCACCAGCCCCTATGGACTTGAGGACAATCTTCGGTTTCCTGTTGACCCGCCTAGACCTGGGTCTTAGTTGCTCTTCCTTAAGAGTCTATTCAGCCGCCACCTCTGCCAATCATCCTACGGTGGATGACTACTCCATTTTTTCCCACCCTCAAACGAAACAGTTTCTGAAGGGTCTCACTCATCTTTTTCCTCCAGCTCGTGGACCGACTCCCTCCTGGGACTTACCTCTAGTGCTGACCAGACTCATGGGCAAACCATTCAAACCCATGGCCATGTCTAGTTTACAGCTTCTCTCCTGGAAGACTGCCTTCCTGGTAGCCATTACATCAGCAAGGTGAGTGAGTGAATTGTCTGCACTCCGTTGCGACTCTTCATACTTGGTTTTTCACTATGGTGGTGTCACCCTGGCCCTGGATGTCTCTTTCCTGCCCAAGGTTGTTTCCAAGTTCCATTTGCAAGCTGACATTGCCCTCCTGACATTTTCCCTGTTTCCTATGAATGACGAGGAATGCCGTCTTCATACTTCAGATGTCAAGAGAGCTATACTATTCTACCTTGATAGAACAAGGTCATTCCAGCAGTCGCCAGCCTTGGTTGTCTCCTATGGCACACCTGTGCAGGGGAAGAACCTCTCTTCACAGTGTTTATCCAAGTGGATCATGGAGACCATTAAGCTATGCTACCTACTGACCAAAAGGCCACTCCCAGGCCCACTCTGGGCACATTCCACCTAGGCAGTAGCCACATCCACAGCCTTCCTGAGAGGTTTGTCGCTCACTGACATCTGTCAAGCAGGAACCTGGGCTACCCCCCACATGTTTGTGAAGCATTATGCCCTGGATGTGCATCTTCATCAGCGTTCCAGGGTGGGACGGGCAGTGTTGCAGGCGGCACAAGTCTAGAACCTTCAGCTCCCTCCTCTAGGTAGGCCTGTTTTCTTGCTTTCTAATCTCCCAGAGGTGTGATGCACAGAGACCATGAAGAAGATAAACAGGTTGCTTACCTGTAACTGATGATCTTTGAGTGGTCATCTGTGTATTCACACCACCCACCCTCCTTCCCCTCTGCTTTCGGTCCTCTCCTCTTTTTATTCTGAGATTGATGGCAGCGGTCAGAAGGAACTGGCAGGATTGTTGTGCCCTCCCTTAGTCATGCGCAGTGGGGCCGGCGCATGATGGGGGAGTGGGCGCAAAAATCCCTTTCGCTTTCAAGAGGAACTGATCAAAGTTGGCGCAGGCACACTGTATCCCAGAAGTCTGAATGCACAGATGACCACTCGAAGATCATCAGTTACAGGTAAGCAACCTGTTTTTCTTACCAGTGTCACTTGTATATGCATGTGTCTGTTAACCAGGTATTTATGCATGGGTTTATTTATTTATTTATGATATTTATAGCCCATGCTCCCGAGGTAGCTGACAGCATCACTTTTTAAAAGCCCCAAGAATTCAATGTATGAATATGTGAGTGGTGGAGCAGTGTCCTCTATTTTAAAGCTAGGTATTTTAAAATAGCCTCCCTGGCTACATGTTCTGCCCGGACTCTAGCCTGTTCCAAATTATTTTTTGCTTGAAATTTTGGATTTGATATTGGAAAACAATTATTTTCGCTTTGAAAAGGTTTCTATTTGCAAAAATGTGGCATAGAAATGGGCAATCCTGCTGCACCATCACTTGCTAATCTTTTCATGCAAGACTTTGAGGAAACATATATTTTAACATCTACAAACCCTTTCTTTTCCAACATTAAAAAATTTCTTAGGTTCATTGATGACATTTTTTTGCTAGTGCAGGGGAAGATATGCTTAAACCAGTTCCATCAGTGGCTTAATACATTACATGACAGCATAAAGTTTGATATTCATTACAGCCAGCAGTCTATTAATTTTTTAGACACTATAGTGTATGTGAATCAGGGCAGGTTATTGGTTAAGCCATATCATAAAACAACATCCTTCCATTTGCATAAATTACGCTACAATCTACCATACGGACAGTTTATACGGGCCAAAAGAAATTCATCCATGCCATAAGATTTTGCTGTTGAAGCAGATCTATTAGAGAAACAGTTTAAGCAGAGAGGTTACCCATTTAGGATAATTAGACAGGCTAGAGTCCGGGCAGAACATGTAACAAGGGAGGGACTTTTAAAATACAGGAATAAAAAAGTCACAGGTAGAATTGCATGTGGCTTCCAATTCTCCAGCTTTTCTAATCAAATTAGAAGATCTGTCTACAGACATTGGCATATAGTTTCACATATTCCAGGCTGTCAGTTGCCACCATACATAGGTTTACGCAGAGGAAGAAATCTGAGAAACTCCTTAGTGAAATCTGATTCCTTTAAGGACAGCACACCTGCAACTAATCCAAAAGGGTTCTTGAAGTGCAGACACTGTAAGGCTTGTCAGCACATGATAGAAGGCAGCAGTTATACTGATAGAGACACAAGGATTACATACAATTTTAACTTTACAGCCACCTGTTCAACAAAAAAATTAATATACCTTTCTCTCTGCCCTTGTGGGCTTAAGTACATTGGAAAGACAACTAGGGCAATTAGGATTCGTGTGTTGGAACACCGGTCCAGAGTGAATAATAATGTTGAAAATTCACCAATGGTTGGAAATTACATGCATGCCAGTCATAGTGCAAATGAAATGAAATTCATAATTTTATACTGCCAACAAAAAAAGCCCTTTCAACAACTAAATATTGAACAAGATTCATTTACAATTTAAAGACATACCATCCACATGGCATGAATCAGAACATAGATTTTACACCTTATATCAATCAATGATAGTTGCCCAAATGAAACCTATTATGTTGTTCTAAATTATGGCAGTTGTAGTATACTTGTTGCTTTTCTTGATTAGTTTGTATGGTACTATGACCTGTTAGAAGCTCCGCCTGTGCTGATGCAGCCTGAAACTGGGTATAAATTAAGGTGTAACACATGGCAGGATAAGGACCTTTAATCCTCCTTGATTGACTATTCTGGCTTAGTATATGCCAGTTTTTGAGACTGGGGTGAGTCTTCCATGCAGCTCCAAATTTTGTAAATATTTATATCCTGTATGCATTCTCACTTGTATTTGTTTTGAATTTATATTCAGTCCCATTACAGCCATGCTTGAATAAGAATTATTTGAAACGCGGCATCAGGCATCCGGATTACGCGTCGGCTTTTCATGGCTCAGAAAATCTGATGACTTGCACTTCAATTTGGACTCTGATAATTGCTTCTATATTGAAGTAGATACATGGAAAGACTATAGACTGTGCCTTTTCTTATATGCTTTATGTATGCTCATTATTGCACTTTGGCCTATTCATTTGAATTGTATTACATTTGCTGTTATGCTTATATGATTATTATAAGACTTGCTAATTTGCTTATTTCAGTCAGTGGTGTTTCTTTTGTGCTCCTAGTTTTGGACACTGGCTCCCCCCCCTTTTTTTTTGCTGTAGAGGATAATGTAGACATTTTTTAAAAAAGCTGCAAGGACCCAATCTTGTTCCCTTTTAAGGTGCTGAAACAGTAGCGTTTTTAAAATGGCTTCATCCTCCTTTAAACTGGCATCAGGGGCTACAAGTTGGACCTGTGGCTGCCATAACATCTACTTTGGCTCTAAAACTGTGAAACATATTGACTCAAGTAGGTCAGCCTTGGGTATGACAGAAAGCACCCTACCCATAGCAGAGAAAAGTTCACAGCTTTTGAAACAGATTTATTTTCCCATTCATATGAGTTTCCCTGAAGTTAGCTGTTTTTTTGCTGATAGTGCTGCCAGATAAATTGTTTCTAGTTTGGTAAAAGTAAAGCTGTAACTCAGTGTACATAACAAAAGTTAAACACTATCTTGCTATGGGGCTCAAAGCCTGGAGTTGTCTTGTCTGCTTCGCAGAACTTCTGACATAATTTTCTTCTGTTAGTTGTCATGTCAGGCCAGATTACAGATGACAAGATGTTCTAATGTGTTTTTTGACTCTGAAAAACAGCCATGGGAATCGCAATTCAGATTATGGCCATGATGTTGAGAAGGTTTTTAAAAATCTTTTTCTCCTGTGCCATTTTCCCAGTTGAAATGGTGTCCTCCTGTATTCCTTGCCTCTTATTTTTCTCTACCAAGGTTAATTATAGTGGCTGTATGTATGTCAGCTGATAAAATAGTGTGCAGGAGAAAGAGTTAAGTTCCCTTTTGCCCAGTAGTGCGGTTCCAATTAGAACAGGGCCCTTGGTGACTGCTTTTAGGAACAAAAACATGAATCTTCAGTGTGCCCTCTCCATGTTGTTTGGTCTGAATATGTGCTTTTTTAATATTGTTGTGGCCGAGGGAGGAGGGGCATGACTCTGAAAAGCGGGAATGCAGGGTTTTAGTGACCCAGAGGCCTCAGATGGTGGGGACCGCCGGACCCCTGGTTGCCTCACCAGGGTCAGGGCAGAGTCTCCCTCCTGGCGACTTGTGAGTCTCTGGCTGGCAACACTGTCCCTTTTCTCTCTCTCCAGGCGATGGACTCTCGGTCAACCTTTCTCCTCTCACTGCCAACCATACTCCTCCCCGGCCTCCATCCTCTTCCCCCTTTTATTCCCCTCCATGTCATGCCCCGCCTCGTTCCACCCACCCCGTGTCCTCCCATTGGTGTCCCAACCCCTCTCTCAGCCGCCCGATCTCCTGACTGGTTCCTTCAGGTCTCCCCGGCTCGGAAAGACACGCCCCCGTGGCTCCCGCGTCCTGCGGTTTCTGGGAGGGGTCTGCTTCTGTGACGCTGCCGTTCTCCGTCTTCCCCTGGTCCTGCCGTTTCCCGGTTGCGTCCTCTTCCAGCTAGTCGGCTCCGCTGTCTTCGGCTCCCCGAGGGGCGCGGTCCTGCCGTCGCGCCCGTCCAGGGCCTGCCGAAGCTCCCGGTAAGCGGGCGGAGGTTGTGGGTTTTCTTTGGGCTGCGGGGCTCGCGGAGCTCAGCTGACGCGGGGGCTTGCTGGCGTCGAGTCCCGGGCCGGGACAATTGTCTTTCTACCCTTACTTTCAGATCGTAGGTTGCCAAGTTAGGACAGAACCAGCAGAAGCCACTGAGCGATACACTCGTTGGATCAATAGTCTAACGAATGAACAGCTTGTGACTCAGGTATTCAGTAATATCCATTGTTAAATTTAAGGTTGTAGAATGCTCACTTCCCATCATTCTCTGATCATTGCACTTTAAATAACCTCTTGCTGCACATGGTAGTTTAGAACTATATATCACCATAGCCTCTTGCACAAAACCTTATGAACAAGAAAAGATAGTTTTGAGTCAGGGTGCTGGAGCATGTTTTTGGGGATGTGGGCTGTTTTTTGAATGGGGATGACAATTTCCTTTGCATTTTGTATACATCATTGAAGTTGTAGCTCTCAAACCACATAAAAACTAAATGTTATTAGAAGTTCCAAAATCTTAGGACATGACATTCATTTATAATCAGGGGAACATGGCATTTGTTTATAATCAGGTGAGGGTATCACTACATTATAGTTTCTGTAATATTTTGGTGTACATGATTGATTGCTGTTGGCCTTTATTGATCAGGTTGAAATTATTTTGTTTTTGGACAGAGATGGTCTTGGTCTCCCTGACTGATGATCATCACTGGGAGAATAATGGGGGATTGTGCCCCTGTTGATTCTTCTGAACCTCTCTGTAGTGTTAAATACCATTAACAATGGTATGCTTCTGGAGAGGATAGTTGAGTTGGTAGGGAGTATCATGTTCTGGTAGTTCCCTTCTTACTTGACTGGCTGATTCCAGAAGTCAGTTCTGAGGGACTGCTGCTTGGCCCCATGGCATTTATGCTGTGGGGTCCCATAGGGTTCCATCTTATCCCCTATGCTGTTTAACATCCATGTGAAGCTGTTGGGAGAGTTCATTAGGGGATTTGGAGTTAAGTGGAAGTAATAAGTGGATGACACCCCGCTCTACTTCTTAGCAGCTGAGTAAAGTGGGTCTGTGGAAGTCCTGAACAGGGTGACTGTATATGGTAATGAGATGGATGAGCACCCAATACCTGAAGCTCAGTCCAGACAAAACTTGAAGTGTTGCTGGGCAGTGACAAAGCTGCATGAGGACCGAAGACCCAGCCTCTCCTGGAGGAGGTTGCATTCCCCCTGAAGGAACAGGTTCGCAGGGTGGATTTGAAAGGGTCATTGTTTGCCTGTAATTGCGTGCCTGGGTGAATTTAAATAGCTGCTGGCCACACCCTCTCCTGGAGGACACTTCTATTTAAGACAGGAAGCTTGCCAGAAGCAGAGCTGACCCAGCTGAGCTCTGAGAAGGAGCAAGGAGTTAGAGCTACTAGGGGGGTGAGTGTTTTTTGTTTTTTTTATTTACTTCCAGCTGAGGTGCTTTAGCTGAGAAGGTACTGTGCGGGGGACTGTATTTGGGAAGGTGTGGGTGAGTTGTGAGTTGTTGCAGACTCCTGGCTGCTCGAGTTAGGGTGTGATAGGGTCATTGTTTGCCTGTAATTGAGTGCCTGGGAGGATTTGAAAGGGTCATTGTTTGCCTTTAATTGTGTGCCTGGGTGAATTTGAATACCTGCTGGCCACACCCTCTCCTGGGGGACGCTTCTATTTAAGGCAGGAAGCTTGCAAATGGCATGAACCTCTAGCACGAGCCAAAGGGTGAGAGCCAAAGGGTGAGGCTCTTAGCCTAGGGACTCTTAGCCTAGGGACTCTTAGCCTACAGGCTCCGGAAGAGCCAGAAAGCCAGGGACCTAGGCTCTTTGGGTCCCAAGTAAGGTAAGTGGACTTCTACAACAGGAACCACATAAATACAAAGGGTTTTAAAAGGGGGATTATATAAAAGTTTTATTTTAAAAGCAATTATGAAACCAGAATGCCAGCAGTGGGTTGGGGGCTATCCAGTGTATTGTATGGAGTGTCACATGTATGACTATCTGCCCACTGGACAGAAGTCTTGGGTGTGTGCTTGGTGCAAGGAGCTCCTGGTTCTCACGGAGCGAGTTTGCTCCCTTAAGGCCAAGGTGGCTGACCTGGAGAAGCAGAGACAGTCAGTTAGGTGCACGTAAAAGTCTCTCGGGGACTTGTTAGACCTGTCTCACTCTGGATCTGGCAGCCCGGCTGCTGCCAGGGAGCATGAGGGTCAAGGGGAAACAGGGCACCATGCTGAGGATAAGGGGAATGTGCCCTCAGAAGGGACCTCTTCTTCAGCTGGCGAACGGGTATCCTTTCGTACCAAGGAACCATCCCTGGGAAGGATGGGAGGGGGGCTCTTGGTAGTTGGTGATTTGATACTAAGGCAGGTAGACAGCTGGGTGGCGAACCCGTGTACTGACCGTATGGTGGCTTGCCTGCCTGGTGTGAAGGTAGCAGACATTACGCGTGTTTTAGATAGGCTGGTAGATAGTGCTGGGGAGGAGCCAGTGGTCGTGGGGCATGTCGGCACCAACAATGTGGGAAAATGCAGTCGTGAGTACCTGGAGGAGAAATTTAGACTGCTGGGCAGGAAACTCAAGGCCAGGACCTCCAAGGTAGCCTTCTCAGAAGTGCTACCTGTTCCATGTGCAGGGCTGGAGAGACAGGCACAGATCAGGAGTCTCAATGCGTGGATGAGACGATGGTGTAGGGGGGAAGGGTTCAAATTTGTTAGGCACTGGGATGCTTTTTGGGACAAGAGGGAGCTGTACAAAAGGGATGGTCTCCACTTGTCCCAAGAAGGAACCAGGCTGCTGTCGCTCAAAATCAAAAAGGTGGCAGAGCAGTTTTTAAACTGAATAATGGGGGAAAGCCGACAGGAGATGAAAAGTCTCTGGTTCAGGATGGCTCATCTCAAAGAGATGAAGGGGTAGCTGTTACTTTTGTACAAGGAAATGGATTACAATTGTCCACTGAGACTGTGGCTAACGATAGGGACTGCCTGGCAAGGTCTTGAAGCAGCAAGAGGATGGCTGTGGGCTTAACAAGCATGGGAAACTATAAGTGTTTATACACAAATGCTAGAAGTCTCCAAAGTAAAATCGGGGAGTTGGAACGCTTGGCATTTTGTGGGGGAGTAGACATAGTGGGTGTTTCAGAAACTTGGTGGGATGAGAAAAATCAGTGGGGTACGGTGATTCCTGGTTATAAATTATATTGGAAGGATGGGGGGAAGGGTTGGAGTTGGGGTAGCTCTGTATGTCCGAGAGGGTATACAGTCCAGTAAGACTGAGAGGGTAAGAGAATTGGATTCGCTTCTGGAAATGCTATGGGTTGAAATAGTGGGTCCAAAAGGAGGCTTAACAGTGGGAGTTTGTTATCACCCACCAGATCAAAAGATAGAGGAGGATTATAAAATGATGAATGAATTAAAGATAGCGGCTAGACGAAATAACTGTGTCGTAATAGGCGACTTTAACTACCCACACATTGATTGGGTCAATATGAGTTCTAGTCGGGAAAAAGGGACTGACTTTTTAGACACTCTCAATGACTGTGCTATGGAACAGACGGTCACAGATCCTACCACGGAAGAGGCGATCCTGGATTTGGTCCTAAGAAACGCCCAAGACCTGGTGAGAGATGTAAATGTGATTGCACCACTTGGGAACAGTGACCATAATGTCATTGAGTTTAACATTTGTACATATAGAGAGTTGCCCAAAAAGACTGACACAACCACTTTGAACTTTAAAAGGGGTAACTTCTCTGGTATGAGGGGACATGTGAGGAAGAAAGTGAAAGGAAAAGTGGAAAAGGTCAAAACCATTGGGGAAGCTTGGAGACTATTTAAAAAGACAATCCTAGAAGCTCAGAAAAAATATATACCTCAGGTTAGGAAAGGCACAAATAGGTATAGAAAAAAGCCTGCATGGTTAACAAATAAAGTAATGGAAGCTGTAAAAGGTAAGAAGGATTCCTTTAAGCAGTGTAAAGCTAGTCTCAGTGAAGTTGATAAAAAGGAACCCAGGCTGTGGCAAATAAAATGCAAGTCTGTGATCAGGCAAGCAAAAAGGAAATATGAGGAGCATAATGCAAAAAACGTAAAGGCCAACAATAAAACTTTCTTCAAATACATTAGAAGTAGGAAACCAGCCAGGGAAGCAGTGGGGCCCTTGGATGACCAAGGGGTAAAAGGAGTAGTGAAGGATGACAGAGAAATGGCTGAGAAGCTGAATGCATTTTTTGCCTCCGTCTTCACTGTGGATGAGGAGAAGTTCTAGCCCACTCCAGAACCACCGATTTTGGGAGGGGGTTTTAAAGACCTGAATCAGATTGAGGTGACAAGAGAGGAAGTCCTCCAACTGATGAACAATTTAAAAACTAATAAATCACCAGGCATTCATCCAAGAGTTCTGAAAGAACTCAAATGTGAACTTGTGGATCTCCTTACATTAATATGTAATCTTTCTTTAAAATCTGCCTCCATTCCTGAGGACTGGAAGGTAGCTAATGTCACTCCCATCTTTAAAAAGGGCTCCAGAGGAGATCCAGGAAATTACAGGTCAGTCAGTCCGACGTCGATACTGGGCAAGTTGGTGGAAACTGTTATTAAGGAAAGAATTAGTAGGCACATTGATGAACAAAAACTATTGAGGCAGACTCAGCATGGGTTCTGTAAGGGAAGAACTTGTCTCACTAACCTGTTAGTGTTTTTTGAGGGAGTGAACAAACATGTGGACAAGGAGGACCCAATAGATGTTATTTACCTTAACTTCCAGAAAGTTTTTGATACAGTTCCTCATCAAAGGCTCCTAAGTAAGCTCAATAGTCATGGGATAAAAGGACAAGTCCTCTTGTGGATCAAAAACTGGCTTATAAATAGGAAACAGAGAGTGAGTATAAATGGGAAACTTTCTCAGTGGAGGGTGGTAAGCAGTGGGGTACCACAGGGATCGGTACTCGGTCCGATGCTTTTTAACTTGTTTATTAACGATTTGGAATTGGGAGTAAGCAGTGAAGTGTCCAAATTTGCAGATGACACGAAGTTGTTCAGGGTGGTGACAACCAGGGAGGATTGTGAGGCACTCCAAAGAGATCTGTCAAGGATGAGTGAGTGGGCGGCAATGTGGCAAATGGGGTTCAATGTGGCCAAGTGCAAAGTGATAAACAATGGAGCCAAAAATCCTAAATATAAATACACGTTGATGGGGTCTGAACTGAGAGAGACCGAGCAAGAGAGAGATCTTGGAGTCGTAGTAGATAACTCAATGAAAATGTCTAGACAGTGTGTAGCTGCAATAAAGAATGCCAACGCTATGCTGGGGATTATTAGGAAGGGAATTGAAAACAAATCAGCCAGTATCATAATGCCCCTGTATAAATCATTGGTGCAACCTCATTTGGAATACTGTGTACAGTTCTGGTCACCACACCTCAAAAAGGATATTATAGCATTGGAAAAAGTGCAGAGAAGGACAACTAGAATGATAAAAGGGTTGGAACACTTTCCCTATGAAGAAAGGTTAAAACGCTTGGGGCTCTTTAGCTTGGAGAAACGATGGCTGAGGGGTGACATGATCGAGGTTTATAAGGTTATGCATGGGATAGAGCAGGTTGAGAAAAAAGTACTTTTCTCCCTTTCTCACAATACAAGAACTTGTGGGCACTCCATGAAATTGCTGAGCAGTCGGGTTAGAACAGATCAGGGGTCTTTTTGGGGGAGCGCACTGGAGCACAGCTCCGGCAGTTCAGGAGCCAAGCCCCACCCCCAGCCGGCATCCCAGGGAGTCTTTCAGGCAGCCGAATGTCAGTTTCAGCTCCATTATATCCTATGGGCCATTGAAGTCAATGGTGAAAACATTGGGTATATTCTGGGGGCTGGAGGGGAGGGGCTTCAGGTTACCCCATTATCTCCATTGTTTCAAATGGGGAAACCCAGCCAGCAGCCAACCCAAACAGGTTACCCCATTACCTCCATTGTTTCCAATGGGGAAACCGAGCCAGCAGCACTTAAGGCAGGCAAGCAGGCAGCACCAGCAGTCAGACTCACCCAGAGAATCTCAGGGAAACTGAACTGTCTTGGGTGGTGCTTGTTTGCCATGAGAACAAGTGGCACACTCCAGAACAAGTGGCACTGTGGCAGTGCAACCTGCTTGGGTGCCTATAGAATTAGGTCGATTGATCCCATTGCTTTGAGATGTGAGGGTGTATGTGGGGAGAGGCTTCTGAAGCTACCCTGAAGGTTTGGAGCCTCTCTCTCAAACCCCCTCCCACCTTAGTTTTTTTCCCCACCTTAGAGAACAATGGAGGGAATGGGGGCAACCTGTTTGGGGGCACATAGAATTGTACCCCCTGTTCCAATGTTCTTGAAACTTGGTGGATATCTTGGGGAGAGGCTCCATCAGCTACCCTGTGCATTTTGAGCCTCTCCCTCAAACCCCCTTCCCTCTGGCCCCCAGAATATACCCTATGTTTTCACACCATTGACTTCAATGGCCAATAGGATATAATGAGGCCAAATTGCCGCCGAATGTCTTTCATTCCCTCTTTTCCTTCTCTCTTTTTCCTCTTTCCCTCCTTCTTCCCTTCTCTCTTTCTTTCTTTCCCACCTTCTTCTCTTCTCTTTTTTCCTCCTTTCCCTGTTTCCCTCCTTCTTCCTTCCTTTCTCTTTCTTTCCCTCCTTCTTTCCTTCTCTTTCCCTCTTTCCTTCCCTCTTCTCTCTCTCTTTCCTTCCCTCTTTCCTCCTTCTGTGGCCCAACTCTTAGCTCCCCCACCCAGGCCAGCTGGTGATGTCAGGGGGCATGGCATATGCTAATAGACTAATAGCTCATTAGCATACCATATGCTAATGAGCTCCTGAAGCTCTTTTTCTATGAAAAGACCTCTGGAACAGATAAAAGGAAGTACTTCTTCACTCAAAGAGTGATTAACACATGGAATTTACTGCCACAGAAGGTGGTGGCAGCTACAAACATAGACAGTTTCAAGAGGGAATTAGATAAACTTATAGAGCAGAAGTCCATCAGTGGCTATTAGTCACAAGGTATAGATAGGAACTCTCAGTCTGGGGCAGGTGATGCACTCTATTCTTGGTGCTGGAGGGGGCAGCAGTGGGAGGGCTTCTAGTGTCCTGGCCCACTGCTGGACCTCCTGATGGCACCTAGTATTTTTGGCCACTGTGTGACAGAGTGTTGGACTAGATGGGCGATTGGCCTGATTCAACATTGGCTTATCTTATGTTCTTATGTTCTTATTTTCACTTCTGACTGTCGCTTGCCTTGACAGCACTTTCACCACCTCCACTGTTTGCCAGAGAGATGACAGATTTTTTCGTTGTGGGGTACACTTAGCAAGTCAAATCTACTCAGATGATAAGCCTCATAGTCCATGCAAGACTCTATGCCAGTTTGGTGTAGTGGTTAAGTGTACAGACTCTAATCCGGGAGAACCGGGTTTGACTCCCCACTCCTCCACTTGCAGCTGCTAGGTGACCTTGGGCAAGCCATATTGCTGTCAGAGCTGTTCTCTCAAGGACAGTTCTCTTAGAGCTTTCTCAAGCCCCAACTACCTCACAGGGTATCTGTTGTGGGGAGGGGAAGGGAAAGAAGTTTGTAAGCTTCTCTGAGACTCCGAGTGAAGGGCAGGGTATAAATCCAATCTCTTCCTCCTTCACCACCTATGGAGAACCATGAAACAGAGGCAGCAAGGATAGCCCAGGACAGCCTGAGCTCATCAAATCTCGGAAGGTAAGCATGGTCAGCCCCGGTCAGTATTTGGATGGGAGACCACCAAGCAATATCAGAGGCATGACACAGAGGCAGGCAAAGCAAACCATCTCCTCTTCTGAAAACCCCAAGGGGTAACCATAAGTGGGCTGCAACTTATCTAAAAAGGTATCATGCGTGGGGACGAGATCTGAGATGATGTACAAACTGGCAGTACCACAATCAGGGATGCCATTGTCCACAGCCTTTTATAGTAAGATGAAGGCAGAGTGGGAACACTCTACCAAGCTAAAAGCTAACAATTAGGTTTTTTCCAAGCTTTATTCCCTGATAGCAGAGGCTACCAAGAGACTCAGGGTGCCAACGGTGGATGAACCTGGGACTTACTTGACCTCCAACTCTCCCGGTGGGACATTACATCATAAACAGGAGAATCTCCCCAACCCCCTGAGAGCAGACATATTCACACTGATAATGGAAGTCAAGCCCTCCCTTTCCTCCAAGGTTACACTGATAGTGCCGTCTGGCTGAGCCAGTTCGCACGGGGGAAGGAGCGCCTCCCCTACATTACCCATGGTAGCCAAGCAAAGCAAGCATGTGCACATGTGTACAGGTTGGGGACGAAGGAAAACAAAGAAAGCATGGCAGCTAGCTGACACTGAGCCAACCAGCCATAGATTATAATACCCAGTCCAGATCTTCTGTGTTAGAGTCAGACTGGCTGCCCAACAATAGTTAGAACTGGGTGTCATCTGCATATTGGTAACACCCCAACCCATGCCTCCATGCAATCTGGGCAAGGGGGCACATATAGATGTTGAACAGTATCAAGGAAAGTACTGCCCCCTGAGGCACTCCATATATCAGTGGGTGCCTACAGGACAGCTGTTCCCCTAGTGCCACCCTTTGTCCCCAACCTTGAAAGAAGGATGCAAGCCATTGCAAAGCAAGCCCCTGAACCCCCACATTGGCGAGGCGATGGATCAGTAACTGATGGTCAACCGTGTCGAATGCTGCTGACAGGTCTAACAGCAACAGCATTGCTGATCCACCTCGATCCAGATGCCTTCGGAGGTCATCCGTGCGGGCGACCAGTGCTGTCTCCGTCCCATGGCCTGGGTGAAAGCCAGACTGGAAGGGGTCTAAAATGGAAGCGTCATCCAAAAACTCTGTAACTAGACTCCCACAGCCCTCTCAATTAGCTTGCCCAAATAGGGCAAGTTGGAAACTGGCCAATAGTTGGCCAATTCGGCCGGATCCAGGAATGGTTTTTTTAAGCAGGGACGAACCACTGCCTCCTTAAGTGTCCCAGGGAACAGGCCCTCCAAGAGGGACCTGTTAATGGTCTCCATTAGGACACCCCTGAACCCATCATGACTGGCTTTCACTAGCCATGATGGGCACGGATCAAGGAGACATGTGGTGGGGCGTACAGTCAAGAGCAATTTGTTGACTTTCTCTAGGCTGAGTGGACTGGAATGATCCAGAATCGGACTAGAAGACGTGCAAGGCGCCTCGAGTTCACTCACTGTCTCAAGGGTGGTGGGTAGGTCATGGCGGAGTGACAAGACTTTGTCTGCAAAGTAGCTCGCAAATGCCTCACAGCCAATATCCAATCCCCTGGTGTTTGACCTGCTTTGTGGCCATGTCGTTATGGACCGAATCATTCTAAACAATTGTGCTGGGCAAGACTCGCAGATGCAGTAGAATCTACATAGTACTCTTTCTTCACAGCTTTAACTGCCATCTCATAGAATCTCATAAACGTCCTATAGGATGTTCTTGAAGCTTCATTGCCGGCATGCCGCCACTGTCTCTCTAGCCATCTTAGTCCTCGCTTCATCAGCCGCAACTCCTGGGTATACCAAGGTGCAGGCTTAAAGCGAGAGTGCAGAGGGTGTCGGGGAGTGATCTCGTCGATGGCTGCAGAGAGTAGACTGTGCCAGTCCTCTACAAGCTCATCTAATGAACCACCAGGGGACATCGGATCCCATGGAGCCATTTGAAGCCGCATCAGGTCTATTTGGCTCTGTGGGCGAGCTAAAATATCCTCACCGCCCAAACAGGGTTGGGGTGGGACATTCAGACGGGCCCTCAGGGCACTGACCATGGCACTGCCCTCAGGGATCTGACCATGGCACTGCCAAAGCAGTAATCCAGGCCACTGTAATTCCCATCACGAAGATCAAATCGAGCATGTGCCCAGCCCACTGAGTGGGAGTCATTACATATTGGGAGAGTCCCAGCACCGCCATGGACGACACTAGGTCCACTGCCTGAGTGGCGATTGCGTCATCGGCATGGACATTGAAATCACCCAAGACTATCCGTCTAGGGTGTTTCAATGCCCAGCCTGATTTAGGGGAGGGGCTTGTCCCCTGGAACCCAGTCTCTCCAGCCCTGCCTTCTGAGCAGGACATTGCAGGCAGTGCTCCAGTGGAGCACAGTATCACAAGCAGAAGAGAAGAAGACAAGAAGTTGGAAGGAGAAGGGCAGAAGGGAGCTTCATAGCTCCCTGAGTTCCCCCTCCCGCCCTTCCCTCTCGACTCCTGAAGCCATGGGAGAAGTGTGGCTTGACTGGCAGGCATCGACGGACCTGAGTGAACCCTGGGGAACTGCGACACTGTGGAGAGTCCCTCTAGCGTCCCCACTCCAGGGGGGGACTGGTCAATGGGCTTCCACTCCCTAATTATAGGGAGCCTAGGAGGGAAGCAGGAAAGTCTCTAACGGCAGTGGGGCAGCTGCGGTGCTGTCAAAGGGCCCTCATCTGTTGATTACAATCATGTCCTCAGTCTTTCAGGCAAAGTTGAAGGCAATTCCAAGTCCTGATCTGTGGAGGCAGTAAGCAAGGAACAGGGTCCAGGAGGGCTCCTTCCCAAGCCAACCCGCCCCCCCATGGCTCATGAAGGGGGATGAAGAAAGGAATGGTGGTGATAGGGGCTTGGAGCAGCCTTTTGAATGGAATGGGAAAGGCCCTTTTACCTCGCTGTAATTCCCGCCCTCCCCCTCCCTTTTCAGGCTAGCTTACTCTCATCAGAGCATGGAAGCGAAGCAGAGTCAGTCCTGGTTGAGTATTGGCGGGAGACTACCCAGGAGTTCCAAGATAGTGCTGCATGGGCAGATGTTGGCAAACCTCCTCTCAACCCAGGAATAGGTCCAGCTCGCCCCCCCCATCTTATAGAGCCACAGAAAGCTTGGGCAATGGGGAAATAAGGGCGTGAAGCAGCCATTTTGGGGACAAAGTTTTTACTTTCACTTTCAGGGAAAGTACAAAATGGCTGCCAAACCAGGATCCTCCACTTCTCAGGAACTGGATACTGAAACCTGTACATTTGACCTGGCTGAGTCTCCTAAATCCCCTTCCACTCAAGCACAGGAACACCCTTCTGTGGAAGATACCCAATCTAACCATCTGCCTTGGCTTAAATTAGAGATGAGGAAGGAGTTTAGGGCCATGTGGCAGAAATCTCAAAGGCATCCTCATTCTCCTATACATCACAAAAGACACAGTCCTAGTGAGTGGGAAACCAATTTTCCTGAAAAGAAGAGAAAAAAGGCCTCAGATTATCAAAGGGAGGTAAAGGTAAAGGTTCCCTTGCTCGAAAGCCAGTCGAATCCGACTCTAGGGTTGCAGTGCTCATCTCCGTTTCAAAGCCGAAGAGCCAGCGCTGTCCGAAGACGTTTCCGTGGTCATGTGGCCGGCATGACTAAACACCAAGGTGCACGGAACGCTGTTACCTTCCCACCGAAGTGGTACCTATTTATCTACTTGCAATTTCTTGCTTTCGAACTGCTAGGTTGACAGGAGCTGGAACTAGAGACAGGAGCTCACCCTGTCATGCGGCACCCGGGTCTCGAACTGCTGAACTACTGACCTTCCACAGCCTGCAGTTCAGCGTCTTAACCACTTGAGCCACTGCAGCTCCAAATCAAAGGGAACACAGCCCTTTATTAAAAGAATGTCTGATTCAGATTCTGCATCCTCAGATTCACCCAAAGAAGAGGGTGAATTGTCAAGAGGAGGAGGAGGAGGAGGAGGTTCATGTGATCCAATCTAGACTTTCCCCCCAGGAACTCTACAATAGATTCCTACCAAAAATTAGGATGCTGGAACTGGTTTACACCCCAAAAGAAAAAGAGGACGATGATTCTAATTTTCCTGTAGGCTCAGACAAAACCATGCTCAAATCCACGGCTAAAGCAGTGGGGGTACCTCTGCCAGCAGCCTTCTATAAGGTCATGAAGGTGGAGTGGGAGCACCCTGCTAAACCTAAAGCCACTCACCCGGCTTTTGGGAAGTTCTATTGTCTGATCCCAGAAGCCTCAAAAAAGCTGAAACTTCTGGTAGTAGACGACCCAGTTAATAGCCTGGTATCCACCTTGGTTCTTCCTATGGGGGCAAATGGGCTCCCAAAGGAGAATGGCGACAAGCACATAGAACAAGCACTGAAGACAAATTTTGAAGCATCAGCTAATGCTTTACGAGCTTCGGTTACAGGGTCCTTATTTGCTAGAGCAGCATATGCATGGTCTTCTGATCTGGCAAAGACGGATAGCAGCATTCCCAAAGAGCTAAAGGATGAGTTAAAGAAGATTGCCCTTGCCACAGCCTTCGCTGCTGATGCCACACTGGATGCAGTGCAACAATTGGCCAGGAGCATGGCTTGCAGTGTCACAGCGAGATGTAACACCTGGCTGAGAAGCTCGGGTGTGGACTAGTGCTAAAGTGGCAGCAGTTCCTTTCAAAGGTACCAACCTGTTCAGAGAAGGTTTGGACAAGTGCCTTATTGAGGATAAGGATAAGAAGAAGGTTCTTCCCTCAAAGAAGAGGGAATGGAAGCTGAGAAGATATCTTCAGTCCTTTCGGGACTCTAGAAAAAAACCCCAAACTGGAAATAGTAGATCGTACATAGGCAAGTGGCAACCCAAATCCAAAGAAGGCAGATCACCATCCTTCTCCTCTTCGAAGCAATCCCACAATGGCAAGAGTGCAAAGAAGGGAATCCAGGTGTTACTATGCTGGGAAGAGGACAAAAACTGGCATTGAGGGCTGTCTTCAGAAGTTTGCACAAATATGACAAAGGACGTTCAGATGGGTTCTGGACACTGTCACAAGTGGATATTCTATAGAATTTTGGTCTGTACCTACAAATCGCTTTCTGGAGTTACCAAAGAACAGATCCGGAGTGAAACACAGACAACTGGAAGTGGCCATTGCCCATCTGATCGAGATAGGGGCAATTGAACCAGTCCCATTCAGAGAGAGATCTCGTCTTCACCGTACCAAAGAAGTATGGGGATGTAAGAGTGATTTTGGACCTCAAATGGTTGAACAAATGGGTAGTCACCAGAAGGTTCAAGATGGAAACAGTGAAATCCATTCAGAACTCCATTCCGAAAGGGGATTTTATTGACTTCCGGTTTTTGGCATCTCAATGGCAGATGCGTCCCTTGGGAGCTCCCAGGGATGCAATCCGCTAGCCAATGGTTGGGAGTGGGTGTGAATGTGCATACTCCCCCGGGGCCCTTGTGTTGGGCCCCCAGCCATGGGGCACTAAAGTGTTGCCTCTCCTCTGGTAGGTTGCAGGAGAATTGAGGCTCCCTTCTGCCCCGACGGTCCTGCCGCTGTGCATCCATAATGGATCCTGAGCCACTGACCAGGACAAGCGCATGGAGGCTGGGCAAGTAACACGTACCTTTGGCGAGGTCTTTGGGCCAACATGAACTGTGAGTTAGTCTAAGCGGAAACACCAGGAAACAGCATAAAGCCTCCCCCCATCCCCCATATAAATGAGCGGGGGTGGGAACTCCCCAAATGCAAAAAAAAATGACAGAGACATTTCCAACAGGGGAGGCAGCTTGGAAAATAAAATTGAACTATTTTAAGAAGCCCACAAGAGTCTTACAGGTGTTAGAGTGAACAATAGAGACTTTGGTAAAATATTGCTAAAAGTAAACATCCTCAATGATGGCAGGCAACAAAACTGAGAAGGATAAGCAAGCTGAACTTAAGCCTTCTTCAGGAAGTCTGAGCCCAGCTAGTCCGGTCACACGACCGAAAATTACCACAAAAATTTCAAAGATGCTATCTGACTCTTTGTGCCCTCTGCTGGAACAAATGACAACTATAAATCAGCAACTGACAATTTTAAATCAGAACTTTGCAGCTCAGCAGCTCCAACTAAGCAAAATTGCCAAAAAGACAGAGCAGACAGCTGAGTCAGAAGTGGATGCCAAGATCAAAAAATTTAAGAAGCATCTACAGACACTGGAAAAGAAGAGAACAACTGATGAATCACAGCTTTTACAACTACAAATGGAAAAAGCAAGCTTTGTCCTTCGATTTCAGGGGATCCCTGAGACTAAGAGGGAGAATCTGAAACAAGTTTTGAGTGATGCTTTGGCCCCGATTGTAGGTTTAAAAACGGACTATATTCAAAGCAAGATGGATGTGATTTATCAATCATATTCAGAATATATTAAGAAAAATAACCTGCCTGGGGAGATAGTGGTCAGATTCCCTAAAAGACATGTGAGGGATCAAGTTTTGAAAGCAACAACAGGAATGCCCCTAAAAAGCAATGGCAAGGAAATAAGGGTTTTGAAAGATATTCCATTTGAAATTCAGAAGAGGAGAAAGAAATTCAAAGACTTGGCAGTGTTCCTGCAGACAAATAAAATTCCTTATAGATGGCTTGTACCCGAGGTCATTCTCTTCAGGATAAATGATAAAAAAGAAAGAATTGATTCCATTGTCAAAGCTCAGGAGTTTCTGAAGTAGCAGCTTGGTTCTACAGAAGAGGACGGCAAAGAAGACGATGGTTGCAATTAAGAAAGCGATAATGACTCTGAAACTACAACATGTGAAGAAGACTCTGATTTGCAACATGGGGCAGCTGCCTCCAAATGAGGTTATCAACTGAGGAAGAGAAGTGGGAAAAAAATGAGATGCTGAAAGACTCTAAAGTTTGCCTTAAATGGATATTTTTAATAGTTGTTCTTTTGTGGTTTTTCTTAAATAGCCATCTTTTACCGGTCTGGATAATTATAAGCCCGCATTTATTGATCACATTCAATGTAATTAATAAGCTCTTAATAATTTAGCAAAGATTTAAGCTTTTGTAATGGCCCTCACGTCTTGGGTTTTTAGTGGTTTTCTTTCCTTTCACCCTTCCCTGTTTTCTTTGCAGTTTATAGAAAATGCAATAAAAAATTCCCCTTCCGGGAGTGGAAGGAAGGAAGGAAGGAAGGAAGGAAGGAAGGAAGGAAGGAAGGAAGGAAGGAAGGAAGGAAGGAAGGAAGGAAGGAAGGAAGGAAGGAAGGAAGGAAGGAAGGGGATTTTATGGCCTCCATAGACTTATCGGAAACTTATCTACACATACCAATTCAGGAGGAGCATCACAGATTTCTCCGATTTGCTTACCACAGAAACCATTATCAGTATCAAGCTCTTCCCTTTGGCCTGAAGTCCTCACCGAGGGTCTTTAACAAGGTTCTGATGACCCTGGTTGCCCACTTAAGGACCAAGGGAGTGTCACTGTACCCTTACTTGTACGACATATTAGTCAAGACCCACTCGTACGATCTGATGGTGAAGTCACTGGAGATGACAATGGAGGTACTCAGGGATCACGGATTCATGATCAACATGGAGAAGAGTTCTTTAATACTGACACAGTCACTGCTTCATCTGGGAGTGCAGATCAACATGGTGAGGGACAGAGTATTTCTTTTGCAAGAGAGATAACAGAAACTGATACAGCTGACTCAGGAGGTCATATTCTTACAAGGAGTGGAAGTTATGACTATAGCACAACACTTATGGATGCAGGTGTCATGCCAGGAGGTCTTGCAATGGGCAAGATTCCACACACATCCTCTACAACACTTTCTCCTTCCCTTCCAGGACTTGATTGCTCAAAAGAGGGTCAGAAAGGTGGCTCTTCTGCAGTTAGTGAAACAGCAGTTGTCCTGGTGGCTGGAACCAAACTGCTTCTCAGGGGGCATGCCACTCAGGGAACTGGGCTGAGTGGTGATCACAATGGACACAAGCCTCTTTTGTTGGGGGGCGCTTATGGAGGGGAGCATGGCACAAGGCACTTGGAATCTGTCGGAAAAGTCCAACAGCATGAATGTGCTGGAGTTATGGGTGATCAGAATGGCCCTGGAGAAATTCCAAAGAAGGGTAGAGGGTCGTCACATATTGATCCAGATGGACAACATGTTGGTGAAGGCCTATGTCAACAGGCAAGGTGGGACACGCTTCAAATGCCTGCACAAGGAAGCAGAGACACGCATACTGTCCATAAAGGTGATCCATTTGGCGGGTCGGGAGAACACTGTGGCAGACTGGCTGAGTTGGCAGTGGGTCGATCCGTCGGAATGGATGCTCAACAGGACAGTATTTGCTCAACTCTGTCTCAGATTCAGGACATCGGAAGTAGACCTATTTGCCACAGAACAAAATCGTCCAACAAAAAACTTCATGTAAGACTAAAGAATCCTCTGGCAATGGGCACAGATGCTTTGCATCTTGAGCAGCCAAAGACACTGCTTTATGCCTTTCCACCAATTCAGGTCATTCAAAGAGTGGTCCAAAGAGCAATAGATCAAAAAGCAGAAATCATTCTGGTGGCCCCATTTTGGCCTTGTTGGGTCTGGTTCCCAGATTTGAAGAGACTGTTGGTGGGTGAACTGTGGCATCTGCCCCTGCTGGCAGATCTGCTGACACAGGGGTGACGGTTCATCCTCAACCAGGGTTGTTAAATCTCACAGCATGGAGATTGAGTGGCAGCAACTGTTGGAAGTAAGCTACCCTCAGGGGGTGGTTAAGACTATGCTAGCAGCCAGAAGGGGTTCTACTAACAGGGTCTATAACAACACATGGCAGTTATTCCATTCTTGGTGCATAGGGAGGGGACAGGACCCTCTTAAGGCACCCGTTGGCGAGGTCCTGTCCTTCCTCCAAGAGGGGTTGGAGAAAGGACTTAGCACTAGCACCCTGAGGAGGCAGGTGGCAGCCATCTTTGCCATCAGGGGAACCAAGAAAGGACACTCACTAGCTAGTCACCCTCACGTTAAACGGTTCCTTAGGGGCACATCCTTCTTGAATCCTCTGCAGGCACATAGGTTTCCAACCTGAAACCTTGACATAGTCCTCAAGGCTTTGTGTAATGCTCCCTTTGAGCCCATGGCAACCTGTGCTTTGAAGGAGCTGACCTTCAAGACACTCTTCCTGGTGAGCATCACTTCAGCACGAAGGGTTGCGGAATTGAGTGCCCCCTCTGTGGATAAGGAACTGTGTATCTTCCATGATGACTGGGTTGTCCTCAGGACTGATCCAGCCTTTGTCCCTAAGGTTAATTCAGCTTTTCATAGGTCCATGGATATTGTCCTCCTGTCTTTCTGCCCAAATCCTCAAGGCAAGAAGGAAAAGGAATGGCATTGCCTAGAAGTGAGGGTGCAAAGTTTCTATCTGGATAGAACCAAGTATGTCAGGACCACTGACTCCCTCTTTGTCTCTTTTAGGAAGTCACCCCTAGGTAGAAAGGTTTCCTCTTCCTCCCTAAGTAGATGGATTAGAGGGTGCATATGTCTAGCGTATAGGGCTGGGGGTATGGATCCTCCCCAGGGGGTAATGGCCCATTCCCTTAGTGGGGTTGCCACCTCGACAGCCTATAGAGCTTTCCCTTCACTGGAAGTGGTCTGCAAGGCGGCTACCTGGAGGTCGGTGCACTCATTTATGAGGCACTATAGGATAGACAAGATGGCCTCGGCAGAAGCGGCTTTTAGTCGTAGGATCTTACAGCACACCTTGTAGACAGGGAAGCAGTTGGACCCATTCTGGAAGGTACTACTGTTTTATGTCCCAGGAGTAAGGAGTCTGAAGGACTGCTCCAATCCTGGACCACCAGAGAATGTAAGATTTATCTCCACTTACTGTGAAGCTTCCTTCTTGGTGGTCCAGAGTGGGGCAGTCCTACCCACCCTTTGTATTGGGGGACCGCTTCCTTCATCAACAGAGGTGTTGTTACATAAGAACATAAGAGAAGCCAATGTTGAATCAGGCCAATGGCCCATCTAGTCCAACACTCTGTCACACAGCGGCCAAAATATACCAGTTGCCATCAGGAGGTCCAGCAGTGGGGCCAGGGCACCAGAAGCCCTCCCACTGCTGCCCCCTCCAGCACCAAGAATAGAGTGCATCACCTGCCCCAGACTGAGAGTTCCCATCTATACCCTGTGGCTAATAGCCACTGATGGACTTCTGCTCCATATGTTTATCTAATTCCCTCTTGAAACTGTCCATGCTTGCAGCTGCCACCACCTCCTGTAGCAGTGAATTCCATATGTTAATCACTCTTTGGGTGAAGAAGTATTTCCTTTTATCTGTTCTAACCCGACTGCTCAACAATTTCATAGAGTGCCCACGAGTTCTTGTATTGTGAGAAAGGGAGAAAAGTACTTCTTTCTCAACCTGCTCAATCCCATTCATAATCTTATAAACCTCGATCATGTCACCCCTCAGCCGTCGTTTCTCCAAGCTAAAGAGCCCCAAGCATTTTAACCTTTCTTCATAGGGAAGGTGTTCCAACCCTTTTATTATTCTAGTTGCCCTTCTCTGCACTTTTTCCAATGCTATAATATCCTTTTTGAGATGTGGTGACCAGAACTGTACACAGTATTCCAAATGAGGTCACACCAATGATTTATACAGGGGCGTGATGATACTGGCTGATTTGTTTTCAATTCCCTTCCTAATAATCCCCAGCATAGCGTTGGCCTTCTTTATTGCAGCTACACACTGTCTAGACATTTTCAGCGAGTTATCCACTACGACTCCAAGATCTCTCTCTTGGTCAGTCTCTGCCAGTTCAGACCCCATCAACGTGTATTTATATTTAGGATTTTTGGCTCCAATGTGCATCACTTTGCACTTGGCCACATTGAACCCCATTTGCCACGTTGATGCCCACTCACCCATCCTTGACAGATCCCTTTGGAGTGCCTCACACTCCTCCCTGGTTTTCACCACCCTGAACAACTTCGTGTCATCTGCAAATTTAGCCACATCACTGCTTACTCCCAATTCCAAATCATTAATAAACAAGTTAAAAAGCATCGGACCGAGTACTGATCCCTGTGGTACCCCACTGCTTACCACCCTCCACTGAGAAAGTTTCCCATTTATACTCACTCTTTGTTTCCTATTTATAAGCCAGTTTTTGATCCACAAGAGGACTTGTCCTTTTATCCCATGACTATTGAGCTTACTTAGGAGCCTTTGATGAGGAACTGTATCAAAAGCTTTCCGGAACTCAAGGTAAATAATATCTATTGGGTCCCCCTTGTCCACATGTTTGTTCACTCCCTCAAAAAACACTAACAGGTTAGTGAGACAAGATCTTCCCTTACAGAACCCATGCTGAGTCTGCCTCAATAGTTATTGTTCATCAATGTGCCTACTAATTCTTTCCTTAATAACAGTTTCCACCAACTTACCCGGTATCGATGTCAGACTGACTGACCTGTAATTTCCCGGATCTCCCCTGGAGCCCTTTTTAAAGATGGGAGTGACATTAGCTACCTTCCAGTCCTCAGGAATGGAGGCAGATTTTAAAGAAAGATTACATATTTTTGTCAGGAGATCCACAAGTTCACATTTTAGTTCTTTCAGAACTCTCGGATGAATGCCATCCGGGCCTCGTGATTTATTAGTTTTTAAATTGTCCATCAGTCGGAGGACTTCCTCTCTTGTCACCGCAATCTGATTCAGGTCTTTCAAACCCCCTCCCGAAATCGGTGCTTCTGGAGTGGGCAAACACTTCTCCTCTTCCACAGTGAATGTTGTTTTGTCTGCATTCAGACTAGGGTTGGGGGTTGGTTGGTCCCAGCTGGTTCTGTCTGGGAGACAAGTTTTTTAAAGTTTGTTGGATGGTTAGCTTTCCTTTGGAAACAATATGTTGTCAGGGGTATTATGAAGTTCAGGGGTACTATGAAGTTCAGAAAAGGGGAATGGAGGCTTGGAGAATGACTGGGTTCCAGGGGACAAGCCCCTCCCCTTCGTGACTAAAGAGTCTGCTTGCCCTGCCTGTACAGAGGTGGAGCTATTCCCAGGAGTAAGGAGTATGAAGGACTGCCCCACTCTGGACTACTGAGAAGGAAGCTTCACGGTAAGTGGAGATAAATCTTCATAGTAAAGTGGAGATAAATCTACTAACAGGTCGTCACATTCTAGACCAGACAGATATATATGATAACAAAGGCATAAAGAACTAGATTTCAGACCTTACACACAGAATCAAATGACCTGATCAGATGGGCAGTCATTGAAAGTTGGTCAATGTGGCAGGCCAGGATAGTGCATTGATGGACTGGCTGAATAGATGAAGATTAGATCAGTCCAAATGAATGCTCTGTAAGTTAGTTTTTCAACAGGTCTGCGAAATATATGAGATGATGGAAATGGACCTCTTTACAATGGACCAGAATCATCAAGTTCCACAATTCATATCCAGAGTTAAAAATCAGCGGGCAGCAGGAACAGATGTTCTCAACTGTGATTGGCCACAGGGATTACTGTATACATTTCCACTGTCTTAAATGATTCACAGGGTGATTCAGAAGCTGTTGGAACAGAAGGTGAAACAAGTGCTAATAGCACCGTTTTGGTCACAAAGATCTTGGTTACAGGATCTGAAGAGATTGTTAATCATGGAACCATGGTGCCTACCACTGAAAGAGGACTTACTGACACTAGGATTGGCACAACATCCTCACCCAAATTTCCTAAACCTAACAGCCTGGAGGTCGAGTAGAAACCGCTAGAAGGGTTGGATTACCCTGACAGGGTGACAAACACCATGTTAGTTTTCTAGGAAGGGTTCCATGAATAGAGTGTATAACACAACCTGGCAGGTTCTCCACTCTTGGCATTCAGAATGTGATTGGTACCCATTAAAAGTGCCAGAGCCCTCTTAGCTTTTCTCCAAGAAGGTCTAAGCGTGGGTACATTAAAGTGACAGGTCGCAGCTATATCAGCAGTGATGAGAGCTAGGAAGGGAAAGTCTTTAAATTGCCATCCACATGTTAAAAGATTTCTAAGGGGTACTATGAAGTTAAAACTACCACAAGTGCAGAGTTTTCCAACTTGAAACCCAAATAGGGTCCTGAGAGCATTGTGTAGAGAACCTTTTGAACCCATGGAGTCATTTCCTCTCAAGGAATTAAAATTCAAAACCTTGTTTATAGTGGGCATCACAACAACTAGGCAGGTGATGGAACTGAGGGTCCTGTCAGATGACAAGGATCTTTGTGTTTTCCACAGTGATAGGATGACGTTATGCCCAGATCCAGCCTTTGTTCCTGAGATTAATTCAGTTCTTTCACAAGTCAGAGATCTTATCTTCCTTTTGTCCCATTTATAGACATGACATAGACAAGACATGTCCATAGGGCACTCAGTTTTTTACATCGACAGGCCAAACATTGGCGTGATTCGGATATCCTATCTACCTCTTTTAGGATATCTTCCTTAGGACAACTGGTATTGTCTTCTGTCTTAAGTAGGTGGTTTTAGGGGTTGCATCATTGTTGCATGCAAGGCTCAGGGGCTGGATTCACCCAACAGTGTTACAGCATATTCTATGCAGGGGGCTGCTATGTCAGCAGCTTACAGATCATTTCCATCCTTGGAGGTAGGCATCTGGAAGTCTGTGTACCCATTTACTATACACTGTAGAGTAGAGAAGGCGATGCTGGCTGAGGCGGCTTTTCATTGCAGAGTGCTGCAGCACACTCTATAAACCAGGAAGCTGTATTTCCTACCTTCTGGCATACTGCTTTTTTATGTCCCGAGAGTGAGGACTGCCCCACTCCCAGGACCACTGGAGAATGGAGGATTTGTGTTCACTTTCCATGACGCTTCCTTCTCCGTGGTCTGGGAGTGGGGCAGTCGTACCCACCCAGTTTTGGGGGACAGTTTCCAGAGGTTTTTTTGGGGGTGTAGAAACTGGGTGAATGTTTACGAAGTTTCTCTGAGATGCTAAAACAAAATTTGTGAGTTAATTGGGTGAGAGAGTTAGGACACAGTGTTTGAATCTTGGTCTATAACCGCTGGAGGGGAATGAAGTTGCAAGGCTGGTTGCCCTGAAAATCAAGTTTCACTGTGGTGGGGAGAAGTGTTTTTCTTTTCCTTAGTGTGATGTTGGGGGGTGCACAGCTTGGAGATGACTGGGATGGTCCCAGGGGACAGGCCCCTCCCCCTCCTGGATCAATCTGAGGAAACCAACCCTGTTCCAGAGGAGGAGCCTGTTCCCAAGAGTAAGGATTGCCCCATTCCCAGGACCACAGAGAAAGAAGCTTCACGGTAAGTGAAGACAAATCTTCTATTTGCAAAAACAAACACAGGCGCAGAAGAAATGTGTCCCATTTACAGGAAAATATGTGAACTAGCAGAGCATGATGAGGGATCTAATGGATAGTTAGTGGCAAATCTTCCCTCTGTGCCTTAAAAAGCACACATTTTTGGCTTAGGTTTTGTGGTATTATGGCAGGAAGACATTTGTTTTTAATTTTATTGGGTTTAAGTTGCTCAGAAGAGGAATGCATCTTTGTTAGGTTTCATATTGTATAATCTCAGTTTAGTTTCCTCACCGTTTTGATGCTGTTGGCATACTTCAAAACTACAGAGTACTAATGCAGAAATCCATGAAGTACCCTCAAAATATTTTACAGGTGACTATTTGAAGGAACTATGAATCAAAACATTTGGTATATTTATACTGGATAATACAGTAAGGAGAGTCTATAGTATCATACACAAGTTTGTGTCAGAAACGTACCAACACTGCTAAATGCCATTGTGAAATGCTGCAGTGAAGCCAACTTTAGTGTGGTATGAGCTTGTTAGTAGAGGCAGAACAAAGATTTAGGAATGGAGATCAGTGGAATGACCCATGTTGCTGCTTTGTTAAATTAGAAGAACATCCAAATGATCTGTTGGATGAAATATGTCTTCATACTGTTGAAAGTGAGAGTAAGGGGGAAAAGCATCACATTTAAGGCCATTAATCTGATAACATTTAATGGGTTTATCTAAATGGAATCTGAGATGAGCTTGTAAACTGATAGAATGAGGCTTATTGTGAAGGAGATCTGGAAACTATAACTGAAGAACTTCCAAAGTTAACTACTTATAGGCCTTAGGGAACTCTTTGCACATAATTAAAGTTCATAGGGCTGGTTTTATTCTATGTTTAAGTGAGTGGGGGACTCCCGGGTCCTTCCTGGGATTTTCTATTGTGCGATGATGTCACCCAGTAGTGATGTCATCGTGTTGCCAACGCCAGGACTGGTACTCTAGTTTTTGGGGCAAAACTCTTTTTTTTTTTTTTTTTTTGGTAAAACTCTCCTAAAGAAGAGAGAATTTTATTCTTTTTATAAGAAAAGGGTAGGGTAGACAGCTGGAGAAAGAAAAAAAGAATGGAGTGAAAACTTTCTGTTAATAAGGGTTAGTTTTAGTTAGTACTATTTTTAGCATCCATCACGGTTAGAAGATCTTCTTTTTAACAGTCCAAAGTCCAAAATAACTCTGTTAATACAGTTAGTAAAGTCCATTGGGGTTAGTTATTAACCAGCTCCTTCCAGATGTTACACGAACAACCACTGTTCAAGGTGTCTTCTTAAGTCTCTTCAACTAAGGTTGGGTCCTTTTAATCTTGATGGCTCCCGCTCCGTCACCTCTTTCCCCTGGGTCGCTGTCTTCTTCGCTGCTTGCATTAATCCCAGTTTTGAGTGCTGCTTCCACCTTGCTGGCGTGTCTCTTCAGAAGTTTTGTTGCTTTAAGGATGGATTCCATCTTCTCTCGTTTCTTTCTTTTCTTATATTTCCGACCATCAATTTTTACGGGCTCCATATTCACTACAGATGAAGTTAGATCTCTGATGTATTTCTTGCTCAGCTCGGCATCCCCTTCTTCTGGCAGAGTATTTTCCTTTATAAAAGTGGAATAGGCTTTTGGAGCCATGTCCACCTCTTCTTTTAATTCATTCGCTTCACTGCCAGTTAGGGGTGCCAAGTCATTCGTCAAGGTAAAACTGAGATCTTCTTCCTCTTCTTCTTTCTCGCCCAAAAGGATTAACGTCAGATTAGCCTTTCTTGTCGTTTCCGAGATTTGCTTTTGCCGACTGATGAGAACACTTTCCACTTTAATCAGAGTTTCATTGATTCTCTGCATTTGCTCCAGCAGGGGCCGCAGTAGCTCCTTTTCTTGTTGAGTGACAGCAAACTCAGGGGGGGTTACCCGGGCCGGAAGTCCCTCCCCTCTTCTCTTCCGGTTTGTGCAGGACAGTTTTCAGCGTCGACATTTTCCTTTTTGTTTACTTTTTCAAAGTTCGTGCCACATCCTCCAAGAGGCTAACAATGTCGTATTTGCCTGCCAAACCCCAACGGTACCTTCACCAACACTTTTTCCTCTTTGCCCCCCTCCTTGCATTCCCTTTATAGATCTCGCTTCTCAAAAGGGGGTGGGGACTCCTCCCTCCTCCCTACGTTTGCGGGGGGTTTTATCTCGCTTCAAATTAGATCTTCAACTCACGATTCGATGCAATTCTTCTTTTTATTTTAACTCATGCCGCTTTCTTCACTCCTGGTGGAATTCGGGGGCGCTGCTAAGTCCCATTATGGGCACGACGCAGCGGGGCCGATGGGGCGGGGAGAAAGCCTCAATTTCCTGGCTGTCTGCCGGCAAAGAGGCTACTCCCCAAAGCGCCCCCGGTTCGGAGCCTTTACCTAAGGCTCACTAGGGTCTTTCGCACATGCGAAGACCTCCCCTGACTGCGCGTGGGCTAACCACCTCCGGGAGCGTCCCGAAAGGTGGCCGCCATTCGCAACGCCGAAACCGAAACCTGGGCAAAACTCTTATGGGGTTTTTTGCCTTCAAAACCATAGAGTTTTCCCCAAAACTAAAGTGTCACCCCCTGATGTTGGTGACACAATGACGTCCCTTCTGGGTGACGTCATCATGACAGGGATGTTACATGGTGGTGTGACTGTTCGGGGTGGGGCTTCCCCACCCATCAGCTGGCCGGCAGTGGGCTGGAGCCCCAGAAATCAGGGGAACCCTCGCCTGGACTGGGGGTCTGGCAACCCTGGGTTTTTTTGGTAGGTGTAGTTAACCCAGTTTTCCAAGTTATTCTGGATGATTTTGCCATTGATAGCTGCCCTGTTGTTCTGCCACAGGAATGGGAAATTGATTCTGAATATTGAACCACATAGTCACATTTGTTGAGGAAGGTAGGCTAAGTCTGTTGAAACAGTAATATTTTCTGCAACATCTGGTTTAACAGTTCTTATTTCCTCCATGATGATTTTTGAGACAGAACACTGACTGTAATTTTATATATCGGGCATTAAATTCTGATAGGACTGATTTCTTGAAAGCCAGTTAGTTCATGGCTGAAAAGGGATTTGACCTTGGGTCTCCCTAGTCCAAGTGCTTCAATTTCAATTTTTCTTCTAAGTGCTAAAAATAAAACTGCAGATTTATTATTGATTGTTCAGTGAGGAACTTATAGGCTCAATAGGAAGATAAATCAACTCCAAACTTTGAAAAACATATAATCAGTAATTTCTGCAAACGAAGCGCTGTCACATTTCTGGACTTCACTCTGTAGCAGAAGCATTAATTATTCTGAAATACATAAAATTAAAGCTTAGTGGTCAAAAATAGTTTCTGTGGCCCTTCAGAACCAATTTTCTAGTAAGACTGTTAAATACCACATAGTGAACACCCTTCTGTCCTTGGACAGAATTTAACTTTTGTAAAGTATCCCTTACAATGGTTGCAACTTTGCTCATCAAACTTTAGTTCCTCTAAAAACACAGCTCATGCTCAAAGTAGCATGGTCACAAGCAAAGGAAGGTGGGGCTGGTTTGGGTTCTGTGGTTAGCAGAATGTTAGGCAGGGCCTAGCCCAAACGGAAATATGAGTGGTTGTAAGGCATCGGGTACATGGAGGAGGAGGAAGTGGTCTGCATCAAGCTGCTGAAGAACTGCTCGCCCTCTGCCCTCTCTGTGGATGAACTAGCTTCTCAGATGTGGCTGAATGTAACCTTTTTACAAAGAGGCATTTTTGTATGCATTCTTTAAATATCTTATTGCAGTGAATTGGTTAAGTCCTATACTGTGAAATGAAATGTCATGTATGAGTTGCTGCTGCTGTAAAAAGAGCTAATTATTGAAATAGAAACTCTGCAAAATGGTACAGAGTTTTATTCTCTGATGGGATTTTTGCTTCAATTTTCCATGCTAGATCATTTTAAAATCACATCGCAATTATAATCTGCACCTGTTTTTAGAAGAAAAGTATGCTCATAAAGATACTTTTACAACCCACAGAAGCCTTAAGCACAATTTTTGCAGTGGTATAAAGTAGCATATTTCATTTTCAAAATGTAATTATTCCCTATAACAAATTAAATTCCTACAAGTTCTAAATGTTAAAATGCTGCATTAGGAAAGGCTGTCTTTATGGCTGTATTCAAAGAGAAATATACTCAGGAGGTACTCAGGAGGGATATATGTTTGTTGAATCAATCCCTTGCTCAATATGAATTGACACTGTACTGGAAGACTTTGAAGACCAAAGAATGAAAAATCTAGCCCCATCTACTTCCTCTTGATTTTAAACAGTATTGAACAAAACTACACTGAAAACAGACCATCAAACATTATATAGCTCTCCATTAGACATTTTCTAACATGAATTATACAATACAATAACTTTCATCAACATTCAATGTATTCCGTGTTCAAGGAATATGCATTAAGTTAAAAGTTTCCTCCACTCAATGCAACAAACAAGATAGCTCTAGAATTACAATTCTACAAAACTCTTAAAGCAATGACTTTCCTTTTTCTGAATTGGAGATCTTTTCTAAGTTGCTTGCATCCGTTAGACAAGTATGTATGGATGAAATGGGGAATAGTTCCAAATACTGATATACAAAACACAGCAATGTTTCCACTGACTTATTTAAACCAATCTTTACTGCCTCCCATCTGCTTTAGCCTCCTATTGCCCCTGAATGCTGCCACTGGTATTCAGTGCTTGTAACAATGTGAAGATTTGCACTTGGAAAAGATATTGTCAAGAAGTGCATTTGTATCTATAGAAGAAGACCATAAGACCCAATGCATTATACCTATTTCTGCTCTTAAGCAAAGTAAGATTGAAGATTTCTTTGCTCCTGCTAATTCTCAGTCATATAATGTTTCTATCTCAAACCAGTTTGCAGTTTTAGCAACCATATCTGAGGTCTCCCAGAGTGATACTCTGTTTGTAAATCAGTGTGGAGACTCAGCCCCCTTATTAGAGGAAAATGCAAAAAATGCTACATTTGTTGGTAACACTCTATGAGATCTTTCCTTCCTAACTGCTAAAATAGTGGGACGTATTTTTAACAGCTACAGCTCATGATCTCAAAGATTGACTCTCTACTTTACATAGTAACTCAGAATTACAACAGGAGCCCTTTAAAATCTAGGAGTACTGAGTAAGCAGCAGCTGGTCAGGCACTTCTGGAGGAAGGAAGCACTGAAAGATCATAGGATTCATTCCAGCCCTTCCCTGCCTGATAGAGAGGTTTCTCAGATAGTTCTCCAGTTTCATAAGGTTTGTTTGAACATCCACCAACCAATTTAATGGATATATCCCTTTTTGGAATACTAAATTCCATGCTGAGCAGCACCTGAGAACTTTGTCTGGCAACAGAATTAGGTCTTCTAAATTGAAATCAATTGAGCTCCTTAATCCCTCTTGCCAGTTTGGTAGAGTATTATGAACATTTGACTGTCCAGCTGCCCCCTTGTTATTAATCTGACAGAAAGACTTCCTAAATTTAAAGGGAATTTTCCCAACACAGGTTTTTATGAACACAAGGCAACTTCCTCTTTTCAGCTGGAAAACTTCACACCTCTTCAGTCTTGCAGCTGAAGATAAGCACCTGAAGGGAGGACCAGCTAGCATGTCAGTACTATGAACTAATTGATTGGGATGACCCTCCTGTTTGCATTAAGACCAGTGCTGGAAAGAACACAGAGCGCTTTTAATGATACTCTGGTGAAAGACTTAAGTTCTTCTGCTCTCTCAGTTTCAGAGCAGAGAGCAATCACTGACAGTTTGGATCAGTTGAAGTCTAGACGTTTGGTAATTAAGAAGGGTCACTCAGCATTAATGCCCCAGATTTTTCTTTCTGGAATGGTGGATGCTAGATTCTTTTGGTAATGCCAAATCTAGCCCAACCTTCTGCTACTTTATTCAGCCCTCCAGTTGCTCCTCCTGCAGACAGTGTGCTTCCCCCACCCAGTGAATATATTTATACCCATCCCTCTAATAGAGGTGAGGGAAATGACTTAATACTTAACTGTTGCATTGAGACTTTTGAATTGGGAGCAACACGGTCTAACACAGAATGTAGTGGATAACTCTTCCCTCAAAAATGGATGTATTTGTGTAGACGCAGCAGGGGATTTGGATAGAATAGAGAGGTCCGGTTGACAATTACATCAGTTGCCTCAGAATCTTGGGTGGGGGAACAAATAGGTATCTGGGAGTGCTTCCTTACTGCCCATGTTGTGACTTGCTGGCCATGCTATTCCTGTAAGATATGAGGGGATGGTGGTATGGTGCTGGGAGGAGATTTGTTTCACAAAGGGCAACAAGATATGGAAATTCTCAGACTCCTTCTAATCTCTATCCCATCCCAAGGAACAACAGTATTCTGGCCCAGTTAATTCCCTTCTCTTCAACCTTGATGCTGTGTAATACCAGGTCAGGAAGAAATAAAACCACACTTCTCCAGGAGACCATCCTGGAGGGATGCTTTGACTTGGCATGCTTAACTGAGAACTGGTTGGGTAAGGATGAGATAGTTCCCTTCACCCAGCTTACTCTTCCAGGATACTCAATCCTACATCAACATCAAACTGAAAGATAGCATTGTGGTGGAGTGGCAATCCTCATCCAAGACTGTTTTCCCCTCCAGAGGATCCCTGTGCCAAACATCGCTGGCCTTGAATGTGTTTGCTGTCAGACATTTGAACAAACTTACTCTCAACAACACTCCCTTGGTAGTGATTTGTTTATTGAGAGATGTGAATGTATCAAGCTAAGACTATCTTGTGTCAGAACTGACTCCTTTGTTGCCAGTTCTGGAATTATACATGATTCAAACAAGCCCCCCCTTCCAATCAATCCATCAACTCAGCCTGCCTAAACTTAGCATGCTCTGTTAGCGCTCCTCCCCCACTTGCAAACCTACAGTTACATTATCTATGACAGGCCGGCACAACGGTTTAGCATTTAGGCATCTGGGGGTCCACAACGCCTCCAAGTTCTTATGGTCAATCCACACCTTGAATGGCACCCTGGCTCCCCTCAACCAGTACCTCCAGGTAGTTAGAGCCAGTTTAATTGCAGTGGCTTCTTTGTCCCCAACTGCCCAGTTCCTCTCTGTCTCTAAGAACTTTTTTGACACATATGCAAGGGGTGCAAATTTCCATCCTCTCCCCCTTTTCAGTATTGCCCCCCCCCATTGCCACATCAAAAGCATCCACTTGCACCACGAAGGGCTTATTTTTATCCAGGTGCCTTAAAATTGGCTCAGAAGTGAACTGAGCCTTTGTCGAAAGACTGTTGATCCACAACAACTTGTAACTTGACTTGTAGCTTTCTGGTCCCTTCCCCTTTGTTTTCAACAGGTCAGTAAGGGGGTAGTGCCACCTGGGCAAAATTGGAGATGAATGGGTGGTAGAAATTGGTGAACCCTAGGAGTGATTGTAACTGTCTCCTCATTTGAGGGGGCTCCTGAATTTTGTGGGGGTCCATGCCCAGGCCCTTCCTGGAAATATGATATCCCAGAAAGTCCAGCTCCCATTTATGAAATTTGCAAATAGGCGGTTCTTATAGAGGACTTCCAGCACGTCTCTGATGAACTGCACATGTGACTCCTTATCTTTGAATAGATCAAGATATCATCTAGATAAACCAGGACTCCCTTAAATATTCATGTAACATCTCATTGATTAAGTTCATGAACTCTCCCAGGGCCCCTGCGAGTCCAAACAGCATCACTAGAGATTCAAACTGTCCAAGTGGGTTGTTCATCATGGGCTCAGGTGACACATCTTCAGCAGGTTGCACCGATTCTCTGCCTCGCAAGCCACCTGAATCTAGCCATTCAGGGTTAACAAGTTGTCTTGGGCCAGTGCTTTGTCCAGGATGGAATGATTCAGACCTGCCTGATAAAACTTCTGAAGCTTAGCCACATGCATCTTGAACTCATCTGAGAACTCCCTGATGGATTGGCTGCTCTGCTTCAGCCCTCGGAGTTGGGTCCTAGCTCGCTCTAGCTCCAAATGGTCTTCATATTGACAGCGGAGGGCCCACATGAAGGTGTCCTCTTCTTGGAGTTCTGGGCCTCCCACATTGTACAGTCCTGCAAACCAGTCTGCTGCCTGATGCCACAGCTGAGACCCCTCATAGTCTACACAATACTCATCCGGGGCAAAGGTGTGGCCCCATTCTCTCAGGAACTTCTGCACCTGCAGTACAAAGAATGCCAGCATCTCCAGTATCCAGTCAAATGTACCTTCTAGCACTTCTCTCGGCCTGGCTGGCACAGGGGCCAGTCCAAGCTGGGGCGCTGGCTGGGGCTGCAGTGCAGGTGCCAGCACTGGGCCCACTGGGGGAACCACAGGTCCCACGGGGACTTGCTGGCTAGGGCCACCTCCTATGGCCTGGAGTTCCTGCCGCAAGGCCTCCCAAATAGTGGCCAGATGGCCTGCCAGTACTGCTCAGGTGTTCTGCTGCAGTTCGTCAATTTCACATCTGAAATCCTGCCAAACCAGCTTGAGGTCAGTTTCTTTGCTTAGCAGCCCAACCACCCATATGCACTCCGGGTCATCTTGGAATGATCTCAAAATCCATCTCAACTCAGTCTCCAACCGATTCTTCCAAACTCTTGGTACAGGGGTTAACAGCCAGTAAGGTTCATCCCATCTCATCTGCATGGGTTGCTAATCTCTCGGTCTTGCTCCCTTGTCTTTGGGTTCCCCTTCATCTATGGGGATGAGAGGTTCTTGGACTGGTGCATCAGTTTGGGTTCCAGTCCCGGTCCCAGGGTCCTCGCTCTCCTCACTCATCATGACAGTGGTGTGATAGATCAAGCCTCTTGAACAAACTTACCCTCGACAACACTGCCTTGGTAGTGATTTGTTTATTGAGAGATGCAAATGTATCAAGGTAAGATAATCTTGTGTCAGAACTAACTCCTTTGGTGCCAGTTCTGGAAGTATACATGATTCAAACAAGCCCCCCCCCCCCGTGACCTGTCCAATCAATCCATCCACTCAGCCCACCTGATTATTGCGAACCAGAGGATCTAAGAATTAATTACAATAAAACCAAGATTGTAGTATTCGGTAAAAACAGCCCTAAGCATAGATGGTGTTTCAATGCCCATGGAATAGAACAATGCCCTTCTTTTAAATATTTAGGCATAACCTTTCAGGCATCTCAATCTTGGCAGGCCCATCTTAATGCTACTTTAATAACTGCTACACAGTATGGGAGCTATTTTAAAATTTTTCTACTCTAAAGGCAGTCATTTAATTCCACTGGCTTTAAAGGTTTTCCGGGGCAAGGTTATTGGTCAGCTTTTATACAGGGTGGAAATCTGGGGGTGGAATGAGAAAATATTCTCTTAGAATCCATTCAAAATTTCTTTTTAAGGAAATGTTTAGGTCTATCGCAGGGAACCCCTACACCACACTTAAGAATAGAAGTCAGTCTACCATCTTTTACAGCAAGAATACATTGGAAGTTATTAAAATATTATAAGAAGCTAGTTAATTTTCCAGATGTCCATCTTGTAAAATACTGTTTCCAGTACTGCAAGGAGGCGAACCAGTGGTCCAAGTTATTCTCCCCCATTTTGCATTTGTACTCCTTGCCCCCTTTAGAACAAGTAAAGTGCTGTCATTCAGGTAAAATGTGAGACTGGGTTTTTGGTAAAGACACCTTATGAAATGCTAGCCAGGTCTCCCAATCTAGATTCTCTTTTTGGTACCCTCGGTACCCCAAGAAAAACAATTTTTTCTCACAATATAACTGGCTGACCTTTCTAATGCCCCCTTGAGAAAGGCATTTACTCAGGCTCATTTTCAAACCCTGCTGATGACATATCTTCAGGGTAGATTCCATAAATTACCTGTGGATCAGTGCCTCTGCTCCTGCAACCTAAATCAGGTGGAAGACATTATCTACTATATGCTATACTGTCTGTACTATGAGTCCATTCACAAGAAACTGTTTTACCCATTTCTTATTAATTTATCCAGCTCAGTGGAGGAATGTTTAAACTTTTTACTAGTTGATGTTATCCCAGAGGTGACTCATAAGGTGGCTATTTTTATTTTTCTCTCAATAATCATAAGGAAGAAATTAACCTTGCATACATGTATTAGAATCTTAGCTAAATTATAGGTTTTATATTTTAGGACTTTGCATATATGTCTTATTAACCTTATACAGTATATTAGCATATATGTCTTATTAACCTTATATTGTAAATGTGTAAAATTTATTTTTCCATGATGGATTGTTTAATTGTTTTAATCGTTTTAATCCTGTTCTGAATTTATTTTATGTTGTGGAGATTTTGTTGAGATGTTATGGCCTAAGGCTACATGAATTTACATGACATTTACACTCAGCCCCCCTAAACCTAGCGCATTCCATTTGCCCTCCTCCCCCACCCATGAACCAACAGTTACATTATCTGCAACAAGCCTCCTCCTCCTCAGAGGAGGAAGTGGTTCCTGTGGTCCAATCTAGACTTTTCTTCCAGGAACTTTACAATAGACTTCTTCTAAAAGTCATTAGAACTCTGGAATTAGTATATACCCCAAAAGAAACAGAGGAAGATGATTCTGGTTTTCCTGTAGGTTCAGAAAAAACCATACCCAAGTCCATGGTCAAAACAGCAGAGGTCCCTGTACCAGCAGCATTTTATAGCGTTATGAAGGCTGAGTGGGAACACCCAGCTAAACCAAAAGCCAGCATTTTGTAAATTCTACTCTTTGATGCCAGAAGCCTCCAAAAAGCTGAAACTCCCCACAGTAGATGTCCCAGTTAATATCCTGGTTTCCAATTCAGTCCTTCCTATGGGGACAGATGGCCTTCCTAAGGAGAACAGTGACAAACACATAGAACAAGCATTGAGAAGAGATTTTGAAGCATCGGCTAACGCTCTATGTGCCTCAGTCACAGGGTCCTTATTCATGAGGGCAGCGTATGCATGGTCCTCTGATCTGGCTAAAGCTTAAGGATGAACTAAAAAAGATTGCCCTTGCCACGGCCTTTGCTGCTGATGCCACACTGGATGCAGTGCACCAATCGGCCAGAAGCGTGGCTTGTAGCGTCACAGTGAGATGTAACACCTGGCTGTGAAGTTTGGACATGGACCCTTCAGCACACGCCAAAGTGGCAGTGGTTCCTTTCAAAGGTACTAACCTGTTTGGAGACAGATTGGAAAGGTACCTTATTAAGGACAAGGATAAGAAGAAGTTTCTTCCCTCAAAGTAGAGAGAAGGAAAGGTGAGAAGATATTCTCAGTCCTTTCGGGACTGTAGGAAAGAGACCAAGACTGGATTTAGTAGATTGTATAGAGGCAAGTGGCAACCCAAATCCAAAGAAGGAAAGCTATCCTCTTTCCCATAGGAACAATCCCACAATGGTAAGAATTCAAAGAAGGGAACCCAAGCATGACTATGCCAGGGAGGAGCCACAAACAATAATGGGGGATGCCTTCTACAGTTTGCTCATGTATGGCAGAGGACAGTAACAGACAGGTGGGGTTTGGACATCGTTTCAAGGGGGTATTCCCTAGAATTTTGGTCCCTATCTACAGATTGCTTTATGGAGTTGCCGAGGAATGGTTCCAAGGTGAAACACAGACAACTATGTTGCCCATCTACTAGAGATCAAGGCAATAGAACCAGTCCTATTCCTAGAGCGATCTCAAGGAATCTACTCAGTGTTCTTCGCCATGCCAAAGAAGAATGGGGATATAAGAGTGATTTTGGATTTAAAACGGTTGAACAAATGAATAGTTACCAAAAATGGAAACAGTGAAGTCCATTCTAACATCCATTCAAAAAGGAAAAAAATTTACCTCCATAGATCTAGCAGAAGCTTATCTTCACATACCAATCCAGGGGGCTCATTACAGATTCTCTGATTTGCATACAACAGAAATCATTTCTGATACTGAGCTCTTCCCTTTGGACCGAAGTCCTCACCGAGGGTCTTTATGAAGGTATTAGTAACCCTCATTGCCTACTTAAGGACCAAGGGGGGTATCTCTGTACCCCTATCTGGACAGCATAGTGAAGGCCAGCTCTTCCAATCTGACAATGCAGTCACTAGACATGACAGTGACGGTTCTCAGAGAGCACCGGTTTGTGATCAACGTGGAGAAGAGTTCTTTAACACCGACTCAGTCCCTACTCCATCTGGGAGTGTGGATAGACACAGTGATGGACAGAGTGTTTCTACCACAAGAGAGACAACAGAAACTAAATTGACACAGGAAGTTATACTCTTACAAAGAGTGGAGATTATGACTCTGGCACAACTATTGGGGATGCAAGTATCATGCCAGGAGGTATTGTAATGGGCCAGATTCCACACACAGTCTCTACAATGCTTCCTCCTTCCCTTCTAGGACGTGATTGTGCAGAAGAGAAACAGAAAGGTTTTTTCATTGCCAGATGTAATGCCATGCCTTCTGCTGTTTTTTATGGCAGATTCAATAAGACAGACAACTCAGCCAGATACTGCCTTTGTAATTAAAAAAGTCTTGAATCAATCACTCATGTTCTTCTCTATTGTCACCTGTATACAGATTTACGTTATATGCATTTACATTCTGTTCTAGTTAGGATGAAGGACTGTTCTGATGCATTTAAGATTTATAGATTTTTGAATGATTTCCCCTCTAATGTCACCAAGTAGGTGGCTAAGTTTCTTTACTCTGCTATAAAGGTACACTGAGGGATCTCACAGAAATAATCCTGTGTTTACACATGTATATGTATGTTACGGTTTTAACTTACCTTTTAAACTGTATTTACTTGTATCATTTTTTTTGTGCCAATAAAGGCTACTTAACTAACTTAACAGAAAGGTGACCCTTCCACAATCAATGAAACAACACTTGTCATGGTGGCTGGAACCAGATTGCTTCTCAGACGGCATGCCATGTAGGGATCCGGTCCAAGTAGTGGTCACTACGGACACCAGTTTGTTCAGCTGGGGCACGCACATGGAAGGAAATATGGCCCAAGACACATGGGATTTGTCTGAGAAATCCAACAGCATGAATCTGCTAGAGCTACAGGCAATCAAGATGGCCCTAGAGAAATTCCAAGAAAAAGCAGAGGGACATCATCTATTGATTCAGATGGACAACATGACGGCAAAGGCCTAGGTCAACAGGCAAGGTGGGACATGCTTCAAGCACCTCAATGAGGAAGTAATCCACCTGATGAGATGGGCAGAGATGAATGTACAGTCTATCAAGGTCATCCATGTGGCAGGTTGGGAGAACATGGTGGCAGACTGACTGAGTCGGCAGTAGGTCGATCAGTCAGAATGGATGCTCAACAGGACATTATTTGCTCAACTTTGCCTCAGATTCAGGACACCAGAAGTAGGCTTATTTGCCTCAGAACAAAATTGTCAAACAAAAAAATTTATCTCAAGGATAAAGAATCCCCTGGCAATGGGCACAGATGCTCTACATTTCGAGTGGCCAAAGAAACTACTATATGCCTTTCCACCGATTCAGGTCATTCCAAGGGTGATCCAGAGAGTGATGGATCAAAAAGCAGAAATCATTCTAGTGGCTCCTTTTTGGCCTCGTTGGGCCTGGTTTCTATATCTGAAGAGACTATTGGTGGGGGAACCGTGGCATCTGCCACCCCTGACACATCTGCTGGCACAGGGGATGATGGTCCATCATCAACCAGAGTTGCTAAAACTCAACAGCCTGGAGATTGAGCAGCAGTAGTTGATGGAAGTAGGCTACCCACAGAGGGTGGTTAAAACCATGCTAGTGGCCAGAAGGGGTTCTACCAGTAGAGTATATAACAACATGTGGCAGGTGTTCTATGTGTGGTGCACAGGGAGGGGACAGGACCCTCTTAGGGTACCCATTGGCGAGGACCTGTCCTTCCTTCAGGAGGGGTTGGAGAAAAGACTTAGCACTAGCACTCTTAAGAGACAAATGGCAGCCATTTCTGCCATCAGGGGGGTCAAGAAAGGGCATTTGTTAGCTAGTCACCCTCACATTAAAAGGTTCCTTAGGGGAATGTTCCTGTTGAATCCTCCACAGGCACACAGGTTTCCAACCTGGAATTTTAACATAGTCTTCAAGGCCTTGAGTAAGGCCCCCTTTGAACCTATGGCAATGTGCCCCTTAAAAGAGCTGACCTTCAAGATGGTCTTTCTGGTGAGCATCACATCAGCATGGAGGGTTTCGGAGCTGAGTGCACTATTTATGGATAAGGAACTATGAATCTTCCATAATGACAAGGTGGTCCTTAGAACTAACCCAGCCTTTGTCCCAAAGGTTAATTCAACTTTTCAGAGGGCCATGGATATTGTCCTTCTGTCTTTCTGCCCCAATCCCCAAGGCGAAAAGGAGAAAGAATGGCATTGTCTGGAAGTGAGGAGGGCACTAAGTTTCTATCTAGTTAGGACCAAAAATGTGAGATCCACCAATTCCCTCTTAGTATCTTTCAGAAAGTCTTCCTCTCTGAGCAGATGGATTAGAGGATGCATAATTTTGGCATACTGGGCTAGGGGCATGGATCCTACCCAGGGGATAACGGCCCATTCTCTTCGAGGGGTAGCTACCTCAGCAGCTTATAGGGTGTTCCTTTCGATGGAGGTGGTATGCAAGGCGGCCACCTGGAGATCGGTACATTCATTCATGAGGCACTATAGAATAGATAAGGAGGCTTCGGCGGAAGCGGCCTTTGGCCGTAGGGTCTTACAGCACACCCTGTAGATGGGGAAGTGGTGGGACCCACCCTGGAAGGTACTGCTTTTCATGTCCCAGGAGTAAGGAGTCCAAAGGACTGCCCCATTCCTGGACCACCAGAGAATGGAAGATTTATCTCCACTTACCTTGAAGCTTCCTTCTTGGTGGTCCAGAGTGGGGAAGTCCTGCCCACCCTTTGTGATGGGGGACCACTTCCTTTATTGACAGGGGTGTTGTACTTTTATAGAAGTCCATTTGGGGGCTAGAGAGTTGATTGGTAATAGCCATTTCCGTCTGGCAGGGACAAGTTTTTTTTACATTTTATTGGTTGGTCAGCTCCCCGTTGGAAGTAATGTGTTGCCAGTTTCCTTTCAGAGTAGGGGAATGGAGGCTTGGAGAATGACTGGGTTCCTGGGGACAAGCTCCTCCCCTCCATGACTGAAGAGTCTGACAGCCCTGCCTTCGGAGAGGAGAAGCTATCCCAAGAGTAAGGAGTCTGAAGGACTGCCTCACTATGGATCACCAAGAAGCTTCACGGTAAGTGGAGATAAATCTTCCATTCGCCTGGCTTGGGCTGTCAGGGAGAGGGTGGGAGTCCTGCTTCTGTACTGAATACAAGAACACAAGAGAAGCCAATGTTGAATCAGGCCAATGGCCCATCCAGTCCAACACCCCGTCACACAGCGGCCAAAATATACCAGGTGCCATCAGGAGGTCCATCAGCGGGCCAGGACACCAGAAGCCCTCCCACTGCTGCCCCCTCCAGCACCAAGAATAGAGTGCATCACCTGCCCCAGACTGAGAGTTCCCATCTATACCCTGTGGCTAATAGCCACTGATGGACTTCTGCTCCATATGTTTATCTAATTCCCTCTTGAAACTGTCCATGCTTGCAGCTGCCACCACCTCCTGTGGCAGTGAATTCCATATGTTAATCACTCTTTGGGTGAAGAAGTATTTCCTTTTATCTGTTCTAACCCCACTGCTCAGCAATTTCATGGAGTGCCCACGAGTTTTTGTATTGTGAGAAAGGGAGAAAAGTACTTCTTTCTCAACCTGCTCAATCCCATTCATAATCTTATAAACCTCGATCATGTCACCCCTCAGCCGTCGTCTCTCCAAGCTAAAGAGCCCCAAGCATTTTAACCTTTCTTCATAGGGGAAGTGTTCCAACCCTTTTATCATTCTAGTTGCCCTTCTCTGCACTTTTTCCAATGCTATAATATCCTTTCTGAGATGTGGTGACCAGAACTGTACACAGTATTCAAAATGAGGTCGCACCAATGATTTATACAGGGGCATGATGATACTGGCTGGTTTGTTTTCAATTCCCTTCCTAATAATCCCCAGCATCGCGTTGGCATTCTTTATTGCAGCTACACACTGTCTAGCCATTTTCATTGAGTTATCTACTACGACTCCAAGATCTCTCTCTTGGTCCGTCTCTGCCAGTTCAGACCCCATCAACATGTATTTATATTTAGGATTTTTGGCTCCAATGTGCATCACTTTGCACTTGGCCACATTGAACCCCATTTGCCACGTTGACGCCCACTCACCCATCCTTGACAGATCCCTTTGGAGTGCCTCACACTCCTCCCTGGTTTTCACCACCCGGAACAACTTCGTGTCATCTGCAAATTTAGCCACTTCACTGCTTACTCCCAATTCCAAATCATTAATAAACAAGTTAAAAAGCATCGGACCGAGTACTGATCCCTGTGGTACCCCACTGCTTACCACCCTCCACTGAGAAAGTTTCCCATTTATACTCATTCTCTGTTTTCTATTTATAAACCAGTTTTTGATCCACAAGAGGACTTGTCCTTTTATCCCATGACTATTGAGCTTACTTAGGAGCCTTTGATGAGGAACTGTATCAAAAGCTTTCTGGAAGTCAAGGTAAATAATATCTATTGGGTCCCCCTTGTCCACATGTTTGTTCATTCCCTCAAAAAACACTAACAGGTTAGTGAGACAAGATCTTCCCTTACAGAACCCATGCTGAGTCTGCCTCAATAGTTTTTGTTCATCAATGTGCCTACTAATTCTTTCCTTAATAACACTTTCCACCTACTTACCCGGTATCGATGTCAGACTGACTGGCCTGTAATTTCCTGGATCTCCCCTGGAGCCCTTTTTAAAGATGGGAGTGACATTAGCTACCTTCCAGTCCTGAGGAATGGAGGCAGATTTTAAAGAAAGATTACATATTTTTGTCAGGAGATCCACAAGTTCACATTTGAGTTCTTTCAGAACTCTCGGATGAATGCCATCCGGGCCTGGTGATTTATTAGTTTTTAAATTGTCCATCAGTCGGAGGACTTCCTCTCTTGTCACCGCAATCTGATTCAGGTCTTTCAAACCCCCTCCCGAAATCGGTGCTTCTGGAGTGGGCAAGCACTTCTCCTCTTCCACAATGAAGACAGAGGCAAAAAATGTGTTCAGCTTCTCAGCCATTTCCTATCATCCTTCACTACTCCTTTTACCCCTTGGTCATCCAAGGGCCCCACTGCCTCCCTGGCTGGCTTCCTACTTCTAATGTATTTGAAGAAAGTTTTATTGTTGGCCTTTTAGTTTTTTGCGATATGTTCCTCATATTCCCTTTTTGCTTGCCTGATCACAGACTTGCATTTTCTCTGCCATAGTCTGTGTTCCCTTTTATCAACCTCACTAAGACTAGCTTTCCACCACTTAAAGAATCCTTCTTACCTTTTACAGCTTCCATTACTTTATTTGTTAACCATGCAGGCTTTTTTCTATACCTATTTGTACCTTTCCTAACCTGCGGTATATATTTTTTCTGAGCTTCTAGGACTGTATTTTTAAATAGTCTCCAAGCTTCCCCAATGGTTTTGACCTTCTCCACTCTTCCTTTCAATTTCTTCCTCACATGTCCCCTCATACCAGAGAAGTTACCCCTTTTAAAGTTAAAAGTGGTTGCGTCAGTCTTTTTGGGCAACTCCCTATCTGTAGAAATGTTAAACTCAATGACATTATGGTCACTGTTCCCAAGCGGTGCAATCACTTTTACATCTCTCACCAGGTCTTGGGTGTTACTTAGGACCAAATCCAGGATCGCCTCTCCCCTGGTAGGATCTGTGACCATCTGTTCCATAGCACAGTCATTGGGAGTGTCTAAAAACTCAATCTCTTTTTCCCGACTAGAACTCATATTGACCCAATCAATGTGTGGGTAGTTAAAGTCACCTATTACAACACAGTTATTTCGTCTGTTCACCCAGATCACCAGCAGGACTCCATTCTGAGGCTATCAGAGGAAATAGCTGAGTGGACATCGCGTTGCCCTTGATTATTGGTCTTTGGGGACAATAGCATCCATGTAGAGACTTCCTTACATGGTGCAGCCTCAGACTCCATGGCTACCATGGCAACACTGGGTCTTTCCCAGGTTGTATCAACCCCCACACATGAAGCAGGCCACACACTAGATTTGATGTTTTGTGCAGGGCTTGATCTGAATAGTGTGGTTCTTTGTGAACCAGTGCTATGGTCAGACCACTTCCTCATAAGGGTTGGTTTGGGGGTGGCCATTCCCCCCCTGCAGGTACAATGAGCTTATTTATGCTCACCCATGGAGACTAATGGATCCTGATGGTTTCTGTAACAAAATGGCAGTTACCTGTGTATGTAAGATGGCTGCCGTCTTGGGTGGCTTGTTTAAAATGTTCCCCCTTGAGGTTTAATTGAGCTGTAGTTCTGGAAAGGGGCCAGCAGGGGTACCATTCACTGGGTTGAATGGGGCTTCCTCATTTGCTGGCCTACAGTTCCCAGCTGCCCAAGGACAAAAAGGGCAGGAAAAGAGGGACCATCTCAAGGGGTGGGGCAGCATTAATAAATACTTCAGCCCATCTAGGGGGGAGGCAGTCTTCATCCTACAGGAGGTTAGGAAAGGCTCCTGCTGCCTGTGCTGACCAGGATGTCCAGGCCACAAGCCAGACATATGGGGGAAGCCTGGGAGGCAGCAAAAATCCAGCCATTCAACAGTCAGCTGGTTTGGGCCTGGTTTCGGTTTCGGCGACGTGAATGGTGGTCACTCTCTAGGGACTCTCCCGGAGGTGATCAGCCCACACATGGTTGGGGGGGACTCCACACAAGCGGAGACCCTAGTGAGCCTTAGTTAAAGGCTCCAGACCAGGGGGCACACCGGGGAGTAGCCTCTTTCCTAATCTGACGGTCGGAAAATTGAGGCTTTCCCCATGCCCCAACGGCCCCGCCGTGATGTGCCCTGATGGGACTTAGCAACGCCACCGACTTCAACGAGTGAAGAAGCAAATGAATAAATGAAAATGAAGCAATCTGGCAGCAAACTGTGAGTTGATGATCAAAACTTGAAAAAGACCTAAGCGCTCCCACCCCCCATCGAACAAGTGCAAGCAAGGAGGAAGATCCCCCCCCCAAGAGAACAGGACTGTTTTAAAAGAGAAAAGATGGGGGGGAGTGAAAATTTAGCAAGGTAAAGTTACCTTTTGGAGATTTGCTTATAGCGAAGAGGAAAGATCCTTTCCCTAGCTGTGCGGCACGAACTTTTAAAAAGTAAACAATAAAAGAAAGATGTCAGGGCAAAAGAAGTTCCCAGACAAGCCGATGAAGAAGCCGGGAGAAACTTCTGGCTCTACCTCCTGCCCTTTGGAGCCAGCTGTCACTCAACAAGAAAATGAGCTGCTTCGCCCTCTGCTGGATCAAATGCAGAAAATCAATCAAATGCTGTCTAGCATGGAAAGTGTTCTCAGTAATCAGCAGAAACAACTGTCAGACAGCTAAGAAGATGGAGGAGATAGCACAGAAATGTCTGGTTTCAACAGAAGACACACAAAGAATCAAGAAGAAGGTCAATAAAATGGAAAAACATCAGGAAACACAAGATAAAAAATTATTGATGCTACAGATGGAAAAATCAAACTTAACTCTCCAATTTCAGGGTTTAAAGGAAGAAGAAAAAGAGGATCTCAGAAGTATTTTGGTGATTGCTTTGGCACCACTGACGGGCAAAGAAGCGGAAAGATTAAGCGAAGAGATGGATTTGGCCTACAGAGCCTATTCCAACTTTACAAAGAAAAATAATTTGCCAGCGGAAGTGGTGGTCAAGTTTACTAAGCAAAGTACTAGAGATCAAATCTTAAGAGCGACGTCATCAAAGCCCTTGAAGATCAGAGAACAGAATATAAGGATTTTAAAAGATGTGCCATTTGAAATTCGCATGAAATGGAAGGCTTACAAAGGACTGACCATATTCTTGCAAAACCACCAAACTAATTACAGATGGTTGAACCCAGAAGGACTTGTCTTTAAATTTAAAGATAAGCGGGAGAAGATTGACTCCCAAGCTCAAGACTTTTTGAAGAGACACACCAGCTCAGAGGAAGAAGCAGAATTTGCCAAATGGTTGATTTTAAGCAGCGATGATGACAGTGGCCTGGAAGGGGGAGATAAAGAACCGGAAGATGGAGGAGCAGTTAAAGGACCATCTTACAACTTGAGAGACTTAAAAAGGAGACAACCCAAAACATGAAGATATGTTCATAATGCGCAATAACGGACTTTACTAATAATAACCCAAAAGGACATTACTAAAACAGCTAACATGTTCATTCTTTACAGCATAATGAAGGACGATCAGTCAAACGCAGAAGAAGCCCAAGAACTTACTTATACTAACAAAAGATTAATATATTAAATTTATCTTCACTCACCACTATTCTTATCCATCTATATACCTTCCCTTTTCTTATATTAAAAGCAATAAAATTCTCTCCTCTTTAGGAGAGTTGAATTAAAAAAACAACAAAAAAACCCCAGTCAGCTGGTTTGGGGACTGAATGGGAGTCTCCCTGCTCTCTTGGGCTGCAGCAGAGCCAGAGGTCAGTCCAAGAAGAGCTCCTTTCCTGAGCCAACAACCTCCAGAGGTAGAGAGTATTGTTTGTAGTGATTAACACATGGAATTCACTCCCATGGGAGGTGGTGGTGGTGGGTACAAGTGTGGACAACTTCAAGAGAGAATTAGATAAGTACAAGTGGAGACCCACAAGAAACTTGTGGGATGGTTATCTCATTTGTCACACCTTTGCTTCCTCTCCTCACCCCCTACCTCTCTCACACTATTTCTCCCCTCTGCCCCCATTTTCTTACTCTCTATTTCTCTTCCATGCATGTGACTTCCTCTCTCTTTCTGACCTGTCATCTTTCCCTTTGTTTTTCTGCCTCCCCACTTCATCACCCTTTCTCTCTCTTTCTGCCCCCCACCCCATCATTCTTTCTTTCTGCCCCCATCGCTCTCCCAGCCTCCTGCCTACTTCCTCTCCCACTCTGCAGAGCAGCAGCAGCAGTGGTGGCAGTGCTCTCAGCCACCCACCTGCTTCCTCTCCCCCCACAGCAGCAGTGGCAGCATTCTGGGAATCACAATGGATCTCCCAGCTACAGAGATCAATTCACCTTAGGGCTGCCAGCTCCAGGTTGGGAAATTCCTGGAGATTTGGGGGTGGAGCCTTGGTACAGTGAGGCTTGGGGAGGCAAGCAGCCTCAGCAGGGTATGATGCCATAGACTCAACCCTCCAGAACAGCCATTTTATCCAGGGGAACTGATCTCTGTTGCCTGGACAACAGTTGTAATTCTGGATGATCTCCAGTCCTCACCCGGAGGCTGGCAATGGTGGTTCTCCTGGAGGAAATGGCTGGAGGGTGGAGTCTATAGCATTACACCAGTCCGAAGTTCCTCCCCTCCTCAAATCCCACCCTCTCCAGGCTTCACCCCTCAAATGAATGTGCACTAATGTGCACTTGCAGCTTGCTGCTGAGAGACAATCAGAAGGAGTGCATCCTCTTTGAGCCTGTTGGAAAATGGCAGCGGGGGGGGGGAGATGGAGAGAGCACTTTGCTTTTAAACACCCAGGCTGTTAAATACTGAGTCCTATATGCATTGCAGTGATCAGCTCTGGTTTATTAGGTGATTTCAGCAAATTACAAGACAAGCTAGCAGGGCTGGAGCCCTGCTTATAAGCATGCAAAACACCACACTCAATACACACACACTCCCAGTGATAGGCAGTTTCATTACACTGCTTATCTATTGGTTAGTTCCTGGATCCAGGTGAGCTATTGTTCGAGAGAAACAAGCTCAGCCCATTCTAGGTACAGCTAGAGAAAAGGCTAACACCCCTCCCCCCCTAAGTTCAGAAGCTTCTTAACAAAGTCTCTTAAATAAGCTGGTTTGTGTCATTCCCAGGTTGAATGTCATGGTTCTAGCAGAGGGGGTGCGGTCTCAGGACTCAGGTCCGATGTTGCTGGCATGGTGCAGGCAGATGATAGTGGTGTTGGCGTGCCATCGGGGCAGTCCATGGCTGTTTGCTCCGGTGCTTCGCCCACTTGTCCGCCTGGCATGGTGAAGGAAGACTGCTGGGAGCTCCCTCATGGGCTCTGGTTCCTGTGGCCATGGCAACTCCGAGAGGCAATCTTCCGAGGCCACTGAAGGCAACCCTGGCTCAGCTGGGAGGCAGTGGTGGTGGAGCTGGTCTATGTGTCTCTGAAGGACCTGGCAGTCATTGGCAGACATCTCATAGCACAGAGGCCCAGTAATTCGGATAACCTTGGTGAGAATCCAGTCAAGACCGCTGGAGAAATTCCGTGCATAGACGGGGTCACCGGGGAAGAATCCTCAGGGCACCTCTTGGCTCTCTGGAGATGAGCGGTGCTCCGGGGCTCGGTCTGGGTGCAGCCTGTCCAGTCAGGTGGTTAGGTGCCTAACCATAAGGAGTTTCGTGGGGCTGCAGCTGGTGGAGGTGCTTGGGGTCACCTGATGGCCAAAAAGGAAAGCTGTGAGCCTGTGGTCCCAGTCTCCATGGATGATCTACCAGAGGGACTCCTTCGTGGTTCACACCATCCCCTCTGCTTGCCTGTTGGCGGCCAGGTGAAAGGGAGTGGAGCGGATGTGCTGAATGAGGTAGTGGCCCATGAATTCTTGGAACTCCCCTGATGTGAAGGCTGTTCCATTGTCCATCACCACTGTGTTGGGTAGGTTGTGCGTGCTGAAAATCTGGCTGAGGGCCCGGATTGCTGCCTTGGAGGAGATGGAGGTGACAGGCACCACCTCCAACCATTTGGTGTATGAGTCCACCAAAATGAAGACGATTTGCCCTTGGAAGGGGCCAGCAAAGTCCAGATGTAGCCGGGACCATGGTTTGTGGGTGGATTCCCACAAATCATTCCCACTGCTGCATTGGTGCCCTGGGAGACTCCAGTCGGGTTTCGTGACAAGCTGAAAGCCTGGCAGCACTTGACACAGGCCTCTATTTCATCATCCATGCCTGGCCACCACATGTAGCTGTGGGCCAGCACTTCCATCTTCATAATTCTGGGATGCGTCTCATACAGATCCGATAGTACTTGCTGGTGCAAAGGAGTGGGCACCACCACTCGGAACCCCCTCAGCAGGCAACCCTTGTTGGCTGATAACTCAACCGGCAGGAGGAGAACACTGCAAATTCTGGGCCATCCCCTCCCCACCCAGTCCAAAACATGGGAGAAGACATGGTCCTTCAGGGTGTGGCAGGACATGTTGGTCACCTGTAGAGGGCGGTTGGGAAGTTCCTCCATGAGCAGGATTTGGTGCGCAGGTGCAGGTTTGAGATCACAGCAGAGGAGCGGCAGATGGCTGAGGGCGTCGGCATGTCCCATCACCTTCCCTGGGCAGTGGAGGAGAGAGTACTGGTATCCTGCCAGGAAGATTTACCATCGCAGCATTTGTGATGAAAGCATCTTGGGGGTCTGGCAATCCGGAGCCAGCAGGCCCAGCAGGGGCTTGTGGTCAGTCACAATGGTGAATGGCCACCCATAAAGGTAGTCATGGAATTTTTTAACTCCCACCACGATAGCCAGCAGCTCCTTTTCAATTTGCACATAGTTGTGCTCAGCTGAAGAATAGGTGCGGAAGTAGTATGCCACAGGGACCTCCTGGCCATCCGGTAGCTGATGTCCAAGAAAAGGCTCCTACCCCATATGGGGAAGCATTGCAGGCAAGGACAACGGGCATTACTTCATCAAAGTGGGCCAAGATGGTGTTGGAGGTGAGCAGCTCTTTGACAGCCTGGGACGCAGCAGCTTGTTTCTGGCTGCAGACTCAGGGGGCCTTCTTGTTGAGGAGGCAGTGAAGTGGTTCCGCAATCACGGCCTTGTGGGGGAGGAAGGAGTGATAGACGTTCAGAAGTCCCAAGAAGGCCTGTAGTTCTGGCTTGGAGGTTGGTGCGGGGGCATCGATAATGGTACACACCTTTTCTGGGGCCAGATGGATGCCCTCTGCATCAATGGAGAACCCCAGGAAATTGACCCATGGAATCCCCAGGAGGCATTTCTCCCGCTTCACCTTGAGGCCAGCCGCTTGGAACTGCTGCAGGATGGTGCGCAGCCTACTGGCAAAGTCCTCATCTGTGGGGGCAGCGATTAAAACATCATTGAAGAAGGGCTGCACCCTGGGAATTCCTTTGAGGAGAGAGTCCATTAGGTTCTGGAAAATTCCTGGGGCTACCTTGACCCCGAACTGCAGCTGCCACACCCAGAACATGCCCCTGTGTGTCACTGTAGTCTGGGCCTCCATGGTTGTATCGTTCACTGGGAGCTGCTGGTAGGCCTGAGCTAAGTCTAGCTTACCGAAGATCTTGGTGCCTGCTAGAGAGGCCAGGATGTGACTGACTACCAGAATCGGGAGTGGTCCTGCAATATCTTGTCTATAATTTGTAGTCCGCAAAGGTGTGGACGTCCCCATTGGACTTCACCGGCATCATGATGGGGGTTTCCCAGAGGGCATGTGGAACTGGCTCTAAAATCCCTTGGGCTACTAGCCAATCAAGCTCCACATCTATTTTAGGCTTTAACGCGAACGGGACACACCTTGCCTTTAGCTGTATGGGCCGCACCTCTGGGTTGAGCTGTAGTGAGATGGGAGGTCCGGTGTAGTGACTGAGCGTCCCATCACACACCCGCTGAAAGTCTTTCATGGCCATGTGGTGCACCCCAGTCATTTGGAACCCCAGAGGTGCAAACCTGGCGAGTGCTAGGAGACTAGTGCGACTTTCTCCCACCACCAGCAAGTCCAAAAGTCCATCAAAATTCTGGTACTGTACCCAGAACTTGCCCTCCCCATGATGGACACTTCATTCTTCTGGAAGTCCCACAGGGTGAAACCCACAGGCCTAAAGTGAGTCCCCCCCTTGGAAGAATCTCTTAAAAGTGTCCTCTGAGATTATGGAGATGGAGGACCCGATGTTGAGCTCCATTTTGCAGGGATTTCCCTCAATAAGGACAGTCACTATATTTTTATTGGGGGTGTCCTGGAGCAAGTTTAGTACCTGCTGCTGCTGGACGGAAGTGGTGTGCAATTCCACGTTTTGTGTGTAGGCCGGGTTTGCTGTAGGTCGCCTCCAGTTTCCCTTGGCATGGCAGGCTCGGGTGATGTGGCCAACCTTTCCACAGTTCCTGCACATGGTGTCCCAGAACCAGCAGGACCTCCACTCATGGGGCTCCTCGCAGCTGGCACATGTTGTTGATGTGGCTGTGTCAATGGCATGTTGTGGTGCAGATGGGCGAGCATTGCAGTGTGTGGGATGCTGGAGTTTCAAGACCTCTTGGTCTTCCTCCTCGGATGTGTCCATGTGGTGGGCTGCGGTGGTAGGCCTCTGCAATGATGGTGGGCTTTTTGCTTGCTGGACCTCAGCGGTGAACTGATCAGCAGCCTCCGTGGCGAGGTCCACTTCCATGGCTTCCTTGAATTTGGGATTGCCCTTGGCAAGGAGCTTCCATTGAATCCACTCACCCCTCAGGCCACAGACCAGCCAGTTGCGAAGTGTGTCTTCGAGGTTGTGGAAATTGCAGTGCCAGGCGATCCATTGGAGAGCTGTAATGAAGGCTGTGATTGATTCGTTTGCAGCCTGGTTCCTTGTGTGGAATATGTGGTGGGCGGTGATGATGGGTGGTTTTGGAGAGAAGTGCTCCTTTAGCCAATCCAAAATAGTCTTGTACTCAGTGTCCTTAATCTCTGTGGGAGCAATCAGCAAACGGGCGATCTCGAAGGTTGAATGGCCACAGACTTGGAAGAAGGTGGCTCATTTCTTTGCCACTGCCTCAATCCTGGAGGATTCGAGAAAGAACTCGAACCAGGAGAGGTAAGACTTCCAGTCTTCCATGGTGGCATCAAACGTGTCGAAGTGTCCTGGAGCGGCAGCCATGGTCCCAGGAGTGATGTGATGCACGTGGCACTGGAGCTCTGTGCGCGGTGCAGTGCTGGTGGGCACTGGGCTGGCTCAACAGGGTCCCACCTTTGTCGCCAATGTTAAATACTGGGTTCTAGACACATTTCAGTGATCAGCTCTGGTTTATTAGGTGATTTCAGCAAATTACAAGACAAGCTAACAGGGCTGGAGCCCTGCTTATAAGCATGCAAAACACCACATCCAACACACACACACACTCCCAGTGATTGGCTATTTACATTACACTGCTTATCTATTGGTTAGTTCCTGGATCCAGACAAGCTATTATTTTAAAGAAGCAAGTTCAGCCCATTCTAGTCACAGTTAGAGAAAAGGCTTAGGCTCAATATATAACATGGGCCCTTCTCCCATCTGTCACCTCTAGCTGCAAAACCAGTTTGCAGAGATTGCTAATCTTTTGGTCATATGCACAGCAGAGAAAAAAATAACAACCACCCCCAACAACACGTTGCAACCACCAGACCACATGTTTCTAAACTTCATCCTCTAAAAACAGCCATCTCCTTCCAAATCTCACTCTGCATTTTCTAACAACTCCAGCTAAATGCACACCCGGAGAGCAAGGAACACCTTTGACTTTTCACAAAAGTCCGAAAGCATGAATGGCCAAATGCAGATTGCAGAGAGTGAGTGAGTGAATGCTTTGACTGGCAGGCAGGCAAAATTGAAGACTTTTTTGCTGGCTGACAGACAAAATTGCAACCAGTGGGTGGGGAGATCACACTGCCACCCCATTCTGGATCTTGCTGTGCATTTTTTAATAACTCCAGCTAAGCACACACCTGGAGTGGGGGGAAGGAGAGCGAAGAACACCTTTGATTTTTCACACAAATCTGCAAAGTTGAACACTTCTCTTTTTCCCTACTGGCAGATAAAATTGCAACTGAAAGGCAGGGAGCGTGCTGCCACCCCCTTCTGGATCTTGCTCTGCATTTTCCAACAACTTCAGCTAAGTACACACCCGGGTGTATGTGTGTGAAGAGAAGGAGAGCGAGGAACATCTTTGACTTTTTACACAAGTCCAAAAGCATGAATGCCAAATGCAGATTGAAGAGAGTGAATGAGGAAGTGATCTGACTGGCAGGCAATCAAGGCAGCCTTTCAAAACACTGGCTGTTCCAGGGCCGGGGAAAAAGAAGGTGATTCTAAAGCCAGCATGAGTAGGCTGCTGCTTTCAGTGGCACCACTTGCCAGCCCAGCCAAGCTGCACGACCACCACGTCCCAGCCACCGCTGCCCGGGCGCATGACACTTGGCCCTTCTTGCACCAAGAGCAGGCAGTGGGTTTGCTCGTATTTATTTATTTACTGTTTCAACTTTTGCCCCGCCCTTCCCACTGAAGCAGGCTCAGGGCAGCTTACATAAAACCAATAAAACATACATCTCACAATAAAAATACATAAAACATAACATAAAACCATTAATATATCAGTGGTGGTACAGTATAATAAAGTGCATTCATGAACACGTTCAGTGGTGGATACCATTCTAGGTAGCTTCTAGTTCTAGGTCGGCACAGGGCTTAGCTGATAAAGTGCAGCTCCTATCAAAATGCCTGCTGGAAAAGCTCCATTTTCACGGTCCTGTGGAACTGTGAGAGGTCCCGCAGGGCCCTGATCTTGCCAGGGACCTCATTCCAGCAGGAGCTGCCAAAGAAAATGCCCTAGTCCTGGTTGATGTCAACCTAGCGTCCTTTGGACCAGGGAGGGCCAAGTGGTTTTGTGATCCTGATCTTAGTGCTCTCTGGGGAACATGCAAGGAGAAGCAGTCCCTCAGGTAGACAGGTCCCTGGCAATAAAGGGCTTTAAAGGTCAAAAACAGCACCTTGAAGCAAATCCAGTATGCTATTGGCAGCCAGTGCAGTGTCTTTAGCACAGGCTGGATGTGCTTCCGCATACGGAGACCAATCAACAGCCTGGCCGCCACATTATGCACCAGCTGCAGCTTCCAGAGTTGCATCAAGGGCAGCCCCATGTAGAGAGTGTTGCAGTAGTCCAACCTTGAGGTGACTATTGCATGGATCACTGAAGCCAGATCATTCCGTTCAAAAGAAAGTCCCTCACTGTAAAATCAAGGCCCAGGCCAAACCCCTGCACCTAGAAACACAAAATTTGGGGAGAGCACTCCTTCCATGATGTAGATGTTCACTAAGAAGGGATTTTTAGAAATTTGACCCCTAAGTGGGTCAAAAGGGGTAAAATGTGCTCCCCCATTGATTCCTATGTGGCTGCCAGGCTGCTGCCTCCTTGCACCCCCCACTGTCTGATTGGTCAGCTGCAGAGCTCAGTGTTCTGAGGTAAAAAAAACAGTTACAGGAGACTGCACAGAGCTAATGACAGTTGAGGAAATCAGGAATGGCCAACAACCACCTGTGAGGTGCAGTAATGCTGCTGGCCCAGCCTCTCTGATGGTTTCCAACACACTCCCCCCACCTCCTACACCTAACAGGCAGTTGTCTGTCAGGTGCAGCAGCAGTTGCGAGGTGCTTAAAGCCACGAGGGAGCCCATCCAGCAGTATCGCCTTAGTGATCCTGCCAACCCCTCCTCCACAGTGGCTTCTAATACTCCTCCCCCTCCCTCTCCTACACTGGACAGGCACTACAGAGGATGCCACTGGGGAGGCTTGCTCAGCAGGATTGCCTTAGCCCTGCTGCTGGCCAAGCCTCCATGATGCCTTTAAATACAGTCCCCCCCCCAACACCAGACAGGCTGGTGTCTGTCAAGTATAGGAGCAGGACCAGGGTACTTTAATCCATCAGGGACACTGCTCCAGCAGGATCACCTTAGCAGTGCTGCTGGCCCAGCTTAGCCACACTCTCACCCACAATGGAAATATACCCCAAATTTGTAGAAAACTGGTCTCCTTTATTAGGTTATTTAACTTCTCACAATGTGGGGTCTAGAAATTGGTTCATATGAACTTGCTTAATATCTGATTGCTTGGTTGGTGTTTTGAATATGTAGTTATGTCCCAGTTCTAAAATGTAACATAAATGAGAAGCATTTTTGAAAAAAAAAAGGGGGGGTATGCCCTCCCCCCAAATTCAATGCCCAGGCCAAACCTCTGCACCAAGAAACTCAAAATAAGGGGAGTGCATTCCTACCATGATGTCAAACCCCCCCATGAAGAGATTTGTGGGAAACGTGACCCCTAAAGGGGTAAAAAGGGGCAAAATATGTTCCCCCAATTATTTTACATGTGCCTGGCAGGCTGCTGCCTCCTTACCCGCTCCCTCCCCCGATTGGTCAATTGTGTAGTTCAGCATTCTGAAGTAAAACCTGCATGTTTGCACCCACCTCCCTCTGATTGCTCAGCTGTGGATTTCAATGTTCTGAGATAAAAACACAGTTAGAAGAGACTGCAGACATTTTAGGACAGTTACAGAAATCAGCTATTCAAGACTCCTGAACAGACATTTTTCAAAAAAGCCAGCAGGGCAATTGAGTTAATGAAAGTTTATGGGGAGATAGTAAAGGACATTTCTAGGAGCCATTTTGATGCACGCCTCCCTCATGAACCTGAAGAAATGTCCACCACATCAACACTCCCTCACACCAACTCCCACTCACACCTCTCACCTCTTACTGCCCCCAAGAAAGTTCCTGGCAAATGTTGAGCCAGGTACACCAATGCTACAAGGAGGAGGCAACTTAGGAATGTGGCAAAGACATTTGCACATAGTACTGCTGCGGGGCATTGAGCTGCGCAGGCCAAGTACCAGTGAGATCACCCTGAGGTGCTCAGAACAACACATTCTCCATATGAACAAACAATCCAGGAACACAAGTAGAGAGGCCATCACTTTCGTGGAAGGTGGCAGGAGTTGGCTTAACAGACGACTGCTTCTTCAATGGACAGTTCTATATTGCCTGCTCCAGAGTGAGTTCACCAAGCAACCTGGTGATCCTAGCACCTGAGGGCAGAACCACCAATGTGGTCTACAGAGAGATCCTTCAATAGAGGGGGGGAGAAGTACGTATGTCTCACTTCATTTCTTACACTACAATCTTCTCCATTAGAATTCCTACAACAAATGTCACATTTCAGACTTCCCATCATCAGTATTATAACTGGATTTATGGAACTTAAATACCATAGCGAAGGACTGATATCAGGCTAGTGTGTGTGTGAGATATATATATGCACCCTCTTGCTGAGATCATCAGGAGGTTGGTGTTGAGGGCAATCAATATGCTGATGACACTCAGCTCTTCTTCCTGCTAGATAAACTGCTGGCGGCAGGGCTCTTGGTGCTATCCTAGTGTCTGGATGCTGTAGTCCAGTGGTTAAGGGGGAGCTGGCTGAAGTTGAATCCATCCAAGACAGAGGTCATGTGGCTGGAAAAGACTGACATTCTAGCTGGAGGGTCACTCCTGAGACTCAATAGTGTCCAGTTGACAGCTGTAGACTCTGCAAAGAGTCTCAGGATGTGGTTGGATTCTGCACTATCATTGGATAACAAAGTGTCCATGGCAGTACAGTAAGCATTTTTTTTCACCTACACCTGGGTTGTCTCCTTATTTGCCTGAGTCAGACCTTGCCACATTGATCAATGCTAAGGTTTTATATTTGTTAATTTTTTTTTATGCTGCTTATACCTTATTGGTTTTATAGAATCCTAAAGTTGGAAGGAACTTCCAGGGTCATCTGGTCCAACCTTCTGCATAATTCAGGGAATTCAAAATGCCTCCCTGCTCCGTGCCCAGAAGATAGCCAAAAAAACCCCCAAACCCCTCCAGAATCTCTGCCTAAACTGGCCAGGAGAAAATTGCTTCTTGACCCCAAAATGGTGATTGACATTTCCCAGAGCATGTAAGAAAGGGCCACTGATGCAGCCCTTCCTGCCCTGCCTCTCATGAACTGCTTAAGTTCACAGAATCAGCATTGCTGTTAGATGGCCATCTAGCCTCTGTTTAAAAATCTCCAAACAAGGAGGACCCACAGCCTCCTGAGAAAGCCTGTTCCATTGAGGAACCATCTAACTATTAGGAAATTTTTCCTAATGTTTAGCCAAAAACTCTTTTGATTTAATTTCAACCCCTTGGTTCTGGTCCGACCTTCTGAGACAATAGAAAACAACTCAGTAGCATCCTGTATATGACAGCCCTTCACGTATTTGAAGATGGTTATCATATCACTTCTCACTTGTCTCCTGTCCAGGCTAAACACCTAGTTTCTTCAACCTTTCCTCATAGGACTTGGTCTCCAGACCCCTCACCATATTCATTGCCCTCCTCTGGACATGTTCCAGCTTTTCTATAACCTCTTAAATTGTGGTACCCAAAACTGAACATAATACTCTAGGTGAGGTCTAACCAGAGCAGAGTAAAGCGATACCATCGTTTTGCATGATCTGGACATTATACTTCGGTTGATACAGCCCAGAATTGCATTTGCCTTTTTAGCCACCATATCACACTGCTGACATGTTCGGTGTATGAATGAATGAATTTATTCATGGTCATTGACCAACACATAAACCGCTTTTCATTTTGTAACATAGAAGGAAAACGTCAGATTAAAATAGAAGCAAAAATTTTAAGACTGATTATAAAAACCATAAAACCATAATAGTTAAAATTAATAAAACTAAATCTTAGTTCTCATCTTTTCAAGCTACTATAGATTTTCTAATTCTTTGGGCAAGCCATCCAACCCTAGCTACCCGATAAGTAACTTCTGCCTGGCTACCTGATAGCAAATTTCTTAAAAGACAGATTCTTTGCCTGTGAGAGAGGGGGAGTGTCTTAGGGAAAGGAAGAGACTCGGGGATGTTATTATATGCTTTACAATCAAAAATTACATGTTCTACAGACTCAGTGCCATCCACACAACAGAGACATATCCTTTCTTCATAAGGAGTCTTGTTAAATTTTCCTTCCAGGACTGCAGATGGGAGTACATCCCAACGCATTAATGTAAACGTTCTTCTGTAGTCCTGATTTAATAAACGGGAGAGGTAAGGCATCAGGATTACTCTGTTATCTGGAGCCAGAAGGACTTGTCATTTCTCAATCATGTTTAGATCATGTTGTCTTGAGATATCCAGTATTCTCTGTCTCGATGTAAACTTAGCCTTTTCATAACCCATAGAACACAAATATTGTTTAGACAAACCATAAGAGGCTAATTTCTTATCTAGCACCTGTCAGGTTCAACCGCAAGCAAGTCCAGGCACACTTTACTCAGAAAGTTATGCTTTATTGGAGTACCAGTCTGCTGCCCATTAATGCAGAGTCATTGTCAGGAATAACGGGTAGGGCGTGGGGAGCTGTGTATATACTCTGATGCTTCAACTAGCCAAGCAAATGAAAGCCAAGTGCGCGCACGGAAAATCTCCCAGCGGGATATTACATAATGAACTGGAGAACACCCCCCTCTGTAAGAGGGCCGATACATTCACACCGGCTGGGAACCCAAGCCCTCCGTTCTGTTCAAAGTCATAAGATAGTGACTGCTAGCTGAGGAATGTCACCCACGGTTCCTTAAGCAAAGCAAAGCTACGTGCATGCGAGAAAGCAAGCAAGGAATGATGTCATACAGAAAACATGGCAGTTATCTGACATCACCTTAAACCAAGGGGTTCAAAATTTGTCAATTAAACTTGTCAATCCCTTGGGTAGAAAAGCTAGCTTTAATCAAAACGTTGTCACTGCAATCCATAGCTTTGCCTCAACTGTAATCATGCCTGTCTCTATGTGAATAGGGGCATTTGGAACCCCATTAGGGGCTTTTAGAATTGCTCTCAAAAATTTTGACTGAACTGCATCTGCACTCTTAAGGTTCATTGTAATGTTAATGGGGGCTCCGTATGTAAGCTGAGACAAAGATTTAGCCTTAAATAATCTAAGGGCAGCCACAGGACATTTATCCCCTTTGTTCCAATAAAATTTTTGAATCACCCCAGAGCTCCTTTTAGCCTCTGAGACAACAGTATTTATATTCACCAATCTTGAACCATTTGCCTGGAAGAAAACTCCCAAGTACTTAAAATATGAAACTTGTTTGATCAGAATCACATTTAGAGACCAACGATACATTTTTGGTGATTTAATTTTTTGCAAAAGCCATTACTTTTGTTTTGGAGTAATTGACCTCTAGTTTATTTTCACAGCCGTATTGGGTGAAAGTGTTCATAGCTTTCCTCAGGCCTACTGCGGTCCTTGAAAGTAAGATAGCATCATCTGCATATAAAAGAACCCCAATTTGTTTATTGCTTAACTTAGAGGAACTCAGGTTTATTTAGATATGTTACCAGATCATTGATGTAGAAATAAAAAAGGAGAGGTGCTAAAAGGCATCCTTGTTTAACCTCTCTACTAGTCCTAATAGGGTCTGTGAGGTGCCCCTGCAGGGAACACCTGACCTGTACATAGGTCTGATTGTACAGAGCCTGAATAATAATTGTCGAAACTTGTCTCCCTTAACTTCTTCCATTTCAGGTCCAGTCAGGTGGCAAAAAGAGATACCTTTTAATTAGAAGAGTACTTTGAGATCAAGTGGTCCAATACCACACAATGATCCAAAATAGACTGGCCCTCTCTGAATCCTGCCTATTCATCTGCTAAACAAGAGTTCTCCATCCAATCCCTAAGTTTCCACAGGAGATGTTTTGCGTAGCGTTTGCTTGCTATACTAAGCAAGCTAATGGGTCTGTAGTTATTAGGATCATCTTTGTTACCTTTTTTGTAAAGGGGAATAATCACCACTGTACCCCAATCCTTAGGGATTTTCTCTGTTTGATCTATTTGTGTGAATAGTGAAGCTAAAACTGAGACCCACCAGTCTGTGTTCTGTTTTATCAACTCTGGAGGAATTAGGTCTAGGCCTGGGTCTTTTCCTGATTTCAGAGTATCTATGAGCTGTTTCACCTCATGGAGGTCCACTGGGGGCCAGGTTGGGAGATTATTATTGTCCCCAGGTTCTGGATTTCTTACTACTATATCCTTGTACAGACTCTTATAATGGGCTTCCCAAGTGCTAGTAAGATGTACTTATTCCAAGTAGTATGTGGCCTGTCTGTAAGGGTGGCAATCATTCTCCAGAAACAATCTGTGTTATTTTCTCTTGCTGCCTTTCTAAGGTCTTCCTAGGATTGTCTGATGGCTCCCTGTGTCTTGCACCTAGTAAGAGCCTTGTACTGGGCTTTTTGATGTTTTAGGTCCTGCAGTGCAACTGTGTCTGGATTAAGCCTATATTTGGCATAATTCACATTGAGTGATTTTTTAAAAAAGATTTATTTATGATTTTTACATTACAAAAAAGAAAAACAAAATTGGAGTATATAAATCAAACTTTGGAGTTTACATTAAACATTAAACATTATTCCTAAACCATTTGTTAACTTAGTACCATCTTTTTTGGAAAGCTTTTTCATCTTTTCCTAGAAGTATCATATTCAATTTATCAATTTCTGCCACATCACAAATTTTTATAATCAACTCTTCTCTATTAGGTAAGGTATCAATTTTCCAACATTTAGCAACAAGTATTCTAGATGCAGTGAGGGTATATGATAAAATGCATACATCATCATGTCTGAACCCATCTGATACTATATTAAGCAAGTAAATTTCTGGTAACAATTGTAGCTCTATGTCCATAATCTCTGTTATTAACTGTTAAACATCTTTCCAAAATTTATGGATCTTCTCACATCGCTACCACATATGGAAAAAAGTGCCTATGTTGTTCTTACATCTCCAACAGTTTCTTGATATGTCTTTATAACATTTCATTATAAAAATCCATTACTTTATCTTTAGTAAACCTTGACTGTAATTGCAATTTTTCCCAACCAGTAAGATTAATATTCAATGCTTGCAGTGTCTCCAACCAATTTAACTCTTTTTTCTTGTTTAATAGTGTTTGATATGTAGCTCTCTTATTGTCCAACATCAATGTAGGCATTATGAAGGCCTCTAAAGGTGAAACCCACATAGGTATTTTTAGGTAAAATCTTTCTTTAATTCTCCTCCAGATCTTTATTAGGGCTCGCCTCCAATCTTCTTTCACCTCGCCTGTTCTCCAAGAATTGTCAAAAATAATGGACAGAGGCTCAGAAATTAGTTCCACAAGTTCTTTGAGTACCTTTGGATGCAGTTCATCTGGCCCTGAGGACTTCATTTCATTTAAAGAAACTAGGTCCTAGGCTGCAACTCCCTTTATCATGTGTTCTGTTTTTGCCGTGCTGAGCACCGTTTCCCTCACAAGAGAAGACTGAGGAAAAGTAGGAATTGAACAGTTCTACCCTCTCTTCCGTCACCTGTAACGATTTAACTTTCCCATCTCCGCATTGGGCCTACCATGTCCTTGCTCTTTTTCTTACTTTGAGCATAATAAAAGAACCCTTTTTTGTTGTTTTTAACCTGTCTTGCTAGCCTAAGGTCATACTCTTTACTTTTTCTAACACTCTCCCTACAAGCACTAGTTATTTGTTTATATTCATCCTTGGTTATAAGGCCTTCCTTCCATTTCCTAAATGAGACTTTTTTATTTCTCAAGTCTTTAGGAAGCTGTTTATGGGGCCACCTTCGTTTCTTTAGACTCTTCCTATTGTTCCTTCTCAGAGGAATCTTTATGATTTTTGCATTTTTGCACTTTTTAGAAACTACCACCCCTTGAACTCCCTTCTCCTTAAGTATTTCTTTTTTTAAAAAAGAAAATTTATTAACCGGATATAATAACATGTTCCATATTTGGCTAACAATTCTTGCCATATCCTTTTCTACAAATTTTATCCCCCCCTCCCCTGACTTCCAACAATGCTCCGCCCCCATTAACATTTCAATCAATATTCTCATACATTCAATTCATTTTCAATATTCAAATCATAAATTTCAATATTTTCCTTTTTCTATTTCAACTATTAGGTAACTTTTCTATTACAGTCTCTTTTGTTACAACACTTCTATTATTAATAGCTATAAAAACAGAGTAGTCTATTTTTCACATCCCAGTTATGCTCTAAATAGTCTTTAAAATCCTTCCAGTCTGCTAAAAATTCTTCGTCTTCTACTCCATGAAGTTTTCTTGTTAACTTGTCCATTTCAGCCATAAAAATCATTTTTTTAATCCACTCCCATTTATCAGGTACCTGCTCCTGTTTCCAGAACTGAGCGTAAGTCATTCTTGCAGTTGAAATTAGGTACCATAACAAAGTTCTTTTTGCCATTTTTACTTCTTCTAATTTTAATCCTAAAAGTAACATTTCTGGCTCTTTTTTCAAAGTACATTTCAAGATTTTTTGAATTTCATTATAAATCTCAGTCCAAAAAGCATTTGCTTTTTCACAAGTCCACCACATATGGTAAAACGAGCCCTCTTTTTTCTTACATTTCGAACATTTGTTAGACATATTCTCATTCATATTAGCAATTTTTTTGGTGTCATATACTATCTATACATCATTTTGTAACAATTTTCTTTAACATTAACACATGTTGAAATTTTGATCGATTTTTTCCACAGACATTCCCATGATGACATTTCTATATCTCTATTTACATTTATAGCCCATTTCACCATTTACTCTTTCACAGCCTCATCCTCTGTATACCATTTTAACAAAATCTTATAAATTCTTGAAATCATTTTTTTTACCTTTTTCTATCCAAATCTTTTCAATTTCATTATTTTTTTTTCTAAAACCATATCTCATTTTGTCAGTCTTAAATAAGTCATAAATCTGTCTATAATTTAGCCAGTCATATTCAAAGTCCAATTCTTCTCTAAGTCTCATAGCGAAACTTCTCCCCTCGATTTTCTGAATATCTCTATAGGGTAACCAGTCTTTCCCTTTATGCCTTGAAAGTGGTTTTATTACTTCCGCCGGAACAATCCACATTGGTCTTGCTTCAAAAAAAAATCTTTTGTACCTCATCCATGTCATAAATAGTGATCTCCTTATGAAGTGGTGTTTAAAAAGGTTATCCACTTTGGATTTCTCATACCATAAATAGGCGTGCCAACCATATCTTCGGTCATGACCTTCTAGTGCCAACAACTGTCTGTTCTCCAAATTGATCCATTGTTCCTTAAGTATTTCTGTCCATGGGATTTTACCAGCATAACTTTTAAGTTACAATTTGCTTTCCTTTCCTTTTTTTTTTTTTTTTGACAAAACATTTTATTTAATTTTCCATATAACATACAAAAAAGTAACAAGTCAACTATGGTAATTCTTAACATATAAAAAAGAGGGGGAAATTAAGTACATAAGAAGAGGAAGAAGAGGAGAAGAGATTGGATTTATACCCCCACCCTTCATTACCCAAAGGAGTCTCAGAGTGGCTTACAAACTCCTTTCCCTTCCCCTCCCCACAACAGACACCCTGTGAGGTAGGTGGGGCTGAGAAAGCTCTGACAGAAACTGCTCTTTTTCAAGAACAGCTGTGCCAGAACTATGACTTGCCCAAGGTCATCCAATAGGTGCAAGTGGAGGAGTGGATAATCAAACCTGGTTCTCCCAGATTAGAGTCCATACACTTAACCACTACACCAAACTGGCCCCATAACTTTTAGAAACAATTGAACACCCACTGGTATAGAGACTACATAGTCAATATCTATGGTAACAACATCAAACTGTAACAACTATGTTTTTCAAAGGAAGATTTACTAATGGAATTATTATCTATTCTTTCCAATACAGTATTCCACTTACTAAGAAATGATTTATAAGCTAAGTATGAGTTCTGAACATTCAAACCTGTTGAGATCTTATCCATTATAAAATGGTTCCAGACCTTGGCATACCATAGTTGTATAGTGGGCGGAGAAGATTCTTTCCAAAATCTGACAGGTCATAAGATCCCAGAAAAACCTGAATGTATTTTATTGAATTACTGGAATGTAAATAACATTACTTCATCTGGGAAATCTTTAGTTTCTATTTTGTTGTCAGCTGCTAAGTTGACAATTGCACAGCTCTGGAAACAATTTGCTTTCCTAAAGTCCAGCCTGTATGTCTGACTACGTACAACTTTTCCCTACCCCAAACCTGTAAATTCCAAAATTACATGGTCACTACTACCCAAAGTGCCCACTACTTTCACCTTTTAATGTTGTAAGTCACCATCAGACCCTTCGGGTTAGTTGTACCTAAAAATGTAATAAATAAATAAAAATTGTTAGGGCTTGGAATGGCTTGCTTGGTCTCTGCTTTCATACAGCTCATGTTATCCTTTATGATGTTTGGTCCATGTAGTGAAATTGTTTATTTGTTGGTCCTGTGACTAGAGCTGTGGCCCAGAAATGCAAATGAAGTTTGCAACATTTCATTTACCTTTGCCTTTCTAGTATCTGTTCCTTTGCAGTAGTCTGTGTGTCATTGTCTCACCACAGGACAGCCACAGATTCACCACAAATGCAACTCTCTCAGTACCAGAAGCCAACTCTACTTTCCTTTATGAGAGCTGAATATGTGTTCCTTCATATAAGTATGATAGGTCTAAAGGAAGTCTGAACATGGTTCTCTTCTTTGGACCATTAGATTATTATTCCATTGACCAATTCTGACATAATGCTTTGCATATGCAAGTCTGATTTGAGAAGAATTCCTATTATTGTATATAATTTTAGATGAAGTCCTGGTGCTGATGGAATGTGATCTTTTAAGAAATTGCACATCTATTTTTCCTCCCTTCTGTTCCACTTTCTTTTTCAGTGTCAATCAAGATATGCCATGGTTAGCATTTATGATCATGGCTAGCTTTAATGTGGTGTTTGAAGACCACCTTAAAACAAGATTTTGAAACTATAGTTAATGCTCAGTACAAATGCAATGCTGCATATAGCATGTTGCTGAGAAGGAATGAGGGATGGGAATTCAGACAAGGGAGGGAAAGGGGGAGCATAAACCTGCAATCTCAAAGCTAGAAATATTGCATCTGCCCCACAGCTTTTGTTTGTGAAATGTTTTTAAGTAAAATTCTCTGATCTGGATCCTGGGATGTTGGATTTCACAGCTCTTAACAAAATTTTTGGATGGCTAATCTTTACTAAGTGTCTTGAATATGTATATAGGGTAGGGTTTCCTATCAAACTGATCCTTGGTATGCCAGTGAAAGAATTTAGATTCTTAAAGGGCCAGTTTTATGCAATCTTGAGACTTGCAGCTAATGGCTGACTTTATGTAAAGTCTTGTTGAAATGTGCTTGTGGTAAAATGGTCCCTTAGAATTCTACATGAAAAGTATTAGTCTGTGTCACCTAATAGTTCAAGTGTAAGGACACCCCCCTCCAGCCAAGACCTCCTTGGTCAGTAGGAGCTCCCTCTTATTTTTGAAATAGTTGTTTTAATAGGAACCTCCTTTTAGAGCCTAAGTGCTAGGGGGTCTGGAATGTAGGGAGTCTCATAAAGGCACCTGGGTACAACCATGAAGGCCCAGGAAAGCTGTTGGGTGTGCTGCCATTACAAACTGATTAAGTGCAATCTCCCCCAGCTCAGAGTTCTCAAAAACAAAAGACTTTTTAACACTGGAAGATCCTGGCATATCCTGCAAGGGTCTTCCCAGCCCAAGGAAGTTGCTTTTTCATTAACCAGTGGCCAGTTCATCTTTTCCCTTTTTTTGCTCAATAAAGAAGGGCGCTCAAGTCATTTATGCTCCATCCTGTCTCAGGAGCCATCTTGACTCACCCAAACTTCTGTGTCAGTGCAGACCTGGCTCACTTCAACTTAAAGTATGTTATGTTGCTTCACTAAGGTTTTTCTGCCCATGCAGATTTGGTTCACAACAGCCTCATCAAGGTATTTGCCCCCACTTTACCCCACCAAAGTTTGACAACAGTGAAATTCAAACTTTTTATCTTGACCCAGTCCAGGATGGCTCAAATTCCATTTACCCTTGAAACCTTCTGTCCATAAAAGAAGAACTCCATGCCATAGCAAATTGTTCCTCAGATCCCTGGGCCAGATCTCTGCTGGTCAGTACTCTGGTTTTCTTGCTGAGAACCCCTGTTGCACTGTGCAGGCTTTTCCTCTTTCCATTAGCCAGCTCCCCGCTCTGCTTTGGACCCCAGCTGTGTTTTCCCTTGGACTGCTCCAGACCTCAAGCTCGAGATTTCAGGTCACTTGTCTCTTCCCTAAGATTTCCCAATTTCTATCCTTCTACTTTTTATAAATGTGTCACCTTATTGGTGTGTGTGGTTTCCTAAGGAATTTGTTCTCAGGTGCTTAGTGTAGGTTCTTTACATTTTTACCTGTTTTATTTTGTATACAATAAAATTGTCTGTGTTTACAATCACTCCCTTCCTAATTTTATTTTGGGTATCCCCACTGAGATGCACAAACCTGGTACACACAAACCTACAAGTCCTGTGTTATTCCTTTCTGGAACCTTTTAAAATCTAGTTCCCATTTCTCTGGGTCCAGTTTGGGTAATGCAAGTGTTGGACTGGGAGCAAGGAGACACAGTGGAGAATTTCCCACCCTCATGAAACATCCTTTTGGGTCAGTCACTATCTCATTCTATCCAACTTGAGCAGTCCTCTGGGCATGGATTTTATTATTTTATTCATTTATTAAAGTATTTATATCCATATTTCCTCTTGGTTCAAGGCTGCTTACAAATAATATTTAAAACATTACAGATTAAAACCAAATCATCCCCCCATGCCTCCTTCCCCCTCTCAAAAGATGCCTGCTATTCATATCCCTTCAGAAGCCCTGACAAGTATGCCTTGCAGCACCTTCTAAAAATCTCCAATGAGGGGCCTCCTTCACTTCTTCAGTGAATCTTTTCCACAGTGTGGGAGTCATGTTAGGGAACACCTGAGCTCTGGTTGATGCCAGGCAGGTCACCCTGAGTTGAAGAACAGCCAGGGGGTATCAGTCTGACAGTTGTAGGCACATGGGAACATATGGGAGGAGATGGTCCTTCAGATATATGGGTGCCGAGCCATGAAGGGCTTTATTGGTCATAATCAGCAACGTAGCTGTTTCAAAATGGGCAAAATCATGCAGCTGCATTCTGGACCAGCTGCAGTTTCCAGGTTATCTTCAAGGGCAGCTCAGACGATTTAAAACAATCTTGGTTACAAATTGAAAATAATTATACATCTTCTTTGTGGTCTCTGTGCATCACACCTCTGGGATATAGCACATCTGCACTGACCCCGATTGGTATTGTAGAAAGCAAAAGGGATTTTCGTGCCTGTTCCACAGTCACACGCCGGGCTCCAGTGTGCATGACTAGGGGAGGGGCACGGCAATACTGCCAGTTCTCTTCTGACCGCTGTTCTGGTAGGATCTTCTCCGCCTCGGTGGATAACTTTTTCTCTGGCCTCCGGGTTTCCTCTTCCAATTGACTGTTTCTAGTTAGAGAAATTTAAGTGTGTCAGTTAGGAATTTGGACTTTACTATTCGTGGTCTGCTTCAGCAGACTTTGTCCGCCCCCCTTGGCCTATGGCCAAATGGTGGGCTTCTTCAAATGGTGCTGGAAGTGCTGTAGCAAAATTGCCCCTCCTGACGGACACTCCCTTTGTCTCTTGTGCCTCAGGGAATTGCACCGGGTGGACTCCTGTGCCCATTGTGCCAAATTCTCCAAGCAAACGAAAAAGAATAGGGCTGCTAGACTCTCAAGTCGCTTTGTTTGAGTTGGCTCTATCTCCGATGGCATTGTTGCAAGACACTTCAGGGCATGCTTTGATGTAGACACCCACTTCGGGGTCAATGGCCATGCTGTCCCCAACACCAGCCCGTTCCAATGCTGATCAATCGGTGCTGAAATGCTCGATCCCAGCATCTCAGTCTGAAGCCCATACTCCCACTAAGAAACGTTGTGAGGGCAAGGATGAATGGCCTGTCAAGCACAAGAAGCATAAGAAAAGCTCCCCTACTAAAGCTCCATCGACCCCGCACCGAGCCTTGGGAGCGATCCCTGTTGGAGCTGCTTCACTTGACTCCTCTGGCCATGGACAGCTGCAAGGTGCACCACCTTCACCTTCACTGCGCTCTATCCAGCTCACAGGTTCTGAGCAGGACATGGACTTGACGCAAGTCTCCCGATCCTCCAGAGTCGAGACCCTGTGCTCGGATTGAGGAGCAGGCACCTTCGTGCATCCTTCCCAGCTCATTCCCGACAATTGGGATCGACCAGCAGCAACGTTTCACCCCCCCCCTCCACCCTCCTGGGACCAATGACAATGGCAATATTTGTACGAGGCCTATCCAGGTATGCCATGGTTTCCCCCTCGAGTTCCAACTGAGTGAGATCGTCAGTCTACTTCATCTTGAGTCTCTTGGTATCAAGACCCTCCCCCAACACCGGAGTTCGTCCAACTGCAACCATCGCAACTGATAGCCAAAGGTCACAGACCACAGCCATAGGTACCAGCACAGTCAAAAGAGCCATCGGCACCAATGCCCTCAGCACTGATTCTTCAGATGTCATTCTTGGAACCCTCAGATCACTCAGGCTCTTCTGATTCTTCACATTCCAGGAACAAGAATCCACTTCTTACAGTGGAACCCTTCCCACTGCAACAAGTAGGGGACGACCTCCTGATCTCCCCCTCTGAGGATGTCAGGTCTTATGGGACTTTGTTAAACGTATGGCAAACACACTGGCCTTGTCAACTGTTCAACCCCCACCTGCAGTTACAGACTCTGTATTTGATATTGTCCAGTTGGATACCTCTACAGCCATCGCTCTACCTATGACCTCGGTTCTTTTGCAAATGGCTAAAGTCCCTTGGTCCCACCCAGCTTCCATCCCCATCTTCAGTAGATGGATGGATCATATGCATAAAGTGCAGGAAACTGGTGCTGAGTTTTTGTTTATTCACCCTAAACCAAACTCTGTTGTGGTCACCTCTTCCTCAAAGGGCAAACGTAGTCATTCTACCCACTCTGACAAAGAAGGGAGAAAAGTAGATTCCTTCAGCAGGAAGTTCTACTCTGCAGGAGCGTTGGGCATTAAAACTTCCAATTATGCCGCCTGTATATGCTCTCTGGGAGCAATTGTCTGAATTCATTTCAGCTCTCTCTGAGGAACTTAATCACCAAGCTAGACGAATCCAGAAAGAAGGCATGCTCTTAGCAAAGCATCAGCTTAATGCTGCCAAGCACGCTTTAGATGTATCAGCCCAAACCCTTACCTCAGCAGTCTCCATATGGCACCATGCCTGGTTGCATTCCATGGCGCTGCAGCAAGACACCAAGACAGTGGTCGAAGACCTTCCCTTTGAAGGTGATGACCTATTTAGCTCCACTACAGACACTGTCTTGCAGGACCTTGACAAGAGCCTCAAGACGCCTCGTAATTTGGGAATCACTCAAGCTCCTAAGCAAGGCAGGGTGAAGTCCTGGAATAAACCATGGTCACGCAGATCCTCGCTGAAATCCTCCCCTGAGCCACAGTGGCAGAGATCTCTGAGTGGTTCCTCGCGCCCCTACGGGAATAAATCCAAATTTCCATCAGCCACATAATCCAGGGCAAAAGCTCCAAGGGCTCCCTAATGGGACCTTTGACTTCTCCCGTCCATTCTCACCTCCCACCTGCCTGTTTCCTTACCTGCCTGCCTGGCACCGAATAAGATCAGATCGGTGGGTTCTTTCTGTCATCAGGGAGGGATATTTAATAGAATTTCTCCAAGTAGCTGAGGTCTCCAACTTCATACTCACTCCGCTATCGACCACACTCCTCGAAGAGATCCAGAACCCTCTTCAAAAGGAGGCCATAGAACCGGTTCCCAAGTCCCATCATCACCAAGGTTTCTATTCCCGTTGTTTTACGGTCCCCAAGAATGATGGAGGGCTCTGTCCTGTCATGGATCTCAGATACCTAAACCGTTTCATCACAAAAAATTCTGAGTGACAACTTTATAGACCATCCTTCCTCTCCTAGAACAGGGATTCTGGATGGTAAATCTCAATTTAAAGGATGCATATTTCCATGTATCTATTCACCCGGCCCACAGGATGTTCCTGCAATTTGCAGTAGGGGATGGACATTTTCAATACAAGGCCCTCCCCTTTGGCTTGTCTACGGCACCCAGAGTCTTTACAAAGATGATGGTGGTCATCGCTGTCCACCTTTGCTTACAAGGTGTCTGGATTTTTCCGTACATCAACAACTGGTTATTGGTGGCAGATACCGAAACTGCATTACTCAACCACATAGGCTTGACTCTGGACACCCTTGGATCATTGTGGCTGAGAGTGAATCTCAAAAAGTCGATGCTCATTCCTGCAAGGAAGGTCCAATTTATCAGAGCAATCCTAGACTCAGAGGCATGCAGGCCATTTCTCTCTTTTCCGTCCCCCGCACACTATCCCCTGAGCCTTCTATGGGGCACTAGGCGGAAGACATCATTACTCTCATCAGTCTCCTGCATCGACAAGGAGATGCCTCCTCAAGGCAGCTCCAGGGTTTACTGGGGCTAATGGCCACCACTACAGCAGTACTTGTTTTTGCCAGGCTTCAGATAAGGCCACTTCAACTGTGGTTCGTTCACAGGTTTCATCCACAACTACAGCCGCAACCCCAGAGGTTCATTCTTCCAACTCCAGTGATGGACTCATTTTGATGGTGGGAAGACCCACAAAACCTGCTAGCAGGAACTCTGTTTCATCCGCCTACCCCCATGATGACACCACAGATGCATCCCTTTGGGGTTGGGGAGCGCATCTCAAGGGAATATGTGTGGGTGCTCGATGGGAGCCTCGTGGCCCGCGACCACATCAGCTTGTTGGAACTGTTAGCCATTCAGTATGCTCTCAGGTCCTTCCGTCACATAGTGGCCCACAAGGTGATAGCAGTCCTCACAGACAACACTACGGCACTGTGCTACCTCAACCATCAAGGGGGTACAGTGTCCAGAGAACTTTGTCGACTAGCCTTGGAGATTTGGAAAGAGTGCCAGTCATGGGACACCTTCCTCATAGCAGCCCATCTGCCCGGGTCCTTGAATATGCAAGCAGATTTCCTGAGCAGAGGGGGAGCATCCTGGCACGAGTGGGAACTCAACTGGATGTATCTCTGGCTGATCTTTCACAAATGGGGTCATCCAGATCTGGATACTTTTGCAACATGGCAGAACAAGAAGTGTCACCTGTTCTGCTCCAGAGTGGGGAGAGACCCACTATCTCTGGGAGACGGTCTCCTCTACCCGTGGTCCCACAAACATGTGTATCTTTTCTCACTGTTCCCTCTGCTTACTAGAGTGATTACCAAGATACTGCAGGAAAGGCCTTGGTGCATCCTAGTGGCTCCATGGTGGCTCTGGCAACACTGGTTCCCCACTCTTCTCCACTTGTTCAAGGACTCCTTCATCCATCTTCCACCAGCTCTGGATGTCCTGCTTGGTCAGGAGGGGCAGGTACTGCACCACGATGTCTCTCACCTCAAGCTCACAGTGTGGAGGATCCTGTAAGAAAACTCAGGGACAGAATAGACCATGTCCTATTAAATTGTCGTAAACTGTCTACACGGGTGTCATATGCTAGAAAGTGGAAGTCATTTCTAGCTTACCTGCATTCATTGGATCTGCCTCTTCCTCCAACAGACTTGATGACGGTTTTTGGATTCTAGTTGTCCCATTTGGATCTGGACCTTAGTTGTGCCTTGTTGAAAGTTTACTTAGCTGCCATCTCCGCTAATCATCCAATGGTGGATGGCCACTCTGTTTTTTCTCATCCAAGGACTAAGCAGCACCTTAGGGGCCTCAGGCACCTTTTTCCTGTCTCACAGCCCAGCCTGGGACTTACCTTTGATACTTCCCAAACTAATGGGCAAGCCCTTCGAACCCATGGCTACCTGTAGTCTTCAGTTTTCCAGGAAAGGAGCTGAAGACTACAGGTAGCCATGGGTTCGAACGGTTTTGTGAAGCATTATGCCCTGGATGTACATCTTCATCAGCGTTCTGCAGTGGGACAAGCCGTGTTGCAGGCGGCGCATGTCTAGGACCTTCAGCTCCCTCCTCCAGGTAGGCATGTACTGCTTGTTAACCTCCTAGAGGTGTGATGCACAGAGACCATGAAAAAGATAAGCAGGTTGCTTACCTGTAACTGATGATCTTTGAGTGGTCATCTGTGCATTCACACCACCAGCCCTCCTTCCCCTCTGCTTTCAGTCCTCTTTCTTTTTGCTCTGAGACTGTTGGCAGTGGTAAGAAGGAATTGGCAGGATTGTTGTGCCCCTCCCCTAGTCATGCACACTGAAGCCTGGTGCATGACTGGGGAGCGGGCACAAAAATCTTAAGAGACTTATTTAACAAAAATAATATTCTTGAGAAAACTCAGCTAGAAAGGAGACTAGATTCAACGGTTACGTGGTTTTGTTACTTACGATTAAAACATGCTTTATCTTCATCTCAAGTAAAAATTGCCATATCACAACCCTTTCAGAATTTGAATGTCTTCTGATGGATATAAAACAAAATTCAAAAGATCTCATTTCTAAGCCTTATAAAATTCTATTGACAAATATTAGTTCTGAAACTCTACCGTTTCAAAAGAATTGGCAGCAAGATCTTTTGAATAGACTTAAGCCAGAAGATTGGGAGGGGAATTGGAAATCTCACTCCTTTAGGTCTCCAATTTTTAATGTAAATTTTCAAATTATAAAAATTACAACTCTTTGGTATTTACTGCCAACTTCATAGAATAAATTCAACAAATTCCCCTTGTTGTACAAGGAAGTGTGGTCAGTTGCGTGACTTTTCCCCACATATGATTGTTAGCCAAATTGCTGTATTTCTTTAATAAAAGGTTGGGGAATTATGATATTAATGTGCAATTGGCATAACTATAGGATCATGACCTTTATATACCAGAGTCCCACTTTATCCAAGTCCCAGAAATAGATGCAGAGACTAGGTCTTTGAAAATCACTAGTTTCTTTTACTAAGGGAATATTCACACACACACACACAAATATAAAATCAAGCAATCAAAACACACAATACAGAACTAGGAAATTAAGGTAGAAAAATCTAGAGATATTTTGCATTAGCAGGTATTTCGTTGAGGGGTGATACGTACCTGTCCAGACACGGTGAGTAGAATCTGCAGCGAAAAATAAAATGACACTAAGGGAAAGAATCATGTTATGACTGGCAGAGCACATGGAAAGTTCCAAACAGCACTAGAATGGAACCTATGAGGTAAGGCAAGGTAGGGGGAGAAGAAGCAGAGACAGAGCCATGGGGTGGCTTCCTCTTTTCATATCCTAAGCTGACTAGAGGCATATGTTTCCTCTGTCACCTAGTCCTCCAGGAACTACTAGGAAAAAATCCAGGTCCTGATGGGGCCAGAGAATAGGATTAATGGGTGGGCAATTGAAAGAATGTTTCTTTAAGTGACACCTCTTATGGGGGAAGGTAGGAAAACAAAAGGATGATGTCTCTGCCTGGTGGTGATCAGTTGCTGTTAATGACCCATGCTTAGCAGTTGCAACATAACTGCCAGTTCCTTTGTGAGGATTTGATGCTGTGTACTTGCTTCTTCTGAGGCGGGGCGGGGGGGGGGGAGAGCAGTGCCTGCATGGTGATGAAGAGAGCTTCTTATGACATTTGTAAAGAAATGTCCATGTCCCCTTTGCAGAGCAAGGCTTCTCTTCAGTGAACTGCTGCTGGAGCTGAATGAGCAGGATCAGGGAAGCTGGCTTGCTGTTTACCCGCATCTTGCAGTGTTTTTGGTAATGCAGGGGTGGTTGCCATTGGGTGGTCCATGGGTCCATATCTGGTCTAACATGCTGCTTCAGTACAAGGTTTCCCTTGGCTGGACATATTTATTCTGTCCAGTAAGTTGGCATTGTCTTATGGGCACTGTGTAGTCCATTTCCCCTGGCACACAGTTTGCACAGTCCAGCTATACAGTTTATAAGCCATATAAAGCGTCAGCAGGCTAACATGACGGTCTTGCCCAATCATGGTGTCATTTTGGAAACAGGTTCATCAACTTTTTTTTTTTAATTACGGCTATAAGTTTTTATTTTTTGCCTGAGGTCTCCTTATTAGAATAGCAAAAAACCCTTGTAACGGGTAACAAAAAACATAAAGAGTTAATTTCCATTTTACTTTCTACAGCAAGAAATACTGTTGCTGCTTATTGGAAAAATCCTTTGCTGCCCCACATTGATACTTAGTTTAATCATATATGGCCTTATTTTATTATGGTGAAGATTATTACTGTTGGCACAACCCACCATACTCAGAGAAAGTCCATGATAATTTCATGGAAACTTGGTTTCCACTCATCCAATTTCTGTCTCAACAATATATTGATTTGAATAATCCAGTTTACAAAGAAATGATTTTTTTCTAATCTTGGCTTAACCCTGTATTTTCTTTTTCTTTTGTTAAAAATTTGGAGGTGCTGATGGTGTGCTTACACTTGTGTAATGTATTTATATGTTTTACTTTTTTTCCCCTAAGGGCAGGCCAGCGTAGGGTTTGTGTCAGTCATTTAGTCATTAGGTTACAGAAGCATAGATTGTTTGAGTTTAAGAAATGTGAGAGGTAGTGAACCAGTGCAAGTGATAGAAAGTGTTCCTGGACACTGCACCAAACTACCTTTCAAACGATGAGGCTGGGTCCAGGAGCACCCCCAAGCGTTTAACCTGCTGTACAAAAGTCAGCCTCATCTAGAACAGGAGGCTTCAGTCTCTAACGTCAGACTTCCTGACCAGCGTTACCTTTCCTTGGAGGAAATAGAATTCAGCAATACAGTAGGAGGCAACATTTAGTCATTATTTACAATTCTTTGAAGCCACTATGAACTATAACTTTTCTGTAATAATATTCCAGATATTTGTAAATTGTTTTATCTGTCATTTTGTTCCTTCTGTGCTACTTGACTGGCACAGTGATCTCCCTCCGAAAGCTGAGGAATGAGAGACTAATTTTGACATCTGATGTACCATTTAAACAGTGGCAGAAGGGTATTTCAAGATTTGGGTGGCAAGGGAATAAACCACATTAAATTTAAAATATTATGACATCTATAAGAGAGAGGTGGTTTGAGTTTACCTGATTTGAAAGTTTACTGCCTGTTGTTTGGTATGGTTGAAAGAATGGTTGCTGTTGAAAAATAAAAGGCTATTGGAATTAGAAAAGGCATGATTTAAGGTTGGGATGGCATGCCTAATTGTGGTATGATAAAATTAAAGTTAATGTGGATTTAAAAAATCATTATATTAGACATGCCACTCTAAGAATGTGGAATAAATACAAACTTAGGTCGTATTTGAAAACACATTTGTGGATTTCAACAGAAGAAGCCTGTTTTAGATGGGAAATGTTAACTAAACATGTGGTTAATGTATTGTAATGTATTACAGTTTCCACAAGGGGATTGTAAAATGAAATCAAGAGAAGATTTGAAAGAACAAGGATATAGCTGTCAATGGTTTTTCTGTGCACAATTACTAGAAAGGTTTAAAGCTGATTAAAGTTTGTATGAATTTGAGCAATCTATGGCTGTATTTAAAACAGATTATACAAGAATGATGAACATCTTATTGCTAAAATGTATAAACATTTGTTGAAACTGGAGACAGAAGGAGAACAAATGAAAGAATTCATGGTTAAATGGGCAAAAAACTTTGGATATAATATATAAATTGAACAATGGAAAAATTTGTGATTGAAGGGTCTCAAATTCACATTAAGTTCTAGTTTGAAAGAGAGTTTTTATATTGTCATTGGTATATGTCACCAGATAAATTAGCCAAAATATATAAAATATGTTTTGAACAAATGTTGGAAGTGTGGACAGCAGGAAGGGACATTTTCTCACCGATGGTGGACATGCAATAAAGCCAAAAAATACTGGATAGAAATACATTTACTTATCCAGAAGATTTTAAAGACCAGGGGTCTTTTGGGGGGGAGCTCAGGAGCTAAGCCCCGCCCCCAGCCGGCATCTCGGGAGTCTTTCAGGCAGCCGAATGTCAATTTCAGCTCCATTATATCCTATGGGCCATTAAAGTCAATGGTGAAAACATAGGGTATATTCTGGGGGCTGGAGGGAGGGGTGTGAGGGAGAGGCTCCAAGCTCACAGGATAGCTGATGGAGCCTCTCCCCAAGATACCCACCAAGTTTCAAGAACATTGGACCAGGGGGTCCAATTCTATGGGCCCCTAAACAGGTTGCCCCTATTCCCTCCATTGTTCTCTATGGTGGGAAAAAATTAACTTTGTTTCCCACTATAGAGAACAATGGAAGGAATAGGGGCAACCTGTTTGGGGGCCCATAGAATTAAACCCCTGGTCCAATGTTCTTGAAACTTAGTGGGTATCTTGGGGAGAGGCTCCATCAGCTACTCTGTGAGTTTGGAGCCTCTCCTCAAACCCCTTCCCTCCAGCCCCCAGAATATACACTATGTTTTCACCATTGACTTCAATGGCCCACAGGATATAATGGGGCCGAATTGCCGCCAAATTTCTTTCAGTCCCTCCTTTCCTTCTCTCCTTTTCCTCTTTCCCTCCTTCTTCTCTTCTCTCTTTCTTTCTTTCCCACCTTCTTCTCTTGTCTTTTTTCCTCCTTTCCCTGTTTCCCTCCTTCTTCCCTCTCTTTCTTTCCCTCCCCTTTCCTTCCCTCTTTCCTTCCTTCTGTCCTTCTCTCTGCTCTCTCTCTTTCCCTCTTTCCTCCTTCTATGACCCAACTCTCGTGAGAAGGAGTTTAAACTTTAAACCCCTTCTCTCTTCACTCCCCCACCCAGGTCAGCTGGGGAAAGGGAGAGGAGGCTTTTGAAGATGCCTCCCCCCTTTTGCTTCCTCTTCTGACATCACTTCCGGTGACGTCAGGGGGCGTGGCATATGCTAATAGCCTAATAGCTCATTAGCATACCATATGCTAATGAGCTCCTGCAGCTGTTTTTCTACGAAAAGACCCCTGTTAAAGACTAATATACTAATGGACAGTTAGAAAATACTCATGGAATATTGTTTTTGTATATGACAATGGCAGCAAGACTGTTACATGCCCCAGAATGGAAAACTTCAACATTACATATGAGAGAAGAATGGTTGGTAAAGATGATGGAGTTGGCAGAGATGGCGAAACTTCTTTCATTTTGCTGTCTGAAAACTCTTACATACTTTTTGCATGAAATAAAGGAAAAAATGAACTGAAGATCTGTTTTGAAGATTAAGAGGTAAAAAAACCAGGATTACAAGGAAAGGAGATCTATTTTTCATATTGTAACTTTAGAGAAAGGGTGCAACATGTAAATGTATATATCACAGAAGAAGATTGGAAATTATTCTTTTTTTAAGTTTCTCTTTATTGGTTTTCCAAAACAAAGAAAACAGAAAAAAGAAAGAAAGAAAAAGAACAAAACAGAAATAATTATTACAACGAAATACTTCAACACTTTTCCTTCAGTGATATCCCGTCACATATTTCTCGTAACTGGCATATCAGAGCCATACATCAATCCCTAGAATGTTTACCTCAATTACATAATATACTTCTTCAACAGTTACCAGTTAAACGGGTTATTTTTTGGCTATCAACTGTCTAATAAGCCTTAATTCCATGCGCAATATATAATATTCTTACAGCATTAACCACGTAAGAATTTCTCATTTCTAACAAATGGTTCAGACACGAAAATAATTAGCACTGAATGTAATTTTCCAGAAAGAAGGAAATTATCTAGCTTTTTAGACTTATTACTTATCCCAAATAATCTATAATTAAAGGATCCAACATAACTTGAGTTCCCTATCTCATTTCATTAAACTACCATTCCAAAAGCTGTTCTCCCAAAAGTTTACCATGCTTTCATACTATCCTACCAGCGTCCTCTTTAAACCTATTTCCATAATTAATCAGACTTAATTTACTATATTGTTCCAGTTCCCTTACCCTTAATTAATTTTCTTAAGGTTACTTTACACTTCTATGACACTGACCTTATAAATTTCACACTCCATGTCAGTAGCACAACAAAATAACTTTAACCATTAACTAAATATTATTAAATTTTTCAGCAGTTATCATTTCAAAAACCGTTCAACCTTAGTTCTACTTTTCTTTATAACCTACTCTGTTCAGACCCTGGAAAAAACAAATTTCTTATTCATGTATTATGCACATAAGAAGGGTCATACTGTCACATGATACACACTGCAGGTTTGTTTTTTACACTGACCTTATAAACGTCACTCTCCTTGTCAGTAGCACATCACATAGTTGCACAGCAAAATAACTTTAACCATCAACTGAATATTATTAAATTTTTTAGCGGTTACCATTTCAAAAACCATTCAAGCTTAATTCTACTTTTCCTTATAACCTACTCTGGTCAGACCCCAGAAAAAACAAATTTCTTATTCATGTATTATGCACATAAGGAGGGTCATACTATCACATGGTACACACTGCAGGTTTGTTTTTTGTAGCACTTTTTTTTTTGGCAACCGCACTTAAGTGTCTTATTTCTTTATATTCAAAACATTTGGCTTTCAAATGTTGTCTTTTTTGGTCTGCCAGCTCCGTCTTCAGTTTCTGATAGTCTCTTTTCCGTTTCCCTAGGGAACGCCTCCCAATGCTTTTAGTTGGCTTCTCTATTTCTGGGTGGTATTTTTCCTGCGTCTTCTTTTTTATTTGTCCTTTCGGCAGAATTTGTCTCTTTAAGTCAAAATTTTGTCTGGAGGCCTTTTTTTACTTTTCCCAACAATACAGGAAGAGTATCTTGTGTCTCCTTTTCTATAGCTTCACTTTGTTCAGTGTTGCAACTTCCTGAATTGCAAGGATGCCACAGCTGCTCCTCCTCGTCTTTAACTTCTGAGTCTGCATTCAGGAACTTCTTTATAAAGTTTTTACAAGCTTCTTCTGTTGCTTGGTGCACACCATCTATTAAATATTTTTTGAATTCCTCTAGAGTCATGGACCTATTTTCCATGTTTCCTAGATTTATTGATACTAATTGATACTAATTGAGGTTTCTATTTTCTCCCCTGCCGGCACCATTTCAAATCTTTAACTCTTATCCCTTTCCAAGCCACAAATAGGCATTCTTATTTCAGAGATAATCCTTAGGAGGTCTACCAATATAGGGTTTCATCAGTTCAAAAGACAATATATGTGTACTCACAGTCCTGTCTTCGTTGTATGTTGAACTGTGAAATCATAAGTTTAAAATGGGCATTCACAGCTTAGGCAAACCATGCTGATCCTTGTCCGCTTCCCCATCGAGACAGGATCAAACACGGCCCCCCTGCCACTGCTGGGGGGTAGCCCGAACAAGTCTCTTGCGACCCGACCTGCCTACAGGAGGACGAGCGAAGCCCCCAGCTGTCACTAGGACCCAGGGGGCTCCAAAGAAGTGAAAAGGTTGGGGTTGGATGAGAGAGTCCCAACCATGCACCCAATAGCGCTGCGCCGCTGCCCGGCAAAAATTATTCCTTTTCTGTTTATCATTTTCATTCTTTTTCGTTATGTGTTCTTTTGCCTTTTTAAAATATTGTGTTCAAAACTCTTAATAAAATTCAAATCTAAAAAAAAAAAAAAGAAAGCTGAGAGGATGGGAGACTAATTTTGAAGAATCTGCAATTTTTCACATGAGAGAGTTCTCAAAAGCTAGATTCGAATCCAGTAACACCTTAGGGACCAACAAAATTTTCAGGGTGTAAGCTTTTGGAAGTCAAAGATTCCTTTTGTCAGGTACCCAATTATATCCTTCTAAGAACAATATGACAAAAAAGTACTCCTAATGCACAACTAAAGGCTGTTGTGTCATCAAAAGGCAGTAAATCAACTTTTTGCTATGACCCATATTCACATGTTTGAAAATTTCAAGCTGAAAACCCGAGCCATGCTTCAAAGTTCAAAATTCCCCATCATTTGGTGGGAATTTCAATGAGAAATCATTGATGCTCGATGGGCACTGTTGTCCTCATTTGGCTACTTGGCTTCAAACACTAGCAGCAAAACAGCAGTTTCATTCACTTCTATTCACTTTTCAGCTCTGTGGTATTGAAAAAAATGTCTAACCACTGAACAAAACAGAGCCCTTATTGAAGTTGGCCTTAGGTTACATGTGCATTACCCCTCCCCCCAAAAAAAGTTTTGTTTGGAGTGAGTAGGAGAGAGTTTTTTGTCATAAAATTATTTATAGATCTGCCCAGCAGATGTTGGCAATTGCGAAAGGGAACACAGGCCATTCTGTGGTCAGCCAGCATGCTTTATTTCACGTGCCCAGATTAAGGCAGCAACTATTTCCTCTTAGCACACTGGGTAACACTGTGAGCAGCCTGTGTGGGCAATAGCCCAGTTAACTCATACAAAGCTACTATTGTAATTGTTTGTTTTTTATTAATAGCTAGAATGGGACTTAGTGTTAAAGTTTCATTGTCCACTGTGTAATAAAATGGTGACACTTGAGCATGAATTATTTTTGCATTTGAGGGTTGATTAATTTACCTTCTTGCTTATGAGCATTGTTTTTGAACATTAGTAAACTAGTTGGCTCTGAGGGGCTAATATTCCTTGTTTTAATAGAAGCAATAGACTAATAGACTAAACAGCCCCATCGTGCATGTGTTCACTCTGAAGCAAGTTACACTGTGTTCAGTGGGCTGTAGGTATAAATAGAATTAAACTGTAAAAATAATTTTAAATAGTAACTAGTACAATGACAGTGGGAGCACTTGTGAGGTGAAGAAATCCTTTGATGCTTACCTGAAGAATTGGGGAACAGTGTATAGTCCTTGCTCTACATTCTGTTTCATAGTTCTTCAGGTACAAAGACTACACTTTTATTTAGTTTGTCTTTTTAGTGTATCTGTGGCCTCATTTGTGTAGCACATTTGCATTTGTAATGGAGGCTTTCCCCATGACTGCTAAGTTTATTCAGGAGTCTTTGGTGAGGTATGTTGTGAAAAGCCTTTTGAAAGTCCAGGTATATAATGTCTACTGGGCCACCATTGTCTACATGCTTGTTCACTTTCTTAAAGAACTCCAAAAGGTTGGGGAGGCAGTACTTTCCTTTGCAGAAGTCATGGTGATTTCCCCTCAGCAGGCTTTGTCCTTCTGTGTGCCTAACAATTCTAGCTTTGATTACAGTTTCTACTAATTTGCCTGGGACAGAAGTTAGGCCGACTGGCCTGTAATTTCCTGATTTTCCTTGGATACCTTTTTTAAAAATTGGTGTAACTTTTGCTACTCTCCAGTCTTTTGGTACAGCGGCTGAATATATTGATATGTTACATATACAGGTTAGTAGATCAATGATTTCACATCAGAGTTCCTTAAGAACCCTTGGATGTATGCCATCAGAACCTGGACATTTATCAGTTTTTAACTTCCCCAGTAGCTCTAGAATTTCATCTCTGGTCACCTCAATTTGGCTCAGTTCTTCAGACTCCTTTCCTGAAAATAGGGGCTGTGACATGGGTATATGCCTCACAATTTCCACAATGAAAACAGAAGCAAAAAAGTCATTGGGCTTCTGTGCCATCTCCTCATCTTCCTTTAGCAATCCTTTTACTCCTTTGTCATCCTCGGGCCCCACTGATTCTCTGGCTGGTTTCCTGCTCTGGATATATTTTTAAAAAATGTTTATTATTTGCCTTGATGCTTTTAGCAAACCGTTCCTCAAAATCTCTTTTTGCATGCCTAATTATTGATTTACATTTCTTTTTATTTTTTTAACGTACATTTCTTTTGCCAGAGCCTGTGGACCCTGCAATTAATAGGGGCAGCCTCTTTAAAAGTGACTTTACTTTCCATTGATCTGAATGCTGAACTTAATAGCATTGTGGTCACTGTTCCCAACTGGTGTAACAACCTCTACATCTCTCATCAAGTCTTGAGACCCTCTCAGAACCAAGTCCAAGATCACTACCTCTCTGGTTGGCTCTGTGACCAACTGTTTCAGTGCACAGTCATTTATGATGTCTAGGAATCTCATTTCTACAGCATGACTTGAGCACACGTTTACCCAATCAACGTGAGGATAGTTGAAGTCTCCCAGTATAACAACATTATCTGCTTTATTCACCTCCCTTATTTCCTTCTCCATTACAAGATCAGTCTTAAGGGTTTTATCAGGTTGGTGATAGTACACACCCACTTTTATGTAACCCTGAGGGCCCAGAATTTCCACCCATATAACTTCTGTTGAGGAGTTAATCCCCCAGTGTTTTCTAACTTATTTGATCCTATGCCCTCTTTGACGTACAATGCAACACCACCATCAACCCAGCGCTCCCTATCCTGCCTATAGAGCCTGTACCCAGAAATGACTGTATCCCATAGATCTTCCCCATTCCACCATGTTTCTGAGATACCTACTATGTCTAAATTGTCATTAAACACCAAGCACTCCAGCTCCCCCATCCTGGCTCAGAGACTTCTAGCATTGGCATACAGATGCTTCTAATGTGTTTCCCTCTCCAGTAACTCTCACCTCCCTTGGTTACCACACATGGCCCTCAGTTGCCATTGTACCCCCACTCCAAGTTCTGTTACTCTCCTCCAAGACCACACAACTGCATTGCCCAATGTCATTGGTGCGAGTGTGCACCATGACTGCTGACTCCTCCCCAGCACTATCTCTCAACCTATCTAGACAGGACATGATGTCTGCAACCTTCACACCAGATAGGCAAGTCACCATGTGGTCAGAATGCCTGTCACAGACTCCACTCTATATTCCTAATGATCCAATCACCCACAACCAGAAGCCCACATCCCCCCAGGGGTATCCTCGGTACAAGAGGATATTGGTCCATTACCCATGGAAGGGTTCCCTTTTTAAGGGATCACATCCTTCCTCCTCAGATTGATGCCATCTGACCTCAAGACTCTCACTCTCCACAACAGCAGAAGAACTATCAGCAGAGGAGTGGGAGGGTCCTAGTAAGTCCCTGAGGATCTCTCTCTCAACTGTCTTTCTCTTCCTCAGCTTCTCCAGGTTGGCAACCCTAGCCTCAAGGGAATGAATCTGCTTCCTGAGAGCCATGAGCTCCATGCAGTAAGCACACAGCCGGCTTTCCATCCAGTGGGTAGATAATCTTACATGTGGCATTCTCTGCAAAACACTGGATAGTCCCCACTCCCCTGCTGGTTTTCTACCTCCATGACTTTAAAGGTATCTAGCGTGATGCAGGGTCCCCAGACCTGATCATCAGTTCAAGAGCCCTTTGACTCTTGCCCTTTGGCTTGTGCCTCTGTCTAGGAGGAACCTTACAGTTCAGAGGCCTACAGTCCCCACCTCCTAGCAGCAACATCAGAGGGTATCAGGTCTTGAAGAAACTCACTCCCAACAACACTCTCTTGACAGTGATTTGTTTATTGAGAGATAAAGAGGTTTCAAGCATAGATAAATCTCTGTCAGAACTGGCTCCCTTGGCACGAGTTCTCATATTATACATCATTCAAACAACTCCCTCCCCAGTGACCAGTCCAATCACATCCGTACATCCAGCCTGCCAAAATCTATGGTGCTTCACTACCCCTCCCCCAGCACCTGCAAGCCTACAGTTACATTATCTAGCAGTGTCTGATACTCAAGGACAAGCACACATACTTCCCACAATGATGAGGCCCCGCATGGGCACAGTTACAAGCCAGTGCAACTCTCAGCAAAGCAGCTCCACGCATGCCCCCATACACCCCTCTCCAATTCCCAGCTAGAATGAAACAGGGCAGTGATCCACAGATACCAGAGCCAGACAGTTAACATTCACAGTTAACAGTTAACAAACACATGGCAAACGAGGGCCGAGTTTGACAGAGGGTGGGACCTGCAATCAGCTCCAGACAAATATGCCTTGCTCAATGAGCAATAGATCAGACAAAGACCCAAACAGACCTAGACAAAACATCACTTTCCAGAAGGCTACAAGCACCCACTCAGCCTCAAACTCTGTCCTATCACAACGCAACATCAGTTAATGCTCCCCATTAATTTAGAAGTTCAAGAAAGGGGGGGAAATTCCAAAAACACAACAAAAATGCTTATGTTCTCTCAGCAGCTCTCTTAGGTTCTGTCTTCCAGCCTAACTGGCTCAGTTCTGCCAATGCAGCTTGATAATATCTGAAATTAGGATAACCCAAACCTCGTATCTTCTTTTTTTTTGAGGCAACCCTGTATATACTCTGATATTTTTTTGTATACCTATATACCTTTAATTAATCAGTTATCTTTCTCATAACCCTGTTCATTGTTTATAACAATAGTTACACAAAGTTGACCAGAGCTAATTGGGCCAGACTATAACTACTGATCAGTTAGTGCATAAGGCTTGAAATACAGGAATGTTCCTTGTTCCTAAATCCTTATCCCTAAATGTATCCTTATTGCCAAGTGAAATTGACAAGAATGCAGTTTATTAATTAGGACGGCCTATCTAGGCTAGATCCATAGAAAACAGGGAGAATGAGTAATTGCATGCTTTCAGTAGATAGCCTTATTAAGAGTAGGTGTTGAGGAGAAGGGAAGACTGAGAATACACATATTTTTGGTTTTGAAAACTTGGCCATTAGAATTCTGTTACACACAGTCATAAAAATCTCCCAGGCTAGAGAGTTGTGATAAACATTTTTCTCAAACTGTTTAACTTTCCAGCATTTAAAGTCAAATAGCCAAATGTTTTACTTTTCCTATTAAAGGAAATAGTGTCAGTGAGTCGTAGGTTTATTATCACTGAATAAACAAGAAATTTATCTATAAAGAAGAACAGTTCTACACAGCTATCATTCTCTTTATTCAGAAACCTTTTAGGTAGTAAGATAAATACTGTAAAATTTGAATGTATTATATTTTAACTGTGAGTTGGCAAGTATACGTGGTTTCCTTAGGAACAAGTATACATGAATTGTTAAATCTGGAGACCTTATCTTTTTGGATTTTTTGTACTACCAGTTCAGTCAGAAGCATGAGCTGCATTTAGTGCAGTGTTTTAAAACAACTGAAGAACTCCTAGAATGCTGGTCTTTGAGATCACTTATAGACTAGATGAGGAGGGAAAAAATCAGCTATTCCAAGTTTGTTGCTATTTAGTAAACCCAGAATGAAATGTGTTATAGCTCTCTAGCTGTCACTAGCTGTTAGGTCTTGTACATGGCATTTTAAGAGTTTCATAGGAAAAAATAAGGTCCCTGTCCCTGTTCTACAATTACATTCTAAAAAGACAATGCGGGAGTGGAGGAGACACCATGAGTGGGAGACATGAATATGAAAGAGGGCCTCCAAATGAGATGGCACCAGTAGTGACAACATGAGATATATGGTTGATGAAAGCAAAGGTTTGGATATAGGAAAGTTTGCTTTCTGAATGAGGAAACAGCAACTCTAAATGGAGCAAGAGTAGAGGAAGGATGAAAATGAGGGGAGACAGAAAATGGAGGTGAGGTTTAGAAAGGAAAGGTTATGATGCTGGAAATAAGTACCAAAAGACGGAAAAGACAAGGAATGAGAATCGATGTCACAGGCTGTGATTCAGAGGAACAAGCTCTCCTGGAAGTTGTGAAAACAAAAAATGTCCAAGGTTGAAGGGGCTGGGGTTTCCAGCAACTCAAATTCTACCCACTAGAATGGAAAACTGCTCTAGCCTGTCTTGCTTAATCCAACAAGGAGGTAAACAGATGATCCTTAGCTACCAAAATTGCCTAATCAGTCAAGTCTTCAGGCCTTAAGAACATGTAGAGTCAAGTCAACTGTCTCTTTCTGGTTAGTTAGCAGAGGGAAGAATAGGGAGGGTGTCTCTCCATGGGCTGGGATAAAGTAGCCCCTGCCTCCTAGTTAGGAAAGAGAAGTTTAACTTTTCTTGCCTGCTTTCCTGGCACCAAGCAAGAAGGTATTTATTTCAACACATCAGGACTCTGAAGACTGATGTTTCTTAAATGGCTTAGAAATCTATACAAATATTTACTGAGTCTAAGAACCCTGGCCCCAGCTGTCATGCACCAAAATGCAATGTGGCCTCAGATTGAGAAGGGTATGTATTTGTAGTTTCAAGACTGAGAGGGGTGTGTTTCAAGGTTTTCTAGTTCTTTCTTTGAGAGGTGCTCTGTTTAGTATATTTCAGCAGCTACACAGTTCTTATTAACTAGGAATAAGGCCAGTTGAAATAAATACAATGAGCGCTAGAAAGAGGCTCTAGGAGGGTGCCCCAGCCTTTGGCACTCAATTTGCTATGGCAACCTCAGGAGGGAAGAAGACGAAGAAGAAGAAGAAGAAGAAGAAGAAGAAGAGGAGGAGGAGGAGGAGGAGGAGGAGGAGGAGTTTGGATTTATACCCCGCCCTTCACTGCCCAAAGGTGTCTCAGAGCGGCTTACAAAATCCTTTCCCTTCCCCTCCCCACAACAGACACCCTGTGAGGTAGGTGGGGCTGAGAGAACTTCTGACAGAAACTGTCCTTGAGAGAACAGCTGTGCCAGAGCTTGTGACACAGTCCACCATTTTCTTCAGGGGAACTGATCTCTGCCATCTGAAGAGCAGTTGTAATTCTGAGTGATCTCCAACTCTCACCTGGAGATCAGCAACAGTAGTTCCCCAGGAGGAAATGGCTGGTTTGGAGGGTGGAGTCTATGGCATTGTACCTGTTTGAGGTCCCACCCCTCCTCAAACCCCACCCTATCCAGACTCCACCCCTCAAATATCCAGGAATTTCCCAGCATGGCAACCCTTCCCAGCCAACCATCAACATACCGTTATCTGTCCCTCTGACTTCAGGTTTCCATCTCCTCCCCCTCCCTGCAGCCTCTACCTAGAAAAAATACAGTCTTTCTCTGCAGTGGGGGCCAAAGCAGCTCACATCATTCTCTTCTCCCCCTTTTGATCTGCACACAACCCTGTGAGGTAGGTTAGACTGAAAGTCTGTGAGTAGTCTGAAATCACCCTCTCAGTTTCCACAGCAAGGACCTGGGCCTGGCAGACCCTGCTCTGAAGCGCTAATTGCTACGTCACACTGGCTGTCATGGGGGCCACCTCAGCAGGGTATAATGACACAGAGTCCACCATTTTCACCAGGGGAACTGATCTTTGCCACCTGAGTAATCTCCAGCCCTTACCTGGAGATTGGCAACAGTGGTTCCCCAGGAGGAGAAGTACAGTCTTTCTCCGCAGTGGGGACCAAAGCAGCTTACATCATTCTCCTCTCCCACTTTTTTTTTATTTTTTTTTATTAAACACATTTAAGTTTAGTGTTATAATTTAAAATGGCTGCAACAAAACATGATATACTTTGATTTGACCAGTTTTGAAACCAAAACAACACAATGAAAGAAAGAATAACATGGCAATTATGTCACTGACAGAACAGTATACTAATATAATCAATATTCATAAATTGATCAACAGTAACTTCAAAGAAGATACAGTCTCTTAAGCAACTTTACATTCAAATACCTTTGAACTAACAAGACAGTAGAAAGTATTTATAAAGTCTCAACAAAATAGGAGAAGCTTGAATTTGGCATCCTTAATAGCCTCCCATTCAAAACATTCTAGTTCTATCTTTTCTACCAAAGGATACCAAAAACTTAGTGGATTATAGAACAGTTGTTCATTGTGGGATGGATCCTTATAGGCTGAAAAAACATCTAACATAAACAGATCCCAAACTTTATGCACCCATTGTACTACAGTAGGAATTGCTTTATCTTTCCAGGATCTAGCTATAAGAATTTTGGCCGCTGTAAGTAGCATTCCTATTAATTTTCTCCTTTTTGTAGGTGGACCATTTTCAGGCCAAAGTCCCAAGAGAATAATCACAGGATCTAAAGGTAAATCATAATTTGTTAGTTTACCTATGCATTGTACTATCTGTATCCAAAATCCTTGAATTAGCTTACAGGACCACCAGTTGTGTATATAGGTAGCACATTCCCCACAGTTTTTCCAACAAAAAGGGGTTAAACCTGGAATTATGTGAGCTAGTTTAACCGGAGTCATATACCATCTTAATATAACTTTTAAGTTTGCCTCTAGCGCATATACTGATTTGGACATCTTATTTTGAGCCTGCCAAATGTCTTCCCACTGATTTTCTGTAATCACACAGTTTAAATCTGTAGCCCAAGCTTTTTGGTAAGTTAACACTTCAAGTTTTTGACCTATCAGCAGAATTTTATAAATTTTGGATATTAAACCACATTTTTGGTATGGTTTATATAATAGCTATTCAAAATCATTGAGAGGTTTTTGTATTGAAAATTGATACGCAGAGTTTTCTATAAGATGTCTAAACTGAAAATATTCATACCAATGAATATTTATTTTATATTTTCTTTCAAGGTCTTGTTTGGTCATAAGTTTTCCTTTATGAACACAATCAATAATTCTGCTGATATTTGTCTTTTTCCATAAGGGCAAATGCCTGCTGGGCCAGCGCCGGAGGGAACCAAGACTGACCCATGAAGCAAGTGAGTTGAGAAAAAGATTGAATAATTTTAGGTTTTACTTTGTACCATATTTTAAGTATGGATTTTAAATAGGGTGAGTCGACTTTAACAAAAGCCTGTGAAGCTTTATCCGACCATAGCAATTCTTGAAACCTATGGCATTGACTCGAGTACGTTTCTATCCATGCCCAATCCAGACAGTCCTCTTGGTGGTATTGTCTAATACATGAAGCTAAACTCACAGCTCTATAATACAAGAGAAGATTAGGTGATGCCATTCCCCCTTGTCTCAGCGGTCTAGACATTGTAGACTTGTTTACTCTCGGGTGTTTGTTAGACCAAATAAATGCATCAAAGTCTTTCTGCCAAATCTTTATTTGACGTTCTGCAACAAAGCATGGAATCATTCTAAAGAGATATATTTTGGCAAAATAAAAGAACGAATTATACTGATTCGGTCCATCCAAGAAAACATTTTCGAGGACCATGAAGTCAACTGGGTTTTGGTCGTTCTGTGAAGATCAGAAAAATTGGTTTGTATTATATCGGCGTCACTGATTTTGATGCCCAGGTATTGTAAATAATGCTTCGCCCAATGAAAAGAAAAAAGAAGTTTGATGTTATGTTTTGTACAGGGGTTTAATTGAATAGGATAAATTAATGACTTTGTCTGATTTACAATAAGCCCTGCTACCAGGCCGAAACTATCTAGGGAGTGTTGTATAGCTACTAAAGATTGTAACGGAGAAGAAACATAAAGAATAACATCATCCTCATAAAGACTAAGCTTGAATTCCTTGTTGGAAACTGAAATACCAACAAAATTAGGGTCTGCCCTCAGTATATGAGCTAATGGCTCCATTGCTAAAATAAATAGTATTGGGGACAAGGGACACCCTTGACGAGTGCCTCTTTGCATTAGCAACTCTTTTGTAGCGGCACCATTAAACAAAATAGTTGCCTTTGGTGTATCATAAATTGCTTTGATGGCATTACTAAACATAGGGCCAAAATTCATAAATTTTAACAAGGCTTCTAAATATTTGAATTCTAGCGAGTCGAAGGCTTTATGGATGTCTAATGATAACAGCAGGACATCCTGATGATGATTCCGTTTCCCAAAATGAATAAGATTTAGTGTCTTACGAATATTATCTGAAATATCTCTTTCTGGAAGAAATCCGGCTTGATCAGAGTGGATATAGTCTCCAATTATTTGCTGCATATGCCTGGCCAGCATAGCTGTAAATAACTTATAATCATTATTCAATAATGATATAGGGCGTAGGGATGCTGGATCTGTAGGCTCTTTTCCTTTCTTTGGTATTAAAATTACATTCGCCTTGCACCATGTTTCTGGGATTTTACTTGAAGAAAGTACCAAATTGCAGGCATTCAATAAAGGTGCACTAAGAATGGACATATAAGTTTTGAAATATTCAGTGATAAATCCGTCAGGGCCAGGGGCTTTAGAGGTTTTAGCTTTTTTAATTACAAATTCTAATTCATCTATAGTAAATGGCTTTTCTAGAGACTCACAATGTTCCTCTAATAGTGTAGGAAAGTCTGTTAAGCGTTGCAGAAATGCATCAACATCAGCTTTCGGAGGGTTGGTAGACATATACAGCTTTCCATAAAAGTTTTCTAGAATTTTAGCTATATCAGTATCTGCATACTTGAGATCATTATTATGGTCTTTTAATGCAGTTATGTGCCTTTCATTCTGTTTCTGTTTGAGTTTCCATGATAAAAATCTAAGTTTCTTTGATGACTTAGTTGTATTAGATTTAAAATTTGTGAAATTTGTCTTAAGAATTTCAGTTTCTTCAAGAAGTTCTAATTTTTTCCTGGCCGCTTGCAATTTTTTATAAATTGTTATATTACAACTTTGTTTATGTTTACTTTCCAGGTGCTGGATTTCTTCTAATAAACCTTTCTTTGTTTTTTCTTTTTCCTTCCTACAGTGCGCTAGCAGTGCTATACATCTACCTCGAATAAACGCCTTAGAGGCCTCCCAAATCGTATGTGTCGATATTTCTGGAGTTGTGTTAATTCTAAAAAATTCCTCAAGTTCCTCCTGCAGTTGAGTCTTGGATACAGCATCATATAATAAAAATTTATTAAATTTCCAATTTGTCTTATATAACTTCTTATTAAAAATTGACAAGACACATTGCACTGGAGCATGATCCGACCATTTCGTTGTGCCTATATCTGAAGAAATTGCGCTATTAGATAAATCCGATGAAAGCAAAACATAATCTAATCTGGAATAAGTTTTAAACCGATTAGAATAAAATGTATAGTTTCGAATGTTTCCATGTTGTAATCTCCAAATATCTATAAGGCCAAAATTATTAATTAATTTTTTTAACGAATTATGAACCTCCTCTGTATCAATTTTTTTCTGTTGTGGCTTAACTTGGGTGGTTTTATCCAAGAATTTGTTCATTAAATAATTCAGATCCCCACCAAGAATTACAGAACCATCAGCAAATTTATGCAATCTACCCAAAGTATCAGTTAAAAATTTAATTTGATTTGAGTTAGGAGCATAAACAGATGCTAAAGTTAAAGAGGTTTGCTGTAGCTTGGCTTTAACAAACAGGAATCTACCATCAGGGTCTCTTTCAATATCTGTAACAGTGATATTGAGATCTCTGGAAAAAAGTATAGCCACCCCCCGCGATTTTGATGTTCCGTGGGCCAAAATTTGAGTAGCAAACCATTTAGAGGGTAAAACTATAGAACCAGATTTAACATAAGTCTCCTGTAAAAAGACAATATTAACACGTTGCTTAAACAAATCTGAAGCAATTCTTTTAGCTTTGATCTTATTATTGACTCCTCTACAATTAAGAGTAATTATTTTTAGTTGTTTCATTACAGCTCTAAAAAAAAAAAAAAAGGGAAAGTTTATCCAGAAAACTCACTGTCCTTATGAATAGTAGAGACCTTCAGCTTTTTGGAGAATAAGGATAAACAATTATAAACAACTATTAACACTACAGGTTTCAGAAAATCTACTTTGACCTACACTGAAAAGGATCTGCAATTCCAAAGTTGCGCCAACCTATTAATATGTACCATAAAAACCAAACTGGCAGAATTTCTTGCAATAAAACCCAAAGTCAATGTTTTATAAAGAAAAAGGTTCTTAGCGTTACAGCTAATACAACTAACTCGAACGGCTTTAAGCTAACCAAATAATAATAGTAATTGTAACACAAACAAACAAAAATTAATACCAAATTAATACCAAAACCACCCGGAAAACCTCCCTCTGCCCACCCCCCACTAAATAAAATGAACCCAAAAACAACAACGAAAAAAATCAAAACCCCCACACTAAAATAGCTTCTACTGAAAAGAACCTTTCCAGTTGTTGAATCTGCCCCTATACCAAAATACGATGAGAAACCAAAGTTTCTCCCCCCTCCCCCAACTGGGCTTGTTTCAATTAAAATCAAACAAACAAAGTTAGGCTTGGCTTTAACATTGTTTCCATAGCATGCTGTTAATAATATGGTTTTGTGTTCCAGTCCTCTACATCTCCTGTTAATTAATTAAGTTGTCCTATCTTACACTGGTGATGAGGTATGCCTACATTGTCTCTTCTTCTTATTTCCCCCCGTCTCTATTTCTTCCTCCATTTTAATTGCTTGTAGTAGTTTTTGTCCTGATCTTTCATCATACGCAGTGTGGGTTAGACCTTTATAAGTCACCACTAATCTTCCTGACGGGGCCCATTTGTATTTTTGTCCCATACTTCGAAGTGTTGTTACTGTCTCTTTAAGGAGTTTTCGTCTCTGCAAGGCTTCTGCAGGTGTATCCGGGAATATCAAAACTTTGTTGTTCTGAAGCCGCGGCGTTTTCCCTTTCCTTGCAAGAGACAGAATTTCGTCTCTAGCAGAGTTGTTGGCTATCTGGGCTGTTATGTCTCTAGGGTTTTTCCACTGTTGGTTTCCCACTCGGTGTGCTGTTTCAACAAACCCTGGCGTACCTTCCTCCAGATGCAGCATATCTCCAAACCAGCTCATTAACGTCTGTGGTAAGTTCTCAGCTGTACATATGTCTTCCGGCACCCCACACAGTTTTATTTTACTGTGCCTGAGATAAGACTCTATCTGGATAAGTTTGTCCTGATGCTGAACAATTTCTTCTTGTTGTTTAGAAATAGTCTTCTGCAGGTCAGTAATTTCCTCTGCGTTTGTTTCAGATTGTATCTTCACTTTCTTGACTTCTTCTGCTATTACCTCCAGCTTATTATTCATTATTTGCAGATTTTCGTTAATTGGAGAAATCATTATTTCCACTCTGTCAGATAGGTGTTCTAATGCATCAGATATCAGTGTCTCGAACAACGCTAGTTCTTCTCTTCTTTTTAGTTCAGGGGCTGAAGCCATTGAGCCAAGACTTTCACTCCCAGCTCGAGATTTATGACTTAATTGGTCTGCTTGTTGGAAATATGAGCTTACAGACCGGCTGAGCTTTTTCTCAAGTTTAGAGGCTTTCCCTTTCTTCAATTTAGCACCTTTCAGCATGCTATTTTGGCTGTTATCAACGTCAAAACCTACATACGGGGGAGAGTACAGAGATAAACTACTCACGCCGCCGCCATCTTGAAACCTCCCGATTCTTGTCTTCCTCCTCTCCCACTTTTGATCTGCACAACAACCTTGTGAGGTAGATTACGTTGAAAGTCTGTGACTGGTCCAAAATCACCCACTCAACTTCCACAGCAAGACCTTAGATCTTCTTCTGGTGGGCGGGGGAGGGGAGCAGCCCCAGCCCCCAGCCAATGTCACATCAGTACTCTTGAGTGGCGGTTGATGGGTCAATGGCTGATGGAGCACACAGCACAGACAATGGGAGAGCTGGGCTTATATATATGCTGTTTATTCTGGAGGACAGTGTTTGCTTAAAGTTTCTAGATTTCTTCTTTCAGAGTTCTAGATTTTCCTGTAGATATTACAGCTTTTCATTAACTCCTGAGGTGTCTAAGCTTCTCCCCTTTATCACAGACCAGGGTTCTCTTCCCAACCCCGTTCACTGGCAGGAAGTTATTCTACTTGTCCCCAAGAAGCAATAACTCCTTTTACTATATGGCTTGTATAGGAATTCACTCTTACTACCCAGATCTTCTGCCAAATCCTTCTGCAGTATCCTTTGTCTGTATAAGGCTGTTCTGTAGCTTTCCTGACTGAGAATCTAAATTCTCCCTCAAAGCAGATTTAATATATCTAAGACAATGGGGTTTCTCCTCTCTGTAGAAGTACTTTTCTGAGTATTGCCTGTCAGAAAACACTGACTCCCAAATGTCTTCCCTCAGAAGCCAAACCCTAGCTTGGCCAAACATTAGTTTTCAGACAAAGACCAAAAGTGTCTGAAAGGTGAAAGACCAAATTGTAAAAGACCTGTTTTCCCTCCAGCTGATATTGGCTAATCAGAGAACAAGTAGAGGAGCTGATCACATAAACTCTTCTCTCCAGGAAAGATTAATTCATGAACTCTCTGACTCTCTAATACAAGCAGCTTTTTAAAAAGCCTGCTTTTCTGTGCCATCTGTCACATTCATGGTATTATCTAACTGCAACTTAGAGGCTGTGAATCATTCAAAACTCCACTGCTCAGGATCGATGTATCATAGAGTTTTTATTGGATAAAAGGAAAAGGAAAGGAATCAACCAAAACTAAAGGTTACTTACAGGAATTAAAACAGAACATGTAGAAAGCAAAAAGCCATGCCTTCCTTACTCTTACCTTTCACATTGCAAGTCTTAACTGTTCAATTCTCATTCATTAAGATTCCAGTGGGCACAAAAAACACATCTGGAGACTTATAAAGGGAAGGTAACAGTGTTCTGTGCGCCTTGGCATTTAGTCATGCCAGCCACATGACCACAGAAATGTCTTCAGGCAGTGCTGGCTCTTTGGCTTGGAAACAGAGATGAGCACCGCAACCCTAGAGTCAGATTTGACTGGCGTTCGAGCAAGGCAGCCTTTACCTTTACCTTTTTAAAGGAACCCCTAGAGTATGCTGGGTCTGAATAGAAGGATTCTCTATACCCATCAAACCAGCAGAGTGACACCAGAGTGAGATAATAAATTGTGGAAGAAGCCTAGTGGAGTGTTTGCCATATTTAAGAGTGACAGTGGTAGTGGGCATATAAATATGTGTTTACCTTAAAAATCCAAAAATCGTCAACTTTTGTGGGGATACCCATCAGCAGCCTGGCTGCCGCAGTCTACACTAGTTGAAGCTTCAGGATTTGAGACAAGGGCAGCCCCATGTAGAGAGTGTTACAGTAATCAGGTGACCATCACATGGATCACTGTTGCCAAGTCATTGCATTTGAGGAAGGGAACTAACTGCCTAGTCAACCAAAGATGATAAAAGGCTAGCCTGGCAGTGGCTGCTACTTGGGCCTCCATTGTTAAGGAGGCATCCAAGAGCACTCCCAAGCTCCTGGCGCTGTCCTTTTTTGCAAAGTAATGTTTTTTCTTCCAGCATACCTTGTGGGTTCTCTGCTTCTGAATGCTCTGTGTACATATGTTGTAAGGTTTCCTTGGCTTTTAAACAAATACATAGTGTATAGAGTTCAAAATGAAGTTGGAATCAGCAGCTATAACTTCTCATTGGGCATTCTTTTAGCCCTAAGTAATCTGTAACTTTTAGAAGAAGTGTCCTGTATCATTGCTATAGTATGAGGAGGAGGAGATATGAGCAAAGGAAAATGACAGCAGGCAAGTACGAATATAGGCAAACAGATCAGGGTGTATGCACCCACTCCTTAAATAATTGCTTTCATGGTTGCATTACTTCAGGGGTCTTTTTGTAGAAAAACAGCTGCAGGAGCTCATTAGCATATGATATGCTAATGAGCTATTAAGCTATTAGCATATGCCATGCCCCCGGAAGTGATGTCAGAAAGGGAAGCAAAAGAGGGGGAGGCATCTTCAAAAGCCTCCCCTTCCCTTCCCCAGCTGGTCTGGGTGGGGGAGCTAAGAGAGAAGGGGTTTGAAGTTTAAACTCCTTCTCCTGAGAGCTGGGCCACAGAAGGAGGAAAGAGGGAAGGAAAGAGGGAAAGAAAGAGAAGGAAAGGGGAGGGAAAGAAAGAGAGGGAATAAGGAGGGAAACAGGGAAAGAAGGAAAAGAGAAGAGAAGAAGGAGGGAAAGAGGAAAAAGAGAGAAGGAAAGGAGGGAATGAAAGAAATTCTGCGGCAATTCGGCCCCATTATATCCTATGGGCTATTGAAGTCAATGGTGAAAATGTAGGGTATATTATGGGGGCTGGAGGGGAGGGGTTTGAGGAAGAGGCTCCAAACTCACAGGGTAGCTGATGGAGCCTCTCCCCAAGATACCCACCAAGTTTCAAGAACATTGGACCAGGGGTCCAATTCTATGGGCCCCCAAACAGGTTGCCCCTATTCCCTCCATTGTTCTCTATGGTGGGAATAAAAGTTACTTTTTTCCCACCATAGAGAACAATGGAGGGAATGGGGGCAACCTGTTTGCGTGCCCATAGAATTGGACCCCTGGTCCAATATTCTTGAAACTTGGTGGGTATCTTGGAGAGAGGCTCCATCAGCTACCCTGTGAGTTTGGAGCCTCTCCCTCAAACCCCTCCCTCCAGCCCCCAGAATATACCCTATGTTTTCACCATTGACTTCAATGGCTCATAGGATATAATGGAGCTGAAATTGACATGCGGCTGCCTGAAAGACTCCCCGGGACGCCGGCTGGGGGCGGGGCTTGGCTCCTGAGCTCCCGGAGCTGCGCTCAGGTGCGCTCCCCCCCGAAAAGACCCCTGCATTACTTTATTGCAAAATAAAATTAGGCCATTATAGAAATTAGTTAGTATCTAGAATCGTGATAAAATAGGGGATTATATGCATGTACTAAGTGATACCTGTGGAAGAACATCAGCCAAAGTTCAATAGGTGTGTGAATAATATTGTGTGTACTGACATAATAGTGTGTAATGAATGGTGGTTTCATCATAGCCTGGTCAGAGATATTGAATTTTTTTAAGGGTTTTGTAAGTCACTTTCACAAATGAGGGGAGGCTGAAGCACAGAGTGGGGAGGAAAAGACAGACTGGCACAGTTTTAGATTGCCTAATCTTTCAAACTGCAGAACAGGAAGCAACTTAAGCTTGATAGGACTTTTCGTTTGCATGTGGAGTTAATTTATTCTTAAGGGGCCTTGTAACAGAAGGTACTTTGTAGAGTTTTTTTATTTATTTTTTGTCCTTCACATCTGTTAGAATATATATACCATGTGGGAAACTGGGTTCTTATTCATATTTTAAATCCAGAGGGCAGATTAAGGGAGGGGGACTGAGTTTACATATTGAATTTAAGAAAATGTTGTAGAAATTATAATTTTATAAGAGCCTGCAGAATGACGATCTTTACTGACAAGGCAATCCTATGTAGTGTTACACCAAGTCAGTGTTCTTGGATGCTGTAGCTCTGTTTAGGATAAAACTGTTAATATCTAGATTTTATGTATTTATATATTTATTTATTCTTACTGAGACCCAATGTAATAGAACTAGGATTATAGAAATCAGAAAACAAAGCATAAGTATTATATGCTATTCTAAGTTATTTTCTATCATAACATTTTGTACTTATAGGAACAACTGACAAGCTCAATTTATTTTCCCTGAAGCGTTTACTGTATTGTTCTGGCTTAGTATTTGTTTTCCATGAAGTATTTGCTGTATTGTTCTGGTGTAGTATAAAAAGCATATTGTATAAAATGCTGTTTTTTAAAAAAATATTTTGTGATACCACTTTTGTGTGGATTTTCTCTGTCAGTGCTTTTTGTTGTGAGGTGTCTAATGTTAAGTTTTTAGATAAGACTTGACGAGTGTCAGCCATAATTCCCTTTGAGTTGTGCTAGGGGGAGCTGGCACACAAAATTTTAACAGACAGTGCAGGGATTCCTGCTTCAGCCCACAAAGTATTTTTCCTCCATTGGAAACATTGGAGGATTGGGGGCACCTCCTTCTCCGGCCCATAGAATTGGACCCCCCTGGTCCAATCTTTCTGAAACTTGGGGAGGTTGAGGAGAGGCACCAGCAGCTATGCTGCAAATTTGGTGCCTCTACCTAAAAAATAACAGCCCCCCTCCAGAGCCCCAGATATCTCTTGATTGATTCTCCATTATAATCTATGGGGCTCATTGACTATAATGATCCGTATAAGCTACAATGGAGCTGGGGAGGGGAAACAGGTTGCATACCTGTAACTGATGATCTTCGAGTGGTCATCTATGCATTCACACCTATGGGATTAGGTGCCGGTGCCAAACTTGATCCGGGAAACTTCTATCAAGCTGAAAGAGGGATTTGGAGCCCCTCCTCCAAGCACACACAGGGACTCCAACACACATGCTCAGGGGGCGGGGCTCCAGTATCCTGCCATTTCTTTCTGACCCCTGCAACCTCTCAGTATGCAATTAAATGTGAAAGGCTGATAGCAGAGAGAAAGGAGGGTGGGTGGTGTGAATGCATAGATGACCACTTGAAAATCATTAGTTACAGGTAGAGCAACCTGTTTATCTTCATTGTGGTCTCTATGCATCACACCTACGGGAGATTAGCAAGCTTAGGCCTACCTGGAGGAGGGTGCTGGCAGCATCTCAGGAGACCACAGATTGAAGCACTGAACAGCCCAGATGGGAATGCTGTTGAGCATGAACATCTAGGGCATAGTGCCTGATGAATGTGTTTAGAGATGTCCAGGAAGTGGAGTGGCAGATATCCTGCAGGGGCACCCCATGCAGAAATGCCATAAACATGGCGATCGCCCAGGTAGAATGCACCCTAGGTGTGACAGGTAAGGGTCTCTTCTCCAGGAGGTAACAGAAGCAAATAGTCTCAACTAGCCATTTAGAGAGTCTCTGGGTCAAAATCTTGCACCCCATAGAACTTGGCACATATGAAACAAACAGATGCGGGTCCTTGAGAGTCAACTGAGTCCTATGCAGGTAGAACAAGAGTGCCCACTTCATGTCTGGAGTATACCACGGGTGTTCAAAGTCCATCTGTGTATTAGAGGTAGAAGTCTGGCAATATCACCTGTTTATTCAAGTGAAAGTTCAGCACCACCTTTGGCAAGAAGGAGATATCTGGCAACAAAGCCACCCCATCAGGAAGGAAGCTCAGGTAAGGGGTGTTGTGACAAAAAGCTACAAGGTCACTCACTCGACCCGCAGATGTAATGGCCACTAAGAACACAGTTTCAGTTTTCCAGGATAGGAGCTGCAGGCCGCATGAAGCCATAGAAGAAGAAGAAGAAGAAGAAGAAGAAGAAGAAGAAGAAGAAGAAGAAGAAGAAGAAGAAGAAGAAGAAGAAGAAGAAGAAGAAGAAGAAGAAGAAGAAGAAGAAGAAGAAGAAGAAGAAGAAGAAGAAGAAGAAGAAGGAAAATGAAGGAAGACCTTGTTTGACAGACAAGGAAGAAGTGGAAACCAGGGTTGGCATGGCCACCATGGGGTCCCTAGAATGCATTCTGGTTTTTGGCACATGATCCTGTTCAGCACTCTTAAGATTTGCAGAATGGGTGGGAACAGAAACAGGGACCTCCCAGCCCAAGGAAGCAGCAGTCTGTCCTCCAGGGAAAGAGCGTCTGTTCCTCCCCTGCAGCAAAGTTGAGTTCAGACGAGTCGCAAAAACATTCACTTGAGGGTGGCCCCATAGCTGGAATATTGGGTGTAGATACTTCCAATTCAGCTCCCATTCATGCAGGGGTGCACTGCCCCTGCTGAGAGCATCTGCCTGAATATTCTGTATGCTAGGAAGGTGGGTTGCAGAGATCCAGACCCCATGCGCAAGGCACCAATCCCATAGGCTCAGGGCAAGAAGACATAGTTTGTGCGACCTGGTGCCCCCCTGTGTGTTGACATAGGCAAGGGTAGTCGTATTGTCCATTAGAATCACCACCATCTGTCACTCCAGCATCAGTCAAAAAGAACGAAGAGCATAGACTATAGCTAGGTGTTCCCAAAAGTTGATGTGGGCCCCCTGCAGGTTGGGTTCCCACAGTGCACCCACACAGCAGCTGTTGAGATGTGCTCCACAACCCCATAGGGACACATCCATGGTGATGGTAACCATAGGCAATGGCAGGTGGAACAGAGCACCCATTATCAGATTGGGAACCTGCTCCCACCATTGTAAGAAGTCCTTCACCTCAGGCATTCGCAAAGGTTTCTGTTGTGGATGCAACAAAGGTTTGAAGTGTCAAATAAACCAGAGTTGGACGGGATGCATCCGGAGCCTCGCCAGTGGCAGTCGTCATGGAAATCAGGCCTAACAGTCATCGAATATCAAAAGCGGTGGCTATTGGTGACAGCCACAGACGATGCACTGGTGCGGCTATCATATGCACCCATAGGGCTCGGAGGAATGCTTTCCCATGGTGGAGTCTATCGTAGCCCCTATAAAGTCTACTGTCTGTGACGGTACAAGGTTTGACTACTTGTGGTTCACATAGAGACCCAGGGAAGACAACAGATCTAAAGTGAGGTGAATGCTGTGCACTAGGAAACTTTCAGACTCCGCAACAAGGAGCCAATTGTTAATGTAAGGAAATTTCGCATCCTATATTCAAAGGTAAGCTGAAACCACTGCCATCATCTTGGTGCCGTGGAGAGACTTTTGGTGCCTCACTACCTCTGTCCTTCCAAGAATGTAAATATTGTCCTAATTAATTGCAGCAGTATTACTGAAACATGTATTTAAAGCAAAAGTTGTCCTTTTTTCTTCTGTTATTTTAAAATATACTATATAGCAATTTTACAGGAAACTTGATCACAAATTCATAAAAACATGATAGATCTAATTCTGAATTCAGTCCTCTTAGTTGCAAAGTACCAATAGAATGTATGTAAAAAGCTTCTCATCTTAGGAGAAGCTTGAATTTGGAATTAGATCTATCATGTTTTTTATGGATTTATGATCAGGTTTCTTGTGGGTCCATTTGACTTTGGCAACAGCATCAGTATGCTTGAAAATAAGGGAGGAGACCTTGCCCAGAAAAGTAGTAAGTAAGTAAGTAAGGGGAAATCCTAAATATGTTTTGGGCCAACAATTAATGTTTTAATGTTATAGTGACTATTGTTAATATATTTTGAGAATCAATGAAAGTATCTACTTGAATGTGAGATTCAATGTAAGATTCCTATATAGGGTAAGATGGATTTACTTATTTATTTCTGCATTCACTTTGTTTGATAGAGACTGACAAGCCAGTAAGATGTAATGAAGTATCACTGTAATATCACTGGAATTCTTTGTCTATAGATTTGTTCCTGAGGAAAGACCAGAGGTCTGAAACACTTAAGATATCCAGAAAGAGATACAACAACAGACAGCTGTTGTGAATTTGTACAAGGATGCAAGACTATTATAAGTATATAGATTGTGAGAGACTGGAGCAGACTACTATGCCAGCCTTGGAGGGAAGGGAGGGCAGTTTAAACTGCTTTCCCTTGGCTTGCCCAGGCACCCCATGGCTGCAGGGAGCCCAGGCAAGCTGGCCCTTGGACAGGCCAGGAAAGGCACAGGGAGGTATTTAGATGCCTCCCCGATCCTTCCAGGGTCCCCCCTGGCCAACCCACCTCAGAGTCACCGGGGGGGGGTTGATCTCCAGGCCCTCCCTCTGTAGCCACTCATGCAGAGGTTTTGGCTGTAGTGAGCATGGCCAACTCTGAAGCCAGCCAGAACTCCAGTCCTGTGTGTTCCTGCCCCCAAATAGCCCTGCTTCCTTCTGTAGCTGTGGGAAAGCTGGGGGTGGGGTGGGTCCATTGCATCAGACTGTGCTGTAGAAATCAGTCTTTTAAGATGAGACTCCCCCCATTTTTCTAGAATAGTGCTGTCTTGGCATGTGTTGGTGTGCCACCTCCTGTTACACACCCTTTCCATGTCCATGCAGCCAGAATGTAGCCAGCTAAGCCAGTATACTATCAACATACAGATGTTAACAATGTGTGTTCTGCCTCAGCACTCTTCTGCCCCTGTTTTTCTACATGTTCCCATTAGGTAGTCATCAACAGGGAAAGCCAGCTGAATATTTTAATACATTGTAAATTTGGGGGTGTTAGTGTTTTTTGAGGGAGTGAACAAACATGTGGACAAGGGGGACCCAATAGATGTTGTTTACCTTGACTTCCAGAAAGCTTTTGATAAAGTTCCTCATCAAAGGCTCCTAAGTATGCTCAATAGTCACGGGATGAAAGGACAAGTCCTCTTGTGGATCAAAAACTGGCTAATTAATAGGAAACATAGAGTGAGTATAAATGGGCAATTTTCTCAGTGGAGAGTGGTAAGCAGTGGGGTACCACAGGGATCAGTACTTGATCTGATGCTTTTAACTTGTTTATTAATGATTTGGAGTTGAGAGTAAGCAGTGAAGTGGCTAAATTTGCAGATGACATGAAGTTGTTCAAGGTGGTGAAAACCAGGGAGGATTGTGAGGCACTCTAAAGGGATCTGTCGAGGATGGGCAAGTGGGCATCATCGTGGCAAATGGGGTTCAATGTGGCCAAGTGCAAAGTGATGCACATTGGAGCCAAAAATCCTAAATATATACACTGATGGAGTCCGAACTGACAGAGACTGACCAAGAGAGAGATCTTGGAGTCATAGTAGATAACTCAATGAAAATGTCTAGACATGTGCAACTGCAATAAAGAAGGCCAACGCTATGTTGGGGATTATTAGGAAGGGAATTGAAAACAAATCAGCTAGTATCATCATGCCCCTGTATAAATCAATGGTGCGACCTCATTTGGAGTACTGTGTACAGTTCTGGTCACCACACCTCAAAAAGGATATTATAGCATTGGAAAAAGTGCAGAAAATGGCAACTAGAATGATAAAAGGGTTGGAACACTTTCCTTATGAAGAAAGGTTAAAGCGCTTGGGGCTCTTTAGCTTGGAGAAACAATGGCTGAGGGCTGGCATGATTGAGGTTTATGCATGGGATAGAGCAGGGAGAGAAAGAAATACTTTTTTCCCTTTTTCACAATACAAGAACTCATGGGCACTACATGAAATTGCTGAGCAGTCGGGTTAGAACAGATAAAAGGAAGTCCTTCTTCACCCAAAGAGTGATTAACACATGGAATTCACTGCCACAGGAGGTCGTGGCGGCTACAAGCATGGATAGCTTCAAGAGGGAATTAGATAAGCATATGGAGCAGAAGTCCATCAGTGGCTAGTAGCCACAAAGTATAGATAGGAACTCTGAGGTTGGGGCAAGCGATGTTCTGTATACTTGGTGCTTGGGGGGGCAACAGTGGGAGGGCTTCTAGTATCCTGGCACCACTGGTGGACCTCCTGATGGCACCTGGTATTTTTGGCCACTGTGTGACAGAGTGTTGGACTAGATGGGCCATTTGCCTGATTCAACATTGGCTTCTCTTATGTTCTTCGAGGTTCACTGTGGATTGTTAGTGGCGTTTACTATGAAGCTAGTGATTTGCACAGAAATTTACTTCTACAAACAAGTTGAAGGTCAAATATGAAAAAAAATTCCCTCAAATAGTATGGATGATTGTTAGTTCAAATGCTACAACATCTTGCAGCATAGCATGAAGTGCAGGTTAAGATAGTTCCTTGCTGTAAGTATAATTGAACAAAACATCAGTGTTTCTGATCAGTCTCATATTTGGCTGGCTGTGTACCACCCAGTTCTTTTGCTTTGGTACTTCAGAAAGCTTAAAAGAAAGACCACAAGATGCTTGGTACCTCTGAAGGCAAGAAGAGTATTGGGATGTGCAAGGCTATAATAGATCTGCTTTGTGATTCAACCATCAGTTACAGTGTGCTAGACTTTGGAACACTGTGATCAGACATACCTTTACCATACTACCATGTAATAATATAGGGCAGATTGTTTGAACTTTGGCTGTACTCAACTGATCTGCATATTCATCACACAAGCACTGTCATTTGTTTGTGGCCAATGAACATTGAAAAGCGACAAAACAATTTAACTGATTGGCACCAAGAGAATGTTGTTTGAAAGCCTTAGGCCTTCAGGCAATAAATGCATGGTTTAATTTTGAAGAAAGCTGCACTTGCTTTATGTTGTTGCAAGTTAATGAATAGCAGTCATTTACTTCTATGTCAGAAAGCAAAAAATCTGCAGCACATGTTGCTATTGAGGTAAAGGCAAAACCTGCCTCTCTCTTGACGACAGTTATTGCTGCCAGGGAGGGGAGCAGTCAGGTTTTGCTGTCACCTGACTCATCTTACTGAGTAGAACGGCTTTATACTTTCTGCCCTGGAGATGAATTACTCTTGTTGACTTATGTGGCTGAAAGTGAATGCAGAATGTCATACTGGCAAGTTCTTTGCTAATTAGATGTTGGAACAAGTTTAAGAACAATATTAGAAGAATCAAATGCTTTCAGTAATTGATTGCTTGGGAAAGATAACTGGAGATGATTGCAAGATCCTGTTAATGCAGATCTTAGATCTCCCCCACTGGACTGCTTTTTAAATCAAAACTCAATTTCTGGGAGATCTGCACTACACTTGATCTTAACCAAAAGGCTGAGAAGTGATTCTCTGGGAGATCTGATATGCAGTCTAATAGGGGTTTGTGCTTTTTGATGTCTGCCCCCTATTTTTTTTAGTGTTTGTGCAGACTGTAAGCACTGGGGGAATTTTTTTAATAAGCAAGTATGTACATCTGCAGTCCTGAGATTCAAGGAAACAGGGAAAGTACACCTGTATGTTGCAAAATAGAAACAAACTAGAAACAACGTAAAAACTAGACCTTCGTATGACAGAACTTTTTAAAAGTGTTTTTTGCACATGCAGTTAGTTTTGAAAGGGTTACTTTTTCTATGTGTTTTTGCTCTTGGGTTGCAGAAGTGTACAATCATGTTTACCTGTATCACAGAGTAAAAAAAACTAGACATGCCTTCAGAACTATCCCTTTGTGTGCCAAAAGCTTCATTTTAAAATCTTGTTTTAATTCTAGGGAAGGGAGTACACTACATCTCACATGACGCTCTGCAAGAACTCACATGCGCAAACATCTGGACAAATTGGCAGTCATTAATGTGACTGTTATAGGGGAAAAATTGTAAGTTTTTTTTCTGTGACAGTTTTTTTCTATGAAGGATAGTGGGTGGGGTTTACTTCACAAGTAGATGCTGCTGATTGTTCATGTGAAAATCTGAACAGCAATCCAGCAAACAAGCTTGAGTTGTTCACAAGTGACCAGAACTGCCCATCGAATAATGAATTACATGACTTCCACATGCAAGCATGATTCAGGTATGCTTGACATCGATGATATTCTTGTTTTACTCCAAGTATTTATTTCACCTTTACCTATTTTAAACATAAAGTACAGGATATGGAGATTGTTTTTAGTGCATTTCCAGTAAATCATATAGTGGAATAAACATGCCAAATATATTCCAATCTATTTGGGGCATTTGTGGCTTCAGGGATGAGTAAGTGCCAAGTGTCTTGATGGCTTCATTTTTTTATTACTGAAACCAGACAGCAACCTATTTATATTTCTTAGGATATATCCATTGTTTTGCATAGAACTGTTTTAAATTTTTCCATGTATCACCAAGACCTAGCTGAGGGAGGGCAGAGGAAATAACAGCTCCCAACTGTGCCTCCTGGTACTTGATGATACATCAGCATAGGCCTTGCTGGTGTGGTAGTATTGCTTGTAGTTTATAGGGATTCTATCCCTCTGGCTCGTTGCCCTGTACTGGACTCTTCTGATTCTGAGAGTGTGTATCTAGTATTGGGAATGCAAGACAGAATTTGGATCTTGTTGGTGTACTACTACCCCACTGCTCAACTGTCTCACTGCCTGAGCTGTTAGATGTGGTTTGGAGGATTTTATAGAGCAGGGTTATCAAACATACAGCCCAGGGGCTAGAACTAGCCTGTCCAGGACTCTTATTCAGCCTGCAAGCAATTGGTGCAAGGGAGAGAAGGCAGGAGGCTACTGGGGGGAGGACCGGGCAAATGGGTGCGCATAGTGAGGTGTGTGGGGTCCAAGCTGTCAAGAAACAGAAAGGAAATTGATAAAGGGCAGGACTATGAGGCTGAGATAAAATAGTGTGGGAGGAATAGCAGTGAAGGAAGAGAAAGAGGAGGCTTAGTGGGGGGGGTTTCCCCATCCGCCTTCTCTAACTGCAGCTCAGTGAGAATTAGAAAAGCCGCTACGGAAGGGGCAGAGCTTAAGGGCTGGTGCTTCCTCTGTCACACTAGACTGTGACCATGAGGGGAGTTGGTGAGAGTGGACATGCAGAGTGGCAGTTTGCCATTGAAGGGACAGGGCTGTTAGGGAAGAGAGAAAGAAGAGGGCTGGCACATGGATTTGGAGGCAATTGGGCTGTCTTGTGTGTGCCTCTCCGAGAGAAAAAAAGTCTTTGCTTCAGATGCGGGTGGAGGAACTAAAGAAAAAAAGGGCACCACTGTTGCTGCTGCATGTCTGAGCAGCTGTGGAACTGGGAGGCAGAGTGAGAGTCAGGGATGGTGGGAAACAGTGATCTCCCATCTTCTTCGTGGTCTCTGTGCATCACACCCATGGGATCCAATGCGCCTGCGCTGATCTGGTCAGTGTTGTACAAAGCTCACAACGGGATTTTCATGCCTCCGCCCTGGGCCTGCGCGGGAACCCCTACCGCGCATGCCCAAGGGGGCGGGGCACAGACATCTCGCCAGTTCTCTTCTGACCGCCTCATTGGTAACAGCTTTGGTCAGTTGGTCTGAGAGTTTTTTCTCTGAGAGACTTTTCTGCCTCACAGCAGGGGTCTATTCAAACTTTTTTCTTCCATTTTTTTCTTCTTATTTCTTTTTGTGTTTCCGCCTTCCAAAGGGACACTTGGGGAATCTTTTCCTCCACGTTTTTTTGTGGTCTTCGGACCTTGTCCCTTCCCTCTCCCTCCCCTTTTAAACTGCCTCAGCTGGATCAGTTTGTGGAAAGTAAGAGGTGGGGGTGTTTTAAGAGGTGCTCTTCTTGTGGCAGCAAGCTAGCCCCCCAAGATGAACACTCTCTTTGCATCCTCTGCCTGGGCGAGAGCCACCAGACGGATGCTTGTGCCCTTTGTGCCCGGTTCTCTAACTAAACCAGGAAGAACAGGGCCGCTAGGCTGAAGGTTGTGCTGTGAGAGTCTGCTCTTGCCCCTCCAACTTCAACTATGGAAGCCGATCAGTCGGTGTCGAAACCATCAATGTCGTCGGCATCGGTGCCGAAGGAGCTCTCCACACCGAAGCCTCCCTGAGCAGGCAAGTCTTCCTCCGATACGGGGCTGGCAACTAAGAAAAAGGGTAGTTCTAAGACAACCTTGTTGGTGTCTACTCTGGTTAAAAAGCCCAAGAAGGACAAATCCAAAGGGCTTACTACCCAAAAGGGAGGAGACACACATAGGTCTCATGGTGTGAGCAGTGTAACATCTCCTAGGGGCTCTGCTCTGCATGCCAATGCACTACAGCAACCCCTCCAGTCACATCATCCTCCACCGGAGCTGCCGAAAGTCCATGCGGAGCCTCCTGTGGAAATTTTAGATTCACCTCCATGGCAGATGGACCCTCTGGTGCCAGATGTCCGATGTCAGCCTAAGAAGCCTCTCTCGATGTCGCCTTCTGAGATGGACCTCAATCTAATTTCCGACACACAGGTGGTTGATCCTCACTCTCCATCGTCGGCTTCCTGGGCTAGTGAGCGATCCGACCGTGCCCGACACCAGCCTAGAGAGAGGTCTCGGTCTCCACATCATGGCAATCAGATTAGGTGGGACGACTATGATCCTCGACTGGACAGGTACCATCCCGCTTGACTGCGTGATCCCCCGTCGTGATATTCATATGGACCTCCAATGTTTCCATTTGACCATCACCCAGATATGCCCTACTGGTATTCATCGGTGCTGTGGCAACCACCGAAAGACCAAGAGACCTGGGAACTCCATTGGCATCAGTCTCGTTCCCCACGTCGTCTTCCTCCTTTGGCATCGATCTTGAAAGCTCCGCCCTCCTCTCCTCAACCGCACCTCCCCCGTCATTCACCACCAAAACACCTACCGGTATCAACACCAGTCCAGGACATGGAATCGTGTTCAGAATCCTCTCATGAGGGTTCAGATGCAGACCAATTGGAGGATGACTTCTCCCCCATGGACCCTCCACCTAAACAAACCATCTCGGGGGATAGTCCAAAATCACCTTCGGAAGACATGTCCTCTTATGGCGACCTAATAAAACGAATGGGCCATTCTCTTGGGTTACCCATAGTGCAGCCTCAATCTGCTGCCTCCGATGAGGTCTACAACATTATCGAAATCGACGCCTCGACTCCCATAGCCCTTCCGATGTCAAAGCATCTTCTCCGCGCTGTCAAGACTCCATGGGTCAAAACATCCTCGGCCCCGGTGTCCACCAAACAGCTCAATCATATGTATCGAGTGCAAGAAGAAGGTGCCTCATTTCTTTGCTTGCATCCCCATCCAAACTCGATGGTCGTATCCACCTCATCGAAAAATAAATGCTCTAACGCCACTCCTGCAGAAAGGGAAAGTAAAAAGATTGATGTCTATGGTCGCCGGATCTATTCTTCCACCACCTTGGGGATCAAGGCTTCCAACTACATGACCTGCTTTGGGAGATATCAATACTCCCTCTGGCAAAGGATGGTTGATTTCCTCCCCTCTATACCAGAGGATAAGATGGGTGAAGCGCGGTCGATATAGAAGGAAGGTCTCCTGGTAGCAAAGCAACTCTTGAACACCGCAAAACACACCCTTGATGCTTTTTCAACGTCGATGGCCTCTTCAGTGTCCCTTTGACGCCACGCATGGCTTTGGACCACGTCCTTACCGCAGGACACCAGGTCCTACATTGAAGACTTTCCCTTCGATGGGGAAGGCCTCTTCCACTCATCGACTGACTCTGCCTTACAAGAATTAGAAAAAAGCATAAAGGCATCTAAGTCGTTGGGGGTCTCGGCTCTGCAACAATCATACAGGCAGAGATCCTGGTCCTGGCATCCGTACATGAGCAAGCCTTCTCCGGACAATGCGTGGAGACCGTGCCAATCTCCTGTAGGCAACCGCCAACAGTATCTATACCACCCAAAATCGAGGTCGAGATCTCTCCAACAGCAGTCCAGACCGAAAACCCACCATGGCCCCAACTGGGGTCTTCGACTTTTCCCTTTCCATGTTGACAGAGACAACGCGTCTCCATCCCTTCCTCTCCACATGGAGGACTATTACTACAGATACCTGGGTCCTATCCATCGTGACCGATGGATACCTTATCAAATTTGTCGACCTCCCCACTCTCCCGGTCGTCCACCCCACCCCTCCTTCCGCTATCCTACTTCAGGAAGTCGACTCCTTACTACAAAAGGAGGCGATAGAACCTGTACCGAGGGCTTTGGAACAGACGGGGTTCTACTCCCACTATTTTGCGGTACCAAAACCCGATGGGGGACTACGGCCCATCTTGGATCTTTGGGATCTCAATGTTTATTGGGGCACTACTGGATACTATCACTTGCAGAGCTTACCTACCAACAGACAGGGCTCAAACTCTATCCTCACTTGCGAGCTTTATTCGCACTTCTCCATCATCAATGGCATACCATGTCCAACGCCTCTTGGGGCACATGTCTGCCACGACATCTGTCCTCCCATTAGTGAAGCTCCACATGAGGCCCCTCCAACTCTGGTTTCTAAAGAGCTTCCGCCCGGCCTTCATGCCTCAGTCCAGATCCCTCACACCTCCTCCAAGCGTGTGGGACCCTCTACTCTGGTGGACTGTCATCCTGAATATCACCGAAGGCGCCCCCTTCATTCTCCCCAACCGCCTTTACACTATGACAACAGATGCCTCCTTATGGGGCTGGGGAGCCCATTTCAATGGCATCAGCATCGGTTACTGCTGGGATACTGGCACCACAACTCAGCACATCAACTACCTAGAGCTGCTGGCAATCAAGTTGGCTCTATGGGCTTTCCAACCTCTCCTTCAAGGGCACTGCATAGCTGTCCTGACGGACAATACTACAGTACTCAGCTACATAAACCATCAAGGAGGGACGGTGTCCCAGTGTCAGGCTCAATAGCAAGCAAGTCCAGGCACTCTTCTAGTAAAGATATGCTTTATTGGAATACAAGTATGAAGCCCACAGTAATACAGTTATTGTCAGGAATGCTCAAGGGTAGTTGGTAAGGCACTATTATATGATGATGCAAAGCCAAACTAGCAAATGATATTTTAGCGCGCGTGTGGGAAAATCCCGGGGGGGGGTTACTTAATGGCTGGGAGAACTACCCGCCCCCACACCGCCTAGTCACGCTGGACTGGAAAATCCCCCGGGCATGGGAATGCTCCAAAGCCTCCTTGTCAAGGCCACAGTGATAAGGCAGTAGCAAAGAGGCGCTCTCCCACAGTTGCAGCTGGGCATCTAAATGGAAGCGCAGAAGCAGCAGGTAAGATAATAAACAATGAACACAGTGAAGCCGGCAGCATGAAAACCCTGACAGGTATTTGACACCCAGAGCCTTTGTCGGCTAGTGATCGAGTTGTGGGATTGGTGCATTGCCTACCAGATTGTCCTGGTAGCCACCCACATCCCAGGCAATATGAACATGGAGGCGGACCTCCTCAGCAGGGGTCCCACTCATCATCACGAGTGGGAACTGAATTGGTCCTACCTCCAGCCCCTCTTTCAACAATGGGGCACTCCAGATATCGACATCTTCGCTTCCAGGGAGAATGCAAAATTCACACACTTCTGCAGCCAGGGGGGAAAGGATGCTCTCTCCCTAGGAGGTGGCCTCCTGTTTCCGTGGGAGCGGACATTCCTTTATATGTTTCCCCCTCTGCCCCTGCTTCTGAGAGTGGTGCACAAACTGGCCAAACTCCATCCAAATTGCATCCTCGTAATGCCATGGTGGCCCAGGCAACCCTGGTTCCCCTTCCTACTTCATCTAGCAAGGGGCAGGTACCACCACTTCCCCTGGGTTCCAGACCTTCTCACAGTAGAGAATGGAATGCTGTTCTATCCGGAGGTGAAAACCCTAAAGCTGACAGCTTGGAGATTACAGCCTTGAGATTCTCTGCTAGAGTCTCTGAGGTCCTCTGCAATGCGAGGAAGGAATCCACGTGTATGTCATATCAGAGGAAATGGTGCAGGTTCCTCTCCTATGTCTGCTCTCCTACCGAATCATCAACTTCTGTCAGCCTTGACAGGATCCTGGACTTCCTTATCTCCCTCAAGGACCAGGGTGTCTCCCACTCGTCCATCAGGGTCTACCTGGCGGCAATCTCTGCGTATCATGATGGCCTGGATGGCCATACAATTTTTTCCCATCCAATGTCTAAACAATTTCTAAAAGGCCTTATTAGACTGCATCCCCCTGTGGCTGCACCTACAGAATTGTGGGACTTGCCTCTGGTGCTCCTTCATCTCACCAGATGCACGTTTGAACCCATGGCGATGTGTGATCTCCAGTATACAGCCTGGAAGATGGCTTTCCTAGTGGCTATCACCTCAGCCAGGAGGGTCAGTGAACTCATGGCGCTACGTCATGACCCACTGTATTTGGTCTTCCTGCCAAGTGGAGTGCGTCTGGTGCCAGATCTCTCCTTCATCCCTAAGGTCGTCTCGGAGTTCCATCTAAATTCCAAAATATTCTTACCAGACTTTTTTCCACATCCTGACAGAGAAGAGCAGCGCTTACTTCACACCCTCGATGTCAAAAGGGCACTTCTCTTTTACCTAAATCGGATTCAACCTACCAGACATGACAACACGCTGTTCCTCTCCTACAGTTCGGCTTCCTTGGGGTTGCACATTTCGCCTCAACGTTTGTCCAAATGGATCGTTGGGACGATCAGACTATGCTACTCCTTTTCAAAGCAGTCGCTCCCCCTTACCTGAGGGCTCACTCTACCAGGTCCATGGCGACCTCTATGGCCTTTCTGAAGGGGCGCATCACTCTCGTCCATCTGCAGAGCAGCTACATGGTCTACGCCAACCACGTTCATAAACACTACGCTCTGGACGTCCGTGCGCAGCAGAAGGGTCATCTGGTCCTGTCCGCTGCAGCTCACTGAGTCTGACAGCACCCACCTGCAGGTGAGCCACTGCTTTTTAATCTCCCATGAGTGTGATGCACAGAGACCACAAAGAAGATAAACAGGTTGCTTACTTGTAACTGATGATCTTCGAGTAGTCATCTGTTCATTCACACCACCCGCCCATCCTTCCCCACTACTGTCATCCTCAGTTGTTCTCCACATGACTTGGGTTGATAGCGGTCAGAAGGAACTGGCAGGATGTCCATGCCCTGCCCCCTTGGGCATACGCGGTAGGGGTTCCCACACAGGCCCAGGGTGGAGGTGCGAAAATCCCGTTGTGAGCTTTGTACAACACTGACCAGATCAGCGCAGACACACTGGATCCCATGGGTGTGAATGCACAGATGACTACTCGAATACCATCTGTTACAGGTAAGCAACCTGTTTTTCTCCCCCACACCTGTTCTCAGCCCATGAAGGAAAAGGCATCACAGAAGGACAAAAAGCACCCCTTAGAGGTTTCAGAAACAGCTTCTTTGTCAGGCCTTCCTCTCAGCCCCACTGCTTCTGTGGGAAATACAGGAGGGATGAGAACTGGCAGTGGGGGGATCTAGGAGAGCCAGGTTCAGACCCCCACTCCTTTTGAGCCAGGAAGATGTTATCTGTGTAACCTGGACTGGTCGCTCACCCTGGACCACCTCACAGGGATGTTGTCATTGGTGGGGAAGTGGAGGAGGAAGTCTTATGTGGCTCCTCAAGATCCTCAGAGGTAGGATGGGGGAAGAGAGGAAACAAAGAGCATGAGACAGTTCGTATCTGTGCTCAGCTGCTGAGACTGAGCATATTGGGGAGGTGCTACTGAAAAACTACCTTATTTACTTGCAAGGAAGATATCTCATCTCCTAAAAGTGCTATATACACAAAAGGTTACTAATTTGTATGGACATGTAAGAGCCCCCTCCTTTTACAGCATCCCTTGGAAAAAAACTAGACTTGCATATGATTAAATACATTTATTATGGATTCTCCAGTAAATCACTTGCTTTCACTCCTAGAAATCCGTTGCTTTTCTTTGTATTTTGAGTTTTAAAAAATATCATTAATTGGGTTTGTATGTGTTATTTATAAAGTTTATATCCCTGGTACCTGGAATTACATTTTATGGCACACATGGCCGGATCTAACATACATGTCACTTTGTTGGGCCGGGCCATGTGTACCATAAACGTAATGCCAGATACCAGGGATGTAAACTGTATAAAGGACAGCAGCCTTGTTGCATCCTCACAGTGTAGACCTGTGGAACTCTTCTGGATGGTTGTGTACATTGGGTTCCAGCCTTTTGGTGGAGGTGGACTGCACTACAGCCCACTGGGATAATTTTGCTAAGCACTTTGCAGATAAAAGCTCTTGAATGTGTTCCAACTTGGACTGTACATTAGTAGTGACAGGATCAAATGGTCTCTGTGCCGATTTGTCCAGTTGTGTGGGATGCCTTTCAACTTTTTCCATCTGAGGATGTGGATAGGATTCTTGGAAGTCTGAGGCTTATCACCTGCTTATATGACTTTTGTCCCTCCTGGCAAATCTGCTGGGATGTAGCGGTCCTGGCCTGGGATACAGTAAATGCCCCCTTGATAGAGTGTGTGGTCATCCCTGCTTTGAAATGGGCAGTAATGTGGCCAATCCTAAAGAAACCTATCCTGAACCCCAGAGAGTTAAGTAACTATTGTCCAGTCTCAAATGTACCATTCTTGACCCTGGGGATTGAAGAAATCGTTGCTGGACAACTTCACGGATTCCTTTTTTTAAAAAAAGTTTATTTTTAGATTTTTAAAATTGTCTTACACTCGAACAATACAACGTACATACAAGGTAGAGTCTTTTACATGCTATGTACATCTATACATTCAACTGATTTTCTATCCAGTTATAAAACTTTTCCCACCTTTTCGTGTATACCTTCTCACATTTATTTTGAAGCTTCAAACTTAAGTCATCCATTTGTACTATCTCTAACAATTTATCTATTAAGTCTTCTTTTGAGGGTATTAAATCTAATTTCCAATTTTTAGCCAGTAACAGTCGAGCAGCTGATAATATATACACCAAAATATATGTTTCTTGTTGGTTATATCCATTCGGAAGCATATTTAATATATATATTTCAGGTATTAGTGCCAAGTTTTTTTCCAATATGTCCTGAATCAACCTACGCACCATTTTCCAGTACTCTTGGACTTTCCCACACTTCCACCACATGTGGTAAAAGGTTCCCATGTTAGCCTTACACTTCCAACATTGACTGGAGTAACCAGGATAACATTAAGTTAGTTTATCAGGGGACCAATACCACCTATAAAACATTTTGCATATATTATCTTTATATGCAACCACTCTCATTTATTTGATCAATTTCCAACATTTTTCCCATTGTCTATATTCTATATTTTTTCCCATATCTTTCATCCATGACATCATCACCATTTTAATCGTTTCATCTTGTACAAAGTCATCCAACAAGAACCTATATAACTTCTGAATTAATTTATCATTTGAAGACAACCAAATCTTGTCTAATTCGTTGTTTTGGTCTTCAAAGCCCCTTAACATGTCTTTTTTAAATCTATCTTTTAACATAATCTGCTCCCACCAAGTTAAATGATTTTCGTGCATCAGTTTCTCTTCTGTTTTTAGCTTATTGTTTTCACTTAATAAGGTTTTGTAACATTCCCTTTTACTCATTGTTATTAGTGCTGGAGCAATGAATGCTTCCAATGGGGAAACCCATCTCGGTATTTTCTTGTAAAATCTTACTTTTATACTTTTCCATACCTTATTCAATGCTCCTCTTAACAGGTGTCTTTCAAAGTTGGAATGTATTTTATCTTTATCATACCAGATGTACGCGTGCCATCCCATATACAAATCATGTCCCTCCAACGCCAAGATCCTAACATTCTCCAGAGTGAGCCATTCTTTTATCCACACTAGGGCGGCCGCTTGATAGTATATATACCAACTGGGAGCGTTCATTCCTCCCCTCTCTTTTCTATCTTGCATTGCTTTCCACTTTATCCTAGCTTTTTTATGTTGCCAAATGAATTATCTTATAATTTTATCACTTTCTTCAAAAAAGTTCTGTTTTTTTAGAACCGGTATGGTTTGGTTTGAGCTAAAAACAAAAACCTTGGCAATATATTCATTTTGACCAATGCGATTCTGCCCAATAAAGATAGGGGGATATTTTTCCATTTAGATAAATCTGTTGTAATTTCTTTCAATATTTTATAGTAGTTTTCTTCTATTAGGGAGCTACACTTATTAGAAAAATTAATTCCCAGATACTTCACTTTCCTAACTATCTCCATGGAAGTTAGTTCTTGTATTGCTGTTATTGTCCTTGACAATGACAACTTCACGGATTCCTGAAAGAAATGGATTGTTTGGATCCATTCTAATCTGCTTTCAGGCCTGCTTATAGGACTGTAGGTAAAAGGTAAAGTTTTCCCTTGCTCAAAAGCCAGTCAAATCCAATTCTAGGGTTGCGGTGCTCATCTCCGTTTCCAAGCCAAAGAGCCAGCGCTGTCCAAAGACATTTCTGTGGTCATGTGGCCAGCATGACTAAATGCCAAGGTGCACAGAATACTATTACCTTCCCACCGAAGTGGTACCTATTTATCTACTTGCAATTCCTTGCTTTCGAACTGCTAGAATGGCAGGAGGTGGAACCAGAGATGGGAGCTCACTCACTCAGGTCTTGAACTGCTGAACTACCGACCTTCCAGCCTGCAGTTTGGCATCTTAGCCACTTGAGCCATCACAGTTCCTTATAGCCTTAAATACCTTAAGGGCTACCTACTGTCATACGAACCTACATGCCCACTCCGGTAATCTTCAGAGGCCCTGTTTTTGGTGCACCTGCCAGTTGAGGCTAGAGATGTGGCAGCCTGAGAAAGGTCCCTCTTGGTCATGATGCTGAAACTTTGGATCCTCACATTGGGGATTGGTTCCTCCTCCTGAAGCAGGGACAGTCTCAAAATTGATCCAGCTGGTAGGGGGGCTATCTCCCTGAACTGGCCCCAGTTCCACCAGCCCTGCTACCAGAGCAAGATGGGCTCAATGGCGCTCCATAGAGCACAGTGATCCAGAGGCTCGGTGGCTGCAGGCAACTCAGCAGAAGAACCAGAAATGTGGAAAGGGAGCTCGGGCCAGTGATGCTGGGCAAACCCCAGCAGCTGTGGCTCCCTCAGACTCCCACAGGCCTTTTGGGCTTCAGAAGAGCGGTTGAGTCTGCAAAGGTGGCTGGGATGGTGTTAAATCGTGGATTCCATGGATGAACAGGCTCAAGTCCAGTGATCAGCTCAACTTTATTTGTGATTTCAGTAAGACAAGACCCCAGAGCTGCAGCTCTGTTAAATGCCATGCAATTGCCACACCCAGAAACACCCCACTCCCAGTGATAGGCTATTTAAATAATATTACTACTTGATTACAGCGGCCTGGTAGACTATTGTTCTTGTGCTCCAAGCTCAGCCAATCTCTGGTGTGGCATACCTGGAATGGTTCAGCCCCAATACATAAAACTCCTCCCCCCTAAGTTCCAAAGCACCTTAACAGACATAGTCATCATAGCTTGCGACATTCCCTCTGAGAACATCTGGGTTCCTGCAGGGGTGGAGACGACACCAGAGCTGGGCTTGGTGAATCAGAAGCCACACTGGAGTCCAGGACGCCTGTAGCGGCCTGTGCAGGGCCTTCCTCTTCCAGGCAATATGGCTGCATGCTATTGTCGGGGGGCTGTTCTTGGTCAGCGGCGATGGTGGCAGTGTTTCCTGGTCATCATCTTCCTCCTTGGTGGAAGACAAGTTTGGCTCTGCAGGCAGCAGGTGATGGAGGAGCTGGTCAATGTATCTGCATAGAAGCTGGCCCCCAGCTTGTCGATATCTCATACAATAGGGGTCCAGTGACTCAGTTAACCTTTGCCAGGATCCACATGGGGCCACTGGAATAGTTCCACACAAAGACAGGGACTCCCAGAAAGAACCCTCTGGGAGTATCCTGGCTCACTGGAGCTTGGAGCAACTCTGGGGCTCAGTCTGGGTGCAGGTGGTCCAGTTGCATCATGTGGTGGCGGCCGACTAAGAGTTCTGTGGGGCTGCAGCCAGTGGACACACTCACAGTCACCCGATGGCCAAATAAGCAGACAGGCAGCTGTCGGTCCCAGTCCCCTTGATTGAGCCACTTTAGCGCATTCTTGGTTGTCTGCACCATCCACTCGGTAGCCAGGTGGAATGGGGAAGACCGCACATGCCTTATGAGGTTCTGGCCAGGAACTCCTTAAACTCTCCTGAGGTGAAGGCAGTGCCATTGTTGGTCACAACCATGTCTGGTAGTCCATGTGTACTAAAAATCTGTCTCAGGGCCCAGATGGCTGTGCAGGAGGAGGTAGATGCAACTGGCACAACTTCCAGCCACTTGGTGTAGGAGTTGTCCAGGAGAAAGAACAACTGTCCCTGGAATGGGCCAGCAAAGTCCAAATACACAGGTGCCCATGACATGTGGGTAGACTCCCACTGGTGAATGGGAGCCCTCAGAGATTTGGGGCATGTCTCCTGGCAGGCCTGGCAACCCTGTACCCAAACCTTGATTTCGTTGTCCATTCCTGGCCACCACACATAGCTCCTGGCCAGCGCTTTCATCTTCATGATTCCTGGGTGGGTCTTGTGCAGGGCTACCAAAATCCATTTATGCAGCGGTGGGGGAATCACTACCCAACTACTCCATAGGAGACACCCCTTGTATGCTGAGAGTAAGTTCCAGCAAGATGCAAATGCTGTGAATTCTGGGCCCACCCTGATCCATGGGCCAACCCCTCGCCACTCAGTCTAAAATGCGGGAGAGGACACAGTCCCTGGTGGTGTGGCAGGAGATGTCCATGGCATGCAGAAGGCGGTCCAGCAGGTCCTCCATCATCTGCATGTCCCATGGACTTTCCCAGATGGTATTGCAGGGCATATTGGTAACCCCCCAGACAAATGGAGCAGCACAGGACCCTGGGCAACAGCATCTGTGGTATCTGGCAGTTGGGTGCAAGTAGACTGAGAAGGGGCTTGTGATCAGTTGTGATGGTGAAGGGGTGGCCATACAGGTAGTTGTTGAACTTTTTCACTCCCACCACAATTGCAAGGGCTTCTTTGTCGATCTGGGTGTAGTTCTGCTCAGCTGACGACAGGGTCCTGGAGTAGTAGGCCACTGGTACCTCTCTTCTGTCTTGCAGCCAATGGCCCAGGACTGCACCAACACCGTAGGGAGAAGTTTCGCACACTAAGACAACTGGCAGCTTCTCATTGAAGTGGGCAAGGATGTCGTTCAAGGTGAGTAGTTCCTTCACAGCCTGGAAGACAGCAGCCTGTCGCCAGCCCCACACCCATAGGGCCTTCTTGTTGAGTAGGCAATGGAGTGGCTCTACGAGCACAGCTTTTGGGGGCAGAAAGGAATGGTAAAAGTTCAGAAGCCTCAAGAAAGCCTGCAGCTCGGCCTTGGATGTGGGAGCGGGTGCGTTCATGATGGCGCAAACCTTGTCATGGGCTGGATGGATGCCATCAATGTCCACAGAAACCCCCAGGACCTCTACATGGGGGGACCTCCAGGAGGCATTTCTCTCGCTTCACCTTCAGCCCGGTGGAATTGAATCGCTGCAGTATGGCATGTAGATGGGTGGCAAAATCCTTTTCCGTGGGGCGGCTATCAGTACATCATCGAAGAATGGCTGTACCCCAGGGATGCCATTTAAAAGAGAGTACATTAAGTTCTGGAAGATCCCTGGGGCCAAGCTTACCCCAAACTGCAACCACTTGACTCTGAAAACGCCACGGTGTGTGACGATGGTCTGCGCCTCGGCAGTCGGCTCGTCCACCGGGAGTTGTTGGTAAGTTTGGGCCAAGTCCAATTTAACAAAGACCTTGGCCCCCACCAATGTTGCTAGGACATGGCTGACCACAGGCACTGGGTAAGCATGGTCCCTCAACATCTTGTTGATCGTACATTTGTAGTCTACGCAGATGCAAACATCCCCATTTGGTGTTATTGGGGTTACGATGGGGGTTTCCCAGATGGCATGGGGAACTGACTCCAAAACTCCTTCTGCCACCAAACGGTCCAGTTTTGCCTCAGTTTTGGGCTTGAGCACGAACAGAATTCTCCAGGCCTTGAGGCAGACAGGCCACACCTTGGGACTGAGTTGGAGTGATACCGGGGGGGCTGTATATCAGCCGAGGGTCCCATCAAAGATGACTGGGAACTTGTCACATACATTACTGAAGTCTGAGGGCTGCATGTGATGCACTCCCTTTACTTTGAACTCTACAGGTTCAAATCAGGATAGTCCCAGCAAGCTGGTGAGCTGCCCTTCCACCACCACATACAAAATTCCCTCAAACTGCCTGTATTTCAGTTGGAATTTGCCCCACCCCTTAATGGCCACCTCATTCTTTTGAAAGTCCCAGAAGGTGAAGCCAGTGGGTCTAAGGCGGGGACCCCCCTGTGGACAGAGCCTACAGAGAGTCTTTTCTGAGATGATAGAGATGGAGAACCCCATGTCCAGTTTCATCTTGCAAGGCACCCCTCTATAAGCACAGTCACTTTAATCTTATCAGAGGTGTCCCAGGGCAAATTCAGTACCTGATTCTGGTGGACAGCAGGGGTGTGCAGATTCGCTGCTTCCTGGTGCGTGGCTGTGCGTCTCCAGACTCCCTTGGAGTGGCAGGTGCATGTGATGTGGCCTGTCTTGCCGCAGGTTCTGCAGGTAGTGTCACAGAAATGGCAGGAGCAATGTTCGTGGGCTTCTCCACAGCTGGTGCAGGGTGTCGGTGTGGCTGTCTCTGTTGGGCGAATGGCGGAAGCAGAAGGTCGCGGGTTGTGGCAAGCTGGGTGATGAACCTGATGGGTCTCTTCTTCATCTGATGCCTCAGAAGCTGAGGGAACGGAGGCCTGCTTCATGGTGGAGGTCTAGCGGTCTCACCGGGATTTCTCGAAAATGGTGGCCTTGCATAGCATCTTTACCAGGGTGAGTTCCTCATTGCTGATGAGCTTTCAGCGGAGTTTCTCCTCTCAGATGCCCATCACGAACCGATCAAGGAGGGCGTCATCAAGGCTCGGGAACTCGCATGTGAGGGCCAGTCTGTGAAGGTCTGCCACAAAGTTGGTGGCTGTCTTGTTGAACTTTTGCTGGCACATGTAAAAGTCCATGCAGTGTGCCATCTTGGTTGGCTGAGGCACGAAATAGTCAGTGAGCACCCTGATGAGGGCATCGTAAGTGACTTCCTCAAGCATGGAGGAAGCAATGAGGCCCTGGACTTGTCCCAATGTTGTGATCCTGCAGGAACTGAGTAGGAAAGCCTTTTTCTTCTCTTCGCCCTCTATGTCCTGGAACAGTATGAAGTACATTAGCCACTCCACCCAGAGCTCTGGGTGGGCGGGGTCAAATTCTGGCAGATGTCCTGGAGCAGCAGCCATGGTCCTGGTTGCAATGCGAGGCGCGTGGTACTGGAGCTCAATGCGTGATATGGTGCAGATGGGCTCTGGGCTGGCTCAACAGGATCCCATCTTCGTCACCACTGTTAAATAGTGGGTTCCATGGATGAACAGGCTCAAGTCCAGTGATCAGCTCAACTTTATTTGTGATTTCAGCAAGACAAGACCCCAGAGCCACAGCTCTATTAAATACCATGCACCCAAACACACCCCATTCCCAGTGGTAGGCTATTTACATAACATTACTACTTGATTGGTTACTTCCAGAGTCCTGGTAGGCTTTTATTCTTGTGCTCCAAGCTCAGCCAGTCTCTGGTGTGATGTACCTGGAATGGTTCCATCCCAATACATAACAGATGGTGTTGTGAAACCCACCACACTTCCCAGCCACAGGAATCTGGCAAGGACAATGGAGAAGGTGACAGCCAGCAGGGAACCTCACCCAACAGGCACCCAGTGGTTCAGGAGAAATTTGGGCTGGTTGGGAGGCCGGGGAGAACCCCCCAACACTCACAGGATAGGAGTCCATTGGGAGGGTGGATAGGACAGAGGACTCTTCCTCACCCCTCTGTGCCCACAGCGAAAGTCCTTCAAAAACAATTGGGAGCTCACCTTACTGAATCTAATCCCCAGGAAGGAATGTAGGACTGCAGAGGACTCTGGAATGGGCAGGGGAAAAGGTGGAGGCCATTTTGTTACTCCATACCTAAGGGAAGTACTTTTGCTTTCACTTTGCCAGGTGCCAGTGATACAAAATGGCTGACAAGGCCTGCCCATCTGCTTTCCCAGATGAATGGGAGCCCAATTTCTGGATTTGAGCTGCCTGTGTTTTCTGTCTCCCTGGCTTCTCAAGAGTTTATAGAACAACAGAATGTGGACCTCACTGGGGAGGAAGCAAAATCCATCTTAATGTAATGGTTAAAGTTGAAAATGTGGAAAGAATTCAGAGATATGATGCAGGAAGTAAGACAGGAGGTTGCATCATCTAATCCAGAAACAGAAGAGAGACAGAGATAGCAGTAATTCAGGCTCACCTCCTAGACCCAGAGCAAAGAGGCGAGAACTCTCAGTAACTAGGGAGTATAGCCCTCTGTTGGATGCTCATATGAGAGACTCTAACTCTTCCATGTCCTCCTCAGACAAGGAGAGAGAACTCTCTGAGGAAGAGGAGGTAACTTCAGTACAAAGCAGGTTTTTCACCCAGGAATTGTACACACATCCGCTCCCTAAGGTTTTGAGAACATTAGAAATCTCCTCCAAATCTAAAGGGAAATACGAATTTTACACAGAATTCCAATCTACCTCAGAAAAGTTCATGCCAAAGCTTTCTACACCACAGACAGGGATACCTCTCCTGGTAGCCTTCTACAACATTATGAAAGCAGGATGGGAAACCCCCACAAAACCATCAGGTTTTCAAAATTCTATTCTATAGTCCCAGAAGCTACCAAAGGATTTAAGCTTCCTATGGTAGACGACCCAGTTACTAGCCTGTCTTCTAATTCAGTTCTCCCTGTGGAGATGGATGGTCTGCCTAGGGACCATTGTGATAGACGGCTAGAACAAGTGCTATGCAGAGACTTTGAGGCTTTGTTTTGTTCTGTGAGAGCTTCTACAGCTGCATCTCGGTTTGCAAGGGTGACATATGCATGGGCATCTAACTTAGACTCTGCTGAGAGTACTATTCCAAAAGAAGTAAAGGATGCTACCTTTGATGCCTTTCAACAGTCAGCAATAGCAATGGCTTGCAGTGTGGCAGCCAGGAGAAACAGCTGGCTTAGGAACTGGGATGTTGACTCATTGGCTCAGGCAAAAGTGGCAGCAATTCCATTTCAAGGCATGAAGCTGTTTGGAGATGGCATTGGCAAATACTTAGTGGAGGATAAAGATAAAAAGAAGGTTCTACTTTCAAAAGAAGGATGTCAAACCTAGGAAGAAATTCCAATCCTTTTGTGACTCCAGAGGTATCCAGACCAGCCTCTGCTAAACCCTTTAAAAGGAAATGGCAACACAAAGCATGAGACAACAAACCCTCCTTCCCCAACAAAGGTGATCAGGGAAAGAATCTTTAGGAAAGGAATGTCAGTGTGACTATGGCAACACGATGGGATCTGTAAAGATGGGAGACTGTCTTCAATGTTTTGCTCAGCATTGGAGGGAGACAGGGAATGACAGCTGGGTGCTGGGCACAGTATCCAAAGGTTATGCCATAGGGTTTAACCACATTCCCAACGGTGCCTACTCAAGATTCCACAGAACTCATCAGTAGAGAAACACAGACTGTTACAAGGGGCCATCCAACATCTATTGGAGATTGGGGCCATAGAAAGATCCCACACTCCCAAAAGAATTGGGGAGTGTATTTGGTTTTCTTCATAGTGCCAAAGAAGAACAGGGATATCAGGGCCATCATGGACCTGAAATGGCTGAACAAATACGCAAAGACAAAGAAGTTCCAGATGGAATCTCTGAAATCAATCCTATCAGCCATTCAAGAAAAGGACTTAATGACATCCACCTATTTACACATTCCCATAAGGGAAATACACTGCAATTTTCTATGTTTTGCATACAACGACATTCACTACCAGTAGAGAGCTCTACCAGTCAGCCTAAAATCCTCCCCAAGAGTATTTTTCAGGGTTCTGGTGGTGCTGATTGCTCATCTCTGTCTACCGGGGGTATCCCTTTTCCCCTTCCTAGATGATATTCTGGTGAAGGCAGTGTCCTTACAACAGTGTATGGAAGCATCCAATCTGGTAGTACGGACATTTGGAGAACACAGCTTTATAGTAAATATGGAGAAGAGCAATTTACAGCTAACTCAGGTCCTAACACCCGGGGATACAGGTGGATACCTTGAGGGACAAGGTGTTTATATCTAGGGAGAGACAACAAAAGCTCAGATCTCTGCTCTTGGAGGTACTAGCAAAACCTAAGGTGGAAGTGATGGAGATGACCAAACTCCTGGGCATGATGGTCTCCTGCCAGGAAGTGATTCAGTGGTCCAGATTTCACGCCAGGCTGTTACAGAGGTTCCTGCTTCCATTTCAGATTGTCATAGCCCACAAGGGTCAGGGCACAATGACACAAGGCCTCTGGTCTCCAGAGGCGTTGTCGAAGAGTATAAATTTCTTGGAACTCAGGGTCATCAGGTTGGGGCTGCTGGACTTCAAGGACCAACTGTCAGACAATGCATACTGATTCAAGCAGACAACATGACAGTGAAAGCATGTCAACAAACAAGGTGGAACAAGATTTCAGACACTGCACAATGAGGCGTGTGACCTGGTGCAATGGGTGAGAACCCATTTTATGTTGCTGTAAACTGTACATGTGCCAAGCAAGAACAATGTTTTGGCAGGCTGACTGAGCAGGGGATGCTTGGACCAGTCAGAATGGAGACTATGCCCACTGGTGTTCCAACAAATTCAGCACAAGTTCAGAGAGATGGAACTGGACCTGTTCACCACAGCTTAAAACAGGTAAGTGGTAAAGTTCATGTCCTGAACAAGAGAGCCCCAAGTCATGGGAGCTGAAGCTCTCAACTGTGAGTGGACAACAGGACTCTTGTACACGTTCCCTCCAATTCAGTTGATTCCCAGAGTGATTCAAAAGCTGGTGGAGCAAAAAGCAGAGTTGGTGATGATTGCCCCCCTTCTGGCTGAGGAGGGCATGGTGTCAGGACTTGTACGCTCTGCCAGTAGAGAGACATTGGAGACTTCTTCTCCAGGACAACCTTCTGACTCAGGGCATGACCCAACATCCACAACTGGCCCTGCTCAACCTCACAGCTTGGAGGTTGAGCAGCAATAATTAGAGGGCTTGGAATATGCTGGCAGAGTTATAGGCACCATCTTGGCCTCTAGGTAAGGATCCACCAACAGAGTTTACAACTCTACATGGCAGGTTTTTCATACTTGGCATTACAGAGCAGGCTGGAATCCCTGAAGGCTTCGGTTGGGGATATCTTAACCTTCCTGCAAGAGGGGTTAGATAAAGAGTTGAGTGCTAGCACCCTGAAAAGGCAGGTGACTGCCTTGTTGGCAATCAGGGGTTCAAAGAAGGGAAAGTCACTGACTAGGCATCCCCACGTCAAGTGTTTCCTAAAAGGGGCTATGCTCCTGAAACCATCTCCAGTGCATAGGTTCCATATATGGAATCTCAATGTAGTCCTGAGGGCTCTTTGAAACTACACTTTGTACCCATGGCCTCATGTCCACTGAAGAGCTTTCATTAAGACCTTATTCCTAGTGGGGGTGATGTCAGCACAGAGTGTCAGAACTGAGGGCCTTATTGATAAACATGGAGCTCTGTGTGTTTCACAATGATAGGGTGGTCCTCTGGCCGGACCCAGTGTTTATTTCCAAAGTGAATTCTATGTTTCATCGGGCAGAACAAATTGTGCTACCATTTTTTTGTCTGAATCAGACCCGGGACAAGGAAAGGAAGAAAAAAAAGAATGGCACTGCTTGGATGTGCATAGGGACCTGAGTTTTTACATAAATAGAACCAAACAGGGCCACAAGTCTGAAGCATTTTTTGTATTATTCAGAAAATCCTCTCTGGGACAACAGGTGTCAGCCTCTACACTTAGCAAGTGGATTAGGGGATGTATAACTATTGTTTACAAGGCAAAGGGTTTAGATCCACCAGAGGGAATCACAGCATACTCAGTGAGAGGGTTGGCCACCTCAGCAACATATAGGGCATTTCTGTCTCTGGAAACAGTTTGCAAGGTGGCCACATGGAAGTCAGTACACTCCTTCACAAGGCATTAGTGAACAGACAAACTGGCCTCAGCTGAGGGTGCCTTTGGCTGCAGGATTTTACAGCATACTATGTAACCTAGAAGCTGGATGACCCACCCTGGGACTCACTGCTTTTTTATGTCTCAATGTGAGGATTGGGTCACTCCTGGACCACTGAAGAATGGAAGATTTTGATTCACTTACGTGAAGCTTCCTTTCTCGTGGTCTGGGAGTGGGGCAGTCCTACCCACCCATTTGGAAAGGATGCTTAAGGTTAGACTTGTAGAGCTGGTAGCTATCCAACCTGTCAGGGTGGAAAGGGCTCTCATTCAGCCTGTGGGACCATTTCAAAATTCGCTTTATTGAAGGTTATGTGTTTGCTGTTAAAGTTAACAAGTTTGGGGTTGCAAGAAGTGTGTTTACAGTGGGACTGACCAAGGGAGTCTATGGCTTGGAGATGACTGTGGCCAGTCCAGGGGTATAGGCCCCTCCCACCAGCTGGATCAATCTTGAGACCGACCCTGCTTCAGGAGAAGGAGCCAATCCCCAATGTGAGGACTGTCCCACTCCCGGACCACCGAAAAAGGAAGCTTCACATAAGTGAATCCAAATCTTCCATTCTGCTAGCTTTTTTGTTAAGTTTGATGTTCCCCAACTATTATTGGCCTTCCTCCCTGGTTGTGGTGTTATGTTTGTATGTTTTATTAAATATTTTCTATATATAATTTTACTAGCAGCCAAGCCCATTGTAAAAGCAATACAGTGAGCTCTAGACTGGCCTGCAGGCGGCTGTACGTCTGGGGAGGCTGCCCACTGGCCGGTTCCCTCCTCCCTCCCATTGCAGGGCAGAGGGCGCAGCTAGCCTGGGGTGTGGGGAGACAGGGAGGAAGATGCAGAGGGCTAGGCTCACTTACCCCTGGGCGAGGCCTTCACTGCTGCCTCCAGCCAGGCTCTGCCTCTTCTGAGCAAGCTGCAGCAAACAGGCGAGTGGCATCACCTGGCACAGAATCCAGCTCTCCTCCATCTTTGACAGTGCTGCTGCCTCCTCTCTCTTTCTGGCTGGAGCTTCCCGGACATGTGTTGCTGGCCACCAGCCTTATGCTGCTTCACCAAGGCCTGCTCAGGCTGGGCCAGCCTGCACACTTGGAGCGTTTGTCTCCCCAGACTGAATGGGGTCGGCTCCTGCCCGCCGCCTTGGGGAGACCACACCAGGGCCAGATGTGGGAAAACAAGGCCACCTTCACTGCCGGTGCATTGTGGCAAACGCGAGGCCCTTTGGGGAGGGGAAGCAACTGTTTTCTGAGGGGATTTGTGGCCGGCACCACTTCTGTGGGTGGGACTCAGGCAACGCAGCCAGTGGATAGGGAGACATTCTGAGTGACACATCAGGGAGCCAATTGATTTGGGAGCATGTGGGATGTTCTGGGGAGTGCCACTCCAAAACACAATTATTATAGAGAGAGATTTTAAATGCTGTTTTAATGCTTGTGGCCTTGGGGACCCTTTTTGGCTTGAAAGGCAGCATAGAAATGTTTGAAATAAATAAAATTAAAATTAATTACTGTTTATTCTGTTTTGCATGGATGGGAGGCCCCCCAAGAGGAAGCAGCAGTGGTCTGTTCAGCTGTGCCAGTCCCCATGTCCATGGAAGACACAGAGGAGATGGCGTAGGGCTGAGGTTGGGCCAGGGGTCCATCAGAGGGCAGGGAGGAAGAGCGGAAGAAGATGTGGGAAGCCTCAGCACCGCACTCAGTGAGGGTGGTGGCAAGGACTAACATTTGAGCCAGCCAGCCCAGGCAGCACCCACATCAGCAGGGCCCAGGACTGTGGCCTCATCCAGCAACCTGGCTGAGCATCTGGGTTTAAGTACAGGGTGGAGCCAGTTAGGGGAAGAAGAGGGGCAGAAGAAGAGGTGGGCTCAAGGCTGAGGAGGGGGATAAAAGAGGGATAAGGAAATGGGTTGGGGAGGAGATGGCTGGTAGCTAAGAACAAGCTGAGAGAGAGGGAAAGTCAGCAAGGCACTAACAGATCAGTGGAGGTGTGGCAAAGCAACCCCACCCCCCCGGTCACCCTCCACTGAAAGCAGAAGGTGCTGCGCCCTGGGACAGTGTTGGCCAGGGACAACACCAGGGTCTGAATAGAGGGTTCACAGGGAGTTGAAGACTTCAGGATGATTACTACTGGCAGGGTCACCCAGGCGAGGAGGCAAGGCTTGACATTTTGGAAATTAAATGTCTCCATGCTGAAAAATGAGAAAGTGATAATTAGGGGAAATGATAAGTTAAAAGAATATTTCCACTATATTTTTTCCTCAAAATGTATTAGGTTACAATCTGTAAGTAGCAAAAGCGTAAAAAACATGTATGCAGGTTTTTAAAACTAGCCTGATCTCATCAGGTCACAGAAGCTAAGCAGGATCAGCCCTAATTAGTATTTGGATGGGAGACTACCAAGAAATGCAAAGATTGTTACACAGAGGCAGGTAATGACAAACCACCTCTGAACGTCTCTTGCCTTGAAAACCCTACAGGGTCACTGTAAGTCAGCTGTAAGTCAGCTGTGACTTGATGACAAAAAAACTCCTAAACCGTAAAAATTGAATAAAAAGTTCCTTTCTGCAAATATTGCTACACTTGTCACTATGGGTCCAAGCCATTACAAATAGAGGAAAGATTTAAGCTGTGTGTAGGACTGTCTTGTGCATTGACTCTCTGCGTGGGGAAGGAGAGCAGGAGTGAGACTGCTGGCCCTGCCTTTGTGCAATTTCCCTGTCATCTTCTTGGTGCAAACATGTGGAGGAAGCACCTGCATTTACAGCTCCTGCCTGCTTTCTGAATGTTGCTGATCATTGGGAGGGGGCATGCCCGTGACCACTTCCTCCATGTGTCTGCACCATGCTGACTTGGCAGTCATTTGGAGGTAGGGTCAACACACTAGTGCCCACTCTTCTTCCCCATGCAGTGAATCCACATGTGGATCAGTCCTCTGCACAATGCTTCTATCAGCTTTTGAAAAATTTGTTCATGAAACAGCATCATTTCATAAGTTTGAGAAAGTAACTGGTAAAAAAAATTGTATAGGGTCTCATATGTCCTTGTATTAATGTTAAAGAAATGTGTGTAAGATTATATATTGCCAACACCTATATCATCTAAGGGATGTGCAGTTTTTTATCCAGATTATCAGGGAGCCAAAAAAAATATTGATATTCCTTGTTTCCCAGATTCCAAATACTGGTTTGGTGTTTGGATCTGGGTTCCTCCCCCCTGGGATTCTGATTTTTTTTGGCTCCATTATTCCCTATGGGGAATCTTTCCAGGTTGGAGGGGCTGATTTTAAAACTAATGACACTTGTCGTTTAAATAACCCCCAATTTTAAAGTGAATTGGACCTTTTGATCTGAATAATATGTTCTCAGCCAATCTCCATTGATTCCTATAGGAAAAAATGTAAAAACCAAGAATCACCAAAGCCAAACAGGAATGCTGTTGCAAGCAAATGTAAAATCAGAGAATCCAGCCAATGTACAACCTGAGACTCTACAGCAATATCAAACCTGAGAATCCACTAAAAAAGCAATACAAAGCAGCTGTAGCAAAGAATGCAACTTTGCAAAGTCAACAAAAACAATTTAAAAGAGCATAATCTAAGACAAAATCAACCTGGCAAACTGATAACAAGCCTGGGAAGACACAGATATTTGGGGGAGGGGGGGGAAACAGTCCTGGAAGCTTTCAAACACTGCTTTTTGATGTTCCTTATTAATCCCAAATATTTCTGGGATTTTCCAGGACCTGTTTACTGATATCCTGGAAAATTCCATGTACCATCCAGAGACCTGTATGTATCCAAAAAATACTATGCATCCCTAATTTGGAGGACCCGCTTAAAACTGAACACCATAAATTAATTAGGAATGTAACTGCAACCAGAATTTTGATAACAAGTATCAGATGCCAACTTTGCTGCCACATACACCCAGACAATCACTGGAACCTAACAGTATCAACTACACCATCTCAGGCTTATTCACTTGCTCATCTTCCAACATTGTGTATGCCATTAGATGCCAACAATACCCTTCAATTCTCTACATAGGACAAACAGGTCAAACCCTACTCCAAAGGACAAAGCCTGTGATAGACTGGAGGCCACAGATTTACTTATACCTTGTGAGCTAGAGGGTACTTTGGTTGGAGGCCTATTTGTACCTGCCATTTTATACCACAAGACCAGAGAATTCCTACAGTGTTAAAACAGGTTTTTCCTCGATTTCTATGTTCCCAAATACAATTTGTTATTTATACAGCAACCTAATAATAATAAGGTACTTCAAAGCCACATAGTTCACCAACAGAAAAACCAAACATAAACCACAAAAATGTAACACAATATAACAAGTGTATTATGAGAGAGAACTTCTTGGCAAGGTCTCCTTTCTCCTCCTTATATGGAAAGCACCAAAAAGGAGGGGGGGAAAGCAAGAAGACAATGGAGGGGGAAAGGATCTGTTACTTATGAGTTAGGAATATTAAAGTGGAAACCAAAACAAGGCCAGTTTTAATATAAGTTAGTTTCTGTCTGATGGAGAACAATTTTCAAATTGCAGTTCCAGTGGGAGGTGCTTCATATCTTCCCTGCACACCCCGAGGGGGAGGGCGAGGGCAGGCAAGCTCCGCTGCCGGTTGCCTCCTGCCCCCCACCGGGGCACTCTTCACAGTCAGCAGTGGGGGGGGGGTTGCGGGGAGGGTGGGCATAGTTTGGTGCCCCTGTGGCCAGCACACTGTAGGCGAGCCGGCCCTGGCTACCACCTATGAGCTGCCACTGAACAGGGAGCCCAGATCAAGCCCAGATACTCCTCTAGAGAAGCTCCGAAGCTGGTGGCACCAAGGAGCAAGTCCTGGTGCCATCCGTGCCACTGCACTGCCAAGCATCTGGATTCTAATTAATTCTTCCTGGCAACTAACTGCCCCTACCTACATGTAATATTTGAGGAAATCTCTTTCAGTGAGTCTCTCAGTCCTTGCTTATACCTAGAATTGAACTTTATTTGTCTTGTAGATGCCACTGGACTCAAACCTCATTCCTACATCTGTTTGTTAACATTTGTATGCTAATTTACTGCCATTCAAGGAGCTGCGGTGGCTCAAGTGGTTAAGACGCTGAACTGCAGGCTGTGGAAGGTCAGTAGTTCAGCAGTTCGAGACCCGAGAGTGCCGCATGACGGGGTGAGCTCCTGTCTCTAGTTCCAGCTCCTGCCAACCTAGCAGTTCGAAAGCAAGAAATTGCAAGTAGATAAATAGGTACCACTTCGGTGGGAAGGTAACAGCGTTCCGTGCGCCTTGGTGTTTAGTCATGCTGGCCACATGACCACGGAAACGTCTTCGGACAGCGCTGGCTCTTCGGCTTTGAAACGGAGATGAGCACCGCAACCCTAGAGTCGGATTCGACTGGCTTTCGAGCAAGGGAACCTTTACCTTTACCTTTACTGCCATTCACAGATCTTTCTTACATCCAGTCTCAGTTATAATCACCTAGTCCTTATGCATCTGGACTCTAAATTCTGATATTTTTTGGCTCTATTATTCCCTATGGGGAATCTTGGGGGGGAGGCTGGAGGGGCTGATTTTAAAACTACTGGCTCCTGTCCTTTAAATAACCCCCAACAACAACAACCCCACCTGACAACAACCCCCCCACCCCATATAAGTAATGGTTGCAGAGGTTATTTTCCACTGTATACAAGGAAGTGTGCTTGCATACGAGCTTATGCAGTGAATAAAACTTTGTTGGTCTTAAAGGTGCCACTGGACTCAAACTTTTGTTTTCCTGAGTCTCCAATACTATTCATTTCATTAAAAAAAATGGACCATAGCTGAGAGAGCAGAATTTATAGAGCTCCAAGAAAACATTTAAAGATCTTTCAAGTTTCTTGGACATGGTGTGTTGACTTTATGAAAGGTATAATATGGATATATACAGATCATCTGTAGTAGTTTATAGTTTATATTATGTTTTGTAGTAATGTTTATATATGAAGACCTGTAGTACTGATGATTGTACAGATATGATTTACATACTTTTGTAGAATAATTTTTAAATGATCCTCTGTTTAATCACTGATTCAGTCATTACGAGGGGAATGTGAAAGGGAATCTGTCATGCACACATCTTCCTCATTTTCTTTGTGATCTTCAAACTAATGCCTAAGATTTCTGAAATTTCCCTTTACATTTCTCATTTACTGGAGAAGTAATTATATTAATGTCCCACTGTTGCCACTTTCTTTGGGTGATAAAACTTGTTGGTGAAGCTGGTGCCGAAGCTCTCGATGGTGAACTGTCCAGTGCCGGCAGAGCTGACGGTGCTCCCAAGGGCTCATGTGAAGTGGTCGGGGACCCCGGGGACTGGTTGACGGGTGCTGTGGCTCTGGTCTCCTCTGGGCACTGGGGAAGGCTGTTGCTCCAGGGCCTCAAGGGCTTCGGGCTTCTCAGGGTTGTCCAGTTCCAGAGGCAACACGTGTTGATGGAGTTGGTCGATGTGTCAGTGGAGCACGGTTCTATCTTCACAGGAAACCTCGTATGAACAGGGGCCCTTGCCCCTTACCACCCATGCCAGAATCCAAGGTGAGCCCTTGGTATAGTTTTGAATGTAGACGGGATCTTTCAGAAAGAACCTTCGGGTGGCTTCTTGGTCCTCAGTGCCCAGCTCGTGCTCTGGAGCCTGGTCTGGGTGTAGCTGGTCCATGCATGTTGTGAGGCAGCGACCCAGGAGAAGTTCAGCTGGGCTTCTTCCCATTGTGCTGTGTGGGGTGATACGTTGCCCAAAAAGGAAAGAGGCTAGTTTGTATTCCCAGTCCAGGGAGTTGAACTGGCGAAGGGCGTCCTTGGTGGTTTGAACCATCCGCTCTGCTTGACCATTGGTGGTGGGTGGAACGGAGCTGAACACACATGTCAGATCCCATAGTAGGAAGAAAAGTCCTGGAACTCCCCGGACGTGAACACGGTGCCATTGTCAGTAACCGGGCTGTCTGGGAGTCCTTGAGCACTGAAGATCCGCCACATGGCCTTGATGGCAGATCTCAAGGAAGTGGATGGTACTGGAACAACCTCTAACCATTTGCTGTAAGAGTCAACCAGAATAAAAAAGAGTTGCCCCTGGAATGGCCCCGCAAAATCTAGATGGGTAGTGGGAGGACTCCCAGGCTCTCTCTCGGGCCCATGGTGGGTCGGGGCAAGAGACTTGAAAGGGCTGGCACCTTTTCACCTTGTCCTCAATGTCCTGATTGAAGCCCAGCCACCAGACATAGCTCCATGCTAACGCCTTCATCCTTACCACCCCAAGATGATGCTCATGCAGAGCCTCCAAAACGCACTGTTGAAGCTGAGCAGGAATCACCACCTGGCCTCCCCACATTAGACACCCTTTGTACATTGACAATTCGTCTTTTCTAGCAACAAATGGAGTGAACTCGGGGCCCTCCTTGGCCACTAGCCACCCCCTCCCCACCCAGTCCAAAACACGACAGAGGATCTTATCCCAGGCCAAGAGGCGGACCACGTGTACCAGGCAGTTGGGAAACAATTCCAAGAGGGCGACTATGTGAGCGGGTGCCGGGTCGGGGTCCATGACAGGCAGAAGCAGGTGGCTGACAGCATCCGTGTGGCCCATGGCATTTCCAGGGCGATGGATGAGGGCATAAGAGTACCCTGCCAGAAGGATAGACCATCTCAGGACCCAGGGAGAAACCATCTGTGGCATCTGACGGTCGGTGGTGAGGAGACCCAGGAGAGGTTTGTGGTCTGTCACCATTTCAAAGGGATGGCCATAGAGATAGTGGTGAATTTTTTTTACCCCAGCCACTATCACTAACGCCTCCTAGTCTATCTGCGCATAATTATGCTCTGCAGAAGACAAGGTCCTTGAGTAGTAAGTGACTGGAACCTCCTGGCCGTCTGGCAACCGGTGGCCCAAAACAGCCCCAACCCCGTAGGGAGAGGTGTCATGTGCGAGGACCACCGGAAGGGATTCGGTAAAATGGTGCAGGACAGAGTTAGAAACCAGCAAGTCTTTGACCCCCTAAAATGCAGCCACGTGTGATGGAGTGGTTCAGCCACGGTGGCCTTCAAGAGCAGAAAAGCATGATAAAAATTGAGCAGGTCAAGGAAGGCCTGCAGTTCCGCCTTGGACGAGAGGGGGGGGCGTGCGTGATAGCCCTTACTTTATCGTCCATGGGGTGAATTTCTTGAGCATCCACCGCAAACCCCAGGAATTCAATGCAGGGCACCCCAAGGAGATATTTTTCCTTCTTCACTTTGAGGCTGGCGTCGTCAAACCTCTGGAGTACCATCCAGAGCCGGTCTGCAAAGGAGGTGGAATCCGGTGCTGTGATAATCACATTGTCTAAAAAGGGTTGTACTCCGGGAATGCCTTTTAGGAGGGAATCCATGAATGACTGGAAAATCCCAGGAGCTACACAAACCCCAAACTGCAGCCTTGTAACCCAAAACACCCCTTTGTGCATTGCAATGGTTTGAGCCTCGGCAGCGGCGGCATCCACCAGCAGCTGCTGGTAAGCTTGCACTAAATCTAGCTTACTGAAGACCTTGGCCGCCGTCAGGGAGGCTAGGACGTGGCTCACCACTGGGACCGGATAAGTGTGCTCCTGCAAGGTCTCTTCTGTCTTTTGCCGATCATAGCATCTGTTGTATTTTTCTGGTGGGTCTAAATACTGCTTGTAGGTTGTGTTTTTTTCATTAGTTTTCCCATCTGATTCTTTGATATATGACAAAAACACTTTTCCTGTGGGAGACTGTTTTTCCTCAGTTGTTTGTTTTACCTTTGGTTTAATCGCTCTTCTGATTTCATTCTTAGAGTAGCCATTTGCTTGAAGTGTGTGGTTAAGATGATTTAGTTCATCATTGAGAAAGTGTGGTTCACATATCCGTCTTGCATGGTCTATTAATGTTTTGATTATGCCTCTTTTTTGCTGATGGTGGTGATTGGAGTTTTTGTGTAAATAACGGTCTGTGTGAGTTGGTTTTCTGTAGACCTTGTGACCTAATTGAAGGTTTGCTTTGCAGTTTGCAACCTACAAACAGTATTCAGACCCACCAGAAAAATACAACAGATGCTACAACTGGCAAAAGACAGAAGAGACCCCCTCACTTCTGCAGGAGTATACCACATACCATGCAGTTGTGGACAAGTTTACATCGGGACCACACAGTGTAGCATTCAGACAAGAATAAAAGAACATGAAAGCCACTGCAGACTTGGCCAACCTGAAAAATCAGCAATTGCTGAACATAGTCTAGCCCAAACAGGACACAGCATTTGGTTCCAAAACACTGAAAGACTGGACAACACTTTCAATTACCATGTCAGATTATATAGGGAAGCCATTGAAATTCATAAACCCACTTTCAACAGGAAAGGAGAGAGTTTAAAAATAAATAAGGCATGGTTTCCTGTCCTGAAAAACACAAAATGCTCTACAGCTGACAATAGCACTACAGATAAAATTAGAGTTTCAATAGCCATTCCACACACAAAAGAACCTCCTCAAGAAACAGGAAACCTCCTCAGGAAACAATCCATTGACAAAAGAACCTCCTCAGGAAAGCTCCTCCATTAGCATGTTCATAGCCTGGATAACAACTACAAGATAATGACTCAGCCCTACCCCACCTTCCAGGGTAGATATAAATTACCTGCCTACCATTTTTCTGCTCACCTTGACACAGAGAGTACTGCATCTTTCTGTGTTATATCTCTGAGGATGCCAGTCACAGCTATTGGCAAAACATCAGGTCCTACATCCTACAATGCCAAGACCACGGCCACACAACCCCGAAAAATCTACAGCAACTAATGTGAAAAAGACATTGGATATTAAACAGTATTAAAAGATTTTCCAGATAATATAACTGACTTAGTTCTGCATTTAATTGAGAAAGAATAGAAGATGAAAAAGGGGAGTTTCCCTATTAAGGAGCTATCTTGATTTTTAGTGGGAGGGAAGGATAGTTAATGAAAGAAATCCAAAAGCTTAAAAACTTATTGGACTTGATAGAAGACTGCTGCACCACTGACAAGATCTGAATAAGGTGTTTGGAGCAAATAATGTTGATGTTTTGCAACTGTGAATTGTGTTCAAGAATTTTGATCTTGTGGAAGAGAGAATTCAATAAGTGGGAGGCTTTTATTTTTCTTGTCTTTCTTAATTAATGTAATCTATTTCTTGTATAAACAAATCATCAGCATTCTGGGAGCTGAAAGTCACCATGGAGGTCACTTTCAGAGGCCTCTCATCATTGTGTGCTTGGTCCAGTATCCTCTTGTCTATTTGCATTCTGGATTTGAAATTACTATCTTATTTTCTCATGTAATAAAGGAACATGTTCTGCATTTTTTTCCTATGTCCAGTTCAGAACATTTATTAGGCTTCTATACTTTTATCTCATGTTGTTCAGTCAAGGGACCAAAATTAGTGGTTGGTCTCTTGTTGTAAAAGCTAAGTTTGACCACATGTGGAAATACTCCACAGCTATGTTGTGGCCCATCTGAAACACTTGGCTCCTCCCCTCTTTCAACAGAAGGTTGGATGTGCTTGTGGATAGACCAGAGGCAGAGAACTATTGTGACAAAAATGGGACATATATTTCTCGTGGAAGCACTAAAGGATACATGCCCAAGCTGCCAAACAATTCATCACACATTCTGTTTTAAAAGGAGCTTTCTGTATATGATTTAAATGGTTCTAAATAAATAACTATTCACAGGTATTTAACTATTAAAGTAAAAAATGTTTTATGCAAGGCTGCTATCACCATGCAAAAGGAGATAATAAATGCAAAGTTGGCAAGATATCTTTTCTTCAAACAGAACCTGCTATAAAATTAGGAATGCCTTGGTTGGTAAGATTTGGTTTTTGGATGGAGTTTTGCTATAAAACCAGAGATTTATAGATACTTAATCTAACTGCTTCTTTTAGAAAAAAGAAAGAAAACATTTAATTTTAATGTTGACAAACAGTAGTTCCCTTAAAACAGTCCAGTCTGTTTCCATTGTTTAACATATGTAGTCACTTTCTTTTCCTGTTTTGCACAACAGTCAAATTTCAGTATCTTAGAACAGTAACCCATTTGTGTATATTTGCAGAGTGTCTTTTACGGGCATTGGCATAAAACATAAAAGGCAACATAAAACATAACATTCAGCTCTCAGCCAATCATGCCTATGGTGTTGATTCAAAAGTGGGAAAACTTGGCTGAGTCATACCAGTTGCAGTATTACTTCAGATCTCCCCACATCCTATGATTCTTGAGCAAAGCATCACTTTGAAATATAGGTATTTTTATTTTGTATATCCTGCTTTTCCCCAAAGTTGCCCATGGTGGTGTACACACTAACTATGACAAATACATTCAACCATCCCCCAATAAAAAGCAGTGTTTCACAGCAACAGACTGAAAGCATGCAAGTAGTAGGCTAAGGGTAAGACACTGAGGGAAATAGAATTTGGGCCACTTTGAAGGTCTTGCATAGGATGTCAGAAAGGTAGATGAGACTCATCTAGCAGATAACATTGGAGTACAGGGCACTTCATACTGGAATGGAATGTTTTATACCAGGACTAGGAATAAGGCCCATTGTGGAAATAGATATAGCAGGCTCTAGAAAGAGGCTCTGGGTGGGTGCCCCAGCCTTGGGCACTCAGCATCAATTTGCTATGGTGACCTCAGCAGGGTATAAGGATACAGAGTCCACCATTTTCTCCAGGGGGACTGATCTCTGCCATCTGAAGAGCAGTTGTAATTCTAAGTGATCTCCAGCCCTCACCTGGAGATTTGCAACAATGGTTCCCCAGGAGGCATTGTACCTGAGGTCCCACCCCTCCTCAAACCCCACCATCTTCAGGTTCCACCCCTCAAATCTCCAGGAATTTCCCTGGAAATGGCAACCCTATCTCCTTCCCAGCCAACCATCAAGATACTGTTACCTGCTCCTCTGACTTCAGCTTTCCATCTCTTCCCCCCTCCCTGCAGCTTTTACATCGGAAAAGTATAGCCTTTCTCTACAGTGGGGACCAAAGCAGCTCACATTATTCTCCCCTGCCCCTTTTGATCTGCACAATACCCTTGTGAGGTAGGTTAGGCTGAAATTCTGTGACTGGTCTGAAATCACCCACTCAGCTTCCACAGCAAGAACCTGGATCTGGCAGACCCTGCTCTGAAGTGCTATCCGCTATGCCACACTGGCTGTGGTATCGCCTGGTATCACAACTGAACTCCAGAACAACAGATCTCTCTCTCCCCCTGGAGAAAATAACTGCTTTGGAGGGTGGACTCTATAGCATTCTATTCATCCGAGGCCTCTTCCCTCCCCAAATTCTGGCTCCAGTAGACTCCACCACAAACTCTCCATGAATTTCCCAACCTGGAGCTGGCAACCCCAGCCAGAACTGGGCCCAGTGAGTTCCCCACAAAGGCCAAAGTATGCCTTGAAAGGGCTCTCCTCCCCTCCCCTTTTTACTGACAGAACCAAGCTTGGTTGCTTAGCAACACCCCTGAGGGGAGAGTAGGGTTGCCAGCTCTGTGTACGGAAATACCTGGAGATTTGGGGGGGTGGATCCTGTGGAGGGCAGGGTTTGGGGAGTTGAAGGACCTCAGCAGGATATAATGCCATAGGTTCTACCCTCCAAAGCAGCCATTTTCTCCAGGGGAACTGGTCTCTGTCATCTGAAGATCAATTGTAACAGCAGGAGATCTCCAGCTCTCACCTGGAGGTTGGCAACCCTATGGGAAAGAGAGCTACACAGCAGGAGGAGAAGAAAATGGTTTGATGGCCACTGGCCCACCTCAGTAGCCAGCCAGGCATGGAGGAGCCAAGCAGGAGAAGCTTCTTCATCAGGAGAGACAGCTGTTTTGGCAGTTTATTCTGACAGGGAAGGAAGAGTGGCCAAGCTGGCAGGGGGCAGGAGAGAGGAGCCATTGGCAGTTGACAGGCCAATAGCTGATGGAGTGCACAACACAGCCAATGGGAGAGCTGGAAAGTGCCAGTACGTTAGGACTTTTGTATATATATCATGATGGAATGGTTTCATCAGGGGCATCTATGCTGAAAACTGCATGCAGCAAATGTGTTGTGAATCACTGAGTGAAATAGTGCTGTCTTACTGTATGGATTCTTTCCTTCCTTCCTTCCTCCCTTCTTTTCATCCTATAACCAAGAAAGCCGCATTATGCATTTTTACTGTGATTATAATCAATTACACAAATTTAAGTGATTAAGCAAATGTTATTTCATGATTAGATAAAGGGAGCAGTGGCAGCCCATTGCTTATTTGTTCTCAAGTGTGAAATTGGCAGGTCAGAGAGTCTTTTCTGAACTCTCTTTAGTCTCAGTACCTATTCTGATCACTGCTTTTTTGTTGTTTTCTTTGCATACAGGAAAACACAAATAGCTTGGTATTGTCTCTAATACTTTTTAATATTTAAATGAAATGTTTGGGAGACAGTTCATAGCTTTGAAACAGGGTGTCATCAGGGCTTCCGGTCGGAGTTAAAATGGCGAATTGATGTACTTTGCGATTTGGGCAAGGTGGACGGCGGTATCTGACGACAGTCTGGGCTTTACCTGGCCCAGCGCAGCACTCCCCAGGCGGGGGGTGGCAAGCAAGCAGCCAAGCCTGAGAGGGAGTTGAGATCGGTGTGGATAAGCTTAGGAGGAAGCTTGTTTACACCTTGAGCTCCTTCCACGAAGAGGGCAGTTGCAAGTCAGCTCTACAGATACCAGCCGGGCTGAGAATTCAGCATAAATCCGTCATCTACTGACCTCTTTAACATCAAGATTAACATCATTTACAGAAGAAGCACTGCGAAACCCCGAGATTACAAGCAAGGTAACAATTGAACATTTGCTTACCGGTTTCAAGAAGAACGCAAAATCTAAACGTACGGATAAGCGTAAAATGCTTTAAGGAACTAATCCGCTTGATTTAAAAGTAAAAAGAAAGCTTTCCTTTAGAGAAAATGGTGGAAAAGTGACTTTGTTTTGCATTCCTGTGGTCAGCTAAGACTAAACTCTGCGTAGTAGAAACGAAACTGACTGTGATTCTATGGTACAGGAAGTAGGCTAGAGTGGATGTTTTCAAAGTTGTTTTGCCGGAAGTAGTCGGACGTTTTAGAGTGTGACACTGGAAGTTGGATTACCGTGACGGACAGCTAAACAGGAAGTTTCAAAAGAGCCTACTCTAGCCAGAAAATCATAGAGAAATTGCGCCCGCCATTTTGAGGAGGACTAAATTTTAAAAAGCCATTTTTAAGCCAAAAAAGCACTGGAAAAAGTTATAAAGGTGGCGATTTGGCTTTAAGATTGATAATATAAAAATTGCTTAGTCTTGAACTCGCCTCCAAGATGGATTTGAGGCCAAGACCAAGGGCTGCCTCATCACCTAGTCCAAGAATGACTGCAAAAGAAAAAAAAAAAGTGGCAGGCTGCCATGGAAGCGATGGAGAAAAGGATGACAGAAGTGGTGCAGAGTTTGGGAAAGCAAATAGAATCACAGTTGCAACAACAGCTGCAAATACAACTGGAGCAAATAGAACAAGTGCAAGTCCAAGTACAGAAAAAAAATATGGAGGAGTTGAAAGAACTGGTACGAACAGAAGTGGCAGGGATAAAAAAAGATACGGAAGAAGTTAAAAAAGAGGTTCAAAGTCTGGTGACAAAATCAGAAGAAATGGAACAGAAAGTTAAAAGAACCCTACTAGAAAATACAAGACTGGAGTCCATGATGGAATATAGGGCTACTCAGAATTATCTGAGAGGAATTGAAGAGGAGGAAGATCAGGACTTACGGGCTTTAGTAATCAATACGTTGACAACTTATATAGGGGAGAATCAAGGAGATTTGGACCCAGACTTTGACCTAATCTACAGAGTAAATTCAGCTTATGCCAAGAGAAAGCAATTACCCAGAGATGTGATTGTTCAATTTGTGACCACAAAAATGAAGGAAGACATTTTCAAGAAGCAATTTACACAACCGTTGGAAATTAATGGAAAGAAAATAATAATTTTAAGAGAAATTCCGAGAGTGATTTTACAAGATAGAAAGAAATTCAAGAAATTAACAGATAGGTTAAAAGAAATGAGCATCAGGTTCAGATGGGAGATTCCATATGGATTATCATTCTCATACAACTCGGTGAGATTCACAATTAAAACGGAAGGAGACATGTACAGATTCAAAGAGAACAATTTTGATGACTTTAAAGACATTTAATTCAAAACAATTATGGATTACAAATTTTTATCTTGGAATGTGAATGGACTAAATTCACCAAACAAAAGAAGATTAGTGAATCATTGGCTAGAGAAACAAAAATGTAATATAATTTGTTTGCAAGAAACACATATCAGAAAACAAGACAGTAAATATCTGATTAATAAAAAATTGGGAGAAGAATTTCATTCATTAGCAGCTAACAAGAAGAAAGGAACAGTGATATATATTACTAAAGAATTGGAACCTAAACAAATCTTCTCAGATAAGGATGGCAGATATGTTGGCATGGAAATAATGATGAATAGAAAAAGAACATTGCTTGTAAATATATATGCACCCAATGGTGCAAAAGAGACTTTTTTTAATGACTTGACTAAATAGTTGGACTGCTTAAATTATGATCAAATAGTTTTTGCAGGAGACTTTAATGGCACGGTGAACAATGTATTGGACAGAAAGTCTAATGCAATTGGAGAGGCGGTTGGAAAGCTGCCAAAAAATTTTTCCAGCTAATGAAGCAAGAGAAACTAGAAGACGTTTGGAGGAAATGGAATCCTAAGACAAAGGACTATACATTTTATTCTAACAGACATAATTCCTTGTCTAGAATTGACATGATTTGGATGTCAGAGGAGATGGCGCAAAAAACTTATAAAATCGAAATTTTACCAAAAAATAACTCAGATCATAATCCTTTACTTTGGATATCCAAAGAAAAACCAAAACAACTATATTGGAGAATTAATGAGGACTTATTGAATCAAAAATTAATTAATGAAACATTAAAAAAAGAAACGAAATTTTTTTTTAAATGAATTTAGATAAAGGTACTGATATACAGGTCGTATGGGATACGTACAAAGCGGTAATGAGAGGTTTGCTTATCTCTCTGAACTCTAAAGATAAAAAACAAAGGATGCAACAACAAAATGACCTCCATGAGAAAATTCGACAAAAAGAAAAGGAACTAAAGAAAAGACCAGGGAAGAAAAAGATTATTAAAGAGATTCACCTTTTACAGGATCAATTGAATGTTCTACTAAATAGAGAATTATACTGGAATCTGAAGAAACTACAGCAAAAAGCATTTGAGGGTGCAAATAAGCCAGGAAAATTTTTAGCGTGGCAACTGAAAAATAGAAAAGAAAGGAATTATATAAGTAAGATTACTGAAGATGGACAAGATGTTGTGAATTTGAAAGGCATAAAAAGAGCTTTCTCCAAATGCTACGCCAAACTGTTCAAAAAGAAAGGAATTGACCAACAGAAAATTAAGAGATATTTGGAGACTATTGAAGTTCCAGAGCTGGGAAAACAAATCAAAGAGTTATTAAATGGATTAGTAACAAAGGAAGAGGTAACAATGGCGATAGAAGATGCAAAGTTGGGAAAAGCTCCAGGTCCAGATGGTTTTACTGCAAAATTTTACAAGAAATTTAAGGAGGAGCTAACCCCTATTTTAGTACTTCTGTCAAAAGAAATAAGAAAGACTAAACGGATCCCAGATTCATGGAAGGAAGCAAATATCTCACTGATACCTAAAGAAGGTTTGGACTTAACTAATGTAAAGAATTATAGACCAATATCGCTATTAACCAATGACTACAAACTATTTGCAAAAATAATTTCGGAAAGGTTGAAAAAATATTTAAAAGATGCTATAGCGGAAGAACAAGCTGGTTTCTTACCAAATAGACAAATTAGAGACAATCTAAGAGTGGTGATTGATGCAATTGAATATTACGACAAACATCCAGAAAAAGAAGTTGGATTCCTCTTTTTAGATGCGGAAAAAGCTTTCGACAATTTAAATTGGGAGTTTATGCTGCAAGTTATCGAAAAAATGGATATAGGACAGTCTTTTCTAAACATGATTGTGGCAATTTATTCAGAACAGAAAGCAGCTTTGAATATAAATAAAGAACAGATTTTTTCCAAGTTCAAAAGGGAACGACAAGGCTGCCCGTTATCTCCGTTATTGTTTATCTGGATATTGGAAATATTATTGACAGCGATAAGAAAAGATAATAGCATTGAAGGACTTACAGTGAAAGGCTTTGTTTATAAATATAGAGCATTTGCAGATGATGTAATGTTTATGATTCAAGATCCAATTGAGAATATACCACAATTGATGGAAAAAATTGAAGAATTTGGAACAGTCGCGGGATTCTACGTTAATAAAAGCAAAACGAAAGTGATGTGCAAAAATATGACGAAACAGAGACAAATTGAACTTCAAGAGAAAATCCAGTGTGAAGTAGTTACAAAGACTAAATATTTAGGAATTGAATTGACTATGAAAAATATTGATCTGTTCAAAAATAACTATGAAAAGGTTTGGCACAGGATTCAGCAAGACATGAAGAAATGGGATACCTTGAATCTATCGTTATTGGGAAGAATAGCAACTGTAAAAATGAATGTTTTGCCGCGTTTGATGTTTTTATTTCAGACTATTCCAATATTAAAACAAAGGAAAATACTGGATACGTGGCAGAAAGAACTATCGAAATTTGTATGGGCAGGAAGAAAGCCAAGGATTAAAATGAAAATTTTATGTGATGCATAGGAAAGAGGAGGACTACAACTACCAAATTTAAGATTGTATTATGATGCCGTCTGCTTAACATGGCTGGAGCAGTGGATTAATCTTGAGAATAAAAAGTTATTGGCTTTAGAAGGACATGATAACAAGTTTGGATGGCATGCATATTTATGGTATGAAAAAGTAAAAATTGACAAGTTTTTCAAACACCACTTCATAAGACGATCACTGTTCGAGACTTGGACGAGATATAGAAAATTCTTCTCGGAAGAAAGACCACTTTGGATAGTACCAGCAGAAGTGATTAATCCATATTCAAGAAGTCAGGGTTTAGATTGGCTACCTTACAAAAGTCTTTTAAAATTAGAAGGGAAAAACTTTATACTAAAAGATAGATCTGATGTGGAATTTGAATATGATTGGTTGAAGTATAGACAGATTTATGACTTATTTAAGACCGATAAAAGAGAACATGGTTTTAGAGAAAATAATACTGAAATTGAAACTGTATGGGTTGGTAAGAGTAAAAAAATGATTTCTAAACTGTACAAGGTTTTATTGAAATGGTATACTGAGGATGAAATAGTAAAAGAGCAAATGATAAAATGGGCAGTAAATGTTAATAATGAGATACTTATGACATCTTGGGAACATTTGTGGAAAAAGTCAATGAAAATTTCAACTTGTGTAAATGTTAAAGAGAATTGCTATAAAATGATGTACAGATGGTATATGACGCCTAAAAAAATTGCTATTATAAATGACAGTATGTCTAACAAATGTTGGAAATGTAAGAAAAATGAAGGGTCTTTTTACCATATGTGGTGGACATGTGATAAAGCAGTAAATTACTGGACTGAGATCCACAATGAGATACAAAAAATTCTGAAATGTACTTTTAAGAAAGACCCACAGATGTTATTGCTAGGTCTTAAAATGGAAGAAATAAATGTAGCCAAGAGAACATTATTATGGTACTTGGTTACAGCAGCCAGACTGACTTTTGCTCAATGTTGGAAACAAGATAAAGTACCTGAAACATGGGAATGGATTAAAAAGACGTTGTTTATGGCAGAAATGGACAAATTAACAAGAAAATTAAACAACGAAGAAGACGAAACCTTTTTCGGAGATTGGAAAGACTTTCAAGAATACTTGTTGAAAAATTGGGATGTTAAACGTGGTTTGATTTGTTTTGATAGCTATTGAGGAGAAGTGGAAAGAGATCTAGATCTTTGAATTGTTACCATTAGTAAAAGAAAATAAGTTTAGTAGTAAATGTAATTGAATAAGAGAGATATCAATGGGGTTGGAGCACTGCGGGAAGCCTTGTTTGGGGGGGAGAGGGCGAAAGAAAAATGGGTATGTATTGATTTGTTTAAATTGTATGAACATGAAAATATATCCAATAATAAATTGTATTTACTGAAACAGGGTGTCATCAGTATGCTGATGAAACAGAGCTGCACATTTTTGCGTCTTAGCCATCAGAGTTTGCCACCCTGTTCTAAGCTAGTGCCTATGAGGGATGTAAATTAAATTTAGTTTATCGAGCAACCATTTAAATTATAAAAATATTCACTAGCTAACCCACATACATATTCTTACATTATCTCTACTACTATAGGGTGGGATGGGGGAGAAAAATAAAATAAAATCCACAAGCTACTAAGAAAGCCCAATGGAAATCAGTAGGCTTTGTTTCCAAGTCAGCATGTCTTACCTTCAGTGATGGGCTGCTCAGATGCACATGTGCATGAGAGAAGGAGAGAAACAAGAAAGCCCACAAACTTGTGCTTGAAAAGCTGGTGCAAGGGACAGTGGGAAAAGAGCATGGCAAAATATGAAGGTCCTTGCAACAGTTCCTGCAAACAGGAGTCCTGGCCCCACTGGTGGACCTCCTGATGGCACCTGGTATTTTTGGCCACTGTGTGACAGACTGTTGGACTAGATGGGCCATTGGCCTGATTCAACATTGGCTTCTCTTATGTTCTTAGCAGGCAAAGCCTTGAATCCAGAGTGTATCTTTCAGTTTTCTGGTGTTCAGGATGACAGGGCACTATAGTGCTGCAGTCGCTCTCTCATTCTGAAGTGTGTATAATCTCACCACTCATTTCCTCCCTCCTTTTTCTTATGAAGGAAGGATTAGCTAGGGACAAACTTAGCTGGTTGCTTAAATGTTTACAGCAATATAAAAATGATAAATAGATCTTTGTCATTTAAGCATTTAGTATTTTACATCCTAGTGCTTCTCTTTTGTAGTCAAATGGCTAACAAAAAACAAGATGAATGCAGAGCCAGTCAAAATGGAGGTGATGATGGTTAGCAAAGCTGAGGGCTCTGCTATTTTGACTGACTCTCTCAAGTGTTTTGGAGTGTTGTTAGATCCTGCTCTTCGAAAGGAGATGCAGGTTAAAGCTCATTCTACTAAGTGCATTTGGAAATTGGCTCACTATCTTGACTTGCTGATCCATGGTACAGTAATTGTAATTCACTGTAATTGTACAATTGTAATTCACTGTAAATTGAATGGTCCTTGATTATTAAATGTACTAATGCAAACTGCTATGGCTCATTTACTATCTGCATTTAGCACAGTTCACATACTACATAACAGTACTGGTCTTGGGTAGTGTTGAGATAAGTCCACACGTGTAGCTGGCTGCTTCTTCCTACTGAATATCTTGGTGACTTTTACAACTCTAAAACCAAGTAGGGTTCCCAACTGTGCCCAAAGTCTACAAACTTCTGGTTCCTTGTAAAATCCTAGACTACAATCTTTCAACCTACTGAATTACATGAATAGATTTGTTTGAGGTCTTCAGTGAGTACATTTTTTTCAACTGCAGAGGATTTTTGTAACAAGGTTTTATTACTGTAGAATAGAATCATATGCGCATATTTCCTGCTGTGAAGTCTGAGTGTACACAGCTTTTGTAAACAATACAGAATGAAAATGGGTATTTGTAAAATAGTCTCACTAGGATAGGATGATAAAACACAAACCTGAAGCATAAGAATATAAGAGAAGCCAATGTTGGATCAGGCCAATGGTCCATTCAGTCCAACACTCTGTGTCACACAGCAGCCAAAAATACCAGGTGCCATCGGGAGGTCCACCAGTGGGGCCAGGACACTAGAAGCCCCCCCCCCCCCAAGCACCAAGAATACAGAGCAATGCATCACTTGCCCCAGAGTCCCTATCTATACCTTGTGGCTAATAACCACCAATGGACCTCTGCTCCATAAGCTTATCTAATTCCTTCTTGAAGTCATCCATGCTTGTAGCTGCCACCAACTCCTGTAGCAATGAATTTCATGTGTTAATCACTCTTTGGGTGAAGAAGTACTTCCTTTTAACTTGACCGCTCAGCAACTTCATTGGGTGACCACGAGTTCTTGTATTGTGAAAAAGGGAGAAAAGTATCTCTTTCTCTATCTGCTCTATCCCATGCATAATCTTATAAACCTCGATCATGTCTGCCCTCAGCCATTGTTTCTCCAAGCTAAAGAGCCCCAAGCACTTTAACCTTTCTTTTTTAAAAAAAAAGAAAGAAAGAAAGAAAGAAAATTTATTATCGGATATATAAAAGCATGTTCCATCTTTTGTTTACAATTCTATCATATCCTTTTCAAATTTTTATCTCCCCCCACCCCCGGCTTCCCACGATGCTCCACCCTTGTTAACATTTTCAACCAATATTCTCGTACATTCAATTCATTCTTAATATTCAAATCTTAAATTTCAATATTTTGCTTTTTAACTTTAACAATTAGGTAACTTTTTCAAATACAGTCTCTCTTGTTACAACACTTCTATTATTAGTAACTATCAAAACAAAGTAATCTATTTTTCACATCCCAGTTAAACTCTAAATAGTCTTTAAAATCTTTCCGGTCTGTTAAAAATTCTTCGTCTTCTGCTCCATGAAGTTTTCTTGTTAGTTTGTCCATTTCAGCCATAAAAATCATTTTTTTAATCCATTCCCACTTATCAGGTATCTGCTCTTGTTTCCAGAACTGAACGTAAGTCATTCTTGCAGTTGAAATGAGATACCATAACAAAGTTCTTTTTGTCATTTTGACTTCTTCTAACTTTAGTCCTAAAAGCAACATTTCTGGTTCTTTTTTCAATGTACATTTCAAGATTTTCTGAATTTCACTATGAATCTCTGTCCAAAAAACATTTGCTTTTTCACAAGTCCACCACATATGGTAAAACGAGCCCTCTTTCTTTTTACATTTCCAACATTTGCTAGACATATTCTCATTCATATTAGCAATTTTTCTTGGCGTCATATACCATCTATACATCATTTTGTAACAGTTTTCTTTAACATTAACACATGTTGATATTTTAATCGACTTTTTCCACAAACATTCCCAAGATGACATTTCTATATCTCTATTTACATTTATAGCCCATTTCACCATTTGTTCTTTTACTATCTCATCTTCAGTATACCACTTTAACAAAATCTTATAAATTTTAGAAATCATTTTTTTACCTGTTTCACTCCAAATTTTTTCAATTTCATTATTTTCTTTTCTAAAACCATATCTCATTTTGTCAGTCTTAAATAAATCGTAAATCTGTCTATAATTTAACCAGTCATATTCAAAACCCAAGTCTTCTCTTGATCTCATTGCGAAACTTTTCCCCTCAATTTTCAGAATATCTCTGTAAGGTAGCCAGTCTTTTCCTTTGTGCCTTGAAAGTGGTTTTATTACTTCCACCGGAACAATCCACATTGGTCTTGCTTCAAAAAAAAATCTCTTATATCTCATCCATGTCATAAATAGTGATCTCCTTATGAAGTGGTGCTTAAAAAGGTTATCTACTTTGGATTTCTCATACCATAAGTAAGCATGCCAACCATATCTTCGATCATTCCCTTCTAATGCCAACAGTTGTCTATTCTCCAAGTTGATCCACTGCTCCAACCAGGCTAGGCACACTGCGTCATGATATAGTCTAAAGTTAGGAAGCTGGAAGCCTCCCCTTTCTTTCACATCACAAAGTATTTTCATTTTAATCCTTGGCTTCCTTCCAGCCCACACGAATTTAGAAATCTCCTTTTGCCATAAGTTCAAAACTTTACAATCTTTCACAATTGGAATCGTCTGGAATAAAAAAAGCAAACGGGATAAAATGTTCATTTTGACTACAGAAACTCTACCCAATAAAGATAAATTCAAAGTATTCCATTTCTTGATATCTTGTTGAATTTTGTTCCAGGCCTTTTCGTAATTGTTCTTAAACAAATCTATATTCTTTGCTGTAACCTCAATTCCCAAATATTTAGCTTTTTTCACCACTTCACATTGAGCTCTTTCTTGTAAATCCAACTGTTTTTCCTTTCTCACATTTTTACAGAGTATATTTGTCTTGTTCTTATTAACATAAAATCCCGCCAAGTCACCAAATTCTTTAATCCTTTCCATCAATAATGGTACATTACATCTTAATGGGTCTTCAATTATAAACATTACATCATCGGTAAAAGCCCTGTATTTATATTCAAAGTTTCCAATTGTAAGTCCTTTTATATCTTTATCTTCCTTTACTTTACTCAGCATCACTTCCAAGATCCAAATGAATAACAAAGGCGATAACGGACGCCCTTGTCTTGTACCTTTCTGTACTCTAAAATAATCCGTCAACTCCTTATTCACGTTCAACGACACTTTTTGTTCACAATATACAGCCCTAATCATATTTGAAAAGGGCTGTCCAATGTCCATTTTGTCAAGAAATTGAAACAAAAACTCCCAATTTAAATTGTCAAAGGCTTTTTCGGCATCCAAAAATAAAAAGGCAACTTCCTTTTCAGGGTGTTTATCATAATACTCTAGTGCGTCAATCACAATCCTTAAATTGTCTCTGATTTGTCTATTTGGTAGAAAGCCAGCTTGTTCTTCTCTGATAGCATTCTTTAAATAAACTTTTAATCTTTCTGAAATAACTCTGGCAAATAATTTGTAGTCATTATTAAGTAGCGAAATTGGTCTATAATTTTTCACATCTGACAAATCTTGCCCTTCCTTAGGGATAAGAGATATGTTGGCTTCTTTCCAAGATTCTGGTATTAATTTAGTTCACTGAATTTCATTAATTAGAAGTTCCAAAATCGGGGTTAGCTCCTCCTTTAGTTTTTTGTAGAATTTCACTGTAAATCCATCTGGTCCAGGAGCTTTCTCTAATTTGGCCTCTTCTATTGCATTATACAACTCCTCCCTCTGTACTGGACCGCCCAACACATCTTCAGTACCACCATCCATCTCAGGCAAAGCCACCCCATCCAAACACTTCCCAATCTTCACTGGATCAATCCTCTTTTTTTGAAACAATCCTGCACAATATTTGAAGAACGCCCTCTCAACTCCCTTCACATCAACAATTTCCCTGCCCTCCTCAATTATCCTAGCCATTGTCCCTCTCTCCCTCCTATTCCCCAACCGCCAAGCCAAACACTTCCCTGGTTTGTTTGCACCCCCAAAGGATCCCTGTTGCAATTTCTCCAAATTCCAGCAGAGCTCTCCATTCAATGCTACCCCTAATTGTTCTTGCAAAATCTGCATTTCCCCGAGAAGTTTCCTTCCACCTGGTCTCCCCTTCAGCTCACCCTCCTTTTGTTGTATTTTATCTTGTAAGTCCTGCTGCTGTTTCAAATTCCCTTTCTTATCTGCTGCATTCATCGAGATCAAAACTCCTCTCATCACCGACCTGCAAGCATCCCACACTGTCTGCACATTGACCTCCCGGTTCAAATTCATCTGGAAAAAAACTTGTGTTTCCTTCCGCAAAGTCTCCACCAGTCTCGTCCTGTCCAATAAATCCTCATTAACTCTCCAATGACACTGCCCCGCCTCTTCTTTTAATGTCCAAACCAACGGGCCATGATCTGAGTTGGTCCCTGGCAGCACCTCCACCCTCCGAGTCCTTAACGCGATTTCGCTCGACATCCACTCCTGAGAAGGATCCGTGTCCATTTGAACAAAAAGTAAAATCCTCAATTTTTGGACTCCACTTTCTCCACACATCCCCCAATTCCCCTTGCTCAACAACTCTAAAAAAAAGTTTGGGGTAACTTTCCAATCCTCTCAACGCCTTTCTGTGATTGTCTGTCCAATTTGTTGCCAACAGCACTACCAAAATCGCCAGCAATAATTATTTGTTCACAATGCACTCGGTCCAATTTGCTCAGCAAGTCCCCAAAAAAGTCCTCTTTAGCTCCACCAGGAGCACACAGACCCACAACCGATGTCCTTTTTTTGCAACATATTGATCTCAACCACCACACATCCTCCCCCTCCATCTGCAAAAATCTGCCTAGGCTCCAGCCTTTCATCCACATAGGTCACCACTCCCCTGTTCCTTCCCCCCGCCAAAGAAAAAAATTCCTCTCCCAATTTTCCACCAATCAAACATTTATTGTTCCGACCTTCCACATGTGTTTCCCGCAAACAGACGATGCCAGAATTCTGCCTCTGTAACCAATGATTCACTACTTTTCGTTTGTTAGGTGAATTAAGTCCATTTACATTCCATGATAATAATTTGTAATCCATCATTGAGGCTTTTTAAATATCTCCGAAGTCTTCGGTATTTTCGGCTTTGAACCTATACATATCCCCCGGTGTTTTAATCACATGCCTTTTTGAATTGTACGTAAAGGACAGTCGTTGTGGTATTTCCCATCTGAATCTGATATTCAATTGTTTCAGCTTATCCACCAACTTCTTATATTTCTTTTTGTCCTGCAAGATGGACCTTGGGAGTTCTTTCATTATCATTATCTTTTTACCATCAATTTCCAATGGCTGAGAAAACTGCTTCTTAAATACGTCCTCTTTCATTTTCTTTGTCACAAATTGAACAATGACATCTCTCGGTAAATTTTTCCTTTGAGCATAAGCAGAATTCACTCTGTATATAAGATCAAAATTGTAATCCAACTCCCCTTTGTCTTCTCCCGTGTATTCAGTCAAAGTTTCCATCACTTCAGTACGTATATCTTCTCCCACTTTTTCTTCGGTGCCTCTCAATCTCAGCTGATTTGACATTGCTTTATATTCCACAACTGCCTCAAGATTCCGATTACTCTGTCCATTCACTTCAATTTTTTTCTCCAAATCTTGTGTCTTTTGCTCTATTTTCGTTGATTTAGTCGCCAAAGCTTTAACTTGACTACTTGTATTTTCCACTTCTTTTTTAAATTCTGCCTCTTCTGCAAGTACTAACTCTCTCAAGGCCGCCACATTTTTCTCCTGAACTTCTTCTAAGTGTTCCAGCTGTTTTTCCATCTTCTCATCAAATTGCTTTTCCAATTGCTTGATCATACTGTGAATTGCTTCTAGCATACGCTTCTCCATTTGATCTATTGCTGCCTGCCATTCTTTCTTATCTTTGCCAGCCATACCTGGACTTGCAGCTGACGCCACTCTTTGCCGGAGTTTTGGATCCATTTTGGGAATTTGTCGATACAGTTCAATCAGCTTAACAGTTCTCTTCCAATTCCTCTTTGTTTCGCTGTTTCTAACAATCTTTTTTCTCTTAAAAACACTTTTTAAAATTTAGTCCTCCACAAAATGGCGGGTGCAATTTCTCTATGGTTTTCTTGGCTAGAGTAGGTTCGTTTTACACTTCCTGTTTCCGGTCCCCCGTTTAAAATGTCCTACCGGATACACTTTCGGTCCGCTTCAATTTCAGTCCTACCGGGTACACTTCCGGTCCACTTCAAATTCGGTCCTCCAACACAGTCTCTAGCCAGATTCTGTTTTCAGCCGGACACAATTAGCTGTTACACCTCTGTCTCGCGATCTTCCCTGTTACTTTCGTTCATTCACTTATCTCCGCCTCTGACCGCAGGAATGTTCAACAAAATTAATTTAGTCCATTTTTAGTGCTTTAACCAGCTCTTCACTTTTTATCGATGGATTGATTCTACAGTTTAAAGTCTTATGCACTTAACTGCCTTGCTCAAAACTCGCTAGATCTTCTCCCCGGTAAGCAAATCATTACGGTTACCTTAGATGTTTATCTCGGGACTTCGCATCGTTCCTTTTTACTTCCGCTGTTAGATCATTTCTCAAGAGATTGGGAAATGGCGAATTTAAGCTGATTTGTCAGCTCGGCTAGCTTCTTTAGTGCTGATTTGCAAAAGCCTGCTCCTGAGAGGAGATCAAGGCATAAACAAGCCCCCTCCGGGACTTTGTGGATGCCGATCTCAACTCTCACTTGGACCTCGATGCTTGCTTGGTGACCCTCTGCCTGGGGGTTGCTGCGTTGGGCAGTAAAACTGCCCAAACTGTCAGAAGAAGCTGCCGTCCACTCCGCATGGTCACAGGAGTGCGTCAGTTCGCCATTTTACTCCAACCGGAAGCCCAGCACTTTAACCTTTCTTCATAGGGAAAGTGTTCCAACCCTTTTATCATTCTAGTTGCCCTTTTCTGCACTTTTTCCAAAGCTATAATATCCTTTTTAAGATGCGGTGACTAGAAATGTACACAGTATTCCAAAGGAGGTTGCACCATTGATTTATATAGGGGCATTATGATATTGGCTGATCTGTTTTCAGTACCCTTCCTAATAATCCCCAGCACAGCATTGGCCTTTTTTATTGCAGTTACACACTGTCTTGACATCTTCAGTGAGTTATCTACTACGACTCCAAGATCTCTCTCTTGGTCAGTCTCTGCCAGTTCAGACCCCATCAGCGTGATTTTTGGCTCCAATGTGCATCGCTTTGTACTCGGCCACATTGAACCCCATTTGCCACATTGACGCCCACTCGCCCATCCTCAACAGATCCCTTTGGAGTGCCTCACAATCCTTCCTGGTTTTCACTACCCTGAACAACTTTGTGTCATCCACAAATTTAGCCACTTCACTGCTTACTCCCAACTCCAAATCATTAATGAACAAGTTAAAAAGCATCGGACCCAGTACTGATCCCTGAGGTACCCCACTGCTTACCACCCTCCACTGAGAAAGTTTCCCATTTATACTCACTCTCTGTTTGCTATTGATTAGCCAGTTTTTGATACACAAAAGGACTTGTCCTTTTATCCCATGATTTTTGAGCTTACTTAGGAGCCTTTGATAAGGAACTGTATCAAAAACTTTCTGGAAGTCAAGGTAAACAATATCTATTAGGTCCCCCTTGTCCAAATGTTTGTTCACCCCCTCAAAAAACACTAACAGATTAGTGAGACAAGATCTTCCCTTACAGAACCCATTCTGAGTCAGCCTCAATAGTTTTTGTTCATCAATGTGCTTACTAATTCTTTCTTTAATAACAGTTTCCACCGATTTACCCGGTATCGATGTCAGACTGACTGGCCTGTAATTTCCCGGATCTCCTCTGGAACCCTTTTAAAGATGGGAATGACATTAGCTACCTTCCAGTCCTCCAGAATGGAGGCAGATTTTAATGAAAGATTACATATTTTTGTCAGGAGATCCACAAGTTCATATTTGAGTTCCTTCAGAACTCTCGGATGTATGCCATCCGGGTCTGGTGATTTATCAGTTTTTAAGTTGTCTATCAGTCATAGGACCTCTATCTCGTCACCTCAATCTGACTCAGGTCTTTCAACACCCCTCCCAAAATCAGCAGTTCTGGAGTGGGCAAGCACTTCTCATCTTCCACAGTGAAGACAGAGGCAAAAAATGTATTCAGCTTCTCAGCCATTTCCCTATCATCCTTCACTACTCCTTTTACCCCTTGGTCATCCCTGGCTGGTTTCCTGCTTCTCATGTATTTGAAGAAAGTTTTATTGTTGGTCTTTATGTTTTTTGCTATATGCTCCTCATATTCCCTTTTTGCCTGCCTGATCACAGACTTGCATTTTATTTGCCACAGCCTGTGTTCCCTTTTATCAGCCTCACTGAGGTCCTGGTCACACGCAGAGTTTGCCACGGGAGAGCCACGAATGCCAGGCAGATTTTTAGGGTGCAATCACACCGCAACATCTGGCAAGTGTAGTGCACCTGTGGCCAACCCGTGGCATCCAGCCACAGATGCACAGATGTACCTGCCAAACTCCACTAGCAAATGGTTTGCCATGGGCCACAGATGGACTCAATCCATTTGATCGCGCCGGTGCACACCTATTCCCTCCAGCACATGCCAATGGCCAAAACCCCAGTGCACCGCTGTCATGTCTGACCACATAATAGCAGGTCAAAATGCATCGATGCAAATAGCCATGCCTCCCTCCCCCCCACGTTTTCCAGCATGTGTGACTGGGACCTGAGACTAGCTTTTCACCACTTAAAGGAATCCTTTTTACCTTTTACAGCTTCCATTACTTTGTTTGTAGTTGCGTAGTGTTACCCCTGCTAGTTTTATTAAATAAATTCTTGTATTTGGTTTAATTGGGGGAATTAGCAACAAAGGCAGAGTTAGCAAGAGGCTGGGGTAAAAGCAAGGACTTGCTATCTGTGTTTATGGAGATAGTCCCTTTAGACCCTGGGTTGAGTCAATAACCAGTCCAAATTGTGAATGAAATGGGTTTTATTAGGGGAAAATAATAATTTAGATTTTACAACCAAATCAAGGATTGCACGCATACAAGGAGAAATAAAATAAGTTAGCTGACAGAGAGGATGGGGGATTGGGGTAATACTATACCTATCCTGTAGTGGTCATGAGGTCCAGAGTTTGTAGGGAGCAGGTGCATGAGACCATGGAGGACCTGAGTTATGATCAGGGGTGATGGCTTTGTGCACACCCAGTTCAATCACGCTATTCCTGTATGAGACTGGATATATTTATACCCCAAAATGTATCTTGAAGGTATGCTAAATCACAATAGATTAATGGGATTCCCATTGTGGAACAGTAGCATGATCTGGTGTTTCCCTAGTGCCAGACAATGGAGATAAGTTTTCTTAATGTGTGGCAGGATGAACTTAAATGGGTGTCCATTCAACAGAAATGGACATGTAATGTTTTACCTTGATGGGTCTGGCATAGGTGTAAAGAATGCAGGTATTTTAGAGAAACACATAGCTACAGAAATGAGAGGGTTATACCGAAGGTATTTCCTGACATACAGGTGTGACAGGATTTAGGGCAGGAAACATGCAACATACTCCATTCATTTTTTTTTTTTTAATAAAATCTTTAATTGCTTTATATACACATAAAAAGAGTGGGAGATCAGAAACGGAAAACCAAAACATTACATGCAAAAATATGAACTTTTGCTATGTAAATACACATTGCTCAGTTTCATGGGTGATGCAGTGTGGAAAACCTGCACACAATTTTTTTTTTTAAAATTTTTTTTTAAAATTACTTAACATCAATTACATAATATATAAAAGCATAAAAAATTATAAAACCTCGCATATCAAACATAGACTATCTGAATAACAGTAACTTGTATTTGGCCTTAGAAATAGTTTCCCAATCAAAGGTGTCAATGTCTATTTTCTCTAGGATAGGGTACCAGATACTTAGAGGGTTAGAGAAGTCACTCTCGTTTTGAGTATTGGATAACATACTCCATTCATGACAAAGGCACGGACCAGTGGCTCTTTGTCTCTGCCTGTCTGTACATTTGACAGACAAAAGACTGGCCATTTGGTCAGGAGGAGATGCCTGAGGCAACAGCAGAGATTTGTTCATTCTAATCCTTATGGACTGAGTCAATAGGAGAGAAAGGGGGTGGGGGTTTGCTTGCATGGAGGATGTTTGACAGTGCAGCTAGCCCTGTGTTCTCCCTTGACCTGCAATTTAAGCCAAAATGAGATTCTCTTAGTCTCCTAGCAAAAGCTACTGTTTAAGCCAAGCCTAGCTTCCTTTTTTTTTTTTTGGCCCCCTGAAGGGGATTTTTTATTGCTTTTTTGTAATACGCTACTAACTACAACGAAAAAGAGGAAGGGAACTAACAACTAGGGAGAAAGGAAAGTAAACCACACTAAACTAAAAACCCAAGAGAAGGAGATCCTTAACCCAGTCAGAATCTATGTTAGTGCTCTTTTTCTTAGTACACAATGCATGCTGTGAGTGCTATTTATCCCTGATCAAAGATTAGCTGGTTACCTGTTATGGGAGAATTCCAGAGCATCCCCCAGACTTGCTTCATAAAGGCAATTTACAGAGTCCTTCTGCCTTTACTTAGGCTTTCTATCTCTGAAGTTATAAGTTGATTTGTGGGCAGCAGCGCCTTCTTCCACAGCCAAGTCTTCGTCCATCTCCAAGGGTGTGGAGCCACTCAGACCAGTTTCACTGTCTTCTTTGGTTCCCAGATGGCGTTTCAGGAATTCCTTAGCCTTATACATGGAGTCAATCTTCTCTCTCTTATCGTGTAGCTTAAAGATGACCCCTTCTGGAACTGCCCATTTGTATGCGATTTGATTTGTTTGAAGGAAGAGAATTAAATCTTTGTAACTCTTTCGTTTTTGATGAATTTCAAATGTCTTGATAAAGTCTTGATAATGGCATTTCCTAGTTTCAGTGGAGTTGCTGATGTGGCTGTTAAAATTGCATCTCTAGTTTGTATTCTTGAAAATCTGACTGTTATTTCTCCAGGTAGGCTATTCTTTTTGGTGTAATTTGAATACACCCTATATGCTGCATCCATATCATGCATTATTTCTTCTGCTTTCAAGCCTACTACTGGCACAATAAGATCACTGAGAAGCTTCTTCAAGTCTTCCTTCGGTGATTCAGGAACTCCCTGGAATCTGAGAATCATATTCGCTTTCTCCATTTGCAGAAACGTCTATTTTCCTGATGATTCTGTTCATTTGTTATTTGGTCCACTCTTTTCTTCAAAATCTTGCCTTGGGTGTGCATCTCTTTCATTACTTCCATCGTTTGCTCCGTCTGCTTAGCTGTTTCAGCCAGCTGGAGATGTTGCACTGCAAAGTCTGATTAAGAATGGTTAACTGCTGGTTAATACCAGCGAGTTGATCCATAACAGGCTTGAGCATATCCGCTAGCAGTCTCATGACATCCACTCCCTCTTCTTCTGGTCTCGGACTTTGACCACCCATAAGTTTCGGTTTCGTTCCTTTCCTCCCTGTGCCCGACATCTTGGTCGATTGTTTACAAAAGCCAATCGCTATTTCACCACCTCTGAAAATCGCTTACGCTTCAAATCTGCTTCGGTAAGTCTCTCAAAACAAGCCAAACATTCGATTTTTCCCTCCCCCCTCTCTTTTTCTGGTACTTTTCTCGCTCGTGAGGGTGGTTCCATCCGCTCTCCATTTACCAATATGGGGGGCTAAGGGATTTTCCGGGTAAATCAGATTTCGATTATATCCAACTCACGTTCATTGTCAGCCACGTTCAACCTCGTTTCTATTTCCACTAATCACTCGATCTCCAGCGCTTGTCCCAGTCAGCCTAGTTAGTGCCATGCGGCCATGCAGCGGTAGGACCGTCAGGGCAGATGGGAGCCTCAATTCGCCGGCATTCCTCCATTGAAGAGGCTACCCACCCCAAGCCCTGTGGCTTGGAACCCTACCCAAGGGTTCTGTGGGAGAGCCGTATCAGCAGCTCCCCTCCAAACTGCTGGTGTGCAAATCACTCTCCCAAGCCTTGGGGAGAGCGACTGCCATCGCCACGCCATGAACCGGAAGTCCCCAAGCCTGGCTTCCTGAAGGGCACTACTTGTGGAGGTTCAGAGGTTGTTTTAGGATGCCTCTCTCTCAGGAAAGAACATCCCTGGTGCAGGACATGAGCTGTCTGTTATAGTAGTTGCATGTAGAAATTGTTTAAAAGTTTAGCAAGAAATAAGATAGTTTAGTTAACACCTTGCATGTGAATGCTATGGACATGTGTATTGGATGACATAAAGTAACAAGAAATCAGAGTAAGGCAGTGAGTCTGCCAGTTATTCATATTTCTCCCTGCCCTGCCTCTTCACTGTGACTTTCATAGAACAAAGTTGGGGCCCTAGTGGCTTGTTGGCAACATAAAATTTAACTTTCTGAAATGTTTGTTTCAAGAGTTAATATACTTTTCTCTCTTGTTACCATCCCAGAATAATATAATTTTTATTACTGTTTTCCCCAAAGTGATACCAATGAAGCAGAATGTTCCATGAGAGTGAATTATCTGTTTGGGAAGCAGATCCCTGCCTTTCAGTTGACCTCGCAGATTACTGCACTGGATTAGACAAAGGACAAAGTCATGTGGTGTGTTTTTTATATTACAGCTAGCATGTCCCATTTTTAGGTGAGCAAAACTTATTTTCAGTTGATGACAGAAGCTGTATCAGGAGACTTGTCCTAACAAGCAATAATTGTGTAGTTAAGGGCTTTTAAACAACTCAAGGAATCCTGGTTCATTCTTGGTCTGTATTTTGTTGAAAGTTAATATCAACTTCATTGAATGAAATCCATCAGCAATCCTTTGTTCTGCAAACCATTTGCAAGTGTTTATGGTGCAGTAAAGTTTTATTTGTGTGTGAGGTAGACAAGTGGTAAAACCTGCCCTGTTTCAGAATCTAGTACTTTAAATCAAATGAAGGGTGAACCTTGTAAATCCTTGCCACAGCAAACATTTTGATATTCTAGCTTTTTTGGGCATTCTCACTAGTAAAGAAAATAGGAACATATATCTTCTAGAGCAGTGATGGCAAACCTTTTAGAGACCGAGTGCCCAAACTGCAATCCAAATCCCACTTATTTATTGCAAAGTGCCAACACGGCAATTTAACCTGAATACTGAGGTTTTAGTTTAGAAAAAACAATTCATTAACATCTTTTGTCTTAAAAGAAAAGCACAATAACAGAGCTTTCAATGATACAAACAGCTTTTTATTGAAAGGTAAAAGTTTGCATTTGGCATGAAGTTTGCATTTGACGTCATACACACAAACTCCTTCCAGTTAGTACAGAAGAGGACCCTTCCTATTTACCTGGTCTGTCTTTCTCTTTTTTTTTTTTTATGAAATAACTCTCCTAAAAAGGAGAGAATTTTATTTTTTATAAGAAAAGGGTAAGGTAGACAGATGGGAAGAGAAAAAAGAGCGGAGTGAGTTTTTTTTTTTCTGTTAGTAAAGGTTAGTTTTATTTCTTCCAGTTGTCGGCATCCATCACGGTTGAAAGATCTTCTTTTCAGCTTTACAAAGTCCAAATCAATTCTGTTAGTAAAGTTAGTAAAGTCCACTGGGGTTAAATCAAATCTTTTCAGATGTTACACGAACAAATTCCTTTTTAAGTCTCTCCAATTATCATTAAGTCCTTTGAGCTTTAGTGCCTCCCGTTCCGTCACTTCCTTCCCCCGAGCCGCCGTCTTCTTCAAAAATCCAAATTTTGAGTGCTGCTTCCTCCTCTGTGCTGGTATGTCTCTTCAGAAATTTTTTAATCCATCTTCTTTCGCTTCTTTTTTCTTGTTGTTTCTGGCAGTCATTTCTCGTTGGCTCCATTAACACTCAAGTTGAAATTAGATCTCCATTACTTGCTAAGCTCAACACCCCTTTCTACTGGCAGAGTATATCCTTTTTTTTTAAAGGCGGAGTAGGCTTTGGGAGCCTTATCCGCCTCTTCTTTTTATTTATTCGCTCCACTGCCAGATAGAGGTGTCAAGACTTTCGTCAAAATAAATCTGAGATCTTCTTTCCCTTCTTCATCCATAACTTGGAACTTTAGCATCAAATTAATTTTCTATATATTTTCTGCCATCAACCTTATTGATTCCAACATTTGTTTTTATAGTCTGATGAGAACAATTTCCATTTTAAAAGCGTTTCATTGATATTTTACATTTACACCAGCAGGTGGTGCAGTATCTCAGTTTCTTGTTGATTGACAGCTAGTTATGGGGGGGTTTGACTGGAGCGGAAGTCCCTCCTCTCTTTTCTTCCGTTCTAAGCAGGATTTTCCCCAGCATCGACATTTTATTTTTTATTTACTTTTTCAAAGTTCGTGCCACATCCCCCAGAAAGCAACTAAAGCCGCAATCTTCTGTAAAACCCCAACGGTACTTTCACCAACATTTTTTCTTGTTACCCCCCTTCGCGTTTCCTTTAAAAATTCGCTTCTTCGAAGAGGGTGGAAGCTCCTCCCTCCTCCCATACGCTTATCCGCTTGCGGGGGTTTTAATTTTCACTTCACAATAGATCTTCAACTCACGATTAGATGCCATTTCTTCTTTTCATAGTAATTCATCCGCTTTTCCTCACTCCTGGAAGTCGGCAGGGCTGCTAAGTCCCATTCGGGACGCACTACGCGGCGGGGCCGATTGGGGCGGGGAGAAAGCCTCAATTTCCCGGCAGTTTGCCGGCAAAGAGGCTACTTCCCTATGCGCCCCGGTTCGGAGCCTTTGACTAAGGCTCACTAGGGTCTTTCGCAAACGCGAAGACCCCCCCATTCCGCGCGTGGGCTGACCGCCTCCGGGAGCGTCCCGAGAAGCGGCCGCCATTCGCAGCACCGAAACCGAAACCCCCTGGTCTGTCTTTCTCAACATGATCTTACACATTTTCACACCTAAAGTGACAGCCCTCTTCCCCCTTCCATGGGAAAGAGACAGAAAAACAGCACACTCGGTGGAATCTGCCACGTCTAGATTGATTCGAAGTAAATTAAATTTTGATCCTGCAAATCTTGACTGATGAACAAATAAAGCACTTCAACTTGAGCACTTCATCCAGGTGACCCACCCCCAAAGCATATCAAGGCTGCACGGAATGAGAGACCACGGAGTGGAATGACAGCCCCTGGGGGTAGCAGAACACTTCTGCTACCCCCAGGGGCTGTCATTCCACTCCATGGTCTCTCATTCCAGTCACAAAATACTCCTGCTACACCCTGGGGCCATCATTCCACTCCGTGGTCTCTCATTCCAGTCCCTGAACACTCCTGCTCCAACCTGAGGCTGTCATTCCACTCTGGGACCTGTCATTCCAGTTCTTGAACACCCCTGCTACAGCCTGGGGCTGTCATTCCACTCCGTGGTCTCTCATTCCATTCCCAGAGTAGTGTATTTGGGCCCAGAGACCCTAATGGAAAATCCATTTCGCATTTTTATTGCAACTCTACTTGTACTGGAATGTATTTCAATGAAGCCCATGCAAGTCAATTGGCATTCCTCTCTCCCATTATTTCCAATGGGCCATCAAGTGTTTCCCATTGTTTCCAACGGGCAATCCTGTCCTTCCTTTTAGTACATCCCATACATCCGCCCTCCTACACGGCTCCTCCAAATGGCATTTTAGTTATTCCCATGAGTGCGAAAAGCCAGAGCAAATTTACAATCTGACTAAAGGCGCAATCCTATGCTCTCATACTTGAAAGCAAGTTTGGTTGTCTCAGTGGTGCTTAATTTTGAATAAGTATGCACAAGATCAGGTACTGCTTTTGAAGCGGCTATTCATTTCTGCCTCGCTGGAGAGTTGGGAGCTCTGAAGTTCAGGGACAATCTTTCAACATGGGTGGGTGCCCTATGTATGATTCCCTAGAAGCTCTCAGGAAGCTATAATTAGGGGGGAGAGGTGCTGCACCTTACCTCCACAGGGTGGGAGCTCTGGCTCGCCTTGAGCCACCTCTGGCTGCTACCCCCTCCTGCTGCACCAGCTCCAAAACAGTCTCCATGTCCAACTCCTTGAACAGCCCTTCTAATCACAGCCTCTGAGCAGGCACATGAGACATGCCACCCAAAGCAGTGGGGCAGCCCCAAAAGGAAGCGAAGGGGGTGGGTACTAAAGGTTTTCAGATTCCAGATTACAGCACAGGACGCTGGAGGGTGCAGCAAGAGAGACCAGGCAGAGAGCCAAAGAGGGAGGAGGGGGAGGAGGAATAGCGCACCTCCCCAAAGAAGGCAGGTTTGGAAACTGAAGTGGCACACTCACGCAGATGCAACTTTTGGCAACAAGCCTGAGTGGGCATCCCTGGGAATGCTCAGCCTCACTCCTCTGGGGCAGAAGGGGCGTGGATTGGAGCACACATTTGCAAAGGAAGGGGAGTTGCCACACTTTCCTGGGCTAAGGGGGTGGGGTCAGGCTGTGGGGATTCTTTGCTGAGCAGCTCCTGGGCTTTGAGTAGGCAGGGATTGTGGGTTGGTGTCAGGCTGTGAGGAAGGTGGAGCCCACGGGGAAAGCAATTCCCCTCTTCTCCCTCCCCCATGTCAACAAGCGGGGCACCTGCACCAGAGGTTTGCACGTCTTTTCCTCTCATGTGTGGTATTTGCTTTCTGACCAGGGCCCAGGGTTTGGCCTAGGGCCGGCTGGTGCAGCAGCTGCAGCAGCACAATAAGCAGGCTCAGCCACCTCCTCGCCCGTGCCCACAGAGAGGGCTCCGAGTGCCACCTCTGGCACCCGTGCCATTGGTTCGCCACCAGGGTTCTAGAGCAAAGTTTGTGACTTGTAGAATTAACAAACACAAAGTAAGATAATGATCAAATGGTAAAAAGGAGCTGAATATGATTTATGCAATCATGTGCATTCTCCTTCAGTGCGGGGAAGTCATTCAGAACTGGTTAGGTCATGACTCTGCTCACTTTGATAGGGCTATGCTATTTTTGTGTGTGTCTCCTATAGGAGATTCCTGGCTGATCCGCCAGTTTTGGATAACCCTGCAACTTGGTAGGATGCTTGCGCTCTGCAAGAAGCCAAAGGAGAGAGGTTTTAGAAATAAAATCGAAATTGAAAAAAAAAAAAACCCAGTTTAAAGTCAGCAAGCTACCAAGATTGGTGGCTGAAAAGTCCCCGGGTCAGGCAAGGAACTGAGCAGGAAAGCCAGTCCAATGGACAGGAAGGAGAAGGCTCCTACTTGGGAAACAATAAAGAAAATAGAAAACATGAGGCCAAGGATCATGCCTGAGAAGATCCCCCACTCCACCTGAGGCTTTGGGAAGCAGCTCAGTGGTGGCAGAGAACTCCTCAGGTCAGTGAAGCACAGGAGCCAACCCCCAAACCTTCCGAAGCTTTGAGAGGCAGGGAGACTACAGAGCCAAGAAAGGAGCAGAGTGGTACCAAAGCTGCAAGCTCAGGTACAAGTCAAACGGTCCGAGCCCTTGACCTCCCACTCCCCAGCGCACCCAGGGAAGAAGAAGCAGACAGCAAGGAAATGAGACCTGAGGCCCAGCAAAAGTGTGAAGGGACAGCGTGGGAGAGCCATTGGGCTAGCAAGCCCACCCGGTATGACAAACCCCACTCAGGGCTGGGTCAGGGTTAGGTAATCCTGTTTCCATGGGGGCAGGCAAGCCTTCATCCACAAGGATTCCCAGGGTCTCAAATGATCCCCATGCTGGCAGTGCCATAAGTGACCTCCAGCCTGCCTGCCTACTTGAAAGTAAATCCAGGCCCAGCACCGTCCCTTTTTGCCCATGCAGATCCTGACTGGTCTGGGTTGGACATGGCCCATGATGGGGGGCCTTTGGGCTTTTCCTCCAACCTGAAGTGCACCCTTTATCAGACAGAGCCAGGCAGTGCCCAACGACCACACAACACCCAGGGGCACTGGGAGGGATGTTCACTGGCCTGAAGGAGCAGAAAGGGTAAGTGCAGGTCTCCTACCTACTCCCAAGAGTCTTCTGGTTCAGCCTGCCCTTCCCCTCAACAAAAACGTCCTAGACTTATAGAGCCTGCAGGAACTTCAAGGTTAGAGGAGACCAGTCCCAATAGAGGCAGAATATATTTAGAGAGTGACTAGCAGGAGGACACCAGGAGGTGGGGGAGTTAGCATCCACCATTACCTCAACTGAGGGAAACTCTGAGAAGGAAGATGGGAAATGCTCAGGGGAAGAGACCAAGACACAGGCAACATCTTCCAGACTCTTTCAAACTGAGCATTTTCAGAGACTGCTCGGTAAGGTCATAACAATGCTACATTACCAGGTGGAAGAAATACAGAAGCCAAGATCAGCGGTCTCAGCAAAACTGGACAGGAGAGCCTTCAAGGATCCCCCAGAGTACAGATGGTCTCCCCCTTCCCGGACTCCTTCAACAATGTCATGAAGGCAAAGTGGGCAGTCCCTGGTGGCAAGAACTCCTTGCTGTCATGGGCCAAGAAGCCCTATGCACTGTCTGAAAGGACCATGGAGGACCTGAAGGTACCCTTTGTGGACCTCGTGGCACTACACTCTTGAGCGGTGCTACCAAAGGATGGCAAAAATGCCTTTAAGGACTCCATGGACAGGAATAATGAGACAGCTCTGAAGAAAGTCCACGAGGCAATTTCTCTGTCCATTAGAGCATCAGCAGTTCTCTCTAATTTTACAATGGCAATAGTGATATGGGTGGCCCCTCAAGCCAAACAGTCTCTGACTTTCTTCTGGGCCACATCTTTCCCCCTCCTCCAACCAGAACCTGGAGGCTAGCCCATTAGAGCTAAAGAGATCACTGCTGAAAATGAAATGGGTGGTGGAGTTTGCATCAGACACCTCACAGGACGACATAAAGTTCTGCACCAGAGCACAGGCAACGAACGTCATCATACAAAGAAATATTTGGCTCAAACACTGGAGGGTGGACACCCTACCCAAGAGCAACCTATCTACAGAGAAGCTTTCTGGCATGCTTCTTTTTGGGGAATCAAATCTGAACAAGGGACTGGTGGAGACAAAGGAGAAAAAGAAAGCCATATCCTCCTCCTCATATGACAAGGGCAGAGATTCAAAAAGCAGACACCAGCAACCCATTCATGGCTTCAGAGGCCAGAGGGTGAGAGTCTTAGGACTTCTTTTGGATCTCTTCAAGAGTTTCTTTTGGATCTCTTCAAGGACTTCTGTTCTTAACTTCTTTTGGAACTCTTCCTTCTTAATTTATCAGTGAGATAGTTGCTTCTATCCAGGATTCAGGCAGAACCCCCTCTTCCATAACTGTTGTAATCATATTCTTGTATGGCAGAAGAATAATATCTTCTATCACTTTACAATATTCTGCAGGTATCTCATCCAGGCCCAGTGCTTTCCCCATATTTTGCTTTTGTATAGCTTCCACGATTTCCATTATCGTGATGGGGTCATTAAGATATTTCCTATTCTCTTCAGATAACATAAGGAGATTCTGTTCTTGTATATATTGTTTTTGGTCTTCCTTTGGTATTTGCTGTTCCCTATATAGCTGAGTATAAAAAGACTGCACAGTTTTCTTTAATTCTTCTTTCTGAAATATCTCCTTTTTCTCCCCACCATGTAGAGAATGGATCAGTCTCTTTTCTCTTTCTTTTCTAAGTTTGTAGGCTAACCGCCCTGATTTATTTGTGTGCTCGAAATAATTCTCTTTAGCAAATTTCACATTTTTAGTCATTTCTTTTGAGAGCAACAAATTAAACTGATGTTGAAGAGCTTTAATTTTAGATTTTAAGTTTTCATTTGATGGATCTTGTAATGATTCCATTTTTGGTGTGTGTGTTTCTTTAAATGTTTAGTGTGACTGCAGTAATGTAAGGAGAGTGATAGATGGAGGTAAGTGTGATGTGATTGGCTGATGACTGAGAGAGCGGGAGGAGAGAACTTTATGTCTGTGTGACTATGAAGTTTGAGTCTATTTTGTGTGAATAAGACAAACAGTTTAGTCTGTGTGGATATATATATATATATATATATATATATATATATATATATATATATATATATATATATATGAGAGAGAGAGATTAGGCTGAGTTTCTAAGCCTGTCAGAATGGAGTTTGGAGTCTGAGAGACTGTTTGTGATGCCAAGCATTGCCAGTTATATTTACAAGTTCCTTTCTTCAGCAACATTTCAAAATAACCAGAAACCTATTTTGTTCTTTATCAGAATAGTCCTTCCTCAGGGCCACATAGTCCTCTGAAGTGCCCAGACCCTGGGTCATTCTACTGAAAAGAGAGAGATTTGAAATTTTTAATTCCTGATGGCAGTGGAAATCTACCAAGTTTATGTACACAGAGAGAGTTTTAAAGGTAAATCTGTCTCCCCAATAATGTGAGAGATGAAGGGGGGGGGACTGTAGAACTGTGTTGGGGTAAATTATTATTGTATTGTATTATAGTATTTTTGTATTGCAGTCAGTATTTTATATAAAAGCACTCTGATTAATTTTGTAGCAGTGGGAATTTAAATTGTTGTCTCAGGAGCGGAGTCTGTTGCTCATCATTCCCTCCATTGGGGGTCTGAGGTGTTGCGGAGACCTCCATTGGGGGTCTGAGGCATTGCGGAGACCTCCAGGGTAGTTAATGGCTGTGCAGCAAATCCCGGTGCTCTTGGGATGGGGGAAGTGCGGTGGGCCTAGGTGGGGCTATAAGGGAAGGGCGCTGAGAAATAGAGCGGCTCGGCACCCTTCCAGCCTATGGTCCATCCCGACGGTGGCTAGCAGTGGGGCCAGGATAGAGAACCCCCTTCTGTCACTGGTGTTGTGTAACGCCAGGTCTATTAACAACAAAGCAACAATCCTTCGAGATTTTGTAACAGATCAACAAGTGGACCTGGCGTGTGTGACCGAGACCTGGGTGCGGGAGGGCGAAACGGTAGCCCTCGCCCAGCTTGCCCCGCCCGGGTTCTCGGTCCTCCACCAGTCACGGACTAGGGGGCGGGGGGGGTGGCTATCTTCATTCGGGAGGCTTACTCCTTCAGGGCGCTTCCGCTGGCGGAGATTGCGGGTGTGGAATGTGTCGGCCTGATGCTGGAGGCTGGTGAGGGTTTGGCAATCTGGCTGGTGTACCGACTGCCTAATGCACGGGCCAGTAGCCTGCCGTCCCTGCTGGAGGCTGTAGCAGGCTGGGCGTTGGAGCACCCTAGGCTGATTGTCTTGGGTGACTTCAACATCCATGCTGAGGACGCAGCCTCCAGCCGGGCTACGGACCTGGTGTCATCCATGGCAGCACTGGGACTCTCTCAATTTGTTTCAGCCCCACACATCGGGCCGGTCACACGCTCGATTTGATCTTCGCAGCGGGGGTGATGGTGGACCGGATTGCCACTGAGACAGTGCCATGGTCGGACCACCTGGCCCTGAGGGCCCGACTGAATGTTCCACCCTGACCCTGTTTGGGCGGCAAGCAGATTTTTGCTCGCCCGCGGTGCCAGATGGACCCAGTGCAGCTCCAAATGGCCCTGCGGGATCCAAGGCCCCCTGGCGGCTTGTTGGATGAGCTGGTGAAGGACTGGCATGCCCGGCTCTCCTCAGCCATCAACGAGATCGCTCCCAGGCGCCCTCTCTGCACTCATGTAAGGCGAGCGCCTTGGTATACCCAGGAGTTCGTGAGCTGAAGCGAGAACTGAGACGGCTGGAGAGACAGTGACATCGAGCTTGTGACGAGGCATCAAGAACATCTTATAGGACGCTTATGAGGGCCTATGAGATGGCAGTCAAAGCCGCTAAGAGAGATTTCTATGCGGCCACGATTGCATCTGCTAGCTCACGCCCGGCCCAATTATTTAGTACAATTCGGTCCTTGACAGCTCTGCCACAGGGCAGGCAAAATGCTAGGGAATTGGATATTGGCTGTGAGGCATTTGCGAGCTATTTTACAGATAAAGTCTTGGCACTCTGCCGTGACCTCCCCGCCACAATTGACACAGTGAGTGAACTTGAGGCCCCTTGCTTGGCTTTGGGGCCGGGTTTAGAATGTTTTGTCCCACCCAGCCTGGAAGAAGTTGACAGACTCCTTGTTTCTGTGCGTCCAACCATGTGCGACCTGGATCCATGCCCCTCCTGGCTTATTAAAGCAGGCCATGAGGGGTTTCGAGGTGCCCTGTGGGAGATTATCAACATGTCCCTTTCCGAGGGACGGTTCCCCAGGGCACTCAAGGAAGCGATGGTCCACCCCCTCTTGAAAAAGCCATCTCTGGACCCAGCCGAATTGGCCAACTATCGGCCAGTGTCCAATTTGCCCTGTTTGGGCAAACTTATTGAGAGGGCGGTGGCGTCACAGCTGCAGGGTTTTCTGGATGACGCTTCTGTCCTTGATCCCTTCCAGTCCGGCTTCCACTGGGTCACGGGACAGAGACAGTGCTGGTCGTCTTGACTGACGATCTCCATAGGCATCTGGATCGGGGTGGTGTGGCTGCTCTGGTGTTGTTAGACCTGTCGGCGGCGTTCGACATGGTCGACCACCAGTTGCTGGCCCACCGCCTTGCCGACATGGGGATTCAGGGGCTCGCACTTCAATGGCTGGCCTCTTTCCTTCAAGGTTGGGGACAGAGGGTCATGATAGGGGATCAGCGGTCCCGGAGACACCCCATTGAGTGTGGGATGCCCCAAGGGGCCGTGCTGTCCCTGATGTTGTTTAACATCTACATGCGCCTCCTTGCCCAGATTGCCCAGAGTTGCGGGCTTGGGTGTCATCAATATGCAGATGACACCCAGCTCTATCTGATGCTGGGCGGCCAGTCGAACTCTACCCCGGATGACCTTCATCGGGCTTTACAGGCTGTGGCTGGATGGCTCAGACTGAGTCAGCTGAAACTAAACCTGGCAAAGATGGAGGTCCTGGGCCTGAGTCGGATCGGTTCAGGGTTGGGGTTCCCTCTCCCAACCTTCGACGGGGTGCCGCTGGTGCCGGCGTCGGAGGTTAGGAGTCTGGGTGTGCTCCTGGATTCCTCTTTAACGATGGAGGCCCAGGTAGTAGCCACTGCCAAGTCAGCCTTTTACCACCTTCGGCAGGCTCAGCAGCTGGTCCCCTTCCTTGACCGCAATGACCTGGCCACTGTGATCCATGCGATGGTCACCTCAAGGCTAGACTACTGTAACGCTCTCTACTTGGGGCTGCCTTTGTCGCAAATTCGGAAGCTGCAGCTGGTGCAGAATGCTGCAGCCAGGCTGCTGATGGGTCTCTCTAGGAGGGATCATATTCAGCCTGTGCTGAAAGCACTGCACTGGCTGCCAATAGTGTACTGGATTCGCTTCAAAGTGCTGGTCTTGACCTTTAAAGCCCTGTATGGCCAGGGTCCAGTCTACTTGAGGGACTGCCTGTCCCCATATGTTCCCCCAAGGGCACTTCGGTCGGGGAGTCAACAGCTCCTGGAAATTCTGGGCCCCAGGGAAGTAAAATTTGCTGCCACCAGAGCCAGGGCTTTCTCGGTGGTGGCTCCTACCTGGTGGAGGAAGCTCCCGGAGGAGATCCGGACCCTGCGGGACCTTGCTCAGTTCCGCAGGGCCTGTAAGACAGAGCTATTCCGCCGGGCCTATGATTAGGAGCCGCCGCCATGGTTAGCCATCTGCCATCGCACTATCGTCACCATTGAATGCGGGGCGGCTCTGGCAGGAGAGGGGGTGATGAGCTACTGTTTGGCTGCTGTTTGGCTACTGGGGGCTAACGTTTGCCAGGGGCTATAATCTGCCCCATCTTGTTTCATTGCCTGGATGTTGTTTATATGTTTTTGGTTTTATACTGTTGAACTTGTTTTAAAGTTGGCACGCGTGCCTTGTTGTGAGCCGCCCTGAGCCTTCGGGGAGGGCGGGATACAAATCCAAACAAACAAACAAACAAACAAACAAATAAATAAATAAATAAGCAGGATGTCACAGATCTATTTTCAAGTCTCCTTCATCTTTCTTCAACGCATCCAAGATATCTTGGTAATGTTTCCTCTTCTCTCATCTTTGTCTAGCAGCTAATCTAATTGCCAGTCCTCCGAAATAGGCTTTACTTGCATCCCAGACAGTTCTCATTGATGTTTGCATGTTTATATCTTGCTGAAAGTATAACTTTTTAATATACACGAATTGTACATTTTTTAACAGTTGAACATTTAATCTTCACCTAAATTTTCTTGGGGAATCCTTTATTTTCACCAGCAAAGGGTTATGGTCTGCATATGATCTGGGTAAAATGTCATCTTTAATATCCTGTAAGAAGCTTACTGATGTCCAACACATATTCATTCTAGACCAGGATTTGTGTCTGTCAGAATAGAAGGTACGGTCCCTTCCCATGGGATTTCTTACTCTCTAAGCATCAACTAGTTTATATTCTTTGACAAGTTTTAAAAAGGATCTTGGAAGAAGTTCTTTGGATGCTTTAACCTTCTTATTGGTCTTCCTATCCAGGTTGTAATCAAAGACTGCATTAAAATCTCCCAGTAGACATATGTCAATATAGTCAAATTTTGCTAAAACATCTTTTAAAAGGTCAAAAAAATTCCTTGGTGGTCATTTGGGGCATATATTATTACTAATAAAATCCTTTTCTCCCCAATGGTGATTTCAACCAACAACAATCTTCCATCCTCTGCCAAAAAAATCAAGATAGGTTTCAGTTCTTCCTTTATAAATGCTACAATACTTCTCTTTTTAACTTTATCTGATGCCACAAAAGTAAGTCCAAGTTTCTTACATGACAGGTAGTGTTGATCTTTCCGTATTAAATGTGTTTCTTGTAGACAAGTAAAATCTGCATTTAGTTTCTTCAATTCCTTAAAGATTTTTCTTCTCTGGTGAATTTAGGCCGTTGATGTTAGTTGAAAATATTTTTATTGTAGTTCCATCCATTACACGCATCCTTTATTCCTTCCTTATTTCAACATCATGTATCTCCCTTCAACATTTTCCAATTCTTCTATAACATTGATTCAATGGTTTGTTATATAAATTGCTATATAAATTGTTATATAAATCTTCTCATTTGTAGAAGATGCATATACTGTGCCCAATTTCTTATTCTTTAAGATATTTTCATGTTGTTTCTTAATATCGGTTTCTTGAAGACAATGTCTGCTTTTTTGTTTTTGTTTTAATAAATGTCTTGGGTCATTTTGTGGGGGGAATTTAAGCCATTAATGTCTATTGATATCACATTTAGATTATCTATTTCGTTATAATGCTGTTGCTTGGTTGTCCTTGTCATTTGGTTTTGTGTTTTCCGGTGATAATTCTTCCACCAGTTGTTTTGCTGGTTGAATTGAAGAAATAATTCTTCTGCCTTTTGGTAGCTGCACTTCTAGTGCACATGGTACTCTCCAGCAATATTTTATAGCTTTCTTCTGTATAATTTGTCTTCAAATATTAAAATCTCTTCTTCAAGAGAATGGATGGGAGATGTTGAAAAAATTGTATCTCAGAAACACCAGTTCAAGGGGGTGTACTCAGTCCTGTTTGTGGTTCCAAAGAAGTCAGGGGACTGGAAAGCAGTGCTGAACCTGAGAGGCCTCAACAAGTTGGTAAAGAAGCAGAAGTTCCTCATGGAGTCACTAAGACATATACTGCAAGTGCTGCAAGAAGGAAACTTCCTGTCATCTGTGAACCTCAGGTAAACCTTACCTACACATCCCAGTGCACCCAGACTCCAGGCACTTCCTCCATTTCCGTTACCGAGGATGGCGTTATCAATACAGGGCCTTGCCCTTTGGCCTTTCTTCAGCCCTCAAGGTTATAGTGGCATTGGTAGCACCACTTCAACAGAAGGGGGGAGTCCACATTTACCCCTAACTGGGCAGCATTCTGATCAGAGCAGTGGATTGTACCATGTCATCACACTTCACAGAGATAGTGGTAGAACATATGCAAGCACATGGCTTCATCATAAAGGAGAGCCAGCTAGAGCAGTCTAGGGACACTGTGCACCTGGGGGCCGGGATATGTACCAACACAACCAAAGTCTCCCTTCCAGAGGAGATGCAGATAAAAATAAGAAAACTGGTGACAGCAGTCAGGTTCCAGAACACCATGGACCTCATGCACCTAGCAACAATGCAGGGATTCATGATATCAACCACAGACATGGTACTGTGGGCATGATTCCATACTAGACCACTTCAATGGCCTCTTCTACCATTTCAGAAGGACATCACGAAACATAGGCACAGAAAGATAGTGATAACAGCCACTCTTAGGAAGGAATTGGAGTGGTGGACTATAGCACCTGGCCAAAGGGACAAGCTTCACTCAACCACAAGGAGTCATCATCGTGACAGACAGAAGCAAGAGGGGGGTGGGGAGCCCACTGCTTGCACCTGGTAGCACAAGATCAGTGGTCAAAATCAGAGGCCAGTCACAGCATCAACTGTCTGGAACTTCAAGCAGTTTGGCTGGCCCTAGTGGCATTCCAAACAAATTACAAGACCAACATGTACTTGTGCACACCAACAACAAGACGATGAAGGCCTTTTGTAAGTGGGCCACTGACCAGCATCTCAGCCCCCTCCAGGCATTGTACAGGGATGTGCTGGCCTTCTTGTTTGAGGGCTGGAAGAAGGGCCTCAAGTAGCAGCCTTAAATTCCTGCCTTGGGCTAAGGAGGTTCAGGGGCTTGTTGAGAAGCAAACACATAAGGAGATTTATCGTGGGAGCCAGGTCCAGCATGGATTCCCTGCATGGGGCTTCTAGCTGGCGAGAAAAGACACTCGAGCTGTTTCTCCTTCTGACCAGGACAGTATTTGTAAAGAAAATGCTTTCTTAAAAACAGAATCTTTGTCTGACCTATGGTCCAAGACTGGCATGGGTCTGTAATGGTTTGTATAACCTTAAGGCCAGGCCTGGTATGGGCCTACCATAAAAACTTCTTAAGTGACAAATGGTTGAGACTCTCCCTTTAAGGCAGAGATAGCACAAAGGAGCTCCGGGTGAGCTTGCAGAGTACTCCCAGCTGCAGGCTGATAAGAGGCCCAGAGATGACCAATTCCCAGATTCCAATTAATTAACCTTGTAACACCTGCGTGGAGGCAGATCTTAAAGTTATGCTGCAGTTAACTTTCAACTCCCTCCGCCCAACCTGATTATTATGGGCTGTAGAAGTGCCTGGCAACCTGAACAATTGACATCATTTTTCTGGCCTCTCATTGGGTAAGGCCAACCTGGTGAGAGACCATTTTTCCTATAAGTTGAGCATTAGCTCCGTTATGTTGTCCTGGGTTCTGTGACTGCTGAGCTTGGTCCAGTAGATTAGCACCCCACCAATGGTGTTACAGTTTGTTTATGCCTGCCAGGGCTAAGAGATGCCTGCTTTGAATGCTGACCAACTGAACTCTGCCTTATGGAGAGGTAATGCTGCATTGCTGCTTCATGTGTAAGTTAGGCTGGTTAAGCTAGGATTTCTTTTTGTTTTATCCTGCACAGTCTTATCTTGTGATTTCTTGCACCTAAATAAACTAGACTATATTTTACTTAGATAAACCTTGTGTGGCTCTTGTGTTACCAAGTCTCAAAGCCTAAATCCTGTATGCCTAGACCCTTGTGACCATTCTATCAAATTATTTTGTTTTGTTATACCTCTTTGTGGCTTGCAGTTTTCCTCTGCAGACTTGGAGACAAACAGGAGTGTTTTAGTTCCTTTTGCTCCTGACTGGTGAAGACCTAAGTTAAAGGAACTTGGTGGCAGTTCTACCGTGATAGTCTGTTTTGGGATTTTTTGTTTGCCTAACTTGAGTAAAAGCCTTTTGAGCTCATAGCAGTTTTGTTTTGTGCCTCCCATTTTTGTATTTTCACAGTATTATCTAATTCTTTATTTCCTATTTATAACTTAATTAGTTGTTTTAGTTTATTTTGCCTTGTCTGGAGCTGGCCAGTGAATTGTTTATCTCTTATGTGAGAAGCGAGAGAACTAATTAATCTGTGGAAGCTGTGTTTTGCTCTTTCCCTTCTGAGCTCTCAAAGCCTGAAATGAACTTTTTAATGTTTTGGGTTTTTTTATTTGAAGCAAGGGCTCTATTAGCTAAGTAGACTTGTATGCTTGCTGCTGTTCTCTGATCTTGAGCTGTAATAGCTTATCTGTGGAGTGTGAAATGACTCAGCAGCCAAGCAACTTCCCAGGGAGAGAGAAAGGGGCAGGGAGACACCCTAGAGAGCTTGAAAATAGGGAGGAATTGGTCTGTTTGCCTCTGACCAAGCGAACAAAAAGTATGGAATTCTTCTCTGAGAAAACAAAAGATGTCTTTAATATCCAAGACTCAAATTCCTTCTCCCTGTTGGCAAAGAGGGACGATGATGACTTTATGATGAAGGAAGTCTGTGATAAATGGCTGCCTAGCCTTCTAAATAAGAATATTTCTAACTTAAAGAGGTTTGCTAAGGATTCAACTCCTACCATCCAGTTGAAAGCTACCTTTAAAAAAGAAGCAGGTGCCTCCTCTGACATACTGTCTGAACAAGCTGCGTTGCTGGAGTTAATTGCCAGAACTGTGTCTCGTACTTTTAAATCTCGAGGGACCCTACATGGACTCCTGAAGAATTTTTTTTTCTTCCTACATCCTCAAAACACAAAGATAAGGCATCAAATGATGAATGGAACCTCCAAGATTTTTTTTTTTTTGATATAACTCTCCTAAAAAGGAGAGAATTTTATTCTTTTTATAGGAAAAGGGTAGGGTATACAGATGGGGAAAGAAAAAGATGGAGTGAAGTTTTTTCTGTTAAAAAAAGGTTAGTTTTAGTTAGTAATCAATACCGTTGTTGGCATCTATCACGGTTATAAGATCTTCTTTTTAACTTTGCAAAGTCCAGAGTCACTCTGTTAGTACAGTTAGTAAAGTCCATTGGGGTTAGTTATTAAACAGCTCCTTTCAGATGTTACATGAACAGTTAGTTCTCAAGGTGTCTTCTTTTTAAGTCTCTTCCAATTATGGATTGAGTCCTTTTTAACCTTGATGCCTTCCGTTCCGTCACCTCCTTGCCCTGGGCTGCTGTCTTCTTCACTGCTGGTATTAGTCCAAATTTTGAGTGCTGCGTCCTCCTCCATGCTGGCGTGTCTCTTCAGAAGTTTTTGTGCTTTCAAGATGTGATCCATCTTCTCTCTTTTCTCTTTTTCCTTATACTTCTGGCCTTCAAATTTCCCGGGCTCCATAGACACTACACATGAAATTAGATCTCTGATATATTGCCTGCTATGCTCAACAGCCCCTTCTACTGGCAGATTATTTTCCTTTATAAAAGCGGAATAGGCTTTGGGAGCCATATCCACCTCTTCTTTTAATTCTTTCGCTTCACTGCCAGTTAGGGGTGCCAAGACATTCGTCACGGTAAATCCGAGATCTTCTTTCTCTTCTTCTTTTACGCCCTGAGAGCTTAGAGTCAGATTCGATTTCTGTGCGATTTCCACCATCTTCCTTGTTGTTTCTGATATGTGTTTCTGTCGACTGATGAGAACACTTTCCATTTTAAACAAAGTTTTGTTGATTTTCTGCATTTGCTCCAGCAGGGGGCACAGTATCTCATTTTCCTGTTGATTGACAGCAAGCCCTGGGGGGGGGGCTACCCGGACCGGAAGTCCCTCCCCTCTTCTCTTCCGGTTTCTGCAGGACCTTTTCCAGTGTCGACATTTTCTTTTTTTGTTTACTTTTTCAAAGTTCGTGCCGCATCCCCCAGGAAGCTAATAGGGTCATAATCTTCTGTAAAACCCCAACGGTACTTTCACCAACACTTTTTTCTCTCTACCCCCCTTCGCACTCCCTTTGTAGATCTCGCTTCTCAAAAGGGGTGGGGACTCCTCCCTCCTCCCATACGCTTGCGGGGGGGTTCAAATTCACGCTTCAAAATAGATCTTCAACTCACGATTCGATGCCAGTTCTTCTTTTTATGTTAAATCATAGCGCTTTCTTCACTCCTGGAAGTTGGTGGCGCTGCTAAGTCCCATTGCGGGCATGACGCAGCGGGGCCGATTGGGGCGGGGAGAAAGCCTCAATTTCCCGGCTGTCTGCCGGCAAAGAGGCTACTCCCCAAGCACCCCCGGTTCGAAGCCTTTGCCTAAGGCTCACTAGGGTCTTTCGCACATGCGAAGACCCCCCCTGACTGCGCGTGGGCTAACCACCTCCGGGAACGTCCCGAAAGGTGGCCGCCATTCGCAACGCCGAAACCGAAAACCCGAACCTCCAAGATTTTAGAGTCCCAGCATCTCTGCATTTAACTTCATAGACTGTTTGTCAAGCTGGAAATGAATTTTTTTTTTAATGGAGCTTCACATCCCATAGCTCCTTATAACCTCTCTCTGCAAGATTCTAAAATATGTCCTTTCAGAGGCCAGGTAATCAATTGGTTTACTAAGAACTGTGTAAGGAGACATCTGTCTACTCTCTTAGGGAAAAAAACCTTTCTTTATTGACTTAAAGAGGATTGAATACCTTAATAATATACCACAAACTCAGAGGGTTTTACTTTCCTTCAAGTCCAAGAAGATTCCTTCATTACTAATGCTGCAAAGACATACTCTAAGATCATATGGCCTTTTCCCTACTAGACTTTTCAATAATTCTAAGATTTGCCCCCTTTTCCCTAATTATATATATGTTTAGCCATTGGTGGGACTCCCAGCACCGCCTGAAGACCCTTACCTTCACAGCTTACCTGGGGGCCGGGGGGAACCAAGACAGAAATGCCAAGGATGACTGTCTCATCCAGAGAAATGCCAACGCCACCCCACACATTCTCCCTGGGCGACGGCAGCAGCAGCAGAGCCAGTGAGAGTGCACCCACCCACACCCGACCCTGGCGGCCTGGATGGAGCCACCCAGCAACACCCTTCCCAGACCCAGAAGTATGTTTGTCACGTATCAGGCATGTTTCCTTTGTCCGCCATAATTATTGGTGGTGATTTTAACAAAAGGTTAGGTCGTACTGGTGAACAGCTGATTGATGAGAGCAGTATAGGTGGCCCTATCTCTGAAAATGAATACTGGCCACTCTTCAGGTGCCTCTCTTTAGAACTGGTTGTCAATTTCGCTGGCTTTTTCAATTGGCTTTTAGGCTAAATTTTGTCATTTTGAATGGTTTATTATCTGGTGACTACCCTGGCCAATTTACCTATTGGTCAGACTTAAAGCACTTGACCATTGATTACATATTAATCTCACAAGATCTCTATAATGATTATATCGATTTTCTGATTGACATAAGAACAAAAAGTGATCATTTATCCTTAGCCCTTAAAAGTTTTGGTCCACTAGGACTTCTTACGCGTCGACTCTGTCCTGAAGTGACTGAGCCTAAGCCTTCGGAACAGACAGGGAGTGTCAAAAGTGCCAGTCCCATCCAGGGCAGGAACTTTTGGTTCAAGGGGAGAGTGTTGCAAAACTAAGTTACAAAATGCTTGAGAAAGTCTAAAACTTACCCAAGCCCTGGTAGGTTGCCACCAGGTCTTTCAATCTATCCCAACAGCCCAGAAGAGAAAGACTAAGCCTCCCGGCTTCTCAGGGAACTAAACAGGAGAAGTCAGCCCTGCAGAGCGAGACTGCAGTCTGAGTGTCCAAGGCAAAACAGTTAATTTGGTAGGCAGTCAAGAGTCAAGGCTTTTGGATCAAGCTTTGAGGTTAATTGAAGGCCAAAACCACAACAGAATAAAAATATAATTATTTATTTAAAGTGCAAAAGTATCTAAGAAAGACTCAAACAGTGAAGGAATAAAATAATCAAAACTTAAGCTTTTTCAGCATAGTGAAACATATAAGGACAAAGTTTTAGTTACCCTTTCCAGGTTACAGAGGCAGTCAGTTCCTGCAAAAACAAGATGTTCACACAATTTGCCAGTCCAGGTTGGAATCAAGACGGGATGCCATTGCTGGGTTGCTTCTGGGACTATTAACAAAGCCATGTCAAACAGTCTCCAAGCACCACTCCATAGTGTGAATGGTAACTAACTTTGTAGGAAAGGGGCCTCTGATTAGCTCTAGGCCTTTGACCCAATCAGAGACCAAAGATGTGACGTAACTCTCTGTTGCTAGGCACATGACATCCCAGAATGAGCAAGAACAGAGGGGGGGAATCGAAACTATCTGGAGCTAGGTCCAGTCCACCCCACACACAGGTGTCTGTAGCTCAATTGCTTTGGAATGCACTAATTGGAAGCTCCAAGGGCAGCTTGGTACCATCCACAGCTGAAAACACTTTAGCAAGGTCACAACACTCTCTCTACTATCTCTGTATCTGGGAAAGTTTCTACAGGCTGCTTTGCGGCCTGAACCAAAGATTATACTTTGTAAACCAGAACCAGGAACCATTTTTCTTTACAGGGAGGATTAGACTTAAATGGTCCTCTCATATCAATGAAAATTTCTCTCTCTGAACACCATCAGCTAATGGCCAGTTCTTCCTGCAAGTCCTAACAGCTAATAATGATGAGGGGATCTCTCTAATTGATTATTATCACCTATTAATTTCCAATCTCCAGTGTCTGTTCTCAAGACCTGGAGATCTTAAACATGATAGGATCTCCGGTAATAAAAAATGATTTGATCATAAGTGCACCCAAGCAGAATTGACTCTCAGAGAATACTTTAGGGCCTTTCAACAAAATCCAAATCCAACTGCTAAACTAGAATTACAACTTTTTAAAAAGGAGTATAAGGAAAGCCAAAAAAAAGCTGCTGGTTCCCTTTTATGGCAATCCCTTATTAAGGCCACTAGAGAAAAAGATAATGTCAGCTTCTGGAAAATCATCTCCAATTCGCAAATCAAGACCTCTAATGCTCCCAATTCTATCTCTGCAGAAGCATGGGAAGAGCATTATAACAGCTTATTTAGGGATCAGCAGTATCTTGCTCCTCCTGATATTCTTTTAGATCACTCCATACAATGGCCTCCAGTCTTTGTATCTGAAAGTACCTTCTTAATATCACAATTGAAATCTGGAAAAGCCCCAGGAGGTGCCTTTATAGTTGCTGAGCTTTTAAAATTACACATAGATTGGTGGGCTCCAGTCTTAGCAAATCTTTTCTATTACATAGATGCCTCAACTCAGATTCCTAAAGACTGGGGCTTGGCTATAATTGTTCCTTTATTTAAAAAGGGTAGCCCCTATGACCCATCAAACTACAGACCAATTAGTCTTCTGAGTGTGATTTGTAAGTTATATACTAAACATCTCCTTCAGAAGCTGTGTGAATGGCTAGATTATAGCAATTTACTTGAAACTGAACAAGCTGGTTTCACACCTGGGTGTACTACTATCGATCATTGCTTGGTCCTAGATTATTTTATTTTTAAATATGTGAAACATCAGAAGAATACCTTGTATGCGGCCTCTGTGGACCTCAAGGCGGCCTTTGATTCTGTTAATAGGGGAAGGCATTGGGCCAAATTGGCTGACATGGGTATCAATAGAAGGCTATTCTTTCTATTAATTAAACTGCATGAAAATAATAACATCCAAATAAGACTCACACAAGAAGGGAGACTATTGAAAAGAATTCCAGTGCAAAAAGGAGTCAGACAAGGTTGGCTTCAGGCTCCCTTTTTATTTAACGTCTGTGTTAACTCTTTAATCACATGCCTTCATTCAATTGATACTCATGCTCCCTCATTGTCAGGCAGCAGAAAGTTTCCAATTTTAATATATGCTGACGATGCTGTTCTTTTATCCCAGGCAAGGATTGGCCTGAAGCAAGCCCTAATAAAATTTAAAGAGCAATGTGACACCGAATTGTTAACTATTAACTTCGCTAAAACTAAAATTGTCCATTTTGGTAACTCATTCAGGAAGTTCAATTGGAATATTAAAGAAAATGCCATAGATCAAGTTAAGAACTTTTAATATTTAGGCATTACCTTTTCTTATAATTCCAAATTCTCAGCACATCAATCCTCATCAGCTAACTTGGCAGAGAGAAGTGCAAATGCCATTCTTAGATTATTTAGAAGGAAAGGTGCAGGTTTTCTCCCCATGGCCTTAAAAACCTTCCAGGCAAAATCATTGGCTCAACTCCTGTATGGTTCACAAATTGGACTTTCTGCCAATCTAAAGACCCTTGAAAGGGTTCAGTCTAAATTCCTTAGATCTCTATTTGGCATTCCTAGAAGCACTTCTAATGTAACACATAGGCAAGAGGCTGGCCTACTCAGAGTTGAAACAAAGGTCTGGGAGCAGTCTATAACACTCTGGCTAAAAATTCATTACAACCCAAAGGGTTTAATACCTTACCTTTTAGCCTCGGACCCTTACCCTACCTGGTCTACACAAATTCTTAATAAGTTAAATCAGGTTGGCTTATTCCCAGATTTCTTCTATGGAAGCCTATACAAGGTAAGAACAGCTGTCACACAGAGGCTTCATGACACTGAATTACAAAATGAAGAAGCTTTGCTACCCAAGAACTTCAGAAATCTAAAATCTTGGCCTAATTTTTCTGCTGCCCCTTATTTATTTAACATTACCTATGAGTCCTATAGATGGGCATTTTCCAGAGCCCGTTTTGAGGCACTCCCTTCCCATATCCTGCAAGGTAAATTCACTTGAGTTCCAATGCATGAACATATATGCCCATGCATGGCTAATATGGTGGAACAAGTTGCACATGTCCTACTGTTCTGCAGATTCTGTCAGCAGGAACAAGATCATCTTATACTACCTCTTCTGTCTAGATTTAGCCCTCTGTACTCTTATTTTGATGTTAGTTCAGAAGTCCTTCATAAATTCCTCCTAGAAGATGTCTAGAGTTCAGTGACTTACGCTGTGGCAAAATTTTGTTTCTTAGCTATTAGGAAACGTAAACTTATTTTAGCTGAAAAAATTGTATGATTCTCTTATTATTATTATTTTATTTTACTAATTTTATTAAATTTTCTCTTGTTGATGTTTCTATACTATTGCTATGTTATTATTGTTTTAATCTCTCTTGTATCAAAATTATACTGTTTTACTGGCTCTTGCTGTAATAAATTAGATCAGATCAGATTCCCTGCATGGAACTTAACTAAGGTTTTACAAATACTGATAAAACCACAATTTGAGCCGTTGAGATACACTGAACTCAGATTCCTATCATGGAAGGTTGCCTTCTTGATAGCAGTGACATCAGCACACAGACTATCAGAACTGGCGACACTCTCATCAGGGAAGGAACTATGCCTGTTCCAAAAGGATTCTGTTTCTCTGAGAATGGACCCATCCTTCATGCCCAAGATAAATTCTGCTTTTCATCTGAACCATCCGGTTATGCTGTCTTCCTTCTGCCCGAATCGGAAACACACAAAGAAGAAGGCATGGCACAAGCTGTATGTTCACAGGGCTCTGCACATCTACTTGGAAAGGACAGCTGGGTTTAGGCAATCAGATGCACTCTTTGTCTCTTATAGCATGCAGACCAAAGGGAAAAGGGTTTCAAAGTCCACAGTCACCTATTAGGTCAAGCAATGCATCATCAAGGCATACGAGCCACAAGGCCTGACACCCCCAAAGTTTCTAACAGCACACTTCACAAGGCCAGTGGCAACCACAGCAGCCTTCTCTACTAGAGGAACAGTGGAGGAGATATGCAGAGCAGCAACTTGGCATCGTTTTCCTCATTTGTGAGGCATTACAGGATAGATCAGATCGCCTCAGCTGAAACAACCTTCAGAAGAGTGCTGCAACAGTTAGTGGAGGCATAAGAGGACCATTCAAACTCACCCAAATATACAGCTTAGGTCCATCTAACCACTTCTGGATGACTTCCTCCCACTGAAGGAGACTGAAGAATAGGACCAACCTGAACGTTCTTTCTCTTCAGTGGGGATGAAGTCTTTTTGAGATACAGCAAAAAGAACTGTACAAAATATTTCAGATGATTCTGCATATCAGTGGGGACAGACTACAGAGAATGTGCTGAAAAGAACTGTATTTAATTTGAGGGTGAGCTGGTCATCATTCAGCACCACTACTGCTGGTGATGCACCAGATTGGGTGAAGACTAACATAAAGAACAAAGAAGAGAAAGAATCTCCAGGTAGGTCCAATTCTTCATTTTTTGTCAGTGATTCTTAGTAATTCAGAGAGTAAGGAATTAATACCCAAGTTTTACGCTACTTCTGGTTAGAGGTCTGCAGGTGTCTCCTGATATTTCTCAACTTTATGCCCCTACCCTACTTAATAATACCATATCTCTTTCAGTCAAGATGAGCATAGAGCATTGTTGGAGTTGAAGAAAAGGGTTAGACCTCAATGTATTGAGGCAACGACCTGGTATCTCAGAGAGATGGATAGGGCATGCTACTTCTTTCTCTGCATTTCCGTGCAGCCAAAGAGCATCTGGGACTTTTAACCAGTAGAAGTTTGGGGGAGGCTGGTAAAGTGCCAAGAACAAAGTGCCCTCTTCCAATTCTGTCATCCGTAAGCTAAATTCAGTGCTGGACCTCTGCCAAACTGGTTTCCAGCCTTCTGTTTTGGTGATGAATTCTGAGTACAACTGTTCAGAGCTTTGAGCATACATTGTTCTTCTCTACCAACCTTAGAGCTGCTTGTTTGGTAGGGAAAGAAGGGAGGCAGCTAATTTCAGATGATGCACAAATATAGTGAAACCAAATGTATTTATACAAGCAAAAGACCCACAATGATTTACAGAGGGCATCTCATTTTGCCCTTCCCACAATTTCCTCTTTCCCTTCTCTGAAAGCCCCCCAAACCTCTCCTCTTTTTGTGCTTTCTTCTCTCTTTCCCACCCATCAGCCAACTTTTACCTCCAGTTACACAATTATGTTCAGCTTAAAATAAGTCTTTTGTTATCAGTTATGTCTATTGTTAAATTCCACAAGTCATCACATTAAAATAATTATTCAAATTTCAATGTAGACAGGTATTCGCCATGATTTTAACAACTGGCTTCTTAGCTTGACTTATCAATTCCACTTTGACTGAGAGTATACTGAAGCACCAGAATGCATATTCAAGGGGCTCATTCACCTCATGGAAGTCTAAATCTATCTTGAACTCATGGCCAGCTACAAATGAATCCTAGAGGAAATGTGCAAACCACAACAGAATTAGCAAGAGCAAAAAACAAAAAAAATGATAACCTGCAATCTTCTAAACCTTAAATTTCAGATATCCCTAAATTAGTAAGTAATAATAGGCACTTAATTGGAGTTGCAAGACTTTAGAAAACATCCCTTACCTTGCTTTCAATGCCTGGGGCTCGCCCTATGTAGTATTAGCAACATGTGGTCAACATGGAGTCCAGATGTAACAAATGACTTGCTAGACTAAGAAAGCATCTTCCTTGTGTCCAGGGCTTTTATACTCTCCCCTTCTGCCCACCCCCTCACAGACCCTCTTTCTCTTCCAGTACCAAAAAGAAGGTCTTTCCTTTGGCCCCTTGTAGCTCTATAGTTAAGTTGGAATCTGGCTACCTATTGTTCTTCTCCTGGCTAGGGCCATTTGCATTTCTGTGACTCTGGATGGCTTCATGCCTGAGAGGTGTTTTATACCCACTTTTCTTTCTTTTCTCTCACTGATTGCCAGAAAAAGGTACTTTATTAACCTCTGAGCCTGTGCAGAGTGTAACCCCAGAAATTGTTCTTTGGAGCTGCACATTTGACAGTAAATTTGGGGGCATTTCAACATATGTGCCATGAGATCTGTATCTTTCCCCCTGTGGACTGCAGTTCCAGTACATGCAAGACAGATAACAGATCAGGGCATTTTTGCACTGGAACAATATGGTTCATATCATGGTGCACTGAATAAACATACCTCAGATAAGCTGTTGTGAAAAAATTCCATTACCAAGTACTTATACTGTGACTCCCATTGTTACAGTGCCTGTGCTGACTATATCATATCATCAAACTACTTTTGAATAATGTGTAATCTTTCACATAGGAGAAAGTTCCTTCTGCCCCAAATTCCCTCATTCTTAGAGATGTAAAGGAAAATGAATATCACTATTTTAGCCTGACATCAGAAACCCCATCCTCATATCAGGCCTCAGAAACCAATACATCCAACACTAAAGAAATGTTATAACAAATAGAACTGGAGACAGAGTGGAAAAATTACAGGTGACAAGCAAAGATGACTTCTAGTATCTTATACATATCAGTGACAGCACTGAGACCATGGAAGCATTTCAGTGACAGCATTGGGACCATGAAAAGAAATCTCAAAATAATGAGATAATCTCAAGGCAAAGTGATCACATTTCCACACAATCTTCCTAGCTTATGTGAACATGTATGGAAACAGATGACAACAAAATGGGATTGAAAGGAAGACAGGAAAAAAACAGGAGAGATAAATGAAAATATCAAAGGATAAAGGAAAAGCTAAAGGAGGGGGACAAGGAAAACCATTAGGGAAAACCAGCTCACCCACCCACTCAGCAACAGCCCATCTTTAATTGCCATATTTCCATATATATTGGCTTGGATCCCATCTGCACTTTCTATGGACACAAGGATTTCCAGCTGTGGAAAAATAATTTTCCTGCCTCCAATACTCCTATGGCGAAAAAAGCAACCATGAAAAATAAACTATGAAAAAAATAAGTCAAACATTCAATAATCATCAATATCAAATTCATATAGACAGAGGTTCATATAAATACTCGTGCTGCAGCCTGAAACTATCCTTGGAATGCTGGGAGACTGGGGACCCCAGAAATAGCTTGGGGACATTGGAAGTCTGCCATGGAATGGCAGAATTGGCAAAAATTTGCCCTTTTTGCATTGATAGAAATTTTAGGCAGGATCCAAACGCAGGTTACCAGTACATATCTAAACCAATTCCCAAGGTTTTCCTTCTTAGGTTGAAGAGAAAGAGATTTTAACTATGGAAGAAATGGTTTAATTACCCATTATCTGCCCTGCAATATATGAAATATATGTTGAAACAACTTCTATCGTACTTCACAGTATGCAGGCCTTATCTTCACTCTGTGTCATACAGTTGCCACTATCATGACTACAGCACTGTCAGTTTAATGCTGGATATAACCCCATTGTTATAGAATTTCACTTGGCTAGCAATTCAGTGTAAAATATTGCTGAAAGACACAGCTGTAGTTTATAGTCTTTTCACCTTGGATGCCTGAACAAGACAGTCAGAACAGGTCAGGAACACAGCATAACTACTTTTGTCCTCTAGGACAGAAACAGTTAGCTGGGGTGCCTTTTTGAAAGGAAGAATTTTCTATCAGTGAGATAAGGAATGCTTTTCATACCAAAGACAAAGCAGAGAAGAACAGCAGTGTTTTCCTGCTCTTTAAGTGCCAATTAAATCCTCTGCTTCAGCTAGTTTCACAAAGGGGCAAACTCTCCACTGTTCAAATTATACTTTGATAACAAATTATGAATTGCACACAAACCACCCCCCAAAAAGCCTACTTTGCTTTGTTATCAAGTATGCTAAATTGGATATGGGGGAAAGCCGAAAGGAGATGAAAAGTCTCTGGTTCGGGATGGCTCATCTCAAAGAGATGAAAGGGTAGCTATTACTTTTGTACAAGGAAATGGATTACAATTGTCCACTGAGACTGTGGCTAATGATAGGAACTGCCTGGCAAGGTCTCGAGGCAGCAAGAGGAAGGCTGTGGGCTTAACAAACATGGGAAACTATAAGTGTTTATACACAAATGCTAGAAGTCTCCGAGGTAAAATCGGGGAGTTGGAATGCTTGGTGTTGGGGGGGAAATAGACATTGTGGGTATTTCAGAAACTTGGTGGGATGAGGAATATCAGTGGGATACGGTGATTCCTGGTTATAAATTATATTGGAAGGATAGGAGGGAAAGGGTTGGAGGTGGGGTGGCTCTGTATGTCAGAGAGGGTATACCATCCAGTAAGATTGAGAGGGTAAGAGAATTGGATTCCCTTCTGGAAATGCTATGGGTTGAAATAGTGGGTCCAAAAGGAGGCTTAACAGTGGGAGTTTGTTATCGCCCACCAGATCAAAAGATAGAGGAGGATTATAAAATGATGAATGAATTAAAGATAGCGGCTAGACGAAATAACTGTGTTGTAATAGGCGACTTTAACTACCCACACATTGATTGGTTCAATATGAGTTCTAGTCGGGAAAAAGAGATTGCGTTCTTAGACACTCTCAATGACTGTGCTGTGGAACAGATGGTCACAGATCCTACCAGGGGAGAGGCGATCCTGGATTTGGTCCTAAGTAACACCCAAGACCTGGTGAGAGATGTAAAAGTGATTGCACCACTTGGAAACAGTGACCATAATGTCATTGAGTTTAACATTTGTACAGATAGGGAGTTGCCCAAAAAGACTGACGCAACCACTTTTAACTTTAAAAGGGGTAACTTCTCTGGTATGAGGGGACATGTGAGGAAGAAATTGAAAGGAAGAGTGGAGAAGGTCAAAACCATTGGGGAAGCTTGGAGACTATTTAAAAAGACAATCCTAGAAGCTCAGAAAAAATATATACCGCAGGTTAGGAAAGGTACAAATAGGTATAGAAAAAAGCCTGCATGGTTAACAAATAAAGTAATGGAAGCTGTAAAAGGTAAGAAGGATTCCTTTAAGCGGTGGAAAGCTAGTCTTAGTGAGGTTGATAAAAGGGAACACAGACTATGGCAAATAAAATGCAAGTCTGTGATCAGGCAAGCAAAAAGGGAATATGAGGAACATATCGCAAAAAACATAAAGACTAACAATAAAACTTTCTTCAAATACATTAGAAGTAGGAAGCCAGCCAGGGAGGCAGTGGGGCCCTTGGATGACCAAGGGGTAAAAGGAGTAGTGAAGGATGATAGGGAAATGGCTGAGAAGCTGAATGCATTTTTTGCCTCTGTCTTCACTGTGGAAGAGGAGAAGTGTTTGCCCACTCCAGAAGCACCGATTTCAGGAGGGGGTTTGAAAGACCTGAATCAGATTGCGGTGACAAGAGAGGAAGTCCTCCGACTGATGGACAATTTAAAAACTAATAAATCACCAGGCCCGGATGGCATTCATCCGAGAGTTCTGAAAGAACTCAAATGTGAACTTGTGGATCTCCTGACAAAAATATGTAATCTTTCTTTAAAATCTGCCTCCATTCCTGAGGACTGGAAGGTAGCTAATGTCACTCCCATCTTTAAAAAGGGCTCCAGGGGAGATCCAGGAAATTACAGGCCAGTCAGTCTGACATCGATACCGGGTAAGTTGGTGGAAACTGTTATTAAGGAAAGAATTAATAGGCACATTGATGAACAAAAACTATTGAGGCAGACTCGGCATGGGTTCTGTAAGGGAAGATCTTGTCTCACTAACCTGTTAGTGTTTTTTGAGGGAGTGAACAAACATGTGGACAAGGGGGACCCAATAGATATTATTTACCTTGACTTCCGGAAAGATTTTGATACAGTTCCTCATCAAAGGCTCCTAAGTAAGCTCAATAGTCATGGGATAAAAGGACAAGTCCTCTTGTGGATCAAAAACTGGCTTATAAATAGGAAACAGAGAGTGAGTATAAATGGGAAACTTTTCAGTGCAGGGTGGTAAGCAGTGGGGTACCACAGGGATCAATACTCGGTCCAATGCTTTTTAACTTGTTTATTAACGATTTGGAATTGGGAGTAAGCAGTGATGTGGCTAAATTTGCAGATGACACGAAGTTGTTCAGGGTGGTGAAAACCAGGGAGGATTGTGAGGCACTCCAAAGGGATCTGTTGAGAATGGGTGAGTGGGCGTCAACGTGGCAAATGGGGTTCAATGTGGCCAAGTGCAAAGTGATGCACATTGGAGCCAAAAATCCTAAATATAAATACACGTTGATGGTGTCTGATGTGGCAGAGACTGACCAAGAGAGAGATCTTGGAGTCGTAGTGGATAACTCGCTGAAAATGTCTACACAATGTGTAGCTGCAATAAAGAAGGCCAACGCTATGCTGGGGATTATTAGGAAGGGAATTGATAACAAATCAGCCAGTATCATCATGCCCCTGTATAAATCATTGGTGCGACCTCATTTGGAATACTGTGTACAGTTCTGGTCACCACATCTCAAAAAGGATATTATAGCATTGGAAAAAGTGCAGAGAAGGGCAACTAGAATGATAAAAGGGTTGGAACACCTTCCCTATGAAGAAAGGTTAAAATGCTTGGGGCTCTTTAGCTTGGAGAATCGACGGCTGAGGGATGACATGATCGAGGTTTATAAGATTATGAATGGGATTGAGCAGGTTGAGAAAGAAGTACTTTTCTCCCTTTCTCACAATACAAGAACTCATGGGCACTCTATGAAATTGCTGAGCAGTCGGGTTAGAACAGATAAAAGGAAATACTTCTTCACCCAAAGAGTGATTAACATATGGAATTCACTGCCACAGGAGGTCGTGGCAGCTGCAAGCATGGACAGTTTCAAGAGGAAATTAGATAAACATATGGAGCAGAAGTCCACCAGTGGCTATTAGCCACAGGGTATAGAATGAGAACTCTCAGTCTGGGGCAGGTGATGCACTCTATTCTTGGTGCTGGAGGGGGCAGCAGTGGGAGGGCTTCTGGTGCCCTGGCCCCACTGCTGGACCTCCTGATGGCACCTGGTATATTTTGGCCGCTGTGTGACAGAGTGTTGGACTAGATGGGCCATTGGCCTGATTCAGCATTGGCTTCTCTTATGTTCTTATGTTCTTATGGATTACAAATATTACCATGACTCTATATATATGTATGTGTCATGATACCTTTCCCCATGAGTGGTTGCAACGATACTAAGAACTCTTTGACGCATAATATAAATACCATAATAGAAATTATCCCTGCGTTTAAGCCACCTCACTGGACTGCTTCAATACATTTTTGCTGGAAGTTCAACTCAAATACCGTGTCAAAAAGCTTTGTGCCTGCATAGTTATTGTTTCTGGTATTGGTACTGGTACTGCTTCTGGAACTGATCATGCCATGCCTTGGTAAATATGCAGCTTGTGTTCTGTAGCATACAGGACTTTTGAGCTATTTTTGATAATGTGCCTTTAAACAATTAGATAGTTTAAACAAGCAAGAATGGGAGTACTTAAAATGAGTGGATCTTTGGATTAATTCACTGGCACAGCAAACATTGTAAACTCCTTACGAACTGGTTGCTGCAATAGTATTTTGCTATTAGTCATACTGTTTGGTTGCTCTCTACATAATTAAAAGATGGACCAAGTGTCCTGGTGAACCAGGTCACTCCAGATCCAGGAAGGAGAATGTGTGGAGTGGAGCTCTGGAGAAAATTTGGGTTCATTCTGAGTGAGAAGTGGAAAGCAGAAAGGGCCCGAGTAGGCCGGGCCCGCCATTTGCGGGGACAGGCAAGGACGAGAGGTCGGCCAGCAGGAAGGGGGGGCCTGGCGCGTGGCGGGAAAAGACGCGCCGCCCCCCCTTCCCCAACCAATGGAGGGCAGCGGGGTGGTCGGGGAGGGGGAGGCATTAAAGGCCGAAGGAAGCCGCTCCCCCTCCCCACTCGAGCACGAGGCGAGCCCGTTTGCAGGAGAAAGCCCGTTTCTCGCTTCTTTCAGGTAGGCCCGGGCCCCTTCTGGGGGGAATGCCGGCGGCGGGGGGGGAGGGGGGGACGATGGATGGCCTTCCCTCTCCCTCGCCACTTCCCCCTGCACCCTGCCTCGCGGCCGCCGGGCGGTTCCGGCGGCCGGGTGCGGCTGCCGCGGCTGGGCCCGGCCATCAGCAGCTGGGTCCAGGGGGCCTCCAGCCGCTCCTTGGTGCCCCCTCGCTGGACCTCCGGCCTGCCCGGGCGGTCGGGGGAGACAGGGCCTGCCTCCTCCCGCTCGCTCGCCGTTTGAGCACGACCGGGAGCCGTCCACTCGGATGGCGCCTGGGAGGGCCGCTCCGGGGCCTGCTCCGGCGTTCCCGGGGTTGTGGAAGGGAGGGAAACCACCTAATCTCCGGCTCACAGCGGGGCTCCTTCGGGCCCGTCCCGGCTGCCGGGCCGACGGCGGAGGGGGGGCGCGGCCTGCTGCCTCCCCGGCCCGCAGGCTTCGGGGCGGCTCTTGGAGCCAGGCGGGAGACGGCTCCGGCGCGAGCCTTGGGGGGGCTTCACTGGCCCCCAGCCGTCCCGGGCCGGGCCATTGGGCCTGTCCGGGCCAGGGGGCGGCGCGGGGTCGCTTCCTGGGCCCTTGGGCCTGCACCGGGGCCCTGTGTCCAGAGCGGGAGCGGGGGACGCGGCGCTGCCTCCCCTGGCACAGGTGCTGGGCCATCAGGCCTGTCCGGGGGCTGCGGGGGTGGCGCGGGGCTGCACCCAGGGCCCTTGGGCCTGCCCGGTGCCCGGGGCCGACAGTGGGGGGGGACGCGGCCACCGCCGCTCCGGCCCACGGGTCCTCGGCGCGGCTCTTGCAGTCTTAACAGGCTCTTCCTCCAGTCCACGAGCTCTTTAAGTGGAGGAAGTCTTCCTTGTATTGGAGGAAGTCTTCAGACTTAAGCCAAAAAGGAAAGTTGGGGAACAAATATTTTAATAAATAATTAAGTAAACATTGGTTAGTGGAGTGTTAGGATAGGAGTGGACTCCACCCCATTGAGAAGATATCGGTGTCTGACCTAAACTCTTCAGAGAGGATATAAGAAGGAATGAGACAAAAGCAATAAAAAAAGGAGCGAGGATAGTACCCAGTGGAAATGCTGTGCGCAGTACGGATGGTCCCACTTGGAAGACTGCATCTGTCAGGTCCGTATCTGCTGAGTCACTCTTTCTTCTCACTGCCTCTTCAACTTCCAGATGCTTGGGAAAATAAATTCCAGTTCTTGGATTTTGGCTTGTCTTCCTGAATGCCACTCTCTTTTTATATTCTGTTCTTTCTTTATACAGTTACTCTTTTTCTTTTCTGATTTGAAGAATTTATGCATTAGTTTACTCTGTACCTTGTCGGTCCACGGGACGGTTCACCTCCTTCTCGCCATTTGGGGGCGGGTAACAGGGAACTGGGGGATTTTAACGTGTCGTATTTTGGAGTCCTGAGCAGGTATGAGGCCCCCATCACGCAGCACCCGGCGCACGGGCACAGTGGCTGGGGTCACACCCCGGTCAGCACCCAAGGGGCGAGCACGGCCCGCAGCAGTCAGGTGGGAGCGACGGCGAAAAGGAAGGTGGTCCCGCGCGGCGCAGATGGGTCTGAAGATGTTGCGGAGCTCGCCGACACCATGCGGGGCCTTCAGCAGGCTTTTGATCAACTCTCGGAGAAGGTGGCCAAGATGAGCCAGGAGCCGGCGGCCAAGCGAACCCGGAAGGCTGGGGCTGAGGGAAGCTTAGCCCAGCAGCGAGGGGGGGGTTCCTCCAGCTCGGCCAGTCACCAGGCTTCACGCCCTGCAGCACGCACCGCAGACGGGGGACAGGAGAGGGGTAGCTCGGGCTCTTCCGCGCACTCCCGCGACGAGGCGGAGGGCGAGGTCTCCTCAGGTGAGGGTGCGACTGCAGGGCGAAGTGCGCAGCCGCCGAGTGAGTACTGGGCAGCAGCGGCCCATGTGCCAGGGCTGCCAGCTTGGGCCATACACCGCAGGGCGCTAGCTGCACAAGCCAGGCAGAAAGCCGGGCGGGGACCTGGGGCGGTATGGGATAACGTTGACATCGCTGACCCTTCTGCAATCCTATCCACGTACTTGAATGGAGAGGAGCCGCCGGGGCTACATTTATCTGATGAACTGAGGGACAGCATTCTGGACGGGTATTACGTTAATGTCTTTACTTTGCTTCACAAACGGGGGGCCGAGGCCCGCACGGCGAAATCTGACAAGAGGGAGAAGAAGGAGAAGACCGAGGAAGCGGAGCGCACCTTCCTCAACTGGGTTTCCGGTTACCTGGTGTATGCAGGGGTGGTCGCTACCGCGTACCCGGAGAGGGGGTGGCACCTGCTCAACCACATGAGCAACGTGGTCGAGGCTAGGGTTTTGGCCGGCGAGGGGCCGGCTATAGATTACGACGAGACCTGCCGTAAACTGGCGTCACGCAATGATAGGGCTCGATGGGACCTGCTGCAGGACAAGGTTTGGCTCAGGGAGGTCGGCCCGTGCATTAAAGGAAAAGGGGAGGTGAAGACAGATCGCTGGGCCGCGCGCAAGGAACGGGCGCAGGGGGTCTGCTGGGAATATAACCAGGGCCGGTGTCGCCGGGCACGGTGCAAGTTCCACCATAGCTGCGAGGTGTGCGGGGGCGGGCATGGGCGGGTGTATTGCCCACGGTCCACCGGCACCCAGCAGCCCTTTCGGGGTGGAAAACCCTTCTCCGGTGGTGCCAACATAAAAGGGGGAGGGGGGTCATCAGGCACCGCAGCCGCTTCTGCTTCCAGACGTTAGTGCTCCACAGGACTGGTGGTCCTTGGCGGCCACCCCGGTTTGGGTGGATGCCCTGAGACCCCTCTTGGCACAATACCCCTTGAGGGAGGCCGGACAATATATCCTGGATGGGTTCACGAAGGGTTTTCCCATTCCCGCCTGCGGCCCGCGCATAGCTACCGATTCCAACAACCTGAAGTCGGCCAGGGAGATGCCTGAGGTGGTTGCTGCAAAACTGCAGAAAGAATTGGCAGCGGGGCGCATTGCGGGCCCATTTAGCATACCCCCTATTGACCACCTGCGAGTGTCCCCCCTGGGGGTGGTGCCAAAGAAAACACCAGGCGAGTATCGCCTTATTCAGCATCTCTCGTACCCGAGGGGATCTTCGGTGAATGACAGTATCCCCCCCGAGCTTTGCTCGGTCAAATATGCTTCCTTTGATCACGCAGTGGGACTGGTCAGGGCTTGCGGGCAAGGGGCACTCATGGCCAAGTGTGACATTCAGTCAGCATTCCGACTGCTCCCGGTAAGCCCCGACTCCTTTTCGTTACTGGGTTTCAAGTTCCAAGGGGCATGGTACTTTGACAAGGCCATGCCTATGGGTTGCGCAGTGGCCTGCGCGGCATTTGAGACATTTAGTACTTTTCTTGAATGGGCGGTGAAGTCGAGGACTGGGCTTACGGGGATTACTCATTATCTGGATGACTTCTTTTTTGTCGGCCCGGGGAACGACGAGGCTTGCGCGGAGTCCCTACGAGCATTTCAGAGGCTTGCTGAAGAGCTCGGCGTCCCATTGGCAGCAGACAAGACCGAAGGGCCGGCCACTAGTTTAACGTACCTGGGTATCCAATTAGACTCTGTAGCTGGGGCATCCAGGTTGCCAGAGGACAAACTCTTTGCCCTCCAAGCGCTCATTTCCTTGGTTAGGGCTCGGGCGAAGTGCACGTTGAAGGAACTGCAGTCACTGATGGGGCATTTGAACTTTGCTTGCCGGGTCGTGTCGCCCGGCAGGGGTTTCTGCGCTAGGCTGGCCAGAGCGACGGCTGGGGTCAGGGTGCCACATCACCGGGTACGGGTGACCAGGGGCATGAAGGAGGATTTAGGCGTGTGGCTCCGGTTCCTGGAGGGATACAACGGGGTTACCATTTGGCAGCACCCGATGGATTTGCAGGATGCCATCCAGATCCACTCTGATGCAGCGGGCAGCGCTGGGTTCGGCGTCTACTACGACGGCAAGTGGTGTGCACGGCCCTGGCCCAAGGAGTGGGAGGGTTCTGTAGTGCTCAAAGATCTCACCTTCTTGGAACTCTTCCCAATACTGGTGGCAGTGATCATTTGGAAAGAGCTCTTTAGGGACAAAAGGGTGCGGTTCTGGTGCGACAACCAGGCGGTGGTGCGGGTGGTGAACAAGCAAACGTCCAAGTCTGAACGGGTGATGCGGTTGGTTCGCCGCCTGGTTCTGGCCTGCTTGGCTGATAACATTACATTTTCTGCACATCATGTGCCAGGCGTGGATAATAGCATAGCGGACGCTTTGTCTCGCCAACAGGAGGAACGTTTCCGCTTACTGGCGCCAGGAGCCAACCGCGTTTCAGACCCCTTTCCGGAGGAGCTGTGGGAACTTGGGAAGGTACAATAAGGCGGGGCATCTACGGGTCCATTGCCCCCTCCACTCTCGCCAAGTATGCGAGGGCTATTGATGCCTTTTTTGACTTTACTGCAGGATTCGGGGGGCCGCAGACCTTGCCGGTGGAAGGGGAATGGGTGCTTCGCTATATGGCATGCCTGCAGGACGGCGGGTTCTCCCACAGTACCATCAGGGGTCGCATGGCCGCCATCACATTCTTTAGCAAGGTGGAGGGGTTTGAGGACCCGTGCCACTCATTCCAAGCCCATAGAGCAGTCGAGGGCTGGCGGAGGCAAGCCGCACGGCCTCCAGATCATAGACGGCCCGTGACCTTCGAACTGCTGAAGGGGATTTTGCGGGAGCTTCCAGTTCTATGTTGGTCCCGATACGAGGCTGCACTCTTCGAGACTGCATTCGTCTTGGCCTTTTTTGGGGCCTTGAGGGTTGGGGAACTGGTGGCGAGCTCCAAAATCTTGTTCACCAACACACCCCTGGGTGTTCAGGATGTTTCCTTCGGGCCTAAGGGGATGTCATTGCATATTCGGAGGTCAAAGACGGACCAACTGGGAAGAGGGGCATGCCTGCACTTGGGGCCACTACCGGGTGTCCCGTGTCCCGTGCAGACCACTCGAGCCTTTTTAGCAATGCGTCCGGAGGGTGTTGGTCCCCTGCTTATCCATAGAGACGGGGCCCCATTGACCAGGTATCAGTTCACGGGGGTTTTCAGGTTGGCTTTGGGGGTTTGGGGCTTACCAAGCAAGGAATTTGGGCCTCACTCCTTCAGGATCGGGGCAGCCACCACAGCTGCGGGTGTCGGCCTGCCAGAGGTACGCATACGGGCTATAGGCCGCTGGCGCTCTACGGTTTTTAGGGCATACATCAGGCCGCAGCTGGAGTCCAGCCAGTGACCGGCTCTCTGACTCCTCAGTTCCAGGACAGAGGTACAGGACAGTCTGGATTTTTGGGCACAGCATCGTTCATCGGGCAGGTTTGTATGCATCCTCATCGGGCTGGGGCAAGGACTTGGGCTTGGGAGGTGCAGCACGCCTTACATGGATGGCACAGCGAGGCATGCGATGGAGGTCCCTGTTGCCCTGGTTGGGGCGCGTTGCAGCGAGGCGCCTCCCTCCTGACGTTCTGCTGCTGCAGCTGGGGGAAAATGACTTGACCGAGTGCCCCGGGGTGGCCCTCGAGCGCCAGGTACTGGCCGACCTGGCCTTAGTGCGCGAGATCCTGCCCGGCACTGTCATCTTCTGGTCGGATTGGTTGGAACGGAGGTCGTGGCGAGGCGCAGCTCATCCCAAGAAGGTGGACGTGGCAAGGCAGAAAGTGTCCGGCAGGCTGGGCCGGGCAGTCGAGTTGGCAGGCGGTATCTGGATTCGCCATCCAGACATATCTCACAAGATGGAGGCCCTGTTCCGGGTGGATGGCGTACATCTTTCGGCCTGGGGAATGGATGTCTGGTTGCACGGAATCCGGCATAACTTGCTTTTTTGGCTGCAGCTGTAAGGGCGTTGGCGGGAACAGGACTAATGGAGGCGTCCTGTTCTTGTGGCGGTAACAGCATGGGGCCGGATCCGTTGGCGGAATTTGGCCTGCGAGCCAATTCCGGAGTGGGGGACCCTTTAAGGGTCTTGGCGTGAGGGCTGAACGGAGCTGGCGAGCTCAAGGAACAACAATGCTTGCCCTCACAGCCAGAGGGCAGGGGAGCTCACAGAGGGGCAAGCGTCCGTGTGAACTCCGATAACCTGCCCTCCCGCCTTCTCTACCCATGCCGGCTGGCTGGGTAACGGTTAACTCGGTGGCATAGGGGCCAGCCGACAGGTCGGATCCGGTGGACCCATGCTGTGCCAATGCTCTACAGCTGTAACCAATAAAGTTGTGGCCAAATTTATCCACTTAAGTTTCCAAGAAACTGGTTGTGTGTGAGTTCATTTCAAAGGGGGGGGGGCGTACTAGGCGAGCCGACCTCGGTTTCCTAAGTAAGACATGGAACCGCAATAAAAGTTTTGGTTGCATCTAGTGGCACTGGCAAGGCAGTAGGATATACTTTTATTTGCAAATAAATACACAGAATTCCCTCTCATCTTTTAACAGGGAGAGTGTTCACTAACTTTCTTCCTTGATACCAGTGAGTTTGTAGAGGCATCAGATGCCACCCCCAGTTGCAAGGGTACAACAAACCTTGGAATTGTGCCTCTGCACAAACAGAATGCTTCTAGTGAACCAGAGCTTCAGAACACTTCTATAACACATACTGTAGTTACACTGAGGTTGAAATTCTGAAGCACCAAATGCAAGATATTGGCATTTGTAAATGACGTAGTGAGATGGGAAAAAGAAAGATGCTACTGATAACTAGTGACTTTGCTAAATCTGGTGTATTACACAGTGTGCATGTGAGCAGGCAAATTATACATGTATGCATGTTATGCTGGATGTGTTGCTGTCCAGTGAACTCACATGAATGACTTGGCAAATATTTGATCTGATTGATTGAGGGGTTGTTTGTGACTGGCACTTGCAATGGCAGCTGTAGTTTGGGCATCCTTACCAAAGACATATAGATTTACAAAAAGAAATATTTTAATATGTAAATTTAAAATGCACAAGAAAAATAAAAGTAAAATATACAAGTCAGAGGAATCCAGTAGTCTTCCAGTTTCAAAGTGGAGCCTTGTCTTTGCACATTCTCCTCAAACACTTTGGAAAAATCATGCAGACTTGTGGATCAAGTTATTTCCTTTACTAGCTCTGCTCTGAACTTCCATCTAAGTAAACCCACCCAAACACTGCACCTTTGAAGTTATATATCACAGTTCTAAGAATGGCTGAGCAAGGATTCATTATCCGTCTAGTCCAAAACACTCTGTCACACAGTGGCCAAAAATATCAGGTGCCATCAGGAGATCCAGCAGTGGGGCCAGGACACTAGAAGCCCTCCCACTGTTGCCCCCCAAGCACCAAGAATACAGAGCATGACTGGCGTGCTGGTCCCTCTGTCAGGCAGAAGCAGCCCTGGATTCCCTTCCCCCTTTTCCATTTGCCCCGCTTGGAGGTGAGACGATGGGAAAGGAGGGGGAAGGAATGGATCCCAGGCGCTTCTGCCTGTCAGAGGGGCTGACATGCTGGCCCCTCTGTCAGGCAGAAGAAGCCCTGGATTCCTTTTCTTCCCTCCCCTTTTCCTTTGCCCCGCTTGGAGGTGAGGCAACGGGAAAGGAGGGGGGAGGAATGGATCCCAGGTGCTTCTGCCTGTCAGAGGGGCCAGCATGCTGGCCTCTCTGTCAGGCAGAAGCAGCCCTGGATTCCCTTTCTTACCTCCTCTTTTCCTTTGCCCCACTTGGAGGTGAGGTGATGGGAAAGGAGGGGGAAGATATGGATCCCAGGTGCTTCTGCCTGTCAGAGGGGCTGACATGCTGGCCCCTCTGTCAGGCAGAAGCAGCCCTAGATTCCCTTTCACCCCCCCTTCCCTTCGCCCTGCTTGGAGGTGAGGCGAAGGGAAAGGAGGGAGGGAGGAGTCTACTTGTTACTCCCGGAACACTGTTTCTGCCTGTTCCTGCTCAAAAAGACTCCTGTTCTGTGTGTGTTTGTCAGGGAGGGTGGGAGGAGGATGTTGCAACTTTTGCAGGTGGGGCATTTCTCATAATTCTTGCCCTTTTGCACATTAGGCTCTAGGATCTCCCCTCAAGCCAATCTGCACAGAATTTGGAGGGGCAGTGCCATCAAATGTGTTTTGCAAGCCACAGTGTGAGTGATCCTGGAAGGGTGAACCCTCAGAGTTCAATCATGCCATGGTTTGCAAAACACATTTAAAGAGATAGTCCCTTTAAATGCCAAGCCGAAAAATTCAGCAATCTCTATTATTTCCTGAATCCCAATATCATACCAATATTGGGACTTAGGAGTATTGGAAAATACTAATATTTTTCAGGTTGAATACACTCGAATCCAGAAAATACTGATTTCTTTTTTTGTGCACACCACTAGTACCAAACACTGTTTGGAAGGGGGGACAGTGATCGCAGTGACTTAGAGGGTGGTGGTGATGCATCCTCCCCTTCCACATCCGAACTCCCTGCTGCCATCAGTATGCCCCTATCAGACTCCCTGGTCAAGTTACTCTCAAGCACACTGTCTTTGGCAGTGAAAAGCTTTATTGAGTTAAACAGGTTCCAGGCATGAAGTTCTGAAGCATTTTAGCAGGTACAGGCATAGGTATAGAAAGTTCAAACTGTAACTCCTCCTTAGTCCCACACATACATCACATCATAAAGCCAGGCTGTCGCGTCTCATGGGAATATACAATTCCTTTATCTACTACCCAAGCTGGCACTGAAAGCTTCAAGGACATCTCCATGTGAACTGTGGAGAGGTACATCTAAGTCCCACCGTCTAAGATAGAGCATTCACACACACTGCACTCACTCTCCCCACCTAAGGAATTCCCCACCCCCCGGCATCTATGGCAAACTATGTGAAGCAAAGTGAAGCAAGATTTGATAGCCTCCCTCTGTCACTCCCTAGTCCAACAGCAGAAAGCAGCTTTGCCTCCCTCCTGCTTTAACTATGACCATGGGGACATGGTTCTACTCTACTGTTTGGAAATACTTCTGCACCCTCAGGAGTTACCCCTGTGTAGCAGAGTGCCAGGTGTGCTGTGCCCATGTCCAGAGGGACAGGGACACACAACATCTGTCCTCCTCCATTCTCTGTAGGCACTTCCAAAGGGTGCAGCCCAGTTTATCGCTGCCAAAGGAATGAGTGTTGGACATTAGTAGGAGGTGGAAAGGGCACACTCCCACTCAGCAGGGAGAAGTAAGGGAGGGGACAGGAGGGCCCTCAAAGAAAGGCTCCAGGTGCTGTGGTTGGGACAACAAGCCACCACCCAAGAAGTCATGCTCATGAAAACACCACCATTCCCAGGAAAAAGGGCAAAGGGTAGGATTCAGGAAGCAATCACTCACCTCATCAGCCAGATGATTGCTGTGGATGGCCCAACATTCTCCCTTGTAGAGGACATAGCCTTTTACTGACTGATGCACCACCTGACTTCCAGGTACACCCTCCACTCCAGGCAGACCATGAGCCAGTGAAGGAGGCCATCCATACACTGGTCTGCGGTGAAGCTGGTAAAGACCAAACTCTCCATCATGGCTGCCTCTCCCTCACTGCCCAGTGGTGGCAACCTAAGGAACTGCAGAGTGGGACCACAGCCACACCCCAGGAGGGGACAGCCCAGCTACCTGGCCACAAGATGTTTCTCCTCCACCCACAGGGGATGGATGTTGACCACATCATGAGAAATAATAGAGTAGCCTGAGGGTGGTTCAGTGGCAAAAACATCACCCGTGGCTACATGGTCATGGATAGGGGTTTCCATAATCCCCCCCCCAATTTGGGTCTATTTAACCTGAAAAATATTGGTATTCCTGAATATTCCTGGATACCAGTATCGGTTTTGTACTGGGATTTGGGTAAATATTCAGAATTATTCAGTTCCATTATAATGGAGAATGCATTTAAAGAGACCAAATGAAAGCTGAATAATATTGGCTTTAATGTGGGCACAGTTATTTCAGTAGCCAAATACAGATCTCTAATCTGTATTCATTTGAATAAATACCCAAAAAATATCACGAAAGTATTTTTGGGAAGTTCATTCTGCTTGGTATATACGGAGCACACACCCCTGGTCATGGATGCTGCACACCTCAATAACCATCTGCCTGTCACACCTGCACCTGGTGGTGAGGGATGCCCTAGGGCTCCGGAGCAGTGCAGAGGGCACCTGGATGCCACAATTGTCGCAATTAGGGCCCTGCTTGAGTCTTGCTGGCTCCTGGCCAGGCACTTCTCACATAGCATAAAGCCTGTACATCTGCTGCAGGAGAGGTGGGGGAGGGGGATGAGCCTGAACACCAGCTTACCCAGGATGTGGACACCTGCTGGAACACAACATATGTCATGATTGCACATTTGGTGGAGCAGAGGGACACAGTGCAGGATGTCATCTCCTCTGTGACCGTCCTGCATGTGGAACAGGAGCTCAGTATCAGCTGCAACAACTGGCTGACACTGTCCCAAATTCTGCATGTTCTAAAGCCATTCCAGGACACCATTCCATCACCACCAACATACTCTTCATCCATAAGGCCAACCTGGAGCAAGTCATCCCCCTGATTTGAGGGATGGAACAGGCACTGGACTCTACGGTGCAGCTGGGCCCCAAGGGGACACCAGTTCTCCTGTGGCAGACACATTGTGTCTGGGCATCAACAACAGGTTACGTACTCTCTGAAATGAGTGGTAGTACAAGCTGGTCTTCTTTTGCAGCTCCTGGATCCAGGGAAGCATTGCTTTCCGTAACACACAGCTCATGGAGTGGAAATGTGAGCTCTGCAGAGAAGTGCAGAGGTCAGAACAGCAAACATGCCTGGAGGCAACAGTGAGTGAAAGAAGCTAGGGAGGGTGAGGAGGAGGTGCTGGAGGAGGAGGATGGGCAAGAACAGGAAGAGGGGAAGGAGGGTACATAGCCCCCTCAGAGATAGATGAAGCAGAAGCTCAATTTCTGGTTGTCAGTAGTGAAGTGAGAGGTCAGCAGCAGTGCTGGGGGGCATGCATGCAATGGTGGAGGATTCCATCGAGGTGATGGTCAGGGAGTACCTTGCAGAGTCCCCCTTGCTTGCCAGTTCCAATTCCCTTGATTACTGGTTGTTCAAGATAGGCTTGCCAAGTCCCCCCGGGGGCGGGTAAACCCCCGCCCGAGAGGCCCGTTACCCGCCCCCAGAAAATCGGGCCCCGGGGGGAACTCCACCCCCTTCCGGCAACGTCCCCAGCGTGATGATGTCACTTGGAGGTGACATCATCACGCTGGGCACGCCGGGGGCGGGTAGTTCCATGACTCAAGGGAAAACTCTATGTTTTCCCCTCGAATCCCGGCGGCCCCGCCCCCAACGTCCTGACGCGATGACGTCACTTCTGGTGACGTCATGGCGGCGGCGCGCATGCAAAGCGCGCGCGCAGAAGCTCCAGGTGCCGAGCGGGACTCCCCCGCTCTAAGAAAATTTGCACTTGGCAACCCTAGTTCAAGACCATTATCTGGTACCCTGCCTTTCTCACTCTCTTTCTGTCACCGTCTTGCACCTGGCTTGTTTTCTTCAAAATGCCTGGTGAAGCCACAGAAACTGTCCCAGCAACAGAACAGGAGCTGCCCCAGCCTCAGGCTGAGACAGGATCTGGGACAAAATCTGACAGTGATGAATCAGTGGCCAGAACTTGTAGAACAAGACTCCACACAGGCCACAACACAGCAGGCACAGCTTGCAGCAGCAGCTGAAATAGATGAAAAACCAGTTAGCAAAGCAAAAAAGAGCTGGAGTGAAAAGAAAGCCCAGAAGGCAATGCCTAAGCTTGGCCTTCACCAGGTCACAGGTGTAAGCAGAGTTACGATCTGGAAATCCAACAACATCCTGTTTGTCATCACCAAGCCAGATGTGTACAAAAGTCCTGTTTCAAATACCTATATAGTCTTTGGTGAAACCAGGATTGAAGATCTGTCACAGCAAGCACAGCTGGCTGCTTCTGAGAAATTCAAAATGCAAGGAGAAGCTGTTTCAAACATTCAGGAAAATACATGGACACCCCCACCACCCCCACTGTACAATAGGAGAGTGAAGAAGAGGAGGTTGATGAGACTGGTGTCGAGGTGAAGGATATAGAGTTAGTTATGTCCCAAGCAAATATTTCCTAGGCAAAAGTCATCCACATCCTGAATAATAACAGCAATGATATTATAAATGCTGTTATGGAATTGATGATGTAACCACACAGAAAGAGGAACCTTTTTAGTGTTTCAAAGGCAAGTTAGATTGCTGTTAAATTCAAATTTGTACAGATTCTATCAATTAATAAAAGTGTGGTTTTTTTAAGCCCATCACCTGGTCAGACCTTGCTAGTGTGGCTATGAATCTCATCTCATACCCTCCCACCAGGATCCTGAGCAAGTGGGTGTTCTCCCACCTGGGAAACATCTTCAGCCCCCACCATCCCTACCTGGACCTGGCCAGGGTAGATGAATTAGCCTTCCTGAAAATCAGCCTCCCCGTTAGGCCACCTTGCTCTGGACCTGGTGGAGTAAAATTCAGGCTTCCATGTGTCACCCTAGTCCTCCTCCTCTCTGGGTGATCCAGCATGCAGCCTCTGGGTTGCGCCTTGGGTGCTTGGGTGGGAAGATGACTGCCTCTATTGAGTGGGGTTGGGCCTGCCCCACAGCCAACCCAAACAACATCTACCTCACCCAATGGAACCCTTGCACTCGGCCAGTACCTTCCACAGCAACATCCTGCACATAGCACAACACCTGCCTCACAAACTTACATCTACCTTATACTATGTCTAATGTGACTTGTCATCGCATCACATAATATTCAGGCTAATTAGAGGACTTCCAGTGATCCCGGAGCACTGGAAGCAGCTTGTGTAAATCACCCTTGGCCAACCACTCATGGGAAAAAGATGTTGGTGGGCGGCAGGGAGTTTGAGCCACTGTTTCCACCAAACGTGATCCATCACTTTCTCTACCTGTTCCTGTCCCTTGGCTTTGGGTGTTTGTTGCTATGACAGTGCTCTTGGGCACAGACCCTATTTGCCATCACATCACGTAATGTTCAGAGCAAATTAAGAGACTTCCAATGATCCCAGGGCACTGAAAGCAGTGTGTAAATCGCCCCATAACATTATTTGTATTTGGCAGGCAGATCCTTCCTGGGAATGGGTCATTGGCAGTTGATAGTCGCCAAGGCATCTAGTGATGTCATAAAACTTCTGTGTTGGGGGGGAGGGCATCCTTCGGTTGACAGGCCACAGAACTGGAATTCTACTCACATACCCAGCCACTGATTTGTTGTGATTTTGCCTATTCAGGGTCTTTTTATGCAAGGTGCATGCATCCCTTTGTTTCAGGGATCCAGCGGAGCTATCACCTTTTGAACACACTGCTGACATGGTGATTCTGAGGGCTGGGCAGACTTGGCAGGCCAGCCAAGTCCTACTTCCCAGGGCATCTTGTCTTCTTCCTTTCCATATATTGTTTTTCTGCCCAGGTCACACACAGTCCACTCCACACGCATCCCTCTTTGCCGACACCCCTGGTAGGGTGATTTATTGCAGAGCATACACTTGGCCAATCATAAGTCAGTCTGTTCTCAGTGATGGCACAGATTCCTCAGAAACAGAGTTGCTTGCAGCCAGCCCTCAGCTAGTAATTGAACAACAGGCTGCAGCTGGCTCTAAGCCAGGAGGAGAGCAACAAGAGATCAGGTTACCAGCTGATTAGAAGTCATAGCCTACAGCTGAAACCAAGCCATTGCCTTGTAGCTCTGAAGCAGTAAACAAGTCTTCAGAAGCCACTCCCAGCACACCTAACTCACCCACACCCCTGCAGATCCGACACTGTCACTCACAGAGTTGTGAGACTCATGGCCCATCATCAGCTGTCAATGGATGAAATTGATGAGTAATTTCAGGATGACTGCCAATGAATTGGCTGGAAGTGAAGCTCGTTAAGACTTGGCTATAAAATCAGCAGGGGAAAGCAGCAGTTTTGTGGATGCAACAAGTGCACTTTTCTACTGAACCACTGACCTTGCAATCACTAGACCACTGGAACCTGACCCTTGGACTGAACCTGACTATTGGCTTTTCTGGAACCCCTGTCCTTGGACTGAACTTGGATTTGCTGCCTGGATCCCTTGACCCTAGACTAGACTTGGCATGCCTGCCTGCCTCTGGAGTCCCTGACTTTTGGACTGAACCTTGGTTACTCTTTGCAACCTTCCCCATGATCTGCCCTGCTAAACCACAGCTCTTGTCCCCTAAGAGGGCTGCACCAGTACAATGGCAGTGCATGTGGCCAACCCTTTAAAATGGCATGAGCCACAACATCCACTGGTGTGAGAAGCTGTGGTGTCCTCCTAGTCTCTGATGGCATCACGTCAATGCATGTTGCTTGCTTCAGCATTTGGTAGCTCTTCAACTTGCTCTGTATGGAGTTCAAAAGGGCCTTCCCTTTACTCCCTGAGCCCTGGCTCACCCCCTCACATGCACAACTGGCACAGTAACTGCAGCCATCCCATCTCTCATTCTGCTGTGAAGGTGCTGCTTACCAGACATGGGCAAGGACCTTGTTTTGGAGCTGGCTGGCAGCAGTCTTCATTCTTGATGTTGTGTGTGGGGGGGGTCCAGTCCAGAGCTATTGTATTTCACTCACTCTACTGTCAAGGTGATTACTTGTTGGCCAACCTTTTCCTCTTAGCCTTGTTTAGGGTTTGGCAGGTCTTCCTCCTCACTGTTGTCCCAGGGCTCAAGCCATCCCATTTCACTCGCTCTCTGCTGTCAAAGTGATGGGTTGCATCCATGGGCATGGTCAAAGGCCTTGTTTAAGAGTGTCTTCCTTCTTTTCCTGCTTATTCCAGGGTTTCAGGAGCGTGGGGGAGCCTTCCCTTTGTTAGCTGGCCACTCACACCACTGGCATGGTGCAGGGCAATTCCAGTTTCAAGTTGTTCACTGTTCAGTGGCAGTTCCACATCCAATAGACTGTGTCCTTCTTTTACCAGCTGGCAGCTGCAAGACAGAGCCTAGGGGGGCATGTGACTTTTCATGTCCAAGATACTCTGGGTTTCCCTTTCAGGCAGTGTTCCAGACTCCAGAACACCACCTTTTGGCAGGTGATTGCTGGTGGTCAAAATGTTTCCCTGTGTCACGTTTTGATGTTGGCACAGGTCTTCCTCCAAGCCATTGTACCTTGGCTCAATAACCATCCCCTTCCACTTGCTCTCTGCTTTCAAGGTAACATGGATGAGCTGTGTGAACATGGCCAAGGGTTCTTCCTTCTTCCCCTTGTTCCAGGGCTTCAGGAGTCTGAGGGGGCCTTCCCTTTTTTAGATGACTCCAGAGCCATTCTCTTTCATTCGCACCACTGGCAAAGTGACTGCAGTGCAGGGCCAATCAGCATTCCAAGGCAAGTAGTAGCCAGATACTAGTTTTCACAGAGTAGTGTGTATGAATGTACCTTGGCTCCAGTCTAGAGACCTCCAGAGCCATGGTGATTCACTCTTCCTGCTGGCAAGGTGATTTCAGGGCATGCCAAATCCTTCTGGAATGTTTGAAAATCCTTGGGGGTTGTGACACAGTATGCATCATCCTCAATATATTTCTGCATTCCAGAGTCATCCCCTGCTTCCACCCCTTCAATTTCACCTGACTTCTTTTTGCTCGGGTGGTGTTGGGGTACAATAGAGGTCCTCCTCATCCAAGGACCTGAGAAGTGACTATCAGCTAAGGTCCAAGGAGATGGGGTGCCTCGGAGCCTAAAGTCCAGGTCATTGACTTGGTTGTTGTTGAGGAAGCAGGTAATGGGCTCCAGTCCAGGGTTATCCCCTCTCATTTGCCCCACTGGCAAAGTGACTGTAAGGGATGAATGTGATTACTGGGTGTTCACTGGGGCTCATGGAGGAACACGTCCTGTTATTCAGGCTGGTCATGGGTTCCAGTCCAAAGCCATCCCCTTTTGCACCGCTGGCAAGGTGAATGCAGGAATGGTGAGGCCTAGTCCAACTTCCCAAGGGAATGGTCTTCCTTCTGACAGTGCCATTGTCTGTCCAGGCTACACAGTCCATCACACATATATCCCCTTCAACTCACACCATTGGGAAGCTGACTGTAGGGCATTTCCAATTCCCCCAGTGTGATAGTCACATGGGGTCCCTGTCCAATTCCAGTCACCCTCACCACATCCCTCAACAGAAGTTGGTTGGTTCATGAACTCCATCTGGAACTTTCTTCTCCGATTACCCCCACTCTGCTGGGAAGGTGATTACAGGACAGCAGGGCATGGCATTGGCCAACCCTTTCCAGGGTATTTGGGTGTTACATGGGCCAGAGCTTTGAGCCAATTATAATCTGCTCTTTCTCATTGGGTGGGTGGAGTAGTGTTGGCCTTTCACAGAACCCAATCAACATGTACTTCATTCAAGAGCACACACCAACCTCAAACCTCATGTATTGTTTTCTGTTGCTTCAGAAGGTCAGACCAGAAGCAATGGGTTGAAATTAAATCAAAAGAGGGCTTCTGGTTTTGGCGGGCTGATGGCGGCCACATCTCCCAGGCACTCCAGGGGATGTGGACCACAAACCAGTGGGTAGAGAGGGGGTGTGATTGGGCGCACACACACCCCCGAGGCCCATGGGATGGGCCTGGAGTCAGGGGGTGCTGAGGTTTGCCACCCCCCCCTGCTTGATGCTGGGGGGTTGAGGCATCCTTTTGCCCCAATAGTCTCCCTGCTGTGTTCCTGCATTGGACTAAGCCACACACACCGGACCAAGTGAGCAGTGATTAAGTTTTAACTAAGCTTACTGGTGTAAACAATGAATAGATGGAAGAAGAGTGAGTAAAAGTGAAATGAAGCATTAGAGGGAAGCGAAGTTTATCCCTGCAAGCATGGGGGGGAGGTAATCGCAGAACCCGCCCTCCAGACAATGGAATTAATTACTAATGGATGAATGGAGCTTGAAGGGACTGTGATGGAGAAGTGTTGAGATTTAAGAACTGAGTAATAGGTAAACATTTGGGACTTTAAAAACAGTATTTGAAAAAATATACCATCGGGTTGGCTAGAAACAGCTAGAGTCAAGCAAAATGGGTTGCTGGAAATAGCTAGAGTGAAATACCAGAAGTTTTCTTTTTAAAGACTGTCAACATCCTCATAAGGGCCAGAGTGAAGCAAAGTCTACCCCTAAAAAAGAAGCGGGGGGAAAGGAAACTCTCCCCCCCCGTATAACAATGTAAAAAGAAAATTTTCAAGGGGGTAGACAGAGCAAAAAGAGAGAAAAGATTGAACGGGAAAACTTACTGGTGCTGAAGTGCTTAAACAAGCATTGGAAACCTTCGTTTTAAAGAGACTGTAAACATCTTCTTTGGGCAGTGGAAATTTTCTTCTTCAAAGAGTTTGTAAACATCGTCATGAATGGCAGCTATAAATGCAGCAGAATTCTTCCTCAGCAGACAGAGGGTGGGGACCCCCCTCCTTGAAAGACAAAGTAATTATGCAAGCGTTTGAAAATATCTTCAATAGGGCTTCCAGTCTTGGTAATCGCCATGACAGATGTCTTCTCCCAGGGCTCCGGGAGAAGCCTGCCAGTGTCTGCTGCTGGGTGGGGCCACGACTGTCCACGTCACCCCAGAAGTCCTTGAGATGGACCCCCAGCCAAGGGGTGCCTGAGAACTCCCCCTGGCAAGTAAAGCTGGGGGGGGGGCTACTTCATGCCCTGATGAGCCCATTGTAGAGCGTCCCGAATGGGAACAAGATCAGCACACCGGAGCAAGCATGTGGTGATCAAGCGAAAATGAAAGCGGAGAGACAATCACTAAAAATGTGAGTTGGAGTATAAGCGAGAACTTCCAGCAGACATTCCGTCTCCCTATAAAGGAAAGGAGAGGGAGAGGGGACTTCCCCCAATAAGAACTGTTTATAAGAGATTTTAAAGCTAGAAAAAGGGGGGATCAGATCGTATTCTGATTTTATCAGAAAGAATAATTTGCCAGGGGAAGTCACAGTAAGATTCTCCTGAAGAAAAGTGAAAGACCAACTTCTGAAAGCGACTAATGGAACTACTCTGAAGTGGAAAGACAAGGAGATTAAAGTACTGAAGGAATGTGCCATTTGAAATAAGAAAGAACAGAAGGAAATACAGAGACTAGGTGCTGTTTTTACAAAGCCATAAAGTGGCCTACAAATGGTTGGTGCCCGAAGGACTAATCTTTAGATATGCAAATGGCAAAGAAAGGATAGACTCTGTTGAAAAAGCTTGTGAATTTCTGCGTCAACATGGTCGACCATCAGGAGAAGGAGAAGGAGCTCCAGACAACACCAAGGAGAGCGATGAAGAAAGAGAGATTGGATCTTCTGATGAGGACTCAGACTCTAAGTTGGGGGCAGTTGCCCCCAAAAGAAAAGGCTATCATTTGAGGGGAGAAAAAGGGAAAAAATAGATTGTTGTTGTTCTCTGGAGTACTTTGTTTATATGTTGTTTGCGGGATGCAGCTCTTTATAAAATTGGGAACGCTGGGGAAATACTGAAATGTTTTATTAGCTGGATGATTATTTTTGGTGAAAGTCAATCTGCATTCAAGAGGCATGTGTCTTTTAAGAGTTATATAAGATCACCGATTCTTGGGTTTTTAGTGGGATTTTCTTTTCTTTTCTCCTATAGATTGTAGTACCCTTACCTTTGTTTTCTCTTTTTTGTGTGTAGTCTTTTTTTCCACTGTATGTAGATTTAGAAAAGCAATAAAAAAATCCCCTTCGGGGGGGCCAAAAAAAAAAAGAAAATATTTTTTTTTAAAGAAATTTTATTAACAGGATATACTAATACGTTCCATAATTGATAACCAATTCTTAACATATCCTTTTCCCCAGTTTCCTGTCCCCCCCTCCCCTGGCTTCCAGCGATGCTCCACCCCATTAATATTTCTATCAACATTTTCTTACATTCAATTCTTATTCAATATTCAATCATCATTTTCAATATTTTCCTTTTCTATTTCTCACTATTAGGTAACCTAATACAATTCATTTTCTTACTGCACTTCTATACTTAATAATTATCAAAGCAAAGCAACCTATTCTTCACATCCCAATTGGATTCTAGATAGTCTTTAAAATCTTTCCATTCTGATAAAAATTCTTCGTCTTCTTTTCCATTAAGCTTTCTTGTCATTTTGTCCATTTCTATCATAAAAATCATTTTCCTTATCCATTCCCATTTATCAGGTATCTGCTCTCTTTTTGCCATAAATTCAACACTTTACAGTCTTTCACTATTGGGATTGTCTGAAACAGAAATAAAAGACGAGGTAAAATGTTCATTTTGACTACCGAGATTCTGCTCAAAAGTGATAGATTCAAAGTGTTCCATTTTTTAATGTCCTGTTGAATTTTAGTCCAGGTCTTTTCATAATTGTTCTTAAACAAGTCTATGTTTTTCGTTGTAATCTCAATTCCCAGATATCTAGTTTTCTTCACCACTTCACATTGAACTTTTTCTTGTAAATCCAGTTGATTTTCTTTTCTCATGTTTTTGCAAAGTAACTTTGTTTTGTTCTTGTTCACATAAAATCCAGCCAAATCTCCAAATTCTTTAATCCTTTCTATCAATAGCAGTACATTGATTACTGGATCTTCAATTGTAAACATTACATCATCTGCAAAAGCCCTGTATTTGTGCTCAAAACCTCCAATTGTAAGTCCTTTTATATCTTTATCCTCTTTTGTTTTATTCAGCATCACTTCCAAAATCCAAATAAATAGTAAAGGAGATAACGGGCATCCTTGTCTGGTCCCTTTTTGAACTTTAAAATAATCTGTCATCTCTTTATTTACATTCAACGATGCTTTTTGTTCACAATATATTGCCCTAATCATATTTGAAAAGGGCTGCCCAATGTCCATTCTATCAAGCACTTGAAACATAAATTCCCAGTTTAAATTGTCAAAGGCTTTTTCAGCATCTAAAAATAGAAAAGCAACTTCTTTTTCCGGATGTTTATCATAGAATTCAATTGCATCGATCACAATCCTTAAGTTGTCTCTAATTTGTCTATTTGGTAAAAAAACGGCTTGTTCTTCTCTTATGACGTCTTTTAAATAATTCTTCAATCTCTCCGAAATTACTTTGGCAAACAGTTTGTAGTCATTATTGAGTAGTGAAATTGGTCTATAGTTTTTTACATCTGTCAAATCTTGTCCTTCCTTGGGTATAAGTGATATGTTGGCTTCTTTCCAAGATTCTGGTATTGCCTTAGTCAATTGAATTTCATTTATTAGAAGTTCCATAATCGGGGTCAGCTCCTCCTTTAATTTTTTATAAAATTTTACGGTAAATCCATCTGGTCCTGGAGCTTTCCCTAATTTGGCATCTTCTATTGCTTTGTATATTTCTTCTTTCTGGATTGGGCCATTCAGCATTTCCTTGGTTTTCAGGTCCATCTCAGGTAAATTTACTTAGTCCAAATAGTTTTTGATTTTCACTGGATCAATATTCTTGTTTTGAAATAATTTCGCATAGTATTTGAAGAAGGCTCTTTTTAATCCATTCATGTCTACTATTTCTTTACCTTCTTCAATTATCTTACTTATTGTCCTTCTCTCCCTTCGGTTTTTCAATTGCCATGCCAAATATTTTCCTGGCTTATTTGCTCCTTCAAAAGATTTTTGCTGCAATTTCTTTAAGTTCCAGTAGAGTTCTCTGTTTAATATCACCTTTAATTGGTGTTGTAAGATTTGGATTTCTTTAAGAAGTCTCTTTTTACCTGGTCTCCATTTCAACTCGTTTTCTTTATGCTGAATTTTTTTCCTGCAGTTCTTTTTGTTGTTTCAAATTATGCTTCTTATCTGCCGCATTCATTGATATCAATACTCCTCTCATCACCAACTTATAGGCATCCCAGACTGTCTGTATTTTTACGTCTTGGTTTAAGTTCATTTGAAAAAAAAATGGAGTTTCCTTACGCAGTGTCTCCACTAACTTTGTCTTATCCAATAAATCTTCATTAATTCTCCAATGGAACTGTCTCGTCTTTTCTTTTAATGTCCAAATTAGCGGGTTTTTTTTTTTTTTGAAACAAAATTTTTATTGGGATGCATTCAACATTGTTAAACATCATTACCAATACAATTTAAAAAGATTTTCACCCCATCCCCCCACCCCGCCAATAGGCTTCCAACACTGCTAATAACAAAAAAGAGAAAGTTAAAAGGTAATCAAGTTTAGACTTGTAACAATCGACAAACCAGGTAACCCAATTTCAAATACATAAAAGCCTGACTTTTACAAACATAATTTCCAATAAAGGTACAGTACAATCAAATGTTCATTTCATTTCTCATTCAGTTTCAATACAAATCAAGATTGTACATTTTCCCTTTCATTCTATATTCAGTTTCCATATACAATTTCAGGCCTTCCCAGTCTTTTAAATATTGTTCTGCCATTTGTCCATTTAGTTTTTTCGTCATTTTATCCATTTCGGCTAAAAACAGCAGTTTTCTTAACCAGTCATGTATATCTGGCACCTTCTCCGCTTTCCATTGTTGAGCAAAAGCCATTCTCGCCGATGTAATCATATACCATAATAGTGTCCTTTTTTCTTGTGGAATTTTTTCCATTGTCAAACTTAAGAGAAGAAGTTCCGGACTTTTCCTAATAGGAATTTTTAATATTTTCTGCATCTCACAATGTACATTTGACCAGTATACCTTTGCTTTATCACATGACCATCACATATGGTAAAAAGAACCCTCTATTTTTTTACATTTCCAACACTTATTACTCAAGTTCTTATCCATACTAATGTTAGCAATCTTTTTTGGTGTCATATACCACCTGTACATCATCTTATAACAATTTTCTTTTACATTGACACAGGTTGACATTTTAAAAGCTTTTTTCCACAAAAATTCCCATGTTTCCATAGAAATTTCTTTGTTCATATTTATGGCCCATTTTATCATTTGCTCTTTAACAGTTTCATCCAAAGTATAAACAGTCAACAAAGTTTTATACATCTTTGATATCATTTTTCGCTCTTTTTTCAACCATATATCTTCAAACTCATCATTCTTAGCTCTAAAACCAACCTCTTTACAGTCTTTTTTGTAAATATCCCGTATTTGACAGTATTGTAACCAACCATACTCAAATTTTAATTCATTATTTGGTTTTAAAACATATTTTTTTCCCTTCCTTTTGAAGCAACTCTTGGTATTTTAACCAATCATTACCTTTGTATTCTGAAAAGGGATGAATAACTGCAGCAGGAGCAATCCACAAAGGCCTCTCATCAGGAACTGTGTTCTTGTATCTGGTCCATGCATCAAACAATGTTCTTCTTACATAATGATGCTTAAACATTGAGTCTACTTTATTTTTCCCATACCAAAGATAGGCATGCCAGCCAAATCTGCAATCGTGACCCTCAAGGGCCAAAAGTTTTCTATTTTCCAAATTAACCCAGTCAGTTAACCAAGACATACATACTGCTTCATGATACAAATGCAAATTCGGGACTTGGAAGCCACCTCTGTCTTTGATATCATACATTATTTTCATTTTAATTCTTGGCTTCTTTCCTGCCCAGCTAAATTTAAAAATTTCTCTTTGCCATTTCACCAACACTTTCACATCTTTTACAATTGGTATTGTCTGAAACAAAAACATCAACCTGGGCAGTACATTCATTTTGACAACGGCAATTCTTCCAAGAAGAGATAATCTAAGTTTTCCCCACTTTTCTAAATCACGCTTTATTAAAACCCACAATTTTTCATAATTATTCTTAAACAAGTCAATATTTTTCATTGTAATGTCAACTCCCAGATATTTAACCTTTTTAACCACTTCACATTCTGTCAGATTTTGTAAAATTTGTTGCTTTGTAACATTCATGTTTTTGCACAATATTTTCGATTTATTTTTATTTACATAGAACCCTGCGAGGTCACCAAACTCTTTTACTTTTTCAAATACCAAAGGCATGTTATTAACAGAATCTTCAACAATAAACATAATATCATCAGCAAATGCTCTTAATTTGTATGAAAAACCTCTAATACTCAAACCTTTTATATTATCATCATCTCTAATCATTTGCAGCAGAATCTCCAAAATCCAGATGAATAACAATGGCGATAAGGGACAGCCCTGTCTGGTCCCTTTTCTGACCCGGAACGCTTCTGTTGATTCTGCATTTACAATCACCGTAGCCTTTTGTTCTTTGTATATTGATTTAATCATTCTTGTAAATTCTGCGCCCATCTGCAATTTTTCAATCACTTTGAACATAAATTCCCAATTCAAGTTATCAAATGCTTTCTCCGCATCTAAGAATAAAAAGCCAACCTCTTTTTCCGGGTGCTTATCATAGTACTCTATTGCGTCTAAAACAACCCTCATGTTGTCCTTTATTTGCCTACCTGGCAAAAACCCAGCCTGATCTTCGGCAAATTAGCGGGTTATGATCTGAACTAGTCTTTGGCAAAATTTCCATCTTCTGAGTTTTTAGTGCAATTTCACTTGACATCCAAATCATATCTATTCTTGAGAAGGATTTGTGTCAGTTAGAGTAGAAAGTAAAGTCTTTGACCTTTGGGTTCCATTTCCTCCACACATCTTCCAGTTTCTCTTGTTCAATCAATTTAAAAAAAAATTGGGGTAACTTCCCAATCTTCTCATCACCCCTTTGTGATTTCATGCCCAGTTTATTGTTAACAGTACCATTAAAGTCTCCAGCTAAGATTATCTGATCATAATGCACCTGGTCCAATTCCTTCATCAAATCTTTGAAAAAATTCTCTTTAGCTCCATTAGGAGCATACAAATTAACAACCAGTGTCTTTTTTTGAAGCATTGTAATTTCTACCACAACATATCTCCCTTCCTTGTCTGTGAAAATTTGTTTTGGCTCCAAATTTCTATTTACATAAATCACAACTCCTTTATTTTTTTTTCTCTGCCAATGAGTAAAATTCTTCTCCCATTTTTTTATTAATCAGGTATTTATTGACCCGTTTTTTTATATGGGTTTCTTGTAGACAGATGATATTAGATTTCTGCTTTTGTAGCCAATAATTCACTACCTTTCTTTTGCAAGGTGAATTAAGTCCATTTACATTCCACGATAACAATTTGTAATCCATCATGAAGTGTTTTTAAATATCTCCAAAATCTTCAGGGTTTTCGGCTTTGAACCTGTACATATCTCCAGGTATTTTAATCATATGTCTTTTCGAATTGTAGGTAAATGACAGACCTTGTGGTATCTCCCATCTGAATCTAATATTCAACTGCTTCAACTTATCCACCAACTTCTTATATTTCTTTCTATCCTGCAAGATGGTCCTTGGGAGTTCTTTCATTATTATTATCTTTTTGCCATCAATTTCCAATGGTTGTATGAACTGCTTCTTGAATATATCCTCTTTCGTTTTCCTTGTTACAAATTGAACAATGACATCTCTTGGTAAAAAAAAAATTTGTGCATAAGCTGAGTTCACTCTGTAAATTAGATCGAAATCCGAATCTAATTCTCCTTGATCTTCTCCCAGATATTCAGTCAAAGCTGCCATCACTTCCGTACGTATGTTTTCTCCCAACTTTTCTTCTATTCCTCTTAATCTCAGATGGTTTAACATTGCTTTATATTCTACCACTGCCTCAAGATTCCAGTTATTTTGCATATTTGTTTCAATTTTTCCCCCCAAACCTTGTGTCTTTTGCTCCATTTCAGTTGATTTTGTCACCAAAGCTTTAACTTGTCGCCAAAGCTTCCACTTCTTTTTTGATCTCTGCCACCTCTGCAAGCATTAACTCTCTCAAGGCCGCCACATCTTTTTCTTGAACTTCTTCCAACTGTTCCAGCTGTTTTTCCATTTGTTTCTCTAATTGCTTGTCCATCTGTTTCATCATACCTTGAATCGCTTCAAGCATACGCTTCTCCATTGCTTCCATTGCTGCCTGCCATTCTTTCTTCTCTTTGGATGACATGCTTGGGCTTGCAGCTGACACTGCTCTTTGTCGAAGTCTTGGTTCCATTTTGGAAATTTGTCAATGCGCTTCAGCTGTCTTCTCAGTATCCTTTAAATCCCACTTTTTTCGCTGTTTTTAGCAATCTATTTTGTTTTAAAATTATGTTTTAAAATTCAGTCCTCCACAAAATGGCACGCGCAATTTCTCGATGGTTTCTGTGGCTAGAGTAGGCTCTCTTTAGACTTCCTGTTTCCAGTCCCACGTTAACAATGTCCTACTGGAAACACTTCTGGTCTGCCTCTTTTTCAGTCCTCCAGCACACACTCTAGCCAAATTACAGTTTTATGTTACACCTTCGTCTTGCGATCTTTCCAGTCACATTCACTCATACGTTTGTTGCTCAGTCTCTGACCGCAGGAATGTTAAACAATGTCAATTTAATCCAATTTTAGCACTTTAGTGAACTCTTCTAAATTTTACGATGGATCGATTATACAGCTTTAAACCTTATGCGCTTGACCGCCTTGTTCAAATTTTGTTATATCTTCTCCCCAGTAAGCAAAACGTTTCTGTTACCTTAAATTTTTATCTTGGACTTCACATCGCTTCTCTTTGTTTCCAACAGCAGACTGTTTCTTAAGAGATCAGGAAATGGCGAATTTAAGCTGATTCTTCAGCTTGGCTAGCTTCTTTAGTGCTGTCTTGCAATCGCCTGTTCCTGAGAGGAGTTCAAAGTGTAAACAAGCCCCCTCCGGGACATATGCATGCCGATCTCAACTCTCACTTGGACCTTGTTGCTTGCCTGTCACCCCCCTGCCTGGGGGATGCCGCGTTGGACAATAAAAACTGCCCAGACTGTCAGAAGAAGCTGCTGTCCACCCCGCTCTTTTGCAGGGGTGCGTCAGTTCGCCATTTTACTCTGACCGGAAGCCCTCCAAAAAAAAAAAAGAAAATATCTTCAATAGGCATTGGAATTTTTCTTCCTAAAGAGACTATAAACATCTCCATGAATGGTGGCTGTAAAGTGTGGTGAAATTCTGCTTTAATAGATGGGGGGGGAACCAACCACTCTTCTAAAAATAAAATAATTTCGAATCTACACAGGGAGGATGGAGCCGAAAAACAGGAATGGACATACCTAGAGAATCACTAGAGGTAGTGAAACGAATAGACAGATCTATGGGATTCTGGTAATTTGGTAATAAAAAGAAGATAAACTCCGAAAATGGCACCTGATGGCATTGAAAGAATTAAAACAAAACTGAATCTTCTTCAGGAAGTCGAAGGCTTAACTGAACAATAAACATTCCTGAGAAGGCTGGTAAGACAGCGAAGTCCTCCTCCGATAAGCGGGCGGGAGAGGCGATTCTTCTTCCAGAAAATAAATTTATTATCCACTCTGGTGGGGGGGATGGAGCTAATGAAATGTTGGGGAAAAGGTGGCTATGTGGTTTAATTGTTCAGGGGATAGTTTTTTATTTTGTGTGTGTGTGTGTATATGTGTGTGTGTGTATATATATATGCATATATATATATATATATGCAGACGATACCACTCTGATGGCAGAAAGTGAAGAGGACCTAAAGAGCCTCTTGCTCAGGGTGAAAGAGGAGAGCACAAAAGTGGGCTTGAAGCTCAACATCAAAAAAACTAAGATCATGGCATCTGGCCCCATCACTCCTTGGCAAATAGAAGGGGAAGTCGTAGAAGTTGTGACAGACTTCATGTTCCCAGGATCCCAGATCACTGCAGACAGTGACTGCAGCCATGAAATTAAAAGACTCCTGCTCCTTGGGAGGAAAGCGATGGCAAACCTAAACAGCATGATAAAAAGCAGAGACATCACCCTGCCAACAAAAGTCTGCATGGTCAAAGCAGTGGTATTCCCCGTAGTAATGTATGGCTGCAAGAGTTGGACTATAAGGAAGGCTGAGCGCCGAAGAATAGATTCTTTTGAACTATGGTGCTGGAGAAGACTCTTGAGAGTCCCTTGGACTGCAAGGAGATCAAATCATTCAATCCTAAAAGAAATCAACCCTGACTGTTCCCTGGAAGGCCAGATCCTGAAGTTGAAGCTCAAATACTTTGGCCACCAAATGAGAAGGGAGCATTCACTGGAGAAGACCAAGCACCCACCCATGGCTTCTGTCCAAGCGACAGATTGTCATACATGTTACACTCAGTCCAATACAAGTCCCAACCCCCTGCTGGCATTCTACTTTCATGGGGTGTGTGTGTTGTGGGGTTCTTTAAAAATATAATTTATGTATTCTTTATTATTTATTTAATTCCATTTTTAACTCCTTTTAAAATACATTTCCTGTTTATGTGGATTTATTTGTGGAAAGTCTGCTTACCCAATTAGGGACATGGAGAGACCAGTGCCCTGGCTTCCTCACCCTGCTGATGAACTCGCAAGTCTGCTAAACTTGTCTGTTTATTCCCTCATTCCAGACACTTTGTCATTAGAGCTGAGACACTTCAGCATTGCAGTGGCCTGCTCATATTCAGAAAGCTCACATTCAGAAAGGGTGTCTGGCTCACGACTGCTGCTGCTCGCCAACATCCTACTCCCAGAAAGGGCTGACCAATGGACTGCTGTCTTCTTGCCAGTGGGGGTATTGAAAATGAATGATTATTGGGGAAGACTGTGTCATAATGAAGACCTGCCTACTAGTTACCTTGGGGAGCTGGCCTCGCATTGCACTCACCTTGCCAGTAGTGTAGTGAAAGGAGATGGCTGGCAGTGGGTAATTGCTACAGAAACCATCCCATACCTCCCAAGCACAAGTTTTCTCTGGTTACAGCACACCCCTCATTAAAATTTCAGGTTCTTCATCATGAGGCAGATGTGGGTAGTATCGTAGAATCACAGAGTTGGAAGGGACCTCCAGGGTTATCTAGTCCAACTGCCTGCACTATGCAGGAAATTCACAAATATGTCCCCCCTCCACACACACACACCCAGTGACCCCGGCTCAATGCCCAGAAGATGGGGGGGGGGGATCCTCCAGGATCCCTGGTCAAATTGGCCTGGAGAAAAATTGCTGCATGACCCCATTGTGGCGATCAGCATGTCCCTGGGTATATGGAGTCCCAGGTCACCACCACTGCCAGGTCTGCCTTTTTCTATCTGAGGCAGATCAGGCAGTTGGCCCCATATCTCACCCCCTGGGACCTGGCTACAGTAACCCATGCAATGATCACTTCCAAAATAGATTATTACAACTCTCTCTACATGGGGATTCCCTTCATTCTGCTCCAGAAGTTGCAGCTAGTGCAGAATGCAGCAGTACAGATGCTGACAGCTACACCTGTGCGGGCTTGTGCTGCTTGAACTGCACTGGCTGCCTATGGAATACTGGATCCATTTCAAGGTGCTGGTGCTTACCTTTAAAGCCCTATACAGCCAGGGGCCATCATACCTTCCAGACCACCTCTCCCCATATGAACCCCATAGAGCACTGAGGTCTACAAATCAACACCTTTTGGTAATTTGTGGCCCCAGGGATTTATTTATTTATTTATTTATTTATTTATTTATTTATTTATTATTCACATTTATATCCCGCCCTCCCCAGTGGGCTCAGGGCGGCTAACAATAAGGGCTCGAAGCCATAATAAAACAGTAAAGACCAGATAAAACAGTACAAAATTACAGTAGAGTGCTGGTGCTCTAAGAGTTCAGAGTTCCAAGATGGGTTCTAGAAGATGTACCCAGAATGACGAAGCAGGTTCCAGGACAACCCTGCCTTCTGATCTTCGGCCCAGGGTCATCATGTACCCTGATGGCCTCCCCACTCTTTGCAGTAGCGGTACAGTGGTGGTACAGTGGCGGTGGTGGCTCCTACTCAAAAGCCTGTCGGAAGAGCTCCGTTTTACAGGCCCTGTGGAACTGCCCAAGGTCCCGCAGGGCCTGAATCTCCTCCAGGAGCTCATTCCTCCAGGTAGGAGCTGCCACCAAGAAGGCCCTGACCCTAGTCACAGTGAATTTGACGTCCCTGGGGCCTGGGGTAGCCAAAAGATGTTGGGCCCCCGACCGTAGTGGCCGTGGGGGAACATATGGGGAAAGGTGGTCCCTCAGGTATGCTGGACCCTGGCTATACAGGGCTTTAAAGGTAAGAACCAGCACTTTGAAGTGAATCCGGTACACAATTGGCAGCCAGTGCAGCACCTTCAGCACAGGCCTGATATGGTTTCTCCTAGAGAGGCCCATCAACAACCTGGCTACCGCATTCGGCACTAGCTGCAGCTTCCGGATTTGCGCCAAAGGCAGCCCCAAGTAGAGAGCGTTACAGTAGTCCAGCCTCGAGGTGACCGTCACATGGATTACTGTGGCCAGGTCATTGCGGTCAAGGAAGGGAACCAACTGCTGAGCCAACCAAAGATGATAAAAGGCCGACTTAGCAGTGGCTGCTACCTGGGCCTCCATTGTTAAAGAGGGGTCCAGAAGCACACCCAAACTCCTAACCTTCGGCGCTGGCACCAGAGGCACCCCATCAAAGGTCGGGAGAGGGAGTCCCAATCACGAACCAACCCGACCTAACCCCAGGACCTCCGTCTTTGCCGGGTTTAGTTTCAGCCGACTCAGCCTGAGCCATCCAGCCACAGCTTGCAATGCCCGATAAAAGTCGTCTGGGTCAGAGTCCAACTGGCCACCCAGCATCAGATAGAGCTGGGTATCATCCGCATATTGATGACACCCAAGCCTGTACCTCCGGGCAATCTGGGCAAGGGGGCGCATATAGATGTTGAACAACATCGGGGACAGCACTGCCCCCTGAGGCACCCCACAGTTAAGAGGGTGCCTCCAGGACCGCTGATCCCTGATTGCCACCCTTTGTCACCAACCTTGAAGAAAAGAGGCGAACCATTGAAGGGCAAGCCCCTGAATCCCCACATTGGCGAGGTGATGGGTCAGCAACTGGTGGTCAACTGTATCAAATGCAGCCAACAGATCGAGCAACAGTGCCGCCACATCAGCTTGATCCAGATACCTTTGGAGGCCATCAGTTAGGGCAACAAGCACCATCTCCGTCTCATATCCAACTTGCCTCGACTAGGGCCAGGGCTTTTGGCCCTGGCACCCACCTGGTGGAATGAGCTCTTGTATGAGATCAGGGCCCTGCAGGATTTATTTCAATTCTGCTAAGCCTGTAAGATGGAGCTCTTCCACCAGGCTTTTGGTTGAGATAGCGGATGTGTGTCCCCCCCCAAGTTTATCTCTTATCAATGGCCTGGATCTAAATAGCCATCTAGGAACCCACACTTCTGTCACATTTAAATTATTGAGACATCTGACCAAATTGTTACACAGTATTTTATAGTTATGTTGTTTTAACTTGTTTTAAAGTTATTTTTAATTGTACTATACTGTATTGATACTGTTGGAACCCATGCTGAGCCTGCTTGTGGGGTAGGGCAGGATACAAGACCAATAAATAAATAATAGAAAGGGCCATGAGAACTAAGCACTGATGAAACCCTTCCTGCCCTCACTCTCATGATCTGCCTGTATTACTGACAATCTGTCAAGTTCTCCAGGTAGTCAGTCAAACACCAGGCTTCATGAGAAGATAGTGTTTATTAAGACTAAGCATAGGGCTGCATGAATACGTACTTTGTCAGTAATACTGGTTAATACAGAACAGCATCAGTTATAGCCCACCTGAAATGCCCCCCATACTAGAAGCCAATGATTACATCTCCCACGTGTGGCAAAGCAGAAAATTAACAGCTCACCAGACATATCCGCAAAGGCCAGGGAGGCCTGGGACCCAAGGATAGCTGTGAACATAAGATGCTGCATAGACACAGTAAATTAGAGCGCCTGGAGACTCTGTGTTACTCCCGCGTTCCAGAACAGTGAAAGATGTCTCTGCCTCCCCCCCTCCTCAGCAATGGCAGGTTACCTGACAGCATTGCTGTCAGATGGCCATCTAGCCTCTGTTTAAAAACCTCCAAAGAAGGAGAGCCCATCACCGCATGAGGAAGCCTGTTCCACTGAGGGACTGCTCTGTTAGGAAGTTCTTCCTAATGTTTAGCCGAAAACTCTTCTGATTTTTTTTTCTGTGTGTGTGCCCCCCAAAGGGGGTTTTTTTATTGCATTTTCTAAAAAACTACAGAAAGGGGGGGGATACTAAGACAAAACTACAAGAAGGGAAGATAGAAAAGAAGAGCTGAGTCAGTTGGGCTGAGGCTGGAAGTGGAGAGCACCTGGGGAGTTGCTGAGAGAAGGTAAGGGATTTTTCTTTCTCCCTTTGCCTTCCTTGTTGCTGTGTGGGGACTGAGAGAGAGTGGGTTGTTTTGTAGCCTGATAGAGAGTGGTTCTGTGTAAGTCTGTGAGGGACTGTTTGTGCTTTGGGGGCTGTTGGTGGCTGAGTGTGTTGCTGTAAGTGGATTGCAGGCCTCGCCCCCTATTGTGCTGGGCTCTGCTCTGCTGAGCAGCAAGGGGCCTCTTGGAATAAAGGGCTGCTCCTCGTCTTGCCCTGTGGCTCTTAGCCTGTGGGTCGCAGCCTGTGGGTCGTACTTGGAGGCCTTGTAAGTGCTTGAGTAAAGCACTGCTTCTGAGTTCAGGAGGTAGATGTTCTGGTGAGATAGACATTTCGTCGGTCTCAAAGTTTTCAGGGTACATCACAAAAAGAAGAGTTTACATCAGAGTTTGAGGGAAGTTCCTGAAGCTGTAGAAGAAACCATCGCTCCTGGGATAATGGATAGCGAGGGATCTACTCCAGTGACCTGCCTGGGCTGTGCCATGATTATTTTTCTGCCATGCCAAGAAATGAATTATACATGCTGCAAGTGCAAGCTTGTAAAAATGCTTGAGGAGAAGGTGGGAGAACTCGAGGCACAAATCTGTGCTCTGAAGAACACCAAGGAGGTGGAAAGCTTTTCAGACATGACAGAAGAAGAGTCCCTGAAAGAACAGCAAGAGGAAGGAAGTAACAAGGACCACATGGATGAGTGGAAGAAAGTAACTTTGAGGAGTAAGATATTCAAAAAACAATCACAGCCAGTAGAGCAGCAAAATCGATACCAGCCACTTCTGTTGATGGAAGACCGGAACGGCACACTTCATGATCGAATGGATGTGACTGGCACACAAGCACATAGGCAGAGAGGGAACCAAACCATCCCACAGAGGAAGAGACGAGTAGTGGTGGTTGGTGACTCCCTACTGAGAGGGACGGAAGAAGGTGTCTGCAGACCGGACAAGTAATCTCGAGAGGTTTGTTGCCTTCCTGGAGCATCCATCCGAGATGTGACGGAGAGAATTCCAAGACTGATCAAGACCTCTGATCCCTACCCACTCCTTCTAATCCATGTGGGAACAAACGATACGGCCCAAAGAATGGATCTCCAAAGACTATGAGGCTCTGGGCAAGGAGGTGAAAGATCTGGGGGCTCAGGTGGTGTTCTCCTCCATTTTACCAGTTGAGGGCCATGGAGCTGGAAGGGAGAACAGGATACTGGAAGTGAATGGCTGGTTACGTAGATGGTGCCGTCGAGAGGGCTTCAGTTTCCTGGACCATGGTATGTACCTCCGACACGAAGGACTGTTGGCGACGGATAGGGTGCACCTGACAAAGAATGGGAGGAATGTCTTTGCTGGAAGACTTGCAAACCTGATCAGGAGGGCTTTAAACTAAAGACATCGGGGGTGGGAAGAAAAAGCGGCATCCCCAACACTAAGTTCAGGAAGGGGAATGACCAGAGAATAAATGAACGAGAGAGAGGCGAGTTTAGTAATCTTCAGGTAAATTTGAAGGGACCTACGGTAGGAAGGGATGTCTGTAATCTGAGGTGTCTTTATACTAATGCACAGAGTATGGGAAATAAACAGGAGGAACTTGAACTTCAAATATTGGAAAATAGGTATGATCTGATAGGTGTCACTGAGACTTGGTGGGATGACTCTCATATATGGAGCACGATATACCTTGTTCAAACGGAACAGAATAAACAAAAAAGGGGGTGGGGTGGCACTATATGTCAAGAATGAATATGCTTGCACTGATATTCAGGATTTTGAGAGTTGCTCTGTTGAAAGTGTGTGAGTAAGGATAGAGGGGGGAAAAGAAGGGGATATTGTTGTGGGGGTATACTACAGACCTCCAAATCAACCAGAGGAACAGGATAATGCATTTGTACAGCAGCTTGCTAAACTTTCACAGAGACAGGACGTAGTGGTTATGGGAGATTTTAACTATCCAGATATTTGCTGGGAATCTAACTCTGCTAGACATGGGACATCCCGCAGATTCTTGAATAGCCTTGAGGACAACTTCATCTCTCAGAAGGTGGAGGTGGGAACCAGAGGATCTGCTATCCTTGATTTAATTCTGACTAACAGGGAAGAACTGGTTGATGAAGTGAAGGTGGTGGGTTCCTTGGGGAATAGTGACCATGTCAGCTTGGAATTTGACATAGAGAAGACTGTGAAACCAGGACGTAGCAGAATTCATATCCTGGACTTCAGGAAAGCTGATTTCAATAAACTCAGAGATCTAATAGGTAGGATCCCATGGCTGGAAATGCTGAAGGGAAAATCTGCACAGGAAGGATGGGTGATGCTGAAAAATGAAGTGCTTAAGGCACAATCTCAAACTGTTCCGGTAAGAAAGAAAGGTGGGAGACGGGTAATGAAGCCAAGGTGGCTGAACAAGGAACTCTCTGAGGAGCTGAAACTAAAAAGGGAAATGTACAGGAAATGGAAGGAGTGTCAGATTACTGAGGGTGAATACAAGACACGAGCACAAATCTGTAGGAATGGTGTCAGAAAGGCTAAAGCACAGATGGAGCTGAGGCTTGCAAGGGATGCAAAAAATAACAAGAAAAATTTCTATGCCTATGTTCGGAGCAAAAAGAGGAACAGGGATGTAGTAAGCTCATTGCTAGGGGAAGATGGTCAAGCCTTAACAAGGGCTGAAGACAAAGCGGAATTACTCAACTCTCACTTTGCGTCGGTCTTTAACCGTAAAGTGAGCTGTATACAAACTGAAGAATGCAGGGCATATGAAGGAAAGGGGAACTGCCAGTTCAGAATAAGTAAGGAAATGGTTAGAGAAAAACAGGTTGCTTACCTGTAACTGATGATCTTCGAGTGGTCATCTGTGCAGTACCACACATGGGTTGGGCGCCTGCGCACGACCTCGATCGGAGAAACTTCTAGAGCTTTACCTCAGAAGAGCTTTTGGCGGGCTCTCCCCCGCTCTGGGGGAGGAGACATGCACTGCGCATGCCCAGAGCGGGAGAGAGAGCCGCCTCCCACTCAGTTCCTTCGACCGCCACTGTCAAGGCCAAAGAATCCAAAACAGGACATCTGGAGATGCCAGCAGCGGGGAAGGCTGGGTGGGATTGTGGTACTGCACAGATGACCACTCGAAGATCATCAGTTACAGGTAAGCAACCTGTTTATCTTCGTCGTGGTCTCTGTGCAGTCCCACACATGGGTGATTACAAGAGCTGAACCAGTTGGAGGAGGGAGCTGGCAGCTGCAAAGGACACAAAAATACTGGTTAAGACACAGCATCATGATCAAAACAAATCACCCACGGGTCCTACCTGAGGGTGTACCAGGATCAAGCGAAGAGAGATCGCAGCACCGTCTGACCAAAGGCAGCATCCCACCGAGCTCGGACGTCGAGTGCGTAGTGGGTCACGAAGGTCGATGCCGAGGACCACGTAGCAGCCGCACAGACGTCTTCCAACGGGACACCGGCCAGGAAAGCGATGGACGTCGACACCGCCCGTGTGGAATGGGCAGTGAGACAGGTAGGAACGGGTTGACGCGCCAGCTCATAGCAAAGGGCTATGGTGGAAGTCACCCACTTAGAGAGACGTTGAGAAGAAATGGGTTCCCCCGCGTGAGGGGGGCCATAAGCCAGGAACAGCCGAGGAGATTTACGTATGGGCTGCGTCCTGTGTAGATAGAAAGAGTGTGCTCTGCGCACATCTAGACAGTGCAGGGCTCTCTGAGAGGCATCAGTCGGGTTCGGGAAGAATGTAGGCAGAACAGACGACTGAGAGAGGTGAAAGGCAGAGATGACTTTAGGGAGGAAGGAAGGATCTGTTCTAAGGACCACCTTCTCCCTATGAAAAACGGTGTAGGGGGGATTGGCCCTAAAGGCAGCTAGTTCCCCCTCCTCTGCGTGCAGTGGTAATGGCTATGAGAAAGGCCGTCTTCCAGGACACTAATCTGAGGTCGGCAGTAGCCATCGGCTCGAACGGTTTAGCCATGAGTTGAGAAAGGACTAGAGACAAGCTCCAGGAAGGCACCAATGGTTTCCTAGGCGGGCACATGCGAAGAAGACCCTTGAGGAACGTCTTGGTGAGACGGTGGGAGAACACTGACGAGCCTTGGATGAGGGGGTGGTAGGCGGAGATCGCCGCCAAATGAACCCTCAAGGACGAGTATGCCAGGCCCGCATCCTTCAAATGCACGATGTAGGCGAAGATCTCACGGAGAGATGATCGAATCGGATCGAAGGAGTGATCAGTAGCATAGGATTGGAATCTGTTCCACTTGAACCGATAGGAACGTCGAGTAGAAGGCTTCCTAGCATTCAGGAGGATTTCAGAGACCTGAGGCGGGAAGTCTAGGGCTGGATCTTCCAGGCCGTTAATTTGAAAAATCCCGGATTGGGATGGATGATTCTCCCTCGGGCCCGAGAAAGGAGATCTGGGCCGACAGGGAGGGGACGGAAGGAACGACAGGAGAGTTGAAGCAGGTGCGGAAACCAGACCTGGCGTGGCCACCACGGAGTGATCAGAATGCAGGAGGTACGGTCTGCACGAATCTTCTGCACGACCCGAGAGATGAGAGGGAACGGAGGAAACAGATAAAACAGGGTTCCGTTCCATTTGTGGAGAAAGGCATCCCCGAGCGACCGAGCAGACGGGGGACCCCTGCTGAAAAACAGGCGACATCAAGCATTGTCGACGGACGCGAAGCCGTCGACAGATGGGTGACCGAACTCCCGAAACAGAGGCCGAAGATACCGGAGGGGAATGGACCATTCGTTGTCCGATGAGGCAGAACGACTCAACCGGTCCGCATCGACATTCTGATCCCCGGGAATATGGATCGCCGAGAGCGTGATGGAGTGGCGGAGGCACCAGGACCAGAGGTCTATCGCCAAGGTGCAGAGACGAACAGAGGCAGTGCCGCCCTGTTTGTTGACATAATAAACAGCCGTGGTGCTGTCGGAAGCCACTTGGACGACACGGCCTCGGAGGGTCAGAAGAAAAGACCGGAGGGCCAGGTAAATTGCTTGCAGCTCCAGGTAATTTATGTGGCGACTTGCATCTCGAGCAGACCAAGCCCCTTGTACAGTAAGCGCTCCACACTGGGCTCCCCAACCCCAGAGGGAAGCGTCTGTGGTCAACAGCAACTTGGGAGGAGGAGGACGAAATGGCATCCCGGAAAGGAGGTGGACAGGTTGAGCCCACCACTCGAGGGAGGCGAGGATGGTTTGTGGGATCGACAGAATCGTGTGCCAAGGCCTCCGGAGGGGATCGAAGGCTCGTAGGAGCCAGAGCTGAAGCGGCCGCATCATCAACCGGGCGTTGCGGACAACGAACACCGTAGAGGCAAAGTGACCCAGAAGCCTCATGACCGAACGGGCGGATTGTTGGGGACACGTCTGAAAGGCGGACACCATCGCACGAATGTCGGAAGCCCTGGACTCCGGAAGGAAAGCCGCTTCGAGGTTGGTGTCGAGTCGAGCCCCGAGGAATCGAAGGATTTGGAGGGGCTGAAGGGAGGACTTGGCGTGGTTGATGCAAAGGCCAAGAGCACGGAGGAGGGAGAGAGTCTCCCGAGTGTCGTGGAGCAATTGAGTTGGCGTTGGAGCTACGAGAAGCCAGTCGTCGATGTAAGGATAAAGAGTGACTCCCTGTCGGTGGAGTTCGGCTACCACCACAGCCATCAGCTTGGTGAACACCCGTGGAGCTGTAAAAAGGCCGAAGGGAAGCACCCTGTACTGGTAGTGGGCATCTCCAACGGCGAAGCGGAGAAACCGCCGATGTTGGGGATGGATCGTGACATGAAAGTATGCGTCTTGAAGATCGACTGACGCGAGCCACGCTGCCCGCGGAATGAGAGGGAGGATCGACTGCAGAGTGACCATTCTGAATTTTTGATACCGAATGTAACGGTTGAGATCCCGAAGGTCCATAATTGATCTGAAGCCGCCGTCCCTCTTGGGGACCAGGAAATACTTCGAGTAGAAGCCGAGAGTTCGTTGCGCCTCCGGGACGACCTCGATGGCCCCCTTGGCAAGGAGAGCAGAAACCTCGAGATCGAGGAGGGGGTCTGGAGGCGTGACGACAAAGTGTGGGAGGATCGGAGGCGAAACGAACTCTATGGCATACCCGACCCGCAGGATGGTGAGGACCCAAGAGTCGGTTGAAATGTCTTCCCAGGCTGGTAGAAAGGGGAAGAGGCGGGTACGGACGGAAGGAGTGAACGACATTGGAGAGAGACGGTGGGGACAGTCAAACAGACTGCTTAGGCTGCGGCGGCTTTTTGGTGGGTTGGGAACTGTGTTTGGAAGGAGGACGGGAGTCGTATGGTTTCCTCCTCCGTTGGGAGTGAGGTGCCGGAGATAGGTATCGCCTGGAGGCGGAAGGTTTCCAGGAACGGTTTCTGGGACGGTAAGGTGCAGCCGAGACTCCAAGGTTTCGGGCCTGCTTACGACTCTCATCTACAGCCTTCAACACTTCGTCGGTGGTGGAGTGGAAGAGGCCGTTTCCATCAAAGGGGAGGTCTTCTACACGGAACTTGACGTCCGGTTGTAGGGAGGTGCCCCGCAGCCAGGCATGACGCCGGAGAGTGACAGAAGACACCAGGAGTTTAGAGGAGCAGCTGACCGCATGACGAACGGAATTGATTTGTTGCTTTGATATGGCACAAACCTCAGACAAGGCAGCCGAGAGAGTGGGACGGTGCTCTTCCGGAACAAACTCCAGGACAGGGCGAATTGCATTGGCAACGTTGAATGCGTAAGCAGATAAATACGACAGATAAGTATCGACCCGGAGATTCATGGAGGCCAGAGAGTACATCTTCTTGGCCAGAAGATCCAGTTTACGACCCTCACGGTCAGGGGGCGTGGACTGGCGAGCAGGCTGCCTCGATTTCGAAGAAGAGTGAACCACCATGGAGTTTGGTGGTGGCTGAGAAAGAAGGAATTTGCCAGGAGCATCCTGGATCCTATACAACCCATCATAGTGCCTCGAAACCGGAGGGATCGAAGCCGGGTGTTCCCATGACTCTTTCAACATAGAAAGGTGGACAGGCAGCAAAGGCAAGACGGGAGACGGAGGAAGATCAGCCTGGACCAACCGGTGAACGACGTCGGTCACTGCTGGGGACTCCGTAAAGCCCTGAACTTGGAGGGCAGTCGCCATCCTGGTAACGAGCTCCAAAAATGCCTTAGGGCCTTCCGTAGGGGAAATCGACCCCGAGCGTCGGTGCTCGTCCTCAATTCGAGAGACCTCGGGATCGAACTCCGCCGAATCCGACCCGTCCGAGATCGACATAGGAGAGGAGGATCGGGGTTGGACAAGGTCGACGACCGGATGGTCGACGGCAGGACGGTGTCGAGGTTCCATTGGGGAACTCCTTGGAGCGTCCCGATTTCTGGGAAGGTCAGAAGGCTGTTCCCGAGAGGCAGAATGAGCCGAGGCCACAGATGCCGAGCGCCGAGGGCGGTCAGGGGCGTGGGCATGATCTCCGCGTTCCGAATGCCGGATTCGGTCATAGCGGTGTCTCTCCGGTGTCGGAGACCTCGAATAATAGTAGGCCGCATCCGGACGCTCCCGACGGTCTTTGCAGGACCAGCATTGGTGGTCAGAGGTGGAATCAGACGACGACGGGGATTGCCTACGGATCAGGCATCGACGACCAAGTCGAGATCGGGACCGAGCATGGCGGTGCACAACCAGACCCTCGTCCAAAGTGTGGATCGGGGTAGTGGAGCGCCTCCGTGGAGACCGAGAGCCTGTTCGCGGAGACAGGTGCGGAGGCGATCTGGTCAACTGGCCCAACGGTATCGTCCCCGTAGGTGACGAGTGGGGGTGCTGCAGAGTCTGTTGTCGAGCCGCAGACTGATGAGATGTAGAGGCAAGGGCCGGCATCGACGTCGACAACCCAGTCACGATGATGGGGTCCACTTTCGAAACCGAAGCAGAGGGCGTGGCCTTCGACCTCGAAGGGGTCTTATCTTCAGCCCGCTTAGGTTTCTGTTTCGGTGCCTTCGAGGAGGTGTCCGATTTCTTGGCTACCGAGACCTGGGAAGCTCCCGAAGACATTTTTTTTTGGTAAATACAATTTATTATTGGATATCACAAGTTCATACAATTTAAACATACCAATACATACCCATTTTTTCTTTTTTCCCTTCTCCCCCCCACATCAGGCTTCCAGCACTGCTCCAACCCCATTAATATCTCTCTTATTCCATTACAATTGCTTCTAATCTTACTTTCTCTTACTAACGGTAACAATACATAAGTCTAATTCTCTTTCCATTTCTTCTTAATAACTGTCAAAGCTAATCAAACCACTTTTAATGTCCCAATTTTTCAACAAATATTTTTGAAAGTCTTTCCAATCTTTAAAAAAAGTTTCATCTTCTTTGTTGTTTAACTTTCTTGTTAACTTGTCCATTTCCGCCAAGAACAACGTTTTCTTGATCCATTCCCATGTTTCAGGTACTTTATCTTGTTTCCAACATTGAGCAAAAGTCAGTCTTGCTGCTGTAGTCAAGTACCATAATAGTGTTCTGTTGGCTACATTTGTTTCTTCCATTTTAAGACCTAACAATAACATCTGTGGGTCTTTCTTAAAAGTACAATTCAAAATTTTTTGAATCTCACTGTGGATCTCTGTCCAATACTTTACTGCTTTATCACATGTCCACCACATATGGTAAAAAGACCCTTCATGTTTCTTACATTTCCAACATTTATTAGACATACTTTCATTTATGATAGCAATTTTTTTGGGCGTCATATACCATCTATACATCATTTTATAACAATTCTCTTTAACATTTACACAAGTTGATATTTTCATTGACTTTTTCCACAAGTATTCCCAAGATGTCATTAATATCTCTGTATTAACATTCACAGCCCATTTTATCATTTGCTCTTTTACAACTTCATCTTCAGTATACCATTTCAATAAAACCTTGTACAGTTTAGAAATCATTTTTTTTCCTCTCTCAAACCATACAATTTCAATTTCAATATTCTTTTCTCTAAAACCATATTCTCTTTTATCGGTCTTAAATAAGTCATAAATCTGTCTATACTTCAACCAATCATATTCAAATTCAATATCAAATCTATCTTTTAACACAAAATTTTTCCTTTCAGATTTTAAAAGATTTTTATACGGTAGCCAGTCTAGTCCTTGGTTTCTTGAATATGGATTAATCACTTCCGCTGGTACAATCCAAAGTGGTCTTTCTTCTGAGAAGAATTTTCTATATTTCATCCATGTCTCGAACAGTGATTGTCTTACAAAGTGGTGTTTAAAAAATTTGTCCATTTTTACTTTTCCATACCATAAATATGCATGCCATCCGAATTTATTATCATGCCCTTCCAGGGCTAATAACTTTTTATTCTCCAGAGTAATCCACTGTTCTAACCATGTTAAACAGACGGCATCATAATAAAGTCTTAGATTTGGTAGTTGTAGGCCTCCTCTCTCTTTTGCATCACACAAAATTTTCATTTTAATCCTTGGCTTTCTTCCTGCCCATACAAATTTGGATAGTTCTTTCTGCCACGAATCCAGTACTTTCCTTTGTTTTAATATTGGAATAGTCTGAAAAAGAAACATCAAACGCGGCAAGATATTCATTTTTACAGTCGCGATTCTTCCCATCAATGATAAATTCAAAGTGTCCCATTTCTTCATATCTTGCTGAATCTTGTGCCACACTTTTTCATAATTATTTTTAAACAAGTCAATGTTTTTCATGGTTAATTCAATTCCAAGATATTTAGTCTTTGTGACCACTTCACATTGTATTTTCTCTTGAAGATCTATTTGTCTTTGTTTCGTCATATTTTTGCACAACACTTTGGTTTTACTTTTATTAGCATAAAATCCCGCAACTGAACCAAATTCTTCAATTTTTTCCATCAATTGTGGTATTTTCTCAATTGGGTCTTGTATCATAAACATTACATCATCTGCAAATGCCCTGTATTTATAAGCAAAACCTTTCACTGTCAGACCTTCAATATTATTATCTTTTCTTATCGCTGTTAATAATATTTCCAATATCCAAATAAACAACAATGGGGATAACGGGCAGCCTTGACGTGTTCCCTTTTGGACTTGGAAGAAGTCTGTCTTTTCTTTATTTATATTCAAAGCCACTTTTTGTTCTGAATATATTGCCACAATCATGTTTAAAAAGGACTGTCCAATGTCCATTTTTTCAATAACTTGCAGCATGAACTCCCAATTTAAATTGTCAAAAGCTTTTTCTGCATCTAAGAAGAGGAATCCAACTTCTTTTTCCGGATGTTTGTCATAGTATTCAATTGCGTCTATCACCACTCTTAAATTGTCTCTGATTTGTCTGTTTGGTAGAAATCCAGCTTGCTCTTCCGCTATTGTATCTTTCAAATATTTTTTCAGTCTCTCCGAAATTATTTTTGCAAATAATTTGTAATCATTATTTAATAGCGATATTGGCCTATAATTCTTTACTTGAGTCAAATCCAAACCTTCTTTAGGTATCAATGAAATATTTGCTTCTTTCCACGAATCTGGGATCCGTTTAGTCTTTCTTATCTCATTTGACAGAAGTACTAAAATGGGGGTTAGCTCCTCTTTAAATTTCTTATAAAACTTTGCTGTAAAGCCATCCGGTCCTGGAGCTTTGCCCAACTTTGCATCTTCTATCGCCATTGTCACTTCTTCTTTCTTTACTACACCATTTAATAATTCCTTAATTTGTTTTCCCAGCTCTGGAACTTCAATAGTCTCCAAATAATTCTTAATTCTCTGTTGATCAATTCCTTTCTTTTTGAATAATTTGGCGTAGTATTTAAAAAAAAGCTCTTTTTATACCATTCAAACTCATAACATCTTTTCCGTCTTCAATAATCTTAGATATAAAGTTCCTTTCTTTTCTATTTTTCAATTGCCATGCTAAAAACTTTCCTGGTTTGTTTGCACCCTCAAATGCTTTTTGCTGTAATCTCTTCAAATTCCAATATAATTCTCTGTTTAGTAAAACATTCAACTGATCTTGTAGAAAGTGGATCTCTTTAATAATCTTCTTCTTCCCTGGTCTTTTCTTTAATTCCTTTTCTTTTTGTCGGATTTTTTCATGAAGGTCTTTCTGTTGTTGGATCTTTTGCTTTTTGTCCTTGGAGTTCAGAGAGATAAGCATACCTCTCATTACCGCCTTGTACGCATCCCATACAACTTGTATATCTGTACCTTTATTCAAGTTCAGTTCAAAAAAACTTTTCGTTTCCTTTTTTAAAATTTCATTAATTTGTTTTTGATCCAGTAAATCTTCATTAATTCTCCAATATAACTGTTTAGGTTTTGCTTTAGATATCCAGAGTAAGGGATTATGATCAGAGTTAGTTTTCGGTAAAATTTGTATTTTGTAAGTTTTTTGCATCATCTCCTCTGACATCCAAATCATGTCAATTCGAGAAAAGGAATTGTGTCTATTCGAATAAAACGTATAGTCCTTAGCCTTAGGATTCCACTTCCTCCAAACGTCTTCCAGTTTCTCTTGCTTCATCAATTGAAAGAAATTTTTTGGTAACTTTCCAACTGTCTCTCCACTTGCCTTGGATTTTCTATCCAATGTGTTGTTCACTGTACCATTAAAGTCTCCAGCAAGAACAATTTGATCATAAGTTAAACACTCCAACTCTTTAGTCAAATCATTAAAGAAAGTCTCTTTTGCACCATTGGGTGCATATATATTTACAAGCAATGTCTTTTTTCTGTTCATCCATATTTCCACGCCAACATACCTTCCTTCTTTATCTGAGAAGATTTGTTTAGGATCCAATTCTTTTGAAATATAAATCACTGTTCCTTTTTTCTTATTCATTGCTGAGGAATGAAATTCTTCTCCCAATTTTTTATTGGTCAGATATTTGTTGTCCTGTCTTCTGATATGTGTTTCTTGTAAACAGATTATATTACATTTTTGTTTCTCCAGCCAATGATTTACTAATCTTCTTTTACTTGGTGAATTTAGTCCATTTACATTCCAAGATAAAAATTTGTAATCCATAGTGATGTTAAGTTAAATATCTTTAAAGTCATCCAGATTGCTCTGTTTGAATCTGTGTAAATCTCCTTCAGTTTTGAGAGTAGATCTCACTGAGTTGTACATAAATGTAAGTCCATATGGAATCTCCCATCTGAATCTAATGTTCATTTCTTTTAGTCTATCTGTCAATTTCTTGAATTTCTTTCTGTCTTGTAAAATCGATCTCGGAATTTCTCTCAAAATTATTATTTTCTTTCCATTAATTTCCAATGGTTGTGTAAATTGTTTTTTAAAAACATCTTCCTTCATTTTTGTAGTCACAAATTGAACAATCACATCTCTGGGTAATTGCTTTCTTTTGGCATAGGCTGAGTTCACTCTATAAATCAAGTCAAAGTCTGCATCCAAATCTCCTTCATCTTCCCCTATATAAGTTGTCAACGTCTTAATTACTAGAGCTCGTAGATCTTGATCTTCTTCCTCTTCTATCCCTCTCAATCTCAAATGATTCTGAGTAGCTCTATATTCCATCATGGTCTCCAGCCTTGTATTTTCTGACAGGGTTTTTTAACCTTTTGTTCCATATCTTCAGATTTTGTCACCAGACTTTTGACTTCCTTTTTAAGTTCTTCTGTATCTTTTTTTATCCCTGACACTTCTGTGAGTACCAGTTCTTTAAGTTCTTCCATGTTTTTTTTCTGTACTTGAATTTGCACTTGTTCTATTTGCTCCAGTTGAGTTTGCAACTGTTTTTGCAGTTGTTGTTGCTGTAATTCTATTTGTTTTCCAAAATTCTGCACCACTTCGGTCATCCGTTTTTCCATCGCTTCCATAGCTGCTTGCCACTCTTTTTTTTCTTTTGCAGTCATTCTTGGGCTAGGTGATGAAGCAGCTCTGGGTCTTGACCTCAAATCCGTCTTGTAGGCAACTTCAATACTAATCAGTCTTTATATTAACAATCCTCAAGCCAAATCGCCACCTTCAAAACTCGCTTAAACGCTTTTTCGGCTTGAAAATAACTTTTTAAAATTTAGTCCTCCCCAAAATGTCGGGCGCAATTTCTCTATGATTTTCAGGCTAGAGTAGGCTCCTTCCGAACTTCCTGTTCATCTGTCCGTCTCTGTAATCCAACTTCCGGCAAGGGTGGTGTCGCACAATAAAATGTCCATCCGTTTCCAATACAACCGCCTCTAAAACTTCCACTCTAGCCCACTTCCTGTATCATAAAGTCACAGTTGGTTTCGTTTCTACTACGTATAGTTTAGACTTGGCTGACCACAGGAATGCAAAACAAAGTCACTTTTTAGCCTTTTTCTCTAAAGGAAAGCTTTCGTTTTACTTCTAATTCAAGCGGAATAGTTCCTTAAAGGCTTCTACGCTTATCCGTACGTGTCAATTTCGCATTCTTCTTTAAACCGGTAAGCGCTTATTCGTTTGTTACCTTGCTTGTAATCTCGGGTTTCGCGGTGCTTCTTCTGTATACGATGTTAATCTTGATAATAAAGAGATCGGTAGATGGCGAATTTATGCTGAATACTCAGCCCAGCTGGCATCTGTAGAGTTGATTTGCAACTGCCTTCTTCACGGAAGGAGATCAAAGTGTAAACAAGCTTCCTCCGAAGCTTATCTACACCGATCTCGACTCCCCCTCAGGCTTCGCTGCTTGCTTGCCACTCCCCCGCCTGGAGAGTGCTGCGCTGGGCCAGATGAAGCCCAGACTGTCGTCAGATGCCGCAGTACACTCTGCACAACTCGCAAAGTGTGTCAATTCGCCATTTTACTCCGACCGGAAGCCGGAAGCTCCCGAAGACATTGTGGGACGCAAAGCCGATTCAACAAGAAGAGCTTTGAGCCTAGCCTCTCGATTACGGCGAGCCTGACGAGTGAAACTCGCGCAATGAGGGCAAGAATCTACTCTATGGGCCTCTCCCAAACAAACTAAGCAAAGGTCGTGCCCGTCGTTGGATGGAATTTTAGCAGAGCAACGACAACAGACCTTAAAGAATTGAGTCTTTCCCATACAAAAATCCCCACCCACCCTCCAAAGAAAGGAGAGGGGGAGGGAAGAGAGATAGACAAAGATTTTTTTTTTTTTAATATTTTTTAGAAGAGAAAGAAGCAGATGGAAAAGAAAGCGAAAGCGAAGAAAGATATACTCAGCTGAGGTAAATGGAGGAACGACAGGAACGAGGTGTGAACACGAAGGCGGTCGAAGAAGAACTGAGTGGGAGGCGGCTCTCTCTCCCGCTCTGGGCATGCGCAGTGCATGTCTCCTCCCCCAGAGCGGGGGGAGAGCCCGCCAAAAGCTCTTCTGAGGTAAAGCTCTAGAAGTTTCTCCGATCGAGGTCGTGCGCAGGCGCCCAACCCATGTGTGGAACTGCACAGAGACCACGACGAAGATCATCTAGCTGCCTTAAATACTTTCAAATCTCCAGGGCCGTATGGCTTGCATCTGAGGGTGCTAAAAGAAATTGCAGATGTTATTTCAGAGCCTCTGGCTATAATCTTTGAGAGGTCCTGGAGTACGGGTGTTGTGCCGGAAGACTGGAGAAGAGCGAATGTTGTCCCAATCTTCAAGAAGGGGAAAAAGACGGACCCGGGAAATTATAGGCCTGTCAGTTTGACATCAATACCTGGGAAAATTCTGGAGCAGATTATTAAACGCTCTGTCTGTGAACACCTTGAACAAAAATGAGTTAATTGGTAATAGCCAGCATCGGTTTATGAAGAATAAGTCATGCCAGACTAACCTTATCTCCTTTTTTGACAGAGTTACTAAAATGGTTGACTCTGGCAATGCCATGGATATAGTGTATCTAGATTTCAGTAAAGCATTTGACAAAGTTTCTCATGATATCCTTGAGGATAAGCTGGTTAAGTGTGGGCTGGATGGCGCAACCGTTGGGTGGATTCATGGTTGGTTGAAAAATCGTACCCAACGAGTGCTCGTAAATGGCTCTGCATCTATGTGGAGGGAAGTCTCGAGTGGAGTACCACAGGGCTCGGTCCTGGGCCCGGTGTTATTCAATGTTTTTATAAATGACCTGGATGGAGACATAGAGGGGATGCTTATCAAATTTGCAGATGACACGAAACTGGGTGGGATTGCGAATTCTGAAAAAGACAGAGTCAGGATTCAGAAGGATCTTGATAGGCTGGAACAGTGGGCTGAGACAAATAAAATGAATTTCAATAGAGATAAGTGCAAAGTCCTACATTTAGGTACAAAAAATCAAAGGCACAGATATAGAATGGGAGGGACTTGGCTTGACAGCAGCACATGTGAAAGGGATCTAGGTGTTATGGTTGATCACAACCTAAACATGAGCCTGCAGTGTGATGCGGCTGTGAAGAAAGCTAATGCAATCTTAGGATGCATTAGCAGAAGCATTGTGTCCAGATCACGGGAGGTGGTAGTTCCGCTGTATTCTGCTATGGTCAGGCCCCACCTGGAGTACTGTGTCCAGTTTTGGGCACCACATTTTTGGAAGGATGTTGACAAACTCGAGTGGGTCCAGAGGAGGGCGACCAGGATGGTGAGAGGGTTGGAGTCCAAGTCTTATGAGGAAAGGCTGAGGGAGTTGGGTATGTTTAGCCTGGGAAAGAGAAGGTTTAGAGGGGACATGATTGCAGTCTTCAAGTATTTGAAGGGCTGTCATGTAGAAGATGGAATGGATCTATTCTCTCTTGCTCCGGATTGCAAGACTAGATCTAATAGGTGGAAATTACAAGGGAGTCATTACCAGCTTAATATCAGGAGAAACTTCCTGACTGTAAGAGTGGTTGAGCAGTGGAACAGACTGCCTCGGGAGGTGGTGGATGCTCCTTCGCTGGACGTTTTCAAGAGGAGACTGGACAACCATCTTTTGGGTATGTTGTAGGTATGTAGGGGTTTCGGCTGTGTTCCTGCAGACTGCAGGGGGTTGGACTAGATGGCCTGCAAGGTCCCTTCCAACTCTAACATTTTATGATTCTAAGAGCCAAGGTGTGGTGATCATACGCAATGCTTACAAATATGGCATTAAGAAAAACTTTCAGTTGTTGACCTCGAAGGTGACAGTTGAGTAAATCACTTATAGAAGCTCTAGCCCATACTTGGAGTATACTTCTAAAATACACTTAAATTTCTTTTATGCAAACATCCGGCATCCTCATCATCTGATAATGTTTAAAACAATAATTTCTACCCATATGGCTATTACATTTTGCCCATCAGACTGTTTAAAAATTTTAACTAACAACTACCTGCAAACCTCCCAACATCCAAAATTATTTAAGTTAAGTTACTGAATACATCAAAATTAAATAAACTTCTTCTAAGAGCACATTCCATTTACAATCTTATTAAAAAGGAAAAAAGAGAAAGAGAACCTATATAGGCATCAGATAACGTCCCCTTCACCTCAATTAGAATCCCATCAAACTAATGTCTTAAAATTAACAAAGCCTAATCTATTTAGACTTATTAAAATGATTTCCAGATACTTCAACCTCTCTTCCATTTATAATACTAATCTAAGTTGATAAAATACTATTTTTCAGGGAATCACCAAATTACATTTAAATTTCATTTGAACAATCACTATCAAACATTCACTTTTTCAGGTTGAGAAAGAAGTACTTTTCTCCCTTTCTCACAATACAAGAACTCGTGGGCACTCTATGAAATTGCTGAGCAGTCGGGTTAGAACAGATAAAAGGAAATACTTCTTCACCCAAAGAGTGATTAACATATGGAATTCACTGCCACAGGAGGTCGTGGCAGCTGCAAACATGGACAGTTTCAAGAGGAAATTAGATAAACATATGGAGCAGAAGTCCACCAGTGGCTATTAGCCACAGGGTATAGAATGAGAACTCTCAGTCTGGGGCAGGTGATGCACTCTATTCTTGGTGCTGGAGGGGGCAGCAGTGGGAGGGCTTCTGGTGCCCTGGCCCCACTGCTGGACCTCCTGATGGCACCTGGTATATTTTGGCCGCTGTGTGACAGAGTGTTGGACTAGATGGGCCATTGGCCTGATTCAACATTGGCTTCTCTTATGTTCTTATGTTCTTATGTTCTTATGTTCTATATGAGCCCTTCACCCCTATTTTACCCATACATCCCCCCTTAATCAAAAGCCTTATCCCAAAAGAAATTTAGCTGGAGAATCTTCTTCTCTCATTCTTCTTCAGCTCACAGTCCATATTTTTAATATCATCTGGAAGTCCATATATATATATATATATATATATATATATATATGTATGTATGTATGTATATGTTGTTGTTGTTCAGTCGCACAATCGAGTCCGACTCTTCGCGACCCCATGGACCAGATCATGCCAGGCCCTCCTGTCTTCCGCTGTCTGCTGAAGTTTGCTCAATTTCATGTTCGTTGCATTGATGACACTGTCTAACCATCTCATCCTTTGCCGTCCCTTTCTTCTTTGACCTTCAAGCAGGAGGAAGTGAAACCGACAGGTTAAATGGCTGGCAACCATTTAACCCTTCCCAGGCATTCTACTCTTTTCTCCTGGCCCTGTCGAGCCACAACTGGGAGGAAAGTGGAAGGTAAGTCCCTTCCAGAGCTGCCCCCACCCCCTTTCTCCTGGTGATGGCTTGCCACAGCCAGGAGAAATGGGGAACCAAACTCACCAGTCAAACTTGGTTCAGGTGGGACCCTTTTGGGTCAGGTCATGGTTTTGGAGTTTCCATGAACTGAACCACTTTTTGGGATTCATGCCCATCCCTAGTCAAAAAATATCTCTGAATTCTTAGATCATGGTTAGAATTGAGTGCACATCAGGGTTTGAAGTAGGTTGGCAAACCATGGTTTGTGATAATGTTGGGTAAGCATTCATATCAGACAAACCATGTTCTATGATAACTTTGGTTAAACATTGCCACACCAAAGAAACCATGGTTGTAATTACCTTGTGTCATGATCTGTGCAGGGCTAGGCCTCTAGAGATCTGTGTGGGAGTAGAAAGCAGACAGCCTACAATCCCCATAATGCATAGTGAGGGTTGTAGCCAATCAGTTTCCAGAGATTGTGTGAGGAGATTCTGACTTAAGCTGTTTGAACTGAAAAACTGTGTTCTTTCTGTCTCTTCTGCAGTCTTGTCACACAGAGTTAAACTGAGGGGACAGGCTGGTCTGGTGGGAGAAAGTTCCCTCACTTGGGACAGAGTGAGTACAGGGTCAGGGCTGTTAAGAAGGCTGTAGGCCTTAAGTAGTAACTAGGTAAGTGAACTAGGTAGTCACATTAGATTTGTGTATTTTTGCTTTTAAACACTGTTATATATTTTAAAGCACCTTGTCTTGTTTTCAATGCCCCATTACTGTATAAATTATTTGTTTAATGTTCTCTGCCTGGTCATCATGCCTATGGTTCTCGGCTTAAAAAGGGGCATTTTGGTTGGGCTTGGGAGGGGTACTCTGGGCTTTCTCAAGGGACCCAAAGTCCAGAGTGGTGGCAGCGGAAGGTGGCGACCCACTGAGGTCATGACACCTTGGTTAAGCATTAAATACATATGAACGTAAGAACACTGCTTCTGGATTAAACTAGTCATCCATCTAGTCCAGCATCCTGTCTCACACAGTGGCCAACCAGTTCCTCTTAAGGGCCCACAATAGGTCATAAAGACTGAGGCCATCCCCTAATGTTGCTTCCTGACATTGGTATTCAGAGATTCAGAGGTTTAGTGTCTCTGAAATGGAGGTTCCCTTCAGTTACTATATCTAGTAGCTACCAATAGGCCTATCCTCTATGAATCTTTCTAATCCACTTTTAAAGCTGTCTGTATTTGTGGCATCACTACTTTCTCTGGCAGCAAATTCCACATTTTAATTGCTTTGTTGTGTATAGCCACACCAAAGAAACCATGGTTTGTGATGAGCTTTGCTAAGCATTATAGTGGCTATTGTGGATCACACTAAATGATGGCAGGTTCTTAAAGAGATGGAAGTACCAGACCACCCCACATGTCTCCTGAGAACCCTGTATAAGGGTCAAGAAGCAACAGTTAGAACTGGATATGGAACAACTGATTGATTAAGCATAGGAAAAGGAGTACAACAAGGATGTATATTGTCACCTTGCTTATTTAATTTATATGCAGAGTATATCATATGAAATGCTGGCCTGGATGAATCACAAGTTGGAGTTAAGATCGCTGGGGAAAAGATCAATAACCTCAGATACGCAGACGATACCACTCTGATGGTAGAAAGAGAAGAGGACCTAAAGAGCCTCTTGTTCAGAGTGAAAGAGGAGAGTGCAAAAGTGGGCTTGAAGCTCAACACCAAAAAAAACTAAGATCATGGCATCCGGCCCCATCACTCCTTGGCAAATAGAAGGGGAAGTCGTAGAAGTTGTGACAGATTTCACGTTCCTGGGACCCCAGATCACTGCAGATGGTGACTGCAGCCATGAAATTAAAAGACAACTGCTCCTTGGGAGGAAAGCGATGGCAAACCTAAACAGCATGATAAAAAGCAGAGACATCACCCTGCCAACAAAAGTCCACATGGTCAAAGCAGTGGTATTCCCAGTCGTAATGTATGGCTGCGAGAGTTGGACTATAAGGAAGGCTGAGCGCCGAAGAATAGATTCTTTTGAACTATGGTGCTGGAGAAGACTCTTGAGAGTCCCTTGGACTGCAAGGAGATCAAATCATTCAATCCTAAAAGAAATCAACCCTGACTGTTCCCTGGAAGACCAGATCCTGAACTTGAAGCTCAAATTCTTTGGCCACCAAATGAGACGGGAGCACTCACTGGAGAAGACCCTGATGCTGGGAAAGATTGAAGGTCAAAGAAGAAGGGGACGGCAAAGGATGAGATGGTTAGACAGTGTCATTGATGCAGCAAACATGAAATTGAGCAAACTTCAGAGGACAGCGGAAGACAGGAGGGTCTGGCATGATCTGGTCCATGGGGTCGCAAAGAGTTGGACTCAACTGTGTGACTGAACAACAAAAATAGTGGCTAAAAAACCATGGTTTATGATAACCTTGGTTAAGCATTATAGCTGCACCAAACAAACCATGATTTGTGGTAGTCTTGGTTAAGTGTTATATTTGCACCAAACAAACCATGGTAAATGCAGCTTCCCTGTTGCTTCAGGTTTATTGCTTGCCAAGTACTAAGTAGGTCTGATTGACATCTTCCATACACAGCCTCCAAGGTAGAACTTAATTCAGCAAACAAAAACATATTTTCCCTCTTAGTGTGGGATCCTACTAATTTATTTAGGTATTTCTGTCCCTCTTTTCTCCCTATTGGGAGAAGGCAGCTTACAAAGAAGCAAAATTCTTTTAAAGAAGCAAAAAGAACACACACAGAGACCACAACAAAACACAACTCCATTTCCTGGGCTGGTCGTGGCTCCACTGGACTGCTTTACTCAGGATCAGGCCACAAGGTAATAACTCTCTGGCTAATGCCAAAGCCTTATGCTTCTCTGGATACACTCAGGTGAAATATTTGCAACAAAGGAGCAGAAGCTGAGCCCAGATCCCATTCAGAGGACACAAAGATATTCCCAGGATTATCTTAACCAGGATTAAGGCAATAAAGCACAGTGCAAAGCAGTTTTATCTGTACTAGGTTGCTAAATATTTGGCAGAGTATTGAGTAGTTTACCATTGTCTGATTCCACTGTAAGTGGGTTTGATTTAGAAAACTTAGCTCACTGTGGCACTATATTCTTTTGAATGCTTGTCATGCTCTCCAGTCTAAATGTGGTACAGATAAAAACAAATTTATATATGCTTTCATTAATGCTTTTCAGATGTTTTCATCTTCCTCTTTTTGTGGCATATTCTAAAGATGAAGGTTTGTCTGAGATACATTCCTCTTTATGTTGCATGACTACACCTTTTAAAACAACACGATGCTGGGACATAGAACTATTGATATATAAAAACTGACATCATGCATCTAATTTTTCTGTGGTATAAAAAACACCATTCAGAGAGTAGGATCACAGAGTTGGAAGGGGCCATTACAGGTCATCGAGCCCAACCACCTGCTCAATGCCAGATCAGCCTAGAGCATACTTGACAAGTGTTTGTCCAGCTGCTACTTAAAGATTCCTGAATCCTAGTACCTGTATGGTATTGGGATTTGGTAAATATTTGGGATTCCTGTTTGTTTGTTTGTTTGTTTGTTTGTTTGTTTGTCTGTCTGTCTGTTTTCTGGTCCATTATACCCTATGAGGACCATTAAAGTCAATGGCAAATCTATCCTGGGGTGTATTCAGTGCTCTGAGGGTGGTAGAGGCACCAAATTTGCAACATAGCTTCTGGAACCTCTCTTCAAAAGAACCCCCAAGCTTCAAAAGATTGGATCAGGGGGGACTAATTCTATGGACACCCAAAGAAGGTGCCCCTATCCTCCACTGTTTTCAATGGTGGTAGTGGGGGATAGCAAGATAATACAAGCACAGCAGAATGTCCCAGAGAATCTCAGCAGTAGAAAGTGAAGTGGGGGGGGTTGTCAGGCCAGCAGCAGAATCAGTACAATGTGCCCAGCAGAACCAGTGCCACTGTGGCACTGCCAAATCTTGACAGGACTAAGGTGAGATCTATAAGTTACAAAGAGAATATCTTAAAAATGTTTCATAGATGGTACTGGATGCCCGATAGATTAGCTAAGTGCCATAAATCGGCTTCTAATAATTGTTGGAAATGCAAAGGAAATGTGGGAACCTTTTTCCACATGTGGTGGCATTGTAGCAAGGTTCATAGCTATTGGTTAAAGGTACAAAAATAATGGAACAATTTTTTTAACACCCAAAATGGCTTTGTTGAATATAATCCCAGATAGTTTTGTACAAAAAGATGTTTATTTGTTGATTTAAGTTTTGACAACTGCTAGGATATTGCTGGCTAAGTTTTGGAAACTAGAAAAAACCCTGACAAGGGAGGAAATGATGACTAAACAACTGCTTAAACTGATACAAATGGATAAACTAAATTTGATGTTACAAGGGAAAGACGAATCCATTCATACGACTAGATGGGCAAGAGTGTACAAATGGATAAATAACTCTTGGAAAACGTAGGCTCGAATGTATATGCTCTTCTATATGTAATACCGGATAAAACTGATAAAACTTTTTTTCTAAAGTGAAATCTGAGAATCTCTGAAGTAAAAACTGAGACGGGGCAATTCTGCAAGGACAGCAGAACCAGTGCAATTTACTAGTGCCCAGCAGCAGAACCCAGCACCATTGTAGTAAATGCCAACTCAACAGGACTGATATCAGGCACAAAATCACAATCCGAGTAAGGGGGAGGGGAGTTGTTGCAAAGACAGCTGTGAAGGACTGCACTGTTTAAGAGGTTGTGCAGACATCTAAAGAGCCTTGAGTGACAGGCTGCTCCAGGCAATCTGATTGGTTGGTATCACCTGGGTGGGGGGAGTCTTGAAAGGGCTGGATGCTGAGGAGGAAAAGTCAGTCAGATTTCTGCCTTTACTGTGAAGAGATATGTACTGAGACCATCTATGAAAAGGTAAAAAAAAGGATTTAGTGCGGACAGAGTCAGATTTCTGCCTTGACTGAATGCAGTCTGAATTCAGCACTAGCACTGGGGGGAGACTTTGGCAAGGAAATGGGTAGTAAGGAGACTCTCATTCAGGCCAAAGGAAAGGGGATAGATTTTTTAGAGACAAAAGAAGACTCCCTACCCAGTTAAATAGGGAGAGTTATCTCTGAGGAGTACAGAGATCCCTGGTCTGGTGTAATTAGGAACTGCCTGTAGAGACCTTAAAAATCAGTCAAATACTCAAGAAGAGTAATGATGTTCCAAAGAGAAGGGGGGTTGGTACTGGGAAGAGGGTATCATCCTTCTGGGCACCAAAAATAGTCAGTGATTATACAAATACAATGTATTAGAGTGTTTGGGAAAACACTGAAACAAAAGCCTCTCTATATGAAGATCTAAGTAACTGTAAATAATTTACGAACCCCTCATTAGCCTGATATATAGTGGGGGGAGTCTGTATCTGTAATAGTTTTACCTCAGTAATGTCGACCCCTGATTTCACCTGACCTTTCCCTTTGAAAATAAAATAAAATCTTTTGTTATTTTTGACTCTTAAAAGTGTCTCAAGTGCCATTTTCTTTTTTTGCAAACTATTTTTATTATTTTCAGACAAACACACATAAATGAGAGAGTTTATACTTATATACCTACTGAAAATACCTCATACATATATATCTGATTTCCTACCTATCTACCGTTCAATCTAATCTAATCTAATTCTTGCAATTCAGCAGTTTAAAGATATACCTTTACTACTATTTAAATGTTATTTAAACAATTTCAAAAGTCCCTAAACTTATATAAAATTATCTTATCCTTTCTAATCTTGTATTTTGATTACATCATCAGTATAAAGTTTTAAAATAGCTTTTCCCTTATATTCATTCAATATGCATCAATGCTTTTCCATAATCAGTCTTGATGTAATACAGAAGTACAGAAGGTCTCTTTCATTTTTAATTTATTCAATTTGTTATATCATTTTCTTTTTTTCTTTTTTTTGGCAAATAAAAAGGGGAATTTTTTATTTGCATTCCTATAAAACTACAACAGAAAATGGGGAGGGAAAATTCTACAATCTGAAGGAGAAAGTAAAAAGAACCTAACTAAAAACCCAAGTGTGGAGGTTGTACAATGCTTATAAAATAGTTGTTACTCTTATTCAGTTACTTTAAAACATGAAGAGTGCCCACCAATCATCACTTCTGTTGACAAAACCTGCTTATCAGACTAGACAAAAAGTAATTCCAAAGTGAAAACACACATAAACACAGCCCTTAAGAAAAATTGGCCTCTCCATTTACTCTTTTACACTCTGCTCCCCCCCCCCCGGCAAAATATTTAAAACCAATGTTCCCTCAGCAAGAACATTACAACAATTTATCTTCCTCCATCTTAGATGTATGTTCTTTTTCCATTTAGCTTTTATAAATCCGGATCTGTCCATTCATGATGTAAACCAAGTTCCTTTTTCCAGGGACATCTTCGCTTCCTTAAAAGTCTTGAATCATAAGAGGTCTTCCTTTTGTTGCATTAAAAGCACGCTCATTGAAGAATCCAGCCTTTCTCTTAGCAAGCAGATCTTATGAAGTTGGGGTAGCGAACCTTTTACTCCGAAAAAAAAATGCTTTATGATCCACTTGCCAGTCCAACCGCAAGAAAACTAAACTTTAGAATCTCCTTACTGTCCATAAGTCTCTATGATCAAAAATGCACACCGAACACTGTCCCTTTAAAAGTATAGCTGCTTTTAGTACAGATCCAGCCACCGGGGGGGGGCACAATTTACTTTAAAGCCAGAGTCTATGGTTAGGTCACATGACCTGGCTTTCCACTGTTCTCCTTCCTGAAGAAAGCATTGGTCCCACCTCCCTCTTCACCTCTCGTCGCCATCTTTTGGGGATGTTTGCATTAGCCGAGAAAGAATGCCAGAGTCTCTAAGGTCTATTTAAATGCTCAATTTTCTTTCGGAAAAACTCTGCTACAGTCCATCGCCGCAATTTGATCAGTCCCTCCAGTCATGCTTTCACATTCTCTTAAGCGTCGGGAGAAAGGGCGTCCCCTCCCCCCCTCTGCTTATAGTAGGGGGACTTCACATCTAGGCTTTGGTGTCTCATTTCAATGAAAACTCACTCATCAGTCCTTGAATTGATCCAACAGGTCCTAAGATGGCCCCTGGGATCACGCCAAGCAGAGAAAATCACTAAACCTTCAAACGCTTGCCCCAGTCAGCAGCTCTGGTACCATACACTCGCATAGTGGCAGGACCGTTGAGGCGGAGAAGCCCCTCAATTCCCCAGCATCGCACTGGCGAAGAGGCCAGGGAGCACAAAGGGAGGCTGGAGAGGTGCAGGCATAGCGGTCGGGTGAGACTGGCTGGCTGGCTGGAGGGACCCGCCTCCCGGGCCCATCTCACAAGGGGGGCTGGCAGGCAAGCAGCAGCAGTAGTGGCGATGACGACAACCCTCCTCCCTCCCCTCCCAGCACCAAACATGGGCAAGGCAAGAGGCACAGGTGAAGACTAGCAGGAAACCTCCAGCAAAAGCCACTGGGAGATCAGGCACATGGAGCAGAAGCTCTTGAAGGGATCCAGAGGTTTCTCCAGCCCAGCCAGGCCCCACGTGCCTGATCTCCCAGTGGCTTTTGCCACTGGGAGATCAGGCGCATGGGTCAGATCCAGCTAAATAAGCTCTTAAAGGGCCCCAGAGGATTCTCCTGCCCAGCTGGACCCCGGGCACCTGATCTCCCAATGGCTTTTGCAGCTGGAAGATCAGGCATGTGGGGCAGATTCAGCTGTAGAAGCTCTTAAAGGGACCCAGAGGTTTTCCCTGCCCAGCCAGACCACATGCGCCTAATCTCCCAGTGGCTTTTGCTACTGGACCCAGAGGTTTCTCCAGCCCAGCCAGACCACGTGCGTGCAGATCCAGCTGCAGAAGCTCTTAAAGGGACCCAGAGGTTTCTCCAGCCCAGCCAGACCCACACGGGGGTGGCACCGCCAGAAGGTAGCCTCACCTAGTGTGCAAAAAAGCTTTGCACCAGCCCTGTTAGTGTTATGTCCAAGACACATCTAGGAGTATTTGATAAGTGTTGGGAAAAGTCATACTGGATGGAATCCATTTTTTTCAAAAGTGGACTGAATCCAAATTTTTGCACCATAGAGGGATTGGTTTAGAACCTTAGCATTAAATACCTTTAAGCCAGATTTTCTGCCACAGATGATCACAAATTGCACTCTTATCACCACAACATGGGAGGGCCTCTTTGGCATTGAGTTATTGCCATTTTTGTTTGTGTCAAATTCCACTAAATCAAGGAGTGCTGCCTCATATTCTATGAAAGCCGTATTTGATTTATTCTAAAAGCAGTGGTGTGTGCATGCTCTTTAGGGGGTATACAATAGAAATATTAATGTGTGGTTTCTAATTTTTATAGTCTAGCAGAATGTTGGAACTGCAAGATGCTTGAAAAAAAACATGTCTATATGCAAAAAATGCAGCATTGGAAATAACGTGTCTCTAAAATGGGAATAAGGTGACTCTGAAATGAATGGATATGATACATAGAATTACAGAGGCTGGTGTAGACAAAAGAGAATGACTCTGAGAATGACAAATATGTTTTACAGATGTTCACTGCTTTGCTGTAAAAAGTTACAACGTTAATGCCTCCAGGAGGGCAGCCCTGTTGGTTTGAAAGCAAGAGAACAGAGTCCAGTGGCACCATTAAGACCAAAGAAGCTTTATTCAAGGTATGAGCTTTCATGTGCATATATATGAGAGGCATCTGCCTATATATATATAAACTGTTAACTTCTATTTCAATGTATCTGAGAAAGTGTGTGTGCATATGAAAGCTCACTAATTTGAATAAAACTTTGTTGATCTTAAAGGTGCCACTGGACCCTAACTTTGTTCTAATGTTAATGCCTGTCATTATTTTTGTTGCTGTTCAGTCACACAGTTGAGTCCGACTGTTCGTGACCCCATGGACCACATCACGCCAGACCCTTCTGTCTTCTGCTGTCCTCTGGAGTTTGCTTAATTTCATGTTTGTTGGATTGATAACACTGTCTAACCATCTCATCCTTTGCCATCCCCTTCTTCTTTTTCCTTCAGTCTTTCCCAGCATCAGGGTCTTCTCCAGTGAGTGCTCCCTTCTCATTTGGTGGCCAAAGTATTTGAGCTTCAGCTTCAGTATCTGGCCTTCCAGGGAACAGTCAGGGTTGATTTCTTTTAGGACTGACTGATTTGATCTCCTTGTAGTCCAAGAGACTCTCAAGAGTCTTCTCCAGCACCATAATTTGAAAGCATCTATTCTTCAGTGATCGGCCTTCCTTATGATCCAACTCTTGCAGCCATACATTACTACAGGGAATACCATTGCTTGGACTATATGGACTTTTGTTGGCAGAGTGATGTCTCTAGTTTTTATTATGCTGTCTAGGTTTGCCATAGCTTTCTTCCCAAGAAGCAGGTGTCTTTTAATTTAATGACTGCAGTCATTGTCAGCAGTCCTTTTTGCTGCCCCCCCTGGAAGTGGGGTGAGAGAAACGCAGGTGTTATATGGCTGGAAGGCATTTCAGCCTAACAGCAGGGTGGGTGTGCCCATCCACTGTTAGACAGAAATCCCTTCCAGTTATTAAACTGGTCAATTTCACTCTGCTTGGAAGCAGAGGGGAGCAAAACTGACCTGTTTAAGGGCTTGCAGGCATTTCAGCCTAACTGCAGGGCTGGCACACCCACCCACTGTTTGTTTCGCTGCACCCACTTAGAAGCAGGAGACAGTGAAATGGAGGGGTTATGTGGCTGGAAGACATTTCACTGTTAGGCAGAAATGTCTTCCAGCCAAAAAATTGGTAAGTTTCACTCCCCTCTGCTTCCAAGTGGAGGGGAGTGAAACTGACCAGTTTAATGGCCTGCAGGCATCTCATCTTACCAACAGGGCAGGCACACCCATCCCTTGTTAGGCTAAAATGGCTGCAAGGCATTTCAGCAATCCTTTTCACTTCCCCCCACTTGGAAGCGGGGGGAATGAAATCTGCTGTGAAATGGCCACCAGCCATTTAAACCTGACAGCCAGGTGGGTCTGCTAGTTTTAAATGGCTGCCAGCCAATTCACTGGCTGGTTTCATTCACCTCCGCTTCTGGTGGGGGGGAGCGAAAATGATTGCTGAAATGCCTTGCAGACATTGTCCCTATAGAGTATAATTGACCAAAATATATTTGGGTTTCCTGAATATTCCTGAATACCAGTATCATACCAATATTGGTATTTGGGTATATCGGGAAATACAGATATTTTTAAAGTCCAATATACCTGAGTTTTTAAAAATCCAAATTTTTTTCCTGTGCACCCCTAGAATCCAGTGGCAAAAGCTTATGCTAGAGTACAATTTGTTAGTTTCCAAGCTGCCTCTGGACTCCTGTTCTTTTGTGGAAGAAGCTTACTGACCTTTCTGCTCTGTATCCTAATGCTTGAGGTAGTAGCCAAGCTAGGTAACTATCTAACAGTATTCAGGTAACTATATAATGTTGCAATTCCAAATGGAGTCAATGAAGGGCTTAGGCTGGAGTAACTGCCATTTTGCTCCACTCCCCTCATTCCATCGAATTACAGCTCCTCTGCAGTTACCACAATCCCCCCTCCCATCATGGCAGGAAACACTTAAAAAAAAATAGCAGCAGAAACTGTGAGGAGGGAGTCAGGGACACTGAGCTAAGTTTATATGAGCCCCATCCTCATTTCTTTTAAGTGACAAAATCCAGAGCTGTAATGCAGAGCCATAGTCCAGTTCAGGGAAACCATCACCCAGAGTGTATATCTCATCAGCAAGTAGCTAACCTGAGGAACTGGGAATGGGTTCCTAACTGGGAGCCATAAGAAAGACAGAGGCTGAGTTGAGACTGGCAATTTGCCCAGCTATAGCTACGTTTCAGTGATGTTTTAAAAGCGGATTAAGGGGGGCGTTCACACAGGCACATCTGCCTGGTGTTCCCACCTGTAGGCAACCCGCACTGTTCCACTTCACTCCCGCATTTAATAGATACCTCATAAAAGTGGTAGCAAATCCCTGAAGAGTGCCTTTATCCTGCATTTGTCCACTTCCCAGCAGTGTGAATGCTACGCGGAAAAGCCAGGAGCAATCCGTGTTTTGCATGAGGCAGCAGCGATATGATTGGGTGTGCTCCGCTCCACCACCCAATGCAGTGCTGGCGCTGTGGGGTCCTCCCCCAATCGGCCAGATGCGCATGAGTGCTTATGCGCACATACATCCATATACCCATACACCCATACACACACAGCCGAATTAATGGGGAAAAGCTGTTGACAGCCGCCCCGCCGAGCCAGCAGTCTGAATACTCCCGCGTGCCTCCTCCCAGTATGCTCCCACATCCGTCAGCCCCGTGTGACCGGGAAAACCCAGAACAGTTTATTCCAGGGCTTTTTTGCCACAACTGGCCCCGCTGCAAACTGCCAGTCTGTCCTCAGCCAGAATCACAGCTGACATGGTTGACCCTGAACAAGATCAGGGTTAGCGTGAGTTCGTCTAGTAACACAGACAAATGGGGCCTCTATGGTTATGCATGACAAGCAAATGTACCACTTCCCCTTTTACAGCTGGCTACTGATACCTCTGCTATTTTTCTGTCTTAGACATACTCTGGAAAAAGTATACTCTGGCACGAAGTCCCAGAGAGCCTGAAAGGTGTAACACTATAGAGGTTTTCTACTTGCTACTGTAAGTAGCATGGCATCTGGTTGAGCAACATTCTTGCCTTTTTATTTTACACATTTTCTCTCTCTCAGCATTTTACACATATGACAAATTACTTGTATCTGGGTGTTGGTCCTCTGCTTCACCTCTGTTTGCTTAGCCACTTAAATCTTCCTCAAGCATGTCAAAACATGAGCAAGACCTCTCCTGCATGTCCATAACACCATTTCCTCACCTTTTTGCTATGTTTTGGTTTTGTATTCTTTAGCTTTGAGCACTTTGTGCTCATCTCTTTGACTTAAACCAACAAGCCAGATCTCACAGCATAATTTCCCACATCTAGCTGGAAAGTCCCCTTTAAGATGTTTTAGCAGGATTTTTAAGTATCTGGAAAGATGCTTGTTGATAGCAGTGTTGTCCAGATGCTGTATGTTAAGAGTGAAGAACCAAGCTTTATAAACTAATCATCACTTGATTTTCAGTCATACTTCAACTATGAACTGAAGGATGTTTCCTTTTATTACTTTTGATTTAGATCACACAAAATAAGTAAGACAGAGATGATGAACCTAGAAGCAGAATCCCTGGCTTTGTTGAAACAGACTCATGGTCATCTTGACCTTGGCCACTTCTCTCCCATGCAGTTGAAATTTCATAGAAACAGCATTCAGTTTTATATTTTTAGTTTTTAAAGTGTTTTGGGTGAAACACAAAACCACTCAGATAAACAAGGGAAGAAATTACAGTGGCTAAGATATTGCAAACATATATAGGAAGAATGACTCAAAAAAAGGAGGGAGTCCAGTACAACGTCATTTTCTGTTTGAGGGAAACTAGAAATCATATATTTCAAAATATTCAGATAGTTAGGGAATAAACTTTGTGGTTTAAAAGAGTCAAGGATTTTGCAGAGTTTTTTAAAAAATGAACAGTAATGCTGTAGTTTTGGGAAAGGACAAAAACAATGCCCTATTCTTCAGGAATAAAGTGATGTTTAACCACACAGGAATTGCTGGCTCCTCTTGGCTGTGATTAGCTTAAGAATAAGGCAACTGGGAGGCCATTTATTCAGAACTCAGTGCCATTGGGTCTTGGGAGCCAAGGAACAGATGCGTTCTTCCATCACAGTTTTCCTTGACCTCTACACCAAGGAAAGGCTATCAGTTGCCTCGTACTATACATTTTGTGGTACAGTAGCAAATACACCTTTTAAGCGATATGTGGAGAAAAGGGGTGCTGAGTAATGGTTGGCAGGAAGAGTTGTGGCTGTACTCTCAGCTGTCCTTCCGGAAGAAACATCCCATGGGGGGAAAGGGCTGTGATACAGCTTGTATATGCATTTGTGTACAGTATGTTGTTCTGTCTTAAAGGAATGGTAAAATTCAGCAATCAACAGTAGGCTATATGCTGATTTAGGGCATATGAAGTAAAATCTGTTTTGACTTGATGAAACATTAGGGCAATACTTGGTGATGAAATCTGCTTCTGTGATCATGTTTCAATTTTGGAGTGATAGGCCCTGAAAATGTGGATGTGAATAGAATTTTCTTTCTTTTTTGTCTGTTCTTTATGGTAGATTTCCATTTTGGCACCCTTTATTGGTGACATTCTTTGAATTCTCCCAGATAGATAAATAGGTATTTGTTGCATTGTAGCTTCTATTTGAATACAACCCACATAGGCATTTTCCTCTGTCTTGAGTATTCACATGGAATAGCAAATACACATTTTCAGTAATTGGTAGCATGGGAACCATAGATTCAGCCAAAAGTATTCTGAGAGGTATTTCCTAGTGTCCAGCCAGAACAGATGCATTGTGTTGAGATGCACAAGAGCACTAATTCTGGATTTGTGTTAATCCTGTTTATTCTTTTAATCTGGTACTTGGTTAGGTCATTGAAATAACTTGAGTCATCACATAGTCAGCACGGTGGTTTTTGAAAACAGAGTACTCTCCTCTTATAAAACTCAGTTCTAGCATATTCTTGTTCATTCCCATTAAGATTTTATTATCAGAGGAATCATAACATCTGTTAAAATTTACTGAATCTGTATATTTTATAAGCACAGTTCATAGGCTTGTTACATTATGGGTTCCGTAAAATGAAAGTTACTGTATATTGCTGTGCAGCTTTGCAGTTTCCACAGCAGTGTAATGCCTTGCATGTGATGAAATAAAACATTTAGACCGATTTCCCACAAGCTGCTGCTCTGCCCTCACGCTTCCCTTTCCCTGATTACATTAGTCAATTTCCCACTGCTTGCTGCGCAGCTGCATTTTGGCCCACAACTTCGCCCAATTTCCCCCATGTCTACTCAATCCTCAAAAAATGATCGAGTAGATGTGGGGGAAATCGGGTGAAGCTTTGGGGCAAAATGCGGCTGTGCAACAAGTAGTGGGAAATTGACTAATGTAATCGGGGGAAAGGGAAGCACGAGGGCGGAGCAGCGGCTTGTGGGAAATCGACTATACTCTTGAAAATAATGGGATTTGTTTTGAAGAAAATGGAAAACAGGCAAGCTGTCTAATTGTGTGTGGACAGAAAATTTATTTTCAACTAGTTACTGTCTTCATTTGTTTTTACTTCGCATTGATTTAATGCCGCAGGGCTAGGTTCAGTTCTTTATTCCCAGCACAAAGGATCAAACTTTCCTAAAGATTGGGGATAAGATTTTGCTATTTATATAATGGAATTGTTATTATGGTTAGTTTATAAAGTACCCAAACATGCCATATCTATACAAAATTAACAGGATTATCAAAACAAGGCAGTGCCTACAGGTTTAGAATCTAAATGGAGCATAAAACATAGGGAAGGGGGAGAGAGAAACACCAGTAAGGGAAAGCCAAGAATAGATCAGACTTTAGCTGTTGTGTTGTTTAACTTTTAAGGCATGAGGAGACCATTGGCACATTGAGGGTAGTGGGATCCTATAGTAAACTGGTGAAAAAGACAGAGAACAGGAGGTCCTGTGTTAAAGACACGGTAAGAGAAGGCAGTCTAAAAGATGCAAGGCAGGGGTATGATAGGACAGAATACAAGACATATTAAGAAAGCCCAGAGAATGGAAAGGTTGAGTGATAGTCATTTATATTAAATTTAATATGGAAGAGAAAGCCAGTGAAAAAAGAGGGGAGACATAAAAATGCAGATAGAAAGCAACAAGGCTGCAGAGATAAAGAAAGCTAGGTAAGAAGAAACACCAAGAAGAATGCAATAATCCCGGGAATAGCTTCTCATCAATGAGAAACATGTGGTGATATTTTTTTTTCTTAATCAGTATTCATTGTTCTAGCTGTTTACCATAGGCATATAAACCATTGTTGCCATTTTCCTGTATGAACCTCATTGGATTGGAATTTGGCAAGAGTCATTCCCATTCATTTCACTAGAGTTGTTACTGGTGGATTCTGTCCCATATACCCGTACAAAATGCATATAACCTCTTTCAACAATTGGATGCATATTCAGGTTGGTTGAACAGATACTGAATATATCTATACCTGTTTTTCCCAGTGATCAAAATGGTTTACATGATTATCTGAAGAAGTGTGCATGCACATTAAAGCTTATACCAGGATTGAACTTTGTTGGTCTTAAAGGTGCCACTGAACTCAAACTTTGTTCTTTTGCTTCAAACCAACCTGGCTACTCACCTGAATGTATACTGGAAAACAACTATTGTTACAAAAAGTAAAAGAACAATTCAATAAAAACTAACCAGAAATAGTAAAAATAGTAGCAGCAAAGCTTGTCATGGATAGGAGCTGAATAGCACCTTTCATTTTAGGCATGACTGACCTTAACAGAACTAGATTGTGTTTCCAGTGTTCCCACTAAGCTCTGGAGTCTTGTGAGCAAAAATTATACTTTGTGAGCTACTAGCGTTAAAGCTGTGAATGAGCCTACATTTGACTATTGCATAAACCTAAGCCTACCTCACAAGGTTGTTGTGAAGATAAGACAGAAGATGAGAAAACAATGGACAGCACTCTGCACTCGGGGGAATGGGCAGGATTAAAATATACTTAATATCCAATTTTAAAATGTGTGGGAATCTAGTTCCAATCTGATTTCCCAAACATATGTACTCAGATGTTTAAAAATGTATAAACACATATATGACCTATTTGTCTGCTGAAGAAAACTCAGATATAACATTGGGCTAAGAACTGTAATGTGTGGAGGTGTTCTGACTGCAGACAGCCAGTGATTAGAGTGTCACACTAGGGTCTAGAAGAGCCTACACTGTTATGACAGCTTGCTGGCGAGTCATTTAATGATATACACAATGTGGCATATGTAATATACAATATGCCATTAAATGCCAACAATGCCCTTCCTTTCTCTACATAGGGCAAACAGGTCAAACTCTACACCAAAGGATAAATGGACACAAATCTGACATTAGGAATCACAAGAAGTCTTTCAGTGGCTATTAGCCATAAGGTGTAGATGGAACACTATGTCTTGGGCATCGATACTCCGTATTCTTGGTGCTTGGGGGAAGCAACATTGGGAGGGCTTCTGCAGTTCTGCCTTGCTGGTGGACCTCCTGATGGTACCTGGGTTTTAGCCACTGTGTGATGCAGAGTTTTGGACTAGATGGGCCATTGGCCTGATCCATCATGGCTTCTCTTAGGTTCTTAACAAAGAACCTAAGAACCATGGAGAAATAGAACCATGGAGATAATTTTTAATATATTTCCTGCAATTTATTTACACTACAGTCTTGTCTCATTCACACAATGAGGTTGTGTGGGGTTTGCGGTCACTATTTCAGTGAACGGGGAGTTTGAGAACTGTCATATGAGCCCCCTGACCCCTCCTCCTCACTAGACTCCATGGCCGTTTCCTCAGACTCCACCCTTCCACTCTCTTCAGGCTGGCTCACTTGGGGTCTCAGTCTGTTGGACAGGGAAGGGGGTTATGTCATCTCCCTTGAGCATCACACTTCCTGGGTCTCATAGTAACCTCTCTCTCTGGCACGCAGCTGAGAGACAAAAAGAAGACCAAAAAGGAAACTGTACAAAATCGCGCTTATATCATATCATATGTTAATAATGTGAAATCTCATTGCATTATGGCATAATAGGTTGTACAGAAGAACAAGAAGTCTTTTACGCAACAAGGTGATGGTAATGGTGATGATGAAATTCTCTAGAGTAAATCACTTTTCGTGGACTCTTCTTCCAAAAGATCAAAGGTGTCTCTCCTTAGTCCATTCTTTCAAATGAAGTAATTTACAAAGTCCAATCCATTATGTGTATTTATTCTTACATCAACAGGCCAAAAATTACAATCATGTCAGTGTGCAGATGGGATGGATGGGGGTTTAAATCCCCGTTCCTTCCATGGCTTGCTTGCATGCCCTGCGCCCAAGCTAGCTGGCGCACAGATGGAAAGGACGCGGGTTTAAACCCCTGTCCCTTCCATGGCTTGCTCACAAGCCCCGCGCCCAAGCTAGCCGGCATGCAGATGGGAGGTATGGGGTTTAAACCCTCTTCCTATCCATGGCTTGCTCGCATGCCCCATGCCTGAGCTGGCTGGCCCGCAGACGAGAGGGACGGGGGTTTAACACCCCTCTTCCCTTCCATAGCTTTACTAAGTCCTGAAGTTGTGGGGCAGCCGGAAAGCCAGCCCACTGAAATTAGGTGGAATTTTGGCAGCCATTTGGCAGTGGCCCGAATGGCTGCCGCAGGTCACTGAAAGTAGAAGGGAAAGGCAGCAAGGTCTTTTCTTCTTGCTGCCTTTCCCGCCTAAACTGGCCTTTTCCTGCCACTTCCTTGGTCCTGGGGGGGGAGAGGTCAGTTTCAGGGAGACTCAACTCTACTCAGTGGGGTGAGTTGCATCCTCTTTGGGCCAATTACAGGACAGTGTTATTTTTTGAAACTGTCCTGTGCTTGGCCCAAAGAGCATATAGGAGTCCTACCTAGTGGATGGACTCTGTTGCTGTTGCTGCTTATTTACCTGGTTGCTTCAGGTGCTTGGCTGGCTGGCTGCTCCTTCCCTGCCTGCCTGGCCTACCCCTGCATCTCCCTGGAGTCCTGGACTAGTGGAGTGGACTACTGGTGGACACCAGAAGACATAAAAAGATAAGAATTAAAGTGGGATCTCTTTAATCTTTAAAGGGCTTTTCTTTCTCCCTCTCTATTTTTTAGTTTCTTTGCCTTGGTTGATTTCTGTTCAAATTTTAAAGACCCCCCCCCCCATTTTTTAGTCCCTGTGGCTTGGTTGATTTAATTTCTCTTTAATTTTTAAAGGGCTTTCCCCTTTTCCTCTCTATTTATAAGTTTCTTTGGTGGGGGGGTGGATTGGTCTGCGTGTGTCTGTGTGGGGTTCTAACTTCTATCTTCTCTGGGCTGGATGTTGGGGGGTTTAGGCCTTTTCTTTTAAGAGTTTAAAAAGTTTACTTAAGACAGTTTAAAAGTTGACTTCCTGTTTTTGACACTGCAATAGCGGACACTCTCCCTGACACTCGGGAGAGCAATTAGCACACCAGCGGCATGGAGGGACGCCGCCGACGTGGTTTCCCCATGGAGCCTTAGGGATTGGCTCCAAGCCATAGGGCTTTTGAGGAGTAGCCTCTTTGATGGTGCAATGCCGGAGAATTGAGGCGCCCCTCCGCCCTGATGATCCTGCCGCTGTGTGGCCTCTGGGCACAAGCTGGGCTGACAGAAACAAGTGCTGGAGATTGAGCAGAATTGTGAGGATGTTAATGGGGTCGAATGGGACCAACAATGAACGTGAGTCAGATGTAAACGAACTTTGAAACAAGTGGGGAAAAAAACCTACCTCCTCCTATCTTCAAATCAAGAGAGAAGAGGGGCGCCTCCGACTTGCATGAACAGATAAGCAGAAAAGAGGGGGGGACAGGGAAAAATAAGCCATTGGCTTGTTTTGAGAGACTTACCAGAGCTAATTTAGTCTGGAAGCGATTTTCAGAGGTGGTGAAATAGCGGGTGGCTTAAGTAAACAATATGCCATGTTGGTGGGTGTGGGGAAAAAAGGAACGAAAGTGAAACCACCAGGCGGCCAGAGTCCAAGGCTGGAAGAGGGAGTGGATGTCATGAAACTCCTAGTGGATACTTTTAAGCCCGTGATGGAACAACTCACTGGTATTAACCAGCGGTTGGTCACACTGAATCAAAACTTTGCATCACAGCAACTCCAATTGGCAGAAATGGCCCAAAAGACAAAGCAAACGGTGGAAGTTGTGAAGGAGATGTACGCCACAAATAAGAATATGAAGAAAAAGATGGGAGAGTTAGTGAATAAGCAGAACTACCAGGAAACTCGTTTGTTGCAATTACAAATGGAAAAAGCTAACATGGTCCTTAGATTCTAGGGAGCTCCTGAATCAGCTAAAGAGGACCTGAAGAAAATACTCAGTGAAGTTATCGCACCAGCAACAGGCTTGAAAGTGGAAGAAATTACACATGATATGGAAACAGCATATAGGGTGTACTCTAACTACACCAAAAAAATAGCCTGCCTGGGGAAATAATGGTCAGATTCTCAAGAAGACAGACCAGAGATGCAATCTTAAAAGGAACATCAGCAACTCCACTGAAACTGGGAAATACAACCATCAAGACCTTAAAAGACATTCCATTTGAAATTCGTCAAAAAAGAAAGAACTATAAAGACTTAATTCTTTTTCTCCAAACCAATCAAATTCCATACAGGTGGGCGGTGCCTGAAGGTGTCATTTTTAAAATCAACGACAAGAGAGAGAAGATTGACTCCATTTTTAAAGCCAAAGAATTTCTGAAATGCCATCTGGGATCTAAAGAAGGAGAAACTGGGTCAAGTGGCTCCTCCCCCTTGGAGACGGATGAAGACCTGGCCGTGGAAGAGGGAGCTGCCACCATCAAATCATCTTATGACTTTAGAGATAGAAAGCCTAGATAAAGGCAGAAGGACTCTGAAAACTGCCTTTACGAAACAAGCTGGAGGGGATGCTCTGGAATCTCCTCATAACAAGTACCAAATTAACAATTTAGCTGAAATAGCATTGTTTATTAACACTAAAATACTAACATTTAGCTTAACATGGATATGCTCTCCTTCTCTTGGGGTTTTAGGATAGTGTGGGTTTACTTTTCTTTATCCCTAGATGTAGTTCCCCTTCCCTATTATTCTTTGTAGTTTTAGTAGTATATGTAAAAACCAATAAAAAATCCCCTTCAGGGTGCCAGAGAAACCCCACCAGTTTAAAAGTTGTATTGTTGTTTCTTTTTAAAAGTTTTGTTGTGGCTGCTGGGTTTGAACAGGTTTGTTGTTGCTTGTGCGGGGGTCTTTCTTGCTTTGGTCCCCCCCCGCCCCGGTTTGGTGGGGTTAGGATTGTGTGGTTTATAGGTTGCACTATGTGTTCTTTGTCTGGGTTTGGACCACTTGTAGTGTTCTTGGGTTTTTTTGCCTTAGATAAGGGTACTGTGTGTTAGATTGCTTTCTGTTTTTATAGATAGATTCCTGGTTGTTTGTTTGATTGATAGATAGAGTTAGGATTTTCTTCTGGGTGCTGGGGGGAGGTGCTGCTGGTGTTGGTGTGGTGAGGTTAGGTACTCTGTTTTCTAGGATGTGGGGTTTTTTGGCCCCCCGAAGGGGATTTTTTTAATTTGCATTTTCTAAACACTTCAAACTAAAACAGAAAATGGGGGGGGGGGGACATCTAATCTAGGGAGAAAGAAAAGAAAACCACGACTAACTAAAACCCCAAGAGATGGAGATATTCAATAATGCTTATATCCGTGGTAGTCCATAAAAAGCTTTAAAAAGCATTGAGCATGATCTATTAGTCCCAATTCTGCATCAGCTTAACTATTTTCCCAATTCCAGAACCCTCCCCAAGTCATCTCATAAAATAAAGCTTTATACGGGCTTTCAAAATCTCAGTCCTTATTTTTGCTTCTCCTTACGATATCTGAGTTGATAGCTTTGTTTGGGAGCAGCCGCCCCCTTTTCTGCATCCGAGTCCCCCTCCGAGGATATAGAGTCCAACTCGCCAGTAGATTTGCTGTCTTCCCCTTTTGTTTCCTCTTCTGGATTTCCCAGTTGCAGCCGCAAAAACTCTTGAGCTTTGAAAACAGAGTCAATTTTTTCTCTTCTTTCCTTTATTTTGAACGTGACGCCTTTGGGCATTAACCACTTGTATGCAATGCTATTTGTTTGTAAGAAAAGAATTAGTTCCTTGTACTTCTGTCTCTTTTTTCTTATCTCAAATGGAATGTCTTTTAGAATCCTTATGTTGTTGCCTCCAATTTTCAGGGGTGTAGTTGCAGTCGCTTTTAAAATTAAATCTCTTAAATGTCTCTTTGAGAATCTCACAACCATTTCCCCAGGCAGATTATTCTTCTTAATATACGTGGAGTAAGCTCTATAAGCCACATCCATTTTGCTGAAGATATCTTCTGATTTCAAATCCATCATTGGGGCCAATGCTTCGCTTAGTAGTTGCTTTAGATTCTCATTTGGGGCTTCTGACACCCCTTGGACCGGAGTACCATATTTGCTCTTTCCATTTGCAGCTGTAACAGTTGTGTTTCCATCAAAGCTTGCTTCTTTTCTAGCACTTGCATCTTTCCCCCTGCTTTTGTAGAGCTGGCATCAAGTTCCTTTACTTTTTCAACCACCTGCTCTGTTTTCTTTGTGGTTTCTGCAAATTGCAATTGCTGTGCTGCAAAATTCTGGTTCAAAGTTGTCAATTACTGGTTGATGTTGGCCATCTGGTCCAGCAGAGGACATAGAGAATCTGCTAGAAGCCTAGGAAACTCTATGGTCTCTTCCAGCCTTGGACTCATGCCTCCTAGTGGTTTCGGTTTCTGTCCTTTGTCGAGTTGTCTCCCCGCCATCTTTCTGTATTGTTTACTTTAACTGAAAGTTTGCAAAGTCTTTGACTGCCTCCAATATGCTTTGGCTTTGACTGGTAAGGTTCTTTAAGTTGGTTTCTATGCTTAATCTTCCGCTCCCCTCTTGCAGGTCTGCTTTAAAGTCTCTCTGTGTGGGAGGGGCCCCTCCCCCGCTCCCTTCCCACGCTTCTGCCAAGGGGGGTGCTTTCCTTTTTAAACTGCCAATTCTCCGCTTTTGAATTACTCACTGCTCTTTGCTTGTCTTACAACATCGCTTGTGTTCATCTGGTCGCACGATCTCCTCTGCTTGTTTCAGCCAGCGTCTCTAGGTCCGTTCAGATGCACAGTGACTGGACCACTGCGGTGAGGGAGCGCCTCAATTCTCCAGCTTTATGCCAGAGAAGAGGCAGCCCCCTCAGAAGCCCCTTGGCTGGGAGCCTTTTCCCCAAGGCTCCCGGGGAGTAGCGATTACTCCCCCCCCCTCCAATCCACTGGTGCACAGATTGTGTCCTGGGAGCATCCCAGAGACACTTCTGCTTTCAAGCTGCCATTAACTGGAAAATGTTTTCTAGGGTTGTTGGTAGGATGTTTCTGGTTTGTTAGGGTTAGGGCCATTGATTTAAATAGGTCAGTCTAATAAGGGTCTGTTCAGGAGTTGTTTTTTTAAAAAAAACTATAAATAATCCACTGTAAGGTTCTAGTTTATATACCTAACTAGGCCAGAATAGGCTACTATTAAAAGAGATGAGGAGGGGTTTCCTTAAAAGCAGCGTTTAAGTGGCCTTAAGTTTAACCGCTTACAGAAACAGTATTCTGTGCACCTGACCTTCATTGAAGGCCAGTTCTTACACACATTGCCTAAAGTCAACCGCAGCTTTTTAGTTCATCTCACAGACACCTGCATTTCCTTCCTAGGAAATCCGGCTTGTCCTAGTACATTAGCCAGAAGAAATTTAATAAAGAGACATGAGCACTTCTAAAAAGGTTTGTTTCCTTTCATCTCTAGGATAGTTTTATAAAATCTTGAGCTGGGGAGAAACAGGATCACAAAGTTTTAAACTAGTCCAGTACCAAAAGGGGGGGGAAGGGTGACATGATGAAAAGGACAGCTTAGGGTCCTTTGAAAATCAAAGTAGATATTTGGTGGGAGGGTTCTTGAAAAGGTGCCAGGCTCTGTCAAGTTCAGGTGTCAGTGCAGTTAGTTACTTAGGTGCCCTAAACACCCCACTACCTACAGTCAGATTAGTCAGAGACTTTGGCCCAGGGTGACATGAGTGGCAGGAAAGAAACACAGAGGGGCCCTGGGAGCAAGGCAAAGGAGAAGAGCAGAGGGGTGGAGGGGAGGGTTAGGGGGAGGGCTGTGGCTTTCCCCCCACCTCGGCGCAGGACCACAGCAGAGCATCCTCTGGCCAGAGTGGTGCCACAAAGAAGGCACGCCTGGCTATCTTCCCTAAGAAGGAGGCTCCTGGGGTGGCCCCAGCAGAGGTGCCTGCAAGTGCTGCTGGCACTGGGCAGGGGTTGCTGCTGAGGCTCAGTGGCAGGAGGAGGGGCAGCAAGAGCTGTCTGTGGGGTTGAGCTCTGGGGACAATTCTTTGTTTGCAGAGCTCAGTCCACAGACTAAGAGGGCTGTAGAGGCACTGGAGGAGGAGCTGGCTGGCCAGCCTACTGCTTCAGTTTCTCTAGGCTCCAGCAGGCCTTCTGGTGAGGGAAAAGAGAGGATGCTGGAGGGGGTGGAGGAGGAAGAGATGGAAGAAACACACCCCAGGGGGCCCCCATCTCAACCCCCTCCTCCCAGTCAGCGATCTCCTCATGCCCCCCCAAGACACGGTGTGTCTGCCCCGAGCTCCTCACAGAAGGAAGCTCAAGTGGTGACTGGAGCTGCTGGTCAGCAGGGTTCCACTTCCCACTTCACCTCCAATGTCTGGAAGTACTTCCAGCTGATGGAGGACCCATGGTATGAACAGTGCCAGCTGTGTAGGGCCCGGATCAGCCATGGAAAGGACCCATGCCATTTCACACCTGCCAGGATGTGGTACCACCTGAAGAAGCACCAGCAGGCAGAGCCTCTTCAGGAGGAGAGACTTGCTGGTGCTGAGGTGCACGAGCGGCCACCACCAGCAGCCAGCCAGGAGGAGAGTTGTGCGGCAACCACCCCCAGTGCTCTCCTAAAGAGTGCCACAGCAAAGGAGGGACGCCAAGCATCTCTCACTGAGATGTTTGGTGAGGGTGGCAGTAGCATGCCTGGAGGGGGGAGGAAGCATGGTAGGAAGATGGTCACTTGCTACATTGCCGAGCTGATCATCGAGGGGAACCCCTTCACAATTGTTGAGAGTCCTGCGTTGCGACGGTTGCTCAAATATCTTGCTCCCTGGTGCACGGCTCCTTCTCGCACCACGATGAGCAGGAGAGTGGTGCTCTCTCTTTACAGGGCTGCCAGGGACTTTGTGAAGGAACAGCTCTCCTTTGCTGCAAGGAAGGTTATTCACTTCACGTTGGTATCTGGACCTCCGAACAGGGGCATGATTCATATCTCTCGCTGGCTGCCCACTGATGGCAACCCAGTGACATCGTGGTTCGTGGGCGGGCAATAGAAGGTACTAGGCAGGGACAGGGCCCCTGGGCCGGCTACTGCCAGGCTCTGCTGCATGCCGAACCACTCAACAAGCCGCACACGGGGGTCAACATCGGAGCCACCCTCAAGAGGCAATTAGAGGAGTGGGTAGGTAGGGACGTCTTCATGGGCTTCATGGTGACAGATGATGGCACCAACATGATGGTGGTTGCCAAGGAAGTGGGCCTGAAGTGCATTCCCTGCATGGCCCACCTTCTCAACCTTGTGGTGAAGGATGCCTTGGGCGAGGGATCAACAAATCCCCAGCATGTCGCTGAGTACTGCACTTACCGGCATCTCCTCGCGAAATGCCGGGACATTGTGGCCCACTTCTCACGCAGCAATAAGGACACTTATAATGGGGCTGAAATTGACATTTGGCTGGCCAAAAGACTCCGGAATCTGCTCGTACTGCCAAAATTGACATTTGGGAGGCTTTCTGCCTGCCGAAATTGACTATGCCCGATTCAGCTGAATCCGAATTGGGCTGAATTTTTTTTCCCCCACACCTCTAATGATAACCATCTTCAAGTACTCGAAGGGCTGTCATATAGAGGACAGTGTGAAGTTGTGTTCTGTTGCTCCAGAAGGTCAGATCAGAACCAGCAGGTTGAAATTAAATCATAAGTGTTTTCAGCTAAACTTTAAGAAGAACTTCTTGACAGTTAGAGTGGTTCCTCAGGGAACAGACTTCTTCAGAAGGTGGTGGGCTCTCCTACTTTTGAGGTTTCTGAGCAGAGGCCATTGGACAGCAATGCTGATTCTGTGAACTTAGGCAGATCACTCGAAGGGAGATCAGGAAGGGTCACATCAGTGCTTAGTTCTAGTGGCCCTTTCTTACATGCCCAGGGAAATGTCAATTGCCACTTTGGGGGCAAGAAGTAATTTTTATCCATGCTAGTTTGGCCAGGGATCCTGGAGGGTTTTTTGCCATCTTCTGGGCATGGATCAAGGCTCACTGTGGATGTTGGGGGGAGGTATTTGTGATTTTTTTTCTGCATTGTGCAATGTGCTGGACTAGACGACCCTGGAGATCCCTTCTGACTTTATGATTGTATGATTCTATTTCTTTAGATTACTAAATATGATTTAAAAGTTCCGCACTCAATGGGTGGGGGAGGGAGAGAGAAAGAGAGCCAAACCTTGGGCCCTACTCACCAGCAAACATATAAACACATGCACCACCACCCCTCTGCAGGAAAGAGTAGCATCCTGGAAACTTGGTGGTGGGGGAAAGGCTTGCATGGCTCCAGCTGCCTCTGCAAAAATCTAAGCAAAGTGCAGTCCTCCTTGGGGCTGGAGGAGATAGCATCCCTGCCCTGTCTTCCCCTTCCCAGGCATCAGCTGCAGCAGCAGTGTCCCCCCCCCCCGCTTCTCCATCTTCTGGGTTATACTTAAACAAAATAGGATTTATTGAAATAAGAACCAAAATAAGATGCTGGTTATCTGTAACTGTTTGGAAATAAGGAACTTGAAAATATAACTGGCAAGGTAACACATGGACAGTCTTTTTTGGCACTCAGATCCAACACTAACAGGAATCACTCTTTCCTATAGGCAGCCACACAGGCTAAGCTCTTGGCATTTTTTACTTCCAGATCTTCAGAGTCTCACTTTTAAAGACATATATAAGATCCCACACAGAACTATCAGATCACTCACTGACTGAACTCACTAACTGAACAATTCCAACTGATTTTTCCAACTGACTTTTTTATATCTGACTAACTGACACCCACACAGATCCACACAGAACTTCTCCTCCTACACTCTGTCATCTTCCAATCACAGCACACTTGTCTCCCTCAATCACTGTACTCTGCTATCACTGCACTCCAACCAAACATTTAAAGAGACACACACACTCTAAAACCAGGGCGCCCTAGGCAGGACAGCCTGGGGCACCCACCCCACCGGGGATGCCAACCTTCTGGTGGGGCCTGGAGATGGCCCAGTGCCAGGAGAGCCGGGGAAGGGGCAGGCTTAGAATGCCCGCCTCTTCCCTCCCAGCGGCGGCGGTGCGGCTCTTCCGGGTGCCTCGCAGCTGCAAGGTGCCTGGGGGAGCCGGGGAAGGGGCAGTCTTAGAACACCGGCCCCTTTCCCTCCCAGCAGCGGCACCGGCTTTTCTGGGCCAGGGAAAGCCGGGGCTGCTGGCGCTGGGAGGCCAGGGGGGCTTTTCACAGGGGGATGGGGGGCATTTTGGAGCCCCTGCAGGGCCGGCACCCTAGGCAAGCGCCTAGCTCGCCTAGTGGGCCTGTCTAAAACAAGGAATCATTACACACAGGCTCTTGCTTTTGGGCACAGCACATCACCACTTCCCCAGGCCTCTCTGCCAGCATGCTGGCAAAGTAATAAAGCTATTCCTGATGGCAAAGTGAGTACTGGTCAGCAGATCAATACTTCTGCCATTTTTCAGCAGCGAAGATGCACAGAGAGGCCACAGACATCCCTGGGCCACTGGGGCACAGACAACTACTGGTGGACATATCCAGGAAGCCAGGAAAGGTCATCACCTGGAGCTGAATTGCACTACAAGGAGCTTTGAAATCTGGGCTTCTCTTCTTTTCTGGACACATAATTTTAAAGAAGAACCGATCAATGAACATTTGGTGCCTTGGGTTACCCCTTGTCAAGACAGGGAGCATGTTTTGTCTTGTGATCAGCACATGATCCACATCATCTTTCTAGCCAAGTGATAACCAAGCATAGCCAATACTTCCAGGGGTCGGAAAGCACCTGGGTCCAGAGCAGGAGGCTCAGCAAAATCTGTTTATCGTTTTGTGAGCAGGTAGAGGGTTGGCCTGGGGAAATGCAGCAACTGTGCAAGTGGCTCCCAGGCCCTGGGCATGGTGGGAGGGTGGGCCCTGCCTGGTTATTGCCTTGCCAATAGGTGGAGAGTGGGCACAGGGAGACAGTACCACTCGCAACTGTGCAGGTGGTCCCTGGGCACCAGACAGGGTGGGAGGATTGGCCCTGCCCAGCAATCATGTTGCCCATAGGTGGAGGGTGGGCTCAGTGATACAGTACCACCCGCAACTGTGCAGGTGTCTCCCAGGCAGGGTGTGTGGGTTGGCCCTGTCCAGTAATCACATTGCCAAAATGGGGAGGTTGGGTGGTCCCTGGGAGACACAACTATCCACAACTATGGGTGGCTCCCAGGCCCTGGGCAGGGCGGAGGGCCGGCCCTGTGCAGTATTCATGTTAATGGTGGGTCGGTCTGGGCCACAGAGGGAGGGTGGACTCAGGAACACCTAACCACCTGCAACCATGTGGTCTGCAGCTGACTTGGGATGCAGCTCAGGGGAGGCCCAATGGGAACACTGTCACCAATGGCCCTTTGTCCTCCTGCTGGCAATGTGATAACCATGCAGAGCCCATTTGGTGTAGTGGTTAAAAGCATGGATTCTAATTTGGGAGAACCAGGTTTGTTTCCTCACTCCTCCATATGCAGCTGCTGGTGTGACCTTGGGTCAGTTACAAGTCATTTCAGAGCTTTTCTCTCACAAGGAGTTCTCAAAAGACCTCTCTCAGCCTCACCTACCTCACAGGGTGTCTGTTGTGGGAAGGAGAAGGGAAAGGAGATTGTACGCTGCTCTGAGACTCCTTTGAGTAGTGAAGGATGGGGTATAAATCTAATCTCTTCTTCCGGAGTGCCAGGGGAGAAAATCAGGGGAGGCCTGACAAGAACACTGTCACCAATGGCCCTTTGTCCTCCTGCTATGTGATAACTGTGCAGAGCCAATTCCTCCTGGGGTGCCAGTGAGACAGTGGACCTTTGGAGCTCCCCTTCCTAGGGAACACTTTTTCTTAGCATCCACCAGTACAGAAAGTAGGAAAGGTCCTCTTTGTTGGGCTGGCCGCTGCCTGGGCAATATTCAGATCACAATCTTCCTGGGGTGGGATGCTTCCCAAATCACAGACAAACAACACCAGAGCCACCCCATCCCTTGGATCCCCACTGCCAACCATAGGTGAATGCAGGTCGAGGGCAAAGTGATATCCAGGCAGTGTCGAATCTTCCCAGGCTGGGAGGTTTCCTGACAATCACTGACTGGCCGGCCACCAGGGCATCTCCCCTCCCTGTCCCCACTGCTCCCTTACAGCCTGTGCTGGGCAGCAGCAAAGTGATAACCAGGCAGCACCAAACCCTCCTCAGGTGGGAGGTTTCCTGATTGACTGGCCACCATGGCATTTCCCCTCCATTTCCTCACCACTCCTCCACAGCCTGTGCTGGGCAATGGCAAAGTAATGAACAGGCTCCATGCACCACAGGGAGATTTGAAATCTTGGCTTATCTTCTTTTCTGATTAAGATTACTCCTTGTCAAGACAGGCAGCAGATTTTGCCTTGTGATCAACACATGGTCCACATCCACTTCCAGCATAGTGATAACTGGACATAGCCAATCCCTCAATGAGTGGTAAAGCACCCATGTCCAGAGCAGAAGGCTTGGCCTCAACTATTTAGCACTTTGCCATTTGGGGGTGGGAGAGCTTGGGGAGACATGCCCATCTAAAACTGTGTGGGTGGCTTGAGAACCCTGTCCAGTAATCATGTTGCCCATGAGTGGAGGGTGAGCCTGAGGAGACACAGCCACCCACAACAATGCAGGCGGTTCCTGGGCCCTGGGCAGAGTGGGAGTGTGGGCCCTGTCTGGTTATCACCTTGCCATTTGGGGGAGGGTGAGCCTGGGAAGGGAAGGCCACCAGCAACTATTTACTTTGGTAAATACATTTGCAGTCAGATGGAGGGTGGTCCTGTGTATGCACTTCTGAACCTATGCACAAACAACATCTCTCTTAGAAAGCTCCTGGGGGTGCCTTGCTTTGGGGTCCATAACTTGGACCCTTCAAATCCAACCAGCACATAACTTGCTGGCATATGGAGGGAAATTCCCAGGAAACACTCTTCAAAGTGAATGCCGCTAGCTCACCCAGGGTCCATTTTGTGCACTTCTGAACCGGCCTCAAACTTTCTTTGAAAAGCATTGGCCAGGGACACCTTGTTTGGGGGGTCCATAACTTGGACGTCAAAGTTCAATCTTCATGAAACTTAGTGGGCACATAGAGGAGAGTCAGCTGAAGATTCCCAGCAAATCTGGAGACTTTATTTATATTTTATACTTTCAGCTTGCTATCCCGCTCGAACCCCCGAAGGGGTCTCTGAGCGGCTTACAGTTACTCAGTTGTTATCCTATCTAAGGCCACATATCGTCAGGGAGGGGACTACCCTACCAGCACCCCATGGAGTGTTGTAGTTCGGCTCGGCATCTGGCCCCGGACTTTCACCTTCTCCCGTCAGCTTTACCCCCTAGGGGGCATTTTACATTCAAACTATTTTGCAAACTCATTCACGAACCAGTTCGGGTTTGGTTCATGAACTGTTTTGGGAATCCAGCAGGTTCAGTTCATGAACTGAACCCTGATTTTCCAATCTGTGCCCATCCCTAATAACCATCTTCAAGTACCTGAAGAACTGTCAAATAGTGGAGTTGTTTTCTGTTGCCCCAGAAGGTTAGACCAGAAACAATGGTTTGAAATTAAATCAGAAGAGTTTTCAGCTAAACATTAGGAAGAACTTCCTGACAGAGCATTTCCTCAGTGGAACAGGCTTCCTTGGGAGGTGGTGGGCTCTCTTTCTTTGAAGGTTTTTCAGCAGAAGCTAGATGGCCATCTGACAGCAATGCTGGTTCTGTAAACTTAGGCAGATCATGACAGGGAGGGCAGGAAGGGTTGCATCCGTGCTCAGTTCTTGGGGCCCTTTCTTACATGCCCAGGGAAATGTCAATTGCCACTTTGGGGTCAGGCAGCAGTTTTTCTCCAAGCCAGTTTGGCTGGGGCTCCTGGAGGCTTTTTGTCATCTTCTGGGCATGGAACAGGGGTCACGGGGTGTGTGGAGTGATTTGTGAATTTCCTGCATCGTGCAGGGGGTTGAACTGGATGATCCTGGAGATCCCTTCCAACTCTATGAGTCTATGATTTATAACTGGCATGTAACAAAAGCTTAACCTAAACCAACCTGAAAGAAAGGTTAGTTGGTGTGGTGCTTAAATGTAAGGTGAGAAGCTACAAAGTGAATCACAATGGGGAATGAATTACATAACCATGATACCATCCCTGAGATACTAACTCCTGTTACTACCCTTCTTACTTCAGAAGGCATGGTACTAGGAGATGACTATTAGCAGAATATCATAGTGAACATGGAGATTCTTTATAAATACATAATCTGTTAAATCCATCAGTACCTTCTCCATAAGATTACAACTGCTTTTTCTCATATTTTGTTTTTTTAATTTATCTACAGCAGCCAAAAGAATATTAATCCTGCTTCCAAAGGTGTTTCTGTTGGTTTCATATGATAAATGTCATCAGACTCTACTATTCAAGTATATGTTATCCAGATGTTTTAAGCTGTTTCCTCCCCATATTGTTCATTCTTCCTCTCCTCATTTTAATGTTAATTGTGCTAGATACCTGGACCCAATTAACTATTAAGTGAAAATTCAGCCAACTGTTCTATGCTTCTATAGTTTGAAATCTATTCATATCACATATTTAGAAATTATAATACCTTTAGTGCTGAAAAGGTCAGCTGGAATTCCAGTACTGGATCATTATTTCTTACATTTGAGTATAAGCCACTTATATTTCCCAACCAATCATGCTTCCTAGTTTCTGTTTCTTGAAATTTTATGCTTTTCCCCCCTTCTCGTTAGTAAATGCACAAGCTACATTTTTCAGTAGCTCTTAGTTACTTAAAGTACAACCTTCTGTTCTTACTTATTGAAAACATTAATGGGGTTAGCAATCCCCAGCACACATTTTAAGCAACAGCACACCAGACCATTTTGTTCAGTATTTGGGGCTGCACCTCTGCTCAGACAACCAAAAAAGCTCCTAAAGAACTGGCAGCTCTGTATTTTGCTCATCTCTTTCCTCCCTCCATCTTTGTTTGCTGGCACACCTCTGTCTTCACAGGTAGACAGTGGAAGTTGTTTGGCACTTGAGCCATAAAATTACTTACCCCTGATATAAGTAGTTCAATCACTCTTATTTCTAAGCATTCAACAAAACATATGCCATATTTTCCTCCAATTTATCATCAATATATCTAAAAGCAAAGTCTGTCCCCTCTCTGCAGATATCTAAATCTGTGGATCAGGGTCACACTACCACTGAACAGATCTTTCTGCAAACTTGGGGAATATGGGGGTTTTCAAGAGGAGGGAAAGAGGAAACAGTGTGAGCCCCCCTACAAGAGAAAGGCAGGTGCCTGGTCCCAGTGTAAGACACAACTTGGGTCCATGGCTGTTTTCCCAACCCAGTTTGAGAAACACACAAAAACAGTCCTGTAGAGGAGGAACACTAAAAAAAGTCTTAATTAATAAAGGAAGAGTACAGATATCACGATCTGGAACCCCTGAATACCCAACAGACTCTTTGAGTGATACAAAGGGTGACATAGGATCTTATACTCAGGATGATGCACACGAATGAAACAAGATTATTGGTCCCATCAAACGTCAGCACTCTGACCTAACAGATCTCTGATTAGTGGAAAACCCTTTGGGCTAGGCTTTCCCAAGAAAAGGTTTTTTTCTTTAGTTAAACAATAAGTGTTTTTTCTTCTTAGGCTATGCAGCTCTAAAAGTATCCATATAGGAACATGATATTATTGTTCTCTATTCAGCTAGGCAGACATGCGCAGTTAGGTTGGGCTGTCAAGGCCGAAAGCCTCAGCAAAAATGGCAAGTTAACATTTTGTTCTTTCAGCATTTTACCCTCGTATCATGCATCCAAACCACAGTCACAAATGAACCAAAGTTAATACCTGAATACATTCATGATGTTAGAATCATAAATGGCACTTAACATATGCACCATGGAAATGCTAAGTGCATCCACCAAGTCAAACCTGTTAGCCAGTGGCAGAGTACAAAGTGTTTCATAAACTGTGCATACAACACCAGTGGCCAGCACCACGCAACTGGGCCATAGTTTTCCTAGGTGGAGGCTGTTGGTGGAGAGAAAGGAAAAGCTGAAGACGGGTAGGTAAAGATAGGTTGGCTGTTGGGTGGGAAGGAGAGAAGAAACTGGGGAAAGGAGAATACTATGGGTGTTGCCAGGAGGAAGGAAAGAGGAAATAGTGCAAGCAGGTGGATACAGAAGAAAGTGAGGTGCCTGACCTGGTGGCTGGCACCACACAATTGGGCCATAGTTTTCATAGGTAGCGGCTGCTGCAGGGAAGAGAGAAAGCTGAAGATCTATGTAACTTGATGTGCCTACCCTTCTCCTCTCACACAAAGTGCCTACCACCCTATACAAGCTCTCTTCCTCAAGTTATGGGTTATACGTAGGTCAGGACGTCACACTTGCCACCCATGTGTCTCAAAATCTGCAGAGAGTCATGACCATCTCACACCTCAAGTCCTCTCTCCCACTCCCAGAGACATCCACTGACAAGGTAGCCCACCCCCCTTTAATAATCAACTCTTACTTACACATAGGTATTGGGATTGGGGCTCAAAAACTATCAGTCACTGCCATCATTCATTCATATCCTAATAATGTAAATGTAGACTGAGGTATTAAAGTGTGGTGTGTGTTTGTGTGTGTGCAGGGCTATTTTTGTAGGAAAAGCCCAGCAGGAACTCATTAGCATAACAGGCCACACCAAACAGCAGAAACTTATTAGCATATTGGGCCACACACTCCCGACAGCACAGCTCAGCGTATTAGGTCACACCCCCATGTTACCGGGAAGTGTGGTCATCCAGCCACACCCACCTTTTGCTTCTTATTCTGTTTATCTTGTTTGTTGTCAAAACCCAGGGCTTTTTTTGGAGCAGGAACTCCTTTGCATGTTAGGCCACACACCCCTCATGTAGCCAATCCTAATGAGTTCCTGCTGGGCGTGGCCAACTCAGGAGCCAGCCGGAACTCCATTCCTGTGCATTCCTGCCCAAAAATAGCCCTGTGTGTGTGTGATTCTTTTCATCAGACACACAGCCCACAGGGTTAATCAATCAAGAAAGCTTTTAATTATGACATAAACAAAACACAGGGGAAAGTAAAGTATAAAAAAATGTTTCGTTTCCACTGAACTTTTGAACTGAGTTCCTGTACCTACAACTGGGATCATTTAGTTACAAGTTTACTAATTTCAGCCTGTTCCAAGCAGCTCCTCTATACAGTTCCCCTCAGTCAGAAAACCTTTTTTTCACCTCAGCGTTTAAGCTGTGTATTGGTCTGCTGCTAATCTCCCCCCCAACTGTCCTTTATCAACTGCTGTTTTTCAAGTCCCCTTCCCTGAACATTCCGTCCGCTCTCATTGGTTGCTCTTAGGGAGAGGCTGAACCTAGCCTGTCTGTTACAGTTGTCTATTGGGTGGGAAGGAGAGAAGGGGGAAAAATAGAGTACTTGAGTTCTATTCTAAGCCAAAGAAGGCTTTGGGGGCTTTCAGGGAAGGGAACAGCAAATCGTGGGAGAGAGGGAAATGAGATGCTTTCTGCAAGTTCTCGTTGATTCCCACTTGTTATCTCTCCTTATAATAATTATTTTTTGGTTTTGTAAGATTCCATGCGCTCCCATTGGCTGTAAAATGCCCTCCCTCAGCCATTGGCCCATCAGCCGCCACTCAAGAGTACTCACGTGCCATTGGCCAGGTGCTGGGTCTGCTCCTCTTCCCCACCCACTCCCCTTTCAGACAGATTTGCATGTCAGATTTACTGGCAGACAGCTCTCTCTTCTGAGGAAGACAGTTTTCTTGACTCCTGTGAGGGACTGTCTGCTCAGTGGCTGTTGGTAGGCAACCAAGCTTGGTTCTGTGAGTTAAAAAAAGGACTTTCAGCATAACCCCCTCCCCCACCCATAACCCCCCTCCCCAGTGGCCACTTCCCTGACAGAATAAATGGAAAAAGGTGCTCTCTCCTGCTTAGCCTCAGCATGGCTGGCTGGCTAACGAGGTGGGCCAGCAACCATCAAACCATTTTCTTCAACTCCCTGCTGTGCGGTTGACTTTCCCCTAGGGTTGCCAATCTCGAGGTGGGACCTGGAGATCTCCCACTGTTACAGTTGACCTCCAGATGACAGAGATCAGTTCCCCGGGAGAAAATGGTTGCTTTGGAGGGTAGACTCTATGGCATCATACCCTGCTGAGTCCTTCTACACACACCCCAAATGCAGCCCTCCACAGGATCCACCCCCCCAAATCTCCAGGTATTTCCCTAATCAGAGTTGGCACCTGTACTTTCTCCTCTGTCAGTAAAAGGCCCTTTCCACACCTATGTTGGCCTTCAGGAGAAAACTCATTGGGCCCAGTCCTGATCAGGTTGCCAGCTCCAGGTGGGCAATTCCTGGAGATTTGAGGGATGGAGCCTGGAGGTTTGAAGAGGGGTGAGGTTTGAAGAGGGGTAGCACCTCAGACAGGTACGATGCCATAGACTCCACCCTCCAATCCAGCCATTCCTTGATGGGGAACCATTGTTGCCAATCTCCAGGTGGGGGCTGGAGATCACTCAAAATTACAACTGCTCTCTAGGAGGGAGGGGGGAGGAGATGGAAAACTAAAGGTAGGTTGATGGTTGGCTGGGAGGGAGATAGGGTTATCAACTCCAGGTTGGGAAATTCCTGGAGATTTGAGGGGTCGAACCTGGAGAGGGTGAGCGTTGAGGAGGGGTGGGACCTCAGACAGGTACAATGCCATAGACTCCACCCTCCAAACCAGCCACTCCCTCCTGGGGAACCACTGTTACCAATCTTGGGGGTGGGCTGGAGATCACTCAAAATTACTACTGCTCTTCAGGTAGCAAAGATCAGTTCCTCTGGAGAAAATGGTGGACTCTGTCATTATACCCTGCTGAGATTGCCACAGCAAATTGTCACTGAGTGCCCAAAGCCGGGGCACTCTCCCAGAGCCTCTTTCTAGAGCCCGTTGTATTTATTTCCACAACGGGCCTTATTCCTAGTTAAATAATATTGCAGTTGATTGAATACTCTAAAGTAGAAAAGAGTGCATATTAATGCAGATATGCTATGACCCTGAATGAGGCAAATGGGCTGACTGATGGCTGTATGTTGTATATGTGACAAATGTGCCATATTCAGTAGTTTCCAAAACATATACACATGCCAAAATACAGTGTACAATTTTCATAGCTGTATACAGGTTGCATATAATGTAGGGAAAATATTGTGGATGAAGCTGCACTGAATCTTGGGCTCTGTACAAATCATGGTTTGTTTAGACCACAGTTTGTTGCACACACCCAAGTTAGTCTATCAGACATACATCAAAGTTCATTTGTAAATCCCAGTTAGTCTTCTAGTGCTTGCCTTCTCTTACCTTCAAGTAGAGTACTTAATTGCTATTCTAAGGTTCCTTGCATTGTCTGCTGTTAGGGTGTGACTGTAATAAATAGGTAGAGAATTCTAGAGTAGACCAACCCTTCTTGAGGATCTCTGGGCCACTGTTGCTAAGCATGTCTGAGGCTTACCTGCACTGTCATTTGCAGATCAGGAGACGGGTGAAGCAGGAAGGAAGGCAGTGCTGCTAGCCTGAGTAAATAAATTAGGTAAATGAATTGTATATAATTGATGTTGAATGCTGAAATTAACTGATTATCCCTGATTGACTATCCTAAATTGATTAATTGGAATGTGAGTTGATATTATTAATTTTAGGCAATTAATCTGTTAGTATCAGACCATCCCAATTGAGGTGAGGTAATCTGCTAATATCAGACTATCCTATTGGAATTAAAGAGCGATTAGCCATCTGACAAACTGAGGATGGGAAATTTGATGTATTTATTATAGTACCACTGGCCTTTACTTATTAATTACTGACCAGTGGAATTAGATATTATGCCAAATTGTTAGAGGGATCGAAGATATATAGGTTGCTAGGATAGATTAGACTGTGGTTATTTGGATAATAGGGATAGATTAGTGTTAGTGGAAGGGACAGCGAATTATCAGGACTAGTAGCACTAGGAGAACTGTGGGAGAACTGTGAGAATACCTTCCCCCCCTCACACTATACACCGTGCCAGTCAGCCAACCTATAATATGGTCTGTGGCTCTGTGAAGACCATTGATAGATGATGGCCGGGCAGGCAAGTGCTCCTGGGGAGGGGAAAGTACAGCGGTGGGACTAGGCATGGCGTTAAGGGGATGGAGAAGTAATTTAGCTCAACCCCCTTCCAGCCTACATCCCATCCCAAAGGTTGCAGGTGGGGGGGTTAGGATGATTGACCCTCCTCCAACATCGGCGTTGTGTAATAAGACCGCAGTCCTTTGAGACTACCTGCAGGAGCAGAAGGTAGACCTTCTGTGCATGACTGAGACCTGGGTGCGAGAGGGAGAGACAGTATCTCTCTCCCAAATGGCTCCGCCTGGTTTCTCGGTCCTTCACTAATCCCGAACTAGAGGGCAGGGGGAAGAAGTTGCAGTATTCATTAGGGAAGCTTATTCCTTCAGGGCGCTCCTGCTGCCGAGGATCACGGGCATTGAGTGTGTCGGCCTGGTATGGGAAGCCAGGGAGACCGTGGCAATTTGGCTAGTGTACCGACCACCCAATGCACTTGGTCAATAGCCTACTGTCCCTGGTTGAGGCCATATCAGGCTGGGCATTGAAACACCCTAGACTGATAGTCCTGGGTGATTTCAATGTCAATGCTGATGATGCAGCCTCTACGTAGGCAGTGGACCTGGTGTCATCCATGGCGGGGTTAGGGCTCTCCCAACTTGTAATGGGCCCCACTCATCGGGCTGGGCACAGACTTGATTTGATCTTCATGGTTGGAGTCACTGTGGACTGGATTACTATGTTAGCAGTTCCATGGTCGGACCATTTTGCCCTGAAGGCCCATCTGAATACTCCTCTCTGACCCTGTTTGGGTGGTGAGCCTATTATGGCTTGCCCGCAGAGCCAAATGGACCCAGTGCAGCTTCAGATGGCTCTTCGGGACCCGATGCCCCCTGGCGGCTCATTGAATGTGCTTGTTGAGGACTGGCATAGCCGATTCTCAGCAGCCATTGATGAGATCGCTCCCTGGCACCCTCTGCGCCCCCAGCCGAAGCTTGCTTCTTGGTTTGACGAGGTGCTGAGGCTAATGAAGCAGGAGCTAAGACAGCTAGAGAAGTCTTATAGGACGTTTATAAGATCCTATGAGATGGCGGTCAAGGCCGTTAAATGACAGTATTATACAGCCGAGATTGTGTCCACTAGCTCATGCCCAGCCCAATTGTTTAGAAAAATTCGGTCAATTATGGCTCTGATGCAAATCAGACCAAATCATAGGGAATTGGATATTGGCTGTGAGGCACTTGCGAGCTATTTTGTGGATAAAGTCTTGATGCTCTGCCGTGACCTCCCCGCTACAGTTGATACAGTCAATGAATTCGAGGCTCCAGGCACATCTTCTTGTCACCTCTTGGATTATTTCAGCCCACTCAGCCTTGAGGAAGTCGACAGATTGCTCCTAATTGTATGCCCTACCATGTGCTCCCTTGATCCATGCCCTTCGTGGCTAATTAAAGCCGGCCAAGAAGGATTTCGAGGTGTACTATGGGAGATATTAATACTTCCCTTGCTCAGGGGCTGTTCCTGGAGGCACTTAAGGAAGCAGTGGTATGCCCCCTCTAGAAAAAGCCATCACTGGACCCGGCCGAATTGGCCAACTATCAGCCAATTTCCAACTTGCCCTATTTGGGCAAGATAATAGAGAGGGTAGTGGCAATTCAGTTACAGGGCTTCCTGGATGACGCTTCCATATTAGCTCCCTTCCAGTCCAGTTTCTGCATGGGTCACGGGATGGAGATGGAACTGGTCACCCTCATGGATGACCTCCAGAGGCATCTGGATCAAGGCGGAGCAGCAGTGCTGCTGTTGTTAGACCTGTCGGCTGCATTCGACATGGTCAGCCATCAGCTACTGGTCCACCGCCTCGCCGACTTCGGAGTACAGGTGCTGGCCTTGCAGTGGCTAGTTTCCTCTAAGGTCGGGGACAAAGAGTGGCACTAGGGGATCAACTGTCCCGAAGGCACCCACTTGAATGTGGTGTGCCCCAAGGAGCTGTGTTGTCCCCAATGCTCTTCAACATCTATATGTTTCCTGGAGGTATGGGCTGAGTTGTCACCAGTACGTGGATGACACCCAGCTCTATCTGTCATTGGGCAGCCGGTCCGACTCCAAACTGGTAGATCTCGTCCTGGCGTTGCAAGCTGTGGCTGGTTGGCTTAGGCTGAGCCGGCTGAAACTGAATCCAATGAAGACAGAGGTCCTGTGCCTGAGTCGGGGCAGTCCGGGGGTAGGGATCCCACTCCCAGCCTTTGTTGGGGCACCATTGATGCCAGCGCCAGAGGTCTGGAGCTTGGAAGTGCTCCTAGATGTCTCTGTAACAATGGAGGCCCAGGTAGCAACCACTGCCAGGTCGGCCTTTTACCATCTTAGGCTGATTAAGCAGTTGGTTCCCTTCCTCAAACACAACAACTTGGCAACAATGATCCACGCTATGGTCACCTTGAGACTGGATTACTGTAATGCCCTCTACATGGGGCTGCCCTTGGCCCAAATCCGGAAGCTGCAGCTAGTTCAGAACACAGGGGCGAGGTTGTTACTGTGTCATCCTCTGCCCTAAAAGAACTGCACTGGCTGCCCATAGCATACCGGATTCGGTTCAAGGTGCTGGTTATTACCTTTAAAGCCCTTTATGGCCAGGGACCTGCATATGTTCCCCAGAGAGCACTGCAATCAGGGACCCAGAACCGGCTGGCTCTCCCGACCATCAAGGAGTCCAGGCTCTCTTCAACAAGAGCTACGGCTTTCTCGGTGGTGGCTCCGTTCTGGTGGAATGACCTCCCAGAGGAAATCAGGGCCCTGTGGGACTTGTTACAGTTCCATAGGGCCTGTAAAATGGAGCTCTTCCACCAGGCATTTGGAGCCGCCACCACCATCGACATCTGATAGTTCTTGAGGAGTGAACCTGACCTTCTGGGCCCCCTAAACATAGCTTGCCCTGAGTGCCTGGGACATCTGTAGTAAAATAGGATGCTGACTGTGCTGAGGAATTATTGCTAGCACTTTATTAAGTTGTATAATATGGTTTCAACTTATGTTATTGATTTTACTATTTATTGTACTGTTTTTATATTGTTATAAGCCGCCCTGAGACAGCTTTGCTGGGAAGGCGGGGTAGAAACCTAATAGATGATGATGGTGATGGTGATGATGATGATGATGATGATGATAAGAGTGAGGGGGAAATAAAGGTAGATTGATGCTTGGGTGGGAAGGAGATAGGGTTGCCAACTCCAGGTTGGGAAATACTTGGAGATTTGAGGGGTGGAGCCTGGAGAGAGTGAGGTTTGAGGAGGGATGGGACCTCAGACAGCTACAATGCCATAGACTCCACCCTCCAAACCAGCCATTTCTTCCTAGCTAACCACTGTTGCCAATCTCCAGGTGAGGGCTGGAGATCACTCAAAATTACAACTGCTCTTCAGGTAGCAGAGCAGTTCCTTTGGAGAAAATGGTGGACTCTATGTCATTATACCCTGCTGAGGTTGCCACAGCACATTGACGCTGAGTGCCTTGGCATTCTTCCAGAGCCTCTTTCTAGCGCTTGTTGTATTTATTTCCACAGCAGGCCTTATTCCTAGTACTATTATAGTTCTTAAGGTGCTCTCTCTGTCTACAGAAATATTCTTTGCTTGGTATAATTTTTTGTAGAGGTTTTCTACTATCATCTTGAGTTCTTCCTTTCCATACTTTTCAGTGCCATCTTCATCTCTCAACACATGTATTAAGCATTTTTCCTTATCTCTCCTGTCTGTATGCCAGCCATCTTCCTGATTTACTAGCATTTTCAAAATAATTTTGCTTTGCAAACTTGATTTTCTTAGCAATTTCGTCAGACAATATCACATTAATTTGATGTTGTATTGATTGTATTTTTATTTTCAACTCATTAACCATTGGGTACTTTTCAGCTTTTCTTCCTGCTTTATTAGTTGATCTTTCAACTCCTGAAATTTCTTTGACCTATCTTTCTTTTGCTTTGCTGCAAATTTAGTTGCCATTCCTCTGAAGAAGGCCTTACTAGCATCCCAAACTGTATTTATGGAGATATCCGGTTGAATATTTTGTTTGAAGAAATGTTCTAGTTCCTTTTTTGTCTCTGTCACAAACTTCTCATTTTTCAAGTGCTGTATATTCAGTTTCCAATTAAAGTGCACGTCATTTTCAAGATTATAGTCTGCAAAAGTCTTTGGTAAAAAATCTACTTCTCCTATATTCTTCATCAAACCCACTGAAATCCAGTACATATCAATTCTAAACTATAACTTGTGCCTTCGAGAATAAAAAGTCAAGTCTTTTGTTATTGGATTTCTTGTTCTCCATGCATCAACTAAATTATATTCCTCTGCTAACTGTTAGAACGCCTCTGGCAGGATTGTTCCAGGTTTTTAAATTTGTTTAGCTGCTTTTCTATCTTGTGCTTTATCAAAAACAGCATTATAGTCTCCAATCAGACAGTGTTCTTCATATTCATAAGTTGCTAGTTCCTGCTCCAGATCCTTATAAAGATTTTCTTGATGGTCATTTGGTGTATAAATATTAGCCACTAAAATCTTCTTTCCCTCTCTTTGAATTTCTATCATCAAAATCCTACCATCTTGAGAGGCAAAATTAAGTTTAGGGTTGAATTTCTCTTCAATACATGTTACAATGCCTCTTTTCTTCTTCTTTGGATCCGAAGCTGTACAAATTCTTCCCAATCTACTGCACTCTAATAAATGTTGATCAGTTCGCCTAATATGGGTTTCTTGTAAACAAATTATGTCCAGATTTAATTTTTGCAGCTGTAAAAATTTCCTTTTCCTCTTCTGCAGTGAATTAAGTCCATTCACATTAAGTGTAAGTATACTAATTTGTTCTCTGTCCATCACATGTTTTTACCTTAATATCAGCTTGTTTATGTTTGGTCTGTCTTCTAGTTTTTGTTTGTGCTGCTGCTTTGGCCCCTTCTTACTCTGTTTCTGATTCTCTTGAGTTGTCCTTTGACTGAGTCTCTAAACCTTTCTCTTTGTCTGGTTCCTCTTCTTTGGGCTCTATCCTATTTAATGAAAGTCTCTTTCCATATTTCTTCAAAAAGTCTTGTGCTTTCAGTGTTGAGTTTATTCTGTATCTCTGGCCTTCATATAAGAAGATGAATCCTTCTGGTATCAGCCATCTATAAGAGATGTCATTGACTTTTAATACTGATGAGAGGGAATCATATTCTTTCCAATTCTGTCTCATCCTCCATGGTACCTCTTTCAAAATGCAGCCCCCTTTTTTTTCCCAAACCAGTATTTAGCAAATAAGCAACTTTAGTATCACAGCAAGCATTCTCTAACTCATAGTCAATAAAGCACTTTCAGAAATAAAGATGTTTCTTCACTTTGACATTCCAGAGCTATTCTGAATACGAACAGAGCTTCTTTCTGCCTCCCAGTCTTCTAAACGTGCCTCAGTTTTAAAACGCCTGGTGTTTCTCTTCACTCTGACATTTCAGAGCTAATCCAATATATGGGCAAGCTTCGTGCCAAGTCATGCCAAAAGTGAAACCATAAAAAATGAGATCCACATCGCTTCCACCCCACCAATAAAGTCAGACAAAATAAAGCCTGTTATTGTGATTCTTTTTAAACACAATGACCCTGGATATTTAAGCCACTTTATATCTTTTGCTTGTATACCTCTGAACTGCTGCCTCTGTTAGCCCTTCTATTTTTCTCTGTGCCCCATACTGGTCTGCATTCCCCTCTCCCAGTTGTTCTCTTAATGCACTCACAGGTTTCTCTGCATGACCTAGTACTTTCTTCTCTTTGTAACCATTCTAAGTTTCTCTGTAACTCCATTTGGCTGGCTGCAACAGCTTGAAAAAAATGGTGTCGAATGATGGTGTCCTGAATTATGCAGTAAGCATGTTTGATAGCAGAAAACATATTTTATTCTATAGCCATGATCACATTAAACAGCTATCAAACTTCATAGCTGTGCTGTGGGGTAATTTTTGTTTCCTTGGGGTGGTAGAGTTTAATTTCTTTGTCTAGCTGGGGCCTTTGAATGTGTGCAGTATGTGAGACTGATGCTACCTGGATGGTTAGTTCAGGTCATTAAATAACTTGTAAATACAACACGTGAAGCTGCCTTATTCCAAATCAGACCATTGGTCCATCAGGTTCAGTATTGTCTACTCAAACTGGAAGTGGCTTTCCAGGGTCATAGAATCATAGAGTTGGAAGACATGTCCAGGGTCATCTTGTCCAGCCTGCTGCACAATGCAGGAAATTCACAAATTCTTCCCCCCATGCCCCCAGTGACTGCTGTTCCACACCCAGAAGATGACCAAAAAAAACCCCCTCCAGGATCTCCAGCCAAACTGGCCTGGAAAAAAATTGCTTCCTGACCCGAAAGCGGCAATCAGAATTTCCCTGGGTATGTAAGAAAGGGCCACAAGAACTAAACACTGATGCAAAACTTTCTGCCCTCCCTCTCATGAACTGCCTAAGTTCACAGAATCAGTATTGCTGTCAGATGGCCACTTGTTTGAAAACCTCCAAAGAAGGAGAGCCCCCCACCTCCTGAGAAAGCCTGTTCCACTGAGGAACCACTCGAACTGTCAATCCATTGCTTCTGGTCTGACCTTCTGGGGCAATAGAAAACAACTCTGTACCATCCTCGATATGACAGCCCTTCAAGTACTTGAAGATGGTTATCATATCACCTCTCAGTCATCTCCTCTCCAAGCTAAACAGACAGGAGGGCCTGGCATGATGTGGTCCATGGGGTCAGAATTAACTGTGTGACTGAACAGCAACAACGAACAACAACAAATATCAAAGAAATTCCTCAGAGGCCTCAACAAGTTATACCCACTGAGGGCCCCTATTGTTCCTCAGTGGTCACTTTCTAACACAACCCCCTTTGGCCACTTGCTCTTTGGAGCATCTCTCCTCCAAGGTAGCCTTCCTGGTGGCCATTACTTTGATGAGAAGAGTTGGAGAATTCTCAGCCTTCAGAGCAGATTACCCATTCATAAAATTCCACAACCATAGGGTGGTTCTAAGATCTAGCATACAGGGGCTTTTTTTGTAATTAACATTTTTATTAAATTTTCTTTAAAAAGTATAAGTATAAAACAGAGAAGTAAACAGAGTATAGAATTACCTATTAAAACTACAACAAAGATGGTGTTGAGGATATTATCCAACTATAATGAGAACAGTTAAATTAACATAACATCATAAGTAACTGTGAACAATAAGAAAAAAAAAGAAAGGAATATAACATTGCTCTCACCTATAATGAGAGTTTACAATTTAAATTAGTAAATTGCAAGGTCTTTATACTTTTGTGGCCATTTATATAGTACAGGTTGGTATACTGATGCATACTCAAAAAAGACATACAATTTCTCTATAAAGTTATTTACAAAATTAGGGTTAGGGTTATCATGAGCTAACAATTGCATTGATATTTTATCAGATACAATTATATCCCATATTTTATTTCTCCATTGAGCCAAGGTAGGTATTTTGGTTGATTTCCAGTTTAAAGCCAATAAATTTTTGGCTGCCATTAATAACATTGAAATGACTTCTGTTTCTTGTTTTGACATGTGTATATCAGGCCAATGATGCAACAATAATGAGGATGGTGAGTCAGGTAAGTTGTAAGACATAATCTTTCTTATTTCACTTAACACTTTCTCCAAATATATTCTAATCTTAGGACAAGCCCACCAACAATGAACAAAAGTACCTTTCATACCACAGCTCTTCCAGCAAGAAGGTGTGGGTTTGAATTTAGATTTATATAACCGTTCAGGGGTTAGGTACCATCTGGCATATATTTTATAGTGTTGTAGCTTTAGATTTATTGCTTTACTAATAAACATGCTATTAGACCAGATTAATAGCCACTGAGAATTTGTAAAGGTTTCATTGCAGTCCGTGTGCCAAGATTTTTGAATAGAGGAAAACTTCTTCCAGTCTTCATCTTGTAAGAGATTATATAAGATGGTTAATAGACCTCTCGATATGGGTTCTTGTTTTTTAATGAATCGTTCGAAATTAGTTAGCTCCCTGTTCAGGTCTGCTGAATTAGAAAGAGATTTTAAAACATGGTGAAGTTGGAAAAATTGCATCCAAACAATTGGGGTGTCATATTTAATTTCTAGATGTTCTTGAGAACAAATGTTACCATTATTAATAAAATCACAAATTCGAAAAGCTCCTTTATTTCTTATATTAAGAAGGAAGTTATTGTCTAAGCCTGGAGGGAACCAAGTTTGGCCAAAAATGGCTGCAATTGGTGAAGTTCCAGGGGCCAAAATATGTCTATGTTTATGCCAAAGATGTAAAGTTAACTTCAAAAATGGATTTTTTAACTGTGTGGCCTTACAAGTTTTAGATGGGTTCCAAACGAGTTCATAAAGATGTTGAGAGTCCAGTTCTAATTTCTCTATTTGTAACCATGTTTTATCATTAGTAGGATTTGCATAATATTGAATATTTCTTAGTTGAGAAGCCAAATAGTATTTTTCCAAATTTGGCAGTCCAAGACCGCCCAGTTTTGAGGGTTTAGTTAAAGTAGTATAATTAATTCTTGCCTTTTTGCCCGACCACAAAAATTTAGTTAGAATTTGCTTCCATATCTTAAAGTCATTCATAGGAATCAATACAGGAAGATTATAAAATAGGTATAAAAATTTGGGGGAAAGTATTGTTTTAAAGAGAGATATTGTCTCAATTAGAGATAAAGGTATTTTGTTCCATTCATTCAGAGTTCTTCTAACTTGTTCTATGAGAGGGGTATAATTGCAAGCATAGAGATCTGAAAACTTAAGAGGAAAAATGATTCCCAAATGTCTCCATTCCTTTTTAACCCATTTAAAGGGAAATTTTGTTTCTAAAACTGCTTGTTGTTCAGCTGATAAACAAATGGGAAAGATTTCAGATTTTTTAAAGTTGACGGCAAAACCTGTCACTGAGCTAAAGGTATCTAATTGATTTATCAGATGATGCAGGGAACAATCAGGTTGTGTTAAGTAGAAAATTACGTCATCAGCATAAAGATTTACTTTAAAGTGATCATTTCCCAGTTGAATACCATGTATTAATTTATCATTGCGTACTGCGTGAGCAAAAGGTTCTATTGAGAGTGCAAATAAAAGGGGGGAAAGAGGGCAACCCTGTCTTGTACCTCGCTTTAGAAACAAATCATCCGATCTAAAATGATTAACACAAATTTGAGCTACCGGGATATGATAAAAGGTTTGTATAAGTTGTCGGAATATTGGGCCAAAATTCATTGATAATAGAAGTTCTTGAATATATACAGGTTCCACCCTGTCAAAAGCCTTCTCGGCATCAGTAGAGAATAAAATAGATTCTGTATTATTAAATTTGCATAAATTAATGATATTTAGTGTTTTGCGAATACTATCAGCAATAAATCGATTTGGCATAAAACCCGTTTGATCAATATGTATATAATTCGTTATGATTTTATTAAGTCTCGTAGCCATTATAGTTGACAGAATTTTAAAGTCGTGATTGAGAATGGAGATTGGTCTATATGAGGATGGGAGCGTACCATCTTTCCCAGTTTTGGGAATCACAATTATTTGTGCTTCCGACCAAGTTTGGGGCATAGTACCAGTGGCTAAAACTGAATTCATTGTTAGAGTAAGATGTTCAAGTAATAATGATTTAATTTTTTTTATAAAATTCTATTGGGATTCCATCCCTACCAGGTGTTTTATTGTTTTTGAGTTTATTCATTGCCTCGTTCAATTCAGTAGATGTAATTGGTTGATCTAAAAATTCTTGATGTTCTTCAGATAATTTAGTAGAGAAATTAATGGATTTTAAGTATGAAGCAATTTTCTGTTTGTCAGGGTTAATTGAGATATAAAGTTGCTGATAATATTCGCAGAAGACTTTGTTAATATTACTGGGTGTAAGTTGTAAAATGCCCTCAGAGTTCCTTATTGCATATACTATAGAAGAGGCTTGTTTCTTGTCAACTCTATGTTTAAGTAATTTTATAGATTTAGATGTTCTAGTAACAAATTTCTGTTTCAAAAATAATAGATTTTTTTGTACTTTAGATGTCTCAAGGAGTTCTAATTTCTTTCTTTCTTGGTTCAGTTTTTTCAAATATTTTTTTCCTCCATATGTCATATGTTTATGTTCTAATGTTTTCATTGCTGTTTGTAAGCCTGAGATTAATTTTTGCCTTTCTTTCTTGTAGGAAGAAGCCATTGAAATTCAATGGCCTCTTATTACGGCTTTAAAGGCATCCCAAATAGTACTCTGAGATGTCTCTCCATTAGCATTAAAGACGAAATATTCCTTAATTGCACTCTCAATTGCTGTACAAATTTTTTCATTTTGAATTAATAATTTGTTAAGCATCCAGTTTGATCCCTTACCATCATCTTGATGTTTATTCAAAGTACCTGAGACCCAGGCATGATCCAACATTGTGCAGCTTCCAATATCAGCTTCTGTAAAATAACTCAATAAAGTAGAAGATGTTAAAATAAAATCAATCCGTGTGTATATATCGTGGGTGTTTGAGTAAAATGTGTATTGGCATATTCCAGGGTTTAGTGTTCTCCAAAGATCCATTAAATTATAGGAATTTAATATTGAGGCCAACTCAGTCAGTGTAGAAGCATGATTTTTGATGGTTTTTTTTATGATGTTTATAAGTGCGATCTAAAGAGGTGTCTATGATGTAGTTGAGGTCAGATCCAATCACCAATTCCCCCTCTCTGAATTGCATTAATGCATCCAGTGTGTCTTTTAGAAAGTAAGTTGATCTGTGTTAGGTGCATAAATAGAGGCTAGAGTCAAAAATTCACCATTCAAAGTTCCCTTAATGAAGATATATCGTTCAAGAGGATCAGCTTTTGTGTGTGTACAAATAAAAGGAAATTTTTTTGAAAGGAATATCGCTGTCCCTCTTGCTTTAGAGGTGCCTGCCGCATGAAATTATTAGTTAAACCAGGAGGATTTCAGAATCTGCTTTGGTGGGTTCTTTAGGTGGGTTTCTTGTAAGTATAATATGTCTGGGTGTTGCTTGGCCCAGTAGAATGAAATTCTATGAAGTTTAATTTTGTTATTCAGACCTCTAGCATTCCAAGAAAATATTTTATAAGAGTGTGACATAGCAAGATATATATTAAATAGCTTAGTTTAAACTAATGAACTGGAGTTACCAAAAACGAGTGTGCGAAGAGCAATGTTTAACAATTACAACTTTACTAAACTTGAAAATAACTTAGTAAAAACTTCCAAAACTGCTAACCAGAACTACCCTGTATATTAACAGAGTACACTTCCAGGAATGTCTGAAGGAGACACAAAGAATAATACAGAGAAAATAATTCCAGGTGACTATTATTGTCACTCTGCCTGGAAGAAACCTATCTAACAAGGAAGGCAATTTAATAAACGCTTGAACATAAAATGATGGCTACCTAGCCTTTCTCCTGGTATTTAAGGATTTTAAACAGACTTTATACAGACATGTACTTGTCTGTTAGAGTCAACAAAACAGATTTAAACATACTACCCAAGTTTCAGTATATATCACATATTGTCAGAATATACACTGTAATAAAGCAATAAAAGCTAAGAGTTCAAAAAGACTTCTTCTTCTTCTGGAGTGAGTTGGAGGCCTAGTGCAGAGAGAAGGGTTTTGCCTGCTGTTAAGTCCGAAGCTTGATGAAGGAGACCGTTTCGAAATACGTGAATATCCGATGTCGGGCTCCATCGGAAGTGAATATTTGCCTTGAAAAGCTTTGAGGCGATTATTTTGAGATTGCGGCGTTTATCCAAAGTTTCAATTGATAAATCAAGGACTTGAATTTTTTCTTCTTTGTATAACAGAAATCCCCGTATACGTGCTTCCCGAAGAACTTTATCCCTGGTTCTAGGGTAGAAAAATTGGGCAAGGATGTCCCTGGGGTGGCCTTTCTTTGCTGAGGCTAAAGGACCTAGTCTATAGGCCTTAATAATAACAGGCATCTTACTGTCTTCCATGTCTAGGGCACCTGCCAGCCATGATGAAATAAAAAGCGCCAAGTCCTTGCCTTGTTCCGCGCCCTCCGAGATCCCTCTAAATTTTAAATTAAGCTGTCTCCAACGATTCTCGAGGGCAGAGAGGTGATTTGTTGTTTGTTTCTCTGCAGATTGAAGCAATTTTAACTCATCCTGTAACGTCAGGGTTAGTTCAGCATTGTTTTCGGCGGTTTTTGATGTGTCGTTCAAGTCTTTCATTAAGTCGTTAAGCTGAGTTTGCAAGGGTTGTATCAGTTCAGACACAAGCAAAGAGAATGACTTCAAAAGGTCGGCTTTCATCTTGTGTAGATCTTTCCTCGTTATTGGAGCTGAGTCCTCTACCTCCGTTAGGCCTGAAGACGATGTTCTGGACGCCATTTTGTCTGTTTCAGGAGCTTCTAGGCTCGAGGCGATCTTGGCAAGTCCTCTTGTAAAGTATTTCTTTACTGTTGATTTTTGTTGAGGATTTTTATGCAGTTTCCCTTTAGAGGGTCTTCCCATCACTTTCCAGAAGAATTAGAGTGGGTAGGTCGATTTGCAGTAGAAGTTAGGAGAAAAGGGCTAGGAGCACTTTCAGTTTGCGTCCACCATTACTCGCGGTGATCCGCCACCCCCAGCATACAGTTTTTGTCTAAAGTAGTGTCTGCTTTTCATATTAATCAGGGCATTTCTCTCCTTTCTTTTTCCCCTCAACCAACTTCTGATGCAGAAAGAAAATCACACACCTTTCATGTTAAATGAGCTTTACTTTTTTATTTAAAGAGAATAAATACATTTAGAAAGACTCCATGTTTATTCATTTCTTTTGCCAGCCCTTGAAAAGGGAATGGGGCGTCAGCACAGTCTATCTTGAGGTGGATAGTCTCAGCAATCAAGGAGGCATATAACACTGCAGATATCCAATGTCTCTGTAACTGCAGGGGGCTCTCAGCACACTTTCCCCCTCTCTACTGCCAGTTCGCCCTCTTCAATATAAAGGTTTATGACACTCTCTACTTTAAACAAAAATATAAGTTTATTTTAAACAACACCGAGGGACAGGGAGTCAATCAATTGTTCAGACTTTCTTTTGTTCCTTTTTTTAAACTTTGGACTGCTCTTAGATTTTTTAGTTTTTTTCCAGACCACATGCTTCCTGCACACTCCATCTTTTATATCTCTGTTGTATTGAAGGATCTCCCACAGTCTAGCATCTCCTTAAACTGCTTCACTTGCAGTTGGTCCCTAGCTAGAACTGTATAACCTTCCCCAACAGGATTTCTTATAGAGGAACACTATGTGTGTCTGAGTTATACACCAGGAGTTTCTATCATTAAACTCCTAGTATAAGGTTCCTCCCAGGCCATATCTAATTTGTTCTTCTTCCTGGGTTTCAGTACTAGCACATCATCTCCAGGCTTGCAATCGATGCCCCTGGTCTTGGAATCATAACAAGTCTTTTGCCTTTGCTGAGCTCTTCTCATGTTGTCAGCAGCTGTTGTCTTCAGCTCATGCAGATGGTTCTGGAGCTATTGCAGGTAGTTGATGACATCTGTCTCCCAGATGTCCTCTTGTCTGGACCAGGCTTCTTTCAAGACATCAAGGGGTCCTCTGGCTTGTCTCCCATAGAGCAGCTCAAACGGACTGAATCTGGAGCTGTCTTGGGGTACCTCCCTGTACCCGAAGAGCAGGTATTGCAAACACTGATCCCAATAGTTGGGATGCTTGAGTGCATAGGTTTTTAGCATATGATTCAACATTTAGTTAAATCTCTCATTTAAGTCATTAGCTTATGGGTGGTATGCAGTAGTCTTTACATGTCATATACCACAGGGTCTCAAGAGTTCTTGCATGACCTGAGCAGTGTTCCCTCTGAGCTGAGTTAGTGTGAGCTAGCTCACAGTTTTTTAGCCTCCAGTTCACACATTTTCGCCTTCACTCAGGAAGGATGGCTCCAGAGAAACTAATCTATGCAGTAGCCGAATTCCTCGCTCAGAACACCAGTAGCTCATAAAGTACAATTTTTTCTCACAAGACTCCACAGCTTAGAGGGAGCATTGGATCTGAGACATGAAAGTCGTGCCTCAGCCACAGTCTTGGCTTCAATGTCTCTAAGAGGTACAGCCTCTGGGAACTTAGTAGCATAATCCACGATGGTGAGGATGTACTTGGTCCCTCTCTTGGTGACTCTGGAGATAGGACCAACAATATCCACTCCTATCTTCCCAAATACTGGACCAAATGACTACTGTAGTGTATCCACGAAGAAACATGGACTCGGGGCAACCATGTGCTCGGACCAGTTCGGACCGGTCCACTATGCAGCCAGGCAAAGGGCCTGAGCTTCATTCCCTTAGAAAATAGATTGTAGGCTCCTCGCATTCTTCCATTCGGGGAGCCCGGGGTAACTCAATTAACTGTAAATAGCAAATCAGGGGTGTGTGTGTGTTTGGGGTGTGGGTTCACTTGGGAATAAAAGCCGGCCTGCAAGCCAGCTTAGTTGTCTTGTTACTGTTCTAATAAAGTATGTGAGAGCTGAAATCACTCGTCAGTCTCAGTACTTTTCACTGGCGACGAGGATGGGATGCCAACTCCCTCCATGAACAACGAACACAAAGAAGAGCATCACATCGAGCCCTGCCGCTCAGCGCACCGCTGACCCCGAGAGCAGCAATGCCCGCTCACCGTAACCAAAGCCACCAATGCTCCCGAGCTTCACACCAAGCCAGCCGCTCACTGCACCACTCCCGAGCCTCGCCGCTGACCCCGAGAGCAGTGCACCTCCTGCCCAGCTTCAGCGTTCCTACCCAGCCACTCCAACTCACCTACATGTGGTAAGATGGCCGTGCCTTCAGTCCACCTCCAAGCCTTCGACATGTCCCAGCCTCAGAAATGGGACGCCTGGCTGGAGACCCTGGACAACCACTGCAGCTATCATGATGTGGTAGATGTCAAGAAAAAGAAGCAATTGTTCCTAAGTGTCTGTGGCGTAGACACCCTCCTTTTCCTGTGGGACCTCATAAACCCCAGGACCACCAAGGAGGAGTCCTACACAGCGCTGGTGAAGGCCCTCACGGACCACTTCTCACCAAAGCCCACCAAGTTCGTGGAGCAGCTGGGGTTCTTTGCGAGGGTCCAGGGCCCAGATGAGTCCACCACAGAATTCCTGGCGGGTCTTTGGCGGGTGGCCACGAGATGTGCATTCCCAAGCCTCGCGGATATGCTGCTAAACCAGTTTCTCGTGGGCCTCCGTGAGCCCAAACTGTGGCAGAAGCTGGCCAGCAATAATGACCTCACCCTGGATAAGGCCATCCAGGAGGCCGTGGCTTAGGAAAAGGCCCACCAAGACTGCCTCGGCTTGGCAGTCCACTGCACCCTAGCTACACGGGGATCTGATGTCTCGGACGATGAAGAGGTACTCCAGGTACACCAGCGGCCGTCCCAATGACCTCAGCAGACCCGAGAGGCCAAGCCCCAGCCCACCGCGGCCTGCGCAAGCTGCGGCAGCGCACAAGAACATCGGACCTGCCGGTTCCGCACCGCGGTCTGCCGGTCGTGCAACAAATCGGGGTACATCGAGAAGGTCTGCCACTCCAAGGGGCAATGGTCAAACCTCATGGCGCAGATCGACACAGAGGATCTCCACACCGTTTCAGTCTACCACCACCAGACGGTATGTAACTTGCCCCCCGAGAGCCCGGACAAGGTGCATGTAACTGTCCTGATTGTGGTTTCCCCCTGCCGGATGGAAATTGACTCCGGCTTGTCCTTTTCCATAATCTCGGTTGAGACTCTCCGCAACCTATGCCCGAAGGGGGGACCCTGGTTGCACAAGCCACAGGGTCTACTGTTACGGGACTTTAATAAAAACTCTGTGGCGGTCTGTGGCTGGAGGCAAGTTCCGGGTGCGGTTTAAGGGATTCTCGGGGCTGCTGAACCTGTTGGTGGTGGAGGTGGTGGAGGTGGTGGAGGGGCACCTCACTAGCTTGCTGGGACTCCTGGTTCAAGCTCCTGGGACTTCAGATATTGGGGCTTAACCAGATCCGGGCGGCCGACTGGGAGGCTGTCTGCCAGGAGTTCACAAAAGTGTTCAATGGGACCCTAGGATGGTACACAGGGGACCCCATTTCCCTGGACCTGGACCCGGCCATCCGTCCCATCTGCATCAAGGCCCGGGTCCCTCCCATCGCAATGCGAGCTAAAATTGAAGCTGAGCTCGATCGCCTAGTAGCACAGGGGGTGCTAGAGCCGGTGGCGTCCATGCACTGGGAGACCCCTATTGTCACGCTGGTGAAGCCGAATGGGGACATGCGGATCTGCATAGATTATAAATGCACCCTGAACAAGGCCTTGCGGGACCACGCTTACCCGGTCCCGGTGGTGAGCCACGTCCTCGCTTCTCTGGCAGGGGCCAAGGTTTTTGGTAAGCTTGATCTGGCACAGGCTTACCAACAGTTGCCTGTAGATGCCGTGGCCGCCGAGGCCCAGACCATCGCAACTCACAGAGGGGCTTCTCGGGTCACACGGCTGCAGTTCGGGGTTTGTGTGGCTCCCGGCATTTTCCAGTCTCTTATGGATGCCCTCCTGAAAGGCATCCCTAGGGTGCAGCCGTTCCTCGATGACGTGATCGTCGCTGCACCAGACACCACCTCCTTCACAGACCGTCTCCGCCAGGTCCTCCAACGGTTCGATGCGGCTGGCCTCAAGGTAAAGAAAGAGAAGTGCCTCCTGGGGGTGCCCCGTATCAAGTTTCTGGGGTTTGCCATAGATGCCCAAGGGATCCACCCCATGGATGATAAGGTCAAAGCCATCACCCAGGCCTCCCCCTCCCTCCTCTAAGGCGGAGTTGCAGGCTTTCCTCGGCCTGCTTAACTTCTATCATTCCTTTCTGCCCCTCAAGGTGGCTGTGGCAGAGCCGCTCCACCGCCTCGACAAGGACATACCTTGGGAGTGGGGGCCGGCACACGCAGTGGCATTCCAGGGCGTCAAGGACTTGCTGGTGCCGAACGCGGTCCTTCACCACTTCACAGAGTCGCTCCTGGTGGTTCTCGCCTGTGACGCCTCTCCATACGGGGTCAGGGCGGTCCTGAGCCACCGGTTGCCAGCCGGCCGGGAGGTCCCAGTCACGTACTACTCTCGGACTTTGTCCTCGGTGGAGCGGAACTACGCTCAAATAGACAAGGAGGTGCTGGCGATAGTGGCTGGGGTGAAGAAATTCCACCATTACCTTTACGGCCGGCCCTTCGAAATCATTATGGACCACAAGCCGCTCCTTGGGCTCCTCACTGCAGACCACCAAACCCCGCAGATGGTCTCCCCCCGGATCCTTCGGTGGTGCATTTTCCTCTCGGGCTATGCATACTCCCTCACCCATCGCCCCGGGAAGGCTATGGGGCATGCAGACGCCCTTAGCCGCCCTTAGCCGCCCTTAGCCACCTGCCCCTGGCAACCTTGGACCCTGACCCTGCACCCGAGCATTTGGTCGCCCTCGTGGAGACGCTTCCCGACCGCCCGGTCCATGTGCAGGAGGTGGCCCGCTGCATGGCTCGGGATCCTGTTCTCTGTCGGGTCCTGGACTGGGTGGGGAGGGGGTGGCCGGTGGCCAAGGAGGGCCCTGAGTTTGCCCCATACAGTACCTGCAAACACAAACTGTCTCTTTACAAGGTGTGCTTAATGTGGGGAGGCAGGGTGGTGATTCCAGGGCCGCTGCAACAATGTGTTCTAGAGGCGCTACACGAACATCACCCGGGGGTGGTCCGCATGAAGGCATGAGCACGGAGCTACGTCTGGTGGCCGGGCCTCAACAAGGACATTGAGGACAAAGTAAAAAGGTGCCAGCCCTGCCAGGCCTCATGTCCTGACCCACCGCGTGCTCCGGAGAGAGCCTGGGAGTCCTCCCATCGTCCTTGGTCCCAACTCCACCTGGATTTTGCGGGGCCGTTCCAGGGGCAGATTTTCTTTATACTAGTCGATGCCTACAGCAAGTGGCTAGAGGTCATCCCGGTATCGTCCACCTCCTTGAAATCTGCCATCAGGGCCATGTGGCAGATCTTCAGCACTCAGGGCCTCCCGGACATGCTGGTCACAGACAACGGCACCACTTTTACCTCCCGGGAGTTCCAGGACTTCACCGCTTACTACAGCATCCAGCACATGTGTTCTGCACTGTTCCACCCCACCACGAATGGGCAAGCTGAGCGGATGGTCCGCACTGCAAAGGAAGCACTATGGCGGTTCGACTCCTTGGATTGGGAGTACAAACTGGCTTCATTCCTTTTTGGACAGCGCATAAGCCCGCACGCCACCACAGGACGCAGCCCGGCAGAACTTCTCCTGGGTCACCGCTTCAGGTCACATTTGGACAGGCTACACCCGGATCGGGCCCCGGAGCATGAGCCGGACACCGAGGACCAGGAAGCCAGCAGAGGGTTCTCCCCCGAGGACCCCGTCTACACCAGGAACTATCCCTCGGGCCCGCCATGGATCTGGCAAGGGTGATAAGGGTCAGGGGACCACGCTCTTATGAGGTCTCCTGCAAGGACAGCACCGTGCTGCATCGCCAGATCGACCAACTCCATCGACAGGTGGCGCCACAGGAGCCAGACGACTATGAGGATCCCGAACCTCTCGAGGTAATAGAACCACAGCCTCCACCAATGCTGCAAGAGTCCAGGCAGGCGGACAGCTCAGCCGCTGCGCCCATCATCCTGTCTCCAGATGCCCCGACTGTTGCAGGGAACACCTCGCCGGCCACTCCACGTTCACTGGCACTGGTAAGGTTCCCAACCGGCACCCAGCCACTGGCATCTTCACCTGCCCCGGCTATCCGGTGCTCGACAAGGATCCAGAAGCCTCCCACTTATTTAAAGGACTTTGTCTGTGGGTGCCTTGCAGACCAAGGGGGGAGGGGTGTAGTGTATCCACGGAGAAACATGGACTCGGGGCAACCATGTGCTCAGACCGGTTTGGACCAGTCCATCACACGGCCAGGCAGAAGGCCTGAGCTTCGTTCCCTTAGACAATAGATTGTAGGCTCCTCACATTCTTCCAATCCGGGAGCCCGGGGTAACTCAATTAACTGTAAATAGCAAATCACGTGTGTGTGTGTGTTTGGGGTGTGGGTTTACTTGGGAATAAAAGCCGGCCTGTGAGCCGGCTTAGTTGTCTTGTTCCTGTTCTAATAAAGTTTGTGAGAGCTGAAATCACTCGTCAGTCTCAGTACTTTTCAACTACATTGAACAAAAACGTTGAGACTCTCCAAAAACAGCAAAATGATACAAGCATTAAAGCAGAGCAAACAACAGAATCATTGAAGAAGATCGATACCAGGACAATTAAAATTTCTAAACGGCTGGAGACAGTGGAAAAGAAAAGAACTTCAAATGAACATCAACTGTTACAACTTCAAATGGAAAAGTCAACTTATGTATTGAGATTTCAAGGGGTTCCTGAACATCAAGGAGAAAATCTGAAGAAAATTCTAAGTGAAGTTTTGGAACTGATTGCAGATATAAAAGTGGAGTACCTTCAAAATGATATGGATATGGTCTGTAGAACATATCCAGAATACATCAAAAAAGGAAATCTGCCTGGTGAAATCTTTGTGAAATTCTCCAAAAGACACATCAGAGATCTGGTACTTAAAGTGACTAATGGGACTACCTTAAAAATCGAAGCTCAAGAAATTAAAGTTCTGAAAGACATTCCGTTTGAGATGAGAAAGAAGAGGAGATACTATAAAAACCTGACTTTGTTTTTGCAAAAAAAGCCACACTCTACAGATGGATCATACCAGAAGGGCTCATCTTCAAATTCAAGAACAAAAAAAGAAAGAATTGACTCTGTATTAAAAGCAAAAGCCTTTTTGGACCAGTTTCAGAAGGATGTTAAAGCGGCAAAAACAGTAGAGGACAACAAAGCAACGGAAGAAGATAAAGATGGGGAAGATAAAAAAGACCCAACATCTACACTAGCATCTACTGAATAAGATGAATCTGAATCAGAATTAGGGGTGGCTGCCCCAAAAACTATTAAAGCCAGACACAGCTATGAACTTAGAAACAAGAAGCATTAAATAGCTATTTCTGTATTTTGAACTTTAACAGAATACTTGGACACGCTCTCCTTAGTTAATATTTTCTGGTTTATTATCATATCTAAACCATTTTAAAGTGCTTTATTATACCAAAGTTATTGTAACTGAAACAGTATTTTAAGCAATTCTTTAAGCTAATGACCACTGCTACTTGGTCTTTTAGTGGTTTTCTTTTCTTTCTCCCATAGATGTTAGTTACCCTCCCTTTTGATTTCTCTGTAGTTTTTAGTATAAAAGCAATAAAAATATATAAAAAGTAGCATAATCTACGATGGTGAGGATGTACTTGTTCCCTCTCTTGGTGATTCTGGAGATAGGACCAACAATATCCACTCCTATCTTCCCAAATACTTCTGACACTATAGGGACTGTCTGTAATTTCCCCTTGGTTTTATCTGAAGCATTCCCTACCATTTGGCGTGCATGGCAGGACTTGCAAAATGCCATGATATGATTCCCCATGTTAGGCCAATAGAACCTCTCCTGCACTCGTTTTCTAGTTTTGTTAATGCCTAGGTGTGAGGCCATTGGTGATTCATGGGCGATTTGAAGTACTTGCAGTGTATATTTCTGGGGAGTGACTGTTTCTTCTTCTCCCAGACTACATTATGCTTTCTCTTTACTGTCACTCTGTATAGTCTCTGGTCATAAACTTTAAATTGACAAGGGTTCTCGACAGTAACCTCTCATTCATTTCTCTCTGCCCTCTGCCACAGTTCCTGCAAGCTGGGATCTCGTCTCTGTTCACTCAGGAACTCTGCTGCTGCTGGGCCTTGAAACACTGTTTCAATTTCTGTGCTGCTAGAGGCCTTGGTTTCTGTGGGCTATTCCATCTGACTTGCCATACCTCTAGTGACAACATTGACTGGAATTTCTTCTTGGCTGTTTATGTAGGAAGCCAAATCATTGCCGAATAAAAGAGATAATTCCAATGCTGGATAAAACCCATCACCCACTTGCCCTGGAACTGTTTATATTTAATAGGGATCTCAGCTAAAGCCACCTCAAAAGCAGGTCCACCAATGCCTTTAATAGTACATGTTCTTCCAGGTAAGTACTGTTGTTTCTGTACTAACTTTGGATGGATTAAAGAAATCTGTGCCCCCGTATCTCTATATGAGTCAATCTCTTCATCATTTACGGTTACAGTCTCTATATAGTCTCTGTTCAAACTTTCCTGCATCCTCCATATCTGTAAGACACTAGCTGGCCTTTCTTGCTGAGTGTTTACTGTGGGGGCAGGGATGACTGTTTCCTCAGTATCTTGGCTCAGGCACTTCACAAGTTTAATGGTTTTGGCAGTTGGTGTTGTTTTGCCCCTCTCTAATGTTGTACATAATTTTATTATATTTCCTGTTTCTTGGCAGTGGAAACAGGTGACTGTTCCTTTTCTATTCAGAGGAGGACTGCCCCACCTCGCTGGGTTGTTGTTAGCAGGCCCAAACTTCTCTGAGGAAGCCCACATTCGGGATTTCTTCACAGGATTAATCCACATAGCTTTTCCTAGCTCTCCCTCAATCTCATCTAGGATTGTGGCTGCTTCCTCAACTGTTTTCAGCTTTTTGTCCCTCAGCACCCATCTGAACTGTGAGGGAACCTGGCTGTAAAATTGTTCCAGCCCAATCAGGTTTCTCAAGTCCTCAAAGGTGGTGACTTTACTATCCTCAGTCCATCTGTTGAGGGCTCTGTCTGGGCAGCACCCTAACTGAGAATATGTTTCCCCAGGCTTTCTTTTGATTTCTATGAACATTTTTCTGCTCTGTTCAGCAGTGAACCCATAATGGACTCCAACTCTCTCTTTGAATAACTGGTAGTTAGAGGTCTCTTCATCTCTTAGTTCAGAGTAGATTTCACTCAACCCACCACAAATCTATAGTCTTAAATGCATCATCCTGTCTTCATTAGTTATATTTAAATCTTGACAGGTTCTTTCAAAACTGAACAGAAAACCTTCCACATCGTCCCCTTTCTGATATCTGCAGAGCTTTTTCTGTTCTACTGAGGGATGGTGTTCCTCTCTAGGGTTAATGTGGAAGTTTGTTCTTAAATGAATTTCATGAAACTTCAAATTAAACATTTTCTTTTCATGTTCTCTTTCTGCTTCCCTTTGTCTTTCTTTGTCCTCGATTCTAAACCTCTCAAGTTCTCTTTCTTTTGCAATTTTAAGCCTATCCAGTTCTCTGTCTTTTTCTTTTTCCTCTTCCTGCCTTTATTCTTGTTCTTGTTCTGCTTGTATCCTGGCCATTTGAATTTCTTTTTCAGCCTCTATGTGGACTAACTGCAACTGCAATTTCATGGCCTCAATATTTTGACTAGGATTCTCTTCAAGAATCCCTCCTTGTGCCTGTCCATCCCCAGTTGCTTTAACTGTTTTCTGTGGAGGTGCCCTTTCTGAAAGGAATTTTTCTTTAAATTTTCTTTTTTTAAAAAAAGCCTTAAATTTGTTTTCCTGTCACTTTATTTTGTTTGTGAAACACTTTTTGTGGGTTTAATTCAGATCCCAACGCCCACCAAATATGTAACTGCAGGGGGCTCTCAGCACCCTTTCCCCCTCTCTACTGCCAGTTCGCCCTCTTTGACACAGAGGTTTATGACACCCTCTACTTTAAACACAAATACAAGTTTATTTAAAATAACACCGGGGGACAGGGTTATATACAGAGAGTCAATCAGTTGTTCAGGCTTGCTTTTGTTCCCTTTTTTTAACTTTGGACTGCTCTTAGATCTTTTAGTTTTTTTCCAGACCACATGCTTCCTGCACACTCCATCTTTTATATCTCTGTTGTATTGAAGGATCTCCCACAGTCTAGCATCTCCTTAAACTGCTTCACTTGCAGTTGGTCCCTAGCTAGAACTGTATAACCTTTCCCAACAGGATTTCTTATAGAGGAGCACTATGTGTGTCTGAGTTATGCACCAGGAGTTTCTATCATTAAACTCCTCAGCAGCTCACAGGGTCCACGCTCTCTCTTCCATCCAAGAGCACCCTTTCTCTTGTTCCTCTTCTGGTCAGCAGTCAGCCGTTAACCACCTTTTCCAACCATTTTTTCCTCCCTCCAGTTCAAAACTGAAGATTCCAAAACCATTACATCACACACACTCTCTCTGCCTCTCTGGTCATGTGACCACTCAGCTGCAGGCTACCTTCCAAGCAGCTGCCTATGCTTGTAAACTTTGCTCTGAAATTAAGCTTTCCGTTACAGTCTCTTATGCATAAAAGCTCATTGCACAAGATCACAATCAACTTCAGCTGCCTTTCAACAAGGCATCCCATTAACCAAAGTTTGCAAGGCTTCCACATATTCCTAGGCAGACACCTTCATCAAACACTACCCAGTTGATGTTAATACTAGGAGGGATAATACTAGGAGGCAGCATCGAGGATAGCAGTACTGCACTCCATGTTCCAGTGATCAGCTTACTCCACCACCTGGTAAGCCAGCTTGCCAGTCTCCCACATGGGACTGCACAGAACAACATCAATGAAAAAAGTGTTGCACTTACCTGTAACTGTTGTTTATCAAGTTGTACCTGTGCAGGCACGCATCCCTCCCACCTACCCTCCTGTGAGCTGGTTTTACTCCTTACAACATTGTATTACTCATTAGCTCATAGAACTGAGGGACTGTGTGGAGCCCCTCCCCAGAGCACGTGACCATTTGGTGGGAAACCAGTCACAACATCTCCAGTTGGGAGGGGCTCCTCCCACTCTGTTGCTAGCCTAATTAACTTTTTGGAGGCCTTACTTCAAAAAGGATGTGGACAGAATGGAGCACATGCAGAGGAGACCAGGATGATCGAGGGCCCGGAGACCAAGCCCTATGAAGAAAGGCTGAGGGACTTGGGAATGTTTAGTCTGGAGAAGAGGAGATGGAGGGGCACATGATTGCCCTCTTTAAGTATTTGAAGTGCTGTCACTTAAAGGAGGGCAGGGAGCTGTTCCTGTTGGCAGCAGAGGATAGGACTCACAATAATGGGTTTAAATTAAGGGCGGGAAGGTACCGATCCGATATTATGACAAACTTTTTTACAGTAAGACTTGTTCAACAATGGAATCAGCTGCCTAGGGAGGTGGTGAGCTCCCCCTCTTTAAGAGCGACTGGACAAACACTTGTCAGGGATGCTGTAGGCTGATCCTGCATTGAGCAGGGAGTTGGACTAGATTGCCTGTATGGCCCCTTCCAACTCTGTGATTCTATGATTCTATAAAATCTTCTGGTGGTTGACTTGTGCCTTCGCAGTACCCATGTGTGCCTGCACAGTGACAACTCAATGAACAACAGTTACAGGTAAGTGCAACACTGTCTTCTTCTAACTATGGCTCAGTGTTGAAGAATGACTGAATCTTCTTAAAAGAATCTGAGCTTCTCAAGAGATGATTTTGCTCTTTAGCACAACCTATGGAAGGAAACAAGGTGAGAAATAGTTGTGGTTTGGCCAATTTTGAATTGTTTGTGGCACAGATGTCACTGTTTAAGGAACAATTTTGTTATGGTTATGCATTTATTTTATGACTGCAGGGAACAAAATACAGCAAATGAAATATAAAGATTTAATTCCATTGAAAGTGATTTGCTCATTAAAATTTTAAATAATTGATTTTCCTTATAAGAAATGCAGTAAAAATACATTTCAAAAGAGCAGGTAAGCCTCAATTACTGACTGACTTAATAGGAAACAGAGAGTGAGTATAAATGGGCAATTTTCTCAGTGGAGGGTGGTAAGCAGTGGGGTACCACAGAGATCAATACTTGGTCTGATGCTTTTTAACTTGTTCATTAATGATTTGGGGTTGGGAGTAAGCAGTGAAGTGGCTAAATTTGCAGATAACACAAAGTTGTTCAGGGTGGTGAGAACCAGGGAGGATTGTGAGGCACTCCAAAGGGATCTGTCGAGGATGGGTGAGTGGGCATCACTGTGGCAAATGGGGTTCAATGTGGCTAAGTGCAAAGTGATGCACATTGAAGCCAAAAATCCTAACTATAAATACACATCACTGGGATCCAAATTGACAGAAACTGACCAAGAGAGAGATCTTGGAGTCGTAGTAGATAACTCACTGAAAATGTTGAGGCAGTATGTGACTGCAATTAAAAATCCTCCAGCTATGCTGGGGATTATTAGAAAGGGAATTGAAAACAAATCAGCCAGTATCATAATGCTCCTGCATAATGTTGCACAGCGCATCTGGAACAGTTGAACCAGCACCTCAGTCACACTTGCACTCACCAACAGTCACTCCTTGCATCCAGAGGTTTTCCAATAGTCAACCACACTGAGACAATCCAGTGGTTACTATATACAGGAATTTATTTACAAGTTTATACAGCTCTCCGACAAAGTGCTCTACCATACACCATCACCATCAGAAGAAGGTAACTTCTGTACAATACATTGACATATATCTATTGGTCAGCCAATCAGATCAGGGCTGACTCATAGTGACTTGGCTTGCATCAGCCCAAGTCCAAACTGGCTGAAACCGGTTCAGTGCAGCTGTCAACTGTCACTTTAGATCATCATGATCAGAGTGCTGAAGCTTACACACCAACATATAAATCAATGGTGCGATCTCATTTGAAGTACGGTGTACAGTTCTGGTCACCACACCTTAAAAAGAATATTATAACATCGGAAAAACTTCAGAAAAGGGCTACTGGAATGATAAAAGGGTTGGAACACTTTCCCTATGAAGAAAGGTTAAAACGCTTGCGGCTCTTTAGCTTAGAGAAACAATAGCTGAGGGGTGACATGATCGAGGTTTATAAGATTATGCATGGGATAAAGCAGGTTGAGAAAGAAGTACTTTTCTCCCTTTCTCACAATACAAGAACTCGTGGGCACTCCATGAAATTGCTGGGCAATCAGGTTAGAACAGATAAAAGGAAGTACTTCACCCAAAGATGATTAACACATGGAATTCACTGCCACAGGAGGTGGCAGCGGCTACAAGCATGGACACCTTCAAGAGGGAATTAGATAAGCATATGGAGCAGAAGTCCATCAGTGGCTATTAGCCACAAGGTATAGATAGGAACTCTCAGGCTGGGGCAAGTGATGCTCTGTATTCTTAGTGCTTCAGGGGGGCAGCAGTGGGAAGGCTTCTAATGTCCTGGCCCCACTGGTGGACCTCCTGATGGCATCTGGTATTTTTGGCCACTGTGTGACAGAGTGTTGGACTAGATGGGCCATTGGCCTGATCCAACATTGGCTTCTCATGTTTGTATGTTCTTATGTTCTTATGACTAACTGTAACAGATGGGAAAATGCATGGTTTTAAATTCCCTTGAAACTCTGAGTCTGGAAGCCTTTCAAGCCAGGAGGGCAACTTGTTGAGACATGAAACCTGCGAGCCTGCTTTTTGGAGGGTTATGAATGGCACATCCCTTTTCTCCTAGTGCCAAGCTCCCTGAAGCAGGCTTCTTATTAGCTGGGATAGAAAAGTCTTATGATTTTATGATTTTAGTACTGGATTAATCAGTTGGCCTCATTACAGATGCTCTTTATTAGGATACAACTAGATGTGATGGTGACAGGACCCAACCCAGATCCTTCTAAATTAAGTTGGGATAATAATGTAAAGTGGAGTATGGACAGCCAGTAGACTAAAGTTGAACCCTTATCTCATTCATGATTTCCCAACAAGAAATGTTTTTTCCTCTTACAGAGCTTACTGCCAATTTTGGAGTTTCACATGGGGAAGAATAAACACAGTTTTCTTGGGGAGAGCACTAGCAAGGAAAGTGTTTTGCTCTTGGCTTCCACCCAACTATGTTGCATTTTAAATTCCATCTTCTTTATAATAGGGATACAGTGGCAGATGTAGCTTTGAACATGTATCTGCCCTTGTTGTGTCTAGTTTGATCCTTAACGGTTAATTGATAAATGGGAAATGTGTTGTGAGGTGATGCAGATCATCTGCAATTCCAGCCTGGATCACAGAAGTATTATTTCCCCAGATGATAATTTTCCTTGTTTTTGAGGTCCAAGCATTGTATGGAGTGGAAAATTATACCTCTTTGCCTACTTAAAACAGCTGATATGAATACAGTCTTGATGCTGCAAGTATTTTTTTTAATGTGTCCCTGTCTCCTCTGGGCTTCCCAAAGGAAAGAAGAGGAGAAGAGACCTCGCGCCCAAGCACTCCTGGCCCCTCATGTCCCTGTCACTTACTGGGAGCCCAGGGGACGTAAGAGAGGGGACCAGGAGAAGTGATGTGGAGGCGGCAATGGAGCAACCTGATGGAGTGATGGAGAGAGTCTGGGTGACATGGCTGAGCCATGGAGGCAAGAAGTGAGAGGCTGGAGTGGGCCTGAGCCTGGCAGCAAAGGGGCCATGGAGTCCCGGGCTGGCACAGGCTGCAGCAGGTGCTGGCAGTGGGGAGCCATGCCTGACCGGCGAGCACAGGAGAGTGCCATAGGAGAGGGAGGGGCCAGACAAGGCTGGCCCCTGTACCTCATGTTTTGAAGGGAGGCAGCGCCAATGAATGGGGGGGTGGCGGCTCAGGAGCAGAGGGAAAGATAAAAGAGAAGCTGGAGTGGGCTGAAGAGGATGGGTGCTACAGCATATTAATAAAGAAAGAGAACCAGCATTGTGGCTCCCGAGGGGTGGCAGATGAAGTAACCCCTCTGTAGAACCCCTATGCTGAGGCCCTTTGGACTCCTAAGCCCTGTTTGACCTCTGCAATCCTCCCGAGCTGACCTGAGGGACCCGGGGACATGTAACACAGTTACCTTCCTCTAATTTGTCTAGAACCTGAGAGGTGAACTGTGACGGTGACATGAGGGTGATCCACAGTGAACCCAAGGAGGCGTGACAACGTGGTGGAGAATGTGGTCAGGGCTGACCTGCTGAAGAAGCCAATCCCCCAGCTACCTGCCCCACCTGGGTGGAGACCACCACCGCTCAGACTAGACACAGCCAAACTAAGCTTGGAGGTCAGTCCCGGGACCTCATCGTGGACTCATCGGGGTTAGAAGGCAGCCAAGAGTTGGTGAAGGTCTGACCCACAGCAGCAGCAATGGAGCAGTCCACCATGGATCTCACCCAGTTTGGCCAGTGGATGGCCAAACACCAGGCCCAGCCCTTGCGTGAGGTAACACAACAGCAGCAACACTCACAGGCCATCATGGTGAGGTATTTCCAACAGACCATCATCACAGCAGAGCAGGCCACGGTAGGAGGGGAGGAAACCCCAACCTGGTCAGGGGGCTCTGGCCAGCATTGACCAAGCTGGGCCCTGAAAACAAGATTAAGGCCTTCTTGGAAGCCTTTGAAAGGGCTGCCGAAGCTGCCCGGTGGCCTACTGAAAAATGGACCTTCATCCTGGGCCCTTGCCTGACTGAAGAAGTCCAGGCGGCCATGAAAGCCCTGGAGAAAATGGAGGCAGCTGACTATGCGAAGCTGAAAGTCGCCATCTTAGACTGTTATGGGATTACCCCAAAAGCATACCGTCAGGAGTCTCAAGCGATGACCCTGTCATCCTTGGGCAGGCCACGGGCCACCATAGCAACCCTGTGGGACCTGGCCACCAGGTGGTTGAAACCAACCACAGAGGACAGCCAATGCATTGTCGAACAAATCTTCATAGAGCAGTTGCTCTAGATCCTCCCACAAGGAACACGACACTGGGTTGCCTGCTGGAAGCTCACCCAATTGACAGAAGCCTTGAACATTAGACACTTATTGAAACCAATTTCAACTTGTTTGCAAGCAGCCAGTATTTGCTACAAGTGGCTTGATACAGGGAAGATACAGGTCTCATACAAAGGCACCCAATTTTTGGTCTTCAATGAAGAGTCAGGATTGGATCTCTTGGAGTCTCTCCAACTATCAGATGGCCCAGAAAGCACACGTCATCCATACAAAAGAAAGATCCACTTCCCAACATTGCTCAACCAGCAAAAAAAAGTGACACTGCGCCATGATGAGTCACCAGTGTCTGAAGATGAATCCATGGCCTGATTCACATCACACTTCTGTGTTCGCTTTTGGAGAACAATTCACAGGCACCTTTATGTAACTCAATGTTGTCACACCCGAGGACTCATTATCTGAATCACAAGGGTGATAAGTTCATAGTTCATTAATTAATAATAAGTCTGGTTGTTAAGAGTTTTACTGAATCACTTTGGCGGGGTTGGTGGGAGAGGAGTTTCTGGTTCAGTTTGCCCCAAGAGTTGTTAGTGACTGCTTGTGGAAGCTTACACACATAGGTGGGTAAGGTCTTGATTTTATTTTGCTTCTCTTTTTCTTTTCCACAGTTAGTCCAGACATAACTCAAGTTTATAGTGTGTCAAGTTGTTTGTGTGGATGTGGATATGTATTTATACCCTTTTTCTTTCCTTTTCTCTTTTCTTTCTTTTTGTTTGGAAAACTAATAAAGAGAACATTAAAAAAAATGTTGTTTGTGTTTGATCATACCTTGCAGGGGTCATTTCATAGAAAAAGAGCTGCAGGAGCTCATTAGCATACCTAATAAGTTATTAGCATAATAGCTCATTAGCATACGCATGCCTCCTGACATCACTGGAAGTGATATCAGAAGGGGAAGCAAAAAGAGGGGAGGCATCTTCAAAAGCCTCCCCTTCCTTTCCTCAGCTGCAGCACGACTCCAGAGAGAAGGGGTTTGAACTTTAAACCCCTTCTCTCTTCGCTTCCCCTCCCCAGCCCACCTTGGCAGGCTGGCTGCGGAAGGGAAGGCATTTGAAGATTCGATGCTGTCATGCCAGAGATACTGATCTGCAGAATCATCATGGATAAGATGCCTGTAAGTTTAGTCAGGATCAGCACGTCCAGTGAGTTAAGCAAATGGGAGACAGCTGGGTCAAGGCAGCAATCTCTAATTAGTCTAGGACGGGGATTGGGGAAGTGAAAAATAAGAATCCGGTCCAAGAAGGCCAGAGGAACCAGAGAAACCAATGGACTTGCCTGAACACTCACACATCTACGCATTTGGAGGAAGCTGTGAGACCGGAGGTTCTCGACAACTTGACGAATGCCAGGAATGCTGCACGTGGCCTTGAAGAGCCAGAGACTGTGGCGGGAATCTTCCTGAACTGCTCACCGTGAGGTATAGTCCGGGTGCAGGAGCTGCTCAGAAGACAGCCAGTGTCTGCAAGCAAGTGAGTCTTGGCAGTTCTGTGTAAACCCTGAAGCAAGTGGCTAAGCCAGAGGGAGCTGGACGTTCAGGGAGAAAGGATCAACAAACCGTCTGTATATAGTAGCTAGATAGTTAGGGTTAGTTTTGTCTATTGTCCGTTTTATTCCACAACTCCCCCTTTATCTGTTTTTACTTTCTTGAATAAACCTTTATGTTTTATAAGCCGGGAGTCTGAACAAGTCTTTGGGCAGTAGAGACTGTTTATGTGCCCTCCTTGCTTCTCCTAAGCTGAGCCGGCTGGCTCTGTAAACGAAGGGGACTCAGGATAAGGGAAGCACGCTACCAGAGTGACCCTGAGCCCCAGTTTAAATTGAGGCCCAGACCCAAGGGGTTGCCTGAGAGATACTGTGGCCAACACCCACCTGGCACCCCAGGGCCCTGATAGACAAAGCATTTACATCACATGTATGTGATATGGTGGCAGTTATATGACAGATGCCCTCCCTTTTGCTTCCTGAGCCAGCCTGCCAAGGCAGGCTCGGGGGAAGCAAGAAGAGAAAGGGTTTAAAGTTTAAACCCCTTCTCTCTGGAGTCGTGCCGCAGCTGTGGCATGATCTCTTCATTCTATTCTATGGGGCCATAGAATAGAATGGAGAGAAGGGGTTTAAACTTTAAACCCCTTCTCTCTTTGCTTCCCCGCCCCAGCCCACCTTTGCAGGACAGCTGGGGAAGGGGAGGATTTTGAATATGCCCCCCCTTTTGCTTCCCCATCCGGCCTGCCAAGGCGAGCTGGGGGGGAAGCAAGGAGAGAAGGGGTTTAAAGTTTAAGCCCCTTCCCTCTAGAGTCAATGGGGCCATAGAATACAATGGAGAGATTGTAGATTGAAGGAGTGCGGGGGCGGGGAGCTGGGGTGGGGCTTGCTGCTACCGCCATTTGTGCCCACTCCTGGGCCCCCAGAGCATTGCTATGGCGTGCTCTGGCCCCAACCAACCCCTGCTCATACATAGGATTTATTCATACAAAATTTTCTGTCTGATTGTAAGAGTTCATATTTCAGAATTTGATTAAAGTGTAATTTCATTGAGGGTTGAATTAATTTGGGGGGAAATCACAGGGGGGAATTAATTTCTAATTGACTAATTTTTTCCTGTGTAAAGGAAATTTTATATCGCCATTAACTATATAAAAACATTTTTAGGAGTTCATTAGCTTGTGGTTTTTGCTTGATCGCAGTTTGACAACTATAAATTGATTGTTCTAATTAATTTAACAGTATTGTTGATAACTTTTTAGCCTTAATCAATTATTTCTTTTTATTGTTGTTCTTGCATAGTAGTTGACATAGTAATTATTTTGTTTATATTATTCTGTTTACTTTTGTGGAGAACTAACTCATAGTTCCTCATACATCAAACTTGTTTACATTTTATAATGTAAGATAAGAAAAAAAAGAGAAAAAATACAGGAAATAGCTTTCAGGTTGCTCACAGTCACAGAGTGCCAATCAGTACTGTCATAAGGGCAGGGCTGCCCATTTACATATATATTTGACATGAACCACCTAAAAATCAGCTCCATTAACTTTCAAGGCTTCAGTAATCTCATTAAGAAGAAACAAGTGCTACAATATGTTAAATCATCTGCCTCCACAATATTTTATACAATTAAACACAGGCTTCCAGATATTCATTTTCAGTGCCTGACTAAGGTAGCCAGGAAAACCTGTTCCCCAGTTCATCTGGATTTATTCCAGACACTGGGCCAGACAGCTACTTATTTTTGTTCTCTAACTGATCTCCGTCAAAGAAGGGCATTTATGTTAGCCAGAGTTAACATATTGCCATCAGCCATCTTCTCTGGAAGATACCCAAAAATCCCCTATGAACTTACACAATGCCACAGTGGTCATGGTGCTATTGAATCCGTTTCCCATGTTATTTTAAATTGTCCATTTTATACTAAGATGTGAGAAAAATTTCTGGACACCCTTCTTTTTACATGCCGTGGTCACTCCTGAGAGTGTCAAGGCCCTGTTGCTACTCTCAGGGCAAAATGCTTCTATAACTTTTAATGTTGCTAGTTTTCTTCAATCTGTAATTCAAACCAGGGAAACTATTAATTGATCGGGGGTTGGTGGCTGTTTGACAGCTATACTTTTAACGTATTCCTAAATTTTAATGTAATTTTATCTCTTACATGCCAATAAAAGTTGTCTGTCTGTCTATATACCCTTCCATTTTATTTCTGCAAGAAACACACACACATGTCATTTCGATTCTGATATTGAAATCCCAGTTGTTCCCACTACAGTTGCAAGCTCCAGGGTCCTCCAAATCCTGGGGGTAGCCATCTTGAGCTCTAAAAATCTCAATTTTGTTTTAAGTGATACAAAGGTGGACTCTCAGGGACGATTTTTATTTGTGAAAGGGAAAATTGATGGCCAGATGTTTACCTTAGTGAATCTATATGCTCCAAATCAAAATCAACTTACATTTCTAAAAGAAACTTTTTCCATGCTAAAATATTTCCAAGAGGGAGAACTCATAGTCAGTGGGGACTTGAACTTGGCTGCTGACAACAGACTAGACAGATCTAGTACTAATTCAAAACATCTGTGTTCAGTTCACACAGCAACTAGACTAAGTTATTTGAGGACCTTCAGTTATGTGATACGTGGAGAACAGTTCCCCCCACAGAAAGGGACTATTCCTATTTTTCGGCCAAGCACAGCACCTTTTCCAGAATTAACCCTATCCCTAACTACATACTGATTTCAAAATCGCTTCTACCTATGCTAAAGGTGGCTAATATTGGCTCACATCACTTGACAGACCATGCATGGCTCGACTGCAACCTTCAATGGGACCCTGACACATACACAGACAGACAATGGTCAATGGACACAAGTCTTTTATTAAAAGAAATGGTAAAGAAAAAATTAGAAGATAGTCTTGGTTGGCTTTAGGAGTTTTGGGGGCCACTGTCCCTAATTCTTCTTCAGTAGATGATGATGAAATTTTTCCATGGCTTCTCTGGTCGCTATCTTCTTCATTGCCATCCTCCCGAGGCTTTGCTGACTTTTGTGGCTTTTGTAACTGTTCCAAAAAGTCTTTAGCCTTCATGACAGAGTCAATCCTTTCTCTCTTGTCATTGTATTTGAAGAAGACGCCTTCTGGTATAATCTATTTGTAGGGGGTGGATGACTTTTGTAAAAATAAGACCTAGTGTTTGTACTTCCCCCTCTTCTTCCTTATTTCAAAGGGAATGTCTTTTAATACTTTGATTTCTCTGTTGTTGATTTTTAAGGTAATTCCATTAGTTGCTTTTAGTATCTGGTCTCTGATATGCCTTTTGGAGAATTTTACGCAAATTTCAGAAAAAAGAAAGAAAAACAATAACTTTTATCTTTAGAGCTTGAATTTAACCTATTCTTAGCAGACTCTCAGATGTTCTTTATATAGTTAACAACACCAGGTATATTTTACTAACCTTTTTCATTTATACCGCACTTATATACTATGAAAGCATAAAAAATGACATCGAGCCTTCGGGGAGGGCGGGATACAAATCGAAACAAATAAATAAATAAATAAAAACCATCCTATATGTCAGAACTGTTTTGAGGAATGGGGTTTGGAAACAACTTTATGATGGCTCTACACCTTTTTCTTTCTCAACCCACAGTCAGAATCAGGGTTAATGGTCATAATTCTCAATTTTTTCATCCTACGTGGGGAATGAGACAGGGATGCCCATTGTTCCCCTTGATTTTTGCGTTGGCAATTGAACCACTGGCAGAGGAACTTCGTAGTTCAGAAGGGTTCTCAGGTATCAACAGCACTGAACATAAAACTACTCTATATGTGGATGACCTCACATTATATGTCTCAAATCCTCAAACATCTCTGCCAAATATTCAACAAATATTGAACAGATTTGAGAGGATATCTGATCTTCATGTTAATCCTCAAAAATCAGAAATTTATCCTATAGCAGTATCTCCAGATGTGAGAACAACAATACTGAAAGAATTCCTGTATAAATGGGTTCGATCATCATGGAGGCATCTTGGAGTGCACATACCAGTGGACTTCAAAAATTTGCTATCCTACAACTTTTTCAAACTACATAAGGACGTACAACAGCTCCTAAAAGAATGGAATAACCTTAACCTCTCACTACCTGACTGTCTGCACCTAATACAGAACTTTGTTTTTCCCAGTCTTCTGTTTCTATTCAGAGCTCTGCCTGTTCAGATTCCAGACAATGATCTCAAAACCTGGCAGAACACCCTCACATCCTTCATATGGGCATTCAAGAAATTGAGACTAGACCATTGCATCCTCTCCAGACCCAACCTAAAAGGTGGTCTAAATTTGCCAGACCTGAGTAGATACTATCATGCAACAGCCCTTTCTAATGCATTGCAGATGATGCAAATGGAAAAACCAAGCTTTATTCTGAGGTTTCAGGGGGTTCCTGCTTAAGATGGGGAGAATCTTAAGCAGACTATGAGCGATGTTTTGGGACCGGTTGCAGATTTAAAAGCAGATCTTCTTCAAAGCGAGATGGATGTGGTCTATAGATCATATTCTGAATATATTAAAAAAATAATCTGCCCGAGGAGGTGGTGATTAGATTCTCCAGAAGGCACATGAGGGACCAGATCCTAATGGCAACAAATGGAACTACTCTTGAAATTGACAGCAAGGAGATAAGAGTTTTGAAAGACATTCCCTTTGAGATAAGGGGGGAAAAGGAAAAAATACAAATACAAAAGAAAAACATCTCCTACAAATGGATTGTACCTGAAGGCCTAATTTTTAAATTTAACGAAAAGAGGGAAAAGATTGACTCTGTTATGAAAGCACAGGAGTTTGTGCACCGACAACTGGAACCAACAGGAGAAGATTATGAGGAGAGCAGTAAGGGAAGTGATGATGGAGCACCTACTGAAGAAGATTCAGATTCTGAAAGAGGTGCAGCTGCCCCCAAGGAAGCATATTGTGTGAGAGAAAGAAGGGGAAGAAGAGGCAAATAAGCTACTAATTTTGCCTGAAGTCTACTTTTTTGTTATAAATTTAATGACTCCTTGGTAATGTTCTTTGCTAAATCAGATTATCTGGACTAGAAGGATATAAGCATTTCTTAATTATCATTTTTAACGTAACAAGTTATTCTTTTTTTTACCATTTAAAGCATTATATTGTAATCATTCTATGACCACCACCTCTTGGATTTTTAGTGGTTATCTTTACTTTCTCCTGTAGTTTATAGTTCCCCCTCCTTTTTTTCTTGTAGTTTTGGAAAATAATTTTTTTTTAAATGATGGTCGCATTTTAATGGTTCAACTTCAAAGACAAAGAAAACTCTACTGGTAAATATTTACACACCAAATAACCATTAAGAGGAATCTTACAAATCTCTCCAAGAACTCATGGTGAAACAAGAATTTCAAGAAACTTGTATAATTGGAGACTTCAATGTTAGAAGGAAGTCAAGACAGAAAAATTTTGAATAAAAGAAAGAAGAAAAGAAAACATGAATTGCCTACAACGTTTTACTATCTGATGAAAGGAAATAAATGTATAGATGTATGGAGAGCCAGAAATCCGAATAAAAGAGACTTTACCTTTTATTCTGCTAGACACAAATCCTGGTCAAGAATTGATATGTGATATCAGCTACAATGACAAATGAAATATTAGAAGCAGAAATAGAACCTCAAACATATGCAGATCATAATCCAATTACAATTGAGTTGCAAGAGATCCCTAAGAGAAGCAGATGGAAATTAAACACGACAATCCTAAGAAATAAAAAATGTGTTAAAGATTCAAAGAAACAGTTTCAAGCCTTTTTTAAAAAAAGAACTTTATTACTAGGATATATTAACACGTTCCATGTTTCAAAATATTTTTAGATACATCCTTTTCTAATACCCCCTTCCTCCCCCCCACCTGGCTTCCAGCAATGCTCCACCCCCATTATTATTTCATTCAGTATTCACTAACAATAAAAACTTATCCAATATTCAGTTCTTCATTTCTAACATGTTCATTTTCTCTGTCTCACTCTTAGGTAACATTTTAGCTATTGTTCATTACTTTCTAGTTTTCTATTCTTAATAGTTATCAAAGCAGAGTAACTTATTTTTTACATCCCAGTTCGTTTCTAGATAGTCTTTAATATCTTTCCATTCTGCTAAGAATTCTTCATCTTCTTTACCATTAAGTTTCTTTGTCAATTTGTCCATTTCTACCATAAAAAGCATCTTCTTTATCCAGTCCCATTTTTCCGATATTTTTTCTTGCTTCCAAAATTGAGCAAATGTCATTCTTGCAGTTGTAATCAAATACCGTAACAATGTTCTCTTTGTCACATTTTCTTCCATTTTAAGACCTAAAAGTAACATTTCTGATTCTTTTTTCAAGGTACACTTCAAGATCTTCTGGATTTCATTATGGATCTCTATCCAATAAGCTACCGCTTTGTCACAAGTCCACCAAATATGATAAAATGAGCCTTCCTTTTTTTTACACTTCCAACATTTGTTAGACATGTTCTCATTCATATTAGCAATTTTTTTTGGTGTCATATACCATCTATACATCATTTTATAACAATTTTCTTTTACATTAACACATATTGAAATTTTAATTGACTTTTTCCACAGACACTCCCATGATGACATATCTATTTCTCTATTTATATTTATAGCCCATTTCACCATCTGTTCTTTTACAGTCTCATTTTCTGTATACCATTTTAACAAAACCTTATAAATTTTTGAAATCACTTTTTTACCTTTTTCTGCCCATACAGTTTCAATTTCATTATTCTCCTTCCTGAAGCCATACCTCATTTTATCAGCCTTAAATAAGTCATAAATCTGTCTGTAATTTAACCAGTCATATTCAAATTCCAGTTCCCCTCTAGCTCTCATCACAAAACTACTCCCTTCTACCTTCAAAATGTCTCTGTAAGGTATCCAGTCTTCTCCTTTGTGCCTTGAAAGTGGTTTAATTATTTCAGCTGGTACTATCCATAATGGTCTTGCTTCAAAAAAGAATCTTTTATATCTCATCCAAGTCATAAACAGTGATCTTCTTATAAAGTGGTGTTTTAAAAAATTGTCCATTTTGGATTTCTCATACCATAAATAGGCGTGCCATCCAAACTTACGGTCATGTCCTTCCAACGCTAACATTTTTCTATTGTCCAAATTAATCCATTGTTCAAGCCAAGTCAGACACACCGCATCATGATACAATCTAAAATTAGGTAGTTGAAATCCTCCCCTTTCCTTTGCGTCACATAGAATCTTCATTTTAATCCTCGGTTTCCTTCTCGACCAAACAAATTTTGAAATCTCCTTTTGCCATGAATTCAACACTTTACAGTCTTTTACAACTGGAATTGTCTGAAATAAAAATATCAAACGAGGTAAAATATTCATCTTGACTACTGAAATTCTGCCCAATAATGACAGGTTCAAAGTATCCCACTTTCTTATATCTTGTTGAATTTTGCACCAGATCTCCTCATAATTATTCTTGAAGAGATCTATGTTTTTCACTGTCAACTCAATTCCTAAATATTTTGTTTTTTTCACCACTTCCCACTGAATTTTTTCTTGCAGTTCCAATTGTTATTCTTTTGTCATGTTCTTGCATAACACCTTTGTTTTATTCTTGTTCACATAAAATCCAGCCAAATCTCCGAATTCTTTAATCTTTTCCATCAACAACGGTAGATTAATTACTGGATCTTCAATCAAAAACATTACATCATCTGCAAAAGCCCTATACTTGTACATAAAGCCTCCAATTGTAAGTCCCCTTATATCCTTATCTTCTCTACTTTTTTGAAAGAAACATCCAACCAGAGATTTCAATAAATACAGTTTGAGATGCCTTTAAAGCATTTGCAAGAGGATGGATGATAAAAGAAACTTCATACAAGAGGAAACAGAGAATGAAGAAATATCTTCAATTACAAAAACAAATTAAAGAACAAGAAGGGAAGCTAAAACAAAAGATAACGACAATAAAGGAAAAACATCAAATTAATTGCCTCTTAACACAAGAAATAGTGACGAAAATAACCTATGGCAAGCAAAATTATTTTGAGAATGCAAATAAACTGACCAGATGGTTAGCGTACAGATTATGTAAGCAACAAGAAGAAAGATACATTGGAGGTTTAAGAAACAGAAATGGGGAAGAGAAATTTAACTTGGAAGATCTGAAAGAAATTACTGAGCAATATTATCAAAATCTTTACAGTGGAACAGAAACTACCCAAGAGAAAATTGAAGAATTCTTAAGCAAGTACAAGATGAAAAATTTTATGGAAGAGCATAGAATAGTACTAAACCAATCAATCAGTATGGTAGAAACTGTAGAGGCTGTTAAAAAAAAAAAGGTAAATCACCAGGTCCAGATGGCCTTCCAGCAGAATTTTACCATGTTTTTGAAGACCAGCTGATTTTTCCACTTAAAGTGTGTCAGAATGTTATGATTGAAGATAAATTACCTGACTCATGGAATGAGGCAATGACGAGATTAAAAATTATAGACCTATCTCTCTACTAAAAATGGATTATAAAATCTTTGCATCTATCCTAGCAACAAGGATTTTAAAAGTATTAGCTCAAATAATACATAAAGATCAAGCAGGTTTTCTTCCGAGAAGACAATTGAGAAGCAATGTCAGGACGATTCTAAATACTTTGGAATACTATGAAATACATCCGGAGAAACAGTTGGTGTTGGTGTTTTTGGATGCAGAAAAAGCATTTGATAATGTTTTTTTTAAAAAAATTGTTTAAATATGCACAGGCTGGAAGTCATTTTACTAAAATGATAGAAGCAATTTATTCGAAACAACAAGCTAAGGTTTTAATTAATGGAGATTTGACACAAAAGATTGATATTCAGAAAGGGACTAGACAAGGAAGTACACTTTCTCCACTGCTGCTTATTTTTGGGCTTGAAGTCTTAAATGATGCAATCAAAGCAGATGAACAAATTAGAGGATTGAAAATAAAAGGAGAGCAATTCAAACTGTTAGCCTTTGCAGATGACCTGGCCTTTATTATAGAAGAACCAGCTGAATCAATAGAGCCATTGTTGAAGAAATTTCAAGAATATGGAGAGGTCGCGGGGCTCAAAATTAATAAAATAAAATTAAAATCCTGACAAAAAATATGACAGAATTACAAGTAAGCTACTTGCAGAAAATATCAAGACTGGAAATTACAAAGAAAGTTAAGTATCTTGGAATAAACCTAACAAATTGATGTAGCTCTCTCTTTGAAAACAATTATTTGGAACTACTGAAAACTATAAAACAAGACCTAAATAAGTGGAAAGATCTCCAATTATCATTTATGGGAAGAATAGCAACTATTAAGATGAATATTTTACCAAGACTGATGTTTGTGTTTCAAACTATTCCAGTTCTTCATAATCAATTTTTTTAAGATATTGACAAACTGTTGAAACAATTTATATGGCAAGGGAAGAGGCCAAGAATAAAATTTAAAGTATTATAAGATTCGAAAGAAAGAGCTGCTTTTGCCCCTGCAGATTGTATTTTGTATTATAGAGCTGCAGCACTTGCGTGGATTAAAGACTGGGTTATATTAGAAAATCAAAGACTGTTAAAATTAGAAGGTCATGCATTCCTATGGTATGGGAAGACTGATTCACACAAATACTTTAAACAACACTGGATAATGGCAGCCTTATTAAAAGTTTAGGATCCAATCAAAAAACAATTTTATGATTAGATTTCGAAGTTGGTTGCAGCTTTAGAAAGCAAATCCCAGGTTGTTAGGAGAAAATTCAAAATGAAATATGCAGTTTTATTGAATGTAAAAGGTAATTGAAAGTTGCCTAAGGGAATGAATTGGTGGCAAAGAGTACAGATTGAATCAAGGTATACTAAAGATAAAGTGACAGGCTTCAATGAAGATTGGCTTGAAATAGATAAGCTAATGTTAGCAGGTGATCAGAATTTTATAAAGAAAATGTATTTTACTGCTGGATTATAAAATGCATGATGAGATTGTTAAAAATGTGATGGTTTCATGGGCACAGAATGTGGGTCACGACATACAATTAGATCGATGGGACAAACTCTGGAAAAAAACATTAAGATTACAAAATTCATTGCATATAAAGAAAATATATATAAGATGTTTTACAGTTGGTATATAACACCTAAAAAATTAGCTAAATTTGATAACAAAAGCTCAGATAAATGTTAGAAATGTCAGGAGAAAACAGGGTCATTTTACCATATGTGGTAGTTATGTGATAGAGCAAAAAAATATTGGGCAGGGGTACATGTATTAATCCAACAGATTTTGAAATGTAATGTACCTTTTACTCCTGAAATATATTTACTGAACATTCTCCCTGATAGTTTTAAAAGTGATGACTCTTACTTTTCTTTTTTTTTATTGCCCCCCGAAGGGGATTTTATTGATTTTACTTTACTACGGGATATGGGGAAAGGCTACTAATCTCTACCTCTAAAAAGTTATGGGACATGGGTAGGGAAAACTAATACAAAAACTCTACCAGGATGGGGGAAGGAAACTAAACCCTACTTCTAAAAAAAAACCTTACTGGACATGGGGAAGGAAAGACTAACATGGTGACACGATCTGGTTACATTTGTATCATTTGTCACCTGGTGTTACAGAGCCTTATTGCTTATAAAAAGTTAACAAAAAATTATAAAAGTAAAAAGCTGTAAAAACCAATTAGTTAATCAAAAAACTGCATCTTCCACGCTTATCTTGGTTTTAGGATTTCTTCTTCTTGCGTTTCTTCTTTTATCGGGGTTTGGGAGCGGCTGCTCCTTTCTCTGATTCCGATGTACCTGAAGAACTAAAGAGTATTGGACTACTGCTTTCTGAATCCTGTGAGTAGGATTCCTCTTCTTCCTCTTCTTCCTCCTCATCTTTCCTCGGTTTCTTATCCTTGTCGTACTGCCTCTTACTTTCTGATATATATAACCACTTCAGCCAGAATACTATATGCTAAACACTGGAGGTGCCAAGAGAGGCCAAGTAAGGAAGATCTTATTAATAAAATTTTGGAAGCCGCAGAAATGGACAAGCTCACATTAATTATGAGGGTCACTCGGATGAGTTATTTGATAACACTTGGCAGAGATTTTACAAATGGAATGATCAACACACTCTTACTTAAACAGGACAGGATGCATAACCAAAGGGAAAAGAAGAAGAGGACATGAAGAAATGAAATTTTATTATTGTTGCTGCAAAACAAACTTTGTTTAGTATGAGGTAGAAGCTATATGTAACAGAAAAGAAACACTAATCGATATGTAAACACAAGGTACCCCCATTTTTATGTCTAGACTATGTGTTGTTTGTATGTCTTTGTCATTGTAGTTGAAAAAAAGTTCTTAAAAAAAAGCATTGAGGATAACTATGAAGCTGATGCAACCACTTTTAACTTTAAAAGTGGTAACTTCTCTGGTATGAGGGGACATGTGAGGAAGAAATTGAAAGGAAGAGTGGAGAAGGTCAAAACTATTGGGGAAGCTTGGAGACTATTTAAAAATACAGTCCTAGAAGCTCAGAAAAAATATATACTGCAGGTTAGGAAAGGTACAAATAGGTATAGAAAAAAGCCTGCATGGTTAACAAATAAAGTAATGGAAGCTGTAAAAGGTAAGAAGGATTCCTTTAAACAGTGGAAAGCTAGTCTTAGTGAGGTTGATAAAAGGGAACACAGACTGTGGCAAATAAAATGCAAGTCTGTGATCAGGCAAGCAAAAAGGGAATATGAGGAACATATCACAAAAAACATAAAGGCCAACAATAAAACTTTCTTCAAATACATTAGAAGTAGGAAGCCAGCCAGGGAGGCAGTGGGGCCCTTGGATGACCAAGGGGAAAAAGGAGTAGTGAAGGATGATAGGGAAATGGCTGAGAAGCTGAATGCATTTTTTGCCTCTGTCTTCACTGTGGAAGAGGAGAAGTGCTTGCCCACTCCAGAAGCACCGATTTCAGGAGGGGGGTTGAAAGGCCTGAATCAGATTGCGGTGACAAGAGAGGAAGTCCTCCGACTGATGGACAATTTAAAAACTAATAAATCACGAGGCCCGGATGGCATTCATCCGAGAGTTCTGAAAGAACTCAAACGTGAACTTGTGGATCTCCTGACAAAAATATGTAATCTTTCTTTATAATCTGCTTCCATTCCTGAGGACTGGAAGGTAGCTAATGTCACTCCCATCTTTAAAAAGGGCTCCAGGGGAGATCCGGGAAATTACAGGCCAGTCAGTTTGACATCGATACCGGGTAAGTTGGTGGAAACTGTTATTAAGGAAAGAATTAGTAGACACATTGATGAACAAAAACTATTGAGGCAGACTCAGCATGGGTTCTGTAAGGGAAGATCTTGTCTCACTAACCTGTTAGTGTTTTTTGAGGGAGTGAACAAACATGTGGACAAGGGGGACCCAATAGATATTATTTACCTTGACTTCTGGAAAGCTTTTGATACAGTTCCTCATCAAAGGCTCCTAAGTAAGCTCAATAGTCATGGGATAAAAGGACAAGTCCACTTGTGGATCAAAAACTGGCTTATAAATAGGAAACAGAGAGTGAGTATAAATGGGAAACTTTCTCAGTGCAGGTTGGTAAGCAGTGGGGTACCACAGGGATCAGTACTCGGTCTGATGCTTTTTAACTTGTTTATTAACGATTTGGAATTGGGAGTAAGCAGTGAAGTGGCTAAATTTGCAGATGACACAAAGTTGTTCAGGGTGGTGAAAACCAGGGAGGAGTGTGAGGCACTCCAAAGGGATCTGTTGAGGATGGGTGAGTGGGCATCAACGTGGCAAATGGGGTTCAATGTGGCCAAGTGCAAAGTGATGCACATTGGAGCCAAAAATCCTAAATATAAATACACGTTGATGGGGTCTGAACTGGCAGAGATGGACCAAGAGAGAGATCTTGGAGTCGTAGTGGATAACTCAATGAAAATGTCTAGACAGTGTGTAGCTGCAATAAAGAAGACCAATGCTATGCTGGGGATTATTAGGAAGGGAATTGAAAACAAATCAGCCAATATCATCATGCCCCTGTATAAATAATTGGTGTGACCTCATTTGGAATACTGTGTACAGTTCTGGTCACCACATTTCAAAAAGGATATTATAGCATTGGAAAAAGTGCAGAGAAGGGCAACTAGAATGATAAAAGGGTTGGAACACCTTCCCTATGAAGAAAGGTTAAAATGCTTGGGGCTCTTCAGCTTGGAGAAACGACGGCTGAGGGGTGACATGATCAAGGTTTATAAGATTATGAATGGGATTGAGCAGGTTGAGAAAGAAGTACTTTTCTCCCTTTCTCACAATACAAGAACTCGTGGGCACTCCATGAAATTGCTGAGCAGTCAGGTTAGAACAGATAAAAGGAAATACTTCTTCACCCAATGAGTCATTAACATATGTAATTCACTGCCACAGGAGGTGGTGGCAGCTACAAGCATGGACAATTTCAAGAGGGAATTAGATAAACATATGGAGCAGAAGTCCATCAGTGGCTATTAGCCACAGGGTATAGATGGGAATTCTAAGTCTGGGGCAGGTGATGCACTCTATTCTTGGTGCTGGAGGGGGCAGCAGTGGGAGGGCTTCTAGTGTCCTGGCCCCACTGCTGGACCTCCGGATGGCACCTGGTATATTTTGGGCGCTGTGTGACAGAGTGTTGGACTAGATGGGCCATTGGCCTGATTCAACATTGGCTTCTCTTATGTTCTTATGTTCTCAAGCTCTCGGGAGGAAGCTGAAGGGAATGGGGGCTCTGGTCGTGTTTTCTTTGATCCTTCTGGTCACTGGAAGGGGAATATGACAGAAACAGACAATAATGGAGGCACATGATGGACTTCACCTGTCAAAGTCAAGGAAGAATATGTTTGGCAGAAACCTGGGGAGATTCATCAAAAGTGACACCAGAAGGGGAAGGAGACAGCCAACATAGGGATTTAAATGAGGGAGAGCAAACAACAAAGGCCCACCTGGGAGGGCTGGGTCTAATAGAAACAAAGGTATGGTGCTTCAGGTGTCTATGTACCAAAGTCCAAAGCTTGGACAATAAGAAGGAAGAGCTTAAGCTTCTAATATGGACAGAGGGATATGATTTAGTAGGCATTACAGAGACTTGGTGAGATGATTCCAAGGACTGGAATATAATAGTATTTTGGTTGGAGTCTGCTACAGACCTCCTGACCAGAATGAATAGGTGGATGCTGCCCTCCTTGAACAGCTTGAAAGGGCATCCAAACAACATGACTTGGTAGTTATGGATGACTTCAGCTTCACTGATGTGTGCTGGGAGACAAACAATGCAAAGTGTCCACAGTCACGCACTTTCCTGACTTGTCTGGCCAAGAACTTCTTTCATCAAATGGTGGAGGAAACTACGAGGGGCTTGGCCATACTCGACTTAATATTGACCAACAGGCAAGAGATGGGAGATGGGGTAAAGGTGGTGGGGACCTGCGGGGGAAGTGACCGTGTCCTGCAGAATTCCTTTTGCTGTGGGGGACCAATAAAATTCATAGCTAGGGCTGATTTCCCACTACAGCTGCCTCGGTGTTGCGCCACTGTTTGCCCTGACACTATTGGTCAATTTCACACCCAAAGCCGCGGGGCTGCATTTTGACCCACGGCTTCACCCGATTTCCTCTGCAGTTTCGTAATCCTGTTTTTTGAGGATTACGAAACTTCGGAGGAAATCGGGCGAAGCCGTGTGTCGAATGCAGCCCCGCGGCTTCGGGTGTGAAATTGACCAATAGTATCGGGGCAAACGGCGGCGCAACACCGAGGCAGCTGTAGTGGGAAATCAGCCTAGATGTGTATGTTAGATTTCAGTAGGGCAGATTTTAATAAACTCAGGTGGCATGATGAGAATCATTCCATGGGCAAGACTGCTGGAAGGGAAAGGAACAAGTGAAAGGTGGGCTCTCCTAAAACAAGAGCTCATTCAAGCTCATAACATCACTATTCCAACAAGAAAGAATCATGGTAGGTGGATCTGAGAAGCCAATGTAGATGTGGATTGTTACAACTGATGAAAGTCTTAGCCTATGTATAGTATTGTGTAGCATTAGAATTGTCACTGAATATTGGGAGCGGAACAGATTGTTTCCTTGTTATATGATTCACTTTTCTTCCCGCTTCTTGTATATTGGATGTTGTTTATATTATTTTCAACACTTATACTGTTCTAAAAAGCTTATTATGAAGGCTATAAAGCGTTGCAAAGAATTGGAAGCATCACTGAACATTAGCAACAAAGCTGTTCAGCTTCTTGCTGAATGTTCCATTGGCTTCCTGCTTTTTGTACAATTAAAATTGTGTTGCATATTGTTCTTCAAGTTATTTCAAGTATGATTGTGAGCAATTGTTATTCATTGAGGAATACACTAGCACAGTTTTAGTTCAGTAGTTATGATTTATTGAATTTTTGTAACTTTGGAGTGAATGGCATACACACAGTATTCATTCTGTTGGTCTTGTATTCTATACTGTGTCCCCTTATTGTTTTGCGTTCCTTGAACTTAGGCAGTTCATAAGAGGGAGGGCAAGAAGGATTGCATCAGTGCTTAGTTCTCCAGGCCCTTCCTTACATGTCCAGGGAAATGCCAATCACCACTTATGGGTCAGGAAGCAATTTTCGACTTGTGCTCCTTAGGTGGTGGTTTCAATGAGTATCTGGTGGGAAACCTTTCTGGTGTCCCAGAATGCCTACAGTTCAGATCCGACCCTGGAACTAACTGAACTGAGATCACTGATGGAGGTTGAGAAACACAATCCAAAACTGGTTTGGGGTCTGAGAAGACAGCCTGCACTACCAGGGCAGACATTTCAGCTGCTGCGTTAGCAGAAGATGATAAAGTAATAAAGAGAGCTTTAAACTAAATCCTGTGGGGGAGTAAGACAAAAAATTCAAAGCCTAGTATGATGCCAGTAACTGTCAAGAACACTAAAGATTTGCATGGAGTGACACACATGCTGGGAAACAACTCGCAGGTAAGTGCAGCAATGGAAACTTCAGGGTGCATAAACCATGAATTCCAATGTCTCTACACTAACGTGCAGAGTATGGGAAACAAGCAGGAAGAAGTCCTAATACATGAAGGGGACTATGACCTAATAAGCATTACTGAAACTTGATGGGATTCCACTCACAATTGAAATATTAGGATTGAGGGGTACAACTTGTTAAAAAGGAATAGACAAAAGAAAGGAGGCAGGAGTAGCTTTATATGTAAACGAGGTATATACTTGTGAGAAAATACGTGTCTGAGGGTGGAAGTTCAGTTGAGAGTCTTTGAGTAAAAATAAAAGTAGTAAGAAATAATAGTGATATGGTGGTGGGGATCTGCTGTAGACCACCAAGCCAGGCAGAAGACTTGGATAAGATACTCCTAGAACAGATTACTGTCAGGTAACCTGCCATTGCTGAGGATGGGACATCTCCAAACATCTTTCACTGTTCTGGAATGCGGGAGTAACACACTGTCTCCAGGCGCCCTAAATTACTGTGTCTGTGCAGCCTCTTATCTACCCAGTTGACCTTGGGTCCCAAGCTGTTCTGGCTTTGTGGATATTGCTGGTGAACTGTTAATTTTATGCTTTGCCACGCGCGCGCTGTGTAACCATTGGCTTGAAGTAGGGGGGGCATTTCAAATGGGCTATAATTGATGCTGTTCGGTATCACCCAGTATCACTGACAAAATACGTACTCATGCAGCTCTATGCTAGTCTCAATAAATGCTATCTTCTTATGAAGCCTGGTGTTTGACTGACTATCTGGGGAACTTGACAATTACAAAGTTCCCAAAGAGTCAGGACATGGTGGTCATGGGAGATTTCAATTACCCAGATATCTGTTGGAAGTCCAACTCTGCAAAAAATGAAAAGTCCAATAAATTCCTGACTTGTCTTGCTGACAACTTCATTTTCCAGAAACTGGAGACAAAAACCAGCAGATCTGCTATCTTGGGTTTGATTGTCACCAACAGGGAAGAACTGGTTGACAAGGTGAAAGTAGTGGGCACCCTGGGTAGTAGTGACCACGTAATTTTGGAATTTACAGTCCTGGGAAAGGAAAAAGCAGTCCATAGCTGTCCATAGTCAGACATATAGGTTGGACTTCAGGAAAGCAAATTTGACAAACTTAAAGTTATGCTGGGTAGAATCCCCTAGTTAGAAATACTAGTTCACCTAGTTCAAGAAGGGTGGGAGTTTCTTAAAAGTAAAATATTGAAGGCACAATCACAAACAATTCCTATGAGGTAGAAACATGGGAGGAGCCTAAAGAAGCCAAGTTAGCACCATAAACTGTTTTCTAAAGACTTGAGAAATAAATAAAAAATACTCATTTAGGAAACTGAAGGAGGGCCTTATAAACAAGGATGAATATAAACAAATAACCAGTGCTTGTAGAGAGAGAATTAGGAAAGCTAAAGCTCAGTATGAGCTTAGGCTGGCAACAGATGCTAAAAACAACAAAAAGGGGTTCTTATGTTCAAAGTAAGAAAAAGAGCAAGGACATGGAAGGCCCATTGTGGGATCAGGAAAGTGAAATTCTACCAGGTGATGAAGAGAGTGCAGCACTGCTCAATTCCTACTTTTCCTCAGTCTTCTCTTGGAAGGGAAAATCTGCTTAACATGGCAAAAACACATGATGAGGGAAGGGAGTTGTGGCAAAGGATCGGCATGGGGTAGTACAGAAACACCTAGTTTCTTTCAATGAAACTAGGTCCTCAGGACCAGATAAATTGTATCCAAGGGTACTAAAAGAACTTGCATATGTAATTTCTGAACCCCTGTCCATTATTTTTGAGAATTCTTGGCAAACAAGTGAGGTGCCAGAAGGTGGGCAAATGTCCCCATCTTCAAGAAAGGGGGAAAGGAGGATTTGGATAACTGCCAACTTGTCAGCCTCATGTCTGTATCTGGAAAAGTTTTAGAACAAATCATCAAACAGTCAGTCCTTGAGCATTTAAAAAGGACGGCTGTGATTACTAAGAGCCAGCATGGGTTTCTCAAGAACAAGTCATTTAAGATGAACCTTATCTCTTTTTTTGAGAAAGTTAGAACATAACAACATAAGAGAAGCCAATGTTGGATCAGACCAATGGCCCATCCAGTCCAACACACTGTCACACAGTGGCCAAAAATACCAGGTGCCATCAGGAGGTCCAGCAGTGGGGCCAGAACACTAGAAGCTTCCCCTCTCACTGTTGCCCCCCCAGCACCAAGAATACAGTGCCCCAGACGGAGAATTCCTATCTATACCTTGTGGCTAATAGCCACTAATGGACCTCTGCTCCATAAGTTTATCTAATTCCCTCTTGAAGCCATCCATGCTTGTAGCCACCACCACCTCCTGTGGCAGTGAATTCCATGTGTTAATCACTCTTTGGGTGAAGAAGTACTTCCTTTTATCTGTTCTAACCCAACTGCTCAGCAATTTCATTTAGTGCCCAGGAGTTCTTGTATTGTGAGAATGGGTACTTCTTTCTCTACCTGCTGGATCAGGGGAATGCTGTAGACATAGTTTATCTTGATTTCAGTAAGGCTTTTTGATAAAGTTCCACATAATATTCTTGTTGACAAGCTGTTAAAATCTGGTTTGGATCCTATTACTGTTAGGTGGATTGATAACTGGTTGACAGATTGCATCCAAAGAGTGCTTGGTAATGATTCTTCGTCTTCTTCAAGAGGAGCAACAAGTGGAGTGTCTCAAGGACCTGTCTTGGGACCTGTTTTGTTCAACATCTTTATCAATGATTTGGGTGGAGGAATAGAGGGAATGCTTATTAAATTTGCAAATGACACTAAATTGGGAGGGGTAGCAAATATGATAGAAGGCAGAGTCCGGAAAAAAATAAAATGAATTTCAATGGGGATAAATGTAAAGTTCTGCATTTAGGTAGGAAAAATTCAATGCATAATTATAGGATGGGAGAGACTTGTCTTGGCAGTAGTATGTGTGAAAAAGATCAAGGGCTCTTAGCAGACTGAACATCAGTCAGCAGTGTGATCTGGTAGGTAAAAAGGCAAATGCCATTTTTGGGCAAGAGTATTATGTTCAGTTTTGGGCACCATAATTTAAGAAAGATATAGAGAAGCTGGAATGTATCCAGAGGAGGGCAATGAAGATGGCGAGGGGTCTGGAGACCAAATCTTATGAGGAAATGTTGAAGGAGCTGGGTATGTTTAGCCTGGAGAGGAGATGACTGAGAGGTGATACAATAACCATCTTCAAAAACTTGAAGGGCTGTCATATAGAGGATGGTACGGAGTTGTTTTCTTTTGCCCCAGAAGTTTGGACCAGAACCAGAAGAGTTGTTGGCTAAACATTAGGAAGAACTTCTTGACAGTTAGAATGGATCCTCAGTTGAACAGGCTTCCTCAGGAGGTGGTGGGGTCTCCTTCTTTGGAGGTTTTCAAACAGAGGCTAGATGGCCATGCTGATTCTGTAGACTTAGGCAATCACTAGGGGAGGGCAGGAAGGGTTGCCTCAATGCTTGGTTCTTGTGGTCCTTTCTTACATGCCCAGGAAAATGCTCATTGCCACTTTGGGGTCAGGAAGCACTTTTTCTCCAGGCCAGTTTGGCCAGGTATCCTGGAGGTTTGAGTTTGGTGTTTTGTTTTGTTTTTTTGCTCTCTTCTGAGCAGAGGGCAGTGGGTGGGGGTGGGGGGAGGTATTTACGAATTTCCTGCATTTTGCAAGGGTTGGACTAGATGACCCTGGAGATCCCTTCCAATTCTCTGATTCTGTAAGTCTTCTCCCATAAGGTGGCCTTGAGGTGAGAGGTGTGATCAGCTCAGGCCTTTGGGGTAAACTGCTGGCAGATCTTACATGCCACTACATTGTGGTTCTCCTCAAGGCACAGAAGGCAAATGGACTGCTCATCTGTCCATGTCATCTTTGTAGAGCGAGGTAAGCATTTTTTAAACAACAACATTCTTCTCTTCTTTTTGAAAAAATAAATAGCTAACTAGAAATGTTCTTCTCATAGCAATGGGAAACAGAGAAATGAGGGAAATGGGGAGCCCGTCCCTGGAGCATGTGACTGTTAGGTGGGAAAATAGCTCTAATTGGAAGGGTCTCCTGCTCTTTTACTAAGCTAGCAAAAAAATAATTCCAGGGGCTAGCCTGTGCACATGCATGGTTCCATGTGGGACTGCACAGAATAACATCTATTAACCAGGTTCGAATTCCCACTCTGCCATGGAACTCACTAAGTGCCCTTGGGTCGGTCACACACTCTTAACCTAACCTACCTCACAGAGTTGTTGTGAGAATAAAATGATGGAGAGGAGAAAAAATGCAAGCTGCTTCGGTTCCCCATAAGGTAGAAAGGTAGGGTAGATTTGGAGTTAATAATAGATGTACCTGAAGATGGGAGGGGGCAGATAAAAAGTAGTTTGCTGCTGGGTGGGAAGTTGAGATGGAAGCAGGGAGAGCTGAGGATATGGGGACTTCTGGAGGGGGGAATAGCATGGGGAGGGGGGATATGGGAAATATGAGGTGCCCCCTGCAAGTTTTTACAGGTTCCCCACTATGCAAGTGGGCCAGACCTTTCCTAGGGAAAGACTGCCAAGGTGAGGCAAGGAGGGAAAGCTGAAGACGGGGAGAAAGATAAAGGTAAGTTAGCTGGTGGGTGGGAAGGAGAGAAGGAAGCAAGAGAAGGGAGACACTATAGGGCTTTTCAGGAATCGAAAAGTGGACATAGTGGGGGAGAAAAAGATGAGATGCCCCCAGATTGCAGGTCCCACACTTTTAAAATGATAATATCTTAAAATACAAATATATAGCATTCTTATCTTTCTCAATAATACTTTAGAATTTGGACTTAATAGACCTGTAACTCAGGATGTTGTATGAAAAAAGTGTTACTGGGTTTTTGGCATCAGTACACGTGTGTGTGTGTGTGTATTGGAGAATAATCCTCTCAAGAGAGGGAAAATATTGTTTACAGAATAGTACTTAAGATTTTATAGCTATTATAATTATTCACATAATAGCGGATGGATATGAGTTGTTCAAGAAAAACTGAAAGGATTGAAGAGGAGGCGGAATGGCACTGTATGTAAGGAGAAGGTTTGTCAAGAAATACTGGATGGGAAGGGCAACAGCCCAGTGGAAAGTATCTGGGTGAGGATAACGGAAGGCATGACAAACAGTATTGTGGTTGGAGTCTGCTACAGACCTCCTGACCAGAATGAAGAGGTGGATTCTGTCCTCCTTGAGCAGCTTGATAGGGTATCCAAACAACATGACCTGATAATTATGAGTCTGACCTCTGTCCAGTGGGTTGCCACAGGCCTCAGTTCTGTGCCCGGTATTGTTCAATATTTTTTATAAATGATCTGGATGAGGGTGTGGAGGGGTACTCATTAAATTTGCAGATTACACCAAATTGGAAGGAGCAGTGAACACACCATTAGATAGAGATAGAATTCAAGAAGATCTGAAGACACTGGAAAAGTGGGTGGATGTAACCAAGATGCAATTTAACAAAGATAAGTACCAAGTTCTACATCTGTATAACAAAAATGAGGAACACAATACAAAAACTCGTGGACACTCAATGAAATTGCTGAGCAGTCGTGTTAAAACAGATAAAAGCAAGTACTTCTTCACCCAAAGAGTGATTAACACATGGAATTCACATGGAATTCACAGGAGTGGCAGAATTAGATAAACAGGATCCAATCAACCCTTCTCTGGTGACGGGACTTGGGGCTAAAACTCCCTGAACTCCTGGTGATTACCCAGATGGATGGGTCAGCCATGAAAGACCCTTGTAAATACGAGACTGTCCCACTGAGGATGGGGGCGGGAGCACACTGGGAACACTGGGCCTTTGTGATCACTGCAGTGGCTCGTTTCCCATTGGTGCTAGGTAGCCCATGGCTCCACAACCACGACCCCTACATACTGTGGAATGAAGGCATAGTTAATTTCATATCCCCTTGATGTAGATCACATGGATGGAAGGGGGCTTGGGGAATCCCCCTCCCGATGAGCCAGTATGAGCATGCCTGGCTAGCAAGGAGTTGGCTGTGATTCCCCCTGAGTACCAGGACTTATCCAGAGTGCTTGAGGAAGAGGAGGCGGATGAGTTGCCCCTTCACAGACACTCAGACTGTGCCATTGAACTCTTGCCTGAGCATAAATTACCTAAGGGAAAATTATATGCCATGAGCCAGACTGAGAAGGAGGAGCTGTGCAAGTTCATAGACAAAAACCTGGTGAGAGGGTTCATTTGGCCAGCCTCCTCCCCATTTGCAGCCCCATGTTGTTCCGGAAAAAGAAAGATGGGGGTTTGCAACTTTGTACAGACTATAGGGGTTTGAATGCTGTCTCTACTGCTAATATGTACCCCCTCCCCAATCAAAGATCTCCTAGCTGAGGTACTCTAAACTCAATCTCTGTGATGCTTACTTCCAGGTCCAGATTAAGGAGGGGGATGAATACAAAACTGCTTTTAATACCCCACTGGGGTAATTTGAGTACTGGGTGATGCCCTTTGGACTTCAGAGGGCTCCCAGGGGCTTCTGATAAACAAAGTATTGCATAAGCATTTGTTCAATGGGGTAGTCATTTACCTGGATGATATTCTGTTGTATTTCCCTGATAAAGAATCTCACGTGGCATTGGTCCGTGAGGTTTCGGAAACGTTGCACAAGCACAAACTGTTTGCCAATTATCAAAATGTGACTTCCATTTCACTGAAATTGACATTTTGGGCTACCATATTTCCCCCAGGGCTTGGAGATGGACCCAGCCAAAGTTCGGGATGTGGTGGGGTGGGATCCCCCTTGTACCCAGAGACAACTGCAAGCATTCCTCAGTTTCACCAATTCCTACAGATCCTTTCTTGCTAACTTTGCCCAGGTGAGCTTACCACTCACAGATCTCCTAAAAACTAAGGGGAAGGGACCTGAAAGCACTTGGCCGGGAGCTAAATTAATGTGGACTAATGAATGCCAGGAGGCGTTCAACCACTTAAAAGCTCTGTTCATGTCTGAGACCGTGCTGGTCCACCCAAACGAACTTAAAAAAAAATATTGTTCAAATGGATGTGTCCGATGTTGCTATAGGTGGCGCCATCTTGTAAGAAGGGGAGGATGGTAAACTGCACCCCCTTGCATATGTCCCCCAGAAGTTTACCGAGACCGAGCGCAATTGGTCAGTTTGGGATAAGGAGGCGGGAGTGATCAAATTGGCACTCTCTACATGGTGGCACTGGCTGGAGGGGGCCAGGGGGCCGTTTGAAGTGTAGACCGACCATAAGAACTTGGAAATACTTTGAATGCCCTATAACCTTAATGTGAAACAGCTTCGGTGGGCAGATTTCTTTTCTAAGTTCAACTTCACTCTTCACCACTTCCCCGGCAAGGCTAATTCCTTAGCTGACACACTGTCCTGCCTTTCCCAGCATGAAAGCTGCCAGGAGGAGGTCCTGGACTCAAAGTTCACACCCTCCCAATTGGGAGGCGCTGTCATCATGCACAGCCAGTCAGCAGCCCAACCCCTTCTGAACACAGACTCTTGGGAGCTGAAGTTCGCATCGGCTCTCTCTGGTAGTGACCAGCTTGAACTGCAAAAAGAGGGGGAGATGGAGGAGCAGGCTAACGGCTGCTGGTACTGCAGCCATAAACTGTGCCTTTGATGTTACGGGGGGATATCATGTTGGCTGTTCATGGGAACAAATTGGCGGGGCATCTAGGGTTGGTCAAATCCCTACACTTGTTACAACATCAGTTCTGGTGGTCTGGGATGAGGAAGGACCTTTCCCTCTTTGTTCAGTCTTGTCAGATGTGTATTATGAGCAAGCCATGGCCCAGGAAGCCGCCAGGGCTCCTTCAACCCCTACCAACCCCAGGGAGGCTGTGGGAAGTTATATCTATGGACTTTATTACTGATTTGCCTCCTAGTCGGGGGGGAAACCATTATCTGAGTGGTTGTGGACCTGTTCTCAAAACAGGCTCATTTTATTCCTTTCAAGTCCCTGTCTACTGCATGTGTACTAGCTAAGGCTTTCCTTCAACAGATTTTTAAATTACACACGCTTCCCTGGAAGATAATCTCCAACCGTGGCTCACAATTTGTTCCTAAGTGTTGGGGTGAATTGCTGTGGCTTATGGGGGTTAAGCAGTGCCTACCACCCAGAGACAGATGGGCAAATGGAGCAGGTAAATCAAACACTCGAACAGTACCTCCACTGCTTTTCCAATTTTCAACAGGATGATTGGGAGGGGCTCCTCTCCCTTGTGGAGTTTTATTACAACAACACATGTCATTCTTCCACTGGGGTCTCCCCCTTTATGGCAGCATACGGTTATGAGGCACCACCCCTCCCATTTTTGTCAGAGGCCACCTTACCACAGGGGGAGGTGGGGGACTGGTATAAAAAACTTCAGGCTGCCTGGTTGCTCCTTTGCAAAGCCCTGCATTGTGTGATCTGACTTAAGAGCCTGACACCTGCTTCCTGTATTGCAGCTCACTTTTGCCCAGCCCTCTCCTCTCCTGCTTCCTTCTTCCTTTTTCTCAGTGGAGAGAATGAAAGACAATCCTCCCTTCCATCAATTGGTTGAGTGCTCCTCCTCCTCCTCCTTCTTTGGATAGGAAGGGAGGGGGAGGAAAAGAGCTAGGGAGAGAGAGAGAGAGAGAGAGAGAGAGAGAGAGAGAGAGAGAGAGGTGTCTCATGGCACCTTTAAGACCAATGAAGTTTTATTCCAGGTGTAAGTTTTTGAGTGCAAGCACAGATCTTCAGAAAGAGGGAGGGAGGGAGGGAGGTGAAGTGCAACAGCCAAAGAGGGCATTAGAGAGAGAGAAAGATTCCCCCTTTCCATTTCTAACAGATGGGGGGGGGAGAATCCTAACAGCATAGTTTGCAATCTTTATGACTGAAAGGGAGCAAGAGTCCAGTAGGGAGGGAGGGGGGGAAGGGAGAGAAGGTGCCTGTGGCACCTTTAAGACCAACAAAGTTTTATTCCAGGTATAAGCTTTTGTGTTCATGCACACTTCTTCAGAGAGAGAGAGGGAGGGAGGGGTGAGTGAAAGACCCAGAGTGTGTGTGTGAGAGAGAAAGAGATCCCCCTTTCCAGTTCTAACAGATGGGGGTGGGGAGAAACCGAACAGTACAGCTTGCAATCTTTATACTAATAGGAAGGGAGAAAGAGTTCAGTAGCACCTTTGTTGTTGATAATATTGTTGTTGTTCAGTCACACAGTCGAATCTGACTTAACTACTAACAAAATTCATGGCAAGGTAGGAGCTTTCACGAGTCACTGCTCACTTCTTCAGGTGCAGCTAGAATGTGAATCACAGCATACAGCCAGTGGTATACAACCCTACTTACAAGTAATTACCATGTCAATAAATTGCAAAAACAAATAGTACCCAGATGGTAAAACTATTAAGATAGGACAAGGTTAATAAGAATAAAATTGTACAAACGTTTTGATCAGTAAAACCAAGGTTCGGTGAAGTATGGGACAAAATTAGATCTTAAAAAGGATAAAATAGCGATGATAAAAAAAATAAAACCAATAAAATTAGGATCGGGTAGTCGAACCCAAATGGCTGCCTGGACGCTGATGAGCTTTTACTGTTAAGATAAGACAAGGTTAATAAGAATAAAATTGCACAAGCATTTTGATCAGTAAAACCAAAGGTTCAATAAATGTGGGACAAAATTAGATCTTAAAAAGGATAAAATAACGATGATAAAAAAATAAAACCAGTAAAATTAGGATCGGGTAATCCTAACCCAAATGGCTGCCTGGACGCTGATGGGCTTTTACAACCAGGAGACAAAATTTCGCTATCTGATGCAGCGCTGTATGGTCAAAGTTAGATAACAGTTTCTCTATCTTATCCTGATCTGAGAGGCCAACCAAGAGAGGGTCAATGAGCTTTGTGCGAGCCTCAGTATATAATTGACACCTCAGGAACACGTGTTCCTGAGATTCGATCTCCCCAGACGCACACATGCATAGCCTCTCATTTCGGGGGATTTTCTTGAATTTACCCTTAAGAACTGCAGACGGTAGAGCGGAGCATCTAGCCAAAGTATATGCCCTCCTAAGTTTATTAGACTCCAGAACAGATAGATATGAGGCTTGAGCAACAATATATTTGCTACTATGTGGCACTATAAAGGCGGGGGACGCCTGTAGGTCAAATTGGCGTTCGGTGTCTTCAATCCTCTGCCTAACTGCTAGCTTGGCTTGATCGCCACCCATTTCCAAAAGCTCTTGAGGGGAAAGCCCTAATAACGTAATTTTCCGAATAGTGGAAGTCAGCCATTCGGATTGATAGTCGTCAGTCAGGATTAAAGGCACTAGGCCACATGGATTTAGATTTATCTTTAACCAGAAAAAAATGGAGTGCAAGGTAATCTTGGCTTCAACTTTCATCATGCCAGTCTCTAGCCGTGCCATCGCGTTGGTAACACACCTTGGAATTTGGAGCACTGATCTCAAAAATTTCGATTGAACCAACTCTAATGGGGCATAACACGAGGGTGGCGCTCCAAGTAATGTCCCATAGAGCATCTGGGCTAATGTTTTAGCCTTAAAAAGTTTCAGAGCTGCTGGCACAAAATGGCCCCCTGAAGAGCGAAAAAACTTGAGTATACCTTGGGCAGATTTATCACCCGTGCATGCTGCTGCCTGACTATGAGCAAGCTTAGAGCCCGAGGCTTGGATAATCATGCCAAGGTAGCGAAAATTAGTTACCTGTTCAAGATTCTGCCCATTTACACTCCACTTTCTTAATTTAGGTCTCCTGCCAAAGGCCATCACCTTCGTAGAATGTGAATCCATCTGTCCTTATATCTTAGAGACCTAGGTTTCCTGTCTCACTACCAATGCTGATATCTCCACACCTACTCCCTCTCTGCATATCACACTTAATCCAATCAAGCCTGCTATTGCCATTCAGCATCTGAAATCATATTTATAAAGTTTATTATATCTCTGATATCTGCTTTAGATTGCCAGAGGTGAGTCTAGGGGACATTGCAGTGCACCTTGTGGTTTCTCTTTTAAGAGTGCTACAGCTGCAGACTTTGTGCTCTTTTAAACACCCTGAAACATCTTTTAATCCATTCTCTCCCTCTTACTGCCCCTGCATTTTTGTAAATATCTGTTCTGACAAAGAGTTCTGAGGAACCACAAAATTTGCACTCAGTATTTTGTGATATATTGGTTGTTCCTACTAAAGTAGTGTTCCTACTAAAGTAGTGTTATACTACTGCTGCATCCAACATGGATGCAGACAACTTTTTTTTCTGACAGGCAGTGGCTCTCCATGTTCTTGAGAAGAGAGATGTCTTTCTCAATATCTTCTATATGAGATACTTTCGATTAGAGTTACCTGGGATTAAATCAGGGGCACATGCTTTATCACAGAACTATGGCTTCTTTTTATTCAAGGTATTTTTATTTCAATTATATAAGACAAACCAAAAAAAATACATAGGTACACATAAAAGGGGGATTCTAACTGTATCATTTTAACCATTGTATTTGATATCTTATTGTAATCTAGAAATTCTTGTTACTTTTCCCAACCATCATCATCATCATCATCATCATCATCATCATCATCATCATCATCATCATCATCATTATTATTATTATTATTATTATTATTATTATTATTATTATTATTATTATTATTATGTAATAATTACATCTATGAATCTTAGTTCCTAAATTCTTTTTGTTACGGTTAGAAGTCCAGGAATTTTAATTATTATTTTCTTCAATCATAAAATCTTGGCTTCTACCCCTTAATTTCTTCATTTCAGGAAAAGTAAATGGGTTCTTTAAGGAAAAATGTTTGGGAAAGTTGAATACTGGTCACCCACAGGTCAGATTCAGTGCCATCCTGACAATGGTCCTAAAAACAACTATTAAATTTTGGCATAGAAATTAGTCTGTGCTTTTTCATGTACATGGTAAAAAACTATGCTGATGCCATCAGCTACATTATGATGAGAATCTCTCATTCCCATTGCTTGAATGTTCTCTTCGTCCCTTCTGCTGAGAGGAAATTATGCCGGGACTCCAAAGAACAGCATAAAGGGTGTTTCTCCTTGTTTCATCCCCCTAGAATGATAACAGATATTGGAGACCGTGATGAGATGAAGGGTAGGCAGGCAAGACAGGGACAGGGGGGTCAGACTGTGACAATTATGGTGATGGAATCTCTGTGGGGGAAGAAGGTGCTATTCCCACACAGAGAGCATCATTTTCCAACCGAGAAGGAAAATGCGCTAGCTCTTTCATATGTTAATACCTCTTGATTAGACAGTCTGGGTTTGGTGGGCTTGAGCCCCAAGACTTGGCACCCAGATTGGCTGAAGGCCTTGGAGCACACATGGCATAGAGTCTGAAAAGGGGAGCAGTTCCTTTGTTTAGAGAGCTTTTTTGAGTCTGTTCTGGGAGTGCTTGTGGTATGTGCATTTGGCATTAGTTCACTATGAAGAATGACAGAGGAGAATGATGCTAAAGGGGGTTGCAGATGCACCAGGGATGAGGGGCATCCTTCAACTACCAAAGATTGGATATATCATGGATTGTAAGTACCTTATTTAGTAATTGCCCTATTGTTTATTTTGCTTTGTGCACCTTGATCCTGTCCTTTTGTAGTACCCTGACTTTGTTCCTTGTTAAAATAAAGTTTGTTTAACTTGAGAGAGTCTACATGAGTCCTAACCCAATTGCCTGGCTGCTCGGTATGCTACAAAGCAACACTCAAGTGAGGTTGCCCTTGAGGCAACCTGCATGAGAGAGAGGAGCTGGATTTTACCTCAGGGTGGTAGCTGCAAGAGTGCAAGAGGGACAAAACAGTGGCTAGTCTTGCCCCACACCATGATAGAGATCACCATGAGAGTCAGTTTGGTGTAGTGGTTAAGAGCGCAGTCTCTAATCTGGGAGAACCAGGTTTTATTCCCCCCGTTTCCACATGCAGCTGCTGGTGTGACTTTGGGTCAGTCATAAATTCTTTCAGGGTAAAATGAAACAAGAAAAATTTGATCGAAACAGGTTCTGGAAAACTTGAATTAAAATTTTGTTAACTGCCAGAGGACAGCCTTTTATCTTTGTGTATGAAACCTTCTGAAGATTGGATTTATACCCTGCCCTTTGCTACCCGAAGGAGTCTCAGAGTGGCTTACAAACTCCTTTCCATTCCCCTCCCCACAGCAGACACTCTGTGAGGTAGGTGGGACTGAGAGAGCTCTTTTGAGAACAGCTTGTGAGAGAACAACTCTGAAAATACTTGTGCCCGACTCAAGGTCATGCCAGCAGCTGCATGTGGCGTAGCAGGCAGTGCTTCAGAGCAGGATCTGCTAGATCCAGGTTCTTGCTGTAGAAGCTGAGTAGGTGATTTTGGACTGGTCACAGACTTTCAGCCTAGCCTACCTCACAGGGTTGTTGTGCAAGTCAAAAGGGGCAGAGGTGACTGATGTAAGCTGCTTTGGTCCCTATTGCAGAGAAAGACTACTTTTTCTCCTGGGAAACCATTGTTGCCAGTGTCCAGGTGAGGGCTGGAGATCACTCAGAATTACGACTGCTTTCCAGATGGCAGAGATCAGTTCCCCTGGAGAAAATGGTGGACTCTGTCAGGGCTTCAGAGCATGGAAAATGGTGGACTCTGGCAGTCAGGGCTTCAGAGCATGGAAGAGGCTGCAGGTGTGTGTGTGTGGGGGGAATGGGAACCTGAAGAGAGAGGGGGAAATAAAGATAGGTTGATGATTGGCTGGGAAGGAGATAGGGTTGCCAACTCCAGGTTGGGAAATTCATGGAGATTTGAGAGGTGGAGCCTGGAAAGGGTGAGGTTTGAGGAGGGGTGGGACCTCAGACAGGTACAATGCCATAGACTCCACATTCCAAACCAGCCATTTCTTCCTGGGTAACCACTGTTGCCAATCTCCAGGTGAGGGCTGGAGATCACTGAAAACTACAACTGCTCTTCAGGTAGCAGAGATCAGTTCCTCTAGAGAAAATGGTGGACTCTGTGTCATTATACCCTGCTGAGGTCACCACAGCACATTGTCGCTGAGTGCCCAAGGCTTTGGCACTCTCCCAGACCCCCTTTCTAGAGCTCATTGTATTTATTTCCACAACGGGCCTTATTCCTAGTTATCTATAAAATACAATAGTTCTTATTTCTGTTAGGGTACAATTATATTCAACATTTAAATTTAAATTTCAAACTTCAGAACTAATCTATTTTGACTACAATATTAGTTTCATCATTACTGTGTATTCGATAAAACATATTTTCACTATCTCTGTGTATTAATTAGAACCTTTAATAGATAAATAATATATCAAGGTGCTAAAGAAAGTCTATTATATATCTCATACCAGGAACCATTTTCTCGGTGTGTTTGTGTGTGTGTGTGTGTCTGCTTAACCAGTTCATGCAAGTTAGTTTTTTGTGCAGCACACAGGGTGCAGTATTCTCCTTTAGCTTCTTGTCATCAAGATAAGTCTGCAAACTTGGTAGACTTTTGTATTAATGGAAAGAATACATTTACTTTACATAATCCAGATATTTTGGTTTATTTCAACATTAGATTTGAGACATATTTGTTTAAAGCAGCAAACAGTGATTATAAACAGGTCCTGGCTTTGTTAGTATTATTCACCAAAAGCTGTCATCATTCAAAAATATACAAAAGGGCCATATTCATTTAATTTCCCAAGGCTTCTTTCAAATATATTCTTACAGCAAAACATTGCAACAGAGTATATATATATGTGTGTGTTCAATCACCCTTCCTTCCTTCCTTCCTTCCTTCCTTCCTTCCTTCCTTCCTTCCTTCCTTCCTTCCTTCCTTCCTTCCTTCCTTCCTTCCTTCCTATGCCAAAATGATGTTTAAGAACATAATTAAAACTTTTAAGCTCTTTGTAACTTAGGCTATGTTGCAGATACCTAACTTTGTTCAAAAACTTTCCAGTTGGTTTGTCCATAAGTTAGTGTTTTTCCCTTTGTTGTTAATTTTGCAATTGGCCAAATTTGAGACCTGCGATCTGCTTGTACTACTTTGCCCCTACTGGCTGCTTAGATCTGCCAGGGGAGCTGGTGAGCTGGGTCCAGGAGACAGTAAATGCCTCCCTGAGAGAGGGTGTGGTCATCCCTACTTTAATGCAGGCAGTGGTGCATCCACTTCTAAAGAAACCTACTCTGGAGAGTTGAATAACTACCATCCAGTCTCAAAGATACCATTTTTGAGCGAACAAGTAGTGACTGGACTACTGGAATGAAGCAAACTTCATTTGGATCCACTGCTTTTCCAATTTCAGGCCTGGTCATGAGACTGAAATAGCCTTGGTTGCCCTGGTGGATGACCTACACCAGGAGATGGAGAGGAGGAGTATGACCCTATTAATTCTCCTGGACCTCTCAGTGGCTTTTGATACCACCTATCATGTAATTCTTCTGGACCACCTTTTAGGGTTGGGAGGCTGTCATGGCCAGGTAATTTCTCAACTCCTCCCACTCCTGTCACACCATTCTGTAGTAATGTCCAAGTTGATTTTATTTATGGTGTGGGTTGTGAGTGGTCAGTTGTCAAGGTCAGGGCGCTTGCCATAAAATGCTGTCCAGGCAGACTCCTGGTCTGTTGCGTTAGGGTTTAACTGCTTTCTTAAACATGCTTCTTTCACTGTTTTATCTCCCATGCCATTTATCTTCTCTGCCAGGATGGGGGGAAGTGAATGCTGGGATTAAGGTGTGCTTGAGCTTGCGTAGTATGTATGGGGCCCTGGGAAACACATGATCTCAGCTTCTCACCTGACCTTGGAATGTAAATGTTAATTTTCATGTGTTGGGCTGGCCTAGAGGGTAGGCCTAGAGTTTTGGCGGGCTGAGCATGAACATTGATTTGGTGGTTTGTATTGAGGGGCTGTCCTGCTTTTTGTATAGGGTCAGACCTGGCATCTGGGGGCCAGTTCTGACACAGAATCAGTCTATGCTTGGAATCTCTTTAGTAAACTAATCTTGTTGCAACTTGAGCGTTGTGAGAGTGATTAAGTCCAAGACTTGACATAGTGTCAGAATTGCCTTTCTCTCTCGACCTGATGCACCACTGATGTGATGAGCACTGAAGGTGAGGAGAAATAGAGACCCTCTCGAAGTCACCTGATGGCAAGGAGGGCACTGTGCCACTGGAAGGGGAACACCAGGGCCCTGATGTGAAGCCAAAGAGCCGATGAGCAGAGATGAGACAGTGAGATGTCCCAGACTGGGCTACCCCTTCCCTTGGAGCAACAGGAGCCTGGTGGCAGTGGGCAGCTGATGAGTGACGCCAGGTCACAGGAGTGTTCCAGGATAACCCCGAGTGCCTGAAGGACTTGAGACATCAGCTGGAGGATGAGGACATAGAGAAGAAGAAGAAGAATAGTAGTAGGAGGAGGAGATTGGATTTATACCCCACACTTCATTACCCAAAGGAGTCTCAGAGTGGCTTACAAACTCTTTTCCCTTCCCCTCCCCACAACAGACACCCTGTGAGGTAAGTGGGGCTAAGAGAGCTCTGACAGAAACTGCTCTATTTTAAGGGCTATTTTTGTAGGAAAAGCCCAGCAAGAACTCATTAGCATAATAGGCCACACCCAACAGCAGAAACTCATTAGCCTATTAGGCCACACCCCTGACAGCACAGCTCATTAGCATATTAGGTCACACCCCCATACCTTCCCTTGGCTTGCCTAGGTGCCCCACGACTACAGGGAGCCTGGGCAAGCCAGCCCTTGGAGGGATGGGAAGGCAGTTTAAACTGCCTTCCCTTGGTTTGCCTGGGTGCCCTGTGGCTGCAGGGAGCTCGGTGTCAGGTAACCCTGTCATAAGTATGGTGTGCAGAGGGAGTACTTTCAGTCTCCCATCCTTTGTATTTTCTCTCACTGTCTGTTATCAGGCCTCCGACCTTGTAGTCTCCAGCTGCTAGAGTCTTATGCTGGAACCAACGGTTTCTAGATGTTGTGCTTAGCTTTGCCCGCTTTACTTTGCCTGCGCGCGCAAAATGTATTCATTGGCTTCAGCTACATGGGGGGGTGCTTGAATGCAGTATAACTTAGAAGGCCTTATTGTATGTGGCCATTATCGACACAAACTGTACACGTATCTTTAGTTCTGATTCACCATTAAACATTGTCTTCTGAAGAAGTCCTGTGTTGTGTGACCTAAGGAGCCTGACACCTGGGCAAGCCGGCTCTTGGACAGGCCAGGGAAGGCAGGGGGATGTATTTAAGTGGATACAGGATTATCCTGACAGGCTGGAAAACTGGGCTAAAACAAATAAAATGATTTTCAGTGGTGGTGGTTGTTCAGTCGCACAATCAAGTCCGACTCTTCGCAACCCTGTGGACCAGATCATGCCAGGCCCTCCTGTCTTCCACCGTCCTCTGAAGTTTGCCCAATTTCATGTTCGTTGCATCAGTGACACTGTCTAACCATCTCATCCTTTGCCATCCCCTTCTTCTTTGACCTTCTACCTTTCAGTGGGGATATATGTAAAGTTCTGAATTTAGGTAGGAAAAATCAAATGCATAATTATAGGATGGGGAGACTTGTCTTGGCAGTAGTATGTACGAAAAGGGTATAGGAGTCTTAGTGGACCATACACTGAACATCAGTCAGCAGTGTGATGTGGTAGCTAAAAAGGCAAATGTGATTTTGGGCTGTATCAACAGAAATATGGTGTCCAGATAACATGAACTGATGATATCACTTTGCTCTGGTTAGACCTCATCTAGAGTATTGTGCTCAGCTTTGGTCACCACAATTTAGGAAAGATATAGGCAAGCTGGAACATGTCCAGAAGAGGGCAACAAAGATGGTGAGGGGTGTGGAGACCAAGTCCTATGAGGAAAAGTTGAAGGAGCTGGGTATATTTAGCCTGGAGAGGTGATATACAATGTTCCCTCTAAGCTGTGGAGTCTTGTGAGCAAAAATTCTACTTTGTGACCTACTGGCATTAAAGTTGTGAGTGAGCGATTTGGCTACTGCATACATTAGTTTGCTCTGGAGCCCTCCTTCCTGAGCTAACACAAAAATGTGTGAGCCAGAGGCTAAAAAACTTTGAGCTAGCTCACACTAACTCAACTTAGAGGGAACACTGGTGCTATGATAACCATCTTCAAGTGCTTGAAGGGCTGTCATATAGAAGATGGTACAGAGTTGTTTTCTGTTGCTCCAGAAGATCGGACCAGAACCAATGGGTCGAAATTAAATCAGAAGAGTTTTTGGCTAAACAGTAGAAAGAACTTCCAGATAGAGCGGTTCCTCACTGGAACAGGCTTCCTCAGGAGGAGGTGGGCTCTCCTTCTTTGGAGGTTTTCAAACAGAGGCTAGATGGCCATCTGACAGCAATGCTGATTCTGTGAACTTAAGCAGATCATGAGAGGGAGGACAGGAAGGGTTGCATCAGTGCTTAGTTCTTGTGGCCCTTTCTTACATGCCCAGGGAAATGCTGATAGACACTTGGAGGTTAGGAAGCAATTTTTTTTTCCAGGCCAGTTTCTCTGGAGACCCTGGAGGTTTTTTGTCATCTTCTGGGTGTGGGACAGTGGTCACCGGGGGTATGGAGGGGGAGGTATTTATGATTTTCCTGCATTTTGCAGTGGGTTTGACTAGATGACCCTGGAGGTCCTTTCCAACTCTATGATTCTGTAATTCTATGATTCTACTTCACTCTTGAACACACACTTTTAACATGGTGAGGGGTTTTGTGTGTCAGCAAAGTTCAGAACAATCCTATAAGGGGTTTAGTCTAAACTCCTAGCAGTCACCCAAGACAAAATGGCCACAGCTGAGACTATGGTCACAGCTGAGACACCACCCCGTTCAGGAATCAATGGCCACATTGAGAAGTTGTTTTATCAGTAATAATGATGTGAGCCACCCTGAGCCTGCTGCTGTGGGGTGGGCAGGATAGAAGCCAAATAAAATAAATAAATTAATATGTCTTAGTTATCTGCAGCCCAAGTTGGTACAGAGAGTTTCTCAAGGTCACCTTCCCCTGGGAAAGAAAAAGGAGAGAAAAGAGGTTGACTTGTGAAGTTATGTCTCCTAAAAGCAAAAGGTCTCACTCTCACACTCACTCACTCCACCCCCTCCCCTAAGGAATCCCCCCCCAACAATGGCAACCAAAGCAAGCAAAGTGTAACATGGTTTGACAATATTTGACCTGTTCTAGGTGGGGTTGCACTCCCCCAAAGGAGCATATTCATAGCTTGGGAGTGCTACTGGACCTAGGCCTTGTGTTGGGTAAAGAGGTGGTAGCAGTGGCTACGGGGTCCTTTCACCAGCTTCAGTTGGTGAGACAGCTGTGGCTCTTTCTGGACAGGAAAGCTCTTGCCACTATGGTGCATGCCATGGTAACATCTAGATTATATTACAGTAGTGCATTCTACATAGGGCTCCCCTTGAAGACTATCTGGAAGCTACAGTTAGTACAGAATGCTGTGACCTGAAACCAGATTGGAATGGATCTAAACAATCTACTTCATTCAGGAATCCCTAGAGTTGAATAGCCACTCCTTTAATTTAGGAACTATGTAAATAGTGGACATTTTTATTTAAATCAGACTTTTTTCTTGGTAATGTAAATCATGATTTGAATTGCTACATCTGATGGCTTCTTCATAAATTTTACTGAAATAAAGTTTTGTTTAGGAAATGTAATTGAATATTTGTACAGAATATTACATTTGATCCAGTGCTTCTGTGAAAATAACCTGGTAACAAAAGACATTGATAATGGTTTCCTCTTCCCACAGTGGTAGCTTGTGTCCCCTGAATGCCTACTGCTGAACACTGGGGAACTCGCTAGCATGGTACACTATGCAGCACAATGATGAGAAGCCACTACAAGAAGGTGATGGACTTGGCAGGAATTGCCCTCCGTCACTCTTCTTTGCATGGAACAGGCTCTCAGAGAGCGTAGGATAGGGTTAGGCAGATTTGATGAAGGAGGAAAGGTGAGTACTGTAGAACATACATTGTGAGAGTGTTGTAAGGGTATTTCAGAGAAGCCTATGCCATACAAATCCTGAGTGTTGGAATAACTCACTGAAGAAGGGACCAAGGTGTACCTAATGAAGAGGTCTTCTGGGCTTTCACGCTGTAATGGGCACAAAGGGCCAGCATATGGCAAGAGGTAAAAAACCAAGAACCACAACACTGTATTGCCTTATATATGAATGTGAATTAATTGTATAATTCCATTATTTTGTATTAATTTTACAAAAATGAGTGACAGTATTCACATAGTCCATCAAAAGTTCAAATGAAAAGTCCCTTGTTAATTTCACAGCAGGTTGTTTTCTTCATAGTGCTCATGCAGTAGTGACCAATGGACCCATCCAGATTGAAGACTGTTTCAAAACATAATTCTTCCTCAAGGTCACCTTATTATTTTTGAAACTCACAGAACAAAATAATAATATTTTTTCAAACCATGCTGAACTCACAGCTGCATCATAAATAAATACTGACTCCAATAAAGCTTAGCCAGTGCTCTTGACAAATCCTCATGTGCTAACAAGCTATTCTTCTGTTGTGTCTGGCTCGTAGGTTCTCAATCCACACTTTTTCTTTTCTCCTTATATCTATATATTCTAACTGAGCAAATTCCATTGCCTGCAGCTGTAAGCGTCCCAAACATCACATTCTAGTTAAAGGTACAGTTTGAATATGGTATTTTACAGTTCAAATGCATTAATGTGGCAGATAACAGTACAAATCATATCTAGTTACAGATGCCGTTCATAACACATTTATTGCAATTAGATATTTGAAGAAAAAGCAAACTTCAGAGGACAGCGGAAGACAGGAGGGCCTGGCGTGATCTGGTCCATGGAGTCGCGAAGAGTCGGACTCAACTGTGCGACTGAACAACAACAAATTCATTTCATGTGGAGCCATGGTTTTCTGTGTCTATTACACACTGTAGATCCGGGCTTTTGTTAACAATCTGTCAAGATTTGGGGCAGAACCCCAAGTATATTTCCACCAAGCATTAGCACTCCAAGTATTTTTTCATAGTGTAATTAGTTGCTGTGTCAATAATACTGTTAGTGGTCAGCTTCCCAAATAAAGTTGTGGATGTTCATATGATGCTGTTCAGTCAATTGTTTGTGTACAATGATACTGGTGCTGCACTTATCTTGCATGCTTGCCACAAGCGGTATGTTGACATTTTTATCAGTACACAGAGATCAGTCCGCCTGCCAGGGATTAGGTACAAAATAATAGATTTTAAAGGCCATGGCATTGTTTCAAAGTGTTTGTGCAACATTAGAGTTTAAAGCTGTTTCTGTACATTGAATTGTATTGGTTATATATAGATATTTCATTGAGCATTGGGAAGCATTCATGTGAAACAGCTCATAGCTGACTACTGGGAAAAGTAAGCATGTTGCTTACACTTCTCACACTGGGGTGTAGCAGTTAGGGTGTTGGACTGTACCCACTCTGCCAGAAAACTCACTGAGTGTCTTTGAGTCAGTCACTCTGTCTCTCTCAACCTGGCCTATTTCACAGGGGTGTCGAGAGCAATGCTCCCTCTAAGCTGTGTGAGCAAAAATTCTACTTTGTGAGCTACTGGGCATTAAAGTTGTGAGTGAGCAATTTGGCTGCTGCATAAATTAGTTTGCTCTGGAGCCATCCTTCTTGAGCTAAGACAATAATGTGTGAGCTGGAGGCTAAAAAACTGTGAGCTAGCTCACACTAACTCAGCTTAGAGGGATCACTGGTTGAGAGTACAAAAGGGGGATCGGGCACAAATCATGTATTGCTGCCCTGATCTCCTTGGAAAAAGGTAGGATGAAAATGTATAGGCAGATATTGGTTCTGAAAAGTTCTCACTAGCATTCTTTTTGTATTGAAAAATGTATTAGTAGTAGGTGTTGGGTCTTTTTTCTTTTGAATAATTTATGAAGTCATATTTGTCTTCACACCTGTGTATCCTGAGTATGCCAAGTACTCTGTGGGTGATGTGGTTTTACTGCTTTCATGACTGACATGGGGGCCAGTCACTTTACTGTTCGGCATAATAACAATTAGCCATGATTATGTAAATATTGATGCCTGGGTAATTAGTGCTAGTATTCCCTTTTCCAAATAAATTGAAACAGCAGGCACATTCACCACAGGCACACAGTGCCTGTTCCTCAGAAAGCATCCTACCTCTCCAGGGCACAAGTATTTTGTATAGTACTCTCACATGACCCTCCCCAGGTAATACTAAGAGGAATACTTCACCAAAAGAGCCAAGACACCATAATAATGAGAAAAAAGGAACCAGTCCAACGTACCATCCGCCTTGTTAAATACTGATCTCCCTTCCCTCTTTAGTATCTAGCAGAGTAATGTGCAGGTGTCACATTGCTGCCAATAAATACTTAGACTAAAATATCTGCATTCCAATACTTCTATGTACTAAACAATCTCCATAGCAACAACCTGCTTTTCCCATTTGTGGCTAAATCTGTACATCTGCTATTCAAATTCTGGAATAAACAGCAGACACCAGAGACACACACTGAAAGCCTTGTTATGTAATACATTTAAAATACACAATCAGAAGCATTTGTGCAGCTTGGTAATGGTGTATGGGGGGATCCAGTGGATCAAAGCCAATGGCATCCAGTGTGGTGTAGTGGTTAAGAGCGGCGGACTGTAATCTGGAGAATGGGGTTTGATTCCCCACTCCTCCACATGAAGCCAGCTGGGTGACCTTGGGTCAGTCACAGTTCTCTCAGAACTTTCTCAGCCCCACCTACCTGGCAGGGTGTCTGCTGTGGAGGGGAGGAAGGGATGGTGATTGTAAGCCACTCTGAGACTCCAGGTAATAAAAAGCAGGGTATAAAAAACAGCTCTTCTTATTATTTCATGATTGCAGCAGAATTAACCAGAATTGCCCTTTGTGTCTTTGCATGAATTACTGTTTAGGGCTTGACTTCTTTCAAGTGGTTAGACTGCTAGACTAGTAACTGTGAGACCTGTATTCAAATCCCTACTTGGCCATGAAACTCACTGGGTGATCTTGAACCAAGTAATTCCCTTTTTACCTAATCTACCTCACCAGTTGCAAAGAGAAAATGGAGGCAAGGAGACCCATGTATACCATCTGGAGCTATTTGGAAGAAAGGTGAGTGCAGTAGGTAAAATCTAAATGTGAAGAGTGCCTCCAATTTTATTTCAGAAAACAAGTCAGAAGTTGGGGAATCAGTGGCCTTAATGTCTTCTACCCCCAGCTTTCTAATATTCACTACATATGTAATATTTACAGCTCTGTCACTGGCTCATGCTCTTTTTTAGTATTTCCAGACTGGAGTTGAATCCAGACTAAATTTTCTGCTCACATAAAGCACTTTTGTCAGTGCAATAGATGCAATAGAATACTCCTGTCTCCCCTGTATCACTATAGCCCACTGATCTTCCCAAAATGCTGCTCCTGGGAGGACAGGAGACTCCCCCAGCATGAGAGGACAATTGCAGTCTGCAACAGAAAGAGGTAACTGGTGGTGTTGTGTACACGGATTGCCACTAGGGGTCTGCCACCTAAGTCTGAAGTTGGGATAAAAAGACAATAGGGCCTAGGATCCTGGTCCACCTCGAGTCCACCAATTAGACCTTGGCAGGAAATTCAAATCCACCAATGGGACTAAGGGTGTGCCGGGTGGGGTGTATAAAGTTGGCCCTTGCAGGGCCGGGTTTGCAGTGTGTGTTATGTGAAGTACAATAAACATGTCTGAACGCATGTCGTAGTCTGAGTCTCCATGCGGTGAACCCAGTACTTTATACTGGTGACACCACCGACCTAAAAGTCAACAAGGCCCTTCAGCTTGCAATTGCCTATGAGGCCTCCCACCAAGACAAGCCGCAGTCAGTGTCACACCTCGTGCTCCCCGACTTGGTGCTGGAGAATTCAGATGAAGAAGACGTCCGCCTCGTCCACCCATTGAGCCGCAGGAAGTCACAAGGAGTTGGTGGTGCTCCAGGCCACCTGGGAGACCAGCGAGTTGTGCCGCATGCACCAGCTGTGGAGAGGCCCACGAGCGCAAGCTGTGCTAGTTCTGTGACGCCATGTGTCACATGTGCGGGAAGCAGGGACACATCGCCCGCGTCTGCAGATCCAAGGGCAACCAAAACCTCCAGACCCAACCAGCGCTGGCCCCAGGTGTCTGGGCGCCCTAGGCAGGACTGCCTGGGGTGCCCACCCCACCGGGGATGCCAACCTCCCGGTGGGGCCTGGAGATGGCCCAGCGCCTAGGGAGAGCTGAGGAAGGGGCGGGCTTAGAAGCCCCTCCCTTCCCTCCCAGGCGGCGCGCGCGGCTCTCCCGGGTGTCTCGCAGCCGCGAGGCACCCGGGAGAGCCGAGGAAGGGCGGGCTTAGAAGCCCCCCTTCCCTCCCAGGGGCGGCACGCGCGGCTCTCCCGGGTGTCTCGCAGCCGTCAGGCACCCAGGACAGCCGGGGAAGGGGCGGGCTTAGAAGCCCCCCCTCCCTCCCAGGGGTGGCGCGCGTGGCTCTCCCGGGTGTCTCGCAGCCGTCAGGCACCCAGGACAGCCGGGGAAGGGGCGGGCTTAGAAGCCCCCCTTTCCCTCCCAGGGGCGGCGCGCGTGGCTCTCCCGGGTGCCTCGCAGCCGCGAGGCACCCAGGAAAGCCGGGGCTGCCGGCATTGGGCGGCTCGGGGGCCTTTTTACGGGGGGGGGCATTTTGGCGCCCCTGCAGGGCCGGCGCCCTAGGCGAGCCCTGGACCCAACAACACCAGCAGACCTCCACACACTATGAGAACACCATGGAAATGGATGACCTCTACCTTTTGACCAGCCAGCCCTCGCTACAGGTACTCTGCCTCCCCAACCTGCCTGCAACCCCCAAGATCCAGGTCCAGATAGAAGGGTCCCCCTGCACTATGGAGGTGGACTCTGGATCAGCAGCCTCCATCATTTCATTGCTTGAAAGACTTTGTCCAAATGGGGGCCCCGCCTGCGCCCATCACCTTTGAGCCTCGTGGACTTTCAAAGGAACCAGGTTCCGATCCGGGACATGGGGACATTCCAGGTGAAGTACCAGGGGTTCAAGGGGTTACTGGACTTGATAGTGGTAGAGGGCAACTTGGTCAGTCTGTTTGGGCGGGCATGGTTCGCGCCGTTGGGTATCACCGTTGGGGGGGTGAGGCACTGCATGTCTTGGGATTACGCCGATGTGTGTGGGGAATTTCCAGGGGTCTTTGATGGGACTCTGGGATGTTATAAAGGGCCCCCGGTTTCCTTGCAGCTAGACCCCCAGGTGGTCCCTATATGCATGAGGTTCTGCCATGCCCCGTTAGCCCTACAGCCCAAAATAGATGCAGAGCTTGATCACTTGGTGGCTCAAGGGGTCCTAGAACCAGTATAGCATGTGCCATGGGAGACCCCCATAGTAAAGCCCGTAAAGCCCAACGGTGACGTTCACATCTGTGCGGACTATAAATGTACACTGAATAAAGCCCTCCACGACCATTCCTACCTGGTCCCGGTCATGAGTCATGTATTGGCCACCTTGGTGGGGGCCAAAATCTTTGGCAAGTTGGATCTCGCGCAAGTGTACCAACAACTGCCAGTAGATGATGCCACCGCAACTGCCCAGACCATTGTTATGCATAGGGGTGCGTTTAAAGTGAAGCGCTTACAGTTCGGGGTGAGTGTGGCCCTGGGGATTTTCCAACAGTTAATGGATTCTCTGTTGAAAGGGATCCCTGGAGTGACGCCATTTTTTGATGACATCCTCATCGCCGCAGCAACTCTGGACGACTTCACCTCCCGTCTCTGTGCAGTCCTCAGCCACTTCAACAGCACTAGACTTAAAGTCAAAAGGGAGAAGTGCCTGCTTGGGGTCCCAGAGGTGGAATTCTTGGGTTTCTGGGTCGATGCATCCGGCCTTCACCCAGCGAGGGACAAGGTCAAGGCCATCGTGGAAGCCCCTCTGCCATCGTGCAAGACAGAGCTTCAGGCATTTTTGGGACTATTGAACTTCTACCATGCCTTTCTCCCTCACAAGGTGGCAGTAGCCGAACCCCTGCATCGACTTTTGGACAAGTCAGCACCATGGGCATGGGGCCCCCGGGAGGCGGCTGCATTCCAAGGCGTAAAAGCCCTCCTTCTATCGAACGAAGTGCTGGCCCATTTTGACGAGTTCGTGCCCGTGGTACTGGCATGTGATGCTTCCCCCTATGGAGTGGGTGTGGTCTTGGGGCGTGTTCTCCCTGATGGCCAAGAGGTCCCGGTCACCCACCACTCTCGGACCTTGTTGGCTGCTGAACAGAATTACACACAGATAGACCAGGAGGGTTTGGCAATAGTGGCAGGGGTGAAAAAGTTCCATAACTTTGTATATGGGCTGCCCTTCACAATTGTTACAGACCACAAGCCACTCCTCAGCCTGTTTGCAGTGGACAAGCAGACCCCCCAGGTACTCTCACCCCAAGTCCTCCACTGGTCTCTCTTCCTGGTGGGCTATAACTACCGCCTGGAACATCGCCTGGGTAAGGTGATGGGGTATGCCGATGCCCTCAGCCAGTTTCCACTTCCCTCCATAGACAGTAACCGGGGTCCTCCTGCTCAAAGGTCTCCCAGACCTGCCCCTGCAGGCCTCAGATGTCGCCAGCAGCTCAGCTCGTGACCCTGTCATCTCCCGGGTCTTGGGCTGGATGGTGAAGGGGTGGCCCGCAGCTGCTGCAGGCCCAGAATTCACATTTTCCACTCGCAGAGATGAACTGTCAGCTCTCAAGGGGTGTCTCCTATGGGGGGAGATGGACAACACCTAACCCCATCACCAGTCGCTGCCCTTCAGAGCTCCTAATGGGCCGTCGCCCCGGCATCCCCAGAGAGAACGTAGACCACTTGCCTACTTAAAGGACTATATGACATAGGTTGTGTCGGAACTATGGGGGGAGGGGTGTTGTGTACATGGACCACCACTAGGGGTCCACCACCGAAGTCTGAAGCTTGGGACAAAAAGACAATAGGACCTAGGATCCTAGTCCATGTTGAGTCCACCAATTAGACCTTGGCAGGAAATTCAAACCCACCAATGGGACTAAGGCTGTGCCGGGTGGGGTGTATAAAGTTGGCCCTTGCAGATCCAGGCTTGCAGTGTGTGTTATGTGAAGTACAATAAATGCGTCTGAACACATGTCATAGTCCAAATCTCCATACGGCAAGCCCAGTACTTTACAGATGGGAATTACCCCACCCCTTCCATTAGCAGAAAATTTAGTCTGGACCAGCCCTAGGATTTTTAGACACATCTTTTTAAAAATATATTCAGAAAAGACATGTTAATGAATCCCACATAGAAGATGGGAATGGAAACTGCATGTTCCTCAGACACAACCTGCAAATGAAATAGTTTTGTCCTTAGTTTTGCTTTCTCTTCCCCCTTGCACCCTATGGCAAGGAATCTGGGAAGAGAAATAGATGGTGCTGAGAAACAGGACATGTGCCAGGCAGGATCACTGGAATAATCAAGGTTAGAAAAATGAATGTTCCCCCTCTTTTCTAGGAGAGGTTTTTTTTAAAAGCTTTAGAATGGAAAACATTACGTCCAGCTTGGGTTTTTTAGCAGCTGAATTAATATATAGTAAATTAATACATAATGAGATCATTTGTCAAGGTGCTCTGGGGAAAAATCAATACAAAACACAGACTCTGATATTCTTGGCATATTATGGGTAAAACTGAACAGACAACAGTACTTGATAAGTATCCAAGAAAGAGAGGGCTGTAGCCAATGATAAATTAGGCTATAAACTCTCTTAAAATAAGCACTCTTAGCAATATGCCTTCAAGCATATTATGAAATGCTTCCACCCCAATTCCATCATTAAATTTTCCCCCTCTTCTATGTTTAATTATATTGCTATTTGCTGTTGCTTCTATACGTCTATTTCAGGAGAGTAATCCTTTAACTTTATTTCCCAAACAATGGTAGAATTATAACTTCATCACAGATTTCCTATTTCAGAACTGGGTCAAAATTATTTAAAGGCCTATCAGCACATACCACAGGGTTCAATCACAGAGCTAGCAAGAGGATTAACAGGATTTGTGTGATTCTGGGAACAGCTGTTTTAAATATGGTCTAAACATTAGATTAATGTTTTGGGTTCTAACAAGTCCTTAAACATATCTCTGGTGACTGCCTTGGAAAGACAAATATGATCTGAAACACCTATAAAGCTAAACTCACCGCAAACCTATGCATACAAAAAAAAAGTAGACATGCTGAGATATGGGACAGGGTAAAAGCCGGAACGGCCCGGAACGGCCCGGAACGGGCACTAAACAAACAATAGTGCTACAAAAAGCAGTGGCATGCATTACAGCCACTCCAGAACAATATTCCAGAGGTGAAAACACGGAACTCCCCCCCTTTTATTAACCCTTTCCAGGACAAAAAGCCTCCGGAACACCCCGGAACGGCCCGGAACGGGCACTAAACAAACAATAGTGTCGCAAAAAACAGTGGCATGCATTACAGCCACTCCAGAACAATACTCCAGAAGTGAGAACACGGCACTCCCACCCTTTTATTAACCCGTTCCAGGCCAAAAAGCCTCCGGAACACCCCGGAACGGGCACTAAACAAACAATAGTGCCGCAAAAAACAGTGGCATGTATTACAGCCACTCCAGAACAATACTCCAGAAGTGAAAACATGGAACTCCCACCCTTTTATTAACCCTTTCCAGGACAAAAAGCCTTCGGAACACCCCGGAACGGCCCAGAACGGGCACTAGACAAACAATAGTGTCGCAAAAAATAGTAGCATGCATTACAGCCACTCCAGAACAATACTCCCAAAGTGAAAACATGGAACTCCCACCCTTTTATCAACCCTTTCCAGGTCAAAAAACCTCTGGAACTCCCAGGAACGGCCCAGAATGGGCACTAAACAGACAGTAGTGCTACAAAAAACAGTGGCATGCATTACAGCCACTCCAGAATAATATTCCAGAAGTGAAAACACGGAACTCCCACCCTTTTATTCACCCGTTCCAGGACAAAAAGCCTCCAGAACACCCCGGAACGGCCCGGAACGGGCACTAGACAAACAATAGTGCCACAAAAAGCAGTGGCATGCATTACAGCCACTCCAGAACAATATTTCAGAAGTGAGAACACGGAACTCCGACCCTTTTATTAACCCATTCCAGGCCAAATAGCCTCCGGAACACCCCAGAATGGCCCGGAACGGGCACTAGACAAACAATAGTGCTGCAAAAAACAGTGGCATGCATTACAGTCACTCCAGAACAATACTCCAGAAGTGAGAACATGGCACTCCCACCCTTTTATTAACCCGTTCCAGGCCAAAAAGCCTCCAGAAAACCCGGAACGGCCTGGAATGGGCACTAAACATACAATAGTGCCGCAAAAAACAGTGGCATGCATTACAGGCACTCCAGAACAGTATTCTAAAAGTGAAAACATGAGACTCTCATGCTTTTATTAACTCTTTCCAGGCCCAATGGGCATTTAGCAAGTAACAGCATCACTAAAAATGGTGGGATTTGTTACAGACACTCCAGAACAATATTTTGGAAATCAGTACATGGAAATGTTGTGTACTCATTAACCATTTCGAGGTTGAAATGCCCCTGGAACGTGGTGGGGGGTCATGTTTCATAGTTGAGTGGATGCATTTCTACCTGAGTGTAATTTTCAGGAGTCATGCTGGGTAGCTGTTGCTCACTCTTTTTGTCTTTCTGCTATGGGGTTCCACAGACGATTGTACCTGCTTGCATTAATACCACATTCAAACAAATATTTAGGGCTACCTCCACCAGTTGGTTAAATTATTAGATCCCTTTGCTATAACTTCAGCTGATTTCTCAGTGACAGTTACTTTGTACTTGTAATGTACCCAAGCCGACCATGTGCTCTGACCGGTTCTAACTGGTCCACCATGCAGCCAAGTGAAGTGCCTGAGCTTGGACCTTGAGGACAAAAGACTGAGGGTCTCCAATCAGGGAACTAGGATCCAAGAGGTTAATGCAATTACTGTAAATAGACCACTCATGGGTGTGTGGGGTGTGTGGGGTGTGGTTTCCTTAGGGAATATAAGCCGGTCTGCTAGCTGACTACTTTTCTTGTTCTTGATCTAATACCGTATGTGAGAGCTGAAATCACTCATCAGTTCCAGTACTTTTCACTGGTGACGAAGGTGGGATGCTACCTCCCATGAACAGAGACCCCGCATCAAGCATTGCATCGAGGCCAACGAGGAGAACCCTTCACGCCGCCTTTCCAGTTGCTGGTTCCAGCACCGCTCCTAGACCCGAACATCGCATCGCTAACCCTGAGAGCAGCACAGCACCGCTTCTAGTCCACCGCCACCGCTTCTGAGGCTCCATATGGAACCCATAAGATGGCTGCTGCCTCCGAGAGCCTCCCTGCCTTCAACATCTCCCAACCTACCCAATGGGAGACTTGGCTGGAGACCCTGGAGTGCCACTTCACCATACACAATGTCACGGAGCCGGATAAGAAAAAGTTGTACTGTGGAATAGCAGCACACCTCCTGCTGAAGGACTTAATACATCCTCGGCTGCCCAAAGACGAGTCCTACGCCACGCTGGTCAAAGCACTGACCAACCACCTGGCCCCTAAGCCCACAAAATTTGTGGAAAGGATGGATTTTTTTGCGAAGGTCCAGAGTCTGGACGAAACTGCCTCTGATTTCTTTGCAGCTCTGTGCTGGGCTGCCACAAGGTGTTTGTTCCCCGATTTGGCAGACGCACTGCTAAGCCAGTTCCTCGTGGGATTACAGGACCCCAAGTTGCGGAGGAAGCTGGTTAGCCAAAATGACCTGGATCTCGACAAGGCGATCTGGGAGGCTATGGCATATGAGAAAGCCCACCGAGACTGCCACACCAAGGCGGTCCACCACACACAAGCAATGGTTGGGTCCGACATCTCTGACAACGAGGAGGTCCTACAGTTCTGATGCCACCCAGCCCAGCACTCCCGATGCCCCACCTCTGCACCCTGTGCCAGCTGCGGTGAACCCCATGAGTGCTGGTCTTGTAGATTCCGGGACGCCGTCTGCCCTACCTGCCACAAGACAGGCCACATCACCAAGGTTTGCCGCTCAAAGGGACAATGCCAGCGAACAACGGCGCAGCTTGACTCGTTGGATCTCCACACCGTTTTGGTCTGCCACCAACAAAAGGTATGTAACTTGCCCCCAGACTGCCTAGACAAGGTGTATGTGACGGTCCTTATTGAGGGGTCCCCCTGTCCCATGGAAATTGACTCCGGCTCATCATTTTCCATAACCTTGGCTGAAACCCTCCGTTCCTTGTGCCCCAACTGGGGACCCCATCTGCACAAGCCACAGGGTCTCACATTGCAGGACTTCAATAAGAACCCTGTGGCGGTCCGTGACCGGGGCAAGTTCTGGGTCCAGTTCAAGGGGTTCTTGGGACTCCTCAACCTGTTGGTGGTGGAAGGGCACCTCACTAGTTTGTTGGGCCTCTCCTGGTTCGCACCCCTGGGCCTCAAAATATCAGGGATCAACCAGATCTGGATGACGGATTTGGAAGCGGTCTGCAGAGTTTCCAAAGGTGTTTGACAGGACTCTGGGGAGGTACACCGGGGACCCCATCTCTCTGGACCTTGACCCAGCAATACGGCCCATCCGCATTAAGGCACGGCTCCCCCCTTAGTGATGAGAGCAAAAATAGAGGCCGAGATTGACCACCGTGTCGAGCAAGGGGTGCTGGAACCAGTAACGTCTGTGCACTGAGAGATCCCCATTGTCACACTGGTTAAACCGAACAGTGACATGAGGATATGTGCCAATTACAAGTGAACTATCAACAAAGCCCTGCAAGACCATGCTTACCTGGTCCCGGTGGTAAGCCACGTATTGGCCTCCCTAGCGGGGGCCAAGGTCTTTGATAAGCTGGATCTGGTGCAGGCTTACCAGCAACTGCTGGTGGATGCGGCTGCCGCCAAGGCGCAGACAATCACCATGCACAAAAAGGCATTCCAAGTAACAAGATTGCAGTTTGGGGTCTGTGTGGCACCAGGGATTTTCCAATCATTTATGGATTCCCTTCTTGAAGGCATTCCAGGAGTACAACCCTTTTTAGATGATGTGATCGTCACAGCAGTGGACTCCACAATTTTTGCGGACCGGCTCCAACAAATGCTCCAGAGGTTTGACTCCGCCGGTCTCAAGGTGAAGAAAGAAAAATGCCTTCTAGAGGTGCCCTGCATTGAATTTCTGGGGTTTGTGGTGGATGCTCAGGGAATCCACCCCACGGACGATAAAGTGAGGGCGTTCACATGTGCTCCCCCCCTTCCAAGATGGAAATGCAGGCTTTCTTGGGCCTGCTCAACTTCTACCATGTGTTCCTGCCCTTGAAAGCCGCAGTAGCGGAACCGCTTCACCACCTACTGGATAAAGAGGCAACCTGGGCCTGGGGACCCGAGCACGCGGCAGCCTTTCAAGGGGTCAAGGACTTGCTCACCTCAAACTCTGTCCTGCACCATTTCAATGAGGTGCTCCTGGTGGTCCTCGCTTGTGATGCCTCCCCCTACAGGGTCGGGGTGGTCCTGGGCCACCAGCTGTGGGATGGCTGGGAGGTCCCGGTCGCTTATTATTCACAGACTTTGTCTTCTGCGGAGTGCAACTACATGCAGATAGACAAAGAGGCATTAATGATAGTGGCTGGGGTAAAAAAATTCCACCACTACCTCTACGGTCGGCCCTTCACAGTATTGATGGATCATAAGCCTCTCCTGGCTCTGGACCACCAGACGCCCCAAATGGTCTCCCCTCAGGTCCTCAGGTGGTCCATCTTCCTGGCAAGGTACACCTACACCCTCCTACATCACCCCAGGAAAGCCATGGGCCACGCAGATGCCCTCAGCCACCTGTCACTGCCAGTGATGGACCCCGACCCTGCTCCTGCCCACACAGTTGCCCTGTTGGAGTCACTTCCCAACTGCCCAGTCCATGTGAGGGAGGTGACCCACCTCACAGCCCAGGACAAGGTCCTCTGTTGGGTCCTGGACTGGGTGGGGAGGGGGTGGCCTTTGGCCAAAGAGAGCCCAGAGTTTACACCATTCCTCACAAGAAAGGACGAACTGTCGACATATAAAGGGTGCTTGATGTGGGGAGGCTGGGTGGTGATACCGGGCCTGCTCCAGCAGCGCATCTTAGAGGCTCTGCACAAGCACCATCCAGGGGTCTTAAGAATGAAGGCATTGGTGAGGAGCTACGTCTGGTGGCCGGGCCTTGATCAGGACATCGAAGAGAAGGTAAAGCAATGCCAGCCCTGCCAAGCCTCTTGCCCCGACCCGCCCAGAGCACCAGAGAGAACTTGGGAGTTCTCCCACCGCCCCTGGTTGTGACTCCACCTGGATTTCGTGGGGCCATTCCAGGGGCAACTGTTTTTCATTCTTGTGGACTCTTACAATAAGTGACTGCAGGTCTTCCCTGTCTCCGTAACATCATCAAGGGTGGCTATCAAAGCGATGTGGCGGATCTTCAGTGCCCAGGGCCTCCCAGACACCCTAGTGATAGACAATGGGACAGCCTTCATGTCTGGGGAGTTCCAAGAATTCACCATTACACCAGGCTTCCGGTCTGGGATTCATGGCGTCCTAACGTGTTCTGGCTTGCTCTTAGAGCTCCCAGAGCATACGGAGGGTCTTGACGACAGGGTGGGCTTCATATAGCCCACCGCAGATCCCCCCAGACAGGGGGGTGACTGGCAGCGAGCCTGGCCCGAGAGGGGAGTTGAGATCGGCTGATAGCGGGGCTTTAAAGAGCGTCGCGACCAGCCTTGATCCCCTCCCCCAGAGAAGGCACTTCGGAAAATCTCTACAAGACCCCACCGAGTTGGATTCTCAACATAAGAACGCATGACCCAGACCTCCAAGACATTCTACGGAAACTGACATCAAGGAAACACTGCTATAACAAGACACGGACTTTGAAGGTAACTTTTTAAAATTGCTCACCGGAGACGCGTTTTGGCCGAAAATAAACAACATCCGATGAAGCGCATGATCGTGCTGTATCTGTCGTACTAACATTGGAGCGGAAAAAGTGCAGTTAAACAGCTTAAAAAGGCCAAAAAGCCGGATTGTTGATCATTCCTGCGGTTAGATTATTGACTTTAAAATAGAAACTAACAGTAACTCCGCGAGAATTACAGTGGAAAAGTACTGTAGCTGCTGCAGCAGAAATCGGCAAAACAGGAAGTGACTTCAGACCAGACAAGTAATCGTCCTAGAGAAGACCAAGGAGGCCGGAAGAAGGGAGGAAATCAGGAACAAGGGGGACCATCAAGACTGCCGGACAGGAAGTGAGTACCTGGAAGAACCATTTACCATAGAGAAATTGCGCCCGCCATTTTGGGAAGGTCAGAAAAATTTTCTTTGATTTTAAAAGAAAGACTCAATAGAAAAAAGTGGAACTGGTGCGATTTAGGTGGGCACAAGAAGGACTTTGATTTAGAGTGGGTTGGAGGGAAAAATTTGAACTATGGCTTACGACCTGCGGCAACGACAGAGGGCAAATTCCTGGTCCTCCCCGAAAATGGCTGGGAAAGAGGAAAAAAAGCTACAGGGCATGATGGATGCTATGGAGAAACGGGTGATGGATGCGATTCTGAAGTTGGAAAAGACTGTAATAACAGAAGTAACAGAGCTGAAAAAAGAAATGTCTGGAATTACAAAAGAGATACAGACGTTGACTAAAAGAGCAGATGAGATGGATGTAAGGGTGAAGGGAGTAGCATCTAATATAGCTGAGGTCACTATAGAAACAGATAGAGTGAATGTGATGGTCCAATATAATGCAATGATTAACCACATGAGATTCAGGGGGATCCCTGAAGACAAGAATGAGGACATCCATTCAGTTATGGTAGATGCTGTTGCAGACTTTTTGAAAATGGAAGAGGAGAAAGTGGCGGCACAGATTGATGTGGTATACAGAGTCAACTCTGCGATTGCGCAAAGGAAAAAGTTACCCAGAGATGTAATTGTCCAGTTTATATCCAAAAAGCTGAAGGAGGATTTGTTTAAGCAACAATTTCAGGAAGATTTCATAATTGACAACAAGAAAATCATGGTCCTAAAGGAACTACCCAGAGCAATGCTTCAGGATAGACGACTTTTCAAAGATCTGATTGACAAGCTGAAAACAGAGGGCATAAGATACAGATGGGAAATTCCTAAAGGCGTCAGTTTTTCGTTCAAGCAGAAGAGAGTCACCATCAAGTCAGTTGAGCAAATGACCAGATTCATCAACGATAATTTTAAAGACTCTGATAAATAATCATAAAATCAACATGGAGAGTCAAATAATTTCATGGAATGTTAATGGACTGAATTCACCCCAAAAAAGGAAAAATGTCAGACTCTGGTTGGAAAAACAGAAATGTGATATTGTTTGCTTGCAAGAAACACATATTAAAAAATCTGATGTTAAATTTTTGATTCAAAAAAGACTAGGAGAGGAATTTTATTCACTCTCCTCCCAAAAGAAAAAAGGAGTTGTTATATATATTAAAAAGGAGTTGGAACCAAAAGAAATTTTTAAAGACAATGAAGGGAAATTTTTGGCGGTAGAAGTTGTGTTGCAGAATAAAAAGACATTAATTGTTAATCTCTATGCTCCCAATGGTGCGAAGGAAAACTTTTTCAGGATTTGTGGGAACAGCTACGACAGTTGACCTATGAGCAAATGATTTTAATGGGTGATTTTAATGGTACTGTTGACAATGTTGTTGATAGAAAATCTAAAAAAGGAATTGATGCTATGGGCAAACTTCCTAAAGTCTTTTTTCAATTGACTAAACATGAACACTTGGTAGAGCCAAAAACCCCAGGGATAGAGAGTACTCTTTTTATTCATCAAGACATGAATCTTTTTCAAGGATAGATATGATGTGGATGACAGAGAATTTAATCTTGCAAACACGCAAAATTGAGATATTACCTAGGATTCTTTCTGACCACAGTCCGATAAAATGGTCAACGTATGTTAAGAGAAAAAAATTTCGATGGCGACTTAATGAAGATTTGCTGGACAAGCAAAATATTGTGGATAAAATAAGGACAGAAACCCAAACATACTTTCAATTGAATTTAAATAAGAGTGTACAGACGCAAACGGTATGGGAAGCCTACAAGGCTGTGATGAGAGGACATCTGATTGCAATTAATAATAATGAAAGGAAACAACAAATGAAAATAGACAAAGAAATTATGGAAAATATTCAGAAAAAAGAAATAGAACTTAAGAAAAGGCCTGGCAAAAAGAAGATTTTGAGAGAATTGAGGATTCTAAGGGAGCAATATGCGGCAAGGTTGAACAAAGAAGTATTTTGGAACTTGAAAAAATTGCAACAGAAATCCTTTGAAGGTGCAAACAAACCTGGCAAATATTTAGCATGGCAATTGAAGAAAAGAAGAGAGAATAAAATAATCACTTGTTTGAAAGATGGAAATAAAGAGATTTCAGACCCAGGAGGAATCAGGAGGGAATTTTATAAATACTACGCAACTCTCTTTCAAGTGAAGCAAGCGGATCCTCAAAAAATGTTGGATTACTTATCCAAAGTTAATTTGATACAACCAAACCCTGAAATGAAAACTTTTTTAAATGCTGTAATAACTAAAGAAGAAATCAGTAAAGCAATAGCTGAGGCAAAAATCTCTAAAGTTCCAGGCCCGGATGGCTTTTCAGCTAAATTTTATAAAAAACTTCATGAAGACTTAGTCCCGGTGTTGGAGATTCTTTTAAACGAAATTAGAAGGACAGGAAAGATTCCAGATTCCTGGAATGAAGCTGTAATCACCTTAATTCCTAAAGAAATGCAAGATTTAACAAATGTAAAGAACTATCGGCCCATTTCATTATTGAACAACGATTATAAGATATTTGCAAAAATATTGGCAGAGCGCCTTAAAAATTTTTTGAAGGACACCATTGTTGAGGATCAAGCTGTTTTTTTACCAAATAGACAAATTAAAGACAATATGAGGGTTGTCTTGGATGCAATTGAGTATTATGATAAACACCCTGAAAAAGAAGTTGCTTTTTTATTTTTGGATGCAGAGAAGGCTTTTGATAATTTGAATTGGGAATTTATGTTTAAAGTGTTTGAGAAATCTTTGATGGGCGCAGAATTTATAAGAATGATTCAATCGATATATAAAGAACAAAAAGCTTCGGTGATTGTGAATGCAGAATCAACAGATGTGTTCCGGGTAAGAAAAGGTACTAGACAGGGCTGTCCCCTGTCACCATTGTTATTTATCTGGATTTTGGAGATATTGCTACAAGCGGTTAGAGATGATAATAACATAAAAGGTTTGAATATTGGAGGTTTTTCATTTAAATTAAGAGCATTTGCGGATGATATCATGTTTATTGTTGAAGATCCTGTTAATAATATGCCTAAGGTATTTGAAAAAGTGAAAGAGTTTGGCGATCTTGCAGGGTTTTATGTCAACAAAAATAAATCTAAGATATTGTGTAAAAATATGATTGGTTCAAAGCAACAAATGTTACAAAATGTGACAGAATGTGAAGTGGTTAAAAAGGTTAAATATCTGGGAGTCGAAATCACAATGAAAAACATAGATCTGTTTAAAAATAATTATGAAAAACTGTGGGGTTCGATAAAGAGTGATTTAGAAAAATGGGAAAGGTTAAGACTATCTCTTCTTGGAAAAATTGCCGTTGTTAAAATGAATGTATTGCCCAGGTTAATGTTTTTGTTCCAGACAATACCAATTGTGAAGGATGGGAAAGTCTTGGTTAAATGGCAAAGAGAAATCTTTAAGTTCATCTGGGCAGGAAAGAAGCCAAGAATTAAAATGAAGATAATGTATGATACTAAAGACAGAGGTGGCTTCCAAGTCCCGAATTTGCGTTTGTATCATGAAGCTGTATGTATGTCTTGGTTATCCGATTGGATCCATTTGGAAAATAGAAAGCTGTTAGCTCTTGAGGGACACGATTGCAGATTTGGCTGGCATGCCTATCTTTGGTATGGGAAAAATAAAGTTGATTCTATGTTTAAGCATCATTATGTAAGGAGGACGTTGTTTGATGCATGGTCCAGGTACAAGGATACAATCTTGGACGAGAGACCTTTGTGGATTGTACCAGCTGCTCTTATACATTGGTTTTCTGATCATAAAGGCCATGACTGGTTGAAATATCAGGAATTATTGCAAAAAGAAGGGAAAAAATATGTTTTAAAGCCAAACAATGAATTAGAATTCGAATACGGATGGTTACAATATTGTCAAATAAGGGATATTTATAAAAAAGATTGTAAAGAGTTTGGCTTTAGAGCCATGTATGATGAATTTGAAAATTTATGGTTGAATAGAGAGCGGAAAATGATTTCAAAGATGTATAAAATTTTGTTGTCTGTATATACACTGGACGAGACTGTAAAAGAGCAAATGATAAAGTGGGCCATAAATATGAACAAAGAAATTTCTATGGAATCATGGGAATTTTTGTGGAAAAGATCTTTTAAAATGTCTACTTGTACCAATGTGAAAGAGAACTGTTATAAGATGATGTATAGATGGTACATGACACCAAAAAAGATTGCTAATATTAGTATGGATAAGAACTTGAGTAACAAATGTTGGAAATGTAAAAAAATAGAGGGTTCTTTTTACCATACGTGGTGGTCATGTGCTAAAGCGAAAACATATTGGTCTAATATACATTGTGTGATGCAGAAAATATTAAAAATCCCAATTGAGAGAAAGCCAGAACTTCTTCTCCTCGGTTTGACAATGGAAAAAATTCCACAAGAAAAAAGGACACTGGTATGGTACATGATTACGTCGGCGAGAATGGCCTTTGCTCAGCAATGGAAAATGGAGAAGGTGCCAGATATACATGACTGGTTGAGAAAACTGCTATTTTTAGCGGAAATGGACAAAATGACAAAGAAGTTAAATGGACAAATGGCAGAACAGTATACAAAAGATTGGGAAGAATTGAAACTGTATCTAGAAAATGAATATAGAATGAAGGGGAAAATATATAACTTGGATACGGATGGTCATTGAACGAGAAGTGAAATGAATTTGGAATTGTATTATACTGTTATTTGAGAATATGTTGCAATGGTAGAGATTTTATATAATGTGTTACCTGGTTTGTCAATGCATATAAGTTTAAATTTGATTATCGTCTAACATATATTTTTGTTTGTTATTAGCAGTGTTGGAAGCCTATTAGGGGGTGGGGGGAAGGGTTGGGAACTTTCTTTTTCCGAAATTGTATTGGTACCGTTATTGAAAATGTTGATTGTTTTTCCAATAAAAAAATTTGTTTAAAAAAAAAAAAAAGAATTCACCATTACAGGATCCGTCACTTGGAGAAACGACGGCTGAGGGGTGACACGATTGAGGTTTATAAGATTATGCATGGAATTGAGCAGGTTGAGAAAGAAGTACTTTTCTCCCTTTCTCACAATACAAGAACTCGTGGGCACTCAATGAAATTGCTGAGCAGTCGGGTTAGAACAGATAAAAGGAAGTACTTCTTCACCCAAAGAGTGATTAACATATGGAATTCACTGCCACAGGAAGTGGTGGCAGCTACACACATGGACAGTTTCAAGAGGGAATTAGATAAACATATGGAGCAGAAGTCCATCACTGGCTATTAGCCACAGGGTATAAATAGGAACTCTCAGTCTGGGGTAGGTGATGCATTCTATTCTTGGTGCTGTGGGGGGCGGCAGTGGGAGGGCTTCTAGTGTCCTGGCCCCACTGCTGGACCTCCTGGTGGCACCTGGTATTTTTGGCCGCTGTGGGACAGAATGTTGGACTAGATGGGCCATTGGCCTGATTCAACATTGGCTTCTCTTATGTTCTTATGTTCTTATGTCCACTCAGCCCCATTCCTCCCCGCCACCAATAGGTTGGACTCCATCGATTGGGACTACAAGTTGGTCTCTTTCCTTTTCAGCTAAAGAACAATGCCACACTCCACAACGGGCTGGAGCCCGGCCAAGCTGCTGATGGGCAGACGCCTCACATCAAGGCTGGACCAGCTCCATCCAGACCGAGCACCTGAGCAAGAGCCGGCCATCGAAACTCCAGAAGCTGCCCGAGGGTTTTTCCCTGAAGATCCCGTTTATGCATGGAACTTCACCAGAGGGCCCCCTTGGATTCCAGCAAGAGTAGTGAGAGTTTGAGGGCCCCGCTCCTACGAGGTCTCCAATGAGGATGGACAAATACTACACCACCACATTGACCAGCTCCACAGACAAACCCTGCTGGTGGAGCCGGAAGACTTCGCGGAACCAGACACGCTTGAGTCCACCGATCTGGTAACCACACCGGGCCCATTGGAGGAACTGTGCAGCCCAGCCATCGCTAGTCAGCCTCCGGACCCTGCAGGGCCAACCCAGGGGCCCGCCAGCACATAGCCTGTGGACAGCACTCTGCTGAGAACGGCAGCGACGGCTCCAGCTTCAGCGACGTCGGAACGCCACTGCTCAACCCAAGAGCACAAACCACACCCATACCTGAAGGACTTTATTTGCGGGTATCTAGTTTCAGACCAAGGGGGGAGGGGTGTAATATACCCAAGCTGACCATGTGCTCCGACTGGTTCTAACTGGTCCACCATGCAGCCAAGCGAAGTGCCTGAGCTTGGACCTTGAGGACAAAAGACCCTCGGCTCCTGAATCCCCTCCAATCAGGGAACTAGGATCCAAGAGGTTAATGCAATTACTGTAAATAGACCACTCACGGCTGTTTGGGGTGTGTGGGGTGTGGTTTCCTTAGGGAATATAAATTGGTCTGCGAGCCGACTACTTTGTCTTGTTCACGATCTAATAAAGTATGTGAGAGCTGAAATCACTTGTCAGTCTCAGTACTTTTCACTATTAGTGATTTTAAACGTTATTATAGTGGGCCTTGGATTTTGGGAACTCTTTACCTTGCTATGGAGTCATAATACAGAATATTAAACATGGCCCTTTTCTTCTAAGAATGAATAGTATTTCTACTAATATGCCACATATGTGGATTTTTGGTAGCATGCAAATTGATTTGAAAGACACAGGATTAATCAGATAACTATTCTTTACTCAGGTAGCTATTTTTTAAACAAGCACCCCGCCACCGCAAAACTTGAAGACACCTGAATGAAGAGGACTTAAAGTCATTTTCTTTCTCTCTGTTCCTCAGAGGAAAAAGATTACAAACCAGAGGAGGGTATAGATTTTTTCTCCTGTCAAGGTTCCGAGGTGTTCCACAGGCATTTTGGCCAGGAATGGGTTAATAACTGCAAGGTATTTCTGCATTTGGACTTCCAAAATATTCTTCTGGAGTGCCTTTAACACACCCTACTGTTTTTTGTGGAACTGTAGTTTGCTTAAAGGCCGTTCCAGCCTGTTCTGGGCTGTTCCGGAGGCATTTTGGCCCAGAATGAGTTAATCAATACACAATATTTCTCTGTTTGGATTTCCAAAACATTGTTCTGGAGTATCTTTAATGCCTCCCATGGTTTCTTGCGGAACTGTTGTTTGTTTAATGCCCATTCTGGCCTGTTCCGAGGTCTTCTGGGGGCATTTCAGCACAGACTAGGTTAATAAGTGCACAATATATCTACATTTGGATTTCCAAAATAATCTTCTGGAGTGTTTAGTGCCCATTCCGTGCTGTTCTGGGGTGTTCTGGAGGCTTTTTGGCCTGGAACAGGTTAATAAAAGGGTGGGAGTTCCATGTTTTCACTTCTGGAATATTATTCTGGAGTGGCTGTAATGCATGCCACTGTTTTTTGTGGCACTATTCTTTATTTAGTGCCCGTTCCGGGGTGTTCCGGAGGCTATTTGGCCTGGAACGGGTTAATAAAAGGGTGGGAGTTCCGTGTTTTCACTTCTGGAGTATCATTCTGGAGTGGCTGTAATGCATGCCACTGTTTTTTGTGGCACTATTCTTTATTTAGTGCCCGTTCCAGGGTGTTCCGGGGTGTTCCGGAGGCTTTTTGTCCTGGAACGGGTTAATAAAAGGGTGGGAGTTCCGTGTTTTCACTTCTGGAGTATTGTTCTGGAGTGGCTGTAAAGCATGCCACTGTTTTTTGCGGCACTATTTTTTTTTTAGTGCCCGTTCTGGGCCGTCCCGGGGTGTTCCGGAGGCTTTTTGGCCTGGAAAGAGTTAATAAAACGGTGGGAGTTCTGTGTTTTCACTTCTGGAATATTGTTCTGGAGTGGCTGTAATGCATGCCACTGTTTTTTGCGGCACTATTGTTTGTTTAGTGCCCGTTCCGGGCCATTCCGGGGTGTTCCGGAGGCTTTTTGGCCCGGAACGGGTTAATAAAAGGGTGGGAGTTCCGTGTTTTCACTTCTGGAGAATTGTTCTGGAGTGGCTGTAATGCATGCCACTGTTTTTTGCGGCACTATTGTTTGTTTAGTGCCCGTTCCGGGCCGTTCCGGGGTGTTCCAGAGGCTTTTTGTCCTGGAAAGGGTTAATAAAAGGGTGGGAGTGCCGTGTTCTCACTTCTGGAATATTGTTCTGGAGTGGCTGTAATGCATGCCACTGCTTTTTGTGGCACTATTGTCTGTTTAGTGCCCGTTCCGGGCCGTTCCGGGGTGTTCCGGAGGCTTTTTGGCCTGGGAAGGGTTAATAAAAGGATGGGAGTTCCGTGTTTTCACTTCTGGAATATTGTTCTGGGGTGGCTGTAATGCATGCCACTGTTTTTTGCGGCACTATTGTTTGTTTAGTGCCCGTTCCGGGCTGTTCCGGCTTTTACCCTGTCCCCTGAGATATGCTTTTTCATATAGCCCTGATTTGTTTAGCTGTGGAACAGGTAGCTCCAAATGTTTACTGTCATTCAGTGATTGGAAGAAAGATGTATGAAGCTGTCATGAGGGCCATCATGATCGAACCCCTGGTCAGCATCCAACAATGATTTGCTGGTGATAATGGCAGTGAATTATTGAAAGTAGAACGCTTGTGCTTATAGTCACTCCAACCTGTCATTTACAGAATTTTGCTTCAGCATGAGCCAATGTTTCATTGTAGTCCTATTAAGATTGAATGTTTCTGCCAGATACACATTGACCAAATTTTCTGGGCCTTAGCTCTCTTTAAATTGCTTTTGAAACTTCTTGGTGTTATTCTTGGTGTAATTCTGACAGACTGATTCTGTGCTTATTTACTCAGGAGTAAAATATCTCAAATAGGTGCATGTATGGGTCACTGTAGTGGTTAAGTGTGCTGACTCTAATCTGGGAGAACCGGGTTTGATTCCCAACTCCTCCACTTGCACCTGCTGATGTGACCTTGGGTCAGTCACAAGCTCTGGCACAGCTGTTCCTGAAAGAGCAGTTTGTGTTAGAGTTCTCTCAGCCCCACCTACCTCACAGGGCGTCTGTTGTGGGGAGGGGAAGGGAAAGGAGTTTGTAAGCCGCTCTGAGACTCAAAAGTGAAGGGTGGGATATAAATCCAAACTCTTCTTCTTTTTCTATAAACTTTCACTTTGCAATAGAACCTCTTGAAATTCTCTTGTTGTAAACTGGATTTATGCAATGTTACAGTTTCTAGTAACATTGCATGCAGGATGGGTGGGCTATGAATACAAATAATAAATAATAGTGCTGCAGGTCAATATTTTCCTGTACCTTCTCTTTTTCTGTAACATTCACAAGCAGTCAAGAGTCTGTGTCTGCAAATGCTGTGAACGGTACACATCTGTTTATTTGAGAGTCAGCTGAAATAAGCCAATCAAGTGTGAATACATAGCCTCCAACTGTTTCTTCTGCGTGCTCTGTCTATAGAACATCCTGCCAGAACAGAAAGAAATGTGGGTTCTGCCTTCACCTCTAGCCATCATAATTTTTCTAGTTACTTATTTTTTCAGTTACCTTAATGGGTTTAAAATGTTTCATATATTTCAGCACCAGCAGCAAAAGCCTGGGAATTTTTCGAGCTCTGCCTTCTACAATTGCCTTTTATTGCTCTTCCTTACTCCATTATATCCATCAGACATGATACTCAAAGCTGTGTGTCTAGGAATCATGTGACTTCAAAGCAGAGAAAGTCTCTGTCTTTATAATGTGTTACATAGAGATAATGTTTTGACATTCCTTTTTTTTTGAAAAACAATTTATTAAGATATATTAAAAGTTCAAACATACATTGAAACCTAAGTTATTATACCTCTTTTCCTCCTTTCACCCCCCTTAATGGCTTCCCACAGTGCTCCAACCTCCAGCCCAAAACTTACATCTTCTTCCTCCCTTCTTTTCTCATTGGTCATTTCTACAGGTACTGTATCTTTCAACCGTTATTCTTATATATTTATCTCCCTTTTCTGCTTTTCTTAATTTTCAGTAGTTATCAAAGCAAAGCAAATTGTCCTTTACATCCCAGTATTTCTCTAAATAGTCTTTGAAATCTTTCCAGTCTGCAAAAAATTCTTCTGCTTCCAAGTTTTTAAGTTTCCTTGTCATTTTATCCATTTCAACCATAAAAAGTAGTTTCTTTATCCATTCCCCAATTTACATAACAACATAAGAGAAGCCAATGTTGAATCAGGCCAATGGCCCATCTAGTCCAACACTGTCAAATAGTGACCAAAAATACCAGGTGCCATCAGGAGGTCCAGCAGTGGGGACAGGACACTAGAAGCCCTCCCACTGCTGCCCCCTCCAGCACCAAGAATAGAGTACATCACCAGCCCCAGACTGAGAGTTCCCATCTATACCCTGTGGCTAATAGCCACTGATGGACTTCTGCTCCATATGTTTATCTAATTCCCTCTTGAAACTGTCCATGCTTGTAACTGCCACCACCTCCTGTGGCAGTGAATTCCATATGTTAATCACTCTTTGGGTGAAGAAGTATTTCCTTTTATCTGTTCTAACCCGACTGCTCAGCAATTTCATGGAGTGCCCACAAGTTCTTGTATTGTGAGAAAGGGAGAAAAGTACTTCTTTCTCAACCTGCTCAATCCCATTCATAATCTTATAAACCTCAATCATGTCACCCCTCAGCCGTCATTTCTACAAGCTAAAGAGCCCCAAGCATTTTAACCTTTCTTCATAGGGAAGGTGTTCCAACCCTTTTATCAGTCTAGTTGCCCTTCTCTGCACTTTTTCCAATGCTATAATATCCTTTTTGAGATGTGGCGACCAGAACTGTACACAGTATTCCAAATGAGGTCGCACCAATGATTTATACAGGGTCATGATGATACTGGCTGATTTGTTTTCAATTCCCTTCCTAATAATCCCCAGCATAGCATTGGCCTTTTTTATTGCAGTTACACACTGTCTAGACATTTTCATTGAGTTATCTACTATAACTCCAAGATCTCTCTCTTGGTCAGTCTCTGCCAGTTCAGACCCCATCAATGTGTATTTATATTTAGGATTTTTGGCTCCAATGTGCATCACTTTGCACTTGGCCACATTGAACCTCATTTGCCACGTTGATGCCCACTCACCCATCCTCGACAGATCCTTTTGGAGTGCCTCACAATCCTCCCTGGTTTTCACCACCCTGAACAACTTCATGTCATCTGCAAATTTAGCCACTTCACTGCTTACTCCCAATTCCAAATCGTTAATAAACAAGTTAAAAAGCATCGGACTGAGTACTGATCCCTGTGGTACCCCACTGCTTACCACCCTGCACTGAGAAAGTTTCCCATTTATACTCACTCTCTGTTTCCTATTTATAAGCCATTTTTATCCCATGACTATTGAGCTTACTTAGGAGCCTTTGATGAGGAACTGTATCAAAAGCTTTCTGGAAGTCAAGGTAAATAATATCTATTGGGTCCCCCTTGTCCACATGTTTGTTCACTCCCTCAAAAAACACTAACAGGTTAGTGAGACAAGATCTTCCCTTACAGAACCCATGCTGAGTCTGCCTCAATAGTTTTTGTTCATCAATGTGCCTACTAATTCTTTCCTTAATAACAGTTTCCACCAACTTACCCGGTATCGATGTCAAACTGACTGACCTGTAATTTCCTGGATCTCCCCTGGAGCCCTTTTTAAAGATGGGAGTGACATTAGCTACCTTCCAGTCCTCAGGAATGGAAGCAGATTTTAAAGAAAGATTACATATTTTTGTCAGGAGATCCACAAGTTCACATTTGAGTTCTTTCAGAACTCTTGGATGAATGCCATCCGGGCCTGGTGATTTATTAGTTTTTAAATTGTTCATCAGTCGGAGGACTTCCTCTCTTGTCACCGCAATCTGATTCAGGTCTTTCAAACCCCCTGTCAGAAATGTCTGTTTGCTATTTTACACTGAGTCCATTGTTCTGTGTTCCCTATCTCGTCCCTGCATTGCGCTTGCGTAGGTATGCTGGCAGTAATGTGGGAGCTTCTTCTCTGCCGCTCAGTCTTATCACAGTGGCCTTGAATGTGGGCTTTGGGCTATTCTTGAGCTTATGAGAATTTTCCAGTCCTGTGAAGACAAGGGGAGGAGGGAGTCGTCTCCTGCCCATTAAGTAACTCTCCCGCCGGGAGTTTCCCGCGCGCGCTTACAGTTCATTTGCTAGTAGCATTTTGCATCACACTATAACCTTGCTTGAGCCGCTTCTCCCGCCATTCCTGACAATGACCCTCCACTGTGGGTTTTAGCACTGTATTCCAATAAAGCCCTTCTTAATCAAAGAATGCTTGGATCTACTTGCTTTTAAACCTGACACCCCCTCCTGAAATCGGTGCTTCTTGAGTGGGCAAGCACTTCTCCTCTTCCACAGTGAAGACAGAGGCAAAAAATGCATTCAGCTTCTCAGCCATTTCCCTATCATCCTCCACTACTCCTTTTACCCCTTGGTCATCCAAGGGCCCCACTGCCTCCCTGGCTGGCTTCCTACTTCTAATGTATTTGAAGAAAGTTTTATTGTTGGCCTTTATGTTTTTTGTGATATGTTCCTCATATTCCTTTTTTGCTTGCCTGATCACAGACTTGCATTTTATTTGCCACAGTCTGTGTTCCCTTTTATCAACCTCACTGAGACTAGCTTTCCATCGCTTAAAGGAATCCTTCTTACTTTTTACAGCTTCCATTACTTTATTAGTTAACCATGCAGGCTTTTTTCTATACCTATTTGTGCCTTTCCTAACCTGCAGTATATATTTTTTCTGAGCTTCTAGGATTGTATTTTTAAATAGTCTCCAAGCTTCCCCAATAGTTTTGACCTTCTCCACTCTTCCTTTCAATTTCTTCCTCACATGTCCCCTCATACCAGAGGAGTTACCCCTTTTAAAGTTAAAAGTGGTTGTGTCAGTCTTTTTGGGCAACTCCCTATCTGTACAAATATTAAACTCAATGACATTATGGTCACTGTTCCCAAGCGGTGCAATCACTTTTACATCTCTCACCAGGTCTTGGGTGTTACTTAGGACCAAATCCAGGATCGCCTCTCCCCTGGTAGGATCCATGACCATCTGTTCTATAGCACAGTCATTGAGAGTGTCTAAAAACTCAATCTCTTTTTCCCGACTAGAACTCATATTGACCCAATCAATGTGTGGGTAATTAGTCGCCTCAAACTGTTTCAGGGGCCTTGTCTTGTTTCCAATATTGAGCATATATCATTCTGGCAGTTGTGATCATATACCACATCAATGTTCTTCTTGCTATATTTACTTCTTCCAGTTTAAGCCCCAAAAGTAGTATTTCCGGTTCTTTCTTAAAACTACATTTCACAATTTTTTCCACTTCTGCATGGATCTCAGCCCAAAACATTTTTGCTTTTTCGCATGGTTGACATTTTATAGGCACTTACGGGCTTAATTTTGTAGAATTGATAGCAGCTATGAAACAGGTAAGAGCTCTTGTACTACAGTCACTCAAGAGCCTTGGAAGACCTGATATCTGTAGATCCTATAAATATCAAAGATACAGGCTTATCATCTAGTCCTGCACCAATGCAAGGATTGTCAACCAAATTAAATGTAGCAGGCTGTTGCTGGCAGTATAAGTATTATTACAATCTGACTAGCTGTGCAAATCTGCAGAGAAGTTATGCCTTTGCTATGTCTCTTTTTAGGATTAATCTGTGGGCCTCCAGCTGCTGAAGAATTTCTCCTAATGTGTAAATGCATCATGAACCCATCTCTATTATCCTAGAGTCAGTGGAAAGGAAATGTATACTTAGTAATTGTACATCATTGGTTTTACACTAGCCTTTAAGAAATACTTATCATTTTCGTTTTTCAAATCACCTCATGTTCATGATCTCAGTAATCCTTAAAACAGCTCTGTAAGTCTGGCTGATCACAGTATTTTATATCCACACTGCAAGTAGGGGATGTGGCAGGGCTGAGCTTGTGGCTGGCATGAGATTTGAACTTGAAACTTCTTGATCAGCAGCAACAGAAGCATTTCTTTGGTGGGCACTGGAGAGCTCCTGAAATTATCAGTTCCTCTGGAGAGAATGGCATTACACCCCACTGAGTTCCTGCCCTCCCCAAACTCCACACTCTCCAGGCACTCCCCCCCTAAAATCTCTAGGAATATCACAATCTGGAGTTGGCAACTGTACCTTGTTAAGAAAACACATTTATTCCTTCTGCATTTTCCCATGTGCATATGGATGCTAAATGTTTTATCTTGTTTTCTATCCTCTTCTATATCCATATGTTTATTTCTTACTAGACTCAACTCACCAACAGGTTACATTTCAAACTGGCAATATATTTTCTGAGCACAGAAAATGAGTTCTAAATAATACACATAAGTACTTCAGTTATAAGAGCTAGGCAACTCTGATTTTCAAACCCTACCCACCCCCTCATGTTAAAGCATTCCTTCAGCCATTTTGGTGTGATAATTCATGGTTTAAGTTTGAAAATCCATTGGTGCTGAAATCAGAAGCTGAATATTTAAACCACAATATTCTTAATTATAGAATGATGGAAATGTTACCTTGAACGATTAAAACAATAAATCCCTAAGCACTAAGTGATCTATAATATCACAGTGAAATCTACAAACCAGCATGTGGTCCTGGGCAGCAGACTGCTTGTTACTTAGAACTATGTGGCCAACTTGACTTAGCTTGGAGTGTGACATGAGGAACAGAGGCAGGTTTAAATTTCACCATTGACATACAGCAACACTACAGAGTTGGGCACAGGGGAGGGATAAATCTAGCTGGATGGTAGGTTGGAAAATTTAGGTTGCCTTTTGCTGGTGCATATGTCTTCTTTCATTCTCCCACTGCAGAGATCCTTTACCTGCTAAATCACTGAATATGTCTGTTAATACAGATTATAAAAACTATGTTAAATACTTGTCTTCTACCTTAGAATATTGGAATGGTAACAATAAAATCATCTCATTCTGATGGGTCTCAGCATCCCAAAGATGGCATATGCAGTCTTGGAGATCAGTATTGAACAAATTCAGCAAAGAATCTCCTTTCAGTCTATGTCTTACTCCAGCTTCAAGAAGTTCTGTGTCCCACCTACTGCTGTTCATCTCCCTAGGAATGGAAGACTCAAGTGGTGAAAGATGAGAAGGATGAATAAGGGAGGCTCATTTAATATGTTTGTTCTGCTTTAATGGGCAGCCTACGGAAAACTGAGTAAAATAATGATGTGTTTTAATTATTCTGGTATTTGTATTTTCTGCAGGCATAAATTAGTGTAAGAAACTACATGCTCACTAGGGATGGGCATAGACCTGAACCCCAGCCAAAGTCCGGGCCCTAGGGAGTAGCAGAAGCATTCTGGGAATGGAACAACAGCCCCCAAAGTGGAATGAAGGTCCCTAGGAACAGAAACAGTACTCTGGGACTGGAATGACAGTCTCCAGGAGTAACAGAAGCATTCTGAGATGAAATGACAGGGCACAGAGTGAGATGACAGTCCCCGGGAGTGGCAGAAGTGTTCTAGGAGTGGAATGACAGCCCCTGGGAGTTTGGTGTAGTGGTTAAGAGTGGTGGACTCTAATTTGGAGAGCTGGGTTTGATCCCCCACTCCTCCACATAAGCCAGCTAGGTGACCTTGGGTCAGTCACAAATCTCTCAGAACTGTTTTCTCAAGAGCAGTTCTCAAAGAGCTGTCTTAGCCCTACCTACCTCACAAGGTGTCTGTTGTGGGGAGAGGAAGGGAAGGAGATTGTAAGCTACTCTGGGACTCTGAATGAAGAGTGGGGTATAAATCCTCCTCCTCCTCCTCCTTCTTGGGACTGGAATGGCAGGGCACAGAATGGGATGACAGCCCCTGGGAGTGGCAGAAGTGTTCTGGGACTGGAATGACAGGGCACAGAGTGATATGACAGCAAGAGAATCAGTGCTCTGGGACTGGAATGACAGCCCCTAGGAGTAGCTGGCATGTTTTGGGACTGGAATGACAGCCCCCTGACTGGAATGACAGCCCCTGGGAGTTGCAGAAGTGTTCTAGGACTGGAATGAGAGTCCCTGGGAGTAGCAGGAGCATTCTGGGACTGGATTGACAAGTTGAAGAGTGGAGTGACAGTCCCTGGGAGTGGCAGAAGTGTTCTAGGACTGGAATGACAGGTTACAGAGTGGAATGACAGCCACTGGGAGTAGCAGGAACATTCTGAGAATGGAATGACAGCTCCCAGCATGGAATGATGGTCCCTGGGAGTAGCAGAAGTGTTCTGGGACTGGAATGACAGGGCATAGAGTGGAATGACAAGCCCTGGGAGTAGCAGAAGTGTTCTGGGACTGGAATGACAGGACACAGAGTGGTATGACAGTCTCTAGCAAGAGAATCAATGGACTGGAATTACAACTTCCTTCCCCCAAGTTTGTGCCGGTTCCTCTCCACCATGTTATCCCCCCCCCACACCACATGTTGTACACCTCCAGTCCAACACTGTCTTCCACAACATCATCACTGAGTCCTACATTATGATAAATGCCAGGCAAGCCAGGCAGAGAGCACAGAGAGGACTGCAGGCCAGTGGCACAATGAGTTGCCAATGACTGTTGTCTTCCTAAGACAGCCTCAAGGTGGAGCCTGGCTGGGTAAAGGACAGACACCAGGCTGGGTGGGTAACATTAACCCGACCAGTCATCATGTCGCAGATAGAAGGAAGGTGCAGTGGCCCCAGGGAGACACCACTACCCGCAGTGGTGTGGTTGGCTCCCTGATCCAGCTGGGGAGGGCTGTCTGGACCTGCCACATGATCACTTGGCTCATTGACTGCTATACATCCTTGGACATACGTTCATGGACATATGTCCATGGACATTCAGACAGTTGCCTGCTTGCCTGAGCCTCTATGCTCCTGTTCCTGCTCCTGAAGGTGTCAGTACAGGGGTAACTAACTTGGAGAGGGAACACTTGTCTTTCCTTCCTTCACCCTTGGGGCCTATCTCCCTTGGCCATTCAAGTTCTCTGTGCCTAGCACCAGAATTTATTTTCAGCAGGTGTGCTGGGGAAAATGCAGCCACCCGCAATGGTGTGGCTTGCTCCCTTGCTGGACAGGAGGGATGGCCCTGCCCAGTTGTCACCTCGCTGGTGAGGGCAGATGGGCCTGGGGAAACACAGCCACCTGTCACTGTGTGGGTGTCTCCCAGGCCCCAGGCAGGGTGGGAGGTTGGGCCCTGCCCAGTTGTCACATTAACAGTGGAGGACAGTTGGGCCCATGGAGGCACAGCCACCCACAACCCACAGCTGGGAGCCAAATGCGGGTGGCTCCTATGCATTTGGCTCCCAGGCTGAGGCACGTTGGAGGGTTGGGCCCAGGGAGACAGTGCCACCTGCAACATTGCAGGTGGCTTGTGGGGCAGGAGGGTTGGCTCTACCCAGTTATCACATTGTCCACATGGCCAGCCATATGGTGAGGAAGGGTGGGCCCAGGGAGTCAGAGCTGCCCACTCTGGGAATGGCTCCTGGGCCCCAGGCAGGGTGTGTTTGCCCTGCCCTGCAGTCACTGTTTCAGTAGTGGGTGGTCACAGGGAGAAATAGCCAGCCACAAGCATCCAGGTGGCTCCCAGGCCCCAGGTGGGGCAAGAGGGGTGGCCCTGCCCAGTAATCACTTTGGCAGTCCACAGAGAGAGGGAGGTTGGGGCCAGGTAGAAGCAGGTACCATCAAGCATGCTGGTGGCTCCCAGGCCCAGGCAGGGTGGGTGGGCTTGTCCTACCAGTGATCACATTTTTAGTTGTACAGAGAGTGGTCTGGTCTATACACTCCTGAATCCACACCTGACATCTCTCCAAAAAGCAGTTTCCTGGGGCACCTTGTTTGGGGATCTGTAACTCATACCAAATCCAACCCATATATAACTTGTGGGGCATGTGAAGGGGCATCCCAGAGAGGTACACTGCAGATTGGATGCTTCTAGCTCACTCAGGATCCATTTCATACACTCCTGAACCCACACCTGACATCTCCCCAAAATGCACTTTCCTGGGGTGCCTTGTTTGGGGTTTTGTAACTCAGACCCCCAAAGTCCAATCTTCATCAAACCTGGTGGGCAGGTACAGGAAAGTCAGCTGGAGAGGCCCTGTGATTTAGAAGGCTCTAGAATTTCAGGGGGGGGGGGCACCTGAACCAGTTCATGAACTGGTTCACAAACTGTGCCAGTTTGAATTTGCGAACAGATTCAAAATGCACACTGTTTCAGTTCATGAACTGAACCAGGATTTTCCAGTCTGTGGCCATCCCTAATACCAGGGCAGGCTCACCCACTAGGCGAGTGAGGTGCTTGCCTAGGGCGCGCCGGCTGCAGGGGCACCCCCCCCGTGAAAAGCCCCCCTGCCACCGCCTGTGAAGAGCACCCCAGTGGGGCACAGGAGGCAGCAGCAGAGCTTGCCCACCCTCCCCCTCCCCCTCAAGGGGCCGTGGGCAGGACTCGCGCAGCCATGGAACGCGCCACGTGGGATGAGGACAGAGAGCGGCGCGAGTTGAACTGCCGTCTGGGCAACTATGTGCGGTGGGTGTGGGCACTGGAGCAGGAGAACCGGCGCCTGGCACAGGAGCTGGCAGCACTTCACAGGCAGGAGCAGTGCATCGGCCGGCTGGAGCAGTGTGAGGAGGAGGTGGCTGAGCTGTGGCTGGCGGTGGCTGAGCTGAGCCGGGCCTGAGGGGAGGCCGAGATGGAGCGGGAGGCACTGCTTGGCAAGCAGGCGCACTTGGAGACGCTGGGCGTGCAGCTGCTGGAGCTGCACCACTGCCACCTGGAGCCCGAGGCTGCCGCACTGCGCCGTCAGCTGGAGCACCTGGCCACTGACTATGCCACCCTGGAGGCCGTGCTGGAGCACCTGCGGGCCAAGCACGGGCGCCTGCAGGAGTAGCGGCAACACCGCCTCACCAAGCTGCCTGCCCTGCTGTCGCTGCCCCTCGCCTGCCCTGGGTGCCAGAGCTGCCGGGCACTGGAGGAGGACTCAGGCCCCACCGCACTTAGAAGGAAGAGACAGGGGTTTAAACTCCCGCCTCTTCTCTGGCTTGCCGGGGCGCCCCGCAGATGTGGGCCATGCAGGCAAGTGGTGCTTAGAGGGAAGAGACGGGGGTTTAAACCCTCGCCTCTTCCCTGGCTTGCCTGAGCACCCTGCAGCTGCAGAGCACGCAGGCAAGCCATGCTTAGAGGGAAGAGACAGGTTGTTTAAACCTCTGCCTCTTCCCTGGCTTGCCAGCGCCACCCCCCCGCCCCGTGTCCAGGCCCCACCGGGAGGTTGGCATTGCTGGGGGGGGCGCAGGGCCACCAGTTGGCCTAGGGCACCCAGACACTATGGGCTGGCCCTGCCTAATACCCACTGCAATAGCTTATTTTTAGGTTACCTGGCCTGTGTTTTTGTCTTATGATTCATTTCAAATATGATGCCACCATGCTTGAATAAATATCTCCTGTTTTTAAATCATTATTTACATCATACCATCATATGATATCTTGGTAACAGAGTAGCATGAGAAACAAACAATATTTTAAGATCATGTGATGATTATATGGCTACAGTTTTGCTAAATTCAAGCAGATGTTTGGTCATCACCATTAGTTGCATGAAATAAAGGCACAACATTTTAGAAGTGGGTTTTTAAACTGTTGTGGAGCCTAAAGTGCAGAAAAATAGTATTGGATTGTGTCATTTAATTGCATCAATAGGTACAATCTTAGAAGTTTGTAGAAATAGATCTTTGCCTTGTTAGAAGACCTCTTTCAGGCTACTTTGTAGTAATGCTATGCTCACTTCACAAAGCATTTCTGTCCTAAGATTTATGTTGTGTGTCTTTGTGACAGAGGGCCTCTGGTTCTACCCTCCCTATATCCTAGCCTACAGGGGGAGTAGGCAGACACTAAGTGGCATCAGTCAATGAGAGGCCCTGGAACCTTTGGGAGGAGGGGAGGAGCGTTAAGTGGAGGGAAGGTCTTTTATTATCTCAAATAGGTCTTGGGAAAGTAACAGAGAAAGAGGGAAAACTGCCAAGAAAATAGGTAGGCTTTGCCTGGTGAAGAAAAAGAATTCGGACATCTACAGTATAGGTACATAGGCAGGAATAGAACCAGTATCCTGTGTTTCTTTAGGGCAGGGGTCCCCAACCTTCTGGCACATGGAGGCGCACATTAAAGTGCCCAATACCTAAAGAGGGCCATGTCTTAAATTAAAATGTAACAAAATTAATAACCTACCTATTTAGATCAAAAATCAATATTCAGATGTCAATGAAGAAAAGTTAACTTGAACACAATCCATTTAGGAACAATATTTTATTGTGGAACCTTTTTATCTTGCTATGCATGCTTACCTAGTCAGTGTGATTTTTGTGGCTGTTTTCTATTAATCAAGGCATTAATGCCCAAGTCAATGTTTATGAGACACCCTTAAAATGTCATGTAAATGTTCATCTGTAAGTCTTGACCTACACTTGGATTTCACAATTTTCATCTTGGAAAGCATTTGTTCACAGATCTGTGTGGTGCCAAAGACTGTGAACACGCATGCAGCAAATTTCTTTAGGGTGATAAATATACTAGATAGACCAGAATAGAAATCTAGCAGACTATTTTCTTTGTAAATATCTCTGTGATGATCACTGACTTGCAAATCAATTAGTTCCATCTGGAAAAGCTACTTGCATCTTCTACTTCAAATGGATTCGGAAACATTCTTATTTCCTTTCCATGCTTATGGCAATCAGTTAATCTATTCTGGAATTCTACCTGTGATAGGCTCAGTGCTTTGATGTGGTTTTCAACACTGAATTTTAAATTCCCATCCTTCTCAAATTTTAGTCCATTGCAGCATAAAAAGTTTGAAAAGTTACCTTCATTAACTTGATTCAGAAAAATGTTTAGTTTTGCTTCAAAAGCTTCCAGTTCAGAATACATGTCAAACACAAGTTTTCCTTTTCTGCTAAGCCACCTGACTTCTGCATGGTACAATACATCTCCATATTCTGCATCTATTTCTGAGAGAAAATTTTGAAAATGATGATGAGTAAGGCCATGATGTCTAATGTAATTAATGATGGATACAACAACATGCATCACACTTTCCCACTGAAGAATCTTACTACACAAGGCTTGCTGATGGATGATGCAGCGAGATTGCATGGGAAGCGTGCCATTTAATTTCAATATCTCTTCACTGATTCTTGCAATCACATCAGTTTTACCTCCCACCATATTCCTTGCACGATCAATTGTGATGCTTTTCAATTTATTCCAACTCAGACCAAGATTTTCTACTGATTTACACACTTTCAAGAATATATTTTCTGCAGTTGTAGTGCCTTTAAAACTCTTCTTTAATTCTGAAGTTGTAATCTATCCCCCGATAAAAATTAGTATTTGAGCGGTGTCTATAATGTCATTGCTCTCATCTAATGCCAAAGGGGGAAAAAAAATAAAATGTTTTGCCTTGACAATGAGTGACATATGCAGCTCTTCTCCTAGTTCTTCAATACACCTGATGATTGTAGATGCAGATAAACTGACACAACTAATACAAGATACTTTATCAGAGTACATTTCCTTCATAACTTTAACCATTCACTTTTTAACAAATTCACCCTGAGTGAATGATGTAGTTTGGTGTAGTGGTTAAGTACATGGACTCTAGTCTGGGAAAACCGGGTTTGATTCCCCACTCCTCCACTCGCAGCTGCTGGAATGGGTACAGGAGATGTCTGGCCTCCTTTTGCAAAGAAGGTAGGAAAATGACAGTAAAAGGGCTGGTATTTTGGGGGTGGAAAGTGTTGGAAATGTATGAGTTGCAAGGTCTAATCCAGTCATTATAGGGTTAACTTGTTTAGCTTCTATGCTATTGTTTAGACTGACCTAGAAGGGAAACCTGGCAGACAGCCAATGCTAGAGAAGCCCAGAAAACTGGTCTGTTTTGTAAACATTGATTGGTTAATCTATTCAGGGGTCAAGAAGAAGGAGGATTCTCCATTATTGCAGTTGTTGTGTGACCATGCTTTTATAAAAGTAAGATGTGACAATGTAGCTCTAGACATGTTTGTAATTTTGTAGGTTTCCTGTGTACCTTTTACCCTTAGAAATAAAGCTTTTTAAACAGAAAGAAATGTCTCCTCTCCAGTGAAGCAAAGATCCATTGCAAACTTTGAGTATTTAAGTAGTTTTGACTATTTTCCCCAACAGAAAGGATATGAAATGTTTTGTATACTGAACATTTCTAGAAGCTCCACCCATCACAGCTCCTCCAATTGGCTTTCAAGGTTACTGGTGAGGTTGCTGCTGCAGGCAAAAGCATTCTTCCTTCCTCAACAAGAGCTGATTGCTCTGACTTCTTGCCTTGCTTGCTTCTGTCTCTCCTTCCCCACCCACTCCAACTAGGAGTCTTCCAATGCATCTGCAATTGCAGGAACCGCTGAATGGCCCCCTTGGGTTGAAAGGGAATGAGTACTCTCTTAACAAGGAAACTTATGGGATTTCCTTTTCAACACCTTCCTCCAGCCAAGTTCCAGCCAAGTTCTCCTCCCTCCAGCTGCCACCACAAAGGATCGGTGTTCCCAATGGTCGCCTGCCCCCACTCGTAAAGGTACAGTCTCAAATTTACAGGGCTCTTTCATGGGCGACCCGTCCATTTGGGTAAATGTTATGGGTTCTTTCAGCTTTACTACCGCTGCTTCCAACCCTGTGACTAAGGAAGGGTTGATGAGGTCCCTCCTGCACTCCTTTGGGCAGGAGGTGGCAAAATGCCCCTTTTCTCCACATCTCAGGCATAGGCCCTGTTTCATGCACTGGTCTCATAGGGCAGTTGCCGGGGGAGCTGGCTTACCCTTTGGCCGGAGGGTGGAAGTGGAGGGGCAGTTATTTCCCAAGGAGACATCCAGCTTCATGATGCGCAAATGGCTCTCTGCACGTTCTGCCTCCTCCATCCACCCCTGCAGTGTTCGCAGTTCTTTGGAGCTTAGGACGTTGTTGCGGACGTCTATGGAAAGTCCCATTCAGTATTGTTGGGCTAATACCGAGTCTGTCCAGTCCCGTATTTTGGCAGCATGTTTCTGGAATTCTGTAGAGTACTCGCGTACTGTGAGGCGTCCCTGTGTGAAAGTGCGGAGGAACGCTTCGGCCTTCCGGGCCGCTGCTGGATCATCAAAGTGGTTTCTTAAGGCCCACATGAAACCATCCACACATCCCAACTCTGCCGCCTCCAGATCATGCAGTGCTACATACCAGCTAGTAGCGATCCCCCTCAGGCGGGAGGCGATAAACTCCACCTGTTGCTCTTCGTTGGGGAACAGGTGACCCCAGTGCTGCACAAACTTCCCCACTTGTAGGATGAAGAAGGATAAGCTTTCAGGGTCTCCATCGAAAGTAATATCCAGAAGATCTTTTGGTCGTGGCATCAGCTGGGGTGGTACCATCCCTGGATTGGGTCCCGGCACTGGCAATGGTCCTGGGGGTGGCACTGGCAACGGCCCTGAAGGCGTGGGTGCTGGTAATGCAGGAGGACCACCCGGTGGAGGTTGCCTGGGAATGGGCTGCCCTAATGGTGGTTGTCCTGGAACCAGCTGTCCTGGCAGAGGCTGCCCCAGGACTGGCTGTCCCAGTGGGGGCTGTCCCGGTGGTAGCAGGGGTCCCAGTCCCGGGACCGGGAGTGGGGTGGGTACTGGTGCAGGTTGCATGAGCATATGGGTACGAATTGCCTGGTCCATCATTGTTAGGAGGTTCTGCATTAACTTCCCCATGTCTCGCATCAACTGGTGGCAGTCCTATTCCAAAGTGTCCATACGAGCATCAGCATCCTTGCTAGGACTAGGTCTCACTGGACCTCGGGGAGTCTGCCCCTGTGATAATCCAAAACTTCCACGGGGATCCACCAAGCTATTCCGGCTTTGGCTCCCCAGCAAAGCCCACGTCGTCTGGGTTGAGTCCAACAAATTCCTAGACCAATCCCGTGGTCTCCGCTGCATGACCCACTTATCCCACAGAACCGGAGCAAACTGATAATGGGTCCTGGGTATCGCTCCACCATCCTTCGGGGTTGGTCCAGCTGGACTGTATATCGGGGTGGTGAAGGTAGTTACTGGAACCCCAGTCGTAGACAGGGTGACCGGGCTAGCCGTCATCATGGGTGCCAAGGTGACTGGGGTCGTGGTCACGGGAACAGTGGTAATCGGAGTGACCAGAGTAGTCGTAACTGGAATCAGGGTGACGGGAGTCATGGTACTCGGGACCATCACCTGTACTCCTCCGGGACCACTCATCCTTGGGTGGAGAGGCGGTATCCGGTTAGGAGTTGGATGATGATTCCTGACAATTTCTGTCAGGTTCAATAGCAAGTAGATCCAAGCATTCTTTAAGTAAAGAAAAGCTTTATTGGAATACAATGCTGTAACTCACAGGAACACGGTTATTGTCAGGAATGGCAGCACAAGCTGTTCAGGCATTTTTATAATATGATGCAAAAGCGCAACTGGCAAATGAACTTTTAGCGCGCGCACAGGAAACTCCCGGTGGGAGATTACTTGATGATCGGGAGAATGAGTTGCCCCCACCCCTCGGTCTCACAGGACTGGAAAATTCCCTTAAACAAAGAATACTCCATAGCCTCTTACTCAAGGCCGCCGTGATAAGCCAGAGCGGCTGAACCATTCTCCCACGTTGCAGCTGGCAATACTACGCAAGCGCACAAGCAACAGACAAGATAGTAGACACAGCAGAGTACAATGAACTCAGTGTAAAAATAACCCAAGCCTCATGGCTCTGACAGTATGACAACTACTGCTTAGAAATCTTATAAAAAGTAGCTAGAAATATGGAAGATAAACTGTCCATGACATTTAGAGGTGTGAATCAATGTGTAAACATTTTATGTGCTTTTGCAAAAGTGTGAAGACTTCTTCATCACCCTCACTCCTTACAGTAATGTAGTCATATACCATTTTCAAACCAGCTATATATTTTCTACAAGAATCCATTAGGTAGCTTTGTGTGTGAATTCCAGTGGCTTTTAAATACCTGTGGTTTAATACATTCAAAAATAACTGAATAACTGGACACAATATGATCTGTTCTAGGGCACCCCAGAAGATCTGCTGTACTTTTATGAACATCTGCAAAAAGGTGGTGAAGTCTTTTGAGTTGACCAGTGTCTCCTTCTGTACCGTTATCACCCACAGGCAGCGACTCATTCAGTTCTAGGGTAAGACATGTTTTGTATGAAATTGCTTGGGATTAGGGCTACCAACTCTAGTTGGGGAAATTCTTGAAGATCTGTGGGTGGATCCCATGGTGGGCAGGGTCAGGGGAGGGGAGAGAGCTTAAAACCACACAACATAATAGAAGCAGTGCCTGTAGCTTTAAGAAATAAATACCTTCAAGTGGCTGTTGCTAGGCAACCACACAGAATTGCTAGTCTTCAAGAATTGGTTTATGTCAGTAAAAGGCAGGGGGAGTGGGCCCTTACCATGGCTGTTTTAACCTTTGAGGGGGACTCATTGGGGCCGGGGCCAGTAGCAACCACTCAATTACTTGTTACCACATGACATTGATGACTCACCCTGGACTAGCTACTTGCTACCGCACCATTGCTGCGGTGGCTCAAGTGGTTAAGACGCTGAACTGCAGGCTGTGGAAGGTCAGTAGTTCAGCAGTTCGAGACCCGAGAGTGCCGCATGACGGGGTGAGCTCCCGTCTCTAGTTCCAGCTCCTGCCAACCTAGCAGTTCAAAAGCAAGAAATTGCAAGTAGATAAATAGGTACCACTTCGGTGGGAAGGTAACAGCGTTTCGTGCGCCTTGGTGTTTAGTCATGCCAGCCACATGACCACGGAAATGTCTTCGGACAGCGCTGGCTCTTCGGCTTTGAAACGGAGATGAGCACCGCAACCCTAGAGTCGGATTCGACTAGCTTTCGAGCAGGGGAACCTTTACCATTCAATAGCAGCCACCCCCTCAACAACAGCCAGTGTGGTATAATGGTTAGAGTTTCAAACTAGTATCGTGTTAAAATGAAGCTACTCCGGGATAAGAAAGAAAGAGGAGGATTGGGACTGTCAGATTGGCACCTTTACTATCAAGCTGCGGCTGTGGGATGGATTCGAGAGTGGATACTGTTAGAGGATAAAAGAATACTACAGTTGGAAGGTCATGACCTATACATGGGCTGGCACGCCTATGTATGGTATGACAAAGATAAAATACAGCGAAACTTCCACAAACATATAATTAGGGGTGCACTGATTAAGATATGGAGAAAACTTAAAGGAAGATTCTATGCCAAAATACCTATGTGGGTCTCCCTGTTAGAGGCTTTTATAATGCCAACTTTGTTAACAGATAACAAGAGAGTTACATATGAAATATTACTGACCAAAAATAAAGAATTGAAACCATTTGAAGTATTACAAACAATGAACATTAACCTTACTAATTGGGAAAAGTTACAGTTGAAATCGAGATTTGCTAAAGATAAAATAATGAACTTTGCAACAAAATCAGAATTAGATAAAATATGGTTATCATCCTCGGATAAATTGATCCAAAATTATATAACTTCTTATTGTGGGGTGAGATGCAAGAGGAAATAGTAAAACCATGTATGGTAACTTGGATGCAAGATATAGGACATAATTTAACTATAGATGACTGGTCAAAAACTTGGAAATCTGTTAAACTATTAAGAGCTACGTCATATAAGGAAAATATATTTAAAATGTTCTACAGGTGGTACTGGACACCTGATAAGCTCTCTAGGCTTATGGTCTTGGGTGACTTCAATGTCCATGCCGATGACGTGGCCTCCAGCCGGGGAACAGACCTGGTGGCGTCCATGGAGTCGCTAGGACTCTCCCAATGTGTGTCGACCCCTACGCACCGGGCCGGACACATGCTCAATTTGATCTTCACGATGGGGATTACAGTGGACCGGATGACTGCTATGGCGGAACCATGGTCGGACCACTATGCCCTGAAGCCCATGTGAATGTCCCACCCCGACCCTTTATAGGCGGCGAGCAGATTTTGGCTCGCCCGCAGAGCCAAATGGACCCGGTGCGGCTTCAAATGGCCCTGCAGGATCCGATGCCCCCTGGCGGCTCGTTGGATGAACTGGTGGAAGACTGGCACGCCCGACTTTCCGCAGCCATCAACGAGATCGCTCCCAGGCGCCCTCTGCGCGCTAGCTCCAGGCTAGCCCCTTGGTATTCCCAGGGGCTGCGGCTTATGAAGCAAGAGCTCAGACGGCTGGAGAGGCGGTGGCGCCGCGCTCGCAACGAGGCAACGAGAGCATCTTATAGGACGTTTATGAGAGCCTATGAGATGGCAGTCAAGGCTGCGAAGAGGGAATTCTATGCAGCTACGATTGCATCTGCAAGCTCATGCCCAGCCCAATTGTTTAGAACAATTCGGTCTTTGACAACTCTGCCGCAGGGCAGACAAAATAGTAGGGAATTGGATACTGGCTGTGAGGCATTTGTGAGCTATTTTGCAGATAAAGTCTCGGCGCTCTGCCGCGACCTCCCCACTACACTTGAAACGGTGAGTGAACTTGAGGCCCCTTGCGCGTCTTCGAGTTTGGGTTTAGAATGCTTTGACCGGCTCAGTCTGGAGGAAGTCGACAGACTGCTAGTATCTGTTCGCCCAACCACATGCGACCTTGATCCGTGCCCCTCCTGGCTCATTAAGGCGGGCCACGAGGAGTTTCGAGGCACCTTGGGGGAGATTGTTAACAAGTTCCTCTTGGAGGGACGACTCCCCGAGGCACTCAAGGAAGCGATGGTCTGCCCTGTCTTGAAAAAACCAACTATGGACCCAGCGGAATTGGCCAGCTATCGGCCGGTGTCCAATTTGCCCTAAAGGGCTTTCTGGATGACGCTTCCGTCCTTGACCCATTCCAGTCCGGCTTCCGCCCAGGGTATGGGATGGAGGCAGCTCTGGTTGCCCTAACAGACAACCTCCGGAGGCATCTGGATCAAGGTGGTGTGGTGGCACTGTTGTTGTTAGATCTGTCGGCTGCATTCGATACATCCACTGCCTCGCCAACGTGGGGATTCAGGGACTCGCCCTCCAGTGGCTTGCCTCCTTTCTCCAAGATCGGGGACAGAGGGTGGTGCTAGGGGGGCAGCAGTCCCGGAGGCACCTGCTTGAATGTGGGGTGCCCCAGGGGGCAGTGCTCTCCCCGATGTTGTTTAACATCTATATGCGCCCCCTCGCCTAGATTGCCTGGAGGTATGGGCTGGGATGTCACCAATATGCAGATGACACCCAGCTCTACCTGATGTTGGGTGGCCAGTTGGACTCTGACCGGGAAGATCTTCACCGGGCTTTGCAGGCTGTGGCTGGGTGGCTCAGGCTGAGCTGGTTGAAGCTAAACCCTGCGAAGACGGAAGTCCTGTGCCTGGGTCGGACCAGTCGGGGGACGGGGCTCCCACTTCCGACCTTCAACGGGTCGCTGTTGGTGCCAGCGCCGGAGGTTAGGAGTTTGGGAGTAGTCCTGGACCCCGCGCTATCTATGGGGGCCCAAGTGGTAGCTACTGCCAAGTCAGCTTTTTACCATCTCTGGCTGATCCGGCAGTTGGTCCCGTTCCTTGACCGTGAAGACCTTGCCACGGTGATTCATGCAATGGTCACCTCGAGGCTAGACCACTGTAACGCCCTCTACATGGGGCTGCCTTTGGGGCAAATCCAGAGGCTGCAGCTAGTGCAGAATGCTGCAGCCAGGCTGTTGAGGGGCACCCCTAGGCAGGAGCACATCCGGCCTGTGCTGAAGGCGCTGCACTGGCTGCCTATAGCATACCAGATTTGCTTCAAAGTGCTGGTGCTTACCTTTAAAGTCCTATATGGCCAGGGTCCGGCATACCTGAGGGACCGCCTTTCCCCATATATGCCCCAAAGAGCACTTCGGTCTGAGTTTCAACATCGCCTGGTGGTCCCTGGCCCTAAGGAGGCCAGGTTGGTGGCCACTAGGGCTAGGTCGTTCTCAGTGGCGGCTCCTACCTGGTGGAATGAGCTCCCGGAGGAGATCAGGGCCCTGCGGGACCTCTCGCAGTTCCGCAGGGCCTGCAAGACGGAGCTCTTCCGCCAGGCTTATGAGTAGGAGCCGCCACTCCCCCTTCACTGCCACCCTCCCCTCTGCCACCAATTCCATCATCTTATGTGGGAGAGGAAGGGGACAGCCGAGTGAGATCTATTCGTTGTGACTAATATCGTCCATGCCATCGGAGGGAAATGATTGAATAACTGTGGAGCACTTTACGATGTTTTAGAATGTTTTAGTGATTTTATATGTTTTAAGCTGTCTGTTTCTGGCACTTGGTTGCCTCATTGTAAGCCGCCCTGAGCCCGCTTGTGGGGTGGGCGGGGTAAAAATGGAATAAATAAATAAATAAATAAATGTTATGAGGATGTTCCCGGAAATTGTTGGAGTTGTAAAAATAATGTGGGAACATTCTACCATATCTGGTGGCGGTGCGAGAAGATTAGTAAATTTTGGAAAAACATCAAACAGCTAATAGTAGAGATTACTGACATAGATCTACAATTTGTACCAGAAACCTATTTGCTTAACATAATACCAGATGGAATTAAACATGATGATTTATGTACTATACTATATATCCTTACTGTATCCAGAATCCTCATTGCAAAATGTTGGAAAACTGACATATTACCTAGCAGAGAAGAGTTAATTACGAAAATTTTTGAAATAATGGAAATGGACAAATTAAATATGACATTGTCAGGGAAAGATGAGAATGTGTTCCAAAAAAGATGGTATAAAGTTAGTGGCCCAGGACAGACTGGCAATTTGCCCCGGTAGCCAGTCGCAGCAAAAAAAACCCGGATTAAACAATACCGGGTTTTCCTGTCCACACAGTGGGGGCCACTGCCGGAAGATACGGGATGGAGGCGCGCGGGAGCGTTCAGACTGCCGCGCCGGAGGCGTGCTATATTCGCCGTTTCCCCATTCATTCGGCTGTGGGTTTATGTGCGCATAAGCGCATTTTGCCGATTTTTTTTTTTGCCCTGAAACGCCGGCACCGCATTGGGCAGTGGACCGGCGCGCAGCCAATCACACCGCTGCTGCCTCATGCCCAACGCGGGTTGCTCCCGGCTTTTCGGCTGCGCGTTCAGACTCCCCGGAAGCGGAGAAACGTGCGACGAACGCAGGCTTTCAAGATTTGCGATGGCTTTTATCAGGTGTTTTTTAAATCCGGCAGTGAAGCGCAAGAGCACCGGTAGGCTACGGGTGGGGGATGCCAGGCAGATGTGCCTGTGTGAACGTTCCATTTACTCCGGTATTGAATCGTTGTCAGCCCAGGTCCCATCCCGGGGCAAATTGCCAGTCTGTCCTCGGCCAATAAATGGATTGACAGAAATGTCTAACGTAAACTCCCAAAAGTGATTTCTATGTACTATGTACTTTTTCTTTTTTCTTTGTAACAAAAAACTGATAAATAAACTGATAAAAAAAAAACCTAGTATCTGGAGATCCAGGTTTGAATCATTGCTCTGCTGTGAAGACTGAGTGAGAAACTGAGCCAGCTACACATTCTCAGAATGGTGTAAACTTCTTTGGGTCCCCATTGTGGAGAAAGGCAGGGTATAAATGAAGTACATATAGCTGAAAATGTAGGTAGATGAAAGGTATGCTTCCAGTCTCCTGGCTGGGGTGAAGAGGGCTTACCATAGCTTCAATATGTGTGCCATTTTCCCCCTGGCTTGGATATTGAACATATCCAACAAAGCATAATTTGGATGGCTGAAGAAGCAACAAACCATAATTTGCCCCCGTAATTCCAATCCAGGATTCCAAACCACATTTTATTTGTAATTTAGAAAACCAGATTATAGGCAAGAGAACAAACTATAGTTTTGTTGTTGTTTAAATCTAATTCAGACATCATAGCTAACTATTAGGGATGGGCACATACCAGCTGACGAGCTGGAGTTTGTTGTGATTTTTGGCCAGTTCATGGTTCACAAAGCAATATTCATGAACTGGACAATCACCACAAACTTTCACAGATTTTGATGCACTTTGTGGCAGATCATGAAACACATGTTTTTCTGATCATTGTGGAAAAAAAAACAGCTCAGCTGTTTGGTTTAAATGGCTTTGAGCAATTTAAACCACTACTTTCTGCTCCCCAGCCATTTCACCCCATGCTTACTGCTCCCTGCAGGGGTTTAAAATGGCTCTGAGCCATTTAAACCAAAGCAGTGGCTCTAAGTCATTTAAACCCCTGCTGTCTGCTCCATGCAAAAAGCCACAGCAAGCAGAAAGGAGGGGTTTTAACTTTAAATGATTCCCAAACCAATATGAATTGTCCATATCCATCCAAATATGGTTCGTGCCCATCCCTACTAACTATGGTTTTTAGGGATCCAGGAAGTCTTCGACATCCAAGCCATATGCAAGTGCAGGGAGTACATGAATCAGCAGACTCCAAGGCTTGATCTGATAACAACATACATGCTTGTTGTTGCATGCAAATCTATCCATAGTAAATAAAAGTAGTCTGCTAAATTTCTGTAAGTTTTGTCTCACAAGCTCAGGAATGGCACAGCCTCTCAAGGCTTGGCAGCTTTTGTAGGCTGAACCTTTTAGACTTATTGAGGGACTGCATAGTTCCTGGCATGATGTGATCCATGGGGTTGTAAAGAGTCAGACTCAACTGTGCAACTGAACAACAACATAGTTCCCCTAAGTCTTTTTTTTTTAACTTTTCAAGACTTTTGTGTAGTTTCCTCAGAGGGGCTGGACAATAAACTTTGAGTGCTTTTGTCGTTCATGGAGCTGTTGAACAAACTTTAAAGACATTTTAAGATGAAAACAGAAACACATAAAAACATGGCTCAGACTTATCATGATTTCATTAACATGGAGGTTACACTGGCCACACTGGTAACTAAGGTATGATCCACTGTGTTAGCTGAATGCTGACTGGAAAATCCAAATCATATTCGCTCCATCTGAAAAGCTTTGAGCAGTCTGTCTAATACTTGACATTTTACAAAAAGGGGGAAAGGGTGGAAAAGAAATAGTTGTCCCCCCCAAACAGCTATTGCATCATGACAATAATTCTGAGAACAGTTAAGAGTTTTTGTGTTCATTTTGGAGGTGACTGGCTGGTGATAGGGGCCAGATTGTTGAATAGAGATAGGAAAAAAGTGGAAAGATTTGTTTTTGTTTTATTATTTGTTTCCAATGGCTTCAAAACAAGAAGTATGGAAATAGTATAGGACTTGCTTTTTACTATTAGTTGAATGGTGTGGTGTATTTGACAGTTTGATCAGTGTATTAGAATTCTTCCAAACATTGCTTATGATGTGCCAAACTTTTTGGAAAAGCACTGCTTGTTGCTGTGGGGAAACATATTCTTGGAAGAGAGTTTGTTCTGAATTAACAGCAAGCTGTTGCTGATTCAGCGTGCAAGGTTGTCTGGCACAACCCCCCTAGATCACCACATACTTTGGAATGTGGAAGTGTTATAAAGCACTTTCATATGGGCTGGTGGGACAGTTAGGAAGATTCCATCTTGTTCTGTCAGCAGGGATTCTGAAAGTTGGGAGGAAAGAACCTCCTCCTGGTGAAAGTCAATGTTCAGAACTGATGAAATGGCCAGGAAAAATAGGTTCTTGTCTTTCCTGTACAGGCAGTGGTGTTCCCGACAAACTCATTCAGGAAATTATTCTTCCACTGTTGCTCTTCAAGATTTTCATTTTCTCTCCCGGCTTCTCTTGTCTGTAGAGCAAGGGTTTCCTGAACTGGAGTAATAAAGGCTTGTAGTCAGGGGTCATTTCGTAGAAAAAGAGCTGCAGGGGCTCATTAGCATAAGGTATGCTAATGAGCTACTAGGCTATTAGCATAATAGCTCATTAGCATATGTCACACCATCTGACATCACCGGAAGTGATGTCAGAAGGGGAAGCAAAGGGGGGAAGGCATCTTCAAAAGCCTCCCCTTCCCTTCCCCAGCCAGCCTGCGGGGGAGGGGGGAAGGGAAGTGAAAAGCTGGGCCATAGGAGGAAAGAGGGAAGGAAAGAGAGAGAGAGTAAAGAGAAGGAAAGAAGGAAGGAAAGAGGGAAAGAAAGAGAAGGAAAGAAGAAGGAAAAGGGGAAAAGGAGAGAACAAAAGGAGGGAAAGAGAAAAAGGAGAGAAGGAAAGAGGTAGGAAAAGGGAAAGAAAGAAAAGGAAAGGAGAGAAGGAAAGGAGAGACAGAAAGAGGGCAAAGAGCTGGGGAGAGGGAGAAAGGCTCTCCCACCCCCCATCAAGACCCCACCCCCCAGATCCCTCACTTACTGACACCAATGCCTTCCCCGAGGGCCACAGCGCTCCATTGCGGGCCCCAGGAGGCCGGTGACAAGCCTCTTCAGGCTGCTCGAGGGTCGCAGCACTCCAGCACAGGCCCCAGGAGGCCAGCAATGGACCTCCTCAGGCTGCCCCGGGGCTGCAGCACTCCAGCGCGGGCCCCGGGAGGCCAGCAATGGGCCTCTTCAGGCTGCCCCAGGGCTGCAGCACAACAGTGCGGGCCCCGGGAGGCCGGCGACGGGCCAGTCCGCCCCAGTGCCACAACGCTCCAGCACGGGCCCAGGAGGCCAGCGACAGACCTCTTCAGGCCGCCCCCAGGCTGCAGCACTTCGGTGTGGGGAGCTGGGGATGGGGCTTGCCACCACCGCCATTTGTTCCAGCGCCTGGGCTGCCAGAGCAGCGCTCCTGCACGCTCCGGCCCCAAAAGACCCCTGCTTGTAGTAAAGCCTCAACTTATATGGTCATGCCAAAATTACAAGAAGGCATTTGGCCCTGAGGGGATAGTGAAGAAACTGCTAAGACATTCATGTGCTTGCTAACTGAGATATCCCACCTTAGGAGCACTCAAGATGTTTGGCAGCTCACTTGCACTTCTGCCTTCAGAAACTATTTCCCAGCCTCTTCCCCCTCTATCACAAAAAAAGGAAGGACGAAGGGGAAGAGTTTGTCAGGGCCCTGGGGTGCCAGGTAGGCTGTTGACCTCAATATCCCTCAAGCAACCCCCTGGGTCTGGGCCTCAATTTAAACTGGGGCTCAGCGTTACTCCAGTAGCGTGCTCCCATGTCCTGAGTCCCCTTCACTTCCAAAGGCTAACAGGCTCAGCTTAGGAGAAGCGAGGAGGGCACATAAACAGTCTCTACTGCCCAAAGACTTGTTCAGACTCCCGGCTTATTAAACAAAGATTTATTCGAGACAAGTAAAACAAATAAGGGGGAGTTGTGGGATAAGACGGACAATAGACCAAACTAATCCTGACTATCCTAGCTACTATAAACATATGGTTTGTTGATCCTTTCTCCCTGAACATCCGGCTCCTTCTGACTTAGCTGCTTGCTTCAGGGTTCACTCAGAACTTGAGCCACACCTTCCAGGGTTTGTTGTCATTAGCCTGTTCCAACAGTCCTGGAGGTTCCCTGGTCTCTCAGCACTGCCAAGACTCACTTGCTTGCAGACACTGGCTGTCTTCTGAGCAGCTCTTGCACCCAGACTATACCTCATGGTGAGCAGTTCAGGAAGATTCTTGCTGCAGCCTCTGGCTCCTTCAAGGCCACGTGCAGCATTCCTGGCATTCGTCTCACAGCTTCCTCGGAACGCATAGATGTGTGCATGTTCAGGCAAGTCCATCGGTTCCTTTTTTTCCTGCCTCTAGGACTGGATTCTTGTTTTTCACTTCCCCAATCCCCGTCCTAGGCTAATTAGGGATTGCTGCCTTGACCCAGCTGTCTCCCATTCATTTAGATTACTGGTCGTGCTGATTCTGGGTAAACTTACAGGCCTCTTATCTGTAATGATTCTGTGAATCAGTATCTCTGGCATGACACGTCCCTTTTTAAAAGAATGTTCTCTAGTCTTAAACTAGGCACATTCAAGACAAGGTTATACAAGTACATCAGAGTTCACACGTTTCTACCTAATACATACAGGTTCTGACTCAACGTGCGTTATTAGACCTGCTACAAAAAATAAAGGAACAAATTAATTATCAGACAGACTTCTATATTCCTTTCCGTAAACAATCTCGCAAAACCCATCATTCCTTCCATGACAGTTCCCAGCCTTAACTTCAAACCTCTCTTGAAATGGCTTCAACCTATCTGCGTGCACAGCCATAGGCTTTTCTTTAGTCCCAACCCTCTGAATCAGGTAATTATCAAACAACAGCACCTGCATGATCCTAAAAGGACCTTCCCAATCTGCTTCCAGCTTTGTAGTATGGTCAACTCTTAACAAAAGCACTTTATCTCCCAGTTGAAATATTCTAGGCCTTGCCTTAGCATCACTATGCTCCTTCTGAATACTCTGGGCTTCCTTTAGGTTCTCACTAGCTACCTTCCTTAACCCTCTCTAGGGTCTGTTGCAACTTTCCAAAGTATTCAGAAACCTTCTGGGGACACTGCTCCATGGCTATCCCCTCCCAGTTAGCCTTTAATAATTCCAAAGGTCCTCGCACATCCTTCCCAAACAATAATTCATTTGGCAAATATCCTAAACTTTCTTGGGGTGCGTCCCTATATGCAAATAGGAGATAAGGCAGCGCCTCATCCCAATCCTTAGCATGATCTTGAGCATAAGCCCTTAACATCTTTCCTAGAGTCTGTATTGTTCTCTCCACAAGCCCATTCGCAGACTGGTGATATGCCATAACCGGCAGGTGTTGCATTTCAGATACCTCACACAGTTTCCTCATAAGGTTAGAGACAAAATTACTGCCCCTGTCGGTAATCAACACTCTAGGCCACCCAAACAAACTATCAAATTCAATTACCCTTCTAGCCACGCTATCAGCAGTTATATTTCTTAATGCAAAGCCCACTGGAAAACGCGTAGCGTGATCCACTATCAAAAGGATAAACTGTTTCCCCATCTTGGTCATATTAAGCGCCCCCCAAATATCCATGCCCACTATCTCAAAGGGTTGTGCTATTACCGGGTAAGGGTGCAATTCCGATTTGGTTCGGTCCTGAGGAAATCCTACTCTTTGGCACACCAGGCATGACTTACAAAATTCTTGCACGGCAGTACCCCAACCAGGCCAATAGAAACTCCTTTGCACTTTTGCCAAGGTCGTTTTAATTCCCAAATGACCAGATAAAGGTATTCCATGGGCCACCCTCAGTACCTCCTGCCTAAACTCCTGTGGCACCACCAGTTGGCTAATAAGTTCCCACTCTGGGTGATCTCCTTTTCTTAGATGTTCTCTATATAACAGATCATTTTTCCACAGAAACTTAACGGGGCTCTCAACACTTAAAGGTATCTCCGAGTCCTTAACCTTACTCCTACACTCCCTCAAACTCTCACACAGCCTTTGACTTCCTTTAAATCTTTGATTCTTAACTTCTAATGATGATAAAATTTCTGCAATGTCCGGACCTACTTCATTCTCTAAGGTAGCTTGATCACTGTGCTGCATCTCCAGCTCCGATGCCTCTTTAACCCTTCTTACCCTTTCCTGGGCTTCCCTGCTTTGAGATCTTGTCTGTACTGCAGCTTCTACAATTTTACTCACATCACTACTTCTAAATAAAGAAGTTTGAATGCTTGGTGCTGCCATTGCCTTATATAACAGGTCAGCGCCTATTACAAAATCATATTTAGACTTTTCATGTACTAGCAGATGCTGCTCTCCCTCATAACCTCTAAATTTAACATGTACTTTAACCACAGGAATTAATTGAGTAGTACATTCATAAGGTTCCACCCTTATTAGGCCCTCATACTGTACCTCTGATAACAAACTCTTCTTAATTGAAGACATATCAGCACCTGGATCTTTAGTTGCTTGGTTCACCAGTCCATGATTCACGGTAACAGGCTCTGTTCTAAATTCTTTTGCCCACGCACGCTGTTCCTGTGTGATGAGCTGTTTAATGTCCAACACCTGCAGTTGATTCATAGCCACCGTTGTTCCAACTTTGATTGTAGCGCTGTCCTGGAGTCTCCCGACTTCTGTCTCTCGATTTGACCTTGAGTTTTCTCCCGGTTGCTGTAAATGACTAGAGATTTCTGTTTTAACACCCAGTAAGTCTGCAGAAGCATTCCCTTCTTTAATCAGCTGGATATTTATTTTACTAGAATCTTGTTGTCTCTTTACACAATTTCTTTTTGTGTGTCCCCTTTTTAAACAATAGTAACACACTATGTCCATAGTGCTCTTTCTTTTTTCCACAGGCTCCCTTTCTAACCCAGAGGAACGAGATTCTTCTAGGCCTCCTTTTCCATTCCATCGTGCCACAGAATCCGTTTTTCCCCTTTGGTTATTTACATATCTTTGCCTGCCATACTTTGTAACAAAAGGTTGTTGATTTCCTTGTTGTTGACTTGCAGCTATCTGCTCTGCAAAAGCAGCCACAGTCATTAGGTCTTTTGAACTGTTTGCTTGCATCAACACATTAGTCTCCTGGGGCACAGACATAAGAAATTGCTCTTTAATTACCAGGTCATGCAGATCTTGTAACGTCTCAACTCCTGCTGCTTGCCACCAGCTCTCCGCAGCTCTCATCAATCTGGTCATAAACGCAGTATACAACTCACCCAGTTGTGGTTGCATGCTCCTGAAACTTTGGCATAACTGACTCTCTGTAGGAACAAAATGCTGTAAAGCAGTCCTTTTAAATTTCTGATAATCATTGACCTCACTTGACGGTACTCGTTGTAGCAGTCTGGCCAAATCTCCGTGACTATGACTCCACAGAATCTGTATGTAATCTTCCTCCACTATCTGATGTGACTTACATACTGATTCAAATAGTGATAAATACACGCTTACGTCATCACCTTCTCTATAAATTGGAAATTTCTTATTTTCCCATGCATTTGCCTGTTTGTTCAAAAGGTGTCTCTTTAAGAGATCCATTGTACTTTGCTGGCACTCTACAAACTTCTGCATCAGCACTTTCCATTCTATTTCTCCATTAGTGCTAGACATATTTAACTTATCATCTCGGTCTTTGTCTGATTCCTTCCCAGTTAAAATAACTTCAATTAGTTCATTCTGTATACACGCACATGGTTCACTCTTTATCCTAGAATTCATTCTGTCTAGCTAGGTTGCTAAACTCCTCCACACTCTAGCTTATTTATAGACCAATTCGCCTTCAAGGAGGCTTTTCACTTTCTTCAACGTGTTACTTTAAACAAGCAATTACTCAGGCTGAATTTGAATCCCACCCCTGCCACCATATCACAAAAAAGGAAGAAAAGGAAGGACGAAGGGGAAGAGTTTGTCAGGGCCCTGGGGTGCCAGGTAGGCTATTGACCTCAATACCTCTCAGGCAACCCCCTGGATCTGCGCCTCAATTTAAACTGGGGCTCAGCATTACTCCAGTAGTGTGCTCCCATGTCCTGAGTCCCCTTCGCTTCCAAAGGCTAACAGGCTCAGCTTAGGAGAAGCGAGGAGGGCACATAAACAGTCTCTACTGCCCAAAGACTTGTTCAGACTCCCGGCTTATAAAACAAAGATTTATTTGGGACAAGTAAAACAAATAAGGGGGAGTTGTGGGATAAAACGGACAATAGACCAAACTAATCCTGACTATCCTAGCTACTATAAACATACGGTTTGTTGATCCTTTCTCCCTGAACGTCTGGCTCCTTCTGACTTAGCTGCTTGCTTCAGGGTTCACTCAGAACTTGAGCCACACCTTCCAGGGTTTGTTGTCACTAGCCTGTTCCAACAGTCCTGGAGGTTCCCCTGTCTCTGAGCACTGCCAAGACTCACTTGCTTGCAGACACTGGCTGTCTTCTGAGCACCTCCTGCACCCAGACTATACCTCACAGTGAGCAGTTCAGGAAGATTCTTGCTGCAGCCCTGGCTCCTTCAAGGCCACGTGCAGCATTCCTGGCATTCGTCAAGTTGTCAACAGCCTCCAGTCTCACAGCTTCCTTGGAACACGTAGATGTGTGCGTGTTCAGGTAAGTCCATCGGTTCCTTTTTTTCCTGCCTCTAGGGCTGGATTCTTGTTTTTCACTTCCCCAATCCCCGTCCTAGGCTAATTAGGGATTGCTGCCTTGTGTCGCGGGTTTGAACAGCAGAAGTGGTAGGCACGGAGTGGGCCAGAAGAGAGTGCGAGTATCCAAATAAATACTGGAGGCTTCAGCTAGATGCAAACTATACATTTATTTACACACCACAGCCACCAACAGAGTGTCAAAGTGCTCTGCTGCAATCATACAAATGAGGAGGAGAAACTGTACATCACTCACTGTACATTTATACAAACACCAGCCAATCAGGCTTCAGTGCTGAGTCACTGTGATAGCAGTGGCAAGACTGCCCTGAACCAGTTATAGCCAGCTCTAACAGAGGTTCCTGGCTGACAGCTACCTGTCACTAGATCAAATACATCTAGCCAGACTTACAGAACATGTGGATCTCAACACCTTGACCCAGTTGTCTCCCATTCACTTAGATTACTGGGCGTGCTGATTCTAGCTAAACTTACAGGCCTCTTATCTGTGACGATTCTGTTAATCAGTATCTCTGGCATGACATCCTCCCCCTCACATTGCCCAAGCAGTGTGAGCACTGTGTAGAGGAGAGATGCTGGGGCCACAGCAGCTGTGTCCCTTCCTTCTCCAAGGTTTTATAGAGCATACCCAACATTTATAGAGCATAAATGATGGCTAAGTCAAGCAGCTTTCCTGATAAAGGTGAAAGTTTTATATTTGTTTTCAGCATGATGAAAATGACATGTTAAACTGTGAAGAGGCTAGGGCTAACAAGCCCCTTTCCAAATGTAAAGAAAGCTTGCCTCTCAGTTTAGTAAGAGATTCTATTCATCTCTGTGAAGGAATGGACTTGTAAACCCTTCTGGTCCCTGGGAGGTCAAGAAACCCTCACAGTCATCCTGAATCTACTATGCCAACCCTTTCCCTTATTCTGGGGTACCAAAATCAAACCAAGTAGTGACTGCCACCAACAGCAAATCAAAGTGTATGTCATGCTGGGTAGATCTGCACATCCAGCATTCTGCATTTCCATTAGAGGCTCTGCATTGTTGCTGCATCTCCTGCTTCAATCCTAGCAGCTAGCATGCAGCCACTTTTGCAATTTTGAAGAATCATGTTCAAGGGACAGTGAATTTACCTACTGCCATGCCCCTCTGCAGCACTTTAGGTAGCAATACTGAATATCTGTGGTTTCTTTAAAGAGATCAGACTTTGAGCATTCACTTTAGGTAGCAATACTGAATATCTATGGTTTCTTTAAAGAGATCAGACTTCGAGCATTCAAAAATATAAGGAAGTTTAATAAACAAAAATAAAGAGAATATATGGTTTGTTCAAGAATCAAGCTGAAAAAGGGTACAAGGAAAAAAGTGAGAACACACAATTCCCTTTCCTTATACTTAGTACTTATCCTAAACAATGTTAAATTAGCACAGACCGATATTACTTGAAATGGCAGTAGTTTAAAGTTCAGCATTGCCTTAGTTCTTATGCCTTGGAATCCCATTGCCCCTTGATATATAGACAATGTAAGAACATAAGAGAAGCCAATGCTGGATCAGGCCAGTGGCCCATCCAGTCCAACACTCTGTCACACAGTAGTCAAAAATACCAGGTGCCATCAGGAAGTCCACTGGTGGGGCTAGGACACTAGAAACCCCCCCAAGCACCAAGAATACAAAGCATCACTTGCCCCAGAGTGAGTGTTCCTATCTATACCTTGTGGCTAATAGCCACTGATGGACATCTGCTCCATATGTTTATCCAAATCCCTCATGAAGCCATCCATGCTTGTGGCCACCACCACCTCCTGTGGCAGTGAATTCCATGTGTTAATCACTCTTTGGGTGAAGAAGTACTTCCATTTATCCATTCTAACCAGACTGTTCAGCAATTTCATTGATTGCCCACAAGTTCTGGTATTGTGAGAAAGGGAGAAAGGTACTTCTTTCTCTGTCTGCTCTATCACATGCATAATCTTGTAAACCTCTATCATGGCACCCTTCAGTCATTGTTTCTCCAAGCTAAAGAGCCCCAAGCGCTTTAACCTTTCTTCAAAGGGAAAGTGTTCCAACCTTTTGATCATTCTAGTTGCCCTTTCTGCATTTTTTCCAATGCTATAATATCCTTTTTGAGGTGTGGTGACCAGAACTGTACACTGTACTCCAAATGAGGTTGCACCATTGATTTATATAGGGGCATGATGATACTGGCTGATTGGTTTTCAATTCCCTTCCTAATAATCCCCAGCATAACATTGGCCTTTTTTTATTGCAGTTGCACACTGTCTAGACATTTTCATTGAGTTATCTGCTATGACTTGAGCTCTCTCTTGGTCAGTCTCTGCCAGTTCAGACCCCATCAATGTGTATTTATATTTAGGATTTTTGGCTCCAATGTGCATCACTTTGCACTTGGCCACACTGAACCCCATTTGCCATGTTGACACCCACTCGTCCTACATCAGTCAAATCTATTAGCATAGGAAGCTCTTAAGTACTCTGTGCTTGGGTTTGATGGGTCAAACCCTAGCCCACTACTTTCTGCCAGCTGTGTTCACAGCTGGATTCCAATTCTTAAACAGAATTTAGTCCCCATGGATGAATTATTGGGGTGAATTCTAGGGTGGAGACCATTCTTCACAACCCCAATTCTTAGGCAGGATTGAAATCTTGGGGGGGAGGGCTGTCAAGTAACAGCTGACTTATGATGACTCCATGGGATTTTCAAGGCAAGAGACATTCAGAAGTGGTTTGCTGCCTCTGTGTTGTGACCCTGAACTTCCTTGGTGGCTTCCTGTTCAAATACTAACCAAGGCTGATGTTGCTTAGCTTCTGAGATCTGACATGATCAGACTAGACTGGTAGAATGCCAGCGCCAGGCTGGAAGCACCTGGAGATTTTGGGGGTGGAGCCTGAGGAGAGTTGGGTTTAGGGAGGGGAGGGACTTCAATGAGGTATAATGCCATAGAGTCCACCTTCCAAAGTGGCCATTTCTCCAGGTGAGCTGATCCCTGTCATCTAAAGATCAGTTGTATTCCAGGAGATCTCCAGCCACCACCTGGAGGTTACAAAAGTAGAAAGATCACAGGACAGGTTGTCAAACAAAATATACACACTGTGAAAAATGACAAAAATTATAAATTATATAATTTGCAATTTTGTCATTTTTCATGGTGTGTAGATTTTGTTTGACCACCTGGAGGTTGGCAACACTATAGCCTAGGCACCTTGCCTTTGCATAGTGTATAGAGCCAGTTTGGTGTAGTGGTTAAGTGTGCGGATTCTAATCTGGGAGAACCGGGTTTGATTCCCCACTCCTCCACTTGCACCTGCTGGATGACCTTGGACAAGCCATTGTTCTGGCACAGCTGTTCTTGAAAAAAGAGCAGTTTCTGTCAGAGCTCTCTCAGCCCCACCTACCTCACAGGGTGTCTGTTGTGGGGAGGGGAAGGGAAAGGAGTTTGTAAGCCACTCTGAGACTCCTTTGGGTATTGAAATGCAGGGTATAAATCCAATCTCCTCCTCCTCCTCCTCTTCTTCTTCTTTGTAATGCCTCTTCCCCCTTGAGTCTTGCCTGTCATCTAGCCAGATCATCTAGCCAGATTAGGCACTGTCCAATCATTTCCCTTTATCCCTGCTATCAGTTGAAGTATGTCATATTTTAAATCTATTTTTATGGTTGGCTTGTAGGCAGAGGACTCTTTAATGGGCATCGGTTTAAGCTTTTTAATGTTACAATGCATGGTGTGTTTGTAGTTTTATGTTATTTGTTTTTACTTTCTGAGCCATTTCAAGCAGGTCTCTGAAAAGATATTTATAAATAAATCTAAGGCCATAGATTTCTGTTTTTTCTTGTCAGAGTGTCTGTTTATTGTAGAAAGAACAGTATTCCCTATCTCAATTTGAAGAGAATATCTTTCTAGGATCCTCAGACTCAGAGGAGGAATTCTCTGAAGCACAGGCTATACCTGAGCAGCCCTCCCTGTTCTCCCAATTTAAGGAAACCCAAGTCTATCTATCCTATGAGTTGGATCTATTAGTATGCAGACATAAGGATCATAAATGTTTCCAGTATTCCCCTCCCTCCAGGAACCCTTTTCCAACTCTGGGAAAGTTTATTTGGTTCCGACTGTGGTCCCAAGTCAGGTTCCAAGAACCAGCCTGGGTTGCAGAAGGGAAACAATTGCTTTCCAAAAGGTAAGCCTCCTTTCCTGTACTGTTGTTCCAGGCTGGGGCTACTATTTGCCCTGTTGGAGGGCTGTGAATATACTAATAGGCAGATAGTATTCCTGGAGCTTAGGGTTGCCAGGTCTGACTTAGAAAATATCTGGGAACTTTGGGGGTGGAACTGGGAGACTTTGGGGGTGGAGCCAGAAGCAAGGATGTGACATCACTTTTGTGATGTCACTAGGGTTGCCAGGTGAGGCCGTCAAACTGGGAGTTCTGGTCATCATATTTAAGCATTCCTTGTAAAAGCATTCCTTTTAAATGCTTTCCTTCCATTGGAAATCATGGAGAATGGGGGCACCTTCTTTTGGGACTCTTAGAATTGGACCCCCCTGGTCCAATCTTTTTGAAACTTGGAGGGTTGGGGTTTTTCCCCATGAGAGGCACCACCAGCTATGCTGAAAATTTGGTGCCTCTACCTCAAAAAAACAGCCCCCCTGCCTCAGATACCCACAGATTGATTCTCCATTATACCCTTTGGGGATGGGTCTCCATAGAGTATAATGGAGTGCCCAGTGGCCATTCTCTCCACCCCCTTTCTGACAGCCCTGAAGTGGGAGGAGAGGCTCCAAACCAGGGGAACCCCTACCCCCAACTCGGGCTTGGCAATCCTCCTGGAGCTGTTTCAGACTAGGAAAATGGCTTCCTACTATTTAATAAAATAAGCTTTATTGAACAGATTTTTTTTTACTTTTAGTTTTCATAAATATTAGGCACTGCTCAGCTAAAAAGTTGAGATAGAATCATAGAATCACAGAGTTGGAAGGGGCCATACAGGCCATCTAATCCAACCCCCTGCTCAATGCAGGATCAGTCTAGAGCATCCCTGACAAGTGTTTGTCCAGCCGTTGCTTAAAGACTACCAGTGAGGGGGAGCTCACCACCTCCCTTGGCAGCTGATTCCACTGTTGCACAACTCTTACTGTAAAAAAGTTTTTCCTAATATCCAACCAGTACTTTCCTGCCCTTAATTTAAGCCCATTATTGTGAGTCTTATCCTCTGCTGTCAAGGGAACCAACTCCCTGTCTTTCTCTAAGTGACAGTCCTTCAAATACTTAAAGAGAGCAATCATGTCCCCCCTCCACCTTCCCCACATAAAGGATACCACATAAAGGATACCATAAAGAAGGTTAAGTGCCTTGTCACAGGGACCAAAAATCTCAGCTGTACCACTGCAGGCTGTTCATTTTTTCTTGACACCACTGATTTTCCAATGTAAATTATATTGCCTTACAGATAATTAGGATGCTGTTCTGAGTATTTTTGATGTAGTAATTTACAGAATGTTTCAAGAAATCATACAAAAATACAGAAACAACCTGATGTACATAGTCAGATAGGAAAATATCAGTATAGACATATAATTTGTCTGAAAGCACAGTTAAGACAATGTATATGATGTTTATAGTTTATTACCAGCAAGAAATAAATCTTCATGAAGCTAAAGAATGTGGTTTGTTTAAAAAAAGGTGTGTCAGCTAATCTTTTCAGCAAAGGTAGCAATCAACTCTAAATCTTCAGTTACCTGGATCATAGTTTGTCAGAGCCCACATAGCCTGCAGGCAGAAACTATGTAGTGTTCACCTAATTTTGCAACTCTCTTAAGGAAAAATAAAAGTTAACTTTGCATATGATTGGCTAATGGGAGTTAGTTCTATACATTTTGGTGACATTTAAAAGAAGGAATTAATGATTCCTCCCCCCCCCCCGGGTAATTCCCATGTTTAATTTACCCTACATAATAGATTACTGGAAGGCAAAATGATTCTGTGAAGAAGGAAACAGTCTCACTCCCATCGTCTTCTGTGCCGGAGGCATGGGAATATGTTATTAAGCGGTTTGTTCTTTGTGATGATAGAATCTGAATAACATGGAGTATGTATCTCTAATAGGGACAATTTTGATGATAATGGCCTTTATCAACCTGTTTACAAATGCTTTTATGTTGTCACTAAATAGGTGGAAAACGTTCTTATGGTATTGGAATTCCAGCAAGAAATTCTGGATAGCCAACAATGCATTTAAACATGCAACATAGAAAACAAAATTAAAAATAGACAAACTATACATTGTTAACCCCCCAAAGTGGGAATTGAATGAATGAAATTTCAAAAAGGATGCTCTTCCTTTCAGTTAAAGTCAGTTATGGGCTAAGTTAACTAACTGACTGGGGAAACTGAAGTACATCAGTGACTATAGTTCCAGATGGGTAGCTTTGTTAATACGTTGCAGCAAAATAAAACAGGAGTCCTGTGGTACCTTAAACACTAACAGAATTTACTCCAGTGTAAGCTTCTGTGATTCGGAGCTCTCTTCTTCAAATGCACTGAAAAACATCAGCCTAATGTATATTCACTGCATCTGATGAAATGTACATTCTCACAGAAGCTTATGCTGGAATAAATTCACTCAGTCTTTAAATGCTGCTGGACTTCTGTTTAACAGAGTTGAAAAATAATAAGTATAGCTGAAGATGGGAGACAGATAAAAGGATGGTTAGTTGGTAGGTGGGAAAGAGAGAAGGAAGCAGAGGGAGGTGAGAATATGGGGGTTGCCAGGATGAGGCAAAGAGGAAATAGTGTCAGGGTAGGACTACAGGGGAAAATAAGGTGCACCACCAGAAGGCCTTGCAGGTTCTGCACTGCACAACTTGGCCTGGCCCAGTCAGCACTGGACAACTGGGCCATAGTTTTCCCTGGTAGAGGTTGCTGGGTGAAAGGATTTTTAAAAAAGATTTCAGATCTTTCTGCAAACCTGGGGATTCTTCCAGGTTTATAAAAAAAATCTGTCTGTTCATGGCTTCAGTTTCTGGATTCAAGTATCAACAGATTTGGCTACATTGAGAATTAGATATTTCCAGGTCATCAGCCATGTTGGTCTGAGGCAGTAGAACAAATCTAGGGTCCAGTGGCACCTTTAAGACCAACAAAGCTTTATTCAAGGTATGAGCTTTCATGTGCATGCACACTTTTTCAAACACATTGGAAAGGAAAGAAGAATTAGATACATTGATGTAAATATAAATAAAATAAATAAATAAAAAAACCTAACAGCAACTAGCAAAAAAACACCATAAAGGAGCATAAAAACATATCATAACAATTTCAGCAATCTCTCCTTATAATATATTTATCTTTTGGTTTCACAACGTTCGATGCGCGCCAACAGTGTTTGGCGGCTCGAACTGTCGATCAGGCCTCCCTCACTCCCGCCCCCCCACCCGCACTGGAGAAAGCCAACGGCGCAGCCAGGGAGCCGCTGCGCCGGCCTCGGTCCTGCCCAGGAGAAAGCCGGCCAAGGAGCCGCCGTGCTCTGGGATCAGGCCCTCCTCCCCCCAACCGCCCAGGTAACAGCCCAGCCAGCGTTGGCAGCGAGAGAGCTGCAGCGTGCCAGCCTTCCCATTCGCTTCTCCTTCTCCCCGCAAATCCGGGCAGACGGGAGAAGCTCCCGCAGGCCCCCCCCTTCTCCCAACGGCCTGTTCTCCCCACTCCCCACCCGCCCTTCACAGACAACCGCGGGTGGGGGAGGTGAAGGCCGGCGGCTGCACCTGCCATTCCCCCCTTCAGGGGCAACCATGGGAGGGGAGGTGAAGGCCGGCGGCAGCGCTGAGCTGGCCGCCGCGGGTCTGTTTCTGCTGCCCGTCCCCTTAAGAGGCAATCGCGAGGGGGCCGGTGATGGGTGGCAGCGCTGAAGGCCCAGCTACCACAGCCCCGTTTCCGCCGCTCCCCCCGCTCTTTTGGTCTCTCTCCCCCGTCTTTCATTCTCTCACTCTCCCTTCCTTCCTACCATCCATTCTCCCCCCCTCCTTCCTGTTTTCCTTCCTTCCATTCTTTTGCTCTCTCTCTCTCTCTCTCTCTCTCTCTCTCTCTTCCTCTCTCTTCTTCTCTCTCTCTCTCTCTCTCTCTCTCTCTTTCTTTTCACTCTTCCCCCTCTACCTTCCTTCCATTCTCTCTCTCTCTCTTTCTTTCTCTCTCTCCCCCCCTTTCTCTCTCTCTCTCTCTCTCTTTCTTCCTGCCTTCCTGCCTCCCTCCCTCCCTTCTACCCATCCATCCTCCCACCCTTCCTACCTTTCTAGGCCCGTTGTCTTCCAACACAACGGGCTTTGCTCCCTAGTTTCATATATAACCATTAAATAGTACTCAGGTGGAATACAAGCCATAAAAGAGACAACTCAAGTTGTATATGTAAAACTTGTATAACCAAACAACCCTAGATATACCAGAAGACTTGTAAAAGTTATGCCCAAATCATCATTAATTGTATGGTGTCTGTTCTGGAATAAGAACATAAAGCAAATTGTCCCAAATACATACATTCACTTAGCAGAATATTTCTTAAACTGTGATGCTGGTATCCTCAGGAACCAATTTGTACACTGTGCCCCTTAATGAACACTATAAAACATGTAGGGGACATTTAAAGGTTGGAAGAACTTTGACTGAAAAACCAAAGATTAGCCTTGGGTACCTGATAAGGGAGGAAAAATAGACCAGGACATGGTCCCACTAGTCCTCCCTACTTCTGCCCCATCTGCCCTGCCCCCACCCTCTCCAAAGGAGGGAAGGAAAACTAGTCTACCAACCAGATCCACACAGTTTGGCTGGGCAACTGTTGCACAGGTCTAGGATGGGCCAGTCCACCACCGTGCCAGGACAGCAAGGCCAAGCCCAACCAGTCTTTCACATTACCAGGAAAGTGAGCCCAGGCTGTGTGCATCCTTTGCTCCGGAAAGCCACCCCAGGCTCATCTTTTACCATGCTGAGCAGGGCAAGCTAGGTTGAGCTCATTCTTCACCGGGCCAGTCAAGTGACTATCAGCTGACCAGGGTTTTTCTCTGTAACCTTTCTGGCCAATCCATCCCTGTTACCTGGTGTGTATCTATTTCTTGACTTACAGACATGAGTCTGCTCTTCACAGTGGTAATCATGTAATTACATGGGAGGTTGGAGGTATTTGAGGAAATACATAGCAATTGTTATATCACAGCTTTAGTCCTTCTTTCCAGCCTCCCTTCTTGGGCAGAAAATCTTACCTAGGACATTCCAGGAAGCATACATATCTCCTCTCTTTTAGTTATGGTAGTGGAGTGAGAAAAGTGGAAGGAGAAGACAGTATGCTTTTGTTACTTTATTACAACTTCACCATTAACTGTTCTGCTACAAAAAGTGCAAGAATATATTGTCTTGTGTTTTTCACTATATTAGATTCAATTTTGAAAACACTGTTGAATTCTTCCCATTATTTAATATGTGTCCATGTTTGTTTAGACATATTATAATGCCTTCCAGACACCTTTGGGGCAGAAAACTGTTGTATAATTTTAATGAGTAAAGAATACAGTGTGCTAATTGTCTAACATTCTGCCTACATTAACTGAGTTATTGGTATCAATTAATGTTGTCCCAGCACCTAGGATTCAAGACACAGAACTCTGGGTTCAGCTCTGCCTTTATTTTTTAATTGAACTATGTAATACAAAAAAAATAAACACATACATCCCTTCTAGTGCAAATTAACCTAACACCAGTAGGCTACAGAGTATGGGAAAATGTATCCTGTTCTTTAGTTGAAGTTTAAATTCTGCTTACAGCAATGTGTGGCATGGAGCCCCAACTTGGCACTCCCTGAGTCGTGATGCATTGGAGTAGCTTATGGGTATGAAATTGTAGTTAACGTAAGGGATGAAATAAACCAGTGAGAATCTTTGTGGGAGGCAGCTTATGTAACTTTTAAGAACTGCTTTTAGTTTCATTTGTTTTGGGTGGTTTCTTTAATTGGTCTTTGCAAGTTGCTACAATTCCTGTTCCTTACACCTGCCTTGGCACTGGGAGTCTGGGAAAATGGCATTCCTGATCCCCCAAGGCAGGAATCCCAGCTACTGGCTATGAGAACATCCCAACATACAAGGCAACCTAGGTGAACCGGAAACCCAAAGGGAAAACTAAAAATCATCTCTCTTTTGACACTCGTTAAGCTACATATTTCTTACCTGTATTAGTAACATTAAAATGTGTTCATTACAGCTTTTCACAAAGCCCACATCTGTAAAATCACATAATTAGCATGAAGGCACAGTCACACACTTGTCTGCATGAACCCAACATCCACCCACTGCATGTCCTTATGACACAACCTGAAGCTATGAAAATATTCCCAAAGTAGAGTTCTACAGTGCTGATTTTTTTTTACTCGAGTCTTCAGCAAATAGGCATGTCAGAGGTAGAGTTTCAGTTCACATGCACTCTTTCTCATTGACCTGGCTGTATTGAATGAATGTGCTGAGCCATAATATCATAACATGGGTCTACATGTGCCTTCCAAGTGATCTTTTATAAACATCATATAAATTGTGGAACTCAATGCAACCAGTGGTTCGGTCCCTCCTCACAAAGGGGTAGTTTTTAGTTTGGTTGCTGAGAGCCCTAAGCTTCAAGTATTTGGGGCTGCAGCAGCATAGCATCTCACCCACATGAATGTTGGATTCTGTGGTATAGGGTGAATTTTATCTATACTGTTGTTGGCTGGCTGATCCACTAGAGTGCAAGCTGCTTCTGCCACTCACTACACAACCTGGATCAACTTACTGTCTTATACAAGGCGGGGTCCTGTGAGACTTATAAGAGGGTTTCATGCTCCCCCCTTCAGTTACTTAACCATTTGCCCTTGGATTCTCACTCTCCTCAAAAAGACCACACATGAAACTGCTTATACTGAATCAGACCCTTGGTTCATCAAGGTCAGTATTGTCTACTCAGACTGGCAGCAGCTCTTCACGGTCTCAGACTGAGGTCTCTCATGTCATCTACAGCCTGCTCCTTTTAACCATAGATGCCAAGGTTTGAACCTGGGACCTTCTACATGCCAAGCAGATGCTCTGTCACTGGACCATGGCCCCTCCCCCATGCAAAACTCGCTAGAGACCTGCAAAACTCACTGGAAGGGGAGATTTGCCTGCCTTCTCCCTACCACTGTACTTTCCTCCCTGCCTCTCTGTCCCTGTCTGCCCCTGCCCCATCATTCTGACCCCCCTGCTACCCCCTCCTGGATGCTCTGCCTACTTGGACCCCTGCCATGCTGCCTGCATGTCTGCTTGCCCTCTGCCATTCAGCTGCATGCCTGCTTCCCTCAGTGCTAGTCAGTAAGAAGCAACGGGGGGTTCCCAGCCTTCCTCCTTCCCCAACCTACCTCTGCCAGACTGGTTAACACAAGGGCAACAGTCAGGGGCGGCTTAAGGCTCACTAACCAATCTTGGTGCCCCCCTCCTTTCCACACTGACCCAGTCCATTTTAGTTGTTGACCTGTCTGACCAGATATACGATGCAGGTTGCAGCAATACAAAAATTTATTCATATGATAACACAATATACTGTACAAACTAAGCCAAGCTTTGGCTACATAAAGTTCTACAAAAATGCAATACAACATCTATTTTAATATTTCACAAGTTAAATGTATCAAAGTTCCAATATTCATGACCTGAAGGGCATTTTTCTACATTTCATTTTCACAAAATCACTGATAACATCCTCAAAATTAATACTTCTCAGAATGTCTGCTTCAGTTGTTAATATACACAGGGAGTTGAGTCTTTCTTGAAGCATAACTGATCTATTTGGGGTTTTTTTACATGTTTCAGTTGTGAGAAAGACCTCTCTGCTGTGCAGTTGGTGACCATTAATGTTAAAAATATTCTTAAGACAATTTCAACATTTGGAAAGGCACTCTCTAGTTTGTCTTCTGTAATTGTGTTGTAAAGTTCCATGTGAGTGAAAGATGTTTTCTTGGTTGTTTTAAACTTATGAAGAACATATGAATGGAACTGCTGAAGCTCTGTAGACAAAGTGTTGTTCATGTCATCTGGATAAGCATCAATGGCTGGGTTCAGACTGGCAGTTTGAAGCAGGAGCCAGTCGTGGCAAAAAAGCCCCAGAACAAACTGTTCTGGGTTTTCCCGGTCACACAGGGCTGACTGGTGCGGGAGCATACCAGGAGGAGGTGCGCAGGAGCGTTCAGACTGCTGGCCCAGAGGCACGGCTGTAAACAGCTTTTTCCTGGTAAATCGGCTGGATTCCAATGTGTGCATGAGCGCATATGTGCTCATGCGCTCATACTCTCATAGGCATCCAGCCGATTTGGGGAGGATCCTGTTGCACCGGCACCGCATTGGGAGGTAGAGTGGAGCACAGCCAATCATATCGCTGCTGCCTTATGTGCAATGCAGGTTGCTCCTGGCTTTTCGGCAGAGCATTCACACTTCCGGGAAGTGGAATGCAGTGGGATAAAGGCACTCTCCGGGATTTGCTACCACTTTCAATAGGTATCTTTTGATCCCGGGAGCGAAGCGGAACAGCACAGGTTGCCTATGGGTGGGGAACGCCAGGCAGATGTGCCTGTGTGAACGCCCCCTTTAATCCGCTTGGGAAACGTGGCTGAAAAGTGGCTATAGCGGAGCAAATTGCCAGTCTGAAATCAGCCAATGAGTGTCTGACAAGTCTTTGAGTACCTTTCACTTTCTGATAATTGGGAATTAGCACCTTGTTGGGTGGCATTAGGAACATCTGTCAGACAAGAGTGTCTGCTATTTCAGTGTACATCTTTCATCTCCTCCTCATTTCTGTTTCTAACTTTTCAACAATTACATAAAAAGTGGAGATATGGAATTTGTCTCTGGCACTGAGAATGACCTCTGGTGCATTTCCATCGTTGGGCATTCTCTTTTTTATACACTTATGTGTTTGAGTGGCTTTGTATTCTACATCAGGGAGCATGTCCTTTGCAAGTGATTCAGATCTCTCAGACTCATCTCTTGATGTGTGCAACTGGTCTGCCAATGATGAATACAAATCTGCACATGTTTGCAAGATCACATTTTCACTTTGAAGAAGTTGACTTGTTCTATGAAATTTTTCTAAAGTTTCATTCCAAAAATTCAGCATGAACACAAATTACAGTTCTTGCATCTTGTTTGCAATATTCTTTGCATCCCTTCTAGTGTCACCTTTTTGCAACTGGTCATCTGATAAATCTTCCAAAGCTTCAAGAATCTTGAAGAAAGAGTAGATAACTGCTGCAGTTGCCACAGCATGTGCTTCCCATTTAGAGTCTGAAAATGATTTCAACACTTTTTCATTTCCAATGCAATCTTTGAGAATTCTCCACCGAGCAGTTGAGGCTGAAAAGAATGTGTGCAGCAGTTGTGCAGTGGAAAAAAAAATCTATTGCAACTTGACAGCAATCCACAGCACCTAAATTTAGTGAATGAACTGCACAGGGTACATAAATGGCAAACTGATTTGCATCCAGATGTTTTTGCTGCATGCCATTGTAACGTCCAGACATGTTGGCAGCATTGTTGTATGACTGCCCTCTGCATTTAGCAAAATCCAATTTTCAATCATCACATAAGTACTTTAACGCCTGCTGTGCCATAGCTTCATCAGTATGGTTTTATAATTCCAAAAATGTGATAAATCGTTCAACTGGCTGTCCATCTTGCAAGTATCTGAGCACTATGCTCAGTTAGTCAACATGCGACAGATCAGGCATTGAGTCCACAGACAGACTGAAGTACCCAGAAACATTAATTTCATCAATGATGACGGAGTGCACTTTCTTTGCCATTAACTCAATAAGTTCCTTACATATCATTTTGGACAGGTCTGAAGGGTTGCCTTTTCCAGCATTGCCATACCGTGATATGTGAACAGCCAAGAATGGGTCAAACCGACATTAATTCAAGTAGCCCCAAATAATTTCTATTATTGAGAGACCCAAATTTTTCCACTTTTCCTTGGAATGCCAATCCTCGTTCAGCCAGTGTGCAAATGACTGCTACAACACGCCGAAGCACATTCTCCTAGTAATTGTACTCCTCTTCAATTTGTTTTTCCAGTGGCTTTGTCAAGCCTAAGCCTTGTTTCTGAGTTAAATATGCCAACATGGCATCTCAGTGAGTTGTACTTTTTTCATGGTTGTCAATTACAGCAGTGTTTCGCCAGTCATTGAATCCCACATTTCTAGCAAAATGCATTGACCCTTTGGGCACAAATAGTTTACAAACAAAACAGTAAACTGATCCTTTTGAAGGAGAATACAACAGCCATTCTCTGTTGCAGTGTTCACCATTGGCTTTTATTCCAAAAATATATATTCTGTGAACAGTATCTCTTTGGATTCCCACTGATGAAATTGCGACACCATTTGTCAAATGGCCCATTGTGGTGCTGGCATTCACTGCGTCCACAATAAGGCACATCATCACCATAAAATTCATCCCACAACCCTGGGTCCTTAGCTTTGTTCATTTCATCCTTGGTCAGTTCTCTAAACAACTTGGGCAGTTCAAAAGCATTTACACATCTTGTTGTGGAAGTAGGTCCAGGTTGTGGCACTTCATCATGTGCGACGTCATCATGAAAATCTGGCTTTGCACCAACACTGCCTGTTTCTGATGAAGGAGATAGATTTGATTCACTTCCTGTCTCTGAAGACTGACACTGGTTTTGATCTGGATCATCTTTCTCGGCAGTTTGTAAGAAGACGTCTGTCAGCTTTCCTGTCTTGGCGATAACAGGCAGATTCTTTTGCTCATTCTCTTCTGCATGTTTTCTCTTTTGTGCACCACTCAACTGAACACGCTTCATTTTTGACGTTTAAATGGGGTTTAAATTAAAAAGGGTAGACGGTCATTGAAATGACTGTCATGACAACTGAATTTGGCTCCATTATTTTACTTTTAAACATACACATTTTACTTTTAAACATAGCCTATGACACTGCACTTTGCCAACAAAAAATAGAAGATAATCCTAGGGTACACCATGATCGATTTGCACTAGTTTTATATATATATATATATTTTACAAATCTTCATTTTTTTTTCTTTTCACCCTTTTCCCAACTTTGTGGCGCCCCCTTTGGACCTGGTGCCCTAAGCACATGCTTACTCTGCTTAATGGTTAATCTGCCACTGGCAACAGTACCCCTTGTCCTCTCATGGTGAGCCTGTTTATGAGGATTTAATTGCCCCTCCTTTTTAACTTTTGGCACTTTTTTGCAAACCTGGGGACTTCCATGCCTGTATAAAGCTGTCTAATGTGTGTACCTGGCCCTGTTCTTGGGGTCTATCAGTCACCACCAGAAAAACTCTGTCTGTGTCTCTGCTTCACCTCAGCAAGTAGGGATGCAGAGGAGGGCTTGAAGAAGAGAATTTCACTGGTAGGCTGAACAATGATGACCCCCTGAGCTTTCCTTAGGCATCTCCTGTTCTTCACTATTTCTTGCTCCTGGATGCTCTAACAATTTTCCACCTATGTCGTTGCTTCTTTGTACAGACAACTTTCTAGAGCCTAGTACACATACAGAGCAGATGAGATGACAAAACAGTTCCTGGAGTGTACCACTTCAGCCTGTATATCATGTATCTGACAATGCAAACTTCTGCAGAGTTACTTCAGTCCATTGAAATGAATAAGATTAATTGCAGTAAGACTGCATTTGGTTGCGCTGTGAATATTCCTATATATATACATACATACATACATACATATATATATACATATACATATACATATACATATATATATATAATTTATATATATGCTCCCTCATGGATCACTGCCTTGTAGTGACGAGGAGGTTTACGTGGTTCGATGAGGCTGTGGGTTATGCCATGGAGGGCCACCCAGGATGGACAGGCCAAAGCAGAGAACTCAGACCAAGCGTGATCCCCTGGAGAAGGAAATGGCAACCCACTCCAGTATCTTTGCCAAGAAAGCCCCATGGACAGTAACAAAAGGCTAAAAGATATGACGCCGGAAGATGAGCCCCTCAGGTCGGAAGGTGTCCAATATGCTACTGGGGAAGAGCAGAGGGCAAGTACGAGTAACCCCAGAAAGAATGAAGCGACTGGGCCAAAGTCGAAAGGGCGCTCAGTTGTGGAAGTGTCTGATGGTGAAAGGAAAGTCTGATGCTGCAAAGAACAATACTGCATAGGAACCTGGAATGTAGGATCTATGAATCAAGGTAAGCTTGACATGGTCAAAAATGAGATGGCAAGAATGAACATCGACATCTTGGGAATCAGTGAGCTAAAGTGGACAGGAATGGGCGAATTTAACTCAGAAGACCATTATATCTACTACTGTGGCCAGGAATCCCGTAGAAAAAATGGTGTGGCCTTTATAATCAACAAGAGATTGCGAAAGGCAGTATTGGGATACAATCTCAAAAATGACAGAATGATCTCGGTCCAAATCCAAGGCAAACCATTCAACATCACAGTAATCCAAGTCTATGCCCCAACCACTGCTGCAGAAGAGGATGAAGTGGACCAGTTCTATGAAGACCCAAAACAGCTCATAGAACTAACACCAAAAAACGATGTCCTCATCATCACAGGGGACTGGAATGCTAAAGTAGGAAATCAAAAGGTAACCAGAATAACAGACAAGTTTGGCCTTGGAGAACAAAATGAAGCAGGGCAAAGGCTAACAGAGTTTTGTCAAGAGAACACACTGGTCATAGCGAAGACCCTTTTCCAACAACCTAAGAGGCATCTCTACACATGGACATCACCAGATGGGCAACACCGAAATCAGATTGATTATCTAATTTGCAGTCAAAGATGAAGAAGCTCTATCCAGTCAGTAAAAACAAGACCTGGAGCTGACTGTGGCTCAGATCATGAGGTACTCATTGCAAAATTCAGACTTAAATTGAAGAAAGTTGGGAAAACCACTAGGCCATTCAGATTTGACCTAGATCACATCCCCGATGAATATACAGTAGAGGTGAAGAATAGGTTTAAGGGACTAGATTTGATAGACAGAGTGCCTGAAGAACTATGGACAAAGGTACGTGACATTGTAAAGGAGGCAGCAATCACCGCCATCCCAAAGAAAAAGAAATGCAAGAGAGCCAAGTGGCTGTCTGATGAGGCTTTACACATAGCAGAGGAAAGAAGGAAAGCTAAAGGCAATGGTGAAAAGAGAAGATTTGCCCAACTGAATGCAGATTTCCAGAGAACAACAAGGAGAGATAAGGAGGCTATCCTGAATGAACAATGCAAAGTAATAGAGGAAAACAATAGTTTGGGAAGAACTAGAGTTTTCTTCAAGAAAATTGGAGAAATCAAGGGAACGTCCCATGCAAAGCTGGCCATGATAAAGGACAAAAACGGTATAGACCTAACAGAAGCAGAAGAGATTAGGAAAAGATGGCAAGAATACACAGAAGAACTATACAAGAAGGACCTCAATGTCCTTGACAACAACAACGATATAATCACTGACCTCGAGCCAGACATCCTGGAATGTGAAGTTAAATGGGCCTTAGAAAGCATTACTAACAAGAAAGTTAGTGGAGGTGATGGTATCCCAGCTGAGTTATTCAAAGTCTTAAAAGAAGATGCTGTTAAAGTGCTGCACTCAATTTGCCAACAGATTTGGAAAACACAACAGTGGCCACAGGATTGGAAAAGGTCAGTTTACATTCCAATCCCAAAGAAGGTCAATGTCAAGGAATGTTCAAGCTATTGCACAATTGCACTCATTTCACATGCTAGCAAGGTCATGCTCAAGATCCTACAAGCTAGGCTCCAACAGTACATGGATAGAGAACTGCCAGAAGTACAAGCTAGGTTTCGAAGAGGTAGAGGAACTAGAGATCAAATTGCCAACATTCGCTGGATTATGGAGAAAGCAAGAGAGTACAAGAAAAACATCTACTTCTGCTTCATTGACTATGCTAAAGCCTTTGATTGTATGGATCACAATAAACTATGGCAGGTTCTTAAAGAGATGGGAGTACCAGACCACCTCACATGTCTCCTGAGAAACCTGTATAAGGGTCAAGAAGCAACAGTTAGAACCAGATATGGAACAACTGATTGGTTTAGCATAGGAAAAGGAGTATGACAAGGATGTATATTGTCACCTTGCTTAGTTAATTTATAAGCCAAGTACATCATGCAAAATGCTGGCCTGGATGAATCACAAGATGGAGTTAAGATTGCTGGGGAAAAGATCAATAATCTCAGATATGCAAACGATACCACTCTGATGGCAGAAAGTGAAGAGGACCTAAAAAGCCTCTTGCTCAGGGTGAAAGAGGAGAGCACAAAAGTGGGCTTGAAGCTCAACATCAAAAAAATTAAGATCATGGCATCTGGCCCCATCACTCCTTGGCAAATAGAAGGGGAAGTCGTAGAAGTAGTGACAGTCTTCATGCTCCTGGGATCCCAGATCACTGTAGATGGTGACTGCAACCATGAAATTAAAAGATGCCTGCTCCTTGGGAGGAAAGCAATGACAAACCTAAACAGCATGATAAAAAGCAGAGACATCACCCTGCCAACAAAAGTCCTCATGGTCAAAGCAATGGTATTACCCGTAGTAATGTATGGCTGCGAGAGTTGGACTATAAGGAAGGCCGAGCTCCGAAGAATAGATTCTTTTGAACTATGGTGCTGGAGAAGACTCTTGAGAGTCCCTTGGACTGCAAGGAGATCAAATCATTCAATCCTAAAAGAAATCTACCCTGACTGTTCCCTGGAAGGCCAGATCCTGAAGTTGAAGCTCAAATACTTTGGCCACCAAATGAGAAGGGATCATTCACTGGAGAAGACCCTGATGCTGGGAAAGATTGAAGGTCAAAGAAGAAGGGGACGGCAAAGGATGAAATGGTTAGGCAGTGTCATCGATGCAACAAACATGAAATTGAGCAAACTTCAGCGGACAGCGGAAGACAGGAGGGCCTGGCATAATCTGGTCCATGGGGTCGCGAAGAGTCAGACTCGACTGTGCGACTGAACAACAACAACAACAACACACACACACACACACACACACACACACACACACACACACACACACACACATATATATATATATATATATATCCTTCCTTATATATAATTGAGTTATGGTCATACCTTATATGGTCAAAATGCGCGCTGGAATCAGTTGGCCGAGGGACCTGCCAGACAGAGAGGGCTTCTTTGCCTTCCTGCTTGGGCATGTGCCCACCCACTCAGCCAGCGTGCAGCCTCACGCCTCCAGTCTGTGTCCAGCCACCGATCGCCATGGATGCTCTGGAGGCAGTGCTCTTCAGGACGTGGGCCTCTTCCTGGTGCCCTGGCCATCCTCACGGCCCGAAGCCACTGCCACCACTGCTTGGGGCGCCCTGCCACTGCCACACCTGACGGGAAGCAGCAGCCACTTGCTCTGGAGCCAGCCCCGCAGAGAACTTCCTTGCTCGCTGTCGCTGGACCACACAGGTTGTCCGTTCGCAGGGAGCTCGCCACCCCTGCTGGGTGAGAGACAGGCTGCAGGACCTCCATGGGGTGGGGCACTGAGGGGGCGGGCACCATCACTGCATTCCTACGTACAGTGCCGCACTCCACTGGCCCCGGCTGCCTTCAAGGAGGGGGGGCTGCCCGGCGCTACTGAAGCCCGGCACAGCCTCCACCCGCCAGGCTGCAGCCCTGCATTGGGGGGCCTTCCAAAATGGGAAACACCGCTGCCACGCTTCCCTCGAACAGTGCGCCACTCTGCAGGCCCCGGCTGCCTTCCAGGAGGGGGGGCTGTGCCCTGCTTCTGAGGCCCGCTATGCCCTGCTTCTGAGGCCTGCTGTGCCCTCTGTCAGGAAGCCTGCACACCCAGCCTGGGGGGGAGGCCCTCAGAGACAACAGCCACTGCCACCGCACTTCCCCTGCCCACTGCTGAACTCCACTGCCCCCTCCTGGCTTCAGGGATGGAGGGGGCTGCGCTGTGCTTCCACAGCCCGGCGTGGCCACTGCCCTGCAAACTGCAGGCCCTGCGCTGGGGGCGACCTTCCGAAGGGGAGAAATGCGACCACAATGCTTCCCTTGCCCGGCGTGCCCTGGCCCTCCTCCCTTGGGGGGGGGGCAGCCCAGCCACCTTGCCCCCCCAAGGACTCTCCCTAGGGCCCATTGCCTCTTCCCACAACGGGCTTCCCCACTAGTGTGTGTGTGTATATATTCCTTCATATACCTTCATTCCTTCACATAGAAAACTAGAGTGCTGGTCTCTGTCAAGGTTTCCATTTCGCTCACTTCGTTTTGCTTCACTGATTTCCTTGCCATGTATTGGGGGACGGGAATTCCTGAGGAGAGTGTGTTGTTAGAATGAATGCCAGTAGTAGCCATAACCATTTCCTAAAGTTGTACCTCTTGGCCTGTTCTCATGGGATTTGGCCTTGGAGACTTCTCTGCCTTGCTAGCTTAGATAAGGCCAAAAGGAAACTGTGCAAAATGTGCTTATATTACATCACATGTCCATAACATTAAATGCCATTGCAAATAGTGTCATAGAAATATTTTTCTCATGTGTACAGAAAACAAGAAGTCTTCAGCATAACAGGATGATGAAATTCTCTGGAATAAATCACGTTTCATAGACAACTTTTTCTAAGAGATCAGCAGTGTCTTTTCTTATTTCATAGATTGCAATTTTTTCAAATGGGGTAATTTACAAAATCCTAATCCATTGTGTATGGTAATTCTTACATCAGTGGGCAAATAGATACAAACACACTGATTTGCCCGCTGATGTAAGAATTACCATACATAATTGATTAGGATTTTGTAAATTACCCTATTTGAAAAAATTGCAATCTATGAAATAAGAAATACACTGCTGATCTCTTAGAAGAAGTTGTCTACAAAACATGATTTACTCCAGATAATTTTGTCATCCTGTTATGTTGAAGACTTCTTGTTCTCCTCTACACTTGAGAAAAATATTTGTATGACATTGTTTGCAACGGCATTTAATATTATGGACATGTGATGTAATATAAGCACATTTTGCACAGTTTCCTTTTGGTCTTCATTTGCAGTTAGTTTGTGACTGTGACCCTCTATGGTATTCTAGTTTAGATAAGGCACCATATATCTCAGGGCTGCCATAGTAACACTAGTGGCTGACTGCTGACAAATGCACTTGATTTTACCTATAACTTGTTGTGCACTTTCTTTAGTCCTGGTAAAATTCAAGTTCCTGATTGTAAGTATATCTCTAACAAATAGGCTCATCTTCTTCAGGATTTGTTAGTTTCAGATGTGCAGCATTTATTTTCTCCATGGGAAAGTAGTCAGCTATATAATTCAACTACTGCAACATGAAGTAGTATATAATCCAGGTACTATTTTCCCACCCAACCTGCTATTTATGAGAACTATTCCCAATCAATGCTCCCCCGAAGCTGTGGAGTCTTGTGAGCAAAAATTCTACTTAGTGAGCTACTGGCATTAAAGTTGTGAGTGATCAATTTGGTTGCTGCATAAATCAGTGTGCTCTGGAGCCATCCTTCCTGAGCTAAGACAAAAATGTGTGAGCTGGAGGCTAAAAAACTGTGAGCTAGCTCACACTAACTCAGCTTAGAGGGAACACTGTTCCCAATACTTGACAAAGAAAACAACTGCTCGATAGGAAATGTTGGGCAGACAATGAAGCCTGGGTTCATCCCTAATCTGTACCATGCCTTGTTAAGCTTAAATTATTCTACCCAATAGCTCCAGAAACCACTAACAGCTGGGTAATGGAAGTAATTGAGGTTAATGCCAAACCAGACTTCCATCTTCAACCTTTGAGAGTTTGATGAGAATGTAGCCAAAGTGGAAAATAAAATATTACTTTTAACAGATCCTGTCAGAACAAATGCTATGAGCAGTTCTGAGACAAATTTAGACAAGTCCACCTGTGTTATTCATAAGAAATGTGTTCTCAGTTCATAAGATGGTCTCTGTTTCATAAGATGCATAAGATGTGCTCAGTTTGTCTTGCTGTTCATTGTAATAGTTAGGAAGTAAATTTGGGGTACAGATGGATGGACATGTACAATATATATGCATGTACTAATTTGATTAGTATCAACCTATATATATAAAAGCCCAATGTATTGGCACTTTCTGGTTCTCCCATTCACTGTGCTGTGTGCTCCATCAGTCAATGGCCCATCAACTGCCACTCAAAAGTACTCAGGTGCCATTGGCTGGATCCTGGGTCCGCTCCTCTCCCCTGCCCATTGCCAGCTTGGCCATTCCATATCTGAATAAACAATCAAAACTGCTGCGTGGCTCACTTTCCCCTCAGTGGCTGTTGCTAGGTAACTAAGCTTGGTTCTGTCAGTAAAAAGGCAGGGGTAGGAAGCCCTTTCCAGACCTACTTTGGCATTTGTGGGGAACTCATTGGGGCCAGTCCTGATGAGGGTTGCCAGCTCCAGGTTGGGAAATTTCTGGAGATTTTGTGGTGGCATCTACAGAAGCCAGAGTTTGGGGAGAGAGAGGTTTCAGCTTAATATAAAACCATAGAGTCCACCTTTCAAAGCAGTTATTTTCTCCAGCAGGAGACCTAGGTTCTAGCTGGGAAGCTGAGTGGGTGATTTCAGACCAGACACAGACTTTCAAAGGGTTGTTGTGCAGATCAAAAGGGGGAGAGGAGAATGAAGTAAGCTGCTTTGGTCCCCACTGCAGAGAGAGACTGTACGTCTCCTCATGGGGAACCATTGTTGCCAATTTCCAGGTGAGGGCTGGAGATCATTCAGAATTACAACTGCTCTTCAGGTGGCAAAGATCAGTCCCCTTGGAGAAAATGGTGGACTCTGTGTCATTATACCCAGCTGAGGTTGTCACAGCAAATCAAAGCTGAGTGCCCAAGGTTGGGGCACCCACCCAGAGCTTCTTTCTAGAGCTCGTTGTATTTATTTCCACAACAGGCCTCATTCCTAGTCAAATTATAATTTTAGATTCTCCCTTAGGTTTCTTTCCAAAATATTGCACCAAAAGGAGTAACACAAATATGTGGAATGTGATTCTAATTATTAATTATCTTTCGTTATCTTATATTGTATATGTGCTTTCCTCCATTCCAAGAAATTGAGTAATTGTGATTCCTTGCCCAGAAGTCAGTAGTAATCTTTGTTATTCTTGAATTTTAACTTGCAAGAGTGTTAAATATAATATAACAGCTGGCATTCAGCTTACTTTTGAGGTCTGTTTCCATGCTTGTTTAGTGTAGAAAATGGTTTCATTGAGTCTTTTTAAATCAGTCATATTTTTGTTATATTGAGCAACTGAAAAAAATGTGGTGGATATGTATGTGGAGAATCTACTGGCTTTAAATGTAAGCATTAACACATAGTAACTTATTTTTATGAAAATATAATTGACAGAGTATTGGCACAATTCTCTCATATGAAACCATTCTACATTTTTAGGTGATGAATGGTCCAGTCAGCCTAGCCCTTCTTATATCATGGCTGTAGTGGCTGATAGCTTAACACCAAGAGGTAGGGATCGAAAAGAGACTCTACTGAAGTTTGCTAGAATACTTTTTTAATTACTACCTAGCTTTCAATCTTTAGAAGTTTGATCAGCATTTTCTGTCTAGAAAGTTAAGTTGGTCAAAAGATTGTTTACAGTCAGACCTAAAATAGGAGAGATCTCAGTACATCTGTACTCTATGAAGTTTATTGGCTACAAATTTTATAGGCACAATTCAATGTGCTGTTTTTGTCATCTAAATCCCTAAATAGTTTGGGTTTCAGATACTCTGAAACTCATATATGACCCTTCTCATGCTGTAGATTTGCCAGTGTGGAAATATCAGTATGCAGGCTTGGATTCTCTGTAGTAAGTAGAGCTACAGATGAGTGACAACACACCTCCATCAGCCTGTGATGAGATATGGTGGAGGAGGGGAGAGTAGCTGCATTCCCTGAGCCAGATAGTGGTGGCAGCAATGCAGGGGGAAGGGGGACAGCAGGACCTGCTCCCCCCCCCACCATCACAGAGCAGTGGGGAGGGGGAGGGACAGGCAGGCAGTGTGGTTGGAAAGGGGGTAGCTGGGGATTGGCAGGCAGAGTAGCAAGGGAGGAGGCAGGAGGATGGGCAGAGTGGCAAGTAAGGCGAGTGTGGGGCACATCAATGGGCAGGCAAAGCAGTAGGGTGAGGGTCAGGAAGGCATAATGTGTGAGTGGTTAGGCAAGAACCCCTCTCCCCCATTAGTTTCTTTCAGGTCCCTGTGGGAATGCAGTGTGAGCTCAAAGGTGGACAGACAAATGATTGAGCTAAGGGGAGGGGATGATGCCCTCCCACAAGTCTCTCAGGTCCTCACTTGTACCACGTAATGCTTTATTTGCTATACTCATTCTAAAAATTCAAATTGCTTTGTGGAATAATAAGGAGATTATAATGATCAATAAGCATTTGTGGCCTGTATATCAAGTGTAAGGTAAAGGTAAAGGTTCCCTTGCTCGAAAGCCAGTCGAATCCGACTCTAGGGTTGCGGTGCTCATCTCCGTTTCAAAGCCTGAAGAGCCAGCGCTGTCCGAAGACGTTTCCGTGGTCATGTGGCCGGCATGACTAAACACCAAGGTGCACGGAACGCTGTTACCTTCCCACCGAAGTGGTACCTATTTATCTACTTGCAATTTCTTGCTTTCGAACTGCTAGGTTGGCAGGAGCTGGAACTAGAGACAGGAGCTCACCCCGTCAAGCGGCAACCGGGTCTCGAACTGCTGAACTACTGACCTTCCACAGCCTGCAGTTCAGCGTCTTAACCACTTGAGCCACCGCAGCTCCTGTCTATATTGTCATCAAAATTAGCTTAGATAGCCTACTGTTTTTCTTAATCATTGATATGGTAATTAGCTATTCATGATTCACCAGGATAAAAGGGGGCATCCCAAAGTGTGGACATTCCCTCAGTAACCTCCAGACATAATGGGGAGCCACTACCACTCATTATGCTTGACTGCCACAGAAAAAGCTGATTTGTGAAGTAGTTTGTCAATCAATCAATTTATTGTAGCAGTCAACAACCACCAGTACAGTACATATTTAAAAAAATCAGCAGTGATAAAAGATACAAGGTTTAATCTTAAAAACATAATATAATCATGCTGCCATATGGGATTTTCAATGCTTATAAACCTGAGCACAGAATTTAGCCACCTGACGAGTAGTCTAGTGATTTCTATCAGATAATCAAGCTTGATTTTATTTGATCTCCTAGGAAAGCTTTTTAGCAATGGGCTAATAGTTTCCAATTGGACCTTTGTATAATTAGAACAGCATCAATTTCACCCAGGGAGCAAGAACAGAGCCTTAAGGAATAAGGGATTGCTTTAAACCTCCCTTCCAGCACTGTCGAGGACAAGATCGAACTTCTGGCCAATGTGAATGCCCTTCTGGTGTTGTTAGATTCCAGAAAATGTAAGCAAGCAGCTGGGGCTGCAGTACATCTATTTTTTTTTCTGAGGAAATGAAATCTAGAGATCTTGAGATGTCCATTTGTCTTTCAATATCTGTCACTCTTTGTCTAACGAGTGATTTTGCCCGATCTGTTCCAAGACCCAAGAGTGTTTGGGGAGATAAGCCTAAAGTTTCTCAAAGGCCAGGATCTTAATTTTATCATAATTGATAGTAAGTTGTTCATGATCACAGTAAAGGGAGAACTCTTTAAAGGCTCATTTCAATCCTATGGGGATTCTAGAAAGTAGTATAGCATCATCTGCGTACAGTAACGCATGAATGTGCTGATGTGCTAATTTATATAGGTAAAGATCTAGATCATTCATAAAATTTATAAGGTTGTTGATACAGAATATAAACAGGAAAGGGGCTAAGAGACATCCCTGTCTAATGCCCTTAAAGGTTTGGATGGGATCTGTCAGATGCCCGTTTTGGCTGCATCTTACTCTGAGGGTAGTTTGCTCAAAGTAGTTTGTCAGATTTTTGGCAGAAGTAAACACACTTATTCCTTGCATGAATATTACAGGCTTTAAATTCTCATCTTTAGAACAGTGTTTCTAATAGTAGAAAAAATTCATAATGATCTGTTTCACCTAGGAATAAAGTACTGTTATGTGACCGTGTATGTATCTGTTTTTTTAAAAGATGGGTCTGACTCCTTGTAAGACTGCTAGAATTTCCACAACTGACTAGTCTTGGAATGTTGTGCAACATTGGTAGCCTTCTGTGTTAACTTTTCCTTCTGGGAATACTATATCCTATAAAGGCTACCAGACATATATCAGAAGATGCCAGCAGCAGCTGAGCTCCAAATCAGAAGATCTTGTAACTTTGTGATTTTATAAAAAGATTTTTTGAATCATATCCAAGATTCCATTGTTAGCTGAAGAGGCAATAAACATTACAGCCCTTGACTTCCCGATATTGTCAGTGTTTCATGTGGAATGGTGGTGCCAATTGGCTGCATTTGTTTATGAAGAGTTTCCAAGCTGTGACACCGACATTGGTGGTGAAGTGCTAAACTGCCAGAAAAGGGACTAGTTGCACTCTCAGACCTGAAGAAACAAGAGTTCATTCAGCTCATGAGATCCAATTAATAATTCCCACCAGCAATCATCACACCTTCATGCTCCATGTATTATTCCTGCCTTTACAATTTTATTACCGTAATTAGGGAGAATGTGAAATCATAACTCATAAAAATTACATGCTTCTTCAGTGGTTTAGGTTAGAAGACTATTTTGCTTTAAATGAATTTATGTCCATTATAGCATTTCCAGAGGCTGCAAAAGCTTCATACAGAAGGTGCTATCTATGGACAATAAAAGAAACACCTGATTTCTGGATCATTTGTGTGAAAGTAGTCCTTACATGGCCTATATGAGTATTTTCAGAATGTTACTGTGCATCAAAGGTACTTTACATTCTGCTGGTATTCCTGTGTCTAGTTATAAATCACTCTGAAATCAAAGATGCCTAAGGATGATGTGTGCAGGAGTGCAGCCCAAAGTGGAATAAGTCAGCACATTTACATGTATATTCAAAGATCAACATTTAAGAATAAGTGTTGATAGATTCTAAAAAGATTGTAATTTTTAATATTCATGTCCCATCTATTCACCACATATCTAGCCCACTAGCGATCATTTCTCTGAAATGCCAAATGATTTCTGAAGCTGGCTGAGCATACCATATTGGATGGTGCAAATGTCTGAAGGGCTTTCATACCTCAAGTCTTCCTGTTCCTGAGTAAGAAAAATCACATGTACCAAGGCATTATTTGGCAGGAACTCTTCACCCTGCACCCTGTATAAAATGTTTAAGTAGCCTTCTATGAGGCAAAGATTATACTACTTTATGTGTCCAAGTTCCCTGCGGATCTCATCATGGGGTAACAATCTTCTAGTAGCAGAACAATTACTGACTGAATGCATCCTCATTCTGATCTGATGACTGAAGCAGTAGTAAGCTAAGCAAGGCAGGCTAGAAATGATTTGTCTTACAAATCAGTTTATATTTTGGAGGCATTGGTGCAATGGTGATTGGTCAAAATATATATCCCTTCCAGGAAAAGCTGGCAAGCTTACAGTGAGCAGACAGATATTATCTGTCTTTGATGGAGACCCCTTGCTTTGTGCACATGTAATGAAGACTTGGGCACCTTCTTCCTCCCCTGTAATGGCTGTGAGTTGGAAACTGCACAATAGTGGGTCTCAGTTCAAGCTCTGCCAGCATGCTGGAGGAGGAGGAGATTGGATTTATACTCCACCCTTCACTTGGACTCTCAGATCAGCTTACAATCTCCTTCCCTTCCCCTCCCCACTCTTGAGAGAATAGCTTTAAGAGAACTGTGACTGACCCAGCAGCTGCATGTGGAAGAGTGGGGAATCAAACGCGGTTCTCCCAAATTAGAGTCTGAGCTCCTAACCACTACACCAAACTGGATGGAGGATGATTGCTTATCAAATACTATTTACTGGTATCTTTTGACTTCTTGTCATTTTGCTGTATGAATTTTTATGGCATGAAATCATTCAAGAAATAATTTAATGCTGAATAGATCTTTGAGTAATCTATCATGTGGACATTCACTTGATTATGCGGACATCACTGGGGTTTATTTTTCTGTGGTTTGATACTTACCAAATCATTAATAACCTCAAATAATTCATACCTTCTTTAAAGCCATTATATACAAGTGTTAGTGCTTGTGATGGAGGTTTACCAGAATGAGTGATTAATTACTTGAACCTTCTGTTCTGCTGTAAAGTACTGGGTTCTAGATGCATTGTGTAGTGAATCAACTCATAGTTTATTGCTCTAGATACAAGACAAGACAACCTAGCCAGCCCAGAAGCCAGCTTATATCCCAGTCGCATGCCACACCCCACACACATCCCACACCCGTGATAGGTTTATTTTTTATATATATAACTTTTTTATTCCTTTTATAGTCTACATCCTACTACCTAAGGGTAAGAGTACAGGGGAAAACACTACCACTAACTTAAGACAAGAACTTTGCATTTGGTTACAGATACATAGATCACTCCTGCAATAGCAATAGAAAATAAGAAAACAGAGAGCTCAAACTTCTGTCAAATAGGGCTTAGTTACACTAAGTTTGAATCTTTTGTAATCCAGAATACACATTTATTTCTTGCACATCTTCTTCACTTTTGGTGTCCTGGGTGCTGCTGCTTCTTTCTCAGACTCTGAGGTCGAACTGCGAGAAATGTTACCCGATTCTTCCTTGCTGGGTTCCTCTCCTTCCTCCAAATTTGAATCGCCGTCTTTATCTGCACTCAATTGTTGTTTCAAAAAGTTTTGGGACTTTTGGATAGAGTCAATTTTAATTTTCTTATCATTATATTAGAACACAAGTCCTTCTGGAAAGTTCCATCTGTAGGTTATTAATTTATTTTGCAGGAAAAGGATTAAGTCTTTGTATTGTTGTCTTCGTTTCCGAATCTCAAATGGAATGTCTTTTAAAATTTTAATTTCTTCCTCTTTAACTTTAACTGTTTTTCCCGCTGTAGCTTTTAAAACATTGTCTCTCATTGTTCTCTTGGAGAATTTGACATAAATTTCACCAGGTAATTTATTTTTTCTTATAAAATCAGGATATGTACAGTATGCCAAGTCCATATCGCTCTGGAGATCCTCTTGTTTAAGGTCCCAGATTGAAGCTATCACTCCACTTAATGTTGCTTTTAAGTTGTCTCCCTTCTGTTCAGGAACTCCTTGGAAGCATAGAACATGCATAGATTTTTCCAGTTGAAGTAGTTGATTTTTATCTGTATTTCTTTCTTGACTTCTTCCAGTTCTTGCTTAATATCAATAGTCCTTGTTTCAACTTTCTCGATCCTTTTGTCTGTCTTGTTGGCTCTTTTTTCCATATGCACAAGCTGATTTTGAATGGAATCCAGCTTAGTGCTGATAGTTGACATCTGCTCCAGCAGAGTGTGCAATGCTGCTGTGAGCATATTGGGAAAGTCTGCAGCTGCTTTCTGTACCAAGGTGGGAGTAATTGGTTAGCACTTCCTGGGGGAACTTTCTTTTCTGCCAGCATTCTCCTCGCTCTCCCAGCCATTTGTTTACAAAGAAGAAAAGTTGTATTTTTAAAGTAAAGTTTATCTGAATTCAACGTTTTTCAAGTTCAAAAAGAGTCTTGTGCAGTTATTTCCATTCTTTCTCTCTTTTCTATAACATTTATGAACCACTACATTTCAAGGGGGGATGGATCTCCAACCCTTCCCTGCCCGCCGTTCCTTCTCGAATCGATCTAGCAAACCAAGACTTCTTCACTTATATAGAGGTTTGATTGACTCACTAGTAAGGCAAGTTCGATTGTTGCTGTTTCTTTCACATGTTTTCTTGTCCGCTTAACCAGAGGTCAGCTCTGGTCGCCATACTGACTCTGCGGCATAAGGACCTCTTGGGGACAGGCAAGCCTCGATCCCTCAGCCATTGCCTCGGGAGAGGCTTATCCTGGCTCCCTAGCCTGAGAGTCTCCTACAGAGACTCTGGGGGGGTCTGGAACCAGTCAAGACCCCTCCTGATCGCCTCGGCTTGGCATGTCTCCATCAAAGAGTCAATGAGACACATCCAAGAGCAAGCCACCAAAAACCAGAAGTCACCCATGATCGGTTTATTTACAGTGCACCCATCTCCCACTGGTACATACCCAGATCCTGACTGACTGATTGGTCCATTCTAGGATCTGTGCGGGCTATTGTTTCTGGAAGCAAAGCTTTGCTACTTCATATGATCACATGCAAAGTCGACTGCATGTGCAGTCTTCAGTTGGTATACAACGCCCCTCCCCACATGTTTCAGGCCCCCCAGCTCACAAAGTCCTTGAGGTATGAGGGCCTCTTCTGTTCCCTGGTTGAGTGGCATAACTTGGTGGCTGGTTAAGTCCACTTGGATTCAGTCGCTGGGAGGTTGGCTGGCATCTCTGGGCCATTGGCCATGACGGGGGTGTGGTATGCTGTGGTATGCATACTGGCTCTGTGGTGCCTCCAGCATCCACATCAGGTGGTGTGCTTGTCTGTAGTGGGGCCTGTGCTGATACCTCGGGTTCACTCAGGTCGCTGGGATCCAGGCTACGACCTTCACCCCCAATGTCCTCTGACCCATCCTGGTCCACCGGGAGGTGTCAGCATCACAGTTGATCAATGTGCCGTCTCAGCAGCTGCCTGTCTTCAGTTGAGAACTCATAGAACAGGGGACCCATGACCCTGACCCTGGCTGGAATCCAAGCAGGACCCTGGGCATAGTTCCTGGTGTACACAGGGTCCTCAGGGGAAAACCCCCCTGGGGCTTCCTGATTTGCATGGATCAAGCTGTGTTCCGGGGCTTGATCAGGATGCAGGCGATCCAGTCGTGTTGTGAGGTGCTGTCCCATCAGGAGCCAGATCCCATAGTAACTCACGAAATCTTGGAACTCTGATGAGGTAAAGGCTCATTGTCTGTGACCACTGAGTCCAGGATGCCATGGGTGCTGAAGATCCACCACATAGCCCGGATGGTGGATTGAGATGAGGTAGAGGGAACTGGAACCACTTCCAACCACTTGGTGTAGGCGTCTGCCAAGATGAAGAATATTTGTCCTTGGAATAGCCCCACAAAGTCCAGATGTAGCCTGGCCCATGGTTTGTTGGTGGATTCCCATGACCATAACAGGGCTCCAGGATGCTCGGTCCATGATTCTTGGCAGGTCTGGCAGCGCTTCACCCTGTCCTCAATTTCTTTGTCCAGCCCTGGCCACCACACATAGCTCCAGGCCAGGGCCTTCATGCACACAATTCCTAGGTGTGTTTCATGCAGGGATGTGAGCACTCGCTGGCGCAGTGGTGCAGGGATAACCACTCGGCTTCCCCAGAGCAGGCACCCCTTGTGGGATGACAGCTCATCCCGCTGAGACAAGAAGATGACAAATTCCAGTCCCATTGGGCTGGTAGGCCATCCCCTCCCCACCCAGTCCAAGACCCAGGAGAGGATACAGTCCCAGGCAGTGTGACAAGACACTTTGGTTACCTGGACCTGGTGGTCAGGGAGATCTTCCAGCAGGGCAATGTGGTGGGCTGGAGCCAGGTCGGGGTCACAGGAAGACAGTGGAAGGCAGCTGAGTGCATCGGCATGGCCCATCACTTTGCTGGGGTGTGTGTGAATGAGCGCATATTGGTACCCGGCAAGAAAAATGGACAAGTGGAACACTCGGGGTGACAACATCATCGGGGTCTGGTGATCTGGGGCAAGAAGATCCAGGAGCAGCTTGTGGTTTGTGACCATGGTGAAGGGCCGGCCATAAAAGTAATCATGGAATTTCTTTACTCCAGCCACGATCGCCAAGGCCTCCTTGTCAATTTGCATGTAGTTGCACTCAACCACAGGTAGGGTGCATGAATAATAAGTGATAGGCAGCTCCTGGCCGTCAGCCAGCCGGTGCCCCAGGCCCACCCCCACCCCATGTGGGGAAGCATCACATGCCAGGACCACTGGAAGGGACTCATTGAAGTGAGCGAGGACTGCATTGGAGGTCAAGAGTTCTTTCACCTTTTGGAAGGCTGCATCGTGTTTGGGACCCCAAGCCCATGGTGTGTGTTTATCGAGGAGGCGATGAAGTGGCTCTGCAACTGCCACCTTGTGTGGCAGGAACGAGTGGTAAAAATTGAGGAGGCCCAAGAAAGCCTGGAGCTCGGCCTTGGAGGTGGGGGTAGGCGCATGTACGATGGCAGTATCTTGTCTGACGTGGGGTGGATGCCCTGCGCATCCACTGCGAACCTGAGGAATTCCACCCGCAGTACCCCCAGCAGGCACTTCTCTCGCTTCACTTTCAAGCTGGTGTTGGCAAAATGTTGGAGGACAGCCCGCAACCATGTAGAGAAAGTCTCAGTGTTGGGAGCTGCGATTAAAACATCATCAAAGAAGGGCTGGACCCCGGGGATACCCTTTAAGCAAACAGTCCATTAGATTTTGGAAAATCCCCAGGGCTATGCTGACCCGAAACTGCAGGAGCCACACTTGGAACACCCCCCAATGGTTTACTATCATCTGGGCCTTGGCAGTGGCATCGTCCACTGGCAGCTGCTGGTATGCTTGGGCTAGTTCTAGTTTCCCAAAAATCTTTGCACCAGCTAGGGACGCAAGTACGTGGCTTACAACGGTGACAGATATGCATGATCTGAGGTATGCACGATCCTGGAGAGCTTTATTAATGGTGCATTTATATCCCCGTTAGGCTTCACCGGTTGGACGATGGGGGTTTCACATAGAGCATGTGGTACTGGCTCAAGGACCACTTGTTCCACCAAGCGGTCTAGCTCAATATCTATCTTTGGCTGCAATGTGAACGGGGCACGCCTGGCCTTCTTGTGAACGGGCGGTACTGCAGGATCAAGGTCGAGGGAAACTGGAGGTCTGGTGTAGTGCCTGAGTGTCCCATCGAATATGGTGGGGAACTCTTCGCAGACTGCATTAAAGTCCGACAGCCGCACTTGGTTAACCCCGGTCAGTCCAAACCTCAGGGGCCCAAACCAAGACAGTCCCAGCAGGCTTGTGAGCCAGCCTTCCACCACCAGCAAATCTAACCATCTCTTGAAGTCCTTATACTGCACCCTGAATTTGCCCCACCCCTTGATGGCCACCGGGTTTTTCTGGAAGTCCTGTAAGGTGAGGCCACCCAGCTTTTCTAGGAGGGGTCCCCCTTGGGGGCAGAGCCTCCTGAGAGTCTCTGCAGAGATGATGGAAAAAGAAGAACCAATGTCTATCTCCATCTCATAAAGGGACCCCTCTATTAGCACCGTTACATGAATTTTGTTTGGGGCATCTTGGGGCAAATTCATTACCTGGTGCTGGTGGCTAAGGCTCATGGTGTGGAGTTCTGCCACCTCCTGGTGTGCTGTTGCCCATTGTCCACAGTTCCCTCAATATCGGCAAACATGTGCTAGATGGCCAGTCTTGCCACAGGACCGGCAGGTCATGTTGCGGAACCTGCAGGAGCGACGTTCATGGTCTTCACCACAACTGGCACAGTGTGCTGGGCCACTGGACTTGGTGGGCACTTGGGCGCTGGGCCTCACTGGTGGGGAACCCATGGATGGAGTGCATGAGCCATTTCTGGTGGGCTGTCGTACTTGGAGTACCTCGTTGTCATCTGAGGTGACAGGGCTTGGAGTGGCGGTGGCCTGATGTGTTGGGCTTTTTTGAACACCGTGGCCACCCACAGTTGAGGTCCTCGTGGCCCACAAGTTTCCATCTCCCACTGGTACATACTCGGATCCTGACTGACCAATTGGTCCATTCTAGGATCCGTGCGGGCTATTGTCTCTGGATGTGAAGCTTTGCTACTTCGCATGACCATGTGCAAAGTCGACCATGTGTGTGGTCTTCAGTTGGTGCACAACATCTGCCAAATTAAGATCCAAAGTAAAGCAGGACCTTTTCTGAAATGTGAAATAGAAACAAGGGTTTCTGTTTTAGTTAAAACTACACTGATGTTTCAGCTCTAGATAAGTCGTATTAAAGGACTTGGCTAAGCAACTAAATGAAGTAATCAATCTTTCATCTCTAGAGACCAGGCAACTACAAATTTTACTTTAGCTGAAAAATTTGGCAGAAGCCACAAGCTTTTGTTACAGGAGGCCCACATTTGAATCAGTGGAGAAAATTTCTGTTCAGAATCAAAGTGACTTGACATTGATAAGTGTGCTAGCTTTGAGGTGTCTGTCAGATCTGGCTAGCTCTGTTGATCTCATAATGACAAAATATTATCCTAAATCATGCAAAACTCTCCAGCCTTGGCATATGCTTCCAAAAGAACAACGTTTAAAAAAAAATCTCAGCAAGGATTAGTCTTTAGAACATAAGAGATGTGCAGGATCAACTTAAAGTCCATCTAGTCCAGCATTCAGATTCCAGTGGTGGCCAGCCAGATATGTTAGAGAAGCTTACAAGTGGGGCCTGAATCCAATCTCCTCCTCCTCCTCCTCCTTCATATTGTTGTTACCTGTCTTGGTAACAAGATAGTACTGAAATGCTCAGGAGAAAGATGTGTATATAATGATGCTAAATAAGATAGAACTGTGCACAGTATGTTTCCAGTGAAGTAGTCACTTTGATCCCCTCTGCCAACAGATACAATCCATTTCCTGCATAGTCATAGACAATTCAAAACACCTTCAGTGTTGGGATCTTGCCATCATGGCTTTCTTCCTTGTTACCCTAGTTCCAGATGATTTGTGAATGTTAAATACCACTGATCTTTAAAATGGTTCTTTACTGCTTACTTCTTTCTCTTGTGAAAACTGGCCATGTATTTCCTACTTGTTTGTATGCAACAGCAGGACAATTCTGAGACTTATCAGGGAGCCATTGGTGGAAGGATGAAATGTTGTTACTTTTAAAGGGATATTGCCACCTCAACAGGTGATTGGTGAAGCCCCAAGGCAGGATAGAATCACTGGAATGGCTTGAATGGCTTCTATTCTCTTACAAGGGCCTTTTCCCTCAGAAAAATCTAGCAGCAAAGGGGGCATGAATCATCTGCAGCACTGCCCTCAAAGGGGACTGGTAGGAGGGCTGATGTATACTTGTCCTCTCACCACAGACTACACAAGAGTGAACCAGCAAGAAGGGGAGGAGCAAGGTGACAGTGAACTCCCGCTCTCCTGGTTCTGAGGTCACTGTAGGTCCCCCAGAGGATCAAGAGGATGAAGGGGTGGCCGTTTGAAACTACTGATACAATTACTAATTTGTAAAAGGAAATGACTGCTAAGTCTACTTTTGAATATTGAAGGGCTTGGTGAAAAGTTTTTTGAATGTCCAGAATGGTGTAGTGGTTAAGTGTGCTGACGCTAATCTGGGAGAACCAGGTTTGATTCCCCACTCCTCCACTTGCAGCTGCTGGATGACCTTGGGCAAGCCATAGTTCTGTCAGAGCTGTTCTCTCAAGGACAGTTTTGGAAAGAGCTATCTCAGCCCCACCTACCTCACAGGGTGTCTGTTATGGGGAGGGGAAGGGAAAAGAGTCTGTACTTCCCAAGCAATATAGGAATTTGAACCTGGATCTCCCAAACCCTACTCTGAAGCTCTGTTACACCATAATGGCTTTCATAGGGTAGCTGTTGTTGATCAGCAGCAGGCAGCCAGGCCTAGTTGAGTCATGCAAGTCAGGTGGTACAAAGGCATTAGAGGTTATTCCAGGCTTAGGGTTGCCAACCTTCAGGTGGGATCTGGAGATCTTCCAGAAATGCAGAGATCTGTCCTCCCCAGAGAAAATGACTGCTTTGAAGAGTAGAGTCTATGAGGGATCCTGGAACAGCTCTCAGTGCCTGCTGTGGTAGGGCCTGGAGCCGCTCCTGGTGTCCACCACTGCTGCAGCAGGGCCTGGAGCAGCTCCTAGCACCTGCTGCTGCCACAGTAGGGCCCAGAGCAGCTCATGGTAACTACTAACATACCAGGGCTGGGAGCAGCTCCCAGCATCCACCATCACCACAGACAGGCCCTGAACAGCTTCTGGCAGAGCCTGGAGCAGTTCCTGGCATCCATTGCTGCCATGGCAAGGCCTGGAGCAGCTCTTGAATGGCCCGCTATGGTTCCCAGGCTCCACCAAGGAGGTAAGGAAAGAGCATTCTCTGCATAAGCACAGAGAATGTTCCTTTACTTTTGGGGGGATTTAACCCCCTCTTGTATTTTTTTTTTTTATTCTCAGATTGCAACCCTGGGGAGTGTCCCAAGTGTGTAGGCAAATTTCTTTATTCTCCACATGGCCCCAATTTGCAAATTCAGCTATCCACAGATGGTGTCCATAGGTGGCTTAATAGTATATAGATAGCCTTGATACATACAACCTAAGTCAATGCATTTTATTTTTGAATCTTAATTTTAATAGGGTTGAAGACTATTAAACAGATGATTCATGCACTCACAGAACCCCTCCCAAAACTTGTCTTTTAGTACATGGACCTTAGTTTCACTAGAAATCAGTTATACTAATTTGCAGTGACATGCTATTTTTAAACATGATTTGGAATTTTATTTGAAAGATAGTGAAAGAATCCACAATGTAAACTGTTCTTCTCCTGTACAATAATTTTTCCTTATACTATGGTAAGCTATAACATTCTAAAATATTATTATTATTATTATTATTATTATTATTATTATTATTATTATTATTATTATTATTATTATTATTATTATTATTATTATTATTGGAATGATTACTTAAAAACACATGTACAATATGATGGTAGACAGTGAGAAATAAGCTTAAACAAAATGAACATAAATTGTTGCATGTTAAACAAAACTGATATTACCAATTGCAGTAAAGAGACTGAGTGGGGCAGGGATGATTAGTTGAGTGTGCTTGATATTGATAATTCTAACTTTGCCTTTGAAGAGGTTTTCTTGTTATGGCCCCATAGCTGTATGGATTCAGCATTTCAAATAGGTCCAGTATTTGCTCAGGTGATTTGATTCATATAAATAACAGTCAGGAATTTATTCTGAAAGTGCAGACACAAAAATGTATTTGAAACACACAGAAATCTGCCAGCTTGCTTCTTACATATTCTGAGGCTGCATATCCATTTATGCATATTTACTAGCATGGAGAAGGAGAAGCCTCAAAACTTTTAGTGTCTCAACTTAGGGTTTGTTTTGTGTATCCTAAAAACTTACTGCAGAGATAGAGTAAGATAACATGGAATCTATGTATCTAATTCTCAATAGTCCTTTCTGCATGCAGATACTTATTTCCACAGATGGGGGCACACTGTCCCCAAACAGGTTTTTCTACAGGCTCTGGACTCTGTGAGTCTGCAGAAAAGCCCAAAAAGTTTAAAAAGATGTGGGGAGGGTTGAATTCCCCCCCATACCTTTTGAAATGGCTGACACAGGGATCTACTCCAGGTCCTGCCACATGGACAGTGAGAGATAGCCAGTGTGTGTGTGAAGCAAAAAGCAGAACTCAATTTCAGATTGGGAAGGATTTCCCCTGCAGTATGAATGGCTAAATAGCAGGAGGTTTGGAACCAGGATTGCCCACTCCAGGTTGGGGAATTCATGGAGATTCTGTGGTAAAGTCTGAGGGGTGCAGAGTCTGGGGAGGGGAGAGGCCTCAGCTGGATATAATGCCACAGCATCCACCCATGTTCCCCAGGGGGACATATCTTTGTTGTCTAGAGTTCAGTTGTCATTCTGGGGGCTCTCCAGGTCCCACCTGGATGCTGGCAAACCTAGGCCTAAAAGCACCCTCTAGGCAGGGATCATTTCCTAGAAAAAGAGGTGCAGGAACTCATTTGTATAACTCATTTGCATATGCCACACCCCTGACAAAGGGCAGGCATGTTTAAAATGAGTTAGGGCATATGCAAATTAGTTTAACCCCCCCTTCCCTGAGTTCCTGTGGCAAGCGGGCTGGAAAAGGGAAGAGCAGGGAGGCAGACATGCCTGGGTTCCCTGCCTGATCTTCTCCAGGTGCCCCACAGCTGCTGTGGGCTAGCTGGAGAAGGGAAGGGCAGGGAGGAGGGCAGCTGTGGGGCACCTGGAGAAGATTGGCCTGGGAACCAAGGCATTTAAGTCCCCCCTCCCTGAGTCTCTCCGCAAAAGGAGAGAGGCTCAGGGGGAAAGGAGGGCATGTCTGCCCACCTCCCCTTCCCCCTCCCCAGCCAACCCACCATGATGGGCTGGCTGCAGAAGGGAAGGGCAGGGAGGAGGGTGGCTCCAGGGCACCTGGAGAAGATTGGCCTGGGAACCAAGGCATTTAACCCCCCCCCCGCCCCCGAGTCTCTCCACAAAAGCAGAGAGGTCCAGGGGAGAAGGAGGGCATGTCTGCCCACCTCCCCAGCCAACCTGCCATGGCAGGCTGGCTGGAGAACAGCAGGGCAGGGAGGCAGACATGCCTGGGTTCCTTGCCTGATCTTCTCCAGGTGCCCCGCCAATATCATAATGCCCCTATATAAATCAATGGTGCAACCTCATTTGGAATACTGTGTACAGTTCTGGTCACCACACCTCAAAAAGGATATTACAGCTTTGGAAAAAATGCAGAAAAGGGCAACTACAATGATAAAAGGGTTGGAACACTTTCCCTATGAAGAAGGGTTAAAGCACTTGGGGCTCTTTAGCTTGGAGAAACAATGGCTGAGGGGTGACATGATCGAGGTTTATAAGATTATGCATGGGATAGAGCAGGTAGAGAAAGAGGTACTTTTCTCCCTTTCTCACAATACCAGAACTCGTGGACACTCAATAAAATTTCTGAGAGGTCGTGTTAGAATGGATAAAAGGAAGTACTTCTTCATCCAAAAAGTGATTAACACATGGAATTCACTGCCACAGGAGGTGGTGGCAGCTACAAGCATGGATGGCTTCAAGAGGGAATTAGAGAAACATATAGAGTAGAGGTCCATCACTGGCTATTAGCCACAAGGTATAGATAGGGACTCTGGGGCAAGCGATGCTCTGTATTTTTGGTGCTTGGGAGGGTCAACAGTGGGAGGGCTTCTAGTGTCCTAGCTCCACTGGTGGACCTCCTGAAGGCACCTGGTATTTTTGGCCACAGTGTGACAGAGTGTTGGACTGGATGGGCCAATGGCCTGATCCAACATTGGCTTCTCTTATGTTCTTAAAGCATAATAACAAGATATTTGGCAGTAATAAGTTCAAAAGTATGTACTGAGATGTTAAGGTGAGGAAATACTCAAGAGATACTTAATGGTTAAGATTCTCCCAGTCTATGTTTTGTTTGTAGTTTTGTTTTGTCTTTGTTGTGTTTGTTTGTTGTTTTTATAATACAATAATGTAAACTGCTTTAGTCCCTACTGTGGAGAAAGATCATTGTTTTCCTCAGTAGAAGCTGCAGGGGGAAAGGAGATGGAAAGCTGAAGAGAGAGGAGCAGATAAAGGTAGGTTGGCTGTTGGGTGGGAAAAAGCTAGGGATACCAACTCCAGGTTGGGAAATTCCTGGATATTTGAGTGGTGAAGCCTGGGGATGGTGGGAATTGAGGCAGGGAGGGACTTCAGACAGATGCAATGTCATAGACTCTACCCTCCAAACCAATGCTCCCTCTAAGTGGTGGAGTCCTGTGAGCAAAAACTCTGTTTTCTGAGCTACCAGCTTTAAACTTGAGAGCAGGTGATTTGGTTATTGTATAAATTAGTTTGCTCTGGAGCCATCCTTCTGAGCTAAGACAAAAATGTGTGAGCCAGAAGCTAAAAAACTGTGAGCTAGCTCACACTAACTCAGCTTAGACTGAACACTGGTCCAAAGTAATCATTTCCTTCAGGGGAACTAATGTTGCCAATCTCCAGGTGAGGGCTGGTGATCTTCTGGAATAACAATTGATCAGTGAAAATGGCTGCTTGGCAGGGTGGGGTTTATGGTGTTATACCTTGCTGAGATCACTTCCAAGCTCAAACCTCATCTTCCCAAGGCTCCACCTGTCAGCTAGCTGCCATTTAGCTGTGTGAAGGGGGGGAGACCCCTGCCTAGTATTTTAACTTTCATTTCTTCTTTGCCTGACAATGCTCTGTTATCTATATGTTTTATTGTTGCAGGAGTCTGACAGAGTGTTAAGACTCACCATAGTCCCCAATCTCGCACCCAGCAATGGCAGGCAAAGAAGATGGGACTGCACCCCTCATAACTGAGGAAGAGACACCAGTAACCACCACCCCGCTGGTGACAGTTACTGGAGCTGGGGGGGGGTTCTGAACCCCCCCCATGTTAGGAAGGTTCTGGACAAACCCCGACCCATATGTCTGGACTCGATTCTCCGAAGAGACTCGAGAGACGTGGAGCACCCCTGTGAGACCACGAATGACCACTGTTTTCTGGGGAATGGAAGGCATGCCGGTGAGGAGAACTGCAGCCTCCAGAGAGCTGACTGAAGGCTGCCTGGAGCAGCTCCAGAATTTACTGTTGTCCAAGCAAGATGAACTATGCCAAGGACTAATGGAACTGCTGATGGCGTTGCCACAGATGGTGTCCACCACCATGGAATATGAAGTGGGACTGTGGTACCCTGCCACTGGAAGAGCTCCAGCCGCCCCTGCTGCAGGCCACCCAGCAGCCTCAGGAGCCCTTGCGGTCCTGGCCAGGGTCCCAGGACAAGCCCTGCCTGGGGGGTCAACCAACCATTCTGGTACAGGTGGAGCCGGGAGCCCCACCCACAGGCCCCGCACTGGCTCCAGTGCCTGCCCTGGAATGCCCAAATGAGTTGCTGGACATGACCTTCAGTGGGGAACCAGACAAACTGGCGTTCTTCACCCTTCAAGTGCGCAAGTTCCTGTGAGACTGGGGCCACCTGTTCCCAACCAATGAGCACCGTGTGAATTACATTGGGGCCAAACTGTGTGAACAGGCAGCTGACTGGTTCATAGCCCTGAATAACATGCAGAGCCCTGAGCTCCGAGATGTGCAGGTGTTCATGTGGCCCCTCCAAAGGCAGTACGAGGACCCCATGGAGACACAGAAAGCCTGGAACTGCATCTGCACCTTGAAGCAAGGTAACCGCACAGTGAGAAAGTACTCAGAAGAGTTCAAGAGGCACGCATCCAAGAACCAGGGTTGGCCTGAGACAGTCCTGGTGGAGCAGTATCGTCTGGGTCTCAACCACCAAATCCTGGAGGGGGTGCTGCACAACAAAAAAACCCAGACCTTGACAGCCTGGATTCATGAAGCCAATGAAGCTGAGAGCTGATTTCAGATTATCCATACCCTAGGGGGAAAAGTGGGACCCAAGCTGGGCATGAGTTCCCAGAAGACCTTGCACCCAAAAGCTCCAGAACCAGCCCAAGAGCAGTGGTTGCGCCTTGGGCTGTGCCTCAGATGTGGAGCAACCAGCCATTACACCGCATCATGCCCTGCCACCCTGCCACCAAGTGGACCCAAGGGGTTGGAGAAGAAGAGCACCAGAGAGATTCCAAAGAAAAGCGGAGGAGCCCGCTCCAAGCAACCCTGGACTCTACAAGTGGGAGCAGTACCCACCGAGACCTCTTCTAGTGAAGACAAGGTGCCTCATCCGGTGGGAAAAGGCCAGGAGAGTGCTGAACCCAGACAGTGCCAAAAGTGGGGAGCAACCCCCCCCCATTTTTGTGACTGTAATACTCATTAATCCCGAGATGGAGACGCAAGTCAGGGTGTGTTCGCTAATAGACTCTGGTTTCGCCCGAGACATTATTAGCCCCTCTATTATTACAGGGCTAGGACTAGCTGTCCAGAAACTCCCGGACCCGCTAGTTTTCACCCAGATGGATGGCTCAGCCATGAAGGAAGCATGTAAATACCATTGGGAACAAATAACTTTTGTAATTACCCCCCTTGCCTGATTCTCCCTGGTGCTGGGAAACATGTGGCTTAGGGACCACGACCCCCACATTAAGTGGAGTGAGAGGATAGTCATTTTCTCAGTATTGGGGTGCAGGACCCATGTCTGGAATACAGAATGGGGAGATGAATCCAAGCCCCCTCTGGAGCATGCTTGCCTGGCCCAGGAAGAATTATGCTCCATCCCCAAAAAGAATTGGGACCTGTCAAGGGTGTTCGAGGAGGAGGAGGCTGATGAGCTCCCCCCTCACTGCAATACTGACTGTGCAATTGAAATCATGCCAGGTTACAAAATGCCCAAGGGAAAGTTGTATTCTATGAGTTTGGCAGAGAAGGAGGAGTTACGGAAGTTCATTGACAAAAACCTTGCCAGGCCGGCTTCCTCCCACTTCGCGGCACCTGTACTTTTCCAGAAGAAGAAAGATGGGGGGGTTGCAGCTTTGCATGGACTACCGGGATTTAAACGCTGTTTCCACTTCCAATGCTTACCCCTTGCCTTTGATCAAAGACTTATTGGCTGAGGTGGCTAAAGGGAAAATCTTCACAAAACTGGCTCTATGAGATGCATACTTCCGGGTGCACATAAGGGTGGGGGACGAGCACAAAACCACGTTCAACACCTCACTTGGGCAGTTCGAGTATTTGGTGATGCCGATTGGGTTGCAAGGAGTACCCGGGGTGTTTATGAACTTGATCAATGAAGTATTGCACAAGCACCTGTTCAAGGGGCCCTTGTTTATCTAGATGACATTCTTTTATATTCAAAAGATAAGAAATCTCACATGGCCCTTGTGAGGGAGGTGTTACAAACCCTCTACGACAAAAGCTCTTTGCCAAGCTGTCCAAATGTGAGTTCAACCAAACCAAGGTGGATTTTTTGGGATATCAGATTTTTGGGCATGGCCTGGAAAGTGGCCAATGTCTTGGGGTGGGAGCCCCCCCAAACCCGCAGACAGTTCCAATCCTACTTAGGATTTTCAAACTTTTATAGGCCCTTCATCCCCAACTTCGCCCAGGTGTCCCTACCTCTCACAGACTTGCTAAAAACCAAAGGGAAAGGGCCTGAAGGGACCAAGCCGGGGGCAAAATTAGAGTGGTCTAACGAATGCCAGGAGGCATTTGAGAAACTGAAATCCTTGTTCACCTCTAAGCCCATCCTCCATCGTCCAGATGAAAATAAGAAATTTGTGGTACAGGTCGATGCCTTGGATGTGGCAATGGGGGGCCTTTCTGCAAGAGGGGGAGGATGGGAAGTTGGATCCCTTGGCATACATGTCCTGGAAGTTCAATGCAACTGAACGTAATTGGGCTGAATGGGATAAAGAAGCAGCCACCATCAGACTTGCCTTAGCTACATGGCACTGGCTAGAAGGGGCGCAGGTGCCATTTGAGGTGTGGACTGATCACAAGAACCTAGAAGTGCTACACGTGCTCAGCCATCTGAATGCTAAACAGTTGCAGTGGGTGGAGTTTTTCTCCAAATTCAGTTTCACTCCCCACCACTTCCCAGGTAAAGCCAACTCCCTTGCTGATGCCCTCTCATGCCTCCCCCAACATGCAAGCCAGAGGGAGGAGGTCATAGACACTATGTTCACATCCTCTCAGCTGGGAGGGGCCGTGATGACACAGGCGCAGATGAGAGGGGTTGCAAAAGTGGGGCTGGGTGACTGGTTTGATTCATTCCATGCCACCCTCACTGACTCTAACAAAGTGGAATTGGAGAAGGATCCCTCAGTCACACTGCATGACAATGGGTGTTGGTATTGGGGGGAGAGGCTATTTGTTCCTTTAAGTCTCCGGGGCAAGATCCTGAAACTGGGGCACAAATCTCATCTGGCGGGACATTATGGGTTCTTAAAAACACTCCACATTTTGCAAAGACAGTTCTGGTGGCCCCTCATGCATAAAGATGTCTCCCTATTTGTGGGATCATGCCAAACTGCCTAATGAGCAAACAGAGACCCGAGAAACCCCCGGGAAAGCTTAAGCCCTTAGAAACTCCCGGTAGGCCTTGGGACATTATTTCCATGAACTTTATTATGGACTTGCCCCTTAGCAAAGGGAAGGTGGTGGTAGACTTATTCACCAAGCAAGCTCATTTCATTCCGTGCAAACAAGTCCCTTCTGCTAAAGCCCTTGCTAAGCTGTTCATGTTGTATGTGCTGAGACTGCACTCAACTCCTAGCAAGATAATTTCTGACAGGAGGCCTCAGTTCATTGCCAAGTTTTGGAAGAAAGTTCTGCAGGTCTTGGGGATCTCACAGGGGTTAAACAGCGCATACCATCCAGAGATTGACGGCCAGATGGAACAGGTTAATCAGGTGGTTGAACAGCTTCTTCACTGCTTTACCAACTACCAGCAGGATAATTGGGTGAACCTGCTTCCTTATGCTGAATACAGTTATAACAATTCGGTTCACAGCTTGACAGGGATGTCTCCCTTTAAGGCCTTGCAGGGCTATGAAGGGGCCTCCCTCTCAACCACACCCTCCGCCACTGCTCCGCCAGACAATTTGAACTCTTGGTGGAAGGGGCTGGAGGAGCAGTGGAGCCTCATCCAAAAGACTTTGGACATAGCCAAGCAGACGTACAAGCTTAATGCTGATAAGGGGAGGGTGCCCAGTCGGGACATTCAGGAGGGGGGTATGGTTTACCTTTCCATCAAAAACCTTAAGGGTCTCCAGCCCAGGTGGAAACTGGGATGGAAATATGTTGGGCCATTTAAGGTTCTGCGCAAATCATTGAGGTGACTGTTGAGCTGGACCTTCCTAAGTCATTAAAACATGTGCACCCCATCTTTCATCACAGCCTCCTCAAACAGGATCCTGGACCGAATGAGTGGAGACCACGCCTGCCTGCCCCTCCTCCTCTGACAGTGAATAGTGAGCTGCATCATGAGGTGCAGCACATCCTAGACTATAAAATGAAAAAGGGGGTTTTCTGCTACCTAGTTCAATGGAAAGACTTTGGGCCAGCGCATAATGAGTGGCTCCAAGCTTGCCATGTTAAAGTTCCTAAACTTGTCTGTGCTTTTCACCGAATGTATTCTGATAAACCAGGGGGAGGGTGATCTTTGGGGGGACTGTGTGAAGGGGGGTAGACCCCTGCCTGGTATTTTAACTTTCGTTTCTTCTTTGCCTGACAGTGCTCTATTATCTATAAGTTTTAATGGGGGAAAGCCGACAGGAGATGAAAAGTCTCTGGTTCAGGATGGCTCATCTCAAAGAGATGAAAGGGTAACTGTTACTTCTCTACAAGGAAATGGATTACAATTGTCCACTGAGACTGTGGCTAATGATAGGAACTGCCTGGCAAGGTCTCGAGGCAGCAAGAGGAAGGCTGTGGGCTTAACAAATGTGGGAAACTATAAGTGCTTATACACAAATGCTAGAAGTCTCCGAGGTAAAATCGGGGAGTTGGAATACTTGGTGTTGGGGGGGGGAATAGACATTGTGGGTATTTCAGAAACTTGGTGGGATGAGGAAAATCAGTGGGATACGGTGATTCCTGGTTATAAATTATATCGGAAGGATGGGGGGGAAGGGTTGGAGGTGGGGTGGCTCTGTATGTCAGAGAGGGTATACCGGCCAGTAAGATTGACAGGGTAAGAGAATTGGATTCGCTTCTGGAAATGCTATGGGTTGAAATAGTGGGTCCAAAAGGAAGCTTAACAGTGGGAGTTTGTTATCGCCCACCAGATCAAAAAATAGAGGAGAATTATAAAATGATGAATGAATTAAAGAGAGTGGCTAGATGGAATAACTGTGTCATAATAGGCAACTTTAACTACCCACACATTGATTGGGTCAATATGAGTTCTAGTTGGGAAAAAGAGATTGACACTCTCAATGACTGTGCTATGGAACAGATGGTCACAGATCCTACCAGGGGTGAGGCAATCCTGGATTTGGTCCTAAGTAACACACAAGACCTGGTGAAAGATGTAAAAGTGATTGCACCACTTGGGAACAGTGACCATAATGTCATTGAGTTTAACATTTGTACAGATAGGGAGTTGCCGAAAAAGACTGACGCAACCACTTTTAACTTTAAAAGGGGTAACTTCTCTGATATGAGGGGACATGTGAGGAAGAAATTGAAAGGAAGAATGGAGAAGGTCAAAACCATTGGGGAAGCTTGGAGACTATTTAAAAATACAGTCCTAGAAGCTCAGAAAAAATATATACTGCAGGTTAGGAAAGGTACAAACAGGTAAAGAAAAAAAGCCTGCATGGTTAACAAATAAAGTAATGGAAGCTGTAAAAGGTAAGAAGGATTCCTTTAAGTGGTGGAAAGCTAGTCTTAGTGATGTTGATAAAAGGGAACACAGACTATGGCAAATAAAATGCAAGCCTGTGATCAGCCAAGCAAAAAGGGAATATGAGGAGCATATCGCAAAAAAACAGAGATGAGCACCACAACCCTAGAGTCGGATTCGACTGGCTTTCGAGCAAGGGAACCTTTACCTTTACCTATCGCAAAAAACATAAAGGCCAACAATAAAACTTTCTTCAAATACATTAGAAGTAGGAAGCCAGCCAGGGAGGCAGTGGGGCCCTTGGATGACCAAGGGGTAAAAGGAGTAGTGAAGGATGATAAGGAAATGGCTGAGAAGCTGAATGCATTTTTTCCCTCTGTCTTCACTGTGGAAGAGAAGAAGTGCTTGCCCACTCCAGAAGCACCGATTTCGGGAGGGGGTTTGAAAGACCTGAATCAGATTGCGGTGACAAGAGAGGAAGTCCTCCGACTGATGGAAAATTTAAAAACTAATAAATCACCAGACCTGGATGGCATTCATCCGAGAGTTCTGAAAGAACTCAAATGTGAACTTGTGGATCTCCTGACAAAAATATGTAATCTTTCTTTAAAATCTGCTTCCATTCCTGAGGACTGGAAGGTAGCTAATGTCACTCCCATCTTTAAAAAGGGCTCCAGGGGAGATCCAGGAAATTACAGGCCAGTCAGTCTGACATCGATACTGGGTAAGTTGGTGGAAACTGTTATTAAGGAAAGAATTAGTAGGCACATTGATGAACAAAAACTATTGAGGCAGACTCAGCATGGGTTCTGTAAGGGAAGATCTTGTCTCACTAACCTGTTAATGTTTTTTGAACATACAATGTATAAATCATACAACTGTGATAAAGAAGCATCCAAGAGACTTATGTACTTTAGGGATACAATAAAAAATGAGAACTCTGGCCTGTTCATTAATCAAAAAATTTGCCAATTTACTGTCAATGTAGTCTAATGTCAATCCTTCCCTTACCACTGTTCTAATGATGGTTAATACCTCATTAGTAGGATCATGGGAAATAGGTTTATAGAAATTACTATCTGACAATTGTCTTGTAACCTCCTGAATATAGTCCTTCCTATTAAGGAGGACCAAAGCTCCGCCCTTGTCTGCCCCTTTAACCACTACTGATGAATCTTTACCTAAGTCTTTTAGAGAGTTATATTCTTCCCTGGTAAGGTTAAATTTGAGACGTTTTTTATGTGCCTCAAGATGTTGTGTATCTTCTAGAACCCGTCTCTCAAACACCGTGATGGATGGTACACTAATGGAGGGAACAAAGGTGGATTTGTTTCTTAAAGAAAGAACAGTGCCAAAGTCTGAATTGCCACCACATCGGGGGAGGAGAGCTATCAACAGAGACCTTTTTTAGCCAGGAGATCGAAAATGAGGCCAAAGGAGTATGTTCCACAAGGGAAGAAAGGGAGGAAAAGGACTTAGTCATTAATCTTTCTAATATTTCAATTTCGTCTCATTTTAGACAGGTCCTTAATTTAGGACTAGGATTTGCATTGACTTCCAGATACAATGCTTTGCAGACTAGAATTGACCTATTTAAACTGACCAGATCATTAAAGTTAAAGGTTTTCTTTGGCAATTCAGACTTTGGCACTGTTCTTTCTTTAAGAAACAAATCCACCTTTGTTCCCTCCATTAGTGTACCATCCATCACGGTGTTTGAGAGACGGGTTCTAGAAGATATACAACATCTTGAGGCACATAAAAAACGTCTCAAATTTAACCTTACCAGGGAAGAATATAACTCTCTAAAAGACTTAGGTAAAGATTCATCAGTAGTGGTTAAAGGGGCAGACAAGGGCGGAGCTTTGGTCCTCCTTAATAGGAAGGACTATATTCAGGAGGTTACAAGACAATTGTCAGATAGTAATTTCTATAAACCTATTTCCCACGATCCTACTAATGAGGTATTAACCATCATTAGAACAGTGGTAAGGGAAGGATTGACATTAGACTACATTGACAGTAAATTGGCAAATTTTTTGATTAATGAACAGGCCAGAGTTCCCATTTTTTATTGTATCCCTAAAGTACATAAGTCTCTTGGATGCTTCTTTATCACAGTTGTATGATTTATACATTGTAAGTTCTTCTGACTGTGACCATCTCATTGTTTGCCACTTAATGTTTTTTGAACAAACATGTGGACAAGGGGGACCCAATAGATATTATTTACCTTGACTTCCGGAAAGCTTTTGATACAGTTCCTCATCAAAGGCTCCTAAGTAAGCTCAATAGTCGTGGGATAAAAGGACAAGTCCTCTTGTGGATCAAAAACTGGCTTATAAATAGAAAACAGAGAGTGAGTATAAATGGGAAACTTTCTCAGTGCAGGGTGGTAAGCAGTGGGGTACCACAGGGATCAGTACTCGGTCCGATGCTTTTTAACTTGTTTATTAATGATTTGGAATTGGGAGTAAGCAGTGAAGTGGCTAAATTTGCAGATGACACGAAGTTGTTCTGGGTGGTGAAAACCAGGGAGGATTGGGAGGCACTCCAAAGGGATCTGTCGAGGATGGGTGAGTGGGCATCAACGTGGCAAATGGGGTTCAATGTGGCCAAGTGCAAAGTGATGCACATTGGAGCCAAAAATCCTAAATATAAATACATGTTGATGGGGACTGAACTGGCAGAGACGGACCAAGAGAGAGATCTTGGAGTTATAGTAGATAACTCAATGAAAATGTCTGGACAGTGTGTAGCTGCAATAAAGAAGGCCAACGCTATGCTGGGGATTATTAGGAAGGGAATTGAAAACAAATCAGCCAGTACCATACTGCTTGGGGCTCTTCAGCTTGGAGAAACGACGGCTGAGGGGTGACATGATCAAGGTTTATAAGATTATGAATGGGATTGAGCAGGTTGAGAAAGAAGTACTTTTCTCCCTTTCTCACAATACAAGAACTCGTGGGCACTCCATGAAATTGCTGAGCAGTCGGGTTAGAACAGATAAAAGGAAATACTTCTTCACCCAAAGAGTGATTAACATATGGAATTCACTGCCACAGGAGGTGGTGGCAGCTACAAGCATGGACAGTTTCAAGAGGGAATTAGATAAACATATGGAAAAAAATAAATAATAAAAAAAAATTAGATAAACATATGGAGCAGAAGTCCATCAGTGGCTATTAGCCACAGGGTATAGATGGGAACTCTCAGTCTGGGGCAGGTGATGCACTCTATTCTTGGTGCTGGAGGGGGCAGCAGTGGGAGGGCTTCTAGTGTCCTGGTCACACTGCTGGACCACCTGATGGCACCTGGTATATTTTGGCCGCTGTGTGACAGAGTGTTGGACTAGATGGGCCATTGGCCTGATTCAACATTGGCTTCTCTTATGTTCTTAGGTTCAAAGAGTAATGGGGCTGGATGCCATGATCTTAGTTGTTGTTTTTATGTTGAGTTTCAAGCCAGCTTTTGCGCTCTCCTCTTTCTCCTTTAACAAGAGGCTCTTTGCTGATCTTTTCCCCAGCAATCTTAATTCTAGCTTGTGATTCATCCAGGGTGGCATTTCATATGATGTACTCTGCATATAAATTAAATAAGCAAGGTGACAATATACGCCCTTGTCATACTCCTTTCCTGATGCTAAACCAATCAGTTGTTCCATATCCGGTTCTAATGGTCACTTCTTAACCCTTATACAGGTTTCTCAGGAAACATGTGAGGAAGTCTGGTACTCCCATAGTTTGTTGTGATCCACACAAGCAAAGGCTTTCGCATAGTCAATGAAGCAGAAGTAAACGTTTTTCGGTACTCTCTTGTTTTCTCCAGAATCCAGCGAATGTTGACAATTTGATCTCTAGTTCCTGTACCTCTTCAAAACCTAGCTTGTACGGCTTCTGGTTTTGGCTCCCTTAATGGCAGCCACATTCTCCTGGAGCTCTGGAAGATGCGTGCCTTGAATTGGCGGATGGGAGGGGGTGTGATGGTACACATCCCCCTGGAGCCCTTGCGTTGGGCTCCTAGCCATGGAGTGCTTGGAGGGCCATTCCTCCAGCAAACAACTGGTGAAGGGGGGCTGATCCCTGCCCCAACGGTTCCACCACTGATTTCCAGAAATGGACGCAGGGATGCACACCAAGACAAACGCTTGGTGGCCGTGTGAGTTAATTGTGAAAGGCAAGTTCTATGCTGAAATGTGAGTGACTGTTAAGCGAAGACACCCTTTAATAAGCCGGGGGGGTAACTCCCCCTTGAAAAGGAAAAAAAGCTGAACTATTCAATGAAGTTATGGGGGGGCGGATTATAAAATGGAATTATACTATAATAAGGAATTTTACCAAGCATTGTTAAAGGATCTTGACACTTTGATAACTTTTTTAAATAAGTAAACAACTCTCAAACATGGTGCCTCTGAGGAGGGAGGAGAAGGACAAACAATCGAAACTGAAATTCCCTGCCGGAAATGCCAGCTCAGCGAGTTCTGTTCCTAGACAGGACACTACCATAGACTTCCAAAATATGCTGACTGAGGCTTTGCACCCTCTGCTGGAACAAATGATATTGCTCCATAAAAAGTTTGATGCACAACAAATCCAACTAAATGAAACTACTAAAAAGATAGAGAAAATGGAGCAAGAGCTTAAGGAAGTGGATACTGACACACAGAAGCTTAAAAAACAAATGCAGGTGATGGAAAAAAAGAGAGTAACAGATTAGGCTCAATTTTTACAGCTGCAAATGGAAAAGGCAAGCTATGTCTTAAGATTTCAGGGGGGCCCTGAAGCAAAAGGAGAAGACTTGAAGCAAATTATGTGTGATGCACTGGGGCCGGTTGCAGATTTAAAAGCAGATTTCTTACAAAACAAAATAGATACGATCTATAGGTTGTATTCTGACTACATATGAAAGAATAATCTGCCTGGCGAGATTGTGGTGCGATTCTCCAGGAAACAAGTAAGAGATCAAATATTGAAAGCAACAAGTGGAGCCATCCTGAAAATCAAAGACAAAGAAATAAGAGTTTTGAAGGATATTCCATTTGAAATAAGGAAAAAGATAAAGAAATTCAGAGACTTGGTGCTGTTTTTACAGAAAAATAATGTCCCCTACAGATGGTGTGTTCCAGAAGGCATGTTCTTAAAATTTAGAGACAAGAAAGAAAAAATTGACTCTGTTGCAAAGGCATGCAAATTTTTACAGCAATATGCCAGCAGGTGAAGAGGATAAAGATGAAGATGGCTGCAGCAAGGGAAGTGAAGAAGAAGGAGCACTGGCACCTTCTGATGAGGACTCAGTTTCTGAATGTGGGGCGGCTACCCCTAAATCAAGCTATCGATTGAGAAACAAAAGGGGGGAAAATGAGTTGTGATTGTCTCTAGACTCTGTTTTAAATGAATTCAAATCAGTTCTCTATAGAGGTCTTTATATAGTCAGATCAGTTGGCAATTTCAGTTCAAGCAATAAGAAACGTGTACTCACTTAACATAGCAAAATATAATCTTATTCAACTAGAAGCTAATTTTGTAAGCATTGTGTATGACCATCATCTTTTGGGTTTTTCGTGGTTTTTCGTTACTTTCACCTGTAGTTTGTAGTTACCTCTCCTTGTTTCTTTGTAGTTTATAGAAAATGCAATTAAAAAATCCCCTACGGGGGGCCAAAAAACAAAACAAAAACCTAGCTTGTACTTCCCGCAGTTCTCTATCCACGTACTGCTGAAGTCTAGCTTGTAGGATCTTGAGCATGACCTTGCTAGCATATGACATGAGTGCAATTGTGCAATAGTTTGAACACTCCTTGGCATTGCCCTTCTTTGGGACTGGAATGTAAACTGACCTTTTCCAATCCTGTGGCCACTGTTGTGTTTTCTTAATTTGCTGGCAAATTGAGTGCAGCACTTTAACAGCATCATCTGTTAGGACTTTGAATAGCTCAGCTGAGATACCTCCACTAGCTTTGTTGTTAGTAATGCTTTCTAAGGCCCATTTGACTTTGCACTCCAGGATGTCTAGCTCGAGGTCAGTGATTACACCATTGTGGTTGTCAAGGACATTGAGGCCCTTCTTGTATAGTTCTTCTGTGTATTCTTGCCATCTTTTCCTAATCTCTTCTGCTTCTGTTAGGTCCCTACCATTTTTGTCCTTTATCATGGCCAATTTTGTATGGAACGTTCCCT